>BSBM01000093.1:20627500-25427500 GCA_027924585.1 Larix kaempferi | reverse complement strand
ACCCATTTCACCAAAAAACAGAGATTGAAATGCTCGTGCGGGACTTATTGAAGCAAGGTATTATTCGCCCAAGCACTAGTTCCTTTTCTTCTCCAGTTATTCTTGTCCGCAAAAAAGATGGGTCATGGCGCCTCTGCATTGACTTCCGAGCACTTAATCACCTCACCATCAAGGATAAGTTTCCAATTCCTGTTGTTGATGAGCTTCTTGATGAGCTTCATGGGGCTCACTTTTTCTCCAAGTTGGATCTTCGTTCTGGGTATCATCAAATTCGGGTTCATGAGGAGGATATTCCCAAAACAGCTTTCCGCACACATGATGGCCATTATGAGTTTTTGGTCATGCCCTTTGGCCTCACTAATGCTCCTTCCACATTCCAGGCCTTAATGAATAAAATATTTCGACCCTACTTGCGGAAATTCATTCTGGTATTCTTTGATGATATCCTCATCTACAGTAAAACATGGGATGAACATCTCCAGCATCTGGATCTTGTCATGCAACTTTTCTCTGACCATCATCTCCATGCCAAGAAGTCTAAATGTGTTTTTGGACAAAAGGAAGTTGAGTATCTCGGGCACATTATCTCAGCACAAGGGGTTCGCGTGGATCCTGCCAAAATCGATGCCATGAACAATTGGCCACATCCTCAGACACTCAAGAGCCTTCGTGGTTTTTTGGGGTTGACTGGCTACTACCGCAAGTTTGTCAAATATTATGGGAAGATTGCAGCTCCATTAACTGCCCTATTGAAAAAAGATGCTTTTACATGGACACCTGCTGCTCAGTGTGCATTTGACAAACTAAAACAAGCTATGTATACTACACCTGTGCTAGCTATGCCCGATTTTTCCAAGCCCTTCACGATTGAGAGTGATGCTTGTGGCAATGGACTTGGTGCTGTTCTCCTTCAAGATGAACACCCCATTGCATTCACCAGCAAAGCCCTTTCCGGTAAGAATTTAGCTGCCTCTACTTATGAGAAGGAAATGATGGCTATTTTGCATGCAGTACAGAAGTGGCGGCCATACCTATTAGGGAATCATTTCTGCATCAAGACTGATCACCAGAGTTTGAAATATTTCTTGGACCAGTGTGTCTCCTCCCCGGCACAACAGAAATGGGTTAGCAAACTCATGGGTTATGATTATGAGATCACTTACAAGAAGGGTAAAGACAATATTGTGGCAGATGCTCTTTCTCGTACATTTGATGCCCAAGGTTCTCTTTCAGCTATTTCTATGCCTGTTCCAAATTGGTTGCAATCTGTTCAACTGGGTTATGTCAATGACTCTTCCTTATCTCAGATCATCCAACGCTTGACCAACAATCCTTCTGCGGTCCCACATTACTCTTGGGATGGTGCTTCTCTGCGATACAAGGGTCGTCTGGTGCTTCCCCAGAGCACAGATCTTCAACAGGCTGTCTTCTATGAACTCCATGCTTCTCCATCAGCCGGGCACTCTGGGTTCCTCAAAACGTATGAACGAGCACGACGTAACTTCTTTTGGCAAGGCATGAAAAGGAGAATTCAACAGATGGTGGCCGAATGTGATACCTGCCAGCGCAATAAGGGTGAAACAACACTCCTTCCAGGATTGCTTGAACCCTTTCCCATACCTACACGGATTTGGACAGATATTTCTATGGATTTCATCGAAGGGCTCCCTAAATCTGGCAGAAAGACAGTGATTCTCGTTGTGGTTGATCGTCTCTCCAAATATAGTCATTTTTGTGCTCTCAGCCATCCCTATACAGCCTCCTCCGTCGCTCAAATTTTTATGGACCAGATCTTTCGTCTTCATGGCATCCCTTCTTCCATTGTCTCGGATCGTGATGCGACTTTCACTAGTCATTTTTGGACAGAACTATTTCGCCACACTGGCACCAAACTGAAGATGAGTTCAGGGTATCACCCACAAACAGATGGTCAGACTGAAATTGTTAATAAATGCTTGGAAACTTATCTTCGTTGCTTCACCTCGGAACAACAACATCAGTGGGCAAAGTGGCTTCCTCTCGCTGAATGGTGGTACAATACCTCTTACCACACTTCCTCCAAAATGACCCCATATGAAGCAGTCTATGGTCAGGCACCTCCAGCTCTTCTTCCATACACCCCCACCAGTTCACCAGTTCAGGAAGTTGACAGGGTCCTTCGCAACCGAGATCAGATTCTTCGCATTTTGCGGGACAATCTTCACATGGCAAGGAATCGCATGAAGCAACAAGCTGATCAGCACCGTTCAGAGCGCACCTTTCAAGTCGGCGATATGGTTTTTCTTCGTCTCCAGCCGTACAAGAAATCCTCTTTGAAACTCAAAGGACGTCATAAGCTCGCTCCAAAGTTCTATGGGCCATATCGGATTCTTCAGAAGATTGGGTCCGTCGCTTATAAATTGGAACTTCCTCCTTCTTCCCGCATTCATCCAGTCTTTCATGTCTCTTGTCTGAAGAAAGTTCTTGGCACCAACATCAGCGGCCAAACGATTTTACCCGAACTGGATAATGAAGGATCCATCCTTTTGGAGCCAGAGGCCATCCTCAATCGGCGCATGCGTCAGCTTCGCTCTCGCTCTATCACAGAGGTCTTAATTCAGTGGCACGGCATGCAACCAGAGGATGCTACATGGGAACCACTCCTTCAGATTCAACAACAATTTCCACATCTAAAGCTTTGAGGACAAAGCTTTTTTTCAAGGGGGAGGGGATGTTAGGAACCCATGTCTTTACTTTGTTAGTATGTTGTTATTGGACGCATATGCTTTGTAAGTCGTCCCGTAGTATTTGTTAATCAATAGTTTGTGTTATTGTTGATCCATAGTTTGTAACGGCCCATGGTTTCGACCCATAGTATTGGCGCCTCGAATTAGTATATAAGTGGGTGTTGAGACCTATGAAGGCACCGTGAAGTTATTTGTATTGAGCTTGCTCAAAGGAGGTTGCCCCCTCGAAGTGGCCCGTGATCAATATAAAGTGATTCTGAGTTCTGTCATTTCTGCTATTTCCCATATTTTCATTAAGTGATTGTTGCAGGTGCCTCACAAAGAAATTGTGATGGAGTTTTTCTTAGATTTCTGAAAAAAAACTGAAATTGACAATATCTTGTTGGAATTTCATGCAGGACCTGCAGGGGGACACTTTTCGGGGGAAACCATTTCCCACAAGATTCTAAGAGTAGGATATTGTTGGCCAACCCTATTCAAAGATGCATATGCATTTACCAGAAAATGTGAAGCTTTCCAAAAATGTGCTGGAAAGGTTAAGAAGCTTGCCTTTCCCCTTCAACCTGTCACTGTCCAATTTCCATTTCAACAATGGGGACTAGATTTGGTTGGTCCTATTACTCTTGCCTCCTCCTTGCAACATTGATACATTCTGACAGCCACAGAATACTTCACCCAGTGGGTAGAAGTAGTTCCCCTTAGGCTAGCCAATACAAACTCAGTGATATATTTTTTGGATAGTAATATAGTGACTAGGTTTGGGGTGCATGAGTTTCTGGTTTTTTATAATGCTTCCTACTTTTCCTCTATTAATCTCACCTAGTATGCCCTTGAGAAAGGTATTAAGATTAAATATTCTTCCAGCTATTATCCACATGGAAATGGACTGGTTGAGTCTTCGAATAAAAATATGATCAACATATTGAAGAAGACTGTAGCCACCCATCAAAAGAATTGGCACACTCAACTGTTCAATGCTCTTTGGGAAGACCGTGTAACCCCAAAAGTCTCCATTGGGAATTCCCCTTACTGTTTGGTTTATGGTAAGGAGGCCATTTTACCATCTAATATTTTGATCCCTTCATTACAATTAGCTCATTGAATGCAACATGATGACTCTTCTCCCCTTCAGCAAAGGATTGACTCATTACTTAAATTGGAAGAGAGGGAGAAGTCCAAGAATAAGCTATGCCTGAATCAACAATTAGTTAAAATATGGTTTGATGAAAAATCCTCAATTAATAGGGATTTCACAGTGGGATATTTGGTTTTAAAATGGGATAAACAACCTAAGGATAAGAATGACTATACCAAATTTCAGCGCTTGTGGTTAGGGCCATAAATTGTTACAGAAAATCTTAGCCCTAGTATTGTCCGGTTATAAACATTGAAGGGTGTCTCTGAAGCCTATCCAGGTAATATTCAGCTGCTCAAGAAGTATTTCATTTAAGATAAGCATTGGCTTATTTGTAGATAGGTTTGGTTTGTTTTTCTTTTTCTTTCTTTGGATTGTTTGTTTTTCTTTGAATTTTTCTTTCCTCCGAATCATGATAATGATAAAACATTTGGCATAGTCTGTTGATCACTGCATCTCAAATCTATTCAGTCTGAAAACTTGGGGTAGCTATGTCAGATCCATTTTACTCAGTCTATATGTGAAGGTGTCCTTTTATGAGATATAACAGTCAATCTATGCAGATATTTAATTGATACTTTCCCACCCGAATCACCATTTTTGTAAATGTGTCATTTTGATAATTGAAGCTATAGGAGTGACTGGGTCTTTCTGCCTTATGTACCATTATTCATTGGCATTAAATATTTATAGCCCGGTCAATCATTGTCTGTTCTGGATCCCACCATGATCATCTTGAAATTAAACACACCTAAATAATTTTGGATTGCAAGATGCAGGGTCTTATCACAAGTCGGTCCATTATGTTCATAGATACTCGGTGGAATGACATCTTCACATATGGTTATTAAGCTAGGGAGGTGACTTTCAGTTGTTGTTGGAAGGTGGAAGATCCTATCACAGGTTGGTCCATTCATGACTTGCAAGTATCAGTGAGTAACACTATTAAGATGTGGTCACCAAGCCATGGTAGTGTCTTGCAATTTACATTTCAATTAACCTTGTTTTTATTTGTTAAGACAACTTGATGAATTCAAGGACAAGGGGTCTTATTGCAAGCCATCCTTACCATGATCATGAATTTTATTTTGGACTGAAATTACTGTTATATGGTCACGAAGCCATGGTAATTGCTTTTAGTATCAAAACTAAAGGACAAGGAGTCTCCTGCAGAGATAACTTGTTCAATTTCCAGGTAAGGTTTGTGAATGGCATTGCCAAAACCTGATCACCAAGTTAGGGAAATGGCCTTGTTTCAACAAAGTCTTAGTTTCAAATTTTTATTTTTATTTTAAAAAAATTAAAAAAAAATTGAGTGATGAAATTAGTAAATACAATAGATAAATGGTTAATAATTCAATATGACTCATGATATGGTGATCTGGAATAGCTATAAGGTTGTTCCCAAGGTTTAGCACAAACTTCCCTCTCATGTTAACATAATGGTTCAAGGATTACCTATTTTACTGCTAGGCTTCTTTTTAAGATGAACATTATCACAATTGATTTCGGTTGGGGACATATCAATCATAGGAAATTAACTGTGCTATTTGATTGTGATTTTGTGAAAACATCTTCTAGTTGAAGACTAAAACATCTTTTATTCTGACATGTCTCTCTCTCAAATTTGAAGATTATGTTTGCAGAGATAACTGCTTCGCCTAGCCAGTCACCATTTGTTGTAAGCACAATAGATCTCATTTTTATTGATAAAAACGGGAGCCCTACTATTATTTTTGAAGGTAACTTGGAATTCCTTTATATGTTTTTGGGGTAATATGATTGTTATTTTATTTAATAAAGTTTGCTGAAAAAACCTTCTTTTTTTGCGTTTTGTGAGTTGCGGAGAACATATTTTTTCTTAAAATTATAATGTTTCCACAATCCTCGATCCGCAATTCGTAATCCGCAATGCGAATTGAAGATGTTGAAAATTTTCGAATAATAAATTTCTCATTTCTACAATCCGCAACCCACAAATGCGGATTGCGGTTGTCGGGAATTTTTTTTAAATAAAATCGTATTTTTGGTTTCGCATTCCGCAACCTGCAAATTGCGGATTGCAGAATGCAGAAAGAACTTAGTTGATGAAAATAACATTTACGTTTCCGCAACTCGCAACCCGAAAATTGTGGATTGAGTAAATATGAAATCATAATAAACGAATTCAAATTGCACACTCGCAACCCACAACCCGCATTACGGATTTCGAGAAGATTGATTTTTCTATAAATTTTCACCGCTTCATTTTTTCATTGCGGATTGCGGATTGCAAAAAAATTAAACTACTCAAGTTCAAACTTGCACTTCCGCAACCCGCAACCCACATTGCAGATTGTAGATTGCGGAAACCTAAATAAAAAATTTACAAAAAAATCGCTCCCACATTTTCTTTTTTGCTTTTTTCATTTTAATAGTAGACATCGTCTTCTTTCAATTTTACGATCTGGATTCATCCCACAGTTGGTTAAATATTTCAAATTTTCATGATTTTTCTACCATTTTCAAATTCAAAATTTCACTTGGGTGAAATATTTCACTGCGGATTTTTACCAGATTTACCAATTTACTTCCTTCTTCGATGCATGTTGGTTTTTCGGTACTTCTATCATTACTTTGTGATAATTCAGAGTTGAAATCAGTGTATTGATTTTTTTTTCCTCATTTACCATATTTTTCAAGTTTCCCCAACAATGTCGAAAAACACCTGCTCGGAAACTGCCCTAAAAGAACTCAAGAACAAAGACCCAAACAGTGGTATCCTTTCAGATACAAATGGCAGGGTGCCAAGACCTATCACCTGGATTGGTCACACATTTACTCCATCTTCGACAACGATGACCTTTCAGAAATTCAACATAACCAGTCCTTTTACATGAAAAATAACAAATCCCAATTGCATGCCATTGCAGCCAGACCGACGCTCATGTCCTACATTGATGCTATTAAATGGATAATTGACTATGCCCACCCACATGTCACCTACCCAAATTTCTGAATATTATTATTTATTTGCAAAAATACTTTATGTTAAATTTAATTACAAGTTTTGTAATTATGATCAGTTTTGATCATGGATGAATGTAATTACTGAATATTATTATTTAAATAAATTAATTAGGAGACAAACACTCAAGAGGACTGTTGAATGAGTGTTCACTGACCCACTAAGAGGAATGGAAGCTGTTGGAAGGTATGGGACACATGGCAGCAGTTACATCACACCACTAAATATTGGTTATGGGACAACTTCCCCTAAAATAGGGTATTATCCCCCAGGTGGAGGGAGTGAGTAGGAAGCTCATTTAATGACCCAGTAACATTTGAAAATGCCTAGGCAGCCTATAAAGGAAAATTCGAATTGGGCAGGCAACCCTTAATCAATATTTCTGCAGAATATTTTCCTCTTGAAAATCAGGTGATTTCAAGAGAGATTCGAATAAGGGATGTTAGTGGTGATTGAAAACTGAGTTTTGCTTATTTACCGAGAGAAACAGAGTTGTAGGAGCAAGTCTTTTTGGACTTCTACCTATTGAAGATTTAGAATATTACTGCTACAACAAGAAGAACTCATAATTCCTGAAGTTTCTTCCTCCTGGTGGTTCATCGAATAGGCTCGGGGGTCTTAAGACAGTATTTGACTGTTTTCAGGAGTTTGGTTGGGTGGAATAGTCTTCCTGAGTTGTTTGTTTCCCTACAGAGTCTCTCAGGTTCCTAAAAGATTTCCTAACTTATTCTCAGTAAATAATTATGTTCTATTTATCTAGTATTATTGTGTTTATTTACTTCCGAAAATAATCTAATTCTGGGAATGTTTAAGTTTAATGTTAAATTGATAAATCAATATCCCCATTTTTTCACATGTTGTTTGGATGCATCGTACTCTAGTAGACATATGCAAATTAAAATAGATTAAAAGATAGGCAAAATTTTCCATTGAATTTGATAGATAGACAATGATCGTATATGTATTAGTTTTCTGTTCCCAAGTTAAATAATTGTAGGAGTTTCTGTATAATAATTGGTATATATAATATTTTCTCGGTTATATGATAAACAATCAATAAATAATTCCTGTACAATCATCCTGCATTACATTTAAATTATGTCCATGGAAGGTAGATAAAAATTACATACTGTATATTGTTTTAAGACTACTAACATTGAATAAAACATTCCTTATAATAAGCTGGAAAACAATAGTTTTTTTTTACACAGATTTCATATTCATATATTTCACTCATACACACAGTTTCATTACAATTACTTCACCAGTATTATATGTATAGAAATTAAATTATAGATAGAGTTATAATTTACAGTCTTCACGATTTTCTGCACTATACACTCACATTGCTCTCTTTTTCTATAGTAATTTTGTATTATCTCAGAAATTTAACAAGTTATAAGAAATTACTAAACACTACTATTATCACCATGTATTTATTTCTCTCTTTTAGATCTGCTAATATTGTTTGTGATTGTTGTAAACCTGGGTCTCGTATCAAAAAGAAAACCCTAGCTAGATTCATACTTTTTTTTTTATTGTTTTATAACAAAAACTTTACATTCTATTCAAACCTAGATCAAAACCGATCCATTATCTTGAGAATTGTTTAGGTTATCATTTTCAACAAAACCCGATTTAGGGTTTGACCCTATTCGGTTTCTTTGCAAAACATTACTGAAATCTCAGTTCAACTTTTACTCTACTTAGATTCCAAACATTGAAAAATAAGAACACACATTATTAACCTACAGTATCAAGACAAACCACATAGACGCATACAAAATGTTAGCATACATTTCCATATTGAGGTTGAAGTTTATTTATACAATAGAATCTTCATCATCGACGTCATCTTCAAACCCTAATCTAGCTCGAAAGACATTGTAGTAACCTTCAGCATGAAGTCGAAATACACAGACATTTGACCATTATAATTTAGCATGCAAATTTATTTCCGAGGAAAGAAGTATCATTTACAACAGTTCTTAAAGAACCCATTATCAAAGAACATCGACGAGTCATAGCTCCAGTCGGTTTCACAAAATTACACTTCATAAAAACCAAGAACCATTCAAACAAAAACAAGAGTTGTAAGATGCTTCAATATTTCTTCAACTATCAACATCGACAGAGAAAATGATGAGCCTCGACAAGCTTGTTACTCATTCTTATGAACCACTTCAACCACTGTCCAAGAGGACTATGAGGGTTATGGAAGACTCGAGGCTTACCGGTGTTGAGGCACGCTAACACATTTTCCAAACGTTACTCTTTTGCTTCCTTAAAACCCTGCAGCTAACAAACGATGGAGTTTGAGTTAGATAAATGTTACATTTAAATTTAAATTCGAAAACGTAGTAAAATAAAACTTTGTTCTACAGAAGGAAGCTTACCTTGTTCACAGTGGACGAGTCTTGGTATATACAGCAAGGCAACAGGGTGCCGTTTCATTCAGGATGAGAAAACTCTATCACACTATAGGAAGACCTAACTCTTAAAACACATAACGAATAACTTGGAAACCAGCAACTCTTAAAACACTTCGAACCAGAGAGCTAGATCCCAGTTAAAAATACGCCATTACAGAGGTTTAAAAACCTGCAACTTCGTCTAATTCCTTGGTCCTGGGGTTGAAATCCTTCTCTAATTTTCTACCAAAAATTCGGCAGCCTATCGGCCATCCCCTACCGATACGATAGCAAAATGAACTGCATTTTCAAGTTCATAAAACCAAACTCACGGAAAATATTAGGGTTATCATCCAATGGCCCTTTTTTATCACAATCGACGGTTATCATCTTGCCAACGATTGTTGCTTGGTTTAAATGAAATCAACAATTAATGCTCGACCCACTACACAGGTCGACATTGCCACCTTGGCACACGGTGGAGCAAGCACGATAAACACCTGGCATATAACCCTTCCACAACATCAAGCATGGAGGCATTCATGTCTACGTGGATTCCTGGAGTTACAACTCGGCAGGAATGCAATACCAAACCTTTAATTGTAAGATCATCACATGATCTTTACCACAGCTCGAGACCAACGTTGAATTTATGAGCTAGCGACCTGTCAAACCCCATTTCAATGCTTGTCAGTACCTTGATGTGATAACCAATATTACATGCTTCGTTTGTTAACATAACAATTTTTAACAATGTCGTAATTGTCATAGTAGTAATAACGTATATGCAATACATGATTATAATTCCAAGGTTTGCACTTTATTGTCATCGCTTTCATACATTATAATGTTTGTATTTAATTTACAAACACTTACATAGTATTGTCATGATCCTAATGATGCATATATTGCCAACATCTCCGATATATGTCTTAATATTGACATTAAATTGAAGATAGGTATAGTCACACTATTGTTTTCATAAAGACTTGGATAGGTTGTGTTTTGTTTAAAAATAGAATAACAATTATATATATAGTCCAAAGCTTATTTGCACTATATCTACATAACATTTGGTTTAGTCATGTTTATATATTATTGTTTTTATCTTTTCATATATATTGAATAATATTGGTTGCAAGAGTTTACAAGCTCATAAAATTTTACATACATTTTGGTACTATCATTTTAAATGACTACAACAAGACAGCTATCACTACAACGAACTAGAACAATGACGACAACAGCAACAATGTTGTTAATAAGATACTTGTTCGACAGTTAAATTGGGTTGAGCTTACTCAGTTATAAGATGAACCTTGGAAAGCAAAGGTGTAAGCATGCGAGTCATAACTGTACGTTTTTATAGTTGCAACAATCTCTAAACATGTTATTTTATTTACGACGTTGAATTGAGCTTTACACGAAAATTGAAATTTATTGCAATCATGAAACGTCTTACCTGTCGCCTGCACATAGAACAGGTCAAATGCCTTAGCGTTGCAACTAAGTAAGCTTCGGGGTCCCTCACAGGACTCCCTTGGATAGAAAAGAAGAAAACTGTCAATATCATCTCAAAGAAAAAGTACCATGTCATATTTCTAACCTGGCATTTCATTATTATATCAATCATACATTTCATCGCATTAAAAAGGTGTCGCATCAAAAGTTGATCCATTCATGCATTTAACTACCTTAATGATAGTTGTTATAAATATAATTAAGATGTCGCGGACGTATTAGTTATAACAGAATTTTATTTATGTTTAATACAACAACTGTTAAGTTAACATTGTTGTAGCTCGCATTTTTAAATTCCGCAGTTACAAATTATCATAAATTAATCTAATTGTTGCTATTTACAAAAAAATTAAATTTTTATGAAAATATGGGATGTTACATGTGGTATCAGAGCACAGATTCAAACTCTAGGCCTGAATTAGGTCCAAACACGCAGTAGAAATTTTGATATACAACAGAAAATTATACTAACTTGAAAATTTTATTATTATGTTATCTCATAAATTATTTTCAGTTACAGGTTTGGAGAACTCAACTGAACATTTAAGTGACAGATTTCAACCTAACAGTCACAGTTCGGGACAACACTATGTAGAGGAAGGTCACGGGGAAATAAATAACAGTTCGATGGAACTGATACATGCCTTTCAAGAATTAAAAGTAGAAATCAGATCTGTGAAACTAGATAATGAAAGGATTCTGCAAGCACAGGAACAACTGAATCAAGTGTTGTTTGAACACAGCCAAACAGAGGAACAAGAGAAAAACAATGAGGATATTTCCAAAGTTGAGGACATGCCTCACACTAATAAAAATCAGAATATCAAATTCAGTGAAGTAAAAGATAGCTCAACCTCATCTGGAGATGCTATTGCAGAATGCAAAAAGAAACGTAATTACACCAGTGACAGCAGTGAAGAAGATTCCAAACCAAGAAGGAAAAATAAAAAAGAATATGAGCAGATTTCTGGAGAATTCAAGAAGACATGACCTCCAAATTTCAATGGAGAAACTGAGAAAGGTGAGATAGCTGAAGCTTGGCTGTCAGGGATGAAGAAATACTTCCATATCTACAACTATTCAGAGTTCTTAAAAGCAAAAATGGTTATATATAACTTAATCGGAAAAGTGGATATCTGGTGGCAGGATGTCAAAAGGGTAAAAGGCATAAAGGATAAAGATGTAAGCTGGAGTGCTTTCAAATGATATTTAAAAATAAGTATCTATCTGAACAGCACTATAAAGAAAAATCTAAAGAGTTTTATGATTTGAAGTTGGGAGGTATGAACATGAAGGAACTGAACAGTAAGTTTCTGAACTTACTGAGATATGTACCCTACTTCATAGAAGAAAAACCAAAAATTCAAAGGTACTTAAGTTGTTTACCTTTCAGCATTAAAGACAGAATTGAGTATGACAGTCCTAAAACATTAGAGGAGGTTATGAGGAAGGTAGTTTTCTGTTTATGATACAAATCAGAAGAGAGAGGGTATGTCTAATTGGAAAAATCATAATCCCAACAATTTTGAACAGAAGAAGAAAAATTTCATATTCAGTGGGAATTCCATATTCCAAAGGAAGAATTTTCAGAATCGAAATTCCCAAGGGAATAATTTCAGAAATAATTCAAAACAGAATTCTACAGCACCTAGAAATGCACCTAATACCGCCAAGACCAGTGAGCCAAAGGAACATATTAAATGTTTTGAATGTCAAGACCCCCATTACGCATCAGAATGTCCCTTAAGGAAACAGAAGACAAACAACATCAACTCAATACAGACTGAACCTACTATTGGATACATAGCAAGGGAGATGCCAATAATTAACGTAGCACTTGACAACAGGCAAGCAGATCATCAAATCTCCATGGTAGAGATTGAAGGTATGATACATGACCATCCTGTTACTATTTTAATTGACCTAGGTGCTAGTTTAAGTTATATATCACCCGATGTTGTGGAAAATCTTAAACTGAAGACTGAAAAGTTTAGTAAATCATGGCTAGTTAGACCAGCAACTGGAACAAAGAGGAAAGTTTCAGATTTTATAGAGAACTGTGTTTTATCCATGAACCATTTGCAAACACAAATCAAGCTGAATATTTTACCTTTAGGTTCATATGATATTATAGTTGGGATGGACTGGTTAGAATCCCATCATGTCATCCTAGACTATTACGGAAAACGTTTTACATGCTCAAATGATGAAAGGAAAACTGTAGAAATAAAAGGCATTCCAAGGAAGATAACCCTTAGACAAATTTCAGCCATGCAAGCTAAGAGAGTAGTTAGGAAGGGGTGCCAAATGTTTGCAGTAAACATGATAAATGATGAGATTATGGATAAAGAGGACAAACTAAAATTAGAGGACATACCTGTCCTAAAAGATTTTAAAGATGTATTTCCTGAGGAGATTCCAGGATTACCACCCAAAAGAGATTTAGATTTTACCATAGAGTTAATACTAGGAGCTGTACCAAATTCAAAAGCTCCGTATCGAATGAATATACTGGAGTTAAACGAATTAAAATCTCAGTTGAAGGAACTTATTGACAAGAAGTATATTAGACCAAGTGTGTCTCCTTGGGGAGCACCTGTCATCTTCGTTAAAAAGAAAGATGGAACATTAAGACTGTGCATAGATTATCGCCAGCTTAATAAGATGACGATCAAGAATAGATACCCGTTGACCCGCATAGATGATCTATTTGATAAGCTGCATGGAGCAACAGTATTTTCGAATATTGATCTAAGATCAGGGTATCATCAAGTAAGGGTTAAAGACGAAGATATTTTCAAAACAAATTTCCGAACTCGGTATGGACATTACGAGTTCGTAGTCATGCCATTCAGCTTGACTAATGCCCCAATTGTATTTATGTGTTTGATGAATAATATTTTGCATAAGTACTTAGACAAGTTTGTTGTTGTGTTTATAAACAATATTTTAGTGTACTCAAAAAGCAAAGAAGAGCATGATGAAAATTTATGGATTATCTTACAAATATTAAGAGATCATCAATTGTATGCCAAATTTAGTAAATGTGACTTTCACAAAGACAAAATTCAGTATCTAGGACACATAATTTCCGCAGAAGGAATCTCGGTTGACCCCGACAAGATAAGGGCCATTAATGACTGGCCGGTTCCCAAAGATGTGTTGGATGTGAGATCATTTATGGGCATTACGGGGTATTATAAAAATTTTATAGAGAATTTTTCAAAAATTGCCAACCCCATAACTTCCTTGCAGAAGAAAGGGAAGAAATTTGTTTGGGATCAGATATGTGCTAAGAGTTTTAAGAAATTAAAGGAACTATTGACAACAACACCTATCTTGAAGATAGTTGACCCCAACAACGATTTTGTAGTTTGTACAGACACATGCAATGATGGGCTGGGTGGAGTCTTGACACAGGAAGGCCATGCGATAGCTTATGAATCTAGAAAGATGAAAGTACATGAAAAGAATTACTCTACATATGATTTAGAGTTATTAGCAGTTATTCATGCTTTAAAAATGTGGCGTCATCACTTTATTGGAAGGAAGTTTACATTATTAACAGATAACATGGGTCTGAAATATTTATTGGATCAGACAAACCTAAACGCTAGACAAGCTAGATGGTTGACATTCTTAAGTGAGTAAGATTTCGAAATTCAGCATATCAAAGGAAAGGAGAATAAAGTTGTAGATGCCTTGAGTCGCAAGGCAAAACTAAATTTCATTTCAGCAATCAGTAATTAGTCAACCGATTTGGAAAAGCAGATTTTGGAAAAAGGTGAAACAGATGAAGAATACAGAAAAATGAAGGAAAAGACAGCCAATAACAGTTCTGAAAATTGTATGGCAGATTACAGAATTAAGGAAAATGGACTATTACCGTATAAAAACAGATTGTATGTACTAGAAAGAAAATTTTTGATATTAGATGAAATGCATAAAAGTCACTATTCTGGTCATCCAGGATATCAAAAGACCATCACTATGCTGAGAAAAGAATACTATTGGCCCAGAATGAAAGATGAAAAGCAGAATACATCGCAAAATGCTTGGACTGTCAAAAAGTGAAGGTTGAACATCAACATCCTGCTGGATTGTTGCAACCACTACCAATACCAAGCTGGAAATGGGAAGTGATCAGCATAGATTTCATTACTGGATTGCCTAAAAATCAGAAACAACATGATTCCATCATGGTGGTGGTGGACAAACTTAGCAAGGCAACATATTTCATACCAGTGAAGACCACACATAAAGCACTAGACATTGCAAAGATTTTTATGTAACAGATTTTTAGACTGCACGGAATACCAAAGGTAATAATTTCAGATCTTGACTCGAAGTTTACAGGAAACTTCTGGAGATCATTATTTAAGGGATTGAATACAACTCTAAATTCCAGTACAACATTTCATCCACAGACTGATGGACAGACATAAAGGGTAAATCAAGTGTTAGAATATTTATTAAGAATGCATGTTAAGGATCAGCCTGGTAAGTGGGAAGATTATCTGCACTTAGTAGAATTTGCTTATAATAATCATTATCATGCTTCAGCCAGACTTAGTCCTTTTGAAATTCTTTATGGTAGGAAATGTAATACACCTGTTTCGTGGAATGATCCAATCAATAGAGTTGTTTTAGGACCTGAATTATTGCAAGAATTAGAACTAATTGTGAAACAGGTGCAAGGACATTTAAAAGCTGCCAAGATAGGCAAAAAAGTCAAGCATATTAAAAAAGAACTCATAAAGAGTTCCAGGTGGGTGAACATGTGTTTCTGAAGGTAAGACCAAGAAAGAGTCCACTGAAATTGGGGAGCTATGCCAAGTTGGTACACAGGTATTCCGGTCCTTTTGAAATATTATCTAAGTTTGGAGCAGTGGCATACCAACAGGCTTTACCACCTAACCTAAAAATACATAATGTTTTTCATATATCACTTTTAAAGAAATATGTGCATGATACTACTCATGTTGTAAACTGATATGATGTACAGGTGGGACAAGACGGAGATTTTTCGGTGGAACTAGATTGTATCCTCGAAAGGAGGGAAAATATTCTCTGGAATCACAACATTGGGCAAGTGAAGGTGCAATGGAAGCACCTTAGCCCAGAAGAGGCAACCTGGGAGTTGGAGAGTAGTATGCGGGAAGCATACCCAACTCTATTTCAGGAACACTCAAGGAGTGACTATCTAACATCGAGGACGATGTTGAGACTTAAGGGGGGGTCTATGTCACCTACCCAAATTTCTGAATATTATTATTTATTTGCAAAAATACTTTATGTTAAATTTAATTACAAGTTTTGTAATTATGATCAGTTTTGATCATGGATGAATGTAATTACTGAATATTATTATTTAAATAAATTAATTAGGAGACAAACACTCAAGAGGACTGTTGAATGAGTGTTCACTGACCCACTAGAAGGAATGGAAGCTGTTGGAAGGTATGGGACACATGGTAGCAATTACATCACACCACTAACTGTTGGTTATGGGACAACTTCCCCTAAAATAGGGCATTATCCCCCAGGTGGAGGGAGTGAGTAGGAAACTCATTTAATGACCCAGTAACATTTGAAAAGGCCTAGGCAGCCTATAAAGGCAAATTCGAATTGGGCAGGCAGCCCTTAATCAATATTTCTACAGAATATTTTCCTCTTGAAAATTAGGTGATTTCAAGAGAGATTCGAATAAGGGATGTTAGTGGTGATTGAAAATTGAGTTTTTCTTATTTACTGAGAGAAACAGAGTTGTAGGAGCAAGTCTTTTTGGACTGCTACCTATTGAAGATTTAGAAGATTACTGCTACAACAAGAAGAAGTCCTAATTCCTGAAGTTTCTTCCTCTTGGTGGTTCAGCGAACAGGCTCGGGGGTCCTAAGACAGCATTTGACTTTTTTCAGGAGTTTGGTTGGGTGGAACAGTCTTCCTGAGTTGTTTGTTTCCCTACAGAGTCTCTCAGGTTCCTAAAATATTTCCTAACTTATTCTCAGTAAATAATTCTGTTATGTTTATCTAGTATTATTTTGTTTATTTACTTCCGAAAATAATCTAATTCTGGGAATGTTTAAGTTTAATGTTAAATTGATAAATCAATATCCCCGTTTTTCCACATGTTGTTTGGCTGCATCGTACTCTAGTAGAGATATGCAAATTAAAATAGATTAGAATATAGGTAAAATTTGCCATTGAATTCGATAGATAGATAATGATCTTATATGTATTAGATTTTTGTTCCTAAGTTAAATAATTGTAGGAGGTTCTGTATAATAATTAGTATATATAATATTTTCTCACTTATATGATAAACAATCAATAAATAATTCCTGTACAATCGTCCTGCATTACATTTAAATTATGTCCATGGAAGGTAGATAAAAATTACATACTGTATATTGTTTTAAGACTACTAACATTGAATAAAACATTCCTTATAATAAGCTGGAAAACAATAGTTTTTTTTTTACACAGATTTCATATTCATATATTTCACTCATACACACAGTTTCATTACAATTACTTCACCAGTATTATATGTATAGAAATTAAATTATAGATAGAGTTATAATTTACAGTCTTCACAATTTTCTGCACTATACACTCACATTGCTATCTTTTTCTATAGTAATTTTGTATTATCTCAGAAATTTAACAAGTTATAAGAACTTACTAAACACTACTATTATCACCATGTATTTATTTCTCTCTTTTAGATCCGCTAATATTGTTTGTGATTGTTGTAATCCCGGGTCTCGTATCAAAAAGAAAACCCTAACTAGATTCATACTTTTTCTTTTATTGTTTTATAACAAAAACTTTACACTCTATTCAAACCTGGATCAAAACCGATCCATTATCTTGAGTATTGTTTAGGTTATCATTTTCAACAAAACCCGATTTAGGGTTTGACCCTATTTGGTTTCTTTGCAAAACAATACTGAAATCTCAATTCAACTTTTACTCTACTTAGATTCCAAACATTGAAAAATAAGAACACACATTATCAACCTACAGTATCAAGACAAACCACACAGACTCATACGAAAAGTTAGCATACATTTCCATGTTGAGGTTGAAGTTTATTTATACAACAGAATCTTCATCATCGACGATATCTTCAAACCCTAATCTAGCTCGAAAGACATTGTAGTAACCTTCAACATGAAGTCGAAATACATAGACATTTGACCATTATAATTTAGCATGCAAATTTATTTCCGAGGAAAGAAGTATCATTTACAGCAGTTCTAAAAGAACCATTATCACAGAACATCGACGAGTCATAGCTCCAGTCGGTTTCACAAAATTACACTTCATAAAAACCAAGAACCATTCAAACGAAAACAAGAGTCGTAAGATGCTTCAAGATTTCTTCAACTAACAACATCGACAGAGAAAACGATGAGCATCGACAAGCCTGTTACTCATTCTTATGAACCACTTCAACCACCGTCCAAGAGGACTATGAGGGTTATGGAAGACTCGAGGCTTACCGGTGTTGAGGCACGCTAACACATTTTCCAAACGTTACTCTTTTGCTTCCTTAAAACCCTGCAACTAACAAACGACGGAGTTTGAGTTAGATAAATGTTATATTTAAATTTAAAATCGAAGACGCAGTAAAAGAAAACTTTGTTCTACAGAACGAAGCTTACCTTGTTCACAGTGGTCGAGTCTTGGTATATACCAGCAAGGCAACATGGTGCTGTTTCATTCAGGACGAGAAAACTCTATCACACTATAGGAAGACCTAACTCTTAAAACACATAATGAATAACTTGGAAACCAACAACTCTTAAAACACTTCGAACCAGAGAGCTAGATCTTAGTTAAAAAGACGCCATTACAGAGGTTTAAAAACCTACAACTTCATCTAAATCCTTGGTCCTGGGGTTGAAACCCTTCTCTAAACTTCTACAAAAATTCGGCAGCCCGTCAGCCATCCCCTACCGATATGATAGAAAATGAACTGCATATTCAAGTTCATAAAACCAAACTCACGACAAATGTTAGGGTTATCATCCAATGACCCTTTTTTATCACAATCAACGGTTATCATCTTGCCAGCGATTGTAGCTTGGTTTAAACGACGTCAACAATTAATGCTCGACCAACTACACAGGTCGAAATTTCCACCTTTGCACACGGTGGAGCAAGCATGATCAACACCTGGCATATAACCCTTCCACAACATCAAGCATGGAGGCATTCACGTCTACGTGGATTCCTGGAGTTACAACTCAGGAGGAATGCAGTGCCAAACCTTTAATTGTAAGATCCTTATGTGATCTTTACCACAGCTCGAGACCAACGTCGAATTTATGAGCCAGCGACCTATCAAACCTCATTTCAATGCTTGTCAGTACCTTTGATGTGATAACCAATATTACATGCTTCATTTGTTAACATAACAATTTTTAACAATGTCGTAATTGTCATAGTAGTGATAACGTATATGCAATACATGATTATAATTCCAAGGTTTGCACTTTAATGTTTGTATTTAATTTACAAACACTTACATAGTATTGTCATGATCCTAACGATGCATATATTGCCAACATCTCCGATATATGTCTTAATATTGACATTAAATCGAAGATAGGTATAGTCACACTATTGTTTTCATAAAGACTTGGATAGGTTGTGTTTTGTTTAAAAATAGAATAACAATTATATATATAGTCCAAAGCTTATTTGCACTATATCTACATAACATTTGGGTTGGTCATGTTTATATATTATTGTATTTATATTTTCATATATATTGAATAATATTGGTTGCAAGAGTTTACAAGCTCATAAAATTTTACATACATTTTGGTACTATCATTCTAAATGACGACAACAAGACAGCTATCACTACAACCAACTAGAACAATGACGACAACAAAAACAATGCTTTTAATAAGATACTTGTTCGACAGTTAACTTGGGTTGAGCTTACTCAGTTATAAGATGAACCTTGGAAAGCAAAGGTGTAAGCATGTGAGTAATACCTGTATGTTTTTATAGTTGCAACAATCTCTAAACATGCTATTTTATTTACGACGTTGAATTGAGCTTTACACGAAAACTGGAATTTATTGCAATCATGAAACGTCTTACCTGTCTTCTACGCATAGAATAGGTCAAATGCCTTAGCATTGAAGCTAAGTAAGCTTCAGGGTCTCTCATAGGACTCCCTTGGACAACAAAGAAGCAAACTGTCAGTATCATCTCAAAGAAAAAGTACCATGTCATATTTCTAACCTGGCATTTCATTATTATATCAATCATACATTTCATTGCATTAAAAAGGTGTCGCATCAAAAGTTGATCCATTCATGCATTTAACTACCTTAATGATAGTTGTTATAAATATAATTAAGATGTCATGGATGTATTAGTTATAACAGAATTTTATTTATGTTTAATACAACCGCTGTTAAGTTAACATTGTTGTAGCTCGCATTTTTAAATTCCGCAGTTACAAATTTTCATAAATTAAGCTAATTGTTGCTATTTACAAAAAAATGATTTTTTTATGAAAATATGGGATGTTACACCGCAAGACTACTCTTTTAATGATAGGGATGGGGCTCAATTAACCTCTTTTCGGCCTGAATATTTGCTAGAGATTATTCCATTAGGAAACCTAACTAGCTGCTAAATAAGAAATTCCTAGACTCCGCTGTGACCCAAATTAATTTTGAGGAAATGTTTAAGTCATGGATGGATAACCCTGCAAGTTTTATGACCAGGGCCGACAAATCCTATCCCATCTCTTGATTCAAGTAGCCTTTCTCTCTATTGGAAGCCATGCTTTGTAGGGTATATGGGTTACCAGATTGCTCAGTGTTCAAGGAAGAATGGGTCTGTTGGGCCTAGCCCAAGTGGGGCAATTTTGAGCAAGAAGGATTTTGGAACTGCAAGCAGTCCTCCACGCCTGCATCACGTTTCTATCGGCCTTCCTATTGCGTGCATTCCAACAGGTCACTTTCACCAAGCGGTTCTTTCCCTAATGGTCTCGTGCGACTGGTTCAAGTAGTGGAATCTTTTGCGTGTGCGACTAGTCACTTTCTTCCTGATTTGCTCGTTCTCGCCGCTTAGCACTCCTGGAGAATCTTTACCAAAAATTGACCACCGATGGTCTAACCAGAGTACGTGTTGTTTTTCGTCCAGCACTCTGCTTTGCTGGCATCCCATATATTGCACACTTCACAGCACTACCTCCTCGTAGTACTGACCCTCGCATCTTCCAAAAACGCTGCGCTGCGCGGAACTTTGCAGCATCCCAAAAACTTATACAAAAATACTTTTAATTGAACTGCACTCTGCCACGATGGCATATTCGCTACTAGGTGCGAAAAGTATGGTTTTGAGGAAACTATGACAATTTTGTAAACCTAAGGGTTTTTGCCTAAAGATTGTAAAGACATGACCTACGGGCATGATCTATAAATAAGGGAATTTTTGTATGGGATAGGGTTAACTATTCATTTTGTTAAGCTTTGAATATTGTTGCATCTTTTAAGCTTAGTGATATTGTAAAGGCTCTCCAGCTGAGTGTGCAGAGACCTATCTGAGAGAGAAGAGAGTCTATAGCTGAGTGCGTAGACTAAGAACTGTTGTACCCTTCCCAAAGACTAATTTAACAACAGTTCTGTGGATGTAGCCTCCATCCGGGGGGTGAACCACGTTAACATTCTATGTTGTGTGATTGTTTGTATTTTTCAACTATTCATTTGCTTAGTATGGATGTTTAATGCCGCAGTTATTTGTTATGTGATTGCTTTTATATGTATTCGCCACAGGAATGATGAGAATAATATGTTAAGTAATACATGTGTGGATGAATGTTAAGTATTCAGCACTTCTAAGTCTTTGAATGCATGAATCTGTCAGATAATCACATAGTTAAGCACTAAATTCGAGTGTAGCATTGGAGCACACAGTATTGTATGTCCTTTCATTTACATATACCATGACGATAATAACCTAAGTGTTTTTGAATGAATAAAAATCATTAAGTAAGGTTGATTATAGTTGATCAAGTCCTAAAGTGGATGCGCGGTCTAGCTGACACGCTGGCCCGTTGTGAGTGCTGCGAGGTAAGTTGTTGATAGCATATCGTCGTGACGCAGGAAGTATCCCATACTGCGCAGTCTTTGGATGCACTGTTTTCCAAAGCGTTTCCACTTGCCGAAGTATCCGACACAAAGTAGAGACTTCGCGTAGTCTTTTGTCCGTAGCAAGAGTCCTTTACCGCATTGCCCATCCGTCTCTTTAACACTCGCATCACCAGGTTGTGGAAACCTGATTCTGCAACCACCCCCTTAGCTTCGCCTTGGGTGAGACCTCAGGCTGCTCGCAGTTTTTTGCCAAAAGGGCCGATGAATAGGGGTTTTTATGGTTCCTTGAACCGCGAAGTACTTGGGTCTACATTGGAAACCTCTAGATCAGTTACCTATGCCAACAAAATGTTTCATTGTCACACTAAGATTGTTGCTTGGTTTTTCAACCAAGCATGTGCAAGGATGCACCTGCTAACTAGTAGCAGCGGTCTCAATAAAAATATGTAAAAACTAATGTAATTTGATCTAACATTAACATGTGCAAAGAAATAAAAAACTAGATTTAAGAACATAAACAATAAGATCCATAAGAAAAACGAGAAATTAAAAAAAAATTGATTTTGTATTACCTCAAATTGTGAGGATGGTGAGTTTTGAGTAGCTCCAAGGTTGAGATGCTCCAATGTTCAATGGTCTCTTCTTCTCCAATGCTTCAATGGGGATCTTCAAACTTGAAATGGGAGGCAAGGGCTCTCAAAGGGAATTTGGCAACATAAGGATAGGATGAAATGTGGATGAATAGTGAGGAGCCCCTAGCACCTTTTTATAGTTTTTGGTGATGGGGAATACCATTATGGTTTTTTAAGGAAACCAATGATATTAAGCAACATGGTTTAGGTCTCTTTTTCCCTCTTTTTCCTTTTTTGAATATTTTTTATATTTTTATTCCCTTTTAATATTTTTTGGAATTTTGGACCCTGTTTTAGGGTTATTTGTGTTTTTTGAGGAAAAATACATATTTTGAGGGGAAAAAGGTGTATTATGGTCTTTTTGGTGACCTCTTGAAGGTTTTAGAGGCTCAAGTGGTGGAAAAAGTGGACAAATGGATCATGTGATTAGGGAATGAGCTAGTGAGCACTTTTTGGGTGTTAACAGATTGCCCCCTGATGTGTGAGGGCAGGAGCTCATCGTATGGCCAATAGACATCATAGTTCTTTTGTCTTTTTCCTGGTGCTTGGAGAAGAGAAGAGACCTATTGGAGACTGGAACAACAGCCCCTTGAAAGCTACAAAAACCAAAAAAATACATGGCCTCAAAATGAATGAGGAATAATCTCTGATAATGGACGAGGTGGGCATACCCATGCTCGTATCAAGACATATACATAACAATTAGGCCCAAGAAGTGGGACCTGAATAATACATAAAAAATCTATTGGTACATCATAATGGTCCAGAAGGGACACAATGCTGGGACATACTCATGCTCATACCATGACTGATCTCAATAACTGATACACTGGAAAAGAGCAACAACCATTCTGAATAAGGTTTTAGAAGGGTTGATGCACTACTGGAGTTGAAGGTGTCCAACATATGTAGGTCCTTAGTGACTGTGAGTCAACTTTTGAGGAGTATATGTAACTGTATACTCGAGGGAGTATAAAACTGCAGTACATCTGAAAATTGTCGCCAAGCGCAACCCGAATATCCATAGGAATATGTAACTGGTTGTTTCCTCAATTAGACTCTCAAATGTGGTAGAGTCAGGTGATAATCGGGGTCTTCAACAAATAATCGAAAGGACCGATACCCTGTACGAGTCTCAACGATGCGATCAAGGTGTTGAAGTCGAGCATGTGAGAAAAAAACATTTGGAGAGGCACTGAGGACTCCTTTCAAAATGATCCGTAGGAACTCATCACTAATGGGATGAGTCCAAGGTATAGGGACCTCTGGGTCTATCCTCTGGAATAGATTTTGTTGGTGTCGACAGAGGGAGACCAACAACTACCAAGCCAATGATGTTTCCTTGATAGGAGCTCAAGGTGTACAACTGAAATGTGATAGTACTGATGGTAGGATTGACATACTGTGGGGATGGGGAATAACTGGGGTCATAGAGTGGGTGGACTCAAACTTCCTTTGTTTAGAGAATGATGATATGGTTGACCTAGTAGCATAGGAAACTGACTTTTAGGTGTGAGGATCATAGCTTAAGGGATCAGGGGTATGTATTGCAGACTGGAGTGACTCTGGGGGGACAAGCGGATGGATGTTGTTGTGGCGCTGAAAAGAACCGTTGGGTTCTTCTTCGTAGTTTTAATGAGCTCCAAGAAGGGATAAAAGTGTGCTTTGAAATGGTACTGTCCTGTGGATTTATGTGAGCCTGGGACTGTTCATGCTCGTGAGTGCTTTCATTTTTAAGGAGTCTGAAAATGATAAGAAGACTCTGAATTGGTGGAGGAGTACCATTCTGTGGATTTGTATGAGCCCAAGACGATAAATGCTCATGGTTGCTTTCAATTTTGGAGAGTCTGAAAGCGGTAAGTAGACTCCATTGGTGTTCTTTTTCGTATGTTAGTCTCCAAGGCCCAAGAAAGCATAAAATGATGCAAATGGAGAACTCTTCTAGTTGATGTGACTAGAGTATTCCTTTTTCGTAATTAGTCTACAAGGTCCAGAAAAGGGGTAAACTTATACCAGGTAGACCCCCTTCAGATATTTTTAGCGAGCATGAAACGAAACAAGATTGCTCAACGATCTTTTCATTGTTTTAGGAGTCAGAAAAGAGCTTAACAGAAACTCCCTAAGTGCCTTTTTCGTAAAGGAATTGCTCGGCCCGAAAAGGGATAAAATTATACCGAACAAAAAAGGTATTGGTGAGAGAGAGAAATGATCTCGAGCATCGTTACAAGCGCGGAAAACTGAATTCGGCGATATAAATATCGTGAAAAAATGGACAATGGCCGATGTGGCACATAAACCGAGGTGACGAGTGTGCAAAAAAATGTTTGAAAAAATTTGGAGGTGAGAGCGAGAAATGATCTCAAGAATCATCACGAGCGTGAAAAACTGAATCTGGTGATATAAAGAACGTAAAAAATGGAGAACGACCGATGTGGCACGAAAACCCAGGTGATGAAGGGCATGTAAAAAATGCCTAAAATGGGACATGGTGGAATTGAAAAAAGGAGTGGACTATCATGAATTTCTTGTTGTGTTGATTCCAATGGTACCAACGGTTTGAAAAATGGACGTCGTATGATGCCGAAATGGTTGATTGAAAATTGGTCAAATTTCTATAAATAACAAGTGGACCCAATGTTATAAGTGTCATTTTCACCGTTGAGTTTCACAGAGTAATTTAGTTGGGTCAGAGCATTTTCTTGATTTGTGGGAGATTCGACTGTTGGTTTTTCATTCTGCGAGTTTTAGGTAAGCCTATGTGCCTTATCCTTTCAAGTTATTTACTTTTTGTTGAGTGTCGGGGTCTCAGAAGCGGCGAATATTCCACGTTATCTTGCCAATGCAGAATATCACGGGTTTTGGGGCTTTTCCCGTGATGCTCATCGCAGGTTTTGGCTTTACAGCCATGAAGTGCATCGCGGTTGTGGGTGCTTACAGCCATGATGTGCATCGTGGTTGTGGGTGCTTACAGCCGTGATGTGCATCGCGACTGTGAGGGATTACAGCTGCGATGTGCACCGCGGCTGTGGGTGTTGAAAGCCACGATGTGCATCTCGGCTAGGGATCTGAAAGTCGCGATGGGGATCGCTTGGTTAGGAAAAAAAATTTGTTTTATTTTGCTAAAAAAAAATTGTGTTGTTTTGGCAGGATGTTGAGGATGCCGCAGGTATCGTGGAGGGAGAGTGAGATTGATGAGGGGCTGATGGATAGTATTCGGGAGAGCTCGGATGTGCGGGCGGACTTGGCTTTGGGCGGACTACTGAAGTTCGCTCAGATCCCTCTCATGCGTTCAGTTAGGGAGCTACTGAATAAGTTGATTGACTTCTGGGACCCAGAGGAGGTATCTTTTATTGTGCAAGATGAGTGACTGGAGCTTACCTTGACTGATGTATATTTCCTTACTGATCTGCCTTGTTTGGGAGAGATAGGGGACACCCAGCCTAGGATTCTGGCTGGTATGGATATTGAGGATCTCCTTGACAGATTCTGCATTCTAGGGGCCTGTGCGCAGAACATCACACTGAGTATCTCGGATCTGCGAGAGTCGTAGATGTAGGCGGTGGTGGCTTGTGTTTTGCGGGTGCTTGGTGCACAAGCGCCACATCGTTTGTTGGGGGGGAAAACGATGATGGTTCACCGTGTCTTGTCATGGACTTATTTTGCTTGGGGCTAGATGTTTCTGGCTTGTGTTCAGCGAGAGTTGAATAAGGTTAGGTAGGAGGGAGGAGAGTTTAGTTATTCCTCTTTCCTCTGTTGTTTATTTTTCGAGCGGGTATTTATCTTGTGGCCATGTGTGCCGGTTCGGGAGGGACTGAGGAGTGAGCCGCACATGGTGCGGTGGGGGAAGATGATTCCCTAGGGTGGTGGTGGCATTTGACGGTTCTTCTCGTTGGAGATGTACGATCAGTGGGAGCAGATGCCTGTTGTGATTGACAACTATCCATATCAAGGTATGGACTTCCGGGGAGACCCTGAGATGCCTCAAGCTCAAGGACAGGCTTGGGGGTTAGACAGTACGTCTTTGTTTTTATTTATCTATTATATCATGTTTAGATGTTTTTTTATGAGTATAGCTAGATATTTTTATATGATATTGACTTGTTTTAGTGTGGGTCATGGGAGTTGTTGGTCCAAGGCCTCCAATGGATCATATGGGTCGTAGGGGATGGGTGATGGTGGTGGTACCTCCACCGGTAGCGGTACCCCCTCCTAGTACATGAGGAGTTGTACGTCATCGAGATGATGCCCTAGAGGACGTATGTGATACCTTGGAGGCGCTATTAGTGGATGTACCAAATGATGGTTGGAGGGATCTAGATCGGCATGTTCTCGATCGTTGTTTCGATGATCCCCTTGAGTGGAGATCGATCCTGCGAAGAGTAGCTGTAGTGACAGCTGAGAGGAGGGATCAAGATCTGTATGATCCAGAGGAGCTAGGGGAGGAGGAGCCTGGTGACCGTGATGATTAAGTTATCTTGTACCTGCCCCCAAATGTTGATGAGCATATGAGGATGTATTTTGTGATACACATTTTGTACACCTGGTGTACTTTTTGTATATTTGGGTGCTGAGAGCACTCTTGACATTGTGACTATATGATGATATACGTATTTATGCCTATTGATGCATTTTCATTATACAGTCGTGTATGCATGTGGATGCACATCTTTGTCATTGTTTTTATTTTTTGTTGCACGTGGATGCAATTGTATGTTGTTTGTTTTCCCGTGGAGGCACGTTCGATGCACGTGGATGCAATACTATTGTTTTTGTATGCCCATGGAGGCACATGTTATGCACGTGGATGCAATGTTATGATGATTTATTTAGTTTGTTTATTTCATTTTTTGATGCCTATGTGATGCATGTTGTGATGTCCTACATGTTTTGGTTGACGTGCCAATTTAGAATGTCGTTAGCCATTTGGTCTGCTACATTGTTTAGATTTCTTGGGACATGAGTGAATGAAATGGATTCAAAGTGTCGAATCATTTGTTTAGTGCCCAAGAATTTTTGAAATAGACAGGGATCGCGTACCTGGTACCAGTTGTTGAGCTGGGAAACAAGGAGCTGGGAGTCTAGAAAAACACTAAGGTGACTTATGCCCATCTGGAGAGCAGTGGCCAGTAGACTGGTCACTGCATCGTACTGAGCTTGGTTGTTTGTGGCAGAACCTATGCACACTCCATCGAGGTGGACCAACTCATGTGAAGGGGAATAAATTACCCAAGCTGCTGAAGAGAGATTTGGAGACCAACAACTTGCACCATCAGCAAAGCCGATATGTTAGAGTGGATCAAGATCCATATATGTTCATGCAAGAAAAAAAATGAAAATGTAAGGTTTTGGAAGTTTACAGCGAAAAAATAAATTAAAAAACTATACAATATGGACTGTGGTGTACAGGAGATTTTTATGGATAGAATCGTTTGAGGTACAACCCATTACAGGGGCTGTGCATGAGGTTTCCTTCTGAATCGGTCAAAATGTATTCCCCATGTGCAAGGAAAGTGTGTATGACGTATGGGCCTTGCCACATGGAATCAGATTTTCCTTTGCCTGTTTTATCATGAGCTTGGTCGTAAACGAGTACGAGGTATCCTTCACTAAATGCTCGTGGGTGAACATGTTTATCGTAATGGAGTTTAGATCTATTTTTTGTGGCTTCGATTTATTGGAGAGATGCGCGGCAATCTTCATCGACCTGCTCTAAAAGAAGTAAGCGTTCTTCAATTAGTGAAGTATCTGGGAGGAGTTCTACAGAAATTTGTAATGTCGGTATCTGACACTCAATGGGGAGGACAGATTCCACGCCGTGAACTAAATGGAAAGGGGTAAAGCCGGTGGCAGTTTTAGTGGATGTGCGGTAAGCCCATAATGAAGGAAAAAGCATGTGATGCCAATTGGACTTATGTCGGTCGACAGTGCGCTCGAGGATGGTCTTCAAGATTTTTTTAACCGCTTTGACTTGGCCGTTCCCTTGGGGGTAGTAGGTGGAGGAGAAATGATGTTCAAACTTAAGGAGTGTTGACAATTCTCACCAAACAGAGTCCTCGAAGTGAGAGCCGTGGTCTGAGATGAGTTGCTTTAGTACTCTGAAGCGAGTAATAACATGGTTGAGGAAAAAATGGGCTGCAATTTCAGCTTTGCAATTGTAAGTAGGCATGGCTTCTGCCCATTTGGTAAAGTAATCAATAGCCACAATAATGTGTTTATGGCCGCCGGCTGATGCGGGATTGTAATCCATGAAGTCAATGGCCCATTTGCAAAATGGTCCAATGGTGACGACTGGATGAAGGGGGGCCGGGGGGGGGGTTCTTGCCTTGGGGGCAAAGAGCTGGCAGTTTTGGCAATGTTTGACTGCTATGATACAATCAGTGAATAATGATGGCCAAAAATAACCTGCGCGGATTACCTTTTGGGCGATGGCCATTCCAGAGAAATGGTCACCGCAGGCACTGCTATGACAGTTATTATGGACTTGTTTTGTTTCTTCTTGGGAAAGGCACTGTCGTAGGATTGTGTCAACACCATGTCAATAGAGGACATCACCCAAGAGGAGATAATGGGGGGCATGGTGACGAATGCGATGGCAACCGTCACGATCGATATTGGGTCGAAACTTCTGTGTGCGGAGGTATACCAAAATGTCATCGTACCAAGGGTCGTCAGACGAGATGATGAACAAATGTTCATCAATTATATCAGTATGGATAGCTGGTGATGACGACGAAGATGGTAGGTCAGTAATGAGTTGGGAGAGTGCTAGTGCTTTCGTGCTCGTAGAGGTTTTAAAAGTCAGGTCGTATTCTTGTAAGATAATCACCCATTTAGCAACACAGCCTTGTAGAAGGTGGCGATTCAAGAGATAGACCATTGGGCTGGAATTTGCCACAATCATAGTATGGCTTAGGAGAATATAATGGTGCGGATTTTATACTGAAAAGATGACGGCGAGGGCCATTTTCTCTTCATGTGGGTATTGCAGTGGTGGGCCTGATAAGGTTTGGATCACATAGTAAATGACATGCTCTTGACGAGTCGAGTCTTCTTGGACGAGTACTCCGGAAATGGTGTAATCTGATGCCGAAATGTAAAGGATAAAGTCTCTTATGAAATCTGGAGGAGAAATCAAGGGGGCACTTGTAAGTGATTTCTTCGGGTCTGTGAAAGCTCCTTCTGCTTGGTCATCCCATACAAAATGGGTATGAAGGTGTAGCAAACGGAGGAAGCCATGTACTGTGGTGGCGTAATCTGGGACAAAGCGACGAAGGAAGTTGGACTTCCCTTGAAGGATTTGTAGCTATGTTAATGTATGAGGTGACGGTAGGTCTATTATGGATTGGACCTTTAGAGGGTCGACGGTGGTCCATTTTTCTGAAATGATGAAACCCAACATACGGCCTGTTGGAATGCAAAAGACACACTTGAGTGGCTTCAAGTGGATTTTGTATTTTTGACAATGCAAGAAGACTTGTCAAAGATCGTCTAAATGGTAAGATCGTTTCTTAGATCGAGCCGTAAGGTCGTCTAGATAAACTAATATGATGTTATTCAGGTCGTGAAAACAATAAGTCATGGCTCGTTTGAAATTGGCTCCAGCATTCTTGAGACGGAAAGGCATGACGCAATAGGCGAAGGTGCCCCATGGGGTAGTAAAAGCGGTCTTATATTGATCTTCTTTACGGATTTTGATTTGGTTGTATCTGGAGAAACCATCCATAAAAGAAAGTACCTCATGCCCCGCACGTGAATTGATTAGTTGGTCAATAAATGGGGTTGGGAAGTTGTCTTTGGGACAAGCTAGATTGAGGTCACAGAAGTCAGTATAGATGTGGATGGTACCTACTTTCTTATTGACTGGTACTGGGTTTGAAACCCAGGTGGTATATGCAATAGGGTATATGAAACTTGTTGCTCGAAGCTTCTCAATTTCTGCTTTGATGGCTGGAAGCTTGGATGGTGAATGGGGCGTTGTTTCTGGAGGACCGGTGATATGTTGGGCCAAGTGTCTATGTGATGTTCTACAATGGTAGGGTCAAGACCAGGCATCTCGATATAAGACCAGGCGAAGACATCTCGAAATTCTTGAAAGAGTTTCTTATAGGCTTGGGTTTCCTTTTCAGTGCATGATGTGCCTAAAGAGATAAGCTTGGGTTTGCCAGGGGTGGTGGAGATGTCGATTTTTATGATTGGTGAAATGTTGGCCATGTTACCTTCTTCAAATGTTTCCAGAGCTGGGATAGGATGTTTGACCAATCGACCTTGGTTGGTAAGAAGTATTTGGATTCAACGGATAGTTGGTTCACCGTAGATGCCTCAGGGATGAAGTATGATCGATGGTGCATATCATCCAAAGGGTAGTCCGGTGCAGTGAGTGTTTCTAGGATTTCCTCATCGGTGCGGAAGTAGTGCGTCATTAAATCAATTGGTTCAAGCTTGTAGGTAGTTTAAATCATGTAAATGGTATTGATTTCTTCTGAACGGGAAGATTCTGGGGGGGATATTTCATCAACGAGCGGGGGGGGATATCTCTAGGTTGGAATTATTCAATTCATATAGTGTTGCTCTATAATTTGGGAGATCGGGGCAGTGATGTGAATAATGTCCGTAGATGCCGCATATCGCACAAGGGTGGTTTGTGCACAATGATTTATCGCGAGGCTGAGGGGGTAGTTCTAGTTTGAAAACTGGAATGTTGGTGTCATCATATAACATATTCATGTGTTCTTGAAGTGTTGGTAGTTGTGGACATTGATGGGTAGCATGGCCTATATCGTCGCACAAAGAGCACTTAAGGAGCACATGGGTTGTTGGGGGATTCTTTGCTAATTTGGGGGTTGTTGGGGGGGTGCGAGTTGTGGGTCCAGTGGTGTAGGTTTGTGGACCTCTTCCCCCATTGTGGCGGGATTGAGAGGGGACATAACTAGATGTTGATGTAGTGGCCCCTATTGGAGATGGTCAGTTTCGGGGGTTCGACATACCAGGTGGTGGACGGTTTTGGGGGTTCGGTACACCAGGTGGTGGATGGTTTTGGGGGTTCAGTATGCCAGGTGGTGGATGGTTCGAAATATTGATGGGTTGTACCGGTTGTAAAATAATGGTTGGTTTCGGTGGAGGGGTTGGTGCGGGTAGGTAATCCTAATGTTAACCCTAGGAGGTTAAGTGTATCCATTACTGGCATGCTAACAACTCCTGAAAAATGGAAATAAGAATGGGATAGTGTGAATCGGTGTTGTTCCGATATGACTAGGCACTGTGGGTGGTTGTGGCAGTGGTTGAGGTTGTGGAGTATGTTGTTGTGTGTTGTGCGAGAGGGTGCACAAATCAGATATTTTAGTTATCCGGAGAGGGGGTGGGATAGATGGGAAAGTGGTGGTAATGGGAGTATCCAAATATATCTCGGGTCCGATTGAGGAGATGAACGATGTGGGTGCACTCTGAACGGGTTGTTCGATCATGGGAAGGACATTTTCAGGCGCTGCGGGGGCATTGGGATCATAATATGTTATCTAGTCGATTTTGACTACATGTCGTTCATGGGGGGACATCATGAGGTCGAAAATTGAAGAAGCGAAAGCTTTCATTTTATACATGTAGCTTCGTCCCAAAAGGAGATTGTAATCAAGTTGGGAATTGATGACCTCTATCTCTATGAGAACCAGTTTTCCCCCAAGCTGTATGGGCACGTTCAGTAATAGACCCTGAGGTTAAGCTGCATGACTATCGTAAGCGTGCAATGCGGTAGTTGATAGTTGTAGCGTTGGGGATCCAAGTTTCTTCCAAACAAAAGTTGACATAACGCAGGTGGAGGCACCTTCATCGATTATGCATCGATGAATGACGAGGTTGCGAATGGACAAAAAAACCTGAAAAGCTAGAGATGAAGGAAGATGAGGTTCGGCTTGGTCTAAGTCGAAAGACATCATATTGGAGTCGTTAGGGTCTATGGCACCAATGGAAGATAATAACAATTTTATCTATGTAGGACAAGTTTTTAGGATTTCTAGAGCGGACATAACAGCAGGGGACTGGGCTAGGTCTTCTATGATGTTATAGTTCGAAGCTGCATGAGCATTAGGGTTGTTGTTGATTCGTCGTAAAGGGAAGCGAGGTGCTTTTGGACCCCCGTCCATGGGCATATTAGGTATGCGAAGTGGTTGATTAGTTGGGAGGGTACTCGAAGATGGATTAGTGGGCGTGGCCTCAAGGAATGAGCCGTATTGATTTCGTTGGGTTTGAAGGTTGACATCATTTGATGAGATCATTAGCAAATGGTGAGTTTTGGACTTTGTATGCTGGTAATCGGTTGCTAATCGGTTGCCGCATAGGTAATTTGCTGCTGTGATGCAGAGGATCCCTGTGGGGGATCCATTGGACAAGTGTTTACTCTTCCTTGATTAGGTAGAGGATTTTTCAATATCATGGGTTGCGGTTGAGGAGGTGGTTCTGGTTGTGCATCATGTGCTTGTCGTTGGGTGTTGTCGGTCCAGAGTTGACGTGCTCGGTCCAAATGGGGGCAATTATGCGTGTAATGGCTGTAGACTCCGCATATGGAACACTATTGGTTTGTTCTCAAATTAGGATTTTTGCCTTGTTTTGGTGGACGATCAGGGTTTTGATTTGTAGGAGTAGCGTTATTGTTATTGGGAGGATTAGGTGGTTGTCCTCCTTGGTTTTGTTGTTGGTTATTTCCACGGTTTCGTCCTCTTCCGCGATTCTCTTGACCTCCTTGATTACACTAGTTAATCTGGTTTTGCGGTTGGTTTTCCTGTGCGTATACATTCCCTTGGGAAGTAGGTGGGTTTTGAGGTCGTGCAGGTGTTGGAGCAGGCTGTGGTGGGTAGTAAGTGGGAGGGTTCTGAAGTGGACCTGGTGCTTGTTGCAGTTGTGGGTAACCTTGAGTTACTGGAAGTGTTAGAGCAAGAGGTGCTTCTTATTGATGATAATAAGCTGATTGGGCTTGTGTGTGAACCAGAGTCTGATGGGTTTGTTGGTTATAATATGGAGGTGGTGCATAAGCTGATGGTGCTTTGCCATAACACTATGGTGGACATGAGGGTCCATGAGTGTGGTGGGTGTGCATTACTGGAGCATACGAAGTTGTAGCTCCAGAATGAGATGTAGCCCTAGAAAGGTCTGGGGCGTTGTTTGTAGTCATCATGGTTAAAGGTTTGTTTTGTCCCATAACCTGGCCAATGATACCGTCAGCGGCATGGGATGCCCCTAGCACATCGCTCTGGGATGGATTTCCGTGAGGGGCATTCGGTAAGATTATGTATAAATATTCAGACTGTGCATATATCAGGTCGAATTGATGAGCTTTTAAAATGGCTTCTTCTTCCGACTGGGGTTGTTCAGAAGCTACATCTTTGGCTATGAGAGGGAGGAGTGATTTTAGGAACCAATCCAGGAAGATATGGTCGTCAAGTTTTATCTTGCAGAGACTACGGTGCTTACGCCACTCATGGATATGATCGGTGATGTGTGTAGCGATGTTCTGTCTACAAGACAGTAGTATTTCCACTCCTGCATCATAGCGTACCGGTAGTTGAAAGAACTGAAGGAAAGTTGAGGCAAGGGATGTGAATGTAGGGTGTGTCCCATGGGGTTGCTCGATGTACCATTTGGCTGTCGAGCCGGTAAAATTTCATTTTAATAAACGAAGATGAATGGAATCGTCTACTATGGAGTTTGAGGAACACCATAGGTGAAAGGACATGATGTGGTTTTGGGGGTCTTCCCCAGCCTTCCTTTTAAATTTTGGGATGTCTGAGGGGAGCTTTGTGGGCATGGGGGGCCAAGTGGGGTCATGTTTAATAGGATCATTAGTTAGTCTTGCCAAGTCTGGAAAATTCAGACTTGCCATAAATGGAATATTAGTCGAGGGGTGTGATGTAGTGGCTGGGGCATATGTGCTAGTGGTAGAATTATGGTGTGGGCCACTACCCCCTAAGGGTATCTGATTTGTGAAGGGAATCTGTCCCCCAATCAAAGGTGTATGGGTGAATCCTGTGTTCCCAAGTGTAGCTTGAGTTACAGATGGGTTTGGATTGGGTATAGTAGACCCAGGGTTTGGTATGCTGGAAGTGGTTCCAGTTAAAGGTATACCTATAGCAGGTGTAGGTCCCATGTTGGGAATCCCTAGAGTAGATGTAGTTCCCATATTAGGCATGCCTAGAGTGGAAGCAGTTCCCAGGCTGGGCATACAAACATTGGTTGTGGTGGTGGTGGCTAATGTAGTAGCTGGGGTGGTGGAAGAAGTTCCACCAACAGTCCTTGTGTTGAAAGGGTTGGAAGAAAAATCAGCCATGGGGCTAGTGGGTGCGGTGTATGTGGGATTTTCAGATTCTTCCTTAGAGTCAAATGTGAAATGAGGCGCGTCAGAATCAGATGATAGGGTTCCTTGCCGATGACGTGTGGATTCAAGGGAACCGTACTGCGTGGGTTCACCCTGGAAACGTCGAGAACGTCTCGGGGACTCAATGGTGACAATTGTGAATTAAATCTACTAGGTGGTGATGAGTGGAAAGCTCGAAAGCCTTAATGCAACTGTGTGTGAAAGAGGGGAGTGTAAAAAATAATGGCACTCAGGGCAACAACCAAACTCAAAACACTTACTATAACAGCTGTGCTATAGTAAGTGGAGAAATAAAAAAATGTGGTCAGAAAACCAACATGCAAACGGCTCCTAAAAATAGAAAAAGGTGTACTCACTGACCAAAGGGAGGTAATGGAGCATGCAAACACCTAACTAAAAAGTATTATCACTTAACAAGGTATATTGTCTACAAGGTGATGAAATCCAATTCAGACAATATAAATTGTAGAATCAAAGGCTAGATATCCCCCTACCGGGAGGGACACCGGGTAGACAATCCTATAAGTTTGGCCACTAAGATACCCCATTCATGACACATTCGGTTGGGTGAATCTGTAGTTTTGTTCTATCACCGCTGTACTCCCATAAGGGTGGTACAACGAGAACTACGAAAGGTATCCTTCGGTTACTTAATGGATTGCGGTATTCCACTCAGGCTTCCGGAACCAGTCTGGCTACTTCAACCCTCCTAAGGGAGAGGCCTTCCCGATGAATTGGTTTTAAACCGTGTCAACAAATAATAAGGGATTTTGGTACCCTAAATGTCAACCACTATGTCTCAACATGAAAAATGAGTGAGGGGTGTTATTTGGATGCTTATCCCCTCAGGCCTACCTACATAGAATGTTCTTTTTGTGTTCCCGAAATGGGGTTAGAATGTTGGTTGAGTTAAGGTAATTTTTAAGGCTCACTTGAAATTATTGTGACAGATTGTGTGATGGTGTGGTTGTATACCAAATCAATTTGCCTCGCATGGGAGACTTAATCACGAACTAAAATAATGATTTTAATTTGCAAAAAATGAAAGACATTTCAAATTTAAATGCTTTAATAATCTTTTCAAAAAATATGGATTCTTTAAAAAGTTTTGTAAGGTAAAGCAAATAACATATGTAAAAATAAATGGATTTCTAAAGTCTTTCTTGGGCAAAATATTGATCAATTTAGAAATATGGTTCTAACCTTGCAATGTATGAAACTTACAACTTCAAAAATACTTAACAAATCTTTCTTTCAATTAACTGAAAATTTTCAAAAAGATAAGTGAAGCATGTAACTGAATATAAATTAATAATGTTGCAATAATGACACAGTAGGCTATAAAAAATTGCAGAAATTAATAATGGAAAACATGTGTTGATCGGGCAAAAATTTCTGGAAAAAATTGGCCGAACCGAAACAGGATATATCACGGTTATGAGGTCAAAAGCCGAGATGAGCCACGTGACGATGTGGGAAAAAGCCGCGATGTGAATTGCGGCGCAGTGGGAAAAAGTCGCGATGAGCCGCGTAGGAAAATGCCGAAAAGTCACAATGGACCGTGTGGGAAAAGGCCTCCCAACTGCGATGGGCTGCGCGGGAAAAAGCCGCACAGGCGCGATGCGCCGCACGGAAAAAAGGCTCAGAGCCATGATGGACCGCATGGAAAAAAGGCACACATCTGCAATGGACCATGCGATTGTGGGTATCCGAAGTCGCGATGTACGGATAGAAATCGGCCGGTGAAAAACGAACCCAAAGATTGAAATTTTGGGCTACAGAAAGGGCCAATGGCTAGGGCAGCTATCAAGAAGCTGACTAGTATGGAAGATCTACAGTTTTAGATGGGAAAAACGACTAAAATAAAGATCTAAAGCAAATATTTAAAGTTTGAAAACCAGTGGAGCCGCCAAAAACTGTTGCTTGGTTTTTCAACCAAGCATGTGCAAGGATGCACCTGCTAACTAGTAGCAGCAGTCTCAATAAAAATATGTAAAAACTAATGTAATTTGATCTAACATTAACATGTGCAAAGAAATAAAAAAATTAGATTTAAGAACATAAGCAATAAGATCTATAAGAAAACCGTGAAATTAAAAAAAAATGATTTTATATTACCTCAAATGGTGAGGATGGTGAGTTTTGAGTAGCTCCAACGTTGAGATGCTCCAATGTCCAATGGTCTCTTCTTCTCTAATGCTTCAATGGGGATATTCAAACTCGAAATGGGAGGCAAGGGCTCTCAAAGGGAATTTGGCAACATAAGGATAGGATGAAATGTGGATGAATAGTGAGGAGCCCCTATCACCTTTTTATAGTTTTTGGTGATGGGGAATACCATTATGGTTTTAAGGAAACCAATGGTATTAACCAACATCATTTAGGTCTCTTTTTCCCTCTTTTTACTTTTTTGAATATTTTTTATATTTTTATTCCCTTTTAATGTTGTTGGGGAATTTTGGACCCTTTTTGAGGGTTTTTTGTGTTTTTTGAGGAAAAATACATATTTTGAGGGGGAAAAGGTGTCTTATGGTCTTTTTGGTGACCTCTTGAAGGTTAAGAGGCTCAAGTGGTGGAAAAAGTGGACAAATGGGTCATGTGAATAGGGAATGAGCTAGTGAGCACTTTTGGGGTGTTAACAAAGACTCGATGATGTGATAGTGTATTTGGAAAGTAATGTGTGATGAAGAATACCAGTTCTCATTGGGTTCAGACAATTGGCATCCCGAAAAGAAAGAGATCTTGGATTGGTGCGATAAGACCGAAAGATCTTTTGCAAAGAAATAGAACAGACACCCGCGCCTATCTGACGTAGAGTGGTTGAACAAATATTTGTGAAAAGATATCCACGAGATATTATGGGGTTCGTTTGGAAACGAGCTACACGAGTGGATATCACGACTCGTAGAGAAGAAAAACTGCTTTCAAGGGGGAGTACCTACAGAGTGGACTCCAGAGCTCACTGCGCAGCTCAAAGCAATAGACAACCCACTGTTGCAAGCAGTCGACTTCTTGGTTGATAGCATACTTGAAGGATTTGTAACAGAATTTGTTGTAGACACGCTGAAATCCTATAGACAAGCTGAAGCTTCGAAGGATTCAGAGGTAAGTACCTGAACAATATTAGCCTATACATTAAAATGCTTTTAGCTGAGCAAGGCGTTTTAAGAATGCAGTAATATTTTTAAATTTTTCATGGTAGAAAGTATATATAGTGACTATGACGAAGAAACCCATAATTTGAGAAGTGGAAAGAGATATAAGTTCAATAAAGAAAATAATCCTGGAGGACCTGGACTCTGCGTGAATACCGAAATCCCATGTGACCTTACCAATCAAACCACGCTGCCATCAACCACCATCCACCCTATTACACCTCAGAACTTGCTGGTTGCAACTACCGTGCCTCCTCTATCTCAGAACCCACCCACTGCGAGCGTAGTGCAGCCCAACCCGCAGAACATCAATACTGGTAGCACCGCAGGAGCGGGTGCTTAGACCATTCCGACTCAGACTATCCTAGTTCAGAATACCCAACCTCAAAATATTTTGAGTACCACCTTTACTTTTTCTACTCAGAACCCCGTGCATAATGCTAGCACTACTCAGGGTGCTGCACAAATAGGAAGGAGAATGACAGATAACAATATAAAAATGCCGATATTCAAGGGAATGGGTCTAGAAGATCGTGATCAACACTGGTTTCTATGTGAATCCGTATGGAGTGTAAAGCAAGTTCAGGATGATGTTGTGAAGAGAGCGCAACTCATCACCACTTTCAGAGATAGAGCCTTGCATTGGTTTATGAAATATTCTTAGGCACAACCGAGAACCCTAATAGAAATCAAGGCTGCACTCGTAGCAGAGTTTAAGAAACCGAAATCTGAGTCACAGTGCATAACAAAGTTAAAAGAAATTAAGCAGAAACCTACCGAAACAGTCTGTGATTTTGACCAAAAATTTAAGACATTGTTGGACCAAGTGAGCTTTGTTATAGCCCCGCAACATCACCGGGAATGGTTCATCGCTGCGTTGTTGCCCCACATCAAAAAACCATTGATGCAACAGAAGGTTGCATCGTAGGAAGATGCCTTATAAATCGCAATGAAGCTAGAGGCTTCGCCGATCTGTGAGACTAGCTCGGGCATGTCTCAGATCCAGAACTAGTTGACCACCTTGACATTAGAATTGCAAGGTATGAAGAATGGAAAGGAACAAAGATATGAATAGAGGCATGAGGTGTGGTGTACAGGATGTAAGGGAGAAGGCCACACCAGAGAACATTGCCCCTCATTTCAAGATTATCTCAATAGTGGTGCACCGAACCCAATGAATCAGAACCATGCACCGTGGTGTGAAATATGTAGAACCAGAGGACATCGACCTGAGGACTGTTATCTAATACAAAAATACGTAAAGACACCAAAAAAATTATATTGCAATTTCTGTATGTTAGTTGGACATGATGAATCCAACTTTCGTGCATTTGATCTTATGAACGAAAGGAAGTGAGATATGGAAGCGATGCGAGGTGCTTGAATGTATCTCATCCAAGAAGAAAATCAACCAAAACAAGAGAATGCCCACTATGATCAGGGTGGATATAGAGGTCATGGTGGTGGATACCATGGGAGAGGAGGAAATGTCGGCCCAGCCCAAGGCCATGTTTCTAGAGATTTTACTAACCCCTACACTACGTGCAATTACGGTAAATCATTCGAACATGTTATTGAAGACTACCCTGTACTAGAGGTAGAAATGTAGAAACGAAGAAGGACAGAACCGTTGAATTTCAACATTCAGTTGATCGCAGCAAAAAGAAGAACTTTGGATCCGAGTATAAACATGGTAACACGTAGTGTCGCCGATACAGGAGGAGATGGAGGTGTATAAGCTTTGACTTTGGGAACGCGTGATCCTAAGCAGACTCCTGGTGAACTAGTATGGATTAGAAAAGCTGTTGGGAGAACATCGGGTCTTGACCTACAGAAAAATAAAGGAGCATTTATAGAAGCACGAGATATCCTTAGAGAGTCAGCACCTAAGTCGACGAGAATCCTGCTGCACAGCGAAGTATCGCAAATAGAGGATATGCCAACAACATATGATCACATGAGCATTGCAACAGATACAGGTACCTATATTGCGTAGTTCCTAAGGATCTGCATGAAGTTATTGAAGAGCACAAATGCTATCGTGGAATTTGAAAAACTACTCAATCAATATGATCCACGAAGTGAGAAGGGGTCTGCCCATGGCGCAGTCCATAACATTAGGAGTCCCAAAAGAATAGGAAGAGAAATGAGGTTCACTGCACAGATTGGGGACTATGAGATGGATGACATAACTCTTGATCTTGGATCCGAAGTAAATGTCTTGACCAAGTAGACATGGCAGCAGATGGGAAAACCAAAGTTAAATTGGTCACCTATATAGCTAAGAATGGCCAATCAAGGGATAGTTATACCTTTGGGGAGGTTACACAACACCGTTGTTGACATTGACGGAGTGAAAAGCTATGCAGATTTAGAAGTGATTGAAATCGTGGATGACAACCATCCTTATCCAGCACTGCTGGGTATCGACTGGGAAATGACTAACTCTACTATTATAACTTTGAAGACCATGAAAATGATATTTGAAGGAAACGATATAAGGGTCATTGCGCCATTGGGCCCCTCGTAGGGTGAATGATATGTGGAACCAATTCAGGAGGAATCCAGAGCCCAAGACTTAGACCATATTTACAAGATCACAATGAATGTTGTTGATTATACTAATCCAACTATGGATCGAACGCTCAGCTGGCACTGTGATAGTTGTTGGATCTCAGACTCTGATGCAGGACTCGAAAACTGGTAAATCAGATTGCATGAAGTATCTGCTAGGAGATGCGTGATGATCACAAAGTCACTCTGCTAGATTGGTAAAAACGTAACTCCAATCCCTACCTATGATGGTTTATCTAATGTTTATTGCTTTATCAAAGAATATACTGCAGTATTTGCAGATGAATACCGCGTAACAGCATTAGATATGGCACTGCGCGAGACACCTGCCAGATGGTGGGCTACGCATGAGCAGACACTGACAACATGGGATCAGTTTAGAATTAAGATGCAAATCAGGTTTGCTAAGAAGGCTACACAACATTTTGAAAAATATAATGGACAGATGGATCCAAGGGATCATATTGAAGCTTGTTCACAAGCTTGGGTGGAAAGGCCACAGACAGAATGGGTGCACTTGTTTGTGCACACGATGGAGGAACCCATTCTGAAAATGTGGTACCTAGACCTGGAGTTGCGCGAGGGCACAGGGAACTATTTTGTCCTAACTGCAAGCTTCCTGTAGGATTTCAGTTTCGAAGACGAACATCCGAGTATCAATGATGCACTGTAGATTATTAAGGAAAGAATATTCAGCCCAGACTGTACACAGAGAAACATGACACTAGAAGAATTCTTTGGAGCAGACAGCATACCTGCGCGCCTACAACTAGAATGGGAAAGGAAACTAGAGCATGCTATTGATTGTTATAACCTCGCTGAATAATCCAAGGATAAAGCAGATAGTGATGATGAGGACCCGCACAACATAAAGATACTTGAATCAGAGGGAGCACGTGAGGTAGAAGGACCTCCATTGGAAATTCCAGATATGAGTGGACCTGTGAAAACAAGAAAAGTGAACATTGGCACTAGTGAAGAGCCAAAGTTCGCAGCTATTGGAGACTATTGGGATGAAGACACAGTTGACGAGGACGCGGGCATACTATAGGAATATCGAGAATTATTCCCGACCAAGTTCACAGAGATGAAAGGTATTCTGGGAGACTTAGGAGTGATGAAAATTCCTCTTAAGTCTGACGCAAAGCCTGTGAAGCAAAGACCGTATAGACTAAACCCGCAATACAAAGAATGAGTTAAGGCAGAACTCGATAAGATGCTCGATGCAGGGATCATTGAGCTAGTTGAAGAATCTGAGTGGATAAGCCTGATGGTTATCCAGGATAAGAAAACAAAGGGTGAGATCAAGATCTGTGTGGATCTCAGAAAGCTGAATGATGCTTCGATGCATAACCCATTTCCTACCCCTTTCACAGATGAAGTACTTGATAATGTTGGAGGGAATGAGGCATATTCTTTTACTGATGGATTATTTGGATACCATCAGATCAGGATTGATCTCACAAATAGGCACAAGACTACTTTTGCTACAGAATGGGGGTCGTTCCAGTACACCATGATGCCTTTTGGTCTGAAGAACACACCTACTATATTTTCTGGAGTGGTAGTCATAGCATTTAAAGATTTTATATATAAGTTCTTAGAGGTTTATTTTGATGATTGGAATATTTTTGGTTTACTGAAGAACCATGCCACGAACCTCAGGATGATGCTGGAAAAATGCAAACAACATCAAATTTCATTAAATCTGAAGAAATGTGTTTTCTGTGTTCTGTATGGAACTTTGTTGGGACACATTGTGTGCAAACAGGGCTTGATGGTTGATCCTGCGAAGATAGCAGTCATTGTAAACTTTCCCACACCAAATTCATCCAAGCAGTTGTGCATTACATTGGGGCATACCGGTTATTACAGAAAGTTCATAAAGGGGTATGCGCAGATAACCGCAACTATGGAGAAGCTGTTAAGGAAAGATGCATCATTCATCTGGAACGAAGAATGCGACCAAGGCTTTGACACATTAAAATTAAAGATGGTCATTGCGCTAATCCTAGTTTTTCTAGACTGGGAGAATCCATTTCACGTCCATGTTGATGCTCCATGTATAGCATTAGGTATTGTTCTTTCTCAGCTAGGAGATGGAGGTATTGATCATCCCATTGCATTTTCCAGCAGAAAGTTATCCTCCGTTGAGAAGAACTATACCACTACTGAGAGAGAAGGACTCATGATGGTATATGCATTGCAGAAGTTCAGGAATTACTTACTTGGTTTGCACTTCTCTATGTTCACTGACCATTTTGCTTTGAAATACCTGGTCAATAAGCTAGTGTTAGGGGGGCAAATCTGCAGATGGTTACTACTCTTTCAGGAGTATGACTTTGAAATTGTTGTTAAGCCAGGCAGGTTGAATTTAGGACTTGATCATCTGTCAAGGATTGAGTTAGGAGAGAAACCTATGAACCTGGAATACAATCTTCTTGATGCGCAGTTGTTTGCTATATAGGTTGCCGATGATTATTATAAGGACATCATTGATTTCTTGACTACTAGGTTCGCACCCACAGAGTTCACTATGCAGCAAAAGAAGTAGCTGGTAGTGCGAGTAGCAGACTTCACCATTATTGTTGGCCAACTATACAAGTTGGGACCCGATGAAGTACTGCGTAGATGTGTATTAGAGCATGAGAAACCATTCATGTTGGTTGATGCACATTTAGGATTTGCAGGAGGTCACTACGCAGGGAGAGCTACTGCACAGAAGATATTGCATGCAGGTCTATGGTGGCCTACTATCCATAAAGATGTGAAGGAACATTGTTAGAGCTGCAATGTGTGTCAGAGGACCGGAAATCCATCGCGAAGAGATGAAATGCCATTAAATCCACAATTGACATTGCAGGCCTTTGAGAAATGGGCCATTGATTTTGTGGGACTTATTAACCCACTAGGAAAAAGAACTAGTGCGAGGTACATCATTATTGCTACTAATTACCTCACTGGATGGGAAGAAGCGAAACCCGTGAAAGATTGTAGCGCAGCTACAACTACGGAGTTCATTTTTGAAAATATCCTTACAAGGTTCGGATGCCTGGAGATTTTGATGAGTGATCAAGGCACTCATTTTCTAAACAGAACCATCGAAGCTTTAACCGAAGAGTTCCATGTTCATCATCAGCGCAGCACGCCTTATCATCCACGGGAGAATGGAACTTTTGAAGCATTCAACAAAGTGTTGGAGAATGCGCTAACCAAAATATGCAACATCAATCGGGATGATTGGGACCTGCGCATTCCCTCTATATTATGGGCATACAGGACTACCTGCAAGAAATTGACAGGACACACACCCTTTATGTTGTCTTATGGGAAAGAGGCAATAATGCCAATGGAATATATTGTTCCCAGTTTGAGCATAGCAGCGTTTATAGGCATGGAATATAGCGACGCACTGGAAGAACGACTCTTACACTTGGTTGGTCTGGAGGAGGATCGCTTCATTGCAGGCTTTCACCAACAAGTGCAGAAGGAAAGGGAAAAAGCATGGCATGATCACCACATCAAGAACAAGTCTTTCCAGGTAGGTGATCTACTCCTCTTGTATGATAGCAAATTCATGAAATTTATTGGAAATTTTAAGATGCATTGGCTTGGCCCGTATACTGTAATGCATGTTACTAACGGTGGTGCAGTTGAGTTAGCTACCTTAGCCGGAGATACCTTACCTAGTTTGATAAATGGAAGCCAACTAAGGATTTATCGCGATAGTTCAGCTTCGCAGAATCTAGTATGATCAAAGGGATGTGTACCGCATAGCACTGCTGAAGTTGCGCACGCAAAAAAAAAAAAAAAGAGAAAAGGAAAGAGGAACTGTGCAGTTGTGAACTCCATAAGGCAATTGCAAAGACCAAGTTAAATGAGAAAAAGCCTTAGTTCAGAAGCAAGAAATCAGGCACCGTGAAGAGACTGCGCGGGAGCTATCAAGACCTGTCGCGCAGTTTGACGCAACACTCAAGAAAATAGCCGTTATAATGTCAGCCGGAGAATATAGCTGTTACCAGTGACCACTTGGGAATTTAACGCACAGATAGTCGTTTTGAGCGAGTTTATGATCGCAAGGACCGAAGAATCCGTCAGATTTGGCCAACGGATACAATAATTAATGCTCATCTAGCTGTTGATGGGAATGGAGGAGGTAAGCTGCAGCTATAAATAATGCCACACTCAAACTTGCGGGAGCTACCAAACACTCAGAATTTTCTTGTAAAGCACTACTGTGTGAGTTATTTTCAGTAAGTAATCCGAAAAATTGTGAGATTTGCCTAGTGGATGTTTGAGTGGTCTTCCATTGAAGAATAGTTCACGGTCCAAGAGATTGTGAAAGTATTCCAATATGGGGGGATCGAAGGGTTAATGAGAACCCAAGCTAAGAAAGTTATCTTTGAACCAGGATAGGCATCAAGAAGATCACCAACGCACGGTCCAGTGATGGAAGATAAAGGAAAAATTCCAGTAGAACCAAGAACGAAGGTACCTAAGATGGTGTCGACAACGCAGAAACCACTGCTAACAGATAAGGACATACCTTTGACATTAACCCCAGACTACATTTCACCACGTGCTCTGGATGCACCGGTTTTCAAGTTGCTGAAGAATGCCAAATATGACATCCCGCTATCACCAATCTCAAAACATGTCGAGGTGGAGAAAAAATTGTTGGGTAAAATCCCAGAATGTAGATGGGAGGATTATGATCTGCTTGCAGTGTAGAAGGAGGAGCCCAATGACCCGAAGTTCCCACAGTTCTAACCGAACCATCACATGTGCTGGAAGAAGGACTCAAAGAACGAGCTTAACCTGGTCACCCAAAGTTGGTTATCCGGAGTAGTCCAGTCTGAGCTGCTCAATCTACTCAAGCTTCTGCATTTCGATAGGTCACCAGAGCTGAACGTGGTAGTGCGCACGCTAATGGCACGCATTCACCAGGGTTATTTGTGGATCAACCGCAATATTTACCTAACCATTGACATCATCCAATCCATTACCGGGTTGAGTAAAAGGGGTAAGGATCCCAATCCATTTTTCCAAGGGAAGAGCAAGGACAAAGAAGCTATGGCAAAGATGAAGAAAACTCAGACAACCGTCAAAGGGAAGAGGGGCTTCCAAACAGAAGAAATAGATGATATAGAAACAAGATTTGTCACGCAACTCTTAGCAGACAAGATTCTCTGCACATGCAGGACTCTCGAAGTAAGTGCGGGTGCAGTACTGCTCGACACCACGGCCGTGGATGGAGAACAATTTAACTGGTCTGAGTACTTACTGAATGATTTCATGGAAGAGCTTAATGACACGCAACTCAACGGAGGGTATTTCCATTATACTTGGCTCATAGTGTTGATCACTTTTGTCGGCTAGAAGGAGCCGAAGGATTACGTTGGTGTAATCACTAATACGAACGAGTGTAGTAGACCGCATTACTCAAATCTCTGGGCAAATCTAAACTCACAAAGACAGCATGCGACAACTGAGGTCTTCTACCAATATTATGACCAGTTGCGCGCAACAATCATACTGACGTCGTGGATAACAAAGCAGGTAACCAATAGGTATATTCGCATTGTAAATTTTTATGCTGACATGCGTAGCATTTATATTTCAGCTAAGGCGCAGAAGAAGAAGGTGGAATGGTTCCCAGGGAACTACCATATGTACGAGGAGGATATTGACAATATAATGAAGGAATGGCCTTCCGAGTTCCAAGTGGAAATTGTAGACGTCATAAGTGACTCCGGTGAGGATGAGCCTATTCCATGCCCTATTACCGAAGAGAAGGAGACGGGAAAAAGAAAGGAAGCTGAGAGCCCGGACAGAAAAAGGGGGTAAGGAAGAAGTAGAAAGTTGATAAGGGCAAGTTGGATACAGTACTCAAGAGTGATGATTATGAGCTAATCGGAGTAAAGTTCACAGAGCAGATGGAAGATATGATGTCGGACAAAGAGAAAAAGGATAAGGAAATACAAGCAAAAGAATCTGACTGTGCTGCAAGGGATTATGCTGAAAATTGAAGAAGTACACAAGAGATTACCTCCGCTGTGTGACTAAGAGTCTGAAGGGAATTCGGGAGGAACTTCGCAGCAGAGAACACCGCAGTTGACCATGACCGTTCCTGCGAAGTCCCGTATCATCCACCTGGACCTGATAACAATAAGCTTACATATGCTAGAGCAGCTAATGTTGGATACAAAGGATGTCGAGGGTGTGGAGCTTGACTTGGAAAAAATACCATTGTCAGGCCTACATTATTTACATCTGCAGTGTGTGGAAGAAATGCATGAGCGAACCACTAATGCGCTGAAGGGGTAGGCTGAGCTGCAAGCAGCTAATCGACAGTTGGAAGAGTCTAGCTCGTGGAGCGCTATGCAGCTATACAATGAGCATGATCATCAAAAAATACTAGAGTCCACGATCACTATGGTAGCAAACGATATAGACGAATTTGAGGTCCAAGCAGATACTGGGGATACTATTGTTAAGATTGGCGAGTTGGTCACCAGTCTTAAACCAGAGATGCAAGATATGGAGATTGTACATGAGGCTAACATTGCTTCTTTGAAGGAGCAGATAAACCCACAGACCCCACCGAATGAGCAGCAGCTCAGAGCGGAAGTAGTGAAAGCCATAGCAGAGAATATTACTGCCGAAGTGGCTAAGTGCCAGAGTCTATTAGATGATGCGTCAAAGGAATTCATAGCCCTCGAAGAATACCCAAGATTGTTGCAAGTGAAAAAAGTTATCAAAGAGAATCAAGCAGCACTGCAACAGTTGGATATAGATGTGAAAGCCCTGCTGCCTAGAGAAAGGCTCCCGAAGTACCGAGAAATCAATGTGCTTAAGAAGGAAGTGCAGGCCTTACGGGAGAAAGAGACCGAAATGAATGACAAGTCGCAACCTTTACTAGAAGATGCCAGCACAATCTCGTAGAAGATCAAGGATAAGTTAAAAGAGTTGCACAAGAATCACAAACAGGTCAAAGGATAGATAGGTGATGGGATCACACCTGAGATGCTGGATACAATCAACCAAATTGAGCAAGACATGAAGCAAACAGTCGAGAAGTTGATTGCTACATACAATGAGTTTGCTGCGAAGCTAGCTCCGTAGGAGACAGAACAGCTCGGGGAAGTTGAAGTTGTAGGTGGCTCGGGGGCGAGCCACATGTAAGTGTTAGGGGCTTGTTGGGCCTGGCCCAAGTGGGGCAATTTTGAGCAAGAAGGATTTTGGAACTGCAATCTGAGCGCAGTTTAGTTAAAAGTATTTTGGTATAAGTTTTTGGGATGCTGCGAAGTTGAGCACAGCGCAGCGTTGGAGGAAGTTGCGAGGATCAATACTGTGAGGAGGCAATGCTGCAAAGTGTCCAGTCCATGGGATGCTAGCAAAGCAAAGTGTTGGACGGAAGACATCACTTATTCAGGTTAGACGATCGGTGGTCTATTTTTGGTAAAGATGCTCCAAGAGTGCTAAGCGACAGGCAGGAGCAAATCGGGAAGAAAGCGACTGGTTGCACACGCGAAAGATGCCACTACTTGAACTAGTCGCATGAGACCGTTAGGGAAAGAACAACTTAGTGAAAGCAACCTATTGGCATGCACGCAACAGGAAGGCTGATAGCGACATGATGCAGACATGGAAGACCGCCATGATGGAGTATTCGCTACCAGGTGCCAGAAGTCCGGTTTTGGGGAGCCGTGACAGTTTTGTAAACCTAAGGGTTTTTGCCTACAGATTGTAAAGACATGACCTATGGGCATGATCTATAAATAAGGGCATTTTTGTATGGGATAGGGTTAACTCTTCATTTTGTTAAGCTTTGAATATTTTTGCATGTTTTAAGCTTAGTGATATTGTAAAGGCTCTGTAGCTGAGTGCACAGAGACCTATCTGAGAGAGAAGAGAGTCTACTGCTGAGTGTGGAGACTAAGAACTGTTTTACCCTTCCCAAAGACTATTTTAACAACAGTTCTTGTGGACGTAGCCTCCATCCAGGGGGTGAACCACGTTAAAATTCTATGTAGTGTGATTATTGTATTTTGCAATTGTTCATTTGCTTAGTATGGATGTTTAATGCCGTAGTTATCTGTTACGTGATTGCTTTTATATGTATTCGCCGCAGGAATGATGGGAATAATATGTTAAGTAATACATGTGTGGATGAATGTCAAGTATTCAGGACTTCTAAGTCTTTGAATGCATGAATCTGTCAAATAATCACATAGTTAAGCATTGAATTCGAGTGTATCATTGGAGCACACAGTATTGTATGTCCATTCATTTACATATACCATGACGATAATAACCTAAGTGTTTTTGAATGGATAAAAATCGTTAATTAAGGCTGATTAGAGTTGATCAAGTCCTGAAGTGGATGCGCGGTCTAGCTGACGTGCTGGCCTGTTGTGAGTGCTGCAAGGTAAGTTGTTGATAGCTTATCATCGTGACGCAGGAAGTATCCCATACCGCACAGTCTTTGGATGCGCTGGTTACGCAAGTGTTTCCGGTTTCCAAAGTATCCGACGTGAAGTAGAGCCTTTGCGCAGTATTTTTTCCACAGCAAGAGTCCTTTACTGTGTTGCCCATTTGTCTCTTTGACACTTGCATCACCAGGTTGTGGAAACCTGATTCTGCAACCACCCCCTCAGCTTCGCCTCAGGTGAGACCTCAGTCTGCTTGCAATCTGTTTCTGAAAGGGCCGGTGAATAGGGTTTTTGTTGCTTCCTTGAACCGCGAAGAACCTAGGTCTACATTGGAAACCTCTAGATCAGTTACCTATGCCAATAGGGCACCCCTCGCCCACCACGTCCTCACTACAGGAGATTCCTTCAATTGGGCTCAAATTTTATCATTGGAACTCAAGACAGTGATCGAGAAATATCAAAAGACCCCGGCTTCCTGGAAACCTACATTCTTCTACTCAGCTTATGTGATGGATTTTTTCTGTTCAGATTTTCAATTTCCTTCTATGGGATGGAACTGGACTTTGTCTGCACCTCCTATTCATATTTATTGCTCTGCACTATGGGAGGGCAATTTTATGCCTCTTATATATGATATTTTTTATCACTCCGTTGAATCAATCTACCTGATGATATTCAAGGAGAATCCTCCTACCTTCTCCGATCATGCCAAGGCACTTGTATCTACCATGGGTGACTGGTATGTAGGGGAATATTTTTCTTATGTCAGGATTTGGGGCAGCAATACAACCCATTTACTGCCGAGAATTGTACTAGACAGATTGCTGCTAAAGGAAATATCCTTCCAAACAGACATTGATGGTGTGTTTCATAAACTCACTAGAGCCAAAAGAAGAGGGTGGCCTAAGTTCCCACTCAATATTGGACCTCTAGTAATCTAGAATTCAATCATGCTGCATTGCTTTGAAAGAATATTACCACCCTGAAGCTTGGGAAAGATCCAAAGAGAATGCATGATCCCAAATAATTTTTGGCAAACCATTTTTCACAAGAACACATGAAGAGTGTATATGCTCATCAGACTTCCCCATATGACTCAATTTACCAAGGTGTTAATTCTTTTATTGAAGTCATGAAAAAAACTTCTTCCTGGAAGAGAAGAACTTCATCTTTCAGTATTAGCAAGAACTCAAGACTAAGGTCTTGCAGTACAGGAAATTTGAGCTGTCACTTGATGAAAAGGTTTAGAAAGACAAGGCAGAAAAGGAAGCTCAGAAAGACAAGGCAAAAAAGGAAGCTCAAAAAGACAAGGCAAAAAAGGAAGCTCAAAAATCAAGCACCCCTCTGATGCTGACCTACCAGACTGACGATAAGGGAAAGGCTCTTGTTGAGGACATACTACAACCCAAACCTTTGGCCAATCTCAATGCCTTGATTCAATCAACTGCTAAGATGAAAAGGGAACTGGCCATGATGAGCTCAGTAGTGGAAATTCAAACTGTTGCTGCAACCATCCCAGCAAAAAAGAAAAAGGTTGAATGTTTTGTACCAAAGGTGACTATGCTTCATATTGAAGATAGTGATGTGGAAGATGAAACCCTTCCAAATTTTCATGCCCAATTGCTATTCCTATCACCCTGGCAGAGGCTATTTCAGTTACCCTGCCCTCCTCTGATCCTTTGGAGAACATAGTAATTGATGACTCTCTTCCTCACTTTCACTTCCCAAAGGTCACCATCGTTACAACTACAATATATCCTACACCATCAGACATTTCAACTCTTTCACCCTTTATCCCATCATCTGATGTCACAACTCTTGCATTCACATCATCTAAGCCACTTTTCATCCATGTTGTGACTTCCCAAGAGTCAGTTGTGGCTCCAACCTCTATGCCACTTACAAAGGTTGTTTAAATTCATGTCCCTACTGTACCTTTAGAAACACCTATGATCCCAATTTATGTCTCACTCTCAGATATTATTTCCTTATCTTCTACTTCCTCCTCTTTACCATCAGTTTCCAATGTCATGTCTCCTGCCATCTCCAAAACCCAAATAACCATGCCTATTGCAACTTATGTTGTATCTCAAACTATACCTTTGGTCATATCATCCGATGTGTCTACATCCACAGTGGACATAGTGACAGATTTTGGAGAAGATGTAGTGGTTTCCTTGGGGGAGTATTTCTACAGCAGGTCAGAGAAAGCAGTAGTAAAAAAGGGTACTAAAAGACAAAAGGAAGGGATTGTAATGCAAAGCCCTGTCCCTAACCAAGTTATCTAGAGAAAAACATCTATCGATGTTCTGCAAGAAGAAATTGAGACTGTAGCAACGATGGGATCCTTCCCAGGAGCCAATTATGACTTTGTCACCTCACTAAACATGGAAATTGAGGTGAAGCAACGGGAATTGTAGAAGCTCGGGCAGGAGCAAATTGAAATTAATGAACAAGATCAATCCTAGCTACATGAGTTGAAAAGTGAGCATGACAATCAGCTTAAAGATCTGCAGGTATAGAATGCAGCTCTTCAACAATAGCTCTAGGAAGCACAACTGCTGAATGTAGGTTATGTTGAAAAGATTACAATGCTAGAGCAACAATTGAAAGATTCAATGGCCATGACAACTACCTCTTCCTTCTCGATATTTTCTAAGGAAGAATTTAAGGAGCTTTCCTTTAAGGTAAATGAAGATCATAAGAGCCTTTTGATTGAGCTATTTGAATGGTTGAATGAGATTCAAGAGACATACAATGTCTTTGAGCATCACTCCGATGTCCTCTTTGAACATAATCAAAGAAGAGAAGATGCAATGAGAGCTGTGGAAGATGTAGTGGACTGGAAAAATTATATCAAAGATAAACCTACAGATATACCTGTTCTAGACAACATTAAGTTCAAAAGGATCAAAATATCTTTGGAGTCATGGAAACATGCATGTGATACAGTTGAGTCCACAATTCAAGAAGCACAAGCAGTCTGCAGTAGAACATGGTATGCAACTAACAATTTATTGATCATGTTGGTATTCCCAACCTTGGATATTATTGAAAAGTCTTGTCCACCTAGGATTATGATCCAAAAAGTTGATGAGAAATATTTAAAGTCCAAAGAGCGAATAGAACAACTGGATCACGTTCACATTTCTAAAATCAAGAAGTTAATTGAGTCACCCATTAGGTCGGGAATGAAGATTAACCTTTTCCTACGTGAATAGAAGAAGTTGAAGAAAAGGGAGGTTGAGTATTTCACTTGTAAGGCACAGCTAGCACTTGAGCTTGCCAAGTATCAGGATGTCAAAGATTTGTTAGATGCATGTGCCAAGTGGCAAATTTCCCTTGGCAAGTCTTAGATTAGTAATATTTTGTAATCCATATTTTTGTGGGAAATCTGTCCTTTGTTATTTGATGTATTTATTATTTAAGGGGACTTAGATTTCATATAGGGAGGGGATAAAAATCACCAAAGGAGAACTCGAGATGCTCTGTTTCCTTGAGGATTTGTAATTTTTGGCAGACTTAATGAAATCCAGTCAGTTTCTCTTGGCCATCTCTTTTGCAATATTTGTCAAATTTCTTTGATAAGTTTTGATTTCTCACTTCAATCACTGGATGAACTCTATTTTATGTTGTAAGTTTATTAAATACATTGATCTGTATTTTAGATTTCTCTTTGCATATGATTTATGTGTTGTTATGTGTTAAATGAATTTCTTTGTTTAACTCATGCTATTTATTTCTACGATTGATAAACAGACACATTTATATTGATGCTAATTTGTCAATTAGCATATCATAATGGAACAATCCTATGTATTTAAATTCTTTCGACAAAATAATTCAATTTTTATTGTCTGGTTTTGTTTGAAGCTAATAAGTTCAGATCCAATCTATATGTATATCAATTGGTGATGCACTTATTAAATAGACAGATCTGATTGCTTTGCAAATACAAATCACATTTTCTAATTTGTTCTAACTTAATTAGATATTTTCTCATTAACACTAATTTCCTCTTGAGATTTAAAACTTTTCTATCTTCCTTGACAAGAAGACAAATTCATTAGGATCCATCCACATAAGTGCCAACCGAGGCCTGATATCTGTAGGAGTTAGTCACACCAAACAATTTGGGGATAGAACCACTCTTGCGTAGGGTTGTTTGAAACCTTTCAGATTGGGTTGTCACATTCTGTTGATTGCCTTGGAAAATATTCCAGCATCACATCCGAGGCTTCAACCTAGGGATTAGAACATCGCACTTTTGGAAGAAATCAAATGCACTTTTGAAGTTAGAGATCATTCAAAACTGACACTTTTGGAATAAAAAATCAAATTTTTGAAAACCAATATTGGCACTTTCAAAACCCAATTTTGCAATTTAGAAAGGCTAATATTAACATTTTTAGAATAAAAATTCACACTTTTGCAATTTAGATTTGTCTTATTAATCCAAATTTAATGAAATAAGGGCTAAATATGCTTTAACAATATTATTGGTCCACTATGCAATATAAATATTGGTGCACTCAATTTATGCCAAATGCATTTTCTTCATAGTGCGACAATTTTTTTATTGTGATATAAACACTACAATGTGTTACAAATGACATATATCATCCTCTACTAATCTTATTCATCGATATGCACACCTCCATCACTTGGTATAGTTACTAAAGATGTGCGGTGCACCTTATCTTATTGCGAATACTGTGTTTAGTGCTCTTGAAGAATTATTAGTACACTAGAGAGCATGTTAAATTCATGTGGATTTCATACACAAATATTTAGTGCACGTCAATGCTTAGGAGCATTGCTAACTAGTACAACTTGTATAGATACTAAGAATTGATGTAGGTCAAAACCGAAAATCCTAATAATTGTAATTTTTTTTAAATAATGAAGAAATGAAAAAACAACTAATTTTAAATTGATAAAATGTAAATCAATGAATACTAATCAATTTACCTAGTCTCTTCTTCTTTTTTCAGTGGAAAAATCACCTTCTTGCTATTCTGAAAGAATCAAGAAAAGTTTGAAATACGATCATTACAATGAGGCTCAACAAGAGCATCATGTCACTTACAAGAATTGAACCTAGGTGGGAAGGACAACAATCTTTCCTCTCAACCACCCAAACTACGACCAATGGACACTACCTAGTCTCATCTTTACTTTATGAAAGAAGCATAATTACTTTGCAAATTTGATCCAATGTAAATTTGATATCATTTACTAAATTCTGAAACGAAAACCCACCCAAAAAGGGATAGAGAAGTCTAGAAATTCAATGACAGTGAGAATGGCACACTCATTATGCACACGTATATATTATCTTAAATTTAGACCATTGAAAAAAAAATCGCATCATACATGTCCAGTCCACACGGTTGTATCATAATGAAATTATGAATAAGTAGTTTTATTCATATTAATATCTAGAACTTAATATGACGTATATAAATTTGAAGAATGATAATATCGAAAACAAAGAAGAAATTGTGGTTCCGTGGGGCCAAAGCTCGGGAGAGATATCATCCATTAAATTGTGGTCGCGGGAGAACATGCTCTTATGCAACGAATCTTTACCTGGAGGACCCCATCTTTGGCAGCGAAAATGAGGGAAAATGGCTCTTTCTTCTATGTTGTGCGTCACCCACTCATCAAATCTCAACCCTAACATAGGGTGGAAGTGGACATGGAAGATTATTTGAGTAGAGCCACAAAACGTTGTGATTCCTTGGCCTTTGAATGAAAATATTGAAACCTTAGATATCAATGCAATCAACTTCATACCATTAATAATTTGATAGCTTCTCAAAACCAACTAAACACGATGGACCACACTTTTTCCAAAAAAGAAGGTTGACAATCTACTCTAACTACATACCAAAGAAAAAGGGAACATGTGGACCATTGAGATATTATTTAATTTTGTGCATACTCTTATTTTCCACAAAGATATTCAATGACACCTATTAAGCTAATTGATTTTCTTGTCCTCAATGTGGCAATCGTTTCAAGATCTTCAATGACACCTATCAAGGTAATTGATTTTCTTGTCCTCAATGTGGCAATGGTTCCACTTTCTTTAGGTAATTGATTTTCTTGTCCTCAATGTGGCAATCGTTTCACTTTCTTTTATGGGAAAGGGATATGGTGATGCATATCATCACCAAGAATGAGATAATACAATTGAATTTCTCATTCACACCTAGTTGTCCAACCTAATTGCCTTTACATGGCCCAATTGAAAATGCAAAGGCAATTCTTAGTTTATATTTACAAATTACCTTTGTCCTTAATGTGTGCACCTATAAATTTGCGGTTTATGCCATACCATCAAAAGTTTTTGCTATACTACAATATTTCCATATCCAACTTTCTACCACACTCGTCATTTTAAATTCTGCTTGTAGATCCAAACACCAATCTTTTGTTACAAAAGACATTATTTATGTAATTGATGTGATATTTTTATTCGAAATATTAATTAAAGTTTTATTTGTGGAAAAATTAAACAAGTGAAGGGGTATCGATGGTTCTACAGCATAGTACAAGTTGTGACATTGTCATATTGGGAATTGAATATCTAATACAAATATAGAGTATTAGTTTTATTTGTGGAACAATTAAACAAGCGAAGGGGTATCGATGGCTCTAGAGCATAGTACATGTTGTGACATTGTCATATTGGGAATTGAATATCTAATACAAATCTAGAGTATTATGTTCTTTGTAGACACAAATTAGTTGGTAAGGTTAAAGATGGTATAAGAGGTTTTAAGAGATAGTGATGGTTATAGTGCATAGTAGTGTTTAAGTTGTGATATTGTCATATTGGGAATTGAGTATGTAATATTGATCTAGAATATTATGTTGGTAACAATGCAATTTGTACACACAAATTAGTTGATAAAGTTGAAGATGGTATAAGAGGCTCTAGGAGAGAGTGTTATCAATATCAATCTTATAAATATGAAATAAGGAAATTATTGAGGGGGTAAACTTTGACACAATTAAAATTGATCACTGTAACCCACATATATACAATAACATCATGAAAACGATAAGTAGTAATGAGACACTAGATAGTGAATGTGTTAATACATGAATTCATAACTGCCAAGTTAAGGATTCATCCACATTGTTGTAAATCAATGTGAACCCATAGGATATAAGGATATCTATTGTAGCAACCCAAGTTTTTAATAGTTGTTGTGTGCACCTTACTACTATAAGTTGATGTAGTTGAGACTATTTCCTTAGAGGCACTATTGCACTTTATGTAAATCTATTGTATATATTCGAATTTTTAGTTAAGAGTGGTTGGTTTTCCAACACATTTGTTGATGCGATTTATTTTTTTACGTTGATTGGTATATGTTGTTGTTAGGTTTTACATGGAATCATTTGTGTTGGCATATGAGAAATTTGTTAAGATAATTGCAGTGATATTGTTAACATTTTAAGCATTTCATATTATGAACTAGGGCTTGCATAGTGCAATCCACAATTTTGTAACTAGAGCTTGTTGTATTGCACTTAGTTGAATAGGTATTGTAACATAAAATTCATTCATATTAAAGATGGTCTATTTATCAAGGTTGGGAGTGGTTATAAGAGTGGGAATTGTTTGGAAACCTTGTCCTAGAAAGGATTAGGGCTTGCATAGGCAATTGTGCAAATCTATTCTCCGTTTCCAACATGGTGCAATTTGATCTTATCCTAAAAAAATGTTTAGATCTATGTCAAAATAATGCATTTGGGAGACTAGTGGACAAGGGGGAGAATTTCATTGACTTTTAAAATAATTCTCTTACCAAAGATAAAGTTCGATGGAAAGAAATAGTACACCATTAGGAAATTCCAAAGACATAATGTGTTGACAAAACAAAGATTTTTGGAGGTAATGAACTACACCCTATTAATGTTGAGGATTTAGTGAAGTTCACGGCATGTAATGAGGACATGTGCTGTGGTGGGATCCTTCCTACATGTGTAATAAGAACTCATGGACCCATTGGAGTTATAAATACGATAATTCTGTTAACCATTTAATGTAATGTGGACTAGGTACACAATGATAGTTATTATTAATAAGGCCCATTATGTAGTTAGCATTGAATAAATGTAATGTGGCTTGAATAAAGAATACCCTTATGATTTGCTAGATATCTATAAATAAAGATGGATTCCTCCTTATAAATCATGTATTGGAATATTATTGTATTTGAGCCTAACACACTGGGATTTTTCTCCCTGCCAAAGGTAAGTGAACACGATTTGATCCTTCGATAAAAATATCATAATGTGGTGTTTCACTACCTTAAGGATTCTAATATATTGGTGTGAAACATTTTCAAATATATTAAGAAACATTGCAAATGGTATCATAGCACTTTCCAAGGAAAATGATCAAATTTTCTTTTATTTTTGTGGATTTGGAGTTGAAATGCTTGGGTCATTTTTGAAGATATCTAAGCAGAATTTCTAGAAACCAATTGTGGTTATGGTTTATTTTTATAAAAATAAGTGATTTAAAAAAAAAATCCCAAATCAATCATTAGATAAATAAGATATGACACTTAGAATTTTTTTTGTTTAGGAATTCTTTTTGTATGTCCATGCCACTCATATATATTTTGAGTTTTTTTCTACATAATTTCCAAAAACCAACTATAGATCCATCATATCATAAAAATATACAATTTAAAAAAGTAAATCACTTAATTTGGAGGTTGAATGAAGGATATTTTGCATTTTAAAAATCAACTCCTTTTTAGGGATTTTCAGATATGACTACAGGTATTATAGAGTCGATAAATTTTGAGAAAGCACCCATATTGCAACTTGACCAATTCAATTTGAAAAAAAGACTTCCACATATTTGATTGGGTATCCGTATATTATAGGATATACTTCTAAGAAATATTCAACATACTACAACTTTGCAATTTTCCACCCTCAAACCCTAAAAAACCCTAAAAAACAATTGTTGCTAGAATGTATACTTTGATGGATGGATCAATAGAAGTTATGAAGAAATATATGCATAATATGATTTAGAAAATGCTCATTAAGAATGGTGTATGTAAAATTTTAATTTATGGAAGACAAATACTTTTAACTTTTCTTTAATGCCTCTACTCCACCATATGAAGAGAACATCATTAATGGAAAAATGAGTAGGTGGTGCCTACTACTTTCTAGTATGAATTTTAACTTCTCTTTAATGCCTCTACTCCACCATATAAAGAGAACATCATTAAGGGAAAAATGAGTAGGTGGTGCCTATTACTTGATAGCATGATTCTTCTAGAGTGGTAGTATTCCTCCCAATACCACCCTCTTACAGTGATACAAATGATATTTTTCTATGGATGGTTCTATCTATGTTAGGGTCCTATCCTAACCTCTCTACTTTGGGATACCTAAGAGTAAGTCCATTAATTTATGAAACCATCTTCCTTGAACAAAGGCCCATTAGAAAATGGTGAATAGTTATTTAATGTAAATTAGTCATATTTATTAAATAATACCCACTAGATAGTCAGTACTCATTAATAATGGGAGTAGAACTAGTTAGGGATTTACTATTGAAAATATATTTAGAGAGATAGGGTGCTAAGGAATGTTTTGTTGAGTATTGTTGTATTTGGAGCTACACCCCACCTGAAGAGGCAAGTGAACATCGCTTTCTTTCTTTTAAATATCATATCACAAGGGCATATTTTGCATTATTTAACTTTAATTGTCTCTTGTATATAGTTTTCTACATTTATAATCTCTATATACCAAGTTTTTGTTCTAAATTTAAGGGTTAAGCTGTAGCACTAGAAATGGTATTAAATATCTTTCCTAAGCTAGCACACCTCCACATTTTTTCATTTTTTAAAGTCTAGAGGTATGTTATGATGTCTTTAGATAACAAAAATATTTTTCATTTGATGGGTAAACCTATGATAGGAAAATAATACATGCAAAAAATAAGCCATGCCACCTAGTTGGACACCCTTATAAGAATTGTTGGTATAACTTTGAGTAGTATTGCATCATACAACAATGATATACGAAATTGTCTTCCATGTACCCTTGAGCATATTAGAATCCCTTTAGTTTCACATGAAACCAACCTTACATAAACTGATAGCTATCTTACTGCTATAATACATTGATATCAACAGTTTGGGAGATCACTTTCATGTACCAAGGTATCATGTAATATGGCTAAGGACACAGTCTATCATCTTTAGTTAGTACCATGCAATATTCACATGATTACTATTATTTGAAACTGCTTGGTATATTTAAGAGTTATAGCACTTGGCATTTCTCTTTTATTAGAACTGTGGGGTGGAAACGCGAAGGTGGGTTACACTTTGGTGAGAATCGAGCGCCGAAGAACCATGGCAGAAGTTATTCGGCTGAATAAGTTTAATTATTCGGTCGAATAATTTAATTATCCGACCGAATAATTTAATTATCCGGCCGAATAATTAACTTTACTCAGCTAAATAACTTATTATTTATTTCGGCCGAATAACAATTAACGGGCCACCGTTAGACCTAACAGTGGCCTCGATGTGTGTGCAAGGTTTTAGCTGTACAGGGAAAACGCACGGCATTGTGCAATTATTCGGTCAAACAATTATTCGGCCAAATAATTGTTAGGTCGAATAATTATTCGGCCGAATAATTGTTCGTTCGAACAATTATTCTGCATAAAATCTCGGCCGCAACCATTGTCTGTCACTTTCCACTGATTTCGTGGACCCCTTTGGTGCTGTTGCTGGTCCCGCCTCCGTGTCACCCATCTCGACTGTCTAGTTTGTTGTCGTCGAACTTTGCCACCCGATTCCCCGCTGCTGCGTGTCACTTCTCCGCCACCCTGTGCATCAGGATTTGCTCGACGGTTGGTCATTGCTGGAGTGTTAGGCCACCAGCTTCTGCCTCTGCCATTCGCTCATCCACCACCTTCTGTTTCTCCCATCCATTCGTATGCGAGGTTCTACCTCTGCCTCTAGTTCGTAAGCCTATTTGGACGTCTGGACGCTCTTTGGTGGAGTCTACGTTTGGACATCTGTAGGTTTAGCGTGCATCTGCACTTATGTTGGTGGAGCTTTGGCATTGGAGTGTTCTCCTGTGGACGTTTGCACAACAGCGAGGTGCTGTAGCTGGGGACCTATCGACGTGAGGCTGTGTAGATTTTTTTCTTTAAATTTCTTATATTAATTTGTAATTGTTATTGCAGGTTTTCTTTTCTTGGCTGTTTGGCTCGTTTCATTTCGGTTGTTTACAATTCCTCTTGGGGCTCTCTTCGGCCATATCTAAATTCGCCTGCTTTCATTTCGGCTGCGTCTAAACAGGTAAGTCGATTTTTTTTTTTAAATCGAGAGTTAATTATTGGTTTGAAAAGTTTTGAGTTTGTCCCTATAAATGAACTCTGCCCAATTGGGCAGAGTTCATGAACTCTGTCCAATTGGGCAGAGTTCATGAACTAGCATAAGTAATGATACATATTACTCACAGATAGTGTGGATTAGTATTAAGAGGTTTAACATGAACTCTTTTCAGTTTGACAGATTTCATGAACTTTGTCCAGTTGGGAAAAGTTCATGAACTCTGTCCAATTGGGCAGAGTCCATGAACTCTGGTTAAATAGTATGTTGAAAATTATTTAAATTTAAATATAAAAATAGGAATATATGCAGTGTTTAGTTAGTTACTTTTGTTAAATTATTGATTTTGCTTATGTGTTTAGAAATGAAAATAAAAGTAGGACTGTAATTGTTTTTGCAAATGATATATCCCTTTTATATATAGGCTTCTTTTATTGGCTAAACTTTGTCAACATGGACATGGACAGAGTTCATGAACTCTGTCTACATTGACAGAGTGCAGAGATCAATATATTAATTCTATTACAAACTGTGTTGATGGATATCTATAGATACAATGAAACTTTTGACAATTAAACTCTACTTTTGATACAACAAAACTTTAAAATTGACTTTAGGTACAACTAAACTATAGACATGAATAGACTTTAATTTAGATGTACTATGAAATAACAAAAACACTTAGAAAATTGGTACAGTAATTTTTTATACATCTGAACAATAATAGTCATAGTCATTTTAAAAACTATTAGATGATATTATGCCACAATGGTCTTGAGTTTTAGCCTTGTAAAGGTGGCCATTCTTGGTATTATGTTTTTCTTTGGTTGCAACATGGCAAACTGAATCGTTACTGTTATCAGGTTGAAACTGAAGACCATTGTGGAACATGGCAAATTTGGAAAACATGTCAAACTCGAAACATAATACCATGAATGGTCAATTTTTTTTTATTCTATGGAATAATGAAAATATTTGTAGATATAATTTATGTTTAAAGTATTAAAATATCTTGATTAAATTATTAATTTAAGAAACTGAAGACCATTGTGGAACATGGCAAATTTGGGAAACATGTCAAACTCGAAACATAATACCATGAATTGTCATTTTTATTTTATTTTATGGAATAATGAAAATATTTGTAGATATAATTTATGTTTAAAGTATTAAAATATCAATTAAGTTATTAATTTAAGATTTAGATTAAAAGTTAATAGGTTCATGAACTCATTCTTTGACATAAAGAAATGAACCCTTCACTTAGTATTTAACTATATTGGTTCCATTCATTTTAAACATAAAAAACACTTAGAAGATTTGTACATTAATTCTTCACACATCTAACAATATTAGCTATACTATTTTTAAGAACTATTAGATGATATTAGGTAAATCTAGGTTCTTATTAAATAACTTAGTCTCTTTAGCAGCTAAGTTTTAGAATTTGTAGAATTAACATGTAGAATTTGAATATGTAATCAGTTGATATTTGTGCAAGTGTAGACATTATATATCAAATGAAAAGAGAGGAGTCTTTGAGGCGAAAGCGTAGGAGGTCTTCACAATTTTCTGGGGTTGGTGTTACAAGTGATAATCGGAGGTTGTCAACCTCCCCTTGGGATTCTAGTTTATTGTATAGTTCACATCAACGAGGCGAAAGGGGTACAAATGACTCCCCTATATCTTCTGTGGGAGAACGTCGATCTCGACCCTCTGTTGGTATATGAATATCGATCTTTTAACATGTACATGCAAATTGTTTTTTGGTGTACGCAAAAATTGTACTTGTGTTTAAACAAAACTTTGTTTTTATTTGAAGCAGAGCATGGTTTAGAAGATGCTTGTAATTCTATAAGTAGGGAGACAGAGCAAGAAAGGGAGACGGATGAGGGTGCAAAGCAAGGTTCTCAAGAGGATTATCATTCTACACAAGGTGATGATGGTCGAGCTAAGACACAATATGTTGAATTAACTGAGAGTTGTATATCCATTACAACATATCCATCTGATCTACCTCGGGAGCTTCCATGGGAAAGTGGTGATCATCAAATGACTCTTGAAAGATGTAGATCTCACTATGGCAAGTTGGAAAGTGATTTGTCCAATATGGATCTCCCTCCAAAGAATAAACAAAGTTTGGAGATTGTTTTGGGATCATTGCAAAAATTCATTCAGACATATGAGAATCTCATACCAACTACAAATGGTTTTGTTGATTTGATGCGAAGACGAAGAGAACAAGTGATGGGTCCAGACAAGTGGGATGTTGTGAAGGAGAGAGTGATGAAAGAATAAGCCAAATCAATGTTTAACTTCAAAGAAGGTCTAAAGCAAGAAATGTTGAAAGGGCAATATTCAAGCATCCTGATCTTGCACATCTACTTTATGATCGGTTTCTCGCAGCCTATGGTCGGTTTCCATGGAACGATGAGGTTTCTCAATATTTTGCTAGATTTTTTTATGCTGATTTTTTCTTAAATATGAAGCCAGACTATACTGATGTTCATTCAAAATTTTATGGAGTTGGAAAGGGTCGAATATATAATCGAAAAGGTGCTCTTAGAGACCCTACAGCTCTTCGACCTCCACCCCATATATCTCGCCCACTTAAGTTGGTGGCATTAAGATCAGAGATAGAGTCCACATCTCAACTTGGGACAACTGCAAGAAATTTTGTTGGTGATGGTTTATCATTAGCATTAGTTGGAATAGATGTGGGATTGGTTCGAGAAAGGGCTCATTGTGTTATTCATTAAAAGTTTGTTTACAAAACTAATGATGAGATATATGGAATGAGCATTGAAGATCTCAGGGCATATGCCAAGGTTTGTCGCGACCTAGCAGCAAATGTTATATCTAATGACACATCGAGTTTGGGAGAGGTTTGTTGATTATGATATAACTTAATCTTAATTAAATATTTTATTCATTTTGAATTGAAATTTTTTGTTACATTATATGAATGATAAATTATGTTTTTTGATGTAAAGTAATAGGTACATTATGTAAATGTTTATTGGTTGCAGTTTTCAAGAATGATGAATGAACATTTTTTCCATGTTTCAACTAGCGAAAATCTAGAGAATATTCGAGAGGTATATTTATTATTTACATATTTGTAATTATGTTTGAACTTTATATATATATATATATATATATATATATATATATATATATTTTGAATTTTAATTTAACTATGCATCTTATTGTTAATTTGACTTATCCATGCAGGTTTCTTTAGATAAGAACTTTATAAATGATTTACCATCTATTATGAGCTAATGTTTTTTTAATCTTTTTGTTTTAGTTTTAAGTTAATTGACACAGTAATTTTTTTGGTTTGCATTATGTTTTATTTATTAATACAATTTAAATTTTAGGGGTCAGATATAGGTTCTCTGCTTCATGCAGCAGATATTGGCAAGGAGGTAATTTTGTTCACACTTGAACTGATCTTTGATATAAGTTTAATATTTTAATTTTTATGGATTTAGTTAAAATTTGTTTAAGTAATTTATGAGATTCATAAATTGATTTTATACATGTTGCAGCTTGAGTCTCTTAAGTCTTTTGGAGGTAAAGAGAAAACTCCTTTGGAGGATGGTGGTGGACAAGTATTTGGAGAATTTGATGTAATTTTGTTAATAATTGAATTGTTTTTTGATATATAAATTTAATATTTTAATTTTCTGAATTTAGTTTAAATAATTTAAATGATATTCATTATCTACTGTTATACATGTTGCAGGGTGGGTTGAGTCCAGGGGGAGGCTCTAGTGGAGGATAGCATGGTGGACATTTTCTTTTTATTTCATGGTGGACATTTTTTTATTTATTGATATGCATAGATTGCAAAAAATTGTTTTGGACATGTTGAGGAGATTTATTTTTAAACTAGATACATATATGTACATTGAACTTGCATGTTCATGAACATTTTTTTTATGATTATATACATGTCCTTTGAACTTACATATTTTGTGAAACTTGGTTTAAATGATCTACTTATTTTTATTTATTTAGTATATTTGGTGTGATTTAAAGGTTTAGAATATGTACTTGCATGTTTAAATGAATGAATGAATATGTAAGAATGAATGTTAAGATCAAGAATGTTAAGAACATGATATTTTTGAATATTATGAAGTTTAGGAATGTTAAAAAAAGTTTAAAAATGGATGAACCTAGGTTTAAAGTTCATGAATGAGGAAGTTTTGATTGAAATATGAATGAATGTTAAGATTGAATATATTAAGAACATGAATGTTATCTTTGAATGTTAGGAAGTTTAGGAATGTTAGAAGTTTTGATGGAAATATGGATAAACTAGGAAGTTTAAAAATGAATGTTATCTTTGAATGTTAGAAGTTTTAATAGAAATATGGATGAACTTGGAATCTTAGGAATGTTATGAAGCTTAGGAATATTCTAGGAAGATTAAGAATGTTATCTAAGTTTTGATGGAAATATGAATGAACTAGGAAGTTTAAAAATAAATGTTAAGAACATAAATGTTATCTTTGAATGTTAGGAAGTTTTGGAATGTTAGAAGTTTTGATAGAAATATATGGATGAACTAGGAAGCTTAAAAGTGAACACATGTTGAGTTCAAATTTTAGGAATGTTTGAAGTTTTGATGGAAATATGGATGAACTAGGAAGTTTAAAAATGAATGTTAAGAACATGAATGCTATATTTGAATGTTAGGAAGTTTAGGAATGTTAAAAGTTTTGATAGAAATGTGGATGAACTAAGAAGCTTAAGAATGTTATGAAGCTTGGGAATGTTAGAAAGATTAATAATGTTATCTAAGTTTTGATGGAAATATGGATGAACTAGGAAGTTTAAAATGAATGTTATCTTTGAATGTTAGGAAGTTTATGAATGCTAGAAGTTTTGATAAAAATATGGATGAACTAGGAAGCTTAAAAGGGAACACATGTTAAGTTCAAATTTTAAGAATATTAGGAAGTTTATAAATGTTAGAAGTTTTGATGGAAATATGGATGAATTAAGAAGTCTAAAAATGAATGTTAAGAACATGAATGTTATATTTGAATGTTAGGAAGTTTAGGAATGTTAGAAGTTTTGATAGAAATATGGACGAACTATAAAGCTTAAAAATAAACATGTTAAGTTCAAATTTTAGGAATTTTTTAGGAAGCTTTGATTGAAATCTGAATGTTAGGTTTAAATTTTGATAGGAATGTTAAGAATGAATGTGATGGTAAGAATGGATGTTAAGGAATTTATAATAAGGTGTAATGAATGAATGAATGTTAAGATTAAATGTCAAGAACATGATTGTTATCTTTGAATTTTAGGAAGTTTAGGAATGTTAGGAAGTTTTGATAGAAATATGAATGTTAGGAAGTTTAAAAATGAATATTACCTGAGATCAAAGTTCTGGAATTTGTTAGGAAGTTTTGATTGAAATATGAATGTTAGGAAGTTGAAAAATGAATATTATCTGTTCAAATTTTGATATTAATTTTTAATTAATAATTCTTATTTTCAATGTCCAGGTATGATGTGGCTGAAATCATGAAAAATGGGGATAATGATTTTTTGTTTTTTAATCATAAGCAAAGATTACAAGATTGTGAAGCTTGTGCTAAATTAGAGCAATGATTTTAGACAATAATTTGATGAATTTTCATCGATTTGTTGTAAATAATCATTCCTCTAATTTAGCATAAGCTTCACAATCCTGGAATCTTTTATTACGATTAAAAATCAAATGATCGTTGTCTCCATTTTTCATGATTTCAGTTATGTGAACTTACACAAGCGATATTTTAAATTAAAGATTTGGGGCAAAGACTGGCGACAGCCACAGATCCATTATCTCAACCCTTAAATGGTCTAATAGACATATGGGGACCCAAATAAAGTATTTTAGACAAAATTAAGACAAAATTTTTATACATTAAAGTTTTCATTACCAAATAATTTTTGAATTCAAATTTCAGCATACTAGAATACAATCATTTAAACTCTTATACTCCAGTTCCTTTCAAGATCATAGACATAGAAAGAAAAAAATATATTGTACACAACATTTGACAATGACATCGACAAAACCATTGATCTATTAATTTTAAATATATAGTTTTAAAAATATCGCAATGGAATGCCGTCCTCAATTATTCGTTCATGGTCATATTTGGACAGTTTCCATTTTTTATTTTTTAATTATTTTTTCGATGGAACTTGAACCAATTTTATTCAGGATGCACATACTAAATGGCTATATTGACAACATATAAAATCAGGTTCATAATCCTGAAAGTAGACATAATTTTGAGTCATATGGGTCTGTTAAAAAAAATAGCCCTTTAAAATGATGGATCCTCTCTCGTATGTATATTTGTTGTCATTGTAGTCTTCCAATAACTTCATTTTTCCTTCAGGGCATCGCATCAAATAATACTTCACATTTTCGTTGTTGTCTACAGGTGCAATCATAGCAAAAATATCTCCTGTGCAAATTACAGTTGATGTTATGATTTTTAATTCAATTAAATTGACTAATATACATGTGTATAAGGTGAAGGACAAGAATGAACAATCAACAAAACAGTGGTATTTGAGCATTACCTTCTCTAACGAGATCTGAAATTCTATTGCCATCAGATGATATTGCTATATCTTCTGATTCTAATTCTTCTATGCTTGCTAGTGGCATTTTTCCTTTATGATTAATCTCTGTGTGTTTCCAATGTTTTACGTAGTTGTTCATTATGTTTTCACAAACTTCTGTAGATTCAATATTTTCAGTGCAAATATGACAAAAGCATGATTGCTTTCTACTGTCAAATGCATAAATTTTTTAGAAGGATTTTGTTTGAATATAGTGAAAATCTCTAGTCCCTTGTATGGTGTTAGTGTCGTATGATATTAATCTATTTATATCTTGGACCCCAACATGCCAAAAAAACCTAGTACACAAATGACAAATTTTGATGTTAGGTACATACTTTTTTTTAAATTGGCAATAAAATATAAATTAAAACATTTGTGTGTACATACTTGCGCACATCTTTTGATTGTTGATTATAATCATGGTTTAGATGTGATTGACACCATTGGACAACCTCTGCAGCTGAATGGAATCGTGTAGAACTACGGTTCATTTTCCATCTTCAAAGTGCTGTTTTTACACATGCTCCTGCACCATCATGTTCACCTTTTCCATGACCAGTTTCAAAGAAATTCCAACGATGTTTAATGTTCAATGCTTTATGAAGTCGACATAACCAATAAAATGATCGCGAAGATTTAAATTGTCCGGCACATCCATCCAACTATATCCAATGCTCATTGAATTTAATGTTATGTCTCTTTAGTGAATTGTAGAAAATACTTTCAATACAATGTTGAACAAAATGTGTATCGTATGCACGATCGTCGCTGATATAAAAGTGATATTATTTAATCACATCTCAATTGTCACACGTGATTTCAATGCCATCAACATCCTGTTGAGAATGTCTATATAAAACATGGACAAATATCAAAACTTGGTGAGAATGATAGTATTCACTCTATATCTCTTTTTGTGCAGCAAATGTGTAATTTTCTGCAAAATCAACCACTGACAAAATTGTTCCTGGTGAAAAAATTTCACGAGACTATTTGAATTGAAGGTCTTGCTATCGTGCTCTATGTGAATGCTTGGTGTATTTATAAATTTCACTTTCGAATTTTCTGAGAAAATCTGTCACACGTATTTTATCTCCTCGCAAATCAATCATTTTGGAATGTACATCACTAGTACTTGTAATGTATTCATATCTTCTCCAATCAACAGTGACATTTGACAGTGAGTGATCAGTATCGATAGGATATTTATTGTGGAATAAAACCAAATTTCCACAACGATTACAATGTTTTCCATTGACACATTTCTTATTATAAAATACTTCATCGTGATTTCTCTCACATAGGGTTTGAGATATGAATTCACGTATTATGGACGGAGGTGGTGAATTTGTCCAAAACATTTTACCAAATTCAAGAAATGTGTCGTAATATAATTCAAATTACACATGATAACGACAACAACATGTGTCACGGATAGTAATAGGTCTAACATACCATGGTTTTAGTTGCACAAATGTAGTGATTGACACATTAATTCCACGATGATCTTCCTTGAATTTATTGAACAATTGTACTTGTGTCATATCCATTATATGTTTTGGACTGCTTACATATACTCCTCATGATACTCTTTATCATATTACATCTCTTGAATTTGGTGAAACTCAAGCATGTGTCAACCAATATTCCCGTACAATATCTTTAACACCTGCTCCCATTCTATCTTTATAAGGCTGTCTACAAATAATTGCCCAGCAAGCAAGTTCATCATTTTCATCTATTTGCATTCTGAATTTGCTATGTTTGTATAATGTCTTTCTTGAGGTTCCAACTGCTTTTGCTAGATGTGTTGTCAAACGTTTTTGTTTAGTACTAGTCGAAATAATTGCTGTATGAATTGCTCTTCGTGCAGCACTGATGTCTTTCTTCCTAGATTTTCCAAACTTTTTTATTGCATCACCTATATTTTCTATCACATTATGTTTTAATTTCGACTATTTGGTCGCCTTGTGAATACTCAATAATGATGTAGCATCTTCTAACTTCTTGGTCACTAATAAACATCTCAAAATTTGTGCTTGTCCTGTTGCTAAATAATTCTTCAGAACATCATCATAAATTTTTTGAGCCCGATATCATGCAGCATGTATGGATATTTTTTTTCCATATTTGTTGCAATCAACGTTTTCTAATTTTCATCATTAATGGTGAAAGTACCTATACATCAAGTTAAATTTAATTTAAAATATGTATCAAAAAATACAATTCATTATAAAAAATGAATTTAGAAAATATATGATATATACATACCTGGTCCAATTTCTGGTTCTTGAACTTGATCTACAATATTGACTTCATCGACATTAGTATGTAAATCACTATTTACATCTTCAACAATGGTTTCTTCAACTTCAATTTGTTCTTCTTGTACTCTATTTTCAATTTCCATTTCATCAACATTATCATGTAAAACTATATTTATATCTTCAATAATCGTTGCTTGCGTTTCTACAAGACTTGCTTTGTTGGCATGATATTTAAGTTTTTTCTTTTCTCTATTATCATCATCAACAGCACATTTACAATCATATTTTCTTTGACGGTTTCTCTTACTGCCCATGATTGTTTAATCTATAAATGATAAATTAAATAATCATTATTTTATTGTAAAAAAACAAAATGAATATTTAAAAACAGTTACGAAATTTATAAACACATGAACTGAAATTTACTTCACTTTATCAAAATCTTGTAAAAGTCTTTTGAAGAAAAAGTCTTTGGAAACAAGTTTCCTTTGAAAAGAACCTTCTTTGAATGAAATAAGAACTCTTTGACAATAAATCACCTTTGAAAAAACTCATTGGAAAAGAATAAGAATACTTTCTAAATAAATCTTCTTTCTAAACCCACTGGGAAAAAAAAAAAAAAAAAAAAAAAAAAAACTTCTTTGAAAAAATACTTGGGAAAAATATTTATTTGTAAAAACCCTTGCAACGAAATAAATTTTTTGCAAAAATAACTTGGGAGATTTTGAAAAAACCCATTTTCAAAGAAATAAGAAGGAAAAATACATCTCCTTTGTAAAAATAACTTGAACTAAAATCTTATTTGCAAAAATGCCTTGGAATAAAAACTCTGTAAATGCACACTTTGGAAAGAAACATTTTTTGAAAAAACTCATTGGAAAAGAATAAGAACACTTTCTAAATAAATCTTCTTTGTAAACCCACTGAAAAAAAAAACTTCTTTGAAAAAATATCTGGGAAAAAGATTTCTTTGTAAAAACCCTTGCAACGAAATAACTTTTTTGCAAAAATAACTTGGGAGACTTTGAAAAAACTCATTTTCAAAGAAATAAGAAGGAAAAATACATCTCATTTGTAAAAATAACTTGAAATAAAATCTTATTTGCAAAAATGTCTTGGAATAAAAACTTTGTAAATGCACACTTTGGAAAGAAACATTTTTCTGAAAAAACCACTTGTAAAATATTTTGTAAAAAAAACGTTTTTTGCAAAAATACTTAGAAAAAAAAACTTTGAAAAAACTCATTTGAAAAAATCATTTTCAAATCAATAAGAAGGAAAAAGACAACTCTTTTGAAAAAATAACTTGGAATAAAAACTCTTTAAAATCACCATTTTGAAAAAAAAATCTATTGCAAAGAAATAAGAAGTGCAAAAGCTTGGAATAAAAACTTATTTTGCAAAAATGCCTTAGAAAAGTATTCTTTCAATGTATTCCTTAGAAAGAAGTAACAAAAAAAATACTTTATAAAAAAAATTCTCTTTGCAAAAAAAGTTCCTTAGAAAATCATTGGAAAAAAAATCCATTGCAAAGAAATAAGAAGTGCAAAAAGCTTGAAAAAAAATACTTCATAAAAAAAACTCTATTTGCAAAAAAAGCTCCTTAGAAAATTCTTGAAAAAAAAACCCATTGCAAAGAAATAAGAAGTGCAAAAAGCTTGGAATAAAAACTCATTTTGCAAAAATGCCTTACAAAAACATCCTTTCAATGTATTCCTTAGAAAGAAGTAAGAAAAAAAAATACCTTATAAAAAAAACTCTCTTTGCAAAAAAAACTCCTTAGAAAATCCCTTCAAAAATATTCTGACCCGAAAGTATGCGAAATTAAAATGTACGAAATTAATTGAAGTATTTAGTTTTATTTATATAAGTTTAGACAAGAATGATTTTTTTTTCCCCCCCCGGTCGACGAGGCTTTTTTTACGTTTGGTTATTCGGCTGAATAACCTTTGATTAAATTGACGTCGCCGTTACGGAAAACAGTTATTCGGCCGAATAACCTCTGAAACCTGAAAATCTGATTGTCTCTCATAGTTTTCAGGTTTCTCCATTTTCGAAAGGTAAAAATGAGCTCTTACACTACAAAGCAACTATCGGACTTGATACCATTAGTTTCGTTAATGAATCTACTTTCCGAATATATAGATTTATTTGTGTATAGGTAAGATCTGATATTTGTAATTGTTTGTTTTCTTAATAGGTGTCGAGTTTAGTTTCATCTCTTTCAAAATGCGGTGAAATGAAAAATCTATAACTTTAAAAATACACCATGAAAAAAATTGAGAAAACTATGGTGCAGTTAATTGGCGTGTCTACTTCAAAAGGGTATTCATAGAATTTTTAGTTTTATATTCAGTTGAGAGAAAAGTTTTGCGACAAAAAATATGTTGAAAATTGACAAGGTTTCCCTATTGATCGAATTCAAATAAATATAATAATTAGTATATAGATCCATTTGTTACAAACTTATAGTCATGCAGTGGTATATTGTGTGTAGACTGTTGTAGTATATTTTCTTTTTGCAAAAAACAAGTTTAACAATGATTTTACGTGTGCGACAAAACATGGCTATTTTGTAGTCCTTTCATTTTATAAGAACAAATTGTCAAACATTTGCCAAATCGACATATCAAATTTCAATATAAAAAATTGAAAAAAATATGGATAGCAAGCTAACATAATTCTCTAAAAGTTTGTTTTTTAATCAAAAGTGAAATTCCAAACAAAAATATCACTTTTATTTGCCCAAAAATGGAAAACATGAAAAATTCAGAATTATTTTCTCATGGAACCCTCCAAAATAGACACCCATCTTGATGGATTCACCTTGACATGCAAACCCTATCGTCTACAATCAACTAAAAATATTCCTATATATTTACATTCCATATCTTCCCAAAACCATTCTGGGAGATTTATCTCAAAAAAGATTGTTCCATGCTGATCACATTGTTATACCTCTCTAGAAACCCTTTTTTTGTGGACTCGATAATACGATATTAGGGTTATATCTCAAAATATTCCTCTTGAGCCATTGATCATATGGAGATAAGTTTGGTTTAACTTACCGTGGGAGCTTAAGTGGTGTAGTTCCCCATACTCAAAACATGAAAGGCATAGATAACCAAAATATAAACCTAGACAATAATACCCAATAGATTGAACCTTAGGTTTCTAAAATCGAGTCTTTAGTCCCAGGGATCTCTAGAAAGATGAACCCCAAGATTTATTTTTTGGAATTATATGTAAAAAATTGGGTATATATATATCCAAATCCACACACCATTCCAACCAAGGATTAATATTCATGAATTCAAGTATAGGGTGCTTACTTCTCTTTCAGGATTCCCATCTCCCACCTTTTCAGGATCACAATTCATGGTATTGATTTCCAAAGTTAGAGATAAATAAGATTGATGTCTCCAATCCATTGGGTTGGGTTATCCAAAGTGGGTGCCTTATATTTTGATTTAGAACATTGGAAATGGTATACAAAACCTTATGGAGGCTTGATTGCTTGGAACTAGTTTGTGAAAGTCCTTTCTTATTGTTTTGAGCATGACACTCAATATTTTGGATGAATGGAATTTTTTGGCCAAACGAGCTCATTTATGGACTATATTACAACCTTTGAGAATTTGGAAATCTGCATAAAGGGCCTATTTCATTGCCTTTTTAAAGAATTTTCATTAATAGTCTCAATGGGGAAATTAGAGCACACATAATGGTGCAAAGCCCCAAAACAATGGTTCGAATCTTGTGAAAAATATAAAGAATATGAAATGGTGATCAATGCCCCAACTTAAATACTTTCATTCACTATTTTCATTGTCCCTCCCATAGAACTCTAACCTCTCCAAGTCTTAACCATTGAGAATCCACAGGTTGTCTTCAGAAGAGATGGAAGAATGATAATTCCTTAATTTTTTTTGTATATGTGATGACAAATATTTTAAAGGGAACAAATGTAAAGAACAAAAAAAATTCAAATAGATGTATCTCCCCACAACCACTCAGAAGGCATACTAGTTGAAGACACTACTGAAGCAGAAGTGGAGATGCCACCCTAACCATGGATGAAGACACCACGTTGCAAATTTTTTGAAAGGAAATCCAAATTCTCTCCATTCCTTTTCAAGTTTCTTGACACCTTAAATCTTGAACTTGATTGGTTACATCATGCACTAAACATTTATTTGTACTAATTGATAGTCACAACGCCCATAATTTTAATCATAGGAAAATGGACAAAGAAACCCATTTGTATGTTTGTTATATACCAATTTTTCATATTATGATATCTAATTGATCCAGGTGGATATAAGTGGCCACCCACCTATTCCACTGGCTCAAAACAAATTTCCATTTTGGCAATTTTCTAGCAACTTTTCTACAGTTTTTTGGGTCCTCATCTTTCGAAGCTGTTTTGAGGCCCTAAATGAAGTTTTTTGGATATTTGGGGGGGCATTGGTTATTACACATTGACCCCAGTAAAAATTTGTATAGCTTGGATAGAACCTCCCAATGGGCTATCGAGCGCCCCAAATGGAGATCGCATGCAAAAGTTATGACTCTGGGAAGTTGACCATTCAACTAACCACCTTGGGGCCACAAAATTTATGATGATTCATCTTCTGAGGTTAAGTTTATGGATCCTTAGGGTTCTTTCCCTCATGCTTATGATAAAAAGGCCATTTCGGCCAATTTTTGTATTCAAGTTGTAACGAATGAGTGTAGATTCTACATCTCTTCTCAGAGATATAGCTACCACCATTTTAGTTGCTTTTATTTTATAGTCTATTATGTTTCATCTCTTTTAATAGAATCTAAGTTTATTGTATCTATGTGTTTCTTTCAATATAGTTATGTATGTGAATATATTTATGCTCTTTCATTTTGTTCTCACATAAATTTGGATTAGTGTTATCAGAGCAATCTTCTCTTGTGGTTCCTCAGTGCATGTCCCCGACGATATCTGAATATTGAGAGTTGGGTCTCGGACTAGTTGAGCTTGGGAAAACCCACTCTCATCAGCCCAAGCAAACTCACATGGCGGGAGAAGAAAAGAGAGATGATGAAGTAGGATATCATATTAAGTTGTTGCTCGAGGAATCCCTCACGTGATAGAGGAATGAGATGATGGATAACTTTGAACACATCCTTTGAGAAATGCCGATGGTAGCAGATGCACCTTCAATGAGAAACTGTTTTAGAGGTGTGAGTCCCTTCATGGTACAACTTAACTTTGGCATTCCCTTACTTGAAGGCAATATAGATGCATATTCTTTGTAGAAATGGTTAAATATGTTAGAGGGTTACTTCTCTGTTCAAAAAAATTTCGACAATGAAAAGATCATCTCTGCACTCCTTGAGTCTCTCCCCCATGTCAAAGACTGGTGGGATGGGTACTGCGAGAAGCATGTGAGAGATGATTCTAAAATATGCAAGCCAAAACCTACTTGGGAGGCTTTTGTCAATGCCACCAAGGAGGAATTATATCCAGTCAGGAACTATGATGACCAGTACACCAGATGGACGACTTTGCGCCGAGAAAGAGACCAGATAGTGCCAGAGTTTACCAACATATTCCATACCCTGTGCTCAAAACTAGGTATATTAGGGACTCTGAATGACACTTGGTTTTAAAGTACCGCAGTGTCCTACACAAGTACATTCAAACAAAGATGGATTTCCTAGACATATCCTCACGGGGAGCTACTTATTGGTACGATGTCAAGATTGAGAAAAAGTTTAAGCAAAAGAATAAGCAGGAGTTTGGGTTTTCAAATCAACAACAACAAAATCCTGGAAAAGCATTAGGGGAATCTTGAGATAAAAAATGGGCCTCAAAACAAATACTGTACCATAAAAATTCAATTTATAAGAACCAATAGGATTCAACATGTTGATGTCAACTATAAGGGTAAAATTTGTAAAACAAATTGGAGGGAAAAAAAAAACTACTTTTTCTTATAGCATTTTTGACATAACACCTCAACGGTTTACCCAAATTTCAAGTTTGGGCACTTGTTGGATGCAGATTATAATTCCGCATCCAACCAATACCCACACTGCATACTTATGAGGCACCCACGACATGGAAAAATGAAAAATTCAATAAAAAATGTATTTTAATATTAAGACACGTTATTTTTATTGAAATTTTCATTTTTTCATGTTGTGGGTGCCTCAAAAGTATGCAATGTGTGTATGGTTTGGATGTGGAATTAAAATCCACATCCAACGAGTGCCCAAACTTGAAATTTGGGTAAATCGTTAATGAGATATCTTAAAACTACGATAAGAAAAAGTAGTTTTTATTTTTCCTCTCTAAAATTTAGAACTCTTATTTTATTATTTCCCTTAGGAGGCCCAACTCCCCTAATGGTGGCCCTAACTCACAAAGCAAAGGAAAGAGAAAGGACATCCAAAATCCTGACAACTAGCCCATGCTGCAAGAAAATAAAGGTAACAAGAAATCAAAGAAGGACATCGGCAAGTCATGTAACTTCCACGAAATCCCCCTGCACAACATTGATGAATGCCACTCAAAGAAATCATTGTTCGTTGAGATGAAGTCCCCGGAGCTGGACTCTTGTTTAGAATCAGGTTCAGAGAAAGAAAGGGGAAAGAGAATCATTGATGTGCAACCTAGTTTCACCATCGCAACCATAAATATCCAACTAGAAGAGTCGGAGGATCCAGTGGAAGGGGAGCGCATCTTCCATTCACAACTATGGGTGTAGGGGAATCCACTACATTTCATTATTGATAGTAGTAGCCAAAAGAACCTCATCTCAGTCAAGGTAATCAAAAGCTTGAAGCCGTCGTCGATTCCACACCCCCAACCATACACCATCGGTTGGTTGAGCCAAGGATGAGAAATACGCATCAGTACACAGTGTTGCCTATCCTATGACATCAAGCCCTTCAAAGATGAGGTAAGGTGTGATGTTTCCCCACTTGAAGTTTGTGATGTTCTTTTAGGACACCATATATGTGGAAACGTCATACTGTGTATGAGTCTAGATCTCGTAGTGTCATTGTTACTTTAGGAAAGTGTAATATCCTCTCTGCTACCTCGCTTTTTTTGTAACGAAAATACAAATGTAAATGTACAATAATCTAGTTCCTAGTGAGGAACTCAAGTCCAAGGCCCTGCCAGTAAATTCTGTAAGTAATGTTATGATTTCCTAAGTTATATTTTGGATTTGTAGACTTAGGAGACTAAAGGCATGATGCAACTAAACAATGAGAGCAAATGAATCCACTAGGGGGAGAGGTTCTTGGATAGGAAGCCATAATAATTCAACTACTGATGATGTTAGGAACCCATGTCAACCCTTATATTTACTTTGTTTAGTGTATTGTTATTGGACACAGATGCCTTGTAAGTCGTCCCATAGTATTTGTTGATCCATAGTTTGTGTTATTGTTGTTGGACGCATATGCTTTGTAAGTCGTCATGTAGTAATTGTTGATCCATATTTTGTATTGGCCCATGGTTTGTATTGACACATGGTATTGGCGTCTAGACTTAGTATATAAGTTTATGTTGAGACCAATGAAGGTACCGTGAAGTTATTTGTATTGAGCTTGCTCAAAGGAAGTTGCCCCCTTGAAGTGGTCTACGATCAATATAAAAGTGATTATGAGTTATGTTATTTTTTCTATCTCGTGTGTTCATTAATTAATTATTGCAGGTTCTTCACAACTGGTATCAGAGCACTTTCTTGGGCTCACTGGGTAAAATTTCTGCCAATTTTTTTTTTTGCATCTCTTGTAGCTTCGGATCTGGGAATAATCCCTATCGGCTTAATTATGGGAAGTACTTGGGCATAAGCCTTAAAACTCATTGTGAGGAGTACCACAGGAACCCCCAAAGTAGTTGGTCCATCGAGAGGACCTTCCAGTGAAAAGGGAAACGACCCCTACCTGATTGACTAGTTCACACCCGTGAGGTAAACCAAGAGCTGTCGTTTGTGGCAAAGTGGTTATCAGTTTTACCTGAGCCGTGGAGTGAGGGGTACTTATCCAATACACAAGTCGTCAGACAACATTGATGGCCGAGTGAAACCCATGAACTATTAGGAAGCCACACATACCTAGGGTCCATATCTATTTTCAGCCGAACTGTTGCTGATCATTGTCACGCAATTTAAGATCCATTCTGAAAGCCGCTCCAGATCCAGCCATTTCAGATCTAGCCGTTTTTGATCTAGTCGACGCCGTTTCAAATCCCTCTATTTCCGATCACTTCCGTGCCATTGCAGATCTGTCTGTTTCAGATCCCTTCCGTGTCATTGTAGATCCATTCCTGAAGAAAAACAAAATCTATTTTTTGGCCATTTCTCCCTTGTTTTCACTCTATTTCCCTTGAAACTTCCCTGACACCCCGGTAATCCCATTCTGCATATTTCATTCCCGAGGACCCTATCCCAAATTCCACTTCCCAAAGCCTGAAATCCCACATTTGTATATTTTTAGGGTTTTTCATAACTTCTTCGGATTTCACCCAATCACCTTTAAATTTTACCACTGAGTTCCTTTCCTAATTCTGCTTCTTTATCCCTCTCTGCCAAATTTTCTCATTCTTTCACCCCACTTCTGAAATCCCCATTTTTTGCTTACTTGTCCATCAGAAAGTGTCCAAAACCTAGTCAGACCCCAATTACCCCTCTGAGTTTTTCTCAAATCCAAATTTTCCTTTACAAAATAAGCTTTTGCTTGTGTTTTTCTATCCATTCCCCCCTCCAAAAAAAAACTCCCGGTTATGGTTGTTACCCGTGCAGGAGCAACAACCATGGAGGAAGCACTTGGAGACATCCAAACCAAACTCCAAGATCTAGATGAGAAATTTCTCAACCTCCATCTTTAGCATTTAGCCATGAACAATAACCGACAACATGAATCTTCGGCAGCCAATGGGTTCTCTTCTTTAAGCAATTTTTGTGGTCCGAAGCTTGAATTTCCTTGCTTTAATGGTACTGATCCAACTGGATGGATCTATCGTGTAGAACAATATTTCAGTCTGCATAATACTTTTGATGTCCAAAAAGTTCCACTTGCATCCTTTCATTTGGAACATGAAGCCCTTCATTGGTACCATTGGTACATCAAGGCTCATGACGAGCCAAAATGGATAGATTTTTACCAACTCCTTTTGCAACGATTTGGTCTTAGTGCTTTTGATGACTTCAACGGAGCACTCACTAAAATTCGTCAAAGTGGCATTGTGAGAGAGTATCAGACAAAATTTGAGAAACTATCCAATCACAGAGAGTGATTGTCTGATGAATTCTACATGAGTTGTTTTATTAGTGGTCTTAAGGATGAAATCTGATCAGAGGTTAAAATGTTATGTCCCAACATAATGATGGAAGTCTTAGGGTTGGCTAAGTTGACAGAAGACAAGATTGCAGCCCAACAATGCTCCAAACCCACTTTTGTTCCCTTCCGAAATATGGGTTCTCAATGACCTCCCCTTCCGCCAGCTCCTTGACCAACTCCTATCAAGCATTTGTCTGAAACAGAGATGCAGGAACGCAGAGAAAAAGGGCTTTGTTATAATTGTGATGAGAAATTCACTTGGGGACATAGATGTGTTCAACAAAATCTCTATCTCTTGGATATGGCTTCTCCACCTACCTCTACAATTGGTCAAGAAACTCTAGATACAATGGATGATAAGGTTGACATTCAAGAGCCGCCTATTGACCCCCCATCTTAGGATGAATAACCAGAGATATCTCTCCATGCTTTATCTAGCATCACCACCCCCCAAACAATGCGGGTTAGGGGTTACTTCAAGAAGATTCCTCTTACAATACTCATTGATTCTGGTACCACTCACAACTTCATTGACCCTCGGATCACCAAACATGCTAATTGTTTTGTCCATCCTTGCTCCAACTTTGAAGTCATGGTTGCTAATGGGGGCACCTTACCTTGCAAGGGGAAGTGTCACAATGTGCGTATCTCTGTGGAAGATTATAACCTGTGCTTTGACATGCTTTCCTTGTCTCTAGGCAGATGTGATGTGGTTTTGGGCGTTCAATGGTTACACACACTTGGCCCCATCTTATGGGATTTTGCTGAACTTTGGATGCAATTTTCAGTCAATGGGAAACAACACAAATTTAAGGGCTTACAACAAGGGTCTCTCCGCATCATTAGTTCACATTGCTTGGAAAAGATCCTTAAGAAGAATTCACATGGTGTCATCGCTCAACTCCATTCCATTCAGATGCACCCATCAACGGTCTCCCCTACTTCCTTGGATAGATATGTAGGTGTCCTTGCTGAACCAGTGGACTTGTCGCCTTCAAGAGACCTTTCCAGTATGAATTTAGCCGCATCTACATCTCAGCAGGAAATGATGGCTATTTTGCATGCAGTATAGAAGTGGCAGCCATACCTATTAGGGAATTATTTATGCATCAATACTGCTCTCCAGAGTTTGGAAAATTTCTTGGAACAATGGGTCTCCTCCCTAGCACACCTGAAATGGGTTATCCAACTCATGGGTTATGCCTATGCGACTTACAAGAAGGGTAAGGACAATATGGTGGAAGATGCTCCTTCTCGCACATTTTATGACCCAGTTTCTCTTACAGTTATTTCTCTGCTTGTTCCAAATTGGTTGCAATTTGTTCAACAGGGCTATCTCTTCTATGAATTCCATGCTTCTTCATCAGCAGGGCACTCTTGGCTCCTCAAAATGTATGACGAGGAACAATGTAACTTCTTTTGGTAGGGACTGAAAATGACAATTCAACAGATGGTGGATTATTGTGATACTTGCTAGGTCAAGAAGGGTGAAATGGCACTCCTTCCGGGACTGCTTGAACCCTTTCCCATCCCTACACAGATGTGGACATCTATTTCTATGGATTTCCTAGAAGTGCTCCAGTGGTACAATACCACATCTAAAATGACACCATATGAAGAAGTTTATGGACAGGCATCGCCAGTTCTTCTTCCATACATGCTCAACAGCTCCCCAGTTCAAACAATTGACTCGGTTCTTCGAAACCGTGATCAGATTTTTCTCATTCTGCAAGACAATCTTCACATGGAAAGAATTCGACTGAAACAACAAGACGATTAGAACCATTCTAAGCACACTTTTCATGCAACTGATATGGTCCTTCTTCGTCTACAGCCTTCCAAGCAATCCTCCCTAAAACTCAAAAGGTGTCACTTTTCCTTCGAAGCATAGTTTGTATTATTGTTGTTGGACGCATATGCTTTGTAAGTCGTCTCGTAGTAATTGTTGATCTATATTTTGTATTGGCCCATGGTTTTTATTGACACATGGTATTGACCCATGGTATTGGCACCTAGACTTAGTATATAAGTTTGTGCTGAGACCAATGAAGGTACCGTGAAGTTATTTGTATTGAGCTTGCTCAAAGGAGGTTGCCCCCTCGAAGTGGCCTGCGATCAATATAAAAGTGATTCTGAGTTCTGTTATTTCTGCTATCTCGTGTGTTTTCATTAATTAATTATTGCAGGTTTTTCACATATGACAAGTGTCATCTTGGTGCCTCATGCACTGGAGGAAAAGTGAAATGTTAATGTGCACTTAATGACATAAAGCTTGTAGGTGTCATCCTAAGTTACGTTCAATTGTAAGAGTGACAAATGAATTGGTATTTGTCAACAAGCGAATAAAGAGCATCTACTATATGGTTATCTACTATGACTTTAAGTCTAAATGAAACTAAGTAGTGCTAGTAGTCCATCACATTACTACTAAAATAAATGAATATTTGAAGATAAACAAAAATAATAATGTTTTGGTTTGGGTTTTCTACCAAGCATTTACTACGGAAATGAAAATACATATTTTCGAAAAAGAAATGGAAAAATCTCAAAATATTGGTCTATAAACTAATTAAAATAATATTATATTTTGAAGAGAGTGGAATATTGAAAGGTGCACACCCTTTCTTCGGAATGATAAATATATAATTCAGAATGCTTAAATCCAACAAGATTTAGTAGCAAAGCTGCATATTCCATGCCTTTAGGGTTGAAAGCTTGAAAATAAGAAAGATATGAATTTTTTTCTAACTGCTCTAGTGAAATATATGTATTGTTTGTTAGGGTTGAAAGCTTGAAAATAAGAAATATATGAAATTTTTTTCTAGTTGCTCTAGTGAAATATATGTATTGTTTGTTATCACTATACGTTCTGAGTTGAGTTATATATATATATTTTTAGATTGAAAATTTGCAAGATATCCAAATGCTAACGTTGTTTGCACTGTGTTCTTAATATTTGTCATTCTTGTAACCTTAACCTATATCTTTATTTCATTCATCGCATAAACAAATCTATATGTTTTTTGCATTGCAATACAAAAATTCCATCAAGAAAGTGGTGTTGGAAGATAATTCCAACAATAAACCTATACCTGTATGTATTGAATGTAGTAGCTCCATCAGTAATTGCGGTAGGCATAAGAGGTTGAAGCCAGGAAACAACTCGAAACCTATAGAATCTCTAGAGGTCTGTAGAAGCCCGGCGAAACTGCTATAAATTTGTATGCTATAATGTATTCTATAGGTAACCGGTTCTAGGGTGAAGGCTTGTTAATATAATAATTTTGTTTGGTTATTCCTGCTCCTCCATTTTCATCTTGGTATCAGAGCCTAGTGTCTGGGCTTGACTCCCGCACGGGAGTGCCCAGGATCATGAGAGAAAAGTAAGAGTATCCTACGAGGCTTAGGCGTAGGAGTAGAATTTGAGGAATAGAGTAAGGTGTTATTATATTCAAGTTTGCATAGTATAGTGGTGTGTTAGGTTTGTAGCTGGAAGATAAAGTCTGTTAGTCTGTTGTGCATAAGAGTCTTGTTTTGTAATAGCTAGATTGGTGCATATGTAGTCGTTCCAGTTGATATGGTGTTTACTCCCTCAATCGCTCCTGTTGTTGCAATTCTGTGATTGCAGCTGCTAGTGAAGGAGTTGTCTATTGTCTGTGGACGTGAAGAAGCCAGGAAGAGAAGATTGTTTTGTGCCGACCTGATTTCCTCTCCTAAATGAGGATCCGTAGATCTATTGAAGAAGATGTTAGGGTTGAATTGGCTGTTGCTTCTATGTGAGAGGTGGAAGAGCTGCAAATTGGCAGTTGCCGTGTGAGAGGGGGCAAAAGTGGAAAGTTTCCATCCTATGTAGAAGGCGCAAGAGAATTGTGTGTGTGTTGTGACGCCGTCGGTGAAGTTGAGCCGAGGAGAAGAGCCACATGCCAAGAGATCCATCCTCTATAAAAGAAATATAGAACTAGAGCGGGATTTCCAGTTTCTGGTCTCTACGTTTTGTTTTACATGTTTATTTCTCTGTTTTGTTTTTTTTCCTATCCTTTGATTCATCATCATGATATGGTTTGTTGTCTAGTGAAGGGGTGGAAATATCTTGTCACGATAACCCCAAGAGCGTTGATGATGACTAAAATCAAATCAGATTTGTTTTGGGCCATGTTTCCGCTGCTATGTTTGCAAGTTCGTAGTGATAATTTGCCTTCTATGTACAGTAGATTTGAGTAGGATATTGCATCAGTTAATGTGAAGATCGTTGTGAAGAGGAGCAGTAGCAAGTATTAATGTGTGCTAACTGCATTCAGTCCCGTCCAGCATAGAAAAGAGAAAAGGCGCTAAGACTGTGGAGCATAAAGGATGTATGAAAAGTGCCATTGCCAGAGAATGCGAAAGATAATCCCCTTGTGTAGTACTCACAAAATCAAAGTCAGCTGAAGCTGTAATAAAAAATTTGGTTAAAGAATTTGCTTTTTTTTTATTTGCAATGAAATTATGGGCATGAAATTTGTAATTTGTTTGAGGTGCATTATCGGTTGTACCTGACACCTCAATGTTTTTGGTCCAAAAGCCTTAGTCATAGGCTGGCCTTAGTCACAGGCTTGTTTCCCCAAGGTTGTTGTAAGCCCTCTTTTGGAGGCATAATTGTAGTGCAGCAGCACTGTGTGTGTGAATCTCTCATAGACAGAGATTAGTCAAGAGATATGAAATCTTGGACTAAGGGGGAGTAGTTAGTTGGACCAGTTGTAATAGGATTTTTGAAAGTCCAAAGAAAAAAGCAGAAGCGAGTCCAAGGAAAAAGATTTGAACAACAAAGCAGATAGCAAAATAACAAAGTATTTTGAGATATGAGAATTGTTGTTATTATGGAGGGGTGTTCGAAGATAATTCCAACAAGCAACCTATACATCTATATATTGAATGCAATAGCTCCATTAGTAATTGTGGTAGATAAAGGAGGTTGAAGCCACGAAACAACTTGAAACCTCTAGAGGTCTCTAGAAGCCAAGCGAAACTGCTATAAATTTGTATGCTGTAATGTATTATGTAGGTAACCGGTTCTGGGCTGAAGGCTCGTTAATATAATAGTTTTGTTTGGTTATTCCTGCTCCTCCATTTCCGTCAAGTGGAGAATTAAATTATAAAATTATATTTTATAATCTTGCAAAGTTTCTTTACTGCAATGACCAATTACCATAGTTTGTTAGAAATACATGTTCTATGTAATTTTAAATATGTAAACAGAATAAGTTGGGCCCAACGCCAAGGATGCAACACATGAACTTTTTTGTGAAGTAGGCTTAGCATCTAGTTAGGCCTTTTCAATGGCACATAAGCCAAATAGCATGTCAGCTTCCACGCGGCTTTTGAATAGAAATGGCGGTCCATCCTATCCACGAGTCCTTGTATTACAAGGGAATGGCATGACGATGAAGTACTAGAACTATTATTGCTAGTTTTCCTAGTGTATCCCACACATATTCTTCATTTACCTTCAGACTACAAGAACAAATGAAAACCAATTTCCTGGTTTATTTTTATCTACACACTGAGCAAAGGGAAAGAAGCAGAGTGGATGAAACAATCATCACTTTGTTTCTTGGCATGATGAAGTAAGTTGCTAGATTCGACTTTGACAGCCGTACAGTTTGGCCTTACATCGTCCAAAGAAATTGTAAGTGGGATAAATAAAATAGAGAAGAATATTGGGCAGTTGGGACCTTGTATACAACAATTGCGAGACAAGCAATCTATGTGAGCTCTGTTGAAGCTTGTTTTCATATAATTCAATTGGAATTTGCGAGACAAGCAATCTATGTGAGCTCTGTTGAAGCTCGTTTTCATATAATTCAATTGGAAACTGCAAGGAATGTATATGTATGTAGTTGAAGTCAAACAAAATATAGCACTTGTTGTTTACTTGTTTCACACAAAGATTCCCTTTAGATTTCATGTGTATATCAGGCAAGGAAGCAATTATCATTGTCCAACAAATTTTCAAACGCAATTCTATTGTGGTAAAGGATTTCAACAATTCATGGAGAATAGAAAACCGTGATGTTTTCAATCTACATTTTTTTTTCTAAATTAAATAAAATGATGAGGATATACATAATTTTTTTTAAAATTACAGTACTGTGATGGACTAAGTGATAAAACAATATTGTGATGGACTAGGTGATAAAAATGACATATCATCTAGATGAATTTAGTTGTTGTTTAATAAAACATTTTAATGTATTAATTATCTGCATATATAGCCTTAATAGAACTTGTGTTTGTCATTATATGTCATTGCATGTGTTTTTCATTATATGTCATTGCATGTGTTTTTCGGTATTGGGATGGAATCGATAGACATGGAAGAAATTTAATGTTGGTTGAATTATCATTTAGGAGTAAACCAGAGTGAGTTATCAACTGGCCCAAATCCTATTTTACGACGTTTCCATGCTTCCTTAATTAAGGAAATATCAAAATAGTGTGGAGAAAATATTTGCATAAAACATAATATTCCAATAATATTCTAGGCGCGAGGCCTTTATCAGTATGTTGATTGTTAAATTCTACTATTTCTTATTCAAATTTTAGGGAGAGAATTATAGACAATCAGTCATGAAACTACAACTACAACAACTAGTATTTCCTCACAACTCCTGAATTAAAGACAATCAGTCATGAAACTACAACTACAACAACCACAGTTGTTGGACAATATGTTCCTGAAGTTATTTTATGCACCTCTTTTCTGTAAAAGATGAACTTCTTCAACTGAAACATGTATCAAATTACATTCAACAACAAGTACGTCCTTTGTCTTTAGGGTGCCGCAAATATGTATTTTTTCAATCTTATTGGGTTCGATGTCTTATTTTGTATTTTCCATCTAAAGTAGATTTCTTTGCTAATATTTTATTTTACATTAAATCCGCAAAACCTTTCGGATTTAATTTTTATTCTCTTTTTTTTCAATATTAATAATATTATTCCTTGCAAATGGTTGAATCTTGACAGGAATTTTTTAATTTAATTATGTTTACAATTAAATGTGTATCTCTAAAATGAATTTATTCATTTTAAAACCCATAGCTATTTCTTTTCATTTTAAAAGGGCGGTGGAATATATGGGCTTGTTCCCCGACTAGATAAATGAAACTGTACTTGAATTTTCCTACAAATAAGGAAGGGCGGCGCAGCCGAGATTGACATTAGGGAAATGAACGAGAAGTAAGGACTTTAATTAAAAGCCAACATCTACGATCGTTTTTCTAGCTTTCCCAGATTTCCCCAGGACCGATAAACCCATATAGAGAAATTCCTATCTCTAATAGGAATTGTCTGCCGAACATACTTAAACCAATAGGGATTGTCTGCTGAACAGACTTAAACCAACAACCCAAAACATTATGTTTCTTTGTTCTACCCATTTCTGAGTTCTGCACGGCCTCCTGCATGGCAGGATCATAGTCTTTCTGGACAACCCTGCATGGCAGGATCATAGCCTTTCTGAACAACCCAGCCCTGGCTAGGATCTTTAGTGAATAAGTGATTATCCCTGCCTCCATGAACTTGTAGTGTTGTACATCATTTTGCAATGGTCATGAATTAATAGATTTTTCTAACAATTTTGACAATGGATAAATGCACAACAGAAGCTGTGTAATCCAACCCCTCAATAAAACCACAAAAGTGGAATTAATTTCAGCCCTAAAAACACGCACAACTTATATGCTTACCGCCATACTCCTTGATGGGGTCGTTGTAGGAATCCGGCAACACCCATTCAACTGCAAGCTCCTCTGAAACCAACCAGATAATTGCTTTCACTAATGGTATCTAACTAAGAGTCTGAAATTGAAAGCTACCAAAAGCTAAACAAAAGATTGAAACTCTGAACCTGAAAATTTGGAAACGATTAAAGCTCTAAAACCGAAATCTACATAAATCTAAACAAAAATTGGAAACTAAAATTGTATGTATTCGCACCATAATAATGTAGGTAAAATAAGCTAAAACTTAATCAACCATGTCTGCATACAATATACTCTTGATTTATTTTTAAAGTTCCTCGGAAATTTCACACATAAATCCAGTGTAAGTTAATATCGATAGCGCATATATTCTTTTTGTTTGCCTCCTCTTCGTTGCAAATTGGAAAAAGAAAATATGGGTATTCAAGCAACTGAAAATTGAAAATTGGCGAAAGAAAACATGGGTTATTCAAGCAACTGCGACTTGGAAAAAGAAAATATGGGTTATTCATGCAAATTAGATATGCCAATGGATTAAAAATGTTTTTGTAAGCTATTTCGGCATTCTAATTTTCCCCACAAACCCTAGAAGTGTATGCTTTAAGGACAAGAAGAAGAACGCTGGCAGGATTTCGAATCTTTATATTCAAACAATTCAATTTTCCCCGAAACTCCTCGAATGTATATTTCAAACACAAGAAGAAAACCACCGGTGAAGAGCTAAAATCCATTACCTTCCGACAACGTTAGCGAGCATCTTGACAAAAGTTTTGATCTTTTGTTCACTGGTAGTTTGGGGTTCTGGAAACTCCATGGTGACGAGCCAATGTTTATAGTTGCAGCCTGGGAAAAGAGGTTCTCGTCTACTAGAATCATTGGAGTCTAGGATTTTAACAATGGCTAAATGCGCAACAGAACCCGTGGAGTACATTCTTGGAGCCTAGCTCTACAGAAATCACAGAGTCTCTGCAACTTTGGGCTCTTTCTGCTGCAGGGAAGGGGGAAAAGCCCCAGCTGAGGCCTTCACGTTCAGCTTGAATCCAATGCAGAACTACCATGGATGAAGGCTAAGTTTTTGTTTATATCGGCCTCTGACAAATGTGCATGGCCATGTACGTGGCGAGATATACTCAAACGTCTTGCCATGCTTGCGACGCACGGTTTCATCGACTGTAATGAATGAGAACTGTTTTCTAGATTGGAATTTGTCATATCAATATATGAAAACAAAAGAATGGGAGAGTTTCTTTTAAGGAATGACTGATCTTGGAATCGAAAATGCTCGAAGAGAGGATTTGTTGATTCTTGGTTTGATGTAAGGTTGCATAGACCTCTTTACAAATAGAGAGACGACATATTGAAACTCGATATGGAGAGGACGCAACTTTGCATGGAGCTCACCAAAAAAAAGAAAGGACTAGTGGGTAAGTGTTCCATTCAAGTTCCTATCTCTTGTTTAATGGAGGTGAACCCTGTAGGTAAGTCTAATAACAAATTGCATTTTTATAGTTTGATTTTACACGCCATTCACTTGTTTTTGGTAGTTGAAGGGTGGTCCCTTTGATAAGGCCGGCCCTATTTCTTAATGGTTGTGATAATGAAATAGCAGGGGGCTGTAAGCTCCGCATTCCGCATCTAGCATTCAGCGGATCCTCAAACTGCCGATGGTTCATTCGGTTATCAACCACACTCAAACTGATTTTTAGTTTGAGAAACTATTTTCTTGCTGGGAGCTTTTGGAGTGGTCCATCTAGGATTCTCTACCTAGATTTGTGGAACATTTGACACATAGCCAACATAAGCTTGATGGAAGCTTGGCTATTAAACCCCTGTTTGGTCCCCAAGCTCACTAACTCAATCCCTTTCAGTTTTACACCATTAAGAAAGAGAAAGCAGAGCTTGGAAGTGTCGTACAGGAAGCTAAACCTTGTGGAACAGGGAAATCTTCTACAGCAAGTCAAGTAGCATCAATGGCTGGAGGTATGATCCATTCGGTATTCCTATTTCGATTCTGTTTTAGAGTTTTATTCCGCATTTTTCAGAATCGGAAGTTTTATGCTAACAGTTGGTATCAGAGCGTAATTTTATCTCTGCCTTGATGTTTGGACTGCTGTACGTCCATTGGGATATTGCTCATGTGTTTTATTGTTTCGTTTTCATTTGAAGAGCATTTACCAGATGCAATCAGATCCTCTTCACATTCCCCTTCTGGACTTACTGTCGTTCCCTTCTGTTTTCCGCGTTTTTTGACTTACTGTAATTTTTTTTTTATTACTTTACCTGTGTTGCGTCAAACCTTTACGGGAGGGAATTAGCCGTCTAGTTTTTGGCGTTGCATGGTCGATTTGGTAAAGAGGGCTGTAAAATAAGAGTGCCCTGGCACTTGCACTAGTTATTGCATAGCTGCCTTCGCAAGCTCTTGTACATGGAGAATCGGTTCTACATAAGTAAAGCAGAGAAGCCATGGCCACTCGACCAAAGATTCAAGCCCCCTCCAAGATATTTTACACCTACATCTTCTCGGATTATCGAAATCTAGGTACATTATTTTTATTTCGTGTTTTGATATGGATCCTTCTTATGGACTCAAACATAAGTCTTTGTAGAATGTACGTTTCTATAACTATATACACAACCTTTAAGCACTATCCAAATATCTCCTTCGCTTTTGTGCTATTTCACTTCATCCATAGAAATGAGCCTTCTATTTGAGCTCCCCTTGAGACCTGAAACATTGCTAAATCAGGATGCGTCTGTGTAAGCTTCAACCAATCCATTTGACTATATCCCTTTTCAAATGGAACCTTTGCTCGACGTACTGGTTTTACAATTGAAACAGGTTGCTTGAATGCTGAAACTTTTGCATATGTTTGATTTGCATGATTAGTATCAAGTTAATTTTAGTAATGTCTAGTGATCCATATAATTTTTATTGATTAGAGAATAGCCACAGCATCTCTAATTAAATAATTTTATATATTATGATTGATTAGGATCACATAAAGAATATTTAGACATCAATTGTAATTAATTATACTAAATGTAATAAATTTTATCCCACAGAAATTTTTATTATATTTATGTAATTAATTAGGATAAAATATTGAATTATTCATGACTTACCCACAGGAATTATGAATTAATAGTTTTATCATAAAGAATATTTGAATCTGCTTGAATTAAAAATTTAGCCCACAGGAAATTTTTATGTCATTAGATTCAATCTTAAAGCATGAATTTACATTGGTAAAACATGAAATTTTATTTGGTCTCAAATTTTAACGTAAGCATGTGATCTTTATTTTTATGCAGTTGTACAACCTGCAAATTTCTCTGAAATTCGTTTTGATATCCCTGAACTTAACGGAGATAACTATAAGGTCTGGAAGGAGAGAATTCTCCTTCATTTGGGATGGATGGACATAGATTATGCTATTAGGAAAGATGAACCACTAGCACTCACCAATACTAGCACTGCAGCGGACATCATGCTTTATGAGCGATGGGAGCGATCTAATTGTTTGAGCATGATGTTCATTAAGACTAAAATTTCAGCAGGTATTCGTGGTTCCATTGATCAGCATGAAAAGGTCTGAGACTTGCTGAAGGCCATTGATGATCAATTCGTCACTTCAGACAAGGCACTAGCAAGCACCCCAATCATGAAGTTCTCATCCCTAAGACTCACCAGTGTGAAAGGTGTGCATGAGCACATCATGCAGATGAGGGACACTATGGCTCAATTGAAGAAACTAGAGGTTGAAATATCAGAGTCTTTCCTGGTGCACTACATCCTGAATACCCTTCCGCACCAATATGGACCTTTCAAAATCTCATACAACACACATAAGGATAAATGGTCAATTAATGAACTCATGACCATGTGTGTTCAAGAGGAAGAAAGACTGGTGATGGAACTGGGAGAAAGTGCAATGCTGGCAACGCATAGGAAGGGAAAATCTCAAGCCAATAAGAAAGGGAAAGGCAAAGTACCTCCCCAAGCTAATATTAAGAAGGATTCCAAGTGTTTCTTCTGTAAAAAGAAGGGACACATGAAGAAGGAATGCGAAAATTTTCAAAAATGGCTTGCGGACAAAGTTAATGCAATCTCGTTTGTTTGTTATGAATCTAATATGGTCAATGTCAATATTAACATTTGGTGGATTGATTCTGGATCAACAATTCACATTTCGAATTCCTTGTAGGGTTTGCAAAGCCTAAGGAAGCCAGTGGGAAGTGAGCAAAGCATCTTATCAGGAAACAAGATGGGCTCGCATGTGGAAGCTATAGGAACATGTTGTTTAACTTTAAGTAGTGGTTTTGTTTTAGAATTAAAAAAGACCTTTTATGTTCCAAGTTTTTCTAGAAACTTGATTTCAGTTTCAAGGTTTGTACCTTTTCGATATTCCTTCAATTTTTCAGAAATATCTTTCAGTTTATTTTATAAATCTGATTATGTTGGGAATGGTATTTTGTCTGATGGTCTTTACTGCATTAATTTACAAAACAATGTCACTTATGATTCAATGCATGTAAACACTGGCACTAAAAGATGTGTTATTAATGATAATTCCTCTAAATTATGGCACCAGAGACTAGGTCATATCTCCATAGAAATAATTAAAAGATTGGTAAATGAAGGTGTACTTAATACTCTGGATTTTACTCATTTTGAGACTTGTGTGGATTGCATAAAAAGAAAGAAGACCAACAAGTCGAAGAAAGGTGCCAATAGGAGTTCGAACATATTAGAGATCATACATACTGATATATGTAGTCCAGACATGGACTCACAAGGTCAGAGATACTTCATCTCTTTTATAGATGATTACTCACGATATATGTATCTCTACATGCTTTATAATAAGAACGAAGCATTAGATGTCTTTAAGATTTTTAAGGCTGAAGTAGAGAAACAATGCAGCAAGCAAATTAAGATCGTGAGATCTGATAGAGGTGGATAACGTTATGGTAGATACACAGAAGATGGACAAGCACCTGGGCCATTCGCAAAATTTCTTCAAGAGCATGGGATTGTTGCCCAATACACAATGCCTGGTTCACCCGACCAAAATGGTGTAGTAGAGAGAAGAAATCGAACATTATTGGACATGGTGCGGAGTATTCTTAGCAGCTCTAATCTTCCTAAATCCTTGTGGACTGAAGCACTTCAGACGGCAGTGTATATATTAAACCGAGTTCCAACCAAGGCTGTTCCTAAAACGCCATTTGAATTATTGAAAGGTTGGAAACCGAGTTTGCGACATATGCGCGTTTGGGGATGCCCATCTGAAGTGAGAATATATAATCCACAAGAGAAGAAGCCGGACCCAAGGACCATTAGTGGGTATTTCATTGGATATGCTAAAAGGTCTAAAGATTATAGATTTTACTGTCCATCTCACGGCACTAGGATTGTGGAATCAAGAAATGCAAAATTTCTTGAAAATGACTTGATCAGTGGGAGCGATCTAACCAGGAACATAGTTTCCGAGAAGGATCATTCAGACTCTCAACCTTCCACCTCAAGTGATAGATTGGTTATTGTTCACAGCACCCCTCAAGTACAAACTGGTGTTGAACAACCAATTGTTGAAGTTCCACAAGCTGCTGACGACATTCTAGTAGATTAGGTAGTTCAAGAGTTTCCAAGAACTTTTGAACAACGAGTTGAATCACATACTTCTCAAGAATATAGTGATACAACATTAAGAAGATCTACTAGACCAAGGAGATCAGCAATTCTTGATGATTATGTTGTGTATCTACAAGAATCTGATTTTAACGTTGGAGCCGAAAATGATCCTGAGTCCTTTTCACAAGCCATGAATTGCAAAGAATCAGAATTATGGTACGATGCCATGAAGGAAGAGATGAATTCTATAAAGAGTAATGAAGTCTGGGATCTTGTTGAGTTGCCTAATGGTGCAAAAGCCATTGGATGTAAATGGGTCTTTAAGACAAAGAAAGACTCATTGGGAAACATTGAGAGATACAAGGCTAGACTTGTTGCTAAAGGATTCACTCAGAAAGAAGGAATCGACTACACGGAGACTTTCTCTCCTGTATCTAAGAAAGATTCCTTGCACGTTATTATGGCATTAGTAGCCCATTTCGACTTGGAGTTGCATCAAATGGATGTGAAAATGACTTTTCTAAATGGAGATCTAGAGGAGGAGGTTTACATGAAACAACCTGAAGGATTCCCCTCTAGTGATGGTGAGCAATTGGTTTGCAAGCTCAAGAAATCCTTATACGGTTTAAAACAAGCATCCCGCCAATGGTATTTGAAATTCCATAATGTAATTTCTTCTTTCGGTTTTGTAGAAAACATTATGGATCAATGTATATACCTGATAGTTAGTGGGAGTAAAATTTGTTTTCTTGTTTTATATGTGGATGGCATTTTGTTGGCAACCAATGATAAGGGTTTGCTACATAAGGTGAAACAATTTCTCTCTAAAAATTTCGATATGAAGGATATGGGTGATGCATCTTATGTCATTGGCATTAAGATCCATAGAGACAGATTTCGAGGCATCTTGGGTCTGTCTCAAGAAACCTATATTAATAAAATTTTAGAGAGATTTCGGATGAAGGATTGTTCACCAAGTATAGCTCCCATTGTGAAGGGTGATAGGTTCAATTTGAACCAATGCCCGAAGAATGACCTTGAAAGGGAACAAATGAAGAACATTCCATATGCTTCTGCTGTTGGAAGCCTAATGTATGCTCAGGTCTGCACAAGACCTGACATTGCATTTGTTGTGGGAATGTTGGGACAATATCAGAGTAATCCAGGTATAGACCATTGGACAGCTGCAAAGAAAGTAATGAGGTATCTTCAAGGAACTAAAGACTACATTCTTATGTATAGACAGACGGACAATTTGGAAGTAATTGGCTACTCAGATTCTGACTTTGCTGGATGTGTTGATTCACGCAAATCAACATCAGGATACATTTTTATGATGGCCGGTGGAGTTGTATCATGGAGGAGTGCCAAGCAGACCTTGATTGCCACTTCCACTATGGAAGCTGAGTTCGTCTCTTGTTTTGAGGCTACTTTACATGGTGTATGGCTTAAGAGTTTCATTTATGGGCTTAGAATTATGGATTCTATCTCTAAGCCATTGAGAATGTATTGCGACAATTCAGCTACTGTTTTTATGGCTAAAAACAACAAAAGTGGGAGTCGAAATAAACACATCGACATTAAGTATTTAGCCATAAGGGAATGTGTTAAAGAAAAGAAAGTGGTCATTGAGCACGTCAACACTGAGTTGATTATCACTGAGGGCATGCCACCATTTAAATTCAAGGATCATGTAATGAATATGGGACTTGGTTCCATTATGTAGTTTCTCATTGTATGGACAATGTTATTTTTAATGAAATTCTTAATTACTATGATGTTTTTTCTCATACTTATGTGCACCTTAATTTAATTTGAGGAAATTCATCTATGAGGACCAAGAATAAACATAAGGTTTATTCATTAAGAAATTGTTGCCACATAAATTAAAATAGCAATAAATACATAGTAATACATGGAAGGTAATACTTGTCATAAGAGGACTTATCGCCATGATTCTTGTATCTATTACTTAATACAGATTGTCAATAGGTTTTAAGATGAGACATTAAGTTTGGAAGTATGGACCAAGTGGGAGAATGTAAGCTCCCGCATCCACATCCAGCATTCAGTGGCTCCTCAAACTGCCGACGGTTCATTCGGTTATCAACCACACTCAAACTGATTTCTAGTTTGAGAAACTGTTTTCCTGCTGGGAGCTTTTGGAGTAGTCCATCTAGGGTTCTCTACCTAGATTTGTGGAATAGTTGACACATAGCCAACAGAAGCTTGATGGAAGCTTGGCTATTAAACCCATGTTTGGTCCCCAATCTCACTAGCTCAATCCCCTTCAGTTTTACACCATCAAGAAAGAGAAAGCAGAGCTTGGAAGTGCCATACAGGAAGCTAAATCTTGTGGAACAGGGAAATCTTCTACAGCAAGTCAAGTAGCATCAATGGATAGAGGTATGATCCATTCAGTATTCCTATTTCGATTTTGTTTCAGAGTTTTATTCCGCATTTTTCAGAATCAGAAGTTTTATGCTAACAGTGACCTCAACCAGAGAACCGAACCTTCTCCCCATACTAAATGCTTCATATATAAATGTTTCCAAACCAAACGATACGTTTTTGCTTATTATTACACTCTGACGTTCAGCTTATTACACACTCTGCAAGAAGTTTCTGCCAGATTGATCGAGGTGTAACAGTTCCTCAGTAAGAGAACGGAGCTCGTATATATATTCATATATATAGAGAGAGAGATTTCAACTATTACAAAGTTCAGATAGAATAATAAAGTAAAAACCCTACAACCTTTGTCATTTAGATCTCCGTGTATGGATGGTCTCTCACTCTTAAAAAGGAAACCAACTCCATGTATATTGGGTAGTTCCAAGGGATTGTTAATCTTAAGTTTGAAGGGAGGAACGGTCACTCTGGGTGTGAGGGATGATCCTTTTTTATTAAAATATAATACTCTTAGTTTGCTTAGTCCCTTGTGGCCCTAATTCGTATTCCTCCGTTTCGGTCACACTAAGACTCTCTCTCTCTCTATCTCAGTCCTCCTCTTCTTCTCTAATCAAAACCTTGCTCCACTTCTCAGGCGGCCACAATCTTCCACAGATTCCCTCACAATTTTGTCGTAGTTCATTTCCATCTACCCCACATCATTCTATCAGACCCGCATATGTGCAGTACCCACAACCTCCACACACCAGATTTTACTTGTCGGAGTTCATCTTCAATATTCCCTTTTTGCAAATGAGCATTTTAATCCACAATGGTAGCTCCAATAGGTACTTTCTTCTAGGTCCTTTTAAGAATTTCCTTTCTGTGTCGCTGTATGACCTAACTGTGTCGACAACAAACTCAATAATGTACCCTTCCAAAATGCTATATACCTAGACGTCGACAGCCCTTGAAGCTTTATTGTTAACACGACTCAATTACTGGATTAGTTCCAGTGTCCAATGCTCTGGCTTGCCTCCTTGGAAGTTTTTCTTCTAAAAAGTTAGGTTAGCCAATCATTCATAAAACAATATAGGAAACTCACAGAAAAATACCTCGTCGATATCAGTATAGATGTACTTTTGCAACCATTTTTCTATCAACCATCCAGGTTTCTGGTTTTCTTCCTCAGCAAACTCTTGCATCTTTTTGTCAAACCACTCCTAGATCTTCGACTTTGTCTGATTCCACAGCATGTCCTCTCTCTTTCACACTTGGGTCCTAGAAATGGAACCATTTGTTGACATAAATCTGTCGACACGGGTTCACTTCACACTATGTCAACAAATATCGACACAAACTCCCATAGATATCGACCCAGAAAGGGTTTAGCCATCCCAGCAAACTCATAGAGTGAGTTAGGTCTCACCCGAGATACCTAAGGGGGTTGCAGGAACCAAGCTTCCATAGGTATAAGAGGACATGCGTCATTCACATTCAATCACAACGTAACCCAGAAATCGACATAACTATCATTCGCATCATAACATCATCATTGCGTGCCAAGACATATTAATTAAATCTACTCATTAACACATCATAGAAACACAGATCATCAACACATATAAAATCTGTCTAGACTGTGACAAAATACATCATACTGCGATATAATACATAAGTGACAGAGTTATAGACAAACATTTCTTCTCATTCTACATCAAAATGTCTTACAAATCAGGAATACATATTATCTGCAAAACCAACTCAACGACTCAGGACAAAATACAAAATGTTATCCAACACGAAATATAGATCAAAATTTCGTAGATGAAAAGATACAATCATCAACCAAGAGATCAGATCAAAGCCAAAGATTGAATTAGATCCACCAAGATAAGATGCCTGAAGGCTTATAATGCTACTCCTATTTATAGGATCACTAGCCATTACAAACTTGGTCCACTTCACAAACTGATCCATTAACTAACTAAATCATTTAACTAATGACTCCACTTTGCCCTCTTTACTTCCACTTTATCCTCCTTTTTGCGCTCCGTGACTGGTCCTTTACCCTTGTCGTTGACCCCTTTGTTGCTGATTGTACCAAAACTTCTGTGACTTAGCCCCGTACCAACAAACATGTATATAATATAGATCAATGCTTTAAACATTGGGGGGAAAGGATATGATTGTAGAACTTTAAATACTTACAAGCTAATTTATAAAATGCCCATTTCATTAACTTTGGATTTATACAGCAGAATCTAGACTAAAAAAGTGCAACAACACAATTTGTCAAGCCCAAAACCAACCTTTCTAAAGTGCAAAATCAAGTTCAAAAAGCATAAAATCACTTTCTAAAAATACAATTTCCAATTCCAAAAGTGTGATTTTTGAATCATTTTAAACCCTAAAAGTGCAAGTTGTGGTTCAAAAAATGTGTTTTTTCGATTTGGAAAGAATGATTTTTCGATTCACAATGGTGGGTTTTTTAATATAAAGTGTGCAATTTTCGATTTTAAATTTGACATTTCCAATTCCAAAAGTTGTGGTTTTCTATTAAAAAAAGTGAAAACCTTATTTTGATTTCATTAAATTGATTTCTATATTGTTACCAAATTTGACTGACCCAGCCAAATAAATTTAGAAATTCAATGATTCTTTAGATTCCGTTGAAATATTTTCCAAATTCAATTCACATGCATGCCTGGAATTTCACTTTCACGCTACCTGTCAAATGAAAATTCAATGATGGTTTAATTTTTTTACTACCTTTCATTTATGTTTAATCTTATGGACTGCACTTAATTTTTTTCATCATAATATTCACTATTGATGAAAGAGAAGAATACATCTTTATGAAGAATAATGGTAGGATAACTAGTGGTATGAAAAGAACAATGATTTAATTTAATGTTTCTCCCTTTTGATTAGTCATAGTGTTATTGTTTAGACAAAGGAAACCAATCAATTTTCATGTATATGGTTCCATATTTTTTCAAGATTTAAGTTTGTTGTTTGAATCCATCAATTTGTCATAACAACTATTATTCATTGTGTTCGAGAAGCTACAAAAAGGTGAAAGGATATTAGTAATAAAGTTACATCCCAAATTAAATAGGACACACCACATTACTTGATGTCTATGTCTTATTATGATTAGTCAAGTAAAGATGAGTATAACAAAATGGTTGAATACTAACTCCTATCTCATAGAAAACAATTATAGTCAGGATTGAAATGATAGTTTATCATTATGATTAGTTTTTTAATAAGTAATCAATTTGTATTACATTTCATAAAATAAAATATAGTTACAGGTACATTGAGCCTCCAACAAATCCCCCTTGATTTTGCAAAAATAAAGGTCCCCTCATCTAATTTTTTTGAATACTTAGCTTTAAATTGCCTTCGGTTTGTCTTGTTTGATTTGGTGGTCGTATGATTTCTCAAGAGTGTTTGGATTTGAGTTCTACAAAGTTGATGCTACTATTTTCCTTTCATGCGATGATGATTTTATGACATCATTTTCTTGTACTGAAGCAATTAGTCAAAATTCATGATCATTTCATTTCTTTGTGTCATTTCATTGATTTATTTCCTGACAAGTTATCATTCTATCATTTGAGTCTTTTTTCCTTCTAGTAATTGAACAACACTTGTGGGCTTTTATTTGACTTTAGTTGAGTTGATTAAATATGTTTCATTTTGAAAAGGTTGAGTTATTTTTATCTTTTGAGAGCCTCTCCTTATTTCACTCTTCAATGCATTAACGAATTAATGATCACTTTGGAGGATTGAATTAAATTAATTAAATACCCAAGTTGGGGGTTTCAATTCATGTCTTGAAAGAATATATCCTAATGAATGAAAACTAGCCTTGACCTTTGAATTTAGATGATTCATTGAATTTTGCAAACCTTTAACTCTCATTAAAAATCATGCTATGTATACAAAGTTAAAGCAACCAATCAAAGCTTTGGTATAAGACTTGTTTTATGTCACAACCCCAAATTTACCCATTTTTTAATTTTTTTTATATCAGTATTTATCATGACATTACTTCTTATGTCGTAGGTATACAGTTGATAAGGATGCAATACAACTCAACATCTCTCGTCTGTAAGGTATAATTTGAATTCTAATATTCTTAGAGTTGATATAATTAATGACGTAGTTTGCGGAATAAGAAGTCGGCTTTTAAGTGACAACTAAATGCTTCTATTACAACCACGGTTTGATTTATTAACTATCATGAATCCATTATGATTATGGTTTACTTTTTATGCATCTCATCTTGTAAACTTGATAGCATTATCATTATGGTCCTAAGCTTATTAGCCAAAGCTATGGCCAAATCCTAAGCTATTAACCTACCACTATTTCTACTATGCTGCAACAATACTATGGTAAGTCAAATAATAATTCTTGTTATTTACATGCTAAAACACGTTAATACCATTGTAGAATAATCCAACCTATGGCCTAGCTTCCATGGTCGAATCGACCCACATTATGGCATTTATCTTAAGCATTTAACTATGATCCTTATAACTTATAATCTTTACATACATTTATTTCCAATCCAATGCACAAGTTTTACACCATGACTATGTAAAAGTCGGATTGATCGTTGTGATAATCTATACTATGACCACCTTTATACTATGGCCTTCATACTTTGTAAAGTGTAACTATATAAGATCTATGAGATATTTGATATGATTTTATTTGGATTAACACGAGAAATCTGCTATTAATGCAGACCCAAGTTTTAAATGTTAAGTGCGAGTGAACTGGTGTGGCTATGTGATGGAATTAACAAGGGTTGGAAGTACTCCTGCGGTCTCCTTGACGTGGCTTCCTGTACACCGTTAGATCCATTTCTTAGGATGGTAACTAATCCTTTGAAGTTTTATTCGAACAAAAAATGACGAGTTGGTTCATTGTCGTTTTTGTTTTTGGGTTTATGTTGCTGTGCTGCGGAGCCTCGGCTCTGCGCAGAGATCCCCTGGTTGAGATTCTATTCAAATGCAATGTCAAAATGATGGTTAGCTCTGTAACTGTTAAGTGTACAACGAGCACGAAACCCTCCTTATGGAGTGCTCGCAGTTATCTTACAAGGGTTTTCCCTCTGAGCTGAGTGTATTCGCTTGGCTCTGTAATCCGAGCAAGGATCTATGTTGTATTTGAGTTATTGGCTCTGGTTGGCTTCGAGCGTAGAGTTTTTCTCGTGCTATTGCAGAGCCCTCGGATCAATGCACAAATTCATCTTAAATCTGTGATTCGTATCTCAGAAAAGATTAATCATTTGTCAAGGGTCCAAACTTGGGAGAACTCGTTGTTACCAGTGTAATGGTGGAGTTTTTGACCTTTCTCTAGACTTATACAGGTAAGGCGTAAAACAATACTATTGTTTCTTATTTCGTTATTTTGTTTGAAAAATAATTTATATGTATTTAACTTTACTTGTCTTGCTTTTGCAGGTCCATCTGCGAACAAGCAAAAGTATATGAAGTGGGTATCCTCTACCGAGGAACCCTTAAATTATGGAATGTTTGCATTTCCTTGGTTTTATTGTGAAAGAAATGAAAGAAATGGGCAGAAAGTTTGATGCGGTTTGGTCTTCCAGACCTAGAAAATACGTTGCACTTCTAGGTAACTAAATACCTAACTCCTGTAACTCTTTTCTTTATTTCCTATGTGTTTATGATTATAAATAACTCTTGGTTTGAACTGTGCAGATGCGAGGAAATGAGGACACTCAAGTGTTTCGATTTCGGTGCTCTAGGTTCAAAACTTAAAACCTTGTAAGTATTAACGCATAAGTTTAGGACCAATATGTATTTAAGTTTGAAAACCCTAATTGAACGTCCAACTTTTGGTAAACGTGATGAATGTGGTTGCAGGTGGTGTGTTGCTACCGCTGCAAGGGTTGTGAACACGGTATGTTTAGTCTCGTCATTGTGTTGGTTAATGTTGAAGTTTGGCGAGTACAATCCATTTGCATACTTGGGATATTTACGTCGTGTTATGGGGCTTATTCTTTCGCATTTTCCCATTAGAATACTTATTATTAGAGTGATTTAAGGTAATATTTATGGCTTACTTGAGTCAATAACTAGAATACTTATCATTCTTTTGTAAAGAGTATTTCGACTCTATCTGTAACTAAAAGAGACCTTTTGGATTTGCATTATTGTTTTGAATATGAAGTTAAAGAAGCTCTTGACTCTGTATGTGATTAATTTGTCTTTTGGATTCTATGGATATGAACATGCTAATTATTTGAGTATTGCATTTTGATACTTTATGTTTGATAAAAAGCAGTGGCAATGATGTGCATTTTCCCATGCATTAGTGATCTCATTGATGGAAAAGGGTTTGTCATTCGACTCCCCTGTATCCTTAGACTTTTGTCGAGGGAAAATATAACAGCCTTTCGGCTCTGTAATGTTTTGATAAAAAAGTCTCTCGGCTTCACTATTCTTGAATTAACTCTGTGGATAGTTATAGTTTACAATGTTCAATTTTTTTGTTACAAAGATATAGTTTTTTTATTCTCTATTTTATGTATGTAGCAGTTGGAATCTTTCGCTAGAACATGAATAATGTTTAAAGAATCCATTCAGCTCTGCGAATAAAATGATTTGGTTTAATACATATGGAAAATACTTCGACGTATTCTTCTCTATGCGTTTATCTTGATTATTCAGTTTGACTATGAATAAATGAAATTTATACCTAGCTCTAATGTTTTTACTCAATCCATTCGGTTGTGTTTGAGTTAGTATAGTTACGAATATATATGATATTAATTATATATTATTTAACTCTGATTATAATACAATATTCTATTCTATTTAGGTATCTACATTTGAATCTATGAAACTCTAAGTCTATCATATGAAAACAAAGTTATAGATAGAAACTTAGATTTTAGCAGAATAATATAATTAACATATACAGGGTAAGAACGATGTAAACATGACAGTATATAACAACATAAGATTGGTACATTTTATGATAAAAATAATCCATCATTAAACAAATATTCCATAATGAAGCATTCAATCATTAACATATAGCCAACAATTCAACAAACTATAATTGACAATATACAAAAGTAAAAATACTGGATGCTAATAAACAGATAATAAGAACCGAACAATAGCAATAGACCGAATCCAATATGAAGGTTGTCATTCCTCCTAATCAATCTTCCAGAACAACCAATATTACTTGCTTTGAAATCCTTGAGCTTGTTTGCTGGACCACAAGTACAAAGACTGTTGAACACAATTCTGAACGAACACTCAGTTCCACTCCTTTACTCAACAATGATATTTTCCCTCTTCCATCCAAGCCTCCTGCTTATCTGATGGGAATGCATATTTAACTTTGCCTAGGACTTAGGTATCTCATGAGCCTCCTGCTCTAAAAAATCCATCTCGAGTTATGACCTAAATTATAGGGAAGATGCCTCCTACACCTGTTGAGGTACTAAATATTTGTTTTCACCACTAAGGGCTTCTTGTCCAACACTTGTCATTTCTCCCTGTGGGCCAACAAATACTCTTTCAACAACTACTCCAGATTGGATTCTCCTATTTATATTTATTAAATAATAATAATAATTCAAAATCTTCTCACAAGTGTCTTTGACAACACTTGGTCAAAATAATTGTTCAACAATAATTAAAAACAATATTACAAAGTATTTAACTTTAATCAAGGTTCTAGGGGTATTACATACACCTCCCCTTAAAGATAACACCATCCTCGATGTTATTCAATATTCCACAATTTCTTCTTGGAACATAATTGGATATGCCTCTCGCATATTACTTCCCAATTCCCAAGTAGCTTCTTCTGGGATAAGGTGCATCTATTGCACCTTCACCCGCCCAATGATGCGGTTCCAAAGAATAAGCTCCCTCTTGTCGAGGATGCATTCTAGTTCCACTTGGAATTCTCCTTCTGGTTCCACCTGAATAACATTCCAATCCACAACATGAGTATCATTATGTACATATTTATTTAACAAGGAAACGTGAAAAAAATTATGTACTTTTACCATAGGTGGTAATTCCAATCGATAAGCTATCGGTCCTTCCCGGTCTAATATCTCAAAAGGGCCACAATACCTGGGTGCTAGTTTAGCACATTTCTCCAATCTTAAAGAAATATTCCTTGGTTTCACTTTCACATAAACATGATCCCCTACCTGGAACTCTCTTTGAGTTCTTGTTAAATCTGCATAGCTCTTTTGCCTATATTGAGCTATCTTCAAGTTATGTTGTACTTGTTTCACGGTTAGTTCCATATCCTTTAACACTTCAGGTCCTAACATTAATCTATCAACTGGACTACTCCAAGAAATTGGAGTGTTACATTTTCATTCATAAAGTATTTCAAATTGACTCATCTTAGCATAAGCTTTAAAATGGTTATTGTACGCAAATTCAACCAAATGTAAATAGTCTTCCCATTTTCCCAGTTTATCCATGGCATACATTCTAAGAATGTCTTCTAACATTTGATTTACTCTTTATGTTTGTCCATATGTTTGAGGATGAAAAGAAGTATTGAAATTTAGTTTAGTATCTAATCCTTTAAACAAGGCCTTCCAAAAATTTCCTGTAAAATCCGCTTCCTTATTCAACTTATCTACCACAACCATTATAGAATCATTATGTTTAGCATTTTTAGGAAAACCTGTTATGAAGTGTGAAGAACCTGCAATAATAAATTAATGAAAACACATGAGATAGCAGAAATAACAGAACTCGGAATTGCCTTTATTGATCGCAGGCCACTTCAAGGGGGCAACCTCCTTTGAGCAAGCTCAATACAAATAACTTCATGGTACCTTCATTGGTCTCAACACAAACTTATATACTAAGTCTAGGTGCCAATACCATGGGTCAATACCATATGCCAATACAAACCATGGGCCAATACAAACTATGGATCAACAATTACTACGGGACAACTTACAAAGCATATGCGTCCAACAACAATAAGACAAACTATGGATCAACAAATACTATGGGACGACTTACAAAGCATATGCATCCAACAACAATATACTAAAAAAGTAAATAGAATGCTTGACATGGGTTCCTAACATCCCCTCTCCCTTAGAAAAAGCTTTGTCCTCAAAGCTTTAGATGTGGAAATTGATGCAGAATCTGAAGGAGTGGTTCCCCTGTAGCATCCTCGGGTTGCATTCCGGGCCACTAACACCTTGTGAGTTTCAGGGAGGATTGCTTGGAAGGATGTAAACGAAGAAGAACCATATCATCTGCGTGAAAAGTGTGCTCAGAATGGTGCTTATTGGCTTGTTGTTTCAGTCGAATTCTTGCCATGTGAAGATTGTCTTGCAGAATGAGAAGAATCTGAACGTGGTTTCAAAGAACCGAGTCAATTTCCTGAACTGGGGAGCTGCTGAGGGTGTATGGATGAATAATTGGTGGTGCCTATTAATAGATTGCTTCATATGGTGTCCTTTTAGGTGTGGTATTGTACCACTGGAGCGCTTCTAGGAAATCCATAGAAATAGTTGTCCAAATCTATGTAGGGATGGGCAAGGGTTCGAGCAGTCCTGAAAGGAGTGTCATTGCACCCTTGTTGACCTGAAAAGTATCACAGTCAACTACCATCTGTTGAATTGTCATTTTTAGTCCCTGCCAAAAGAAGTTACATTGTTTCCAGTCATACATTGTGAGGAACCCAGAGTGCCCTGCTGATGAAGAAGCATGGAGTTCATATAAGAGATAGCCCTGTTGAACAGATTGCAACCAATTTGGAACAAGAAGAGAAATAGCTGTAAGAGAAAATGGGTCATCAAATGTGAGAGAAGGAGCATCTGCCACCATATTGTGCTTACCCTTCTTGTAAGTGATCACATAGGCATAACCCATGAGTGGGATAACCCATTTTAGGTGTGCTGGGGAGGAGACCCATTGTTCCAGGAAATTTTCCAAACTCTGGAGATCAATCTTGATGCAGAAATAATTCCCTAATAGGTATGGCTTCCACTTCTATACTGCATGAAAAATAGCCATTATTTCCTGTTGAGATGTAGATACAGTTAAATTCTTACCAGAAAAGTCTCTTGAAGGCGACAAGCCCATTGGTTCAGTAACGACACCTGCATATCTATCCAAGGAAGTAGGGGATACCATTGATGGGTGCATCTGAATGGAATGGAGTTGAGCGATGACACCATGTGAATTCTTCTTAAGGATCTTTTCGGGGTGATGTGAACTAATGATGCAGAGAGATCCTTGTTGTAAGCCCTTAAATTTGTGTTGTTTCCCATTGACTGAAAACTACATCCAAAGTTCAGCAAAATCCCATAATATGGAGCCAAGTGTGCGTAACCATTGAACGCCCGAAACCACATCACATCCGCCTAGGGACAAGGAAAACATGTCAAATCGTAGGTTATAATATTCTAGAGAGATATGCACATTGTGACACTTCCCCTTGCAAGGTAAGGTGCCCCCATTGGCAACCATGACTTCAAAGTTGGAGCAAGGATGGACAAAACAATTAGCATGTTTGGCGATCCGAGGGTCAATGAAGTTATGAGTGCTACCAGAATCAATGAGTATTGTAAGAGGAAGCTTCTTGAAGTAACCCCTGACCCGCATTGTTTGGGGGGTGGTGACGCCGGATAAAGAATGGAGAGATATCTCTGGTTGTTCATCCTGAGATGGGGGGTCAATAGGAGGCTCCTAAATGTCGACCTGATCATCCATTGTATCTGGAGTTTCTTCATGAATTGTAGAGGCAGGCGGAGAATCCATATCCAAGAGATAGAGATTTTGTTGAACACATCTATGTCCCCAAGTGAATTTCTCATCACAATTATAACAAATCCCTTTTTCTCGGCGTGCCTGCATCTCTGTTTCAGACAAATGCTTGATAGGAGTTGGTCGAGGAACTGGCGGGATGGGAGGTCATTGAGAACCCATATTTTGAAATGGAACAAAAGTGGGTTTGAAGCACTGTTGGGCTACAATCTTGTCTTCTGCCAACTTAGCCAACCCTAGGACTTCCATCATTGTGTTGGGACAAAACATTTTAACCTCTGACCAGATTTCATCCATAAGACCACTGATAAAACAACTCTTGTAGAATTCATCAAACAATCCTTCTGTGTGATTGGTTAGTTTCTCAAATTTTGTCTCATACTCTCTCACAGTGACACTTTGACGAAGTTTAGTGATCCCTCTGATGAAGTCATCAAAAGCACTAGGACCAAATTGTTGCAAAAGGAGTTGGCAAAAAGCTGTCCATTTTGGCTCGTCATGAGCCTTGATGTACCAACGGTACCATTGAAGGACTTCTTGTTCTAAATGAAAGGATGCAAGTGGAAATTTTTGGACATCAAAAGTATTGTGCAGACTAAAATATTGTACTGCATGATAGATCCATCCAGTCAGATCAGTACCATTGAAGCAAGGAAATTCAAGCTTCGGACCACGGAAATTGTTGGAAGAAGAGAACCCATTGGTTGCAGAAGAGTCTTGTTGTCGGTTATTGTTCATGGATGAATGCTAAAGATGGAGGCTGATAATTTTTTCATCAAGATCTTGGAGTTTGGTGTGGATGGCTGCAAGTGCTTCCTCCATGGTTTGTGCTCCTGCATCGGTGACAACCATAACCAGGTGATTTTTTTTTTTTTTTTTTTTTGGGGGGGGGGGGTGGATAGAAAAACACAAACAAAAGTGTATTTAGTAAAGGGAAATTTGGATTTGGGAAAAACTCAGAGGGGTAATTGGGGTTTGACTAGGTTTTGGACACTTTCTAATGGACATGGAAGCAAAAAATGAGGATTTCAGAAGCAAGGTGAAAGAATGAGAAAATTTGTCAAAGAGGGACAAAGAAGCAGAAATAGGGAATGAATACAGTGGAAAAATTTGGAGGCGAGTGGGTGAAAATAGAAGAAGATATGGAAAACCCTAGAAATAGACAAATGTGGGATTTCTGGCTTTGGGAAGTGGAATTTGGGATAGGGTCCTCAGGAATGAAATATGTAGAATGGGATTGCAGGGGTGTCAGTGAAGTTTCAGGGAAAATAGAGTTAAAACAAGGGAGATATGGTGAAAAAATAGAATTTTATACTTTTTTTTCAAAATGGATCTAAAACGGCTTTCAGAATGGATCGGAAATGGTGGGATATGGAACTGTTCAGAATGTATCGAAAATGGTTGGATCTGAAACGAATTTTAGAATGGATTTGAACAGACTTTCAGAATGGATCTGCAACGACGTGGAACTGATCGACAACAGTTGATGGATCTGCAATGGTGCGGAAGTTATCGGCAACCATTCAACTGAAAATAGATATGGACGCCAGGTATGTTCAGCTTCCTATTGGTTCAGGGGATTCACTCAGCCACCAATGATGTCTAACGGATTGCGTATTGGGGAAGTAACCCTCACTCCATGACTCAGGTAAAACTGATAATTGCTTTGCCACAAATGACAGCTCTTGGTTTACCTCACGGGTGGGAACTAGTCAATCAGGTAGGGGTCATTGCCCTTTTCGCTAGCAGGTCCTCTCAATGGGACAACTACTTTGGGGTTCCTGTGGTACTCCTCACAATGAGTTTTACAGCTTATGCCCAAGTACTTCCCACAGTTACGGGGATAGGGATTATTTCCATATTCGAAGCTGCAATAGATGCAAAAAAAAAATTGGCAGAAATTTCACCTAGCGAGCCCAAGAAAGTGCTCTGATACCAGATGTGAAGAACCTGCAATAATTAATTAATGAAAACACACAAGATAGCAAAAATAACAGAATTCAGAATCACTTTTATTGATCACAGGCCACTTCGAGGGGGCAACATCCTTTGAGCAAGCTCAATACAAATAACTTCATGGTATCTTCATTGGTCTTAACACAAACTTATATACTAAGTCTAGGTGCCAATACCATGGGTCAATACCATGTGTCAATACAAACCATGGGCCAATACAAACTATGGATCAACAATTACTACGGGACGACTTACAAAGCATATGCGTCCAACAATAATAAGACAAACTATGGATCAACAAATAATACGGGATGACTTAGAAAGCATATGTGTCCAACAACAATATACTAACAAAGTAAATAGAAGGGTTGACAATTGACATGGGTTCCTAACATGAAGTCCATATTAATAAATTCTCATTTCCATTCTGGAATGGGTAATGGCTGCAATAAACCTATTGGATGCTGATGTTCAGCTTTAATTTGCTGACATTCCATGCATTTCGCTATGTATTCTGTAACTTCATTTTTCATATTAGGCCAAAAGAATTCTTTCCTAAGCATGGTAATCATTTTCTGGTATCCAGGGTGTCCTGAATGCAGTTTCTTATGAATTTCATTCATAATTAACAACTTAACTTCATCAGATTTAGGTACATATAATCTTCCCTTATACATCAATAATGCTTTTATGTTCAATTTAAAATATGTTTTTAATTGCCTTGCTTCATTTTCTATTGTTTTATCTTTTAATTTATGATATTCATTATCAAATCTTGTTGTTATTTGTATTTTTATCTCTAAATTTGTTTCGTAACTGATGCTTGTAGTTACACATAGCATATTCGCATGACGACTCAAAGCGTTTGCTACCTTATTCTCTTTCCCTTTTCTGTGTTTTATTTCAAAATCATATTCACTTAGAAAAGACAACCATCTAGCTTGTCTTGCATTTAGATTTTGTTGGTCAAATAAATATTGTAGGCTAACATTATGAGATTTTATTAAAAATCGTCTACCAATGAGATAATGCCACCACATTTTTAGTGTGTGTATTATAGCAACCAACTTCAAATCGTGAGTGACATAATTTCTTTCATGGTCTTTTAGTTTTCTAGACTCATAAGACACAACATAGCTATCTTGCAATAACACTCCACCTAGACCTTCCTTGCATGCATCCATGCAAATAGTAAAATATTTGTAAGGATCTGCAATATTTAAAATAGGAGTTGTTGTTAACAAGTGTTTCATTTTATTAAAACTATCTTTGCATTTATTATTCCAGTCAAACCTTTTTCCTTTCTTCTGTAAATACGTTATAGGGTATGCAATTTTTGAGCAACCTTCAATAAATTTTCTGTAATATCATGTGATTCCCATGAAAGATCATTTATCAGATACGTCTTTAGGAACTGGCCACTCCATTATGGCTTTTACCTTATCAGGGTCAACTGATATTCATTCTTTAGATATCATGTGTCCTAAATACTAAATTCTATCTTTAAAGAAATCACACTTAATGAATTTTGCTTAAAGTTCTGGTTCTTTTAATATTTGTAGTACAATCCTCAAGTGCTCTTCATGTTCTTGTTCGTTTTTAGAGTAAATTAATATATCATCGATAAACATGACTACAAATTTGTCTAAGTATTTACTCAATACACTATTCATTAAGCACATAAACACTGCTGGTGCATTTGTCAACCCAAAGGGCATCACGACAAACTCATAGTGACCGTATCTGGTCCTTAAAGCAGTTTTGTATATATCCTCATCTTTTACTCTTACTAGGTGATATCTCGATCGCAAGTCTATTTTGGAAAATGTAGTTGCTCCTCTGAATTGATCGAATAAATCATCAATCAGTGGTAACGGGTATCTATTTTTAATTGTCATCTTATTTAGTTGTCTATAATCGATGCATAATCTTAGAGAACCATCTTTCTTTTTCACAAATATTACTAGTGCTCCCCAAGGGGACACACTTGGTCAAATATATTTCTTCTCAATTAATTCTTCAATCTGAGATTTTAATTCATTTAACTCTAGTATATTCATTCTATAAGGAGCTTTCGAAGCCGGTACTTCTCCTGTTATGAGATCGATTGTAAAATATATCTCTCTTTTAGGAGGTAGTCCAGGAATTTCTTCCGAAAAAACGTCTTTGAATTCTTTCAGTATTTGAATATCATTTATATCAATTTTATCTCTATCATCAAGTATGTGAACAACAAAAATTTTACAGCCTTTCCTAATAGATATTTTCATTTGCAAAGCAGAAATTTCTCTAATCATGACCTTCCTAGGAATTCCTTTTAATACAACATAATTATTTTCTTCATCAATGCATGTAAAATATTTATCATAGCAATTTAGAATCACTCTATGTTTTTCTAACCAGTCCATTCCTATTAACATGTCGTAAGATCCTAAGGGTAAAACATTCAAATCTGCACGTGTTTTAAATTCATTCATGAAAAAATCACAATTATTAACAAAGTTAATCACTTTTATTTTTGTTCCAGTAGCCAGCTGGACTAACCATGACTTTTCAAACTTATCTTGTTGAAGTTTACATGCTTCTACCAATCTAGGAGATATATAACTCAAACTTGCACCTGGATCTATTAACATAGAAATAGGTTTGTGTTTTATCATACCTTCTATTTCAACCATAGTCATTTGATGATATGCTTGTCTATTCTCCAGTGTTGTGCTGATCCTTGGTATGCTCCTGGCTACATCTCCTACAATAGCATCTTCTTGTATGGAATGTAAATTATTAATATTTTTTCTTCTCTTTGGACAATCTTTAAAGTAGTGTGGTTCCCCACACTCCCAACATTTCAAAGACTCCTTTTGATTAATAGTTTTATTATATGTAGCAGGTACATCTCTTCCTTTATTATTCATTAAATTATGTGGTCTATTTCTGTAATTATTCGCTTGATATCTTTTATAGTTATTTCCAGAATTTCTGAAAAACTTTTTTCCTCTTTTCTTTTGATCAAAACTTTTTCCTTTCCAGGATGGTATATTATCTTTTTTGTTTTTATTTTTCTCATAGAAAAAAATTGCTTTTCTCATTGCCTCTTCCAAAGTTTTAGGATTATCATACTCAATGGACTTTTTTTATATATTACAAGAAAAAAGCTTAGGAAACGTTGCACTTTCGGTTTTTATTCAATGATGTAGGGTACATATCGAAGTAAACTTAAAAATTTGCTGCATAACTCCTTAATAGTTAGTGTACCTAGTTTCAGATCATAAAACTCTTTAGCTTTCTCTTCATAATATTGTTCAGATAAATATTTCCTTTTAAACAATTTCTTAAAAGAGTCCCATGTTACATAACTATCTTTTATATTCTTCATTTTTGTAATGCCTTGCCACCATATATCTACCTTTCCTGATAGATTATAAATGGCCATTTTTTCCTTTAATTATGTAGAGTAATTATAAATTTGAAAGTACTTATGCATTTCGGGCAGCCATGCTTCAGCTTCTTCTCTAGTTTCAACTTCACCATTAAGGATAGGTGGTTTTATTTTCTTAAATTTCCTAGTAATTTCTTCGTAGTGCTTACTCTTTTTATTAATTTGTTCGTTGTCACTACTTTCACTAGTATTATACTTCTGTTTATTTTTCCTTACTGAACTTCCACTAGATGAATCAGTTTCATTATCTACAAAATTTAATTTTCATGCTTTTCACTTATATGATGCAGTTTTCATAATTCCTTCATTTGATAATTTGTTCTTTCCTGTTTCTTGATCATGTATCTTATTAAGTAGAACATTGTTTAACTCTTCCTCTACCTTTAGGATACGTTCATTATCATCTTTCACATTTCTCATTTCTTCCTTTAATTCTTTTATTATTTGTAAGAATTCAGATTGATTATCATTCCTAGTTTCATTTAAATCTACCCATAGATTATATTCATTAATATTTTATTGTTCGTGATTTTCTTGTTCCCTATGATGTGATCCTTCTTTAACAGATGTTTCTACTCCTTCCATTTTCCTGCAAAATAGAAGTTATATTTATGTTCCTGAAATAACCATAAAGAAAACATAAGTCTGTTTTTATTTTTGTTTCGTCATGACCTTACATGTTGAGCCTATTGTTTGTAACCGTGCTCTGATACCAATTTGTCACAACCCCAAATTTACCTATTTTTTTTAATTTTATATAAGTATTTATGACGACATTACTTCTTATGTCGCATGTATATAGTTGATAAGGACGCAATACAACTCAGCATCTCTCGTCTGTAAGGTATAATTTGAATTCTGATATTCTTAGAGTTGATATAATTAATGACATAGTTTGCGGAATAAGAAGTCAACTTTTAAGTGACGACTAAATGCTTCTATTACAGCCACGGTTTGATTTATTAACTGTCATGAATCCGTTATGATTACGGTTTGCTTTTTATGCATCTAATCTTGTAAAACTACTAGCATTATCATTATGGTCCTAAGCTTATTATTCAAATCTATGACCAAATCCTAATCTATTAACTACCACTATTTCTACTACGCTGCAACAATACTATGGTAAGTTAAATAATAATTATTGTTATTTACATGCTAAAACATGTTAATATCATTGTGGAATAATCCAACCTATGGCCTAGCTTCCATGGTCGAATCGACCCACATTATGGCATTATAACTTATAATCTTTACATACATTTATTCCCAATCCAATCCACAGGTTTTACAACACGACTATGTAAAAGTCGGATTACTCGTTGTGATAATATATATTACGACCACCTTTATACTATGGTCTTCATACTTTGTAAAGCATAACCATAGAAGATCTATGAGATATTTGATATGATTTTATTTGGATTAACATGAGATCTATGCTATTAATGTAGAGCCAAGTTTTAAATGCTAAGTGTGAGTGAACTGGTGTGGCAATGTGATGACATTAACAAGGGTTGGCAGTACTCCTGCGGTCTCCTCGATGTGGCTTCCTGTACACCATTAGATCCATTGCTTGGGATGGTAACTACTCCTTTCAAGTTTTATTCGGAGAAAAAACGACGAATTGGTTCATTGTTGTTTTTGTTCTTGGGGTTATCTTGCTGCATTGCGGAGCCTTGGCTCTATGCAGAGCTCCCCTGGTTGAGATGTTATTCAAATGCAATGTCAAAATGATGGTTTATATCTATAACTATTAAGTGTACAACGAGCACGATGTCCTCCTTATGGAGTACTCACAGTGCTCTTACCAGGGTTTTCCCTCCGAGCTGAGTGTATTCGCTTGGCTCTGTAATCTAAGAAAGGATCCATGTTGTATTTGAGTTATTGGATTTGTATTTTATTTTGGTTATTGGTTCTAGTTGGCTTCGAGAGTAGAGTTTTTCCTGCGCTACTACGCAGCTCTCGGCACAATCCACAACTTCGTCTTAACTCTGTGATTCGTATCTCAGAAAATATTAATCATTTGTCAAGGGTCCAAACTTGGGATAACTCGTTGTTACCAGTGTAATGGTTGAGTTTTCGACATTTCACTAGACTTATACAAGTAAGACGTACAACAATACTATTATTTCTTATTTCATTATTTCGATTGAAAAATCATTTATATGTATTTAACTTTACTTGTCTTGCTTGTGCAGGTTCATCTACAAACAAGAAGAAGTATATGAAGTGGGTATCCTCTACCGAGAAACCCTTAAATTATGGAATGTTTGCATTTCCTTGGTTTTAGTATGAAAGAAATGAAATAAATGGGCAGGGATTTTAATGTGGTTTGGTCTTCCATACCTGGAAAATCTATTGCACTTCTATGTAACTAAGTACATAACTCCTGTAACTCGTTTCATTATTTCCTCTGTGTTTATGATTATAGCTAACTCTTGGTTTGAACTGTGCAGACGCGAGGAAATGAGGACACTCAAGCGTTCTGGTTTTGGTGCTCTGGGTTCAAAACTTCGAACCCTGTAAGTATTAACGCATAATTTGAGGGCCAGTATGTATTTAAGTTTGCAAACCCTAACTCAATGTCTAACTTCGGTAAAAATGATGAATGTGGTTGCAGGTGGTGTGTTGCTACCGCCACAAGGGTTGCGAACATGGTATGTTTACACTTGTCATTGTGCTGGTTAATGTTGCAGTTTGGTGAGTACAAGCCATGTGCATACTTTGAATATTTATGCCATGTTATGGGGCTTATGCTTTCGCATTTTCCCATTAGAATACTTATTATTAGAGTGATTTAAGGTAATCTTTATGGCTTACCCAACTCAATAATTGGAATACTTATCATTCTTGTGTAAAGAGTATTTCGACTCTATCTGTAAGTAAAAGAGACCTTTCAGCTCCGCATTATTGTTTTGAATGTGAAGTTAAATAACCTCTCGGCTCTGTATGTGATTAATTTGACTTCTAGATTCTATGGATAGGAACATGCTAATTATTTGAGTATTTCTTTTTGGTACTTTATGTTTGATAAAACATAGTGGCAATGCTGCGCATTTTCCCATGCATTAGTGATCTCATTGATGGAGAAGGGTTTGTCAGTCGACTCCTTGTATCCTTAGACTTTTTTCAAGGGCAAATAACATCCTTTTGGCTCTGTAGCATTTTGATAAAAAGCCGCTCGGCTTCACTATTCTTGAATTAACTCTGTGGATAGTTATAGTTTACACTATTCAATGTTTTTGTTACAAAGATATAGTTTTTGATTCTATGTTTTATGTATTTAGCATTTGGAATCTTTCGCTCCAACATAAGTAATGTTTAAAGAAGCCATTTGGATCTACGAATAAATTTTTTTGGTTAAGACATATGGAAAATACTTCGAGCTATTCTCCTCTATGCGTTTATCTTGATTATTCAGTTTGACTATGAATAAATGAAATTTATACTTAGCTCTAATGTTTTTACTCAAGCCATTCAACTGTGTTTGAGTTAGTATAGTTAATAATATATATGATATTATTTATATATTATTTAAATCTATTTATAATACAAATATTCTATTCTATTTAGGTATCTACATTTGAATCTATAAAACTCTAAGTCTATCATATGAAAATAGAATTATAGACATAAACTTAGATTTTAGCAGAATAATATAGTTAACATATACATGGTAAGAACCATGTAAATGTGACAGTATACTTATCTTTGTTTGGTTGTAGGGTGGACTCCCTCTCAATATTTGCTTCCTTGCAAGAACTACTGGAGTGTGCTCCCTCTTGATCTTTGCTTCCTGGATTACCTGTCTTTGAAATTATGTCCATCCTCGATCACTATGCATACTTACTAGTATCATCATTGTGTTATCCTCGAGGTCTCATACATACATTCATTAGTATAATATTAATACTATCAAAAACATTATGATTCTAAGTAATCTTAAACATGTATGGTCAAGATCATTTCATACACAGATAATTTACCACAATTCTTTTACTCATGCATATTCCTATTTGACCATAGGACTTTTCTAGTTAGTCATATCATCAATCAAAGTAAGAAGCATAATATGCCTAAACCCATGATTACTCAAACCTAGAACTTCATGAATAATCATTATCAATCATACCAAGTATACTTATATAAGAGATCCTATCACAAGGTAGGATTCTAACATGATATAGGAAAAACATACCTGGATTAATATGTTAGCTGGTTATGTCTAGCATACCCACATGATGTCTTCTTGTTCTCTTAAATGACTTGTGCTAGTAACCTGCATATCTCAAAGGTTAACCATTATAGAACCAAGTTATACATACCTTGTAAGTAGATCTTCTATGTGATCCATGGCAATGGATGAATCTTTGTCTTCATGTCACCATGGTCATATGTTCTTGAACTAAAACATGATTTGTCTTTCTTGATGTACCTTTCATGTTAGCGGACAACATCAACCTTATACAACACCACAATGCATTAGTACAATCATAAGTGTTAAAACACTAATCAATGAATATCTTGTATCATGCATTCATATTTTTATTAAGGTGATTACGACAAGTCTAAAATTAATCAAGATTGTACTAATCTTAATGAAGAAAAACATATCATAAACTTAATCATGAACAAATTTCGAAACATACCAATAAGTGATACCTGTCGAGACTGCTTGTAATCTTCTTATGTAAGGTCTTAGCCTCATCTCCCTCTGAAACTGGAACTTCTACACTTATGCAGGTGACCAATCCATTCTCTTCTAGGATTAACCCAATCCACTTTGATTTGCTGAAACTGGATCTGGAGCTGGATTAGGGTTTGTCAGGGAAACCCTAAAAATTCAAACTTTGAATTTCAAACTTTTGAAAGGATAGAAATATGTGCCTTGATGAGATGGTCAAGCTGGTATACTCAGAATTTGAAAACTGCAAAGTTTCACCCCTCAAAATTGCCTTTTATATTTTTGGATTCACTGGGAGGACCCTGAATTAGGGTTTGATTTTCCCAGAGCTTCACCCAACCCAATAGTTTGATCCAAAGCTCTAAACTTTGATTTTTCCAAGGAGCTTCCATCTATGGTCACAGATTTCAAAAATTTCCATTTTTGCAGAAGCCCTAATTTTTCACCTTTTCCGATCAAAGTCCCAAACTAGGGTTTGATCAAGCCCGTCCTTTTGCCCAACCAAAAAATTTGATCTTAGTCTCTAAATTTTGATTTTTATGAGGAGCATCCAACCGTGCTCTCCGATACAAAAAATTCCAACATTCTCTGAAACCCTAAATTCCCGGAGCCATGAATGAAGGTGCTCAAAATCCAATTTTGTTTTGACATAAATATGCACTTGATGGTTTCTGGTGTAACTCCTAAATTTCAGATCTAGAGGGTCTGAAAATTCTTCTTATGGTATCCTGACCTGTTATCTTTCCAACCCCATAGGCCTGACCTCAAATGGATTCTCTAAGAGAGAGTTATGCCAAGTGTCGCAACGTGACCTATTTATGGGATAAATCAGGAGAGCAAACTTGTACGGAGTGCCATGTGTCATCTGTTCAATTTCAGCCTATGAAAATAGGACCTATGAAAGTACAATCCGTGCCCTACCTGCCACATTTTACGAAATTTCATTTGGAGCTTCCTAGCCCAAGTTGTGACCTTTTTTCCTAGGTCGCCTGTTTATGACTGAGATCTGGAAGAGGTAGAAACCCTATATTGTACAGATCATAAATATGAAAGTACATCGAATTAGAGGCTCTCCTTCAGACGCAAGGTACATGGGGATCTTATCTTCGACCTGTAATATTTTCAGATCCTAAAACTTCACCAAAATGAATTTATAGTGAAAGTGCTATGATGACTACTTTTTTCTATATAAGGCCCTAGCTTCGCAAGTGCAACAAGTGTCATAAATGCCATACCATGCCTTCTTTGAGGCTAGCTCTGATACCATGTTAGTTTTTCATAATTTACTTCAATCTGATCTAGGATCTTAACTGAGAGAACAACATGTACAGCATATCAATCATGGACACAATAATGCAAGCACACAAGAGACACAGAGTTTCACCGAGGAAAACCAAGAAGGTGAAAAACCCCGCAACTTCCTCAAAGATAGATAGAGAAATGATACAACCCAAGTACAAGAGATAGTCCTCCTAGCAGCAGCTTCTCCTCCTCCACTAGTGTGCCACTCTCCAATGAGTGTGTGAGTGAGAAGTGAAATGATCAAATAGAGTGCCTCCCGCACTCTATTTATACTTGACTTGACTTGCCTAATAACCTTTACTAGGTTGGCCTCAACTTAACCACTTAACATAATGCTGACAGGGCCGAACCCCAATAGGGTGGTTGAATAACCCTTTGACCCACATGACTTATATAGGGCCGACCCCATCAAGGTGGTCTAATAACCCATCAAGTATAAGTTACGACACTTACAATATAAATGACGACACTTTCGTATAGAGGAATAATACCATCTCTATAGGAGTACAATATACATATGTGAAATACATTCTGAAGTTACAAATACATCAACACCACCAAATCAAGAATTTCTTCATCCATGGTGTCGAAGAAATGAAACAACAGCTCCACAGTCCAGCCATTAGGCTAGGGACTTTTTTCTTTAGCAAATAGTTTCAAAGTATCTTCAATATCCTTCAAAGTGTCAGCCTTCCCCAGATCAATACCTTCATGTGTGGTGAAGAATACTAGATATAGACGAGCTATCTCCATCTGCAACATAATATCACTGTCACTAGGATCAGTGAAAATGTTACCAAAATAGTTTTTTGCAGACACCTGAAGCCGTTTTTGCCCAGAGATTCTGTTTCCCACCTCATCCTCCAAGTCCCATATAGCATTGTTGTTTCTTTTGAAGGATAGGCATGGAAGAACTTAGTGTTTTTGTCCCCTAAGTCCAACCATAATGCTCTACTCTTGATCCTCCACTCCGCTTCTTCCTGATTCAAAATAACATCTTTCTTCTCTTCAAGTGATTTAATTAGAGCATGATCATCAATTTCCTCCAAATGTTAAAAATTCCTTAAATAGACATTTTGTAACTGCTTCTCCAAATCTCTGTACTCCTCTAAAGCACAGGTTTTCTGTTTTTTGATACACTTTGTGACAACATCTTTAAGTTTCCTCAATTTGATAATGAAGCGATCCATTGGTTGTTACCATGAATACTTGATTTTGATAACAAGTGGGTTAAGTGAAATGCAAAGATTCAAAGAGTGGTTTAGTCCAGGTGTCATAATTCTAGAAAGATGTGCATGTAAATTAATATAATAATGTTTAATATGTATCCAAAAGCAAATAAACTAAAGTTTAAATGTATCTAGTTTGGAATATATATTAATAACTTTTGTTTTATTTTGAGGTTTCTTACATGTAATTAAGATATCCGACTTGGTATTATGTTCCCGATAATCAAAATATTTGGGATAAGAAATCTAATATAGTGAGGATGAAGCATCGAATAGGGATTTATGAAAGTTATTGTTTACTTCATTTAAAGCATGCCATATTTCCAAGACAAAAGGGAGTGTATTTTATGTTGCGTTGGATGAGAATCTTAGTTGTTGCATTGAAGTTTATTTTCATATTATTACATGATCGGTTCAAGCTTCAAACAAATGGAAGATTTGCTAGATGATTCGAGTTATCTCAAATGCAAAAAAATCACGCCACCTATATAATTTTATCCATTGCATAGAGAAAGTATCAATGCTAATAATATGCCACGGAGTTGTGCACCCTATCACTAAGTTATGTGAGATTCCATGAAATGGTAATTCGAAGATCTGACTTAATAGATACTGAATCTGTCACGTTTCAATTGCTTCAATTTGGAGACACTTTAAGAGTCTTCTACGAAGATTGTTGGATCAAGGGTAGGAATTTGAAACCGAAACCACTAATCAAATTTGACCGTTTTACAACCTTAAAACCTATTTTTGACCGTTTTACAATCTTAAAACCTATTTTTGAAGATTCCAAAAAAATGATAACCATTAAATATAAACAAATCACGTTATAACTAACAATTTACCCATCAAATTCCATCCCCGCCACCCTGGTTGCACCAGCGAAGTCATTAAAGGTAATAGTGTTCCACACCTCACGAGTTTGACTAGGTGATAAATGGCAGACAACTGCCGGGAGATATCTCGAACGACTACATGGAATTATCTCGTCGTCCAAGAGTTGTACCGTTGTCGCTTCGTCATCAACGCACTAAAGAAATAGTTCATTGTTGAACAAACAACAACTATTTTGGTGAGATGGTTTACTAGACCACTGAAATTTTGAGGCGTGGAACCTGCACCTCAAAGCAAGGAGTGAAAGAAGGAGAGTGTTTGTTAAATTTAAAGAACCCTATGCTTACCGATTAACTTGCCAGCAAATAATAAATTTAAAGAACCCTATGTTGGATCAAAGGAGAGAATCGTGCCATCAAAGTGATCCTCCAGTCCCATCAGATCATCCAGACTTTGCCTCTAAAATAGAAAAGAAGAAACTGTTACCGGTTTATTTTATTTATGCAGCTTTGGTTTGAAAATTCTAGTCATGGAAATACAATGAATGATAGCATATAGAGCAGAGCTTCTCAATTGATTTTTTTTCGTTTTGTTAGATTTGTTTTGTAGTTTCAATTTTAGTTATAATTTGATTTTGTTTATTAATTTCTGTAAATATTTTTAAACTCTTAGATATAGCTTTTCGTAATTAGTATTTGATTTAAATAGTAAGGGTAAACTCACAATGCCACTATATTCGCTCTCCCTTTGTTGCTGGGAAGGGTAAACTCACAATGCCACAATATTCGCTTCGCACTGCCTTTGTTGCCGGTAGACCTGGCTGATGGCCAATCATAAAGTAAACCATTTTGAGTTATTTCTTTTTAAAGTTAATCTATTTTTAAATGGCTCTTATTATTGCTCTATTCAGCTTTCCAGGGACTGCTAAAGGTATTTCTGGAAAAGCAGTAGACCTCTTGTAAATATTAGGTTTCTATGGAGAAGTTAAAAGGATTGTTTCTAATCATCTTGATGAATTTATATTTATTTGTAAAGATTTACATATATTTGGTGAAATCAAGATTGGTAGGCTTTTTACTATCACTTTTAGAAAAAGAATTTGGATCTGGTTTGAAATGTTTCCAACTAAATCTATTAAATTATGGAAATAATTCATAGAGTGTTTTGTTGATTCTCATAAATATTATCATTATCAGGAATTAAAGTATTAAATTGAAAATCTTAGTAGACAAGAAGGTGAGTCTCCCAATACTTTTTTTTTAAAAGATTTATGTCAATTCATTTTAAATTTTACAAGAAAGATCAATCAGTTTTATTTTTACATCTTAATTATCTTTCTCATATATATAATCAAAAACATTTTTCAAGAACATAAACATAATTAAAATTTTTGATAATAATATTATAAGAAAATTTTCTAATCCGCATAAAATTGAGTATGGTAATGTATTTGATTATTAACAATCTTCTTATTTTGGAGTTTCCTATGATAATTTTGAACAATCTCATCTTCCTAGAATAAAATATGATTTCTTGCTTATGGTTGAGTTCATTAATGTAAGAAAGCATTTCGAAGCAAGAAATACATTCAAGAAAGCATGATTGATATTATGGTTTCATATCAAGGAATTCAATTTTTTAATCTTCTTTTCATTTTAAAGTTTGTGATACATATAGTTGTTATTGATTTTATTTAAACTTTGAAATATTTTAGGGTTGAGATATTGAATTTGACCTTTATCTTACAACCACAAACTCATCATTTAGTGTTTGTTTTAAGTATTTTTATGTTGTTATTTTAAATAAGTATTGAAGTTGGAATATACTCTTGAACAATCCTGAAACAAAAATAATTGAATGATGATCAATTTATCTATTCATATTAATCATTAGGTTATATTTTACATAATTTGGAGATGTGTAAGTGACGATTCATTTAAAATTATATTTTAACATTTGCATTGACATACATCAATGGAATTTATTAAAATGTGTAAGATTAGCCTCAAGGTTTTCTCCTTTTATCATTCAAAATTTTCTTTAAAAGTATGACTTCTCACTTGAATTTGAGTTTGTAAATTCAATTATTTGAGATCTTTTAGGAGATTTATGTTGATTCTTGATTTTGCTTATAAGTATTATTTTGATGAATCTTTTTACAAACCGTTGAAGTTGGTCATTTTCAAAATTTGATCTTTGATTTAGACTTTTCTTTGGATAATTACCATGATTACATTAGTCACCAAATAAAGTCTCATTTTGTGATCTTGTCATAACCTCTTTTACATAGATACAACTAAATTGATTGAAAATTGTTTTAAAATTCTAGATCAATTAAATGATAATAAATTATTATTTCATATTAACTATTAGTTTAAAATTTTCTTTCAATTAAAATACTTAGTATGATGTGACATGATATTAATGATGGTTTGCAAAACCTAATTCTTCTAAGTCACCAAAAGAAATTAATATTGAGCTTAGTTTGTTTTGAAAATTATGATTGCTTCTTCGTTTCATTTTAGCGTTCATCTTTGTGAAATAAGTGATTGGATTTCTTATCATTTTAACCTTGTGCTTATTGACTAGATTTTGAGTTGATTTATTTTCCACATATTAACTATTTTTTAAGGTTTTTATTTTATAGTTCCAATTCATGCATTGAGTTTTGAAATAATTGGTTTTTCTTTACAAATCTTCTTTGTTTATTTGATTATCTTTTATGAATATTTTGTTATGTAAATACATTATTTTTAGGATTTTGATTTTCTTTTGAAAAATTAAAAGAGTGTAATCCTTAACACCTAGATAACACCTGCTAATATTCCTAAACATGTCACCAATTGAAAATGTTTATCACTTAGATTCTTTTAAAGTGTTTCATGATTTTTTATTGAATTTCTAGTTGTAGAGGAACTCCTATATTCAACAAGTTCATCTTTTTAACACAAACAAAGGTTTGTCCTAGGACACATACAATTTTATTTTTCCATACTTTATCCATTATATATTAAATAATTTATACTTGAAATGGTTGATGGAGGGGATACTTTTAGCTTGATTAAATTGTTAATGAGTAAGTTGCGTGGTAGATTTAGACACTCTATTACCACCCCACTTATCTCACCTAATTGCATATCCAATTATTTTAATTGTAAAAGAGAAGTTGGAAGAACTAGTTTGTATGGGAACTAGAAAAAAGCCGTCAAGGCCATGGACACCTGTTGGAAGTGGGTCAATGTTTGTTACCCTCCCCACTTTCATTAACCTCACTATTTATATATATCTTTAAGGGTACTTCAATGAAATTTGACAATACTGATTGATGTGGGAAGTATGAGTAAACCGTCGGGGCTATGGACGCTTGTTGGAAGTGGGTTGATACTCATATGCTATGAGGTTCTTTGTCGGGGCTATGGATTCTCATGGGCAATGAAGTTATGTTGGGTCAACGAGAGGTAAGAAATTCACAAAGGAACTTAACTGCTCATATGACATGGTTTAGCTATTTGTCACATCTTGTATTGGTTGTTTGTTTTTGTAAGTTTAAAATTGATTGAATTTACAATTTGCTTGGAGGAAGTCAACTATTCATTTTACAACACGTTTCCATTTGTTGGGCCTCTAGCAACTCCCCCTTGATTTTGCAAAAATTAAGGGACCCCCATTTAATTTTTGTGAATACTTAGCTTTAAATTGCCTTCGGTTTGTCTTGTTTGATTTGGTGGGCGTATGATTTATTTATTTCTTAAGTGTTTGGATTTGAGTTCTTCATGGTTGGTGCTACTACTTTCCTTTCATGTGATGATGATTTCACTATGTCATTTCCTTGTACTAAATCAATTAGTCAAAATCCATGATCATTTCATTTCTTTGCATCATTTAATTGATTTATTTCCCGAGAAGTTATCATTTAGTCGTTTGAGTCTTTTCTCCTTCAGGTGGTTGAACAACATGTGTGCACTCTTATTTGACCTTATCCGAGTTGATTATATGTTTCAGTTTTGAAAAGATTGAATTATTTTAAGCTTTTGATAGCCTCTCCTTCTTTTACTCTTCAATGCGTGAATAAATTAATAATTACTCTGGTGGATTAAATTAAATTAATTAAATACCCAATTTGGGGATTCCAATCTTGAAAGAATATATCCGAATGAATGGAAACTAACCTTTACATTTGAATTTAGATGACTCATCAAATTTTTAATTCAAGTTAAAGCAACTGAATCAAAACCTCTTAATTTTTAATTGAATGATTTATTAAATTTTACAATCATTAGAATTTTGATAAAAAGAATTATTTTGAATTTGTTTATAATTAATAGCAAATATATAAACGCTTGCAATCAAATCATTTTACCGATTGAAGTCTGTATACCTTGATTGATTATTAAGTTTATATTTGTTTGTACCAAGTGCATGATATTAAATTCTAAGGTATTTTATTATTAGGTCAAAAGGTCTTTTAAGTGTTAAATTTAATAGTTTGGAAATTTCATATTACTTATATAAATGTTTTTTTCTTCTTTAATGATTAATTATTAAAATAAACTTGATGAAGAAACGTTATATTGAAATGACTTTGCATTGGAATTTATTTATTATTCATAATTAGTTGTTAGCATGAATACTTGATTTTGATAATAAGTGGGGTACATTAAAGGCAAAGATTCAAATAGTGATTTAGTGGAGGTGTCATAATTCTAAAAGATGTGCATGGAAATTAGTATAATAGTGTTTAATATGTACCAAAAGCAAATAAACTAAAGTTTAAATGTACGTAGTTTGGGATATATATATTAATAACTTTTGTTTTATTTTGCATGTTTCTTACATGTAATTAATATATCTGACATGGGATTATGCTCCATATAATGTACGTAGTTTGGGATATATATTAAAAACTTTTGTTTTATTTTGCAGGTTTCTTACATGTAATTAACATATCTTACTTGGGATTATGTTCCATATTATCAAAAAATTTGATATAAGAAAGTTGATTTAAAGTATGTTTTATTTTGAATGTAAATGTTGGGTTGGATGAGCATTTTTGGTTTTGTATTGAAAAACTTAAATTCAAAAGAGAGGTATTAAATTTTTTGAGCTTAAGATTACAAAAAAAATTGCGTAGTCGAAATTTTTTATGATTTGATTTGGAATAGATAATTTTTCTGGACACAATTTTGAAAAAAATATGGCCATAATTTTTTAAAATTCAATATACACTATCAAATTCTAAAATATTGAATGTCACAAATAATCCCAATAAAACACAAGTAAATTTCGATTTTGCAAAATAAAATAAAAAAACACTAAATTACAGCTTATAATCCAAATCTTTCATATTATTATTATTATGAACAATTCAAACTTCAAACAAATGAAATACTTGCTACATGATTTGAGTTATCTTAAATGCAAAGTCGCGCCACCTATATAATTCTATCCATTGCATAGAGAAAGTATCAATGTTAATAATATGCCACGAAGTTGCGCGCCATATTACTAAGTTATGTGAAAATGCCATGGAATGGTAATGCGAAGATCTAACCTTAATCTATTGAATCAAGAAAGAGTCTACCACATCTCAGTTGCTGCAAATAAAACAACCACGGATTGCAGATTGTGAAAAAGAACTCCACTCATGTTTGGACACGCTTAATAAATAATCTTCTATGGAGATTGTTGTGCCCTGGGTCATTAAAGTGAATAGCGTTCCACACCTCACGAGTTTGCCTAGGTGATAAATGACAGCTGCCGGGAGATATTTCGAATAGGCACATGGAATAACATCCTCATCCAAAAGGTGACTGCTATTCCAGAGGTTTTTATTGCATCTGATGGCCTATATAAATAGCATCAAGTCGATTTCTAGGGGGGAGACTCTCAAAAGGGATTGAATAAGAATGGGATACTCACGCTATCATGAGAAATTCTATTTGTAATCAGAGTCAGTGGGAGGGTATATTCAATTGTAAATTTCTGTTTCCTCAAATCAAGATCAATGGATGAATAGCAGAGAGCAAGACCCAAGGAGCTCTAGAGAGCTGAGTTTCCACTCTCATATTTTCTTGAATCTGTTTAAAACAACTGGTTTGTAACAGTTATTACACCAATTTTATATGAAGTCATTTTTATGTTTTGTAAACCTCCTTTGGTTTACATCATGCACATATATTATGTTATCTTGAATCTTTTATGGTTTATGATGTTATATATTTTAACTTCATCGATTTCCAATTAAATAATTCTATATTAATTATTATGTTCTCAATTATTGATAAATTTTTATTATTATTTAGGTGAATGTAATTAATCTATATTGTAATGCATCATGATTTAATTTTTGATTATCAGATTTGATAGCATTATAATTCTTTCAATTGTTTAAACTTCAAATTGTTTGTGCCCAGGACAGATTAATTAAAATAGTTAGCAGTTTTTTTTAGTAACAAAAGCTATAGGTTTTAGCAGCTATTAAAAATAGTTTTTCGTAGCTACTAAATTGTTTTCTACCGCTACTAAAATATTTTTAGATTACTTTATTTTTCTTCATTTTTTGTAGGTTAGTTTTTATGATTAGTTGCTTTAGGAATTAGATTTAGAAGTGTCAAGACTCTCTTCTACATAGAGCACCCTTTTAAGTGGCAGCGGGGCCCTTATTCATGTGAAAAGTGGCTATTCCAAACATATGAGAAACTATTTTTCTTTTCCTTGTTGATGAGTGAACATATTTTCCCCTCAACAAGGTATAGATACAGTCTTCCTAACTTGGGATACCATGATTGGAAACTAGCCCAAAACCAAACAGAGTTCCAAAAAACATAAGTAGAGTCAAAAGAAGACCATTACATAGCTACAAAATCGAAATAAAAGCCTTGATTGCTATATAGAGCATCTACAAAGGCATATAAATACCAGTGATCCTAAAGAGAGCAAAAAGTGGGACATGATGGCTTTCCTAGAATATCTAGTCATCTTTCTTGGTGTTGATGTTCTCATGGTTCTAGTTTGGGATAATAAGGGTGGTCTAGTCTACCATGATTAGCATAACCATGCCCATATATTACCATTGAATTTCCATTTTAAGATAAACTTCCAACTATTCCATGCGGTAGTGAAGATCTGACACATCGCCTATGGTATCGAAGAGAAAGCACTCACTTTCATGCTGGCGAAAATCTATGTTTTTGTCCCAGTCATGTTGAGCAACTGATTTTATGCCTATGTAATTTGCATCCATTTACTGTACATTGGGATGAGAATCTATTTTTGCATAATGATCCTTTGTTTGATGGATCTCCTCCCCAATGGGAAAGGATTCAATCAATCCCACTCTACATCCCCATTGAAAAGTCTCTTCGTCGTCTCTGTGCATGGCATCAGGATTACTATCATGTGAAATATTTGTAGAAGAAAGTTGAGAGGCACTTTCCTACCCCTACTCCTCATCATTTTTTCCTCTGGATACCTCTGAGGTAATTTCCTCCTGTGTTGTAGAGTCTACCATTTCTATTCTAGGAGATTCCATGTCCTTGCTACTCTCACAGCTTGAGGAGTTCTCCTTTTGATTGCGACCACCCTGAGAGATCCAGCTTTCACCCGAATTCTTTGATGAGGCATAATCACTAAATGAACAAATTGACCGAGCTTGGGGGTGATCCAAAAGAGGGAATTGAAATGCATAGGGGGGTACCATTGTGTCCATTGAATGCTAAGAGACTTCAACATTCAATTTTCCTGCACTCCCATTATTCCTTTGTTTGGGCTTGAAAGTCACACTAGCCAGATTCATTGTATAAAGGGTGGAATTATCTCCCATTATGCGAGTGTTAAATTCCCAAATAGGGGAATTGAATATCTCATGTGTCCTTTAAACCAATCCTTTCGATAGGTGGTTGAGTTCTCAAATCAAGAATGAGATTTCATCCTCAAGGACTGGTCCTTACTATTAGTTAATTGAAGATTATTGTTGCAATATGGGTGAATAATAATTCAAATATATAGAAAACAATTAGATTGAGAATTGAAATTATTTAAAATCTATTTTACAAGTTAAGCATTCATATAACATTGACAAGACTTAGGGGTATCACAAGCCATGAGTTTGGCATAAAGTGGGTCCATATCGCACATTTTCAACTTGACATTATGGACCAGGTGGGAGAGAGAATGTGAATCAACAATGATTTGATGATGGGAAGGGTTATGGTGAAAAATTTATCTTTCCGACTATGGTAGGTCCTGTGTAAATGCACATGGCACAGTGACACAACGGATGCAAGCCATGGAGGAAACTTTATTTTTGAGGCCCTCCACCCTGTCGGATGTACCTTCACCCTATCTGGATTAATTCCTTCATGATGCCACCTTAGATATGGTACTACAATGCTATGCACCTCCATATTAGGCATATTTGCGGGGATTTTTCGATGTAGGAGACCTTAATGGATCCCCAAGAATTTTTAAAGGTGAAATTCAATCCTAGTTTCTTATTTATGTATTCAATATTCTTGCTACGAGTGCAAGGAATGAGGTTGAATATATGTGGGTAATTTACAATGGTGGATGCATAATGGTTTACGATAGGTTTTGTGCCTCTAACCTTCAACGTAGACACAACTATGCACAACATGTTATGATGGAAGGAAACACTCTAGAAATGCAACTGGGAAAAATGATGGATTCCCTATTTGATATCACGCACGAGATTCATGACTATCGCGATGACACTCATGTTAGTCTTTAGAATTTTAGTCGAAGTAGTTATTTATTGGTGTGAGGAATTTGCATGGATTTTTAATGTTCCCCTTCCTATATTTATAGTTGGCATGAGATTGGACATCCCCATCCCTGCTCTGGACATCGTGGTTTTGGTGCAACTTGCAACAACTTATGTTATGGCATTGCAGATCTTGGATCCACTTGCAATGGCTTCAACTTCAACTATGATGGACTCATGACCTCCACTTGTGATGGATTTAGCCCCAATTGTGATGAATTTGGCTTCAACTATGATGGTTGTGATGAATTCAACTTTATATCCTACTATGAAGGTTTCCCAACTCCAATTGTAACAACCTAAATTACAACATCACATGTCCTGACTCTGACTTTGATGTCTTTAGATTTGTTCAGATATTGTAACTTCTAAGAATATTATATTTGTACTTTATTATTCTGGCGATGTTTCATTCCTCCATGAAGAACCTATTGTATATCCGGAGATGTTTTATTCCTCCGTGGAGAATGTGGTAACTTGGGTTATTAGACTTCCCTAGTGGAGACGGCCCTATATGAGTCATGTGGGTCAAAGGGTTATTATACCACCCTAGCGGGGCCGGCCCTGTCACATTATGTTAAGTGGTTAAGTTCGGGCCGACCTAGTTAGGGTAAAAGTCAAGTCAGAATTGTGTTTAAATAAAGGAGGTGTTTTCCTCATTTAACACACATCCACTCACTTGTGATTGGCACATAGGTGAGAGAGAGATATGATATGGAGGAGAAGGAGCTCATTTTTGGGGATTACATATTTGTATTTTTTGGTCATCTATATTGAGGAAGCTTTGCTGGGTTTTCTACCCCATGAGGGTTTCCCAGGATAAATTTGTGTCTCTTGTGTTTATGTTGTGCTTATTGTTCTTTCAGTGATCCTGTATATGCTAATGTTGTGAAATGGAATTTTATACTGATATTTTCTATCTTAGCATATTAAATATTAGCATGGTATCAGAGCTAGCTTGAAGGAAGGCAATGCATGGCACTTACGACACTTGTCTCACTTGCGACAATTTGAAAGTTAGGGTTTTATATAGCAAAAACCAGTCATCATGTCACTTTCACTATAAATCCATTTTGGCGAAGGCTCAAGATATGAAACTTCTACAGGTCGTAGATGACATCCCCTTGTACCTTGTTTCCAAAGGATAACCTCAGATTCGTTGTAATTTGTGATTTATGATCCGTACAAGTTAGGGTCTCTGCCTCTTCCAGATCTCAGTCATAAACATGTGACCTATGAAAAAAGGCCATATCTCAGGCTAGGAAGCTCCAAATTAAATTTCGTAAAAAGTGGCAGGTAGGGAACATACTGGAATTTCACAGGTCCTCATTTCAGAGGCCAAAGTTGATACAGTAACATGTGGCACTCCGTACAAGTTCACTCTCCTATTTCATCCCATAAATAGGTCACGTTGCGACATTTGGAATAACTATCTCTAAGAGAATCCATTTGAGGTCAGGCCTATGGGGTTCGAAAGATGACAGGTTAGGCTACCACAGGCTGAAGTTTCAGATCCTGCAGATCCACAATTTCAGAGTTGCACCAGAAATAATATGGTTCATCTGAAATGGCTAAATGAAGGAAATGTAAGATGAGGAGGAAGAAGCTCTCACTTAGGGTTTTTAGTTCTTAGGTCTGGAAGGACCTGATACAATGTTGGAGACACCTGATACAACATTGGAAGCTTTGGTAATGGATTTGGAATCCATTCATCATAGATATTGATCCTCTATCAAAATGTTGTGGGAGGAAGGAGATTGATGATTAGGGTTTCCAAGTAAGAAGAAACCCTAGCAAAGTTGGGAGACTCATAGGGCAGCGATGGAGAAGTTTTAAATGGCACTGATATCCTATCATCCTAGCACCATGAACATACATAAGATGTTTACAAGTGATATACCTTGGATGGTTAGGGTTTTACCCCTATAGAGAAGACTACTCGCCAGGTATGACTTGAGAAGACACAGGTATGTTTTGAAATCTGATTCTTGATTAAGTTCTTAATATGTTTGTCTTCATGTTATTGAGGTTAGTATAATTATTATTGTTTGATAATGCATATGAGTGATAGAAGACATTCATTGATTAGGTTTATGACACTTATGATTGTACTAATGCACTTGTGGTGTTGTATGAGTATGATGTTGTCTGCTAACATGAAAGGTACATCAAGAAAGACAAATCGAGTTCTATGACCATGATGACATGGAGACAAAGACTCATCCATAATATTTGATCACATAGAAGCTCTAATTACAAGTTATGTATGAATTTGTTCTACTATGCTTAACCTATGAGATATGCAGGTTCTAGCACAAGGTCTCTAAATCATTGAAGAGAACAAAGAAGATATTGTTTGGGTATGTTAAGACATAACCAAGCTTGATAATCCAGGTATGTTCTCCTATATCAAGTTAGAATCCTACTTTGTTAGGATCTTAGGTAAGTATACCTATGTATGAAATGATCATGACCATACATACATAAGATTATTTAGAATCATAATGTTTTGATAGTATTGAGACTATACTAATGAATGTATGATTATGTATGAGATCATGAGGATGACACTAATGCACACTTGAGCATGCATAGTGGTCCAAGATGGATAAGAAGTTCAAAGACATATAAAGATCAAGCGGGAGGCAACCATAAAAGATAAGTATTTGAGTTGTTATTTGAATCTCTAAAATAGTAAATGATATTGCTTGTAATAGTTGTATGCATATTTGTATTCCTAGAATATATCATGTATAGTGTAAGCATTCATATATCATTGAATAGTATACTACTAATATGCATATGATGGGTAAGTTGGAAAAACATTCCATTGTTGTTTATCTAGAATGAAACCTCTTTGTTGACATGCTGAGAGATGTGCACACTCTTGACAGTATGTTCTGGTAGAGATGTAAGGAATCTAGATAGCCACTATATGCATACAGGATATGGAAAAGTGTTGTGCCAAAATATTGGTCAATATAGTTGCATGACTATGTGAATCATATCAGTATGCATAGTAGGTTGTCATGCCAACTTAATTTGATGATTATGAAGTATTACTAATCATGTGATTAACTTTGATTTGTAGAAAAGATCATGTGCTATGATGATGAACACCTATTCCAAAGAACGAGTGATGGATTTTCAACAAGAAGACTTACAAATCAAACATACTACATAAGGCTCGTGGCTCGAAGATTCTATTAGAAAGAAGAAGAGGATCATGATGAGATGTTTGCTCCAAGTGGCTAGATAAGACCATTCTCTTAATGGTGTAATTGAAGAAATCTCTATACGGACACCCAGTATCGATAGTCATTTGATGAGCTTAATGATCACCATGGGTGATGCAGATTTCAACCTTTCCTACAAGGTTAAGGAATGTGTCTATATACAGATGAAATTATTCTCTTAGATGGATGCAAGAAGTTCGAATGATCTTGAGGCTCATATTAGTAGACCCATCTCATGAGAGATGGCACGGATAGATATGCAGAAGATCACTCAATGTAGAGTGTGAATGATGTTCAGTCACAGAGGGAGAATTGATAGCTTCTTGAAAAGCTTGGGATTTACCAAAAGTAAAGTTGATCCTAACCTTTACCTTAAGGTTATCGATGATGAACCTATCATACTATTACTATATGTAGATGATCTCTTTATGAAAAGGAATGGGAAACAGATCATGGAAAGCAAGAAGAAGCTAGCTACAGAATTTGAGATGAAAGATCTCAGATTGATGCATTACTTCATAGGTCTGGAAGTATAGCAAGACCCCGAAGTAATCTTTCTCAACCAGGGAAAGTATTTGATATGTTGGAATGAAAAACCATGGCCACTCCCATGGATTCCAACTTGAAGTTGTTAGCTGATGACTCATCAGAGTTAGTGGATGTGACTCTGTACAGACAGATTATTGGGTCATTGATGTATCTGACAAATACTAGGCAAGATATATGCTTTGTTGTTAACACCTTGAGTCAGTATCTAGTAGAACCTAGACGTGTTTACCTGATTGTTGCAAAGCATGTGATGAGGTACCTAAAGGGTACAATATAATTTTATTTATGTTATCTTGGAGATCATGAATTCAGATTGTATGGATACACAGATGTTGATTAGGCAGGAAGTGTATCCGACAGGAAGAGCACATCGAGAGGATGTTATTGTCTGGGATCTGCCATGATCTCGTGGTTTAGCAGGAAGTAGTCTAGTGTGGCTCTCAGCACAGCCGAAGCAGAATATATAGCTGCTTGTTCTGCTAGTTGTGAAGCGATATGGATTCGGAAGTTGTTCTCAGGACTATTTGACTTAGAGATGAACCCCACTGTGATCTTGTGTGACAACCAGAGTTGTATCAAAATGACAGAGAATCCAATGTTCCATGATAAGTCAATGCACATAGGGATATGGTGCAGAAAGGAGCTATCAAGATCGAGTATGTGAGCACTGATGAACAAGTTGCTGATGTATTGACCAAACCTCTTTCTTGAGTAAAGTTTGAGTATTTCCGAGACAAGCTTGGTGTAGTTCATAAGGACCCTCCTCGAAAGGGGGAGTGATATGATCACTGATGATGAGATTGCCTGCATCGACGGTAAGGTCTATGATGATGATACATGTATTGATGATGTGGATACTTGTATCGATGATGAGGATACTTGTATCGATGATGAGGATACTATATCGATGATGAAGATACTTGTATACATGTATTGATGCTGAGGTTACCTGTTCTGACGATGAGGTTACCTATCCCGACGATGAGGTCGATGATATCAATTATAAGGTTGATAAGTGGTCCCTAGTGGACGAGAGGGGGTTGTATCGTCCCCAGACTTCGGTCTCTGAATTGATCTGTAGAGATATGTCTCCAAAAAGTGGCCCTTAGACTTTGTCTAAGAGGACGTGATAGGACTGCATCGTCCCTGAACATTTGGTTCAAAATGTATGTGATAGGACTACATCGTCCCTGAACATTTGGTTCAAAATGTACGTGATAGGACTGCATCGTCCCTGAACAGTTAGTTCAAAATGTACGTGATATGATGGCATCGTCGCTGAACAGTTAGTTCAAAATGTATGTGATAGGACTGCATCATCCATAGACATGAGAGGTGTCTTAAATGGATCAGGATTGATCATCCTATAAGTAGATATGGACTGCATCGTCCATAGACATGAGAGGTGTCTTAAATTGGATCAAGATTGATCATCCTTAGACAGTGATCACGCAATTCCGAAAGGAAGGATAGTCTTAAATGTTGATCCTTGGATTGTGGTGGGATTGATCATCCCTAGACAGTGATCCCGTAATTACGAAAGTAAGGATAGTCTTAAATATTGATCCTTAGACTAGAATCCCGTAATTCCTAAAGGAAGGATTGTCTAGGATGTGAGTAGTGGACAAGGATCCCGTAATTCCGAAAGGAAGGATCGTCCAAGTGTGGTAGCTCCGTAAAGATTGGGTCCCATAATTCTGAAAGGAAGGATTGTTTGAGCACCACCAATGTTGATGGACTAGAATACCGTAATTCCAAAAGGAAGGATCACCAGAGTTGATGGACTAGAGTCTCGTAATTCCGAAAGGAAGGACTGTCCATGATCCCGTAATTCCGAAAGGAAGGATTGTCCATGATCCCGTAATTCCAAAAGGAAGGATCATGTGTATTGAAGAGTATGTTGTGATGATGATACTGTTGATTGAGATGATCCAGATGATGATGCTATTGATTGAGATAATCCAGATGATGATGTTGATCGAGATGATCCAGATGATGATGTTGATCGAGATGATCCAGATGATGATACTGTTAATCAAGATGATCCAGATGATGTTGTCGATCGAGATGATCCAGATGATGATGTTGATCAAGATGATCCAGATGATGATACTGTTGATCGAGATTATCCAGATGATGTTGTCGATCGAGATGATCCAGATGATGATGTTGATCCAGATGATCCAGATGATGATGTTAATCGAGATGATCCAGATGATGATATTGTTGATCAAGATGATCCAGATGATGCTGTTGATCGAGATGATCCAAATGATGATGTTGATCGAGAGATCTAGATGATGTTGTTGATTGGGAGATCCAGATGATGATGCTATTGACCGGGAGATCTAGATGATGTTGTTGATGGGGAGATCCATATGATGATGTTGTTGATCAGAGATCCATATGATGATGTGGTTGATCGGTAGGTCTAGATGATGATGTTACTATAGCTGTTCGAGTGCTACAAAAGATGAAGACTTAGTATTGAAGATGTTGATGTTCCGGTATTGAAGATCTTGAAGATGTTCCAGTAACTGTTTGAGTTACTGATGATGTTAAAGAAATCTTCCAATGATTTATAGATGTATCATGTATCATGAAGTTGATGACTCCTTGCTCCTATAGATGTTGTTATAATATCCTTCGCGTTAAGGGGGAGTGTTGAGATATTGTAACTTCTAAGAATAGTATATTTGTACTTTATTATTCTTGATGTAGGCCCTTATTTTTTCTATTCAGCCGGCTTATTTCTGAGGCCATGGAAAGAGAAGTTTTGTCCTGAAAATGAAGACATGAAGATTGCTCCAGTTTGGATCAGACTCTATTCTCTTCCGAGTGAATATTGGGAGGTAGAAATCTTAGAGGACATTGGGAACAATCTGGTTACCTTTGTTAAGACTTCAAAATAGACAAAAGATCAACATTACACGACTTATGCAAGGATTTGTGTCTACATGGATCTCACGCGGGAGCTTCCTGAAGTGATCAAGATGGTGTGGGAAGACGAGGAATGAATCCAACCCTTGGACTATGAACAAATCCCGTTCTGATGCCGAAGATGCCATGAGCATGGTCACTTATACAGAGACTGCCCCATGAATAACCCAAAACCCTCCCCCAAGAGTGTGGATGAGAACACAAATCCAAGGTTCACTAGGGTATTGACTCGTAAGTTTGGAGGGAGAAAAACAGGAATTCATGGAAGGAGCAAAGAAGATCATGACGTCTAACCATTTTGACGCTCTCAAAGAGCAAGAGGAGGGTAATGATTCTACTCCTCCCCAAGGAAAATTTGATACAAACAACCAGGAGCAATCGATTGAACCTCCCCAATTATGGAAGAAACCCTAATCGAGGTTATGGGGGGGGATGCTGGAGAAGAGACCGAAGACATAGATATTGGGGATTTGGATCTGGATGGATTTGAACAGGCTTGTGAGGACTCTGAAAAAAGCAATGTGCCTCAAGAGAAAGTGATCCTTCTGAAAGAAGCCATCCTAACATATAGGGAATCCAAAGACATGGGTATTAGCCCCGGATCTCACAAAGACCATAAAAGGAAACACCAAGAAGCTAGGCCGGAAATCTAATCGGCAACGAATAGCAGTAACAGGTTTGAGTTGGTTGAATCAGGTTAGTACCCTACTATCAGAGATGCCTTAGGAATGTAATCTTTTATTTTCTTAATGAAGATTGTTTCTTGGAATATTAGGGGGCTTAACGGCCAACAAAAAATCAAAATCCTTAGGAAGAAGATAAAGAAAACGAATCCTTCCATCTTGTTTCTTCAAGAGACAAAATTTTCAGCGATTCATTTGCAGAAGAAATGCAAAAATATCTAGAAAAATTGTGAAGTCATGGGCATAGATGCCAAGGGTTTTTCGGTAAGGATTGGTATTCTTTGGGACTCGGGAAAATTCAGCCTTTGGGGTTTCCACGTGAATCATTGTTTTCTTTATGCTAAGTTTCAGGTAGTTGGATTTCGGGTTTCTGGCCTCCTTACCAATGTCTATGGTCCTTACACTCCTGGGGAGAAAGTATCCTTCTTAGACTCCTTGAGATTGTTGGGAGAGATGGCTGCAGGTAAGAATTAGATTTTGGGTGGGTATTTAAACCTTATTTCTTCCTTAGAGGAGAAGAAAGGAGGAAGACATCGCCTTGAGGATGAGTGTGTCTGCTTCAGGACTACTATCGAGGACCTGAAACTTGTTGATGTGATCCTGGGGGAAGGCCAATTTAGTTGGAATAACAAGAGGAAGGGATACCTCCACATTGCATCTTGTTTGGATCGTTTCCTGGTCTCTGAATCGATGATGGATTCGGGAAATGAAATCACTACCTCCATTCTCCCTGCTCCGGGTTTAGACCACTGGCCAATCGAAATTTGGTGGAGTGGGATGGGATCTCAATTTAAGAAGCCTTTTCGCTTTGAGCAGTTTTGGTTAGGTCATCCAAATTTTAAAGGAAAGGTAACACAATGGTGGGAGAAGCTGGACTTTGGAGAGGGCCATAGTATGCAGAAATTGAAAGCGCTTAAAGAAAAAATTAAGAAGTGGAATAAATATGAATTTGGAAACATTTTCGAGGACAAACAAGCCCTTGAATCTCAGCTAGAGGAAATCCAAAAAAGGGGCATGCACTCAGGATATACATCAGAGCTGTAGAGTGAGGAAACTATAGTGTACAATAAGCTTTTAGAGAGGGAGAAGCAGGAGGAAATTCTGTGGCACCAAGAGGAGAGAGTTAACTGGATTCATGATGGTGAAAGGAATACCAAATTCTTCCATCACTCAATCCAAAACCGTATGCAAAAAACTGGATCCTCAAGCTCAAAAATAGGGAGGGGGAAAGGCTTGAAACTCAGGAAGAGATTGAAGGTGAACTCCAAATTTTTTTTTAGGACATCATGTCTAAAAATGCTATGGATTGAATAAGACACATTGAGTTAATCACTCAAAACATACCATCCCTGGTTTCACAGGAAAATGATCTCCTAATGAGACCAATAACCTTGACTGAAGTGGAGGAAGTTGTTCAACAAATGGCGGATGGGAAATCCCTTGGTCCCGATGGTTTCACCACCAATTTCTTCCATTACTTTTGGGATCTTGTGAAGATGGAGGTTTGGAAAATTGTGGAATCCTCAAGATGTTCTGGGAAAATCCTCCCATATTTTAGTGCGACTTTCCTTGCCCTCATTCCCATGAATGAGAGAGTGGATTCCCCTGACAAGTTTATACCGATAGACCTTTACAACGTGATTTATAGGATTGTTAAAAAATTTATTGCTAACTGACTAAATCCTATTCTTCCCTCCATTATCTCCCCTGAGTAGTCTAGGTTTGTGAAAGGTAGGAAGATCATGGATGGTATTATCCTGGTCCATGAGGTTCTTCATTTTCTCAAAAAGGAAAAAATTCTGGGAATGATGTTGAAACTTGACATAGCCAAGTTTTATGATAAATTGAATTGGTAATGCTGTAGGCTTTTGGTTTTTCGGAAATGTGGATTAGATGGATCATGAATCTGATTTCTTCCTCCTTCTCCTCTATCTTCCTTAATAGTATCCCCACTGGTCTCCTCAAACCATATAGAGGGATTCATCAAGGGGATCCTCTATCCCTTTTCCTCTTCTTCATCATCACTGAAGGATTAGGGAGAACAATTAAATCCTTGCAGGGAAACCATGAGTTGGAGGGTATTTTAATTCACCCCAGAGCGGACTGTCAGACCCATCATCAATTTGTTGATGACACCATGCTTATGGGTCACCCGTCTCTCCAGGAAGCAAGGGATATTCGTCTTTGTATTGATAACTTTGGTAAATCCTCTGATCTTGAGGTTAATGGACATAAATCGCAAGTTTTTTTCTTCAATACCCCCAAAATCACTAGGAGAAATATCTGCAGGATCTTGGGTTTCTCGGAGAGTTCCCTTCCATCCAAATATTTTGGGTGCACCTTTGGTTGATTCCATTGTTCGTCATGGGTCGTGGTGGGAGATTCTTAACAGAATGAGGAAGAAACTATCTAACTGGACCCTCCGACCCCTGAATTTCACCAGTCGCTTGGTTCTTGTCAAAGCTATTCTGCAGGCGATGCCTACCTATTTGCTTTCGGCAATGATGGCTCCCAAGGCCATCCTTAAGGAAATTAGGAACCTTCAGAGAAAATTTTTATGGAGCGGACCAGGGGACCATCGTAAATGGGCTCTTGTTAAGTGGGATGAGATTTTCTCTCCTAAAGATCAGGGTTGTCTCAACCTTCGAGACCCGGAACATGTAAATTTGGTCTCTGGAGCTAAAACATGGTGGAGATGGGTCACTCACAGCGATGAACCATAGGCTAAGCTATGGCACTCCAAATATGTGGGAGAGTGGGAAAAAGAAAATCTGATTCATTTTTCTAAAACAATCCCAGGGTCCTAGATATGGAAGTCGGTATCTCAAGGGAAAATACTGGTGCAGGAGAATAGCTTTTGGGAAGTCAAAAAAGGTCGAAGGGCTAAGGCTTGGGAGGATTCATGGAAACAGTTACCCCCCATTGCTAATTCAGTTGATGCCCCAATTTTCATTCAGAGATGTATTAACAACAACAATGTCTAGGTCCATGACCTTTGGGATATGTCCTCTCAAGATCAGGATTTTAGGGTTTGGAGGGCTCATGAGTGGTGGGCACCATTCAGACCGATAGAAGAGATAAATAGAGTTGAGGAGACTCTGAGCAATCGAAAAATAAAAATTCAAACTTGTGAGGACCGGCTTCAGTGGGGATATAAGCCAAGGGGTAACTTCTCTATCAAAGAGTCCTATGACGTTTGGATGGGTTTCAATCATCTGGATCTGGTTCAGAAATAGAAAAATATTTGGGCTGCGAATATTTGGCCTAAAGTTTTGATTTGTATTTGGCAAGTTCTAAAAAAACGCATTTTGACTGGAGAAAATATGCAAAAGAGGGGTCTGAGAGGCCCTTACTAGTGTGTCATGTGCAGAGAGGCTAAGGAAACCATGCATCATCTCTTGGATTCTTGCAAGTTTGCTTCTTGCTTATTTTATTGAGGAGCGATTATCTTCAGGAGATCAAACAGAAAATGCAATGACCCTATTCTTTCCATTTCTGACTGGTTCAAGGATCCCTTCCAGAATCGGGTGGTGAATCGTTTGTGGCAGATTTTCCCATATTTTCTCTCTTGGGAAATATGGACAGAGCGCAATTCCAGAATCTTTAGAGACAAAGAAACCTTCTTTGATAGAGTATGGAATGCTATTCAGAACAAAATGTTGGAATCTATTAAACTTCAAACCTACGAGACCAAGGACTGGGATGCAAATGAGATTGAGACACGAATCCTTCGTGATTGGGACATTTTGGGTGCGCTTCCTTGCAAAGGAAAACTCAATCGCTCTCCCCTGATCGGGGCTAGCCCTGAGATCTGGTCTCCTCCCCTGCCGGCCTTCTCCAAACTTAATTTTTATGGTGTGTTCAAGGGTAATCCTGGCTTGTCCGGTTTTGGTTGCGTCTTCAAAAATAATGAGAGGGATTTGCTCGGCTTCAAATCGAGTTTTCTGGGGATTGATTCTAATAATGCTGCTCAGCTGAAGGGTCTCCTGCAGGGCATCCTTATGTCTCGTCTTAAGAACTGGAACCCTCTTATCGTAGAGTTCAACTCATTGATCATCCTCCATATGGCATCCTAGCTTCACCGTGGCAAGCCAAGCTCTAAGGTGGCATCATTGTGGAGGTTAAAAAGTAAACTGGACACTCTATCTTCATTGTTTACTTAAGGTCTAGCTCTAACATTATCTCATGTCAAGAGGAATGGCAATAAATTGGCGGATATGCTTTCCAACTATGGGAGTAGAGATCACATGGTCATATGTTCCTGCTCGTGGGAAGAATTGATAGATATGGTAGTTTGGGACAGCTGTAGGGCTATTCAAAACCAGGATATGATGACCTTTCATGCTGATCATTGGAGGAGGCGTCAGGTGGAAGCTAATCAGGACACGTAACGCCCATCTCGGCCTTTTGAGTGAACCCTCCTTTAAGGGAAGGGATAGGGAAAGTATTGTCACTCTCCTTTATGGGATACAGTCAATCTTTTATGAGTTAAGCGAAAGTACGATGGCTGGGAAAATGATGAAGAGAAGTTTTAATGGCGTAGATGGGAATCAATGTAAGCGTCATCCGAAGTACTCCTTGCAATTAATGGGGAGTACTTGGCTCATCATTGACGAGGGTGGCAAATTTGTTTATATGTTGAGGCACGGTGCCAGCCAAGAACATATATTCGAGTTGATCTCATGCATGCAAGTGCTTTCTCTCTGGTTGCTAATGGAGAGGATTAATGGTAAGAGGATGGAAGAATATGGAGATAATAATTGTCGAGAAGAGTGGAAGGCTAATGATGGCCATAACTGGAAGAGGGGTCATGGAGAATCTTTGGGGGACCTGGGCGGTGCCCTTTCCCGTGCTCAGCAGAGAGCTAGAAGGGAGGTGAGGGTCTTCGAACTCAATATCCCTTTGGCTATCCAGCATGATATTCATGAGGTCGAACAATATTGGTGGCAGCAACTAAAAAAAGAAACTCTGATGAGGGAGCGCAAGCATATGGAAAATTGGATCATAGACCCGGGAAACATGGCTGGGCGAGTAAGTTTGTATGAGCGCTCTGTTTCTCTCTATTGGATGATGAAGAATCTGGTTGGTTATGCGATCCGAGATAGACATGAACTTAGGAATGATAGCGCTCATCTGATTCTGGAGCAGCGCATCTTGGATGAATCTCGTGCTATGAACTGGAAGATGGACTATCTCCTTCAAGTGATGGAGCTTCGGCCTCCTCCTTGTTCGTCTTCTTCCTATAGCTATCCTCCCCTGGGATGCTCTTCAGATGCTCCTTTCATTATTCGATAGTGTTTTCGCAGGCATCTGTGATCCTTTTTTGCTTTTTTTGGTGCTCTATAAATTGGTCTGGTCTTTAGTTTTGATGTTTGGCTCTGCTCTGAAGTTAGTAATTATGTTTCTTGTGCAAGATAATGACCACAATGATACGCTATTAATTTTTTATTCTGGCCTGCGAGCCGGTTTGAAGAGATTTCCTTGTCTTGTGGTTAATCCATGCTAGTTAGTTGTAATGGTTTGTATCTCTTAGGTTTTTGAGGTCAGGTCTGGGATGAATAATTGAAGGAATTTCTTTGTATTGAGGTCATGGTCCGCATAATAGCTATATGGGCCTGTGTCTATAAGGTTTTTGTTGTGTGGTTTGTTTTAACGAACAAGTTCTGGGCCTTGGCTAGCTTGTTCCTTTTTGTAATACCTCTTCTTTCACTATAATACAAAATCCTCTTACTTAAAACAAAAAAAAACAAGAATAATTTCTTAATATCTCTTTCAGGTTCAATATCAAGGATTTTTTTAATATTCAAGTTGCAATTGGAAATATAAGTTGTTAAGATTGCAAAATCCAAGCACAATAAAGGTACAAATAATTGTTCATGTAAAATCGTAATGATATATTGTCCAAGATTCTTCAGATAAAGTAGCTATCCATGAATCATGTCAATAGTGTAAAATGAAATTAAAAGCTATTGATTGTCTATATTATTTTAAAAAAAATACTTCCCATCAATTTGAGGTATACATGTTCACATGTTTTATTCGATCGACTGAATATTCAAATCCAGTGCAATGATATAACTATCTTACATATTGTAATTGAGGAAAAGGTGTTGATGCCTATAGTCCATATCCTATCCTCGATCATCATATATAGAGAGAAGAATGAAGCCTTGAACAAAAGAAGAAAGAATTCTTTAAAAAGTACATCAAAGAAACAAAATGCAATAAATAATGATACAAATACATAAGTACCCACTACAACCATATCAGAAGAAGATGCAAACCATGGTTGATGGTCGAAGAATACCACCTTTTCCATGTACAAAAAAGTGACAATAGATATCCAAAATGAAATGAACAATAAAAGCCACCAATAGTCACAACCTTTCAAACCTTTCGAAGAGGAGTTGGAGATAGTAATTAACAAAACTTGAATCACATTTTTATGGCATTCGAAAACCCATTTGAATTGTTGATATCCATTTTTATTGCATTTGAAAATCCACTATGATATTCAACACTAGCCTTCTAGAGAAGAAAATTGAAACTATTCAACATGGGAGAGGCACATCAATTTAATAGAAGGGTGGACAAGGCCGAGAGAAGAATACAAGGATAAAGTCATAAGAATATTAAAATAGAAAAATGGAATGGGAGAGGAAATTGTTAGAAAAGAGATAAAATTGAAATTGAGTGGAAATTTTTAAAATGAACCAACACAAATAAATGAGAGAGGAGAGCTCATGAATAGGGATAAGAGAAAGGACCAAAACAAGTAAAATAAACATTTATTAGTCAAAACAAAAGACACAAATTCTAAACAAGAATAGGTGAGGAAATTGCTCAATGAGGAAATACATGTAAACAATTGCATGGAAGTTCGAATGAAGAAAAAAATTATAATGGGAGAGGTAAAAGGAAAAAACATGTGGAATAATAAGTTGTTATACAAAAAAAAGCTATAAAATAGAATACATATAGGAAATTGCAAATCAATAAAAAAAGAGGAAAGAATTGTAGCAAAGTATCATAGTAGGAAAACATTATATTGGGAGAAGAAAAAGGATAAAAACAAATGGCGTAAAAAATTGGTAGTCAAAACAAAAAACAAAAAATTGAAAGGAAATTGTACAACATGAAAAACACATTGAAACAATTGCAGGGTAGTTTGAATGAAGGAATAAAATTATAATAGGAGAGGAAAAAGGACAAAATATGTTGAATAATAACTTGGTATTCAAAAAATATGAGAAAAGTTCTAAACAAGAATATGTGAGGAAATTTCTAAGCAACAAAACAAAAGAATAGAATTACAAGGAAGTATATTAGAAGGAAAAAAATATATTGGGTGAAGAAAAGGGACAAAAACAATGAAAAAAATTCTAAGAAGAACAAGAATGGAGCATTTTAAATCAAAATAAAGGAGGAAATTTTTTAAGAAATGAAAATACATTGAAGCAACTGCGAGGAATTCGACATTATAGTAAAGGTATCCCAATTCTCCCTCTAACTGGTTCCTGACAGAATGTCCACATTTTAGGATGGTTTAGCTGACCCTTCCCCACAATAATGCATGATAGTAGTAGCATATATCATGGTGATTCAACCAATTATTCCACTAGGTAATACTATCCACTAGGTGCATGTTCGAGGAAGGTTTGACCGATCTTTCCTCTAGTTGATGGGTTCTCCATGTGCATGTTTGTGGAAGGATTGACAAATCCTTCATCTAGATGACACTTTCCCAGGGTGCATGTTGGAGGAAGGTTCGATCGATCCTTCATCTAGTTCATGATTTCCCCCAAGCATTCGATAAAGGATCAATCAATCCTTCCTATAAATGATGCCTTCCCCTAGGTGCACATTCGAGAAAGGTTCAATCGATCATTCCTCTGGGTGATTGTCATCACCAAATTCATGTTCAAGTAAGGGTTAGCCAATATTTCCTTTATCTTATTCTCTCCCCTAGGTATACTTTCAAGAAAGGGTCAATTGATCCTTCATCTATGTGATCCTCTTCCCAAGGTGCACATTCAAGGATGTGTCAAATGATCCTTCCTCTAGGTAATCCTCTCCCCCAAGTTCACATTTGAGGAAGGGTCAGTCGATCCTTCCTCTAGGTTATGATCACCCTTGTTTCATGCTCGAGTAAGGGTTGGATGATCCTTCCTCTAGGTGCTTCTTTCTCCCCATGTGCACATGTGAGGAAGGGTCAACGGATCCTTCCTCTAGATGACAATTCCATATTTCACAATCGAGGAAGGGCCAGTTGACCCTTCATCAAAATGTTTCTCTCCTCTAGGTGCACCTTCGATGAAGGGTGGACCAATATGTCCTATATGTGATACTCCCCCAAATTAACATTTAAGGAAAGATAAACCTACCATTCCTCTTGGCAATGATCACACCTTGTTGTACATTCGAGCAAGGGTCATCTGATCCTTCCTCTAGGTGATGCTTTCACTCAGGTGCGTGGATGAGGAAGGGTCGATTTATCCTTCCTCTAGGTGGTACTACACGCAAGTTCATGTTCGAGGAAGAGAAAACCGATCCTTCCTCTAAGTGGTGTTGCATTCGGGATGACATTCGAGGAAGGCTTGATCGATCCTTCCTTTAAGTGGTGCTCATATCTAGGTGCACATTCAAGGAAGGGTCAACCAATCCTTCTTCTAAGTGATTCTCTCCCCCATATTCACATTGAAAGAAGGATCATAAAATCATTCCTCTAGGAAATGCTTGCCCCATCTGCATGTTTGAGGAAGAGTTGATCAATCCTTCCTCTAGGTAATGCTTTCCCCCAAGTGTAGATATAAGGAAGGGTTGACTGATCTTGCCTCCAGGTGATATTTCCCCCAGGTTCCCTTTTGAGGAAGGGTCATCCAATATTTCCTCTAGGTTATTGTTGTTCGCATGTTGACATTCAAGAAAGGCTTGGACAATCCTCCCTCTTGATGGTCCTCGCCCCTAGGTGCACAGTTGAGAAAGGGTTGGACAATCTTTCCTCTAGGTGGTGCTTTCCCCCATGTGCATGGTCAAGGATAGGTCAAGCAATCATTCCTCTATGTGATGCTTGCCCCAATGTGTACATTTGATAAAGGGTTGGCCAATCCTTCCCATGGCTTATTCTTGCCCCCATGTCAATGTACGAGGAAGGGTCAACTGATCTTTCCTCTAGGTGATACTTATCCTAGTTTCACTTTTGAGTAAGGTTCACTCCATCCTTCCTTTAAGTGGTGTTTCATGTAGATTCACATTCGAGGAATGTTTAACTAATCCTTCCTCTAAGTGGTGTTAATCCTCTAGGTGCATGTTCAAGGAGGGGTCGACTGATCCTTCCTCTAGGTGATGCCTTCTCCCAAGTGCACATATGAAAAAGAGTCAATTGATCCTTCCTCTAGGTGATACTACCCCCAGGTTCACACTCGAGGAAGGTTTGTTTCACCCTTCCTCTAGGTGAAGCTCACCTCCAAGTGCATGTTTGAGGAAGGATCAATTTATCCTTCCTTGAGGTGATGCTCTCCGCCAGGTTCACTTTTGAGGAATGGTCGATCGATCATTTCCCTAGTTTATGTTAGTCCCCAGGTGCATGTTCAAGAAAAGGTCAACTAATCCTTCCTCTTGGTGATCCTCACCCCTAGGTGCATGTTTGAGAATGGGTTGGTTGATATTTCCTCTAGGTGATACATTCCCCTAGTGAATGTTCAAGGATAGGTTGGAAAATCCTTCGTCTAGGTGACGATTTCCCCCATGTTCACGCTCGAGTAAGGTCAACCAATTATTCCCATGGGTGATGCTTTCCCCCATGTGCACATGTGATGAAGGGCCTACTGATCTTTCCTCTAGCTGACACTACTCTCAGTTTCATGTTAGAGTAAGGGTTAGTTGATCCTTCCTCTAGGTGATGCTCACCCCCAAGTGCATCTTAGATGAAGGGTCATACAATCCTTCCCATAGGTGATTATTTCCCCCATGTGCACATGTGAGGAAGGGTCAGCTAATATTTCCTCTAGGTGATACTACTCCTAGGTTCATGTTCGAGGAAGGGTTGAGTGATCCTTCCTCTAGGTGATTCTTTCCCCCAAGTGCATGTTCAAGCTAGGGTTGGTCGGTCCTTCCTCTAGATGTTTCTTGGTCGTAGGTGCACATTTGAAGAAGTGTTGGTTGATCCTTCCTCCTGATGTAGGTTGACCCCATGGACATTCAAGGAAGGGTTGCTCGATCATTTCTCATTATAATGCTTAACATCACTATGATACCACTATATGGTGATGACATCGTTGTGATTTCACTCTAGATCGAAATATTCTACAAGTAATACTAGGAATTCCCATTAGTATTTGTACTCAATTGGAATGATATGGTTAGTTGGTATAACTCCCATACACAAATGGTGTTTAGATGGTTCTTTAGACCTGCTGTTGAGGGGACCCTTCGGGCCCTAATTGTCATCATTAGTGTAATTAACTAATAGCGGTTGGAGCAGGTACATAACTGCTCCAACCAGATCTTTGATGTATAAATACACCATTATAGCATGAATTATAATTGATTGAATGTTTGATCCAATATTTTTCTTGATGGTGTCCCTATGTGCACTAAATATCTACTTAAATGGTAATGTAATCTCGTATATTACAACATTAGCATCGTTTCCTCCTTTTTCCGGTCTGGGTGACAACAACAACGGATGGATGAGGTATGGACTTGAAGAAATTAACATGTTCGTGAACTTGCAAAGAAAAGGATTAAATATTGCTCACCTGGTTATGGATTCAAGCAATAATCTTGTCATTCGTAAAGATGTTGGGAAGCGTGTGATTAAATAAATTAAAGAAACCGGCATGGCTGGAGGTCGAATAAATAGTCAAATCCAATTGTGGAGGATCCTCATTGGGTGCGTCTTTAAGATGCGTAGTTTTGCTGCATGAGTTTTAATTTTACATGAAATTTGTATTTCCTAAATTCAGTCTTTCAGCCATGGCTTCCTCTTATTCATTGCTTTTGTTGACAACAATGTTTTATATGAGCTATGGCAAGGAATTTGATTGCTTGTGTGGAAGACACTATGCTACCAGTTAATATGCATTGGTTGACATTAACAGAGGAGAAAAATGTCGTTGACCTCAATAGAGCCATCGATCGACCTCAACCGAGTCACCCATTGACCACGGCATATCTAAATATGACTGGTATAGTATTGATTTTCACAGGTATGATATACCATCTTGAAAAATAGTTGACGAGGAAAAGCATTTTGAAAAGTTTCATCGTATGGGCCACCAATCGTAGAATAATAGTCGACCAATATTGATGACGTTAACCATATATCTGTCAATTACTATATTGATTAATGAAATCAATTGTCAAACCAAATTCTAATTATGGTGTTTAATTGTTGATCGAGACGTCCTCCCATAAAAATAATTCATCGATTAAATACATAGAAATTTATTATTGAAACTTGACAAACACTGATAACGAAGACAACTATCTAGTGACCATAATGAATAGTCTATCGACCAATAGTCACTGACTAAGATAGTCGACTGTCGACTTTGGATACAGTGACCATGCGTATTTAAGAGTTTTCTAAATATAGTATATGGACAATGGTGACCGAGAATCTTGGTCAAATAGTGATCTTACTGTCACAGTCGTCTAACCAACTGCCACAATCGTCCAATGTGAGAACAGACTTCCAATAGTGACAACAATCTACATACTATGGTTTGTTTGACATCTTTCAGCTTTGGTTGATGGATAAAGTATGCGCAATATGCTCTTTTATTTATTTGTATTTAATTCCTTCTTCGGTGATTGATGATGCAATTTGTAAAAGAAAGTATAGATCATTCCCTCTAGTCGATGCAGTCGAGAGTATCTTTAAGTGGAATAAGGTATCATCGGCACTAAAACTTGGTCAAGGCTGATGTCAAAAATACTTGATGTTGGTTGGGTCACTATATATATATTTTTGACTATTTTATCTTAGTTGCTACTTATTGTAAAAGTGGTGGATAGCTCAAACTTTGATCGATGCTCATCTTCATATTGTATGCTTGATCGAAGCTCATGTTGGTTGGTATGCCAAATAATTGTTTTCCTACATTAAGTGGTTGATGGTTATCATAAAATTGGTCGGTGTCAATCAAATGTAATTGTAATCTTGTCAACGAGTTTGTAATTAAGTTTGTGAGTTAGTAACTACTAAAGTGAATCTGCTTTCAAGTTTTGAATTCAAGAGGGTGTTAAATGTGTATCTTTTGAAGGCAAGTTATCCCCTTCAATTTTGTAAATCACGTTAGTATCTATTTGACTATTGAAAGTTGAGTCGAGTCATTCGAATCCATATGTGGTCGACCATCACCAAGTGCATGCACATGCAGTTCAATGAACTTTGCAGCCATATTAAATCCTCACGATAGAAGACGACGATGAAGACACCATTCAAGCATAATACATTAAACAAGCACACTGAAAGAAATTAATGATAAAGATCACGACACAAAGAACACTTGAACCGATCGATCCCACTAGTGCAGAATTGCAGAGCAGTTCTTGAGTTGTGACCTTAGAAGTTGAAGGTAGATAAATGGTACATAAAGAAGAGCTAAAATACCTTAGTTATGAGCCATTGAAGATGCGTCTGGATGGATGATTAAAGGGTGAGGCTTCAACTGACCACTACCAAATTGAATACATTAGTTAAAGATTCATCAGTCATGACTGTTTCTGTATACTTGTTCTCTTCGGGATGAAGAAGAGTTTTGGGGCGGGGGAAATGTTGAGGGGACCCTTTGGGCCCTAATTGTCATCATTAGTGTAATTAACTAATAGCAGTTGGATCAGGTACATAATCGATCCAACTAGATCTTTGATCTCTAAATACACCATTATAGCATGAATATAATTGATTGAACTTTTGATCAAATATCTATCTTGATGGTGTCCCTATGTGCACTAAATCTCTGCTTGAATTCTCATGTAATCTCATATATTACAACACCTTCCCAAAAAGATATCTTACAAAAGCATAATGGGTATTTTATAAGAGACTACTTGGTGCTCCTCAAATTGTAGCTATGATTATCCTTTTATCCAATTCTCCTATTTGAGGAAATTCTCCTATTTATGAGATGTGCATTTCATAAAGGTCTCACCAATATGCACTTTTATGGTGATTCTTACTTAACTATCAAATGGATGCTAGGTGTAAATTTGGTGCAAAGGCCCGTGTTGTTCAATCATGTAGTTCAAGTTTCAACTAGTTGAGGTTGCATCTCTCTTTCAACATATATCCTTTACTCATATATTTATACAATTCAATAACATGTATACTCCTTGAGCTAGGAAAGTTATGAATCCTTTTTGTTTCATTGATGAATTTTTTGTTCTCTAGATGGTTTTGTTGATCGAAAGGGTTTTTTAGGTCATCTTTTTTATGCATAAATCCAAACTCTAGGGTGTTTGGGTATTTTACTAATAAACCCTCTTTCTCAAGACACCTCATTACCACACTAAGGTGATTGACAGATTCATAAGAGAAGTACTGAGTAAAGTGTGGGAACACCAATCTACAACCCCTCTCTACACACCACGATAGGTCTTCGATACTATTTATATTAATGCCCCATGTGAAGAATAATTCCATCTTACAGTAATTGATATTTATGCATCCGATTCTAATAAATGGTACAACTAATTCCTTGACCTAGAAATATTGAAATAAAGTGATCAGATTCATGTCTTGTGGATGTTATTTGTATCTAGGATAGACACTAGAAATTATGTATTTTTTATACATACATCATTGGGAAAAATGAACAAGTGAATTTGTTTATGAGAGTTGGCATGGAAATTAAAAAACATGGCAATTATAGAACAATAGTTCTAATTTCTTCTCGGTAGCATTCTTGAAATATAGCTAAAAAGATAGGTTTAATAGAAGTACTATTCATAGCAATATTGCTTAAATGAAGAAGCATGTCTGTAAATTTCTATATAGAACTACTGCTTAATTGAAGCATGACTGTAAATTACTATAATCCAATTTTATTATGGATATTTCCCTCCTATGGATATGTGAGAATTCCCTTGGATCCTTTCCTTGATCCAAGACACACAAAGGGGGTAGACCACTATGATTTCACCCACTGGATATAATAATTCATTTGCATACAATATATGAGAGTAGAAGGAAGAAGGATGAACACAGCTTAACTTATGTGAGGTCCTTTGGTGAATATCAATCCCAGCTACTGGAGATCTGATATACTTTTCTCTAGCTCCACTTGATAGTACCCTACACACAAAGAGACAACCAATAGATTCCTTCAAACCCTTATAACATATATACGAATGTATGGAAACGAAATAAACATGTAGATCTAGGCAATATCTACTCTAAATATAATTTGATCTACTCAAGAGAGATTAAATATGCCATGAACATCACATTAAAAATAGATTGGAATCACATAAATTCATAAACATCATCATGTGGAGGGGTAATAAATTCATATATCTATATACTCATAAATAAGAATAAGTACATCAAATTATACCTTGAGTCTTGATGTAGGCCTCCTCCAAGCTTATGCATCCAAACCTTCCTTGACTCAACAAGATGATCATAATGGTTGTAGGATGCACTAGGGATTCCAACATCATAACAATACCAAGCAAGAATCTCCCCTTTCTCATAAAATGGCCTTAATATATATATGGATGGTGAATGGATGGAGGATGAATGTAGACTCCTAAGAACACATGGACTCGAGATGTGTAGTGATTTCCAATGCCAAAGTGAGGTGAAATATAATCATAGCAATAATCCTTCCAAAACTCATCAAAAAACCATGTGAGGGAAGATCATCTATCCCTAAGTAAGAGAAAGGAGTGATGACATCACTCCTTAACATGCATGCAAGGGAAATGGCAAGGTGACCATCCCTCCTTGACATGCATGCAGGGGGTGATGGTGGACAAATAAGGCCTAGAGAAGGGCAAAAGAGGGTTGTTTATGTTAGTCCTTGAGGCATACTCAGCTAAAAATAATATACACCAGGGAATGACAGGGCTCCACTTCTATAGATGTAGAGCTAATTTTGTATGTGAAGTTTATATGTAAATGAAAAGAATGCTTGTATCTCTCTTACAGGTAAATATTATGCACTGATTTGAACATACAACATCATTTCTAGGGGGATTTTGCAAAGCATCATAATAATTTGAAATTAAATGATTATGAATTTCAGCAGATGGAACAAGATGGTATGTAATAACTTCCTATAGGTCAAATTTCTTACATTCAATGGAAACATAGATGTATTGATATCAGTGAAAAAGAATTCAGTAATTTGGAACAAAATGTAAGCATATAATGAGGTTTAGGAACTTATAGGAAACATGACATCCATATGAACAACAATAAAGGAAGACTTCAAATACTACTGCAGCATATAGATATATTGAAACTAGACCAAAGGTCAATGAGTTGAAATCTCTACTATCAATTTCACATTCAACATAACATTCACATCAACAATACAAAATTCAGGTTGAATCTATTGCTAAGATATTTATTAAAATCTCATGAAATGCTTGCATTGAAAGGAAAAGTTACGAAAAAATATAAGAAGGACAAGTTACAGGAGAAAAACATCTTTGTAACACTCTGCAACCATAATCTATAAAAAATATGATTACATGTTAGTATAGTACATTCTCTCGACAATCCTAGAGAGGCTCTAAAAATTGCCAGCCATGAGTAATAAATTTGAATTACATTATATAGGCCCCTCGTGGATAACTATCTTTTGTTATTCTCAACTTATTTACAAAAAATGTTTACAGTTGTAATTGTTGACACAAACCCAGTCGATAGGGGTTCCTCACTCTGTCAACACCCAAACCCACCTCAATCTCCCTGAGCACCGACCCAGACAGGTTTTACTCTGTCCAACAACACCTGCGGAGCACATGAAGTCTCACTTGAGATGTTTGAGGGAGATTTGACGGAACCATGTTTCCGCCGAATGGAGAAGGACCATGTGTGGCTACTTATCAACTTAGTGCAGTATTACATATTAGATATAATTATTCAACTTATGCATTAAACAGAGTCAAAGCATCATTCATTGTCAATAAAACCATCACCGCACAAATATATCTAACAACATAACATCATTTGGAACAGGAAACATAGCATCATCTATAGATTCATATCGCATATCACATTCATAGTAGGAAAATCGAAAGAGACACAGTGATTCTGGTTAAAAATCCATCATGTCATATTAATCTTCACATTAAACCACAGATACAACAATATAGTTCTTCTGTCACATACCCAGATTCAAATCGACTCAAATCAATATCCAAAACATCCCACAATAACACTTCTCTAGATAAAGATGATCTAGTACTTGCAATACAACACCTATTTATAGGCTTGCACCTTTACATTTATAGTCCACTTAGCCGACCGCCTAACTAATTCTTAACAAACTCTACAAAAAAGATGACCCAAAACCCACATATTACGGTCCAAATGACCCAAAACCCGCATAATGTGGTCCAAATAACCCGACAATACATAAAATACTATTAACTTGCACGATATTTTCCTTATTGTGCGACATCTTGACCTTTCGTAGCATCTGCGATGTTGCGCAGCTGAATCATCCAAACTGCCTGCCAATAGGCCCCCAACATAATCTTGTGTCTCACCCTCGAGCCATGTCAGTTTGAAATGGTGTACTTGGACTCGCCTGTCGCTTGACTATTCCTCTGCAACTGTTCTTGCTGTCTAGAGCTCGCTGTTGTGTACTGCTCAAACTGATACGGTGATCTTCCGGCTTACTGTCATATACTTCACAAACTCATCCTCCAGTCTCTGGAAACCTGGTGCAGACTGAGGAAAGGTTTATGAACAACACAGAGGTGCGAAACAGGACAAGTACTCTCCCAAATCTGCTTCGCACTGGGGATCACCTACTACCGGGACCAGGGGATGCTACCCTTGTTATTCTGGTGGTTGCAGGGACCACAAAGCTTCGAACTACCACCACGTACTTATACATCTCGGATGAGACTTAGTCTCTGTGCTCCTGAGTGTCCGTGCTACTTCCTTCTCTAGGTGTTCATGCACACTCATCGTTCGGGCCCTCAGTGCACCTCGTGTGCTGCCACACGAAATGAAATGGATCATTTCTACAGATTCCTTGGAATTCCTAACTTATCTATCTTTCTTACCCACTCACTGCATGGATTCCTCTCGTCGGATAGATGCCTCCTTGCTCAACTATCCTCCTGGGCCTGTATTTATGCGTTTTCATCGTGTCCTGGATGCCTGCCTCTGAAATCATTTGCAAATCCATTCACGTAAGTTCCCGATCCTATCATCATACCATTTCGCTGTCGCCTGGTGAGGCGGATCCGCAACACTTATGCTCAGACTTGACTTCTCACGTGTGGAGCAGCGACCATGCTTCCACCGGTTATCATTCGTGCCAACCATGTGAAGCATCAACCATGGTGCCACCGACCATGTTTCCACCTTTTGTTATACATGCCAAACGTGCTTGAATCTGTCATCAATCCCAAAAATTTAATGGTCAGAGGTGTTAGAAAGACCTATCATGTGAAAAAGTGCCATCCGCTAATGATCTTTAATGATTGTTGATTTGACTGTGCCGTGACCCTGCAGCTGTTGCAACATGGCTCCTGAACTGTTATACCATCATTCCTACTTGCGCAATCTACTCTTGCTGGTGTGCCATCCTGCCACCTAGCATCCTGCATTTGTCTTTTTTTTCCCTGCAATGCTATTATGCATCGCGTGACTCTGGGCCCGTCTTGTAGGGCTTCAACCTGGTACCGTTCACCATCTTTGGTAGCGTCACTTCGTCTAACTGCTGCAGCTGTACTGCGCCTCCCGAAGTTATGCAACTAATGCAATAGGGACCAAGCCAATGCATATGTAACTTCCCTATATGCTTCATGAACTTGTTTTCATACAACAACACCAAGTCGCCTTGATGAAATTGTTTGTTTTTTATATGGAAATCATGCCAAGATTTTTGCCGATCCTCCTCTACGTACTGGTGAAAACCTGTGATAAAGCGGTCTTCCTCAAGCTGTACCAGCTGCTCTAGTCGTTCTGCCAACACTAATTCATCATTCATACCTGTCGTTTCTGCTATGCGCAGACTTGGAACAATGTACTCCATAGGCATAACCACCTCTTGCCCATATGCCAGTTTGAAGGGTGTCTGTCCTGTCAATCTTTTACAAGTGGTGCGATATGCCCACAGGATTGCTGGAATCTTCAAATCCCAGTCATCGTGATTCACGTTGAAAATTTTTGTAAGTGCATGCTCTAATACTTTGTTGAAAGCCTTCACTGTTCCATTGGCTTGCAGATGATACAGCGTACTCATCTTGTGCTGTATCTGAAGCTCTTCTGTCAACACGCTGACTGTGCGATTGATGAAGCGACTCCCCTGATCACTCATCAATACCTTCAGACATCCAAACCGAGTAACAATATTTTCGAACAGGAATCACGTTGCTGTCGCAGCGGTACAATCTACAACTGGTGCAGCCTCTACCCACCTTTTCAAGTAATCAGTCGTGGTAATGATGTACCACGCACCAGTTCTCTTCCCAGGTGGGTTGATTGGTCCCACGAAATCCACAACCCATTTATCAAATGACTGCAATGTCACTTGAGGTACCAGCGGCATCTCATCCCTCCTGAAGGGTTTTCCAGTTCTTTGACAGACATCGCAAGTCCGCACATAATTCGTCGCATCACTATGAAGAGTGGGCCACCAAATCCCTACACGAAGCACCTTCCTAGTGGTAGCACGACCACCATAATGTCCACCAGCCACTCCTGCATGTGCCTCGGCCAATATCTTCCCTTGTTCATGAGTTAGGACACAACGCCTCAAGATCTCATCTAGTCCTAGTTGATATAGCTGTCCAGCGATCAACTAAAAGTTTGGGGCCTTAACCACCAACTGCTTCTTCTAACTTATGGTAAACTCCTCTGGTGCGGTTCCCGTCTCCAAAAACTGAATTATATCTTCATAATAGTCGTCATCCACCTCGACTTTGAACAACTGTGCATCCGGCAACCCATCTTCAATGTTGGTTTGTTCCTCCCCTGTCTCAATTCGCGATAAATGATCTGGCCCTGCATTCAAGTGACCTAGATTCACAATTACCTCAAAATCAAATTCTTGAAAGAGAAGAAGCCAGCACCATATCTCCCCCCCCCAACACAAGCTTATTGACCAGATATTTCAAAGCAAAATGGTCTGTCAACATCTTGAAATGACCCCCCAACAGGTAATGCCTAAAATTATGTAGCGCATATACCATCGCCAGACCTTTCCTCTCGGTAGTCGTATAATTCCTCTCCGCAGAGGAGAACTTGCGACTTGCAAAAGCAATTGGGTGATCCAAATCTCTTTCCCCTGTTTGCGCGAGCACTACTACCAGCACAATCGATGATGCATCCACATGGACATGGAATTCCTTGCTCCAGTCATGAAATACCAATATCGGTGTAGAAGCCATCTTAGCCTTTAGTGTCTCGAAACTTGCTTGACATTTTGGGCTCCATAAGAATTCCGCATCCTTCTTTAACAACTTTTCCATAGGAGCCATGATCGCAGCGTATCCATCGATAAACTTGCGATAGTACCCTGTGTGTCCCATCGTAGCTCTCAACTGCTTTACATTTGTAGGCAGTGTCAAGCTCAAAATGAGCGCAATCTTTGTTGGGTCAACCAACAATCCTTGTTTGCAAACAATGTGACCCAACAACATCCCAAATGGTGCACAAAAAATGCACTTCTTCAACTTCAACGATATCTAATGCTGCTGACAGCGCTCCAACATCAGTCGCAGGTTTTCCAGATGACCGTTGATCAATCCATAAACTACCCAGTCATCCATATACACTTGCAAAAACTTCTGAATAAAATCTAAGAATGCAGCGACAACAACTCGGGAGAATACCGCGAGGGCATTCTTAAGCCCAAACGGCATCACGTTGTACTGGAAACAACCCCATTCAGTCACAAACGTTGTCTTGTGGCGGTCCTCTTTCGTGATCCTGATCTCGTGATAGCCAGAGAACCCATCCGTGAAAGAATAAATCTCTTGACTGCCCACTCCTTCCAGCACCTCATCAGTGAATGGCGTCAGAAATGGATCATGCATACATGCATCATTCAACTTCCTCAGGTCGATACAAATGTGTACCTCACCAGTCTTCTTGTCTTGCACCACCATTGGAATAATCCATTCCGATTCTTCAATTGGCTCAATTATTCCAGCATCCAGCATGCATTCAAGTTCAACTTTGACCCTTTCCTTGTGTCACGGATTCAATCCATACAGTCGCTGCCTAATTGGTTTCACATTGGGCTTCAACGAAATTTTCATCTCCCCTAGATCCCCCAGGATTCCCTTCATTTCGAAAAACTTTGTAGGGAACAAGTATTGGAACTCATGCAACAGGTCTGTGACCTTTGCCATCATCTCTTCATCCCAGTAGTCCCCGACATTTTCAAACTTTGGGTTATCCTCCATCCCAATGTTGACCTTCCTAAGCTTCAGTGGATGACTTATCGGATCGGCCGGTGCGTCAGGTGCTATGACATCCTGACTCCCTTCTGATTCCAGAATATTGATATTTCGTGGGTCATCACCATCGTCTGGCCCTCCAGTGATATTATAGCATTCCATCATCGACTGCATCTACCAATGCATATGCAGATCCACGGGGTAGGAAATTGGAACCACCTTCAGAATGGCATCACGGATGAGCTGTAGGGCATTGTGAACATCTAGATTGGCATCCATGAAACTGAAGGTATGAGTGAAGCAAACCGTCAACTCTAACCAAGTGGTAATATCCCCGCGCAATGCAGCTTTGGCATACCATGATCGTGACATTTAATCCAATGTGTGGATGAAGGCATGGACCCATTCATCCCTTGGTCATGAGGCCCACAGAGCTTGACATTCCATCAGATAAATGTTAGGGTCATTCTGCCCATCGTAGCTTCCGTTGTGGTATATTTCTGTGCTTCCGAAGCGAACCGTCATCAGTATTCGACACTGCGACCACCCAGTAATTGACTTCTTATGAGTCACCCACCAACATGCTGGAGTAGCCTTTAGTGCCTTTTCCAGGGCCAGAAACCGCTTTGGTTCTGACACCTTGTCATCAAATGCTAATAGAAATTCAGACAACCCGGGAAATCCTTTGTATACTGGCAATTCAATAGTTTTAGTTGCGACACGACACAACTAATGCCTGAGAAAAACACACTTCCTGAATGACACCTCATGCATGGGATTTTTCCAATTCTCTAAGGCATAATCAAAATCAGAAGACGCCGAGCTAAAGCTGCGTCATCCGAGTTCACCATCGTTAGTCGGATGGATGTAATCTTCTGAAATGTTATATTTGTGATCCCATCCCCTTCCAACTTCGTCCTTTATGGGTTCAACATACCTCCACCCTTCAGTTGGATCCAATGGAGCTATGAATATGAGATTGTGGTTTTCAAAAGTCATCGCTTGCTTCTTGAAATTAATGAATGCCATACTGTCATTGGCCCATCCGATTCCTAACAAAGAAGGATAGGATATTCCCCCATCGACAACTTCAATAACATCAAAATCAGCATATGTTTTCATCCCCTCAATATCCACAACGAGGCACGGAACTCTCCCAATTGGTGTTACCTTGGCCTGATTAGCCAATCACAGCTTCACGAGAGACTAGCTCAGCATTGGGATTCCAATTTTCCGCCATGCCTGCTTTGTTATAATGTTGACATCTGAGCCTAGATCCAGAATAATTGAATCTATGTCATAGTCCCCAATATAGACATTCATGCGCATCTCTTTTCTTGTCTTCTTCCACTATAAAGAGTTCACTGCAGACTCTTTTCGTCCCCTGGATGGTCAATACAACAGAATCTCGATCTCGGCAAGAGCATTGGGATCTCTCACCAACGACAAGCAGCTTTCAAAGAATTTTTGCAAAGTACCATTCTGTCGCGATGGTCCTTCGCCCGAAGTTGAATCAAAAGCAGGGGGCATGTCGTAGACAATTGAATTACCATAATTTTGTCCTATCGCATCACGTGCTTTAAAGAACATATCTCTCTCAACATCAATATCAAACTGCACCTTCTTCTTCCCGGCTAGCCGGATCAGTGGATGCGGACCATCTTCTCCTCTCGTCACACTTCCGTGACTGATAAAAACAACAACATCAACCTGCATCCTCGGCTCTATTGAAATCGTCGTGACAGTTGGTCCCTGATTTTGGTTAGGAGGTGGGTTCGCAGGTTGATTCACATTCTGATTCTGCCGCTAATTCTGGTTCTACATCTGATTCTGATTTTGCAGGGGTTGCTGATTCTGAACCTGATTTTGATTCTGAAACTGAACTGGTTATGGTTTTGCAACTGCGGAACATTCCCTGCCTGCCATCTTGCAATCAATTGTGGGAATTTCTCAACAATATGATCAATACCAAAACAATACATACACTGTGTTTGTAACTGCAGGAAATCTCTCTGATAATGTCCCAATACTCCGCAATTATGACATTGGACAGGTCCGTGACCTCATCCGCTTCCTTGACCAAAGCCTCCACCTCGTTCTCTGCGGAATCCTCCTTGCTGTTGATATTGCGGTTGATTAAATTGTTGCTGCAAGGGATTCAGTTGCAGTTGAACACACTGCCCTGGATGAACATAAGACACTAGCTGAACGTGTTGTGGCTGTTGGGGAGCCATCTGCATCTGATTATAATGCAGTTGTGGTACAAACTGTTGTTGTGGTTGCGGCTGTGGTACAAATTGCATCTATGATTGAGGTGGAGGCTGGGCCACCTGTGGCTGCAGCTGTGGTTGCTGTACTACACGATGGTCATCCTTCACATAATATGAGTCGTACTTTCTTTCCTGAAGTAATCCATATGCGCGGAAATCCTTATCTTCATGCCCGATGGACTTACAGAATGTACAGTACAAATTCATTGGCTTCATGACCATCTTTTGCATGTATTGACACTCCTCATTTCGATGCCCATAGACCTGAAAAATGTCCCACCATGGCATACCTGCACCACTCAGTGGGTTTGGTGCTCCGGATACCAGATATTTCCAGCAATTGGGGAAACTATCCTTGGTATGCCCTTTTGCACATCATCATGTACACCAATCCTCTTCGTGGTGATCTTTACCCTTCTTTAGATCTTGCAACTGAAGTGTCAGTTTGGCCAGCTGTGTCTGAATCTAAGACATGCCAGCTACATTCTCATGAACCGGCGAAGCTTGTAACCACATCAGAATCTCGATAGCCTCGCTCGGTGTCGCAATGTTTTGCTGCATCAACGGGAGTCGAATGTGAGGTAGTAACGTTGCGATGAACCACTCCTTATGCTGAACATCACTCATCTCAAAGACGACTCTTTCCATTAGCGTTTTGAAACTTTGGTCAAAGTCCCACATAGTTTCATTCGGATACTACTTGATCTCCTTTATTTTCGTAATGTATTGTGCTTCAGACTTTAGTTTTCTCATATCTGTAATTAATCCTTTTCCGAATTCATCCAATGTCTTCTCTAGGTTTCCCATAGGAACCTGAACGAATTTCATGAACCAATCCAATGTGCGACCTCGAAGGGTCATCGCCAATTGACCTTTCTTGGCCTCATCATCTGTAATCCGTTTAACAATCCACATATATTCACACAAGAACTAGTATTTCTCTGGGTTTTCAGTTCCATTTCCATGGAACAGCGGTAGCTTCCCATCTTCACCCGCCATCCTGGGATTCCTTCCTATAGTCGTTGATCCGCTAGTAATTGAATGCTGTTGACACAAGGAACACGATGGTGTTAATGTCGTATTTCTTACTAGTTGTGATATAGTGAGAAGAGGTGTGGGTACGCTACTGCTGGGGGTTGGTACTACCTCTATCATGGGCGTAGCCTAGTTGTCCTTGTCGGCACTGTGAGGCCGCTTTGTCCCGTGTGGTCTTCCTTCACAGTTTTGTGTTTCGATCACAGCAGGACCTTCTCCTATCCTTTTCCTCTTCTCTTGTCGAAACCTTGCTCCTCCTCTCGTAAGACCACTCTCTTCCTCGGCTTCCTTCACAGTCTCGTCATAACTTGCACCCATCTCCCTGTATCATTCCATTCACCTCCCCCCTGCCATCACGGTATCCACAGCCTCCGTCCACCAGGGTTCTTCTACTCTAGGTTCATCTTCATTATGCCCTTTTCGCAAATGAGCATCTTAATGGACAACTGCAGTGACAACAGGAGCCTGCCTCTCGATCCATTGAAAAATTCCCTTTCAGCTTCGCTGTAAGAATTCATCGTATCAATTGCAAACTTGGTGATATATCCCTCCAAGATACTGTCAAACCAGACTTCAACAGCCCGCGATGCCATGTTGTCGACTTATTGCAACTCCTGGATTAATTCTGGGGTCCAGGACATTGGCTCACCGCCTTGAAAATTTACCATGCGGAAGGTCAATTGCACCAACCACTCATACAAGATGATCGAAAATTCGCAGAAAAAATATTTGTATGGACCATCGTGTATGTACTTTGCCAGCCACCAATCCGTCATCAGTCCAGGGTTCTGATTCTCTTTCTCAATGAACTCTTGCGACTTTTGATCAAACCAATCTTGAATTTAAGGTCTTTTTGGATGCCACAACATGTCCTCCCTTCACTTCATGCTAGCAGTCCCAACAATAGATCCATTTGTTGACACAAACCCAGTCGACAGGGGTTCCTCACTCTATCGACACCCAAACCCACCGCGATCTCCCTAAGCACCGACCCAAACAGGTTTTACCCTGTCCAGCAAGACTTGTGGAGCAGATGAAGTCTCACTCGAGATGTTCGAGGGAGAGTTGATGGAACCACGTTTCCGCTGAATGGAGAAGGACCATGTGTGGATACTTATCAACTTAGTGCAGTATTACATATTAGATCTAATTATTCGACTTATGCATTAAACAGAGTCAAAGCATCATTCATTGTCAATAAACCCATCACTGCGCAAATAGATCTAACAACATAACATCATTTGGAACAAGAAAACATTGCATCATTTATAGATTCATATCGCATATCACATTCATAGAAGGAAAATAGAAAGAGACACAGTGATTCTGGTCAAAACTCCATCATGTCATATTAACCTTCGCATTAAACCACCAATACAACAATATAGTTCTTCTGTCGCATACCCAGATTCAAACCGACTCAGATCAATATCTAAAACATCCCACAATAACACTTCTCCAGATTAAGATGATCTAGTACTTGTAATACAACACCTATTTATAGGCTTGCGCCTTTACATTTATGGTCCACTTAGCCGATCGCCTAACTACTTCTTAACAAACTCTACAAAAAAGATGACCCAACCCACATATTGTGGTCCAAATGACCCAAAACCTACATAATGCAGTCCAAATAACTCGACAATACATAAAATACTATTGACTTGCACGTTGTTTTCCTTGTTGTGCGGCATCTTGACCTTTCGCAACATCCGCGATGCTGCGCAACTGACTCATCCAAACCGCCTGCCAACAATCATTTTCAACTTTATCTCTTGTAACTTCCTAAACGGTCTTCTTTGTCTTATTGAATTCCTTTTACTCAATCCTTTTTTGATCCTTGTTGCTGATGCATCTTCCCTCTCATATAGACACTTGGTATCGCACCTTTCTATACAACTGGCTATCCACTTGAATGCGCTTATGGATGACTTATTTGTCTAATATCTCCTTCCCCCATCATTTGGTGCATCATTTGAACACTTTATTTCCCTCTTGGTGGCATAAAATCCTAAGGAGAAGGATGACTTGTAGACTGTCCTATGACTTTTCCTAATGATTGCCCTATTTTTTTCTTTTCAATTGGAAAAACTAAATTATGTTACTTGATGATATACTGCCATAACTTTCCTATGGTCTATCTATGAGGTTTGAAAGGATCCAATGATATTTCAGCATAAGTGGTTTTCTCATAGGAAATAGGCCCTAGTCTCTTTAATATATTCTTCATTATAATCAATATTTTGAACTCATCCTTGAGCCTCTCAATAACTTGATATCCACTTAATAATCCCTTCAATACATCAAATTGGATTACAAGATCTTTGTTTCGAGTCAACGTATTCTCATATTCCTCTATACAATACATTTCTCCATTTCCATCGCATGGAGATGGCAATCCTAAACCCATTAATTCTCTAAAGAGGATTTTGAAAGTGTTGATCTCCTCAGTCAATGTTTTGAGATTGTCTTGGATTTTTCTTAATGATGTCTACTTCATTATCATCTTCCTGGTTGTCTTGATTATATAAGTTCTATTTTCAATCTGCATATCTTCAAGCTTCCTTTTAGTTATACTGTTAAGGTAATCAATAACTTACTTTGCTTGTTGCGGCATATCACCAAGGTGTTTTTCAACTAATATTGCTTCCTCTTGAGCTAGCTTTTCCATTTCTAACTCATCCTGAATTAATTCACAATAGTCCCACTTCTTTAGGAATAGATGGGATATTTGATCCCATAGATATTGGCCTACTCTTCTAATCAAAGTTTCTCCCTAGAAATCTATTTGTAATTTAGTAACTTGAATTTTAATCTCATTAACCTCAACCTCCAGATCTTCAATGCCATCCTTCCTTTTTACTAGCTTCAGTCTCCAATTCTAGAATTATGCCATCCTTTTCATTGATCTTTGCTTATAATTCTATAATTTTCCATCAATTTATTTGGGACACTTGACTGCGGTATCTTCCTCTTCCACTAAATCAATCACATTTTGATCTTCTGATGTCTTTTTTCACTCCTTTTCAGCTTTCCCTACCTCTGTTACAAGATGAATTTCTTCTTGGGTCTGAGGAGCTACCGCTTGGGAAGTTTGTTCATTGGATAAGGTTGTCTTTTTCAATTTTAAGTATACAATCTACCATTGAATCTCATTTATCCTATCTTCCCCTTCTTCTGATAGACCTTTATCCTTTAGCATGATGGCATAGAGCTGCTCATTTTCTTTGTGAGATTCCCTAAGCTTAGGAGTTTGAATAGGTTGAGGCCCATGCATATTCAATTGTTGTTTTAATTGTGCAATCTCATTGTATTTTTGATGTATCATTGATTTGACCTCAGATCCATATGTTGGATCAAACCCCAATGCTAGGACCTTTTTTCCCATTTCTTTGATAGTTACCTGCTTTGGTTTTATGGACACCTTCTCTGCTTTCCATAGATGTTCAATTTTTTCTAGGGAAATCCTCAAATTCTTCTCTTCTTTTCTTGACTTTACCACCTCAGTACAAATCATATCACTAGCTTGCTTTTAAAATTCTAGCTTGTCAACCTTTCCAATATCTTTGAATTCAACCTCATACTCGTTATCTCTCTAGTCATCTAGAGTAGGAAGGCTAGGTACCTTAGGATTTAACACATATAACCTCAAAGTGTCATTTTTTAGGTTTGCCACTATGAGAAACCTTCTTCCTAATGTTCCTACTTCGTGCATAGTTTCGTTTACTACTTTCATACCTCTTTATCTTATGCCTATGTACCTAGCTTGTAAATTTGTCTTCATCTATACAAAGCATGCAAATGGTGAGGCTTGAAGTACTTGAGGAACTATGAAGTCAAGATAGGGGAAGTGAGTCAATTTGACAGTTGGGAGTCCTTTGGTGACTGATGGTGGTTTAATAATTTTAGATAATTCTCTGGGTAACTACTCAACTCCATATTTTTCTACTAATTCTATCTTGTCCCCTTCTCCCTCAATTCTTTGCTTATTTGTAGGGGGAATTTGACTTGGATCATCAATTTCCATATTTGTACATACATATTCTGCTCCTATTTTATTCTCTACTTGTTGTTCTGAAATACTTTACTCCTCCATGCCTTTCATATTTCATTGGACCTCCTCCCAACTCTCTTAGTTAGCAATATTATCCCACTATGGCTTATGTACATAATTATAAGGGGAGTTTTTATTAGCCACCCTCTTCTTGGATATTGCAAGGTATTCAATCCTCTTATCTAAAAGGGTCCAATTTCTTTAGTTAACAAAAATTTTCTCTGATGCTTGAAGTGTGAAAAGTGCATGTGGTATGATATGAAACTATGCCTTGCATACTCCATGTAAAACATTACGGGAGAAATAAATGCTAAATGATTTTATGGATCTTCTTCAAATCCATACACCCTTATCATTGTGTATTCTTCATATAGAAACCAATATCCAAACCTCATGTTAGGAGAGAATTGTAAATGATTTTTATTTTCAGGAAGAATTCTAGGATGTGTGGAATAAAAGATGAGGCTATATGTAAAGCTCATCACCTTATTTGTTAATTTTGTATAATTATAATTGTATTCTCTCCTCATGATCAAATCAATCCATTCATATATAGGGGTTTGAGTCCCATGCTCATCTAATATCTTTAAATTTAAGTGCTTGTAGTGCTCAAAGTTTTGGTACAGGAACATGTAAAAGAGGAAGTAAGGGTATCCGAACCATTCTATAGATGGAAGTTCTTCTAATTGTTCATGAATTGATTTAGCTAGGAAGTTTCATATGTCAAAATTTGGAGGATTGTTCCCAGGAGAAGGGGTTAATATGAGTAGGATTCCTAGGATGAAATAATCCACTATGTTATCATTTTACATACCTAGTATGGTGCATATTAGTGAAATAACCTTCTTTGATCTCTCTAAGAAGACTACTGCATCGTAGGGTGGTAAAGAGGTAGGGATATGAAATCCTTTCCCTATATTTTTTAATAAAAAATGGTGCTTATCAAATGGTTGTAAAGACTTGTAGGAAATGCCCAGGTTATTCTAATTGAGGATTTAAAAGGATATAAAGTATGGGATGTAGAACATATTCTGCAGGGTGTTAGCATGGATGATACAAAGGGTTTTGGAAAATTTGGAAGATAGGATGGCCCTCTAGTTGGCGAGATAATGTACATATCACCATGCTACAAATGCAAGGAAATATACGGTTCTGGGAAAAAAAACCCTAGTAAAATTTGAATCCAACATGCAGAAAGGGTCCTGGTTTGTGAGAGCTAGGGTCCAAGATTAACTAATTGTGGAATTCAAGTATGAATTAGTGACAATTGTATCAAAAATGTCATCATGGTGGTCATAGATTTTGTTGGGCTCCAGAATTGTCTTTTATGATGATGTTATTTAAATTAATTTCCCATCCTATCTACCATGATTTAACACATCTATGTTCAATAAGGCCATATTTTACTTTGCTTTATTAATTAAAATCTCGTAAATGTAAAGTGAGCCTAATATGTCATTTCGATGTATTAAACACAATATTATACAATTAATGGTCATTTGACACTCCATCCAACCCTTCACTCGACTCTGAGTTACGCACTAGGTTTAATGGCATGTTTCCTATTTAGGTCCTTGGTTTGGTTTATATTTGTCTTCTACTTCTCATGATTATGTAATACCTTTAACTTCCAGTTCTTCTAAGTCCTATTGATCTGCATATGGAAATAAAAACATGGGTTACCATTGATGCCTTGATTAAAAAGACAAAATATTAAAGTAAATATTCTTTTACTTTTTAATAAAAAAATGATTAAATATTTCAAATCCAAATAAAAACACTTATAAATGGAATTGATGTAAAAGGTGATAAGGTGAGTATGAAAATTTATAACATAAACTAAGTGGATTCATACGTTCAGGTTAATTTAAAGAGTGTGAAAATTATGAAAATGAAAAGGGATTTTAACTTAAAATAATGAGCCACCTCATACTATGCCTTTATTACTTTAACCACTTCATAAGTATTGCATTTTCCATTTCGTTGAGTTTAGTACAATATTCATTTCATTATGTAAAGGATGCAATTTAATTTAATGGATTTATGTTATGTGCAGGCCGTAAAGGGATAACAGAGCACCGTGAAAACGAGAGCTCACGCACCGTGAACTCAATGCACGAGAAAATGGAAGGAACAATCATGTCGGAAAGATGACAAGGCAAGAGAACCTGGCACCCAATCAATGGAATCCAACCACAATCCAAAAACTCATCACCCATCAATAAATTCATGCAGGAATCAAGATTTATGAATTAAAGTTCAGTTACAGGTTATCCGGACTTCATTCAGATTATCGTTTGCACCCCAGAAATCGTTTGTTGGCATATTCCTTGGCATTAAAAGAAAAAACGGTTTCATGGTTCTATTGGAAACATGGCCCTCATGATGCGTAAGCCCCCGTTCTAGAAGATTCTGGCTCCTACTCTCTCAGCTCAACACTGCATTCGTTTCCCACGTCAGAGGAGATCAACGCACCAGCTGCGCACGAGAGGAGAACCGACGCCCAAGGAATTCAGAAAATGGTTGGTGAGCTGTCGTGAACTATTATGCAGTTGTTTCCTCAGTAGTTAAGACTGCCTATTATTAGATCGGTCGACCACTAAAAGGGTCGACCTGCTCCTCTATTTTAAAAACTATAAAAAGACGTCTCAGGACGAGAGTTAGCCAGTTAGTCGTCGGCATAGAAATTCTATAAAACTCTGATCCAAGTTTAATAAAATTCTATTTCAGTTGTGGATGTATGTTTTCATCTTCTATGGATGATTGATTGAATTAGACGCAGCCCCTGATTGCTGAGAAGGGCCCCTCAACCAGAGGTTCTATTTATGCATATTCAGTAGTTTCCTTTCGTTTTTACAGATAATAAGTTTTGTTTTTATGTCTATGTATTCCATTTTCCTGTAGATGACATTTTGTTGTTCATGAAATATAGTTTTCTTTTAGTTTACATGTAATTTTCATTTTCAGAATTAATACGGTCGACCATTCGCACTATTCGCTCAGTCTTCCTTTCAGTCTGTCTTTCAGCCTTTAATTCGAACTTAGATACAATTTTCCAGAATTTGTAGTCATTTCCAGAATTGTCAATATTGAGTCTTATACAGAGATAGTTAATTAGAGTCTAAGTTGATTTCCCATTACTTACATGTTATGTAGCTAGTTTGAGATTCAAATGTATTTTTAATATTTCATGCACTTTATTCAGTTTGTGTTCCCTGCTTTGGATTACCAATGACTGCAATTTGATTTAAGTTTATAAAATTTAGTTTGTAGACATGTCTAGAATCTATTTCAAACATCATTAAAATTGTGATTCCATTTATAAATTTTTGTTGTATTTGCAACCGTTGTAATCAGTATTCAAACTGATCGTAGTCTCTGATCTTAAATTGCAATCCGTGATTTGTCCAGAAGTGTGACTGTTTGGTCATTGTATTCCTGTAAAACGTCTCTGAAAATTATAATTGATCTGATAACGTCCTTGAAATCTTTTCATTCCAAGATGCATCTATAATTCTTATTATTAAAAAAACCGTAACAAGCCATATGCAGCCGATAAGCATTTCGATGATGTCTATTGTAAGAACATTATCATATGCATAAAATCTTGCTTTATGTATTGTTAAGTTTTTATGTTGGCATCCATTTCTTAAGAATGTTACCATATGTGTAAATGTTTCTTTATATATAATTAAATTTCTATAAGAAGTCGTGTCTTAAAACCTTTCTTTGAAAAAGTAAATGGAGACATGTAATTTTGTGTGAATTTAATTGTTATGTGTTGTTGATTGGAAAAGTGATTTGAATTGTTTAAAACATATTTAGATATTTTTATGTGTGTTATACCTCAATATTACACATTACATCCTAGTGTCACATCCTTGCATCAACGACCTAAATGACACTTCTCCTTAATAATCATTTGGACATCCAAGAGAAAAAATCATTGACTGAACACTGAAAGCAAACACTTTTTCTGCCACGTGTCACCCAATTTGATCCTGTTTGCAGACACTACTGCGTCCTACACATCTACTAGGGAGCGGTAGTTAGGATTACCATGCCCTGATCCTACCCTAGAGAGAGGTACTACCGCGTTATGCTCAGTTCCATGGGAGCGGTAATCCAAAATTAACCTTTTTCCTTGGATTTTGGGATCTTGACTTTTGAGAGATATCATTGGGATTGCCACCTTTGATTCGATCTCAACTCCTATCTCTGTTTAGCAGGCTTGATCCAATAAACACTCCTTAGATCCATACTTCTCTCTTGTTGGTTAACCTTCCCACATGTTATAAGAGAGAAGCCTTCCATGAGCCAAAGGGAGGACTTTTGGGGCATCCAACCTATGATCTTGAGACTTCTGCAGAGATAGCTAGAGGAAGCACTTGGAGCTGGAGGATTGGCTTGGGCATCAAGCAACCTTTGTAAGCACTTTTCAAGCTTCTTAATAAGATAAATTTTCTTTTTTTTCCCATTTCATGTGTATTGTATGAATCTTTGAAATGAAATGTATCTAGTTTAGATTTGAACTTAACCTTTGCTTTGCGGTGGTTGGAAGATATTACTAGTTCTCAACTAGTGCTTCCAATAAATGATAGTAAGTTGTCCCTCGATCCCCCACTGGTTGACCAAGTGATCAATTCAGTTTCATCTACAATTGATCCCACTCTCCCTTCCGAGAGTGAAGTGATTGAGTCATTGGCATCTCCACTCGATCCCGCTCTTTCATTGGAGAAAGTCTAGACTGAAGCAGTCACCTTGACAAAATCTTCGTCTCATTCTTATCTTCCAAGCAAGAGTGAATTGGAAACCGCTGATGTTTTCGTTATCAGTTCGGAATTTCCTAGGAAAGGGGAAACCCTGTTCATTTCCGTGGGACCCCCTCCAAGTACTGAGGTTATTTCCTTTGATTGGAATGGTCTAACAGAATCTCGTCTTCCTTCAAGTGTTCCTTTTTAGATATCTGTAGGAGTTTTTGATAAGGAAATATTTCACACCGTAGTGGATGAGGGAGCTTCTGTTAGTATTTTATCCTCAACTGCTTGGAAATCCTTAGGTTCTCCTCGGCTTGTACCTATCACTGAACATATACTGGCTTTCAATAGAAGTCCTACTAGACATTTAGGGCCCCTTCCTCAGTTACCTATCACTTTGGGAGGGAAAACTGTCTGTATTGATGTTATAGTAGTCCAAGGTCCCTTAGATTTTAATCTACTCCTTGGACGTTGTTATACCTCTATATTTCACGGTGTCGCATCCCCATCACAAAACAAGTTGACGACACTTTCCCTACTGTTTTAAACCATCCAGAAGAGACAGATGATGAGTCAACCTTGAAGGTGAATCCACCCTAGCAAGTTTTGACCCACCTTGGACTTTATTTTTACACACTACCGCGCCTTGCTATCTTCCCAAAACGCGGCACTAGACACTACCGCGTGCTGCTTTTTCCTCAAAGCGCGGCAGTGCCGCGTTCTGCAGACTTTGCAAAACGCGGTACCCTTTTAATAGTTTTTTGCCCTTGGCTTGTGGGATTTTGGATTTTCGAAGATAATGGAAGATTGGGTTCCTTGATTCGATCTCACCTCATCTACTTCGATTAGAAACCCTGATCCACTTATCTCTCCTTAGATCCACCCATCTCTCTTGTTGGTTAACCTCACCATTCACTATAAAAGAGAGGCATGCCATTGGAAAAGGGGGAGGGACTCTTGAGAGCACCAAACTTATGGTCTTGCAGCATTGTGGAGATAGCTAGAGGAGAAGACACTTGGAGTTGGAGGATTGGCTTGGACATCAAGCACCCTTTGTAAGTAATCTTCAAGTTGTAATGGAATAACTTGTCTTGTTTTCCCAAATCATTTGTGTTAATCTTGTTTTAATGATATGATTTGTATCTTTCATAGATTTAGATCCTAACTCATGTTTCAGATTGCTAGAGAATAGTACATGCTTGTGTTTTGGTTCCATTTTAACAGGTTTACTTGTGAGGACTTGGAGCTTGGAGCAAATACCAAAAACAAGCGTTTGGATATAAGGTCAGTTAAACTCCTTCTATTCTCTTCATCATTTTTATCCTGAGGTGTTTGTTAGATCTAGGGATTCAAGGTTGCATTTGTTTTGTCTGTTCTTAGTCTAGAGCTAGTTAAAGTCTACTTTAGCCTAAGGGAATTTTGACTTATCCGTAGGGCAGAATTCCACATAACAAGAATTGAGCCAATCAAGCAGTAATCAAACCCAGCGAAGTCGCCATTCTTGTTATGTGGAATTCTGCCCTACGGATAAGTCAAAATTCCCTTAGGCTAAAGTAGACTTTAACTAGCTCTAGACTAAGAACAGACAAAACAAATGCAACCTTGAATCCCTAGATCTAACAAACACCTCAGGATAAAAATGCTGAAGAGAATAGAAGGAGTTTAACTGACCTTATATCCAAACGCTTGTTTTTGGTATTTGCTCCAAGCTCCAAGTCCTCACAAGTAAACCTGTTAAAATGGAACCAAAACACAAGAATGTACTATTCTCTAGCAATCTGAAACATGAGTTAGGATCTAAATCTATGAAAGATACAAATCATATCATTAAAACAAGATTAACACAAATGATTTGGGAAAACAAGACAAGTTATTCCATTACAACTTGAAGATTACTTACAAAGGGTGCTTGATGTCCAAGCCAATCCTCCAACTCCAAGTGTCTTCTCCTCTAGCTATCTCCACAATGCTGCAAGACCATAAGTTTGGTGCTCTCAAGAGTCCCTCCCCCTTTTCCAATGGCATGCCTCTCTTTTATAGTGAATGGTGAGGTTAACCAACAAGAGAGATGGGTGGATCTAAGGAGAGATAAGTGGATCAGGGTTTCTAATCGAAGTAGATGAGGTGAGATCGAATCAAGGAACCCAATCTTCCATTATCTTCGAAAATCCAAAATCCCACAAGCCAAGGGCAAAAAACTATTAAAAGGGTACCGCGTTTTGCAAAGTCTGCAGAACGCGGCACTGCCGCGCTTTGAGGAAAAAGCAGCACGCGGTAGTGTCTAGTGCCGCGTTTTGGGAAGATAGCAAGGCGCGGTAGTGTGTAAAAATAAAGTCCAAGGTGGGTCAAAACTTGCCAGGGTGGATTCACCTTCAAGGTTGACTCATCATCTGTCTCTTCTGGATGGTTTAAAACAGTAGGGAAAGTGTCGTCAACTTGTTTTGTGATGGGGATGCGACACCGTGAAATATAGAGGTATAACAGATGCCCCCTAAAGTGTGAGGTCAGAAGGGACTGATGGCCGAAAGACTTTACGAATATAATGTGCAGAGATAGCATCGAAGAGAGCGACACGGAGCTGAAATAGAAACAAAGTGTTAGATATACCACCGAGGCGGGCATTCCCATGCTCGGAAACAAATGACTCAAAGCATGGCTGCCGACCAATACATTGCAGATCCATGAGTACTGAGATAATGTAAACTATGGACAGATCATGGCTACTATGAACAATCGTAGATCCATGAGATAATAATAACACAGCCACGACCAATACAATAAGTGGATCTGTGTGACAATACAAGAGACGTCTCCATCGCAGCCTGGACGCAGTCAAGATACAGTGATGCGCCCAGGGTCTTCTACCCGATCGCATAAAGATACAAATCTAACCATGTGATTACAAGGTGTTGAAGTCGAACATGGAAGAAACCATTTGATTACCGGTCAATGATGTGGACCGTTAACAAATGCGAGGGAGATCATCAATAATGACAATGATTCCCAAGGTATCAATAGTACATATCAACGAAATGCGAATGAATGAGTTGATGTCGAGCATCCGAGAGATCGCTTGATCAGAGGTCAATGATGTGAACCTACTGTCAAACGCGAGGAAACCTGCCATTGAGGCATGCAGGTACCAAGGTACTAATGGTTGATCTCTAGGTCTAATTCCCGGATAGTGATTTGGTGTCGACAGGAATAGACTCGTCGAAGGTGGGCCATGATGATTCCCACATCATCGACACGAAATCGGCACATATGATAGGATGATGAAGTAATGAAGTATGTACTGACACAGCGGAGGCCTGACACAATGAATGACTCGATACAATGCAACCCTTTGAACATATAACGGCATGTAACAAGACTTGGCAGCGGGGATTATTGATAAATAGAGAATAGACACCGGATGAGTGGACTCGTGGCCAGGGAGACGACCCATGATGATGACTATGACTCAATGAAAGACGGATACCCAACTATAGACAAGAGATGGACACATGCCATGTTCAAAGGTAATGACTGACAAGCTGCCATAGATAAACTTGACTTGTTTCCCCATATTTCCCCGACATGATGGACGAGTACCTCTTTCTTGTTTTACGAGCTTGAAGAGGATAACAGATGCTCGGTGTAGCTCATCTTGTGGATGAGTCCAATCCCACATGTTTTACGAACCTGAGAAAGGAGGGGTTCGTCCCAAAGTGGGTCCTTCGATGTTAATGTTTTAACGAGTCCAAGGAAGGAAAACTCGGTAGTTTTTCATATTTAGAGAGCCTGAAAAACTTAAAGGAAGCTCCATAATGTACTTTTTCGTAAAATTTAGTCCCTCGGTCCCGAAAAAGTGTAAAACAATTCCCGAGAGAACTCTCCCAGCCGAGATTGACTGAGGTATACCTTTCTCGTAAATAGTCTAGACGGGCCGAAAAAGGGGTAACCTATCACCGAATAGACGACCTTTCAAATACTTTTACAAGTGTGAAAGAGTCAAGATCACTTGGCAATCTTTTCAATTTTAAGGAGTCTGAAAAGAGCTTAACTATGGACTCCTATGGTCTTTTTCGTAAATTTTAAATTATTCTGGTCCGAAAAAAGAATAAAATACAACCAGGATAATACTTTCCTCATCGTTTAACGAGCATGAGTAAAGTTGACCGTACTCGACACCGTTTACTTGCGTTTGACAAGCACGACACAGGTGTGAAAGCGCTTGGAATCTTTTTCAAGTTTTAAATCCAGAGCACGAAAAAGATAAAGTGGGCTCAATATGAAGGTCAAACTACGAACAAATACCAGTATGAATGCATCCCATTTCTACCGCAGATCCTGTCAATGAATGCTCAAAAATCGGGCATTAGCAATATGAATAAGGGTTTATTAATTTGAAATAGTAATTAATTAATTAAAAAATATGAAAAAATGCTATATAAGGCATGGTAAAAATAGAAATTACTATTCATTTGTGATTTTTACCCAAAGGAGACATTTTTACCCATTTTGGAGCAAAATTTCAAGGATCGATATCGAGAGTTTTGGGACACCATTTCGACCGCCGTCTGCGCCAGGTAAGAGTGCTTGAGCTCCTCTTTCAATTCATGCAAGAAATTTTTACTTTCACCAGAGGAAAATTAATTTTTTGGGAAGCCCTTTTGGGCAAAAATCGCCTGCCGTACTGCCGCGGGGGTCCCCTGTCGAAAAACGCGGCACTGTTGAACAATGCCGCGCTGTAACCTCAAAATGAGGCGCGACACTGTGGACTGCCGCGCGGCAGGGTGCCCTCCAGGCACGGCACGTGCGAAATTTGAGTTCAAAAAATCAGATTTTCCTCAAATTTTTGCTGGAAGCAAGTTGTTAAATAGTCACTAATTACTTTGTTTTCCCTTTTGCAGGGATTTGCAACTTATTTGAAGCAAAATGGTGAGTTGGAAAGAGAGGGAGCACGAAACGGACGATTTTAGAGCCGAAAATGACTTACCAACCGTGACCGCATTGCGAGAATGTGGTTTGCTAAAGTTTTTTAAGACTAAAGGGATCCGCCAACAACCTAAGCTCCTTACTCACCTTGTTCAATTGTGGGACCCTGATATCGAAGCTTTCCGAGTGGGAGAGCATGTGCTTGAAATCCAACTCGAAGACATCTACTTTCTCACGGTCCTCTCGAAAAGAGGGGCCCGGCCGAATCTTACTGGGTACAGTGCTTCAGACTCAAGCACGGATGATTTGATTGCTCGATATTGTCAGGCGGGTTCGAGTAAGAAGAGTGGGAAAGTGGCCATAAAAGAGGTCACAAATCTTCCTTTCAAAACTTTGCTATTCACTATTACACGTGCAGCAGGAAGCGTGATCCCACATCAGGCAACCCGCACACAGGTAAATCTCGCAGCAGAGTGCATGGGAGGAACAGTTTTCAACTGGTGTGATGCAGTGTTGTCCAACATGAAGGAACAGGTGCACAAATGTAGAACTGGGAAAAATACCCAGTTTGGCTATGGGAGTATCTTGGTCACTTTCTTCCTGGCAAGGGTGCCATTACTGCGGCCACAGATATCTATGCATCCTCGTCCACCTACTGAGCCATGGATGGCTCGATGGAGCGACTACGTCGGGCGCCTTGGAGGACCTCAGCGGCTAGCCTTTGGAGAGGACTTTTTCTCTTGGCTAGAGGAGCAGATAGTCATGATCGACGACTATCCCTATTCAGGGGTAGATTTCCGTGAGGATATTGACTTGGCTTTGCCAGAAGATGATGACTGGGACAACTCTGGTATGACCTTCATGGATATGTATTTTTTGCTTTTAAATATTTAATTTTTAGTGCTTTTTTAGAATGTGTAAAAGACTTCTAATGTATATTCGTATGCATGTTGCAGATCGTGGACCACAGAGGCCAGCTGGATACTCTCCACTACGTCGTGGCGGTGTAGACCGCCAAGCTGATCCTGTCGAAGAAGAAGATGAAGACGAGGCGGGAGGTGTCCGGGACATTGAGAGGAACCTGCAGGGATTGACTCATGGTATCCCTGCTATGCGGATGGATGACGTCCCTTACCCCCTCCAGCGTCATACTGTAGGTGTACCTGGTCGTATCAGTCGACTTCTTCGCAAGGTGGTTCGAGCCGTGATGTGTTACCACCAGCAGCGGGAGGAGTCCGATGAGGGACGTGATAGGTCTCCTATATCTCCATAGATGGTCTTTCGATCTTTTTGCGGCATGTACACGATATGTAGGCTTTGAGGGCCAATTTTTGTATATGGGATTTGATCCCAAATTTTGTCTTTGACACAAACTTTATGTATTTTGGAAAAAACACTTTTATATACAGTGATATGGACCTATTTATGATCTAAATATTTACAATGACTTGTGCATTTTATTTTTTATGATGTGTTTATGTATGGGCAAGATGCCAATCCAAAATGTAATTAGCCAATGAATCGGCAATACAATTGAATTCTCTCGGTATGTGTTGATATGTGATAAAATCAAATGACCGTTCCAAGAGGCGTACTCTTCGAAATAAACGAAGTAGTGTAGGATCGCGAACTATGTAAACACGGTTTAGATGTGAAACCACGAGTTGGAAGTCTAAAAAGACCGATAAGGAGTCAATCCTGTGTGAAGCAACCTCTGTCAAGAGACCAATGACTGCATGGTACTCTGCGATATTGTTGGTTGCGGGACCTAAACAAATGGCTCCTGAAGAAATCAACTCGCCAGTGGGGGAATAGATCACCCATGCTACGGAAGCGAGATTCCGGGTATGTCGGCTTGCACCGTCAGCGAATCCAAAGTAGGTAGACATCTGCGCATAAAGGCACGAGTCAAAGTAAGAGTAGATATATGAGATCCATGTGCACACTAAAAATAAAGCAAAAAGCAAACTAAGTACATTATGTACAAGAAGTAACCCGCGTGGGGTAACCTCACGCGTAGAAACGCTTGAGGTATAGCCCGTTGCGGGGCCGTGCCAATGGCGTACCATCACAATCGACTAGTTCATAGGCTCCTTTTTCTAAGACACGTTTTATGATGAAGGGGCCGTACCACATAGATTCAAGCTTACCTTTTCCAAGCTTATCATGCATCTGATCGTATGTAAGTACGAGGTCACCCTCATTGAAGATCCGAGGTTGAACGGATTTGTCGTATTGAGCTTTGACGCGTTTTTTGTGGGCTTCATTAGCCAAAGCGGCGTCGCGGCGGGTTTCATCTAGCTTAGCTAGGTATAAAAACCGTTCTTCTTCGGAAGTAGTGTGTGGAAGTAGCTCTATGGCTATCTTGAGTGATGGAATTTCACATTCAATCGGGAGAATGGCTTCCAGGCCGTACACCAATTGAAATGGTGTAAACCCAGTAGCACTTTTCACTGAGGTTCGGTACGCCCACAGTGCTAAGAACAGAGCTGAGTGCCAATTGGATTTTTGGGTACCCACAATGCGCTGAATCATTCGTTTCAGGACCTTATTGATGGATTCAACTTGGCCATTAGCTTGTGGGTAATACGGGGTTGAGTTTTCGTGGCGAAAACCCAGTTTGGCACTTAGTTCTTCGATCATATGATTCCTAAAATGGGAACCATGATCGGTCACAATAGACTGTGGGACACCGAATCTAGCTATGATATGATTGAATATGAACTGCGCTACTGTTTTGCCATCTTCAGCATATGTAGGCATCGCTTCATCCCATTTTGTAAAATAGTCCATAGCTACTATGACATAGCTATGCCCCCCGGCTGAAGTGGGCTTACAGTGCATAAAATCAATGCCCCATTTGGAGAAGGGGCCGATGGCAATGACAGGATGGAGTGGAGCAGGATGCGAGCGCGCTTTACTATGAAAGAATTGACATGGCGGACACTTCTTGACTGTTTCAATGCAGTCTTTGAAAATCGAGGGCCAGAAGTATCCTGCTCGCAGTATTTTCTGGGCCGTAGCCATCCCAGAGAGATGACCACCACATGCTCCAGCGTGGCAGTCATTGAGAACGCGTTCCGCCTCATCTAAGGTCAAACAGCGTCGAAGGACAGTGTCGACACCACGTCGATACAAAGTATCGTTCACTATAAGGTAATATTTTGCGTGATGTCTGATACGTCGTCGTTCATCGCGGGTGAGATCGGGACGGAAGCGTTGGGTTTGGAGATATAAAAGAATATCCCCATACCAAGGATCAGACGTGCTAATGAGGAACAATGATTCGTCGGGAAGAGAATCAATGGGCTCGGATTGCTCAGTAGCACGGGGCAGGTGACAAATTAACTCAGCGAAGACCAGAGAATTTTTAGACTTGGCTTTGACAAATTCCAAGTCAAACTCTTGAAGGATGACAATCCAACGGGAGTACTTGCCCCCAAGCACTTGTCGTGTGAGGATATAGTACATTGGATTGAAATCGGCGATAACGATGGTCCGGCGGAGTAAGATGTAGTGACGGAACCTCTGGACAGCAAATACTGTTGCCAGAGCCAGCTTTTCAACATGTGAGTAGCGAGTTTCAGAGTCGAGAAGACTCTTGCTGAGATAGTACACCACATGTTCTATGCCGTTGTGGTCTTCCTGGACTAACACCATACCAATGGTGGAAATCGAGGCTGCGAGATAAAGAATGTAGTCCTGTGTGTAATTGGGGGGTTGAATCACAGGATCTTTGGTTAAGGCTGCCTTTAAATTGTCAAAGGAGCGTTGGGCTTCATCATCCCATATGAAGGGAACATTCTTCTTGAGAAGCCGCATGTAGCCTTTTGTTATCTCGGACAGATTGCAGATAAAACGGCGTAGAAAGTTTGCATGCCCTTGCAAACATTGAAGTTCTGGAATATTGGTAGGTGAAGGCAGGGCTATGATAGCTGCTACCTTTGCGGGATCTAGACGTATCCCGTTTTTGGAGACTATGAAGCCCAATAGTTTTCCGGCTTCTACACAGAAGACGCACTTATGCGGGTTCAAACGTATATTGTAGCGCCTGCACCTTTCGAAAATGGCAGTTAAGTGGTCTGGATGTTCTTCCCGAGTTCGAGAATGAGCGGGAAGGTCATCAAGATATGGCTCTACGATATGTTTGATGTCATGAAATGCGTAGGACATCGCCCGTTGGAAAGTTGCCCCGGCATTTTTGAGGCCAAAAGGTAACTTCCGATATGCAAAGATCCCCCAAGGGCAGATAAAGGCCGTTTTGTGCTGGTCGGCTGGGAGGATATCGATCTGATTATAGCCAGAAAAGCCATCCATAAATGAAAAGATAACACTTCCGGCACAGTTATCGATGATCTGGTCAATAAACGGAGTTGGGTAGTTGTCCTTGGGACAAGCCTTGTTCAAATCACGGTAATCAACACAGACTCTAATCGTTCCCTGTTTCTTGGCTACGGGAACGATGTTGGATACCCATTCTGTCAATGGGACAGGATAGATAAAACCAGCACGCAGAAGTTTTTCTACTTCTGCTTTAATGACGTCTGCCTTACGAGGATGAACGGGTCGAAGCTTTTGCCGAACAGGTCGGGCACCAGGGAAAGTTGGGATTTCGTGGACCACGATCGAGGGGTCTATCCCTGGCATTTCTTCATAACTCCAAGCGAAAACATCGCGGAAAGTTTTAAAGTGGGCATTATAGAACTCCGTTTCGAGAGGAGTACATGTTTTGCCAATGTGTACATTTTCCACGATACCAGGCTTTACTGAAATGTCGATGGGAGTGGTTGCCATAAGATTGGCCAAGTTGCCCTCAGAAAATACTTCGTCGAGGGAAGTGGGGAACTTGGTTTGAACCATCCCAAGTGAAGCACTGGATTTGGTGTCAGGCTCAAGTGACTGAATGGTGGGGAATGAAGATCGATGATGAAAATCTCCCCATGGTGGCTCATTACCGCACATAACCTCTATGATTGATTCGTCGGTAGGAAAAATCAAGTTGAGAGGATCAAACAATGGTGGGTGTGTATGAGTTTCAGTCGAGAGTTGTGCCACTGTGTGATCAGTAGAAAAGTCGACCCAATCTGTGGCTGATTGGATCGCGTCATATGCTGCAAGGTTTCTGTTCAAAGGCATGGAATTGCCATAGCCTTGGATCTGAGTAGGACTCGGGATCACCCATGAATCATCGGACGGGGTGACATGCGATGAAATCATGTTGACTGGTTGAAGATGGGTTCCCAGTTCTGGAAAAACTCCAATGAGGGATGAATCCTTCATGAGACCAACACCTATGTCTTGGAACCGGTACCGAGGTTGATCTAATAATGGAACGGTATTGGCGGAGTTCGGATGGGAGTCTGGGATACAGTAATCCAATTGATCAATAGTGACAATTTTCCCTTCATGAGGAAATTGTACGATCCGGAAGACTGTAGATGCTATGGCAGTCATGGCATAGAACCAGTTCCGACCAAGTAGGAGATTGTAATCCAAAGGTGCATCTACGACTTCGATATGTACGTATACTGTTTTGCCCCCCAGTTCAACACCGATTGAGGGGATGAGTCCATATGGTTGAAAACCATGTCCATCAAACGCTCTAAGAGTAGTGGGAGAAGTTGTGACCTCAGGCGAGCCGAGGGCTCTCTAGCAGTTCAAAGACATAATCGACGTGGAAGCACCCTCATCTAACACTGTGCGGTGGATAACATTTCCACGGATTTTCGTATGCACCTGGAAGGCTAACTGGTGAGAAAGCCTAGGTTTGGCGTGCTCCAAGTTAAACATGATGGAGTTTGAAGTATCTGGGTCCAATGCCCCCAGTGCTGAAAGTAGGGTTCTACGCTGCGTGGGGCAGTGTTGGAGAACCTCGAGAGTTGACATAGCGCAAGGTGCTTGAGCCAAATCTTCAACAATGTTGTAGTTTTGGGCAGCGCGCGCATTCAGATTGAATGTCGCCTTTCGTATGGTGCCCTTGGGTGGGCGTAGCACTGTATCCATAAGTGGTCTCTCGATATGGAGATGACCATTAGGGGGGGGGATAGGAATCGGATCTTCAACAGGAGACTTGCCTTTGGCTGTCTCCGATTGTTTGTTTGAACTTGGAGGATTGTCATACGTCTTTGAACGAGTGGTGATATTAATCTCCTCATTACTTGTCATTAGGATTTCGCGGTTTGTGGACGTCTCTCCACGGGAAGGATTGGTCGGGTTGCCCCCTTGTGGGGATTCTTGGGCAACCATTTGCTGTTGCTGTTGGGGGAAAGGGTCAGTTAGCACTGCCGGTCGAGAGGATCCTTTAACGAACTTATGGACCTCGTCCTTGTAGGGACAGTCACGCGTATAATGATCATCTTGACAAATCAAGCAGGGGAACTTAGCTTTTCGACGTGGTTTTTGGTCATTCTAGGTAGGTTGTGGTTTGGGGTTCTCCTGCTGGTTCTTCTTGGGTTTACCACGATTGTTTTTCTTCTTTCCTCTGGATGGTTGTGATGTAGATTGGACTGCATTCACTTCGGAGGAGACAGCAGGAGAGGTGGAAGCTTTTGAAGCGGCCTGGGTAAAAGCGGGGGAAGCAGAAGCTTGTTGCCCCGTCGAGTTAGTAGCAGGCTGAGCTTTGACTGAACCAACGATACCATCAATGGGTGGTTCAGTGGTAGGCTTTGTAGGATCAGTGTGAACGCGGGAGGCATGTGGAAGAAGCTCATGTAAAGTACCGGATTGAGTATATACTAAATCCATGTATTGTGCTGCCGAGATGGCTTGTTCTTCCGTAACTGGTCCGCGCATAGCAATATCTCTGGCTATGGGAGGCAAAAAGGATTTTGTAAACCAATCAGCAAGTAGCTGATCTGGAATAGGTGCCTTTATTAGCCTACGGCGTCTTCGCCACTCGTGGATGTGATCCGAGATGTGTGTGGAAGTGGTTTGACGCAGTGAAGTTAGCAGTTCTGTTCCAGTCTCATACCGGATGGGAAGCTGGAAATGTGTTAGAAACTGCATAGCCAAAGTGTTGAAATCACGAAAAGAGTGCTGTGGCAGCTCGATGTACCATTTTGCTGCCGTTCCGGTAAGCGTACGTTGGAAGAGCCGAAGTCGGATGGAATCATCCATCAAGGAGTTGGATGAACACCAAAGATGGAAGGTCATCACGTGGTTCTTGGGGTCTTCCCCGGGCTTAGCATCGAACTTGGGAATGTCCGATGGTAGTTTGGCTGGGATAGGTGGCCAGTGAGGTTCGTGCCATATAGGATCGTTGATAAGCCTCGACAAATCTGGTAAGTCAAGTGTGGCCAAGAAGGGAAGTTGACGGTTGGTCTGCGGGTATGAGTAATAACCATGTGGTGCAGAGAACCCTGGAGGGCCTTGCATAGCATGCTGCGGTGTGTTATACCCATATGTGTTTCCCGCGGGATACTGCTGGAAGTTCTGCGGATAGTAAGCCATCTGGTTAACCGGTTGATTGTAAGTGACCGGTTGGTAAGTGTTCTGCTGAGTGGGTAGAGTACCCTGAGGCTGTTGATACCCAGGAATGGTTGCTGTTCCTTGTTGGGGAAAAGTTCCTTGGAATTGTTGTGTTCCAGGGATGTTGCCACCATACTGTGTAAGTGGAGGATTTCCCATAGCAGGGTTGGGGGGTGGCTGCGACGGTGGTGTCCATGGAAGACTCGTTCCTGCTTGAGGAACGACTGGAAATTGAAGTGATGGGTTCCATGGAGTTGTAGCAGCTGAAGGGTAAGGGAAGCCGGAATTTCGGTTGGGGGGAATCTGAGATTGCCCCCCAGCTTGGTTCCAGTTTCCAAAAAGTGAGTACCCCCCACTCTGTGGGATTTGATGATCCCAAGAAGGAAGCATGCCTGACGGGGGTTGTTGAGAGTGAGGTCCGGTTGGAATACCGGCATAAGGTTGCCCACTGCCAGGTGTGCTGTACATACCGTACTGAGCAGAAGCTGCTGGTTGGGAAGTTTGTTGGATCGAGCCAATAGGTTGTCCGCCAGCAGGTGGGTTGGATGGCCCTATATGAGGAGGCTGTAGACTGGGAATTGGGTTCCCAGTAAAAGGTTGTCCTCCAACTGGTTGGGTTGATGGTCCACCAGTTGGAGGTTGTTGACTGACAATGGGGTTTCCAACAAAAGGTTGTCCCCCAGCTGGTTGGGTTGATGGCCCACCAGGGAGGGTTTGTATGTTGGAGTTAGGGACCATTGCAGTCGGTTGTCCACCTCCTGAAATAGTATAAATGGTGGCTGAAGGTGATCCTCTGGTTGAAACGGAAGATCCAGCAGTATGACTAGGTGTTCTTCCGCCGCTAGCCAAATATGATAGCATGGATTGGCCAACGGCGCCAAAAGTACCGATTAGCGGAGGAGGTCGTCCGTATTGGACAGGTGAGGACGGAGAAAAAACTGGGTTATCCCTCATAGAATGTGCACCAAACATTGGTGATGACAGCAAATGTGGGGAATTTAGCCCAGGGGTATCGGCGTCGTCCATAACATGTTCAATGATAGGAGGACCAACGAGAACTGGGTCCGAGTTCATATCCTGAAAAAGATTTTGGGGATCCGGCAGGAACCTAGGTGTAGTAAAGTCCGAAGGTCCTGAGCCGTCTGCAAAAGAGTGATGAAATTCTGTGCTAGACGGGATGTTGGGATCCCTATAGTTAGAAGGACGAGAGACAGGGGGGTATCGAGACGCTGTCGAAAGCATTTGCTCTGTGTTGCGTCTAAATTGTGCCGATGCTAACGGAGAGTTCGCTAGGCTAACCATGCTAGACTGGATGGAAGCCATGATTTCGTGTCCCGGTGGGATGTTGGGTAGATGTAAAGTGCGAGGTACGTTGCTAGAAGAACTTGTCTCCTGAGGATGAACACTGGGTGACGTAGTAATAACAGGCGGAAGTTCCGTCTGGGAAGTAATGAAGCCATAATCAGGTTCAAAAGGTGTGTCAGGTAGACGAGTATCTTCAACGATCTCAACGTATCCGCCTGGGACCGAAATTAGGCCAGGTATGTCCTGGTCGGATCCTTCTGTGGTGCCAATAGATCCGTCTATATCGTCGTGGAAAGTGTCTGATGGACGAGAAGTGTCGGCATCCGGTAGAAGGATGACCTCTGGTCTAGTACTCTGGGTCATGCTAGGTTCAGCTGCTGTAACTGTGCCCACTGTTACAGATAAATCTGGAATGACAGTGGGTGAGGTGACAGTGGAAGCCTCAGACATGCTAGTGGTCATAGAAGCTGCAATAGATTCTGAGACTGTGCTGTGTGTGGCAGTTACGAGCGTAACTGAAGATGTTGTATGTATCGGCGGTGGGATGTTGCCTCGACCAGCACCGCGGCCAGGAGGAGCAGGAATGCGTGATGCAGGAGGACCAGAAGTCCGTGGCGGTGGTGGTGGTGGAGGGCTTAGGCCCTGTTGTCTTCGTGATCTTCGTTGTTGATCTGACATGATGACAGGAAAATGAAAATCGGGGGCAGTACCGTAAACAAAGAACTCAAAAACTCTAATGCAGCCGAGTGTGCAGAAGAGGAGCTAGAAAAAGCAAGGCTCACAGGCCAAAAAGCAAGCTCTAAAATCTATACTGAGACCAGTGTCTCAATAAGCGAGCTAATCAACAAAAATGGCCAGAATGCCAACAAGCAGTCCCTACAAAGAAAAAATGACCCTCTACAAAGATGAGACGCCAAGCAAACTCCTAACTAAGAGCTGGAGACCTCAACAGGCTGTATCCTTCGCAAGGTGATGAAATCCAAGTCGAACAATACAACATGAGAGACCGATATAAGAAGGATATCCCTCTACCGAAAGGGATCCTGGGTAAAAGAGCCCTAGTAGAATAGATACTAAGCCACCTCGTTCATGACACGTCGGAAAAGGTTTTGGGCACTTCAGCCTTCCGAAGAAGACAGCGATCGATGTTGCCTTAGGGCTAAGTGGAGTGCGGTATTCCACAGAGTCCGTCCGGTTCTCAATCTCGCGGTCGTTTAACCCCTGAACAGTTGGAAACAGTCAGGAGGCCCCTCCACAAACTAGCTGTGACCGTGTCAATAAATACTAGAGGATTTTAGTTCCCTAAAGACAACGACTATGTCTCAGATGAAAATGACAAGGGGGAATTATTTTGATGCCTATCCCCGGTGTCCTACCTAACTACCAAATTCTTTTAATTTCCTCAAGTGAGGTTAAAGTTGGTTTAATTAGGGTGATTAATTTTAGTGGCTGTCTTTACTCAATCGGGTAGTGGACGTGAAACTTGATGGTGTTATGACGACCCAAACCATGCAAATGAGAATGAATCACAAACAAGCGTTTGTCTTCGATGAAATCTAGCTAAGGTAAAGATAGAGGTTCTTTGATCAAATATGCATAACAATTTTCACAAGCAATCAAAGTAAAAGATTTTTCTTTTCTTTTCAATTTATAAACAAAGCCAAACTGAAGTAAATACTCTTTTCAATGCACTGATTTTACCATCTACAATGCTTCTATAATGAGAATTTCTATGGCACAATTAATGGTTCATTTCCCTATGCAAAATAGCACTAGACTTTTTCAATTTAAACAACAAAATTTGCTCTCAACCAATGATCTTTTAAATTTACTGAAAATGATAATGACAATATGACTGTAAAGATACAGTGTTCAGTAACAGAAGACAGTGGTGTTGAGTTGGTTGTGGGGAAAAAGTCAAGTCAAATGCAATCAAATTGAAAAATGACCAATATGTCAAAAGTGCCACTTAATTCAATCAATCAATCAAACTCACAAACTAGGTGATAAGCAGACCATACAGACTGGGAATTAACCAGGATGCTGACAGGCAACAGTAAAGACTATCTGAGGCAGGGAGAAACTCAGGAAACCAAGCAAAAATTTTAAAAAAAAAAATTTACCCACTTGCAGACACTACCGCGGGCTATAGCCTGACTGAAGTGCGGCACTGTGTAACTGTCGCTTTGGTATTAAGGCCTAGGACGCGGCACTGTGTAAGTACCGCGCTGGAAGTGGTTATGAGGGTGCGGCACTGTGGCAAGAGATGAAAAAAGCGCAACTGGAAAAGAAAAAATAAAGTTTTCAGGGTTGTTGCTAACCCAGGGGACTCAGTAATTAAACAGGGAGATAAATACTGCGAGGAGGGGTGAATAAGGGTCAAAAAAGACCAAGATTCAAGCTGGTTTGAAATGCAATAAAAACTCACAATTCAAAGATAAATGACTATGAATTGAGCCAATCAAGCAGTAATCAAACCCAGCGGAGTCTCCATTCTTGTTATGTGGAATTCTGCCCTACGGATAAGTCAAAATTCCCTTAGGCTAAAGTAGACTTTAACTAGCTCTAGACTAAGAACAGACAAAACAAATGCAACCTTGAATCCCTAGATCTAACAAACACCTCAGGATAAAAATGCTGAAGAGAATAGAAGGAGTTTAACTGACCTTATATCCAAACGCTTGTTTTTGGTATTTGCTCCAAGCTCCAAGTCCTCACAAGTAAACCTGTTAAAATGGAACCAAAACACAAGCATGTACTATTCTCTAGCAATCTGAAACATGAGTTAGGATCTAAATCTATGAAAGATACAAATCATATCATTAAAACAAGATTAACACAAATGATTTGGGAAAACAAGACAAGTTATTCCATTACAACTTGAAGATTACTTACAAAGGGTGCTTGATGTCCAAGCCAATCCTCCAACTCCAAGTGTCTTCTCCTCTAGCTATCTCCACAATGCTGCAAGACCATAAGTTTGGTGCTCTCAAGAGTCCCTCCCCCTTTTCCAATGGCATGCCTCTCTTTTATAGTGAATGGTGAGGTTAACCAACAAGAGAGATGGGTGGATCTAAGGAGAGATAAGTGGATCAGGGTTTCTAATCGAAGTAGATGAGGTGAGATCGAATCAAGGAACCCAATCTTCCATTATCTTCGAAAATCCAAAATCCCACAAGCCAAGGGCAAAAAACTATTAAAAGGGTACCGCGTTTTGCAAAGTCTGCAGAACGCGGCACTGCCGCGCTTTGAGGAAAAAGCAGCACGCGGTAGTGTCTAGTGCCGCGTTTTGGGAAGATAGCAAGGCGCGGTAGTGTGTAAAAATAAAGTCCAAGGTGGGTCAAAACTTGCCAGGGTGGATTCACCTTCAAGGTTGACTCATCATTTGTCTCTTCTGGATGGTTTAAAACAGTAGGGAAAGTGTCCTCAACTTGTTTTGTGATGGGGATGCGACACCGTGAAATATAGAGGTATAACAGACGTGATTATGTCTATGCAATGAAGGCTGTAGTGTCCTCACTCTTTCGAGTGATGTAGTTTCCCCATCCTGGAAATGTTGTGACCATTGATCAACTTTCCTTTGTGATGCCCACTCATCACATGACTCCTAGTCACCAGACTTCCCTAAAGGTTCCACATGTTTTATTGGTTTCTTCCCCCAAAGGATGGGGGGGTATGAGCATAGTTCCCTTTCGATGTCAAGCTCGTTAAAAAATGAAATAGGTTCCTACGAGCATAGTTTATTTTTTGTTTCAAGCTCGTTAAAAAATGAAACCGACCCTCAAGCATAGTTTACCGTTGGTTTTGCGCTTGTGTAAAAATGAAACAAATCCCAAGCATAGTTTACTTTCGGTTTTAAGCTTGTGTAAAAATGAAACTAGCTTCGAGCATAATTTCTTTCTATTTTAAGATCGTTAAAAAACAAAAAGGATCCTTTCAAGCATTGTTATTGTCTATTTCAAGCTTGTGTAAAAATGAAATAGATCTCCCTTCCATTTGTTCGAGTCTCTCGCTAGAGTTAGGATTTGAACCTTCATTTCATCTGCCTGGGTCACTTGGTCTTGGTTCTCCCTACCCCCCTGGTGAACACATTCATATTAGTAGCCAGTATTTTTGGGTAAGGAAGAAGAGTAGTCAGACGAAACGAAGCTTGGGGGGGCATGTTTAGCCACTAGCAATCATGCTGGGGGCATTTACCAACCTATGGTCATCATGTTGGGAAGGAACCCATCAATGGGCCTTAACCGTGAGCAAAGTTTACCTTTGGCTTCAAGCTTATTAAAAAATGAAACCAGTAGTCTCAGTATAGTTCATTTTCTGTTACAAGTTCGTTAAAAAATGAAGCAGACATTATGAGCATTATTCCAACCTATCTTCGAGCTCGTTAAAAATAGTAAGATGGTATTTTAGCTTACTTTTCACCTTTTTTGTGCTCAGGTTAAAAATATGAAAAGTGGTTTGAGCTTACTTTTCACTTTTTTCGTGCTCTGGTTAAAAATATGAAAAGTGGTTTGAGCTTAGTTTTCACTTTTTCATGCTCTGGTTCAAATATGAAAAAGATTCCGAGTGCTTTTGATACCATTGTCGTGCTCATTAAAAATTTGAGTAAAAATGTGTGTCTAATGAGTATAGGTTTATCACTTTATCCGGCCTTGCTAGACTATTTATGGAAAAGGAACCGTGTCGAGTTTACTTTTTCCTTTGTCGTACTCGGTTACCAACCATGAAAAATTTGTTCATGGAGTCCTTTTTAAGGTCTTTTCAGACTCCCAAAATAGGAAAAGATGGCCAAGATAAATTAATTCATTCACGCTTGTAAAAGGATTTGAATGATCGTCTCCCTGGTGATAGTTTACCCCTTTTTTGGACCAGGAGGCACTACTTACGAAAAAGGAATACTCCAGCCAATCATGACTGGAAGAGTCCTCTCCTACGTTGTTTCACCCTTTTTCAGGCGATGAGTCTAACTTTACGAAAAAGGATCGTTGGAGTCTTCTTTAGTTCTTTTCAGACTCTCCAAAAATGAAATGATGACTGATTTTTCCTTCCTTGGACTCATTAAAATTCAACATCGAAGGGCCCACTTTGGAACGAACCCCTCCTTTCTCAGGTTTGGAAAACATGTGAGATTGGACTCATCTATGAGATGAGGTATACCGAGCATCTGTTATCCTCCTCAAGCTCATAAAACAACAAAGAGGTACTCGTCCATCATGTCGGGGGAAAATGGGAAATGAGTCAAGTTTATTCTATTGGGAGCTCATCAGTCGTCACCTTTGAACATGGCATGCATCTATCCCTTGTCTATTTCTGGGTATTCATCTGTTCTTGCTGAGTCATAGTCATCATCTCGAGGCATTGCCTTGACCACAAGCCTACTTGTCATGTGTTCATCCTCTGCTACCAATAATCCCTGCTGCCAGGTTCCGCTTCATGCCGTTATGTGTTCAAAGGGTTTGCATTTGTTCTAAGTCATTTATTGCGTCAAGACTTCCACTGTGTCAGTACATGATCTATTGTTTCATCATTTCATACTATCTATCATTCCTATTTTTTGTCAATGATGTGGGAATCATTATGGCGCACCTTTGACGAGTCTATTCCTGTCGACACCAAATCACTATCTAGGAATCAGGCTTAGAAGTCAACCACCGGTACCTTGGTACCTACATGCCTTAATGGCAGGTTTCCTCGTATTCGACAGTAGGTTTTCATCATTTACCCCTGATCAAATAATATCTCAGATGCTTGACATCAACTCATTTATTTGGATCTTGATGAGATGTACTATAGATACCTTAGGAATCTGTGATGAACCTGTAATAAGTAATTAATGAAAACACACGAAATAGCAGAAATAACAGAACTTAGAATCACTTTTATATTGATCGCAGGCCACTTCGAGGGGGCAACCTCCTTTGAGCAAGCTCAATACAAATAAATTCACGGTACCTTCATTGGTCTCAACACAAACTTATATACTAAGTCTAGGCACCAATACCATGTGTCAATACAAACCATGGGCTAATACAAAATATGGATCAACAGTTACTACGGGACGTCTTACAAATCATATGCGTACAACAACAATAATACAAACTATGGATCAACAAATACTATGGGATGACTTACAAAGCATATGCGTCCAACAAAAATATACTAATAAAGTAAATAGAAGGGTTGACATGGGTTCCTAACATCCCCTCTCTGTTAGAAAAAGGTTTGTCCTCAAAGCTTCAGATGTGGAAATTGATGCAGAATTGGAAGGAGTGGTTCCCCTGTAGCATCCTTGGGTTGCATTCCAGGACACTGATTCCTTTTGAGTTTCAGGAGGATTGCTTGGAGGGATGAAGAAGAGCCATATCAGCTACGTGAAAAGTGCGCTCTGAACGGTTTTGATCAGCTTGTTGTTTCAGTCGAATTCTTTCCATGTGAAGATTGTCCTGCAGAATGAGAAGAATCTGATCGCGGTTTCGAAGAACTGAGTCAATTTCCTGAACTGGGGAGCCGTTGAGGGTGTATGGAAGAAGAAATGGCGGTGCCTATCCATAGACTACTTCATATGGTGTCCTTGTAGATGTTATATTGTACCATTGGAGCACTTCTAGGAAATCCATAGAAATAGTTGTCCAAATTTGTGTAGGGATGGGAAAGGGTTCGAGCAATCCCAAAAGGAGTGTCATTTCACCCTTGTTGACCTGGAAAGTATCACAGTCAACCACCATCTGTTGAATTGTCATTTTAAGTCCCTACCAAAAGAAGTTATATTGTTCCCGGTCATACTCTTGGAGGAACCCAGAGTGCCCTGCCGATGAAGAAGCATGGAGTTCATAGAAGAGATAACCTTGTTGAACATATTGTAAACAATTTGGAACAAGCAGAGAAATAGTTGTAAGAGAAACTGGGTCATCAAATGTGTGAGAAGGAGCATCTGCCACCATATTGTCCTAACCCTTCTTGTAAGTGATCGCATAGTCATAACCCATGAGGTGGATAACCCATTTCATGTGTGCTGGGGAGGAGACCCATTGTTCCAGAAAATTTTCCAAACTCTGGAGATCAGTCTTGATGCAGAAATAATTCCCTAATAGGGATGGCTGCCATTTCGATACTACATGCAAAATAGCCATCATTTCCTGGTGATATGTAGATGCGGCTAAATGCTTACCAGAAAGGTCTCTTGAAGGCGCCAATCCCACTGGTGCAGTAAAGACACTTGCATATCTATCCAAGGAATTAGTGGATACCATTGATGGGTGCATCTGAATGGATTGGAGATGAGCGATGACACCATGTGAATTCTTCTTAAGGATATTTTCTAGGCGATGTGAACTAATAATGTGGAGAGACCTTGGTTGTAATCCTATAAATTTGTGTTGTGTCCCATTGGCTGAAAACTGCATCCAAAGTTCAGCAAAATCCCATAAGATGGGGCCAAGTGTGGATAACCATTGAACGCCCAAAACCACATCACATCCACCTAAGGACAAGGAAAACATGTCAGAGCGCAGGTTATAATCTTCTAGAGATATATGCACATTGTGACACTTTCCCTTGAAAGGTAAGGTGCCTCCATTTGCAACCATGACTTCAAAGTTGGAGCAAGGATTTACAAAACAATCAACCTATTTGGTGATCTGGGGGTCAATGAAGTTATGAGTGCTACCAGAATCAATAAGTATTGTAAGAGGAAGCTTCTTGAAGTAACCCCTGACCCACATTGTTTGGGGGGTGGTGACGCCAGATAAAGCATGGAGAGATATCTCTGGTTGTTCATCTAGATATGGGGGGTCAATAGGCGGCTCTTGAATGTCGACCTGATCATCCATTGCATCTGGAGCTTCTTCACCAAATTTAGAGGCAGGTGGAGAATCCATATCCAAGAGATAGATCTTTTTTTGAACACATCTATGTCCCCGAGTGAATTTCTCATCACAATTATAACAAAGCCCTTCTTCTCTGTGTGTCTGCATCTCTGTTTCAGACAAATGCTTTATAGGAGTTGGTTGAGGAGCTGGCGGAATGGGAGGTCGTTGAGAACCCATATTTCAGAAGGGAACAAAAGTGGGTTTGGAGCACTGTTGGGCTGCAATCTTGTCTTCTTCCAACTTAGCTAACCCTAGGACTTCTGACCGGATTTCATCCTTAAGACCACTGATAAAACAAATCCTGTAGAATTCATCAGACAAGCCTTCGGTGTGATTGGCTAGTTTTTCAAATTTTGTCTGATACTCTCTCACAGTTCCACTTTGACGGAGTTTAGTGAGTGCTCCGGTGAAGTCATCAAAATAACTAGTTGCAAAAGGAGTTGGCAAAAATCTATCCATTTGGGCTCGTCATGAGCCTTGATGTACCAACGGTACCATTGAAGGGCTTCCTGTTCCAAATGAAAGGATGCAAGTGGAACTTTTTGGACATCAAAATTATTATGCAGACTGAAATATTGTTCTGCACAATAGATCCATCCCATCAGATCAGTACCATTGAAGCGAGGAAATTCAATCTTCGGACCACAGAAAGAGTTGGAAGAAGAGAACCCATTGGCTGTAGAAGATTCTTGTTGTCGGTTATTGTTCATGGTTGAATGCTGAAGATGGAGGCTGAGAAATTTTTCATCCATATCTGGGAGTTTGGTTTGGATGGATGCAAGTGCTTCCTCCATGGTTTTTGCTCCTGCGCGGGTGACAACTATAACCAGGGATTTTTTTATTTATATTTTTTATTTTTTTGGGGAATGGATAGAAAAACACAAACGAAAGCTTATTTAGTAAAGGGAAATTTGGATTTGGGAAAAAATTGGATGGGTAATTGGGGTTTGAATAGGTTTTGGACAGTTTCTCATGGACAGGAAAGCAAAAAAATGAGGATTTCAGAAGCGGAGTGAAAGAATGAGAAAATTTGTCAAAGAGGGACAAAGAAGCAGAAATAGGTACTGAACACGATGGAAAAATTTGGAGGCGAGTGGGTGAAAATTGAAGAAGTTATGGAAAACCCTAAAAATAGACAAATGTGAGATTTCTAGCTTTGGGAAGTAGAATTTGGAACGACTTTCACAATGGATCTGAAACAGCTGAATCTGAAATGGCTCGGAATGGATCTGAAACGGCGCGGAAGTGATTGGAAACAGATCAGCTAAAAATAGATATGCACCCCAGGTACGTTTGGCTTCCTAACAGTTTAGGGTTTTCACTCGGCCACCAATGCTGTATGACGACTTGCATATTGGGGCAGTACCCCTCACTCCACGGCTCAGGTAAAACTGATAACCGCTTTGCCACAAACGACAGCTCTTGGTTTACCTCACGAGTGGGAACTAGTCAATCAAGTAGGGGTCGTTGCCCGTTTCGCTGGTAGGTCCTCTCAATGGGAAAACTACTTTGGGGTTCCTATGGTACTCCTCACAATGAGTTTTAAGGCTTATGCCCAAGTAGTTCCCACAGTTAAGTGGATAGGGATTATTCCCAGATTCGAAGCTGCAACAGATGAGAAAAAAAAATTGGCCGAAATTTCACCTAGCGAGCCCAAGAAATTGCTCTGATACCATATGTGATTAAGCTGCAATAAGTAATTAATGAAAACACACGAATAGCATAAATAACAGAACTCATAATCACTTTTATATTGATTGCAGGCCACTTCGAGGGGGAAACCTCCTTTGAGCAAGCTCAATACAAATAACTTCACGGTACCTTCATTGGTCTCAACACAAACTTATATACTAAGTCTAGGCGCCAATACCATGTGTCAATACAAACCATGGGCTAATACAAAATATGGATCAACAGTTACTACGGGACTTCTTACAAATCATATGCGTCCAACAACAATAATATGAACTATTGATCAACAAATACTACGGGACGACTTACAAAGCACATGTGTCCAACAACAATATACTAACAAAGTAAATAGAAGGGTTGACATGGTTTCTAACAGAATCATTGTCATCATTGGTGATTTCTCTCACATTTGTTAACAGTTCACATCATTGACCAGTAATCAAATGGTTTCTACCATGTTCGACTTCAACACCTTGTAATCACATGGCTAGATTCGTATCGTTTACGATTGGGTAGAAGACCTTGGACACCTTTGTGTAATTTGATTACGTCTAGGTTGTGATGGAGATTTATTCTGTATTGTCACACAGATCCACTTATGTATTGGTCATGGCTGTGTCATAATTGTCTCATGGATCTACGATTGTTCATAGTAGCCATGATTGTTCTACAGTCTATATCATCTCAGTACTCATGGATCTGCAATGTATTGGTTGGAAGCCATGCTTTGAGTCAATTGTTTCCGAGTATGGGATAGCCCCCCTCGATGGCATATCTAACACTTTGTTTCTATTTCAGCTCCTTTTTGCTCCCCTCGATGCTATCTCTGTAAGTATTTGTAAAGTCTTTCAGCCATCAGACTCTTCTAACCTCACACTTTAGGGGGCATCTGTTATACCTCAATATTACACATTACATCCGAGTGTCACATCCTTGCATCAGCGACCTAAATGACACTTTTCCTTAATAATCATTTGGACATCCAAATGCAAAAATCATTGGTTGAACACTGAAAGAAAACACTTTTTCTGCCATGTGTCACCCAATTTGACCCTGTTTGCAGACACTGCCGCGTCCTGCACATCTACTAGGGAGCGGTAGTTAGGATTACCGCGCCTTGCTCCTACCCTAGGGAGCAGTACTACCGTGTTATGCTCAGTTATATGGGAGCAGTAATCCAAAATTAACCTTTTGCCTTGGATTTTGGGATCTTGACTTTTGAGAGATATCATTGGGATTGCCACCTTTGATTCGATATCAACTCCTATCTCTGTTTAGTAGGATTGATCCACTAAACACTCCTTAGATCCATACTTCTCTCTTGTTGGTTAACCTTCCCACATGCTATAAGAGAGAATCCTTCCATGAGCCAAAGGGATGAGTTTTGGGGCATCCAACCTATGATCTTGAGACTTCTGCAGAGATAGCTAGAGGAAGCACTTGAAGCTGGAGGACTGGCTTGGGCATCAAGCAACCTTTGTAAGCACTTTTCAAGATTCTTAATAAGATAACTTGTCTTGTTTTTCCCATTTCATGTGTATTGTATGAATCTTTGATTTGAAATGTATCTAGTTTAGATTTGAACTTAACCTTTGCTTCAAGGTATTTGGAAGATTGCATGCTTTTCCTTTGTCTGATTTCAATAGGTTCTACATTGGAACTTCGAGATCAAGAGTTATAAGCGGGACAAACGTCGAATTGGAAGGTAAGTTACATCTTTCATCTCTTCTGAATACATTCAATCTTGTTGTGAATATTAGTTTAGGAACTCAAGGCAGCATTTGTTTATTTTTTGTCTTAGTTTAGAGTTGATCCATACCTCTCTGACCTAAGAGAGTTTATCTTTATCCATAGGGAGAAATATCTGCAACAATGTGTTAATAAAATATCTTTCATGGTTAAGAAATGTGCTTCTCATTTTGTATATAAGTGTAAATTTTGTCATATGTTTTATATTTTTCATATTGTATTTTGTGAACTTTATAATGTTGCGGGGAATGGATTTGGAGTATAGGAGAATTTAGTTGAGTTAGTCATTATTTGATTTGCATTAGATAGCTTAGTTTGATTATGTTATAGAAGTAGTTCATCTTTTAAACAACGATTAGAATATGTTATTTCTTGTTATCTTATCTTTTAAACAGTCTTCTCACTGACTCATTTGCACTGTAGGTTCATATGCACTAACCAACTAGCATTAAGATCATCCAAATTGCTTCTTTCCTTAAGTTTAAATTGTTTTCCTCCATCCGAACTGTTATTCGGACCGTCTTTCAGACTGCCATCCGAATCGTCATACTTTCCTTTATACTTTCTGCATTGTTTTTATGCTTGTTTAAAATTCAGTTTTTTTTCAGGTTTTCGAATTATATTATTTTCTGTAGTTAACCAACATTTATTTATGTAATTAGAACCTTGTTTTGATTAGCGTAATGTCTTGCTTAAGTTTCATATTCATTTTTAGTTATCCTTAGTTTCTAGTTGTACTTCGATCCATAGTTCATACTTTATCTCTAATTTCTTGACTTGTTACTGTTCTATAACTTGTTGTGCTGAGAGGTGCTCTACAGCCCAGTATGAGGGAGATCTTGTAACATTTGTCCATGTTTTTCCTTATTGTTGGTCATAAAAAAAACTGAATAATACAAAGTAAAAATTAAATATGAGGGAGATCGTGTAACATTTGTCCATGTTCGTCCTTATTGTCGGCCATAAACAAAAAAGAATAATACAAAGTAAAAAGTTAATATGAGGGAGATCTTGTAACGTTTTTCCATACTGTCGGCCATAAACAACAAAGAATAATACAAAGTAAAAAGTAAAAAAAACATGGACAAACATACAAAGTAATACAAATTAAAAAGAATAAAAAAACAATACAACATAAAACAAAGTAAAAAGGAATAATACAAAGTAAAACTTTTTAATACAAGAGGTTTGGACAAACATACAAAGTAATACAAAGTAAAAAGAATAAAAAAACAATACAACATAAAACAGAGTAAAAAAGAATAATACAAAGTAAATAATGCACCTCGGGATATTTGATCCCTCTCGGCGCTTGATAGAGCCTAGGATTTGGATCTAGGCTAGTTAATTTCAGTCTTAGCCTAGTTTACTTCATTTTTTATTAAGTAATATCATTTTCAATAGCACATTAGTTTTTCATAGTTTAATCATAATTCTAAGTTCAAGCCTTCCATCCCGCACATATAATATTTGCATCTCATAAGCTACCTTCCCAGGTTGACAATTGAGAGTTGGAATTAGATAGCATATATTTTACCCAACATATTTGTTCGTCTCCAACAAACCTGGGGTTAGGTAGCTTTTATTTATATTTAGGGGCCATCTCAAACAACTTACTTAGCTAGTAGGTTAAAAAGGTTTTGTAGGTAAATTAGGGCACAAATTCTACTTCTTTATACGATGGTAAAACAAAAACTAATGAGGTTTATAAATAGTAAGATACCCTATAAATGGATGCATGATGGATTTGGATTGTCAGTATACAAGGTTGACTGAGTAGGTACACTGGATGCTAGGTACTGGAGCTCTTCTATGGATTTGACAAAATAGTATTTTAAATTTTAAAAATCCTTTTTAATTGCTTTAAAACATAAAATTTTGAGCTGGAATAATTTGACTTGGTGCCCTTGATGACATCAGATATGGTCTGTGGGAACCACCTGACATGTGTCTTATTGGAAAATTTGGTTGATGTGGATGCCACCTTGGTACTCTCAGCATGCATGGAATCCTTGGGGAACTTTACTTTTGGGAGGAAACCACCCTGGTTTCTTATGAGTGGTAACGACTCACGGGATTAGTCATTTTGAAAATTACCTTCATGACCCGTTATCAATCAAAATTATCCATGCGTCCCTAGTGTTTTTGGGCCAACAAATAATCGAGAGTGAATTACAGGGCATGCACTTTTAGGCATTTTATTGATAATAATCATTGATATCCAACCCATTTCTCTAATTATCTCGCTACCACTACTTATCCTCCATGCACTTTATCAGTGCATTATTGATATTAGTTGTTGGATGACTTTAGATCTGATGGTATCCCACACTGCAATAAATATGATCTCCTTTATCTATTTAGCCCTCGGTATTCCACCCATGGTCATGTGCTTTATCTCTTTTCCTTTAGCTTAAGTGCTCATCCTTCTTGATATGCTTTGATTTTCATCACCTTGATGGATTACCACTATAATTTTTAACATCTTTATACACGATTTAGAATCTTTGAATTCCCTAAAAGATATTATTACTAACATCAGCTCCAATGGGGACAACTATTTTTTTCACAAACTATTAAGAACTACATATTAGTGCCTTTGCTATTGGGATATGGAGTCTCTTTTTCTCAGATAATTTTACACAATGACCAATGTTTTTATATTTGCAACATATTTACAAGCTTGGTAATGCAAAACTGGAAATGGAAGTGCTAGAAATAAATTGGAGGGAAAGAAAACATAACTTTAAATGTTTATATTCTATTATGTACATATCTTCTAGTTGCTCCTTTTACGTTTTAGTATAGAAAGAAGTGCTTGAGAAACCTACCATTGAAAACAAATTCTATGACTTCACCATTTAGTTCTACAAGAATGTAGGTGTTGTTTCCTCATACTACTAATATAGTATAGGGACCTAGCCAAAGTTTGTCAAACTTTCCATGATTTCCTTTATCTTCTCTTATGGCATCCCATTTTAGAACTATGTCCCCTGGTTGGAGGTATCTTTCTATATCATTTCTATAAAAATTCATCTTCATCTTTCTCTAATGTTCTTGAAAATTCATATTTATTTGATCCTTGTTTTACTATAATTCAATCAAGTGATACATCCTCTTGATCATGTCATTTGGATCTTCTATGTCATCTTGGATTAGTTTTAGCACATGAAATCCTAATTGGATAGGTAGAAGTGATTCCTTTCCATATACCAACTGAAAATGAGAGGTTCCAATTGACCTTTTACACTTATCCTATCATGCCATAATGCATATCTTAAGATCATATCCCATGCTCTTTTATTTTCAGACAACATTTTCTTAATTATTCTGAGGAAGCTTTTGTTAGATGATTCTACCAACCCATTCCACAGGGGATAGTATGGGGTGGAGTTCCCCAAATCACCATTATATATTTGGCAGAACTCTGTCATTTTAAATTATTCAAATTCTTGAGCATTATCAACAACGATCTTTCTTCGGAATCCAAATCGTAAAAGAATTTATGATTATCGTGTCATTTGTCGAGCTTCTAGTTGGAATGGCCTCAAACAAAAATGCTTCAATTTATACTTACATGCAAATAATTGACACTCAACATATTCTCTTATCATTTTATTAGCATCAATTGTTGAAATATTTAATCACCATCTAGACCTTAGAGAACTTAAAAAACATGTGATGATTATCCCCAAGTGTTCCCCAAAGGATGCTTCAAAGTAAATTTTATGAAGGCTAGGCGCCCTGATCTACTTTATTCCTACTTTACTGAGTTAAAGCCAATTTTGCACTACTTTTCTCAGGATTAGGATGAGGTAAGTTCTCTTTGGTGTCTTTGGAAATTTTGCATGATGTTTCCTCAAATCCTTCCAGATTTTTATCCTAAAAATCCTCCATCTTGTTTCCTTTTGGTCACTCATGGCCTAACTAAGATTTATTATCCAATTCGTGACCTCTTGCTTTGATTTGGACTTAGTAAGTTGTTCTAGATGGAGATTTTTACTAAATCTAATCCTGCCAATAGTAAGTATTATGAATTGCCTCCAAGGAATTCAAATTTCTCTTCTGAGATGTATTGTTTAATGTACAATCATTTTTCATTAATAGATTGCTGAGAGTTTATCAAATTGTCTTTTTTCTTATGTGTTTCTGTCTCACTTTTCTTCTCAATTATCCACAATTCTCTGTTTTGAGTCTTAGTGAAGATTACATTGGTGCTTAGATCCTTATCTTGTGGAATTCTTGTTTGCATTAGGGCCATAGAATTATGACTTGGTATCATAGATTAAGGAGCATAGCTACTTGTATTAGCACATAAGAAGCAATGGAGTTTCCACAGAAATCTTGGGGAAATAACCTTGCTTTGGCTCTGCCAAATAAATATTCCTAGTTGCGAAGCACTCCCAGAAGTGCCTACTATATAAGCATAGCTAATTATATTTCAATTAATATTCCATATATATCTTCAATTTTTCTTTTTGCATGTGTTTTGTGAAGGTACAATTTCATGGATTCGAAATCAAGTAACTATGCTGAGTGGAAATTGAAGATGGTTGCATATCTTGAGAGCCATGAGCTCTTTGATGTGTATGTTGGAATTGTGGCAGAGCCAGATTCCTCTAAAGAGAAAGATGTTTGGATGAATGATTTTGATAGAGCATTAGGATCCATGTGTCTTACCATTCCTCCTAGAATGCGCTATCTCATTGACACCATTGAAGACCCAAGTGAGATATGGTCCATATTGGACAAAGAATTTGGAAAGAAGAATGGAGAGATTGGTACAAAACACTTGGAAAGTGAATTTGGAACCTCCTTAAGTGTTCTTCCTCCGAAAGTCTCAGACTCAACCCTCTCGGAAGAAGTTGTTCAAATATAAGAAGAAGAAATTGCAGAACTTTCTTCAACACATTCAGTTCATGCTCAAGATGATCTCTTTGTTTTGAATGCTTCATCTTCTTGCCATGAAGCAGAATATGAATAGAAATCATTTGTTTCTCTATAATATTATGAGGATCATAAATCCTCATCCTATGATGATGATGATGAAGAAGGTTCAACTATTGGAGTTGCTACGGCTGTTGAATATGAATCCATCCATTCATTGTTCTCATATCATTCTTCATATTTAAACCTTGAGGATGATAAGATAATTATTGGTTATCATGTGCATACTTCACAAGTTGATGGTGCACAATATTCTTATCTAATGGATGATTTGAAGGATAGATCAGATTTTAAGGGTGCTCCATTTTCACTCACATATTGTGTTCTCATTCCTTCTACCTACTCCTATGTGTTGACTGGCGAATTTCCTCGAAGTTTCATTGAAGATGGAGGACACCATCAATTGCTTAGGATTGATTCTCAAGCTTATCAAGACTTATTTGGACATGATATTACCTTTTATGGTTCAATGTTCAAGTCTAATGAGCAGCTACACATGATCTCCTATCATACTTCTACTGTTGAGGATCCTGTATCAGTTATTTCTCTAGAATATCATATTTCTTCTCATGAGTTTGCCAATGTGAAATAATATCGTTTACTAGATGTTTTGGAATCTATATCAAGCTATTGGAGCTGGTGCATTCACTCTCTTTGGTCCCATTCCTCCTACCTATTCCAAAATGGTCACATGCACACTTCCTCAAGGTGCAAAAGAAGTTGGGGACATTATGAATTCACTTGGACACTTGCTCCTCACACTTGGAGCTAATTTGAAGTCCAAGCCACCACCATAACATCAAATTTCATTTTGATCTACTTTTACCTCTATTGGTTCAAAGTTCAAGGATCCTCATGACATTTCCATCATGTTGGCACACATTCTTGGAGCTTCTCATGGTTCAATTTGCAAGTTCCAGGATCTTCATTGGCACATTTGGGATAAGACATCTCATCTTGCAAAGATGAAAGAACCTCTTGATCTATGAGTTTCCAATCATTGGCCACACTAGCCTTCTTTGGACTGTTATGTTCAAATTTACGAGGTGAAGTGAAATTTTGTATACACTCCATGTTAAGTTTTAGGGGGGGTTTTGTTCCCATGGGGTTTTCCTTCTTACATCAAGTTACATGGATAATAATTGTAAAGGGTGACCATAGGCCATAGTTTCCTGGGCCCTCATAATAAATTTACTCACCTATGTCAAGCTTAAGGGGGCGGGGGTGTTGGAATATTTAATCACCATCTAGACCTTATAGACCTTAGTTTATTAATTTAGGTTGATTCTTAGGTGATTATACCATGGTAGATGTTGTTCCTTCCATATTTTCCTCCTGAAAAGCATCCATATTGCTTCCTTTCGGTCACTCATGGCCTACCTAAGATTTATTAGTTAATTTGTGAACTCTTGCCTTGATTTGGACTTAGTAAGTTGTTGTAGATGGATATTTTTACTAAATCTAAGCCTACCAATAGTGAGTATTTCGAATTGCCTCCAAGGTATTCAAATTTCTCTTCTGAGATTTATTATTTAAAGTACAATTATTTTTCATTAATATATTGATGATAGTTTATCAAAAAAAAAATCTTATGTGTTTCTGTCTCACTTTTCTTCTCAATTCTCTATAATTATCTATTGTGATTCTTAGTTAAGATAACATTGTTTCTTAGATCCTTAGCTTTTGGAATTATTTCTTCCATTAAGGTCATATAATTATGACATCAACAAACAATTTGGGCCAATGGTAGCTAGCTCTCATATCTTTGTGTGCTGCGGCTCTCCAAGCATGGTGTCATTCACATATTCATTTTTTGAACTCCGTAATAATTCCTTATGTCTCCTCTGCTATCACAAAGTTCAGTAATATACCTTTAGGATCCTTCCAGTAGATGTATTCATCCAATATACAATATTTAACAACTCACAATTTCAAAGATATGACCTATGACTTAGTCATATGCTCAGGACCTTCAAGATGCATTAGATATAAAAAAAATGATTTGTACCATGGAGAGTCTATAAATTTTGGATTTACTTTCATTCCAGTACTTTGGAAACCTTCTTTCTCTCTAGTTTCTTCTTCTTCTTCTGTTAGTTCTGCCACCATATTTAGATATGGTGCTTCACAATTTGATTCAACCAATAGTTTTTCCAAGCCTCGCCCTTTGACCAGTTTGGTAGGATTGATTTGTAAGACATATTCTTTTATTTTGGAAATCCATTTACGTCTCTTTCCTTCAATGTCTATTTAGTTGAGTATATCTTTGATAGTACTATGTAGCACATAAGCAATTACAAGTGAGTGTAACAAGTAGCACCTGAATTAAATCAATGCTTTAACCATGACATAAGCTTGCTTCTCCATTAGACTATACTTCAATTCTACATCTCTTAAATATTTATTGAAAAATGTAGTGGGTTGTTCATATTCCTCCTGTTTCTTTTAGAGAAGGACAATGCAATAATGTTAGAAGAAGCAAAAGAGAAAACAAGGAAAGGCTTAGTAGAATTTGAACTTATAAACATAAGGGCATCTCCCAAATCCCTTTTGATATGCTTAAAAGATTACCTGGATTCTTTAGTCCACTTGATTTCATTTTCCCTTTTTAGCGTATTACTAATGTTTCTTATCATCTCAACTAGATTTGGGATAAATCTCCTCTTGAATTTTCCCATGAAGGATTGTACTTTTTACTTTTATTTTTGGGAATCTCTACTGAGTGTATAGATACCACTCTTTCTAGATCAATTATTACTCCATATTTGGAGACAATGTGTCCCAATGACTTTCCTTCCTACAAGGCAAAGTGTGATTTCTTGGGATTGCGGGATAATCCATACCTTCTGCATTTATTGAATGTTTTCTTCAAGTGAGATAAATTCTCTTCATCTATTTTAGAATAAAGAGTCATGTCATGAAGATATATCACAATAAATTTATCCCTCTCTCCTTCAAATACTATATCCATGGCTCGTTGAAATGTTGCTCCTGCATTCATCAACCTAAAATGCATCTCATCATACATGAATGTTACCCAAGGGGTTGTGAAGGTTGTATTTTATTTGTCCTCTTCGCTCATTGAAACCTAGTTCTATGCTTAAAAACCATCCATCTGTTAACACCCAAAAAGTGCTCACTAGCTCATTTACCACATTATATGGCTCATTTGTCCATTTTCCTACCATATTTTCATTAAAATCCCAAAAAATCCCATTAAAAAGCCTCCAAAAGGCCTAAAATGCCTCCAAAAGGCCACAAAACCATCAAAATAGCCTAAAAAAGGCTAAAAAACCCCCTTTTGCTCCAAAAATAGCAAAAATCCCCTAAAAAGGGAATAAAAAATATAAAATAATGAGGAAAAGGAGGAAAAAACCCTATACAGCTGCCTAAAACCATGTGTTTCCCAAAACCATGGGTCAGCACTCCACCACCAAAAAACTATAAATAGGTGATGGAGATCCCTTACTTCATATCCACAATCACAAGCACCCTTACTCTGCCAAAATCTCTCTCGAAACCCTAGTTCACCATTGAACTATTTTCACCTTGAGAGCCACCTTTGGCCCATCCACACCATTGGAGAAGGAGAAGGAGCATATTGAAGCTAGGAGCATCCTCTTGGACACTGCAAAGGGCTTCATCAAACCTTTACATTGAAGGTAACATTAATAGAAAAAGTCATTCTTTTCATTTGATGTTTATGTTTCATGCTTGTTTTAGAATTAATTTAATTTCTGTTTTAGCTTAATTTATTTACATTTACTGAACTGCTACTAAGGAGTCCATTCTCCTTAGTAGGTGCTCATTTGCACAAGCTAGGGGTAAAACCCTAGCTACAGTTTTGGCGACTCCACTGGGGATCGAACCCAGAATCTACAGTTTTGGTGACTCCCCTAGATTTCGAATTTCTGGTTTCCGTTTTTAAATTTTTTCCTTTCGGCTGTCCCTTTCGGCCGCCGCATACCGCGTTTTTTCTCTCTGCAGTCGCGTCCCGACCGCGCCTTTCAGGCCTTTACCTGCGATCCGACCGCGGCTCTCAGACTGCTTCCGACGCCCTGCCGGCGGATTCAAGTCTGTTACCTGCGATCCGACCGTGGCTAATCAGCCTGTTTGCCGCGATCTGACTGCACCTGTCAGCCTTTTTCCCGCGTCCCGACTGCGGCTTTCTGCCTCTTTCGTGCGTCCCGACTGCGCCTGTTAGCCTCTTTTGCCGCGAACCGAATGTGTCTTTTTCCCTGTTTCCTGCGTCGCGACTGCCTCTGTTGGCCCGATAGCCGCGACCTGACCGCCGCTGTTTCCCTCAAACCCGCGGTCGGCCTGTTCTGATCCGCCACAGACCCGCGGCCTGGTTTCTGCTTTTTTCCTATTTTGAGCCCAGCCCCTTTCGCTGCAATATTTTCTGCATCTGAACAGCCCTCTGTCCCACCTGCAGCCTCACTACCTTACAGCCTTTCTGCAACATAATTTCTGTTCCCTTTACAGAATCTTTTTAAAATTTCAGTATTTTTAATTCAGAAAATTTTGCAAGTTAAAAGTTTCAATTTCAGCATTATTGATAGATTGGAAGTTGCCCCCCCTTGTGGCACTTCTATTTTTGGGATCATTACCTCACGAGCACACACTCTGTCACATAAATCAAGTGAGCCTTAAAAAGTACCTAATTGAACCAACATTCTAACCCCACTTGGGGAACACAAAAGAATCATTGTAGTTAGGTAGGGTCGGGGGGATAGGCTTCCAATAACACCCCTCGGTCACTTTCACTTGAGACATAGTTGTTGTCCAAATAGGGAACCAAAATCCCCTAGTACTTTTTGGCACGGTCAAGACCAGTTTATCAGAGGGCCTCTCCCTTAGGAGGGTTGAAGTCGGGAGACTGGTTCCGAAGGCCTGAGTGGAATACCGCACTCCATTCAGTAACCGAAGGGCTACCTTTCGCAGTTCGCGGGATATCCCTGTATAGGGGTATTGCGGTCAACGAACTAAACGGCAGATTCACCTTTCTGGACGTGTCATGAACGGGGTATCTTAGTTGCCATTCTTCTAGGATTGACTACCCGGTGTCCCTCCCGGTAGGGGGATATCATAGCCACTTGGCTTTCCTACTCATATTGTCTGACTTGGATTTCATCACCTTGCAGAGGATATGTTTAGTTGAGTCAGAATACTTTTAGCTAGGTGTTTGCATGCTCCTTTACCTCCCTTTGGTCTAGTGAGTCCACCATTTTTCTTTTGTAGGAAACCTGCTGCTTGTTGGTATTCTGACCATCTTTGTTGATACTCCACCTATTGTAGCACAGCTGCTGCAGTGGGTGTTTTGAGTTGGTTGTTGGCCTGAGTGCCTTGCTTTTTAGCTCTCCTTCTGCACACTCGGTTGCATTAGGATTTTTGAGCTGTTTTTATACTCACCTCAACCCACAGAGACTAGACACCATCTGTCACCATTGAGTCCCCGAGACATTCTCGGTGCCTCAGGGGCGAGCCCCCACAGCACGGTTCTCTTGACACCACTCGTCATAGATTCCGATCATTGTCCGTTGATACCACTCATCACAGATCCAGAGCCTTGTCACTTGAATCCACTCGTCAACGACGTAGGACTCCGTCACCAGATAGTGACGCTCCTTACTTTACCTCTGATTCTGACGAAGAGTCTGAGAACCCTATTTATACTGCCCCTACTAGCCCCATGGCTGGTACGACTTCCACTCCATTTGTCATAGGGACCATTGGTGGCACATCCACCACTACACCAGTTACTACACCTGTTTTGGGTATGCCCTCCATGGGACCCTCATCTACCGTACCCCTCATGGTACCTATTCCCGCAGCGAGAATACCTATCCCCACTACATCAGTGGCTCACACTACCCATGGTGGTGCTGGACCATCCTCCACTACCTCAGTTCCCCCACTTGGGGGCACCACCCTAAATCTTGTCCCTCCACTTGGGGGCACTGGCCCCAACTTGGTCCAAAGCACTACTGTGTCACACCCTTCTTCCAGTCTTCCATTCATGGCTAGCCTTAACCTACCTGAATTGGCCAGATTGACCAACGATCCCATTCGACACGACCCTACATGGCCTCATATGCCTACCAAACTACCCTCTGACATCCCTAAGTTCGAGGGCAAGGCCGGTGAGGACCCACAAAACCATATCATGTCTTTCCACCTATGGTGTTCCTCTAACTCCATTGTGGATGACTCTGTTCGCCTCCGTCTCTTACAGCGCACCTTCACGGGCTCTGCAGCCAAGTGGTATATCGAGCAACCTCATGGGACCCATGCCACCTTTGCTTCCCTGGCCTCGACCTTCCTGCAGTTCTTCCAGTTGCCTGTCCGCTATGACGCGGGCGTTGAGATCCTTCTATCTTGTAGACAAAACACGGCTACCCATATCACGGACCACATCCATGAGTGGCGTCGACGCCGTAGCTTGTGCAAGATCAAACTTGACGAGCGTATCTTCCTAGATTGGTTCCTCAAATCCCTTCTCCCGGTTATCGCTAAATATGTAGCCTCAGAAAGACCCCAGTCTGAAGAAGAAGCCATCCTTAAGGCCCAACAGTTCGACCTCATCTACGCCCAATCGGGTTACCTTTATACCATTATACCTGACGCCCCTCGCGGCGAGTCCTCCCAGCATGATGCGCCGGGGGCATCCCACGCTGCAGATGGTATCATTGGCCGTGTTTCTTCGCATCCCCAACCATTTTCTATAGCACGTCCTACCCCTGGCCCCGACCTGTCGCGGGCTACTTCACAGTCCGGAGCAACGAACTCGTATGCTCCCATGACACATCACCATTCCCATGGACCCTCATGTCCACCTCAGTGCTTCAGGTATGTGACTCCTTCTTATGCTCCTCCAGTCGCCCCTCAGCCTTACTACCATCAGCAGGCTGTCTCAGCTCCTGCGCCTTCACAAGCCCCACCAGCTTATTATCCGCCACAGGCAGCCCCTGGGGCACATCCAAAACCTGCTCCGCAGTCCTATCAGCAACCCCCTCAAGTTGCTGCACCTGCTCAGCCTCAACCTACATATCATCCTCCGCAGCCTACTCCAGCACCTGCGCAACCTCAAAATCCACCTGCTGCCCAAGGGCAAGTTTACGCCCAACAGAACCCGCAGCAAAACCAGAATAACCAACGAAACCAGGGCCAACAAAACCGCGGCAAGGGCCGTAATCGGGGGAACAACTAACCTGCAGACCAAGCTGGTCAACCGGCTAATCCCCCTGACAACAACAATGCGGCCCCCGCTAATCAAAACCCTGATCGCCCGCCCAAGCAGGCTAAAAACCCCAATTTGCGAACGAACCACCCTTGTTCTATTTGCGGGGTCTATGGACACTATACCCATGCTTGCCCACACTTGGAGCGAGCTCGACAACTCTGGGTTGACGAGGCCCATCGCCAAGGGCATGCGGCTCCCCAAGCGCCACCCAACCCCCCCCAACCTCAACAACCCCCTTTGGTGCTGCAAAACCCCTTACCGACCCAAGGCGTAGTGAATACTCATCCGTTGGCTCCCCATCAAGCCAATGCGGCCCAACAACAACAGATCACCTACGCTGCTCCTGATCAACCCATGTTTGACTCAGGTACCCACCACTTATTGATGATGTCATCTGCTGATGTCAACCTCCAGACCCGTCGGAACCAATACAGCTCCACCTCTGAAGCCCCTCCCACGGATAAACATACTAACGCTCATCCCACCGATCAGGCGTTACGTATACCTCTGCCTCCCATAGATGGCGCTGCGAAAGCACCTCGTTTCCCACTTCGCCGAATCAACAATAACCCTAACGCGCGCGCTGCGTCAAACTACAACATCGTAGACGACCTAGCCCAATCTCCCGCAGCCATGTCTGCGTTAGAAGTCTTGAAGAACTTCCCTTCCCAGCGCAAGACTTTACTTTCCGCCATTGGGGGGATTGACCCAACTGATTCGCATTTGATGGCATTTGATTTAGACCAGTCTGAACCACGCCTACCTTCCAGCTTAGCCTTCCAAGTTACTGTCTCCGTTAGGAATCTTGTCATCCATCAGTGCATCATCGATGAGGGTGCCTCCACATGCGTCATGTCTACATTTGTATGGCAGAAGCTAGGATCCCCTCCTCTCCAGCAGTCCACCACTGCATTACGCGCCTACGACGGTCGTTCGGCTCAGCCCCAAGGCCTCCTAGCCAATGTCCCCATCCAGTTAGGTGGAAAAATGGTCCTTATTGATATAGAGGTAATCAATGCCCAATTGGATTACAACCTTCTACTTGGCCGCAGCTACATGTATGCCATGCGGGCGGTCGCCTCTTCTGTCTTTCAGACCATGATGTTCCCCCATGAGGGACGCGTGGTTAAGATTGACCAGCTCACCTACTATGATCCCAGTGCTCCTGCGGCACCGGAAAATGTTCTCCCCATGGTTGAACAACCTGTTTCTCCTGCCACCACCTCGTTTGTTTCCTCTTCGGGGCCTGGAGTCTACTCAGACGCGCCGATGACTTCCACCTTGCAATCCATTCCTCCGTCGTCATCTACACTCGAAATGTCTGACTTATGTACCTTGTCCCACGACAACCTACCACCTAATACTCAACCACCCTTGTTTCCTAAACCACCATTGGTACCTAGCCACATTGGTGTTACACCGATCCATACGATCCCCTTCCTAGTCCCTCCATCGGGAGTAGTAAGCGCCCCGGTCATGGCTACCCTTAGCCTCCCTAGGTTAACCTTGGGATTACCTGTATGGTATCTTTCGCCTCCCGTTCGCCTGCCGACACCAGATGTCGTCCTCCAACCGGTGCAACCCATGGCTACTACCACTCAGCCACCTCCCGGTGTCTCTACCCCTTCGTCCTCCACGACACCTCCTCCTACTCCCAAACCCACTGGGGGCAGAGGTCCACAACCTTACACTGTCGTACCACCTCCAAACACAGTCAAAAACCCTCCAGTATTTCGTGCTCCTCCCAAATGCTCACTGTGCGACGAGTTGGGCCATGCCACTCACCAATGCCCACAGTTACCCGCATTGCAGAAGCACATGCAGATGCTCGACGATGACCCCAACATCCCAACTGTTGAATTAAACCCCACTCCCAAGCCTAAGGATAAGTCCCTACGTACCAACCACTCCTACGCCATATGCGGTATTTACGGGCATTATTCACATCATTGTCCCGATCTCCCGGATTACAGTGCAGCTCTCTATGAGATGAATAATCTGGATCTTGAGACGGCACCACCTACCATTGAGGAGATCTACCCCCTAGACTCTTCACCTTCTGGAGAGGTTAATACCATCTATATGATCTCTTCCACCACTACCCCCTCGTCAACCGATTTGACGACGCAAACTTTCCGTACCGATGAGGAGATTCTTGAGGCCCTAACTGCCCCGGATTATCCCTGGGATGACATGCACCACCGTTCCTATTTCATCCCAGAAGAATCCTCCTCTAGCACCGCTACCCAATACGCGGTTGAATCCAAAGACTTCCTTCCCACCAAGGTCGACTGGTTCAAGGACCCTATTCCTGCTCCGGATGCCTTCGAGGAAGGTAACATGGCCAACATCTCACCTGTCATCCAAGTTGATATCGCTGCCCCAGGACGTGCCCCTGAACTCATTACTTTAGGAGCATTCTGCAGTAAACAAGAGATTGAGGACTACACAAACCTCTTCCAAGAATTCCGTGATGTCTTTGCCTGGTCCTATACCGAAGTGCCCGATCTTGACCCCGCCATCATAGAGCACCACCTTGACACCTCTGAGTCAAGGGGCATAATAGATTCCCTCGACCCTGGGATAGGGGGCATGATCAATCATTTTGAACCTTCCCCATCACATCTATCTCAGCACGTCAATGAACCCATTGTTCAAACCCACACATATGTGATCCATAATCACAAACCCCATGCACATAGCATGGGGGCAAGTCATTAACCCTGCTCACTTTTTCACACTTGTGATCTCAACCATTTTTGAGGTCACATATCACTTGTAGATTTGATTTGATTTGATACACCTAGTATTCTTCCCCCACGGGTCATCATTTCTCCCCACCACTGCATCCTTGGCTTGGTGGGCTCACCTTTATTTGCAACCATTTTTTAACCTAGTTAGTTCCTTTTACCATTCCGGAGTCCTTATGACCTCCGTTTTTCGCACCATTTGCACCGCCGGATTCATATTTCCGTGCCCGTGACGATGCTTGAGATCATTTCTCGGTCTCACCAGGACCAATATCAACATTGTGTCCAGACACCACTAGTCGCCTCGGTTTATGTGCCACATCGGCCGTTCTCCGTTTTTCACATGTTTTATATCATCGGATTCATTTTTCCGAGCTGGTGACGATATTTGAGATCATTTCTCGCTCTCACCTCCAGATTTTCCGGGCATTTTCCAAAATGCCCCCGTCACCTTGGTTTGCGTGCCACATCGGCCGTTCCCCGTTTTTGGACATCCTTTATATCGCCGGATTCATTTTTCCGAGCTCGTGATGATGCTTGAGATCATTTCTCGGTCTCACTTGGTACAATTTCAACATTGTGTCCCGACACCTTGCTGCCTCGGTTTGCGTGCCACATCGGCCGTTGTCGGATTGTTCCACTTTTTAACATGAGCCATTCACTCCTGTCACACTGCAAATATTTCGTTATTTTGCCACCATTTCATCTACCCCGCAAGGAGGCCCACCAGTGTTCCCCACTACCCTCGTTCTTGGTCCTCATTACTGTTCCTTGATTGAACACTTCCTCCTTGCCTGGCCATTCCTTTTGTTCGGTATAATTTTATCTCTTTTTCGGGCCGGACAAGTCCTTTAGGAAAAAGGCACTTAGGGAGTTTCCGTTAAGCTCTTTTCTGACTCCTAAAAGAATGAAAAGATCGCCGAGCAATCTTGCTTCCTTTCATGCTCATTAAAGTACCTGAAAGGGCGTCTATCTGGTATAAGTTTAACCCTTTTCCGGACCTGGTAGACTAATTACGAAAAAGGAATACTCTAGTCACACCGGCTAGAAGAGTTCTTCATTGCATCCTTTTATGCTTCTTTGGGCCTTGGAGACTAAATCTACGAAAAAGCAACCCCCTGGAGTCTTCTTACTTGCTTTCAGACTCTCTAAAATTGAAAGCAACCACGAGCATGAGTTGTCCTGGGCTCGTTAAATCCACACGACAGTACCATTCCATCATTTCAGAGTCTTCTTATCGCTTTCAGACTCTTTAAAATTGAAAGCCACCACGAGCATGAACTGTCCTGGGCTCGTAAAATCCACACGACAGTACCATTTTACACACACTTCTTCTAGTTCATTAACCCATGAAGAAGTCTCCTCCTGTGCCTCCTGGCACTATGATCGATCATCTCGGCAGCACCCCCAATCAGGTCGCCTTTGTTCAGAGTATTCTGCAGTCTCTTGCCATTTTACACCAGCTTGAGTCTCCCTCAGCCAGTTATCCTCCCAGATCCAATACAGCTATGATCCCTTTCCCCTTAGTCAGTTTCATATGCTGCCAGATCATTCCCATTATCATACTATGAACAAAGGAAGTTTGAGTCCACCCACTCTATTTGCCCAGTTGTCACCACCAGTTTGCCAGTCCTGCCATCAGTACTATCACATTTCGGTTGTGTACCTCGCGCTCCTGTCAAGGAAACATCATTGCCTTGATAGTTGCAGGTCTCCCTCTGTCGACGACAGCTCCTCTATTCCAGAGGATAGGCCCAGAGGTCCCTACGCCTTGGACTTATCACCATCTGTGGTAAGTGCCTACGGATCATTCTGAGAGGAGTCATCATTGCCTCTCCGAGTGGTTGTTCCTCACATGCTCGACTTCAGCACCTTGATCGCATCGTTGAGGATCGCGTAGGATTATATCCCATCAGTTTTTAGTCGAAGACCCCGGATTTCCCCCGACTCTAGCACATTGGTGAGTCACTTTGGAACGCCCAGTTATATGTTCCCGTGGATGTCCGGGCTGCGTTGGCGATCGTATTCGGAAGCCTTCCAGTTATATGCTTCCTTGAGTACCCAGTTTCCGTCCTAGATCAGTTCCAGTTCAGTGTACCATTACGAGTGTACCCCTTGTCACTCTGATCCAGCAGCTCATTAGTTCCTTTGGTAACACACTCAGTAGCACTGTTGATTATTCCAGTGTATCAGTTTTTTAGCTCAGACATGGTCAGCTCAGCAGTATGTCCCAGATTTTGTGTCCCCTCTGGACCCTTATGATGTACACAGTGGCTATGTATCTTTCAGGTCCCTCTTTTTCGGGCCTCACAGTTTTTTATGTATCTTGATACGAGCATGGGTATGCCCGCCTCGTCCATATATTGAGATTATTCCTCAGTCAGTATTTGAGGTCATGTACATTTCAGGTCCCCATTTTTGGACCCCATTGTTATTGTTATATTCTGATACGAGCATGGGTATGCCCGCCTCGTCCATATGATCAGATGATTCCTCATCCATTATTGAGGTTATGTACTTTTAGTTCTTGCAGTTGTTCGGGATCGTTGTTCTGGGCTCCAGTTTGTTTCTTCTCTTCTCTCCACTCCCAGGGAAAACCATTCATGACTTATGATGTCCATTGGCCATACGATGAGCTCCTGCCCTCGCACATCAGGGGGCAATCTGTTAACACCCAAAAAGTGCTCACTAGCTCATTTACCACATTATATGGCTCATTTGTCGATTTTCCTACCATATTTCCATTAAAATCCCAAAAAATCCCATTAAAAAGCCTCCAAAAGGCCTAAAATGCCTCCAAAAGGCCACAAAACCATCAAAATAGCCTAAAAAAGGCTAAAAAACCCCCTTTTCCTCCAAAAATAGCAAAAATCCCCTAAAAAGGGAATAAAAAATATAAAATAATGAGGAAACGGAGGAAAAAACCCTATACAGCTGCCTAAAACCATGTGTTTCCCAAAACCATGGGTCAGCACTCCACCACCAAAAAACTATAAATAGGTGATGGAGATCCCTTACTTCATATCCACAATCACAAGCACCCTTACTCTGCCAAAATCTCTCTCGAAACCCTAGTTCACCATTGAACTATTTTCACCTTGAGAGCCACCTTTGGCCCATCCACACCATTGGAGAAGGAGGAGGAGCATATTGAAGCTAGGAGCATCCTCTTGGACACTGCAAAGGGCTTCATCAAACCTTTACATTGAAGGTAACATTAATAGAAAAAGTCATTCTTTTCATTTGATGTTTATGTTTCATGCTTGTTTTAGAATTAATTTAATTTCTGTTTTAGCTTAATTTATTTACATTTACTGAACTGCTACTAAGGAGTCCATTCTCCTTAGTAGGTGCTCATTTGCACAAGCTAGGGGTAAAACCCTAGCTACACCATCATGGATATTATGTTTGCCCCTACCACTCTTTGCAAAACTTGATCCATTTTTGGCAAGGGGTGTCCTTTAAAGATCATTGATTCAAGTTTCTGAAATCTACACATACTATGATTTCCCCGCTATTTTTCTTCACCAATACCAAATTTTCTACCCACTCTAAATATCTCATAGAAATTATTATTTTTGCATCCAATAATTTCCTTACTTTCTTTTCTATTATGGGTAACAAAATAGGAATGCTTGGCAGGACACCTAGTGATTTATCTATACTAATCACTAGTTGTCAATGCACCGGTACACCTAGTCATCCAGTCCCAGATCAACATCCAAATAGAGCTCCACATCATAAAGTCTTCCTCCATGTCATAAAGTCGGGTAATTCATAAACCTCCATAAATTTTTCCGTGTTTACTTTGGTAAACACTAAAATATACCCTAGAATAATCAGTACACTAGTTTTATCCCCTATCCAATGATCCCTATAGATAAAATGTCTCAGCAAACTGAAAGTTTTACCCCTAAACCCAAGGACGCATAAAATGAAAGTGTTTAGGATCGTCAAGCTGATATTTTTGACACTCCCATAACCCACTCTGACCTACATCCAATCCTAAGGGAAGCTTGATCCCTAGATCCACATATCAAGAACCCTCCAAGCTATGGGATTCGAACCTAGCCCGCTCTGTATGCCTTCGTGCAGTGTATTTCCCATAATTCATCAGTTTGTGTTTTGCCTATTTTTCCAATAATAAGAAAGCAATCATGTCCTCTGATTTGTCCAAAGTGTTATGTAACATCAAAGCCAAGAATCTGCAAGAAATGTTTGTTATTCTAGAATAGGTAGACGTACAACCTATTGTTGATGTCTTTGTAACTTTGGAATGTATTTCATATATGTATATTGTATTCCTATAGAGATGTTATTATTCCTCTATACGGAAGTATTTGTATTCCTATAGAGATGTTATTATTCCTCTATACAGAAGTATTTGTATTCCTATAGAGATGTTATTATTCCTCTATACGAAAGTGTCGTCATCTATATTGTAAGTGTCGTAACGTATACTTCATGGGTTATTATACCACCTTGATGGGGTCGGCCCTGTATGAGTCATGTGGGTAAAATGGTTATTAGACCACCCTCGTGGGGGTCGGCCCTGTCACCATTATGTTATGTGGTTAAGTTAAGGCCGACCTTGTAAGGTTATTAGGCAAGTCAAGTTAGTGTATAAATAGAGTGCGAGAGGCACTTTATTTGATCATTCACTTTCTCACTCTTACACTCATTGGAGAGTGGTGCACTAGTGAAGGAGGAGAAGCTATTGCTAGGAGTATATCTCTTCTGCTTGGGTTGTATCATTTCTTTATCTATCTATGAGGAGGTTGCGGGCTTTTTCACCTTCTTGGTTTTCCCCGGTGAAACTCTGTGTCTCTTGTGTGCTTGCAATATTGTGTCTATGATTAATATGCTGTAGATATGCTATACATGTTGTTCTCTCAGTTAAGATCCTAGATCAGATTGAAGTAAATTCTGAAAAACTAATATGGTATCAGAGCTACCCTGAAAGAAGGCATGGTATGGCATTTATGACACTTGTTGCACTTGCGAAGCTAGGGCTTGATATAGAAAAAACCAGTCATCGTAGAACTTTCGCTATAAATTCATTTCAACGAGGTTTCAAGATCTAAAAATATTACAAATGTAAGATAAGATCCCCATGTACCTTGTATCCAAAGGAGAGCCTCTAGTTCGTTGTACTTTCAGATTTATGATCTATACAATATAGGGTTTTTGCCTCTTCCAAATCTCAGTCATAATCAGGTGACTTAGGAAAAATGGTCCAACTTGGGCTAGGAATCTCCAAATGAAATTTCGTAAAACATGGCAGGTAGGGCATGGATTGTACTTTCATAGGTACGATTTTCAGAGGCCGAAATTGAACCAGTGACATTTGGCACTCCGTACAAGTTTTCTCTCCTGCTTCATCCCATAAATAGGTCACGTTTCGACACTTGGAATAACTCTCTCTTAGAGAATCCATATGAGGTCAGACATGTGGGGTTGGAAAGATAACAGGTTAGGATACCACAGGAAGAATTTTCAGACCCTGTAGATCTGAAATTTCAGAATTACACCAGAAACAATCAAGTGCATATTTCTGTCAAAACAAAATTGGATTTTGAGCACCTTCATTCATGGCTCCGAGAATTTAGGGTTTCGGAGAATGTTGGAATTTTTTTGTATCGGAGACCATGGCTGGATGATCCTCATCAAAATAGAAATTTAGAGACCAAGATCGAATTTTTTGGTTTGACAGAAGGTCAGGCTTGATCAAACCCTAGTTCGGGATCTTGATCGGAAAGGTGGAAAATTAGGGCTTCTGCAAAAGTTGGAATTTCTGAAGTCTGTGACCACGGCTGGAAGATCCTCAGAAAAATCAAAGTTTAGAGATTTGAATCGAACCTTTTGGTTGGGAAAAAGGGTGGGCTTTATCAAACCCTAGTTCGGGATCCTATCTAGAAGATATGGAAGTTTCAAAGGCAATTTTGAGGGGTGAAACTTTGCAGTTTTCAAATTCTGAGTATACCAGCTTGATCAGCTCATCAAGGTGCATCTTTCTATCCTTTCAGAAGTTTGAAATTCAAATTTTTAATTTTTAGGGTTTCTCTGACAAACCCTAATCCAGCTCCAGATCCAGTTTCTGCAAACCAAGTGGATTGGGTCAATCCTAGAAGAGAATGGATTGGTCACCTGCATAAGTGAAGAAGTTCCTGTTTCAGAGGGAGATAAGGCTAAGGCCTTACTGTTGTAGAAATTTCTCCCTACATATAGGTAGAAACTCTCTTAGGTTAAAGCAGAAAGCACTGACTCTATGCTAAGACACAAAGGAAACAAATGCTACCTTGAGTTTCTGAACTAATCTTCACAACAAGATTAAATGCATTCAGAAGAGATGAAAGACGTAACTCACCTTCCAATTCGACGTTTGTCCTGATTCTAGCTCTTGATCCCGAAACTCCAATGTAGAACCTGTTGAAATCAAACAAAGAACAAGCATGCAAGCTTCCAAATAGCTTGAAGCAAAGATTAAGTTCAAATCTAAAATAGATACATTGCATATCAAAGATTTATACAGTACACATGAAATAGGAAAAACAAGGCAAGTTATCTTTTATTACAAACTTGAAGAGTACTTACAAAGGTTACTTGATATCCAAGCCAATCCTCCAGCTCCAAGTGCTTCCTCTAGCTATCTCTGCAGAAGTCTGAAGATCATAGGTTTGATGCCCCAAAAGTCCTCCCTTTGGCTCATGGAAGGCCTCTCTCTTATAGCACATGGGAAGGTTAACCAATAAGAGAGAAGTGTGGATCTATGGAGGGTTTAGTGGATCAAGCCACCTAAACAAAGAAGGAGTTAGGATCGAACCAAAGGTGTTAATCCCAACAAAATCTCCTCGAAGGTCGAATCCCAAAATCCAAGGCAAAAAGGCTAATTTCATACTACTGCAGCCCTATAACTGAGCATAACACGATAGTACCGCGCCCCAGAGAAGGAGCAAAGAGAGGTAGTGCTGACCGCGCCCCTGTAGATGTGCAAGGAGCGGTAGTGCTCACAAACAGGGCTAAGTTGGGTTGGCAGATGGCATAAAAAGTGTTTGCTTTCAGTGTTCAGTCAATGGTTTTCATTTTGAATGTTCATATGATCTTTAAGGGAAACTATCGTTTAGGTCGCTAGTGCAAGGACGCGACACTAATACATAATGTGTACTATTGAGGTATAACAGATGCCCCCTAAAGTGTGAGGTCAGAAGAGACTGATGGCCGAAATACTTTATAAATATGGTTCGGATATAGCATCAAGGGGAGAAACAAGGAGCTGAAACAAAAACAAAATGTCAGATATACCACCGAGGCGGGCATTCCCATGCTCGAAAACAAATGACTCAAAGCATGGCTGCTGATGAATACATTGCAGATCCATGAGTACTGAGATGATATATACTGTATACAAATCATGGCTACTATGAACAAACGTAGATCCATGAGACAATAATGGCATAGCCACGACCAATACATAAGTGGATCTGTGTGACAATATAGAAAAATCTCCATTGCAACCTGGACGTAATCAAACTACAAAAGGGTGTCCAGGGTCTTCTGCCCAATCACAAACGATACAAATCTAGCCATGTGATTACAAGGTGTTGAAGTCGAACATGATAGAAACCATTTGATTACCGGTCAATGATGTGGACCGTTAACAAATGAGAGGGAAATCACCAATAATGACAATGATCCCCAAGGTACCTATAGCACATCTCAACTAAATGTTAATAAACGAGTTGATGTCGAGCATTCGAGAGATCATTCAATCAGAGGTCGTTGATGAAAACCTACTGTTGAATACGAGGAAATATGCCATTGAGGCATGCATGTACCAAGGTACTAGTGGTTGACTCCTAAGCCTAATTCCTGGATAGTGATTTGGTGTTGACAGGAATAGACTTGTCGAAGGTGGGCCATAATGATTCCCACATCATCGACACGAAATCGGAATGAAAGATAGTATGGACCAATGAAACAATAGAATATGTACTGACACAAAGGGAAGGTTTGACATGAAGTGGAGGTGGACTCAAGGTAATAACCCTTTGAACATATACTGGCATGAAACAGAGCTTGGTAGCAGGGATTACTTGAATAGACAGAACCACAGGAAGTGTGAACTCATAGCAATAACGAGGACACATGATCATAATGATGACACTATTGGCAAGACTGACTACCCAAAATAGACAAGGTGAGGATGCATGCCATGTTCAAAGGTGATGACTCACAAGCTGCCAACAAGGTAAACTTGACTCATTTTCCCATTTTCCCCTGACATGATGGATGAGTACCTCTTTGTTTTTTTATGAGCTTGAGGAGGATAAAATATGCTCGGTATAGCTCATCTCATAGATGAGTCTAATCTCACATGTTTTACGAACCTGAGAAAGGACAGGTTCGACCCAAAGTGGGCCCTTCGATGTTGAATTTTAACGAGTCCAAGGAAGGAAAACTCGGTCGTCATTTCATGTTTAGAGAGTCTGAAAAGAACTAAAGAAGACTCCAACGGTCCTTTTTCGTAAGGTTATCCTCATTGTCCGAAAAAGGGTAAAACAACGCGAGAGAGGACTCTTCTAGTCATGATTGGCTGGAGTATTCCTTTTTCGTAAGTAGTGCCCCCTAGTCCGAAAAAGGGGTAAACTATCACTAGGGAGATGATCATTCAAATCCTTTTACAAACGTGAACGAATCAATTTTGCTTGGCCATCTTTTCCTATTTTAGGAGTCTGAAAAGAGCTTAAATAGGACTCCATGTACAACTTTGTCATGGTTGATGACCGAGTATGACAAAGGAGAAGTAAACTCAGCACAGTTCCTTTTCCGTAAATAGTCTAGCGAGGCCGGATAAAGTGATAAACCTATACTCATTAGACACACCTTTTTACTCCAATTTGTTTAACGAGCACGATAATGGTATCAAAAGCACTCGGAATATTTTTCATGTTTGGATCTAGAGCACGAAAAAGGAAAAAGTAAGCTCAAACCACTTTTCATGTTTTTAACCAGAGCATGAAAAAGTGAAAAGTAAGCTCAAACACTATCTTACTGTTTTTAACGAGATCGAAGATAGGTTGGAAGAATGCTCATGATGTCTGCTTCATTTTTTAACGAGCTCGTAACAGAAAATGAACTATGCTCGGGATAATTTTCATGGTTTTAATGAGCTCGAAGCCTAAAAAGGAAATTATGCTCGAAAATGTTCCCAATGGTGAACTTCTTCCCGTCATGAAATCCAAAGGCTGGTACATGCCCCCAGCATGATTGCTAGAAGTAAGGGACTTAGCTCCAACGTGGTGTGGAGAGGCGATCGAGTTGACTTCAACGTAACTTCTAGAGGTTGAAGACATGCACCCAAGCTTCATTTTATTTGCCTAAGGTATAGGCGAGTGAAAAGAAGGTTCAGGTACTAAGTCTACAAGGAGACTCGACTCAAAGGGAAAGGATATGTTTCATTTTTTAAAGAGCTTGACACATGAGTAGAACTTTTCTCATACTACTAGTTTCATTTTTTAATGAGCTTGAAGCCAAAGGTAAACTCTGCTCATGGTTAAGGCCCATTGATGGGTTCCCTCCCAACATGATGACCATAGGTTGGTAAATGCCCCCAGCATGATTGCTAACGGCTAAACATGCCCCCCAAGCTTCGTTTCGTCTGACTACTCTTCTTCCTTACCCAAAAATCCTGGCTACTAATCCAAATGTGTTCACCAAGGGGGGTAGGGAGAATCAAGACCAAGTGACCCAGGAAGATGAAATGAAGGTTCAAATCCTAACTCTAGCGAGAGACTCGAACAAATGGAAGGGAAATCTATTTCATTTTTACACAAGCTTGAAAATAGATAATAACAATGCTTGAAAGGGTCCTTTTTATTTTTTAATGAGCTTAAAACAGAAAGAAATTATGCTCAAAGGTAGTTTCATTTTTACGCAAGCTTGAAACCGAAAGTAAATTATGCTTGGGATTGATTTCATTTTTACACAAGCTCGAAACCAATGGTAAACTGTGCTTGAGGGTCGATTTCATTTTTTAATGAGCTCGTAACAGAAAATGAACTATGCTCAGGATAATTTTCATGGTTTTAATGAGCTCGAAGCCTAAAAAGGAAAGTATGCTCGAAAATGTTCCCAATGGTGAACTTCTTCCCATCATGAAATCCAAAGGTTGGTACATGCCCCTAGCATGATTGCTAGAAGTAAGTGACTTAGCTCCAACGTGGTGTGGAGAGGTGATCGAGTTGACTTCAACGTAACTTCCAGAGGTTGAAGACATGCCCCCAAGATTCATTTCATTTGCCTAAGGTATAGGCGAGTGAAAAGAAGGTTCAGGTACTAAGTCTATGAGGAGACTTGACTCAAAGGAAAAGGATATGTTTCATTTGTTAACGAGCTTGACAAAGGAGTAGAACTTCGCTCAGACTACTGGTTTCATTTTTTAATGAGCTTGAAGCCAGGGGGGGTAGGGAGAATCAGGACCAAGTGACCCAGGCTGATGAAATGAAGGTTCAAATCCTAACTCTAGCGAGAGACTCGAACAAATGGAAGGGAGATCCAGTTCATTTTTACACAAGCTTGAAAATAGATAATAACAATGCTTGAAAGGGTCCTTTTTATTTTTTAATGAGCTTAAAACAGAAAGAAATTATGCTCAAAGGTAGTTTCATTTTTACGCAAGCTTGAAACCGAAAGTAAATTATGCTTGGGATTGATTTCATTTTTACACAAGCTCGAAACCAATGGTAAACTTTGCTTGAGGGTCGGTTTCATTTTTTAACGAGCTTGAAACAAAGAATAAACTATGCTCGTAGGAACCTATTTCATTTTTTAATGAGCTTGACATAGAAATGGAACTATGCTCATGGTGACCTGTTTCATTTTTTAATGAGCTTGACACATAAAGGGAAATCTGCTCAAAATGATGGTTGGTTTCATTTTTACACAAGCTTAAAACCAAAAGTAAACTATGCTTGAGATGATGGTTGGTTTTATTTTTACACAAGCTTAAAACCAAAAGAAAATTATGCTTGAAATGATGGTTGGTTTCATTTTTACACAAGCTTAAAACCAAAAGTAAATTATGCTTGAAATGATGGTTGGTTTTTTTTTTTACACAAGCTTAAAACCAAAAGTAAACTATGCTTGAGAAAATGGTTTCATTTTTTAACGAGCTTGACACCGGAATAGAACTTTGCTCCAACATCCCCCCCTAGGTGGAAGAAACCACTAAAACATGTGGAACATTTAGGGAAGTCTGGTGTCTAGGAGTCATGCGATGAGTGGGCATCACAAAGGAAAGTTGATCGATGGTCACAACATTCCCATGATGGAAAAAATACATCACCCAAAAGAGTGAGGACACTACAGCCTTCATTGCATAGACGTAATCACGTCCAAGGAGTAGATTAAAATCTAAGGGACCTTGGAAAACCATGACATCAATACAGACAGTTTTCCCTCCCAAAGTGATAGGTAATTGAGGAAGGGACCCTAAAGGTCTAGTAGGCCTTCTATTGAAATCCAGTATCTGGTCAGTGACGGTCACAAGCCGAGGAGAACTTGAGGCTTTCCAAGCAGTTGAGGATAGAATACTAACAGAAGCTCCTTCATCAACTATCGTACGGAAAATTTCTTTATCGGAAACTTCTACAGATATTTTAAAAGGAACGGTCGAAGGAAGACGAGATTCTATTAGACCATTCCAATCAAAGGAAATAACCTCAGTACTTGGAGGGGGTCTCGCGGAAACGGACAGGGTTTCCCCTTGCCGAGGACATTCTAAACCGATAAGGAAAACATCATCGTTTTCCAATTCAATCTTGCTTGGAAGATAAGAATGAGACGAAGATTGTGTCAAGATGACTGCTTCAGTCTGGACTTTCTTCAATGAAAGAGTGGGATCGAGTGGAGATAACAGCGACTTGATCACTTCACTCTCAGAAGGGAGAGTGGGATCAATTGCAGATGAAACTAAATTGATCACTTGGCCAACTAGAGGGGGGTCGAGGGATAGTTTACTATGGTCTGTTGGAGGCACCAGTTGAAAACTAGTAATATCTTCCAACCACCGCGAGGCTTCATCCATGCTTGGACAAAGGAAAGTACGGTGCATACCCTTGCATATCAAACAGGGATATAGGACTTTACCCTTCCTACCCTTCACCAAGGGGTCACTGGTTGAGGGAGTGTCATCGACATGATGGTCAGAGGTTGATGATACAAGTGGTTTGGGGTTTTTAGACCACACTTCTGATACACGGGAAAGACCAGGGAAATCCTTGAGAAAATGATCACCCTTGCAGAGTTTGCAAGGGAACTTGGTCTTACGAGGTGTTTTCATAGAATGAGTGCCATTAGAGGCAACTAGTTTACACTTGGTCTCTTCCTTATCCTTCTTCTTCTTAACTTTCCTTTTCTTCTTATTCTTATCCACCTGATTACTAACACTATTTCTTTGATCAGGCGAGGAAGAAGGAATGGAAGAAAATTCATCCGACGAAGAAGGGGAAGGATTAGTTTGGGATTGACTCTCTTGTGGTGGAGAGTTAACATTCAAAACATTGGGCGTAATCGGAATTACCAGATTGAATAACCATATCGGTAATCCTATGGTTAATCCAGGAAGATTTAACATGGCAATAAAGGGAGGACCAATATATCCAACTAGACGAAAAGTAAAAGGTACCCCTTGAAAAGGGGTCTCCGGATTGGTAGTCCCAGAAGGAGCATGGGTGCATGGAGGTGGATTCTCCATGGAACAAAACTAAGTGATGTGGATGAAGTCTTGTTAAAAAGAACTCAAAAACCCTCAAGCAACCGAGCGTGCGAAAGGAGAGCTAGGAAAAGACAAGGCTCATAGGCCAAAAGAGAAAGCTCAAAAAACTATTCTGAGGTTGCTGCCACAGTAAGCGAGCTGTAGAACAAAACGGCTAGAATGCCAACAAGCAGCCCTACAAAGAAAAAGATGCTCTATAAGATAGCAAACAAAACCTCCTAACTAAGAGCTGGAGACCTCAACAAATTGTATCCTTCGCAAGGTGATGAAATCCAAGTCGAACAATACAAAATGAGAGATGAATAATGGAAGGATATCCCTCTACCGAAAGGGATCCTAGGTAAAGAGCCCTAGAAGCAAAATCACTAAGCTACCTCGTTCATGACACATTGGAAAAGGTTTTCGGCGCTTCTGCCTTATCACCCTTGCATTACTATGAATACAAGGAATACAATGATCGATGTTGCCTTAGGGCTAAGTGGAGTGCGACATTCCACAGAGTATGTCCGGTTCTCAATATCATGGCGATTTAACCCCTGAAAGTGTGAAACAATCAGGAGGCCCCTCCACAAACTGGTGTATGACCGTGTCAACAAATACTAGAGGATTTTAGTTCCCTAAAGACAACGACTCTGTCTCAGATGAAAAATGACAAGGGGGAATTATTTTGATGCCTATCCTCGGTGTCCTACCTAACTACCAAATTCTTTTGATTTCTTCAAGTGAGGTTAATATTGGTTTAGTTAGGGATATTAATTTTAGAGGCTGTCTTACACAATCGGGTTATGGAAGTGCAACTTGATGGTGTTGTGATGACTCAAACCATGCAAATGAAGATGAATCTAAATGAGCCTTTCTCTTCGATGAACACTAGATAAAGTAAGGAAGAATTATTTCCGTTCCCAATATGTACAACCTAATGCAAATGCAATTTTATTTCTTTCAAAATGATAAAAAGAGGTAAAAGATGTACCCAAAACTAACCCAAAGCAATAAAAAAGTTCTTTATATGAACACCAAACGCAATGATTCTAATCCATTTCCTATCTTTTCACACTTGAAAAAGACACATCCAAGCTACAGAAAGAAAGATTTTACAAAATGCTTCGAATCAAATGCAAGACAAAGAGAAGAACCTAATAATATCGTCTAACTCAAATGCACATAAATATGAAACAAGCATTTCTTCTTCTCACGAATGTAATACCAAGAATGTCAAATGATTAAATTAAAGAAAAAAGAATACTTATGTGTTTCAATTTCATGAATATGGTAAAAGAACGACAAAATCAAGCTTCTCTTTGAACTAAAGCGGAGGCAAAAAATCAATCTTTTCAAACAATCATTAGATAGGATGCAAAGGAAATAAGATGCCAAGCAATCCAAACATGCCAAACACACCAAACCAAATATGATCTCAAAACCTTAATATGGGTGATGCACGATTCATGGCCCCCCATTTCGCTTGAAAATGCAAGCAAAACACTAGTGTTTACTCAAAGGGCCAACATGGATCCAAATCTCAAAAAGACCCAAAAATAACCAAACAAACCAAATAAACACACTTTCCAGGAACTACCGCGGGCCTGCAGGCCACCTGGGAGTGGTACTGATATACTACCGCGCTCTAGACAACGCTTAAGGGGCGATACTGCTAGACTACCATGCTCTAGACAGTGGTTAAGGCGCGGTACTGCTGGACTACCATGCTCTAGACAGTGGCTAAGGAGCGGTACTACCTCTCTGTAGGCAGTTACGGGGGCGCGGTAGTGTGTGAACAGAGGGAAAGAGGCAGAATTTTGAGAAAAGATTTTGACTTTTCAAGGGTTTTCCAACCCAGAGGACTTACTGATCTGTAACAGAAGTCTAATGCAGAGAACAGGGAAGTGAATGAAAGTAAAAGAACCCAATTCTTACAATCAATAAGTGAAATTGAAAGAAAACTTAATAAGCAAAGAAAATGGATTCAAGTCCCCAGCGGAGTCGCCATTTTTTGTTGTAGAAATTTCTCCCTACGGATAGGTAGAAACTCTCTTAGGATAAAGCCGGATGCACTGGATCTATGCTAAGACAAAAAGGAAACAAATGCTACCTTCAGTTCCTAAACTAATCTTCACAACAGGATTAAATGCATTCAGAAGAGATGAAAGACATAACTCACCTTCCAATTCGACGTTTGTCCTGCTTCTAGATCTTGATCCCGAAACTCCAATGTAGAACCTGTCGAAATAAAACAAAGAACAAGCATGCAAGCTTCCAAATAGATTGAAGCAAAGATTAAGTTCAAATCTAAAATAGATACATTTCATATCAAAGATTTATACAAAAACACATGAAATGGGAAAAACAAGACAAGTTATCTTTTATTACAAACTTGAAGAGTACTTACAAACGTTACTTCATATCCAAGCCATTCCTCCAGCTCCAAGTGCTTCCTCTAGCTATCTCTGCAGAAGTCTAAAGATCATAGGTTTGATACCCCAAAAGTCCTCCCTTTGGCTCATGGAAGGCCTCTCTCTTATAGCACATGGGAAGGTTAACCAATAAGAGAGAAGTGTGGATCTATGGAGGGTTTAGTGGATCAAGCCAGCTAAACAAAGAAGGAGTTAGGATTGAACCAAAGGTGGTAATACCAACAAAATATCCTCGAAGGTCGAATCCCAAAATCCAAGGCAAAAAGGCTAATTTCAGACTACCGCACACCTATAACTGAGCATAACGCGGTAGTACCGCGCCCCAGAGAAGGAGCAAAGAGTAGTAGTGCGGACTACCGCACCCCTGTAGATGTGCAGGGAGCGGTAGTGCTCACAAACAGGGATAAGTTGGGTTGGAAGATGGCAGAAAAAGTGTCTGCTTTCAGTGTGCAGTCAATGGTTTTCATTCTGGATGTTCAGATGATCTTTAAGTGAAACTGTCGTTTAGATCGCTAGTGCAAGGATGCGACACTAATACATAATGTGTAATATTGAGGTATAACACTTACATAAGAAGATTACAAGCAGTCTCGACAGGTATGACTTATCCAGGTATGTTTCGAGATCTATTCGTGATTAAGTTTATGGTATGTTTGTCTTCATTAAGGTTAGTACAATCTTGATTAACTTTAGACTTGTCGTATAACCTTAATAAAATTATGAATGCAAATATTCATTGATTAGGGTTTTGACACTTATGATTGTACTAATGCATTGTGGTGTTGTATGAGGTTGATGTTGTCCACTAACATGAAAGGTACATCAAGAAAGACAAATCGTGTTCTAGTTCAAGAACATATGACCATGTTGACATGAAGACAAAGATTCGTCCATTGTCATGGATCACATAGAAGATCTACTTACGAGGTATGTATAACTTGGTTCTATAATGATTAACCTATGAGATATGCAGGTTACTAGCACAAGTCATTGAATAGAACAAGAAGACATTGCTAGACATAACTAGCAAATATGATAACCAGGTATGTTTTTTTTCTATATCAAGTTAGAATCCTACCTTGTGTTAGGATCTTATATTGTTGTATGGTTGATAATGATTATTCATGAAGTAATCAAGGGTTTATGCATATTATGTCTCTTACCTTGATTGATGATATGACTAACCAGAAAATTTCTATGGTCAAATAGGAATATGCATGAGTAAAAGAATTGTGATAAATTATCTGTGTATGAAATGATCTTGACTATACATGTTTAAGATTATTTTGTTTTGATAGTATACTAATGAATGTATGATTATGTATGAGATCTCGAGGATAACACAATGATGATACTCGTAAGCATGCATAGTGATCGAGGATGGATGTAAGTTCAAGGATAGGTAATCCAGGAAGCAAAGATCAAGAGGGAGCACACTCCAGTAGTTTCTGCAAGGAAGCAAATATTGAGAGGGAGTCCACGCAACAAACAAACAAAGATAAGTATTTGAATTGTCATTTCTTGTATATATGATTGTTTAAATAATATTGTTCAATGATGTATATACTTATGTTCCTAGAATTAGGTTGTGTATTATGCATATTCGAATAATTGCATTAATGAACAGTATACTACTAATATGCATGTGATGGGTAAGTGGCCTATGGCACTATACAACATTCAATTGCTACTGATCTAGAATGAAACCTCTTTGCTGACATGTTGGGAGTTGTGCACACTCTTAACAATGTTCTAGTATAAATTGGAAGGCATCTAGAAAGTTATGGGATATGGATAAATGTTGTATTAAAGCATTGGCTAAGATAATTGCATGACTATATGACATATTTCCTTATGTGTAAGAATTTGTTCTGAAAACTATGAGATGTTTCTAATCATGCAATTTAACTTGTTTTGTAGGAAAGATCATATACCTTCACCTACAAAATAAGGACTACGACATTTGTTCAACAACAAAGTTATCTATTGAAGATATTGAAGATATTGAAGTTCCTAGGATCCGGGAAGAATGCCATGATCGAGGAATACCAGTCGATCATGAAGAATGATGTTTGGGATGCAATCCCAAGACCTAAAGGGAAGTTTGTTGTGACTTCCAAGTGGATCTATAAGATCAAGCATGCTGCAGATGGCAGCATAGAGAAATAAAAAGCGAGATTTGTAGCTCGTGGCTTCTCCCAGAAAGAGGGGATAGACTATGAAGAGACTTTTGCTCCTGTATCCAGGTACACTTCCATCAGATCAATACTTGCCCTGGCTGTAGTGATGAAATGGAAAATACACCAGATGGATGTCAAGACAGGTTTCTTGAATGGTGTAGTCGAGGAGGAAGTGTATGTGGAGTAGGCACTTGGTTTGAGACACATGACAGGGAGTCATATGTGTGCAAAAATCCTTGTATGGCTTGAAGCAAGCTCCTAGGACTCGGTATGGTAGGATAGATAGCTTCCTATCCAGTTTGGGCGTTACTAAGAGTAATGCAGATTCCAACCTTTACTACAAGGTTGAGGATGGAAATCCTGTGATACTACTCTTGTATGTGGATGACCTGTTTGTAACAAGAGAGGATAGATTGATTGCCAATACAAAGAGGAAGCTTGCTGTCGAGTTTGAGATGAAGGACTTGGGTATGATGCACTACTTTCTAGGCATGGAGGTGTGGCAGAGTGCAAATGGAATCTTCCTTGGACAAGGGAAGTATGCAGTAGAGATCATGAAGAGGTTCGGGATGATGGACTACAAGGCCATGGCCACACCTATGGCATCAAGCCTGAAGCTTCTGTGTGATGCTTCATCTGATCCGGTTGATGTCACGATGTATTGTCAGATGATTGGGTCCTTGATGTACCTGACGAATATGAGACCAGATATTTTCTTTGCGGTGAACACATTGAGCCAGTTCCTAACGGATCCCAGAGGTGTTCACCTGGTTGCTGTAAAGCATATTCTGAGGTACTTGAAGGGTACAATTGATTATGGGCTCAAGTATGATGCGAATCAAAAGTGTAACTTGCAGGTTTATGTTGATTCAGATTGGGCAAGAAGTGCTGCAGATAGGAAGAGCACATCTGGGTGTTGCTTCAGTATGGGATCAGGTGTGATCTCTTGGTTTAGTAGGAAGCAGTCTTGTGTAGCACTGATTACAGTCGAGGCAGAGTATGTTGCAGCATGTTCGACTAGTTGTGAGGCAGTATGGCTCTGGAAGCTACTGTGTGAGTTATTTGATCTCCCGTTGGAGGCTACTGGTATTTTTTGTGACAACCAGAGTTTTCTGAAGTTTTCTAAGAACCTAGTGTTCCATGACAGGTCGAAAAACATTAAGATCAAATATCCCTATATCAGGGATATGGAGCAGAGAGGAGCAGTGAAGCTCCTGTATGTTGTGACGGATGAGCAGGTTGCAGATGTGCTGACGAAAACACTAGGCAGAGTGAAATTTGAGTACTTCAGAGAGAGGCTTGGTGTTCTTCAGATTGGCGAAACTTCGAGGAAGAAGTTATGGACACATTTTCTTGAAGCCATTCCAAGCATGGTGAGAGGAGGATCCTTCCCATGGCTGTGGATGTAAGCCTTGGATGATGAGCACCAGAACGATGCTCCAGTTACTGCTCTATATATGCATCATGTTGGATGCTTGTTATGATCAGTTGGATCATGTATATGTATATGCATCATGTTGGATGCTTGGACCATGTATTTGTATATGTATCAGGTGTATACATTGTATGATCAGGTAGATCATGTATGTTGATATATATCAGGTGGATACATTATATGATCAGGTGGATCATGTATCTATATATGTATCAGGTGGATACATTGTATGATCAGGTGGATCATGTATGATCATATGTATCAGGTAGATACTTGGTATGCATCAGGTGATGCATTGTATGATCAGGATGATCATGGATGACGAGCTTCAGGATGTTGCTCCAGATGACATGCATCAAGATGATGCAGTGATGATGATCAAGATGATCATATGTGATGAGCATCAGGATGATGCAATGATGATGATCAGGATGATCATGTACATTAGGACGATGTATGGTGAGTATCAGGTTCATACTCTATGGCCGTGGATAGGTTGTGCAAGGGTAGCATGTAATAAGTCCTGGAGATCTGTACAGGTTGTGCTAGTCACGTAAAAAGCCTCAAATGCTCTTTAGAGATCTTGCTTGGAAACACACTCTTTTAAGGTTTTGCTAGACCACATGTAATATGTCCTGGAGATCTGGACAGGTTGTGCTAATCACGTAAAAGGCCTCAGGTGCTCTTTAGAGATCTTTCTTGGAAAGACACTCTTTTAAGGTTTTGTGGGGACGACATGTAATAAGTCCTGGAGATCTGGACAGGTTGTGGTAGTCACGTAAAAGGCCTCAGATGCTCTTTAGAGATCTTGCTTGGAAAAACACTCTTTTAAAGTTTTGTGGTAGGGGTCACATGTAATAAGTCCTGGAGATCCGGATAGGTTGTGCTAGACATGTAAAAGACCTCAGATTCTCTTTAGAGATCTTGCTGGGCAAGACACTTTTTAAGGTTTTGTGACAGTCACATGTAAAAGATCCTGGGAGATCTGATAGGTTGAGTTGTGTGCTCGTAAAATGCCTAGGATGCTCTTTCAAGGTTTTGTTGATGCACGTAATCAGTCCTGAGGATTCCACAGTATGGCCAGTGATGATGAAGACCTGCAGGTGGTGGGCCTACATCTAGCATGAAAAAGGGTTGGCTCTGTAGAACTTCCTATGACGAGTAGATTGGAGATTGATGGAGATAGCAGCAGCAGTGATGATGACAATGATCCAATGATGATGATCCAGAGAAGAGGAACTATGTCACAAAATACCTTCCTTGTTAAGAGGGAGTGTTGATGTATTTGTAACTTCAGAATGTATTTTATATATGCAAATTGTATTCCGATAGAGATGTTATTATTCCTCTATACGGAAGTGTTTGTATTCTTATAGAGATGTTATTATTCCTCTATACGAAAGTGTCGTCATTTATATTGTAAGTGTCGTAACTTATACTTGATGGGTTATTATAACACCTTGATGGGGTTGGCCCTGTATGAGTCATGTGGGTAAAAGGGTTATTATACCACCCTAGTGGGGGTCGGCCCTGTCAACATTATGTTATGTGGTTAAGTTAAGGCCGACCTAGTAAGGTTATTAGGCAAGTCAAGTTAGTGTATAAATAGAGTGCGGGAGGCACTTTATTTGATCATTCACTTTCTCACTCTTACACTCATTGGAGAGTGGTGCACTAGTGAAGGGGGAGAAGTTGTTGCTAGGAGTATATCTCTTATTCTTGGGTTGTATCATTTCTTTATCTATCTCTGAGGAAGTTGCGGGGTTTTTCACCTTCTTGGTTTTCCCCAGTGAAACTCTATGTCTCTTGTGTGCTTGCATTATTGTGTCTATGATTGATATGCTATAGATATGCTGTACATGTTGTTCTCTCAGTTAAGATCCTAGATCCGATTGAAGTAAATTCTGAAAAACTAACACCTATGGGAGAGATAAATACAGCCCTTTCCTATCAATATCTTAATACATATTCTAAACCCTAGTCTTGTCAAAGCATATTGAGCCAACAATGGGTATTCCACATTCATACCCACAATATAAAATTGTATTCCTTTTTAAAATATGTAGCTTGAGCTATCTCACTTCTGTGCACAGTCATGTTTTATAAAAATGGTAATGAATTTTATGAGACCCTCCTAGGTTTTCTATCCCACCTAAATCCTGCACCCACCTGCTTTCCTAAATGGGATACATTTAGTTTCTTATCCCAAGCCATAAATGAGCAGTTAACATAGTTCACTTCCATAGAAGTGTTTAGGTACCCATCTTACCTCTGTTTCTTATTTATACATTGGAACTATAAATACTTTTAAAATTAGGGCCTAAAGATGATAGATTAGCAGGGACATGAAATTCAAGTCTTTCAATGGAACCCCTTGTTCCTAAGAAAGAATAACAATGAAAATTATTTGGAATTCACAAACAAAGTAATGAGAGTGGCCTACACAATTTTCATACTTGGAATAGATCCTCCCAAAATACCTAAGGAGGGTAATGAATCATTACAACTAACCCCTGATACTAGCGTGACATTGGTTTCTCTTTGAATACCACATAGTAATCAAGATATATTCCTTTGAAGGTGATCCCTACAATCTACCCACATTCCAAACTATGAGAGTGATTTCTATGGAATATGTCAGGTTGAGACTATTATATGATGAGTTGCATTTCAAACATTTTAGGAAACATAAATAGTCTCACATACCCAATGAAGTGGGGACTTTACAAGTGAAATCCATCAATGCACTAAAATACATGGTGGAATTCTTGCAGCAGTTGAACTTAAGAAAAATAGAGGCATGACCTTATGATCCACATAAGGTGATTTCAAACCAAATGTTGGAAAATAAAAACTCATCATATGAGTGTGACCCCAAAGTACAATGGGAGAGAATATTAAACAAAAATAGATAGGAGGAAGTCAAAGAGATTCAAGAATCTTTAGATAGACAAGATACAACATAAAAATTAGTAGGAAATAAAAGAGGAGCAGAAGAATTAAGCATTTACATGGATATCAATTAAGATGAACAATGATCTCAACCCTAGAATACATCCAAATGAAGCAAGTTAGGATTTAGTTGAGAAATATCCAGAAGAGGAAGTTCCTAAAGATATAGTTTAGTTCAGTTCTAAACCCACAACTCCAGGGATACTGCCTACCATATAAATACCATACCCTTCATTGTAGTTCACAGTTACTCAAAAGAAAAGGCACTAACAACAACTAGACCTATCCTCATATAGACATATATGCAAGCAGTTTATATGGACACAAGGAAGGAATCTATGTAGGAAATCAATGATGAGAACCAAAAGTAAATTCACTCTTAGAAGAGAATACTTATAGTAGATGATCATGTGGATAATATATTTAGATATGCAGTGGTGGAACCTAGAGTACTTTTACCCACCAAGCTTAGTATTTACTCAACTGAAGAACACTTAATAGAATGGAGTTAATTTGGAAAATTGGACAAAGTTGATTTTTTCAAACAGACCAGTGACATGATCTATGTAGAGGTAATTAAGTCAGGTAAGATAGAAAGGAATTTAAAGGAATTCCTCCATGAAGTTAGAGAATTATTCAGATATGAACAATGGAACATAAGAGCTAAGCAAGTAAAAATAAAGGATATTGAGAAAAAAATAATTTCTCTAGTATCAAATCCTGATGATGGAAATCAGATAAAATATTTGATAGCTACCAAAGATAATGGATAGCTAATCTAAAGAAGCTTCTGAAAATTCCTAATGTTCATCCTATCAAAATAGTGGAATTCCAACAGGTGGAGAAAAAAAAAGAAGCTCCTTTCAAGTGTGGTCCAATATCAAAGTTTAGCATAGGAGAGGGAGAAGAGGATAGATGATTTGTTATTACAAATATCAACCCTCAAAATGTAGAGTACAACCATCAGCTCTACTCTCCCTATTCAAGCAAAAACCATAAATACACAAGAATATGTGCAGCTTCCTTCAGAGATAGATCAAAATTCCAAAGAGATGGAAAAGAAAACAATAGAGACGTAAGTGTTGAATGTTGATGATAGGAAGGAAGATGAGGCCCCTCAAGAGACAACTAAAATAGAGGAAGATAAAGATACCAGAATAAAAGAGTGGGAGGAGGATGCCAACTAGAAAACTGATAAGATTATTGAACTAGAAGGTGAGGTTAGCAAGAAAGAAGATGGTATTTATGATCTAAAGAGGGAAATTGATGACCTAAAAGGACACATCACCTCACTAAAAATGGTTTATCAAGGAGAAGATCTACTCAGAAGGAATAATCAAGAGCCCTAGGATAGAGTATCATTTTTGTTCCTAAATAAGTGGGATCTATGTGAGTTAATGATAGAAGAGTTGGAAACATATAAAGAATCCAGAGAGGAGATTTAGCAGGTGAATATTACATTGAGAGATAAACCAAAAAATGGTAGAGAAACTAGTGAATATCTGAACAACAAAAGTAAGAAGCAAATCGAGGAGATGCAACTCACAAATATAACTCAAGTCATCAAGATAGCCAAGCATATGTTGTTGACGAATAATCTCTTATGAGTGATGCAAAATAGTGAAAATTATCTAAAAGATGATATTACTACCTTCAAAGGTATGTTTGGTGGATTAATAAAGTTTGGGTTTCCATCAATCTAGGATGGAAATGCATAATTTTATTCTAAAGAGAAATACCAATCCCTTCTGATGTAGAAGAGAAATGAAGATCCTAAGGAGGGGGGGTTATAAGGAGTGATCAGTGATCATCAGGAAATTAATAGACTAAGATGCAAATTTCAATGTGGATCAGGTTGAAAATAATTTTTAGGGATTTGGATACCCTATCATATGAAAGACATTTATAGGTAGAGTTGGATTTAGAGGAACTGGAAGCACACATGATCCTTCTAGGGAAAGATTGGAAATTGGTAACCAAATATCACAAAATTGCATTTCCTCCTGAAGCACACTCAATAGGATAGAATTCAAGGTCATATCAACAACAAAGTGGTCGACATACACCTTGGGAAACCTAGCAATTTACAGGATGACAGTAGCTCTATTAGGATTCATGCCACCGGGAAGTCAACCTCCAAGTGGAGGTCAGGACTATGCATAATATTGGTAGGAAATGAGTCAAGCTAGAATCCCACCAAGTTATCCAACAATGTCACCTCAAATGTACACGCGTGGACATCAATCTCCAAACAAAGGAAATAAGACAGGTGGGCCCTCGAAGAAAAATTAGAAAAAGAGCAAAGTGTCCTAGAATCAAAGTAAATATTCAAAAATGTAAAAATTCAATTTCTTAAAATTCATAAAGTGAAATTTTGTTACAAGTCACTTCGAGCTCAACCATATTCAATTAGACTCAGAGGCCTATATATTGTAATATGATCTAGGATCTTATGGGTGGCAATTTTAGATCTTTTATGTTTATTTTTGTAGAGTTGATGAGTCATTTTTCTCTGTAATGACCTTTATCGGAACTTAAAGATAGATAGTGTCTCAAAGAAGTTTATCCTTTATTCAAATCTAGTGTTATATTGTTTTGTGTATATGAAAGGGTTTATGAGATGATAAATAAAGTTGCTGCGACATATTTGGTTTCAATTAAGTATCGGCGATGCTATTGTGATTAAATGTTGAATGTTATGACATATATATCGAATGTGTGTTTTCCTTTGGCATAGTCTTTGAATATTTACGTTGATACAATGGTATATGGAGTTTTCTTCCCTTATTGTATCTATGAATATCTTGTTTCTTGTAAAAAACCACAAATATACTCATATATTACCTTTCATTTGTGTAAAGAACTATTGAATTATTTTTTTCAAGACTCAGTAAGTTCATGTTTTTCTTTGATTTAAGAATTTTGCTTTGTAGGCGCTTCTTGAATTCACTTAAGATATCCATCTGTTAAATTCACTCTAATTTTCATTATATGTTTTGTTATACTCTATAAATTTCCTCCACAAGTTTACCTTTACACTTGCAAAGAATCTTTATAATCCTTTTGTTACCATAAGAAAATCAGGAATGAAATCAAATCAAAATTTATCTAAGATATAGCTCTAATATCTATAAATTTGATCTTCGATCATGCTTGAGTGTATTCTAGTTTCAACTTAGTCTACCTCTAGTACTAACATGAAAAATTGCAACCAAACTGAGGAGTGCATTTGAAGAAAACCTTTCCCTGGATACAACGTTGGAGAAGATATGATCTATGTGTGCTGAAGCATAACAGATAGTATTGAGTTGCATATTTTCACTTGGCGACTGCATTGGATCAATATAGATCTTGGTAAGAGACATGCATGATCAAATCCTCAATCAAAATAATTCTGGAGCATTCCCGACTCTTGATATCACTAAAGGAACATCTGTTAATCTCAAGAGAGGTATTCCTCTTTTTAATTCATATTTGATATGTACTGTGGTAGATAATCAAGAAATAATTGATGATTTAAATGATCCTGACAATATTTATGATATTCCCAAAGCTCCTTTACATCTTGATTTAGAACCTCATTTACATCTCCATCACTATCTACTATCACATCTAGCCCTTATCAGTCCTCTGTGAAACCTCAAATAACTCCACTTACACGTCAAGATCATAATTCTATCTTACAACATCTAAAAATGGATGGAAGAGGACATGGAAGTCCATTCCCTGCTGTAAATCCTTGGATAGATGCCAGGTTTGGCCCTATGAACTTCCCAAATAGTCTTCATTATATTCCTGAAAGATAACTAAAGATCTTGCTTGCCTAAGTTTGATGGAGAAACATATATTACAGCCGAGGATCACATGGCTAAGTTTCAAGACTTTATAGATAACCTCCCCATTGAAGACGATGATGTATATATGAGGCTCTTTGTCCAAACCTTAGAAGGTGAATTGAGGAAGTGCTTTAGAGATTTAATTTTTAATTCTTTAAATTCCTATCCTACTATGGAGCTATAATTCATGAAGCAATGGGGATAAAAGAGAGATCACTTATATTACCTCAGTGAGTTTGCAACCTTACAAAAGGAGAATGGAGAAAATTGTGAGTGAGTTCAATAAAATTCCTCAAGATATAAATCCTTGAAAAGCAACTGCGAAAGTTACTTATGCAGGAGCTCATGAGTCTGAATTTGCCATGATTCTTAGTGAAAGAAGGTCTTCTACTCTTCTGAATATGCAAGATGATGTTCTTTATGTGGAGGGAAACATGATAGCCTTGGGAAAGTTGAAATACATACAAGATATTGATCAAATAAGCCTAAATATGAGGCTAGAACCTCCAGTCAAAATAAGGAAAATCAAGATGAAAAAATTGAGGAAATGTCAAATATATTAAGAGGGTTATTGAATAAAATCACTAGATTTGTGGTATAAGGAAATAATTAGAATAGAAATCCTCAAGGTATGGGATAGAGAAATCCAAATCAGTATAGAATAACATTTAATCCTTAGATCCTCAATGGAGATAGGTGAAACGAATATCCTCCTATCCAACATCTAGTGAGAACAAATGATGCAAACCATGTGGTTGATATGCCTCCATATGAAGAATATATAGAGCCTCCCGAGGACATAAATTGGATACATGGTGACAACTGTGTAATGCACTTGACTCAAGAAGAATATCAAATATATTTACATGAAGAAACATACCAAAAGGAGGCAGACTAATAGAAAAGGTACTTCTTGAGACCTATAAATTACTCTGAAAATTAGCCTCAAGATTTTGTCCCTAAAAAGATATCTAAAGAACCTAAAACTACCAAAGTTGTTGATATACCAACACTTGATAAATATAATCCCGCTGACCAAAATAAGTATGATGCCTCACCTTCCCCGAGAGTAATGTTTACACCTACTGTTGTCCAAAAGAAGGTTGATATTTCCCAACCTAAAAGAACAAAGCCTGAAAATAAAGAACTAGAGAAGTACTGCCAATATTTTTATTTTGAACATGAGTTGTCAAAGATTAAAATTCCTATTCCACTATCAGAACTTAATCGAAATACTATGTACTACAAACAAATTGAAAAGGTCCTCAAGTTAGATAAATCCAATTCCCAATATGATACCTTAAATCTTGTTGATGAAAGTCCTGCTATTGAAGTTGGGCCTACTATAGAAGAGGATAATAGCAATTATACACCTCCATTCTACATAAGTTTGAGCCTACATGACAAGATCTTGCGCAATTGTATGTTAGACTCAAGGGCCTCCCATAATTTGATTCCAAAGGTAATCATCGAATAGCTAGGGTTAGAAGCCACTAATCCTTATCATGACTTGTACAGTTTTGACTCTAAACCAGTGAAATGTGTGGGCATGATAAAAAACCACTTATACTATGAAATGAGAACTCGACACAGTTCTCATTTTCTCTCTCCTAATTTTAGTAGCTACTTTTACCTCCATTTCAAAAAGGGTTGATACTAGTATCAGACATTTTCATTTTGAGGCATTTTTTGGGGCCTTTGAATTATCTTTATCGTAAAATATTTTTAATTTCTATTTTCAAGTGTGTTTTTTGAAATTTAACAAAATAACATACATTTTAAAGAAATTTATAATGAAAAGAATATACATTTTGCAAGTTTTTCTATAAAATAAGACATTTTTATTGACAAAATTGTACAAAATTCCAGAAAATAAAGACATTTAAAACAATTTTCAATCAATTTTCAAATATTTTTTTGTATAAAAATTATACTATTTCATACTATTTTTCGAAAAGTGATGATTCACATAAATTCAAGAAAAACTATACAATTTATTTGTAAAAAACATATTAAAAACATTTATATAGAAATTTTATTTCTAAAATAAAGTTTGAAAGTCAAAACATTATTAATATATCTTATCAAAAAATTGTCAAATTTAACATTTTCTTCAAAACATGAAACTAATCAACAATATCATGCATGCCAAATTCTTGATCGAAGGTGGAATTTTCTAGAGCTTGGATTTCCTCCGGGACATCAATGTCCTCTTCCATTGGGTATTCTATGTCTGCAAGATCTCCAAAGTGCTCCTTTCCAAACACCCCTCCTAATGAGGGTTGAGGCTCCACGGGGGGTTTCACTCAATGAACTTGTTGCATAGCACGATCGTTCGCGTGATATTAAAGAATACCCCTAATTTCACTAAATATTGGAAAATGCATCGTAAAATTGTATTGTTGAACCCCCCTCCCAATATGCCTTTCCAATTAAGAAAAACCCTAGTTTCACTAGATATTGTAGGTATCCATTTTTATCAACCCATTTTTAACACCCCCTTTATATCATATTATCAAGTTGTAACAAACAGGAGCCCTGCCACATCTTAGTATAAGCAAACATGATGCTAAATAAAATAATAGTATAATTCTAACAATGATCCCACTAGGATCGCAGGGGTGACCGATCAATTTGTAGCATTGGAGAGTGGAACACCCAAAGAAATAAAGTACCGGGGAAGGCAAAGTGCATAAAACAAAACCTAGTCAAGGGATCAACATATTAATAAAGAATGTAAAAGACTGATAGTCCAATTGTTAGTGCAATGCTTAGAAAATATGATAATTGCAAATGTTTCACACCACAACCTACCAATCTACCAATTTTATATCATGTAATACAAATATATCCATAGAGAACTCATGTTTTCTATATGCTTAATAAATTAATCTCCATAAAAATGCAAAATTGAAACCCTTTTGTGGAAGGATGCCCCTACCTTCCTATAAAAAAAAACATCATTATCGATGTTTGAACCCAAATGAACATAGAAAAATTCCTTTTACTTTTCAATAACACCATATGATCATGTGCACAACTTGGATTTGGGTCATTCACAAGATCCAATGAATTTCCTCCACTTCCTCTACATTTATTCTTGCAATCACGGGAATGAACAACATTTAGTTACATTTTCTTGGGTTATATCTAGATAGGGGAAAATATCCATTGTTAGGTTTCAAGCATGCAATAGTTATAAAGATACACAAATAGTGAAACTTATATGATACCATTTCATGGTAACGATAACACATAGGGTATCTAAATAAGGATTTAGATTTTCACCTATGTTCATGTTAATTCCAATATAATATTAAAACAGATGCCTTGCATATAAGAATTGAAATTACAATTATGAATGTGCCAAATATAACTCAATCTAACAACTATTCCTAACTGGAAATGTGAAAAAATTAAAGAAGAATGCAAAAAGTTGAAATAAATAATTAGTCAAGAAACATTGATCAAACTTTTCTTGGTTCCAGTGAGCCAAGAAAGATTGATCTTAAATTACATAATAGTTTCTCTTAAAATTCCAGCATAGCAATTAATTCATCAAATTACAGAAGTAAAATACTTCATCCCCACACAGAAAACTATAGTTTAAATACTTATCAATTATTATTACCTTACTAATTATTTATGAATTGTAACAGTTGTTTTAGACCATCTAGCATCTTGAATATTTCATAATATTTCTTTCTTCGATATCTTTGAATTTTCTTTTCAACAATTATAAAAATAAATCTGTTCCTTTCCGAGAGTCATTATAAGCTTTGAAAGCAGAGTTATAGTATTTACATGCAAAGACATTGCAGAACAGTATTATATAAATCTTAGTATTTATTTTTATTTCATAAAATTTTCTAGTATTTGTTTTCTATCACTTTTTAAACCAAAGGTGAAGTTTGAATCCTTGTTCAAATCCCATTATTCTTACAATTTCACTTCAAAACCCTAGGTTGACTCTCGACTTTTCATTACAACTATTTTAAACATTATTGATAGAAGACACACAGGTAGTACTTGAGCTTCAAAACCCAGATCTTCTACATATCAAACCGAGCAAGAAGTAATTCAAGTTATGCTCACACAGGAACAAGGTTTCAACCCTGTAAATACTTTTTTTTTTTACATTGTAATTTCGTTTACGACTTTGGAAACAATACTTTGTCACTAAAACTTTAAGGCCTATTTATTAAATTACTTTTCTGACAGTTCAAATCGAAATCTTCAAAACCTCCATTCTTATTTATTTCCAGAATCTAACTACAGAAGTTCATTTCTTTAGATTGAGCGTCAAACTACAGTATTCGCAACAACTTTAACATTACCGAATACAAAAAAAAGAACAACGCAACATTTCTTTTCTTCTGTAACTAAAAACCAGTATTATAATACCAAGTCAAATGACTTTCAATCCTTTAAAGCGAAGCTTGCAAGCTGTACTATGGCGAAGATGCCATTGTAAAATATTTTCAGTTTACAATGCAGGCTTGAAGCCTCGGCAACACAAAAACTCAGTCTAAACATTATCATTGCTTACGGATTAACCTAACTCTTTTACTGAGCAGAACGTTTTAACTTCCGACGAGTCCAGGGTTATGGATGAACCCGAGACTTACCAAGACGGCAGATTCCTCGACGTTCATTTGTCCAGCAAGCTTGGATGTTAGACCTTTGATTGACCCTGCAAGTGAAACATACATCTAAATAAATTAGAATGAATCAAAATAAAGGATTTATGAAAACTCAAATTTCAATGATGGAACATAGAGACGTATTAACTTGAGTGGAAAGGCCAAAGATCCAACCCCAGCACTGTAAAAATAGACTTTCACCCTGAAATAGAAACCACACCAAGGTCGTGGTATCAACTACTAAGAATTCACTTACAGGTCTGCAAAACACCATTAAAATAACGCAGAGGTCGTGGGTTCCAAACTCCAAGCAAACTTTCTAACCCTAAGTTTCAGCAGCGTGTCGGCCTCACACTCTAACTCCAAAACGTGAAAGTGAAGACTGAGAAACCCTCTAGCATTACTTACAACGAGAATTTAGGGTTTATCATTCAACAACCCAGATCTATTGTGATCGACGAGCGAGAAGGTGACAGCCTGATGCTTTAAGAATCGGGCAACCATAACATAAATACCTCATTTATTGTAACAGCTACGACAATTCCAACGCTGCATGCCAAGGAGTCAATCCCATGTACAGTTCGGAGGAGAGCTGCTTGTTCACTACGCATAGTTCGATTTCGTGAGTCACATTTTAACCAGCCTTCACGTGGTTTGACAATGTGGATAGACAGCATTACACTCCACTAAAGAGTTGGTTCAGAACCATTAATGTTTGGACGAGACACCATCAACCTGTCAGATCGATGCAGCAGCGACATTAATAACTGTCACTTCCTTACCAGTGTCGTATTTAATGCTTGGTGTAATGTCGTTCATTATCAATACATAGAGTAAGGTCAGGATTGCATTATATATCGCTTAATCGCTATGGGATTAACCATCGAATGCATGATTACATAGATCAAAAGTTTGTATTGGTAATAATCGCATGCATATAAGATTTAGATAGTTAGAACTTAGGTTAGAAAACAGTATCGATACATTGTAATATTATTACAATAAACCATATAAAAGTTGTTTATTATAATAATGCACAAATATCACATTAGAATGGTTCACCCTATAGTTAAAAAGGGTCCACACTTATATTGTATTATGTTCTTAAATAAAATATGATTTTGACTTTATAAATATCAAGACTATATCCATATATATATATATAAATTATAAATGGAGAAAGTAGAAGCTACCATAGTTATCTTAAATAAAATACCAAGCATTGAAATAGTAAGTGAAACTTGATGTTATAATAAAGGAATAAAGTTCAAATTGAATTTGTCCATCAATCGTTTCACCTAGTAGTAAAAGGTTTCATGAATTGGAAAATATTGGCAGAATCATATTAGCAATTCATTCTTCAAATCTAGTAATTAATCTTAAGATTTTTAAGCATAGATATTTCTACCAAGATAATGTACTTTTGAACCCTGTTTAAATATTATTAACTTCTTCAACTTGTATTTTTTTTCGAAATAATACATTTAGAACTTGGATAGAATTCCATACCTGAAACAAGGAGGTACTTATAATTTCTTTAACCAAATAAGATGACTAATTGAAAAATATAAATACTCTTAAACATTGTTTTTTCATTGTTATCCTTACCTGCGAATATTCGCAAGAAGGACAGGTACAAATGCTTTAGCTAATTAGCTAAGTAAGTCTCAGGGCACCTCGCAGGAACCCTTTCATCACCATCCCGAAATTAAAACTGTCAGTACCTTGTCAAGGAGAACTCCGTCTTATATTGTTTTGAAATTTCAGTTATTACAACTACAAACAAATTAGTGTCATAATAATTTTTATGGAGGTAAGACACATCACTGTCTTAAAGCATCATTAGTTAAAAGGACATAGTAGTTAAAGTGTTATATACATTAATGAATTTATTATTTAATACTGGCTTAACAAGCATTTATTACTTCCGCAATCACAATTTTAACATTTAATGCCGATATAATTTTTTTTTTAAATTTTATGAAATTATCGGGATGTTACATTGCTCAAGGACAATAATCCAAAGAGACTTCCATCGATATTATCATTGGTACACTATTATCAAATTTATTCAAAACTTAGGATCATAAGCAATATCAAATAAAAATGGAAGGTCCTTAAGTCTTAGGTGGGTATGAATTGAGCCCGTGATTTGGACGTATGAATCCATCCCACGATTTGGAGGTTATTCCTCAACACTCCCAAATAAAATAACCCCCAATATTTATATTACTATGTCAAATAAAAAAAACCCCTTGACCCCTTAATACGGGGCAATATATTTTTGAGGTTTTTAAGAGTATTCAACCCCCCAATATGAATGGACGTGATATGATATTGCCTCACTAGTGAACCCCCCCGCGTGAGGCTCTTTTGACATCTTTGCAACAAGTGTTTCACTAAACTCTCCTTTATTCAAACCAACTTCTTTCAGTTCATCTGGAAGAACTTGAATAGCATTAATTCTTTGCTTTATGTAATTGCATTGCAGTGGATCATTATCAAGGGATATGCAATTTATTCCTTTCTGTAAGGAGCATGCTATTGTTGTACCAAATCACCAGAAACAAAAATAAATTGAAGTCAAATAGCATAAAGAAGCATAATTCAAAACAATAAAATAATGAAGAATAAAACATACAATAAAACTTGATATATGCTTTCATATGTAATATGAGAAAGTTTACTTGAACTCGAGAATAAATCTAAGACCCAACATCCTTCTCTTGAAAATGTATATATGAGATAATTAATCAACACTTGTGGCTTTTGATAGATTTTTATAGTCACTCCTTTCAAATCTCTTTCCTCATATGTCAATTTTTTAACCACGACATTGTAACTCAACAACTGACTATATTTTCCTCCACATTTTTTATTGATTAAAAGAGATTCATAAGTCTCATCTTTTGTCCAAGTTGCAAGATGTATGTTTTCAATATCACTCAAGAATGGATCGCTGCTAGAGCTACAAACATTAGGCTTTTCCCTGTAACAAAAATATAAAAAAATTAATTAACTTATCAATAAATATAATTGATTTATAAATTCAAAAAATTGATAATATAGTGCAAATATATTACCAATAAAGTTGCTTCCTTTTTTTTCATTTACCCTTGAAGGTTGTCAACAACCCCCCTAATTGTGTGTCTGAATGGAAAACAACAAATCTCCATAGTGGTGATGTTGTGACATCTATAAATCCTGAACCACTTTATTGAATGATTGGTAAGTATAAGGCTCACAATCATAAGTAGTGTTTCAGATATTGTATCCATGAGCGATATCTGCAATCACTAGTGCATACTCCTTTTTAGGAACAAGATTTGCAATGTCTGTACAGTCACCTAAAATGACTTTATATTGCACAATCTCAAGCCCATTCCAAATATAATGATCAAGTGTATCATCAAGTTCAATGTTTGCAAGACGTTGTCTCCTTTGTTGTTCTATTTTGACTATTTGGATATGAATTTTAAAGGACTCCGGTACTCCATCTATACCCCTCTTTGGCATCTTCAAATGAAAATGATCTCTATAAGTAATAAAATAGAAATGAATTGAATTAGAAAATAAATAAAATAGGATGTATTTAGATCAACATACCTTCTTGAGTCTGGATAGTTGATTTTGACACCATCCCAACTCTTCTCATTCAACATTATAACCATCTCCTCTTGTATTTTCATGTAGACCTTGTGACTAGACAATGAAAAAATAAATGATGTTGACAATCATATATAATAATATAACATAATACCTAGAACATAACAAAAATGTTAAACTCAAGAACAAAACATCGTACCACAAAAAAAAACATCAACTTACTTGTCAAATTCGCTACACATTTCCTCCATGGATAATTCACCTGACTTTACCCGTGATAGTATTGTAGCTATTAATGTTTCATCCTTCACACCTTGTATTGTTCTCCAAGGTGTAATTGTCATGTCTTCTGGCAGATTCTTGACGTCAGGACCTGCCTTACCACCACTCCATGGAACAACTCTACCTTTTTTCACTTTTTAGTTTTTTATGCCAATATTCTCCCACAAGCTAAATATTTTATCAATCAAATCCCATATTTTCCCAAATCTGAATGCCAACTAGAAATATGCATCTACAGATTTGAATGCATCACTTCCTTTGGCATTTTTTTGTTTTACAATATCATCTTTAATAGGGAGACCTATTTCCAGACAACATTGTCTCCGAAAACTTGCATCAACTCTAGATTTTTCCCCACCGCATATTTGCACAAATTCATTATGTATAAATCTCACCCTTTGAACAAATGTCATTGTCAACCTATATTCAATATCTGTATTATGATCCCATGCCAACAAATTTGCTTCTACATCTGTTAAACCATCATAAATGATGCATTTAACTATTTCAAAAATAGGGTTATTGGGATATTCTTGCATCAAATCTCTTATTGCCTCTGCAGAATGATTCCCTCCAAGAACATAATATTTGTAATGAAAACATTTTGTTTGATCAAATTAATCTCTAGTAGGAACATCTTTTGGGTCAACAAGGACTAGGTAGTCAACCACATGTGCATAGGGATTGCGCCTCATCAATGCTTGCAAGTTGTGAATATGCAAGTGATGTGGTTTTCTAATTCTAAATTGATCCCTCCCTTCTGTGGGTCTATAAATTTGATTCACATTCAACTCAAATGTATGTCCATTGTTAACCAAATTATCCCTCCACAATTGATCTCAAATGGCATTTTGTGTTGTCTTGACAATTCCATCCTCTAGATCAACACCTGGAGTAATGATTTCCCTACTACCACCATAATTTTCACTCTCAGATTAACGAATAACATTGGTTTCAGTAACAACATATCTCCTCTTTTTCTGATTTGAAGGGGTTCCTTCTAAATCAACAATGCCTTCAATAGGAATCGAGGTACTCTCAACCATATTTCTTTTACGATATTGTTTGTTACTCTTACTAGCAGGAGTAGAAAGCTCATTTGCAACAATTTCATCATGTTCAGTTGGGTGAGATGAATATTTAAATACAACCCTTCTAGGTACCTGATTTGATTGTCAAATGCTATTTCCTCTTTGTGCTTGTACTTCTTCAGTTTGAACATTTGACGTGTGTTTCTTCTTCCTTTCTTTTGGTCTCTTCTGAATAGAGACATTAATGACATCCATAAGATCAACCTGTGTATAATAATTTCCTTTCAACATTTTTGAAATCAAAATGGAGAAATCCTGCAAAATAAAAACATTATCATATTAAATCTATTACATTGTCGTATCCAAGTTATAACAAAACCAATTTAAGAATAATATCAATATTCAAACTTACTCGCTCGCTGTCAATTTCATCCAGGACCCCTTGACAAAAATATTTGAATTTTTCTTCAACATTATATTTTGAAATCTTCAAAGAATATAGGATTTTCGCAAAGATCCTGGTTTGTTTCACCTGTGCATAAACAATATCTGTACCCAACACCACACATATATATCTTAGCAATCCCAATAGATTGTAATCTGATTGAATATATGGAAATGCAGAACAATATAAGAGAATGCTTTTTGTTTTTCCTTGATATTTTTCCTTCAGATGCCAATGATACTCTGTTCTGTCTTCTTCTGTTGCGTGTGTCCATTCTCTAGCATTCTTCATTTTTAATTCTTCAAAGCTAAGAACTCTGTCTTGAGGCTCAACTTTCTCAGATGCCTCAAATATTTTTTCGATGCAATGATCGTCGCTCTTGATCCAAAAACATTTACATATATCTTTCTTGATGCCATTGTACCTATATCCCAAATGTAGAATTTTAAAATAAATAAAAAACATTCATAATCTAAACAAAATCAACATCAATATTCACTATAAACTATATTTGAAAAACGTTTTAAAAAATTTAAAAATATTTTTACATTCATAATAGTCATTTTTTACGTTTTGAAAATAATTTAAAAAAATGTAAACCTACCCGCTAACCCCCCTAAAATATATAATAATTCATTTAAAAAAAAAAACCTACCCCAACCCCTACCCCTACCCCCTAACTATATAATAAATAAATAAATAAACAAATTTAAAACTAACCCCCTACCCCCTAACCTTAACAATATAATAAAAAATTAAAAAAAAAAATTAAAACTAACCCCCCCACCTAACAATATAATCATTTTATTTTTTTTTTGTTATAAAAAAAAATTAAAACTAAGCCCCCTAACAATATAATATAAATTTTAAAAAAATATATTTAAAATAATCCCCCCCCCTACAATATATTAACAATTCAAAAAAAAAAAACTAACCCAACCCCCCCTAAAATATATTAAAAATTAAAAAAAATTAAAAAAAACTAACCCCCCTTCCCCGCACCCTTCCACCTTCCCCCTCCTCCCCTGCGGCCCCCCCTTCCATGCGCCCTTCCACCTACTCCCTCCTCCCCTTCCTCTCCCCCCCCACGCTCCCCCCCTTCCCCCTCCCCCCTAGTCTCTCTTCCCCCTCCCCCCCGCTAACCCCCAAGCCCCCCCCTCCTTCCTCCTCACCCCACGATTGGGTCTCCCACTTGGGTGCCAAAGGGACGCCCCTCACAAGAGGTCGCGATGTCGGGCATCACTGCACCCTTGAGGGGCCTCCCTTTGGTGCCCAAGCGGGCGGATCTCCACCCGCTTGGGCGCCAAAGGGCGGCCCCTGATGGGAGGTTGCAATGCCCAACATCGCAGCCTCTAGTGAGGGGCCTCCCTTTGGCACCCAAGTGGGTGGATCCACACCTACTTAGGTGCCAAAGGGAGGCCCCTCACGGGCGGCGCAACGCTGGGCATCGCAATCGCCCATGAGGGGCGACCCTTTGGCGCCCAAGCAGGTGGATCTCCACCCTCTTGGGCGCCAAAGGGAGGCCCCTCATGGGAGTTCGTGATGCTGGGCATAACGCCACCTATGAGGAGTGGCCCTTTGGCACCCAATTGGGTGGATCTCCGCTCGCTTGGGCACCAAAGGGCCGCCCGTGAGGGACCTCCCTTTGGCACCCAAGCGGGCAGAGATCCACTCGCTTGGGTGCCAAAGGGAGGCCTATCATGGGCAGCCCTTTGGTGCCCAAGCAGGTGGAGATCCACCTGTTTGGGAGACAAAGGGAGGCCCACTTGCATGGGGAGGATGGAGGAGGGGGGGCATTGGGGGAAGGGGGGGGGGAGCGCTGGAGGAGCAGGGAGGAGGGGGAAGGGGGGGGAGTGGGGGAAGGGTGCACGGGGAGGAGGGAGGTGGGGGAATGGGGGGGGCGCATGGGAGGAGGAGGGAGGGGGCATAGTGGGGGTGTGGGAGGAGGAAAACGTGAGGAGGAGGAAGAGGAGGATGGAGGGGGGGGGGGGGAGGTGGGGTCACGAGAGGAGGAAGGGGTTGGCAGGAGGATGGGCGTGAGGAGGGAGGGGAAGGGGGCGGCGGGGGGAGGGGCGGCGGGGGGAGGGGCTACGAGGAGGGAGAAGGGGGCGTGGGTAGGTTAGGTAAAAAAAATTAATTTCTATTTTAAACCCAAAGATAATATTCGTGGGATAAGGGGAAAGACTTGCCTCAATTAATAATACATGAATTTAAGAAAAAAATATAGTTTAAAAAAAATATATAAAACTAACCTGAAAAGTGGTAGAGCCTCTTCTGTTGAAAGTGCTAGAAGCTCCTCTCTGCAATCTTCCCATTCTTCTTGAAAACCTTCATGAATTGCTCCAAATACTAAACAATCATGTATTATTAAGATAGATTAGGTTTAAGTTTACTATTCTTAAGAATGTGAAAAAAAAACAAAAAGGTAAAAGAATAAATCAATAAAGCCATAAAACAAACATTACCAAATTAATAAAGCCATAAAATAATTATTGCAAAATTAACAAAAAAAGCTAATTAATTTATTAAAAACAGAAAAAGCACTAACCTTGAAAGTGTTACTAAATTGCTCCAAATTAAATGATGAATAGTAGGAAATTTAAATGGTTTATATAGCCTAGATTAGGTTTAACATTACTTGTTTTATGAATGTGAGATTAAAAAAATGAAATTAGTTACTGAATTATTATTAAATTTATATAAGATAGCTTTAAATGAAATAATTACTAATGTTATGAATGTGGAGTAAAAAAAATGTAAATAGCCATTACTTTATTAAAAATTGTATATAAAAAATTTTACGAGAAATTTTACTCGTCTTATATGTCTGGGATAGAAATATGTAATTAGTTAATACATTATTTCAAACTTTTTTAAATCATAAATTCATTTTTTTACTAGTCTTATGAGTGTGCACTTTAATTTTGTAGGGAAATTTTGGAGGGAAAATTTTGAATGAAAATTTTGGAGGGAAGTTTTGGAGGGAAACATTTGGAGGGAATATTTTGGAGGGATATTTTCATTCTCATAGCTATAAGATTGTTGGTTGACAATTGCACCATTCTAGTTTTGGGTGAGGACTGTGGTAAAATTTCATTATCTTATCTTTTAATATTTTTCTATAATTCTATCTTTTAGTGATAAGTCATGGACTCACCTGAATTAAATTCCAATGTCAATCAAGAGTTGTATTGTTCATCTAGACAAGATACTGGCAGTGCAAGCAATGTAATCAAGCATGTTATTCAAGAACTTCCTAATTATGAATATTTTGAAGACACTAGTAATGAAGGGAAAGAATGTGATGATGATGAAGAGCTTCCTCCAAGTGGGGATCCTAAAGATAGTGAGCAATATAATGACAATTTTCCTCCCAGCGAGGATTTTGATGGGACTAATGATGCTTTTGTCAAGCATGCATGTACAATTAATGTTGATGGTTTTCTTCATAACAATGATTCTAATGGGACGAATGATGATTTTCCTTCAAGCAAGGATTTTAATGGGACCAATGATGATATTCATCCCAATGAGGATTTTTATGGGATTGATGATGATTTTCCTCCAAGTGAGGATTTTAATGGGACATATGATGATTTTGGTGAGGAAGAAGACATCAATAATGGTGAATATGATTTTCCTCCAAGTGAGGATTTCAATGGAACGGATGATGAGTTTCCTCCAAGCAAGGATTTTTGTGGCACCAATGATGAGTTACCTCCAAGCGAGGATTTCAATGGAAACGATGGTGACTTTCCTCCAAGCAAGGATTTCAATGGAACAGATGATGACTTTCCTCCAAGCAAGGATTTCAATGTCACCGATGATGGCTTTCCTCCAAGTGAGGATTTCAATGGCACCGATGATGATTTTCCTCCGAGCAAGGATTTCAATGGCACTGATGATAATTTTCCTTCAAGCGAAGATTTCAATGGCACCAATGATGGTTTTCCTCCGAGTGAATATTTCAATGGAAACAATGATGATTTTCCTCCGAGCGTGGATTTCAATGGAACAAATGATGATTATGCTCCGAGCGAGGATTTCAATGGCACCGATGAGCATTCTGTTGACGATAAGCCACAAATTATGAAGACATTGATTCTCGTCCAAGTAAGGATGTTACAGGCACCAATGATGAAGACAATTATTCTCTTCAAAGTAAGGATTTAACAGGAACCAATGATGTCAATGTTGAATCTCAAGAGTTCCCTTTCAGTGAATAATTTAGTAGCACAAATAGTGTTGATGGTCACATTGATCTATCAACGATTTATCAACTTATTAGTGATCATGACAATAATTTTCATAGTGAATTTTGTGATGATAATTTCAATGACGACGGTCATATGAATCACAATGAAAGCATGCATTCTAATGAGGATGTTGTTGCAGACATAATGGTCCAGGAAATGCAGCGACAAAATCCAACGTAGAGCAGGATTAAGTGTAGGACTAGACCTTTTTATGTCAATCCAAAGCATTCCAGTTATACAAGGTCTAGGAAAGAATTGCTCACAAGTCCAAGTTCCATTACTCGTTTGATTTCGAGTGAGTGTTGCCACAAAATTTGTTTGAAAAGTTTAGGCTACAATTATGCCTTGGAGAAAAGGAAGATGTATTTATCAATGAACAAAAGTATGAAAAATTCATATTTAGTGGGGTGCATGATTCCTACTAGGAGAGGTTATGATTATCAAATTGGAAAAATTATGCTTTGTATAAAGGCATTCAAACTGATTCACTCAATTGGTAATCTTCGATTATCAAGAATCCAAACAAGACTAGAAAAGGATCCTACATTTTATTTTGACGATTATTAGGGATGAATCACTAGGCCATCAACATGCATTGCAATATCATCGATGCATGATTTATTTTCCAAGCATGGAGAGAGTATGCTAAATAGATAAACAATACACATTCTAGCTAATTTCACAAGGAAAGAAATCTACAACTTATACAAGGATTGTGTTCAAGGTTGTCAAAGAAATGGAAACTTCATCACATATGCATATTTCACAAGAGTATGGAAAAAGAAGTTCAACAACGTCCGCATTCCAAATAGGTCGAGGATGGGAGTCTGCAGTACATGTGCTTCTCTTAAAGAAAGAAGGGATAGATCAGAAGGGATAGAAAGAGGTATGTTTAAATTTTTTTGTTTTTTAGATAAATTTCAATTATTAAAGCTAGTTAACAATCTTTTTTGTTATATTGTTTGTAGATTCCATAATCAATGCATTGCAAGAACATCGTAATCAACAATCAATGAATAGAAAAAGTTGTACAAAAATCGCAAGAAGTGTTATGATGCCCCACATAAGTATATGGGTTTGACAATTGATGGCATGGATTAAAAAAAACACTCTTGCCACATTTTGTCCGTGTGCCAAAGAATTAAAGGAGGAAAATTTTATTCAGTTTCACTTGGTTGGGTGTATGGTTTTTAATGGTGAAATGATGGGCCAAGTGTTTACTTTACAACTCCAAATATTCACAATGATGCAAATTTGACCATCACCATAATTCACCTTGGCATTACTCATTGGCTCGGTGATCTTTCTGAATTTCTATATCTACAATTGGACAACACAAGCCAAGAAAACAAACTTATCAGGTCGTGTTTGGTTATCTAAGCATGCTTGTTGAATTAAGAATTTTTAAAAAGGTAAAAGTTTGTTTCCTTCGTGTTGGGCATACGCATGATCATATTGATCAAATGTTCAGCCATTTTGCAAGGAAATTTAGGAGGAAGAAAGTCAAGAGCCTACCATCATTGATTGAAATTGTAGGCAAAGCATACCATCCAGAGCCTATTGTACAAAAATCGGAAGAAACTGTTGACATGCGAAGATTTTTGTTTGGATCGCATGGTGAAGAAAGGTCCATTGAAAAACTTAATGAAATTACATTTCAGCATCAATTTCATATAAAAAAAATTGATGGAAAAACACTACTGTGCGGCAAGAAGTACTCAACTAGCACAGATTGGCGGCCTTCATCAGGTTTGGCATTTCTGAAATTCATCCCAAATCGTCAAATGTCTGCTTCAAATTTATTGTTTTTGCAATCATCTGTAGAGATTCATAATGCAAGGAGACATAGTAGTGATTTTGATTCTTCTCAATGCTTGGAAGAAATCAAAAAGTGTATCGAAGATACATATGAGTACTTTGATGTTGTGGATTCTATTTGGTGGGAGTCTTTTCTCATGGAGCAGAGTGACATAATTTCAAACTCTAAAAATGGAGATATATATTTGAAGTCTCCATTTGCTTGGACACAAATTTTATCAAATGAAAACGAGGTAACAATTTTGAACCTCAAGCTGTTGTGTTTTCTCAAGTAGAGGAAAGAGAAATTTATATTGTCTCTAGAAGATCATCCGCAAAGCGTCGAGACATGGAAGACCTTTACAAGGGCTCAGTACAAGATATCAAGGAGGGTTGCATTATTGCAGTTTTGGCTATAGATTATGCATGCCCTTATCCATTCTAGATTTCAAAATCTATGAAGGTCAATAAAGAAAATGAATAAGTAGTATCAGTAGAAGTACATTGGTATGCAACAGATACACACCCATTTGATGGTGTGTACAAGGCAGAGATGGTGGTTGAGAAAAATGTTTGCAGAAAGAGAAAAAGAAAGGGTCAAAAAATAAATCGCCGCCGCATTGACATCTTGAAATTAGAGGAAGTTGATATACTTGATTATGATTTCAAGTTGACAAATAAAGACACTCTTTACTCCAAGACTAGAGATATTATCAAGAGGTTGCTACCAAAACAAGAAGTTGCAAGATGGGATTCTGTTAAACCAAGCCGTAGATCCTGAAGGAATATGACATCTGAAATGATGGGCATAGATGTAGACTTAGATGGTGCACCCATTGATAATAGATAAGAATATGGGTCATCTACATCTTCATTTAGTCCTTCATCTGCCGAAAATGTAGATTCTGATGGGGTGCCAGAATCCATGGATGAATTTGAATAATTTCACATGAAGCATTTTAGATGCTTTTTATTAGTATGATGTTTGTAATTGAAACTCTAGAGGAGTTTTTGAATATTTATATGAACCATTTGTTCTTGTATGGTCTAATATATTATTTCATTATGAATCAGATCATAATTTAATTGTTTTTATATGGTTAGAGTGGTGAAATTATTTATGAAAATTGTTTTTTGTTTAATATGCAAGTTTCAAAAGGTTGTAATTTATCTCTTGAAGGAAAAATACGATTTTCCAATTTAGGGGTTGATTTTAAAGTTTTTGTAAACAACAGTATATGATGCTTAGGCCATGGCTCTATTTTTTATCCTAAAAAAAAGTATGTGTATACTGGTATCAACACTTTTCTATTTGGGGGATGTTTTTGGTGTTTTTTTGCAAAAATCATCGTTTTTAAGGCTAGAGTTCTTGTTCATAGTATATAGTTCTCGTTTCATAGTATAAGTGGTTCAAATATATGGTAGTAAATTTAGCTCAATTTCCATCCAAGAGTATTATGCTAGATGTTTTAGTGGTAGATTCGTTTCCAAGATATGGCATGTTGCTGTCAAGAACATGTGCTAAAAGGGAGGGGGGTACAATGCAAATGGACATGAAGTATGCAATTGTTCCATTATTTGTAGGGTAGACAAGAAGACTGTATAGTGAAGCTAAATATGATTATGTACTTAGTGAGGGAATGATCCCTATAAATTACCTATATACTCTATTGAGGAAGATATGGGTTGTTGCATGCTATCTGCGGGAGATAGTTAGAAAAATGAATCCCTAGCACTAATGGTAGTGAAGGATGTAAACCCTGCAAATAATAAAATTTGGAAAATGCACTTTTATGGATCTTCAAAAAAAAAAAGCTAGGGATGGAGTCGTACTCACTTCATAAAAGAAGGAGTAGTTTTTACTGTCATTTAAATTAAATTTTGAGACCACTAATAATGTGGATGAGTATGAAGCACTCATACTAGGTTTACAGGTTTCCAGAAGAATGGGAATCACACAGATCTCTGTTATGGAGACTCAGAACTCATAGTGCAACAAATTAAAGGAAAGTACCAGACCAAACATCCTAGGTTGAAATCCTACAAAAATCAGGTGTGGGACCTGATAGACAATTTCTTCCAGGATTTTAATATCACAACCATTCCTAGAGAGATGAACCAAAAGGTTGATTCACTAGTAGTAGCAGCAAGCAAATTCAAGCCTCATACTCAAATAGAATTAGTACATGGATTTGAAATGATTTACATACCTTCAGTTCCTGATAATACAAATCATTGGTAGGTGTTTGAAGATGAATAGTAGATCAAAAGGTTTTTAGAGTTGATTGATGAATTTTCTAACACATGTATTGATCAAGATCACGAGGTAGATGAAGATACAGACAGTTGGGAAGAGGAATGTTCAGACATGAAGCTAAACCACAAGATAGCATACAATAAAATAGTTCATCTCAGGATAAAATTCATACCTAAAGTACTAGTTCCTTTAGACAGGTTATTTAATAAGAATGATGTCCCTCACAAGCCCACCATTCAACCAAAGGAAGAATATGTGGAAGAAGTGAATGTTGTCACTCAGTGTTGGTAGGCGGCTTGGTAAGGTAACATCGCAGCATCGTTGATACTGCGACACGACAGAGGATATCGCGGAAGGCGGTGAGCTAGGCGTAAAGAAGATTATTTTATGCATTTTTGGGTCAATTGGACCGCAATTTGCGGGTTTTGGGTCATTTGGACTGCATCGTATGTATTTTTGAGTCTGTTGTACTGCGGTATGCGGGTTTTTGGGTCATTTTGACCGCGTTAGTTAGATTTTCGGTCATTGGTCCAAAGTGTCGGTTAGGAAGTCATTAGTAAGTGGACACGCATTGTAAAGGCGGAATCCTATATATAGACATAAGTTGTAAGTGTTGAATCATCTTAGTACGGCCCCTTGGATGTTGATGTATGCATCTTTGAGTCCGTGTTTGAGATTAAGAGATATTGGTGAGATCTGGTTTTGCGGAGATATTGTATCAGGGTTTTGTAGAAGTAATATGACATGATAGAACTATTTGATGAAATTCTGTGTGTATATTTTATGGTAATGCATGTCACGATTCATGAGTGATGCTATGTTTTCTTAATGTTATACTTGTTGCGATGAAATATCCTATTGAATGATGTTATGAATATGAATGATGTTAAATATGAATGCATGTATCTACCTTTGAATGTTGCAATAAGTTAATTAATTGTTGCCGCAAACATCCTCCTTCATTCGGCGGAAACATGGTTCTGTCCACTCTCCGTTGAATGCCTCGGGTGAGACCTCATTTGCTCCGCAGGTGTTGTTGGTCAGGGTAAAACCCGTCTAGGTCGGTGCTCAGGGATATTGCGGTGGGTTGCTATCGACAACGAGGGGAACCCCTGTCGACTAGGTTTGAGTCAACAAATGGTTCTGTTGCCGGGACCATGTGCGAAGTGAAAGGAGGATATGTTGTGGAATCTGACGCAACCGGAGATACAAAGCTGGTTTGATCAGAAGTTGCAAGGATTCACTGAAGAGGAAAGCTGGAACACTCGACTGATAGTAGATCATTAAGTGGACAAATATATTCACGACAGTCCGCACGAATCATTTTTCTGTGAATTCCTGGTCCTTTTGTTCGAGTGGTTGGCGAAGTTGACATTTCAGAAGAGGAACCACCAAGGTGGTGAGCCAATGACTTAGACCTCGGAGTTGATCCAAGAACTATAGGAAGTCGACAACAAAGCGTCACGGGCTGTCAAAGTGTGGCTTGATAGCATCTTGGAAGGATATATCACTGAATTTGCAGTTGATACGCAGAAGTCCTATAGTGAAGCTGAAAGATATTTCTTCTGCGAACCTCAGGGAATGTTTCTGCTATTACTTCAACTGTCCATTAAGATGCTTATTTGTGAGAAGGGTATATTGAAGATGCATTTGGATCATTAAAATTTTTGGTGGGTGGAGGCCGTGGGTATCGCGATGGCTAGGGGGTGGTACATGGACTGATAAGGGGTAGATGGGTGTGGGTCATGATGAGACTGTGAGTGAAGCTGAGGAAGAGAGTGGTCTTACAAGGGGAGGAGCGAGGTTTCGACAGGAAAGTAGGCAGAGGCTAGGAGAAGGTTTTGCTGCGATTGAACCGCAAGTTCGCGAAGGAAGACAAAATGGGACGAAGCGACCTCATAGTCCGGACAAGGACAAACACACTACACCCAAGATAGAGGCAGGACCAAAACCTGGTAGCAATGTACCCACACCTCGGCTCACTATCTTTCAACAGGTAAGAAACACAACTTCGACCCCACCGGGTCAACAAAATTTGATTGCTAGTAGTTCAGCGACTACAGGAAGAAATCCCAGGATGGAGGGCAAAGATGCTAAGTTTGCATTGTTCCATGGAGATAGAAAAGACAATCCTGAATAATACTGGTTCTTATGTGAGGCGGTATAGACCATAAAACAGATTACCAATGATAATGCTAAGAAAGGACAATTAGCGACAACTCTGCGAGGTCATGCATTAGATTGGTTTATGAAGTTTGTTCTAGTGCCTACATGAGCTCCGAAGAAGACACTAGATGACATCAGGGATGGTTTGATTGTAGAATTCAGAAAACTCAAGTCTGAAGCACAATATATTACAGAATTGAAAGAAATTAAGCAGTATCCCAATGAGACAGTGTGGGATTTTGATCAGCGGTTTAAGACATTGATGGCGAGGGTTAGTTTTGATATGAGCACTATCCAACACAAAGAGTGGTTCATTGCAGCACTGCTACCGCACATTCGACTACCACTAATGCAACATAACATCTCGACACCCAGTGAATCTTTGGGGATTGCAATGCGGTTGGAAGCATTGCTGATTGGGGAAAACACAGCTGGGATGTCACGGATACAGACACAGCTGGCTAACTTGACCATACAGCTGAAAGATTTGAAGAAGGGAAAGGAGCAGCACGAATAAGTATGGTGTATGCGATGTCGAGAGGAAGGACATACTAAGGACAATTTCCCTAGCTTCCACAACTATTTGGTTTCATGGGCACCCAACCCATTGAATGGTGGTGGCATGCCATGGTGTCGCATTTTTTAGGTATTTGGGCACCACCATGAGGAATTCCCATACATGCAGAAGATGGTCACCAAACCGATGAATCTATATTGCACTTTCTATAAATATGTGGTACATGACGACAAAGATTGCCAGGAATATGGGTTGCTTCATGAGAGAATGTACGATGCATTCTATGTAAAGGATGACCAGCGTGCCATACAACAACTACAACCGCAGCCGCTGGTATCCCAGTCGCTACCTCAACCACAGGTACAGTTTGTACCACAACAGCAACCACATCAGTTCACGCAATATGCTTCGATGCAAATGCATCCCCAGTAGCCACAGTACGTTCAGCAACCACAATATGCATAGCAAGGGCAGGGAATTCAACCAGCTCCTATGTAGAAATAGTATAACCAACCATAGTACCAACAGCAAGGCGAATTCTGTGGAGGATTCTAGGGAGGACGCGGTGGAGGATTTGGTCACGGAGGAGGATGAGGAGGTCACGGACCCGTGCAATGTTATCACTATGCAGTATGGGGACATTACCAACAAGATTTCCCATTATTGTAGATGCAGTGTACATTTTGCTTTGTTATAGACCATATAGTAGATAACTACCCAGAGTTGATTATGCAATGGAAGGCAGGGAACATTCCACAATTGCAGAATCAGAATCAGGTGCAGCAGTCGGTATAGATCAAGTACAGCAACCAGTGCAGAACCAGAACCAACACCCAAATCAGAATGCTAATAAGAACGTGAATCAACCAGGGAATCCAATGCTGAACCAGAATCAAGGTGCGAGTGTTGCAAAAATTTCTGCGGAGCCAAGACCACAAGATGCAGCTGTCGCAATCATCAGGCGGGGCGATGCAGCAACAGGAGGGGACGTTCAATTGGCCTAGTAGAAGAAGGTATCATTTGACGTTGAGGCTGAGCGTGACATGTTTTTTCAGGTGCGTTGTGCAATGGACCAGGACCCTGGTAAATCCATCATCTGCAACATGCTCACTATTTTTTATGCCACTTCAAAAGCATGGCCGTCGGCGATGTCTGGAACCTTGCATAAATTTTTTGAGAGCTTCTTATTGCTGGCAAGGGATCCAACTGCTCTAGCTGATATCGAGGGGTTACTGCAGCAACCAACCAGGGGACGGCAGGAGTTCGCGGTAAACTCCTTACAGTGGAAGAAGACAGGTAACGAGATGCAAATGAATATCCAAATTGGGGACTATGATGTGGATTCAGTTATTCTGGATCTTGGTTTGGATGTCAACATCTTAACCAAGAAGGCATGGCAGAAAATGGGGAGCCCCCCATTGAGCTGGTCTCACGTACAACTCCGGTTCTAATAACGCTAAAGTGACACCAATTGGGAGAGTCCCACGTCTGGTGGTGGACATTGAGGGAATGAAGACCTATGCTGACTTCGATGTCATCGAAGTGGTTGAAGGAGGAAGCTCGTATCCCGCATTGCTGGGGATCGAATGGGATAATTATAGTGGGGCGGTAATCAACTTCAAGGAGTGGATGATGACTTTCGAAAATCATGATCTTAGAGTCATAGCCCTGTTGGATCCGATTGAAGGACATCGATACATTGAGCCAGTAAAGGAAAAAGATCCCAGTGGATGGTACCATTCATTCAACATTTCTGAAGACTATATTCATCCGACTGCCAATGGTGAGTTGGGATGGTGCAGTGAGAGCTCTGCATCTTCCGACTTTGATGATGTGTTAAAACACTGACAGAACCGCTTGCACAAGGTATCGCTCCACAAATGTGTATTAGTCATGTAATCATTATGACTCATTGCAACGAAAACGATCACACTACCAGTCTATGAGGGGTTTCTTGGTCTGTTCGACTTTCTGGCCGAGTTTGAGGGAAGAGTATCTGCGCCACAGCGATTTCTAACATTGGAGGAAGCACTGAAGGAAACTCCAACACGCTGGTGGGAGACACACAATAATTCAAGTAATGAATGGTCATAGTGCAGAAGATTGATGATGGTTTGCTTCGGCGATTTCGAGGTCTACCACACAGGGAAATACGATGGTCAGAATAACCCTGGAAGCCATCTGAGGGAGTGTCATACATTGTGGGCATCACGACCGCGAGATGAGTGGGTCCATTCCTTTATCCATACTGTAGATGAGATTCCGCGCTCATGGTATACTGCCGCTAAGTTGCAAGGAGAAATTACCACTTGGGTGGAGTTGATGGTCTGCTTCACTCATACGTTTACTTTCGCGGATGCCAATCCTGATGTCAATAATGCTTTGCAACTCATCCGCGATGTAGTTTTGAAGTTTTTCCACATAGCATATCCACTGGATCCGCATGCACACTACCAGATGAAATCCCATATGGAATGTTACAATATCACCGATGGGCCCAACGATGGTGATGATCCGTAGAATGTCAATATCCCCGAGTCTGAAGGGAGTCGCAACGTAATAGCACCTGATGCGCCAAGTGATCTGATCAGTTAGCCATTGAAGCTCCATAAGATCAATATTGGGACAGAAGCCACTCCCAAGTTCACGAATGTTGGAGCTTATTGGGATGATGAGATGATGGGAAAGGTCACTGATTTGCTGCATGAATTCCAAGACCTCTTTCCTATGAATTTTTCAGAGATGAAAGGTATCTTGGGTGATTTAGGTGAGATGAAGATCCACTTGAAACCAGATGCTAAACCGATCGGGCAGCGACCCTACCAGTTGAATTCGTGACATAAGAAGAGAGTCAAGGTCGAACTTGATCGCATGTTGGATGATGGTATCATTGAACCGGTCGAAGAGTCAGAATGGATCAGTCCTACGGTGGTGCAGGACAAGAAGATTGATAGGTGCGCATTTGTGTCGATTTGCAGTTGATTCTTGAGCAATGCTGACTGCATCAGATATCACTGAATTTGAAGAAGTGCATATTTTGTGCGTCGTTTGGGATATTGTTGGGTCACACTATGTGCAAACAAGGGTTGTTAATTGATCCAGCAAAGATTGCATTCATTTTGAGCTTAACACCATCGACTACTGTTAAGCAGTTGAGAGCGACATTGGGGCATACTAGGTATTACCATAAGTTCATCAAAGGATATGCAGTGATTACTGCCCCTATGGAGAATCTATTGAAGAAAGATTCGGTATTTCAATGGAGCCTTGAGTGTCAGGATAGCTTTGAGGCACTGAAGGTGAAGATGGCTTTGGCATCGATACTAGTATTTCCAGACTGGAGTAAGGAGTTCCTTGTTCATGTCGATGCATCGTCAATTGCACTAGGTGTGGTGTTGGTGCAACTAAGAGAGGGGGATTTCGATCACCCTATTGCTTTTGCAAGTCGAAAGCTGTCATCCGCAGAAAGGAACTACACTACTACGGAGAGGGAAGGCCTGGAAATGGTCTATGCATTGCAAAAGTTTCGACATTACTTATTGGGAGGCCATTTTAAGATGTTCACAGACTACTCCACATTGAAATACCTAGTCAATAATCCTATGTTGGGGGGGAAGATATCCAGATGGTTACTTCTTTTTCAGGACTTCGATTTTGAAGTAATTGTCAAGCCAGGGCGGTTGAATGTTGTCCCTGATCATCTATCGTGGATTGAAACAGGAGAGGAGCCAACTAACATTGAAGACGGGTTTCCTGATGCGCAACTATTTAAATTTGGAGTAGCCGATGGCTATTTTGAAGAAATCATTCAGTTTCTAGCAACAGGTACCACACCAGAAGAGTTCACTACTAGTCAGAAGAAGTAGCTAGTGGTCAAGGCTGTATATTTCCAGCTCATTGCAGGTGAGTTGTACAAATTAGGCGCAAATGAGATATTTTGATGGTGTTTTTTTTCACATGAGCAAGAGCGGATCTTGTCAAAAGCACATGCTGGAGTGGCTGGAGGGCACTAGGGTGGTCGTGCGATTGCCAAGAAGTTCTTGCGAGAAGGGCTTTGGTGGCCCACACTACACAGCAATGCGACAGACTATGCGCGGTCCTGCGACGTTTTTCAGAGAACCGGGAAGCCATCCAGGATGGATGAGATTCCACTGATGCCTCAGTTAACACTGCAGCCATTCAAAAAATGGGAAGTGGATTTTGTAGGACCAATCATTCCACCGGGGAAGCGCACTGGTGCAAGATACATCATTACTGCGACAGATTATTTGACAAGATGGGCGGAGGCGGCACTAGTTGTTGATTGTTCTGTGGCCACAACAGACCGGTTCTTGTTTGATAACATTATCACTCGCTTCGGCTACCCCAAGATATTGCTGAGTGATCAAGGCAGCCACTTTTTCAATCGCACCATCAGCGCATTGATAGAGGAACTGTAGATACAGCATAAGAAGAGTACGCCATATCATCCACAGGAAAATGGCACGATGGAAGCTTTCAACAAAGTATTGGAGCATGAGCTGACAAAAGGTGTGTAATGCGAACCACGATGTCTGGGATCTGAAAATCCCAGTAGTGTTCTGGGCATATTGCACCAGATGTAAAAGGATGGAAGGACGGACACCATTCAAGTTAATGTATGGAAAAGAAGCGATTATTCCAATGGAGTACATTGTTCTAAGTCTGCACATAGCAGCAGTGATAGGTATGGATGATGCAGCCGCATTAGAAGAACGTCTAGCACAGTTAGTATAGTTGGAGGAAGATCGCTTTATCACTGGATTCCACTAGGGGGTGGAGAAGGATCTCTAGAAGGCATGTCATGATCACCACATAAAAAACAAACAGTTTCAGCAAGGTTACTTGGTGTTGTTGCATGACAGCAAGTTTATGAAACATCAAGGAAAATTGTAGATGCATTGGCTGGGTCCATATCGCATCAGTAGCATCACTTCAGAAGGCGTAGTACAGTTGCAGCAGTTAGATGGAGTGATGCTACCAAAGTTGATTAATGGTAGCAGGTTGAATCCCTATCGGTCTGGCTTGGAACAGCGCAATGCCTGATTCGTATAAAAAAAAAATGCAGGTTGATCAGTGGCAGGATGGCGCACCGATAGGGATGAGAATGCGCAGGCAAGGAGGCTTGTGCCGTAATTTAGGATCGGTCCGCGACAGTGGTAGGGTCGCGACTGGGTCAAATCAGAAATAATTATGAATTATTCACAGACATAACTTTTTCCTTTTGGGTAGGTATGATCGTTAGTCAACTTAGATTGTGCCAGAAGCCCGCACGTTTGGTATGAGGAGTACACTGAGGCAGCATGACCGATGGCACCTAGGGTGATGGTTTGCACGATTGGCATGTGGAGTACACCTTGGCAGCATGGTCGAAGGCCCCTGGGGGTGATGCTTCGCACACTTTGGCACGAAGGGCGACTGGCGGAAGTATAATCACTCTGACACGTAAGAAATTCAGTTCATACTCAAACGGAACATCAGAATGTTATGATTCAACTCTAGCGTGTACATGTTGTGTAAATGATTGTTGAGGCAGACGACCAGCCGAATGTAAGGTATAAATATAAGAACCAAAGGATAGTATAGCACAACGGATTTTCAATCGAGAGGTGCTATGCTGTGAGAGGTTCAGGAATCTAGCTAAGTTAGGAATTCCAAGGAGGCTGTGGAAATGATTCACTTCATTTTGTGTGGTAGCACACTAGGTGCATCGAGGGCCCGAATGACGAGTGTGCATAAGTGCCTGGAGCAAGCCACGCCGTGCACACTCGGGTGTTACAAGCATGAAGTCTCGTCTGAGATGTCTAGGAATTTGGTGATAGTTCGAAGTCTCTTGGTCCCTTTGACCACAAAAAGGATGGGGGTGGCAACCCCTGGGTCCTCATAGTATGTGCTTACCAGTGCGAAACAGATGTGCCAGAACCGCTGGTCTGTTTTGTACCTCGTGTAATGTACCCACCTGCTGACCCAATGCAAGGAAGGGAACATGGCACTAAAATCTAGGCATTTCATAAAACTCAGCCCACTAATTAGAATGATAAGAATTTAAACATTGGCGTGTAGATACAAATTAGGCAATATGCACAGCAGAATTTAAAACTAATCCACACACACAATTCATGCCCATCCAACATATCAAAATAGTCATCAAATTGATGCATTACAAAAGTAAATACATAGACAGAAAACACTTATCTTCATTGTGCAATTGTCCCAAGCAACTAGCTATGTCGCTGCTATGTTTCACCCAGCCATAGGCTCTTCGACAGCTTATACTGAGTCCGTCCGAAGGCCACCCCCGAGCTGGGCATGATTCTCACAAGGAAAGGGGACATTCACTCTCTCACAACCAATTAATCATTCCATCTGAGCCAAGCCAATCCATAGCTGGGTTTATCAGGCTACAATTGAGCCATGGATGCTTATTCTCAAGCTCAAGCCAAAGCAATGAATACCCATACCCATACTCCAACATATTCATTTCTCACACAACAAGCACAAACATTGGGCATAGATACACATTTCCAGTAATGGAATTCACAAACAAGATGGCCATAGATTTTCCCTAAATCGTGGCTCACCCAAAACGAGCTGTGGGAAGGAAAATGCATCCACAGGGAGGAAAAACGTTTTCTCCCCAACTCTCTCAACATTTAACAACAAAAACGGTCTTTATGGAACCCCCGTTCCATTCCCCTTCTTCCCCCACTAGTATACAACACAAAAGCACCCTTCTCTACTGGGAGAATGAAGGAAAAACACAACAAACATGCCTAGAAAACGCCCAGGTAGGTCTAAACTCGTGAGGGAGAAGGAATGATCCTGGATAATGGCTTGGGGGAGAAATTCATGGCTCTTTTCTTGCCCAAGAAGCAAAATGCGAATTCCCATGCAGGGTGGTTTTCCCATACCCAAATTTGGACATCCATACCTCCCATTCCCCAAGGCATTAACTACCTCAACAAACTCTTGGGAGAAATCAATGATTGGGTACAAAAGTCAACATGGGTAGTTGAGGGTTTGATGGGTTCTCTCATTGACACTTGGCTTGACTTGAGTGGCTCAAGGGTTTGAATGTTTTCCCTCCCAATTCCTTGTGAAATCATGCCCCCATCTCTTTGTTGCATTGCATAGCTAGTTGTGGGTATTTTTATTAAAATGCATATTACATGATGTTGAAGTTCCAATGTGCCTGGCTAGCACGCAAACCATATGCATCAATAAATCGATGGCGGGGCCTTGGCCTTGGGCTCCTCACCACAATTTCATAAAAATATTATATCATTTAGAATGTTAAAGTGATAGGGTTTAGATGGGGACGTGACATTCCCCTCCCCTTGGAATAACACCGTCCTTGGTGTTCCAACACTTAGGAATAAATACCCACTTTACATATGCCTCAAAATTCACAACTGGGGGCAAGTCTGTCCTGTGTTTCATCTCTTTACTTTGAACTTTTAGGATCAATTCTTCTAGCTTCCACAAGCTTCTCCTGCTAGCTTTGGTCTTCCAGCTCTACAGGTGGGCATTGCTCCAGAGAAATCCCTTTCCTTTATTCACCTTCTAGCTGATCCACAAGTCTAGAATTTCATGGATGCCATCTTTCTTGTTGTCCCGGCAACTATTTGAGGAATATTTCCAGCCAGAACAAATAGCTTTTGGTATGCTTCCATGATCAAAGTGTACAACTGGCTCTCACTTTTCTCACTAGCAATCACTTGTCTAGTAACAGCTGCAACACTGGATTTCACTGTCTCTCTTGTGAGACTCCTCATGGCAATTCCTGTTAGGAAAAGCATAACACAATAATAAAATTAGTCAATTATTTTCCTAAATGACTTGGAACGTCCATGCTTTCCTCATGAGACTTCCACACATTTCATGCTTTTCCACATACACATGAACTCATTCATGTTCATCCTTTCACAAGAAAATAACTATTTCAGCATTCCCAATTCATTTCAAGCAATTAAACACAATTGGTTTTCATTTATGACATGCACTCAACAGTATTTTGTTTCTGAGATGCATCAGTCAAAAGGAAAGAGAAGAGTAAGAGTTTCCCCCTCTTAGTCTTGTTCCAATTCGGAGCCACACCATCACTTGTGGTTCTATGCTCCTTAGCCTCTTTCACTTCAATGTGAATGCTTGGCGTGCCATTTCTTGGCTATGACACCTTAGTGTCTAAGGTCTGTCTAATGCCTTTCAACTAGGGAACCCTTCTCCATTGTTGCTTACAGAACCTTTGGCTGCTAGGACCCACACAATTCCACTAGCACCATCTTTCATTACCGTTCATACTGAGCTCTCTTTAGGATGGTCACATGTCCACATGCATCCTCCAGATGCTTTCATAGTCCTCGCTTCTAGCAATACCTACACTCAAACATTGAATTCATTCACATGTTTAGTGTATTTTCATAGGGTTTATCTCTAGACAAGAGTTTGCGAAAATCATGATCAAATCATATACACATGTATATTCATAAGCAAAAAGTTGCAAGATAACCAAATACTTATCTATATCGGATGTCTTCACTTTACTCCACAGGATCCTTCTTCGCTTTCCAAGCATTGGATTTCTCGTGGATACAACAATGAATGTTGGGCCAGCACGTAGGCTACTCCACAACCATTCGAATAGGAAATGCCAGGCCAGTACACTAACTGGTTTTATCAATTGTTTAAGGGAATGTTTGGCCAGCACGCCAGCTGCTCCACAACATCAAGTGGTTAATGTTCCCACCAACTATTCTCTGAATTTACCAAGAATTTTATAGCGCCCAACCAGTTTACTCTCTGGCTTTACCAAGAATTTTATAGCTCCAACCTGTTACTCTCTGGCTCTACCAAGCATTTTATAGCGCCCAACCAGTTACTCTCTGGATTTACCAAGAATTTATAGCTCTTTCAGGGTCCTTGCTTCCTGTAATGGCCAAGGTTTCCAACAAAAAAACAACAGTGTATTAGCTTGGTTTTCATAAGACTTATACCTGAAGTCTTCTTTATTCCAAACAAGAAATAAATGAAAATGAATACTTATCTGTATTGTGCATTTTCCTCGCTACTCCACAGGTTTCCTTCTCTGCTTTACAAGCCTTGGATCACCTGTGGGGTGGATGCTTGGCCAACACACATGCTGCTCCACAACATCATCTGAATAGGTAATGCCAAGCCAGTGCCCCGACTGGTTTTATCAAGCATTTTAAAAATCACTATGCTAAGCCAGTACGTCGACTGGGTTTATCAAGCATTTCAAAAATCAGTATGCTAAGCCAGTACGCCAACTGGGTTTATCAAGCATACAATAACCATTTCCAAGCCAGTTCTCCGACTGGGTTTGTCAGGAAATAACACCCTTCACCAATACCTCCATAACATGCAAATAACCAATGCCAAGCCAGTGCACCGGCTGGGTTTGTTAGGCATTAATTTAACAACACGCCAATCCAGTACACCGACTGGGTTTAACCAATTCCAAGCTAGTACACCGACTGGGTTTAACCAATGCCAAGCCAGTACACTGACTGGGTTTAACCAATGCCAAGCCAGTACACCGACTGGGTTTAACCAATGCCAAGCCAGTACACCGACTGGGTTTATTAGGCATACAACAACCATTTCCAAGCCAGTACATCAACTGGGTTTATCAGGAAATATGAACAACATAATATGATTACGTGGCTCCTTCTCTTATGCAAACTAGTGGTTCCCTCCGGGAACTCCATAGGTGACTCACTTGACTACAGGCTAGCATGGCCCCACAATACCCACTCACACTACACAAGGATGATACCCCTTTTCTACAACACAGCTCCTTGGGCCTATCCATATCTTCTAGTGTCCTTTAGTGTGAGCGTAGAAAGGTTACCACTGCCCATACAATCCTCTTGAGCACCTTTTCTTCACTTCTCCTTTTACATGCAATGCCAAATTGCATCTGTGTAAGCTAATAACACAAGAAGGATAAGCAAACTCATCAGTATTGCTGCTCTAAAATTGTAACCATATTTCATATCATTCACTATCAAGTATTGAAACACCAGGAATGCGTCCATTCCCTTAGGGTGTAGTCAATATTGAAACCCTAACATAACCCGTCACCCGAAAGATATGCATCCCTTTCCAATGTGAGCCATGTAGGCCTTAGTCACACTCAAGCAGTCTTGAAAAATAATGAAATAATAAAACATGTTCTGCATATTAAATCTAATAACCACACATGTATATCCTCAGTTAGGGTTACCGAATACTCGTCCATTTCACAAATGTATATTTTCTTCATTTGTGAAGAATGGGGGATCCCTTCTCTGAGTCAACAATCCTTTGGTTTTCCACCCCAATCTTATCTCATGCCATAAGCCACACATGATTTATTGGCATAATTTACGGTCTCACTCACATGCTTTACCAACATGCAGTTCGGCTGAGACACTATCAACATTTACAATGGCGTTTCACTCGAAACGCATTTCGAAAGCATGGGATCCTTCCCATCTAGTTTGGCTTCTGCAGGCCATCACACATGGTCTTTTTGCAATGTGTCATCCTGGCATACTTTATTAAATAGCCAAATAGTCAGCAACATTTAGCAATAAGCCTCAAATATGATTGTTTCATAACCAATCAATAACATTAATAATTAAATTCAATATGAATTTACAATTCTGTCTCCTACAGAAATTGATTTGCTTATCAATGAGGCTCTCCTCATATTGTTTGGCTCTTGTAAGTGGTATCACTCTGCCCATTATGGTTTCACCCTTGCTACCATACATGAACATCCACCTATAACATGTCCTCCTGACACAATTCTATATAAGCCAAACAATCATTAGCAATTATAAGCAAATTCTCAAATCTGAAATTTGTAAATCTGTTTTCCTACAAAAATTAGATTTGCAACTATGAGACTATTCTCATAAAATTAAACCAAACAATTTTCATATTTGTTTTATGCATAAATTTACAACCATGAGAACCTTCTCATAACCTTTGGCTTCGGCACATGGTAGATCTCGGTCTTTACTATGGACTTATCCTCATTGTCATACGTAATACCTTTCTACCTGAAAACTGAAACTTCAATCAGCCAAACACGTTGTGAGTATCTATGCACATAATCATTCATTGCCATAACAGTCACTGAAGTGATCTCAGAATTATAATACTCAATAATTCAAACACCTTTAGTTGAAATGCAATGAAATATATACATTTCTATATATGCATCATTATCACAATAAAATTGCATGACATAGTCACACTATCCATGCAATTTAAATAACTGTAAATACTCATTACTTCATATTCCATGCACCTCTATCCTTCCAACAGAGTGCTCTGGTAGCCCATCACATGTCTACCTTCTTCATATAGTCCTTCTCCTGCATTCATAGCAGCTTATGGAATGGTCTCAGGATTAGCAATAGTCCACCATTTCGTCTATTATCTAACTGTATTGAAACATATATATGTTACACCCATGCATTCACACAATGCTTTTCAACATGTGTACCTACACATGCATGCTTATTTACAACATTTACCGAATATTTCAATGCACATGTCTTCAATGCCATCTTGCATGATTTCATGAATACTATGCATTCAAACATACTATGGCCTAACCATGATTACTACGTACAACATGCACTACCATGACAGGTCCATAAGTCCTCAGTTGCTTTGGTTGTTAAACTCACAACCAATATTCACAAATGGCATGATATGAATTCATATGAATGCATTGAGGTTTCTAGAACTTATAGGGTGTAAGGCTCCTTGCCTTCATTTACCCACACCTGACCATACTTGGTAGGTTAACATTCACATTTAGGAACTCAATACCACATGCAAACCAAATCATCATAGTTTAACTGTAGTTGAAGGGATCTTACCAAATCCTCCTTCAACATTCATGCAACTAAGCATAAATAACCATTACCTGCATGGCTTTCGTTAACATCACTTGATGTTACCTGATCAGTTGGCCTCTTACCAAGGCTACTCCATCCTTTTTCCAACATCATGATCACGGATTTGTTGCACCATCCTCTCTTCATAAGGTTGTATGCAACAATCATCATCCACATACTTAGACATTCTTCGTTTGTCTTTGGTCCTACAACCAATATGAACATGACTAATTATTAGCAACCACAATAATTATCTTTAGTGACTCATTGCATATGTAAAACCTCACTATTTTACTAATATGCAATATCATATACACGCAAAAAAAAACATTTTCACATGCACTGTGCAATATGCCATCTAGTACATACTCCCTTCATCTATCTATCATTTTTCATTTCCATCATCCCTATGCCATAATTTTCAGTATAGACAACTCAGGAAATATAAATATAATAACAAGGGAGGAGTTAATGAATTCTCCCTTTATCAACACTGCCTTGCTGCTCCCATTGCTCTTCTGCAAGGCATATTACAGCCAACTACTCTTAATGCAATTCCTGCTTCTCATTCCCAAGCATAGAGAATGCATTTCACACTTTCAACGACTGTCTCTGGGGGATGACGGGGGTCAAGGGGGCTTTCCCCCTTGTGGATTCTTTTCATTTTGCGCAATCTCGCGCATAAGTTCCAAGGCAATTTTTCCATTTTCAGCACCTGAAAATCTCCCTGAAAATGGTTGAAATTCCTTGTTTCGGAGCAACTTGTGGATTTCTTCCGTAATTTCGGAAAGAGATTCGAAAATTCCTTCCGCAAATTCAAAAATTCCTTCCGTAGTTTTGGAAAAGATTCGGAAATTCCTTCCGCAAATTTGGAATTCATTCCGCAATTTCGGAAGAGATTCGAAAATTACTTCCGCAATTTTGGAAGAGATTCGGAAATTCCTCCCGCAAATTCGGAAATTCCTTCCGCAAATCTGGAAATTCCTTCCGCAATTTCGGAAGAGATTCAGAAATTCCTTCCGCAATTTCGGAAGATATTCGAAATATCCTTCCGCAAATTCAGAAATTCCTTCCACAATTTCGGAAGAGATTCGGAAATTCCTTCCGCAATTTCAGAAGAGATTCGGAAATTCCTTCCGCAAATTCGAAAATTCCTTCCGCAATTTCGGAAGAGATTCGGAAATTCCTTCCGCAATTTCGGAAGAGATTCGGAAATTCCTTTTGCAATTTCGGAAGAGATTCAAAAATTCCTTCCGCAAATTCGGAAATTCCTTCTGCAATTTCGAAAGAGATTCGGAAATTCCTTCCGCAATTTCGGAAGAGATTCGAGAATTCCTTCCGCAAATTCGGAAATTCCTTCCACAATTTTGGAAGAGATTCAGAAATTCCTTCCACAAATTCAGAAATTCCTTTCGCAATTTTGGAAGAGATTCATAGACACTTAGAAAAATTTTGAAAATTTTGAAATTTTTCTTAACTATCAGTGCTGAGATGGAAGCATACTTACCTCTGCAACTATGATAAGTATCCCATAAAGGCCCAATGCTGCAACCAGCAACTCTGATACCAAATTTAATGTACCCACCTGATGACCCAATGCAAGGAAGGGAACATGGCACTAAAATCTAGGCATTTCATAAAAATCAGCCCACTAATTAGAATCATAAGAATTTAAACATTGGTATGCAGATACAAATTAGGCAATATGCACAACGGAATTTAAAACTAATCCACACACATAATTCATGCCCATCCAGCATATCAAAACAGTCATCAAATTGATGCATTGCAGAAGTAAATACATAGATAGAAAACACTTATCTTCATTGTGCAATTGTCCCAAGCAATTAACTATGTCGCTGCAACGTTCCACCCAGCCATAGGCTCTTTGATAGCTTATACTGAGTCCGTCCGAAGGCCACCCCCGAGCTGGGCATGATTCTCACAAGGAAAGGGGACATTCACTCTCTCACAACCAATTAATCATTCCATCTGAGCCAAGCCAGTCCATAGCTGGGTTTATCAGGCTACAATTGAGCCATGTATGCTTATTCTCAAGCTCAAGCCAAAGCCACGGGGGGTTCACTCAGTGAACTTATTACATAGCACGATCGTTCACATGATATTAAATAATATCCCTAATTCCACTAAATATTGGAAAATGCCTCCTAAAATTGTATTGTTGAACCCCCCTCTCAATATGCCTTTCCAATTAAGAAAACCCCTAATTTCACTAGATATTGTATGTATCCATTTTTATGAACCCATTTTTAATACCCCTTTATATCATACTATCAATTTGTAACAAACATGATCCCTAACACATCTTAGTATAAGAAAAAAAGATGTTAAATAAAATAATAGTATAATGCTAATAATGATCGCACCATGAATGTAGGGGCGACTGATCAATTTGTAGCGTTGGATAGTGGAAGACCCAACGAAATAGTACGGGGAAGGAAAACTGCGTTAAAGGGAACCTAGTCAAGAAATCAACATAACAAATAATGTAAAATACTGATAGTCCAATAGTTAGTGCATTGCTTAGAAAAGATGAGAATTGGAGATGTTTCACAAGATGCTAAATCTACCAATCTACCAATTTTATATCATGTAAATACAAGTATAGCCATAGAGAACTCATGTTTTCTATAAGCATAATAAATTAAAATCCATAAAAATGAAAAACCGAAACCATTTCGTGGATGGACTCCCCTACCTTCCTATCAAAACAAACATCATCAATGTTTGAACCCAAATGAACATAGAAAAAAACCTCTTACTTTTCAATAACACCATATGATCATGTGCATAGCTTGGATTTGGTTCATTCACAAGATCCAATGAATTGCCTCCACTTCCACTACATTTATTCTTGCAATTAAGGGAATTAACAACATTTAGTTACCTTTTTTTGGGTTATATCTAGTTTTGTTTTTTTTTTTTAATTTACAAGAGAGGGAAAATAATCCATTGTTAGGTTTCAAGCATGTAATAGGGAAACTTATATGATAACATTTCATGGTAATGATAACACATCGGGTATGTAAATAATGATTTATATTATCACCTATGTTCATGTCAGTTCCAATACAACATTAGGATGGATGCCTTGCATATAAAAATTGAAATTACAATTATGAATGTGCCAAATATAACTCAATCTAACAACTATTTCTAACTAGCAATGTGAAAATATTAAAGAAGAATACAAAAAATTGAAAGAACTAATTAGTCAAGAAACATTGGTCTAACTATTCTTGGTTCCAATGAGCCAAGAAAGATTGATCTCACTTTTCTTGGTTGTCATGGAGAAAAGTTTGATTGAATCTCAATATCCACCTAAACCCTAACCTAAAAATGAAGAGTTAGATCTTTTACTTGAATACCTACAGAAAATACAAAACAATTGTTCAAGTCCGGACTCCCGATTAGCTACATATCTTAACTTAAATATGAAAAGCAATATAACATCAATTCAAACCAACCTAAATAATCTATTAAATGATGATTTCTCAAGGCCAATAATCCAAAGAGACTTCCATCGATATTATCATTGGTACACTGTTATCAGATTTATGCAAAACTTAGGATCATAAGAAATATCAAATGAAAATGAAGGGTCCTTAAGTTTTAGGTGGGTATGAATTGAGCCCGTGATTTGGAGGTATGAATCCATTCCACGATTTGGAGTTTATTCTTCATACCACCCAAATAAAATAACCCTCAATATTTATATTACTATGTCAAATTAGAAACCCCCCTTGACCCCTTAATACGAGGCAATATATTTTTGAGGTTTTTAAGAGTATTCAAACCCCCAATATGAATGGACGTGATATGATATTGCCTCACTAGTGAACCCCCCGTGGCCAAAGCAATGAATACCCATACCCATACCCCAACATATTCATTTCTCACACAGCAAGCACAAACATTGGGCATAGATACGCATTTCCAGCAATGGAATTCACAAACAAGATGGCCATAGATTTTCCCCAAATCATGGCTCACCCAAAACGAGTTGTGGGAAGGAAAATGCATCCACAGGGAGGAAAAATGTTTTCTCCCCAACTCTCTCAGCATTTAACAACAAAAACGGTCTCTATGGAACCCCCGTTCCATTTCCCTTCTTCCCCCACTAGTATACAACACAAAAGCGCCCTTCTCTACTGGGAGAAGGAAGGAAAAACACAACAAACATGCCTAGAAAATGCCCAGGTAGCTCTAAACTCATGAGGGACAAGGAATGATCCTGGATAATGGCTTGGGGGAGAAATTCATGGCTCTTTTCTTTCCCAAGAATCAAAACATGAATTCCCATGCAGGGTGGTTTACCCATACCCGAATTTGGACAGTCGTACCTCCCATTCCCCAAGGCATTAACTACCTCAACCAACTCTTGGGAGAAATCAATGATTGGGTACAAAAGTCAACATGGGTAGTTGAGGGTTTGATGGGTTCTCTCATTGACACTTGGCTTGACTTGAGTGGCTCAAGGGTTTGAATGTTTTCCCTCCCAATTCCTTGTGAAATCATGCCCCCATCTCTTTGTTGCATTGCATAGCTAGTTTTGGGTATTTTTATTAAAATGCATATTACATGATGTTGAAGTTCCAATGGGCCTGGCTAGCACGCAAACCATATGCATCAATAAATCGATGGCGGGGCCTTGGCCTTGGGATCCTCACCATGATTTCATAACAATATTACATCACTTAGAATGTTAAAGTGATAGGGTCTAGATGGGGACGTGACACCTCGACGCTATTCGTAAACTTCCCCTCTGTCTTCAATCGGTCTCTCGAGACTGGAGGATGAGTTTGCAAGGTCCATGCTAGCAATCCGGAAAACGACCACTGTTGGGTAAGACGTACATGGAAACGAGCCGATGATCAATGTAACAGAAGGAGTAGGATAACACTACGTGATCCAAACAGCAAGAACAGTTGTAGCGGTATAGTTCAGCCATAGCAGCGTCAAGACCAATGAACACACTATGTCTGGTTGACGTGGCTCGAGGGCGAGCCACAAGATTGTGTTGGGGGATTTTTGGCAGGAGGTTTGGTAAGGTGACATCACAGCATCGCTAATACTGGGACACGATAGAGGATATCGCGGAAGGTGGTGAGCTAGGCATAAAAAAGATTATTTTATTCATTTTTGGGTCAATTGGACTGCAGTTTGTGGGTTTTGGGTCATTTGGATTGCATAATATGTATTTTTGAGTTAGTTGTACCGTAGTATGCGGGTTTTTCGGTCATTTTGACCATGTCAGTTAGATTTTGGGTCATTGGTCCAAATTTGTTAATTTTTGAGCATTAATTCAATACACTCTAGGATATTTACTGAGAGAATAACATGTATAGTATATCAATCATATCAAGCATGTCAATCATGTCAATCACAACAAGAGGCAAACATAAGAGACAATAGACACACAGAGTTTCCATGGGGAAAACCCTAAGGTGAAAAACCCCACAACTTCCTTAGAGATAGATAGAGCAATAATACAACCAAAGTACAACCCAAGTACAAGAGATAGTCTTCTCCTAGAGGATGATCCTTCTCCTCACATGTGTGCCACTTTTCGAGTGATGTAGAAGTGAGTAATGAGATATCCAAATAGAAATCTCCCGATCTCTATTTATACTTGTCTTGTCCTTCCCAATAAAATAATGGGGCCGACTTGTCTAGCTTAGCCTAATAACCCATGGTTAATTTAATCAGGGCCAACCCCACAAATGGTGGTCTAATAACCCATCGGCAAGTTATGACACTTGCCACACTTGTCAATACAAATGACGACACTTCTGTATAGAGGAATAATAACATCTCTATAGGAGTACAATATACATAGATGAAATACATAGGTGAAATACATTCTGAAGTTACATATACATCAACACTCCCTCTTAACTAGGAAGGTATTTCTCGACGCAGATTTTCTAGCACAAGTCTTCTTCTCTGGATCATCATCACTAGATCATCGTCATCGAATCATCGTCATCATCACTGCTATTGATATCTCAATCAATCTCCGATCTACTCGTCATAGGAATTTCTACAGAGCCAATCCTTTTTCATACTAGATGTAGGCCCACCACCTACAGGTCTTTATCATCACTGGCCATACCGTGGAATCCTCAGGACTTATTACGTGAGTCAACAAAACCTCGAAAGAGCATCCCAGGACTGATTACAATCACACATCTCAACCTATCGTATCTCCCAAGACCTTTTATATGCTACTGCACAACCTTTCCATGGCCATAGAGTATCACGAAGCACAACCCAGATGCACATCACACAACACTTACATCTACGCCATGGGAGAACACATCTACAACCATGTGAGAATGGCACAACACTTATATTGCAGCCATGGGAGAACACATCTACAACCATGCTCAAATGCCCCATCACTTATATCGCAGCCATGGGAAAACACATCTACAACCAAGCTCGAATGGCCCCAACACTTATATTGCATCCATGGGAGAATGCATCTACAACCATGCTCGAATGGCCCTAGTACTTTAATCGCAGCCATGGGAGAACACATCTACAACCATGCTTGAATGGCCCTGGAAATTACATCATGACCATGGGAGAACACATCTACAACCATGCTCAAATGCCCCAGCACTTATATCGCATCCATGGGAAAACACATCTACAACCAAGCTCGAATGGCCCCAACACTTATATTGCATCCATGGGAGAACGCATCTACAACCATGCTCGAATGGCCCCAGTACTTATATCACAACTATGGGAGAACACATCTACAACCATGCTTGAATGGCCCTGGAAATTACATCATGACCATGGGAGAACACATCTACAACCATGCTCAAATGCCCCAGCACTTATATCGCATCCATGGGAAAACACATCTACAACCAAGCTCGAATGGCCCCAACACTTATATTGCATCCATGGGAGAACGCATCTACAACCATGCTCGAATGGCCCCAGTACTTATATCACATCTATGGGAGAACACATCTACAACCATGCTTGAATGGCCCTGGAAATTACATCATGACCATGGGAGAACACATCTGCCACCATGTCAAAAAAGCCCAGCAATTACATCGCGACCATGGGAGAACACATCTACAACCATGTCTGAAAAGCTCATGTGCATCTGTGTCTTCAAAACTCATCACACATAATCCAACTGGTTATGTAATGTATCCACCTGATACATGTCATCACATATGATCATCCTGATCATCATCACTGCATCGTCCTGATGCATGTCATCTGGAGCAACATCCTGAAGCTCGTCATCCATGATCATCCTAATCATACAATGCATCCACTTGATGCATACCAAGTATCTACCTGATACATATCATCATACATGATCCACCTGATATATATCAACATATATGATCTATCTAATCATACAAACATATCCACCTGATACATATACATATACATGGTCCAAGCATCCAACATGATGCACATACATATACATGATCCATTGATCATAATCAAGCATCCAACATGATGCATATACATATACATGATCCAACTAATCATAACAAACATCCAACATGATGTAAATACAGAGTAGTAACTGGAGCATCAGCCTAATGCTTATCATCCAGCGCTTACATCCACAGCCATGGGAAGGATCCTCCTCTCACCATGCTTGGAATGGCTCCTGCAAATGTGTCCATCACTTCTTCCTCAAAGTGTCGTCGATCTGAAGAACACCAAGCCTCTCTTTGAAGTACTCGAACTTCACTCTGGCTAGTGGTTTCATCAGCACATCTGCAATCTGCTCATCCGTCGCAATATACAGGAGCTTAACTGCTCCTCTCTGCACCATATCCTTTATATAGTGATATTTGATCTCAATTTGCTTCGACTTGTCATGGAACACTGGGTTCTCAGATAGCTTCACACAACTCTGGTTGTCACAATAGATACCAGTAGCATCCAACGGAAGATCAAATAACTCAGACAGTAGCTTCCTCAGCCATACAACCTCACAACTAGCCGAACAAGCTGCAACATACTCTGCTTCGGCTGTACTCAGTGCTACACAGGATTGCTTACTGCTAAACCAAGAGATCACACCTGATCCCATACTAAAGCAACACCCAGATGTGCTCTTCCTATCTGCAGCACTGCCTGCCTAGTCCGAATCAACATAACCCTGCAGGTTAAACTTTTGATTCACATCATACTTGAGCCCATAATCAATTGTACCCTTCAGGTACCTCAGAATATGCTTTACGCAACCAGGTGAACATTCCTCGGATCTGTCAGGAACTGGCTCAATGTGTTCACCGCAAAGCAAATATCTGGTCTCGTGTTCGTGAGGTACATCAAGGACCCAATCATCTGATGATACACAGTGACATAAACCGGATCAGATGAAGAATCACTCAGAAGCTTCAGGTTCAATGCCATAGGTGTGACCATGGCCTTGCAGTCCATCATCCTGAACCTCTTTAGGATCTCTACTGCATACTTCCCTTGTCCAAGGAAGATCCCATCTGCACTCTACCACACCTCCATGCCTAGAAAATAGTGCATCATCCCCAATTCCTTCATCTCGAACTCGACAGCAAGCTTCCTCTTGGTATCGGCAATCAATCCATCCTCACCTGTTACAAATAGGTCATCCACATACATAAGTAGTATCACTAGATTTCCTTCCTCAACCTTGTAGTAAAGGTTGGAATCTGCTTTACTTTTGGTAAAGCCTAAACTGGATAGAAAGCTGTCCATCCTACCATACCAAGTCCTAGGAGCTTGTTTCAATCCATATAAGGATTTCTTCAACCTGCACACATATTACTTTCTATCATGTGTCTCCAAACCAAGTGGCTGCTCCACATACACTTTCTCCTCGACTACACCATTCAAGAAATCTATCTTGACATCCATTTGGTGTATTTTCTATTTCATCACTGCAGCCAAAGCAAGTACTATTTTGATGGAAGTTTACCTGGCTACAGGAGAAAAATTTTCTTCATAGTCTATCCCCTCTTTCTAGGAGAAGCCACGAGCTACAAATATTTCTTTGTACTTCTCTATGCTGCCATCTGTAGCATGCTTGATCTTGTAGATCCACTTGGAAGTCACCACAGAGTTCCCTTTAGGTCTTGGGACCACATCCCAAACATCATTCTTCATGATCGACAGATCATGGCATCATTACTTCATCCCGGATCCTAGGAACTTCAGATTCTTCAATAGATAGATTTGTTGTTGAACAAATGTTGTAGTCCTTCTTTTGTAGGTGATTGTACACAATCTTTCCTACAAGTCAAATTCAATTGCATGATTAGAAACTTCTCATAGTTTCATAACAAAATCTTACACATAAGAATATATGTCATACAATCATGCAATTATTTTAGCCAATGCTTCAATACAACATTATCCATATCTCGTAACTTTCTAGATGCCTTCCAATCTCTACCGGAACATTGTTAAGAGTGTGCACAACTCCCAACATGGCAGCAAAGAGGTTTCATTCTAGATAAGTAGCAGTGGAATGTTGTACAGTACCATAGGCCACTTACCATAGGCCACTTCAGATTCATCAATGCAATTATTCTAATATGCATAATACACAACCTAAGTCTAGGAACATAAGCATATACATCATTGAATAACATTATTTAAACAAACAAAGTATACAAGAAATGATAGTTCAAATACTTATCTTTGTTTGTTTATTCTGTGGACTCCCTCTCAATCTTTGCTTCCTTGCAGGAACTAATGGAGTGTGCTCCCTCTTGATCTTTGCTTTCTGGATTACCTGTCCTTGAACTTATATCCATCCTCGATCACTATGCATGCTTATGAGTATCATCATTGTGTTATCCTCGAGATCCCATACATAATCATGCATTCATTAGTATACTATCAAAACAAAATAATCTTAAACATGTATAGTCATGATCATTTCAAACACAGATTATAAGCATTATCATTGAAGGTTTCAGGGAAGACTTCTCTTACTCATGCATATTCATATTTGACTATAGAACTCTTTTGGTTAGTCATATCATCAATCAAGGTAAGAGACATAATATGCATAAACCCTAGATTATTCAAACTTGTAACTTCATGAGTAATCATTATCAATCATACAAAAGTATAAGATCCTTTGATATAAGAAAAACATACCTGGTCATCATATTTGCTAGTTATGTCTAGCAATTTTTTCTTGTTCTCTTTAATGACTTGCATAACTCATAAGTTAACCTTTGCAAAACCAAATTATACATACCTCTATGTGATCCATGACTATGGATGAATCTTTTTCTTCATGTCACCATAGCATGTTCAGGTTGTCCCTTCAATTTGTACAATCCTCTCTCTTTCTCTCCAATCACTACTGCATCATCTATAGTTTTACCCTTTGGCCACATTAGGACTTGGCCATCTACAAATGCATCCCTCATGCCTTTGGCATCCAATGCAGATATGGAGAGTAGGTTCTTCTTGAGCCCAGGTACATATAGAACATCTTTCATCTTCAAAGACTTCCCAGAGTCTAGGTTGTAGGAGGTTTCACCACTTCCTTTGATAGGATATTGATAGTCATCCCCAAGTTTCACGTTATGGGGTGACTCATGTTCAGATAGATTTGAAAAAGATTCTTTAAAACTAGTCATGTGTTTGGAATCCCCACTATCAATAAGCCAATCATTACAACCATGATAAATAGTACCTGTGAGAGAAAAGATTAGAACATATTCATCTTCACTTGATGAGTCATCACTTTCTGCCCTAGCCTTCTTCTTTGGTGGTTCATCATCCTCAGCAGCATGAGCATGATATCTTCTTTTGTTATTTTTCTTCTTCTTTTTGAAGTTGTTGTTGTTGTTTTCCCCTTTGTTCTTGGGACAATCTGCACCAAAGTATCCCTTCTCAATGCAGGTGAAGCATCTGAGATCTTTCTTATGATGGTGGTGTGAAGGTCTTCTTTTGTGAGATGACTCCATTTTGATCTTCCCTTTATTGGTTTGTGCTGTGAGAGCTTGATCTTCATTCCCCATATTTTCTTCTCGTGCCACAAGCCTTGCTTCTTCTTGAGAGCATTCCTCCCATAGTCTACTGAAGGAGATCAACTTCCTTCTTGCACAAATTCCTTGAATAAAGGAATCCCATGACCTAGGTAGGCCATTTAGAGTGGTCATGACAATTTCACCATTCTCCACCATTTCATCCACAGCTTCAAGTTGTTCCTTGATCTAAGAGACCTTGGAGAAATAGGATTGAATGATCTCTCCATTCTGAATCTTCACCCCTTTCAATTGGTTCTACAGACTCATCTTCTGATTTATGTTCTTCCCTTCAAACAACTTGGTCAAAGAGTCAAACATTGCCTTGGGTGTCTTTAGAGATGACACATGTGGAATGAGATGGTCCTTGATAGAATCAACAATGATCCTCTTTGCCTTGACCAAGTTCTTCTTCTGAAGAGCCTTAGCCTCTTCTCCCTCTGGGACAGGGACCTCTTCACTTATATAAATGTTCAACTCATTTTCTTCAAGGATTAACCCAATCCTATACTTCCATGCTTGGAAGTTATCAGCCCCTTCAAGATTATACTCAAGCTTGGTGTGGTGAGACATCTTTAAGGAGTACTTCAAATGGAAATAGAAAATATTTAGGTCTTACCACTTGATTTGCTGAAAATTGGATCTGGTCCCGGATTAGGGTTTGTCAGAAAAAAAACTAAAAATTCAAAATGTGAATTTCAACTTTCTTAAAGGATAGAAATATGCGCCTTGATGAGCTGATCATCCTGGTATATTTAGAATTTGAGATTTGCAAAGTTTCACCCTTTAGAAATGCCTTTTAGTCTTCCTGGATTCACTGGGAGGACCTTGAATTAGGGTTTGAGTTTCCCGGAGCTTCACCCAACCAAAAATCTCAATCCAAAGCTCTAAGCTTCGATTTTTCCAAGGAGCTTCCAGCTATGTCTTCAGATTTTAGAAATTCCTATTTGTTTGGAAACCCTAATGTTTAGGGCCAAAACTGAAAGTGCTTAGAATTGAATTCTGATTGGACAGATAGATTCTCCTTGATGAGTAGAGTCAATCTACCTTACTGCTTTTCCAAAATCTATGGAGAGAAACCCAATAAATAAGAAACCCTAGTTTCTGCCACTCCACAATATCTTCTTCTCAAGGAAGCTATGATACCATGTTAATTTTTGAGCATTAATTCAATATACTCTAGGATATTTACTAAGAGAATAACATGTACAACATATCAATCATATCAACCATGTCAATCATGTCAATCACAACAAGAGGCAAACATAAGAGACAATAGACACACAGAGTTTTCATGGGGAAAACCCTAAGGTGAAAAACCCCACAACTTCCTCAGAGATAGATAGAGAAATAATCCAACCAAAGTACAAACCAAGTACAAGAGATAGTCTTCTCGTAGCAGATGATCCTCCTCCTCACATATGCGCCACTTTTCGAGTGATGTAGAAGTGAGTAATGAGATATCGAAATAAATATCTCCCGATCTCTATTTATACTTGTTTTGTCCTTCCCAATAAACGAATGGGGTTGACTTGTCTAGCTTATCCTAATAACCCATGGTTAACTTAATCAAGGCCAACCCCACATATGGTGGTCTAATAACCCATCGACAAATTACGACACTTGCGACACTTGTCAATACAAATGACAACACTTCCGTGTAGAGGAATAATAACATCTCTATAGGAGTACAATATACATAGATGAAATACATTCTGAAGTTACATATACATCAACAAAATTGTCGGTTAGGAAGTCATTAGTAAGTGGAAAAGCATTATAAAAGCAGAAGCCTATATATAGACATAAATTGTAAGTGTTGAATCATCTTAGTATGGCCCCTTGGATGTTGATGTATGCATCTTTGAGTCTGTGTCTGAGATCAAGAGATATTGGTGAGATCTGGTTTTGTAGAGATATTGTATCAGGGTTTTGTTGAAGTAATATGAAATGATAGAACTATTTGGTGAAATTCCCTGTGTATCTTTTATGGTAATGCATGTCGCAATTCATGAGTGTTGCTATGTTTTCTTAATGTTATACTAGTTGCGATGAAAGATCCTGTTGAATGATGTTAAATATGATGCATGTATCTACCTTTGAATGTTGCGATAAGTTAAGTAATTGTTTCCACAAACATCCTCCTTCATTCGGAGGAAACATGGTTCCATCCACTCTCCCTTGAATGCCTCGAGTGAGACCTCATCTGCTCTGCAGGTGTTGCTGGACGGAGTAAAACCTGTCTGGGTTGGTGCTCAGGGAGATCGTGGTGGGTTGCTGTCGATAGCGATGGGAACCCCTATCGATTGGGGTATAAAGCTTTTGTAGGGGAGAGAGATAAATTTATAGTCATTTACCTTGATGATATCACTGTGTTTTCCAAAATAGATGAAGAAAATTTATCTCATTTAAAACATAATGTCAAGAAATGCAGAAAATATGGTATTTCCTTGAATACAAAGAAATTCATTTTTTCTTTGTGACAAGGTAAGCTGCTAGGGCACATAGTGTCAAACAATGGAGTTAGAATAGACCTAGAAAGAGTGGCAACTATTTATGCACTTGAAATTCTAAGAAACAAAAATAAGTGGTGTCATTCATGGGAAGAATAAATTTCCTGAGGAGATTCATTCCTAATTATTTGGAAGAATTAACTAAAACCATTACCAACATGCTAAAAAAAGGTAATGAGGTGAAATTAAAAAAGGAATAAAAAGAAGCATCTGAAGCACTAAAGAAGGAAATTAGAGAAACGCCAGTACTAATCATTCATGATTATACAAAACCATTCCTTATATTTTATTTTTCCTCTTCTCACACTATTGCAGTAGTTCCTTTACAAAGGAATCAAGATTGCCATGAGAAGGACATAATTTTATTTAGCAAAGCTCTTAGGGATGTTGAACTAAAGTACAACCTTATGGAGAGAAAAGCCTATTCCATGGTCAAAGCCTTGAAATATTTTAGGTTCTATGTTTTGAATTCATTGATAATAGCCTATGTTCCATAAAACACTGTCAAAGATATCTTGTGCCAAACTGAAAGTGAAGGAAGGAGAGGGAAGTGAATTACTAAAATACTAGAATATAATTTGGAAATAAAACACAACAAGTTGGTGAAAGGACAAGGATTAGCTAAGATGTTGGATGAATCAAACTGTGAATATTTGGGCCTAAACCTCTTTGCAAAATTGATAGAAGAATAGAAGATGATGAATATATAGGATGATCAAAATAGTACAATAAAGGTAAACCCCAACTTTGAAGAGTCTGACTGGTACAGAGACATTGTTTATTACCTGGTAAATATTGAGTTCCCAACACATTTATCTAAATCACAAGCTAGGTTCCTAAAGATGTAGGCATTAAAATACTATATCCTAGATGGATATCTCTATTGGAAAGAACCTCATGGAATCTCTCTAAACTGTGTGATAGAAGATGATACTGAAGGAATAATCACATAGATTCACAAAGGAATTTGTGGAGGACATCATGCTTGGAGATCCAGAACTTATAAAGTTTTAAGGGGTGGATATTATTGTCCAATATTATTTGCAGATACTAACCACATTATTAGGACATGTATTAAGTGTCAAATATTTGTAGGTAAACAAAATCTTAAACCTATGCCTTTGAAGTCTTTCATGACTTCAACACCTTTTCAAATCTAGTAGCCAATAGAGATGGATTTTCACTGCCATTGATTATTTCACAAAGTGGCTGGAAGCCATCCCCACTATATTGGAAAATGAGAATGTGATCATGAAGTTTTAGAAGAAAATATTTTATTAAGGTTTGGGTGCCCCAGGAAAATTATAACTGATAACGCTCCATCTTTCACATCTATCAACATGGTATAATTATGCCAAAAATAGAACATTGAGCCTAGTCACTCTACTACCCACAAGGAAATTGTCTGATAGAGTCATCAAACAAAATCTTGTTCATGATCATAAAGAAAATGCTGGAAGAAAACAAAAATGCATGGGATGCCAACCTCAGATATTCCTCATGGGATGAAAGGATAAGTGTTAAAAGGTCAATTGGCACATCACCCTTTCAGTTGGTGTATGGAATGGAATCATTTCTACCTATCCAACTAGGATTACCAGTGTTGAACTTGATGTGGTTAGAAGGGTGTATCAGTTAATTGAACTACAACAAGAGAGAGAACAAGTTGGCATTAAGTGTGGAGGAACACTAGGGAAGCATAAAAAAGACCTTTGACAGAAGGGCTTTGGAAAGAGACCTCCATCTAGGGGATTTTTCCACTAAATGGGATGAAAGAAGAGAAGAAAAGGGAAAACATGGAAAATTTAAAAATTTATGGATGGGGCCCTATGCCATTGCAAAAGTATTGGGAAACAATCCATACAAGATCATTGAGCTAAATGGAGAAGCTTGGAAACTGTTGTCAATGGAAAAATCCTGAAATGATTCTTTCTATATTGAAGCCAGGTTCCAAACATTTTGTACATAGTAGAGTAGAAGAACTTCATTTCTCTACTTTATATTTAAATTTCCTGCAATTACATTTCTACTGTTTTAGATTTTTACCGCTTGTAAATATTTTAGAGAGGTTGAGAAATCTGCTCCACATATCAAAATATCATGATAAATGACTCTGTGGACCAATGAATAAGGAACAATTCTATAGTTCTCAATAGCTTAAAGAGCAATCCATTATCCCCATGGATCCTATGTTAGTACAAATAAATTTGCAGGTTGGTAGGGAAGCTAGTGATTTGGCCATGAGGTTTTAAAGGGTCAAAAGGAAGTAAAGGCATTGAATAGGATAATGGGGTTGAATCATGATGTTCCTATACTAGCTAAATTGTAAAGGTGAAGGAGGTCTAAAGAAATTGCAACAATTGTTAAATATGATGACAGATCCATGGTCCAGATTAAAAGCACAATGGTGAAAAGCAAAGAAGTTATTGAGATTGAGCGGCGAGCACATCCAAAAAGGTCAAATATGATCCCATGGACCATATCCATTGCACGGTAGCAAGAATCATGAATGAATAATGGGCCCGAGGGTGTGTTATGCTGTAAAATTCCTGATATGTGTGGAAAAAAATTATTGGGTGTACCTCTTTCATAGCTTTTTGAAAAATGCCAAATATTGCAAGCATTACCGCCCTGGGAAATAAGGGTGGTTTGCACTTAAAAGAGAGGGGTCGTGGAGGACAGTTGGTGTTTTTTCGATGCAGTAACATGGTTACACCTATCAAGTGTTCCCTCTACCTTGTGAGAGCCGCATTGGCCTGTCCTATGTCTAATAAAATTCGGCCAAATGTCCATTTTAATTTTAAAATAGTTTTAAATTGGAAAGCCATCATTCATAAGGTCATTTCCACTCATGAAGTAGAGCTCAAGTCAATCCAGATCCCTACACCAATACAACTGATCATCTAGTACCATATCATCATCCAAGTTGGGCTCCACGTCATAAAATCAACCTCCACATCATAAAATCAGGTAGCTCATATACCTCCACAAATTTTTCAGTTTTTACTTGGGTAAAACCTAAAAATACCCTAGACCTTTCATTACACTAGGCATGTCCCATAACTGAAAGCTCGACCCCTGAAAGCTCGACCCCTGATCCCAAGGCCTCAGAAAATGAAATTTTTTATGACCATCAAGTCGATATTTTTGACAAATCCATAACCCAATCTAACCTACATACAGTCCTAAGGGAATCTCAATACCTATCATTCACAAATCAAGACCCCTACAAGTTATCGGATTCAAACCTATCCCTCTCTGTATACCCTCATGCAGTGTATTTTATGGAATTCATCAGTTGGTGTTCTGCCTATATTTTCCCTAGTAAGAAAGCAATCATGTCCTCGTATTTGACCAAAGTGTTAGGATAATTAATGCTCCATCCTTGTCTTACTTAGCATTATTTTCTTTTTACTAGTATTTGATGATGTAATTTCCCCTCTGGTGGTGTGCATATGTCATCGTGGACCCATTAGCCACCTAATGCGCCCTACATGTATGATTTTAGGCCCACCAGAGTTAGTTTCCTACATTTTAGGAGCCTACTTTGTGTTCTAGTTCAGCCCACCTGAGTCCCCGAACTCTACTAGGGGTTTTAGCTCCGATCACCACTAATTGTTATATAATGTGCCCCTTTTCACCTACTTTGCATGCAAAAATCACTAATGCACCCTCCTTGTTTAGTTAACTGACCATTTCTTCAGTTAACTGAGTTTTGGTTTAGTTGAGTTGAGTTTGGGACTTCTCGAGCACTCCAATGGTGACAATTCCTATGCTAGACTGACTGAGACTCGAATTCTCCTAGGATATTCGAATTCTCTCTATTGTAACATATGTTTTGGACTATACTGATTAATGGATAATGTTACACATTTATTCTTCCATCTGAGTTCCAATGTCTGATTAATTTTTCTGTTATTTTCATTGCAATTTTCATTGTAATTCACCTTCTCTTCTCATTCTTTCACTGTGAGGTATTCTCAGATCTATGATCTATTGTGACTTAGAATTTCACATGGTATTAAAGCTCCAAGAGCATAGGTTGAGTAGTTGTTTTCAATAGTGCACTACACTACAACAAATACTGGAATTAGCGTATGTTTTAGCTCCCTTTTTAGCGTCCACTATCACTTTTAGTGTATTTTTCATCATTTTTTGTACAAAGTGGACGCTTTTCCATGAGATGGCACTTTTAATGGCGTTATTTGCGTCCTTTTTTTAAAGTATATGTTAATTGGGATGCTAATTAGCATCCCAATTAACATCCATAATAACATCCCATTTGACGACCAAAATAGCCTCCAAAATAATGTCCAAAATAACCCTAGGTATAGAGTAAGCGATTGCGCCAGGAATTGCGAAAGGAATTACGCCATGAATTGCGCCAAGAATTACACCATGAATTGCACCAGGAATTGCACCAGGAATTATACCATGAATTGCACCAGGAAAAACGTCTGATATAGTGCCAGATATAGAGACAAGCATATCGCCAGGCATAGTGCATGTATCATCATGACATGAATGATTATCATGATGATACATGGAAATGATGATGATGTTTATGTATTGTAAGATCATGTTGACCCATCAATCATGACAATTACTAATGATGTATACGATGATGACCCTGATGCCAATGACGATGATGACAACGAGGTTCATGACACTTACTAATTATAAATACCCATCGATCTAGTTAGGCAAGGGGAAGCCTTCTTTACAAAATTCTTGTATGGAAGTAGTATGCCTTATTCCATCACAATGTTGATGACATGAATGACTATCATTATTATATAATATGACAATGACAATGATGATGATGATGATGACATTGATGTACCATGTGATGTTGACTATGACAAGGACGACAATGTTTATGTCCATGATGATGATGCATGTCATAGCAAATTTGGATCTCGATTGACTATCATCCTACATTCATACATTTCTTATTTTAATTGTATCTCAACCATTAAAAAACACACAATTTTATAATGTAAGCACGAGTCTTCATTATTTATTGAATTTCTTTCCCATCTAGACTTTATTTAGACATTTTTTCATTCTAGTATGTTACTAGGTTGAGCTTCAATAAGCATAAGTCACTTAAGTGTCATCATGTTGTGAGCAAGATTTACTTGGATTTAGTCAATCTACATAAATATTTCCTTTTATATACCTCTAATAAGCCATTTAATTAATCAATACACAATCATGGGTTTTCCAAAATGAAATTAAATGATTATCGAAAGTGAAATTAAATGGAAAATAAGATCCCTTAGATGGGGTGATACTCAATTAATGAAGACTAATGTTGGCCTTGATTGGTTTAGCCATGTAGAGGCTAACATATTCGTTTGTTCATGCAAAGCATAAATGCAACCCCAGATGATATTGGTGACGGTGATTTCAATCAACGACACTTAACGCATGGCCTTATTTGCAGGATATTACATGCACAAGAGATGACAAATTTGATGGAGTGATAGGGCTCACCTAAGGAAATTTGTACTCGATCCTTCTAGTAGTGTACCAAGACCTCGCTTCGGGTTGATGAGAAACGTTTTAACAATGGGAAAGTGCCCCTATTTCTTATCCATGTGAATATCACTAGGCTCTCCTGCTCAAGCTCCGTCCCTCCTAGATTTGTGTTTGGGCTTGTTTTCATGTTCCTCATGGACCACTTGAGACACATAGGCCATCCTTTTAGATTTGGTGGAGCTCGTACATGCTTTGTTTCCAATTCGGGAGAATACATGATGATTGTTTGGTATACCCACCATTCTCCAGGCAATTGTGAGGATAGTTTGATGAAGAATTGTGTCTCGTTAGTCATCCTCACAAACTAATGTTATGATCTAAGACCCAAAAGTTTGGCCATGTACCATGGATTATGTTTGAAGAACCATCCATGGTATACTAAACCTCAACATGACCATGATATATTGCTTTTAGGGGTTTTAGTGGTTAGGGACCTTATGGTCGCATTATGCCATATGCATGCATTGCAAAATATACATAGTCACTATGGTCACTAACCAAAAATGGGTTGGAATCCTTCTCCTTTTCTCCTGCAGCACCCTCATTTGAAGGTGAGGAGATATGAATATCAATTGGCTTGACTGTCGAAAGTGGATTAAGGTTTGAATCCAACAATAAAGGAATATGAAGGATAGTGTCATTGCATTTACCTACCTATGAGGATCGAGGGTGGTATTGTTTCCACATGCACTCCAAATTGTCAAATTGATTAAGAGTTAGGGCCAAGTCCCCAAAAAGGTCCTGAGTAGTGTCTTGTTGCTCCTTGTGTTGCTTCCTTTCTAACTCCAAGGGAATATTGATTTTAACTACAACCATCTCATTACCAACTACACCCAACCCACCAAAGGCTCTCATGTTATTGACTAGGTCATCCGCCTACAATGATCCTATGTCAACCTACATATTCTAGTTCCTAGGATATGCCTCTTAAACTATCCCCCCAACCAATTTTTTCTTCCTCCATATGTATTTCTTAAATTGACTATTACAATCCACTAGAACATGAGCACAAAGATGGAACCCCATGCATTTGAAAAAAATATTAAGTTAATCCAAAATATGGGCCCTGAATCTCCCTAAATACGACATCAACAATATTCAACATAATGAATATCCATTCCCAATAGATCCCATGCAATGGAGGAGCATTCCTACCAAGATTTGAATCTAATTCATTGGCAAAATAGAGGAGCTCCAAGTTGTTGCTAGACTGTAGACTGACATAGTTGACATATGATTGTTTATGACTTTGATTCTGCATTCATTTTGCACTTCTTTTAGCTATGCACTTAACTCTCTTTTTTTGTGGTTGACAATGTAACAATAAGTGCAAAATTGGATGTATTTTTGAGTCCCACTTACCTTCTTTTATAGTTAATAGTTGGACATTAATAAAATTATCTAATATTATATTTGTTTTGTCTATGCTCCAAGAAGGACAACAAAACTAAAAATACAAACCTATTCTCTTAACTTTATCTAGAAAAGAACAATACAAATTCTTTGCATAAAAAGTGCAAGGTCAAAATCAACATATGTTAGTTTATTTATTTAATTTACTATTTTTTTATGTTTTCTTTCTAACATTTGAACTTGTGGCATGTAACATACATCTCTGGTTAAAATCAAACTATGCTAGCTATTTATTTAATTTATTATTTTTTTGTTTCATTTTGAACACTTGAATTTTTCATGTAACATATGTTACACATCTCATTTAACTGAAATATATATTATAAGAACACTTCTCTCAACACAAGAAGTTACATCAATGCAAAAAAAATAAAAAACCTAACATTGATTATTAAATGTTACACCAACATAGATCCATCTTAAACCCAGATCTATCAAGCACCAAGGGGGATCCAATTCCTCAAGATGTCAATTTTTTTAAACTTAAATCATTTACACATCCAAAAAAATTATACCTCCAGAAATTTGATCCATCTTAGTGCTTGATAGATCCAGGTTTAACATTACTAGTTTTAGTTTTTTTGTTTTTTAATGAGCCAACATGGATTTTTTAATTACTTTTCGTTTGGTTTTAATTTTCTTACCTTTTATTTTTTATAACATAATTCTACATTACGTGACAACATCTACCTCATACTAGGATATAAAGCACCTCGCTCCTCTCGGTGCAATAAGGTAATCTTAGCACCATTTTTAGGGTCCCTCCCTGTACCAAGGTACACATGACCCCACCAAAGACATTGTTTGTTCCCTTTGATGCCAAAAATGAACTAAATGAATGAAAATATACCTAGTTTACCAACTTGGTAAGATGGTATATACAATTGTCGATATCACCATGATTATTATTTTATGGATGAGGAATCGATTATTGCTCCCATACCAAAAATCTATGAAATACCATTTAGGACATATGTTCTTTTTTGTTCTTGGTGTCGAGGTTTGCCATTCATATTGTCACAAATTTGTAGGGAATCAATAGGGATCGACAAGATTTTTTTTAGCAAGAGACTTGAACTTCGACGCATTGCATCCTAATTTTTTTATCACATAGTCCTTGAAGACTACCTTGAAGCTTGTAACCTTTGTTGAATAGCATCCTACCTTAAAGGATAATTAGCAATTCACATAGTACTTGAAGACTACCCTAAGCTCATAATATTTATTGAAGATCATCCCACCTTGAGAATAACTAGCAACTTTTTTAGAGAGACCATTTCTAAACCCAAAGCTCGCAATAATTATTGAAGACCATCCCACCTTGAAAATAACTAGCAATGTTCTTTGAGAGACCATTCCTACTAGGAATAGTCTTACTATAAAGACCATCTTACCTTGAATACAAGGAGCAATGCTCTTAGTATATATATATATATATATATATATATATATATATATATATATATATATATATAATGCTTTGTAAATCCCCTCCTACCCACAATTATTATGACTATATGATATTGTTGCTATTAAGTCAACTTTTATTATTTCAACTCGAGGTCAACGATCATAACAACAAAGTATTTAGTATTTGTACTAAATTGTACTCAAATAATCCCTAACCAAACCATGGGCTTTTCCATTTATGTTCATTTATGCTTGTCTAAATAAAATGGCCAATTAAAAACCGTTGTGAGAGATCTTCATAATTTGATCTAAATACAATCTCTACAAAAAGAGCCTTCAACGTTCTTCACAAGATATAGAATCAAATGTGTAAAATTAGTCACAACAGATCTAATGAACAAGTAAATCAATCACAATAGATGAATATAGAAAATATGGTGTAAAACTGTGCAAAACATGCAGCAGTGCTCAATATCCCAGAAAGGGTGAATGAATTACAATAGAATACAATCACTGTCAATGAGAAATTCGAATTGACTAAGTAGGCCATTCGAATCACTGAATGGAGTAGCTTGACTCCAACTAGGAGTCCTCATCATCAATCGGTGGTGGTCATCAATGCACAAGAACCAGTCATCCAGGTGTCAATCTGAGTCTAACTGAGTGTGTCATGTGTAACTGAAGTGTGTAGCACTGATTAAGGGAAGGAGGCTCAGTGGGGGGCGCATGGGAGACTAACTGAAGTCAGAACAAGTCATCTAGTCAAACTGGAGGTCCAACGGAAGTGAAACAGTCAGTCGGGAGTGAAACTAGCCTCAAATCAGGGAGAATCGGAGCTAACTGAATGTAACTGAAGTGTAACTGCAGTGGTAGGTGAACAAGTGCGCCCTTCTCTGGCAGTAGGTGAGAAGTGGGCGCCTTTCAGCCTAGGAGGGCTAAAACTCTGTAGTAAGTGGCTCCCGGGTGCTAGAATGAGGTGGCTAAGGTGCCGGAGGCATCAAACTGGTGACTGGGATGCATGCAAGTGCATGCAGGTGCATGCAAACCCTAGATTTTGCATGCAAACCCTAATTGCATGCAAGATACTGAAAAATATGATGTGGATATCCGAACACCCCCCCTCAAGATAGACTATGATGTGCAAAAAAATAATGTGGGGCCCTGGTAACTAAGACCAAAGGTCACCTCAATACAATAATCCAAAAAATGCTGAAAATAACTAAGTGAGGAAAGAGGGAAAACCCAGTGGGAAGAAAGCCCCCCCTCAAGCTAAAGCATAATAATGAATCAATCTGTCTCCACCATGATGGAACTCACCCCCAACAGTGAACGGAGGTAAGAGAACTTCTTCTCAGTGAAGCTCTTGGTGAAGATGTCTACAATTTGCTCATCAATAGGGCAATATTGCAGAATGATGGTGCGGTCATGCACCAACTGTCGAATGTAATGCATATGAATCTCAATGTGTTTGGTACTCTGCCGCTGAACTGGATCTATGGAGATCTTGATAGCACTTTGATTGTCACAAAATAGGACAGTCGAAGTAGTGCCACCAAAACCAAACTCGGAAAGAATACCCTGCAACCAAACTGCCTGAATGCAGGCATTGACTGCCCCTCGATACTCTGCCTCTGCTGAAGAAAGTGCAATGGCTGCTTGCTTTTTGCTGGACCAGTAAATAGCACCATGACCAATCATGAAAACATAACCAGAAGTGGACTTCCGATCAATGCTATCACCTTCCCAATCTGAATCAGTAAAACCAATGAAATCTAGCTCAGAATCTACAGCATAATGTATGCCAAACTATCTCGTACCTTGCACATATTGCAAGATCCGCTTGGCTGCTCACCAATGAAGCTCATGTGGCTGCTGCATATATCTTGACATGTCACTCACGGCATATGAGATATCAGGCCGTGAGTGTGTCAAATAAAGTAGTGAACCAATCAACTGTCGATACATACTGCAATCTGCAAGCGGTGTAGAATCTCCCTCCTCAAGACTGATTCCTGAGAGGAATGGGAATGGGGATGGGAATGGGTCGGAAGAATATTTTTTCTGAGATATAGTGATCCCATCAAAATTTTGAGCTATCTCCAAGCCCAAAAAGTGACTCAGCAAGCCCAAATCGCTCATGTCAAAAGCTAGATTTAAGGCAGATTTTAGCTTGTTTATTGAATTAAGTGTGCTACCAGTAATGAGAAGATCATAAACATAAAGTACAATAACCAACAAATTACCTTTAACTCGCTGAATATACACATTCGGATCAGATTTGCATCTTTGGAAATTCTGAGAAAGAAGGAAGGAGTCCATCTTTGCGTACCAAGCTCTTGGGGCCTGTTTTAACCCGTACAAAGATTTCTTCAATCTGCAAACTAATGATGGATCTGATGTGTATCCCTCTGGATGCTGCATATATACCTCTTCAGCAAGGTCTCCATGTAAAAATGCACTCTTCACATCCATGTGGTGCACTTCCTAGTGCTTGGATGCGGCAACAGCTAAAACAAGGCGGATGGAATCCATCTTTGCAACCGGTGCAAAAGTCTCAGTGTAGTCCACTCCTTGGACTTGGGAGAAACCTTTTTCCACCAACCTTGCTTTGTATTTGCTGATAGAGCCATCAGCAGCAACTTTCGTGTGGTAGAACCATTTACACTTCACTAATTTTCTTCCAGGTGGAAGAGAAACTAGCTCCCATGTGTTGTTCTTTTGAAGAGAACTGTACTCTTCATCCATGGCACTTTGCCATCTCGGATCTCGGTGAGCAGAATAGTATGATGTGGGATCTGAACCAGCCATCAAATAACAAATCTCAGGAAGTAATGGATCAGCAATAGATAGTGCCATACCTGCTCTTTGAAAGTCTGCTCTTGTTCGTCTCGGATCAACAGGATTTCCAAGGTTCGAACCAGCAGATTGGAGAGTGTTTTGGGCCCACTTTGGTAATTGAGGAGGATCATAATGGTCAGATTCCGAACCTGATATTTCATGATCATCATATGCTGCTGAAATATCAGAAATATCAGAACTCATACCTTCATTATCGTTGCACGGATCTTCTTCTGGTGAAGGCGGTGAATCGACAGTCTTTTCCTTGACTAGTTGCAATTCTTGAAGCGGTTCTTCAAATTGCACACTGCGCTCTATGAATATCTTTTTAGATCTGATATCCATGAGTTTATATGATTTTGATTCTTCCCCATATCCTATCAGTATGCACTCGATACTTTGTGGATCCAAAGCTCGTCTCTTCTCAGAAGGAATTCTAGCCCATGCACTAGAGCCAAAAACTCTTAAATTTGACACATCCGGTTTGTGACCAAAGAATGCTTCGAAAGGAGTCATACCTTTCATGGATGAATGTGGAACACGGTTCTGTATATATGCAGAAACATTGATTGTTTCAGCCCAAATATTTGCAGCCAAACCTTTTGATTCAATCATGCATGTAGTCATCTCTTTCAGTGACCGATTTTTCCTTTCCGCTACACCGTTCTGCTGGGGTGTGTAGGGGACTGTATGTTGGATCTGAATTCCGCTTTGGGCACAAAGTTGCAGCAAATTGGACTTGATATATTCCCCACCATTATCAGATCTAAGATCTTTGATCTTGCTCTCAGTGGTGGTATCAACAGAAGCCTTAAAATCCTTGAATTTTCCAAGCACTTTTGACTTGTTTTTGAGAAAGAATACCCATGTAAAGCGGGAAAAATCATCAATAAATGTCAAAACATACCTTGAACCATTTAATGACATATGGGGCAGCAGACCACTGATATCAGAATGGATCAATCCCAAAATAGTAGAAGCTCTGCTAGCTTTGCCGCGGTCGAATCTGTGCTCGGGGTGCTTTCCAATGATGCAACCAGTGCATATTCCCTTCGAGGAACGGAGTTGTGGAAGCCCATCTACCATGGATTTGTTTGATAAAAGCAGCAAATAATTATAATTAAGATGTCCAAATCTTTCATGCCAAAGCCTACTAACCTCATTACCATGTGTGCGAAGAGCAGTGGGCTTTGCAAGCGGAATAAAGTGTGAAAACTCATAGCATTTTGCAGTGTGATTTGCCTTTCCGACTGCAACTAGTCTTCCACTTTTGATATCAGAAATTTCAACTGTATTAGGGCTGAATGTAACTTGCTTTGGTTCACCAGTGTGTGTCATTTGATACACAGAAAGGAGATTTGAAGCCAAGGAAGGCACATAGAGAACATTCTGAAAGCTTCCATGTTCTACATGAATCGTACCTTTGCCCTTTGAAGAAATTTTTGAGTCATCTCCCAAATGGATGGGGATGGAGCTGTTAGGATCGAATGAGGAAAAAGAATCAATATTTGCAGCCATATGATTTGATGCACCCGAATCTATCAAGAGAGTAGTGGGCTTCGAAACCGTTTCCATGAGTGCTTGTCCTCTTTCATGATCATCATTCCTATCCTTCTTCCTTGCACCGTCGGGAAGAGTTATGTTGTTCTTTTCCAAAAGGAGGGCCATTTGATCTATAGTCTTCTTCATACATGAACTTTCGGGATGAAAGCCACGATCGCAATAAGTACATTTAGATTTTTGGTTACCTTCTTTGCCCTTTTGCTTGAACTTCGAACTCGATGGTGCATCCGTTTGTTTGCCTTTGTCTTTTTGCTTGTGAGGCTCGAATTTGGGCTTCTCCTTCTTTTGCTTTCCTTTACCATTCAAGATCTTGGGTCCTTGAACATATAGGGCTGAATCTTTGGATATTATGGACCCCATTTGAATCAACTTGTCATGCTCTTTTGTGACGGACTCAATGAAGGAATTTAAGGTAGGCATCTTCCAATTCGGGGTAGTTAGCCGACCGGAATTGAAAGTAGAGACAAATACCGAATAATCTTTCCCAAGCTTGCTTAGAATGGAGAGGATCAATTGTTTATCCTCTTTGATAACTCCACTGTTCTTCAATTGCAAGTTCAAGTTCTTGAATTTTGTGAAGAATTCATTGATGGTCTCAAAATTCTCAGGATTAAGGCCAATCAATTCATTCTCTAATTGAAAAGCCCTAAGCTCATCCTGCTTTCCAAATAGTGTTTCAAGTTGCTCCCATATGGCTTTTGGAGTCTTCAATCCGCTGAGATGGAAGTGAAGATCTTTGGAGATGGAGAGACAAAGAAGACCATAAGCTTCATCAAGCTTGTTGTAGTGTTTGGTTCGATCTGACACATTGTTTGGCTCCAATTCAAGACCAAGAGTGACTCGGTAGTAACCTTTTGAACGTAATATGATCTCCATATCATCTTTCCAATCAAAATAATTGAATGCGGTGAGGATAGGCTTTGAAGAAGAGTATTCCATTGCTAGGAGCGAGTCAAACTGATGTAGATGAGCTTGCATGCAGAGTGTAGCAAATGCAAAAGAAGAGTTTGCATGCACAGTGTAGCAAATGCAAAAGACGAGCTTGATAACCTGCAAATCACAATCAAACCAAGAACCGTAATGTCGAACAATCCACCCTTTTAGAGTTGCATCACACCTGGGATTGGAGATCAAACAATGTTGAATGGGTCCAATGTATCAGATCCAGGAATTATGTGGAAACTCAAGCTTCTGGAGTGGTATTGGATGTATTTTCAAGCTTTGCATGCACAGGAGCGAATGCCCTTGAGATATCTCATGCCAAAACTTTTGCAATTTTTGATCAATTCAGTCAAATCTTCTTGTAGAAACACCTGTAGAAAAGAGATCTTGTCCCTGCAATGGATCTGATACCATGTAAAATTAGTCACAGCAGATCTAATGAACAATTAAATCAATCACAACAGATGAATATAGAAAATATGGTGTAAAACTGTGCAAAACATGCAGCAATGCTCAATATCCCGGAAAGGGTGAATGAATTACAATAGAATACAATCACTGTCAATGAGCAATTCGAATTGACTAAGTAGGCCATTCGAATCACTGAATGGAGTAGCTTGACTCCAACTAGGAGTCCTCATCATCAATCGGTGGTGGTCATCAATGCACAAGAACCAGTCATCCAGGTGTCAATCTGAGTCTAACTGAGTGTGTCATGTGTAACTGAAGTGTGTAGCACTGATTAAGGGAAGGAGGCTCAGTGGGGGGCGCATGGGAGACTAACTGAAGTCAGAACAAGTCATCTAGTCAAACTGGAGGTCCAACGGAAGTGAAACAGTCAGTCGGGAGTGAAACTAGCCTCAAATCAGGGAGAATCGGAGCTAACTGAATGTAACTGAAGTGGAACTGCAGTGGTAGGTGAACAAGTGCGCCCTTCTCTGGCAGTAGGTGAGAAGTGGGCGCCTTTCATCCTAGGAGGGCTAAAACTCTGTAGTAAGTGTCTCCCGGGTGCTAGAATGAGGTGGCTAAGGTGCTGGAGGCATCAAACTTGTGACTGGGATGCATGCAAGTGCATGCAGGTGCATGCAAACCCTAGATTTTGCATGCAAGATCTTGAAAAATATGATGTGGATATCTGAACAAAATGAAAAGGAACGAGAAAATGCAAGCGGTGAAGCCTAGAAATCGAGCTTTGGTATCCCACCCATGGGCACACACATGGAAATACACCATTACACATCCACCCAATTACTCATCTTGGGTAGCATAAACCAGAGATATGTATGGCAGACATGTCCATGAAATAGGTTCATTGCTTAGGGGAATTATTAATCTAGGAAGAAGGGAGTGTACCCAATTGGCTTATTCCCATGCGTCTTATATGGACAAGAAGGAAGTCACTAGCAAGGTTCTTGAAGTCTTCAAATATTGCCCTCAAGTCAAGCCTTCCAAGGTATGTTGTTTTCTTTCTTCCCATTTCATTGGGTATTGGGTGTTGAATTTGCTTGAGATATTTTAGATAATTAGTTCCAATCAATGAAGTTTTCCTTTGTTCGTCATGGCTTTGGAAATGCGGGTCAGGTTTTAGGGTTTGATGTAAGGGTTCGAGAGAAAGCTTTAGCTCAGGGTTTCACGGTTCGAATCCAATTCCCTTTGTGTATTGCCACTAGTCTTGGAAAACTCTACATTCTAAAATGGGCATAGAATCTCATCTCTAGAAACAAAAAACTCAAAAAATACAATACCCTGGATAATGTGACAATTGTCAATACTAACAGAGCTAGACTGTCAAAAAGCACACTATTGAATTTGAAATGAAGCATCCCTCAAGTATTTTCAAATAGATGAAAAGTAGAGGATCGTCAAAAACTTTCTCCCGTCATTAACCCAACTATTACGGCTTAAATAAATAAGCATGGAAACTATAACATTTTTATATATACAAAATTCAGGAATGGTTGTTGAATGTTCCATAATGGATTATTTCACAAGTTTTTTAAATGGAGCTCACATTCTGGAACAGGGTTGAGCCGAAAAGCATCAATAACTTACTCTTAAGTGCACATCCTAACTATTATGAATTTTATCCACAACAATCTCTATATTACCAGGAACATACATATCGTTACCTGATCAACACATAGGGGATTTTAATAGTGCGCCTCTTCCTTTTACAAGTCTTCTTGTAGACCCCGAGTGTAAAAGATGAAGATATATCATTCTCAGCTTTAAGTTGGTATATGCGTATGACTTGTGTAATGAAAAACAAAGCAACTCTGCTAAAAGGAAAAGGTATAAAAGAAAGATATGTTGCACTGAGGCATGATAGGCTCTGTAAGATATTTCAGTGCTCAATGATCCAAATAAAATTAAATTCACATGGAAATTCAATGAACTTTGTGCAATAGAGTTGAATTTTAATTTCCAAACTCCACTCTTAGTAGATGACTTGCATGAGGCCACAAATATTGTTTTACAACCTATTGGAATAGTCGAGTCTCTATTAAAATATGAAGAGTATGGCATCAAGGTGGAAAAAACCCCATGATATTGCTAGAAAAAAAGAGAGAGAAAAGAGAAAATATAGGATGACTCAAATGGGGTACATCCAAACCCATCCTTTCATTGAGAGGCTATTAATTTTGATACTAATTAAAGACTTATGTTGGAAGAATGACCCACTTAAGCCAAATAGAGGAAGCGTTTATTGAAGGAAACTACTTTGTTCTTGATCTTCTCATATGGTTAAATTTGATCCCATTAAACTTATGGAACAAACTCTTGCATTTCTACTATTTGTCCTGCAAGTCTCATTTCTATGTAACCATTATGCTGTCAAACAATGGTATTTTAGGTTTGGGTCCCTCATCATCACATGATTTCTGATCCTTCAAGGTCAATAGACTTCTAAGCCTTTATAAATGGTTGTCAATTAAGCCTCGGTATTTATTTCCCATTAGATTCCATAAGGTATCTACTATCATCATATTGTATTTTCATCTTTCATTGTTTTTTCAGTGGCTGCATCTATGATCTAGGGAGTACCTGAAAGGTGACAAACATTCTAGGGAGATGTCTATAGATTTGAGCTAGTCGAGACAATATCTCGGAAGAATGAAGAGGTAGATAGGGATATTGATTCTTCCTGGAGGTCGAGTCCCCAAAGATTCAAATTTTGTGAGGGGATGAGACCAATTGAAGATGGTCTTGAGTTGTAAAGGTTGGGCCTTGAACTCCACTTGAACAATGGGATGGGGAATAGTTCACTTGCCATGGATGATGTGCTTGAGGGTTTGGACTCTCTCTGTCGTATCCCAATCAACTTGAAGCAAAATTGACCCTATATTATGGAGTATGGGAGCAATGACCTCTCATAATGGATTATTCCCAACTGATCTATACAGGATCGGAGTGAATATGAATCTACTTATCTTGACAACAAATGGTTAAAAGATCTAGATTTGTGTCTAGAGGATACAACAACATCTGAATAGGAAGAGATCAGGGTCCTACTCACAAGAACAATTTTTATTTTTATGAACGAGGTGGTTGATATTGTGCCTTGGAAAGGAGATAATACTTATGTGTTTTACTCACTCTCCAGGGGCCTACAGATGAAAAATAGGGCTCCAAGCAATAGGAAGTGATGGAGCTCTTTCATCTGGAAACCTAATGTTATATGTTGTGATTATGAACCTCTTAGCTTACAAATTGATTCATGCACATTAGTCTGAAGAAACAAGTAATCCTTAATGAAAAATGGATTTTTTTTCTTATGATTCCCCAATTGAATTTATATAGCATTACAATGGTCGAAACCCAGCTTCGACGCTTCAGATATACAACTATATTGGTAGACAACAAAATTTCACACGATAAACAATAACTAGAAATGAGGGTAGTCTGCAAATGAATAACGTCAATGCCATAAGATCAACTGGACACAGAAGGAATGATGGATGTTGAGACTCGAGGCCTTGGCTACATCCATCATTTACTGAATTGGGCGTTGAAAGTTTGATGGGCCCCCCTTCCGGTAGGATGCCGTGGATGTCTTCCTTGTGGACTGCATTGAGGTTGCTTGGATGAGTGGTGTGTCATGTTCCCTCATTGATGATTAGTGGAAGGAGTTCCTAGCCTAACCAATCCCTTGGGTAGAGGAGGAAATTTCATGCACTTGTGGTTACTTCTGAAGGGATCCCTTTGCTGTGACCTGGATGATATTGGATGACTGCTGAATAATATCGATTGACTGCTAGAAATGAATCTATGGTATTGTATGTAAAAATATATGATTTTCTAGAAAGATGGAGCAAGGTAATAAGATTGAAAACATCATTTTCATAATAAAATCTGGTGCAATGAGTTGGTTGTTGCAAGAATAGAGATTAAAGATAAAGGATCAATAACACTAATGTTGTGGTATTACCAATGTCTTATAAACAACTATAAACTTTTTATGAATCTCACAGGTGCAGTAGCTACAATGTAGTTTGAGGAGTTGAAAGTGTTGTTGTCAAGTGGACATGGAGCAATGTAAGAAGATGATTATTCAGAGAAAGATTTCATGGATAGAGTAAAAGGAAATGAAGCTAGAAGATAAATTCTGGAAGTGTTGTTGTCATTGCTCATTCACATTCTTCGGGTCAAAAAGAAACTAGAAAATGTTTTGCTGGGTTAAATAAGGCATATAGCTGAAGATTGTTTAAAGAATCTAAGGCACAAGAATACCAACCAGAATTTGAACTTTGTTGGTGAGAGTAGCAAAGGAGAAGACGAAAATGAGTACTTGTTTTTTGTGACACTAACAAAGGAGACAGATCTCAAGGAGTTCTAGTGCTTCAATTTTGAAGCCACAAACACACACTAGTATACAAAAAGTTGATTTATTTGGAGTAGAGGCATTTAAAGTAGAGATGGTGATCATAGTAGATGATGATACTTGATACTTATGAAGTTAAAAGACAAAAGGAAAAAACAATGTCCACATGAAGATGTTGAATGGATTGGTAAAGAGCATAAAGAATATATGGTATATACATTCCTATACAAAGAATTCACTTTTTTGTGTTACTTAGAAGGGTTTCTTAGAGGTGTTGATGGAAAGGAGGTGTGAAATACAAGACAAGGAGAGATTGAACAAAGTGGTTGCGAAAGTAGTGGAAAAGAATGGGTAGTATAAGCTAGATGCATTCCAGCAATGCATAAAGCACTGGCGGGTTGTGGACATGCAAGAAAATATGCTTTGACATGAAAGTATTGTTCTTCGAGTATGTCGTCTCTTTAAATTTTATATAGATAGCCTATGGTTTCTAGAATTCCACAGGTGGAGTTGGATAGTGAAGTATGTGATGGATGTATTTCAGTGAAGCAGCACAAGGAGAATTTGAGTCAAGAAAATGTTGGGGGGTAGCAAGTGCATTGTAGTTGATTTCCAATGAACTATATGGGCCAATGTAATCTCAGGCCATGGGTGGTGTTATGTAGTTCATTACCTTCATACTACATGTGTTATTTTTCTAGAAATGTCTGGCTACATTTTTTTCAAGAAACCAAATGCCATTTTTTAATTTTTTTTTTAAGAAGTACAAATTTTGAGCTTTAGGTAGTTGATGTTAGATAATAATTGGATTACCTGTAGCAGTGTGCTAGTGCAAAATTTAAAATTCATCTCAGCAGTGGTGCCACCAACAAAGAAACTCCATGTGTTGTACCAAAATTGGATTACATATAGCAATGTGCTGCTGCAAAATTCAAACTTCATCTCAGTAGTAGTGCCACCAACAGAGAAACTCACCTTGGGATTTGTGTACAATGTTATATAAGATAAGATAATTTTATTAATTCCCAAAAAATGACCACAAAAGTAGGTCAATGGGACTATGCAGTACCATGATAACAATACAAAGTGGGAGCATAAAAGTAGCTCTTATAAAAAGCTAAAATCATAACTCAAACCATAATATTTTTGATAAATTATCTTGGAAATGATTTTGTAAGCAGTTTCTCAAGAAGGGAAATGAAGACATATCCCTTATTGTACTCTAACTATAGATGAGTTCATTAAGAACTCTCTCAAAGGGATGAGAAAATAAATCAATACCTTATATGTAATGAAAAATAATACTCCAGTACGACAGTAACAATTTACCAACAATGTTGTCCTTGAGACTTTTAGCACATGAATCACATGTCTTAGCTGTTAAAGTCGTAAGTACAAAAATCATTTGTCACTACAAGCCAACAAACTATCAATCCTAAGAGGTAGGAATGTCCTTGAGGTTCTGAGGTGTTCCTCACAGATCTTTTAATTTTGAAATATAGTTCTTCTTAAATACCTCTAGAAACAGGGGTCCTATCATTATCATGGATGCCACTTCAGTTTTGTGATGCATGTGGGCCACTTAAGAGAGACCTAGGTGGAGAATATCTAGATGTAGGTGGTCATATCACCTCCCTTTTTTATGGGACATATACTTCCTTTTTTTTGGCATGATGTTGATATTTGGTAGTACAATGTGCAGTTCTCAAACCTTCAACCTAATTCACCCATGTGTAGGATCCCACAAACTGGGGTGGTTCAGGTTCATTTATGATAAAGGTGGAATCTAGCAGCAATAAAGGTGGCTCATTTATGATTTGATTGTGAATGCACTATACCATGTTTTGATAAGTTGTCCTTATTTTTATTTCAAGTCAAATAGTTTAGTGGAATCTGATAAATGTGATCTCCAAGTCATGACTTTGTTTGTGTCTCTTAGACTTAACTAGCTTGCAACTTATAATATTTTTTACAGATGTTAGGTCAAGAAGCAAATATTTTATATTATAATTTATTTTTATCATTTTGAGTTGTAATGTTATTTTCATTTTTATTCTTCCCCAAATATTATAGTACTTTTTACCATGTTTTTACTATGTTGTCCATTTATGGAGTGACATTGAAGCTAGATGATGAAATGACAAATGGCAGTGAAGAGCAACAATAACTACTACAAGAAATAATTAATAACACAAAACCGAGTGAGTGTTGTCTTACTCTAGCACGTGATCTTGAGATAATGGAGTCCAATTCCCTTGAGGATATCTATAAGGTCCCATTGCTCTAGACAATTTTTAGATTCTCTTTTTATGTTATCTCTATTTATCATGTTCTGAACTTTCCAGTTACCATAGAGGGTGAGCTAGATAGAATATCAGTGATAATGATGTGAGATTTTAATTTGTTAGAATTACTTTATTCCTTACTGTAAGTATGTCATCCCTTTGAAGTTGTATTGTTTCTTCTAGTCTCAAGTTCCTATCTTTTTTATCCAAGTGCTTCATTGGATAAAGATGATCTTGATCTCATCTTCCTTATTGCACGGTTCTTTAAAAAACAGATCCCTAGGAACACATACCTTTTCATTTAGTACGTGTCTTCCAGAGATTCATGCATCTAAATATTTTTGTGAATCATAATGTTTGTATTTTATGGAGCTGGTGTAGTAATAGTTTGTTCTGTTTTAGATCATCTATCCTTATTCAACAATTATATCCTCAGAGCACTGTTAATTTTGTTGCAAAATCCACATGGGATCTCATTTTACTCAGCCAACTTATCCTACTCTTGAAATGTATGAAACTGCTGGTGGGTGTATTTTTATGTGCTTAGTTATTGTGCTCATTTGAAAATTTGTTAGTGGATCTAAACAAAGTTATTGTTTCTCAATAGTTTTACTGCTCTTTAACTGGATGCAATTGTTGGTGGGTATAAGTTACCATGCTTGGTTATTGTCATCATTTACAAATTTGTGCTTGGATATCAAAAAGATTTAACTTATTATTTTGATACTTGCAAATGTTGGGATTGATTGCCAATTTTTTATGATTTTTTTGTATGTGGATGTCAAGGTATCTTTTTTTTTGTATGACACTACAGTAATCCATGTTACTTCTTGTAATAAAACCTTAGCCTCAATGTATGCTCATATTTGTGTAAAGCATTTTTGTATTTTTGTTTGACAGTGTATCGAAAATTTATAGAATTTTTTAAATTGCAGGATGCTGACCCGACTTTACAAGCAAGGATGAAAAAAGTGATACAAGAGAAATGCAGAACTTCTATCAGCAATACTATCATAAATATGTTAAGGCACTTGATGCAACAGCTGACCAGGCAGATTGTTACAACTATCATTAGAAGAAATTTGAACTTCTCTCTTTTTTCTTGTAGCTTGCTTTGTATCCATTTACATGATGATTGCACTCTTTTGGTCCTCCTTTGAACAACATAGGCCAAAGTAGGCTATATAAACGAAAAGTGTGGATAGAAATTTATTCCATTCTTTTAAGCATGGAAAATGCACACAATGTGTAAATTTTTGTGTTTTGAGATGTTCTGAAAAATGTACTCTTTTACACTTAATATATTTCTCTTATTTGATGAAGTTGTGGCTAAGAGGTACCTGACTGGTGGTTGAATATTCTTCAGAGCTCAACTGGAGAAAGCATACCAAACTGTTTCTATACTGTTTGAATTATTGAAGGCAGTCACTCAGACAGAGTCTGCTGAAGTTGCTCCTGAGGTCAAGATTCTACATATTTGTTTCTTATTGCCATGTCAAGAAAAAATTATAACCCCCACTTCATGTTATGAGTTGTACGATATAAAAACGTAGGTTGAATTATTTCTAGTTGTAATTTTTTGATTAGTTGTTAGTTTTACTATAGATTATGGAAGCTGGTAAAGAAGTTGAGAGAAAAACAGAGTTGTATGTGCCGTATAGTATTCTTCCTATTGACCCTGCTGGTGCACATCAAGCCATAATGAAACTTCCTGAGGTTAGTTGCTGTGTCAATTAAGCTGATTGATACATGTTCTTTGCAAGCATCCTGCAATTAAATTTGATGTTCTTGATGTATACATTATGATTTAGTTATTTTGAGAACTTGAGGTGAGGTCCTCCAAAGCAAAGGGTTGAATATGCAAGTACTAGAAGAACCATCTCTTTGGAAAAATATACATCAGATTAAACATAAAAGTTAAATGAGAAAACCATATTGTATAATTTATCAATAATACTGAGCATATATCAATATATTGTCACTAGCATAGTGAAATGACATTCCATTCAACTAGATAGGATTTTTCATCTAGGATTACACTTTTACTGGTCATAGATTACAATGCTTGCATGGAATTTCCCACTCCAAGCCTTTCAGCAGGATTGCAGAGTCTTGCATTTGAGCACTCACAAGCCTCCCGCTTATGCTCTTGCTCTGGAGTGGTGCCTGCTTCTCTGTGCTCCGAGCCTCTCCTTGGACCACTATCGGGTTTAATAATATCTTAGTGCATGTGTAGATAATTTTTGGGACTACTTCGCTCTTGAGATTTTTTTGCAAAGGAGTGCTCCCCACACCTGTTCTATCTCCTTTCTTCCTACCTCAGTCTGCTTCTTGGAAACACTACTCTGGAGTAACTCGACTTATTATTCAAGGATCCCCTTTCCATTTTCCAGAAGCTATTAGCGATTCTTTTCATCTGGCATTCATTCTTATAGTCGGTCTCGTATCTACATACATAGAAGGCCATCACAAAAATACTGTTAGAACATAGAAAAATTTCATCAATTTAGAAACATTGAACTTGATTCTATGTCAAGTTCTAGAAATGAAAGAGGATCTCCACCTAAAAATATGTTAGTCAACCGTGCAATCTTGCTTGTCACCCACTAGGGAAACTTTCCAAGTTATGTAATATCGAGGGAAGCATCTACAGAGGGAATCAATCAAGTCCTAGGCCTCCTTGGCCTTGTTACAGAACCAAGAAAGATGCTTGAAAGACTTGGTTGTTTGCACATAATAGAAGACACATACATAAATGGTAGAGGTGATGAACCACAACATGGTTGTGTTGCACTAGGGAGCAAAAAAAATTTCCATTTTATGCTCCAAAGGTGATTTCCAAACTCCCTTAAGCCGAAAAAGCCAAGTTGCCACTTTAGAACTAAGCCCCCAGATCTTATTTAGTTGCAAGCCCAACAATGGCGTCTAGCTAATCCACTTATAGACACTTACAGGCTTATATTTCACAAATGGCTTCTTGCAGTTCCATACCTAGTATTTCCATGAGCAAGTTGGAGGCTTGACACCGAGCTTAGAAGATATTAGATAAATAATTAAGAATTAAATTCTGAACTTTCTCAGAAGTGTTCCTTTCTGATAATTTAAGGATGAAGGTTTGCTTTAGTTGGGCCTAGGGATCCACTCTACATATTTCTAGGAAAGTTAACCTCAATAGCCCTGATGTATTTACGAAAACAACAACGAAAGGTCGAATACCAAGGATTCTGTTGATGTATATGTAACTTCGGAATGTATTTCATCTATGTATTTCATGTATATTTATTGTACCCTTATTAGAGATGTGTTATTCCTCTATAAGGAAGTGTCGTCATGTGGATTGACAAGTGTCGAAAGTGTGTGTACTTGCCGGTGGGTTATTAGACCACCATGTGGGGTCGGCCCTGAATTATATATAATATAATGTGGATGTACCTAGCTAGACAAGTCATCCCCATAAGGTCACTGGGAAAACAGATCAGTATAAATAGATCAGGTGATCTCTATTTAGATCATTCGGAAAAGAGTATCTCTCTCACTCAGAAAGTGGTGCACTAGTGAGGAGGAGGATCATATGCTACTAGGAGACTATCTCAGTGTATTTTGGTTGTACTTTGGTCGAGCCATTGCTCTCTCTATCTCTAAGGAAGTTGTGGGGTTTTTCACCTTAGGGTTTTCCCCACGGAAACTCTGTGTCTCTTGTCTCTCATGCTTTTGATTCTCGTGATACTTGTCATGCTTATTGTGATTGTCATGCATTGATATACTGTATATGTTATTCTCTCAGTGAAGATCCTAGAGTATTGTGAATTAATGCTCAAAATTTAACATGGTATCAGAGCTAACCTGAGAAGAAGACATTTTGCAGTGACGAAAACTTGAGTTTCTTGTTTATTGGGTTTCTCTCCACAGATTTTGGAAAAATAGTATAGTAGATTGACTCTACTCATCAAGGCGCATCTATCTGTCCAATCAGAATTCAATTCCGAGCATTTTCAGATTTGGCCCTAAAATTTAGGGTTTCCAAAAAAATAGGAATTTCTGGAATCTGAAGACACAGCTGGAAGCTCCTTGAAAAAATCAAAGTTTAGAGCGTTGGATCGAGATTTTTGGCTGGGTAGATCTCCGGGAAACTCAAGTCCTAATCCAGGGCTCTCCCTAGTGAACCTCGAAGGACAAAAAGGAAAATCTGAAGGGAAAATATTTGTTGATCTCAAATTCTGAATAGACCAAGTTGATCAGCTCATCAAGGCGCATATTTCTATCCTTTCAGAAAATTGAAATTCACATTTTGATTTTTTAGGGTTTTTCCAACAAACCCTAATCCAGGACCAAATCCAGTTTTCAGCATTCCAAGTGGTAAGATCTAAATCTTTTCTATTTCCATTTAAAGTACTCTTTAAGATGTCTCACCACACCAAGCTTGAGGATAAGCTTGAAGGGGATGATAACTTCTGAGCCTGGAAGTATAGGATTGGGTTAATCCTGGAAGAGAATGAGTTGGACTCATATGTAAAAGAAGACATCCCTATCCCAGAGGATGAAGAGGCCAAGGTATTGCATAAGAAGAACTTGGTCAAGGCAAAGAGAATCATTGTTGATTCTATCAAAGACCATCTCATACCCCATGTGTCTTCTCTAAAGACACCCAAGGAGATGTTTGACTCTTTGACCAAGCTATTTGAAGGGAAGAACATAAATCGGAAGATGACCCTATGGAACCAATTGAAAGGAGTAAAGTTTCCAAATGGAGAAACCATTCAATCTTATTTTTCAAGGGTCTCCTAGATCAAGGAACAACTATAAGCAGTGGATTAAATGGTGGAGAATGGTGAAGTGGTGATGACCACTCTAAATGGCCTACCCAGGTCATGGGATTCCTTTATTCAACGAATTTGTGCAAGGAAGAAGTTGATCTCCTTCAACAGATTGTGGGAAGAATGCTCTCAAGAAGAAGCTAGAATTATAGCTCGTGAGGAAAAGATGGGAGGTGAATATCAATCTCTTGCAGCTCACACCAAAAGAAGTAAGACCAAGAAGGAGCACTCTCGCCACAAGAGATCCTATCAAAAGAATAAGAAGGATCTAAGATGCTTCACATGCAATGAGAAGGGTCACTTTGCTTCAGATTGTCCCAAGAACAAAGGGGATAATAACAACAACTCCAGCAAGAAGAAGAAGGGCAGCAAAAGAAAGTTTCATGCTCATGCTGCCGAGGATGATAAACCTCCAAAGAAGAAGGCTAGGGCAGAAAGTGATGATAGTGATGTTGACTCATCAAGTGAAGACGTGTATGTTCTAATGTCTGCTCTCACAGGTACTATATCCCATGGTTTTAATGATTGGTTGATTGATAGTGGAGCTTCCAAACACATGACTGGGTTTAAGGAATCTTTTTTGAATCTATCTGAACATGAGTCACCCCATAAGGTGAAACTTGGGGATGATTATCAATACCCAATCAAAGGAAGTGGTGAAGCCTCCTACAACCTAGATTCTGGAAAATATTTGAAGATGAAAGAAGTCCTTTATGTACCTAGTCTCAAGAAGAACTTACTCTCCATCTCTACATTGGATGAAAAAGGTATGAGGGTTGCATTTGTGGATGACCAAGTCCTAATGTGGCCAAAGGGTAAAACAATCAATGATGTAGTAGTGATTGGAGAGCAAGAGGGAGGTTTGTATAAATTGAAGGGTCAACCTGAACATGCCATGATCCATGAATCCATGGAGCCAAGTGAAATTTGGCATAGAAGACTTGATCATATGCACTATAAGGCACTTCCAATTGCAAGCAAGGCTGTAGAAGGTCTTCCTGAAATCAAGACCAAACATGAAGCTGTTTGCAAAGGATGTGCAAAATGTAAGAACATTAAGAAGGATTTCCCAAGTAGTGAAAGCAAGGCAAAAGATATCCTGGAAATCATCCACTTAGATGTATGTGGTCCTATGTCATCCAGTTCTCTAAGTGGGTATGTTTATTATGTCTCATTTATTGATGACTTCTCCAGGAAGACTTGGGTATACTTCTTGAAGAATAAAGATGAGGTGCTTGATAAGTTCAAGGAGTTCAAAACCTTGATGGAGAATCAAACTGACAAGAAGATCAAAACATTCAGATCCGACAATGGTGGAGAATTCACCTCAGGTTACTTCAAGAAGCTTTGTGGTGATTCAGGGATTAAGAGGGAGTTGACTGCTCCTTATAATCCTCAACAATATGGAGTTGCAGAAAGGAAGAACATAACTATCATGGAAGCAGCAAGGGCAATGTTGCATGACCAAGATCTACCTATGCATCTATGGGCAGAAGCAACTAGAACAGCTGTATATGTGCAGAACAGAACACCCCACAAGATATTGGACAATAAGACACCATAAGAGGTCTTTTCTGGTAAGAAACCTGAAGTCAGCCATCTCATAATATTTGGTTGTCCAGTATACACTCATGTCCCAAAGGAAAAGGGGACTAAATTAGATCCTTCAGGAAAGAAGGGTATCTTTGTGGGTTACAGTGAAAGCTCGAAGGCTTACAGAATATACTTTCCAGGGTTCAAGAAAATTGATGTCAGCAGGGATGTAACATTTGATGAATACTCAGCATTCGTCAAATCAAGAAAGGCACCTATCGAGGTTTATGAAGAACCTAAGGAAACTAGATTTCAAGACACTACCATGACTGAAGTAGTTCCATAAGTTGTTCATGAGTTTGAAGATCTGCAAGAAACTGTAGATCCACCCCGTGAGGATAACTCTCACAAAAGGAAACCCGCATGGGCTAGAGAGATCATTCAAGATGCAGAAAGATTTGGCATTCCAAAAGAAGAACACAGAGCAAAGAAGAGAACCAGATCACATACCAGCTATGTTGCTTTACTCTGTGACATTATGAACAAAGAGCCTTCCAGTTATGAAGAAGCAGCGGAAAAGAAAGAATGGAAGGATGCCATGGTTGAGGAATACCAATCAATAATGAAGAATGATGTTTGGGATGTTGTCCCAAGACCTAAAGAGAAGTCTGTTGTGACTTCTAAATGGATCTTCAAAATGAAGCATGCTGCAGATGGAAGTCTAGAGAAATACAAGGCAAGATTCGTAGCTCGTGGCTTCTCTCAGAAAGAGGGAATAGATTATGAAGAAACTTTTGCACCTATAGCCAGGTATACTTCCATCAGAACAGTACTTGCCCTGGCTGCAGCAATGAAATGGAAAATACACCAGATGGATGTCAAGAATACTTTCTTGAATGGTGTAGTTGACGAGGAAGTATATGTGGAGCAGCCACTCGGTTTTGAAATACATGACAGGGAGTCATATGTATGCAGATTGAAGAAAGCCTTGTATGGCTTGAAACAAGCTCCCAGAACTTGGTATGGTAGGATGGATAGTTTCCTATCTAGTTTGGGCTTTACCAAGAGTAAAGCGGATTCCAGCGTTTACTACAAGGTTGAGGAAGGGAGTCCTGTGATTTTACTCCTGTATGTGGATGACTTATTTGTAACAGGAGATGATAGACTGATTGCAGATACTAAGAGGAAGCTTGCTGCTGAATTCGATATGAAAGATTTGGGAATGATGCACTATTTCCTAGGTATGGAGGTGTGGTAGAGTGCAGGTGGGATCTTCCTTGGTCAAGGGAAGTACACAGTAGATATCCTGAAGAGATTTGGGATGATGGATTGCAAGGCCATGGCCACACCTATGGCATCGAATCTGAAGCTTCTATGTGATGCTTCATCTGATCCAGTTGATGTCTCTATGTATCGTTAGATGATTGGGTCCTTGATGTACCTGACGAACACGAGACCAAACATTTGCTTTGCTCTGATCACATTGAGTCAGTTCCTGACAGATCCGAGGAGTGTTCACTTGGTTGCTATAAAGCATGTTCTGAGGTACTTGAAGGGTAAAATGGATTATGGGATCAAGTATGAAGCGAATCAAAAGTTTAACCTGCAGGGTTATGTTGATTCAGATTGGGCTGGCAGTGCTGCAGATAGGAAGAGCACATCTGGATGCTGCTTCAATATGGGATCAGGTGTGATCTCTTGGTTTAGCAGGAAGCAGTCCTGCGTAGCACTGAGTACAGCTGAGGCAAAGTATGTTACAGCCTGTTCAGCTAGTTGTGAGGCAGTATGGCTACGAAAGCTACTATCTAAGTTATTTGATCTCCCGTTGGATGCTATTGGTATATTTTGTGATAACCAGAGTTGTGTGAAGCTGTCCGAGAACCCAGTGTTTCATGACAGGTCGAAACACATAGAGATCAAATATCACTATATCAGGGATATGGTGCAGAGAGGAGCTGTGAAGCTCCTCTATGTTGCGACAGATGAGCAGATTGTAGATGTGCTAACGAAGCCACTAGCTAGGGTGAAGTTCGAGTACTTCAGGGAGAGGCTTGGTGTTCTTCAGATCAAGGACACTTTGAGGAAGAAGTGATGGACACATTTGCTGAATCCATTCCAAGCATGATGGAAGGAGGATATTTCACATGGCTGTGGATGTAAGCACTGGATGATGAACATCAGGATGATGTTCTGGTTTCTGCTTTGTATGATCAGTTAGATCATTTTATGTATGCATCATGTTGGATGCTAGACATGATCAGTTGGATCATTTATATGTATATGCATGTACGCATCATGTTGGATGCTGGATATGATCAGTTGGATCATTCATATGTATATGTATGTACGCATCATGTTGGATACTGGATATGATTAGTTGGATCATTTATATGTATATGTATGTACGCATCATGTTGGATGTTGGATATGATCAGTTGGATCATTTATATGTATGTACACATCATGTTGGATGTTGGATATGATCAGTAGGATCATTTGTATGTATTTTGTATGCATCATGTTGGATGCTTGGACCATGTATCTGTATATGTATCAAATGGATACATTGTATGATCAGGTGGATCATGTATGGTGATATGTATCATGTAGTTGTATTTGTATCAGGTGGATACATTGTATGATCACGTGGATCATGTATGATGATATGTATCAGGTAGATACTTGGTATGCATCAGGTAGATGCATTATATGATCAGGTAGATACTTGGTATGCATCAGGTAGATGCATTATATGATCAGGATGATCGTGGATGACGAGCTTCAGGATGTTGCTCCAGATGACATGCAGCAAGATGTTGCAGTGATGATGATTAGGATGATCATGTGTACATCAGGATGATGTATGGTGAGTATCATGTTGATACTCTATGGCCGTGGATCAGGTTGTGCAGATGAGCATATAATTTGGCCCTGGGAGATTTGCAGATAGTCTTTCGAGGTTTTTCCCATGGCATGTAATTCGTGCCTTGGGATATCTGGCAAATGCTCTTTTGAGTTTTTGCTCTAGGAGGACATATAATTTGGCCCTGGAAGGTCTGCAGATAGTCTTTTGATGGTTTTCCTATGGCATGTAATTCGTTTCCCTGGGATATCTGGCAGATGCTCTTTCGAGGTTTTGTCATATGGCATATAATCTGTCCCTAGGAGATCCGATAAGTCGGGTTGTGTGCCCGTAATAAGTCTTGGGATGATCTTGCAAGGTTTTTCCATGACCACATATAATCTGTCCCTGGGAGATCCTATAGGTAGAGCTGTGTGCTCGTAACAACCTGGGATGCTCTTGCAAGGTTTTGTGGTGACCACATATAATCTATCCCAGGGAGATCCTATAGGTAGAGCTGCGTGCTCGTAACATCTTGGGATGCTCTTGTGAGGTTTTGTGGTGAGGTCACATATAATATGGCCTTGGGAGATCCTATAGGTAGAGCCGTGTGCTCGTAACATCCTGGGATGATCTTTCAAGGTTTTGTGACGCACGTAATAAGTCCTGAGGATTCCACAGTATGGCCAGTGATGACAAAGACCTGCAGGTGGTGGGCCTACATCTAGTATGAAAAAGGACTGGATCTGTAGAACTTCCTATGATGAGTAGAGTCATAGATTGGTTGAGATAGCAACAGCAGTGACGATGACGATGATGATGCATCGATGATGATGATCCCGAGAAGAAGACTTGTCTAGCAGATCTGTGTCGAGAAATACCTTCTTAGTTAAGAGGGAGTGTTGATGTATATGTAACTTCGGAATGTATTTCATCTATGTATTTCATATATATTTATTGTACCCTTATTAGAGATTTGTTATTCCTCTATAAGGAAGTGTCGTCATGTGGATTGACAAGTGTCGCAAGTGTGTGCACTTGCCGATGGGTTATTAGACCACCATGTGGGGTCGGCCCTGAATTATATATATTATAATGTGGATGTACCTAGCTAGACAAGTCGCCCCCATAAGGTCACTGGGCAAACAGATCAGTATAAATAGAGATAAGGTGATCTCTATTTAGATCATTTGGAAAAGTGTATCTCTCTCACTCAAAAAGTGGTGCACTAGTGAGGAGGAGGATCATCTGCTACTAGGAGACTATCTCAGTGTATTTTGGTTGTACTTTGGTTGAGCCATTGCTCTCTCTATCTCTGAGGAAGTTTTGGGGTTTTTCACCTTAGGGTTTTCCCCACGGAAACTCTGTGTCTCTTGTCTCTCATGCTTTTGATTCTTGTGATGCTTGTCATGCTTATTGTGATTGTCATGCATTGATATACTGTATATGTTATTCTATCAGTGAAGATCCTAGAGTATTGTGAATTAATGCTCAAAATTTAACAGATTCTCTGTAACAGAGTTTGCCTGATTTGAAAAAAAATGATGACCACCTAAGATTATGGCTATTGAAGCAAATATCTTTCTTAAAATGGTCCCCTTTGGCAGGAAGGGCTTAACAAATTTTGAAGCATTCCAATTTTTTTTTGGTACAAATAAGCCTTTTATATTAATTTTTGTCAAGGTAATAATTAGATTTTGCAGGTGTATTAAACTGGAAAAACCAAATTGCCACTTTAGAATTAATCCTCCAGGTGTATTAGACGCAAGCACAACAATGGGGTCTAACTAGGCCACATAAAGGCACTAACAGGTTTATATTTCACAAAGTATTTCCTGCAATTCCATGCCTAGCCATTTCATGAGCAGGTCGAAGGCATGAGACCGAGATTAATTTTTGTGAGTATTAAAGGATGAGGGTTTACTTTAGTTGGGACTTAGGGATCCACTTCGTATTTTTTGAGGAAAACATTTTAAAAATATCTTCAAGAGCCCTGATGTCTTTACAAAAATATAGAAGTTTGAATACCAAGGATTCTGTGTAGCAAGGTTGCTTAATTTGAACAAAATTGACGACCACCAGAAATAATGGTTATTAAACCAAATTGCTTTCTTAAAATGCCCCCCTTTTGCAAAATACATAATAATGTGTGACAAAATATTACATAACCATTAACAAAATACATAACCATTACATTTTAAATAAATGAAAAAATGTGCTAGATGTACCTGAGGACCTTATAGAAATATGCTCTTTCTTATTGGAATGAGGTAACACTTGTGTTGGAGCACAATTGTTTTTTCTTTAGACCATATTCACATAGATGAATCCTTTATTGCACATGTCACTGGCTTGACACATGTACCATCTGTAGTAATATTTTTAAAATTTGTTACTCCTGCAGATACTGGATCTCTACGTATGCATAAATGCATTGCCATAGATTTGCTTCTCAAAAGATCTGATCCATCTTTTCTTACTTTTCTGGTTCTCATTTATTTTATTTTTACATTTTGAATATTTGATGTTAGCATCAATTTTGAAAGGCTTTGCATAGAAAAGATAGGCTTTGCATTTGAAATTAAAGAACATGAATGTACATTAGAACCTTGCAAGGCCAACCTTTTGATCGGAGGTCCCACATCAAAAACCCTATGCTTGTCTTTTTGCATACACCTGAGAGCTCAAAGTACCTTTAATGTCTCTCTATCTATCAGGTCCTAACTTCATTTTGTCCAATTTGGAAAAAATCCTAGACATGTTTCAAGGAAGAACCTCAAATATATTTATTTCTTTGGGGAGTATTTCCATTTACAGATACAAGACGAAGAAATTGAATATGTTCAATAGAAACAAAAAATTGTAAATCTGGGAAGATCCACATCAAAGAGATTGAGAGATACCTACATTGAAACAATGGAATCAAAGAAGTCCAAATGTATATGGGAACATGAAAAACAATTCGAAAATGGTAATGAAATCCATATTTCCACTCAAGTAGGAGGAAATGAACCAATAGAGAAGAAAAACATGCAGAAACAATTTTCAACAATGATGGTAGAAGAGTCTAATATGACAGGGAAAAAAAAAAATTTGATACTAATAGTGCAGATGCCAAGTCAAGAGCTTAATACTTCAAATACCAATACTAAGAGTGTGGTGCAGAAAGTAACTACAGGGATGTTGGATATAAATGAATCTAGAAGTATAATAAGCAATACAAACTCAGGGATTTTGAAAAAATCAGATAACTCAAATAGTGGGCTTGAAATTTCAAGAAATTTGAAGGATAGAGAAAAAGCATACATGGGAGATCCCACATCTAACAATGTTTTCATGTTCAAGGAAAGATGACAATAATCTCAATCTTAGTCCAAAGAGTAATAATATTCATTGTGAGCCTATTTTAATAGCTAAATTAGAATCTACAAATAAATCCTTAGTGGAGAATAACAAGATAGAAATGTTTCAAATATCAATACTAAGAGTGTGGTGCAGGAAGTAACTATAGGGATGTTGGATACTTCAACTTGGAATCTTCAAATATCAATACTAAGAGTGTAGTGCAGGAAGTAACTACAGGGATGTTGGATATAAATGAATCTAGAAGTATAATAAGCAATACAAACTCAGGGATTTTGACAAAAACAGATAACTCAAATAGTGGGTTTGAAATTTCAAGAAATTTGAAGGATAGAGAAAAGCATACAGGGGAGATCCCACATTCAATAATGTTTTCATGTTCAAGGAAATATGACAATAATATCAATCTTAGTCCAAAGAGTAATAATATTCATTGTGAGCCTATTTTAACACCTAAATTGGAATCTGCAAATAAAGGCTTAGTGGAGAATAACAAGATAGAAATGTTTCAACATTTCTCTGCAAGAACAAAAGTTTAAATTCATGAACCCTTGGTTTAGATTCTAGATAGGTGTTGCATAATTTCCTCAACTTGTGATGACTAGGGTTCATCTACATTGAATATGAGTCCCTTGGGAGCATGCAAGGGTGGAGTGTCAAGGGCACCTTTCATTGGAGTGTTCTCCAAGCTAAATTCTTTCCTATGATGCTAAGGAGAACATGTGGGGTTTTGAATTACCTTCTTATTCTTCTTCGATATGGAAAACGGATTTCCATCTACCCTAAAAGGTGACGACTGAAGTGAATCCACACAATTATTCCGTTCAGTGGACTTGGTAGGTGTAGAGAGCACAGGGGAGTATGGAGATTGAAAAATTTCAGGAACTTCATCATCCAAATTTACTTCCTTTGCCTTTAATCTACACATTTAATCTAACCTCTCTCTATTAAGTGAACTTGCCTTTGTTTGTTTAACTGTGTGTCTCAGCTGTTGTTGAGAAAAGGCCTCCAAGATACATATCTAAGGCTCTTTTCTGTTTTGTAATGTTGTTTTTTTAACTCTTTGCACAGTCCAAATTCTTGTGATTTTTTCATAGATATCACCATATTTCCTCTATGGATCATAAAGCATTGTTTGTGTATTTTCTTTTCTAATCCTTCTCGATCTCATCATTTCAGAATTTTTTTGATATTGGAAACTGTTATAGGAAAAACGTGTCATGCATATGACTTTTCTGACAGGGGTAACTAAGACTTCTACCTGTAATTGTCATGTTACATTCTTGAAGCTAAAGTCTAAACAGAACTTCTAAGTACTTGAATTCATTAATTTGGAGCCTGGACTCTCGAGGTGAAACGTAGAAGAAAATGAAAGGATATAATTGCCTAGTCACAACCCAAAAACACATTACATAGCCAATATTATCTCTTGGAAAATCACTTGTATTTAATAATTTAAGCTTCAGAATGCACAATCAATCAAGAAAAAACAATTAAATTCTTTGAAATTGCGATCTGACAATTAACCAGATATTTGTAGGTTTTGAAATGGAATTTTGTGGCTTTAAATCATTTAGTTTGGGAATTTTTTAGCAGTATTTGGGTTTATTTTGGGATTTTCATAATACCGATATGGTAGCGCTTACTGTATTGTATCCATATTCTACAAAATATCCATTGAACTCCATACTACCTGTGAATTTACATATAGCAAGGACCCATAGAGCCGAAACTTTCTACTACGATATAAGCCAGGAACCACCTGGCCCATCTCAAACCCCATCTCACCAAGGGGGCATAAGCATAGCTGGCCTCCTACCCCAGAGAGGAATTATAAGCATTTTCCAACCATAACCTTGTCCATATAAGAGAACCACAAGGCCATAAGGCTAATGATGGATGATGCTCCCCCAGTCACTGGATGGGGCCCTACCCCAGGTGACCATAATAATCCCACACCTGCTGCAGCATTAATGTTTATGTAATCCTATTCAAGCGGTGCAGCATTAATGTTTCTCAACGTTCCTAATTAGGCAGTTCACCATGTGGTTTTGGGAAATTGCCGCTTTGGCAGTTTGGTCTGTTTATGTTTATACACATACCTTTTTAAGATGCATCCTTCCTTTAGTTATTGAAAATATTTTTCACTATTTCTACTTCATAGTTCATTGCACTATTCTATTATTAATTTTGTCCAATTCAACCTCAAAACTAAGTAATCAAGTTACTAACTCCCATGATATGTATTGGGGAGATTTAAATTGAAAATATCGAAAAAGGTTCTTTAAACTTGTTGGGATTTAAGTGCTCCAATGAGTTCTTATGAAAATCAAATTTTCATGCCTTACCTCAAAGGAAGTTGGACATTGTCTACAACAGAGAGTAATTTAATGAGGTTCTCTCCATGTAGAGATCGCATTAGGTGTTCATTTTCTCTCCATTGTACTTTCATTTTCCTTCTTGAACTTGTTCGAAGTGGTTCCTAATATCTATAAAAATATGCAAAATTAGGACAACAAAAATTATTTATTTAAATACCGAATAAAGATAAAAGATAAAAATTCTTCCTTAGCACCCTCTCCTCATCCTTTGTTGCTACTTATACCATATTTTCTTAATATTTATATACACAATGTTCCATCAGTTGTTGTTTCCTATAGCTGGTCTAGCAGGCTATCAGTAACATTGACAACTGCCAAAAGCAGCTCCCAATACCTATCTTCTTACAACTATTCATCATCTAGAATAAAAATGGGAGCCTTTTCTTTATCTCTACTCACTGTCACGGGTTTCTCATCTAGCTCTTCTCTGGATGCAAGGATGCCCCTTAGACCACTTATCTTCACCCTCACGTTGCTCATCTCCATGGCCTTATTCTACATCATATCCTTCGTGTTATTCATATGGTCTTCCACCACCTTGATGTTATCGTCTGCCTCCAATTCCCATTCCTCATTGATAATGTGGGAATCGAGGGTTTCCTTAACTGTGTCAAGCATTCATTCTGTCACTCTCACCTGTGTATCATTAATTTATCTTAAATACATTCTAGCAGCTTCTTTCATTACTCCAATAGAATATCTTGGAGAAAGAACTCCACTTCAACTTTGGAGTGATACTGATAAGGTCTGCACCTTCCCCATAATATAAAATGGATCTCCAGTAGGTCTAATTTCATTATTTTGTTGTGGGTCTACTTCAAACCTTAATTTTTTGAGAGAATGTTCCTGCTGCTTAATCATCCCCAACTGCTTCATATTTCTTAGCCCATATATGTCTGATAATTGTTGACTGCCTCCTTTCCTCCCATCTCACTTTCCTTCGTGTATGGATCCTAGATAGAAGGATTGGAAATGCATACTAAGATTGCACTCTCTAGTGTCAATGAGGAAACATAAACACTAAAAAGGGAAGCTAAAAAATCCTCGCTACTGTCTCAAGACACTAAAACTCACAGCTCTGAGAGATAGTAGAGCTAATTGACATGATTCCTAGAAGAATTATGTCTACTTCTAGCCTAAGCACCACTGAAAACACCAGGGCTCCTTTCCAAACATCCATGAACAAAATATTAAACCAACCAAAGAGTCCATTCACATTGTCATAGTGGAATTTTAAACTTGATTCTACTGTTTTAAAAACCCTAAGTGTTGATGAATTTATTTGTTTGGTATATGTATTTCAACTCTTCCCCTCTCAAATAGAGGGTTTGGACATATGAAGTTACTTGGGGTATGTAATATTGTTTTAAGAGGTTACAGCTTGAAAATTTTCTTATAATGGGTGGCATAATTTTTTGATCTATATGCACATGAAGGGATGATTGTTGTATTTTGAACCATGCTTCTGTTTGATCAATCAGTGAGATAAGATAAGATAATTTTATTAATGTCCAATGAGTTCCCACAAAGTTGGTACATGGGACTCAAAAGTATAGCCAACAAAAATACATATGAGGAGTTGGAAAGAAACTCCTCTCACTACTCTACTAAAAGCAGAGAAAGATCTAATTAACTAGTCAATGGAAACACAAGTAGTAGTGCAACATATTACCATTGGACTTTATTAAAAATCAATTTTTATGCAATATGTGAGGGTGATTATGGTGCAAATATTGGGGGCTAATTTGGTATGTACCATGTTTAGAGGCAATGCTTTGTCTTTGGACTGTTCTATGAGTGGATCGGGACCATATGTACGGGGGATATAAATATAGTTGTATGAACTGTAGAAGGGTCTATTAGGTTATTTTTGCTGAAAAAGTGGAAATATGGCATATATTGATTCACATATTCAGTGGACATAGTATTTGGAAACACTTTTTACTATTTCACCTTGTTAAGGGGTTGTTTCTTGGTCCATCAAGATCCTTTTCTCTAAGTAAGCTTTAGAGGGAAGTGTTAAAATGCTTAGCAGATATTTCTTGATTTTTCTACTTATATCAATGAATATTTCTTGAATGGAATATCTAGCTTCCTTTGCCTTTAACATCGAAACAGATATTAGGCTCTCAACCCCCAATTTTATCCAATTAATCTTAGTACTTATTCTCTAAGATTAGGCTCATTGACTTATTACTAAGGCCTTAAAACTCTCTCTTGAAGGAGAGCCACATAGGCATCCTTTCCAGTTCCGCAAGTTGTTTGTTCCCAAACTATTTTCAATCCCCTTTTAAGACTTATTCAACAAAGGAAATAATATTTATATTAATTTCCATGAAAGACCAAAATAGGTCAAAGCAATGTTGTAAATAGTGTTAAAGAAAATATCTGGGAAAATATTGGAAAATATCGAAAACTTGAAAAAACTAAAATATTTAATTCTTTGTCATTTAAAAAACCTAAAGAAACACCTCCCTCTAGCCCTTTTTCGTGTAAAGGTAACAGTGAGCAACCTCTCGATGTCACAACTAACCTCAATGACACCTCTGCCATGTTCGTGCCCTGTTTTTTGAATTTTTCAAGTTACCATACTATAAGGCCATCAAATCAGCTCTTGTCATTCTGACTATATAGAAGACTATATTGATTTGTACTCCATACACAATACATACAATGAAACTTGATTGCAATCTGGTTCAAAATACCCTCTACATAGTCTTCTTTTTTGCAGGGACAAAATATTCTTCCTAGACCTAGTCCAAACCAAAATGACATTTGTAGTTGGAAGTTTACAACATTTGATTATCCCAGGATTCTGTAATGTGCATGTTAGAAAGTTATCTATGATTCTATACAGGTGTTATTCCAGCTAAGATCATTTTTAGATACAGACTCGAATCATATCCATCTTGAGGACTATCTCGTCATTGATGATCTTTCCTTTTATATCACGTAATATCCTTGGATTTTTTGTAATAAAATCGAATTTGCTAACATGCAAGTTACAACAGTTACAGTAGTACCATGACACTCAAAGTGTGTGCCCTATAATTAACTTTTTTGACTGATTAAAAAGGAAGGGGTTTTGGTGCAAAATCAATGATACTTTTTATTATGAAACTGCAGTTTCAGTGTCCAAAACCAACTGCTAAAACAAAATAATTTATCTGAGAAAAAAGGTAGAACACAGAAGCTGACTAGAAAGAAAACAATCTTTGGATAATGATGAGTCATGAACAAAAAGACCTATATTTCCTTGTTCTTCATTCCTCTAGACATAAAAGGAAGGCTACCTTTGTTTTCCTATTTCATGTTTTGGATCCTTTTGGATCCTTGAGGGGAGTTTGGAGAGTGGAATTTAAACAATGGTGACTTGAGATGAGCATCAAACCGACACCACATTTCATCCAGTTTGACTGCAGCCTGCACCACAAAGTATTGTTCCACAAAGTTCCACACTCTTGGGTTTTCGTGTCTTGGTGATTTGAATTACTTTTCGGGAACTTAGTTGCATCTTGTGTGCATTTTTATTTCCATGTAATGGGAACAATAGTCTTCTCAAGTACTCCCTGAGAACTTAGTTTCCCAAAAGAAAGTCTTAAAACCTCACGGGCACTCTTCTTTCCATTATGGATGTGTAGCTTGGGTTTTCACCCAAGCTTGTGCAAATGAGCACCTACTAACTTTGTAGTAGCAGTTTCAATAAAACAGTAAAAATATAATATAAAAATTAAAAAAACTAATCTAACATGTGCATATTAAGTCTACAATAAACAGTAAAAAAGTCAGATCTTCCATTTAAAACAAATTTTATTCATGAAAAATAGATTTACAATTGAAAGATTACCTCAATGGTGAGGTTGGTTGAGCTTGAGCAGCTGCAAGGATGAGTTGCTCCAATGCTCCAATGGTTCCTTCTCTTCTCCAAATGCAAGTGGGGGATTGGCCAAAAGGGTCACTCCAAAGATGGATCTAAGCTCAAATGATGGGCTTAAGATCTCAAGAATGAATTTGGAAACATAAGGATAGGCAAGAATGTGGATCAATAATGGGGAGCCTCTATCACCTTTTTATAGTTTTTGGGTGATGGAGAATACAACCATGGTTTAAGGTAACCAATGGTATTGGTAAAATTGGTTTAGGGTTTCTTTTCCTCTTTTTCCCTCTTTTTTTTCCTTTTTTGAATATATTTTTGAATTTGATTCCCTTTTAATTGATTTTGGGGGATTTTGGACCCCTTTGGAGGGTTTTTGGTATTTTTTGAGGGAATTTAACTATTTTGAGGAGAAAAAGATGGATTTTGGTCTTTTTGGTGACCATTTGATGGTTTTTGGAAGTTTTAGAGGCTAAAATGGTAGGAAAAGTGGACAAATGGGTCATGTGACTAAGGAGATGAGATAGTGAGCATTTTTTGGGTGTTATCATTGTATGGCCGATAGACATCATAGTTTCTTTGCCTTTTTCCTGGGGTTTGGAGGAGAGAAAAGACCAATTGGGACTGGAACAACGGTCCCATACAAACTGCAAAAAAGATGAAAATACATAGCCTCAATCATGAATGAGGAATAATCTTAATATATGGACGAGGAGGGCATACCCATGCTCGTATCAAGAAATATAAATAACAGTGAGGCCCCAAAAAAAGGACCTTAACAATACATGGAGAACTGTTGTGTATATCATAATGGTCCAGAGGGGACACAAAGCTATGATATACTCATGTTCAATACCATCGTTGATCTGAAGAACTGATATATTGGAAAAAGGCAACATCCATTTTGAATGTGGTGTCAGAAGGGCTGATGAACTGTTGGATTTGAAGGTATCCAGCCACTAGATTAATTCAACAACTGTGAGTCAGAATTTCAAGGGTACACTGAACTGTATCTGAATTGTGTACTCGAAGAAGTATACAGCTGGTGTACTTTCGAATACTGTTGCCAAGCACAACCCAAATATCCATAGGAACATATAACTGGTTGTTCCTAAAGTAGACTCACCAATGTGCTAGAGTTAGGTGACATCTGGGGTCTTCGACTAATGACTGAAAGGACCAATACCCTGCACGAATCTCAATGATGTGATCAAGGTGTTGACGTCGAGCATGCGAGAAAAAATCATTTGGAGAGGCACTAAGGACTCCTTTCAAAATGATCTGTAGGCACTCACCACTAATGGTGATGAGTCCAAGGAACAGGGACCTCTGGGTCTATCCTCTGGAATAGATTGGTTGGCGTCGATAGAGGGAGACCTACAACTATCAAGGCAATGATGCTTCCTTAATAGGAGCGCGAGCTGTACAACCAAGAGGTGATAGTACTAATAATGGGACTGACATACTGTGGGGATGGGGAAAAATTGGAGTCATAGAGTGGGGGGACTCAAACTTCCTTTGTTCAGAGCATGATGACATGGATGACCTGGTAGCTAACTTTAGGTACGGGGATCATAGCTTAAGGGATCAGGGGTAAGTACTGCCATGGGAGAGACTCAGGGGGACAAACTGATGTATGGTATTGGGAAACTCTCAAGGTGACGTTTCACAAAATACTTTGAACAAAGGCGACCAAATTGGGGAAGATGCCATAATAGTGTGATTATATATTCTTTGTTGTGGTACCGAGCGACACCGTTGGGGCCTTCTTCATGGTTTAAGGAGATGGAAGAAGGGATAAAAAGTGTGCTCATCAATGGTACTGTCGTGTGGATTTGTACAAGCCCAGGACAATTCATGCTCGTGGTTGCTTTCAGTTTTAGAGAGTCTAAAAGCAATAAGTAGACTCCAAGGGGGTTCTTTTTCGTGTGTTAGTCTCCAAGGATGCAATGAAGAACTCTTATGGCCGATGTGACTAGAGTATTCCTTTTTTGTAATTAGTCTACAAGGTCCGGAAAAGGGGTAAACTTATACCAGGTAGATTCCCTTTCAGATACTTTTAGCGAGCATGAAAGGAAGCAATATTGCTCGACAATCTTTTCATTGTTTTAGGAGTTAGAAAAGAGCTTAATAGAAACTCCCTAAGTGCCTTTTTCGTAAAGGAACTGTTCGACCCAAAAAAGGGATAAAATTATACTAGAAAAAAGTAATGGTGAGGCAAGGAGGAAGTGTTTAATCAAGGGATAAGTATGGGAACCAAGAACAGTGATAGGGGGAACACTGATGGGGGCCTCCTTGTGGGTTGATGAATGATAGAAAAACAATGCCATAATTGCAGTATGGATGGAGTGGATGGCTCATGTATGAGTTGTGATGCACAAATGTGTAAAAGTCGACAGCAACCGATGTGGCATGCAAACCGAGGTGATGACAGGCTTGTGAAAAAAAAAGGAAGAAAAATCTGGTGGTGAGAGTGAGAAATTATCTCAAGCATCATCACAAGCGTGTAAAATTGAATCCGGTGATATAAAATCGTGAAAAATGGACAATGAACGATGTGGCATGTAAATCGAGGCGACGGTGGGCCTATGAAAAAATGCCCAAAAAATATGTTGGTGAGAGCAAGAAATGATCTCAAGCATCATCACGAGCGTGGAAACTGAATCTGGCGATATAAAAATCGTCAAAAACAGACAGCGGCCGATGTGGCACGCAAATTGAGGTGACAACGGGTGTGAAAAAATGCCTGAAATAGGGGCCGGTGAAATTGAGAAACTGAATTGACCACCGCGAATTTCTCGTTGCACTGAATCCAATAGTATCAACGGTTTGGAAAATGGACGTCGTATGACTCCGAAATGGTTGACTGAAAATGGGTCAAATGTCTATAAATAGTAAGTGGACCCATAGTGACACGTGTCATTTACACTGATGAGTTTGACAGGAGATTTGAGTTAGCCAAAGCTACTTCGTCATTTGCGGGAGAACTGACCATTGGATTTTCATTCCATGAGTTTCAAGTAAGCCTATTGGCCCTAAGTTTTAACTTTATTTAATTTTGGGGGGAAATTGGGTCCTTAGGGGCGGTGCATTGGTCACGTTGGGTGACTAATGGGGTATATTGCGACTTCTGAGGCCTTTTGCACGATATGGATTGTGGATGTGGCTTCCACAGTCGCGATTTGGACCGCGACTATGGTCTCTATAGTCATGATTTGGATCGCGACTGTGGTCTCCACAGTCGTGATTTGGATCGCGACTGTGGGCTCTACAGTCGCGATTTGGATCGCGACTATGGCTCCCACAGTCACGATCTTGGATCGCTACTGTGGGCCCCACAGTCGCGATCTAGATCATTGCTGGGGAGAATTTTTGTGGTATTTTTCTAATTAAAATTTTCTTGTGTGTATGGCAGGATACTCAGGCTGCCGAGGTCGTCGTGGAGGGAGAGGGAGATGCCGGATGATTTGATGTAGATCATCCATGAGGACCATCATGCACAGGCTGCTTTGGCATTGGGTGGACTGCTGAAGTTCGCCCAGGTGCCCCTTATGCATTCAACATGCTTGTTGCTAAACAAGTTGATTGGTTTATGGGACCTGACTATTCAAGCCTTCATGGTTCAAGGTGAGAGATTGGATCTCACTTTGACAGATGTTTACTTCCTGACCGGGTCCCTTGCTTAGGTATGAGAGGGGACACTCAGCCTAGGATATCAAGGGATGTTGAGATAGAGGAGCTACTGGAGAGATTTTGCCGTCCAGGGTGTCATGTGCATGCAAATGCACTGTTAGTTCTTGATTTGAGGGATCCGACAACACGAGTAGTCGTGGCTTGCGTACTACGAGTACTCAAATCATAGGCACCCCACCGAGTGTCGGGGGGGCAGATGTTGCTAGTTCATCGGGTTTTGACTGGGACATACTATGCCTGGGGGCAGATGTTCCTTTCCTATGTTCAGTGAGAGATGAACAAGGTGAGGAAGGTGGGGTGAGTTTAGCTATGCTTCGTTTCTTTGTTGTTTCTTTTTTGAATGGGTGCCTACGTTATGGCCCCGCATGCCGGTCTGGGATGGTGGGATGAGTGAGTTGCAGATGGTATGGTGGGGAGAGATGATGTGCCGCAGTGGTGGCAGGGTAGTTGGATATTTCTTCACCTCAGAGATGTATCGAAAGTGGGATCAGATGCCGGTTTTGTTTGATGATTATCCTTATCGGGCGATGGATTACCAGGGGGATATTGAGATGCCGCGAGCTCCAGGACAGGCCTAGGGGCCAGATGGTACGTATTTTTTTTTGTTTCTCTTTTAGCATATCATGTTTGTATTTTTTGCTTAACAATTTATGATGATAGCTAGAAGTGTTTTTATGATGTTGACATCATCAAGTGTTGGTTATTGCATATGTGGGTCCAAGGCCTCCACTGGGGCTTCAGGTCCGCAGAGGTCATGTGGTGGTGGCACCCCCACCTGAGTGAGGAGCCGTATGCCACCGGGGTGATGATGTGGCGGTAGAGGACTTACGGGCTACCATCGATCGACTATTGGATGGTGCGGCAGATCAGGGTTGGAGGGAGTTGGACCAGGAGGTGTTAGACCTATGTTACGATGCTCCACGTAAGTGGAGATCAATTTTGAGGCAGATTGCTATGTTTGCAGTGGAGATGAGGGATAGGGACGTTGATGACGAGGATGATCCATAGGAGGAGGATCCCAAGGAGTATACAGGCCATGATGACAAGGACTAGACTGTTCATTACCTGCCCCCAAATGCTGATGAGCATATGGGGGTGTTTTTTGTGGATATGTATTATGTACGGCTGATGTATTTCTGTATATTCGGGTGCTTAGGGAACTATTGACATTTTGACTATATGATATATATATTTATGCACATGGATGCATTTATTATGATATAGTCATGTAGGCACATCGATGCACATCTGTTGTTGTTTTTATGTTTTGTTGCATATGGATTCAATATTTGTGTTTTTGTATGCACGTGGATGCAGTGTTATGATGGATTATTTTTGTTGTTTCTATGGTTTTTTGATTCCTGTATGATGTTATGATGATGCATGGTTATTGTCCTACATGGTTTGGTTGATGTGCCAATCTAGGATGTTGTTAGACATTTGGTCTGCCACACTATTTTGATTTCTTGGGACATGAGTGAATTAAATGGATTCTAATTGTCTAATCATTTGTTTAGTGCACAGGAACTTTCTAAAGAGGCAAGGATCGCGTACCTGGTAACATTTTTTGAGTTGGGAAATAAGAAGCTGGGAGTCTAGGAAGACACGAAGGTAACTTATACCCATCTGGAGGGGAGCGGTCAGGAGACCGGTCACAGCATCGTACTTAGCCTAGTTATTTGTAGAAGCACCTATACACACTTCATCGAAGTGGATCAACTCATGTGAGGGGGAATAGAGTACCCAAGCTGTGGAGGCGAGATTTGGAGACCAACAACTTGCACCATCGGTAAAGCCAACATATTAAATTGGAACAGGATCCATCTGTGGTCATGCAGGAAAAAGAAATTGTAAGGTTTTGAAAGTTGAGAGTGAAAAAATAATCAAAACTGTACAATATGGACTATGGTGTCCAAAAGATGTTATAGGTAAAATCATTTGAGGTACAACCCATTATGAGGGTTGCACAGGGGGTTACCTTCTGAGTCGGTCAGAATCTATACCCCATGTCTGAGGCAAGTGTGTATGATGTATGGGCATTTCCACATGGATTCAAATTTTCTTTTTCTCATTTTTTCACGGGCTTGATCATAAAAGAGTACAAGGTCTCCTTCACGGAAGGATCTTGGGTGAATTTGCTTATCATAGCCGGCTTTGGAGCAGTTTTTTTCCACATCAATGGTTTGGAGGGCTGCTCGACGATCGTTGTCAACTTGTTCCAATAGGAGTAAGTGTTGTTCGAGTGGTGAGGTATCTGGGAGGAGTTCGATGGCGATATGAAATGTTGGGATCTGACACTCAATAGGGAGGACAAATTCCACGCCATGAACCAAATGGAAAGGGGTAAAATCGGTGGCGGTTTTAGTGGAGCTATGGTAATCCCACAGTGCGGGAAAAATCATATGATGCCAATTGGACTTATGTCGATCGACAGTGCGTTGGAGGATTTCTTCAGAATTTTGTTAATGGCTTCAACTTGGTTGTTCCCTTGGGGGTAGTAAGTGGAGGCGTATTGATGTTTGAATTTGAGGAGGGTTGACAATTCTAGCCAGATAGAGTCCTCGAAATGAGAACCATGGTCTGAGACGAGTTGCTTAGGTACTCCAAAACGAGTAATAAAAAGGTTCAAGAAGAAGAGGGTTGTAGTGTCAGTTGTGTAGTTAAAGGTAGGCATGGATTTTTCCCATTTGGTAAAGTAATCGACGGCCACGACGATGTATATATGGCCACCGACTGATGCAGGATTACTCTCCATGAAGTTGATGGCCCATTTGCAAAAAGAACTAACGGTGACGACTGGTGTAAGAAGGGAGAGGGTTGTCCTTGCCTTGGGGGCAAAGAGCTAGAAATTTTGGCAATGTTTGACCGTTGTGATGCAATCGGTAAATAATGAGGGCCAAAAATACCCTGCGCGGATTACCTTTTGGGCAGTGGCCATTCCCAAAAAATGGCCGCCACAGGCACCGCTTTGACAATCGTTAAGAACTTGTTCTACTTCCTCTCGTGAAAGGCAACGTCGTAAGATGGTAGTGACACCACGTCGATAGAGGACATCGTCTAGGAGGAGATAACGGGAAGCATGGTGGCAGATGCGATGACGTCCATCACGGTCAACATTAGGTTGAAACTTTTGTGTATGGAGGTAAACCAAAATTTCGCCGTACCAAGGGTCATCTAACGAGATGATGAACAAATGGTCGTCAATTAGATCAGTATTGACCGAGGGTGATAACGATAGGGATGGTAGGTCTGTAATGAGTTGAGAAAGTGCTAGGGCCTTAGTACTCTTAGGGGTTGTGAAAGCTAGGTCATACTCTTGTAAGATAATAACCCATTTAGAAATGCGGCCCTGCAGAAGGCGATGGTTCAAGAGATAGACCATGGGGTTGGAGTCCACGAAAAATTTAGTGTGGCTCATGAGAATGTAATGTCAGAAATTTTGTACTGAAAAGACGACGATGAGGGCCAATTTCTCTAAGAATGGGTAATGTAGAGGTGGTCCAGATAAGGTTTGGCTCACATAATAAATGACATGCTCTTGATGACCAGGGTCTTCTTGAACAAGAACTCCAGAAACGACATAGTTAGATGTCAAAATATAAAGGATGAAGTCTTAAGAGAAATATGGAGGGGAGATCAAAGGGGCATTGGTGAGATATTTCTTCAGGTCATTGAAATATCCTTGCACTTGGTCATCCCACACAAAAGGCACGTGGGTACAAAAAAATGAAGGAAACCATGAACTGTCGTGGCATAATCGGGGATGAAATCGCGAAGGAAATTTTCCTTCCCCTGAAGGCTATGTAATTGTCGGAGCATACATGGTGGTAGGAGGTCTAATATGGCTTGGACCTTTAATGGATCAACTACGATACCTTTCTATGAAATGATGAAACCCAACAACCGGCCTGCCATAATGCAAAATACACACTTGAGTGGGTTCAAGCAGATTTGATATTTGCAACAACGTAGAAAGACTTGCCGGAGGTCGTTTAGATGATCAAACCATTTTTTCGATTGGGCCATGAGGTCATCAAGGTAGACCAAGATAATGTTAACCAAGTCATGAAAACAGTAGGTCATTTCCCACTAAAAAGTGGCGCCGACATTTTTAAGGTTGAAAGGCATAACACGATAAGCGAAAGTTCCCCATGGGGTGGTGAAGGTAGTCTTATACTGATCTTTTTTGCGAATATCAATTTGGTTATACCTAGAGAAAACATCCATGAAAGATAGCATCTCATGCCCCACACATGCATCGATAAGCTGGTCGATAAATGGTGTGGGGAAGTTGTCTTTGGGACAAGCTTGGTTTAGGTCACGGAAGTCAGTACAAACACGGATAGTGCCTTGCTTCTTGTTAACTGGTACCAGGTTAGAAACCCAAGTGGTGTAGGCGATGGGGTAAATGAACCTAGCTGTACTAAGATTCTCAATTTCCGCTTTGACGGTGGGAAGCTTAGATGGGTGGATGGGTCGTTGTGTTTGGTAAATGAGTGGTACGTTGGGCCAAGTGTCAATGTGGTGTTCTACTATAGTAGGGTCAAGACCTAGCATCTCATTGTAGGACCGTGCAAAGACGTTGCGAAACTCTTGGAAGAGATTCTTGTAAGCTAGGACCTCATCCTTGGTGCATGATGCGCTTAAAGAAATGAGTTCAGGTGTTTCGAGCGTGGTAGAGATGTCAACTTTAATGATGGGTGAAATATTGGCCATATTTACTTCCTCAAAGGCATCAAGAGCTGGGATGGGATCTTTAAACCAATCAACCTTGGTGGGAAGGAAATATTTGGATTCAACGGAGAATCGATTTGCCGTGGAAGAGGTATATGCCTCAGGGATGAAATATGATCGATGGTGCATATCATCCCAGGGGTAGTCGGGTGTGATAAGTGCTTTGAGTATTTCTTCATCACTGCAGAAGCATTTTGTTTTCAAATCGATTGACTGGGGTGCACTAGTGGACGATATCATATAAATGGTATTAATTGGTTCCGATGAGGAAGATGTTGGGGGATATATTTCCTCAATAAGAGGAGGGGATGTCTCTAGGTTGACATTATTCAGTTCATATAGAGCTGCTCTGTAATCTGGGAGATCAGGGAAGTGATGTGAGTAATGGCCGTAAATGTCGCATATTGCACAAGGGTGATTTGTACGAAGGGATTTATCGTGAGGCTGAGGGGTGATGTTATGTTTCACAACTGGGATGTTAGCATCATCATCTAACATTTGCATGTGTTCCTGAAGTGCTGGTAGTTGTGGACATTGATGGGTAGCATGGCAAAGAGCATTTGGGGGGAGCACAAAATGTCATGGGGTTCTTTGCGAGCTTTGGGGTAGATGGGGTGGTGTGGGTTGTAGGTGAGGTAGTGTAGGTTTGTGGGCCTCTACCCCCTATGTGACGTGGCGGAGGGGGTGCATTACTAGATGTTGATGCGGTTCTCACTCCTAGAGGTGGTTGGTTTGTCACAGTGATAAGTTGGACAACTTGTAAAATGAGAGTTGGTGTTGGGGGAGGATTTGGGGCAAGAAGGTACCACACAGGTAGTCCTAAAGTTAATCCTGGAAGATTGAGCGTAGCCATTACTGGGGTGTTGACTGCTCCTGAAGGAGGAAATCGAAACAAGATAGTGTGGATGTGTGTGGCTCCGACATGACTTGGCATTGAGGGTGGTTGCGACAGTAAAGGGGGCTGTTGGTTAGGTGCCTGTGTATTGTGCGAGAGGGTACACAAATCAAATATCTCGACTGTCTGTAGAGGGGGTGGGATGGATTGGAATGTGGAAGTCATGGGTGTATCTAAGTATATCCCGGGTCCGACTGTGGAGACGAATGATGTGGTGCACTGTGAATAGGTTGTTCGATCATAGGTAGAACATTTTTAGGTGCAGCGGGGGCATTAGGATCATAGTATGTCAGTTGATCAATTTTGACTACACGTCCCTCATGAGGGAACATCATAGTGCAGAAGACGGATGAAGAAATAGCTTTCATGGCATACATGTAACTTTGTCCTAGTAAGACCTTGTAATCAAGCTGGGCATTGATGACCTCTATGTCTATAAGTATCATTTTTCCACCTAATTGAACATGCACGTTATCCAAAAGGCCTTACAGTTGAGATGAACGACCATCGTAAGCTCGTAATGCGGTGGTGGATGGCAGTAGTGTAGGAGATCCAAGCTTTTGCCATAAAAATGTCAACATTATGCAGGTGGAGGAACCTTCATCGATGATGCATCAATGAATGACACAGTTTTGAATGGATATAGAAACCTAAAATGCTAATGTCGAAGGCGTGGTTCAGCTTGGTCCAAATCAAATGCTATCATTTGTGAGTCAGAAGGGTTTATTGTACCGATGGCGGATAACAATATTTTTCTCTGTGCAGGACAATTTTTTAGGAATTCCAGGGAATACATAGCAGCGGGGGACTGGGCTAAGTCATCCACAATATTATAATTTGAGGCGGCACAAGTGTTAGGATTATTGTTGATCTGTCGTAGAGGGAAGCGAGGGGCTTCAGGACCCCCATCTAATGGTATAGTAGGTATACGTAATGGTTGATCAGTTGGAAGGGTGGTAGTAGTTGGATCAACGAGAATGGACTTAGGGGTGGAGCCATATTGGTTTCAGGGTATTTGGAGGTGGACATCATTCGATGACATCATTAATAGATGGTGAGTACCTGAATTTGTGTGTTGTTAATCAGTTGCAGCATAAGTGATTTGCTGTCGTGGTGTCGCGGATCCTTGTGGGGCATCCATCGGACGGGTGTTTACTACTCCTTGTGTGGGTAAAGGATTCTACAACACCATGGGTTGCGGTTGAGAAGGTGGCGTTGGCTGTGCCGCGTGTCCTTGGCGTTTGGAGTGATCAGTCCAAAGTTGATGCGCTCACTCCAAATGGGGGCATGAGTGTGTGTAATGGCCATATACCCCACATATGGCACACATATGGTTTTTTCTTAAATTAGGGTTTTTATCCTGTTTCGGTGGACGATCAGGGTTTTGGTTGGCTGGAGCAATGTTATTGTTGTTTGGAGGACTAGGTTGCTGACCGCCTTGGTTGTGAGTTTTATTGTTCCTGCGGTTGCGTCCTCTTCCGCAATTTTTTTGACCTCCTTGATTGCGTTGGTTGTTCTGGTTTTGGGGCTGGTTCTGCTATGCATACACTTGCCCTTGGGAAGTAGGGATATTTTGAGGATGCGTAGGTGCCAGAGCAGGTTGTGGTGGATAATAAGCTAGGGGGGATGGAGGTGGTCCAGGTGCTAATTGTGGTTGTTGGTAAGTCTGAGTGATTGGAGTTTATGGTGCTGCAGGCACTGCTTGTGGAGGGTAATAAGCCAATTGGGCTTGTGAGTGAACAAGAGCATGAGTGGCCTGTTGGTGATAATTTGTAACGGGTGCATAAGCTGTAGGTGTGTGTTCATAACACTGCGGTGGAAATGAGGGTCCATGAGTGTGGTTGGTGTGTGCCATGGGAGCATATGAGTTGTAGCTCCAGAATGAGATGTGGCCCACGAAAGGTTGGGGCCGTTATTTTTTCTCATAATGGTAAAGGGTTTGTTTTGCGACACAACCTGTCCAATGATGTCGTCAACGGCATGGGATGCCCCCGACGCGTCATTCCGAGAGGAATCACCACATGGGGCGTTAGGTAAAATTGTATATAGGGAGCCAGACTGAGCGTAGATTAAATCAATATGCTAGGATTTGAGAATGGATTCTTCTTCCGACTGTGGTCATTTAGATGCTACATCTTTGGCATTGGCTGGAAGGAGATATTTTAGGAACCAATCTAGGAAAATACAGTCATCCAGCTTAATCTTTCATAAACTACAACGTTTACACCACTCATGAATGTGATCAGTGATGTGGGTAGCTGTGTTCTTCCTGCAAGACAAGAGGATCTCTAGTCCCCTGTCATAACAGATGGGTAGATGAAAGAACTATAGGAAGATTGAGGTGAGGGATGTAAAACTGGGGTGGGTCCCATGAGGTTGCTCGATATACCACTTGGTTGTCGAGCCAGTGAAATTCCTTTGCAACAAACATAGGTGAATGGATTCATTTACTATGGAGTTGGAGGAACACCATATATGAAAAGAAATAATGTGATTTTGGGGATCCTCACCAGCCTTCCCCTCAAACTTAGGGATGTATGATGGGAGTTTAGTAGGAATGTGAGGCCAAGTAGGATCATGTCTAATGGGATCGTTCGTTAATATTTCCAGGTCTGGAATGTTGAGACTAGCCATAAATGGAAAACTGGCAGAAGAGTGTGACATGGTCACCGGGGCGTATGTGCTGGTGGTAGCATTGTTGATCAGGGCAATGCCCCCAAGGGGAATATTAGTCATCAGGGGGATATGACCACCAAATAGAGGTGTTGGGTTGGCGTGAGAGGGGATTGCATCTCCAAGTGTAACATGGGTCACATATGGGTTCGCATTGGGTCCATTAGCTATTGGAATCGGAGTAGTGACAAGGATGGTAGGTGTGGGTCACATTGAGGACATACCCAGGTTAGTTGCTATAGTGGTGGCTAATGTGGTGGCTGGGGTGGTGGTGGATGCTCCACCAATAGTCCCTGCAAAGAAGAGGTTGGAATTCATGCCAACCATCGGGCTAGTTGGTGCTGTGTATGTAGTGTTTTCTAATTCTTCCTCAAAGTCAGATGTGAAATGAGGGGCATCAGAATCAGGTGACGAGGCTCTATGCCGGTGACGAGTGGAGTCAAGTGACAAGGATCTACGCCTGTGACGAGTGGTGTCAAGTGAATCGTGCTGTGGGAGTTTTACCCAGAAATGCCAAGAATGTCTCGGGGACTCAATGGTGACATACAGATAGTAAAAATAGTAGGTAGTGGTGAGTGAAAATATCAAAACGCTTATGTCCACCATAGTGTTATGGACACCCACCTCCAGCTTATGCACATCCTACATAGTATCACCAACAGGCCACTCATGCTCCTGTTCACTCACAAGCCCAATCGGCTTATTACCCTCCACAAGCAACGCCTGCAGCACCACAACCTCCATTCACTTAGACTTACCAACAACCACAATAAGCACCTGGACCACCTCTAGCCCCCCCAGCATATTATCCACCACAACTTGCTCCAGCACCTATGCATCCTCAAAATACCCCTACTTCCCAAGGGCAAGTGTATGCATAGCAGAACCAACCCCAAAACCAGAACAACCAATGCAATCAAGGAGGTCAAAAAAACCGCGGAAGAGGATGCAACTACGGGAACAATCAACCTCACAACAAAGGCGGTCAGCAACCTAATCCTCCAAACAACAATAATGTTACTCCCACCAACCAAAACCCGATCGTCCACCGAAACAGGGTAAAAACCCTAATTTAGGAACAAACCATATGTGTTCCATATGTGGGGTATATGGCCATTACACACACTCATGCCCCCATTTGGAGTGAGCGTGTCAACTTTGGACTGATGACGCCCAATGCCAAGGACACGTGACACGGCCAACACCACCTCCTCAACCACAACCCATGGTGTTGTAGAATCCTTTATCCACACAAGGAGTAGAGAACACCCATCCGATGGATCCCCCACAAGGATCCGCGGCACCACAACAACAAATCACTTATGCTGCAACTGATTACCAACACACGGATTCAGGTACTCACCATCTATTAATGATGTCATCAGCTGATGTCCACCTCCAAATACCCTAAAACCAATATGGATCCACCCCTAAGGCCATGCCCGCTGATCCAGCTACTACCACCCTTCCAACTAATCAACCATTACGTATACCTACTATACCATTGGATGGGGGTCCTAAAGCCCCTCGCTTCCCTCTACGACGGATCAACAATAATCCTAACGCTCATGCCACATCAAATTATAATATTGTGGATGACTTAGCCTAGTCCCCCCATTGCTATGTCTTCCCTGGAAGTCCTAAAAAATTATCCTACATAGAGAAAAATATTGTTATCCACCATCGGTGCAATAGACCATTCTAACTCACGAATGATGGCATTTGATTTGGACCAAGCTGAACCACGTTTTCCTTCGACATTAGCATTTCAGGTTTCTGTATCCACTCAAAACCTTCTCATTCATCGATGCATCATCGATGAAGGTGCCTCCACCTATGTAATGTCGAAATTTGTCTGGCAGAAGCTCGGATCTCCTACACTACTGCCATCCACCACTGCATTACGAGCTTACAATGGCCTTTCAGCTCAACTGCAAGGCCTTTTGGATAACGTGCACGTTCAATTAGGTGGAAAACCGATACTTATAGACATAGAGGTCATCAATGCCCAGCTTGATTACAAGCTCTTACCAGGATGAATTTACATGTATTGCATGAAATTTGTTGCTTCATCCGTCTTCTTCACTATGATGTTCCCCCATGAGGGACGTGTAGTCAAAATTGATCAACTGACATACTATGATCATAACGCCCCTGCTACACCTGAAAATGTTATACCTGTGATCGAACAACCTGTTCACAGTGCACCACATCATTCGTATCCATAGTCGGACCCAGGATATACTTAGATACACCCATGACTTCCACATTCCAATCCATCCCACCCCCTCTGCAGACAGTCGAGATATATGATTTGTGTACCCTCTCGCACAATACACAAGCACCTAACCAACAACCCCCTTTACTTCTGCAACCACCCTTAGTTCCAAGTCATGTTGAAGCCACACCCATCCACACTATCTTGTTTCTATTTACCCCTACTGGGAGGGACAGTGGGTAAAAGAATCCTAGAAGAATGGCTACTAAGATACCCCGTTCATGACATGTCCAGAAAGGTAAATCTGCAGCTCCTGTTCTATCACCGTTGTACTCCCACAAGGGTGGTACAACGAGAACAATGAGTAGGTAGACTTCATTTACTGAATGGATTGCAGTATTCCACTCAGGCCTCCAGAACCAGCCTTGCTACTTCAACCCTCCTAGGGGAGAGGCCTTTCCGACAAATTGGTGTATAACCGTGTCAACAAGTACTAGGAGATTTTGGTACCCTAATAGACAGCAACTATGTCTTAAGTGAAAGTGACCGAGGGGTGTTATTTGGATGCCTAGCCCCTCAATCCTACCTAACTACAATGTTATTTTATGTTCCCCAAGTGGGGTTGGAATATTGGTTGATTTAAGTAAAATTTTTATGGCTCACTTGATTAATGGTGACAGAGTGTGTGTAAGTGTAATTATGTACCAAATAGAATGCCTCGCTTGGACGAATATTTATCAAATTAAAATGTTGAATTTAACTTGCAAATATGAAAATTTAACTGTAAATCCTTAACAATTTTATTTTTCAATAAAAATACTGAAAAATATCCAACATGGTACAGTAAAGCAAATAACAGAAAAAGTAAATGAATATCTAGGGCTGCAAGTAAAAAAATAGGCTGTCAAGGTGCGTGGGAGATGGCAGCAAAATATGGGCCAAAATGGGTGAAGAAAACTCAAAAAACAGATCGCAGGGTTTGGGTCAAAATCGTGACTGTCTAAGGCAAAAATCGCGATCAGGATCTCGACTATTTGGGAAAATCTTGCAATCTGAGTCGCGGTTGAGGGGTTGCAAGTCGCGATTCGAATCGCGGCCAAGGTTCGGAAAGCAACAATCTAGCTCGAAGCTTAGGGCGAAAAGGTTGCAATCTGGATTGCTGGGTTTCAGGTCAAAACTCGGGGTTCTGGAATTGCGGCTGAGGGTCAAAAAGTTGCGATCTGGCTCATGGATAAAGGCGAAAAGGCTGTGATCTAGATCGCTGGGTTTTTGGTCAAAACTCTGGGTTCTGAAATCGCGTCTTTTGGCTAAACTACCGCGATCTGGATCGCGATTGTGGGTTAGAAAACCTGTGATTTACAGCACGAAAATGGCCGTCGAAAATGAAAGCCGAAATGGAAAAATATGGACTGTAGAGGTTTCAAAAACAACAAAGGGCTAGGGAAACAAGCTATAGGATTAATGGTAAACCAAACCTACAATAATAAAGCTAGATAACTATTAAAATAAGAACAAATCTAAATCTAACCAGAGATTCAAAGAAAAGCGGAGTCACCAAAAACTGTAGCTTGAGTTTTCACCCAAGCTTGTGTAAATGAGCACCTACTAACTTCATAGTAGCAGTTTCAATAAAATAGTAAAAAGTAAAAAATTAATCTAACATGTGCTTATTAAATCTACAATAAACAGTAAAAAAGTCAGATCTTCCATGTAAAACTAATTTTATTCATGAAAAATAGATTTACAATTGAAAGATTACCTCAATGGTGAGGTTGGTTGAGCTTGAACAGCTGCAAGGATGAGTTGCTCCAATGCTCCAATGGTTCCTTCTCTTCTCCAAATGCAAGTGGGGGATTGGCCAAAAGGGTCACTCCAAAGATGGATCTAATCTCAAATGATGGGCTTAAGATCACAAGAATGAATTTGACGGCATAAGGATAGACAAGAATGTGGATCAATAATGGGGAGCCTCTATCACCTTTTTATAGTTTTTGGGTAATGGAGAAAAAAATGGATTTGGGCCTTTTTGGTGACCATTTGATGGTTTTTGGAGATTTTAGGGGCTAAAATGGTAGGAAAAGTGGACAAATGGGTCATGTGACTAGGGAGATGAGCTAGTGAGCATTTTTTGGGTGTTAATAGGATGAAAGATAAACAGGTACCATGTTTGGAGTTATTATGTTCACATATATATTGAAAATTTATAAAATAACCCAAAAATGTTACTTGGAGGAAACCTGGGAAATTTTATTTCTTCTGTCATACCTAGCATACCTGATTCTCATTTCTGATAATATAAACGTCTAGGGCCCACGTATTTCTAGGAAATTTCTTTGATCCCTTTTAGGGGGAGGAGCAGAAAGGGGTTGATTTGGACATTTCTTCGGGACATCGGGTGCCTATTAACAAAATCATAAGCAGATGGCCTATTCGAAAACTCATAACCAGTGTGTAAGTCCTTAGCCATGAGAAATGAGTGCCTGATAAGCACTAATTTACGTTCCAAGCCTGACCTTCGCCACTGCAAAATAAAAAAAATATGTATATTTGGAGGCCCACAAACAATGAAATTCAGGATGACAACATGGTCTCTTGACTATTGTAAAGACAAAGCCAAAAACGATGGAGGAAGAAAGGAAAAACAACAACTAGCAAAAAATTCAACTTTAGCCATGAACTTGATTGAGAGATGAAAACCATGGTTAATATGCTCTAAAAGATATAGATTGAATAACATGTTATATATATAGATTTAATGATATACCAACTTTAGGAAAAACAATGGTTGAAGCGTATAGTATATGTGATATCATATTTATCTTCACTTTATATATAATCACCAGGATGTCTATTTTTCCTTGCCTCTATGTCTTGTTATGTTGTGATATGAACATTTATGGTGTACATGTGTGTGTATGTGTGAGTGTGTGCACGGATGTGGATACACTTTATATGTGTGGTTATTATTTGTTGACGAGGTGATGTTTATATTCATGGTTGGAAAACTCGTGAGAATGCATAAATTATCACACTAATATTTGCAATATAACACAAAATATGCATATTATGTAATGAAATTAATACTAATGTTTTAAATTGATTATTTCTTGTTGTTTGCAGAAAAATGGTCAAGATGACTCAAATGATCTAGATAATGTTGTCACCAATGTACCAAAGAAATATATTGTCGATAATGATGCAAATGGATCAGATGAAAATGATGATGAATATGATGTTGGGATAGATGAGGATGAGGATGATGATGATAATGGTGGTGGTGATGATGATGATGATGGTAGCCATTGATGCTACTATTGAGATTGTGGATGTTTATTGCTTTCTCGATGCTACTAGACACGTATTCTTATTTTTGTGATGATCCAAGTTCATATTAAATTCTGGGTCATTTTGATTTGTATTGTGGATTTATGTTGACATATAAACTTTGGTTATCCTTAATCATTTTGACATTTCTAGATATGGATATTAAAAAAGATATTTCTTGTGATATTGGTATTTTCACTATATATTGTTCACTTGTTCTTTTAACCTTAATATGATGATCTGTATGATAGGTTATTGATGTGATGATGTTTTATAATTTCACTTCTTTTGATGAAAGATAATGGTGATGTTATCATTATTATATTGTAAATTTATCTATATTGGAAATTGTCGATGATATTTTCATGGAAAATTAATATATATGATGATGTTACTACTTTGTATAAATGTTGACTGTTTGTGTTAAATTTTCTTCACAAATGCTATGCAATTAATTTCAATAATGGTATCTACAATTAATTTGAATGTTTGATTATGTTATTTCAGAACTTCGAAGTAAATGATATATGAGAACTATTGAAATTAATGAAATAGTTATAATAATTTGATATAATAAATATATTAGCACACAATTGGATATAGTCGCAGGTGTTAAATAGAAAGCCTAATGTGGTTCTAATAAGGAAGCAAAATAGGAAGAAAAACTAGGAGCTAAAATGGAAGCCCACTATGTCATAGATCTAGAAGCAAAACTGGATTCTATACCTAGCCCTAAGCTAGAATCCATTTCTGATGCTATTTTGGATGCTAAAGTAGAAGCCAAACCAGAAGCTAAACTAGTGGACAACAAAGAAGCAAAATTAGATGCTTAATGGGAAGCTAAATGCGGTGTTCATGAGGAAGCAAAACAAGAAGAAATTCAAGGAGATAAATGGGAAGCAAAATGTGGCACTAGTGTGGGAGTAAAAATGAACGCTAAATTGGTAGAAAAACATGGTGCTAATGTTGACATAAATAGAGATGCAAAACTAGGCGTTAAAAATGATGCAACACTTGATGCAAATGAGGAAGCCAAAAACAACATTGATATGGTAGCAAAATAAGATGTTATTTTGGATGCAAAACATGCCATATGAAGCAAAATATGGTGCAACAATAGAAGAAAAAAATGGCACCATTTTGGTAGCAAAACATGATGCAAAAAAGGAAGCAACAATTGGTGCATATTGGAAGTAAAACATGGTGCAAAATGGGATGCTAAAGTGGTAGCACATATGGATGCAATATTTGATGCTAATTTGGATGCAAATATGGCGTGAATGTAGATGCAAACATAAATGTTAACATGACGCTTATAAGGATGCAAATAGGGTGCTAATGGGGACATCATTTAGGAAGTTAAAGAGGACGATCTCTAGGAAGCAAAATAGGATGTTATTTAGGAAGCAAACCTCGACGTCGTTTAGGAAGCAAAATTGGATGCTATTTTGGAAGCTAAAAAATGGGCGCTATTTTAGACATCAGAAAGGATGCTATTTAGGAAGCAAAAAAATACTCTATTTTAGACTCTTTAAGTTTTGTCCATGACGCGTCCCATTTAGCGTCTACTTCGGCCACTCAATGATAAAAAAGATTACACTGAAAAGGGATGGTAATTCCAGGATTTGTTGTAGTGCTAGAAGCCTCCGGATTTCCATAAGAAATCCTAGTGCCATTGCATTGAATTCATTGGAGAAATCCTTTGAGTTCTATCCAGGTGTGAAGGATCCAGAAAAATGTTCCTATTGTCCTAAAGTAGTGCTCAGTAGTAGTTTATCTCCAAAATTGAGATTTTTTTGCAAGATATTGAAGGTTTTTAGTGCAACAATAACAATTGTTTTCATTTTGTATTCGCTCCAGCAATTTCAATGGAAAATTCGAATGATCCATTGTCTCCAAGAATCCTAACACCCTTCAATTATCTTTATTGGAGGGATGATATGCATATGGCGTTTTGCAAAAAAAATTTGTACAGGGTCGCGATGGGCAAGGAGGTTGAACCTCAAGTAGCTGTTGAGAAGGCCAGGTATCTAAATAGATTATATGAAGCGTTTGGTTTCATGTGTATTCATATTTCCAAATATTTTCTCTTCCACCTTGTTGGATTGAATACTCCAATTGAGGTTAGGTTGAATCTTGAGACCCACTTCAACAAGGAATATGAAATGAGGGGCCATATTCTAGAGGAGGAGTTAATTTATCTTCAACCCAGGAGTTTCAAAAGCATACAACAATTCTTTTCTAAATTCAAATCCTTGGTCATGCAATGCAAACAATGTGGCATTGAGAAGAAAGATGAGTAGTAAGTGCTATGCATTCTAAGAAAACTTGGTCCAAAGTTTTCTATATTTGTTTCTACCTTTCATTCAGGGAGATTGTCAATCCCCAACTAGAAAATTCCTTCTCTAGATGCATTCACTGAATCTCTCATCCAAGAAAAAGACAAGTTGATTCATATGGGTGCCTTGAAGGCCTCCAAAAATCAATCTCTTATGGTTGGAGAGTCAAAAAGTACAAACGCTAAAGGAAAGAACAAAGGTAAAGAGAAGAATCAATTTGAGAACAAGCATAATCCAAAATCTAATCCATCAGAAGGAGCCTCCAACTCCAAGAAGGATAACCACAATGGGTTTGAAAAGACCAAGTGTTCCTATTGCAAGAAAGGAAACCACCCATATAGATCTTGCATGAAGAAGAAGATAGATCAATTGACCAAAATGATTGAACAACACACCATTTCACTTCTAGATTGCGCAAGGAAGAATGATTATGGAAGTGACACAAATGATAACGAGAGATGCCATGCACTAAAGGTTGGATTCTCACAATAACAAGCCTTCCTTATTGATTTAGGAGCCTCCAACCTGTTAATTTTTTAGCATTAATTCAACATACTCTATGATCTTTACTGAGAGAATAACATGTACAACATATCAAGTATAACAATGCATATCAATCACACCAAGCAATCACATGAGACAATAGACACACAGAGTTTCACTGGGGAAAACCATAAAGGTGAAAAACCCCACAACTTCCTCCGAGATAGAAAGAGCAATGATACAGCCAAAGTACAATAGATAGTCTTCTACTAGCAACTACTCCTCCTCCTCAACTAGTGCACCACTTTTCGAGTGATGTAGGAGTAAATAATGAGATAAACAAATAGAGATCTCTCGCTCTCTATTTATACTTGTTCCGACTTGCCTAATACACCAGCAGGGCCAAATTCTCTAGAAGAGTCTAATAACCCATGGTTACATTAATCCGGGCTGACCCCACACTTGGTGGTCTAATAACCCATCATAGCAAGTTACGACACTTGCGACACTTGTCAATACGAATGACGACACTTCCGTATAAAGGAATAATAACATCTCTATAGGAGTATAATATACATGGGTGAAATGCATTCCGAAGTTACATATACATCAACACTCCCTCTTAACTAGGAAGGTATTTCTCGACACAGATCTGCTAGCACAAGTCTTCTTCTCTAGATAATCATCAACGAATCATCATCCTCAAATCATTGTCATCGTCACTGCTGCTGCTATCTCAATCAATCTCCAATCTACTCGTCATAGGAAGTTCTACAGAGCCAGTCCTTTTTCATACTGGATGTAGGACCACCACATGTAGGTCTTCATCATCACTGACCATACTGTGGAATCCTCAGGACTGATTACGTGCATCAACAAAACCTCGAAAGAGAATCCCAAAACTTATGACAAGCTTACTGCTCAACCTATCGGATCTCCAAGGATATTTTACATGTTGACCTTCACAAAACCTACTTAGAGCATCCCAGGATGTTACGAGCACACCTCTCTACCTGTCTGGATCTTGATAGAGCATCCCAGGTTGTTACGAGCACATCGCTCTACCTATCCAGATTTTAAAGGATATTTTCTATGTGAACTTCATCAAAACCTACTCAGACCATCCCAGGATGTTACGAGCACACAAATCTACTTGTATGGATCTCGATAGAGCATCCCAGGATGTTACGAGCACACCGCTCTACCTGTCCGAATTTTAAAGGGCCTTTTCTATGCTACCTGTAGAAAAACCTACTCAGCGCATCCCAGGATGTTACGAGCACACCTCTCTACCTGTTTGGATCTCGATAGAGCATCCTAGGATGTTACGAGCACACCGCTCTACCTGTCCAGATTTTAAAGGACCTTTTCTATGCTACCTGCACAACCTGTCCATGGCCACAGAGTATCAACCTGATACTCACCATACATCATCCTAATGTACATCATCACATGATCAACGTGATCATCATCATAGCATCAACATGATGCATATCATCTGGAGCAACATCATGAAGCTCGTCATCTGTGATTATCTTGATCATCATCATAGCATCAACCTGATGCATATCATCTGGAGCAACATCGTGAAGCTCGTCCTCTGTGATCATCCCGATCATCATCATAGCATCAATTTAATGCATATCATCTGGAGCAACATCTTGAAGCTCGTCATCTGTGATCATCCTGATCAAACAATATATCCATCTGATGCATACAAAGTATCTACGTGATACATATCATCATACATGATCTACCTGATCATACAATGCATCCACTTAATATACATAATGCATCCACTTGATATACATAATGCATCCACCTGATACATACATGTTGTGGGGAAAATGCACCTATAGTTCAGGGGAGAAACTACCAACTTACGGTGATAAAGATAGACTTACAAGCATTCTGCAAGTACAACAAATAAATGAAGAGATTAGGGTTTAGATATGTAGGCACCTTATTCAGAAGGTTGATCCTAGCTTTGCCTCCCTCGCTCTTCAATACTTATCCAGTGTCGCAATGCCTAGACCTGCAAAACAACTTGATACCTTTCTCAAATACATTTGACTACATATATAATACTGATATTCATAATAGAAAGAGACATCAGATTTTAAACAAACAGTAATCAAATCTAAGACACATTAATAGGTCATATTTGGAAAGAGAAGAATGTCTGATCTTTATTAATGAATGAAAGCAAGTACATAAATTTATACCTTCTTTCAATCTTGGCACTTCACGAAACCTAGATTCAAGGTCTCCTGCTTCCGTTCTCCAAGGATCCCAGCCTCTAAGCAATTGTACTAGGGTTTACCAAAACTGAAGCACAAGAGAGGGGGATGAGGGTCTCCATTCCTCCAGCATAACTTTGTAATTGGGCTTGGTCCTCTCACATGACCCTTCTATCCTCCTTATATAGTCAGTGAGGAAGAGGAAAAGAAGTTATAACCACTCAAGAGGTTTCCCAACCAACTTAACTTACTCGAATTTCGAGATTTTGACCAAAACAGGTGTGTACTCTACTCTATAGTAGACAAATTCACGTACACATGGCAATGGGCGCTACTTTGAATGAGGTAAAGTCGCGTACACACGCTACTATTATAATAGTGGAGTCGCGCTCATGTTGAAAAATGGCCAAAAATAGGCTTTTCTACTCATTTTCAGGAGATGGTTTGGTCTGGAAAAATGTTCCTAAGGGTCATATACATCAAATGGGTCAAGAATGAGGTAATTTCAACCATTTTTAATGTCCCAAATGACTCCTCCATCCACAAATGTCCTGTTGTGTGACTGAACTTGATCTCAAGAAGTGTCGTCATGCGACCAAGGGAAACAAGTGTCGTCATGGACGGAGAGGTGTCATTTCAAGCTATAACAGATGCCCCCTAATGTATGAGGTCAGAGGGAGTACGGGAAACGATGGCCGAAATACATTATAAAATAAAAAAGATTTGAATCGTGGAGGAACGGAGAAACCAAGAATCATAGGCTCAAATGAAGTACCTGAAAGAAAAGGCAAAGTCAGACAAACTCATCCATGGGGTAACTGTCCATGTTCAAATGGTGGAACATGATCTCCAAGAGGATACAATAATGATCCAAAATACTGATGCATATATCATGGCCACTAAAAATACAAGCGTGGATCCATGAGGAACATAAGTGTAAACATAGCCACATAAATATAAGGTGGATCTATGTCAAAACTGGAGAACATAGCCATAAAGAACAAGCTGGATCTATGTCTCATCAAGAGCCAAAAAGAGTGTGGCTCAGTCTTGTGCAACTTGGGTGATAACATAAATAAGGTGATGCCATCGAAGATCCCAAGGTCTTCATCCAAAAACAACCCAAGGTACAAACCTATCCATGCGAATAAATGAGTTGATGTCGAACATGGGAGGTATCGTTTGATTACCAGTCATTGATGTATACCATTAACAAACGTGAGGGTGTCCACCAATAATGAAAATGGAACCCAAGGTACCTAGTACATTCAAGCAAGTGCAAATAAGTGGTCTTGCCGTCGAACACTTGAAGAATCCATCGGATATGAGACATTGATGTATTCCCATCTATCCAATAGCAAGGGAAACTGCCACTAATGACTGCAATCCCCAGGGTACTAACCGAAACTCTAAACTTCATTCCCAGAGCACAATGAGCTGAAGTCGATGGGAAGAAGTCCGTTGGAAGGGAGGCCTTAATGCATCCTCCATCATCCAACACGAGGGACACTCAAAAGGTATGAGCTGATTTGGAGTAGGACTAAACACGTGATGAAACATACTGACACCAAGGAACGGCCGACACATGAGGTCAAGGCAACTGCAGAATGGCTGACACAGGTTATATCCTTGAACAGTGAGCACGACACAAGAGTGACTTAGGCAGCGTTGAACACAAAGAGATCATGATGCAAATCTGCAATGTAGGAGACATTAACAGATTCTCCATATGATTGGAAGACTAACCAAACGGAGGAGTAAGAACTCTGAGATCAGGTTTATCCTAAGGCCAATGCTAGAACCCAACTTGTTTATAGACTCAAAACAGGTGCTTTTTTCAAGGAGATAGTTGACTTGCTGCCATCATATTGAAAGATATTTTAACATTCTTCCCTTCCCTTTCCTTTTTCGTTTTTTAACGAGCTCGACAAAGAACTAAAGCATGCTCGACGGTATTTTCATATTTAAGGAGTCTGAAAAACCTAGAAGAAAAATCCATACACCTATCCGTGGATTTTATATCGAGCCCGGATTGGTCTGTGCTCGGCGGTGTTTTCTTGTTTATAGAGTTGAAAAACTTAAACAGTCCTCTATCAACCATCTCGTGGATTTCACATCGAGCCCGAGTAGGTGAATGCTCGCTTGGTGTTTTCACATTTTGAGAGTCTGAAAACCCTAAAGACGACTCCAAAGGTCCTTTTTCGTAAAGTTAGTCTCCTTCCCCGAAAAAGTGTAAAATGATGGAAGAAGAACTCTTCTAGCGCATACAAGAGTATACCTAGAGTATACCTTTTCCGTAAATTATCCACCATGGCCCGGAAAAGGGGTAATTCTATACCTAAGTGGATGTCGGTTCAGTTATTTTAACGAGCCCGAAAAGACAACTATGCTCGGCAAACTTTTCCTATTTAAGGAGTCTGAAAAGGGCTTAAAAGAACTCCATAGGGATCTTTTCCATAAAGGTTTAACGAGTCCAGAAAAGTAAACTCATGACCTCCTTAGTGTTTTTAATGAGCTCAAAGGAGATACAGAAAATGCTCACAACTTCCTTACTGTTTTTAATGAGCTCGAAGGGAAGATGAAAGAAATGCTCATAACCTCCTTACTGTTTTTAACGAGCTCGAAGGAAAGGTGGAAGAAATGCTCGTAACCTACTTACTGTTTTTAACGAGCTCGAAGTAAAAGAAGAATGCTCGATTTGGGAGGAGACGAGTGTCAGGGACATGCAAAACTAGCTCCAAGCGCATGGAACAAAGCTATGCCTAATGCAAGGAACATGAGCAAGATAAGTACACTCAGGGTGTGTCTCCTCCGGGTAAAAGGTGTCAAATTGTGAGGGAAAAATGATACAGGGCTTAGCGGAAACGAGATCAGAGATGGAGGCTTATACAACGGGCTAAAAACGTGGAAGCCGGCTTCAGACTCATTAGCGCAAGCGGGATCATAATAGATGCATATGAAATTTGAACACAAAGATGGGAGCCTTATCAGGGATGGCCAGAAATATATGAGGAAGAAAGATATGAGGCTTCTTCTCAAAGTCATGGTAAATCTAAAAAGGCTCCCGAACCTATGAGAAAAACTCAGCATGGGCACCAGAATGGCATAAGGGTGCTGACTAGGGTGACCCATGTTAGGTAGGCTCTGCTGTTGTACTGGTGCACAATGCATAAAGAGATGGCTAACACACCAATATCCAATAGGTTCGACCCTATGGCGAATTCGGATGGCAAAAGGTTCAAATGCAACATAACAGCGGGGAAGCCTAAACCTATATGCAAGGTTCTGAATATACCTGACATGGTCGCACAAGGTGTCGAAAAGGACCAGTAAGCAAGTATACATCCAGCTAAGAATCCTGTCTCCAAGAAACATTAGTACCAGGATCATATCTAAAACATATGTAAAGAAAGACCCGATACAAGTCACTATGGTAGAAATACTTTCAACTTCACTATCATCAACAACAGGCATAAACAAGGCAGAGTTTTCAAATGAAGACTCTATGGTACCCAAGCCCGAGGACTTACAATCAACAAGATCAACTTCAGGATGAAGATCAAAGTTGAAGGTCATGATGGAATCTGCAGAAACAAATTCATCATCACGGGAGTTGAAAATTCTAGAAGCAGAATCAAACTCAGCAGGAACACCGATTTGCAGATCTATAGGAGAGTCCAAAGACTCAACAGTAGGAAGATCATACTTTAAGGTCAAACCGGGGTAGGACATAACTGCGACTGGATCAACATCCAAATGAATGGCAGACTGTACTATGGAATCTAGGGAAACTTCATCGGAAGGAAGTATATCATCCCAGATAGAACACATGTCTAAACATTCAGATGGAGGTGTCACTTGGTCAAAAGCTGGGACCAAGTCCCGAGAAGGTAAGCATGAACTCAGAGACTTCTTCTCAATATCAGTTGAACTCAAGGAACAATATGCCACATAAGGCTCATGTGACAGAGTAGTGCCTAATGACGAGGGATCAGACTGGTCTTCAGTTGGGTAATAAGGAGGATCAACGAATGCAAGCTGGTCGATGGTGACAATGTTTTCGTTATGAGGGAAATGCATCACACGAAAAAGCGTAGACACCACAACATGCATAGCATAAATGTAATCATGCCCAAGGATCATATCAAAGTCCACAGGGTCCTTTAGAACCATAAAATCAACTAAGACTGTTTTTCCACCCAAGGTAACAGGTGCCTGACGAAGGAATCTGATCGGTTCACTAGGTCTTCTATCAAAGGTCAACGGCCAATTAACAGCTGGAATAACATTAGGGAAACCCAAATCTCTCCAAGCATAAGCGGATAAGATACTAACAGAAGCACCTTCATCAACAATGCATCGATTAACCGTATGGTTCCCGATATCAACCTTTATCTGGAAAAGTGTCGAAGAAGGAAGATGAGGCTCGGCTAGACTATTCCAATCAAAGGAAAAAATCCTAGGGATTGGTAGGGGTTCACATGGCACAGATGTAGTGCCCCCTTTTTCAGGAATATCCAAACTAGTAATGCAGAAGACTTCAGTAGTAGGTGCATCAATCTCTGAAGGACTGATGGGATTGGTCGAAGATTGCATCGATTCGATCACTTCACTCTCCGAAGGAAGAGTGGGGTCAACCAAAGATTGCATTGGTTCAACCACTTTATCAACCAAAGGTTGATCTGACTATAGGGAATCTATGGACAACTTAGGAACAGAGGTTCCTTCAGACATGGACCACACTCTTTGTGCCTCTGGAATGGCAGGGCATCGGTGAGTAAGGTGATCTCCCTTACAAAGTTTACAAGGGAACTTTGGTTTCCGTCCTATCGGTTTAGACTCCTTTACAACGTCAGTACTCTCAGCATGACTAGCATTGGCTGACAACTTGCCCCCAGCATGACTTGCAGTGGCTGGTTGCTCAGAAGCAGAAGAATTTTGAACTAAGGACCACACTTTTTGCACTTCTGGAAGTACAGGGCACAAGTAAGTAAGGTGATCTCCCTCGCAAAACTTACAAGGGAACTTAAGCTTCTGTTTGTTTGGTTTGTCGACAATGTCAACTCCCTCAGCATGACTTGCAGTGGCTGATCTGGTGTCTCCAGTATGACTCACAGGAACTGGTGACTTGTCATTAATACGACTAGCAGTGATCAATGATGTGTCCTCAACATGACTGACAGTGGTTGAAGACAAACTTTCAGTATGATTTTCAGTGACTAAAAGTTTTCTCCCAGCATGAACTCTAGAGGCTAGGTAAGTGCCCCCTGCATCATTTGCAGAGGCAAGGTGCTTGCCCCCAGCATGACTTACAGAGGCTGGGTTGCTTCCAGCTTGTTTTGGCATCTTCTTCCTATTCTTCCTCTGTCTATTCCTTTTAGACTGCTGGCTACTAGTATTGCTACTTTCGCCACATGAGGTAGAAGGAGGAGGAGAAGATGCTACTGGAAAATAAGGCCCATGGTTCTGATGCTCTTGATTTGAGGTGCTCACAAAAGAAGCGTCAGGAGCATGCAAGGCAGTCGGAGTGGAAAACAACCAAACGGGCAGCCCAATAGTGAATCCAGGAAGATTCAGAGTAGCCATTAAGGGAGCACCAATGTTTCCAATGAATGGAACAGCACAAGGATCCCCCGGAACAGGGGTACCTTGATTGGCACTCGCCGGAATGCTAGACATAGTTTCTCGCTCAAATGAACAAGAAGTTCCCTAAGGAAAACTAAAACAAGTAGCACAAAGAGCACACCACTAAAAAAGGTCCTAAGTAAATCAAACCAGGCAAACAGATGCCTTCCGGAGAAGAGTCTGGGATGATGAGGGCCCAGAACAGATCAACGAAGGATGAAGGACAGTTACCCGGGCTCCACAATACAATGACTAAGGGTGCAAGCGCTGGAATCCCCAACCGCCCTCCCAAAGACCTGCAAGGGATTTCCTCCCACGTCTGTCCTAGGTACAACAGATATACCCTCCGCTGTCACCTGTGTATGAACCTAGAGTCAGATACTAAGGGTACCACAACACCGAAAACTCCTAGGGGAACAGTCACCGGTCGAATCAGAAAGCGTGGGCAGGGTAGCTAAGCCCGAAACTCGAAAGAGTCCCCAATACGCAATCCGATCCTGGTGTATGCTAGAACAGAAAGTAGGAGGAGTATTCCCACAAACTGATGTCGCAATGACCTACTGCATATATCCCAGGCAAGTTTTGAGTGAGGTGGGTTTACCTGATGATAGTTTCACTACGATTTTTGCGCAATGTGTGATCTTGGGTGGTTTAAGGTATTTTAAACCCAAGATCCTAACCAAAACTAGTTGGTGTAGTGTAACCTAGAAAAGAAAATGTTGCTAGTTCATTTTATTAGGGTTCATTTTAAAGGTTACTTGCTTACTCAAAAAGGTAGTGGGTGTGTGAGAGTGGTTATAATAGAAATAAAGTACTGAAAATGAAATATTTACCACCAAACAAATCTTTTTCTTTTCAATGCAAGTCTTAAAATTCTGATCTAGAATGCATGTGCAAATGCAATTTTTTTTTAATATTTCGAATGCAAAAAAGGGTAAAAATAAAGTCTAAATGTAAAAAATTAAACTCAAAACCTAAGAATGCAGCTATTCAAGCAACTAGGTATGCAAAAGAAAACTTGTTCTTTTTGATGCAAAGCACTCTAAAATCTTTTAAGCCACTTGCAAGGTACTCTATTCAGAAGATAAATCAAAATTCTTTATGATTTTCAAAGGTAAGAAACAAAAACTGAAACTAACCTACTATCAAAGCAAAGCAAAGAAACTTTCAGGTTCTCTTTATGAAACAGTAAAAGCTACCAAATATGACTTTCAAATTCTTATTGATGTAAGCATGCCAAACATTGGGAAAAGAGTACAAAAACTACTTTTAGACCCAAACGAAGCAAATGACCTACGAAGAAGTATGGTTTGGTAAAGTCAGGTCTGCACGTAAACAATGCAAACAAGGTCTTGAACAACAGCCAAAACACTTGAGCTTTCACTACAAAAGAAAAACTAAAAGTATAAGGGAGGATAAGAAACCAACCTAAAAGAGAAATTTCACTCAAATAGATACAAACAGGGTCAAGAAGACTCAAGAGGTTTCAAATCCAGTGGAAATTGGGCAAGCAAGTTCAATCAGACTCAAATTAGGGTACAAAACACCAAACAGGTCCACAACCCCCCAACTTGGGTCAACAAGCCCCAAAACTTTCCAAACAAGCCCAAAATGATCAAAAGAGGTTCAAATCATGAATGTAGAATCAGTACAAGGATGGGAGACCACTTACAGGGGTTTAACACAGACCTAAGGTCATCAGGGACACCAAAAAATGCAGCCACAGCCCCCAGATTTGGGTCCACAACCCAAAAACTCAAAAATTTCAAACCCAGATTTTGAGCGCTACTGTGGATGAAGGAAACTAGTGCTCATAGCAGTATGGGCACTACTGTGTATGAAGGAAACTAGCGCTCATAGCAGTATGGGCGCTACTGTGTGGTACAAACAGTAGCGTACAAGAAAAAAAAGTCTAAAAAACGGAGTTAAAACCCCCAAACTGGGTCCACAAAGGTTTGCAAGGGCTGGGAAGGGTCTGTAAGAGCCAAGGAGGGTCAAACAGAGCCTACTAACTGATTCTAATCAAGAAAATGAACAAAGACCATCAAACAAGACTGAAGAAATGACCTTGGATACCCCTAAGCAGTTAGGCTTTCCCCAGCGGAGTCGCCATTCTGTTGTGGGGAAAATGCACCTATAGTTCAGGGGAGAAACTACCAACTTACGGTGATAAAGATAGACTTACAAGCATTCTGCAAGTACAACAAATAAATGAAGAGATTAGGGTTTAGATATGTAGGCACCTTATTCAGAAGGTTGATCCTAGCTTTTCCTCCCTCGCTCTTCAATACTTATCCAGTGTCGCAATGCCCAGACCTGCAAAACAACTTGATACCTTTCTCAAATACATTTGACTACATATATAATACTGATATTCATAATAGAAAGAGACATCAGATTTTAAACAAACAGTAATCAAATCTAAGACACATTAATAGGTCATATTTGGAAAAAGAAGAACGTCTGATCTTTATTAATGAATGAAAGCAAGTACATAAAGTTATACCTTCTTTCAAGCTTGGCACTTCACGAAACCTAGATTCAAGGTCTCCTGCTTTCGTTCTCCAAGGATCCCAGCCTCTAAGCAATTGTACTAGGGTTTACCAAAACTGAAGCACAAGAGAGGGGGATGAGGGTCTCCATTCCTCCAGCATAACTTTGTAATTGGGCTTGGTCCTCTCACATGACCCTTCTACCCTCCTTATATAGTCAGTGAGGAAGAGGAAAAGAAGTTATAACCACTCAAGAGGTTTCCCAACCAACTTAACTTACTCGAATTTCGAGATTTTGACCAAAACAGGTGTGTACTCTACTCTATAGTAGACAAAGTCGCGTACACATGGCAATGGGCGCTACTTTGAATGAGGTAAAGTCGCGTACACACGCTACTATTATAACAGTGGAGTCGCGCTCATGTTGAAAAATGGCCAAAAATAGGCTTTTCTACTCATTTTCAGGAGATGGTTTGGTCTGGAAAAATGTTCCTAAGGGTCATATACATCAAATGGGTCAAGAATGAGGTAATTTCAACCATTTTTAATGTCCCAAATGACTCCTCCATCCACAAATGTCCTGTTGTGTGACTGAACTTGATCTCAAGAAGTGTCGTCATGCGACCAAGGGAAACAAGTGTCGTCACGGACGGAGAGGTGTCATTTCAAGCTATAAAAATACATAACTACATGATCTACCTGATCATACAATGCATCCATCTGATACATAAATACATGATCCACCTGATCATATCAAGCATCCAACATGATGCATATAAAACTACATGATCAAACTGATCAAAGCATCCCACTGATGCATATGCAGAGCAGTAACTGGAGCATCATCCTGATGCTCATCATCCAACACTTACATCCACATCCATGGGAGGGATCCTCCTCTCACCATGCTTGGAATGGCTCCTGCAAATGTGTCCATCACTTCTTCCTCGAAGTGTCAACAATATGAAGAACACCAAGCCTCTCTCTGAAGTACTCAAACTTCACTCTGGCTAGTGGTTTCGTCAACACATCTGTAACCTTCTCATCCGTCGCAACATACAGGAGCTTCACTGCTCCTCTCTGCACCATATCCCTGATATAGTGATATTTGATCTCAATGTGCTTCGACCTATCATGGAACACCGAGTTCTCAGACAGCTTCACACAACTCTAGTTGTCACAAAAGATACCAGTAGCCTCCAGCAGGAGATCAAATAACTCAGACAATAGCTTTTGGAGCCATACTGCCTCACAACTAGCCGAACATGCTGCAACATAATCTGCTTAGGTTGTACTCAGTGCTATGTAGGATTGCTTCCTGCTAAACCAAGAGATCACACTTTATCCCATACTGAAGCAGCACCCAGATGTGCTCTTCCTATCTACAGCACTGCCTTCCCAATCTGAATCAACATAGCCTTGCAGGTTAAACTTTTGATTCACATCATACTTGAGCCCATAGTCAATTGTACCCTTCAAGTACCTCAGAATATGCTTTACAGCAACCAGGTGAACACCTCCAGGATCCGTCAGTAACTGGCTCAATGTGTTCACCGCAAAGCAAATATCTGGTCTAGTGTCCATCAGGTACATCAAGGACCCAATCATCTGACGATACATAGTGACATTAACTGGATCAGATGAAGCATCACACAGAAGCCTCAAGTTCGATGCCATAGGTGTGGCCATGGCCTTGTAGTCCATCATCCCAAACCTCTTCAGGTTCTCTATTGCATACTTCCCTTGTCCAAGGAATATTCTATTTGCACTCTTCCACACCTCCATGCCTAGAAAATAGTGTATCATCCCCAAGTCCTTCATCTCAAAATCGGTAGTAAGCTTCCTCTTGGTATCGGCAATAAATCCATCCTCACCTGTTACAAACAAGTCATCCACATACAAAAGTAGTATCACAGGATTTCCTTCCTCAACCTTGTAGTAAAGGTTGGAATCTACTTTACTCTTAGTAAAGCCCAAAATTGATATAAAGCTATCTATCCTACCACACCAAGTCCTCAGAGCTTGCTTCAATCCATACAAGGCTTTCTTCAACCTACACACATATGACTCCCTATCATGTGTCTCAAAACCAAGTGGCTTCTCCACATACACTTACTCCTCGACTACACCATTCAAGAAAGTTGTCTTGACATCCATCTAGTGTATCTTCCATTTCATCACTGCAGCCAGGGCAAGTACTGATCTAATGGAAGTGTACCTAGATACAAGAGAAAAAGTCTCCTCATAGTCTATCCTCTCTTTCTGGGAGAATCCACGAGCTACAAATCTCTCTTTTAATTTCTCTATGCTACCATCTGCAACATGCTTGATCTTGTAGATCCATTTGGAAGTCACAACCGACTTCCCTTCAGGTCTTGGGACCACATCGCAAACATCATTCTTCATGATCGACTGGTATTCTTCGACCATGGCATCCTTCCATTCTTTCTTTTTCGCTACTTCTTCATAGATGGAAGGTTCTTTGTTCATAATGTCACAGAGTAAGGCAACATAACTGGTATGTGATCTAGTCCTCTTCCTTTCCCTATGCTCTTCTTCTGAAATGCCATATATTTCTGCATCTTGAATGAGCTCTCTAGCCCATGTAGGATTCCTCTTGTGAGAGTTCTTCTCACGAGGTGGATCTACAGGTATTTGCGGATCTCCAACTTCACGATCTGCTTTTAGAATTACTTCATTCATGGTGGTGTCTTGAAGCTTTCACTGTACCCTACAAATATACCCTTCTTTCCTGAAGGATCTAGCTTTGTCCTCTTTTCCTTTGGAACATGTGTATATACTAGACAACCAAATATTCTGAGATGGCTGACTTCAGGTTTTTTACCAGAGAAGACCTCTTTTGGTGTCTTGTTGTCCAATATCTTGTGTGGTGTTCTGTTCTGCACATATACAGTTGTCCTAGCTACTTCTTCCCAAAGATGCATAGGCAGATCCTGGTCATGCAGCATTTCCTGTGCTGCTTCCATGATTGTTTTGTTTTTCCTTTCTGCAACTCCATTCTATTGTGGATTGTAGGGAGCATTCAACTCCCTCTTAGTCCCTGAATCACTGCATAGCTTCTTCAAATCACCTGAAGTGAATTCTACACCATTATCAGATCTGAATGTCTTGATCTTCTTATCAATTTGATTTTCCATCAAGGCTTTGAATTCCTTGAGCTTATCAAACACTTCATCTTTGTTCTTCAAGAAATAAACCCAAGTCTTCCCAGAGAAATCATCAATGAAAGAGACATAGTATACATACCCACTCAGAGAACTGGATGACATCAAACCGCATACATCAGAGTGGATAATCTCCAAGATTCCTTTTGATTTTCTTTCACTGCTTGGGAATTCCTTCTTAATGTTCTTTCCTTTTGCACATCCTTTTCAAACACCTTCAGGCTTTGTCTTGATTTCAGGAAGACCTTCTACAGCTTTGCTTGCAATTGATAGTGCTCTATAGTGCACATGTGCAAGCCTTCTATGCCAAAGTTCACTTGGCTCCATGGATTCATGCACCATGGAATGTTCAGGTTGTCCCTTCAATTTTTACAATCCTCCGTCTTTCTCTCCAATCACTACTGCATCATCTATGGTTTTACCCTTTGGCCACATTAGGACTTGGCCATCTACAAATGCAACCCTCATTCCTTTTGCATCAAATGCATATATGGAGAGTAGGTTCTTTTTGAGCCCAGGTACATATAGAACATCTTTCATCTTCAAATACTTCCCAAAGTCTAGGTTATAGGAGGCTTCACCACTTCCTTTGATAGGATATTGATAGTCATCCCCAAGTTTCACCTTATGGGGTGACTCATGTTCAGACAGATTTGCAAAAGATTCTTTAAACCCAGTCATGTGTTTGGAAGCCCCACTATCAATAAGACAATCATTACATCCATGAGAGATAGTACCTGTGAGAGCAGAGATTAGAACATATTCATCTTCACTTGATGAAGTATCGCTTTCTTCCCTAGCCTTCTTCTTGGGAGGTTCATAATCCTCAGGAGCATGAGCATGAAACCTCTTCTTGTTGTACCTCTTCTTCTTGTTGAATTTGTTGTTGTTATCTTTCTTCTTGTGATGAGAGTGAGAGTGATTCTTGTTATGAGATCTCTCCCTCTTAAACTTGATTCCCTTGGTGTGTATTGTGAGAGCTTGATCTTCATTCCCCATAGTTTCTTCTCGGGCCACAAGCCTTGCTTCTTCTTGTGAGCATTCCTCCCATAGTCTATTGAATGAGATCAACTTGATCCTTGCACAGATTCCTTAGATGAAGGAGTCCCATGACCTAGGTAGGCCATTCAATGTGTTCATGACAACTTCACCATTGTCCACTACTTCATCCATAGCTTCAAGTTGTTCCTTGATCTAAGAGACCTTAGAGAAATAAGATTGAATGGTCTCTCCATTCTAAAGCTTTACCCCTTTCAATTGATTCCGCAGAGTCATCTTCTGATTTATGTTCTTCCCTTCAAATAGCTTGGTCAGGGAATCAAACATCTCCTTGGGTGTCTTTAGAGATGACACATGTGGTATGAGATGGTCTTTGATAGAATCAGCAATGATCCTCTTTGCCTTGACCAAGTTCTTCTTATGCAAGGCCTTAGCCTCTTCTTCCTCTGGGATAGGGACCTCAGAACTTATGTAAGTGTCCAATTCATTTTCTTCCAGGATTAACCCAATCCCATACTTCCATGCTCGAAAGTTATTAGCCCCTTCAAGCTTATCCTCAAGCTTGGTGTGGTGATACATCTTAAAGAGTACTTCAAAATGGAAATAGAAAATATTTAGTTCTTACCACTTGATTTGCAAAAATCTGGATCTGTTGTCAGATTAGGGTTTGTCGGAGAAACCCTAAAAATTCAAAATGTGAATTTCAACTTTCTGAAAGGATAGAAAGATGTGCCTTGACGAGATGGTTAGCCTGGTATATTCAGAATTTCAAAATTTGCAAGGTTTCACCCTTCAGAAATGCCTTTTAGTCTTCCTAGATTCATTAGGGAGGACCCTGAATTAGGGTTTGATTTTCCTGGAGCTTCACCCAACCAAAAATCTTGATCCAAATATTTAAACTTCGATTTCTCCAAGGAGCTTCCAGCTATGTCCTCAAATTTCAAAAATTCCTATTTTTGTGGAAACCCTAATGTTTAGGGCCAAAAATGAAAGTGCCCAGAATTGAATTATGATTGGACAGAAAGATTCTCCTTGATGAGTAGAGTCAATCTACCTTGCTTCTTTTCCAAAATCTGTGGAGAGAAACCCAATTAACAAGAGACCCTGGTTTCCGCCACTGCACAATGTCTTCTTCTCAGGTTAGCTCTGATACCATGTTAATTTTTTAGCATTAATTCAACATACTCTAGGATCTTTACTAAGAGAATAACATGTACAACATATCAAGTATAACAATGCATATCAATCACACCAAGCAATCACATGAGACAATAGACACATAGAGTTTCACTGGGGAAAACTATAAAGGTGAAAAACCCCACAACTTCCTCAGAGATAGAAAGAGCAATGATACAACCAAAGTACAAGATATAGTCTTATACTAGCAGCTACTCCTCCTCAACTAGTGCGCCACTTTCCGAGTGATGTAGGAGTGAATAATGAGATGAACAAATAGAGATCTCCCGCTCTCTATTTATACTTGTTCCAACTTGCCTAATACACTAGAAGGGCTGACTTCTCTAGAAGAGTCTAATAACCCATGGTTACATTAATCCAAGCCGACCCCACACTTGGTGGTCTAATAACCCATCACAGCAAGTTACGACACTTGCGACACTTGTCAATACAACTGATGACACTTCCATATAGAGGAATAATAACATCTCTATAGGAGTATAATATACATGGGTGAAATACATTCCGACGTTACATATACATCAACACAACCAGATGGTTTCCTCCAAAGAATAATTTTCTTTTCTAAATATCAATGATGGCCCAAGTATTCACATGGGATATGATTCTCATATCCCATGATGCTGAAGGGAAGGGAACAATACAACTGGATCATGGAAAGTTTAGTAATGTTCTGTATGTGCCTTCCTTGGAAACAAACTTGTTGTCTTCTTCCTAGATGACACACATTGGTTCACCGAATAAAGTTATTTTTGGACCTAACATAGTTAATATTATAGATATACTGTCTAGGAAGATAATAACTAAAGGTGTTTCAAACCATGCCTCAAAGGAATATGAGTTCTCACATTTTTTTCCATATTCACATCAAAGTGATCTATTGACTCATGCAAATGAGACAAGTAGAATATGGCATGAAATATTTGGACACCTAAACTTCAAGTACTTGCAGCAATTGCACAAGGAAGATACGGTTGAAGTATTGCTCAACATAAAGTTCTCTCAAGGTATTTGCAAAGGTTTCTTGGTAAGGAAGCATCCAGAGCGAAAGTATTATGTTGGGAAGGAAAGGAGATATTACACTACACTTGATTTGATACACAGTGATGTCTCAGGACCGATGCCCACAGATTTTATGAATGGATCTAAATATATTCTAACCTCCATAGATCATTAATCTATGTTTTGTTGGATCTACTTTCGGAGGAAGGAGTCTGAGGTATTCAAAACTTTCAAAGTTTTCATGGCCGTAGTTGAGAACACTACTGGCAATAAGATCAAAGCACTCAAATCAAACAATGGAGGAGAGTACATCAAGAGGGAGTTGTAGTAGTCTTTTTATTATGAGGGAATCCAAATGCAACATTATGTCCCATACACACCACAACAAAATGGTGTAGCTGAGAGGAAGAATAGGTCATTGAAAGCGATGGATACTTGCTTTCTTGAAGCAAGGGATATTCCACCATATATATGGGAATAAGTAGTGAACTATTCTACTACATTCAGAATAGGGTATCCCACAAATTTTTGGATGGGGTCATTACATTTGAAGCACTAAAGGGACACAAACCTAATGTCTCTCATCTGATAGTTTTTGGTTTCAAGTCATGAGCCAGAATCCCATCTGAAAAAAGAAATCTCTTCAACCCCAAAGTAGCAAATGCATCCTGCTAGGATATGCAGAAGATGCAAAATTATACAATTTGATGGAGATTGAAACCAAAATATGTTTCAATGAAATAATTATCGGGTTTGATAAAGATCCATTGCAAGATGTATATCCAGTTGAAGATCAAGGTGGATATAATTTGCCTACTCCATTTTCACCCGATGAAGATTAGGATGAGGTCTCTTCTGATGCGGACCAAGTTGAATCAGATCTTGATGTTGATAATTAATATCATGCATATCTAGATCTAGAACCAACACCTGCTCCCAATCCATGGCCAAGGCCAAAATGGGCTCACAAACTCCTTGAAGTTGTTGGGAGTATAGCTAGGGATCCATCTGACATTAAGAGAACTAGATCTAAGTATCAAGTTGCAAACCTTGCACTATGTCATACAGATCCACTTCTCTCAAAGATATGATACCTGATGATGGGTTCAGATATACAATTCATCAAAGATACTTGCCATGATCCAATATGTAAAACTGAGGTTCACATGCACTACATCAAGGAACTAGTGCACAACAGGACCAACACACTGCATTACTTTCCTATAGAGGAGCAAATTGCATAAAATTTTACCAAGTTTTTACACATGTGAAAGTTGCTTGAGTTCCCTACTATTCATTTTTTTGGGGGGGGTATTTTTCCCATGAGGATTTTCCCCATTTCCTTAGTTTCATGAATATTTCTTTTATTAGTTATTTGATTGTATGGGTGGCCTTTGGTCTCAGTAACCAAGGCCAAGGATGTCCAAGTTTGGATTAAGGGAGGGTTTTAGGATAATTAATACTACATCCTTTTCCTACTTAGCATTATTTTCTTTTTCCTAGTAGTTGATTATGTCATTTCCACCTATTGGTGTGAATATGTCATATAGGACCCATTATCCACCTAATGCACTCTGCATGCATGATTTTAGGCCCACTAGATTCATTTCCATACATTTTAGGAGCCTACTATGTGTTATAGTTTAGTCCGCCCAAGTCCTTGAACTCTATTGGGGGTTTTAGCTACGATCAACACTGATTGTGATCTAATGTGCCCTTTTTCACCTACTTTGCATGCAAAAATCACTGATTCACCCTCCTTGGTCATTTAAATGATTGTGTCTTCATTTAACTGAGTTTTGGTTTAGTTGAGTTGATTTTGGGACTTCGGGATCACTCTAGTAGTGACAATTCCTATGCTAGACTATCTGAGACTTGAATTATCCTAGGAGATTTGAATTCTCTCTATTGTAACATATTTTGTGGACTATACTGATTAATAAATAATGTTACACATTTGGATTCCATCTAAGTTCCAATGTTTGATTAATTTTAATGCTCTGTTCACTGCAATTTTCACTGTAATTCACCTTCTTTGCTCATTCTTTCATTGTGAGGTATTCTCAACTCTATGATCTGCTGTGAATTATAATTTAACACAAAGTTCTATGTAACATTGAATCCAAGAATATGCAAGATTTTTTTTTATTCTATACTAGGTAGACCTGCAACCTATGGGTGAGATAAATATGGCCCTTTCCTATCAATCTCTGATTACATCGGCTAAATCCCTAGTCCTGTCAAAGCATATTGAGACAAAAATGGGTGTTCCATGGTAATCACCATCATATAAAACTGTATTATTTTTTGAAATATATAGGATATTTATCTCACTTCCGTGCACAATCATGGGTTATAAAAATGATAATGAAGTTGATGACACCCTCCTAGGTTTTCTAGCCCACCTAAATCCTCCGCCTACCTGCTACCCTAAATGGGATACATACAGTTTCCTATCCCAAGCCATAAATAAGTAGTTAATAGAGTTCACTTCCCTAGAAGTGTTTAGGTACCCATCTTACCTTTCTTTCTTATTTATACACCAGAAATATAAATACCTTGAAAATCTAGGCCTAAAGATGATTAATGAGAAGGCACATGAACTTATAGTCTTTGAATGGAGCCCTCTGATCCTGAGAAAGGATGACAATGCAAATTACTTGGAATTCATAGACAAAGTAATGAGATTGGCCTACACAATAATACATGGAATATATCCTCTCAAAATGACTAAGGAGGGTAAGGAATTGTAACAATTCACCCCTGATACTAGAGTGGGAGATTGGTTTCTATTTGAAGACCACACAATAATCAATATCTATGTCTTTGAAGGTGAGCCCTACAAGCTACCCACATTCCTAACTATGAGAGTGTTGTCTGTGGAATATGTCAGGCATAGATTCCTATCTCATGAGATCCATTTCAAAAATTTTAGAAAACATAGATTGTTTCACATACCCAAGGAAGTAGGGCCTTTCGAACTGAAAGCCATAAATGTATTGCAGTACATGGAGGAATTCTTGTGTTAGGATATTTAGACACTTAGGATTTAGTTAATATAAACTTGTTATAATATATCCGTTAGGAAAAGTGTGTTTCTATAGAATGCATTATTATGCATTTGTAAATATCTAATCCGACGGGAACGATATGTTCTCGACATAAAGTGATCTAATGGTTCAAATTCTTTTAGATTATAACTATTTTTTATCTGTGGATTAACACTTGATTGGTCCATGATATATATTTAAAGAGCATGGAGGGTCACTTGCTAGTTGATCGATTATGCCAAGTTCATTTGCAACTTTCTTTCTTTTGCATAATAAATGTTGATGTATTTGTAACTTCGGAAGATATTCACTTGTATATTAGATTTGTACTTTATTGTATATCCAACAGAGATGTATTATTCCTCTGATTGGAAGTGTCATCATTTGTATTTGCAAGTGTCACAAGTTGCATTGTAAGTGTCGTCATTTGTATTTATGGGTTATTAGACCACCAGTGTGGGGTCGTCCCTATTTAGGTCATGTGGTTGGGTTATTAGGCTTCAATGAGAAGTCGGCCCCAGTTATTTATTGGCAAGTCAAGTTAGTGTATAAATAGCGAGGCCGTGTCTCTCATTTGATTCATTCACTCACTTCTCAAGCTCGCATAGCTAAGAGAGAAAGTGGTGCACATGTGGAGGAGGAGGAGCATCTGGTAGAGACATCTAATTGGGTTTGATCCTTGTGATCTTGTATTGGGGTTTATTCTATCTCTGAGGAAGTTGCAGGGTTTTTCACCTTCTTGGTTTTCCCCGATGAAACTTTGTGTCTCTTGTGTGCTTGCATGATTGTGTTTATGATTGATATTTTTTAAATGTTATTCTCTTAGATATCCAAGTGATAATGGAATGAAATTATCGAAAAATTAACATCGTATCAGAGCTGACCTAAGAAGAAGGCACTGTGTAGCTGCAGAAGCTAGGGATTCTTAATATTTGGGTTTCTCTCCATAGATAATCAAAGGAAACAGGCTAGATTGACTCTCCTAGTAAGGGCGCATCTTTCTGTCGAGACATAATTCAATTATGAGCATTTTCAGTTTTTGGCCTAAAAATTAGGGTTTCTGCAAAAATTGGAATTTCTGAAATCCGAGACCACGAATGGAAGCTCCTTTGAAAAATCAAATTTTAGATATTTGGATCGAACTTTTTGGTTGGGTGAAGCTTCGGGAAAATCAAACCCTAATTCAGGGTCCTGTCTAGTGAATCCGGAAGTTCCAAAAGCAATTTTGAGGGGTGAAAATTTGCAAATTTCAAATTCTGAGTATACCAGCTTGACCAGCTCAGCAAGGCACATATTTCTATCCTTTAAGAAGTTTGAAATTCAAATTTTTAATTTTTAGGGTTTCTCTGACAAACCCTAATCCAGCTCCAGATCTAGTTTTTAGCAAATCAAGTGGTAAGACCTAAATCTTTTCTATTTCCATTTGAAGTACTCTTTAAGATGTCTCACCACACCAAGCTTGAGGATGAGCTTGAAGGGGCTGATAATTTCCAAGCTTGGAAGTATAGGATTGGTTTAATCCTAGAAGAGAATGAGTTGGAAAACTACATAAAGGAAGAGGCTCCAGTTCCAGAGGGAGATGAGGCTAAGGCCTTACATAAGAAGAACTTGGTCAAAGCCAAGAGAATCATTGTTGATTCTATTAAGGACCATATCATACCCCATGTGTCTTCCCTAAAGACACCTAAGGAGATGTTTGACTCTTTGACTAAGTTGTTTGAAGGAAAGAACATAAATTGGAAGATGACTCTGCGAAACCAATTGAAAGGTGTAAAGCTCCAAAATGGAGAGACCATTCAATCCTACTTTTCAAGGGTCTCTCAAATTAAGGAACAACTTGAAGCCATGGATGAAGTGGTGGAGAATGGAAAAATTATAATGACCACATTAAATGGCCTACCTACGTCATGGGACTCCTTCATCCAAGGAATCCATGCAATAAATAAGTTGATATCCTTTAGTAGACTGTGGGAGGAATGCTCAGAAGAAGAAGCTATGCTTGTGGCCTGAGAAGAAAAGATGGGAAGTGAAGATCAAGCTCTCACAGCTCACACCAAGAAAAGTAAGCCCAAGAGGGAGCCATCTCATCACAAGAAATATTTTCACCACCATCAGAGAGATAAGAAAGATCTAAGATGCTTCACATGCAATGAGAAGGGACACTTTGCCGCAGATTGTACCAAGAACAAAAAGGGCTCCAATCAAAACAAGAAGAAGAAGAACAAAAGATGATATCATGCTCATGCTGCAGAGGATGATGAACCTCCCATGAAGAAGACTAGAGCAGAAAGTGATGACTCATCAAGTGAAGATGAATATGTTCTAATCTCTACTCTCACAGGTACTATCTCTCATGGATGTAATGATTGTCTTATTAATAGTGGGGCTTCCAAACACATGACTAGGTTCAAAGAATCCTTTGTAGATCTATCTGAACATGAGTCACCTCATAAAGTGAAACTTGGGGATGACTATCAATATCCTATCAAAGGAAGTGGTGAAGCCTACTACAAACTAGACTCTGGGAAGTCTTTGAAGATGAAAGATGTACTACATGTACCTAGGCTCAAGAAGAATCTCCTATCCATATCATCTTTGGATGCAAAGGGAATTAGATTTGCATTTGTGGATGGCCAAGTACTCATGTGGCCAAAGGGTAAGACCATAGATGATGCAGTAGTGATTGGAGAGAAAGAGGGAGGATTGTACAAATTGAAGGTACAACCTGAACATGCCATGGTACATGAATCTATGGAGCCAAGTGAACTTTGGCATAGAAGGCTTGCACATGTGCACTATAGAGCACTACCAATTGCAAGCAAAGCTGTAGAAGGTCTTCCTGAAATTCATTCTAAGCATGAAGGTGTTTGCAAAGGATGTGCAAAAGGAAAGAACACAAAGAAGGAATTTCCAAGTAGTGAAAGCAAAGAAAGAGGAATCTTGGAAATTATCCAATCTGATGTATGCGGTCTAATGTCATCCAGTTCTCTGAGTGGGTATGTATACTATGTTTCTTTCATTGATGATTTCTCTAGGAAGACTTGGGTTTATTTCTTAAAGAATAAAGATGAAGTGTTTGATAAGTTAAAGGAATTCAAATCCTTGATAGAAAATCAAACTGATAAGAATATCAAGACCTTCAGATCCGACAATGGTAGAGAATTCACTTCAGGTGATTTCAAGAAACTATGTAGTGATTCATGGATTAAGAGGGAGTTGACTGCTCCCTACAATCCACAACAAAATGGAGTTGCAGAAAGGAAGAATAGAACTATCATGGAAGCAACACGGGAAATGCTTCATGACCAAGATATGCCTATGCATCTATGGGCATAAGCAACTAGGACAGTTGTATATGTGCAAAACATAACACCTCACAAGATACTTGACACCAAGACACTAGAAAAAGTTTTTTCTGGTAAGAAACCTGAAGTTAACCATCTCAAGATTTTTGGCTGTCTAGTATACACACACATTCCAAAGGAAAAGAGGACAAAGCTAGATCCTTCAGGAAAGAAGGCAATCTTTGTGGGTTACAATGAAAGCTCGAAGGATTACAGAATATACTTTCCAGGGTTCAAGAAAATTGACATAAGTAGGGATGTAACATTTGATGAAGACTCAGCATACATCAAATCGTGAAGACACGTGTTGAAGACCATGAAGAACCAAAGGTAACCAAATTTCAAGACACCACTATGAATGAAGCAATTCCAGAAGAAGATCATGAAATTGAAGATCCACAAGAACCTATAGATCCACCCCGTGAGAAGAAATCTCACAAGATGAAACCTGCATGGGATAGAGAGCTCATTCAAGATGTAGAAAGGTATGGCATTCCAGAAGAAGAACACAGAGAAAGGAATAGGACTAGATCACATACCAGTTATGTTTCCTTACTCTGTGATATTATGAACAAAGAACCTTCCAGTTATGAAGAAGCAGTGGAAAAGAAAGAATGGAAGGATGCCATGGTCGAGGAGTACCAGTTGATCATGAAGAATGATGTTTGGGATGTGGTCCCAAGACCTAAAGGGAAGTTTGTTGTGACTTCCAAGTGGATCTATAAGATCAAGCATTGTGCAGATGGAATCATAGAGAAATACAAGGCGAGGTTTGTAGCTCGTGGCTTCTCCCAGAAAGAGGGAATAGATTATGAAGATACTTTTTCTCCTATAGCCAGATACACTTCCATCAGAACAGTACTTGCTCTGGCTGCAGTGATGAAGTGGAAGATACACCAGATGGATGTGAAGATAAATTTCTTGAATGGTGTAGTCGAAGAGGAAGTGCATGTGGAGAAACCACTTGGTTTTGAGACACATGATAGGGAGTCATATGTGTGTAGGTTGAAGAAATCCTTGTATGGCTTGAAGCAAGCTCCTAGGACTTGGTATGGTAGGATGAACAGTTTCCTATCCAGTTTGGGATTTACTAAGAGTAAAGCGGATTCCAACCTTTACTACAAGGTTGAGGAAGACAATCCTGTGATACTACCACTATATGTGGATGACCTGTTTGTTACAGGTGAGGATGGGTTGATTGTCGACACCAAGAGGAAGCTTGCTGCCGAGTTTGAGATGAAGGAATTGGGGATGATGCACTACTTTATAGGCATGGAGGTGTGGTAGAGTGTAGATGGGATCTTCCTTGGACAAGAGAAGTATGAAGTAGAGATCCTGAAGAGGTTCAGGATGATGGACTGCAAGGCCATGGCGACACCTATGGCATCGAACCTGAAGCTTATGTGTGATGCTTCATCTGATCTGGTTGATGTCATGGTGTATTGTCAAATAATTGGGTCCTTGATGTACCTGATGAACACAAGACTAGATATTTTCTTTTCCGTGAACACATTGAGCCAGTTCTTAACGGATCTGACAAGTGTTCACCTGGTTCCTGTAAAGCATATTTTGAGGTACTTGAAGGGTACAGTTGAATATGGGCTCAAGTATGATGCGAATCAAAATTTAACTTAGAGGGTTATGTTGATTCAGATTGGGCAGGTAGTCCTGCAAATAGGAAGAACACTTTAGGGTGTTGCTTCAGTATGGGATCAGGTGTGATCTCTTGGTTTAGCAGGAGGTAGTCCTGCGTAGCACTGAGTACAACCGAATTAGAGTATTTTGCAGCTTGTTCGGCTAGTTGTGATGCAGTATGGCTGAGGAAGCTACTGTCTGAGTTATTCAATCTCCCATTGGATGCTACCTGTATCTATTATGACAACCAGAGTTGTGTAAATTTGTTAGAGAACCCGGTGTTCCATGATAGGTCGAAGCACATTGAGATCAAATATCACTATATCATGGATATGGTGCAGAGAGGAGAAGTGAAGCTCCTGTATGTTGCGATGGATGAGCAGGTTGCAGATGTGTTGACGAAACCACTATCCAGAGTGAATTTTGAGTACTTCAGAGAGAGGCTTGGTGTTCTTCATATTGAAGATACTTCGAGGAAGAAGTGATGGGACACATTTGTAGGAGCCATTCCAAGCATGGTGATAGGAGGATCTTGCCCATGGCTGTGGATGTAAGCGTTGTGTGATGAGCATCAAGATGATGCTCCAGTTACTGCTCTGGATATGCATTAGTTGGATGCTTTGTATGATCAATTGGATCATGTATGATGACATGCATTAGGACAATGCAGTGACGATGATCAAGATGATCATGTGTGATGTGTATTAGGACGATGCTATCGATGATATGCATCAGGACGATGCTATGATGATGATCAGGATGATCATGTACATCAGGATGATGTATGGTGAGTATTACGTTGATACTTTGTGGCCATGGACAGGTTGTGCAGATAAGCATATAATAGTGCCATGGGAGATTTGCAGATACTCTTTTGAGGTTTTTCCTATGGCATATAATAGCACCGTGGGATATATGGAAAATTCTCTTTCGAGGCATTACTTTGGGAGGACATGTAACTAGACCTGGGAGATCTTATCGGTCGTGCTGTGGCACATAAAGGATCCTGGGATACTCTTTCGAGGCTTTGTCCTATGGCATATAATAGCAGCCTGGGATATCTGACAGGTTGAGCAGTACACTCGTAATCAGTCCTAGGATGCTCTTTTGAGGATTTTCCATGACCACATGTAACTAGACCTGGGAGATCCAATAGGCTTAGCAGTACGCTTGTAATCAGTCCTGGAATGCTCTTTCGAGGCTTTTTGGTGACCATGAGTAAGTAGACTTGGGATATCTTGCCGATCGTGCTTCGGGACATAAAGGATCCTAGGATACTCTTTCGAGGCATTGTGGTGGGAGTCACATGTAAGTTGACCTGGGAGATCTTGTAGGTCATGCTTCGGCACATAAAGGATCTTGGGATACTCTTTAGAGGCATTGTGGTGGGAGTCACATGTAAGTTGACCTGGGATATCTTTCCAGTCGTGCTTCGAAATATAAAGGATCCTGGTATACTCTTCCAAGGCACTGTGATGCACGTATTAAGTCCCGAGGATTCCACAGTATGGCCAGTGTTGATGAAGACCTATAGGTGGTGGGCTTACATCTAGCATGAAAAAGGGTTGGCTCTATAGAACTTCCTATGATGAGAATAATTTAGAGATAACCCAGTTATCTAGATGTCGAGTGCAGCAGCAGTGATGATGATGATGCTTCGTGATCCAGTGATGATGATCCAACTCCAGAATTGAAGAATTGCGCCAATATGTATTGATGACCTGTGTCTAGAGAATACCTTCATAGTTAAGAGGGAGTGTTGATGTATTTGTAACTTCAGAGGATATTAACTTGTATATTACATTTGTACTTTATTGTATATCCAACAGAGATGTATTATTCCTCTGATTGGAAGTGTCGTCATTTGTATTTGCAAGTGTCGCAAGTTGCATTGTAAGTGTCGTCATTTGTATTGATGGGTTATTATACCATCAGTGTGGGGTCGGCCCTAGTTAGGTCATGTGGTTGGGTTATTAGGCTTTGTTGATAAGTAGGCCCCAGTGATTTATTGGCAGGTCAAGTCAGTGTATAAATAGAGAGGCCGTGTATCTCATTTTATTCATTCACTCACTTCTCAAGCTCGCATAGCTAAGAGAGAAAGTGGTGCACATCTGGAGGAGGAGGAGCATCTGCTAGAGACATCTTATTGGGTTTGATCCTTGTGAACTTGTATTGGGGTTTATTCTATCTCTGAGGAAGTTGCGGGGTTTTTCACCTTCTTGGTTTTCCTTGGTGAAGCTCTATGTATCTTGTGTGCTTGCATGATTTTGTTTATGATTGATATGCTATAGATATGCTGTACATGTTATTCTCTTAGAGATCCTAATAATAATGGAATGAAATTATCAAAAAATTAACAATAAATTTCCTCAAGTAGCTATTTGGCTGGGGATGTGGAGTGTTTCCATTTAGAGGTTTTAAACCATGTGAAAACATCGGTGTGTTGATCTGTGATATGTTTGTGTGAGATGCTACTCTAGGTGTTCGATCTTTTGGAATTATCATGTGCAGTTGAACATGGCATTAGATCCTTTCTGAAGAGTTGCTTTTGTTGGTGGTCTAGATCTTGAACTAGTGTTGTCTAAGTTGTGAAAGGGCTTCTAGATATTCATTTTATGTACATTTTTGGGCTATGAGAGGTGTCTCATTACGTCCGTATCACCATTTCTAGTGGGGACCAAGTTTCGTTTCATCGAAAAAGGATTCTGTTTGCCCAAGATACTTGCATTTCATCAGATCTAGAGGTATATTGTAGTATTTTTTTAGTTTTGGGTTGTTACCTTCTCTTTCTGCGTATGCTCTTTAGCCTACACCTTGTGCGAGCTTAGAAAATTAGAAACAAAAGAAAAAGGGTTTTCTTTACTGCGTATGTTCTTTTCCATGCACTTTGTGCGACCACGGCAAATATGAAACATTGAGAAAAAATATACAGTTTGGGGAAGCTAACGAGGTCCAACCCCAAATTCGAGGCATATTATTTTTATTTTTTTCTTAGTTTATGTGAAGTGATATGCAGAGAAAAGGTCTTTTCTGGTAAGCATGAACTTCAAGAAAAAACAAGCTTCCTCCTTTCCATCTTTTATGTACCTTTTAATTTTAGCTCACTTGGTTAAAAGTTGCTTTAATTAATAAGAGGTCTTGAGTTCAAGTCTTCTTGTTAGTTACTTTTCTAAAATTGCACGTAATTTCTATCTTTTAGTTATTTTATTGTAAAATTGCATCTCCCTTTAATCATAAAAGTGAGTCACTTAAATTCTTTTAGTTTTTTGCATGCAATATTTAAAATAACATTATTGTAAAAGTGGTTCACATAAGCAACATTATTGTAGAGTGAGTTTAAAAGGTTAATATTTGGAAGGGGGGGTCTTTCTTTTAGTTGTATCAATCCTTTTCATGCCTCGTATTTGTTGGGGTCACCTGGAACCATTTTTTCAATATAGCATAACTTCCTCATCAGGAGTTAGTTTTTAGTGCTAGTTTTTTTAAATAGCCATTTTTTTCGAGATATTTGCATCTAGACCATTGGTTTCTATTTTTTAGACTTTAATTTTACCGTATGTCCTCCCCATGTGATATTATATTTACTAGTTCCAACTATTTCTCATGGAAATATTGTGTGGAGGATTTCCTACGAAGTAGAGGACTTTACCGAATTACCTCAGGGAAAGAAACAGATCCCACTAATGCTGATAAGAAAATAAAATGTGCCAATAAATGTGATGAATCCCATGTTTTGATTGGAATGTCAATATCTATTGATTTAAGATTCCACATATCTGGAATTGATGAACCATATAAATCTTGTGAAAAATTGGAATATTTGTTTGGTAAACACAATGAGATTCGAGGTCATCAACTATAAAATGAGTTCATTTCCTTAAATCCAACTTATTTTTCATGCATTCAAGATTATCTATCTAAGTACAAAACTCGTATGTGTAGAATGCAAAATTAAAAGAGAAGACAAGCAATGCATTTATCATACTCTTTTCAAGCCTAGACCTTCATATTCTGTTTATGTATCTACATTTTACTCCATGAAAGAATATTTGGATCCAACTAACTATAAAGAGCCTACTTTTGAACCCTTTTGTGATTCTTTGATTAGAGAGCATGCTAATCTCATACATCTTGGAATGATTAGTAATGTAGATACATATGACAAGTCCTTGCTAGCACAACAGAAAGAGAAGTCCAAGCATTCCAAGAAGCAAAATATTCACAATAATAATCCAAACAAGGGTCCCAAACCCTCTCATCCATTTATTCTTTAAAAAATGACAAAGAAAACAAACCAAAAGGTAAGAAGAATGTGCGTCATTGCAAATTTTGTGGGAAAGATAATCATGATGAATCTAAATGTTTCAAGAAGATGAAAGCCTTGGAAACAACAATGAAGAAGCATCACATCAGCCTTGATTTGTATTCAAAATCTTCATCTCATGGACATGCACTTTGTGCTTCTGTTTTTTCCTATAATGCATATTCTTCTTCTACTTTGAATGAGTGGCTCATTGATCCTGGATCATCTTATAATATGGCTAAGGATAAAGCCATATTTTCTACTATGCATGAAGGTAAGACCAAACAAATATTTGTTGGTGATCATAGATATCTTAGTGTTGTAGGATATGGAACAGTTTCGGTAGATAATGGACAGTTTAGTGATGTACTATGTGTTCCAAGAATTACCTACAATTTGTTGTCAGTCTATCAAATCACTCATTCTGGTGAAGGTAAAATTGTAACGTTTATGCCTCACAAATTTGTAATCAAGGATTTTAAATAACCTCAGCATGTCCTAGCCACTAGAATTGTTGATGATATTACTAGGTTGTGCAATTTTAACAACTTTGGGTCATCACCTTTTCCCTCAGTTTTTGTATATCATGGTGATGACTTGAACAAACTTTAGCATGAGTGATTTGGTCACTTAAATTATCGCTCATTGCAATAAATATTTAAATAAAATATGGTGATGGGTATTCCAATGGTATCTTGTAGGGATGGTGTTTGTTTCGGTTGTGTACTCAGAAAAAATCATCAGGATGGTTTTGACAAATGTGCCTCTTGGCACACCTCGACCCCCTTTCTAGCTTGTGCATAGTGACTTGTGTGGTCCTCCTCCATCTGTTTCCTCTTTTGGTTTCAAATATTTCTTAAATATCATTGATGATTACTCTAGATGCACTTGGGTTTATTTCCTAAAACTTAAGAGCGAAGTTTTACAACATGTTCTTGGCCTACAAGAACCTAGTTGAAAAACAATATGGTCATCAAATTCTTAAGTTAAGATATGATCATGGGGGAGAATATGTTAACAACAAGTTCACTACTTTCTACACTGAATAGGTAATCCAACAACAACATATTGTTCCATATACACCACAACAAAATGGTGTAGCTGAACGGAAGAAACACACTTTTAAAAAAATGGCTAATTGTATGCTTCAAGGTAAGGAACTAAGTCTTCAAATTTGGGTTGAAGCCATAAATTGTGTAAATTACATATTTAATCACACCCACACTAAATATTTACAAGATATCAGACCAGAATAATCATGGAGTAAAATTAAACCATATGTAATTCACTTCAGTATGTTTGGTAGTGAAGCATGGGCTCATATTCCAGATGAAAAATGAAAAAGCATTGCAGCCTAAAACTGAAAAGTGCATATTCGTAGGATATTATGAAAATGTAAAAGGATATTGACTTCTTAAGCCACACTCTCATGATATAATTATTAGAAGAGATGTTAAATTTGATGAAAATATATTGGCATGCGATCTTCACTCAGCGTTTGTGCCATATTTGGCACGCGACCCTAATTCAATGCTTGTGCATTCTTCTACTCCCAACTTCCTTGACAACATTCCAATTCTAGTTTCTGATGATGACATTGAGGATGAAAAACCATCAACAATGAACACATTCTCAGTTCCAGCAAGCCTCTTCTCTTTTGGCTCAAGTTTCCGAGAATCATGATCTAGAGAATTTTGCAGAAGCTTCATGGAATCCATATTGGAATACAACTATCGATGAATAATATCGTTCCTTAATGGAGAACGATACTTGGGATCTTGTCTCTCTTAAAAAAGGAAGAAAACTTGTCAGATGTAAATGGGTCTACAGAGCTAAGTATGCCTCAGATAGAAGTGTTGAAATACTTAAGGCAAGGTTATTTTCCAAATGTTTTTCCCAAGTTGAATGAATTGCCTACATTGAAACCTTTTCCCCTATCGCCAAAATGAACTCCATATTCCTTGTTCTTTCCCTTGCATCCTTACATAAATGGGAGGTCCATCAAATGGATGTCAAATATTCATTTTTACATGGTGATTTGTAGGAGGAAATTTACATGGAACAACCTCCTGGCAATGTTCAAAATTACTCTAGCCTTGTATGTCACCTTAAAAAATCCTTACATGGCCTTAAGAAATCCCCTTGATCCTAGTATGCCAAAATGGATAGCTTTCTCCTTGATAATGGTTTTTCTACATGTCATTCTAACCCTAATGTCTATACCAAGAAAGTAGGAAACAATCTCATCATCATTGCTCTTTATGTTGATGATCTTATTCTTACAAGTAGCGACCCTAAGGTTTTAACCGATGTGAAATCTAGTCTTAAGAAAAAATTTCAAATGACAGACTTAGGACATTTGCATTATTTTGCTTGGCCTCCAAGTCTTGCAAACCAAAGAAGGAATATTTATTTCTCAGTCTAAGTATGTTTGTGACCTTCTTAGTCGCTTTCACATGTAATATTGTAAGCCAACTCCCTCTCCCTTCTACTATGGAGTCAAACTTTCTTCCACTTTCACTTCACCTGACGTTGATGCCATCGTATATCGCTAGCTTGTTGGTAGTCTCTTATACTTGACTCATAACCGTACTGATGTTTCCTTTTCCGTTGATCATGTTTCCCTCTAAATGAAAAACCCCCATGAAAGTAATTGGAAAGAAGAAAAAATAATACTTTTATATATTCGAGGTACAATTAATTTTGGCATTCATTACAGTCCAGGGGGGACTCCTTTGTTGGTTGGTTTCCCTGATTCAGATTGGGATGACGATCTTGGTGATTAGAAGTCTACTGCAGATTATGTTTTCAGTTTGGGTTCTGGACCTGTCACTTGGGATTGTAAGAAACAACAAGGTATTTCTCTCTCTTCAGCATAAGTAGAGTATCGTGTAGCAGTTAATTCCATCCAATAATCTTTATGGCTTCGATAGATCCTTTTAGAGTTTGGATTCCTGCAGCAGCATCCGAATCCACTTTGGTATGACAATCAAAGTGCCATCAAGCTTGCTAAAGATCCATTTCAACATCAACGTAGAGAACACATTGAGATACATATGAACTTCATAACAAATCATGTTCATGATCGCGTTCTTGAATTGCTCTTTTTCCCTTACAGATGATCAAGTTGTAGAAATCTTCACCAAATCTCTTACAGAAGCGAAATTTTCTAAACTTCGATCTATGTTAGGAGTTCAGGAACTTGTCATAAAGGGAGTATATTCTCTAATGCCTCCTTCCTTTTCCTAATAGTGTCACTTTTGTAAATCCTTCAATACTATCCCAAGTTGTTCTTTAGGGGGGGATGTTAGGATATTTAGACACTTAAGAGTTAGTTAAGATCAACTTGTTATAATATATCTGTTAGGAAAAATGTGTTCTTTAGTATGCATTAGTATGCATTTGTAAATATCTAATCCGACGGTCACGATACATTCTATACATAAAGTGATCTGACGGTTCAACTTATCTTATATTATAACTACCTTTTATATGTGACTTAACACCCGATTGGTCCATGATATCTATTTAAAGAGCATGAAGGGTCACTTTCTAGTTGATTGATTATGAGAAGCTCATTTGTAAATTTCTTTCTTTTGCATAATAAATTGCCTCAAGTAACTATTTGGCTGGGGTTGTGGAGTTAAACCACGTGAAAATATCAGTGTGTTGATCTGTGATCTATTTGTGTGAGCGATTTCTCTAGGTGTTCGGTCTTTTGGAATTATCCTATGCAGTCGAACATATTGGACCAATTGAACTTGAGAAACGTATAGTTGGGATATTATGATCCAAATAAGGTCATTTCAAACCAAAGGTTGGAAAATAAAAACTCAGCATATGAGTGTGACCCTAGAGTATAATGGGAGAGTATAGAGAACAAAAATAGCTAGGAGGAATTCAAAGAGATTAAAAAAACTTTAGATGGACAAGCTGCAACATAGAATTTAGAAGGAATTAAAAGAGGAGCAGAGGAATTAAGAAATGATATGGATATTGATCATGATGAACAAGGACCTCAACCCAAGAATGCCAAAACATAACCAAATGAAGCAGGTTAGCTTTTAGTTGATATGTATCAAGAAGAGAAAGTTTCTAAATCGATAGTTTAGTTTAGTTCTCAACCCATAGCTCCAATGAGACCACCTACCAGATACATACCATAACCTTCATTGGAGTTCAATGTGCCTAAAAATAAAACACGTTAACACCAACTGGACCTATCCTCATACAAACATATTTGTAAGCAGTTTATAGGTACATAAGGAAGGAAGTTGTGTAGGAAATCAATGACGCGAAGTAGTAGGATTTCCCCCCTCATAAGAGAATCCTTACAATAGTTGGTCATGTGGAGAATATATCCAGATATGTAGTGGTGGAACCTAGAGCACATGTCCCAACCAAGCTTAATTATTACCGAGCTAAAGGACACACAATAGACTGGAGTCAGTTCAGAAAATTGGACCAAGTGGATTTTTTCAAACAGACCAATCGGACATGGAGTCTGCACAGAGGTAATTAAATAAGATAAGACATAAATTAATTTAAAGGAATCCCTAGACAAAGTTAGAGAATGATTCAAAGTTGAATAATGGACTATAAGAGCTAAGAAAGTTAAAATAAAATGAACTTGCGGAGAAAGTAATTGCTCGAGGATCAAATATTGATGATGGAAATAAGATAAAATATTTGATAGCTATAAAAGATAATGAGATAACTAATCTAAAGAAGAAACTAAAAATTCTTAATGTTCATCTTGTCCAAATTGCATAAATCCAACAGGTGGAGAAAGAAAAAGAGAAGCTCCTTTCAAGTGTGGTCTGATATAAAAGTTTAGCATAGGAGAGGGAGAAGAGGATATATGATTTGTTAGTACAAATATAAACCCTCAAAATGTAGAGTACAACCACTAGCTCTACTATCCATGTTCAAGCAACAACCATAGATATACAAGTAGATGAGAAGCTTCCTTCAGAGACAGATCAAAATTCCAAAGAGCTAGACAAGAAAATAGCATAGACATAAGCGTTAAATGTAGATGATACGGAGGAAGATGAGGCCCCTCAAGAGCCAAATCAAATAGAGGAAGATAAAGATACCATAATAAAATATTTGGAGGAGGATTTCAACCAAAAAAATGATAAGATTGTTGAACTAGAAGGTGAGGTCAACAAGAAAGCAGATGAGAATTATAATCTAAAGAGGGAAGTTGATGGTGTAAAAGGACAAATCACCTCACTACAGATGGATTCTCAAGGAGGAGACCTACTCAGAAGGACTAATTAAGAGCTCTGGGATAAAATATAACTGTTGTTCCTAAATAAGTGGGATCTATGTGAATTAATGATAGAAGAATTGGAAACATATAAAGCAACCAGAGAGGATATTAAGTAGGTGGAGATTACATTGGGATATAAACCAAAACAGAATAGAGAAACTATTGAATATATGAATAGCATACATACGAAGCAAATAGAGGAGTTACAACTCATAAACAAAACTCGGATAATCAAGATATCCAAGCATATGTTGTTGAAGCAAACTCTCTTTAGAGTGATGCAAAATAGTGCAAATAGTCTAAAATATTATATTACTGCCATCAAAATTATTTTTGGTGGAGTAATAAAGTTGGGGTTTCCATCACTCTGGGATGTAAATGCAGACTTTTGATCTAAAGAGAAATATGAATCCCTTCTGATGCAAAATAGAAATGAAGATCCTCAGGAGGAGGAGTTATAAGGAGTGATTATTGGTGATCAACCAGTGAACATATTAAGATCCATATTTCATATGTGGATAAGATTGTAAATCATTTTTAAGGATTTGGAACTCCTATCATATGAAATACATTCATAGGCCGAGTTGGATTTAAAGAACCTGAAAGCACACAGGATCACTCTAGGGAAAGACTGGCAATTGGTAACCAAATATCACAAAATTGCATTTCCTCCTAAAGCAAAACCAATAGGAAACACTTAAGGGTCATCTCAACAACAGATGTTTCAACGGGAACCTCACACAGCCCAACAATTTGCAAGACGAGTATCTCCATTATCCTTCATGCCACCGGGAAATCAATTTCCAACTGAAGGTCAAGACTATGTAGAATATTGGTAGGAAATGAGTCAAGCTGGAATCCCACCAATTTATATATCAACATGACATAAAATGTACATGTGTGGACAAAAATAACCAAACAAAGAAAATAAGAGAGGTGGTATCTGAAAGAAAATTTGAAAAAAGAGAAAAGTGTCCTAGAGTCAAAGTAAAAAGTTAAAAATGTAAAAAGTCAATTTTGCAAAAGTCATAAAGTGAAAGTCTGTTACAGGTCACTTTAATCTCAACCATATTCAATTAGGCTTAGAGGCCTATATATTGTAATATGAGACACAAGCTTATTGTTGGCAATTTTAGATCTAGAATTTTTCTGTCTATTTTTGTAGAGTCGATGAGTCATTTTTTCCTTGTAAAGTCCTTTCTTAGATATTAAAGATACATAGTGTCACATAGAAGTTTCTCCTCTATTCAAAATCCAGTTTTATATCATATCTGTGTTTATGAAAGGGTTTATCACATGATAAATAAATTTGTTGCAGTAGATTTGGTTTCAATTAAGTATCGATGATGCTTTATTGTGATTAAATGTTGAATGTTATGACATAGATTTGAAATGTGTGTTTTTCTCTAGCATAGTCTTTAAATCTTTAAATTGATACACTATTGTATAGATTTTCTACCCTTATTTTATCCATGAATATCTTGTTGCTTGTAAAAAATCCATATATATACTCATATATTACCTTTCATTTGTGCAAAGAACTGTTGAATACCTTGTTTCAAGGCTCAATATGTTCATGTGTTACTTTGATTTAATAATTTCTCTAGTATGTAGGCACTTCTTGAATTCACTTAAGCTCTCCATGTGTTAAATTCGCTCTCATTTTCCTTATATGTTATGTTATACTTTGTAAATTTGCTTTGCAAATTTACCTTTACACTTGCAAAGTTTGTTCATAATCCTTTGGTTACCATACGAACATCAAGAATGAAATAAAATCACAATTTATCTCACATATACCTTTAATATATATAAACTTTGAGCTTTTATCATGCATAGGCCTATTCTATTTTCAAAATAGTATGCCTATGGGACTAACACAAGGCTTCAATGGTATCTTACGCTAAATAATAGATGCATCATATGTCCTAATATATTCATACTTCCACGAAAATAGATCTATATACTCTAAAAACAACTTTAAGTACCTTTGTTTGACTTCAGCAGGCAGTAATTTAGATAGTTTGATGTATTTGGGATCCTCAAATGTGCCAATATTCAAATTTTCCACATCCTCCTCTTTAGGCTGAACAATGAATTTTGTAGGAATGCCATTTTTATCGAACAACCTTTCTAATGTAATCATATCTTTAGGGGTGAAATTATTCTTTAGTTGCAATATCTTGTGATTTGTCACTTTGCTACTGAATTTTAGATCTACTTTTATCTCAGGCTTGATAGTCCACACCTTCACCTTCATATTGATCTTGATCTATGCAAGTATTGGAGAATTCATCTATCATTTCTATAAAAAAAATTAAACTATTTTTCATCCTTGAATACTTGCCAATGCTTCTAGTTGTCACGGACAAAAGGCCTTTATATCATATCCACGTCATGCTTTAGCCTGATCTCTTTTGGGGTTTCGAATGAACTAGAAGCAATATCTAGAGAATCTTATTTTTTATTCATATCTCTTGAGACTATAGTGATAATAAAGGCATGAAATAAATTTTCTATGAGGCCTGAAGCACCACACTTGGTTTCTATATCCACTTATATTGGGGGTGCTTAGTTTGATACACATGTTTTATTTGTTGTACGATTAATTATGAATTTCCACAAATAGAGATATATGTTATACCCATCCTTCTCATATGTTCTAATACCAATATGAGGGATTCATACTCAACAACATTGTTTCTAGTCTCAAAATTCAGCTTGAAAGATAGAGGGAGTTATTCTTGATTTGGGTATAAAAGCACTACTCATGCGCTTGATTCTATTTTGGATGAATCTCCATCAAAATACATCCTCCAAATATGATGTGCGCATAGGGAATAAATTTGAGCAAGTGAGTTTGTCGTATATCCCTCTTCATATCCTTCATCGAAATCCATAATGTAAAATCCCATATCTTCTTACATAACATACGCAAGATAACTAATGGTAATGTTCTGATTATTGATCACATAGGAAAAAGTAGCCTCTTTGTGTAATATTCTTGTTTCTCCTACAAATAAAGGCACTGTAACATACTTCATATCCATTTGCATAGTGCCTCCCATATTCTTATCCCAATTTCTTGATAACAACATACCATATCTGGTAGGCATATCTTCCACTACCACATCCATCATGATTTTTTGCAACTAGCTAAGCTAAGGTGACCACAAATTATTTAATCAAACCCAAAAATTTCAATTTTTTAGAATCAAAGCTATACAAATCATTATATGATTTAGTGATTTCCAAGCCTAACTACTCCATGATGACTTTTGGCATAAGGTTATGAGAACCACCATAATCTAACATGTAATAGTGGAGTAATTTTTCATGGATGCTCAATGTTATATAGAAATGGGTTGTATGATCATATTTGTCTTCCTCTACTACAAGACCCACTGAAATAGTAGGAATTTCATCAGCTAAGTTTAAGGTATTAGGATTCATAGTAGACGCATAAATATTTAGGACCTTTTTAATTTGATTTGGATAAACAGGATTTTTGGCCAGCTGAGATAGAGGTATTGGAATTTTTTTTTTGGATAGTTCATGCTCAATATAAAAAGAGATGGGCACTTTTATGGTTCTTTTCTTTCAAATTCTACTATTTTAGGAAGTGGAGCTTCAATTATATTTTGTACAACAAGGGATATAGGCTTAGACACTTTGGCATGAGGAATAGCATACATTTTAATAGTGACAAAGCTATCGGTAGATTTAACATGTTTTGAATTTTTAGTATCTTTTCTGGGGGGAGGATATTGTCTTTGTCTTGGTAATAAATTTATTTCTTGGCCTCAAATTATACCTTCTCGTACTTCTTGCTCATTCCGATATACTTATTTTTGTAAATATATCTCATAATATTCCTAAGTAAGATGAATCATGTCATTCCCATCCTAAATCCATAACATCCCTTCAGTTGGTTTTATATACTCCTCATCTGGAGGTACATCTGCAAATTAATTATTATTGTTTTCTCTAACAGGACGCTGTATAGGTGAATCTCCATTTATTATTTATCTATTAATAACCTGAGGGTTGAAAAGAATTCTATTCTGATTAGGATTCCTCTAAATTGCACCTTGGGGATTTCTATTAGAATTCTTTCCCTCAACCTCTAGTCTGGTAATTTTGTTTGGAAGACCTCTTAGTAGTTGTTGACACATATCTTTTGACAGGGGTTCACTTCACACAATCGTCAACAAAACTAAATGCAATATCCCATAGACATTGGCCCAGAAAGGTTTTATCCTTTCTAGCAACACCCGCAGAGTGAGTGAAGTCTCACCCAAGATATCTAAGGGGGTTTGTAGGAACCACGTTTCCGCAGATACAAGAGAACATGCATCATTCACACTCAATCGCAAAGTAACCTGGACGTTGAATTAAACATCATTCCCATCAGAACATACTCATCAGATCTATTGAATAACATATTATAGCAACATATCTAAGTGATCTAAGATACATAACACTAATGTGACATTACAGATTAATTCATAAACCATGTTTAACCATGCTGCGAAATCATATAATCAATTACACTGCGATAACACATAATCAATCATACCGTGACAAGTCAAAAGAGACAACGACATAGTAAAATCAATCCTTCTCATTACTCAATACATCGCAGAAACAAGGATACACATTTGCAGAATCAATACAAAGTCAAATCTGTAGATCGACATCAAGATGAAAAATACAAAAGACACTGAAGGTCAGATTAGATGCCATGTCAAAAATAGATTAGAATCTACTCCAAATATGCACAAAAGATCATGCCCTTAGAAGTACAATTCTACTCCTATTTATAGGCTCACTTGGCCGTTACACTTGGTCCAATTCGCAGAGTGACACATTAATTAATTACGTAAATAACCAACTACTCCACGCTATCCACTTAACTTCCACTTTGTCTGCTCTGCGACTGGTCCTTTACCCTTTTCATTGTCCCTTTCATCGCCAAATGTACCAAAACTTATGCACCTTGACCTCGTTCCAACATGCCCCCATCACAAACTTGTGGCTCGCCCTCGAGCCACCTCATCTAGATGTTGTTGGTGCATTCACCTGCATTTTGAACTCGTTGTAAGATGCCTTGATCTGGTCGATAGCTTCCTTTGTCGTGGATTTGAGCGTTGTGCAGTCTTCAAATTCCTGCTCTATTGGGTGCTCGTCGCCTATATGATGCACTTTCTCCATATTTCCCTTTAGCTGTGTCATTACTGGCATCGCCTCAACTGCTAGTTTCTCTGCTTTCATCTGTAGTTCATCCATCTATGTTGTTCTTCTTTGCTTCCTTATTAATGCGATTATGTAACTCTTTCAACTCTATCACCTTTTCCATCTGCGCCAGTAGGGGCATCACCTTAAGCGATCCCCTCAATGCATCCAACTCTACCTCTGCCTTGCCAAGTTGCACATTTAGCTGGTGCAACTGATCTTCTTGCATGAGACTCCCCCAAAACTGCGACACTTCATCTATTATGCTCTGCGTTGCTTTCTTTAATTCCACAATCTCTATCGTGGCTTCCTTAATTGCGCTCTTCATTTCCTCAACCTTCTATGTTAGTGTGCTCGTCACCTCCCTTGTATGAAATTATTCATTCTCTTTTCAAAGATCTACGATGATTTCTCCCAACCTCAGTGCCTTGGATTACAAAAATATGTCTTTTCCTATCTCTGGTGCATCTTCACATGCCATGGAAATGGCATGTTCCAATCTCCTTCTTTTCTCCACTGCATTTTCTCTTTCATTCATGACCACCTCTTTTTATTCGCGGAGGTGTATGAACTCCTCTTCAATGCTTTTCACTTGTTTCTTATAAGTGGCCATTTGATCATGCAATGATGCCTCACAGTCATTTATCTCTTCACTAACCCCAATGTGAGTGCGATGTAGCATAAACATGGGCATCATGTTTAATTTGATGTTGATGGTGTCTAGTCCTCATAACGCAACACCTAAGTATTTGTTTCTTACTATGATCTCACTAGGTAGCACCTGTACGATCCGTCATTTGGTATCGATATCCACATCGACCCGACGCCCTTTTGAAGCACTTGGCTCTACTTGTCCCTGATTCATCCTTGTTTCCACGATTGCAGTGCTCAACGTCTGCAATAGCTGTGACACTTGGTGAAAGTATTACATCACATGTTGTGTGACTTTTGCGTGGTTCTCCTCTTCCACAGTCATTATCTTCTCAAGCATCTTTTTCATTTGTTCGTAAGGGAGACCGAGAGTAGTACTCCCCTCATCCTTCTCCATCCTATGTTTCGTTCTAGATTCCTGTCGTTGAGCGTCCAGCTCCGAATCTGTCTGGGTGTCTGTCGATACCCCATCATAGATTGTGGTTCATGAATGGTCATCTGCACCTTTATTCTCCTCATCTGATTCCTTCGCTTCAACTTGTGTATTTGGAACATCTATTGGCTGCCCATCCTCAGGGTCCAACAATTGGTATTCACCGACTGGAACCTTCCATTCGTATTTCCATTCTTCTACTATGGCGTCCATTTCCTCTTCGCTCAGCTTCTATTGTGTCGTGATCCATTGGTGTTCAATATCTACGCGTTCTTGGATGAATATTTCTTGTGGCCCTACAGTGAGCTTCGTGATCCTCCGATACTTCTTCGTTGTAGCTTTCGTTAGTCATGGAACCTTCACTGCTTCTATGAATAGTTATTCTAAGTAAATGAAAAACTAAATGTTGTTACCTTTTTGTCTTTCTTTTTCGTTCAATGCCCAAATATTCTGGTATCGTGCCCCTCGACACACTTTTTCTATCTCGGTCTCCATACCCTAATATTGCGTTGGCTCCATCCATGTGACCAGTGCAATCAATAGTAATAGCCACGAGTAGGTGAAGGGACTACCCTTCTCTTGTGTCACCACCACATCTTCCATAAACTCATTAAGTAGGAACAACAATTAGTTCATTTGAACCCCAGCCGCACACTTCTCTATCCATGCGATCACCCCTGATGTGCATTAATTGGGGAAATTATTCCTTACTATATTTATTGCCAGTAGATTCACAACGAGCCTTATAACTTGATCATTGATCATGTTGATCAAATATCCTCGGGTGTTTTTCTCGATCCCATACTTCGTCTTCATCTTCGCAGCTAGCTTCTTGTCATTATCCTTCCCCTGGAAGTACTACAATGGGTCTACCCCTAACTCGGGAAACCCAATGATCTGCGTGATCAAGTCCACAGTGATCACAATATTCATGTCCAGCCATAAGTACCCACCATCAAAGCATACAATAAATTTCTTGATGCATGCATTAACCTCCGTCGATCTCTCGAAGTGTGGCATGTGGATGATGGGTAGCATCCTTGAGCAGTGCAATCCCAATGACCATTTCATTGGTTCCCTCATGATTGGTCCTCCATCATCATTTGCTTTGTCAACAAATGTGTTATGAGTGCACTTCGGATATTCCAGTATATCATGATCATTGTATAGTAGTTTTTTCAATCGCTGCAATACGTCCCCCATGGTGTGGAAACCCTCCGGTGTCACTAGCTAATAGATAGTGCATTTGGTATTCTTGACGAGTCTTATCACTAGAGCTCCTTCCTTTCGCAATTGCACATACCCCTGTATTTCCACTACTGTCGGACCTTGTTTCCCTCCTCTTGATTTCCTTTCTTCCTCTGCAACACCTAATGTGCTCGCTTCTCATCCTGCAGCAACATCCCATGCTGAACTGCAAGTATGATTCGTTCTTCAGTCGGTATCCACTGGTCGGGTGGCACTTTTTTTCTTCCTGAATATTTGCTGTGATTCAATTTACGGTTTCTCATTGACAATGGATGTTGAATTGGGTCATTCCTGCATGCTAGTGCTATAAATCACATGTGCCATCGCAAATCTCTAAACTCACTCTTCACTCGGCTCTGTTATGCAATTTATTCACAACCTCTCACAATGCACAGTGAGTCGAACTGTCGATATGTGCGTGCATTTATAGCTTTTGTTTCTCTCTTCCCATCCATCGATTCGATCTTGGACAATGATTTCCAAATACTCCATCGACTTACCAAGTCCTATGCACTCATTGGTCATTAAATGCTCCTTCATCCACTTGCACCATCGTTCGCTGCGTCTTAACTACAACATTTATTACCTGATGTTGGCAGGCGGTTAGATAGGTCATTATCGCAGCACCGTGAGTGCTGCGATACCGCGAAAGGCGGAAAATGGAGCGCATATGATGATATTTTATGCAAGTTTTGGTCAGTTATGTACCGTATTTTGCGGGATTTTGGGTCATTTGGACCACATTAGTTAGATTTTGGGTCAATGTCGACTAGGAAGTTGTTAGTAAGTGGAAAAGCAATGTAAAGGTGGAAGCCTATATATAGACATAGATTTGTATGTGTTAAATCATCCTGGATTGTGTATGTGAGATCTGGAGATATCTGTGAGATCTGTATTTTTGTGGAGTATGAGCGGAAGACTGAACATTTTGTATCTGGGCTTTTGCGGAGTTAATATGATATGATAGAGCTGTTTTGCAGAATCCCTGTGTTTTTTCTGTTCATTTGTGGTAATTCATGTTGCGATATGACTCTATGAATGATGCGATGTTTCCTTGCTGCAATTAATTCTTTACTATTATATCTTCTATGATGATGAATGATTCTGTTTAATGATGCTATGAATATAAATGATGTTTGAATTAAATGCATAGATCTATTTCTAAAATGTCGCAATAAGTTAAGTAATGAAGCCGCAAACATCCTCCTTCATTCGGTGGAAACATGGTTCTGTTAACTCTCCCTTGAACATCTCAGGTGTGACCTCATCTGCTTTGCAGGTATTGCTGGACGGGGTAAACCTATCTAGGCCGGTGCTCAGGGAGATCGCAGTGGTTTGGGTGTCGACAGTGAGTGGAACCCCTGTCGACTGGGTTGAGTCAAAAAATGGTTTCGTTGTTAGGACCCAGCAGGAAGTGAAAGGAGGATATGTTGTCGCACCCAGCGCAACAGTAGATACAGGACTGGTTTGATCAGAAGTTGTAAGAATTTGCTGAAAAAGAAAGTCAAAACTCTCGGCTGACGGTATATCAATGGGTGGAAATATATATTCACAACGATCCGCACAAGTATTTTTTTTGTGAGTTCCCAGTCATCTTGTATGAGTGGTTGGAGAAGTTGACCTTTCAGAAAAGGAACTTCCAAGGTGGTGAACCGACGACCTGGAACCCAGAGCCGATCCGGGAGCTGCAAGAAGTCAAAAACAAGGTGTCGCAAGTTGTTGAAGTTTGGCCTTACAACATATAAGAAGGCTATATCACTGAATTTGCGGTCGATATGAAAAACTCCTATAGTGAAGCTGAAAGATATTTCTTCCACGGACCACGAGGAAGGTTTCTGCTGTCGCTCCAACTATCTATTAAGATGCTTATTTGCGAGAAGGGTATATTTAAGATGCATCTGGATCAGTAAACAGCTTGGTGGGAGTAGCCCGTGGATATTGCGATAGCAGGGGGAGGGTACATGGAATGATAAGGGGTAGATGGGTGCAGGTCATGACGAGACTATGAGTGAAGTCGAGGAAGATACTGGTATTACAAGGGGAGGAGCAAGGTTTCAACGGGAAAAGAGGCAGAGGACAGGAGAAGGTCCTACTACGATTGAACCGCAAGGCCGCGAAGGAAGACCACATGGGACAAAGCGACCTCGGAGTCTGGACAAGGACAAACAGGCTACGCCCAGGATAGAGGCAGGACCAAACCCCACCAGCAACATGCCCACACCTCCGCTCACTGTCTGTCAACCAGTAAGAAACACAACCTTAACAACACTGTGTCAACAGAACTTGATTGCTAGTAGTTCAGAAACTGCGGGAAGGAAGCCCAAAATGGCAGGCGAGGATACAAAGTTTCCACTATTCCATGGAAATGGAACAGATAATCCTGAACAATACTAGTTCTTATGTTAGGTAGTATGGACTACAAAGCAAATTACTAATGCTAATGCTAAGAAAGGATAGTTAGCAACAACTCTGCGAGGTCGTGCATTAGACTAGTTTATGAAGTTTGTTCTAGTCCCTATAGGAACTCTGGAGAAGACGCTAGATGATATTAGGAATGGATTGATTGCAAAATTCAAAAAACCCAAGTTTGAGGCATAGTACATTACAGAACTAAAAGATATTAAGAAATATCCCAATGAAATGGTGTGGGACTTTGACCAGAGATTCAAGACACTGATGGCGAGGGTCAGCTTCGACATGAGCACTGTCCAACATAAGGAATGGTTCATTGTAGCATTGCTCCCACACATTTGATTACCGCTTATGCAACATAACATTACAACACCAAGTGAAGCTCTGGAGACTGCAATGCGGTTGGAAGCCTCGTCGATTGGTGAAAATGCAGCTGGGATGTCGGAGATCGAGACACAGCTAGATAACCTGACCATACAGCTACAACATCGTAAGAAGGGAAAGGAACAACAACAAGAAGTCTAGTGCACACGATGTCGAGGATAAGGGCATAATAAGGATAATTTCCCAGACTTCCACAATTACCTGGTTTCAGGAGCACCAAATCCATTGAGTGGCGGTGGCATGACGTGGTGTCGTGTCTGTCAGGTATATGGGCACCGCCACGACGAGTGTCAATACATGCAGAAAATGGTCACAAAACTGATAAACCTATATTGCACATTCTACAAATCGGTGGGACACGAAGACAAAGATTGTCGTGCATATGGGTTGCTTCAGGAGCGAATATACGATGCATTCTATGTGAAGGACGACTGACGTACTGTACAAAAACCTCACCCACAACCGCAGGTAGCCCAGCTGCTACCTCAACCGCAAGTGCAGTTTGTACCCCAACAGCAACCACAAAAATTTATGCCATAATATGCTCCAATGGAAATGGCTCCACAACAGCCACAGTACGTTCAACAACCATAGTATGTGCAGCAAGGGAAAGGCATGCAACCAACTCCTATGCAGCAACAGTTCAATCAACCGTAGTACCAACAGCAGGGAGGATTCTGGGGCGGAGGTGGTGGAGGACTTGGTCATGGAGGAGGACGAGGAGGTCGCGGACCTGTTCAGTGCTATCACTGTGCGGTATGGGGCCATTACCAGCGATATTTCCCGCTATTGTAGACACAATGTATGTTTGTTTTTGTTACATACCATACTATAGAAAACTGCCCACAATTGATTGCGCAATGGTAAGCAAGGAATGTTCCACAATTGCAGAATCAGAATCAGGTGCAACAGCCAGTACATAATCAAGTGCAACAGCTGGCGTAAAACCAGAACCAACGTCCAAATCAAAATGCTAACTAGAACGTGAACCAACCAGGGAATCCGCTGCTAAACCAGAATTAGGGTGCAAGTGTTGTGACAATTTCTACAGAGCCAAGGCCACAAGATGCAGCTGTCGCAGTTATCACTCGGGGAGGTGCAACAACAAGAGAGGATAGCCTGCATCCACTTATTCGGTTAGTAAAACAGAAAAAGGTATTGTTTGACATTGATTTCAAGCACGATGCATTCTTCCAGGCGCGATGGGTGATGTAAAAGGCTCAAGGTAAGGCCATCGTCAGTGACATGCCCCCTGTCTTTGATGCCACTTCAGAGGCAGGTCCATTCGCTCATTATGGAACCTTGTAGAAATGTTTTGAGAGCTATTTATTGTTGGCAAGGGATCCCGCTGCTCTTATTGAGATTGAGGGGTTGTTGCAGCGACTGGCCAGGGGACAGCAAGAGTCTGCGGTAAATTCTTTAAAGTGGTGGAAGACAAGTAAGAAGATGCATATGAACATTCAAATTGGAGACTATGATGTTAATTCCATTATTCTGGATCTTGGTTCAGATGTCAACATCTTAACCAAGCAAGCATAGCAGAAAACGGGGATCCCCCCATTGAGCTGGTCTCCTGTATAGTTCCGGCTAGCTAATCACGCCAAGGTGACACCGATTGGGAGATTTCCACGCCTGGTGGTGGACATTGACGGAATGAAGACTTATGCTGACTTTGACTTCATCGAAGTAGTTGAAGGGGGAAGCTCTTATCCCACTTTGTTATGGATTGGATGGGATAACGATAGTGGAGCAGTAATCAACTTTAAGAGGCAAATGATGACTTTTGAAAACCGTGATCTCAGAGTTATAGCTCCATTGGATCCGGCTGAATGACGTAGATACATTGAACTAGTGAAGGAAGAAGATCCCAGTGGATGGGACCATGCATTCAGTATTTCAGAAGATTATATTCATCCTACTACCAATGGTGATCTTGGATGGCACAGCGACAACTCCGCATCTTCTGACTTTGACGATGCTATAGAACATTGGCAGAATCGATTGCATGAGGTGTTTCTCCTCAAGTGTGGGATAATCACACAGTCATTATGTTGTGCTGCGACTGAAACAGTTACACTACCGGTATATGATGGGATGTCTGGCTTATCTGACTTTCTGGCGGTGTTCGATGATAAAGTCTTAGAACCACAGGGACTACTGGCATTGGAGGAAGCATTGAAGGCTGCTCTAGCACGTTGGTAGGAGACACATAAGAAATCGATCGCAGGCTGGTTGCAGTGTTAGCGTTTGATGACGGTTCATTTCGGTAATATTGAGGTTTACCACACAGGGAAATATGATGTTCGGACTGAACCTGGCAGTCATTTGATGGAATGTCAGACCTTGTGGGCATCGCGACCAAGAGATGAGTGGGTGCATTCCTTTGTCCATACTTTGGACTAAATGCCGCGATCATGGTATACTGCAGCAGAATAGCAGGGAGAAATTAATACTTGGTTGGAGTTGACAGTTTGTTTAACTCATACATTCAGTTTTGCAGATCCCAACCCAGATGTCCATAACGCGTTGCATCTCATCCGCGATGTAGCTCTGAAGGTTGTTCGAGTGGCATATCCTATTGATCCGCATATGCACTGCCAGATGCAATCCACGATGGAATGCTATAATATCACTAGTGGGCCAGAAGACAGTGATGATCAGCGGAATGTCATTATTCCAAAATCTGAAGGAAGTCATGATATTGTAGCACCTGATGCGCCAAGTGATCCGATCAGTCAACCGCTGAAGCTCCATAAAGTCAATATTGGGATGGAGGCTAGTCCCAATTTCATGAATGTTGGGGATTATTGGGATGATGAGATGATGGGAAAGGTCACTGACTTGCTGCATGAATTCCAAGACCTATTTCCTATGAAGTTTTCTGAGATGAAAGGTATTTTGGGCGACTTAGGGGAGATGAAGATCCTATTGAAACCAGATGCTAAACCAATCCAGAAGCGACCCTAACGAATGAATCCATGCCATAAGGAGAGGGTCAAGGTAGAAATTGATCGCATGTTGGATTCTGGTATTATTGAAATGGTTAAAGAGTCAAAATGGATTAGTCCTATGGTAGTGCAAGACAAGAAGACTGGTGAAGTGTGCATTTGTGTCGATTTGTGGATGTTGAATGATGCCTTCTTACATGATCCCTTTCTGATCCCGTTTACTGATGAGGTACTCGAAGGTGTGGGTGGCTAAGAGATGTATTTGTTCAAGGATGGGTTCTCTGGCTATCATCAGATCCGAATTTCCAAGGAAGACTACCATAAGACAACTTTTGTAACAGAATGGGGTTATTTTCAGTACACATTAATGCCGTTTGGGTTGAAGAATTCACCTGCGATATTCTCACGGGTTATTGTTTCCGCGTTCAAAGAGTTCATTTAGAAGTTTTTGTAGGTATACATGGATGACTGGACAATCTATTGTTTGATTAGTGATCATCTGGAAAACTTGTGATTGATGTTGGAGCACTGTCGACAGCATCAGATATCGCTAAACTTGAAGAAGTGCATCTTTTGTGCACCATTTGGCATACTACTGGGTCACATTGTGTGCAAGCAGGGGTTAGTCGATCCAACAAATATTGTGCTTATTCTGAGCTTAACACCGCCAACTAATGTTCAGAATTTGAGAGCGATGTTGGGACACACTGGGTATTATCGCAAGTTCATCAGGGGGTATGCAGCGATCACCGCCCCTATGGAAAAGTTATTGAAGAAAGATGCGGTATTTCAATGGATCCCTAAATGTCAAGATAGTTTTGAGACTCTGAAGGCTAAAATGGCTTCGGCACAAATACTATTATTTTCGGACTAGAGTAAGGAATTTCATGTCCATGTCGATGCATCATCGATTGCACTGGGAGTAGTGCTTTCCCATCCAGGAGAGGGGGATCTAGATCACCCCATTGCTTTTGCAAGTCGGAAGTTGTCATCAGTAGAAAGGAACTATACCACTATAAAGAGGGAAGTCCTATCTATGGTATATGCACTGCAAAAGTTTCGGCACTACTTATTGGGAAGATACTTTAATATGTTCACAGACCATTCTGCCTTAAAGTACCCAGTCAATAAGCCTGTGTTGGGGGGGAATATATATCGCTGGCTACTTCTTTTTTAGGAGTTCGATTTTGAAGTGATTGTGAAGCCAGGATGGTTGAATGCTAAACCTGATCATCTATCACGGATTGAAACAGGAGAGGAGCCAACTAACATCGAAGATGGGTAACCTGATGCGCAACTTTTGAAGGTTGAAGTAGCCGATGGCTACTTTGAAGAAATCATTCAGTTTCTGGCAACAGGTACCACACCCAAGGAGTTCACCGCTATTCAGAAGAAGAAGTTGGTGCTCAAGGTTGTAGATTTCTAGTTAATTGCAGGCGAGTTATATAAATTGGGCTCCAATGAGATATTGTGGCATTGTGTTTTTCCTCAAGAGCAAGGGCAGATATTGTCAGAAGCACACGTAGGAGTGGCTGGGTGGCACTATGGCGGTCGAGCGACATCCAGGAAGGTGCTTCGGGCAGAGCTCTGGTGGCCCACGCTGCACAATGATGTGACAAACTATGCGCAGTCTTGCGATGTTTGTTAGAGAACTAGGAAGCCATCTAGGATGGACGAGATGCCGCTGATGCCTCAACCAACATTGCAGCCATTTGAAAAATGGGAAGTGGATTTTGTGGGACCAATCAACCCACCTGGGAAGCGCACTAGTGCAAGATACATCATCATGACGATGAATTATTTGACAAGATGGGCAGAGGCTACACCAGTCGTTGATTTTTCCACGGCGACAACCACGTGTTTCTTGTTCGACAATATTGTCACTTTCTTTGGCTACCCCAAGATATTGTTGAGTGATCAAGGCATCCATTTTCTCAATTGCACCATCAACACATTGACGGAGGAACTGCAGATACAACACAAGAAGAGTACGACGTGTTAAATTTTCAGAATTTACTTCAATATGATCTAGGATCTTAACTAAGAGAACAACATGTACAACAAATCTACAACATATCAATCATGGACACAATAATGCAAGCACAAAAGAGACACAGAGTTTACTTGGGAAAAACCATAAAGGTGAAAAACCCCAATAACTTCCTCAAAGATAGATAGAGCAATGATACAACCAGAATAAAAGAGATAGTCTTCTCCTAGCAGCAGAGCCTCCTCCTCCACAAGTGCGCCACTCTCCACAGTGTGAGTGAGAGAATAGAATGTGTAAAATGAGAGAGACACACTCTCTATTTATACACTAACTTGACTTGACCTTTACTCAACTAGGTCGGCCTTAACTTAACCACTTAACATAATGATGACTCGGCCGACCCCCACTAGGGTGGTCTAATAACCCTTTGAACCACATGGCCGACCACCAATAGGGTGGTCTAATAACCCTTTGACCCACATGACTTATACAGGGCCGACCCTAACAAGGTGGTCTAATAACCCATCAAGTATAAGTTACGACACTTACAATATAAATGACGACACTTCCGTATAGAGGAATAATAACATCTCTATAGGAATACAACCACTTATGTATAGAGGAATAATAACATCTCTATAGGAATACAATATACATATATGTGAAATACATTCTGAAGTCACATATACATCAACACTCCCTCTTAACTAGGAAGGTATTTCTTGAAACAGGTCTTCTAGCACAAGTCATCTTCTTTGGATCATCGTCACTGGATAATCATCATCGAGTCATCATCATCATCATTGTTGCTGCTATGTCAATCAATCTATGAATCTACTCGTCATAGGAAGTTCTACAGAGCCAGTCCTTTTTCATACTAGATGTAGTCCCACCACCTGCAAGTCTTCATCATCTATGCGAACGGTCTGATAGAGGTGGCCTCTCAGGACTAATTTTATGTGTGGATGCAATACCGGAAAGAGTATCCCAGGAAAATTTATGTGCCTAAGCACGACCAACAAGATCTCCCAGGACTGATTACATGCATCTCCTCCACAATACCTTTAAAGAGCATCCCAGGAACATTTATGTGTCGTAGCACGACTGGAAAGATCTCTAAAGAGCATCCTAGGACTTATTACGAGCACACAGCTCAACCTCTCGGATCTCCAGGACTGATTACATGTGGATAGACAAAACCTTTAAAGAGCATCCCAGGAACATTTATGTGTCGTAGCATGACCGACAAGATCTCTAAAGAGCATCCCAAGACTAATTACGAGCAGACAGCTCAACCTCTCGGATCTCCAGGACTGATTACATGTCTCTGTAGTAATACCTCATCCCAGGACTGATTACGAGCACACAGCTCAACCTATCGGATATCTGAGGATTGATTACATACTACATAGCAATACCGGAAATAGTATCCCAGGAACATTTATGTGCTGCAGCACGACCGACAAGATCTCCCAGGACTGATTAGATGTTATTTGCACAATCTGCCACATATCATCTCTGACCTCCAAGTATCAACCTGATACTCATGACCCAACGGATCATCATCGCACAAAGCATCATCCTGATGCTCATGATCACATTGATCATCATCACTGTATCATCCTGATACATATCATCTGGAGCAACACCCTGAAGCTCGTCATCATGACCATCCTAATCATACAATGCATCCACGTGATGCATACCAAGTATCTACCTGATACATATCATCATTCATGATCCACTTGATCATACAGTGTATCCACCTGATACCAATACAAATACATGATACATATCAACATACATGATCTACCTGATCATACAATGTATCCACCTGATACATATACAGATACATGGTCCAAGCATCCGACATGATGCATATACAAAATACATACAAATGATCCAACCGATCATATCCAGCATCCAACATGATGCGTACATACATATACATATAAATGATCCAACTGATCATATCCAACATCCAACATGATGTGTACATACATATACATATAAATGATCCAACTGATCATACAACGCAGAAACTAGAACATCATCCCGATGCTCATCATCCCGCGCTTACATCCACAACCATGTGAAGGATCCTCCTTCCAACATGCTTGGAATGGCTTCAACAAATGTGTCCATGACTTCTTCCTGGAAGTGTCGTCGATCTGAAGAACACCAAGCCTCTCTCTGAAGTACTTGAACTTCACTCTGGCTAGTGGCTTCGTCAGCACATCTGCAATCTGCTCGTCTGTCGCAACATAAAGGAGCTTCACCGCTCCTCTCTGTACCATATCCATGGTATATTGATATTTAGTCTCTATGTGTTTCGACCTGTCATGGAACACCGGGTTCTCGGATAGCTTCACACAACTCTGGTTATCACAAAAGATACCAGTAGCCTCCAGCGAGAGATCAAATAACTCAGACAGTATCTTTCGGAGCCATACTGCCTCACAACTAGCTGAACATGCTGCAACATACTCTGCCTCGGTTGTACTCAATGCTACGTAGGATTGCTTCCTGCTAAACCAAGAGATCACACCTGATCCCATACTGAAGCAGCACCCAAGAGTGCTCTTCTTATCTGCAACACTGCTTGCCCAGTTTGAATCAACATAACCCTGTGGGTTAAACTTTTGATTCGCGTCATACTTGAGCCCATAGTCAACCATACCCTTTAGGTACCTCAGAATATGATTTACAGCAACCAGGTGAACACTCCTTGGATCTGTCAGGAACTGGCTCAATGTGTTCACCACAAAGCAAATATCTAGTCTCGTGTTCGTCAGGTACATCAAGGACCCAATCATCTGATGATACACAGTGACAACAACCGGATCAGATGAAGCATCACATAGAAGCTTCAGGTTCGATGCCATTGGTGTGGCCATAGCCTTGCATTCCATCATCCCAAACCTCTTTAGGATCTCTACTGCATACTTCCCTTTTCCAAGGAAGATTCCATATGCACTTTGCCACACCTCCATGCCAAAAAAAAATAGTGCATCATCCCCAAGTTCTTAAAATCAAACTCGGCACCAAGCTTCCGCTGCATGTCGGCAATCAATCTATCCTCACTTGTTACAAACAGGTCATCCATATACAAAAGTAGTATCACTGGATTTCCTTCCTCAACCTTGTAGTAAAGGTTGGAATCTGCTTTACTCTTAGTAAAGCCCAAACTAGATAGAAAGCTATCTATCCTACCATACCAAGTTCTGCACATATATGAGTCCTTGTCATGTGTCTCAGTACCAAGTAGCTGCACCACATACACTTATTCTTCAACTACACCATTCAAGAAAGTGTATCTTCCTCTTCATCACTGCAGCCAGAGCAAGCACTGATTTAATGGAAGTGTATCTGGATACAAAAGCAAAAGTCTCTATGCTACCACCTGCATCATGCTTGATCTTGTAGATCCTCTTGGAAGTCACTACAGAATCCCCTTCAGGTGTTAGGACTACATCCCAAACATCTTCATGATTGACTGGTACTCCTAGATCATGGCATTCTTCCCAAATCCTGGTAACTTTGATATCTTCAATATTTTCAATAGATAACTTTGTTGCTGAAAAAATGTTGTAGTTCTTCTTTTGTAGGTGATGGTATACGATCTTTCCTACACAAAAAGTTAAATTGCATGATTAGAAAACATCTCATAGTTTTCAGAACAAATTCTTACACATAAAGAAATATGTCATACAGTCATGCAATTATCTTAGCCAATGCTTCAATACAACATTTATCCATATTCCGCAACTTTCTAGATGCCTTCCAATCTCTACCAGAACATTGTTAAGAGTGTGCACAACTCCTAACATGTCAGCAAGGAGGTTTCATTCTAGATAAGTAGAAATGGAATGTTGTACAGTGCCATAGGCCACTTACCCATGTATATTAGTAGTATACTGTTCATCAATGCAACTATTCTAATATGCATAATACACAACCTAATTCTAGGAACATAAGCATATACATCATTCAATAACATTATGTAAGAAATGACAATTCAAATACTTATCTTTGTTTGGTTGCTGGGTGGACTCCCTCTAAATATTTGCAACTCCATTTTGATGTGGATTCTGAGAAGTTGTCAACTTCCTCTGAAATCTGCATCCTTGTAGAAAATACTGAAGTGTGCTCCTTTGCTTTCTTGCAGGAACAACTGGAGTGTGCTCCCTCTTGATCTTTGCTTCCTGGATTACTTATCCTTGAACTTACATCCATCCTTAATCACTATGCATGCTTATTAATATCATCATTGTGTTATCCTTGAGGTCTCATACATAATCACACATTTATTAGTATAATCTTAATACTATCAAAACACAATAATCTTAAACATGTATATTCATGATCATTCACAGATAATAAACATTAGTATTCAAGGTTTCAGGGAAGTCTTCTTTTACTCATGCATATTCTTATTTGATCATAGGACTCTTCTGATTAGTTAAATGATCAATGCATAAACCCGTGATTACTCAAACCTATACCTTCATGATTCTTCTGGTTAGTCATACCATCAATTATGGTAAGAAACATAATATGCATACAACCATAACTATTGAAACCTATGACTTCATGAATAATCATTATCAACAACACAACAGTATAAGATCCTAAAACAAGGTAGGATTCTAGCTTGATATAGGAAAAACATACCTGAATTAGCATGCTAGCTAGTTATGTCTAACATACCCACATAATGTCTTCTGGTTCTCTTCAGTGACTTGTGCTAGTAACCTGCATGTCTCATAGGTTAACCTTTGTAGGGCCACGTTATACATACCTCGAAAGTAGATCTTCTATGAGATCCATGACAATGGATGAATCTTTGTCTTCATGTCACAATGATCATATGTTCTTGAAGTAGAACATGATTTGTCTTTCTTAGTGTACCTTTTATGTTAGCGAACAACATAAACCTCATACAACATCACAATGCATTAGTACATTCATAAGTGTCAAAACCTTAATCAATGATTATCTTCTATTAAGGTGATACAACAAGTCCAGTAATTAATCAAGATTGTACTGTAATGATATGAAGACAAACATATGATAAACTTAACCATGAAACATACCTGTAAGCCATACCTGTCAAGATTGCTTGTAATCTTCTTATGGAAGGACTTAGCCTCATCTCCCTCTGAGACAGGAAATTCTTCACTTATGCAGGTGACCAATCCATCTTCTTTTAGGATTAACCCAAACCACTTGATTTGCAAGAACTGGACCTGGTGCTGGATTAGGGTTTGTTAAGAAACCCCAAAAATTCAAACTTTGAATTTCAAACTTCCGAAAGGATAGAAATATGCGCCTTGATGAGCTGATCAAGTTGGTATATTCAAAATTTGAAAACTGCAAAGTTTCACCCCTCGAAATTGCCTTTTATATTTCTGGATTCACTGGGGAGGACCCTGAATTAGGTTTTGAGTTTCCTGGAGCTTCACCCAACCAAAATATTTGATTCAAAACTCTAAGCTTCGATTTTTCTGAGGAGCTTCCAGCCGTGGTCACAGATTCCAAAATTCCAATTTTTGCAGAAGCCCTAATTTTCCATCTTTCCCATCAAAGTCTCGAACTAGGGTTTGATCAAGCCTGGCCTTTTGCCCAACCAACAAATCTGATCTTGGTCTCTAAATTTTGATTTTTATGAGTAGAATCTAGCCATGGTCTCCAATTACAAAAATTCCAACTTTCTCCAAAGCCCTAAATTCTAGAAGCCATGAATGAAGGTACTCAAAAATAATTCTCTATTGACAGAAATATGTACCTGATTTTTTCTAGTGTAACTCTAAACTTTTTGATCCACAGGGTATGACATTTTTTTCTTAAATAGCCCAACCTGTTATCTTTCCATCCCGACAGGTCTGACCTCAATTGGATTCTTTGAGAGAGAGTTATGCCAAGTGTTGCAACGTGACTTGTTTATGGGATAATACAGGAGAGAAAACTTGTACGATGTGCCACGTTTCACTGGTTCCACTTCGGCCTCTGAAACGTGTTTTTGAGATATCCCAACCTGTTATCTTTCCATCCCGATAGGTCTGACCGCAATTGGATTCTCTGAGAGATAGTTATGCCAAGTGTCACAATGTGACCTGTTTATGGGATAATACAGGAGAGCGAACTTGTATGGCATGCCACGTGTCACTGGTTCAACTTCGGCCTCTGAAAATTTTTCATGATATAGTACAGTCTGTTTAATACTTGTCACTTTTTATGAAATTTCATTTGGATCTTCCTAGCCCAAGTTATGACCTTTTCCCCAAGGTCACCTGATTTTGACTCAGATTTGGAAGAGGCAGAAATCCTATATTGTACAGATCATAAATCACAAAGTACAATGAAATAGAGGTTGTCCTTTGGACATAAGGTACATGGGGATCTGATCTATGACCTGTAAAATTTTCAGATCTGAAAACGTTTCCAAAACATATTTATAGCGAAAGTGCTACGATGACTGGTTTTTGCTATATCAAGCCCTAGCATCGTAAGTGCAACAAGTGTCATACATGCCATATCATGCCTTCTTTCATGATAGCTCTGATACCATGTTAAATTTTCAGAATTTACTTCAATATGATCTAGGATCTTAACTAAGAGAACAACATGTACAGCAAATCTACAGCATATCAATCTTGGACACAATAATGCAAGCACACAAGAGACACAGAGTTTACTTGGGGAAAACCATAAAGGTGAAAAACCCCAATAACTTCCTCAAAGATAGATAGAGCAATGATACAACCAGAATACAAGAGATAGTCTTCTCCTAGCAGCAGAGCCTCCTCCTCCACAAGTGCGCCACTCTCCACAGTGTGAGTGAGAGAATAGAATGTGTAGAATGAGAGAGACACACTCTCTATTTATGCACTAACTTGACTTGAACTTTACTCAACTAGGTCGGCCTTAACTTAACCACTTAACATAATGCTGACTGGGCCGAACCCCACTAGGGTGGTCTAATAACCCTTTGACCCACATGGCCGACCCCCAATAGGGTGGTCTAATAACCCTTTGACCCACATGACTTATATAGGGCCGACCCCAACAAGGTGGTCTAATAACCCATCAAGTATAAGTTACGACACTTCCGTATAGAGGAATAATAAAATCTCTATAGGAATACAACCACTTTCGTATAGAGGAATAATAACATCTCTATAGGAATACAATATACATATATGTGAAATACATTCCGAAGTTACATATACATCAACACGCCATATCTTCCGTAGGAAAATGGCACGGTGGAAGCTTTCAACAAGATATTGGAACATGCGCTGACAAAGGTGTGCAACGCGAACCGTGATGACTGGGATCTGAAAATCCCAATAGTCTTGTCGGCATATCACACCACATGTAAAAGGTTGACGGGACATACACCATTTAAGCTGGTGTATGGACAAGAAGCGATTATGCCTATGGAGTACATCGTTCCGAGTCTGCGCATAGCAGTAACAACAGGTATGGATGCTGCAGTGGCATTGGAAGAACGTCTAGCGCAGTTAGTTGAATCGGAAGAAGATCACTTCATTGCAGGATTCCACCAGGGTGTGGAGAAGGATCGCCAGAAGGCTTAGCACGATCGCCACATAAAAAACAAACAGTTTCAGCAGGGTGACTTGGTGCTATTGTATGAAAGCAAGTTTATGAAACAACCAGGAAAATTGCAGATGAATTGCCTTGGTCCATATCGCATCAGCTGCATAACTTCAGTAGAAGCAGTATAGTTGCAATAGTTAGACGGAGCAATGCTCCCCAAGTTGATCAATGGTAGAAGGTTGAAGCCCTATAGCTTGCGATTAGAGAAGCCCGATGCCTGATTTGCATCAGTAAAAAAAAAATGCAGGTTGATCGGTGGCAGGATGGTGCACCAACAGGCACAGAACGCGCAGGAAGGGAGGTTTGTGCCACACATTAGGAGCGGTCTGCGACAATGGCAGGATCGCGACTGGGTCAAATCAACAATAAATGCTGAAATTTTGAGACATTTAATTAACGACACTTGTTCGAATGATGGGAATTAATGGTGGATTCGACCAATCAGATGACGGTATCGATGGCCGATTTGGGTCATTAATGCAGGATCTAGTTATGATTAAGAGGGATTCGGTTGGGCGCTATAAGAATGGGCCGAAGTTGTTCGGAAGGCACCATTTGTGACAAGTGAGTTCAGTTGTTAGTTGAGGAATTGTGCAAGGTTGGAGTGTGTTGCAGAGAGCAGTTGAAGTGTGTTGGGAAAGTTTTGGGTTGAGCAAGGGTGAGCCAATTGTTGGCATTGCGAGAATTGAGTGCAGCATGCCAAGTGAGCCGAAGACGGTGGGGATTTTCAGTGAAGCCGAGTGACCCCTAATCCTTGCTCCTATTGAGGAACAGGTCAATTTAGTGGACAAAGTTGCTAACATGCCAGTGGGATCGTCCTCTGTGGTGCACCAGAAGAGAGGAGGGATGTAGCTTAGCTCCGAGCAGCCTGAGAAGCAACACACCCATTCCATTTCCCAAGTGCCGGAAGGAGTCCCTGCAGAGAGCCCGTCGAGCTAGTGGGTTGTGGAATCCACAGTACGTGCTGGCGTTTTTGTTGCAGACATCCCAGGTTACCGAACTCCATGTCGAGCTGGGTTGTATCCATGGAAGGTCACTAAGAACCAGCAGTATCAGATACGGATACTAGCAATCCCTCCAGGCATGAGTTGTACCACTGACATCGTACTGGCGTTGATGCAGCTGCGGTATGATGATCACGACTTGCTAACATTGGAAGATGTTATGACGGAACCCTTTCAACCACGAGCATGAGGGGAGACCGGTCTGGTGCCCCGCATTCCAAATGACTGGGCGCACGGTTTGACGAAGTCTGGGCTGTTGGGGTTGATCTACATGCCACATTTTGTGTGGTTGATGGAAGACAACGCTTGCGTCAAGAAGCTGCTGGCCTGTTTTCATGTCGGGGTGTTATGGTTGGATAGGCAGGTCACTGTGGCGGTGGACCTGATCTCTGAGATTACAGGCTTTCCCAAGGATGGGGTTGACAGTTGCAATACTTCCATGGGAAGAACAATGACAAAACTCTCGCGGCCAGGTTGCAGAAGCGGTGCATAAAGATGGATGGGCTTACCGCTTGGACACTATCAACGAGCCCATAGTCAAGATTGGGGCACGAATCTTGGCCACCAAAATCCTGCGGAACGCTCGACCCAATCAAGGAAACTCAGGGGTTGTCACTTGTGAGAAGCTATGTGCGGCAGGTGTACATATGAACTGGTCCCTGTTTTTACTTAACCAATTGATGGAGGATGCACTGGTAGCCCAAGTAGGATAGTGCTCATTCACGTATAGATAGTTGTTGATACTAGTCACATTGGTTGCCTGGTTGGAAGACAACGATTATCAAGGAATGGAGGTGGATGTAGTGGAAGAACGCAAGGGACCGCACTACTAAAACTTGTGGTGGGTACAGGAACCAGAGCGACTCAAGGATTATGCCATACAGTTCTAGCTTTAATGGGAAGCGTTGTAGGCGACCGCTGAGTGGATTCTACAGTTGACTCAGACCACTGTTGAGAAGTATAAGGGGATTTACCGATTCGCACTCGACCCACACAGTATCTATGTACAGGCGTGCCATGACATGGATAAGTTAACAGATGAAGACTTGGATCCGATCATCGACGACTAGCTGATCGAATGGCGCATACCAGTTATTCATGAGGAGGAATCTAGGAGGATACCATCTGATGTTCCAGCCATGGATGAACCACTTCATATGTTAGATGAGGAATCATCGCAGACCCCTTCATAGGATGAGCATAAAGTTGAAGAAGGAAAAATGAAAGGACACCGGGACCATGGGACAATTAGTGGGATTCCCTTGTCGTCAGAGGCGTAGTTGGGTCGACTAATACTAGAAATCACTAATTCATCCATTGCAACTCCTAGAACATTGATGGTGAAGGCGGATAAAGGTTTCCATGCACTCACTGCCCGTTCGTATTCCTTGTGCGATATGGTGGTGAAGAAGGCACCGAAAGAAGCATCGATGCAGCCACTTGGCACAATCGGTACTGATCCATGGGTCAGGAATGTTGATATTCCCCTAACTGCGATTGTGACTGACGATGAGGATTTGAAAGCCTTGCTGCAACCATTAGAGAAAGTGACCATCGATGTCAATGCACTTCCAGTGAAGGTGTTGACAACTATGCAGGGGGTTTCCAATAGGGAGATAGCCGACAGGATGCACGAGATCAGCGGTAAGTGCCTACACTTGCAGGAGATCAAGGCAGCTGCAAAGGAAGTAGATGAAGAGTTAACCGGGAGGGATTCTTCAGCATGACAGGATGTGGACGAGCTTGAAGAGGACATCAAGAAAGAACGATCTGATAAGGCTTGAGTGATTGAAGAGTTAAAGCAGGAACATAATAGCCTCATTGTGGAAAAGGCCACCTTGTGGGATCAAAACGTGCGGGTAGAGATGGTTGTTGCTGAAACTTGTCACCATGTGTCGGATCCCACCGCAGAGTTGGAGGTGATTCAATGCGTGCAGCGACTTGGGGCTTTCATTTCCCAGTTGCGGCACGACAATCAAGAGCTAACAACCTTGGTGGACCTTGGTACACCCCAAGCACAGGTATATGACTGAAAATGGGCTATTGAGGAAGTAGCAACACAGATGGGGGAGCTGGAAATGAAAGCAACAAAACTCACAACCGACACTATACAATTTTGGGGACGATTGTTCATGACGAGCAGATTGAACAATTGACCAAGCTTCAGCAGGAGGCGGAGGGGAAGTTAGTGATAATAAAGATGGTGATGCGTACGATGTCGCCAATGGAGCAGGTTTCCAAGTCCGCAGACTTAAAATATTTGCAGCAGCGCATCACCAAGGTCAACGAGCGTCAGAAGAAGCGCATTGCGCAGCTGGAGGAGTTCCAGGAAGTTGGTGGTTAGTTTATCACTAAAGCCGGTGAAGTACTCTAGGATGTACATGAAGGTCACCAACAAGTTGCGGCGAAGCTAACTGAGCATCCATCTGCCCAGGATGTGATCGATAGTCAGGCGGTGGCTATGGAAGCAAATGAGCAGGGGACGACAGTCGATCAATAGTACGAGGATTTCAGGGTTAAGACCATCGAGTACACCATGTCCTGCTGATGTGGCTCGAGGGAGAGCCACAAGATTGTGTTGGGGTCCTATTGGTAGGCGGTTAGATAGGTCATTATCGCATCACTGCAATATCACGAAAGGCAGAAAATGGAGCGCATATGATGATATTTTATGCAAGTTTTGGTCAGTTCTGTACCGCAGTATGCAGGCTTTTGGGCCATTTGGACCACATTAGTTAGATTTTGGGTCAGTGTCGGTTAGGAAGTTGTTGGTAAGTGGAAAAGCAATGCAAAGGCAGAATCCTATATACAGACATAGATTTGTATGTGTTAAATCATCTTGGATTGTGTATGTGAGATATGGAGATATCTTTGAGATCTGCATTTTTGCGGAGTATGAGCAGAAGACTGAACATTTTGTATCTAGGTTTTTGCAGAGTTAATATGATATGACAGAGCTGTTTTGCGGAATCCCTGTGTTTCTTCTATTCATTTGTGGTAATGCATGTTGCAATATGACTCTATGAATGATGCGATGTTTCCTTGCTACAATTAATGCTTTATTGTTATATCTGTTGCAATGATGAATGATTTTGTGGAATGATGCTATGAATATAAATGATGTTTGAATTAAATGCATAGATCTATTTCTGAAATGTCGCAATAATTTAAGTAATCAAGCCACAAACATCCTCCTTCATTCGGTGGAAACATGGTTCCATCAACTCTCCCTTGAACATCTTGGGTGAGACCTCATCTGCTTCGCAGGTGTTGCTAGACGGGGTAAAACCTGGCTGGTCCAGTGCTCAGGGAGATCGTGGTGGCTTGTGTGTCGACAGTGAGTGGAATCCCTATCTATTGGGTTGAGTCAAAACCTAATTTAACCCATTTGTACTTGGTTAGATATCAACAGGCCCTAAAACACATAATTGTTTCAAACTTCATCGCTATTCTATCGACAGACATATCAATTTGATCCTTGTCACAGTGTTGTCGATGACCTCAATAAATTTACTTTTTTTTTATGTCAACTTGGTCGTTTTCTTAGTCGATGTGCACCTAGCTATCCCGATTGGGATTTAGCCGGCTTCGATTCACTAAATTTGTCAACATTGTTTCATTTAAATTTTTTAATTGAACTGCACCTACATCATTAATGAAATTTATTATGTATGGACCAATCCAATTCATTTGGAGCTTAACTGGGTGCTTTGCAAATTTACTGTCATATAAGAGAACCATATCTCCGCGTTGAAAGTGATTTACTATCATATAAGATAATCATGCCAAGCCTTTTCTACTTGTTGACAAAATCCTACAATGAAGTGATATTCTTCAAGTTGTAGTAGCTGCGCCAATATTTCTTCAATGGCTTCGCCGTCGCTCATTCCTGTCGCTATTGCAATGCACAGACTAGGTACAATGTACTCCATCGACATCACCAATTATTTTCCATATACTAACTTGAAAGGAGTCTGGCCTGTCAAACTTTTTCATGTCGTTCTATAGGCCCATAATACCGCTGGAATATTCAAGTCCCAGTCATCACGGTTTGTATTACATACCTTAGTGAGCACATGCTTCAATATCTTGTTTAGCGCCTCAACCACGCCATTTTCCTATGGGTGATATGGGGTACTTCTTTGATTCTGAATTTGAAATTACTCTGTCATTTCTTTGATGGTTTGATTGAAGAAATGTGTGCCTTGATTTCTCATCAATATATTTGGACACCCAAATCTGGTGACCACATTATCAAATAGAAACCTTATTGTTGTCACAGCTGTGCAATCCTTCACTGGTGCTACTTCATCCCATCTCTTCAAGTAATCGGTCACAGTAATTATGTACCTCGAACCTGTTCTTTTTACTGGTGGGTTAATGGGTCCCACGATGTCTACTTCCCATTTGTCGAAGGGTTGTAATGTCAGCTAAGTCACTAGTGGCATCTCATCCCTTCGCGACGGTTTCCTTGTTCTTTGACATACGTCGCAGCTTTTTGCATAATCTGTTGCATCACCATGCATTGTTGGCCACCATAATCTAGCCCTAAGTATCTTCCTCGAGGTTGCGCTCCCTCCATAATATCCTCCTGCGATCCCATCATGAGCTTCTGCCAAAACTCTTTCTTGTTCATGCAGAAGGACACAACGACGAAGAACTTCATCTGGCCACATATTGTATAGATGTCCCGCAATTAGTTGGAAGCCAACGAACCTGACAACTAACTGCTTCTTATGAGTGGTAGTGAACTCCTCAAGTTCTCTTCCCATAGTTATTTCATGTCCCCTTCCATCAATCCAATGCAAGGGAGGGAAACATGACCAACATAGCGGGCTTATTAGCAATCTCAGCCACATACATTACTAAGAAATTCATAACAATTTAAAACTTCTATGTGCAAATTCATACTCTGTATAAACACAGCGGAATTAAAATCATATTTACAAGCACACAAACAGTAACACAACGACATATCTATCACAAGCAGAGGATGATTCATTCATGCAGGGAATTAATCCCATTCCAATGCTATGCACAGATCTCATTTCAACCATATGAAGATAACCATTTTGATCCATTAACATGAATAACTATCATTCATAATTAACACATTGCATAGCACATAATGCATGTAATTTAACCACAAGGAATACTTATCTTTGAGTTGAAGCTGTCCAAACAACTGGCTATGTGAGAGAAACATTCCACCCAACCATTGATCTCTGTCCAACCTATATTCTTTCAACTGAGAGATCACCCCCGAGCTAGGTTGTGTATCCACTAAGGAGGAACTAAACAGGCTCACTCACAACCATGGATTCACTCAAAAACTATGCTAATCCAATGCACAGTTTGGTTTATTAAGCATACAAAAGACAAAGGAGGGAAGTGCCAAGCCAGTGAGCTCAACCACAGAGCTACAAGCATCTTAAATGAACTCAACAGTATGGCACCCACAATACCTACCTCACCAAACACAAGGAAGGTCCCCTTCTCTAATACACAGTCCCTCAAGCATCCCTTCCCTCCAGTGCTATTCAGGGTGGGAATAGAAAGGTCCAGCTGCTAATACCTTGAGATCTCAGCCTTCACTAGGTTTATCAAGCAAACCCAACCTCTGTTCAATCATTCACACTTGGATTTCTCACAATCCTGTCATCAAATAACCCAATCCCGTCACTAAGTTTATGGACTATAAAAAATGGGGTTTTCTATGGATTTCGAGGTATCTAATACTCTCAAATTCGCCCCAAGGTTCATATCTATGGATCCTCGATTGGATTTTACTATCAAAAACCAAATCTGGGCATTTATGGTTCTTCAAAACATGGGTTCTTGCAAAGTTGCGATTTCTGGTTTTTGCTCACTGCTAGGAATTCTTAATGGATGATAAATGATGCCGGGTTCTTCCACAATGAAATGGGAATGAGGAAAAATCCATTCCTATGAGGTAGAGTGACTTGTGGTACAAGAAAACAGAACCCATACTCTGCCATACGAATTTCTGGGCTGCCCATGCTCCATTGAAGCCATGGACTGAATTCTTCAACAACTTCCTTACAACAAAATAAATGTTAGCAAAGAAAGTCAAATGGGTTCTCCCAATGACATTTGGAAGCATATGGTTTGTCCCCACAACCCCCACACCACTCCCTAGTGGAATACACATGGCCCATTCTCATCTGTTGCTCCTGTAGCAAGTTTTGGTATTTTATTGCAATATCAAATATTTACATCATTTACAATATTCCATGGCTTAATAGCACATGGCAAACAAATTATCAAATGCTTGTCAATTCTGAATAAAATCCGAACATACAATAGCAGGGCCTTGGCCTTGAGCTCCACACTAGGGAAACATACATCCCATGTATACAATATTTACATTAAAAGCCAATATTTCATAACAGTCAAAATTGGGGTATTACAAGCTAATAACTTAATAATATGTTCATAATGGTTGTCAACCATTTCAATCTTAAATAGTTGCGCATCGGGAAAACCTTCGTTGATGCTGCTTGGTTCTTCACCTGATTCAATCCTTGACAGGTGATTGGGTCCTGCAATCAGCCATCCTATCTTCACAATTATTCCAAAATCAAATTCCTGGAATAGCAGTAACCATCGACAGATCTCCCCCCACAAAAATAGGCTTGTTGACTAAGTACTTTAATGTTGAGTGGTTAGTGAACATCTTGAAGTGTCCTCCAAGAAGATAGTGTCAGAATTTTTGTAGCACATATACCATCTCTAATCCTTCTCTCTTTGTCATCGTATAATTATTCTCTACGGTGGACAACTTCTGGCTTGCGAACACGATCGAATGGTCAACCGATCCTTCTCTCGGTTGGGCCAATATCACTCCCAACGCTACTGATGAAGCATCTACATGGACATGGAATTATTTATTCTAGTCGGGGAAGACTAATATTGGTGCTTCAACCATCTTTTCCTTCAATATGTCGAGGATATTCTGGCACTCATCGTTCCACTCGAACTTTTCATCCTTCTTTAACAGCTTCTCCATAGGTGCAGTAATCACTGCATATCCCCTTATGAAATTCCTGTAATATCCTGTATATCCCAATGTCGCCCTCAGCTGCTTTACTATCGTCGGTGGTGGTAAGTCGACAATTATCACAATCTTAGCTGGATCAACCAACATACCTTCCTTGCATACAATATGTAAATACACTTCCTTAGATTCAGTGAAATATGATGTTGTCGACACCTTTCCAGCATCATCCTGAGGTTCGCAACGTGTTCCTTAACCAACCCATATACGGTCCATTCGTACATATACAATGCCATAAACTTATGGATGAAATATTTGAACGGAGCGATGACTAGCCTTGAAAATATTGTAGGGTCGTTCTTGAGACCAAACGGCATCACTATGTACTGAAAGAAGCCCCATTCTATCACAAAGGTGGTTTTATGTCGATCTTCTTTCACAATCCTTATCTAGTGGTATCCTAAAAATCCATCAGTGAATGAGTATATCTCCTGGCCTCCAACACCTTCAAGTACTTCATCTGTAAAGGGCGTAGGGAATGGATCATGAAGGCATGCATCGTTTAGTTTCCTTAGATCGACATATATCCAAATTTCGTCGGTCTTCTTATCTTGAACGACCATTGGGTTGATCCATTCTAACTCTTCGACAAGTTCAATGATCCAAGCATCCAACATCTGTTCTATCTCAACCTTCAACCACTCCTTGTATCTAAGGTTCAATCTATACAGTCGCTTCTTTACTAGCTTAGCACAAGGTATAAGAGGTATTTTCATCTCACCCATGTGCCCGAAAATGCCCCTCATCTCTAAAAACTTTGTTGGGAACAAGTCTTAAAATTCAGGGATTTTCCACTGACCCAATATTGACCTTAATTTTCAATAGCTGTTGGAATTTGTAGAACGACATATCTGGTGCTTCGACATCGCGACTTCTCTCTGACTCTGGGACATAGATGGCTCTAGGATCACCTTCGTCATCAAGTCCTCCCGAAACATTATAACATTCCATCATCATTTATGGTGTCGCAGTCCATTGTAGTCCCATTGGTATTTTGGTTGGAATTGTCTCAAGTACCTTTTCGCGAATCTCCTGCAGTATGTTGATGTATTTGTAACTTCAGAATATATTCACTTGTATATTGTATGTATTACATTTTTACTTTATTGTATCCCCAACAGAGATGTATTATTCCTCCGGTTGGAAGTATCATCATTTGTATTTGCAAGTGTCGCAAGTATTATTGTAAGTGCCGCAACTTATATATGATAGGTTATTAGACCACCTTAGAGGGGTCAAGCCAATGTGGGTTAAAGGATTATTAGACCACGTTAGTGGGGTCAGCCCAGTGACAAGTGATAATGGGTTATTAGACTCTCCTAAGGGAGGTCGGCCTAGTTAGAGTAAGAGGTGTTAGAACATTTTTCCACCTATGTACATTAATCATTTATTAATGATGATTAATTAGCCCAAGTGATTAATGATTACATCCCTAAGTTGATTAGTTGGTAAATGGTCAAATTATCATGAACTGGTTAGCAATGTGAACAAGTGCTGAGTCAAACCAGCTTTGTGGAGCGCTCCCCAGGGCAATTAATGCACTCAGCATGCCTAGAGCGCCCTCCTCAGGTCATTTAATGCACTCAGCATGCTTCTCTTCTACCTAGGGCGCATTTGCTCAGTTTGTGGACAATCTTGCCTTGTTTTGTCATATTTTTGACCAATTTTAGACTCCAAACCTCTAACCAACCAGTTTCTTCACATGTGTGAGGTCACATGGGCCTGTCCAGTCATTCCCAGCATTCACACTGCAGATTCGAACCAGTTTGGGATGGTTTGGGATATTTTGGTCAACCTAGGGGGGTTTGAGCTATTTCTAAGCTAGATCAGTGTGAACACTCCAGATGGATTCGAATTCTTCCAGATTTGTATATATGGGTGTTCTTAACCTTTGTTAAGGTGGTACAGTTAATAATATTGACATTATTCACCATTTCATGTGTAATTGTTCTTCATTCATTTAAATTTTTTATGCCATTCTTGCAAATGTTGTGCAATCTTTCACCAGTGAGGAATCCACAGTAGCTAGATTCAGCTGTGCTTGAGATTTTACATGGTATCAGAGCTCTTGGAGCTAGAATTCGAACCAGCAAGACTGTTGTAGTGGATTGCCAGAAGCAGTGGAGAAACCACATAATTCCTGAGGCCATTGCCTTGAGCTTACTGGAGAAATCTAGTGGCTCCTCTCAGGTGTGTTGCTCTCCCGAATGCACCCACTATCCATACAGGGTTCGAATCTGTTAGTGTAGATCCCTCCAGAGTGATTTGAGAGTTGTTTGCAGGTATTGAAGATCAGCATTGTCAGCAAGTGCGAATTGCAGCAGAGGAAAATGGAGCCATCTCACCCAAACGTGCTCACTCCCTTCAACTATTTCGATTGGAAGGCAGAAATGGTGATTTTGCTGAGATCTAAGGGTCTCTACAGAATCACGATGGGCACTGAGGTTGAGACAAACTCAGCTGTGGAGAAATCCAAGTTTTTCAACAGAATGGATGAGGCATTTGGCCTCCTTTGTCTCAGCATTTCGAGAGACCTCCTGTTTCATGTAGAAAGTCTAGCAACTCCAAATGAAGTGTGGCTCAAGCTTGAGACACTGTTTGGAAAGACTGATGAGATGAGAGGCCACCAGCTCGAAAATGAGCTTGTCTCACTGAGCCCAGGGAATTTCGATTCCATCCAGGACTTCTTCACCAAGTTCAAGAACTTGGTCTTGCAGATCAGACAATGTGGCATAGAGAAGAAAGAAGAACAGTTGGTGTTGTCCATTCTCTCCAAATTGGGTTCTGAATACTCAGTTTTTGTGTCTTCCTTCAACTCCACAAGGCTCACAGTTAGAGGTTGGAAGATGCCATCTTTGGCTGACTTCATGGAGATGCTAACTCAAGAGCAAGACAAGCTGGTCTTGATGGGCTCCATCAAGCAAAAAGACCAAGTTCTTGCAGCTGGAGATTCGAAATATGGAAGAGGCAAGCAAAAACCAAAGGGGCCGAAACCTCAAGAGAAGAAGATGAAGGAGAAGAAGCATTCAAGTGATGAAAGCTCAAGTTCAAGTGATGAAGATTCAAAAGTCAAGAAGATGAAGAGCAAGAAAGAGAAGCCCAAATGTGGTTATTGCAGAGGTTCTCACAATGAAAAATCATGTTTCAGAAAGAAGATAGACATTCTAACCAAGCTACTTGAAGAACATAACATTGATGTTCCAGATTTTGCAAGAAGAGAAGAAGCCAAGCTCTCTTTGGAACAAGATCATTGCCTCTATGCCACATGCAAAGGTAAAAAGCTCTATGATTTGGGTGAAAGAGCCAAATATTTTTCTGATATCTCTGTTTCTGATTTACATTCTGATATATCAGATTCAGAAAAATCAGTCTCTTCCCTGAAAGAATCTCCATCCAGTTCACCGAAGCTTTCTCCCAATACTAGTAATTTTTCACTAGTTTTTGACATGCCTTCTGAAAGCTCTTTCCCACTTCAATCAGATCTTTCATATTCTGATATGGAAGATAATATGCAGGCTGATATACAGGTTATTACATCCATCAAACCATTTCCCCAACCATTGGATGCCCAAAAGACCACACAAACCCCAAGTTCTACAGTTGGAAAATCTCACAATTTTATTGTTTCCAAAACTGTGTCACCGATCTATCTTGGTTTTATGTCTTGCATATCATTCCTTGGTTGGACAGCCATGTCATTGGCTATCATGGGACTGCTGTTCCACATGTCTGGACCTGATCTTACCACCTATGGTTCAAAACTCAAGTCTCCAGACCCTTCAAGTTTGCTCAACTGTCAGTGTGATCCAGTTACACACACTTCTCTTACTATAAAACCATTCGATCATGGAGACATTATACCTCTAGTTTTTGCTGCTCCATATGGCTCCTATTCTAATATATCAGAGCCACATGATCTCTATTACAGATTTGGGAAGGTGCTACATCAGTTCGGAAGGAAGATTCATGGTTTGATTTGCCATGTGGAAGCTCCTCAAAATGCAGATTTTGTTGAGATTTTTGATGTTCTTTGGGAAGGATTTTGCAGAGATATCTTTTCCATTATTGATCATGTATTCATATCAGAGTATGTATGCAGCAAGAAGCATTCTTATAATGCTCCCCCATCATCAAATGATGAGATTCAAGGAGCCTTCCAACATGTTTTTTTCCTACAAAACATTGAAGAATTGGTACATGATCATGACATCCACAACATCTTCACCAAGTATTTCAGCAAGAAGTTGTTCATTCAACTCATTCAAGTGAAGAACAAGACCTGTTGAAGACCTTTTGATCATCTCTGTATCATGTCCATTCTTGAGGGAGGATTTTTCCCATGTGGTTTTGCCTCTTTCCTCATTTTACATGGACAAATAAAATTTTATGATGTAAAAGGTGACTTTTGCCTAGTTGCCAAGGCCTTAATTTTTTGATATTTCACTAAGTCTAGCTTAAGGGGGGGTGTTAGAACATTTTTCCACCTATGTACATTAATCATTTATTAATGATGATTAATTAGCCCAAGTGATTAATGATTACATCCCTAAGTTGATTAGTTGGTAAATGGTCAAATTATCATGAACTGGTTAGCAATGTGAACAAGTGCTGAGTCAAACCAGCTTTGTGGAGCGCTCCCCAGGGCAATTAATGCACTCAGCATGCCTAGAGCACCCTCCTCAGGTCATTTAATGCACTCAGCATGCTTCTCTTCTACCTAGGGCGCATTTGCTCAGTTTGTGGACAATCTTGCCTTGTTTTGTCATATTTTTGACCAATTTTAGACTCCAAACCTCTAACCAACCAGTTTCTTCACATGTGTGAGGTCACATGGGCCTGTCCAGTCATTCCCAGCATTCACACTGCAGATTCGAACCAGTTTGGGATGGTTTGGGATATTTTGGTCAACCTAGGGGGGTTTGAGCTATTTCTAAGCTAGATCAGTGTGAACACTCCAGATGGATTCGAATTCTTCCAGATTTGTATATATGGGTGTTCTTAACCTTTGTTAAGGTGGGACAGTTAATAATATTGACATTATTCACCATTTCATGTGTAATTGTTCTTCATTCATTTAAATTTTTTATGCCATTCTTGCAAATGTTGTGCAATCTTTCACCAGTGAGGAATCCACAGTAGCTAGATTCAGCTGTGCTTGAGATTTTACAAGAGGCAATTCAAGTCATTGTATAAATAGAGAGTGTGACTCTCTCATTTATTCACTGACTCACTCACTTCACATTAGTGAGAGAGAGGAGCAGTGTGCACAAGTGGAGGAGAAGTAGATTACTGCTGCAGACATCAATATTTTTGGGATTCATCTTTGTGATCTTTGTATTGATGCTCATTCTATCTCTAAGGAAGTTGTGGGGTTTTCCACCTTCTTGGTTTTCCCCAGTGAAATGCTTTGTATCTCTTATCTCTTGTGTTTGTTATGTTGTACATGTTGTTCTCTCAGTTAAGATCCTATATCATATTGAATTAGATGATGAAAAACTAACAAGGTATTAGAGATAGCCTGAAGGAAGGCATTGTATGACATTTATGACACTTGTTGCACTTGCAACAAATTGTAAGCTAGGGCTTGGTATAGAAAAAACCAGTCATCGTGGAACTTTCTCTATAACTCAGTTTTGGAGAAGGTTCAGGATCTGAAACTTTTACAAGTCAAAGATGAAATGTTCAGGTACCTTGTGTCCGAAGATCAGCCCCATATTCATTTTACTTTGTGATATATGATTTGTACAAGTTAGGGTTTCTGCCTCTTCCAGAATACCACCCTAAACATGTGGCCTAGGAACAAAGGTCATATCTTGAGCTAGGAATCTCCATGGAATTCCATAAAATGCGAGAGTTAGGGAACAAACTATAGTTTCACAAGTCCGGGTTTCAGAGGTCGAAGTTGAAACAGTGACACGTGGCACTCCGTACAAGTTCGTTATGTTGTTTCATCTTATAAACAGGTCATGTTGCGACACTTGGCATATCTCTCTCTCAGAGAATCCATTAAAGCTCATATCTATGGGAATGGAAAGAAGATAGGTCATTCTACCATAGGCCGAAGTTGCAGACCCCGAGGATCCTAAATTTTAGAGATACAACAGAAACACTATGGCATATATTTCTGTCCAAACATAATTGAATTCTGAGCACTTTCATTTTTGGCTTGTCACTACTGTGGGAAATTAGGGTTTCTGCAAAAGTTGGATTTTTTGGAATTTGAGACCACAGCTGGATGCTCCTCATCAAAATTGAAATTTAGAGACCAAGATTGATTGGGTAGAACCCCAGGCTCTATCAAACCCTAGTTCAGGATTCTTACCAGAAAACCATAATTTGACAGAAGTTGTAGATCCGAAATTTGTAGGTCAATTTTAGAGGGTCAATTTTTTAAGTTTTCAAAATCTGAGCACACTAGCTTGCTCGCCTCAGTCATCTACATCTCCCTATCCAGAAAGATGTTTGAAATTCCAATTTTGTATTTTTAGGGTTTCTTTGATAGACCCTAGCTAGCTCCAGATCCAGATTCAACAAATCAAGTGGGGCTGATAACTTCCGAGCATGGAAGTATAGCATTGGGTTAATACTAGAAGAGAATGATTTGGAAACCTACATAAGTGAATAAGTTCTAGTTCCAGAGGGAGATGAGGCTAAGGCCTTACAAAAGAAGACTACAAGCAATCCTGACAGGTATGACTTGAGGAGATACATGTATGTTTTGAAATTTGTTCATGATTAACTTTATGATATGTTTGTCTTCATATTATTGAGGTTAGTACACTATTGATTAATTTTATACTTTTCTTATCACCATAGTAAAAGTATGAATGCATGTGAATGACAGAAGACATTCATTGATTAGGGTTATGACACTTATGATTGTACTAATGCACTGTGGTGTTGTATGAGGATGATGTTGTCCGATAACATGAAAGGTAGATCAAGAAATGCAAATCAAGTTCTAGATCGAGAACATATGACCATGGTGACATGAAGACAAAGACTCATCCATAGCCATTGATCACATGGAAGCTCTACTTACGAGGTATGTATAATTTGGTTCTACAATGCTTAACTTATGAGATATGCAGGTTACTAGCACAAGGTCTCTAAATAATTGAAGAGATCAAAGAAGACATTGTTTGGGTATGTTAGACATAACTCGAAAACATGATAATCCATGTATGTTTTTCCTATATCAAGTTAGAATCCTACCTTGTGTTATGATCTTATATAAGTATATTTTTATGATTGATAATAATTATTCATGAAGTTATAGGTTTGAATAATTGTGGGTTTATGCATATTATGATCCTTAGTTTGATTAATGATATAACAAACCAGAAGAGTCCTATGGTCAAATAAGAATATGCATGAGTAAAAGAAGTCCTCCTTGAAACCTTGAAATACTAACTACTTGTGTATGAAATGATCATGCCCATACATATTTAGAATGATAATGTTTTGATAGTATTGAGATTATAATAATGCATGTATGATTATGTATGAGATCTTGAGGATGACACAATAATGACACTAGTGCACACTTAAGCATGCATAGTTGTCTAGGATGGATATAAGTTCAAAGACAGATAATACAGGAAGAAAAGATCAAGAAGGAGCACACTCTAGTAGTTCCTGCAAGGAAGCAAAGATCAAGAGGGAGCACACTCCAGTAGTTCCTGCAAGGAAGCAAAGATCGAGAGGGAGTCCACCCAACAACCAAACAAAGATGAGCATTTGAATTGTTATTTCCTGTATATATGATTACTTAAATGATGTTTTTCAGTCATGTACATACTTATGAGTTAGGATGTATATTATGCATTTTAGAAAAGTTGCATTAATGAACAAGATACTACTAATATGCAAGTAATGGGTAAGTGGCCTATGGTACTGTACAACATTCCATTGCTACTTATCTAGAATGAAACCTATTTGCTGACATGTTGAGAGTTGTGCACACTCTTAACAATGTTTTTGTAGAGATTGAAGGCATCTAGAAAGTTACGGGATATGGATAAATGTTGTATTGAAGCATTGGCTAAGCTAATTGCATGACTGTATGACATATATCTTTATGTGTAAGAATTTGTTAAAATCTATGAGATGTTTCTAATCATGCATTTGAAATTATCTTGTAGGAAAGATCGTGTACCATCACCTACAAAAGAGATTTTTTTCGAAGAACAAGCGACAAAGACTCAACAACATTTTTTCCAGCAACGAAGTTCAAGAAAACTATCTATTGAAGATATTGAAGAATCTGAAGTTGCCAGGATCCGGGATGCAGTAATAGAAGGATGCCATGATCGAGGAATACCAGTCGATCATGAAGAATGATGTTTGGGATATGGTCCCAAGACTAGAAGGGAAGTCTGTTGTGACTTCCAAGTGCATCTACAAGATCAAGCATGCTACAGATGGTAGCATAGAGGAATACAAGGCAAGGTTTGTGGCTCATGGCTTCTCCCAGAAAGAAGGGATAGATTACAAAAATACTTTTTCATTTGTAAGAAGATACACTTCCATCATAACAGTACTTGCTCTAGCTGCAGTGACGAAGTGAAAGATACACTAGATGGATGTCAAGACAACTATCTTGAATGGTGTAGTTGAAGAGGAAGTGTATGTGGAGCAACCACTTGGTTTTGAGACACATGACAAGTAGTCATATGTGTGCAAATTGAAGAAGGCCTTGTATAGTTTGAAACAAGCACCTAGGACATGGTACGGTAGGATTGACAGCTTCCTAACTAGTTTGGGCTTTACCAAGAGTAAAGCGGATTCCAACCTTTACTACAAGGTTGAGGAAGGCAATCCAGTGATACTCCTATGGTATGTGGATGGCCTGTTTGTGATAGGTTAGGATAGATTGATTGCGGACACGAAGAGGAAGCTTGCTGCCAAGTTCGAAATGAAGGACTTGGGTATGATGCATTACCTTCTAGGTATGGAGGTGTGGTAGAGTGCATATGGAATCTTCCTTGGAAAAGGGAAGTATGTAGTAGAGATCCTGAAATGCTTCAGGATGATGGACTGCAAGGCCATGGCTACACCTATGGCATCGAATTTGAAGCTATTGAGTGATGCTTCATCAGAGTCGGTTGATGCCATGATGTATCGTCATATGATTGGGTCCTTGATGTACCTGAAGAACACAAGACCATATATTTGCTTTGTGGGTAACACATCGAGCCAGTTTCTGACAGATCCTAGACATGCTCATCTGATTGTTGTAAAGCATATTCTGAGGTACCGGAAGGGTACGGCTGATTATGGGCTCAAGTATGATGTGAATCAAAAGTTTAACCTGGAAGGTTATGTTGATTCATATTGGGCAGGAAATGCTGCAGATAGGAAGAGTACTTCGGGGTGTTTCTTCAGTATGGGATCAGGTGTGATCTCTTGGTTTAGCAGGAATCAATCCTGCATAGCACTGAGTACAGCCGAAGTAGAGTATGTCACAACTTGCTCGGCCAGTTATGAGGGAGTATGGCTAAGGAAGCTACTGTCTAATTTATTTGATATCCAATCGGATGCTACTTGTATCTATTGTGACAACCAGAGTTATGTGAAGCTGCCAGAGAACCCAGTGTTCCATGACAAGTCAAATCACATTGAGATCAAATATCACTATATCAGGGATGTGGTGCAGATAAGAGTAGTGAAGCTCCAGTATGTTGCAGCAGATGAGCAAATTGCAGATGTGTCGACCAAACCACTAGCCAAATTGAAGTTGGAGTACTTCAGAGAGAGGCTTGGTGTACTTCGGATCGAGGTTCCTTCCAAGGGGAAGTGATGAGTCCAAAAGACTGTTAGGAACCCATGTCTTTACTTTGTTAGTATGTTGTTGTTGGACGCATATGCTTTGTAAGTCGTCCCGTAGTATTTGTTAATCAATAGTTTGTGTTATTGTTGTTGGCGCATATGCTTTGTAAGCCGCCCGTAGTATTGTTAATCCATAGTTTGTAACGGCCCATGGTTTCGACCCATAGTATTGGCGCCTAGAATTAGTATATAAGTGTGTGTTGAGACCTATGAAGGCACCGTGAAGTTATTTGTATTGAGCTTGCTCAAAGGAGGTTGCCCCCTCGAAGTGTCCTGTGATCAATACAAAAGTGATTCTGAGTTCTGTCATTTCTGCTATTTCGTGCATTCTTGTTAATTAATTGTTGCAGGTGCCTCACATCTGGTATCATAGCACTTTCTTGGGCTTGCTGGGTGAAATTTCTGCCAAATTTTTTTTCGCATCTGTTGCAGGTTCGGATTTGGGAATAATCCCCATCCGCTTAACTGTGGGAAGTACTTGGGCATAAGCCCTAAAACTCATTGTGAGGAGTACCACAAGAACCCCGAAGTAGTTGTCCCATTGAGAGGACCTGCCAGCGAAAAGGGCACCGACCCCTACCTGATTGACTAGTTCCCACCCGTGAGGTAAACCAAGAGCTGTCGTTTGTGGCAAAGCGGTTATCAGTTTTACCTGAGCCGTGGAGTGAGGGGTATTGCCCCAATACGCAAGCCGTCAGACAACATTGGTGGCCGAGTGAAACCCCTCAACTGTTAGGAAGCCGCACATACCTGGGGTCCATATCTACTTTCAGCTGAACTATTGTCGATCACTGCTGCGCCGTTTTAGATCTATTTTGCAAGCCGTTCCAGATTCAGTTGTTTTCAGTCCATTCGGCGCTGTTCCAGATTTCTTTCGAGCCGTAGCCGCTCCAGTCTGAGATTAAAAAAAAAAAAAAAAAATTCAGTATTTTCTCCATATCTCCCTTATTTTTACTCTATTTCCCTTGAAATTTTTGGGGAACCCCTGTCATCCCATTCTGCATATTTCAGTCCTGAGGACCCTATCCTCAATTCCCCTTCCCAAAGCTCGAAATCCCACATTTTTCTATTTTTAGGGTTTGCCATAACTTCCTCAGATTTCACCCAATCACCTTCAAATTTTACCACAAAGTTCCTTTCTGAATTCTACTTCTTTGTTCCCTTCTGTTAAATTTTCCCATTCTTTCACCCCGCTTCTAAAATCCTCATTTTTGCTTCCCTATCTATCCAACAGTGTCCAAAATTTAATCAAATCCCAATTACCCTTCTGATTTTTTCCCAAATCCAAATTTTCCCTTACTGAAGTAGTTCCTGTTTTTGTTTTCCTACCCAGTCAAAAAAAAATAAATAAATAAAAAAATAAAAAAAATCCTGGTTATGGTTGTCACCCGTGCAGGAGCAAAAACCATGGAGGAAGCACTTGCAGCCATCCAAGCCAAACTCCAGGATCTGGATGAAAAATTTCTTGGTCTCCATCTTGAACATTCAGCTATGAACAACAAACGACAGTCCAAGTCTTCAGTAGACAATGGGTTCTCTGCTTCCAGCAATTTCCGTGGTCCGAAGCTTGATTTTCCTCGCTTCAATGGTACCGATCCAACTGGATGGATCTATCGTGCAGAACAGTATTTAAGTCTGCATAATACTTTTGATGTCAACAAAGTTCCACTGGCATCCTTTCATTTAGAACAGGAAGCTCTTCAATGGTACCGCTGGTACATCAAGGCTCATCCAGAGCCCAACTGGACAGACTTTTGCCAGCTCCTTTTGCAACGATTTGGTCCTAGTGCTTTTGATGACTTCACAGGAGCCCTCACTAAACTTCGCCAAACTGGCACTGTGAGAGAGTATCAAACCAAATTTGAGAATCTAGCCAACCACACCGAAGGATTGTCTGATGAATTTTACCGGAGTTGTTTTATCAGTGGTCTAAAGGATGCCATTCGCTCTGAGGTCAAAATGTTCTGCCCCAACACAATGATGGAAGCACTCGGGTTGGATAAGTTGGCAGAAGACAAGCTTGCAGCCCAACAACGCTCCAAGCCCACTTTTGTTCCCTTCCGAAATATGGGTTCTCAGCGACCACCTATACCGCAGGCTCCTCGACCGACTCCTATCAAGCGTTTGTCTGAAACAGAGATGCAAGCACGCAGAGAAAAGGGGCTTTGCTATAATTGTGATGAGAAATTCACTCGGGGACATAGATGTGTTCAGCAAAAGCTCTATCTCCTGGATGTGGAGTCTCCGCCTACCTCTGAAATGGGTGACGAAGATCCAGAAACATTGGATGCTCCGGTCGACAGTCAGGAACCGCCTATTGACCCTCCGTCTCAGGATGACCAGCCAGAGATATCTCTCCATGCTCTAGCTGGAATAACCACCCCCCAAACAATGCAGGTCAGGGGTTACTTCAAGAAGCTTCCTCTTACAATCCTCATTGATTCTGGTAGCACTCATAATTTCATTGACCCTCGGATCGCCAAACAAGCTGATTGTTTTATCCATCCTTGCTCCAACTTTGAAGTCATGATTGCCAATGGGGGCACCTTACCTTGCAAAGGGAAGTGTCGAAATGTGCGTATCTCTATGGGAGATTATATCTTGCGCTCGGACATGTTTGCCTTGCCTTTAGGCGGATGTGATGTGGTTTTGGGTGCTCAATGGCTACGCACACTCGACCCTATCTTATGGGATTTTGCCGAACTTTGGATGCAGTTTTCCCTCAATGGACACAAACACACATTGACAGGATTACAACCAGGTTCTCTCAGCATCATCAGTTCACATCGCATGGAAAAACTCCTCAAGAAGAGTTCACATGGTGTCATCGCTCAGATCCATTCCATCCAGATGCAACCATCAGCGGTCTCCACTACTCCTTTGGATCTACAACAAATTCTGGATCGATATACAGGTGTCTTTGCTAAACCAGTGGGATTACCACCTTCCAAGCCAGAAGACCACCGTATTCAGCTCCTTCCTGACAGCATTCCTCCCAACATCAGGCCCTATCGCTACCCATTTCACCAAAAAACAGAGATTGAAATGCTCGTTCGGGACTTATTGAAGCAAGGTATTATTCTCCCAAGCACTAGTTCCTTTTCTTCTCCAGTTATTCTTGTCCACAAAAAAGATGGGTCATGGGGCCTCTGCATTGACTTCCGAGCACTTAATCACCTCACCATCAAGGATAAGTTTCCAATTCCTGTTGTTGATGAGCTTCTTGATGAGCTTCATGGGGCTCACTTTTTCTCCAGGTTGGATATTCGTTCTGGGTATCATCAAATTCGGGTTCATGAGGATGATATTCCTAAAACAGCTTTTCGCACACATGATGGCCATTATGAGTTTTTGTTCATGCCCTTTGGCCTCACTAATGCTCCTTCCACATTCCAGGCCTTAATGAATAAAATATTTCGACCCTACTTGCGGAAATTCATTCTGGTATTCTTTGATGATATCCTCATCTACAGTAAAACATGGGATGAACATCTCCAGCATCTGGATCTTGTCATGCAACTTTTCTCTGACCATCATCTCCATGCCAAGCAGTCTAAATGTGTTTTTGGACAAAAGGAAGTTGAGTATCTCGGGCACATTATCTCAGCACAAGGGGTTCGCGTGGATCCTGCCAAAATCGAGGCCATGAACAATTGGCCACATCCTCAGACACTCAAGAGCCTTCGTGGTTTTTTGGGTTGACTGGATACTACCGCAAGTTTGTCAAGGATTATGGGAAGATTGCAGCTCCATTAACTGCTCTATTAAAAAAAGATGCTTTTACATGGACACCTGATGCTCAGTGTGCATTTGACAAACTAAAACAAGCTATGTGTACTACACCTGTGCTAGCTATGCCCGATTTTTCCAAGCCCTTCACTATTGAGAGTGATGCTTGCGGCAATGGACTTGGTGCTGTTCTCCTTCAAGATGAACACCCCATCGCGTTCACCAGCAAAGCCCTTTCAGGTAAGAATTTAGCTGCCTCTACCTATGAGAAGGAAATGATGGCTATTTTGCATGCAGTACAGAAGTGGCGTCCATACCTATTAGGGAATCATTTATGCATCAAGACTGATCACCAGAGTCTGAAATATTTCTTGGACCAGCGTGTCTCCTCCCCGGCACAACAGAAATGGGTTAGTAAACTCATGGGTTATGACTATGAGATCACTTACAAGAAGGGTAAAGACAATATTGTGGCAGATGCTCTTTCTCGCACATTTAATGCCCAAGGTTCTCTTTCAGCTATTTCTATGCCTGTTCCAAATTGGTTGCAATCTGTTCAAAAGGGTTACGTCAATGACTCTTCCTTATCTCAGATCATCCAACGCTTGACCAACAATCCTTCGGTTGTACCACATTACTCTTGGGATGGTGCTTCTCTGCGATACAAGGGTCGTCTGGTGCTTCCCCAGAGCACAGATCTTCAACAAGCTATCTTCTATGAACTCCATGCTTCTCCATCAGCCGGGCACTCTAAGTTCCTCAAAACATATGAACGAGCACGGCGTAACTTCTTTTGGCAGGGCATGAAAAGGACAATTGAAAAGATGGTGGCCGAATGTGATACCTGTCAGCGCAACAAGGGTGAAACAACACTCCTTCCAGGATTGCTTGAACCCTTGCCCATACCTACACAGATTTGGACAGATATTTCTATGGATTTCATTGAAGGGCTCCCTAAATCTGGCGGGAAGACAGTGATTCTCGTTGTGGTTGATCGTCTCTCCAAATATAGTCATTTTTGCGCTCTCAGCCATCCCTATACAGCCTCCTCTGTCGCTCAAATTTTTATGGACCAGATCTTTCGTCTTCATGGCATCCCTTCTTCCATTGTCTCGGATCGTGATGCGACTTTCACTAGTCATTTTTGGACAGAACTATTTCGCCACACTGGCACCAAACTGAAGATGAGTTCAGGGTATCACCCACAAACAGATGGTCAGACTGAAATTGTCAATAAATTCTTGGAAACTTATCTTCGTTGCTTCACCTCAGAACAACAACATCAGTGGGAAAAGTGGCTCCCTCTCGCTGAATGGTGGTACAATACCTCTTACCATACTGCCTCTAAAATGACCCCATATGAAGCAGTATACGGTCAGGCACCTCCAGCACTTCTTCCATACACCCCCACCAGTTCACCAGTTCAGGAAGTTGACAAGGTCCTTCGCAACCGTGATCAGATTCTTCACATTTTGCGTGACAATCTTCACATGGCAAGAAATCGCATGAAGCAACAAGCTGATCAGCACCGTTCGGAGCGCACTTTTCAAGTCGGCGATATGGTTTTTCTTCGTCTCTAGCCGTACAAACAATCCTCCTTGAAACTCAAAGGGCGTCATAAGCTCGCTCCAAAGTTTTATGGACCATATCGGATTCTTCAGAGGATTGGGTCCATTGCTTATAAATTGGAACTTCCTCCTTCTTCCCGCATTCATCCAGTCTTTCATGTCTCTTGTCTGAAGAATGTTCTTGGCACCAACATCAGCGGCCAAACGATTTTACCCGAAATGGATAATGAAGGATCCATCCTTTTGGAACCAAAGGCCATCCTCAATCGGCGCACGCGTCAGCTTCGCTCTCGTTCTATCACAGAGGTCTTAATTCAATGGCACGGCATGCAACCAGAGGATGCTACATGGGAACCACTCCTTCAGATTCAACAACAATTTCCACATCTAAAGCTTTGAGGACAAAGCTTTTTTTAAGGGGGAGGGGATGTTAGGAACCCATGTCTTTACTTTGTTAGTATGTTGTTGTTGGACGCATATGCTTTGTAAGTCGTCCCGTAGTATTTGTTAATCAATAGTTTCTGTTATTGTTGTTGGCGGATATGCTTTGTAAGCCGCCCGTAGTATTGTTAATCCATAGTTTGTAACGGCCCATGGTTTCGACCCATAGTATTGGCGCCTAGAATTAGTATATAAGTGTGTGTTGAGACCTATGAAGGCACCGTGAAGTTATTTGTATTGAGCTTGCTCAAAGGAGGTTGCCCCCTCGAAGTGGCCTATGATCAATACAAAAGTGATTCTGAGTTCTGTCATTTCTGCTATTTCGTGCATTCTTGTTAATTAATTGTTGCAGGTGCCTCACAAAGACGCATATACAGATGAGATTTTTTGACATGATTGTAGATGTGTTCTCCCATGGTCGTGATGTAATTGCTGAGCCATTTTTCAAATGGTGGTAGATGTGTTCTCCCATGGTGAAAAATTAAGGGCTAGAGCCTTCCCTGAATGGTGGTAGATGTGTTCTCCCATGTCGGTGGTGTAAGTGGTGTATGATGTGCATCTGGGATGTGCTCCATGGATGATGAGATGATCTGAAGAGGATGATCATGAGATGATGATATGCATCAGGATGATGTTGTGACGATGATCATAATGATCATGCGATGATGATATGCATTAGGACGATGTTGTGACAATGATCAGAATGATCATACGATGATGATATGCATCAGGATGATGCTGTGACGATGATCAGGATGATCATGCGATGATGATATGCATCAGGATGATGCTGTGACGATGATCAGGATGATCATGTGATGATGATGTGCATCAGGATTATGTATTGTATGATGATGATCAGTATGATCATGAGCATCAGGATGATTCTTTGTGCGAGGATGATAAGGTTGATCTTGAGTATTAGGATGGTACTTTGTGGCCATGGACAGGTTGTGCAAGGGTAGCATGTAGTACATCCTGGACATCCGAATAGGTTGTGCTAGTCACGTAAAAGGTCTCAGATTCTCTTTAGAGATCTTGCTGGGAAAGACACTCTTTTAAGGTTTTGCTAGACCAAATGTAATACATCCTGGAGATCCGGACAGGTTGTGATAGTCATGTAAAAGGCCTCGAATGATCTTTAGAGATCTTGCTGGGCAAGACACTCTTTTAAGGTTTTATGGGGACCACATGTAATACATCCTGGAGATCCGAATAGGTTGTGCTAGTCACGTAAAAGCCCTCATATGCTCTTTAGAGATCTTGCTAGGCAAGACACTCTTTTATGTTTTTGTGGAGATCACATTTAATCAGTCCTGGAGGTCCAGACAGGTTATGCTAGGCACGTAAAAGTCCTCGGATGCTCTTTAGAGATATTGTTGTGCAAGACACTCTTGTAATTTTTTGTGAAGGTGTCACGTCCCCTCCCATCTATTAACGCAAGGAAGGGAACATGATACCCAAAATATGGGCTTTGATAAAACTTATCCCATTTCAACATCCATGATTCATATAAATATAAACAATTGCCCATAAATCAAGCAAACATGTACAATGAAATAAGACATCATCCACATACATTTCACATGCATCAACCATATCAAGAGCAACCATCGTTTAATTAAAACGGTGTAGAAGTAAATACACATAAGAGAATATACTTATCTCACTGTAATGTTGTCCCAAGAAACTAGTTATGTCGCTGCAACATTCCACCCAACCATAGGTCTCTGCCCAGCTTGTATTCTTTCAGCACTCAGAGACCACCCCCTAGTTGGGCATGATATCTACAAGGAAAAGGGGACTCTCAAGCTCAACACATCCCAAAGAAATGGATACCCATCTCAACCCCAACATTCTTTTACACACAGCAACTCAGAACTAGGCATGGATACACATTTCAACAATGGGATTCACAGAATAGGATCTATGGGTTTTTCCCCAAATCATTGCACACCCAAAACAGATTTTGGGAAGAGGGAGTCAACCCCAAGGAAAAAAACTGATTTATCCCACAAATGTATGAGCATTCAGTGGGCCAAAACGGCCTCTATAAAACCCGAAATCATTTCCCCTTCTTCTCCACTATTATACAACATAAAAATTCCCTTCCCAGTTTGGAAAATGAAGGAAAACACAGGAAATCCATGGAGAAAAACGCTCAAGTAGCTCCAAACTCGTGAGAGAGAAAAACTGATGGGTGAATAATGGCTTGGGGGCAATTTCGTGGCTCCTTTCTTTCCCAAGAAGCAAAAACATGAATTTATAGGAAGGGTGGCTTGCCCATACTCGAATTTGGACAGCCATACCTCTCCATTCCCCAAGAAATTAACTACCTCAACCAACTCTTGGGAGAAATGAATGATTGGGCACAAAAATCAACATTGGTAGTTTAGGGTTCATGGGTTCTCTCATTGAAACTTGGCTTGACTTGATTGGCTCAAGGGTTTGAATATTTCCTTCCTAATTCCTTGTAAATATCATGCTCACATCTCTTGTTGCATTGCATAGCTAGTTGTGGGCATTTATATTAAAATGCATATTTACAATACCCATGGTTCACTAGCACATGGGTAGCATAATATCCAATACTTACCTCTTCAAGGTCGAGCATTCACTAGCGGGGCCTTGGCCTTGAGCTCCATGCTAGGAATCATACATAATATGCATACAATATATACATTATAGCCCAAAATATTACAAGGGTCAAAATGGGGACATGACAGAAGGTCACATGTAAAAGATCATGGGAGATCCGACAGGTTGAGTTGTGTGCTCGTAAAATTCCTGGGATTCTCTTTCGAGGTTTTGTTGATGCCCGTAATCAGTTCTGAGGATTCCACAGGATGGCCAGCTCGCAGAGATGATAAAGACCTATAGTAGGCTAGGCCTACAACCAACATGAAAAAGGGTTGGCTATGTAGAACTTCCTATGATGAGAAGAATTGAGAGATAGCACCAGTGATTGAGATGATGAGTACAACAGCAGTGACAATGATGCTCTATGATCCAGTGATGATGATCCAGCTCAAAAATTGAAGACTTGTGCCGATATGTATTGATGACCTATGTCTAGAGAATACCTTCCTTTTTAAGAGGGAGTGTTAATGTATTTGTAACTTCGGAAGATATTCTTCTATGTATTACATTTGTACCTTATTGTATCCCCAACGGAGATGTATTATTCCTCCGATAGGAAGTGTCATCATTTGTACTTGCAAATGTCGCAAGTTATATTGTAAGTGTCGTAACTTATACTTAATGGATTATTAGACCACCTTGGTGGGGTCAGCCCTATATGAGTCATGTGGGTTAAAGGGTTATTAGACCTATTAAATTTTCAGAATTTACATCAATCTGATCTATGATCTTAATTGAGAGTACAACATGTACAGCAAATCTACAACATATCAATCATGGACACAATAATGCAAGTACACAAGAGACACAGAGTTTACTTGGGGAAAACCATAAAGGTGAAAAACCCAAATAACTTCCTCAGAGATAGATAGAGCAATGATACAACCAAAATACAAGAGATAGTCTTCTCTTAGCAGCAGATCCTCCTCCTCCACAAGTGCGCCACTCTCCAAAGTGTGAGTGAGAGAATAGAATGTGTAAAATGAGAGAGACACACTCTCTATTTATACACTAACTTGACTTGACCTTTACTCAACTAGGTCGGCCTCAACTTAACCACTTAACATAATGCTGACTGGGCCGACACCCAATAGGGTGGTCTAATAACCCTTTGACCCACATGACTTATACAGGGACGACCCCAACAAGGCGGTCTCATAACCCATCAAGTATATGTTACGACACTTACAATATCAATGACGACACTTACGTATAGAGGAATAATAACATCTCTATAGGAATACAAACACTTCCGTATAGAGGAATAATACCATCTCTATAGGAGTACAAAATACATATATGAAATACATTCCAAAGTTACATATACATCAACACTCCCTCTTAACTAGGAAGGTATTTCTCGACATAGGTCTTCTATCATAAGTCATCTTCTCTGGATCATCGTCACTAGATAATCGTCATCGAGTCATCATCATCGTCACTGTTGCTGCTATCTCAATTAATATCTGAATCTATTCGTCATAGGAAGTTCTATAGAGCCAGTCCTTTTTTATACTGGATGTAGGCCCACCACCTGCAGGTCTTCGTCATCACTGGCCATACCGTGGAATCCTCAGGACTTATTACGTGCGTCACAAAACCTGGCTGCAGCATCCCAGGCTATTACGAGCACACAGCTCTACCTGTTGGATCTCCCATGAGCACATTACATGTGACCCATCACAAAACCTGGCTGAAGCATCCCAGGCTATTACGAGCACACAGCTCTACCTACCAGATCTCCCAAGAGGACATTACATGTGATCTCACCACAAAACCTGGATGAAGCATCCCAGGCTGTTACAAGCACACAGCTCTACTTGTCGAATCTCCCAGGAGCACATTACATGTGGTCCACCACAAAACCTGGCTGAAGCATCTAAGGCCTTTTTCATCCTGTCCAGATCTCTTAGGAGCAAATTAGATGTGGTCATGGCAAAACCTGGCTGAAGAATCTGAGGCCTTTTTCATCCTATCCAGATCTCCTAGGAGCAAATTACATGCCATAGGACCAAACCTCGCAAGAGCATCTCAGGATGTTACGGGTACACAACTCCGACCTGACGATCTCCCAGGGCACAAGTTACATGTCCTCCTAGAGCAATGTCTCGAAAGAGAATCCCAGGCTATTACGGGTACACAACTCCGACCTATAGGATCTCCCAAACATGCTCATCTGCACAACCTGATCCATGGCCACAAAGTATCATCCTGATACTCACCATACATCATCCTGATGTACACATGATCATTCTGATCATCATCACTGCATCGTCCTGATGCATGTCATCTGGAGAAGCTCATCATCCACGATCATCTTGATCATACAATGCATCCACCTGATGCATACCAAGTATCTACCTGATACATATCATCATACATGATCTACCTGATCATACAATGTATCCACCTGATACATACACAGATACATGATCCAAACAATGTATCCACCTGATACATATCAACATACATGATCTCAATATCCACCTGATACATATACAGATACATGGTGCAAGCATCCAACATGATGCATATAGAAAATACATACAAATGATTCAACTGATCATATCCATCATCCAACATGATGCATACATACATAAATGATTCAACTAATCATATCCAACATCCAACATGATGCATATATATATAAATGATCCAACTGATCATAAAAAGCATCCAACATGATGCATATACATATACAGAGTAGTAACTGGAGCATCGTCCTGATGCTCATCATCCATGATCCTCCTGATCATCATAGCATCATCCTGTTCAGATCATCGCATTGTCCATGAAGCACAGCCCAGATTCACATCATCCAAGACTTACACCACCGACATGGGAGAACACATATCCCACCATTCAGGGAAGGCTCCAGCCCTTACTTTTTCACCATGGGAGAACACATCTACCACCATGTGAAAAATGGCTCAGCAATTACATCATGACCAAGGGAGAACACATCAACCATGTCAGAAAAGATCATGTGCATCTGCATCTTCCAGACTCATCATTTCCCTTTGGAAGGAACCTCGATCTGAAGTGCACCAAGCCTCTCTCTAAAGTAATCAAACTGCAATCTGGCCAACGGCTTGGTCAATACATCTTCAACCTGCTCATCTGTCGCAACATACTCTGCTTCGGCTGTACTCAGTGCTATGCAAGACTACTTCCTACTGAACCAAGAGATCACACCTGTGTTGAAATATTGTAACTTCAAAGAATATTATATTTGTATATTATTTATTCCGGAGATGTTCCATACCTCCGATGTGATTATACTATAAATTCGGAGATGTTTATTCCTCCAAGTTGGTTGTGGTAACTAGGGTTATTAGACCCACCATGTGGGGGTCGGCCCAGTCAGTTATAATGGGGTATTTAACCTAATGGTTAAATACGAGCCTACATGTACTTGTGTAAAATACATATCAGAGTAGTGTATAAATAGAGGAGGTGTGTTCCTCATTTGACACACTCACACACTTGAGGATAGTGCACTTGTGGAGGAGAGGTCTGCTATTGTGGAGGAGGAGATCATGTCTCAGGGTTTCATCTTTGTATATTGCTGGTCATCTATATTGAGGAAGCTTTGCTGGGTTTTCTACCCCATGAGGGTTTCCCAGGATAAATCTCTGTCTCTTGTGTTTATGCTATGCTTGTTGTTTCTTCAGTGATCCTATATATGCTATTATTGTGAAATGGAATGTAATTCTGCTATTTTCTGTCTTAGCATATTAAATATTAACATGGTATCAGAGCTAACCTGAAGGAAGACAAGGTATGGCACTTACGACACTTGCTTTACTTACGACAATTTGAAGGTTAGGGTTTTACATAGCAAAAACCAGTCATCGTGGAACTTTCACTATAAATCCATTTCTGCGAAGGTTCAGGGTCTAAAAAGTTTACAGGTCGAAGATAACATCCCCAGGTACCTTGTGTCCAAAGGGCACCCTCAGATTCATTGTACTTTATGAGTTATGATCAGTACAAGTTAGGGTTTCTGCCTCTTCCAGAACTCAGTCAAAATCAGGTGACCTTGGAAAAAAGGTCATAACATGGGCTAGGAAGCTCCAAATAAAATTTCGTAAAAAGTGACAGGTATTACACAGACTGTAATATCGCAGAAAACGTTTTCAGAGGCCGAAGGTGAACCAGTGACACGTGGCACTCCGTACAAGTTCGCTCTCCTGTTTTATCCCATAAACAGGTCACGTTGCGACACTTGGCATAACTCTCTCTCAGAGAGTCCAATTGAGGTCAGACCTGTCAGGATGGAAAGATGACAGGTCGAGCTATCTCAGAAAACGTTTTCAGAGGCCGAAGTTCAAACAGTGACACGTGGCATGCCGTACAAGTTCGCTCTCCTGTTTTATCCCATAAACAGGTCATGTTGCGACACTTGGCATAACTCTCTCTCAGAAAACCCAATTGAGGTCAGACCTGTCAGGATGGAAAGATGACAGGTTAGGATACTGCAAAAAAAAGGGTTTCAGACCCTGTGGAGCAAAAATTTCAGATTTATAGCAGAAACAATTAGGTGCATATTTCTGTCAAAACAGAATTATTTTTTGAGCACCTTTATTCATGGCTTCCGGAATTTAGGGTTTCAGAGAAAGTTAGAACTTTTGGAATCGGAGTCCACGGCTGAATGCTAATCAGGAAAATCAAAATTTAGAGACCAAGATCGAATTTTTTGGTTGGGTGGAAGACCGGGCTTGATCAAACCCCAGTTCGGGATTTTGATCGGAAAGATGGAAAATTAGGGCTTCAGCAAAAGTTGGAATTTTTGAAGTCTGTAACCACGGCTGGAAGCTCCTAAGAAAAAATAAGAGTTTAGAGCCTTGGATCGAACCTTTTGTTTGGGCAGAAGGGTGGGCTTCATAAAACCCTAGTTCGGGATCCTGTCCAGAAGATCCAGAAGTTTCAAAGGCAATTTTGAGGGGTCAAATTTTGGAGATTCCAAAATTGAAGTATGCCAGTTTGATCAGCTCAGCAAGACATATTCTTTCATCCATTCAGAAGTATGAAAGTCAAAGGTTGAATCTTTAGGGTTTCTCTAGCAAACCCTAATCAAGCTCCAGATCCAGTTTCAGGGGGATTTGAGGCTAAGGCCCTACATAAGAAGACTACAAGAAGTCTCGACAGGTATGACTTAAGGAGGCTCAGGTATGTCTTGAAATCTAATTCTTGATTAAGTTCATGATGTGTTTGTCTTCATATTATTTATTAGTACAATCTTGATTAATGTTAGAATTGTCTTATCACCCTAGTAACAGTATGAATGCATGTGAATGATCAAAGAGATTCATTGATTAGGGCTATATGATTGTACTAATGCATTATGATGTTGTGTGAGGTTGATGTTGTCTGCTAACAAGATACAGGTACATCACAAAAGACAAATTAGGTTCCATGACCATGAAAACATGAAGACAAAGACTCATCCATAATCTTTGTTCTACTTACGAGGTATGTATGACTTTTTTTATATTATGCTTAACCTATGAGACATGCAGGTTCTAGCTCAGGATCTCTAAATCATTGAAGAGATTGTTTAGGTATGTTGTACATAACTAAGTAGGTATACTAATCCAGGTATGTTTCCCATTAATCTTACCTTGTGTTAGGATCCCTTAAGTATACTTGGTATGATTGGTTATGCTTATTCATAAAGTTAGTAATCAAGGGATTATGCATATTATGTCTTTTATCTTGAGTGATGATATGCATGAGTAAAAGAAGACTTCCCTGAAATCTTGAAAACTAATGTTTATTAACTATAATCATGACTATACATTCTCAAGATTATTTAGAACTATAATGTTTTGATAACATTTAGAACATACTAATGGGTGTATGTTTGTGTATGAGATCATGAGGATGACACTTGAACATGCACAGTGGTACAGAATGAATAGAAGTTCAAAAGACATACAGAAGATCAAGCGGGAGGCAACCACACAAACATAAAAGATAAGTATTTGAGTTGTTATTTGAAATAGTAAATGATATTTCCTGTAATAGGTTGTATGCATATTTGTATTCCTATAATATATCATGCTGAGTGTAAATATTCATAGAACATTGAACAGTATACTACTAATATGCATATGATTGGTAAGTTGGACAAACATTCCATTGTTGCTTGTCTAGAATGAAACCTCTTTGCTGACATGCTGAGAGTTGTGCACACTCTCGATAGTATGTTTTGGCAGAGATGGAAGGCATCTAGATAGCCACTGTATGCATACAGGATATGGGAAAGTGTTGTTCCAAAGTATTGGTCAAGATAGTTGCATAACTATGTAAATGATATCTGTATGCATAATAGGTTATCATGTCAATGTGATTTGATGATTATGAAGTATTACTAATCATGTACCTAATTTTGATTTGTAGAAAAAATCATGATGAATGATGAACAAGCGATGGATGTTCAACAAAAGGATTTACAAATCAAACACACTATAGAAGGCTCATGGCTAGAAGATTCTCTTAGAAAGAGGAAGAGAATCATGATGAGATGTTTGCTCCAAGTGTCTAAGATAAGACCATTCTCTTAATGGTGTAATTAAAGAAGAAGTGTGAATCAGGTTTTATATGGGTTCCCAGGATCGATAATCAATTGATGAGCTTAATGATCACCATGGGTGATGTGGATCTCAACCTTTGCTACAATGTTGAATATGGCTTCTATACACATATGACATGGATGCAAGAAGGAACTCACCACAGAGTTGGAATGATGTTGAGGCTCATATCAGTAGACCCATCTGATGAGAGATGGCACAGATAGAAGACTGTAGAAAAGAAAAATGAAAGATCTTAGATTAATGTATTACTTCCTAGGTCTGGAAGTATGGAAAGGCTCAGTAGGAATCTTTCTCAACCAGAGAAAGTATGCTGAGAAATCTTGAGAAGACTTGATATGATGGAATGGCCACTCTTATGGATTCCAACTTGAAACTGTTAGGAGATGACTCATCAGAGTTAGTGGATATAACTCTGTACAGTCAAATTATTGGGTCTTTGATATATCTAACATATACTAGGTTAGATATATGATTTGTTGTGAACACCTTGAGTCAGTATCTAGTGGAAACTAGATGTGTTTACCTGATAGTTGCAAAGCATGTGATGAGGCACATAAAGGACACGATAGAATTTGATCTATGCTATCTTGAAGATCATGACTTCAGATGGCTATTCAGATTCTGTTTGGGAAGGAAGTGTATCAGACAGGAAGAACACATCGAGAGGATGTTATTGTCTGGGATTAGCCATGATCTCGTGGTTTAGATGGAAGCAGTCTAGTGTGGCTCTCAACACAAGCGGAATATATGGCTGCTTGCTCTGCTAGTTGTGAAGAAGTTTGGCTTTAGGATTGTTTGACTTAGAGATAGAACCAACTGAGATCCTATGTGATAATTAGGGTTGTATCAAGATGACATAGAATCCAGTGTTCCATGATAAGTCAAAGAACATAGGGAACAAACAAGATATGACGCGGAAAGGAACTATAAAGTTTGAATTTGTAACAGGTTACCATTGTACTAACCAAACCTTTACCTCAAGTGAAGAAGTTACCAACATACTAACCAAACCTCTGTCTCGAGTGAAATTTGAATACTTCCGAGACAAGCTTGGTGTAGTTCAAAAAGGACCCTCCTCGAAAGGGGGAGTAGTATAGTCACTGATGATGAGTTTGTCTCATCGAACAACAAGGTCGATGATGAGGTAACCTGTTCTCCACACCTAGATACTTAGAAATATTTAGATTTAGGACTCTTATACTTAGAATACTTAGTTTTACTTATACATTCTTTTGATGTTAGATGTATTAGTAAGAATACATGCTTTTGATGATAGATGTATTGGTGAGAATACATGCATTTGATGATAGATGTATTGGTGAGAATACATGCTTTTGATGATAAGATGTATTGGTAAGAATACATACTTTTGATGATACATGTATTGATTAATGTACTTGTATGGTTGAAGATACTTGTACTTGTATTGATCAGAATACATGTGGGGATTGTATCATCCTTGAACACTTGTTCTAAAGAGATCCGTAGACGTATGGTCTCCGAAAATGAAGTCCTTAGTGGACAGGTGGGGATTGGATCATCCCTGGACTTTCAGTCCTAAAGAGAGCCGTAGACGTGAGGTCTCCGAGAATGAAGTCCTTAGTGGACAGTTGAGGGGATTGGATCATCCCTGGACTTTCAGTCCTAAAGAGAGCCGTAGACGTGAGGTCTCCGAGAATGAAGTCCTTAGTGGACAGTTGAGGGGATTGGATCATCCCTGGACTTTCAGTCCTAAAGAGAGCCGTAGACGTGAGGTCTCCGAGAATGAAGTCCTTAGTGGAAAGTTGAGGGGATTGGATCATCCCTGGACTTTCAGTCCTAAAGAGAGCCGTAGACGTGAGGTCTCCAAGAATGAAGTCCTGAATGAACAGGCAGGGGATTGCATCGTCCCCGGACTGAGGTCCTAGAATAGAGCCGTAGACTGGGTCTCTGATAATGAAGTCCTGAATGAACAGGCAGGGGATTGTATCATCCCCGGACTGCGGTCCCTGAATTGATCCGTAGACGTGAGGTCTCCGAGAAGTGGGGATTGTATCATCCCCAGACTTCGGTCCCTGAATTGATCCGTAGACGTGTGGTCTCCGAGAAGTGGGGATTGTATCATCCCCGGACTTCGGTCCCTGAATTGATCCGTAGACGTGTGGTCTCTGAGAAGTGGGGATTGTATCATCCCCGGACTTCGGTCCCTGAATTGATCCGTAGACGTGTGGTCTCTGAGAAGTGGGGATTGTATCATCCCCGGACTTCGGTCCCTGAATTGATCCGTAGACGTGTGGTCTCCGAGAAGTTGGGATTGTATCATCCCCGGACTTCGGTCCCTGAATTGATCCGTAGACGTGTGGTCTCCGAGAAGTGAGGATTGTATCATCCCCGGACTTCGGTCCCTGAATTGATCCGTAGACGTGTGGTCTCCGAGAAGTGGGGATTGTATCATCCCCGGACTTCGGTCCCTGAATTGATCCGTAGACATGTGGTCTCCGAGAAGTGGGGATTGTATCATCCCCGGACTTCGGTCCCTGAATTGATCCGTAGACGTGTGGTATCCGAGAAGTGGGGATTGTATCTGTTAGCACTCGGATTTTCCTTGGGCTGTGTCAAAGAAACCCGAGGTAACCTATTTCAAACCAATCTTTAGACTGAAAGTTGGCCTCTTTCAGTCAGAGAGGGCTCTCTCAGCAAATCTGCTATCCAATGTCACCACAATAGCAGTTTGACAATAAACTCAATGGCCAATTTGTAAAATAATAATAAAAATTTGTAGGCTTCGAATAATGTGGTTAGATCAACAGGAAATAAGATATCATTGGGAAATGGAGTCAAGAAACAGAAAAATAATAGATCAGCAGCCAAACAAATGTTTGTACAAAGGCAAGATAACTGTTTTATTACAGTCAATAAGATTTTGCAGGTGACAGGAAAGAATTAATGACAATCCATCAACAATGGGCATCAATTTTCGGATGAATCCACTGTTAACTTTGGAGAAGCGGGTGGATACTTGAATGCAATAAACTGAGGCATGGAAAATATGAATCTCAATTTATTTTAGACTTTCATTCAAGCATAGAAGAAAGACATAATGGCAAGAATGACAAAGAAGATTGACATGCACATGTAAAGAAAGGGAAAGTACGGACTGTAATTTTAAAACAACACATGAATCTTTGATAAAAATATGCTCAACTCTGAAATCTTTATTAACTTCTGGAATAAACCTCAAAAACCCAGAACGGGAATCCTTTTTCCCTGAAAAAATCCCCCTTTACATGTCTTTTTACATATCAATATATAGAAAGACGGCCTATACCTAATCTTGACTTCAAAATCTAACTGAAACTCTAAAAATAGAAACAGTTACAACTTATTTTTTATTTCAGAAAGTAAATTTGCTGAAAAATAGGCTTCAAAGACCTGGCTGTATATCTCAAATGGAGATAGCTGTATACATTTTGAGAGAGGTTTTTGTAATTGGGCGTGTTCTGAAGAAAAACCTCTTTCCGTTTCTGAAAATTCATCTTCATTTGGAAGAACCAGCTCTTTGAAGTTGATGACTAAAACAGTAAACTGAAATTCTGGAAAATTGCCTCGTGAAGATGACTTCGATTCTCTTAAACCATAACACCTGTGTAAAAAATGAGAGAGGTTTTTGAAGATTGGCCCGTGCTGAAGAAAAATATCTTTCAGTTTCTGAAAATTCTTCTCGGTTTGGCGGAAACAGCTTCTAGAAAATGGTGACTAAAACAGGCATTTTCTCAAAAACGTATTATAATTGTCCCATTTGATTTTCTCTATGGGATATATCCCACATTGGTTGAGCGAGAAATAACCATGTTGTTTATATACCCCGACGCGCACAACACCTAATAACACATAGCACGTGTTATTATACTCCTCTTCCTCGGGAATGGTGGTTCCGCGTGGGCGGAAGGCGGTTTATAATACCACCGTCGCATGATCCGGATGAATAATAATGCGCCACGTGCTCCCGTGGTATTTAGTCCGCGACCGCTTTATAATTTTAAACTTCGAGCTACTTGAGTGAGCGGAATGAATGGTAGCCGCTTATCCAAACTTTGTTAAGACTTTGAGATTCGTGCCAAGACTTTGGTGATTGGGTTTGAATATTAATATAAAATATTTATATTAATAACTATAAACTTTTAAATTTTTAAACAAAGACTTGGGCATTTTGGAGATCCGCTATCTTTTAGCCATTCCACCATTTTAGAGCTTCACTAACTATTTTAGAGATTCACCAGTGCTTTATCCGCCTAATTTGACCATATTGGCCAAATTTAGAAGCTCTGCCAATTCATTTATATGCTCTGCTAAATATAGAATTTTTTACATTTCCATAATGGGCGGTTCCGCGCGGCGCCATAGTGGTTTCCAATACCATCCTATCACCTGCGCGGATGAATAGATATTGGACACGTGTCTTGGTGGTATTATGTCCGCTACCACCTTCCACCATTTGCTAACGATTACTTTGGCGACGCGGGAGTGATATTAACCGTAGATCTTGATCCATAATATCTCCGCCGTCGGAAACCGGCTGAAGTTTAACCTTTCCATAAATTTGCTGGCGGACTTTATAAATATGGGTTTTTTATAATATATTTTTCCATATAAAAATCTTTATTTCAACCTTTTGTGATGATTTCTTCTTTTCTAGGTCATTTTAGCAAAAACTCTAGGTTCTTTCAGATCTGGTGTCAACAGTATCATCCCCGGAATTTGGTCCCTGAATTGATCCGTAGACGAATGGTCTCCGAGAAAGTGATTTTTTATTGATGATGTGGTTACTTGTATCGGTAGGATACTTGTATTGATGATGTGGTTACTTGTATCGGTAGGATACTTGTATTGATGATGTGGTTACTTGTATCGGTAGGATACTTGTATTGATGATGTGGTTACTTGTATCGGTAGGATACTTGTATTGATGATGTGGTTACTTGTATCGGTAGGATACTTGTATTGATGACGTGGTTACTTGTATCGGTAGGATACTTGTATTGATGACGTGGTTACTTGTATCGGTAGGATACTTGTATTGATGATGTGGTTACTTGTATCGGTAGGATACTTGTATTGATGATGTGGTTACTTGTATCGGTATGGATACTTATATTGATGATGTGGTTACTTGTATCGGTAGGATACATGTATTGATTACATGGTTACTTGTATCAGTATGGATACTTGTATTGATGATATGTATACTTGTATTGGCATGAATACTTGTGCTAATGATGTGGATACTTGTATTGTTATGGATACCTGTATTAATGACGATGCTGATGATCGTGAGATGACGATGCTGATGATCGTGAGATGACGATGCTGATGATCGTGTGATGATGATGCTAATGATCGTGAGATGACGATGCTGATGATCGTGTGATGACGATAATCGTGAGGATCCAGATGATGATATTGTTGTAGCTGTTCAAGTGCTACAGAAGATAAAGACTCAATACTGAAGATGTCGATGTTCCAGTATTGAAGATGTTCCAGTAACTGCTTGAGTTACTGATGATGTTGAGAAAGCTTCCAATGATTTATAGATGTATCATGTATGATGTTGATGACTCCTTGCTCGTGCAGATACTATTATAATATCCTTCTCGTTAAGGGGGAGTGTTGAAATATTGTAACTTCAAAGAATATTATATTTGTATATTATTTATTCCGGAGATGTTCCATACCTCCGATGTGATTATACTATAAATTCGGAGATGTTTATTCCTCCAAGTTGGTTGTGGTAACTAGGGTTATTAGACCCACCATGTGGGGGTCGGCCCAGTCAGTTATAATGGGGTATTTAACCTAATGGTTAAATACGAGCCTACATGTACTTGTGTAAAATACATATCGGAGTAGTGTATAAATAGAGGAGGTGTGTTCCTCATTTGACACACTCACACACTTGAGGATAGCGCACTTGTGGAGGAGAGGTCTGCTATTGTGGAGGAGGAGATCATGTCTCAGGGTTTCATCTTTGTATATTGCTGGTCATCTATATTGAGGAAGCTTTGCTGGGTTTTCTACCCCATGAGGGTTTCCCAGGATAAATCTCTGTCTCTTGTGTTTATGCTATGCTTGTTGTTTCTTCAGTGATCCTATATATGCTATTATTGTGAAATGGAATGTAATGCTGCTATTTTCTGTCTTAGCATATTAAATATTAACAACTTGATCCCATACTGCAGCACTGCCTGCCCAATTTGAATCAACATAACCCTGCAGGTTAAACTTTTGATTTGCATCATACTTGAGCCCATAATCAACTATACCCTTCAGGTACCTCAGAATATGCTTTACAACAACCAGGTGAACACTCCTTGGATCCATCAGGAACTGGCTCAATGTGTTCACCGCAAAGCAAATATATGGTCTCGTGTTCATCAGGTACATCAAGGACCCAATCATCTGATGATACATAGAAATATCAACTGGCTCAGATGAAGCATCTCACAAAAGCTTCAGGTTCGATGCCATAGGTGTGGCCATAGGATTGTAGTCCACCATCCCAAACCTCTTTAGGATCTCTACTGCATACTTCCCTTGTCCAAGGAAGATTCCATCTGCACTCTGCCACACCTTCATGCCAAAAACAAATAGTGCATCATCCCCAAGTTTTGCACACATATATGACTACACCATTCAAGAAAGTTGTCTTGAAATCCATCTGTTGTATCTTCTATTTCATCACTTTTATATTTCTCTATGCTGCCATCTGCAGCATGCTTGATCTGATAGTTCCATTTGGAAGTCACAACAGACTTCCCTTCAGCTCTTGGGACCGCATCCCAAACATCGTTCTTCATGATTGATGGATCATGGCATTCTTCCCATATCCTGGGAGCTTCAATATCTTCAATAGATAATTTTGTTGCTTGAACAAATGTTGTAGTCCTTCTTTTGTAGGTAAAGGTATACGGTCTTTCTGACAAAACAACTTAAATTGCATGATTAAAAACATCTCATAATTTTCAGACAAATTCTTACACATAAATAAATATGTCATACAGTCATGCAATTATATTAGCCAATGCTTCAATACAACATTCATCCATGTTCCACAACTTTCTAGATGCCTTCCAGTCTCTACCAGAACATTGTTAAGAGTTTGCACTACTCCCAACATGTCAGCAAAGAGGTTTCATTCTAGATAAGTAGCACTGGAATGTTGTACAGTTCCATAGGCCACTTACCCATCACATGCATATTAGTAGTATATTGTTCATTAATGCAATCATTCTAATATGTACAATACATATCCTAAGTCTAGGAACATGAGCATATACATCATTGAACAATTTTATTTAAACAAACAAATATGAAATAAATGATAATAAAAATACTTATCTTTGTTTGATTGTTGGGTTGACTCCCTCTCAGTCTTTGCTTCTTTTTCTGCAACTCCATTCTGATGTGGATTGTGAGAAGTGGTCAACTCCCTCTGAATATATGCATCCTTGCAGAAACTACTGGAGTGTGCTCCCTCTTGATCTTTGCTTCCCAGATTACCTATTCTTGAACTTATATTCATTCTCTATCCCTATGCATGCTTGTTAGTATCATCATTGTGTTATCCTTGAGGACTCATACATAATCACACATTTATTGGTATAATCTTAATACTATCAAAACACAATAATCTTAAGCATGTTTAGTAATGATCATTTCAAATAGAAATAATAAGCATTAGTATTCAAGGTTTTAGGGAAGTCTTCTTTTACTCATGCATATTCTTATTTGATCATAGAACTCTTCTGGTTAGTTGAATCATCAATCAAGATAAGATATATAATATGCATAAAACCCATGATTACTCAAACCTATATCTTCATGATTCTTCTAGTTAGTCATATCATCAATTATGGTAAGAAACATAATGTGCATACAACCATGACTATTCAACCCTATGACTTCATGAATAATAATTATCAACAACGAAATGGTATAAGATCTTAACACAAGGTAGGATTCTAGCTTGATATAGGAAAAACATACCTAGATTAGAATGCTAGCTAGTTATGTCTAACATGTTGGTTGTGGAGCCAGATCTTCTAGTCTCATAGATGATATTGTATCAACTGTCTTTGTACCCCAGTTTTATATGATGTGTAGGTGGACTGTACAATCACCCCAGGGGGGGGTGTGGGGGGGCATCGCCCCCCCACGAGGTTCCAGGGGGGACCATCCCCCTGGCTGGGGGGTCCGGGGGCCAGTGGTCCGCTGGTGGGGGTTCGGGGGCAGCGCCCTTGAGAAATGGGGGTTCAAGGGAAACGCCCCCAAAGAAAATTTTTGGGGCTGTTTTCGCCAGCTGTTTTGCGGGCCCATGGTTTTGGGTATCCCGTGGTATTTTCCCATTGTATTTCCCTTATAAAATAAATACATTGTAATACATCTAGGTATGATGATGTATTAGGTTTATGTATTGTAAAGATCTCTGAGATCAGGAGAGAGACTATGAAACAGAGAAGAGGAAGTGTAGCGGTTGTGCTGCAGGTTGTATCCCTTCACCTTACTGGATGGTAATAATAATAAGGAATGGAAAATTCAGTGTGGACGTAGCCCAAGTTGGGTGAACCACGATATATCTATGTCTCTCTTGTAATGTGTATGTGTGATTATATTTGCATTTCTGTTTATTGTTATTGCTCTGCGATCCTGTTTTTCTAACAATTGGTATTAGAGCCAAAGGTCTATTTGGCAATTAAACCCGCAGGAAGCTAGGGTTTCTGGTTCGAGTGGAAGCAATGGCAGAAGAAGGAAATTTTAAGGTCGAGAATTTTAACAGCCAAAACTTCAGGTTATGGAAGATGCAAATGGAGGACTATTTGTACCAGAAGGATCTATTCCTACCGTTGGGAGGAAAAGCAAAGCAGTCGATGGCTATGAAGGACGAAGAATGGGAGATTCTTGATAGAAAGGCTCTGGGAACAATACGGTTGAGCCTAGCTTCGTAGGTGGCTTTCAATATCTCAAAAGAAACGACAACAGAGGGTTGGATGAGCGCATCAGGTAAGCTGTATGAAAAACCCTCGGCCTCCAACAAGGTATTTCTAATGAAGCGTTTATTTAATATGAAGATGTCTTAAGGTGGATCTGTTACTAATCATTTAAATGAGTTTAATACTGTTACAAATCGGCTAAGTTCTGTAAGTGTGAACTTTGATGATGAGGTTAGGGCTCTTCTAATCTTGTGTTCATTGCCAGAAAGCTGGAATAGCTTGGTCATGGCTATAAGTAACTCTGTCTCTAGTTCAAACACCTTGAAATTTGATAATGTTATTGGTGTTATTCTTAGCGAGGAAATGCGAAGAAAAAGCATAGGTGAGACATCAGGTAATGCGTTGACCATGGAGAGCAGGGGAAGACAAAAGGAGAGAGGAAAGAGCCAAGGTAATCGTGGAAAGTCTAAAATGGGCAGATCCAAGACAAGACTGGGAAAGATAGAGTGTTGGAACTATGGAAAGAAAGGACATCTGAAGAAAGACTGCAAATCTCTAAAGAAGAAAGGAGATGCACAGAAGGAAACTACCCAGGAAGAAAATGTAGCAGGTGATGTGTTACAAGATGCTTTGATTCTTGCATTAGATAATACTAGTGATTATTGGGTAGTAGATTCAGGAGCTTCATGTCATGCTACACCGCATAGGAAATAATTTCATGAGTATGTTCCTGGCGACTTTGGACATGTTTTATTGGGTGATGATGAGCCATGTAAAATTGTTGGAATGGGTAAGGTATGGATAAAAGTTAAGAATGGAATTGATTGGTTGTTGAAAGAAGTTAGTCATATTTATGATATGAAAAGAAATCTGATCTCAATAGGGCAGTTGGGAGATGGCGGCTGTCTATCTACGTTCGGAGAAAAGTGGTGGAAGATCACTAAAGGATCAATGGTGATAGCAAAAGGAGACAGAGTAGGTACGTTGTATTTATGTCCTCATAATACTGACCATTCTATCTCTTTAGCTTTCATAGGAACAGATACAGCATTGTGGCATCATAGGCTTGGCCACATGAGTGAGAAGGGGATGCAGATTCTCCACTCAAGGAAGTTGCTGCCGGATTTGAAGCAGGTAAGTTTGGAATTCTGTGAAAACTATGTTTATGGAAAACAGAAGAGAGTCATATTTCTCAGGGTTGGGAAATAGAAGAAGAATGAAAAATTAGAGCTTGTGCATACAGATGTATGGGGACTGGCTCAGGTACAATCTCTTGGTGGCTCTCATTATTATGTTACATTTATTGATGATGCAACTAGAAAAACTTGGGTTTATTGCATTAGACAGAAATCTGATGTGTTTGCTACTTTTAAGAAGTGGAAATCTTTGGTTGAGAATGAGACAGGAAAAAGATTGAAGTGTCTCAGATCTGATAATGGAGGTGAGTACTGCGGCAAGGAGTTTGATAGTTACTATTCATACCATGGGATTCGTAGAGAGAAGACAGTCCCAGGAACAACACAGGAAAATGGTGTGTCAGAAAGGATGAACAGAACGATCATGGAGCGTGCAAGGTGTATGAGACTTCATGCAGGGTTTCCCTTACAGTTTTGGGCGGATGCTGTAAATACTATTGTTTATTTAATAAACAGAGGACCTTCAAGTGCTTTGGATGGTGGTATTCCAAAGGAAGCATGGATAGATAAAAAGGTAAACTACTCATTTCTGAGAACGTTTGGTTGTGAAGCATTTGTCCATATTGATAAAGAAAATAGAACAAAGCTTGAAGCTAAATCCAAGAAATGTACCTTTATTGGATATGGGGTTGATGAATTTGGTTATCGTTTATGGAATTATGAAAATAACAAAATCATCAGGAGTAGAGATGTGATATTCAATGAAAATGTAATGTATGAAGATCAGTTGCAGGGAAAGAAACAGGAAAAGGAAAACACAGAGTACATAGTGCTTGATGAAATTAAAGAAAATGAAGTTCCGAAGGTGCCAGAAAATCAAGAGCAACAGCAAGTACCTGAAACTCCTGCAACTGTAAGAAGATCTACCAGGTTAAGTAGACTTCCTGAACGATACTCTCCTTCAATGTATTATTTATTTATGACCGATTCTGGTGAACCATAATTTTATGAAGAAGCAATGCAGGTGGAAACTAGAAAGAAGTGGGAGCAAGGCATGAATGAGGAGATGGACTCATTGGTAGGAAACCAGACTTGGGATTTGCTTCAGTTGCCTGTTGGTAAAAGAGCATTGCAAAACAAATGGATTTACAGGTTGAAGGAAGAAAAAGGAGGTAAGAAGCGGTACAAGGCCAGAATTGTAGTAAAGGGGTTTGCACAGAAGAAAGGTATAGATTTTGATGAAATATTTTCTCCTGTTGTTAAGATGACTTCAATTAGGACTATCTTTAGTCTAGTGGCGGTAGAAGATTTGCATCTTGAACAGTTAGATGTAAACATAGCCTTCCTCCATGGGGATTTGGAGGAAGAAATATATATGCAGCAGCCACAAGGGTATGAGGTCAAAGGTAAGGAGGATCTTGTATGTAGGTTGAAAAAGAGCTTGCATGGCTTGAAGCAAGCTCCAAGGCAGTGGTATCTAAAGTTTGATAGGTTTATGACAGAACAAGGTTATAGTAGATGTCATTCTGACCACTGTGTTTATTTCAAGAAGCTAGACAATGGAAGATATATTATCTTGTTATCGTATGTGGATGACATGCTTGTTGCAGGGTCTGACATTCAAGATATAAATCTACTCAAAAGCAAGCTAGCTAATTCATTTGCGATGAAGGATTTGGGTTCTGGAAAGCAAATCCTTGGTATGAGAATAACGAGAGACAGGAAAAATCGCAAATTGACATTGTCTCAAAGTGAGTACATACAAAAGGTGTTGGAGAGGTTCAGAATGCATAATGGAAAACCTGTAAGTACACCTTTGGCTAGCCATTTCAGTATAATTAAGGAAATGTGTCCCAAGACACAAGAAGAGACAGATTACATGTCCAAGATTCCCTATCAATCAGCAGTTGGCAGCTTGATGTATGCCATGGTGTGCACAAGACCAGATATTGCACATGTAGTGTGAGTTGTGAGCAGATATATGAACAATCCAGGTAAAGAACATTGGAAGGTAGTACAGTGGATTCTCAGGTATTTGAGAGGTACTACCACTGAGGAATTATGTTTTGGAGGTTCAGACACTGTTCTACAGGGATATGTTGATGCAGATATGGCAGGTGACAAGGATAGCAGGAGGAGCACCACAGGGTATGTGTTTACTGTAGCTGGAACAACAGTAAGCTGGATTTCAAAACTACAGAAGGTTGTTGCACTTTCAACAACAGAAGCAGAGTATGTTGCCATTACAGAGGCTAGTAAAGAGATGATTTGGTTGCAGAGGTTTATGGAGGAAGTGGGTAAGAAGCAGAAGGATAGCAGATTGTATAGTGACAGGCAGAGTGCCATTCACCTTGCAAAGAACTCAACATTCCATTCTAGGACTAAACATATACAACTCAAGTACCATTTCATATTCTCTGTTCTAGAAGATGAACTGTTAAAGCTGGAAAAGATACATACTAGCCAGAATCCTGCAGACATGTTCACAAAGGTAGTGACCAGAGAGAAACCGAGTTCGTGCTCGGTTTCAGTTGGCCTTCTAGCATGAAGGTGAAGAGGAGAAATTTTCCAAGTCCAATTCCATCAAGTGCAGCAACGGTGGAGTTGTTGTGATCAGTCTCCAAGTGGGAGATTGTTGGTTGTGGAGCCAGATCTTCTAGTCTCATAGATGATATTGTATCAGCCGTGTTTGTACCCCAGTTTTATATGATATGTAGGTGGACTGTACAGTCACCCCAGCGGAGGGGTGTGGGGGGGAATCGCCCCCCCATGGGGTTCCAGGGGGGACCATCCCCCCTGGATGGGGGGTCCGGGGGCAACGCCCCTGAAGAAACATTTTGGGGCTATTTTCACCAGTTGTTTTGCGGGCCCATGGTTTTGGGTATCCCGTGGTATTTTCCCATTGTATTTCTCTTATAAAATAAAGACATTGTAATATAGCTATCTTTCCATCCTGACACGTGTGACCTCAATTGGATTCTCTGAGAGAGAGTTATGCCAAGTGTCGCAACGTGACCTGTTTATGGGATAATACAGGAGAGCGAACTTGTACGGCATGCCACGTGTCACTAGTTCAACTTAGGCCTTTGAAATTTTTTTTTGATATATCCTGACCTGTTATATTTCCATCCCAATAGGTCTGACCTCAATTGGATTCTCTGAGAGAGAGTTATTCCAAGTGTCGCAACGTGACCTGTTTATGGGATAATACAAGAGAGCAAACTTGTACGGCGTGCTACGTGTCACTGGTTCAACTTTAGGATCTGAAAAATGTTCTTGAGATATTAGAGTCTGTGTACTACCTGTCAAATTTTACTAAATTTCATTTGGAGCTTCCTAGCCCAAGTTATGACCTTTTTCCCAAGGTTACCTGATTTTGACTCAGATTTGGAAGAGGTAGAAACCCTATATTGTACAGATCATAAATCACAAAGTACAACGAATTAGAGGTTGTCCTTTGGACACAAGGTACATGGGGATATGATATTCGACCTGTAAAATTTTCAGATCCAAAAACTTCGCCAAAACGGATTCATAGTGAAATTTCTACGATGACTGGGTTTTGCTATATCAAGCCCTAGCATCGTAAGTGCAACAAGTGTCATACATGCCATATCATGCCTTCTTTCAGGCTAGCTCTGATACCATGTTAAATTTTCAGAATTTACTTCAATATGATCTAGTATCTTAACTGAGAGAACAACATGTACAACAAATCTACAGTATATCAATCATGGACACAATAATGCAAGCACACAAGAGACACAGAGTTTACTTGGGGAAAACCATAAAGGTGAAAAACCCCAATAACTTCCTCAGAGATAGATAAAGCAATGATACAACCAGAATACAAGAGATAGTCTTCTCCTAGCAGCAGAGCCTCCTCCTCCACAAGTGCACCACTCTCCAAAGTGTGAGTGAGAGAATAGAATGTGTAAAATGAGAGATACACACTCTCTATTTATACACTAACTTGACTTGTCCTTTACTCAACTAGGTCGGCCTCAACTTAACCACTTTTCATAATGCTGACTAGGCCGACACCCAATAGGGTGGTCTAATAACCCTTTGACCCACATGGCCGACCCCCAATAGGGTGGTCTAATAACCCTTTTGACCCACATGACTTATATAGGGCCGACCCCAACAAGGTGGTCTAATAACCCATCAAGTATAGGTTACAACACTTACAATATAAATGACGACACTTTCGTATAGAGGAATAAGAACATCTCTATAGGAATAAAAACACTTCCGTATAGAGGAATAATACCATCTCTATAGGAGTACAAAATACATATATGAAATACATGGGTGAAATACATTCCAAAGTTACATATACATCAACAAGACAACCCTAGTGGGGTCAGCCTAGTTATCATTATGTTAAGTGGTTAAGTTGGGGCCGACCTAGTTAGAGTTAAAGGTCAAGTGAAGTAAAGTATAAATAGAGAGTGTGACTCTCTCATTTATTCATTCACACACTCACTCACTTCGCATTAGTGAGAGCGAAGAGGAGTGCGCACAAGTGGAGGAGGAGTTGCTGCTAGGAGAATATCTCTTGTTGTGGGGTTTGATCTTTGTGATGTTTGTATTGATGCTCATTCTATGTTTGAGGAAGTTGCGGGGTTTTTCACCTTCTTGGTATTCCCCGGTGAAATGCTTTGTGTCTCTTGTCTCTTGTGTTTGATATGCTATACATGTTGTTCTCTCAGTTAAGATCCTAGATCAGATTGAATTAAATGCTGAAAAACTAACAAGACTGAAATGAATCAAAGCAAAAGGAAATAGAAAAGTAACCTATAAAACCTCTCAGAAATCCAACAGACTATCAAACTGAAAGAAAACCTAGACAAGGTCCCAATAGGAGAAACAACCGGTGCCCCCAGCGGAGTTGTTAGTTCTGTTGTGCAATAATATACCCTATAGTGGGGGAAATGAGACTATCAAATTACATGGGGTGGCAAATAGATACATTCTACTTTTCATTAATTACTATGAATGAAATGATATTAGGATTCAAAAATTAGTTCCTTGTTAATGATGGCTAGTCCTAGATTTCGCCCAATCTCCACAGTAATGTACTTGCAAAATAACTCAACCTTCCTCATTGTATCTTGACCATAAATATATAACAAAATTGATAGCAATTTAACATTAATTACAACCAAATATTCAAAAGAAAATACATTCCATTGGGATGGAAAGGGTATCTCGATCGTTTTATTGCCAAAGAAATGTAGCCAAATACAGTTATACCTGATCTGTCCAAACACTTCTGCAACTGAGTCCTGGGCTCCTGTTCCTCACAATGACTTAGAAATTCCTTTAGCATAACAATAGCTTCTTCTTCATTGGCCTCTCCCTCATGGCTTCCCATTGTATTTATGGGACAAGGCTGGAAGTTAGATTCGTGAGGCAGTTGAATTGGGAGGTTGGGGGAGTTACAAAACCAACCTCAACTAATCCCAATTCGCAATCTTAATATATTTTTTCCATTCATCTTAATATGTGAACATGTATCATAATAGTAAACTAGCGCATAGTATGCAACTAGTGCTCTTAACAACTAGCATACACATCTTTTGGGATAAGTGCGCGGGTTGTATTCAATAGAACTAGCGTTTGGAACGCTAGATGTCAGTGGAAAGAGTAGCGCACATATAATGAAAACTATAGAAAAAATATGATTTTCAGCTGAAGATGTGTGATCTCAACAGTAACTCATCCAAGGTCAATCTAGATCTTCAATCCATAGTGTCATTTTGTGTGATCGACAGGGCAATGTGATCACAGACAGAGAAGTGCATATTTGACCTATAACAGCAGGGAATATTGCCAAAGTCTATTGAGGATAGGGTTGTTGAAGGGCCTACAATCCCAATGGAGGAGGGTGGTATTAATATTGTCTGTCTCTTTTGGTTGATCTGAAGATGGACGCTCCTTTATCCCATAAATCATTTATAAACAAGCATGAATTGAATAATTTCTCCTTGTCTTCCTTCACTTGTTAGCACAGATGACATAATTTGGACCCATTAATACTCTTTCGGTTAGATTGTCCCAAGTGACTGTTCGATTACTGACTAAAATCGAGAGGAAAGTTGATACTTTCATCTAGAGCTTGATGTTCCATATTTGGGACCAAATAGGGTCATCTTGCAGATCCTGATAGCCGACGGATATGGTGAGACCTTATTTGATGGAGAAGCTACCTTTTGGTAAATAGTCGCATCTATGTTTGTCATATCCATCTCTTGTTTTTATTATTATATTATGTATAGATTCTGAGATCGCTAAGGCAATGTCCGGTGAGGGTTGGATGGGTCATCTGTTAATAGGAAACGAATGTCTCCACTCTGAGTAGTATGTATCAATGATATAGAAGTGGGAGAACTTATAGAGATCTCTTCTTTTCAGCTTGTCTTTGAGGAGATCATCAGTGAGGATTTCTTGTAGCTTTGGGGCTTGTTGCTAAGAGTCCTCCCGAAAAAGGCCTCTTCTTCCATTCTTGATTTCCCAAAACCCATGATTTTGTATTAGATTCCTATTGTCCCATTCTAGATTCTAGATCATAGAGCCTTGAATTTGGTCATTGAATATGATGAGATCCTGTTGATCCCAGTTATGAAAAAAAATTTCTTTCTAGAAGAGTCCCTAGGGTTCATGGTTGTGCATGATCCAGTTCCACCATAATTTAGACCCAAGAACTTGGTTGGCTAAATCTGGGTCTCTCAATCCAAGTCCCCTTTTAGTTTGGGTTTACAAACTTCTTCCCAGATAACAAGAGCCCATTTGTTGCAGTTGTTGCTACTTCCCCAAAGGAATTTTCTCTGGAGGTTTCTGATTCTCTTGAGGATGGATTTATGGGTGGCCAGGATAGATCAAATATAGAGAGGCATTTATTGAAGTACATATTTACTAAGGTTATCCTGCCATCCAGGTTGAGGTCCTTGAAGGACCAGTTCGAGAGATGCTTGTTGAGGTGGTCTAGGAGATCCTCCGAGTTTGCTTGATAGGGAGGTTTTTCTATGAACTGGGCACCTAGGTACTTAGTGGGAAAATTATTGATGGTGAAGCAAAGGTAGTGGGAAATTCGTATTTCGATTAGGGGAGCAGTATTGAAGAAGAAGACTTGGGATTTTTCAAGATTGACACAAGCTCCAGAGGATTTTTCAAAGCAATTTAATATTTTTTTGAGAGATTTGGATTCTTTGAGGGAACGATGGCCCATGAGGAGTGTGTCATCAACAAACTACTGATGTGAACAAGTAGGTGGGTGTCGATGAAGTTTGATACCCTTGATATTTCTTGCAAGGAGATCATCCTGAATGGATCTTCCAAGACCTTCTTCCATATGAATGTACAGGAAGGGGAAATAGGGTCACCCTAATGAATTCCTTTCGAGGGTGAGAAAGGAGTGGCGGGAGAGCCATTGACAAGAATAGAGAAGAAAGCATAGGAGATAAGTCTTATAATCTAGTCGATCCAGTGCTGGTTGAAGCCAAAGGCATGAAGGATTTTGTAGATGTAGTTCTAGTTGAGTATGTCAAAATACTTCGACATGTCCAGCTTGATCATCATGACATGCTTCTTGGTATCTTTTAGAGAGTGGATCACATCATGACCTAAGATAATACTATCCATAATTTGTGTTCCTTCAACGTACCCTATTTTCTCTTTGGATATCAACAGGGGTAGGAGAGGCTTGAGACTGTTGGTGATGACCTTGGTTATGATTTTGTATATGAAGTTGTAGAGAGCGATAGGTCGAAACTTGTCTGGAGAGGAGGGACATGGACCTTTGGGGATAAGAGTGAGGAAGCTCACATTGAAAGTAGAGAGGATACCTTTGGTTTGTTGGAAATTTTCCATGATTTCAAGTACCTCATATTTAATTATGTCGTAGAAGGCGTGAAAAAATACCATGGTAAACCCATCTAGACCTGGGGATTTTCTATCCTGCAGTGATTTGACTTCCAATTGAACCTCTTGCATAGTGATGACCCTTAGGGTTCCCTCATTATGTTCCTCTATTAGTAGACAAGGAATTTGTTTGGATATATCATTTATGGCCTCCATTTTATTCTTTTGAGGTTACTCAAGGAGGTTGCTGAAGAAGGAGTTCAATTCATTTGATATATCTTCATGTTGATGAAGGATTCTTCTGGTGGCATATTTTAACATGACAATTTTTTTATGCTACCTGTGCCGCATCATAGAATTATGGAACAATTTGGATTTATTTCTCCCTCTTTCAGCCATTTGACTCTATATTTCTACCGCAGAGGATCTCCTCTTGTTTTAGAGGCCCATCTAGTTGGGTAGAGAGATTTTCTTCCTTTTGGAGAGCCTCCTCTAAGTGTCCAGAGTGGATCATGTCTTGTTGTAGTTCCTCCATCTATTCTTCAAGTTTCCTTTCCTCCTCATGAATGTTTCTGAAAATGGTCATGTTCCATATCTTGAGTCTCCGCTTGAGGTTATTCATTTTTTGTTGGAATTTGTACATGAGAGAGCCAGAGGGGATGGCTTCTTCCTTCCACCATATTTGAATGTTAAGTTTGGGGTTATCCAGACATAATTTATCGAATTGAAATCGTCTATTGTATCCTATCCCTCTTGTATTCCATTGAAGACTGATGGGCTAGTGATCAGAACCATTGGCTGCAAGAATGGTGGTAGTCCAACCCTCTCCTCTGATGTAAATATTGTTTCTTATAATGAAGCGATCTAATCTAGAGGCAATTTGATGTTGAACTCCAATTTTGTTGTTCCAAGTATAGGAACCATTGATCGTTTCCATATCAATGACCTGGTTGTTGTTGATGAATTTGGAGAAGGCCTAGCTATCTCTATCCAGCTTACTAAATACTCTTTTTTTCTCTAGAATATCAGTTATCATGTTGAATTCCCCTCCTAATATCCTTTCCTCCTCTGGATGAGAATCCTAGAACCATTGAAGATGATGGAGAAGGTGGGTTTTTTTTTCCAGGTTTTGAGGCCCATAGATGTTGGTAATCTAACCTTTTTTATTCATTCCAATCACATGGAAGTTAGTGCAGAGATTTATAGGGGTAGATGTGAAGTTGTCTAGGATAAATTCCTAAGGGTTCCAGAGCAGAGCTAGACCTCCTTAGGCTCCCATGGCATCAAAATCCATGAAGCTGGAATTGTTCCAAATTATTTTGACGATCTTGTCGAGAGTTTGGTAAGTGCACTTGGTTTCTTGGATCATAAGAATAGTTGGCTTCTCCATCATAACTTTGTTTTTAAGGAGTCTCTATTTAGAGGGGCCGTTTAGTCCTCTTATATTCTAGGAAATGATCTTCATTGATGAATAGGGGGAAGAGTAGAGAAGAATTCAGTTAACTAGTTATATTGTCTCGAGTCTAGCATGAGAGAGCCAACCTTATTCAATATTATTTGATTCAACCTTCTCCCTTTATTTTTGTCTATTTGGAGTTGCATTTTTAAGTCTTTCCTTCCATTCCCTTTTATTGTGAGGATGGGATATTTTCTAGTGGCTTTTGGGTTTTCTCCTTTTGAGGTTCTAGCTTTTATCAGATATTTCTTGAAGTGTTTGATTTTGGGATGTGGAATAGAGATATTTCGATTATAGGCTTCCTCCAAACCATGTACGCCCATCTCTCCCAAATCAGGGTTGTCCATGTCTTCTGGGGAATCTGTCATGGCTGCATCTAGATTGTTTGGATCTATGGAGGTAGTGGCTGAGAGGGGTTCGAGGCAGATTCGGGAGGTGAGTATAGGTTTTTTGGGAGGATGGTGAGACAATCATATTATATTGGTTGTGGGTAGGTATAGTATTGACAACAATAGGAGGGTTAGGTTTTTTGTGTTTTTTACCTCTAGTTGTTACTTTTGCGAAACATTTTGAATATTTAGTTGTTGAGGCTTTGGGGATATAGGAATCTTTGTTAAGAGGAAAATATCGGAAGAGATGTCCATTCTCATGGAATTTACAAAAATGGAAGGGGATGTGCTCATAGTATATGGTTTGTAAGCAAATAGAAGTCATGATAATCAAAGGAAAACAGATTCTAGTAGGGGTTGCGAGATATTCATGTAGACAGATCCGAGTGAAGGAGGTATAGTATCCTTGCAAAGTTGCTTCTAAGACTTTGACAAATCGACTCAGATTGTTGTTATGCCTGCTATAGTTTCGAGGTCATAGTATTCCTATGGAAGACATAATAGTCTGGTCCATACTGGAGCTTCTTTGAAGTCCTCCTGCCCAGGATAAAATTTTCTTTCCAAGGTCTCATGTAAATTCTAGCGGTGTTGAAAAAATAGGGACCTCCTTCAAAGGCCACGATGTAGTCCTCGAGATGATTGAATATAACCATGAAAAAAATGTTTGACCCTAATTTAAGTTCATAGTGTCCTTTTGGATTCCATTTATGCTTGATCCATCCAGTTAGTGCTTTTTTTGAAGGCCATAAACCCATAAAAATGCAAATGATTGTGTGATCATGGATGTATTGAATATACTCTAAAACCCTATTGGAATTTATTGTGTACCTTGAAACTGTGGCTACTTTTTCGATGCATGTCCTTGATCCCTTTTGCTCGTGGGTTTTCCTGGATTCGTCAGCCTTAGATTCCGAGGTGTCTCTGCGATTCTGATTGAATTTGTTTGCATTGGTGTTTGAGGGGCCCTCACCATCCTTCAGGTCGCGGGTAGGTTTTGCTGCACCAACACTGCTAGTGTTATATCGTTTGGTGGAAGCTCATCCTTCTTCCCCCCTGGAGGGGCCATCAAGGGGCAGATAAGGATCCCTAGGTAAGAGAGATCAGTATGATTGATTGGGGTGAGCATCGGCTGTATAGAATGGTGCATACTGTGAGAGAAATTTGCAGCGGAAAAGGTCGATCATCCTCACCAAAATCAAGTTTGATCATGTGAGGTTACCATTCACAAAACTCATTCTAAAAGAAAAAGTTGTTTAAGCACCCTTGTTTGAATAGTATAGATCTTGATGTTATATGGGGATAGATATCGATATTATCTTGGCATAGATATTGATTATATCTTGGCATGTTGTATGATGATCTTAACATAGATATTGATCATTATCTAGGAATATTGTATGATGGTGTTGGCACATATCATAGTGGTTATCTTGGCATAGTCCATGGTTATGTTTTGGCATATGGCTCATCTCTTGTAATGTTAAATGTTTTGAAAATGTCTATGATGTAAAAATTGAGCATGCAAATGAAATCAATGGATGATTGTTTCCCAGTATATATTTTAGGCATGTATAGGTTGGTTTAGTGTGACAAATATTGAGACAATGTGACAATGATTGTGCCATTGTTTTGGGTGCAACTTAAGTGTAGGAAGTTTTGATGACGAAGGTACAAGTCAGGCGAGGCCTAACATTGACCATTTTTGGGAGAAGCAACTCTGCAATTCCCGGGAAGAGGGTACAGAGCAAAGCAAAGTTGACAGGAAAGGACTTGTCCCCTTAGTAAATACTAAGTACTAAGAACAACCAGAGGTAGTTGGAGCAGTTATGAATGAAGCGGTGAACTGTCAGTTACATAATTGGAGAGTAAAGAAGTGAAATGGTGAAAAGGACGTGTCACTGTAGAGTCAGATCCATGTAGTTAGAACTGTGACTGTCAGAAGAAGCGCCAAATTCAGAAGAAGCAGCACAAAAGGATAACAGATCTACAACGAAGTTAGGGAAAAGAGTGGTCAATAGGAGAACCATCATATTTTGGGTTTAAGAGTACTATGGGTGTTGGCCCATAGTTATTGTAAGATGTGACCTTTAGGAACATCTATATAAAGGGAAATTTTGTATAACGAAGGGTTAGAGACTTTTGTTGGGTAATGAAAGAGAGTTAGATCTAGTTTGAGAAAGATCTAAGAGAGGAAAATACTTTGCAGATGAGTGCATAGAGAACTATTGTAGAGAAGAGTCTGGAGATGAGTGCAAAGACTGGAACTGTTACCCCTTCCAAGTAATATAAGAACAGTTCCCATGTGTTACACCAAAATATATTCCTAAAGAGTTATGTGTCATCTCCATGCCTTAATCCATGAATTTACCTGGACTAAAAAATCGGAAGGAAGGTTGTTGTCCTTTCCATTTAGCTTTTGTAGTCACCCCAACACACCCTGCCTTCATGCAAGAAGTGTCGAACTCAAGGTGATGCACTCTACACATTAGCAGAGGACGTTGCTGACGTAGTGTGCCTTTGTACAAGATGTGGTGAGCTACTTCTGACGCAGGTTACCTTCGTGCAAGGTACGTAGAAGTTGGTTAAAGTGGATAATAGGAAGCTTTGAGCAATTTCGCGAAGCTTGGTGATGTGGAGGCTTATTCTTGGATATGTGTATAGGTTTCCTTCAGTTCCCTAACCCATTGGGATAATCCCTTAGATCTCTCCCCTAAATATTCAACCTATTCTATCCATATATCCCTATAAATACAACCCCTCTCTCTCCATTGGGAGGAGGAAGGATTATGCACCCTCATGCTCGTGGAATTCAGTTAGGATCATCTTATTCATCCATAAGAAGTTAGCAGGCTTTGGATATTTGAGGAAATATCATCAGTGTTGGAGTCGTGAAGTCAAATATTTGGTTGTAGCTCCTCTCACTTTGTATCTACTGCAATTTACATTATGTTGTTACTGCAACATCCCCCCCCAAAAAAAAACTTTTGTAAATGTTTGGGGCCCCTCCTTTTAATTTTTGTTTTGAAGCTTATTGTTCAAACTTAGCCATTTTTTCTTTTCAACTTTTTCCTAAGTTTTGATCTTTTCCAAATTTTTTCTATCTTTTCGGCTAAAGCATTTTTTCTATCTTTAATACAAAGCGCAATTTGAGTTTTTAAATGTGTGCTAAAAGTGCAATTCGCAAGTTTAACTTTGCGCCGAAAGGCGCAAGTGTTGGTCTTAACCTTACCCCCATTGCTCCAACGAGTTCTTTAAATTGCACCTTCCGCACAGTTTCTAGACGTAAAATTGCTGCCTTCCACACAGTTTCTAGACGTAAACTCTCTACATTCCCCGTAGTTTCTAGATATAAAATCTATGCCATATTGGCGCATCATCTCGTCACAAGAATTAATTCTAAACTCTCCGCCATTGCATGCGGTTTTAAACCTAAAGTCACCGCCTAACTTTCGCGCCCTTTTTTCCTTCCCATTTGCGAATCTTTTGGGCGCAAGACCTAACCTTCGCTTCCCCGCCTGTTGCGCAGAACCTAAGCTCAAAATCGCCGCCATACTCTCCTTCCTATTAACTTTACCATCATTGCATCTATATGGTGCAAAGCTTAACGATAACTTCTCCGCCATAGTCGCAAGCTCTACGCTTAATAGTTCCGTTGTATCAATCCTGCGCCATCGCAAGTCTTGAGTATAAAACGTCATTCGACGCGGGAAGATGTTGTTCAAATCGCCACCACTGCGCGCCCGAAAGTTTATGGAAATATTTGGTTGGTGAAGCCATTGAATACGGCTTGTGCGGTTTTAATGCACTATTGCGCCAAGCCTTGTGCCCACCAAACACCAATTAATTCACGCATGGGAAATTAATGCTCCTACCATATAAACACAAAACAGACTTTTGACTATTCATTGTCCCCAAAGCCAACTTACCTTTCGGTGTAAGATGTTCGACGTTTGGTTCAAATTCCTTATTTTCCCGAGTAGACGCATCAACCATGAGTGACCACTTCGAAGACACCAAGTAGGATTTCTCTCCTCCATTTGCTTCTGGCGAGGAATAACTCCATTGAAGGCTTTTCTTTTAATAGTTTAAAAGGTGAAATTTGTTTCATTTACAGTTGTTTGAGTCACCCACGGTTTTTTTGTTTCTCCTCGGCCATACACCCTGCATGAGTTTTCCCCATAGGACCTTAAAACACTAAGTCGCCCTGTAGGCTTCGACGCGAACTCATGAAATCTTCCCTTTATGTGTGCAATTCCATCTATCCTCCGCTACTGTCGCATTTATTATTGAAAAAGGCTCCCTTTAGTTGTATCCTTCAAAACGTTATAAGCCTAGTCATCTTCATCATGAACTCCTTCAAGAACCAATTTGACAACACAATATCCTCTTGGTTTTATATCACACATTACCAATGAAAAGTCTCCCATGGCTATAGCGCTGCATTTTTCTGATGCATAGGCGTTAAGTTGAGCCTCTAGCAAAATAACCTTGGCACTAAATCCCATAACGTGCGGTGGTTTCTGTCTCATACCAGAATAGAAACCCACCACATGGTTGCAAATTAACACCTATATGACACTTCAAACTATCACAATCATGTAATACCGTCCTACTCGTTGATCAATACGATGAGCGCACTGTATAGTCTTATCTGTTGAGTAATCACGTAAAAGTAGCCTCCTTCAATTTGAATAGGTAGGAAAACAAAACAAAACCTGTTTGCTCCCCAAATTGCCCGCTTCTTACTCGAATAAGAGGTAAAAAAACCCAAATGTTATAGTGTCCTTACTTTTAATAGAAGAAGGTTCTTGTTTCAACTCAACAAATATGTATGGATGAGACGTTGCCAACTTCCATTTTTTTGTTTTGAAAGCACTTAGTTTGGAGTTACTGCATGAATGTTTTTCTTTCTTTGTTTTGAGTCTTGCTTCCATTATTCTAAAAGAATGTTTGGGATTGAAAAGAGTCAGTTGCTATTACTTATTCGTTGATTAGTTACTTTGTATTCTAGGTAGTATCTAAGGTGTTGATTGCTTCTAAATTTTCCCAATTCCTCATGTGTGCTACCTCATTGACATAGGTTTGACATGCATAGAAGATCTGCAAGGAAGAAGGCCACACAAAAGGTAGAGTCAGATTCAGATGTGGAGATCCTGCTAGATACCTCACTTGGAACCATGTTCAGTGATATGCAAGCCACCACTAATGTGCCCCCAGGAAGCTCTGCCCCATAGTTTTAGTGGGGTGACTTATATAGATTCATCAGGGATCAGGAATAACCTAATGCCCCCGTAGAAGATACTTTGGTATACACGAACATCAAGAAGTCCTAGTACTATTTTCAATTGGGATGATATAATTTCAGAAATCCTAGAATCACAATTAACCACCGCCCAAGGAGGAATGACTCAAAAGAAAGCAGACTTCTTTATGTCTTCTTATTTGATAGATTGCCTGCTGAGCAAGCACACCTTCATAGACTTGGGTTGTTCATGGAACAGAAAGGAGACACCTCTCTTCATAGCCTATCAACCCACATGGGAAAGCAAGTATGCAAACTACTACAAGCAGGTTTGCGAGAAATTCATCCTGCCCTTATATCAACTTATTTTTGTAGAGGAACCAAATTGCATGTTAGAGAATGCCATGCCCATTATTGAAGCATTTGGTGATTATTACCACGCCCAAGAAGGCACCTACATCCACATGAGTGGAGGATCCGTAGCTCCATTTGGCTTCCCAGATATGCTACAGATTTTGTGATACACAAGGAAGCCTTAAGGAAACTCTTCAGCGTCAGTGGAATCAGTAGAATCCTCACTGAAAGGAAGAAAGGGATATATCTGCCAATGCCTTTCACTATCGATGCATATAGCCTCCCAAGGGAAAAAGAGGGAGAAAACTATGTTTAGGACTTGGGAATATTTCATTTTCGTACAAAGTTTTTTAGAAGGCATGACCCTTGTGGTAAAGTTTCCAGGCATGTTACTGATGTCAAAACTACCTTTGAGTACACCCATCTTATCGACCTGAATGAAGAATTATTTCGTAGCACCAGGAACTTAACAGAGTTAGGGAAACACTACAAGTAGAAAGGCGGAAAGAGTACTACTCCCAATCCTATTGGTCTGATACAACTGGAGCAAGAGGCAACAACATCCCAAGAAGGAGGTTCAAAAGACATAGAACCAAAAGAAAGAGATAGAATCCTACATGAGCAGGATGCCAAACTACAACAAGAAGGGGTAGCAGGGGTTCAACAAGAAGAAGCAGTAAGAATTCAACAAGAGAAAGCTATTAAGTTGCAGCAAGAAGAGGAAGTTGCTAGAATCCAAAAGGAAGAAGAAGAAAGAACCTTGTTGGAGGAAGCAAACAGGATAATAGCAGTGCTAGCCGAAAAGAGAGAGAAAGAGAAAGTCGCTAGAATCCAAAAGGAGTAGGAAGAAAAATCCCTGAGAGAAGAAGAAAATAGGATCCTCCAGGAACAAGCTACTAACTTGCAAGAAGAAGAAGACGAAAGACTCTTGGTAGATGAAGCAAATAGGATTCAAGCAGAGTTAGCAGGAAGACAAGAAAAGGAAGAAGCCGAGAAAGATGCGGAACAAAACCCTCCTAGCCCACAGGCCATGGAATTAGGTATTGCAAAGATAGAAAAACCAGGGATAGCTCATGAAGGGGTTGTCTCCACTGAAGAATTAGCACTGACCCCATACAACCTAGAAAGCAGCACCAAGCGGCCAACCTGGATTCTATCTATTTTCACGAATGGAAGAGGGCTATTATTGACAGAAGAGTAAGGAAAATGGAGATTGGGGAGGACTTATATGAATTCAGAGTATCAGAGACCACACGTGTCCAAGGGACTGACATCGATCCTTCATTCCAAGTAGGATGCACTGTAGCTTCAGCCCAGGCAAGTAAAGCCAATGTCGATCGGTTAATGGAAACTGTTAAGAACTACAGAGAGCTGTGTTTTAAGATAAAAGATGACAGGAAGAAGGAGGTAATAGAAAGCAATGAAGTAAAAAGGAAATACAAAGAGCTCGTAGAAGAGAAAGAAGAAACCACTTCAAAAGCCCTACAGCTTGAAAATGAGAAGAATTCACTAGAAATGCATTAGCAATTTTAGAAGATGAACAAAATGCCCTAAAAATTCACATATCAGAGTTGGAAAGACTAACAGAAGAAAAGACTGGGTTGTTGGAACAACTCAGAGAATCAAATGAAAAGAGACAGGATCTATTCACCTTTCACAAGCAGGCCTGCGACATGCAAGAGAGGATTCATCAATTGTTGGTACTAATTTCTGAAGAGGTTTGCGGGATGACAGAAATGATCACAAAGATGACAAGCCTTGAGATTGAAGCACTTCAGATTAAAGATAGGCATGCACAATACGTGGTCGAGATTAAGGAGCAGCCTGAATGGAGAAAAGGAAATTCAGGTTTTTCCTCAAATCTGCGCTCCTTAACCGATGAGGAGTTGGACATGGATATAGGATTCCTTGAATTTTGCAGATATTGTGGCAACAGATTAAGTGTTGAAATCTAGAAGAGAGTAAAAAAGTGCTACGTTATCTATTCCAAGATCCGAGAAGCTCACGAGACATGTCAGATGCCTCTACCACAGAGTATTTTCGTGTTTCCTGAAAGAGACCAGCGCATGACGGAGTTGAAGAATAATTTGAATGCAGAATTGGATTATTTAAAGAAGATAGAGGCTATATCCTCAAAAGACCTTAATCAGCTCATTGGGAAGATTGTTGTCCACACTCACTTTCTGGAAATTTGTGCGCAGAAGACTGTAACAGGGACAACGACCATCAAATCAGATTTACACAAGCACAGGATAGCACGAAATGTGACAATATCATTAAGAGGGAAAATCATTGTAAGGGAAATTGGATAGTGGTCAAGTTACATTTAGAAGGAAGATAAATCAGCACAATCAAGCGAGCCTGTTGAAAAGGGGAAAGCTAATAGCAGAAGAGCGACCCAATGAGTCAGTAGAACCATGTGGGCCATAGTTTTCCTTATTATATTTTAGGAAAATAAGATGGAAAGTTTTCGTGTATAAACACATTAAGAGACAACTGTCCTTTATTTTGTCTTTTGTGAAAGGGTCCTCGCGAATTATTCAATTTTGCAGTTATACACTAAATGACAAATTAGAAGGTTCCCAAAAATTTTAGGGTACACTTGGAATCTCAAGGAGAAATTTGTAAATCTATATATAGAGGGACAAAAGAAAGAGAAAGGACTTTTGGCAGGTGAAAGAATTTTCTTCCTTGTACGTGAACTATTTTACTACATGCTCCAAGAAACCGATTTTGCCTAATGAAAGCCTGGGACAAGGCGTTTTTTGCCTGGAGAATGTGTCAAATGTGTGTTGTATTATTCCTATATCATCTGCATATTACTGTGAGATCATTCCTTACTATCATGAATTGCTTCTATGTGATGAATGTTCTCATATTTTCCTGTGCAAAGCTATTTTTTCCCAAATGAGTAATGGAATGTAATGATTGAATTAAAGCTATCTTTAATATCTTTTTTCTTTTGCTGGAATTGCATCTTTATGATTAAGTGACTATCTATATGATCTTTAGATGTTTCTTTCAGTGTATTACTCATCTTTACAGTTTGCTCCTTGAAAGGATAGATTAAATTTGTTTATATAGTCTTAGATTAATTCAGGTTAATTACCTGCATTTAGCTTCGGGCACTTGCATATCATCTTTAAAATAAAATACATAAACGGTGAATCGGGCCGTAACCGATGCAAAGGACAAGAATCTTTAAATCTCATGGTAGCCAGAACTATTAACCGGATGGATTCCCCACACCAAACGATGAATAATCTAATTGGGACTGTTTACTAGGGAGAATCCCTTGCTAATTCATGCTACGATTTTTGAGGCATCAACACATTAATATAAACATCTTTCCATAAATTTGTTATGTCTTGTAATAGCATTTATGATTTGCTTCTTTGACTACTTATCTCATATCTCATTAGATTCATAGATATATGATTTCACATTGTATGCTTGTTTCTATCTCTTCTATCTTGTTTTGTATCCGGATATCGAAGGATTGAAAACAAATCAAGCAAAGAGAAATGGATTGCGATCACTAGGTAATTCATTTATTCTACAATCTAATCTAAGTAGGAAGGATTTTATGTTGTGTACTCTTTTGTGCTAGATCTACACCATTTAGGTCTATAGAGATTCGTTTCCATTTGCATTAACATATTGTCGACACACAAAAATGGAAACCATACTGGGGATAAGGAAAGAGTTTATGTTTCATGGTAATTATGGTAGTACTTAGTCACTCTTGAACATGGCACTTGTTTGCACATGCATCCGTGTTGATGTATTTGTAACTTCGGAATGTATTTCACATATGTATATTGTATTCCTATAGAGATGTTATTATTCCTCTATATGGAAGTGTTGTCATTTATATTGTAAGTGTCATAACTTATACTTGATGGGTTATTAGACCACCTTGATGGGGCTGGCCCTGTTACGTCATGTGGGTTAAAGGGTTATTAGACCACCCTACTGGGGGTTGGACCTGTCAGCATTATGTTATGTGGTTAAGTTGAGGCCGAACTAGTAAAGGTTATTAGGCAAGTCAGGTCAAGTATAAATAGAGTGCGGGAGGCACTCTATTTGATCATTTGCTTTCTCACTCATACACTCATTGGAGAGTGGCCCACTATTGTAGGAGGAGAAGCTGCTACTAGGAGACTATCTCTTATGATTGCATTTTGTATCATTGCTCTATCTATCTCTGAGGAAGTTATTGGGGTTTTTCACCTTTATGGTTTTCCCCAAGGAAACTCTATGTGTCTATTGTCTCTTGTGATTGCTTCTTGTGATTGATATGCTTGATATGATGTACATGTTATTCTCTCAGTAAATATCCTAGACCATGTTGAATTAATGCTAAAAAATTAACATGGTATCATAGCTAACCTGAGAAGAAGACACTATGGAGTTGCGGAAGTTAGGGATTCTTATTTTTTGGGTTTATCTACACAGATCTTGAAAGGAAGGAGGCTAGATTGACTCTCCTCAGCAAGGCACATCTTTCTGTCCAATTAGAATTCAATTCTAAGCATTTTCAGTTTTGGCCCTAAAACTTAGGGTTTCCACAAAAAGTGGAATTTTTGAAATCCGAGACCATGGCTAGATGCTCCTCAAAAAAATCGAATTTTAGAGATTTGGATCGAACTTTTTGGTTGGGTGAAGCTCCGGGAAAATCAAACCTTAGTTTGGGGTCTTATCCAGTGAAGTCGGAAATTAGGGTTTCTGCAAAAGTTGGAGTTTCTGAAATCTGAGACCATGGCTGGAAGCACCTCTGAAAAATCAAAGTTTAGAGACCATGATCAAAAATTTTGGATGGGTGAAGCTCTGGGAAAATCAAACCCTAATTCAAGGTCCTCCCTAGTGAATCCGGAAGTTTGAAAAGTAAATTTGAGGGGTGAAACTTTGCATTTTTCAAATTCTAAGTATACCAACCTGATCAGCTCATCAAGGCACATCTTTCTATCCTTTCATAAGTTTGAAATTCAAATTTTGAATTTTTAGGTTTTCTCTAACAAACCCTAATCCAGCTCCAGATCCAGATTTCTGCAAATCAAGTGGTAAGACCTAAATCTTTTCTATTTCCATTTGAAGTACTCTTTAATATGTCTCACCACACCAAGCTTAAGGATAAGCTTGAATGGGATGATAACTTCCGAGCATGGAAGTATAGGATTGGGTTAATTCTAGAAGAGAGTGAGTTGGACACCTACATAAGTGAAGGGGTTCCTGTCCTAGAGGGATAAGAGACTAAGGCCTTACACAAGAGGAACTTGGTCAAGGCTAAGAGGATCATTGCAGATTCTATCAAAGACCATATCATGCCATATGTGTCATCTCTGAAGACACCTAAGGAGATGTTTGATTCCATGACCAAGCTATTTGAAGGGAAGAATATAAATCGGAAGATGACCTTGAGGAATCAATTGAAGAATATCAAGATCCAGAATGCGGAGACCATGCAGTCTTATTTCTCAAGGGTCTCCCAGATAAAAGAACAACTTGAAGCTGTGGGAGAAGATATAGAGAATGGAGAAGTGGTAATGACCACTCTTAATGGCCTTCCTAGATCATGGGATTCCTTCATCCAAGGAATTTGTGCTAGGTAGAAACTTATTTCTTTCAGTAAGCTATGGGAAGAATGCTCACAGGAAGAAGCTTGGATTGTAGCTCAAGAAGAGAAGATGGGGAATGAAGATCAAGCTCTCACAGCACATACCAAGAAGAGGACACTTTTCCTCAGATTTTCCTAAGAAAAAAAGGAACACCAACAACAACTACTACAAGCAATCTGACAGGTATGAATTACAAGTATGTTTTGAAATCTGTTCATGATTAAGTTTATAATATGATTGTCCTCATGTTATTGAGTTTAGTAACAATCTTGTTTAATTTTACACTTGTCTTATTACCCTAGTAAAAGTATGAATGCATGATAGAAGACATTCATTGATTAGGGTTATGACACTTATGATTGTACTAATGCACTGTGGTGTTGTATGAAGATAATGTTATCCGCTAACATGAAAGGTACAAATCAAGTTCTAGATCAAGACCATGGTGACATGAAGACAGAGACTCATTCATAGTCATGGATCACATAGAGGTATGTATAATTTGGTTCTACAATGGTTAACTTATCAGTTATGCAGGTCATTGAAGAGAACAAGAAAAACATTGCTAGACATAACTAGCAAATATGATGACCAGGTATGTTTTTCCTATATCAAGTTAGAATCCTACCCTATGTTAGGATCTTATACTTTTATATATGATTATTCATGAAGTTAGAAATTTAAGTAATCAAGGGTTTATGCATATTATGTCTCTTACCTTGATTGATGACATGACTAACCAGAAGAGAAGTCTTCCCTAAAACCTTGAATACTAATGCTTATTATTTGTGTTTGAAATGATCATGACTATACATGTTTAAGCTTATTGTGTTTTGATAGTATTAAGATTATACTAATGAATGTATGATTATGTATGAGATCTCAAGGATAACACAATGATGATACTCGTAAGCATGCATAGTGATCGAGGATGGATATAAGTTCAAGGACAGGTGTAACGTCCCCACCCATCATACCAGTGCAATGGGGAGGATCGTGATGCTAAATCTGGGCAATTGGCCCCGATACATACTAAATAAAAACAACCACATATATGGAAAGACAGGCATGCAGATGTACACATCTAAGCAATACAGCAGAAGTAAATACATAGGTAGAAACACTTATCTTCATTTCAATTGTCCCAAGCAACTAGCTATGTCGCTGCAACGTTCCACCCAACCGTAGGCTCTTCGACAGCTTATACTGAGTCCGTCCGAAGGCCACCCCCGAGCTGGGCATGATTTTCACAAGGACAAAGGGGACATTCACGCTCACACACAGTCTATTAACCATTTTATTCTAGCCAAGCCAGTCTAACTGGGTTTATCAGGATGCACTTGCACAAGGGATGCTCATTTCCAATCTCAAGCCAGAACCAGGGATTACCCATCACCCATCATACTCTTCTTTCTCACAGCAAAAACGATTATTGACAGGGTTACACATTTACAACAGAGGTGTTCACAATACAGGGTCCACATTGGTTCTCCCAACTCGTGGTTCACCCAAACGAACTGTGGAATTTTGATTTCAACCCCAGGGAGCAAAACCGATTTCTCCCCACTGGTTAGGATCCCTTCCAATGGCCTAAACGACCCCCAGGAAGACCCAAAACGTTCTGCTCTCTTTCCCCACGGGTAACCAACACAAAAACGCCCCTTCCCAGCTAAAAGATGGAGGGAGACACAGAAAAACGAGGGAGGAAAACGCCCGGGCAGCTTGAGCTGCGTGAGAGAGAAAGGCCATCGTGAATAATGGCTTAGGCAGCCATTTCGTGGCTCCATTCTTGCCCAAAAAGACCAACACGTTTTTCTATGAAGGGTGGCTTGCCCATACCCGATTTTGGACAGCCATACCTTCCCATTCCCAAGGCAATAACTTCCCCAACCAACTCTTGGGAGAAATCAATGGTTGGGTACAAAAGTCAACATGGGTAGTTGAGGGTTTGATGGGTTCCCTCATTGACACTTGGCTTGACTCTATTGGCTCAAGGGTTTGAATGTTTTCCCTCCCAATTCCTTGTGAAATCATGCCCCCATCTCTTTGTTGCATTGCATAGCTAGTTGTGGGTATTTTTATTAAAATGCATGTTACATGATGTTGAAATTCCAATGTGCCTGGCTAGCACGCAAAGCATATGCATCAATAAATCGATGGCGGGGCCTTGGCCTTGAGCTCCTCACCATGATTTCATAACAAATATTACATCATTTATAATGTAAATGCCATGGGGCCAAACTGGGGACATTACAACAGGTAATCCAGGAAGCAAAGATCAAGAGGGAGCAAACTCCAATAGTTCCTACAAGGAAACAAAGATTGAGAAGGAGTCCACCCAACAAACAAACAAAGATAAGTATTTGAATTGTAATTTCTTGTATATTTGATTGTTTAAATAATATTGTTCAAAGATGTATATGCTTATGTTCCTAGACTTAGGTTGTGTATTATGCATATTATAATAATTGCATTAATGAACAATATACTACTAATATGCATATGATGGGTAAGTGGCCTATGGCACTGTACAACATTCCATTGCTACTTATCTAGAATGAAACCTCTTTGCTGACATGTTGGGAGTTGTGCACACTCTTAACAATGTTTTGGTAGAGATTGGAAGGCATCTAGAAAGTTACGGGATATGGATAAATGTTGTATTGAAGCATTGGCTAAATTAATTGCATGACTGTATGACATATTTCTTTATGTGTAAGAATTTGTTCTAAAAACTATGAGATGTTTCTAATCATGCAATTTATCTTGTCTTGTAGGAAAGATCATATACCATCACCTTCAAAAGAAGGACTACAACATTTACTTCAGGAACAAAGATATCTATTCAAGAATTTGAAGTTCCCAGGATCTGGGATGAAGTAATGATCGAAGAGTACCATTCGATGATGAAGAATGATGTTTGGAATGTGGTCCCAAGACCTGAAGGGAAGTCTGTTGTGACTTCCAAGTGGATCTACAAGATCAAGCATGTTGTAGATGGAAGCATAGAAAAGTACAAAGAAAGATTTGTAGCTCGTCGCTTCTCCCAAAAAGAGGGGATAGACTATGAAGAGACTTTTGCTCCTGTAGCCAGGTACACTTCCATTAGATCAGTACTTGCCTTGGCTGCAGTGATGAAATGGAAGATACACCATATGGATGTCAAGATAGCTTTCTTGAATGGTTTAGTCGAGGAGGAAGTGTATGTGGAGTATCCACTTGGTTTTGAGACACATGACACAGAGTCATATGTGTGCAAGTTGAAGAAAACCTTGTATGGCTTGAAGCAAGATCCTAGGACTTGGTATGGTAGGATAGACAAATTTTTATCCAGTTTGGTCTTTACCAAGAGTAAAGTAGATTCCAACCTTTACTACAAGGTTGAGGAAGGCAATCATGTGATACTACTATTGTATGTGGATGACTTGTTTGTAACAGGTGAGGATAGATTGATTGCCGACACAAAGAGGAAGCTTGTTGCTGAGTTCGAGATGAAGGACTTGGGGAATGATGCATTATTTCCAAGGCATGGAGGTGTGGCAGGGTGCAGATGGAATCTTCCTTGGAAAAGGGAAGTATGCAATAGATATCTTGGAGAGGTTCGGGATGATGGACTACAAGGCCATGGCCACACCTATGGCATCGAACCTGAAGTTTCTGTGTGATGCTTCGTCTGATCCGTTAGATGTCATGGGGTATCATCAGATGATTGGGTCCTTGATGTACCTGACGAACATAAGACCAGATATTTGCTTTGCAGTGAACACATTGAGCCAATTCCTGATGGATCCCAAAGGTGTTCACCTAGTTGCTTTAAAGTATATTCTGAGGTACCTGAAGGGTACAGTTGATTATGGGCTCAAGTATGATGCGAATCAAAAGGTTAACCTGGAGGGTTATGTTGATTCAGATTTGGAAGGCAGTGCTGCAGATAGGAAGAGAACTTCTGGGTGCTGCTTCAGTATGAGATCAGGTGTGATCTCTTGATTTAGCAAGAATCAGTCCTGTGTAGCACTGAGTACAGCCGAAGCAGAGTATGTTGTAGCTTGTTCGCCTAATTGTGAGGCAGTATGGCTCCGGAAGCTACTGTCTGAGCTATTTGATCTCCCGTTGGATACTACTGGTATATTTTGTGACAACCAGAGTTGTGTGAAGCTGTCTGAGAACCCGGTGTTCCACGGCAGGTCAAATCATATTGAGATCAAATATCACTATATAAGGGATATGGTGCAGAGAGGAGTAGTGAAGCTTATGTATGTTGCGACAGATGAGCAGGTTGCAGATGTGTTGACGAAACCACTAGCCAGAGTGAAGTTTGAGTACTTCATAGAGAGGCTTGGTGTTCCTTCTGAGTATACCATGTTGATCATCTCATCAAGGCGCATCTTTCTATCTATTCAGAAGTTTGAAATTCAAAGTTTGAATTTTTTGGGTTTCCCTGGCAAACCCTAATCCAACTCTAGATCCAGTTTCTGCAATTCAAGTGGATTGGGTTAATCCTAACAGAGAATGGATTGGTCATCTTCATAAGTGAAGAAGTTCCTATTTTAGAGGGAGATGAGGCTAAGGCCTTACATAAGAATATTACAAGCAATCTCGACAGGTATGACTTATCGAGGTATGCTTCGATATCTGTTCATGATTATGTTTATGGTATGTTTGTCTTCATTAAAGTTAGTACAATCTTGATTAACTTTAGACTTGTCGTATCACCTTAATAAAATTATGAATGCAGATATTCATTGATTAGGGTTTTGACACTTATGATTGTACTAATGCATTGTGGTGTTGTATCAGGTTGATGTTGTCTGCTAACATGAAAGGTACATCAAGAAAGACAAATCATGTTCTAGTTCAAGAACATATGACCATGTTGACATAAAGACAAAGATTCATCCATTGTCATGGATCACATAGAATATCTACTTATGAGGTATGTATAACTTGGTTCTATAATGATTAACCTATGAGATATGCAGGTTACTAGCACAAGTCATTGAAGAGAACAAGAAGACATTATGCGGGTATGTTAGACATAACTAGCTAGCATGCTAATCCATGTATTTTTTTCCTATATCAAGTTAGAATCCTACCTTGTGTTAGGATCTCTTATATAAGTATACATGGCATGATTGATAATGATTATTCATTGAAGTTAGTAATCAAGGGTTTAGGCATATTATGCTTCTTACTTTGATTGATGATATGACTAACCAGGAAAGTCCTATGGTCAAATAGGAATATGCATGAGTAAAAGAATTGTGATAAAATTATCTGTGTATGAAATGATCTTGACCATACATGTTTAAGATTACTTAGAATCATAATGTTTTTTATAGTATTAAGATTATACTAATGAATGTATGTATGATACCTTGAGGATAACACAATGATGATACTAGTAAGTATGCATAGTGATAGAGGATGGATATAAGTTCAAAGATAGGTAATCCAGGAAGCAAAGATCAAGAGGGAGCACACTCTAGTAGTTCTTGCAAGGAAGCAAATATTGAGAGGGAGTCCACCCTACAACCAAACAAGGATAAGTATTTGAATTGTCATTTCTTGCATACTTATTTGTTTAAATAATATTTCTCAATGATGTATATGCTTATGTTCCTAGACTTAGGGTGTGTATTATGCAGATTAGAATAATTGCATTAATGAACAATATACTACTAATATGCATGTGATGGGTAAGTGGCCTATGGCACTGTACAACATTCCATTGCTACTTATCTATAATGAAACCTCTTTGCTGACATGTTGGGAGTTGTGCACACTCTTAACAATGTTCTAGTAGAGATTGGAAGGCCTCTAGAAAGTTACAGGATATGGATAAATGTTGTATTGAAGCATTGGCTAAGATACTTGCATGATAGTATGACATATGCCTTTATGTATAAAACTTTGTTCAGTAAACTATGAGAATTTTCTAATCATGCAATTGAAATTGACTTGTAGGAAAGATCTTGTACAATCACCTACAAAAGAAGGACTACAACATTTGTTCTAGGAAATGAAATTCAAAGAAAACTATCTATTGAAGATATTGAAGAATCTGAAGTTCCCAGGATTTGGGATGCAGTAATGGAAGAATGCCATGATCAAGGAATACCAGTTGATCATGAAGAATGATGTTTGGGATGTGGTCCCAAGACTTGAAGGGAAGTCTGTTGTGACTTCCAAGTGGATCTATAAGATCAAGCATGCTGTAGATGGTAGCATAGAGAAATACAAAGCGAGGTTTGTAGCTCGTGGCTTCTCCCAGAAAGAGGGAATAGACTATGAAGAGATTTTTGCTCCTGTAGCCAGATACACTTCCATCAAATCAGTACTTGCTCTGGCTGTAGTGATGAAGTGGAAGATACACCAGATGGATGTCAAGACAACATTCTTGAATGGTGTAGTCAAGGAGGAAGTGTATGTGGAGAAACCACTTGGTTTTGAGACACATGACAGGAAATCATATGTGTGCAGGTTGAAGAAAGCCTTGTATGGCTTGAAGCAAGCTCCTAGGACTTGGTATGGTAGGATAGACAGCTTTCTATCCAGTTTGGGCTTTACCAATAGTAAAGCAGATTCCAACCTTTACTAAAAGGTTGAGGAAGGAAATCCAGTGATACTGCTCTTGTATGTGGATGACCTGTTTGTTACAGGTGATGATGGATTGATTGCCGATACGAAGAGGAAGCTTGCTGTCGAGTGTGTTGGATAAAACTCACTATGGATTGAGGTATACCACAACAGACATATGACTACCAGAAATCAACTCAATTCTCAGAACTATGCTATATAAATGACAATGCTAAGATAATGAAGAAGATAACCAACCTCGATCCAAACGTTTGATGTAGATCCTCGTTGGAGCTTTTCAATCCATGCACTTGAATCTGCAAATTAGTCTTGACATCCAATATACAACAAGTACATATAATATATAAACGGCATTAACATCATCAATAGCACTGGTCCATGATATAACAAGTAAATGCAACCCAATGTAAGATAAACAACATTTACAAAATTAATGGACGAGAATATGAGTATTTCTATTAATAAATAAGAAGAAGTACAAAGTGATATGACCTCTTGATGGAAACCAATCTGAACCAAGATATGGATCAATCCACTTGTGCCTCCACCACTTCAATCCTCCATGAATGGAAAACTCAAACTAGATAGGAGTTTGGAAGGTGAACATAAACGGTGCACAACTACAAGGATCAATGAGTGTAGACTCAAGATAGGGAAAAAATCCACTAGAGTTCTCTTGCTCTTATTTCTCCTCCCGTCCATAAGCCACATGTGCTCAATATATAGTCCTCTCAAAGTAAGTGAAAGGACACATCGAGATGTTACTTGGGTAGATGGAGAGCCAAAGGTCACCCAATGACCGCTTTTTGGGAGTAAAAAGTAATAAACTAGTGATTTTTACCATTTTACTTGATACCCGCGGGCTATACTGATGCAACAAGCGGATCAGAGGAAAAATGAGGAAAAAATATGTCTGAAGGATATAAAGTGAATTTGAGTCAGTGAAATGGATCCTATAGGCCAAAGAATGTTGATGCTCACAAGGTGGAAGATTACGTTGTAATAGATGCCCCCTAATGTGTGAGGTCAGAGACTGATGCTATGAGGGCCGAAATGCATTATAAAACTTAGAAGTGGAGTGATGGAGACACAAGTGGAAAGAGAAGCTCACTCGTCATAATACAATAGTATCCCTGAATACATGTCGGTAGTACAAGAATTTGATACAACGACTATGAATAGGCAGTACATATTGAATACATGTCATAAGTGATCATATCCATGATCCCTCTATAGTAAGATAGGGTCTCCTGCTGAAAAGGAAACAACTGGTGCAAACTGGAGGTACAAACTGCTGATATCTGAGAGGTGATATCTCAGATGTAAATTCAAAGTCATAAGTAGCATACTGAATGCGACTATCGCCTAGGGTCTTCTACACAAGTCTTCGACAGTGCAAGTCCCATCAAGTGAATAAAGGAGTTGGGTTTGAACCTGATGTGACATTGTCTTATTACCATTCAATGACGTATACCGTTAATAGACGCAAGATAACCCACCAATAATGAAAATGGGCATCAAGGCACATAGTACAATCATCCGAGTGTGAATAAATGATTTGAAGTCAAACACTAGGATGAATCCATCGATCAGGGGACATTGATGTATTCCCAAAACTATCGATGGTGAGAGAACCTGCCACTAATGACTGCAAGCCTAAAGGTACTCAACCGAACTCTAAGCCTCAAGTCCCGGAATAAATGGGTTGAAGTCGACGGAACGAGACTTGCTGGAAGGAGGGAATTAAGGCATCCCCCATCAACCAGCATGAGGTACTAGCTACACTGAAATATTTGGAAGAACTCAGGTGAAACAGACTGACTCAAAGAGGATGGCCGACATGGAATAGTCAAGAGATCTGAGGAGTGGCCAACACTGGTTCAGGAATTCCTTTGAATAAGAGCATGAGCAGATGGATAGAATCAGGCATCATAGACTTGACATAAACTGTGCAATGCAGGAGGCATTACAAAGGGCTCCATAATGACTGGAAGCTTAACCAATCAATGGAGAAAACTGAGAAACAAGTATAGCTTCTAAGGTCCAACTATAGTCCCGAATCATAATGTACAGAGTGGAATGAATGCTCTGTTCAAAGGCGACACAATAGCTGCCAACAAGAAGTAGTAACCATAATCCCATCCGGCTTTTTGGAATATTTGTTTTTTTTTTATCTTTTTCATATTTGGGAAAAGCTTGAAAAAGAATAAAATTGCTTATAGTACAACAAGTGAGGGAACGAGTGTCAAATAGTGAGCAGACTAGTTCCAAGCAGTGGAACATACCTAAGATCAATGCAAGGAAGTGCATGCAGGATGTGGACACTCGGGGGGGTGTTCCCTCAGGGTCAAAAGGGTCATCAAATTGTGAAGGGAAAATATAAGCTCTGCAGGGCTCGATAGGGAGAAGTGCTCAGGCACCAGGCTAACAACTGAGTAAGTGGGAGCCGACACAAGGCTCAAGCGGCAAGCAGGATTATGCAATGCAATCACAACATGATATAACTGAGGGGAGTCCTTAAGGGATATGGCCAACATAAGACAAAGTAGAGAATGAGTCTTTATCGCAATGTCATGGTGTAACTACAAAGGACTCCCAATCCTAAGGACAAACCACGGCATGGGCACCAAAATGCACAAAGGGGTTCTAACTAGGGTACCCATGTTCAGAAAAGCCCTACCGCCGCATAATGACACTTCTATAGCAATGTGAAGGTTCCGTGTCAGTTATGAAGCGGGGTCACACCTAGGGTTTATGAAAGTGGTCAACAGGTCAAATGCATAATGCACATGGAAATGGAATCTAACCTATATGCCAGGTGTGAAATGTACTTGCCATAGGTGTGACATGGTCCAGAACAACTTTCGCTAAAGAAATATGATTAAAAAATACTACTCCAAGACAGTATATTAGTCCATAATGGCACAAAACGGTAAAAACTATAGATAAGTGGGTCCTGAAAATTATAAATAGTAATAAAAAATTACAATTTACAATTCATTTTTACTATTCACCCATTTGGAGCTTTGTGGTTAGTTTTCACCTAAAAGTTCAGTTGTCGATTCTGGGAGCTAGGAGTGATCGTTCATCGAACTTTCCAGAGCAGGTTGGTAGTCTCATCCATACCTTTCATTTCAATGCTTTCATTTTGATTTTCAGCAGTGGGATTTTTTGTTTGGCCAATCCCTAAATGGCTTCGGTGCTACCTGCGGGCTATAGCTATGCGGGTCGCGGGTAGGGAAAGATACTCGCAGTCAATGCAAATATTGACCATGGGTACCCGCACCTGTATACAAACTAGCGCGTGGGTATAGTCGTGTAGTTGGTTTTTTAAAAGAATTTGACTAAAATGCTTGTTTTTCTTCACTCCAGGATGGTTCTAGAGGGGAGGGAGAGGGAGCATGACCAAGTTGATGAGGCAGTGTGCAACGATGTGCAAGCACACCAGGCATTGCAAGCATGTGGGTTGTACAAATTCTGGAGTATAGGGGGTTTGAGGGCCCAAAACCTATTACTCCAATGCTTGATCGACTATTGGGATGTTGATGCACAGAACTTCAATCTCAATGGGAAAATCCTCACACTGGAAGTGGACGACATCTAATTCATTACCGGTTTGTCCTGTCGAGGTGAGGAGGCTTGTCTTCGGTCTCATACTATGGGTGGTGGGATCACCGTCCTTGACTACATAGTGCAGTATTTCCCTGCAAACACACGAACGGTGGGAATTCAGGTGCCCATCAACGCCATAGTAGATCTGAGCATGAAGATCATTGTGGCTACCTTAGTGCGGATTACTAGATCCAAAGCTCTGCACCAGGAATCCAGGCGAGTGATGTTCTATTCATCATAATGCATGCAGCCTATAGTATTTGATTGGTGTACCACACTGCCGGGGTCTATGAAGACCCAACTGACAGAATGCAAAGAAGGGAAGGCCAAAAAATTTGGGTATGGGAGCATCCTATGCATCTTCTTCTTTGAGAGGGTTCCGGGGCTTAGTCCGAGGGTGGATGTCCCTCCTCATAGTCTTCAGGATCCATCCCTAACCCAGTGGGCTGAGGTATTGACACAATAGGGTGGTGGCCATTTGGAATCACCATATACCAAGGAGTTCTTCCGCTAGTGGGACCGACAGGTCATTACCATAGAGGACTACCCCTATGCAGAGATAGACGTCTGCCAGGATAGGGACATGCCACTCCCACCAGACACAACGTTCGGAGACATTGGTGAGTAAAATTTTTAGGTTTTTGTGTATTAATTTTTTATGGATTTTTTATTATAGATGTAAATGCAAAAATATTTTTGGTGGTAGTATCATATGCTAATGGTTGACTGTTTGTTTGCAGACAAAGGCCTAGTTAGACCTGATGGCTTCCTGAGACATGGTCGTCGGGGCAGGGGTGAGGAGGCAGGAAATGCTGCAACACGATGCACTCTACAGACCTTGCGGAGAAACCTCACATGGATGGTTGCTAGGGTTCCATAGATAGAGGTGGCAAGACTACCTGAGGCCATGCAACGCGAAGTAGTGGGGGTTCTGGGTGACTGGGTGCGGCTACTGCAGTGGGTAGCCAATGCAGTTCAGTACTTCTACGAGACACATCCTATCAGGGCGGCAGCTAGGTCTCCTCGTAGGGATTAGATATCTCAGGATCTCATTTTTTGTATCGACATGTATATTTTTGAGGGCTACGGGCTCCAGTTTTGTATGACACTACCATTTTTGGACATATTTATATATATAAAACTTTGGTTCTCTGGTTCTACTATGTGTGTGCATGTACAAGTGTATGAATGCCTTCTTATATTTGTGTGCTTCATGATGAATGTGACAAATGCAAATCTAATACATAGTTAGCGTATGCATCAGATATATGATTAACACTTCTCAGAACATGTATGTATGTAATTGAAACAAAATATTGTTCCAAGAGTCTTACCCTTAGGAATTTCTGTAGTAGTGTAGGATCTCGCACACGGTACTTCCCATTTAGCTGAGACACAACTAGTTGTGAATCCAGGCGGACTTCTAAAGACTGGACGCCATGGGAAATGGCATCCCGAAGTAGCTCAATGATGGTACTATACTCAGCCACATTGTTAGATGTAAGGACCAAGATAAGCACCTCCTGAGGACACAACTAGGTGGTCAGGTGAAAAAATAACCTAGGAAAAAGAAGCAATCTGCTGGGTATGATGGCTAGCACCATCTGCGAACCCTAAGAACGTAGGAAACTCTGCTGACATATGTCAATCAAACAGAAGCTAATCAGCAGACCCGAAAACCAAAAGAAATCTAAACTATGTATAGATGCAACTATACAATAGTATACAAAAGTATCAGCCTGAACCATAGGTTCAGGCGTAATACCACTTGAGGTAGATCCCATTTCTAGGCTCCTTCAAGGTAGTCCCATCATAGTCTTCTAATTCATAGGCTCCTTTTTCTAGGACACGCCTCACGGTGTAAGGACCGTGCCACATGGGGTTGAACATTCCTACCCCCAGGGGTTCTTTAGCTTGGTCATATAAGAGGACCAAGTCACCTTCAGCATATTGCTGGGGACAGACAAACCTATCATATTGAACCTTAACAAGATGTTTTTTGGCATCTATGGCCACAACGGCATCTCGACGTTGCTCGTTAAGTTGCTCAAGGTGGATTAAACGTTGCTCAAGACTCGTTGTATCAGGGAGGAGCTCTATGGCCAGTTTAAGCGAAGGGATCTCGCATTCAATCGGTAAAAGTGACTCCACACTGTGAACTAGCTAAAATGGTGAGAACCCGGTGGCAGTCTTTACTGCGGTTCGATACGCCCACAAAGCAGGATATAACATGATGCACCAATTGGTCTTGCTTTGTTGGATGGTACATTGGAGAAAGGTCTTCAAAGACTTATTGACTGCTTCTACTTGACCATTCGCTTGGGGATAATGAGAAGATGAGTTTTCTTGACGAAACCCAAGCTTGAGAGACAAATCCTCCATCATCTTGTTCTGAAAGTGACTGCCATGGTCAGTGACAATCTTTCACAACTGAATCGAGTTATAATTTGATTGAATACAAAGTGGGCTGTTGTAGCACCATCGACTTTAACGATAGGCATGGCCTCAACCCATTTGGAAAAATAGTCCACGGCCACTATGATATGGTGATGCCCCCTAGCCGAAGCTGGTTTGCAATCCATGAAATCCACCCCCCACCTGGAGAAGGGACCGACGGTGACGACCAGATGAAGGGGCTCTGGATGCGATCGTATGTTCCGAGAAAACACCTGGCAAGGGTGACATCTCTTCACAGCATTAACACAATCCTTAAAGATGGAAGGCCAAAAATAACCAACTCGCATAATACGTTGGGATTTCGCAAGCTTGGATAAGTGACCGCCACACGCCCCAGCATGGCAATCATTAAGCACCCGCTCTGCTTCTTCGTGAGTTAAGCAACAACAGAGAATACAGTCCTTTCCTCAGTGATACAAAGTGTCACCGACGATAGTATAATCTTTAGCGTGATGTTTCACATGCCATTGCTCATCTCGTGAATAGTGCGGAGGAAACTTCAAAGCTTGGAGATATACAATGACATCCCCATACCAAGGGTCCTCTGACGGGATAAGAAATAAGTTCTCATCCACAAAGGAATCTTCATGAGTGACATCCTCATCAAGTCTCATAAGGTCCGACATAAGCTCAGCAAATACCAATGATTTCACCGACTTCACTGAAGCAAAATCGAGATCAAATTCCTGAAGGATAACAATCCATTTATTGTACTTCCCCTTGATAAGGCATCGTGATAGTATGAATTGAAATGGATTGATATGAGCGACAACTGTGGTGGTTCCAAGCAGAATGTAATGTTGTAGCTATTGGACTGAATGAACAGTCGCGAGAGCCAGCTTTTCCACATGAGTATATGTTATCTCAGCGTCTACTAGATTTCGACTAAGATAATAGATGACATGCTTGACAAGTGCATCATCAACCTGAACCAAGACCATGCCAATCATCTCTTGAGATGCAGCCACATAAAGTATAAAGTCTCATGCGAATTCTGGTGGACTAAGCACAGGGTCCGATACCAAATCTTTCTTAAGGGCATCGAAAGACTGCTGCGCTCGCTCATCCCAGATAAATGGTGTGTATTTCTTCAATAAGCACGCGAAACCTTTGGTAATATTAGCATAATTAACTATAAAACGATGTAGAAAAGTGACTCTCCCTTGGAGGATCTGAAGTTGTAACAAATTACACGGAGGAGGCAACTGAAGTATTGCCTCAACTTTGAGAGGATCGACTCTAATACCCTCTTTCGAAACTATGAAGCCTAGAAGGCGACCCATACTTACAGTAAAGATGCATTTGTGGTGCTTGGGGTGCTCCACTCTCTTGCGAGAATGGCCGGCAAGATCATCCAAGAAAACCTCCATAATCGTTTTAAGATCGGGAAAGGCATAGGTCATAGCACGTTGAAATGTAGCTCCGGTGTTTTTAAGGCTGAAGGGAATTTTCCGATATGAAAATGTTCCCCAAGGACAAATAAAAGTTGTCTTATGTTGATCCTCGAGTTTGATTTGAATCTGGTTATATCCGAAAAATCCATCCATGAAGGAAAAAATCTCACTTCCGGCGCAAGCATCCAATATTTGATCTATGAATGGTGTGGGGAAGTTGTCTTTCAAACATGCATGGTTCAAATATCTAAAGTCGTTGCATACACGGATCGTTCCCTGCTTCTTATCCATAGGAACGGGGTTTGACACCCATTCAGTAATGGGAATGGGGTAGATGAAACCAGCTTTGAGCAGTTTCTCCACCTCAACCTTAATAGCGGTTTCTTTTCTAGGGTTCACACCACGTAAGTGTTGTCGTACCAGTTTAGCGTTGGGATACGTTCTAATCTCATGTTCAACAATGCGGGGTTCTATTCATGGCATCTCCTCATATGACCAGGCGAAAGCTTCCCGGAGTTCTGTAAACAATTCAGTGTAAATAGCAATCTCCTCAGGAGTGCAATCATCACCGATGTAGACATTTTCAACTATTCTGGGAGTACGAGAGATATTGATCGATGTATTTGGGGAAATATTAGCCATATTACCTTCCGCAAAAACATCATGCAACTACAAAAGAGCCACAGGGTGACCAACCATCTCTATTAGAGTCGTCCTAAACTCTTCTTGTTCGGAAAGCTTGAGTTTGGGAAGGAAATAAGAGCGATGGTGCATATCTTCCCAAGGTCTCTCACTGCCACACATGGCCTCCATAATAGCTTCATCAGAAGGAAAAGTATCATCGAGGAAATCATGGGAACAAGACGAGTTGGCTTCCCAAACCGGTAGTGTAATGGGATCAATCCACTTGTGCCTCCACCACATCAATCCTCCATGAATGGCAAACTCAAACTAGATAGGAGTTTGGAAGGTGAACATAAAGGGTTCACAACTACAAGGTGTTATACCTCCATATTCCACAGTGTCGCATCTTCACCATAAAAATAGTTGATGACACTTCCCCTACTGCTTAAAACACCCAGAAGAGAAAAATGATGAGTGATCCTTGAAGACAAAACCTATTTTGTCAAGAATCAACCCAGTTGAGACTTCATATACCTACACTACCGTGCCTTTCTCTAGCTTAGGTGCGCGGTAGTCCACACTACCGCGTTATGCTCTTTCTATACTGTGGGGTACTACCGCGCTATGCTCAGTTTAAGAGGTGCGGTACTCCCTTTTCAGCCTTTTTTCCATGGCTTGTGGGATCTTGATCTTCAAGAGATTTTTGAGGATTGGTATCCCTGATTCGATCCTAACTCACTTTCTGTGATTAGTGGGCTTGATCCACTAAACTCTCCCAAGATACATCCTTCTTTGTTGTTGGTTAACCCTACTAGACACTATAAGAGAGAGACATTCCATGAGCAAAGGGGAGGACTCTTGGAGACATCAAACTTATGATCTTGAATCTTTGTGGAGATAGCTAAAGGAGGAAGCACTTGGAGTTGGGAGTTGGCTTGGATATCAAGCAACCATTGTAAGTGACCTCAAGTTGGTAATAGAACATAACTTGTCTTGTTTCCCAAATCACATGTGTTGACTTTGTTTCAATTATATGATTTGTATCTGTTATAGATTTAGATCCTAACTCATATTTCAAGTTGCTAGAGAATCGTATATGCTTGTATCTTGGTTTCATTTTGACAGGTTCATTCGCGAGGACTTGGAAATTTGAGCAACCATTAAGACAATCAATTGGATTGAAGGCCAGTTAGATCTCTTCTGTTTCTTCCAACAGTTTAATCTTGAAATGTTTGTTTAGATCTAGGAATTCAAGGTAGCATTTGTTATTTTTTGTCTTAGTTTAGAGACAATTAAAGTCTACTTTAACCTAAGAGAATTTCTACCTATCCGTAGTGAGAAATTTCTACAACAAGAATGGCGACTCCGCTGGTTTGAACCCCATTTGATTGATTGATCTCACTTTCAGTCATTTTTTATTGTGATTCTTATGTCTCTTCAAACCAATACTGAATTTTGGTCTCCTTGACTTTTATTCTTCCCTCCTCTCTATATCTTTCCTCCCTCTGTGATCAGTGAGTCCTCTAAGTCTGCAGCAACCCTGAAAAATCAATCTTCTTTTCAAAAGTTGCGTTTTTCCATACTTTGCAACAGTACCGTGCCCCCAGCACTGTCTACAACACGGTAGTACCGCGTACCCAGCACTTTTACCAGAGCGGTAGTTGACCAATACCGCACTCTAGTTTGTTTCTTCCACGTGGTAGTGTCTTCATATTTCCAATTTTTTCTTGCCTGTTTGGTTTCTTGAGTCATTTTTTATTGTCTCTGCTTTAGTTGGTGTTTTATGTTTCCTATTACTATCCTGTTCATTACACAGTCTTTGTGGTGTGTTTATTTCTCTTGTGAGCTTGATTATTTTATGAGTTAGTGGCATTATTTGCACATTGGGTCACCCCGTCATTCTGATTGCATTGGCTTGATCTTCTCATCACAACCAAACCATTACTACTATCCTCTTTTACTGGATCGTGTATCTTTCATAATCACATTGTTTCCATTATTATCATTAAAATCTATATTGAAAATTACCATTGGAGAACATTTGTGTTGTTTGGATTGAGATGGTCTAACAGTATTATTGTGCATTAGGAAGTGAACCATTTAAATTTGCCACATAAATTATCATTTTTTTGAAGCATCTTAGTTGCAAGATCAGTGAATTGGAAAGATGTGTTTATTTCAGTTTGGCTCTACTTACAAAAAGAAAAAGAAAAAGAAAATTGTTTTGAAGTGGTTTTTAATTGCTTATGAAAGTTTCATGCATTTATGATCGAAGAACTCTCTCTCTTCCATAGCTAGTTTTCATCGAATACAAGGCTTATTTCGATTCATTCTCACTTGCATGGTTTGGGTCATCACAACACCACCAAGTTTCATGTCCATTTACTCGATTGAGTAATACAACCACTAAAATTAATCTCCCTAACTAAACCAACATTAACCTCACTTGAGGAAATCAAAAGAATTTGGTAGTTAGGTAGGACACCGGGGATAGGCATCAAAATAATTCTCTCTTGTCATTTTCATCTGAGACATAGTTGTTTTCCTCTAGGGAACTAAAATCCTCTAGTATTTATTGACACGGTCGCAACCAGTTTATGGAGGGGCCTCCTAACTATTTTAATTTTCAGGGGTTAAACCGCCGCGAGATTGAGAACCCGACGGACTCTGTGGAATGTTGCACTCCACTTAGCCCTAAGGCAACATCGATCATTGTCTTCGTTGTAATTCATAGTAATGCAAGGGTGATAAGGCAGAAGCGCTGAAAACCTTTTCCAATGTGTCATGAACGAGGTAGCTTAGTGACTTTTCTACTAGCGCTCTTTTACCCAGGATCTCTTTCGGTAGAGGGATATCCTTCTTATATTGGTCTCTCACGTTGTATTGTTTGACTTGGATTTCATCACCTTGAGAAGGATACAACTTGTTGAGGTCTCCAGCTCTTAGTTAGGATTTTGCTTGTTATCTCATCTTTATAGAGGGTCGTTTTTTCTTTTTAGTGACTGCTTGTTGGCATTTTGGCCATTATTTTTCTCATCTCGCTTACTGAGACACCGGTCTCAATATAGATTTTAGAGCCTTCTTTTTTGGCCTACGATCCTTGCTTTTTCTACCTCCTCTTTTGCACACTCAGCTACATTAGATTTTTTGAGTTCTTTGTTACAAGAATGCCCTCAGATTTCATATTCCTGCCGTTATGTAAGAACCACCACGAAGATCACGATGAGTACAGCGCAAAATCCCTCCACCATCACCACTGCCATGGAACTTCGGTCCACCTGCATCACATATTCCCGCTCCTCCTAGATGCGGTGCTGGTCGAGGGAATATTCCACCACCGATACGCACTACATCTTAAGTTCCGTCTGTAACCGTTACTCACAACACAGTCTGATAACCTCTTGCAATTTCTGCAACCACTAGTATATCTGAGATTCCCATTGTCACTTCACCCACTGTTATTCCAGATATATCTGCCATAGTGGACAACATTACATCGACTGAATCTAGTATAGCCCAAAATACTAGACCAAAGGCCATCCTCCTCCCCGATGTCAACACCTCCCTTCCACCAGAAAATTTCTACGATGACACAGACAGATCTGTTGGCACCACCGAAGGATCTGACCAGGATATATTTTGCTTGATTCCAATCCCGGGTGGGTACTTCGAAACTATTGAAGACACTCAACTTCCTGATACACCTTTTGAACCTGACTATGGCTTTATCACTTCCCAGGTGGAGCTTCCACCTGTTATCACCGCGCCATCTAGCGTTCATCCACAGGAAACCAGTTCTTCCAGCAATGTACCTCATACCATATCTCTCCCCAACCTCCCTCCAGGACATGAGATCATGGCCTGCATTCAGTCCAGTATGGTTAGTCTAGCAAATTCCCCGTTAGCATCGGCACAGTTTAAACGTGACAAAGAGCAAATGCTCTCGACGGCTTCTAAATATCCCCCTGTTACCCATCCTCTCGATTATCAGGATCCCAACATCCCGTCTAGCACAGAGTTTCATCACTCCTATGCAGACGGCTCCGGACCTTCAGACGTTAGTATACCTATGTTCCCGTCGGAACCCAAAAACCCTTTTCAGGATACAAACTCGGACCCAGTATTCAATGGTCCTCCTCTCATTGAACATGCTATGGACGATACCCCCAATACCCCTTGGTTAAATTCCCCACATTTTCTAGCATCACCCATGTTTGGCGCACATTCTATGAGGGATAACCCAGTTTTTTCTCCATCCTCGCCTATCAGATATGGAAGACCCCCTCCACAAATCGGCACTTTTGGCGCCGTTGGCCAATCGACACTATCGTATTTGGATAGTGTCGGAAGAACACCAAGTCATACTACTAGATCATCCATTTTGACTGGAGGTTCACCTTCGGCCACTATCTACACTATCTCAGGAGGTGGACAACCGACTGCCATGATCCCCAACTCCAACAACCAAACTCCTCCTGGTGGGCCATCAACCCAACCTACTGGAGGACAATACTTTGTTGGGAACCCTGTTCCTAGTCAACAACCTCCTCCTTTAGGGCCATCCAACCCATCTGTTGGAGGGCAACCCATCGGCTCCATCCAACAACCCTCCCAACCAGTAGCATCTTCTCAGTATGGTATGTACAACACACCTGGCAGCGGACAACCTTATACTAGTTTTCCAACTGGGCCTCATCTTCAACATCCCTCGTTAGGTACGCTTCCTTCTTGGAAACCTCAAATCCCACATAGTGGGGGGTACTCATTATTTAGAAACTGGAACCCAGCTAGGGGCAATCTCAGATTCCCCTGAACTTGAACTCCAGCTTCCCTTATCCTTTGGCTGGTACAGCTCCATGGAACCCATTCCTTTAATTTCCACACGTTCATCAAGGAGGAACGAACCTTCCATGGACACAACTGTTGCAGCCACCCCCCAACCCTGCTATGGGAAACCCTCCACTTACTCAATATAGTGGTAACATTCCTGTAACACAACAACTCCAAGGAACTTTTCCCCAACCAGGAGTAGCAACCATTCCTAGGTTATAGCAACCCTAGGGTACCATACCTACCATCTCCACTCAGCAGAACATCCACCAACTGGTTACCAACACTCAACCGGTTAACCAGATGGCCTACTACCCATAGAACTTCCAGCAGTACCCCGTGGATAACACATATGGGTATAACATGCAACAGTATACTATGTAGGGCCCCCCAGGTTTCTCTGCACCATACGGTTATTACTCATACCCGCAGACTAATCATCAACTTCCCTTTTTAGCCACACTAGACTTAACTAATTTGTCGAGGCTCATTAAGGATCCCATATGGCATGAACCTCACTGGCCACCCATTCCAGCCAAAATCCCATCGGAGATTCCTAAGTTCGATGCTAAGCCTGGGGAAGACCCCAAGAACCATGTAATGACCTTCCATCTTTGGTGTTCATCCAACTCCTTGATGGACGATTCCATTCGACTACGGCTATTCCAGCGTACGCTTACCGGCACGACAACAAAATGGTACATCGAGATGCCACAACACTCTTTCCATGATTTCAACACCTTGGCTATGCATTTTCTGACCCATTTCCAGCTCCCCATCCGGTATGAGACTAGAACAGAACTGTTAACCTCATTGCGTCAAACCATTTCTATGCACATTTTGGATCACATCCATGAGTGGCATCGACTCCATAGGATAATCAAGGCACCCATTCCGGACCTGCTACTCGCTGATTGGTTCACAAAGTCATTTTTTCCACCCATAGCTAGGGATATAGCTATGTGCGGACCAGTCAGAGAAGAACAATCTATCTCGGCAGCTCAGTACATGGATTTGGTATATACCCAATCCAGCACTTTACACGAACTTCTTCCCCATGTCGCTCGTGTTACCACTGATCCAACGAAACCCGCCACTGAACTCCCCATCGATGGTATTGTCGGTTCAGTCAAGGCCTAGCCTACTACCAACTCGACAGGGAAACAAGCTTCTGCTTCCCCCGCTCTACCTCAGGCTGCTCCAAAAGCTACTACTTCTCCTGCTATCTCCTCCGAAGTGAACACAGTTCAATCTACATCACAACCATCCAGAGGAAAGAATAAGAACAATCATGGTAAATCCAAGAAGAACCAGCAGGAGAATCCCAAGCCACAACCCACCCACAACGACCCGAAACCACGTCGAAAGGCTAAGTTTCCCTACCTAATTTGTTAAGACGATCACTACACACGTGACTGTCCCTACAAGGATGAAGTCAACAAATTCGTTAAAGGATCCTCTTGCCCGACAGTGTTAACTGACCCTTCCCCTTAATAGCAACAGCAGATGATTTCCCAAGAAACCCCATAGGGGGGCAACTCGAGCAACCCAACTCGCAGAGAGACGTCCACAAATCGCGAAATCTTGATGACGAGTAATGAAGAGATTCATATAACCACTCGTTCAAAGACATATGAGAACCCTCCAAGTTCAAACAAATAGTCAGAGATAGCCAAAGGAAAATCTCCTGTTGAAGATCTGACTCCTACCCCCCCTAACGACCATCTCCATATCGAGAGACTGCTTACGGACATAGTGCTACACCCACCCAAGGGAACCATACGAAAGGCGACATTTAATCCGAATGCGCGAGCTGCCAAAAATTACAACATTGTTGAGGATTTAGCTCAAGCACCTTGCGCCATGTCGACTCTCGAGGTTCTTCAACACTGCCCTACACAGCGTAGAACCTTACTTTCAGCACTAGGGGCAATGGACCCAAATACTTCAAATACTATCATGTTTAACTTAGACTATGCCAAACCTTGGCTTTCTCACCAGTTAGCCTTCCAGGTTCATACAAAAATCCATGGAAATAGCATCCATCGCACTATTTTAGATGAAGGTGCCTCCACGTCAATCATGTCTTTGAATTGTTGGAGAGCCTTAGGCTCACCCGAAGTCATGACGTCTCCCACTACTCTCAGGGCATTTGATGGAAATGGTTTTCAACCTTATGGATTCATTCCCGCAATTGGTGTTGAACTGGGGGAAAAAACAGTATCCGTACACATTGAAGTCGTGGATGCACCATTATATTACAATCTTCTACTTGGTCGGAACTGGTTTTACACCATGACCGCCATAGCATCTACTGTCTTCCGGATTGTGTACTTTCCTTATGAAGGGAAAATTGTCACCATAGATCAACTTGATTACTGTATCCCAGACTCTCATCCAAACTCTGCCAACACTGTCCCGTTATTGGATCAGCCTTGGTACCGGTTCCAAGACGTTGGCGTTGGTCTTATGAAGGATTCTTCCCTTATTGGATTTTTTCCAGAGCTGGGGACCCATGTTCAACCAGTCAACATGATTTCATTAAATTTCACCCCTTCCAATGATTCATGGGTGATTCCGAGTCTCGCTGAGATTGAAAAATACGGCAACTCCATGCCTTTGAATAGAAACCTCGCAGCGTACGAAGTGAGCCAATCAGCCACAGATTGGGTCGACTGTCCTACCCATCACACCGTGGCACAACTCTCATCTGAGACTCATTCATCCCCACCACTTATCGATCCTCTCACTTTTATTTTTCCCACTAATGAATCAATTATGGAGGTTATGTGCAGTGATGAGCCACCATGGAGAGATTTTCATCATCGATCTTCATTCCCCACCATTCAGACGCTTGAGCCCGATACAAAACCCAGTCCTTCACCTAGAATGGTTCAAACCAAGTTTCCCACTTCCCTCGACGAAGTATTTTATGAAGGAAACTTGGCTAACCTTATGGAAACCACTCCCATAGATATTTCAGTGAAGCCTAGTATCATGGAAAACGTACATATTGGCAAAACATGCACTCCCCTCGAAATTGAGTTCTACACTGCCTACTTCAAAACTTTCCGCGATGTTTTTTCTTGGAGTTATGAAGAAATGCCAGGAATAGATCCCTTGATTGTGGTCCATGAAATTCCAAAGTTTCTTGGCACTCGACCTGTTCAGTAGAAACATCGACCCGTCCATCCTTGTAAGGAAGCCGCTATTAAAGCAGAAGTTGAAAAAATTTTGCGTGCTGGTTTTATCTATCTTGTCCCATTGACAGAATGGGTATCTACCATTGTTCACGTAGCCAAGAAACAAGGAACGATTAGAGTCTGCATTTATTACCGTGACTTGAACAAAGCTTGTCCAAAGGACAACTACCCAACTCCGTTCATCGACCAGATCATCAATAACTGCGCCGGGAGTGTCATCTTTTCATTTATGGATCATTTTTCTGTCTATAATCAGATCAATATCCTCCCAGCCGACCAGCATAAAACAACCTTTATCTGCCCTTGGGGGATTTTTGCATATCAAAAGTTACCTTTTGGCCTTAAAAATGTCGGAGAAACTTTCCAACGGGCGATGTCGTACGCATTTCACGATATCAAACATATTGTAGAACCATATCTTGATGATCTTCCCGCTCATTCTCAGACCCGGGATGACCATCCTGATCACTTAGGTGCCATTTTCGAAAGGTTCTGTCGCTACAATATCCATTTGAATCCACATAAGTGCGTCTTTTGCGTGGAAGATGAAAAACTTTTGGGACTCATAATATCCAAAAGCAGGATACGCTTAGTTCTTGTGAAGGTAGAAGCTATCTTAGCCCTGCCTTCCCCTACAAACATTCCAGAACTGCAAAGTTTGCAAGGGCATGCAAAATTTCTACGCCGTTTCATCTCTAATATTTTCGAGATAAAAAAAGGCTATATGAGGCTTCTCAAGAAGAACACTCCCTTCATCTGGGACGACGAAGCCCAACATTCCTTTGATAATCTAAAGGAATCCTTAACTAAAGATCTTGTGATTCAACCCCCCGATTACACACGGGATTACATTCTTTATCTCGCAGCTTCGATTTCCACCATCAGTATGGTGCTAATCTAGGGAGACCATAACGGCATAGAACATGTGGTATACTATCTTAGTAAGAGTCTTCTTGACTCCAAAACTCGTTATTCACATGTTGAAAAACTGGCTCTGGCAACAGTTTTTGCTGTCCAGAGGTTCCGTCATTACATTCTACTCCGTCGGACCACTGTTATAGCCGATTTCAATCCAATGTATTATATCCTCATGCGTCAAGTGCTTGGGGGAAAATATTCTTGTTGGATCTCCAAATCCAAGTCCAAGAAGTCTTTGGTCTTTGCTGAGTTGATTTGTAACTTGCCCCGTGATACCAAGCAATCCGAGCCCATCGATTCTCTTCCTGATGAATCGTTGTTCCTCATTAGCACGTCTGATCCATGGTACGGGGATATTTTATTATATCTCCAAACCCAACATTTTCGCCCTGACCTCACTCACAATGAACGTCGATGCATCCGACATCACGCCAAGTACTACCTCATAGTCAACTATACCCTTTATCGACGTGGTGTTGACACTGTTCTTCGACATTGTTTGACTCTAGATGAAGTGGAATGAGTTCTTAATGACTGCCACGCTGGAGCATGTGGTGGTCATCTCTCTAGGATGGATACGACCCATAAAATACTGCGAGCAGGATATTTCTGGCCCTCGATTTTCAAAGACTGCATTGAAATGGTCAAGAAATATCCACCCTGTCAATTCTTTCATAATAAAACACGCTTGCACCTTGCTCCACTCCATCCTGTTATTGTCGTTGGCCCCTTTTCCAAATGGGGCATAGATTTCATGCACTGTAAGCCCACTTTAGCCGGGGGGCATAGCTATGTTAGAGTAGTTGTTGACCATTTTGTTAAAATTCAATATGCTAAGCATTACATTCCATTTCACAATAATAGGATATACAGGATCACTGAAGAAACAACAAGCATAGCATAAACACAAGAGACACAGATTTATCCTGGGAAAACCTCATGGGGTAGAAAACCCAGCAAAGCTTTCCTCAATAAGATGATAAACCAAATTACAAGATGTGCTCCCTCCTTCTAATCCTCCTTAGCAAATCTCCCAGACAAGTGCTCCTCTTTTCAATTGTGTGAGTGTGTCAAATGAGGAACACACCTCCTCTATTTATACACTACTCTAACATATATTTTACACAAGTACATGTAGGCTCGTATTTAACCATTAGGTTAAATACCCTATTATAACTGACTGGGCCGACCCCCACATGGTGGGTCTAATAACCCTAGTTGCCACAACTCCTCGGAGGAATAAACATCTCCGGATACATAATAGAATCACCTCGGAGGGATGGAACATCTCTGGAATAAATAATGTACAAATATAATATTCTTAGAAGTTACAATATTCAACACTCCCCCTTAACGAGAAGGATATTATAACAACATCTACAGGAGCAAGGAGTCATTGACTACATCATCTATATATCATCGGAATCTTTCTTCAATTCATCATCATCAGTAAATCAACTAGTTACTGGAACATCAACATCATCAGAGTTGATATTACTCGATCATCAGCATCGTCATCATCATCGTCATCACACAATCATCAGCATCCTCATCACACGATCATCAGCATCGTCATCACACGATAATTAGCATCGTCATCACACGATCAGCAGCATCGTCATCATACGATCAGCATCGTCATCATACGATCAGCATCGTCATCACACGATCAGCATCGTCATCACACGATCAGCAGCATCGTCATCATACGATCAACATCGTCATCACACAATCGGCAGCATCATCATCACACGATCAACATCGTCATCATACGATCAGCATCGTCATCACACGATTGGCAGCATCGTCATCACACGATCAGCATCGTCATCATACGATCAGCATTGTCATCACACGATCGGCAGCATCGTCATCACACGATCATATTACAGGATGATCAATCCTATTCTCTTCAGGACATAGGTCCATGGATGATGCAATCCAGATCAAGTTCCAGGATGATCAATCCTTATCTCTTTAAGACAAGTCTCATGTCTAGGGATGATCCAATCCCAACCACAGTGCCAGTCCTTTTTCATACTGGATGTGACCTAGATCAGATCTAGGATTTACCGCCACAAAGCCAGTCCTTTTTCATACTGGATGTGTCACATCTATAGAGCAAGCCCTGTTTCATGCTGGATGTATCACATCTACAGAGCCAGCCCTGTTTCATGCTGGATGTATCATATCTATAGGGCCAGCCCTGTTTCATGCTGGATGTATCACATCTACAGAGCCAGCCCTGTTTCATGCTGGATGTATCACATCTACAGAGCCAGCCCTGTTTCATGCTGGATGTATCACATCTACAGAGCCAGCCCTGTTTCATGCTGGATGTATCATATCTATAGAGCCAGCCCTGTTTCATGCTGGATGTATCACATCTACAGAGCCAGCCCTGTTTCATGCTGGATGTATCACATCTACAGAGCCAGCCTTGTTTCATGCTGGATGTATCACATCTACAGAGCCAGCCTTGTTTCATGCTGGATGTATCATATCTACAGAGCCAGCCCTGTTTCATGCTGGATGTATCATATCTATAGAGCCAGCCCTGTTTCATGCTGGATGTATCACATCTACAGAGCCAGCCCTGTTTCATGCTGGATGTATCAGATCTACAGAGCCAACACTGTTTCATGCTGGATGTAACCTAGAACAATTCTAGGATTTGTCACGTACATTTTGAACCGAGGTCCAGGGACGATCCAGTCCTATCATGTACCTTTTGAATCGAAGCTCAAGGACGATCCAGTCCTATCATGTACCTTTTGAACCGAAGCTCAGGGATGATCCAGTCCTATTCAATTCTCGGAGACCTCATGTCTACGGTTCAATTCACAGGACCAAAGTCCGAGGACGATCCAATCCCCTTACCTATTTATTCAGGATTTTGTTCTCGGAGACATCATGTCTACGGCTCTCTTTAGGACTAAAGTCCAGGGATGATCCAATCCCCTCAAGTCCACCAAGGACTTCATTCTCGAAGACATATTTCTATGGCTCTTCTTTCGGACTGAAGTCCAGGGATGATCCAATCCCCTCACATGTTCACCAAGAACTTCATTCTCGAAGACATACATCTACGACTCTTCTTTCGGACTGAAGTCCAAGGATGATCCAATCCCCTCACATGTTCACCAAGAACTTCATTCTCGAAGACATACGTCTACGACTCTTCTTTCGGACTGAAGTCCAGGGATGATCCAATCCCCTCACATGTTCACCAAGAAATTCATTCTCGAAGACATACGTCTACGGCTCTTCTTTCAAACTGAAGTCCAGGGATGATCCAATCCCCTCAAGTCCACCAAGGACTTCATTCTCGAAGACATACGTCTATGGCTCTCTTTAGGACCAAAGTCCAGGGATGATCCAATCCCCTCAAGTCCACCAAGGACTTCATTTTCGAAGACATACGTCTACGGCTCTCTTTAGGACTGAAGTCCAGGGATGATCCAATCCCCTCAAGTCCACCAAGGACTTCATTCTCGAAGACATACGTCTACGGCTCTCTTTAGGACTGAAGTCCAGGGATGATCCAATCCCCTCAAGTCCACCAAGGACTTCATTCTCGAAGACATATGTCTATGGCTCTCTTTAGGACTGAAGTCCAGGGATGATCCAATCCCCTCAAGTCCACCAAGGACTTCATTCTCGAATACATATGTCTACGGCTCTTCTTTCGGACTGAAGTCCAGGGATGATCCAATCCCCTCACATGTTTACCAAGAACTTCATCAAAACATGTGTCAATCATGTATCCTCATCATCAAAACATGTATAACAAAACATGTATTCTCATCATCAAAACATGTATCCTCATCATCAAAATATGTATAACAAAACATGTATCCTCATCATCAAAACATGCATAACATCTATCATCAAAAGCATGTATACATCTATCATCAAAAGAAAAAATATAAGATTCGTAAATCTAAATACTTCTAAGTAACTAGGTGCAGTAAATAGGTAACCTCATCATTGATGAGACAGACTTGTTATCAGATACTATGCTACTCCCCCTTTCGAGGAGGGTCCTTCTGGACTATACCAAGCTTGTCTCGGAAGTATTCAAACTTTACTCGAGACAGAGGTTTAGTCAAGATATTAGCAATCGGATCCTCAGTGCTTATATACTCAAGCTTGATAGCTCCTCTCTGCACCATATCTCGTTTATAGAAGTATCAGATCTCTATGTGTTTTTGACTTATCGTGGAATACAAGATTTTCTATCTTGATGTGGTTTTGAATGTCACACATAATCATAGTGGAATTCATTTCTAAGTCAAACACTCCATATAATAGCTTCTGAAGCCACACTGCTTCACAACTGGCAGAGCAGACAGCTATATATATATTCTGCTTCAGCAGTACTGAGAGCCACACTAGATTGTTCCTTGCTGAACCATGAGATCATGGCAGATTCAAGACTATAACATCCACCTGATGTACTCTTTCTGTCTGAGGCACTTCCTGCCCAATCAAAATCTGAGTAACCATGTAAACGGAGTTCATGACCTCCAAGATAATATAGAGCAAAATCTATTGTACCTTTTAGGTACCTCACTACATGCTTTGTAGTTATTAAGTGAACCTTTCTAGGTTCTACTAGATACTGACTTAGGGTATTTGCAGCAAAGCATATATCTGGCCTAGTATTTGTTAAATACATCAATGACCCAATGATTTGTCTATATGGGGTTAGGTCCACTAAATACGATGAGTCATTAACTAACAACTTCAAGTTGGAGTCCATGGGAGTGGCCATGGATTTATACTCCAACATATCAAATCCTTTTAGAAACTTCACAGGATACTTACCTTGAATTAAAAGATTCCTTTTGGATCTTGCCATACTTCTAGACCTAAGAAGTAGTGCATTAATCCGAGATCTTTCATTTTCATTTCTACAGCCATTTTCATGACCTGTTTCTCATTCCTTGTCATAAAGAGATCATTGTCATACAATAATGGTATGATAGGTTCATCATCCAAAACCTTAAGGTAAAGGTTAGGAACAACTTTACTTCTGGTAAAGCCCAAGCTTTGTCATGAAGCTGTCAATTGTCCATTATTCACACTCAACATTGAGTGATCTTCTGCATATCTATCTGTGCCATCTCTCGTCAGATGGGTCTACTAATATGAGCCTCAAAATCATTCGAACTCTGTGGTGAGTTCCTTCTTGCATCCATTTCATATGTGTATAGAACCCATATTCAACCTTGTAGCAAAGGTTGAGATCCACATCACCCATGATGATCATTAAGCTCATCAATTGACTACCGATCCTGGGAACCCATACAAAACCTGATTACATTATCTTGGAGCAAAACATCTCATCATGATTCTCTTCCTCTTTCTAAGAGAATCTCTTAACCACAAGCTTTCTATAGTGTGTTTGATTTGTAAATCTTTTGTTGAACATCCATCGCTTGTTCAGAGTTCATCATTCATCATGATCTTTCCTACAAATCAAAATTAAGTACATGATTAGTAATACTTCATAATCATCAAATCATATTTGACATGATAACCTGTTATGCATACAGATATCATTTACATAGTTATGCAACTATTTTGACCAATACTTTGGCACAACACTTTCCCATATCCTGTATGCATACAGTGGCTATCTAGATGCCTTCCATCTCTACCAGAACATACTATCGAGAGTGTGCACAACTCTCAGCATGTCAGCAAAGAGGTTTCATTCTAGACAAGCAACAATGGAATGTTTGTCCAACTTACCAATCATATGCATATTAGTAGTATACTGTTCAATGCTATATGAATGTTTACACTCAGCATGATATATTCTAGGAATACAAATATGCATACAAGCAATATCATTTACTATTTCTAATAACAACTCAAATACTTATCTTTTATGTTTGTGTGGTTGCCTGCCGCTTGATCTTTTGTATGTCTTCTGAACTTCTATTCATTCTGTACCACTGTGCATGCTCAAGTGTACACTAGTGTCATCCTCATGATCTCATACACAAACATACATTCATTATTATATTCTCAATATTATCAAAACATTCTAATTCTAAATAATCTTGAATATGTACAGTCATGATCATTAGTATTCAGGGTTTCAAGGAAGTCTTCTTTTACTCATGCATATTCTTGTTTGATCTAGTTAGTTAAATCATCAACCAAGATAAGAGACATAATATGCATAAACTCTTGATTACTAACCAATCATACCAAGTATACTTACATAAGGTAATATTCTAACATGACATAGGAAAACATACTTGGATTAGTATACCTGCTTAGTTATGTACAACATACCTAAACAATCTCTTCAATGATTTAGAGATCCTGAGCTAGAACCTGCATGTCTCGTAGGTTAAACATAATATAAAAAAGTCATACATACCTCATGAGTCTTTGTCTTCATGTTGTCATGGTCATGGAACTTGATTTGTCTTTTGTAATGTACCTGTGTCTTGTTAGCAGACAACATCAACCTCACACAACACCATAATGCATAAGTACAATCATATATCCCTAATCAATGAATGTCTTCGATCATTCACATGCATTCATGTTGTTACTAGGGTGATAAGACAATTAATAACATTAATCAAGATTGTACTAATAAATAACATGAAGACAAACACATTATGAACTTAATCAAGAATCGGATTTCAAGGCATACCTGAACCTCCTTAAGTCATACCTGTCGAGACTTTTTGTAGTCTTCTTATGTAAGGCCTTAGCCTCAACTCCCCCTGAAACTTGATCTGGAGCTTGATTAGGGTTTGCTAGAGAAACCCTAAAAATTCAATATTTGACTTTCATACTTCTGAATGGATGGAATAATGTGTCTTGCTGAGCTAATCAACCTAGCATTCTTCAATTTGGAAATCTCCAAAATTTGACCCCTCAAAATTGCCTTCGAAACTTCTGGATCTTCTGGACAGGAACCCGAACTAGGGTTTGATGAAGCCCACCATTCTGTCCAATCAAAAGGTTCAATCCAAGGCTTTAAACTCTTATTTTTCTGAGGAGCTCCCAGCCGTGGTTACAGACTTCAAAAAATTTCAACTTTCTCTGAAACCCTAAATTCCGGAAGCCATAATAAAGGTGCTAAAAATAATTCCGTTTTGACAGAAATATGCACCTGATTGCTTCTTCTATAACTCTGAAATTTTTGCTCCACAGGGTCTGAAAACTTTTTTTGAAGTAGCCTGACCTGTGATCTTTCCATCCTGACAGGTCTGACCTCAATTGGATTTTCTGAGAGAGAGTTATGCCAAGTGTCGCAACGTGACCTTTTTATGGGATAAAAAAGGAGAGCAAACTTGTACGGCGTGCCACGTGTCACTGTTTGAACTTCGGCCTCTGAAAACGTTTTCTAAGATATCTCGCCCTGTTATCTTTCCATATTGACAGGTCTGACCTCAATTGGACTCTCTGAGAGAGAGTTATGCCAAGTGTCGCAACGTGACTTGTTTATGGGATAAAACAGGAGAGCGAACTTGTACGGCGTGCCACGTGTCACTAGTTCACCTTCGGCATCCAAAAACGTTTTTTGCGATAGTACAGTCTGTGTAACACCTGTCACTTTTTACGAAATGTCATTTGGAGCTTCCTAGCCCAAGTTATGACCTTTTTTCCAAGTTCACCTGATTTTGACTGAGATCTGGAAGAGGCAGAAACCCTAACTTGTATTGATCATAACTCATAAAGTATAACGAATCTGAGGGTACCCTTTGGACACAAGGTACCTGGGGATGTTATCTTCGACCTGTAAACTTTTCAAACCCTGAACCTTCACAAAAATGGATTTAAAGCGAAAGTTACACGATGACTGGTTTTTTCTATGTAAAACCCTAACCTTCAAATTCTCGTAAGTAAAGCAAGTGTCGTAAGTGCCATACCTTGTCTTCCTTCAGGTTAGCTCTGATACCATGTTAAAATTCAATATGCTAAGCATTAAATTCCATTTCACAATAATAGCATATACAGGATCACTGAAGAAACAACAAGCATAACATAAACACAAGAGACACAGATTTATCCTGGGAAACCCTCATGGGGTAGAAAACACAGAAAAGCTTTCCTCAATAAGATGATAAACCAAAATTCAAGATGTGATCCCTCCTTCTAATCCTCCTTAGCAAATCTCCTAGACAAGTGCTCCTCTTTTCAATTGTGTGAGTGTGTCAAATGAGGAACACACCTCCTCTATTTATACACTACTTTGACATATATTTTACACAAGTACATGTAGGCTCGTATTTAACCATTAGGTTAAATACCCTATTATAACTGACTGGGCCGACCCCCACATGGTGTTTCTAATAACCCTAGTTGCCACAACTCCTCAGAGGAATAAACATCTCCGGATACATAATAGAATCACCTCGGAGGGATGGAACATCTCCGAAATAAATAATGTACAAATATAATATTCTTAGAAGTTACAATATTCAACATATTTCACAAAATGGGCTGAAGCGATGCCTACTTATGCTGAGGACGGAAAAAAAGTAGCACGATTCATATTCAATCACATTATAGCTAGATTTGGTGTCCCATAATCCATTGTGACCGATCATGGCTCCCACTTCAGGAACCATAAGATTGAGGAACTAAGTGCCAAGTTGGGTTTTCGCCATGAAAACTCAACTCCGTACTACCCACAGGCTAATGGCCAAGTTGAAGCCATTAACAAAGTTTTGAAACGAATGATTCAACGTATTGTGGGTACTCATAAATCCAACTGGCACTCAGCTCTATTTTCAGCACTATGGGCATACCGAACCTCAGTAAAAAGTGCTACTGGTTTACATCATTCCAACTGGTGTATGGCCTGGAAGCCATTTTACTGATTGAATGTGAAATTCCATCACTTAAGATAATCATAGAGCTACTTCCCCACACCACTTCTGAAGAGGAATGGTTTCTATACCTAGCCAAGCTAGATGAAACCCGCCGCGACGTTGCTTTAGCCAATGAAGCTCATAAAAAATGCGTCAAAGCACAGTATGACAAATCCGTTCAACCTCGGATTTTCAATGAAGGTGGCCTCGTACTCACATATGATCAAATGCATGATAAACTCGGAAAAGGAAAACTAGAATCTATGTGGTATGGTCCCTTTGTTGTAAAATGTGTCTTGGAGAAAGGAGCCTATGAACTCGTTGATTGTGATGGCACACCATTGGCACGGCCCCGCAATGGGATATACCTCAAATGCTTCTACGCGTAAGGTTATCCTAAGTGAGATACTTTTTGTACATAATGTACCTAGCTTGTTTTCACTCATCTTTTTGGTGTGCGCACGGACCTCATGTATCCATTCTTACCTTGACTTTTGATTTTGTGCGCAGATGTCTTCCTACTTCAAATTCGCCGACGGTGCAAGCCGGCATACCCGGAACCTCACTTCCACAGCATGGGTAATCTATTCTCCCACTGGCGAGTTTCTATCTTTAGGAGCCAATTGTTTGGGTCCTGCAACCAACAATATCACAGAGTACCATGCAGTCATCGGACTCTTGACGGAGGTTGCTTCCCTTGCAATTGACTCCCTATCAGTCTTTTTAGACTCCCAACTCGTGGTTTCTCATCTGAATCGTGTTTACATAGTTCGCGATCCTATCCTACTTCATTTATTTCTTAGGGTTTGCCTCTTGGAACGATCTTTTAATTTCATTTCATATCAACACGTACCAAGGGAATTCAATTGTATACCTGATTCATTAGCTAATTACATTTTGGATTGGCATCTTTCCCATGCATAAAAAGACATCACAAAATAAGCACACAAATCATTGTAAATAAATAGGTCATAAAAGTAGGTCCATATATATATCACTGTATATAAATTTTTATTTTTTTCAAATACATAAAGTTTGTGTTTTAAACACAAAATTTGGGACCTAATCCCGTACAAACATTTGGCTCTCAAAGCCTACATATCGTATACATGCCGCAAAAATATAAAAGCCACCATCTAAGGAGATCTAGGGGATCTATCATGTTCCTCATCAGATTCCACACGCTGCTGGTGATAACACACTATAGCCCAAGCCACCCTACGGAGGAGTCAGCCAATACGCATAGGAACACCTACGGTATGCCACTGGAGATGCAAAGGGAAGTCGTTCATCCTCATAGCGGGGACACCATGGGTTAAACCCTATAGGTTCCTCTATATATTCTGGACCCCTCCCGCCTCATCCTCATATTCTTCCTCATCCAGAGCAGCTTGGTGATCAACACCTCCTCGACGTAATGGCGAGTACCCTGCCAGTCTCTGTGGTCCACGATCTGCAACATGCACATGTACATATATTAAAGTCTTTTACACATTCTAAAAAACAATAAAAATTATATATTAAAAAAAAAAACATTCATGAAGGTCATACCTGAATTGTCCCAATCCTCATCTTCTGGCATTGTCAAGTCTATGTCCTCGCGGAAGTCCACCCATGCATAGGGGTAGTCATCGATCATCACAATCTGTTCCTCGAGCCACAAGAAGAAATCCTCACCGAAAGCCAAACGCTGTGGCCCCCCAAGTCATCTTGCGTATTCACTTCATTGAGCCATCCATGGCTCGGTGGGTGGATGGGGGGGCATGGCTATCTGTGGATGCAACAACAACACCCTCACCAAGAAGAAGGTGACTAAGATTCTCCCATACCCAAATTGAGAATTATCTCCAATCCTGCACTTGTTCACTTGCTCTTTGAGGTTGGTCAATACTGCCTCACACCAGTTCAATACTGTTCCTGCCATGCAATCCACTGCAAGATTCATCTGTGTACGGGACGCCTGATGGGGACCCGTGCTCTCTGCTGCACGTGTGATGGTGAAAAACACGGTTTTTAAAGGAAGTTCTACAATGTCCTTAATGACCACCTTGCTTCTTTTCTTCCCCGAACCTTGACGGCAATTAAAGCATCCATGCTCGTCTCTGAGGTTGTTAACCCAGTAAAAATCACCTAGGCTCCTCTTTTCGAGAGGCCCATGAGGAAATAAATGTCCTCGATTTCAATCTCGAGGGTGTGTTCTCCTACTCGGAAAGCTTGAATGTCGGGGTCCCACATTTGAATAATGTGGGTGAGAAGTTTTTCCTACTTACAGATACCTTTGGTCTTGAAGAATTTCAACAAGCCACATTCCCGCAATGTAGTCAAGGTCTCTTGGTCATCTTCAGCCAACAAATCATCCGCTTCATGCTCTCTTTCTTTTCAATGAACCATTTTGCTCCAAACAAGTTGCAGACACCTACAAAAAGTCATAGGAAACACTCATTAATCATTTAACAACTTGATCTCAGTTAAAAATTTGAGAAGAAATAATTTTTACATCTTGAAAATCGCCACTATCGCGCTTGGAAGAAAATTGACTGTGCGGTACAGAACAGTACCACGCCCATGTTTAACCTTACAGCGCGGTACTGTTGCACAGTACCGCGCTTCCCGATATGGCTCCCGTGTGGTACTGTGGAAGGCGAAAATTGCCTAATAGGGCTCACCCAAATAATTTTTCTTCCCTACTGAAATCAAGTTATTCATACATAAAATGAAAGAGGGGCTTGAAAGCTCTTACCTGGCACAGACAGCTATTGAAACGGTGCTTCGGATCTCTAAATATGAACTCTTGAAGTTTTTTGCTCCTCAATGGGTAAAATCTCCTCTTTTGGGAAATGCACAAGTGAAATGGTAACTTTCCATATTTACCCATCCTTTATATAACTTTTTCACTTATTTTTTACTCATTATTTTATCTAGTTAAAATAAAACCCATTTCACATTACTAATATCTGGTTCCATGAGCATTTGTTGACAGGTTCTCCTTTAAAAAATATTCACATTGGCGTTCATTTATTGTTTGACCTTCATTTTGACCCTACTTTATCTTTTTTGTGCTCTGGATTAAAACTTGAAAAATATTCCAAGCGCTTTAACACCCGTGTCGTGCTTGTCAAACTTAAGTAAATGGTGTCGAGCTTAGTCAGCTTTACTCATGCTCGTTAAATGATGAGGAAAGTTTTATCCTGGTTGTATTTTATTCTCTTTTCGGACCAGAATAATAAAAAATTACGAAAAAAATCATTGGATTCCATAGTTAAGTTCTTTTCAGACTCCCTAAAATTGAAAAGATTGCCAAGTGATCTTGACTCTTTCACACTTGTAAAAGTATTTGAAAGGTCGTCTATTCGGTGATAGGTTATCCCTTTTTTAGCCCATCTAGACTATTTATGAGAAAGGTATACCTCGGTCAATTTTTGGCTGGGAGAGTTCTCTCAGGAATTGTTTTACACTTTTTTGGGATCGAGGGACTAAATTTACGAAAAAGTACACTTTGGATCCTTCTTTAAGTTTTTCAGGCTCTCTAAATTTCAAAAACTACTGAGTTTTCCTTCCTTGGACTCGTTAAAATTTAACATCGAAGGATCCACTTTGGGACGAACCCCTCCTTTCTCATGTTCGTAAAACATGTGAGATTGGACTCATCTATGAAATGAGCTATACCGAGCATCTGTTATCCTCTTCAAGCTCGAAAAACAACAAAGAGGTACTCGTCTATCATGTCGGGGGAATATGGGAAACAAGTCAAGTTTTTTTTGGCAGCTTGTCAGTCATTACCTTTGAACATGGCATGCGTTTGTCCCTTGTCTATTTTGGGTATCTATTTTTCCCTGAGTTATGGTCATCATCCTGAGTCATCTCTCTGGCCACGAGCCTACTCGTTCAGTGTCTATCCTCTGCTATCAATAATCCCTGCTTCCAAGTCATGTTACATGTCGTTACATGTTCAAAAAGTTGCATTGTTCAGAGTCATTCATTGTGTCAGACCTCCACTGTGTCAGTACATGCTCCATTGTTTCATCACCTTATACTATCTTTCGTTCCGATTTCTTATTGATGATGTGGGAATCATTATGGCCCACCTTCGACGAGTCTATTCCCGTCGACGCCAAATGACTATCCGGGAATTGGACTTAGGGATCAACCATTAGTACCTTGGTACCTGCATGCCTCAATGGCAGGTTTCCTCGTGTTCGACAGTAGGTTTACATCATTGACCTCTGATCGAACGATCTCTCAAATGCTCGACATCAACCCATTCATTCGTATTTTTTTGAGATGTACTATAGATACCTTGGGGATCATCTTCATCATTGGTGATTTCCCTCGCATTTGTTAACGGTTCACATCATTGATCGGTAGTCAAATGGTTTCTACCATGTTCGACTTCAACACTTTGTAATCACATGGATAGATTCATATCATTTGCGATTGGGTAGAATACCCTGGGCGCACCTTTGTATCTTGATTACGTCCAGGTTGCGATGGAAATGTCCTTTGTATTGTCACATAGATCCACTTTTGTATTGGTCGTGGCTATGTCATTACTGTCTCATGGATCTACGCTTGTTCATAGTATCCATGATTTGTCTATAGTCTATATCATCTTAGTACTCATGGATCTGCAATGTATTGGTCGGTAGCCATGCTTTGAGTCAATTGTTTCCGAGCATGGGGATACCCGCCTCGGTGGTAAATCTAACATTTTGTTTCTGTTTTAGCTCCTTGTTGCTCTCCTCGATGCTTTCTCCACACAGTATTTGTAAAGTCTTTCTGACATCAGGCTCTTCTGACCTCACACTTTAGGGTGCATCTGTTATACCTCCATATTCCACAGTGTCACATCTTCACCATAAAAATAGTTGACGACGCTTCCCCTACTACTTAAAAGACCCAGAAGAGAAAAATGATGAGTGATCCTTGAAGACAAAACCTATTTTGTCAAGAATCAACCCAGCTGAGACTTCATATACCTACACTACCGCACCTTGCTCTAGCTTAGGTGCGTGGTAGTCCACACTACCGCGTTATGCTCTTTCTATACCGCGCAGTACTACCGCGCTATGCTCAGTTTAAGAGGCGCGGTACTCCCTTTTTAGCATTTTTTCCATGGCTTGTGGGATCTTGATCTTCGAGATATTTTTGAGGATTGGTATCCCTGATTTGATCCTAACTCACTTTCTGTGATTAGTGGGCCTGATCCACTAAACTCTCCCAAGATCCATCCTTCTCTCTTGTTGGTTAACCCTACTACACACTATAAGAGAGAGACATTCCATAAGCAAAGGGGAGGACTCTTGGAGACATCAAACTTATGATCTTGAATCTTTGTGGAGATAGATAGAGGAGGAAGCACTTGGAGCTGGGAGTTGGCTTGGATATCAAGCAACCATTGTAAGTGACCTCAAGTTGGTAATAGAACATAACTTGTCTTGTTTCCCAAATCACATGTGTTGACTTTGTTTCAATTATATAATTTGTATATGTTATAGATTTAGATCCTAACTCATATTTCAAGTTGCTAGAGAATCGTATATGCTTGTATCTTGGTTTCATTTTGACAGGTTCATTCGCGAGGACTTGGAAATTGGAGCAACCATTAAGACAAGCAATTGGATTGAAGGTCAGTTAGATCTCTTTTGTTTCTTCCAGCAGTTTAATCTTGAAATGTCTATTTAGATCTAGGAATTCAAGGTAGCATTTGTTATTTTTTTGTCTTATTTTAGAGTCAGTTAAAGTCTACTTTAACCTAAGAGAATTTCTACCTATCCGTAGGGAGAAATTTCTACAAAACAAGGATCAATGAGTGTAGACTCAAGATAGGGAAAAAATCCACTAGAGTTCTCTTGCTCTTCTTTCTCCTCCCGTCCATAATCCATATGTGCTCAATATAGAGTCCTCTCAAAGGTAATTGAAAGGACACATTGAGATGTTACTTGGGTAGATGGAGAGCCAAAGGTCACCCAATGACCGCTTTTTGGGAGTAAAAAGTAATAAACTAGTCATTTTTAGCATTTTACTTGATACCTGTGGGCTATAGTGATGCAACTCGCGGGTATGCTTGCTATAATGATGCAACAAGAGGGTCAGAGGAAAAATGAGGAAAAAATATGTCTGAAGGATATAAAGTGAATCTAAGTCAGTGAAATGGACCCTACAAGCCAAAGAATGCTGATGCTCACAAGGTGGAAGATTACGTTGTAACACCAAGTTCGAGATGAAGGACTTGGGTATGATGCACTACTTTCTAGATATGGAGGTGTGGTAGAGCATAGATGGAATCTTCCTTGGACAAGGGAAGTATGCAGTAGATATCCTGAAGAGGTTCAAGATGATGCACTGCAAGGCCATGGCCACACCTATGGCATTGAACTTGATGCTTATGTGTGATGATTCATCTGAGCCAGTTGATGCCACGATGTATTGTCAGATGATTGGATCCTTGATGTACATGACGAACACTAGACCATATATTTTCTTTGCGGTGAACACATTGAGCCAGTTCCTGACGGATCCCAAAGGTGTTCACCTGGTTGCTATAAAGCATATTCTGAGGTACTTGAAGGGTACAATTGATTATGGGCTCAAGTATGATGCTAATCAAAAGTTTAACCTGCAGGGTTATGTTGATTTGGATTGGGTAGGCAGTAGTGCAGATAGGAAGAGCACTTCTGGGTGTTGCTTCAGTATGAGATCAAGTGTGATCTCTTGGTTTAGCAGGAAGCGGTCCTGCGTAGCACTGAGTACAGTCGAAGCAGAGTATGTTGCAGCTTGTTCGGCCAGTTGTGAGGCAGTGTGGCTTCGGAAGCTGTTGTCTGAGTTATTTGATCTCCCGTTGGAGGCTACTGGTATCTTTTGTGACAACCAGAGTTGTGTGAAGCTTTTTGAGAATCTGGTGTTCCACGATAGGTCAAAACACATTGAGATCAAATATCACTATATCAGGGATATGGTGCAGAGAGGATCAATGAAGCTCCTGTATGTTGCGACAGATGAGTAGGTTGCAGATGTGCTGACGAAACCACTAGCTAGAGGGAAGTTTGAGTACTTTAGAGAGAGGCTTGGTGTTCTTCAGATTGATGACACTTTGAGGAAGAAGTGATGGACACATTTGCAGGAGCCATTCCAAGCATGGTGAGAGGAGGATCCTTCCCATGGCTGTGGATATAAGCGTTGTATGATGAGCATCAGGACGATGCTCCAATTACTGCTCTATATGCATCATGTTGGATGCTTGTTATGATCAATTGGATCATGTATTTGTATATGCATGATGTTGGATGCTTGATATGATCAGTTGGATCATGTATTTGTATATGCATCATGTTGGATGCTTGATATGATCAAGTGGATCATGTATGATGATATGTATCAGGTGGATACATTGTATGATTAGGTAGATCATGTATGATGATATGTGTCAGGTGGAGACATTGTATGATCAGGTAGATCATGTAGGATGATATGTATTAGGTGGATACATTTTATGATCAGGTAGATCATGTATGATGATATGTATTAGGTAGATACTATGTATGCATCAGGTGGATGCATTGTATGATCAGGATGATCATGGATGATGAGCTTCAATATGTTTCTCAAGATGATATGCATCAGGATGATGCTATGATGACGATCAGGATTATCATGGATGATGAGCTTTGGGATGTTGCTGTAGATGATATGCATCAGGATGATGCTATGATGATGATCAGGATGATCATGGATGATGAGCTTCAGGATGTTGCTCCAAATGATATGCATCAGGATGATGATATGATGATGATCAGGTTGATCATGTGATCATGTACATCGGGATGATGTATGGTGAGTATCAGGTTGATACTCTATGGCCGTGGACAGGTTGTGTAGATAAGCATATAATATGGCCATAGGAGGTTTACAAATACTCTTTCGAGGTTTTGCTTGGGAGGACATATAATATGGCCCTGGGAGATCTGATAGGTTGGGCTGTGTGCCCGTAATAAATCCTGGGATTATCTTGCAAGGTTTTGTCCTATGGAATATAATATGTCCCTAGGAGATCCAATAGGTTGGGTTGTGTGCCCGTAATAAGTCCTGCGATGCTCTTGCGAGGTTTTTCCATGAACACATGTAATATGGCCCTGGGAGATCCGATAGGTTGGGCTATGTGCCCGTAATAAGTCCTAGGATGCTCTTGCAAGGTTTTGTGGTGGCCACATGTAATATGTCCTTGGGAGATCCAATAGATAGAGCTATGTGCTTGTAACAGCCTAGGATGCTCTTGCAAGGTTTTGTGGTGAGGTCACATATAATATGTCCCTGGGAGATCCGACAGGTAGAGCTGTGTGCTTGTAACAGCCTAGGATGCTCTTGCGAGGTTTTGTGACACACATAATAAGTCTTGAGGATTCCACAATATGGCCAGTGATGATGAAGACCTGCAGGTGGTGGGCCTACATCCAGCATGAAAAAGGGATGGCTCTGTAGAACTTCCTATGACGACTAGATCAGAGATTGATTGAGATAGCAGCAGCCGTGACGATGTTGATGATTCGATGATGATGATCCAGAGAAGAAGACTTGTGCTAGCAGACCTGTGTCGAGAAATACCTTCCTAGTTAAGAGGGAGTGTTGATGTATTTGTAACTTCGAAATGTATTTCATATATGTATATAGTATTCCTATAAAGATGTTATTATTCCTCTATACGGAAGTGTCGTCATTTATATTGTAAGTGTCGCAACTTATACTTGATGGGTTATTAGACCACCTTGTTGGGGTTGGCCCTGTATAAGTCATGTGAGTTAAGGGGTTATTAGACCACCCTATTGGGGGTCGGCCCTGTTAGCATAATGTTATGTGGTTAAGTTAAGGCCGACCTAGTAAAGGTTATTAGGCAAGTCAAGTCAAGTATAAATAGAGTGTGGGAGAAACTCTATTTGATCATTCACTTACTTCTCACTTACACTCATTGGAGAGTGGCGCACTAGTGGAGGAGGAGAAGATGCTGCTAGGAGTATATCTCTTATGCCTGGGTTGTATCATTGCTCTATCTATCTCTGACGAAGTTGCGGGGTTTTTCACCTTCTTGGTTTTCCCCGGTGAAACTCTGTGTCTCTTGTGTGGTTGCATTATTGTCTCCATGATTCATATGTTGTAGATATGTTGTACATGTTATTCTCTCAGTAAAGATCCTAGATCAGATTGAAATTTTTGAAAAACTAATAGGTTTTGGATGTAAGCGATGTTTGATGAAGCATCAAGACGATGCTCCAGTTTTTGCTCTATATGATCAGTTGGATCATGTATATGTATATGCATCATGTTGGATTCTTTGTATGAACAGTTGGATCATGTATATGTATATGCATCATGTTGGATGCTTTGTATGATTAGTTGGATCATGTATATGTATATGCATCATGTTGGATGCTTTGTATGATCAATTGGATCATGTATTTGTATATGTATCAGGTGCATGCATTGATATGATCAAGTGGATCATGTATTTGTATATGTATCAGGTAGATGCATTGTATGATCAGGATGATCATGGATGATGAGCTTCAGGATGTTGCTCCAGATGATATGCATCAGGACGATTCAGGGACGATGATTAGGATGATCATGGATGACGAGTATCAGGATGATGCTCTAGATTATATGCATCAGGATGATGCAGTGACGATGATCAGGTTGATCATGTGTGATGAGTATCAAGACAATGCTCCAGATGATATGCATCAGGATGATGCAGTGACGATGACTTGTTTGATCATGTGTGATGAGTATCAGGATGATGCTCCAGATGATATGCATCAGGACGATGCAGGGACGATGATTAGGATGATCATGTATGATGAGTATCAGGACGATGCTCTAGATTATAGGCATCAGGATGATGCAGTGATGATGATCAGGATGATCACGTGTGATGAGTATCGGGACGATGCTCTGGATTATATGCATCACGACGATGCTATGATGATGATCAGGATGATCATGTACATCAGGATGATGTATGATGAGTATCAAGGTGATACTTCGTGGCCATGGATAAGTTGTGCGGGTAGCATAGAAAATATCCTCAAGATTCATACAGGTAGAGCGGTGTGCTCGTAACAGCCTGGGATATAGAGATCTGGACAGGTTGAACAGTAAGCTCGTAAATAAGTCCTAGGATGCTCTTTCAAGGTTTTGCTACTAGAGGCATGTAATCAGCCCTAGAGATCCGAGAGGTTGAGTAGTAAGCTTGTAATTAGTCCTGGGATTCTCTTTAGAGTACTTGCAGGAAGAAAGACACTCTTTAAAGGTTTTTCCTAACCACATGTAATTAGCCCTAGAGATCCGAGAGGTTGAGCAGTAAGCTCGTAATCAGTCCTGGGATGCTCTTTAGAGTACTTGCAGGATGCAAGACGCTCTTTAAAGGTTTTGTGGTGTGTGGGGTCACATATAATTAGTCCTGGAGATCCAATAGGTTGAGCAATAAGCTCATAATCAGTGCTGGGATTCTCTTTAGAGTTCTTGCAGGAAGCAAGACACTCTTTTAAGGTTTTGTGATAGTCAACATGTAAAATATCCTATAGTCTGAGCTAGGTTTTGTTGACACACGTAATAAGTCCTGGGATCCACAGTATGGCCACTAATGATGAAGACCTACAGGTGGTGGGCCTACATCCAGTATGAAAAAGGACAGGCTCTATAGAACTTTCTATGACGAGTAGATCAGATATTGATTGAGATAGAAACAGTTGTGACAATGACGATAATTCGATGACAATGATCCAGTATCAATGATCCAGAGAAGAAGACTTGTCCTAGCAGATCTGTGTCGAGAAATACCTTCCTAGTTAAGAGGGAGTGTTGATGTATTTGTAACTTTGGAATGTATTTCACATATGTATATTGTATTCCTATAGAGATGTTATTATTCCTCTATATGGAAGTGTCGTCATTTATATTGCAAGTGTCGTAACTTATACTTGATGGGTTATTAGACCACCTTGATGGGGTTGGCCCTATACAATTCATGTGGGTTAAAGGGTTATTAGACCACCCTACTGGGGGTTGGCCCTGTCAGCATTATGTTATGTGGTTAAGTTGAGGCCGACCTAGTAAAGGTTATTAGGAAATTCAAGTCAAGTATAAAGAGAGTGCGGGGGGCACTCTATTTGATCATTCACTTTCTCACTCATACACTCATTGGAGAATGGCGCACTAGTGGAGGAGGAGAAGCTACTGCTAGGAGACTATCTCTTATGCTTGGGTTTTGTATCATTGCTCTATCTATCTCTAAGGAAGTTTTTGGGGTTTTTCACCTTTATGGTTTTCCCCAAGGAAACTCTGTGTGTCTATTGTCTCTTGTGATTACTTCTTCTGATTGATATGCTTGATATGCTGTACATGTTATTCTCTCAATAAAGATCCTAGAGTATGTTGAATTAATGCTCAAAAATTAACAATCCGGTACTTTGAGAATCCATTTTTCCTCGAGTCACATCAGTTCCATCAGTCCTTTCACTCCTTTGAGTTATCCAAAGAATTATTCCATTATCATTTGCATTATGGTTTGATTCCATTCTTGTCATTTCAATACTGCCAAGTCATCCCATGCCCATGTTCAAGAGAGGTATGTTCATCGACTCATTATCTGCAGTCATTGTACCTTCTATTATGTCATTTTTCCCTGAGTCAATCTCAAACATTGCTCTACTATATAATTTACTCCCAAACATATCTAATCATGTTTTTGTGTCGATGATGGGGGATCCATCATGGCCTTCCTTCGACGGATTCATTCTTGTCGACTTCAACACCTCATCCAAGGATTGAATCTAGAAACCAATCAAGTACCTTGGGCCTACATGCCTTAATGGAAGGTTACCTCGTTTTCAACATGAGTTCACATCATTGGCTCTTGATTGAAAGATTCCATTGAGTGTTTGACCTCAACTCCTTGATTCGCATTCGATGGTATGTACTATGATACCTTGGGAATCATTGACATCAATGGTTATTTCCCTTGCACTTGTTAAACAATATACATCAATGACCGGTAATCAAGTGGTTTCTACCATGTTCGACTCCAAGACATTGTAATCACATGGTTACATTCGTATCAATGTGGTTTTGGATTAAAGACCCTGGGTTAAGTCATAAATCTCAACTAGCTTGTGATGGAGAAATATTTGAGTCTTACTACACGGATCCACTTTGTATTGGTCATGGTTGTGTTATCATCTTATCATGGATCTACGATTGTGTCTAGTATCCATGATTATGTTCAGACGGTCTTTTCTATCATGGATCTGCAATGTATCAGTCGGAAGCCATGTTATGATTCGTGTGATACATATATCTTAGAGTCAGTTGTACTGCAGAAGTTCATTTCCAACCGGTGACTCTTGCCTCATTCCTTTATATTACAAAGCACTTCACATGTTCTATTTTATTGGCTTCATGCTTTGGGTGGCATTATGTTACATCAAAATATCATCATAATTATTTATGTGTCATCCCCATGCCTTAATCCCTAAAGTTCCTTGGGATAAAAAATCAGAAGGAAGGTTGTTGTCCTTTCCATTTACCTTTTGTAGTCACCCTGACGCATCCTTCCTTCATGCAAGAAGTGTCGAAATCAAGGTGATGCACTCTGCACCTTAGCAGAGGGCATTGCTGACACAGTGTGCCTTTGTACAAGATGCGGTGAGCTACTTCTTATGCAGGTTACCTTTGTGCAAGGTGCGTCAGAGTTGGTTAAAGTGGATAAATGGAAGCTTTGAGCGATTTCTCGAAGCTTGGTGATGTGGAGGCTTATCCCTGGATACGTGTATAGGTTTCGTTCGGTTCCCTAACCCATTGGGATAATCCCTTAGATCTCTCCCCTAAATATTCAACCTATTCTATCCATATATCCCTATAAATACAACCCCTCTCTCTCCATTGGGAGGAGGAAGGATTATGTACCCTCATGCTGGTAGAATTCAGTCAATATCATCTTCTTCATCCATAATAAGTTAGGAGGATCTGGATCTTTGAGGAAAGATCATCCATGTTGGATTCATGATGTTAAATCTTTTGTTGTAGATCCTATCACTTTGTATCTACTGCAATTTACATTAATATAAACATATTTCCATAAATGTGTTATGTATTGTAATACCATTTATGATTTTATTCTTTGACTTCTTATATCGTTAGATTCATAGATATATGTGTTCATGTCATTTTCTTGTTTCTATCTCTTCTATCTTGTTTTGTAGCCATAGATAGAAGGATTGAAAGGAAATCAAGCAAAGAGAAAGGGATTGCGATCACCAGGTAATTCATCTATTCTGCAATCTAATCTAACTAGGAAGGATTTTATGTTGTGTACCCTTTTTGCTAGATCTATACCATTTAGGTCTAGAGATATATGTTTTCATCTGCGTTAACATATTGTCTACACACACCATAGACGTAGCTCCCATATGAGGGGTGAACCATGTATATATCTGTGTTGTGTGTATGAATATATGATATGCTTTGTGTTAATATATGATTATGTGTGTGTATTTCCTTTCATATGCATGTGAATGAGAATGCTATGTTAAGTAATCGGAACACACATGTATGAATGTTGTGAAGTCATTTTAAGTATGATGAATGCGTAGCTATAAGAGTAAAGATAACAACGATTCAACGAAGTCTGTAGGTTGTTGATAACCGTGAAGTGTGCAGTTACATGTTGGTAATGATATGTTAAGTAGATGTTAAGCAAGGAATACACTACAATTTTGCATAAGACATCTCCGCATCACCAAGGTTACAAAAACTTAATTCTGTAACCACCCATCTTCACTTCGGGTGAGACTTCATCCTGTTCGCAGGTTGATGCCGAAATGGAAAGCGAAGGGGATTTTGTTGGGTCTACTATAGAACTTCATCGAACTTGGGTCATCCCATTCCTAACCAACAAATCATTCCATTACCAACTTTGGACTAGTTGTGCTAGTGATATGCGAGATTGATGTGTGATATTGATGCAAAACTCAGGGAATAGGTGAACCAACAAATGGTTCCTTGAGACTTGTTATTCCAGTGATGTATCAGATTAATTTGGAATCCAAAGAAGACATAGATATAGAACTGGGTAATCCAGACAAAACTTGATTTTCCGAAGAAAGAAAACAAACATCCGTGTCTTACCGTAGAAAAATGGTTACAGAGGTATATATTCCTTGACTTGCATGAAATGTTCTTCACATATTTTGGTAATGAGATACATGAGTGGATATCGAGGATAGAAGAACGGAAAAATTGTTTTCGGGGTGCAGAACCTACTGTTTGGAATCCATAGTTGATTAAGAGGCTTAAAGGGATTAGCAACTAGATTTCAAGAGAAGTATACTTTTGGTTGGATAGCTTACTAGAAGGCTAGATTACAGAATTTGCTATGGACACTTTGAAGTATTACAACACAGCAGAAGGATATTTCTTCCAAGGATTTAGAGGTAAGTACCTGAAAAGCCTGAGTTTATGCATTAAAATGCTATTAGTTGAAAAAGGTGTCTTAAAAATGAAATCAGATTCCTAGGGTTTGATTGTGTAATGTTCAGTAACACAAATAGTGACACACATGAAGATATTTTTATTTTGTGAAGTGGAAAAATATATAAAGTTAGCACTAGAAAGAGGAATCATGAAGTTGAACCTCGCACATTCCTAGAAACTGATAGTGAAACAAAACCTAGACACATTGGCTATCATCCTATTACTCCACAGAAACCCATAGTTGTAGAAAGAAATATTACTAGTTCGCATAACACTAGTAGTAGTAATACTGTAGGAGGAAGTACTCAGAATCAACCAAGTGGTGGTATACCTTCATCGTTTCAGAACACTACACCTCCTAGAAGAAGAATGGAAGACAACATTAATCTACCTATTTTTAAAGGAACTGGTCTAGAATATCCATAGCAACATTGGTTCCTCTGTGAAGCTGTTTGGAACGTTAAGCAAGCACAATATGATGCTATAAAACAAGCTCATCTAGTCACCACATTTAGGGACAGATATTTAACATGGTTCATTAAATATTCTGTTGGACACAAAAAAATACTAGTTGATATCATTATTGCGCTGATTAGAGAATTTATGAAACTGAATTCATAATCTTAGTGCACTACATAGTTAAAAGAAATCAAACAGAAACCTAATGAGACTATGTGGGAGTTTGGTCATAAATTCAAAGCCTTGTTAGATCAAGTTAGATTTGAAATAAAACCGCAACAAAATCAATAATGGTTCATAGCTGCGTCGTTGCCCCACGTTAGATTACCACTAGTGCAAGAAAAGGTAACCTCACAAACAGAAGCATTGGAAATTGCATGAAACTAGAAGCTTCACCCATAGGAGAGATTAGCACAGGAATCGTACGGATACAGACACATCTAGTAGACATGACACTACAGTTACAAGATATGAAGAAAGGAAAGGAAATAAGAGAATAGGTTTGGTGCACTAAATGCAAAGTAGAAGGACATTCCAAGGAACATGGCCATGTATTCAGAGATTACATCGCTAGTCGAGCACCAAATCCATTAAATGAACCTCAAGGACCACGTGCAAGATTTTTCGATGTAGATGACATCGCCCAGAGGAATGTTACCTACTTAAGAAGTATGTACAAACATCAAATAACCTGTACTGCACATTTTGTAAATCAGTTGGCCATGATGATACCAATTGTAGAGCATATGACCTCATGATAGAAAGAAAACATGATGTCTACAGAGTCCAAGGAGAATCACATAACCATAATGAAAATGTGCAGTATGATCAAGGCACATATAGAGATCGTGGTGGATTCAGAGGAAGAGGATGTAACACTGGACAAGGAAGAGGAAGAGGTCAGATTGTCTGCTATAACTGTGCACAACCTGAACATTTAGAAACAGACTATCATAACCCTTGCACTACCTGTAAGTACTGTAATTCATTTGACCATGTCATTGAAGCATGTCCCATTTTGCAAGGAAAAATGCAAAAAAAAAGACCTGAAGGACAGAACCAGAATATACAGATGATTGCAACTAAGAAAAGAAAAGAAGATCACAACATCCATGTTGTGACGCAGAGTGGATCCATGACAGGAAATGACAAGACAAATGAAGCTTCGACTTATGAGGATCACATAAACAGACCAAATCCTACTGATGGGCCTTGGGTAAGAAAAGCAACTGGAAAAACGCCTGCATTCAACCCTAACCAAGAGAAAAAGGTATTCATGGAAGTAAGAAAAGTCTTTTAGGACTCAAAACCTTCAACCACAAGGATCAAATTGCGAAGTGATCAAACACATGTATTACATATTCTGATCTCATATGATGGATCGTGAACTTCGCTAGAATAGACAAGTTTTATTACACAGTTTCTATATAGCTGCATAAAGCAGCTAAGGCATGGAAACGCCTTAGGAGAATTACAAAACCTATTGGGACATTACTAAAATCGTAATACACTAGATGATGCACATAGAGAAGTTAATCATATCAAGAACCATAGAAGGACAGGAAGAGAAATGAGGATAAATGCGCATATTGGAGATTTTGAAATGAACCAGGTCATTCTTGACCTAGGATCAGAGGTGAATGTGGTAACAAAAAAAACATGGGAACAGATGGGGAAGCTAAAGTTATCTTGGTCTCCTATATTGTTGAGATTAGCTAACCACCAGAAGGTTATACCTTTTGGGAGATTATCAAGTGTTCTTGTTGACATTGATGGAGTGCGAAGTAAAGCAGACTTTGAGGTTATTGAAACCATTGACGACAGTAATACTTATCCTGCATTATTGGGGATTAACTTGGCAATTCATAACCTCACAATTATCAACTTGAAGAAAAAACAAATGATATTTGAAGGACCGAATATCAAGGTTATCGCACCCCTGTATCCTTAACAAGGACCTAGGTACATTGAACTAGTACGAGAAGAATGTAGAGCTCAAGAACTTGATAATATATACAATATGACAGTGAACAAGAAGATTACATTAACCCTATAGATGATGGAACGTTGATATGGAGATGCGACAGTTATTGCATATCAGAATCAAACACAAGAATGGAGAACTGATAGATCTGAATGCATGAAGTATTAGCAAGACAATGTGCGGAGATAACAAAGTCACTGCGTTGGATTGGAATAGAGGTAAGTCCAATTCCTACTTATGCTGGTTTGGGTAATATCCATGCATTCTTCATGAATAATTAGTATCAGTTTTAGATGAACATAAGCTAGACTCTGTTGATGTATATGTAACTTCGGAATGTATTTCATCTATGTATTTCATATATATTTATTGTACCCTTATAAGAAATGTGTTATTCCTCTATAAGGAAGTGTCGTCATGTGTATTGAAAAGTGTCGCAAGTATGTTAACTTGCCGATGGGTTATTAGACCACCATGTGTGGGGTCGGCCCTATTTTATGTAATATGTAATTAATGTACCTAGCTAGACAAGTCGGCCCCATAAGGATATTGGGAAAACAGGTTAAGTATAAATAGAGATCGGGAGATCTCTATTTGGATCATTCGGAAACTCATACTTCCTTCACTCAGAAAGTGGCGCACTAGTGAGGAGGAGGATCACCTGCTACTAGGAGACTATCTTTGTGTATTTTGGTTGTACTTTGGTTGATCCATTTCTCTCTCTATCTCTGAGGAAGTTGTGGGGTTTTTCACCTTAGAGTTTTCCCCAAGGAAACTCTGTGTCTCTTGTCTCTCATGCTTTTGATTCTTGTGATGATTAACATGCTTGTTATGATTGTTATGCATTGATATACTATACATGTTATTCTCTCAATAAAGATCCTAGAGTATTGTGAATCAATGCTCAAAATTTAGCATGGTATCAGAGCTAACCTGAGAAGAAGACATTGTGCAGTGACAGAAACTAGGGTTTGTTGTTTATTGGGTTTCTCTCCACATATTTGGGAAAAGCAGTATAGTAGATTGACTCTACTCATCAAGGAGAATATATCTATTCAATCAGAATTCAATTCTGAGCATTTTCAGATTTGGCCCTAAAAATTAAGGTTTCCACAAAAATAGGAATTTCTGAAATTTGAAGACATAGCTAGACGCTCCTTGAAAAAATCGAAGTTTAGAGCTTTGGATCGAGATTTTTGGCTAGGTAGATCTCCGGGAAACTCAAACCCTAATTCAGGGTCCTCCTCAGTGAACCCGGGAAGACAAAAAGGCATTTCTTAAGGGTGAAGCTTTGTAGATCTCAAATTCTGAATACACCAGGCTGATCAGCTCATCAAGGAACATCTTTCTATCCTTTCAAAAGTTGAAATTCACTTTTTTAATTTTTAGGGTTTTTTCGACAAACCCTAATCTGGGACCAGATCCAATTTTCAGCAAAGAAAGTGGTAAGACCTAAATCTTTTCTATTTCCATTTGAAGTACTCTTTAAGATGTCTCACCACACTAAGCTTGAGGATAAGCTTGAAGGGGATATTAATTTCCGAGCCTGGAAGTATAGGATTTTGTTAATCCTGGAAGAAAATGAATTGGACTCTTACATCAGCTCTAAGGTCCCTATCCCAGAGGATGAAGAGGCTAAGATATTGCATAAGAAGAAATTTTTCAAGGCAAAGAGAATCATTGTTAATTCTATCAAAGACCATCTCATACCTCATGTGTCATCTCTAAAGACACCGAATGAGATGTTTGATTCCTTGACCAAGTTATTTGAAGGGAAGAACATAAATTGGAAGATGAATCTACGGAATCAATTGAAAGGGGTCTCCAAGGTCTCTCAGATCAAGGAACAACTTGAAGCTGTGGATGAAGTAGTGGACAATGGTGAAGTTGTTATGACCACTCTGAATGGCCTACCTAGGTCATGGGACTCCTTTATTCAAGGAATTTGTGCTAGAAATAAATTGATCTCTTTCAGTAAACTGTGGGAGGAATTCTCTCAAGAAGAAGCTAGGCTTGTAGCTCATGAAGAAAATATGGGAGGTGAAGATCAAGCTCGCGCAGCCCACATCAAAAGAAGCAATCCCAAGAAGGAGCACTCTCACTACAAGAGATCCTATCACAACCAACAAAAGAATAAGAAGGATATAAGATGTTTCACAAGCAATGAGAAGGGTCACTTTGCTTCAGAATGTCCCAAGAACAAAAGGGATAACAACAACTCCAGCAAGAAGAAGAAGGGTAGCAAAAGAAAGTTCCATGCTCATGCTGCCGAAGATGATGAACCTCCAAAGAAGAAGGCTAGGGAAGAAAGTGATGATGACTCATCAAGTGAAGAAGAGTATGTTCTAATATCTGCTCTCACAGGTACTATCTCTCATGGTTGTAATGATTGGTTAATTGACAGTGGAGCTTCCAAACACATGATTGGGTTTAAAGAATCTTTTGTAAATTTATCTGAACATGAATCACCCCATAAAGTGAAACTTGCGGATGACTATCAATACCCCATCAAAGGAAGTGGTGAAGCCTCCTACAACCTAGATTCTTGAAAGTCCTTAAAGATGAAAGAAGTTCTTTATGTACCTGGGCTCAAGAAGAATATTCTCTCCATCTCTGCATTGGATGCAAAAGGCATGAGGGTTACATTTGTAGATGGCCAAGTTCTGATGTGGCCAAAGGGTAAAACTATTGATGATGCAGTGGTGATTGGAGAGCAAGAGGGAGGATTGTATAAATTGAAGGGCCAACCTGAACAGGCCATGGAGCATGATTCCTTGGAGCCAAGTGAACTTTGGCATAGAATACTTGCACATATGCACTACAAAGCATTACCAATTGCAAGTAAGGCTGTAGAAGGTCTTCCTGAAATTAAGACCAAGCATGAAGGTGTTTGCAAAGGATGTGCAAAAGGTAAGAACATTAAGAAAGCTTTCCCAAGCAGTGAAAGCAAGGAAAAAGGTATCTTGGAAATCATCCACTCCCATGTATGCGGTCCAATGTCATCCAGTTCTCTGAGTGGGTATGTTTACTATGTCTCTTTCATTGATGACTTCTCTAGGAAGAATTGGGTTTACTTCTTGAATAATAAAGATGAATTTTTTGATAAGTTCAAGGAATTCAAAACCTTGATGGAGAACCAAACTGATAAGAAGATCAAAACATTTAGATCCAACAATGGTGGAGAATTCGCCTCAGGTGACTTCAAGAAGCTATTTATTGATTCAGGGATTAAGAGGGAGTTGACTGCTCCTTACAATCCACAAAAGAATGGAGTTGCAGAAAGAAAGAACAGAACAATCATGGAAGTAGCAAGGGCAATGTTGCAAGACCAAGATCTACCTATGCATCTATGGGAAGAGGCTGCTAGAACAACTGTATATGTGCAAAACAGAACACCCCACAAGATATTGGACAACAAGACACCAGAAGAGGTCTTCTCTGGTAAGAAACCTGAAGTCAGCCATCTCAGAATATTTGGTTTTCCAATATACACTCATGTTCCAAAGAAAAAGAGGACCAAGCTAGATCCTTCAGGAAAGAAGGGTATCTTTATGGGTTACGGTGAAAGATTCAAGGCTTACAGAATATACTTTCCAGGGTTCAAGAAGATTGATGTGAGTAGGGATGTAACATTTGATGAAAACTCAACATTCATCAAATCAAGAAAGACACCTGTTGAAGTTTATGAAGAACCCAACGAAACTAGATTTCAAGACACTATCATGACTGAAGCAATTCCAGATATTGATCGTGAAATTGAAGATCCGCAACAACCTGTAGATCCACCACGTGAGGACAAATCTCACAAAAGGAAACCTGGATGGGATAGAGAGCTCATTCAAGATGCAGAAAGATTTGGCATTCCAGAAGAAGAACACAGAGCAAAGAAGAGAACTAGATCTCACACCAGCTATGTTGCTTTACTCTGTGATATCATGAAAAAAGAACCTTCCAGTTATGAAGAAGCAGCGGAAAAGAAAGAATGGAAGGATGCCATGGTCGAGGAATACAAATAAATAATGAAAATGATGTTTGGGATGTTGTCCCAAGACCTAAAGGGAAGTCTGTTGTGACTTCCAAATGGATCTACAAAATCAAGCATGCTGCAGATGGCAGCATAGAAAAATACAAGGCAAGATTCGTAGCTCATGGCTTTTCTCAGAAAGAGGGAATAGACTATGAAGAAACTTTTGCTCCTGTAGCCAAGTACACTTCCATCATATCAGTACTTTCCCTGGCTACAATGATGAAGTGGAAGATACACCAGATGGATGTCAAGACTGCCTTCTTGAATGGTGTAGCTGAAGAGGAAGTGTATGTAGAGCAGCCACTCGGTTTTGAAACACATGACAGGAAGTCATATGTGTGCAGATTGAAGAAATCCTTGTATGGCTTGAAGCAAGCTCCCAGAACTTGGTATGGTAGGATGGACAGTTTCCTATCTAGTTTGGGATTTACCAAGAGTAAAGCGGATTCCAACCTTTACTACAAGGTTGAGGAAGGGAATCCTGTGATTCTGCTCCCGTATGTGGATGACTTATTTGTAATAGGAGATGATAGATTGATTGCAGATACAAAGAGGAAGCTTGTTGCTGAGTTCGATATGAAGGACCTGGGGAAGATGCACTATTTCCTAGGTATGGAGGTGTGGCAGAGTACAGATGGGATCTTCCTTGGACAAGGGAAGTATACTGTAGATATCCTGGAGAGGTTCAGGATGATGGATTGCAAGTCCATGGCCACACCTATGGCATCAAATATGAAGCTTCTATGTGATGCTTCATCTGCATCGGTTGATGTCTCTATGTATCGTCAGATGATAGGGTCCTCGATGTACCTGACGAACATGAGACCAAAAAATTTCTTTGCTGTGAACACATTGAACCAGTTCCTGAAGGATCCGAGGAGTGTTCACCTGGTTGCTGTAAAGCATATTCTAAGGTACCTGAAGGGTACAGTTGATTATGGGCTCAGGTATGAAGCGAATCAAAATTTTACCTGCAAGGTTATGTTGATTTAGATTGGGCAGGCAGTGCTGCAGATAGGAAGAGCACATCTGGGTGTTGCTTCAGTATGGGATCAGGTGTGATCTCTTGGTTTAGCATGAAACAGTCCTGCGTAGCACTGAGTACAGCCGAGGCAGAGTATGTTGTAGCTTGTTCGGCTAGTTGTGAGGTAGTATGGCTTCGGAAGCTACTTTTTGAGTTATTTGATATCCCGTTGGATGCTACTGGTATCTTCTGTGATAACCAAATTTGTGTGAAGCTCTCTGAGAACCCAGTGTTTCACGACAGGTCGAAACACATAGATATCAAATATCACTATATCAAGAATATGGTGTAGAGAGGAGCAGTGAAGCTCTTGTATGTTGCGATGGACGAGCAGATTGAAAATGTGTTGATGAAGCCACTAGACAGAGTGAAGTTCAAGTACTTCATAGAGAGGCTCAGTGTTCTTTCGATCGACAACACTCCGAGGAAGAAGTGATGGAGACATTTGTTGAATCCATTCCAAGCATGTTGGAAGGAGGATCCTTCACATGGTTGTGGATGTAATCATTGGATGATGAGCATCAGGATGATGCTCCAGTTACTGCTCTGTATATGCATCATGATGATGCTGGATATGATCAGTTGGATCATTTATATGTATTTTGTATATGCATCATGTTGGATTCTTGGACCATGTATCTGTATATGTATCAGGTGGATACTGTGTATGATCAAGTAGATCATGTATGTTGATATATATCAGTTAGATGCATTGTGTATCTACGTATGTATTAGGTGGATACATTGTATGATCAGGTGGATCATGTATGATGATATGTATTAGGTAGATACTTGGTATGCATCAGGTGGATGCAGTGTATGATCAGGATGATCATAGATGACGAGCTTCAAGATGTTGCTCCAGATGACATGCAGCATGATGTTGTAGTGATGGTGATCAGGATGATGTATGGTGAGTATCAGGTTGATACTCTATGGCAGTGGATCAGGTTGTGCAGATGAGCATATAATTTGGCCCTGGGAGATTTGCAGATATTCCTTTGAGGTTTTGCCTATGGCATGTAATCTGGACCTGAGATATCTGGCAAATTCTCTTTCGAGGGTTTGCTTTGGGAGGACATATAATTTGGCCCTGGGAGATCTGCAGATAGTCTTGCAAGGTTTTGCCTATGGCATATAATTTGGCCCTGGGATATCTGGAAGATGCTCTTTCAAAGTTTTGTCCTATGGCATATAATTTAGCCCTAGGAGATATGATAGGTTGAGCTATGTGCTCGTAATAAGTCCTGGGATGCTCTTGCAAGGTTTTGCCATGACCACATGTAATCTGTCCCTAGGATATCCTATAGGTAGAGTTGTGTGCTCGTAATAGCCTGGGATGCTCTTGCAAGGTTTTGTGGTGAGGTCACATATAATATGGCCTTGGCAGATTCTACAAGTAGAGCCGTGTGCTCGTAACAGCCTGGGATGCTCTTGCAAAGTTTTGTGATGCACGTAATAAGTCCCGAGGATTCCACTGTATGGTCAATGATGATGAAGACCTGCAGGTGGTAGGCCTACATCCAATATGAAAAAGGACTGGCTCTGCAGAACTTCCGATGACGAGTAGATGCAGATATTGTTTAAGATAGTAGTAGTAGTGATGATGATAATGATTCGAGGACGATGCATCGATGACGATGATCCAGAGAAGAAGACTTGTGATAGCATACCTGTGTCGAGAAATGCCTTCCTAGTTAAGAGGGAGTGTTGATGTATATGTAACTTCGGAATGTATTTCATCTATGTATTTCATATATATTTATTGTACCCTTATAAGATATGTGTTATTCCTCTATAAGGAAGTGTCGTCATGTGTATTGACAAGTGTCGCAAGTATGTTAACTTGCCGATGGGTTATTAGACCACCATGTGTGGGGTCGGCCCTATTTTATGTAATATGTAATTAATGAAGGATATTGGGAAAATAAGTTAAGTATAAATAGAGATCGGGAGATCTCTATTTGGATCATTCAGAAACTCATACTTCCTTCACTCAGAAAGTGGCGCACTAGTGAGGAGGAGGATCATTTGCTACTAGGAGACTATCTCTATGTATTTTGGTTGTACTTTGGTTGAGCCATTGCTCTCTCTATCTCTGAGGAAGTTGTGGGGTTTTTCACCTTAGGGTTTTCCCCACGGAAACTTTGTGTCTCTTGTCTCTCATGCTTTTGATTCTTGTGATGATTGACATGCTTGTTATGACTGTTATGCATTGATATACTGTACATGTTATTCTTTCAGTAAAGATCCTAGAGTATTGTGAATTAATTCTCAAACTTTAACAGAATATTTGGATATAGAAGTACGAGCTAGACCTTCTAGATGGTGGGCTATGCACAAGGACAACCTAAACACATGGCAAGAATGTAAGCACATGATGGAAATCAGATTTGCAGAACAAACTTAGGTAGTACAAGAAAACTACAATGGACAGACTGATCCTAGAGATCATATAGAGTCTTTCTTGAAAGTATGGATGCATAAACCTAAGACAAAATGGGTTCATTGATTGTGCATACATTAGATAAAATACCAAATAATTGGTATACAGAAGCAGAACTTCTCCAAAGCACAATAGATTGGAACATAATGATAACTACTTTCAATCCACTTTCATCTTTGAGGATGATTGTCCGAGTGCCAATGAGGCTTTACAGATCATTAAAAAGAAGATATTTAATGATGTCTCGTATCATGTGTATAAGCAACCATATTGGGAAATATAGTTGGAGCATGACCTTGAATCAGGGAAAATTTTAGGAGCTAATCTTAGTCCACGGGCTAAATTTAGAGGTTTCAATTTTTTAGTGGGTTATTTTTTAATTAAACCAGCGTTTAGTATGATTAGCCCAATTTTTATGTATTTATTTTTACTAAATGGCACATTAGCCCCATAAAATATATAAATGGGACACTAAATTGAACCATTTATCCCCTCTCTGATATGATTTTGAGCTCCCATCTCCCAGTAAAATAACCCACTCACTCTAATTCGCACAAATTTATAGAAATGGAAGTTGACGAGGGTAAATTCGCCCTCCGGTGATCATGGATATCCATTTTTTTGGTAATTTCATCCACATATTATGGATTGAAATCGATTTTTAGTTTTAAATCGCCCTATATATATGTTGTTTTCGATTTTTTTATCATAGCTAAAAAGATTTTGGGTTTTTTCAAATTTCAGGATTCCGGGACTATGGAGTAAGCAATCAAGGGTTTTGGGTTTTCTTGGCCAGATCTTAGAATTTCGGGTATTTGGAGAAAGCAATCAAGTTGTTCCAAGAAAACATCCTAAACTAGGTTAGTTTGGTTATGAATCTCGTCGATGTTAATGGTTTGTGCTAGCGCACTTTTATATAGTTGTGGCATCATCCATAGTTTAATATCTTTGGCTTCAAATTGTGTTTTTGTTCTAGTTTTCCCTTCGAAGGTTGTGTAGTTTATTGAAATGAGGAATTAATTGAAAGGAACGAAAAAAAACCAACCATGGGCGCTCTCAAATCTACTATTATAGTATTCGCAGACTTTGCTCTGGCCTGGTTGACAACTCAGATCGCTTGCAAACCATTTATGGATAAAGGAAAGGATGCCATGAACAAGTCCCTCGATACTCATTACGATCTTGATGACCAATTTCAAGACATTGACTCCAATGGTGAGGAGGATCATAGCGATAAAGAGGAGGGTGGTTCCGGTTCACCCAAATAATCAGGTTGGTTTCAATCCGATTCGTTATTGTTGTCGCATATATATATATACATATATATATATATATATACATATATATATATATATATATGCAATTTAATTTTAAGTTTAGTAAAGGGTTTAAATGAATACTGTCACAGGGCATGGTTCTTCAAATACCTGTATCCTCCAAGAGTTTTGGGTCTCAAGCTCTTTTTAGGTAATTGGGTCTTTTGGGAAAAACTTACAAAGCATGGGAATTCTTCTTTGGTTTGCCACAATAAAATTTTTGTTTGAAATCAACATTTACCAATTTAGCCCATATTATTTTTACCCTGGTTCCCCATTCACAATTCCCCCCTCCTGGAAAGTTTCAGGGATTGCATAGAATCTTCCTCTACAGGTTAAAAAGATACATAATTAGCGATGACTTTCACTAGAAATCCAGCCAGTAATCATTCTAATCCTAATATAGCAAACGTTCTAGCACAATACCACTTAAATGGGATTTTTCGTCCTAGGATGAACATGCATATGTGAGCTACACACAAGTTAGCACACACATGAAAATGTGGTTTCTATTCCATGGTCAAGATGGATGGGTGGTCACCATACTTCAAGGTATATGAAGTCCAGTACCATTTTCTGACTTGGAACTTGAAACTTGAAACTCGAAACCACAATACCACCTAACTGGGTTTTTTCGTCTTAGGATGAACTTGCATATGTGAGATAAGCTATATACCAGTTAACACACATGAAAATTTGGTTACTGATCTATTATCAAAATGGATGGGTGGTCGCCATACTTCAAGGTATATGGAATCTAGTACCATTTTTCGACTTATAACTTGAAACTTGGAACCATATGTGGATATAGTTCCTTAACCAAAATCTCAGACTGGAGCATTTGGTAAGGTACCCACCTCATTGGTGGAAATTCAACCCATGGAGATGTACGTCGAGCTGTAGTGGTGCATGGGTACTACAAGGAATCAAAATCAAAACCAACTACCTATGGATGGGTACTTAACCAAAATGCCATGATGAATATTCTTTCATTAAAATCACAACCAAAATTAAAATGGAACATATAATAGTATAATACATGTTTGTGGCCTTTGCAGCAAGCTAAGAAACCATAGCTTCCTAGGATCATCAGAATAAATGAAGTTAACATTGGAGTCCCTTTACCTAGAAAAGTTGGGACTACAATGGCTATAAGCCAAAACTATCTATGTGCATATATAAATAATACATAAAATAAATGAAGGCCAAAAGTGAATGAATGATGATGAAGGGAGAAGAGACACAGTTAATGAAGCCAGATGGTCCTGACATTTCATTTTCTTATTTGAAAATTGGCATTTAGTGACTTTCACAACATACAGTGCCCCCCAAAGGGTCCATTGCTAAAGAAAAACCCCAGAGCTCTGAAGTTTCATAGTAAGGAGCATGTGATGTCTCCTCCTAAGTGTGATGTACACCTCCAACAACTCAAAGTGCTTAATCTCCTTTCCTTTTTCAACCTGCGTTATTTTGGATTCAATATAACGGTCTCAGCTAGGTGTGTCAAATCTTTTTGCCTCTTCATCGAGTGAATTCCACTACCTATTGTCTATGGTATCAGTAATTCAGTACAACCCATCCTAAAGTGGTCGTTGAGTCGCCCTACAGATGAGTTGAAAGCACCTAACATACTGCATCATAATTTCCATTGTGCTTTTCCAACTCTGAATAATTAGAAACTTAACCTGGAGCTTTAAGTTCTAACTCCTCCCAAAATTTCTTCGTTATTTTGAACATTTAAGTAGCTTGAAATCACATGGGATTAACATCTACAGATCTCCACTTGAGGTTGCATAACACCAAAAACTCGTCTATTTTAGAACTAGCTTCCTCGTGTTGAATCTGATTGACATGAGGGATGGAGAACTCTACTAGAGACCCCCTTAGTTGAGGTCGATTATCATGTGTCAGGTGAATGAATGAAGGGTACCTTGGCTCAATAATACTCTCTACTTACTGGATGAAAATTACAACTTGTTTCATTTGTGGGTGTCTCCAGATACCTTTTAAGTTTGATGAGAGTAAATGTGATATGATAAGCATAATCATTCAAACAACAAGACTGTGACCTCACCCTATACCTTGCCATTGAATAACTTTTTGTTTACTTTAGGAACATCCTTTCTTGTCCTCGCATTGACCTGGGAAGGCAGTTTTCCTATCTAAATAGCTTCAATTATGGATTCCAAAAATAAAATTCAGTCTTAAAACTGCTAAGATTTGAATAAATTTGCTTGGGAAATTGGAGCATGTACCTTGTTTGAACATTTCCTTGGTCACACCATACTGTACTGAGTGCGCCTTCTGTTTTTGGAATTTTCCTTTTACCTGCTCCAGAGTTGCCATTTTTTCTTGGGTTTCTGACATTCCAAACAAGACAAAGCAGTTCCTTAACTAATAGTAAGAATATGTGTCCAATGTTTGACTTATACCCATCCTAACTACACAAAAAATCTCATAGGTCCTGCCTTTCTTTAGTTAAATCTACTACTAATGCATCAATGCCAAAGCAGTCTAAATAATAATACAAAAATTGAGTCCATGGAGCACTTGAGAAAATGTGGTCATGATTCACAAACTCAACAAAGCATTGGGTCATGTTGGTTCCATCTTCGTGTATTTTTAAGCATGACTATAGCTTTTCTTACTGCTTGCACATGCCATTTTTATGTGCAATTGATTGCTATCTATTTTCTCCAATTAGGCACAAGCATATTTCTTTGTGACCATATATGTAAGGCACACAGTATAAATATTTTGGGTGGCATGTGTTGTTTATACTAGTATTCTATCACCAAAGCATATTGCTTTGTGACCAGATACATAAGACACAACATAAATATTTTGGGTTCCATATGTTGTTTATACTAGTATTCTGTCACGTTACATTGGGCGGTGTTTTAGATTCTCTATGTTTCCTTGTGCTACTTCGAAATTTTTGCTTGTTGGCTGATAATGTTTTATATGAACTAATGTGGCAGGTTAGCCTGTTGACTAAATTTGGACAGACCAAGGATGATCTCAAGCTCCCTACTATGAGCAGCTTCTGGCCCAAGTAATGAGATCAAGTGTATTTTATTTTGTCAAATTGCAAATTACCATTTGACTTTTATATTAAACTTGATTATTTCTATTTACTCCTATTTTCACGTGATTCAGATTGAGGCTAGATTTGATGAGGGGAAAGACCTCGTTGCAACTGTTATGCAGATTTGTTCCCTGAAAGATATTGGTCCAAAATAGTGATACACTCATGTGTCTAGACTGCAGAATCTCTTGGGAAACTCTCCACCTATTGGATTTTCTTTCTTTTACAATATCCAATATTCTAAAAAAATATTTCTATATCCTTATGCACATATGCTTTAGAGGCACATATGCACATATTTTTTTTAATGTATTGAAAAACAAATTTAATAATTTACCGAGGTACCATATTGTAGTTGGTGCATGCACTCAATATTTTGACAGTTCCTTGAGAAACCTTTTTCTCCGAATATTCCTAACTTGGATGAGGATGTTGTATATTTACTTGAAAAATGCTTTTATTTGAGCCAAACAAGTGTATCATAAGTATTATATGGGTCAAATTCTATAATTGGTTAGTTTTTATTATTTTGGGTGTTCGGGGATGGTTTTAAGTCTTGGAGAAGGGAAATACTTGGACATTGAATCTATGCTATATGATTTTAGTTTTTATTGTCTTGTCAACTGATGCATTTTTATTATATTGTGTTTCCTATCAATTAAAGAGGCCTTGAGTCACCATTATTTGACAAGTATTCATGGCATCAATGAAGAACCCATATGCTTTACTCCTTTCAACTTTGATTTTGAGTAGGGATCGTTTACTTAGAAACATATAAAACAAATTATATGGAGGAAATATCTTAGCCTCAATGCAAACATGAAGCAATATCCAAAGCAAACGAACTTGATATTTATCTATTTGTAATCCTTCTTTGTTGGTTATGTTAATATGTTTCTACAATGCAATCCATATTTTGGTTTGTTGTTGCAATAAATTTTGCAGTTGTTGGAATTCGGTTGGATCTTATTCTTTAAAGGAATGGTAAAGGTATATAAATGGATGGATATGATTAGTTGCATGTCTAGATAGACTAGGGTAGTTGTGTATTCCAAATCTAGGTCAGTTATTGGCCTCTATGTGATTATTATTATTAGACATCAAAATGTAGTAATAAAAAATTAATAATATAAAGTAAATGTTTTTGTAAGAAGTTGTGTTGCAAGCATGCTCTCATATATATTTGGACTTACAAGTGTTGCAAAATATGGTGCCATTTTTGGCATGACTAACAATTTTTTGTTGTTTTACACCTCACTTTTGAATACATAATAATAACTGAAAAATTGCAGTATATAATCTTAGTTTATAATGTGGAAGTTGGTTATTTGGCTTAAAACCCCACATTTTTTCAATATAGACATCAATTTATTATTTTTTAGTGTTGTTTTGTATATATTTATAATATTGTTATTGTTTGTATTTCTACAAGGCAGTGACCAAGCTGAGTGCAACTCTTGTTCTTTCTAGTTTCTACTCCCTTCTTTGAGCTTCCACGTGGATTTTTCAAAATTTTATCACCCTTCTTTAGCTTAATGACTAGGGTTTGAGGGTTTAGATGCATATGAATTGGTCAAAGGGTTTGAGACTTCAAAGTACTCTATTGATGGTATTTTATGTGATTGCAATAACAACTGGTAGGTTGATCTTTTGGTTACTTAGGGGAATGGAAAAACATGGATTTTAGCCAAGCCTAGTTTGATGTAATTGTATCATAATGGAATTGATTGAAGAAATCCCATGTGAATAGGAAATAAATACCATGTGAATAGGCAAGAAATCCCATGTGAATAGGCAAGAAATCAAATAAAAATTATCTTAATTCAACAAGTACTGGATAATGGCTCTTTCTCTAGGATATTATAGGTTAATGAATATGTTTTTTTATTATTATATGTGGCTTATGCATTATTGAAAAATTTGCCAAGTCTTCATAATGTTTTATAATTTAATAAAAGATTCGCCAAGACTTTACAAGGTTTTATAATTTAGTGAAATATTCGCCAAGTTTTTACAAGATTTTATAATTCAATAAAAGATTAGTCGAGATTTTACAAGATTATATAATTTGGTGTGACATTCTCCAAAAAATTATATATACGTATTATTTAATTCATAAAATAGCCTTCATATTTTCCTATGTATCATGGGGATTAGCCCAATTATTATACATAAAAATTTAGAGGGGGTTCTTATAATTTTCCCTGCCTTGAATGTTATAACTTCGTGCTAGACGAAGACGAAGATGAAGACCCTCGTGATGTTGATATACATGAATCTGAAGGAAAACACGATGTACAAGGACCTGATTTAGAGATTCCAGATCTGAGTAACCATGTGAACACTAGAAAGATCAATATTGGTACCAATGATGAACCAAAGTTTGCTTCTATTGGGGATTACTGGGATGAAGAAACAGTAGGACAGATTGCAAACCTATTGTGCGAATATCAAGATTTGTTTCCTACCAAGTTTTCTGAAATGAAAGGCATTTTAGGTGACTTGGGAGTTATGAAAATACCTCTCAAACCTGATGCGAAGCCTATTAATAAAAGACCTTACAAATTGAATCCCAAATATAAATAAAGAGTGAAATCATAAATTGATCAAATGCTTGAGGTAGGAATCATTGAACCAGTAGAAGAATCAAAATGGATAAGTCCCATGGTAATTCAAGACAAGAAAGCTAAGGGTGAAATCATAATTTGTGTTGACCTCAGAAAATTGAATGATGCATCTCTACATGACCCATTTACTACTCCATTCACAGATGAAGTGCTAGATAACATAGGTGGACAAGAGGCATACTCTTTCATTGATGGATTTTCTGGCTACCATCAGATCAAAATTGCTATAGAAGATAGACACAGGACTACATTTGCTACTGAATGGGGATCATTTCAGTACACTATTATGCGTTTTGTAGAATAACGCACCTGCTATCTTTTCAAGAGTGGTTTTTTCTGCATTTAAGGTCTATATTCATAAATTCTTAGAATTCTACTTTGATGACTGGACAGTATTTGTCCTTTTAAAGGACCATCATGCGAACTTAAAAATGATGTCAGCGAAGTGTAGAAAGTATCATATCTCCTTGAACTTGAAGAAGTGGTTCTTCTGTGTTCCTTATGGTATTTTATTGGGACACATAGTATGTAAGCAAGGATTGATGGTTGATCCAGCGAAGATAGCAATCATAGTAAATATTCCAACGCCTAACTCAGTTAAGAAACTAGGCACTACATTGGGGTACATAGGATACTATAGATACTTTATTAAAATATATGGGCAGATCAATGCACCTATGGAGAAACTGTTGAAGAAAGAAGTGAAGTATAGTTGGGATGAATACTTCCAAAGAGGCTTAGACACTTTGAAAGAGAAAATGGTTACAATGCTTATTCTTGTATTTCTTGATTGGAATAAGCCATTTCATGTACATGTAGATGCTTCATCTATACACTTGGCATTGTATTAGCACAACCGGGTGAGGGAGGCATCGATCATCCCATCACATTTTCAAACAGAAAGATATCTTCAACAAAAAGTAATTATACCATAATAGAAAGGGAAGGCTTAGCTATGGTATACACATTGCAAAATTTTAGACACTATCTACTAGGTTCTCATTTATGTATGTTCATTGACCATTCATCTTTGAAGTACTTGGTCAATAAACCCATGTTAGGGGGGAGAATATGCAAATAATTATTATGGTTCCAGGAATATGATTTTGAAATCATTGTGAATCCAGGAAGATTGAACGCAGGACCTGACCATCTTTCAATGATTGATTCAGGAGGAGAACCAAGTAAATTGGAGGATAATCTACCAGGTGCACAGTTGTTTTCTATCCATATAGCAGATGACTACATCAAAGATATTGTAGAATTTATGACTACAAGATTAACACCTACAAAATTTACTACGCAGCAGAAGAAACAATTAGTGGTAGGAGCAACTGACTTTACCCTAATTGCATTGAAATTATACAAATTAGGACCATATGAAGTACTAAGAAGATGCATACTAGAACATGAAATACCTATTATACTTGATGAAGCACATTCAGGTGTGTTAATTTGGAGAACACTACACAGGAAGAGATACTGCACAGAAAATTTTGAGATCAGGACTATGGTGTCCTACGAGACACAAAGACTCAAAATAACATTGCCGTAACTGTGATGTATGCAAAGAACAGGGAATCCATCTCATAGAGATGAGATTCCATTGATTCCACAATTGACATTGCAATCCTTTGATAAATGGGTTATTGACTTTCTGGGACCTATTAACCCACCGGGGATGCGAACTGGCTCAAGATATATCATCACAACTACAAATTATCTAACTAGATGGGTAGAGGCAAAGGAAATGAAGGATTGTAGCATAGTTACCACCGCACAATTCATTTTTGAGAACATTTTGATAAGGTTTGGATGTCCAAAGATTCTAATGGGTGGTCAGGGATCCCACTTCCTGAAAAGAACTATTGCAGCCCTAACAGAATAATTTTATATCTTCCATCAGAAGAGCACACCATATCATTCACAAGCTAATGCAACTGTAGGCGACTTTAATAAAGTATTGGAGAATGCATTGACCAAGGTATGCAACAGAAACAGGGGTAATTGGGATCTTAGAATACTAGCAGTATTATGGGCATATAGAACAACTTGTAAGAAGTTGACGGGTCATATACCTTCTAGATTAGCATATGAATAGAAAGTTTTCATGCCCATGGAATACATAGTACCAAGCTTGAGAATTGCAACATTCACATTTATGGAAGATGATGAGACAATGGATGAAAGACTAATAATGTTAGTTGGATTGGAGAAATATCACTTCATTGCAGGTTTTCACCAACAAGTGCAGAAATATAAAGAAAAGGTATGGCATGATAGACACCAAGAATAAATTTTTCCATGTAGGAGACCTTGTCCTCCTATATGATAGCAAATTTATGAAATTTCCTGGAAAATTCAAAATGCATTGGTTAGGACCATACATTGTTAATCATGCCACTAATGATGGCAGAGTTCAGTTAGACACATTACTTGGAGAAACATTTCAAGGAATTTTTAATGGAAGTAGACTAAAGCCTTACAAGGATGGCCCTACTCCTCCAAGTATCAGTTATGAAATGGAAAAATATTTTAAGTGTCAAGTGTAGTTGAAATTGGACACTAAAATAGAGGGCAGAGTCTGCACACAGTTTTGTTAAAATGCACAGTTTCACAATATGGGAAGATGTGCTACAAAGCACACATAGCAAGGTAAGGTGCGAAGTAAAAGAAGGGAGTAGCGGTGCGAAGTTCAAATGAGGAGAAGGGAAATGTGAAGTGAACTTAGCAGTTTGCCTAACCCTCACCGAAGTAGAATAAAAACTAGCCGTTATAGTTTTTGGTCCGAAAGTATCTGTTATATAGTACTTTCAGGAACTGGTCATTTCTTCTTTTAAGGAATATACGTCCAATGAAGACACATTAAATGAAGGGAAATGACCAATATCTAGGTAATATTTTGTCAACAGACATGGAATTTAATGCTAATTTATCCTTTTTTGGTAGCGCCTTATTGTCGATGTGACGATAAATAGTAAAAACCGCATAGTTACCGGATTTACCACGAATTTTAATTTTTACTACATGTAATTTCCAAGTTTTAACCAGTCAAGAGAAAGAGTAATCCAACAGTGTATGTTTGAGTAATCAACCCTAGAAGAGATATTAATATAATTCCAACATTCTAGTTTGGAATGCATCATGAAAACACCAGTGAAGAAAGTAGTCCTAGAGAAAGGTGGAACATCTTGAAGTTCACCGTGAAATGTACCAGAGCCGAAGCAGAAAGATAAGCAAAAGGCCACTGAGCAAGAAAATTCGAAGGCCGCGAATATTCCAAATCCTTTTCCACCAGAAAAACCTCATGATAGGCCGATTTTGCTTATACCAGAGTATATCCCTCCAAGAAGAGGTAATGTGCCATAGGCAATACTCACAAAGAATCTGCAGTACGAGATCCCGCTACCGCCTATGTCAAGTCATGTGCGTGAAAAGGAGAATTTGGTTGATAAAATTCCAGATTGCAAGTTCTTGGATCGTGACTTGTTGTAGGAAACAAAGTACGTGTAGTTTCAAATGGACCAATATATGTGTAGGAGACACGATGAATCCAACAAACAGACAACAATTCAAGCGCAAGACTGGATTGTGACATTGCAGCCATCAAGGTTGTTGAACTTGCCGCAAATTCTGCACTTTGACAGGAGCCCAGAGCTCATAGCGGTTGTGAAAACACTACTCTCATGTACGCACCAAGGATATGTGTGGTTAGACCTCAAGATCGACATCATCATAGACCTGATATATAGAATCACTCACTTAAGAAAGAGAGGTGTTGATCCCGCAGTGGAGTTCATAGGCAAGAACAAGGACAAAGAGATTGCAAAGAGAATGAAGAGTGACTTTGGTTTGCTTAAGGGAAGTCGTGGATACCAAACAACTATAATCAAGGATCAAGTTACGTGGTTCACAGTCAAACTATTCGCAAGGAGAGTCCTAAGGAAATGCAGAACGAACGATGTGTCGGTCACTGCAATCTCCTTAGCTGCGAAGGACAATGATGGACTTCAATATAGATGGAAAAGTTATCTATTGAATGAGTTCCTAGATGATTTTACAGACACACAGGATAATGGACATCAATTCCATTATAGTTGGTTATTAGTGTCGATCGCATTTGTAGCCTAGAAATATCCTAAGTATTAGCAGAATGTATCAGTATTCATTGGAGATTGTCGAGGACCCAAGTTTGTGAACATGTGGGAAAATTTGAAGACGGACAAACAAAGGCTCAATAACATATAGTTGTTTACATATTATGAGCAATTACGTGAATTTATCCAGCGAACTTCACATATTACCAAAGAAATAACAACTGTGTATATCTGGAAGATTACATTCAAAGACGGACTTCATTTCATTTACATTCAGTCAAGAGAAAAACTAAAGCATATTGAATGGTTTGAAAGGCTATATCAATAGGACGCGCAGAAAATCGATCTTATCATGGAAGATTGGTCTCTCGAGTGGAATATCGATGCGCCATAAACGGTCATCACTACATCAGATGAAAGCGCAGCTGAAAATATGTGGAACCAAGAATATGAGCAAACAAGTACTCAAGATCAGGGCCAAGATCCAGGAGAAGAACAATAATGAACTACTGATTTTCCAGCAGGAGAGAAAAAGAAGAATCCTGACACAACCATGCAAAAGGCATCGCAAAGAAAGAAACATAAGGCAGATAAGGCTCTACTCGATGCAAAGTTACATAACGAGTGCACAACGATGATTATGACTACATCGAAGCTCGAGTCAATGATCATATTGAAGAGACACTCGCATTGAAGGACATCAAGCAAGAGGAAGTCCAAGAGAACATGATAAAGAGCATCGTAGAAATGAAGATTCTAGTAGCAAGAGTGCAATAAGTCTAGCGAGACTTAGTAAGGGAATCATATTCTAAAGACAGGACAGGCGATTCAAGCCAAAGGAAAAGAAAAGCACTTTCCTTGACGATGAGACCTCGGCTAGTCCGAATAGAGCCAATGAATGTAATATTCCTGACTAATGAGCTTACTGAAGGTGCGAAGCAACTCCCACATATGGAACTAAACGTGGGAATGTTTCCCATTGAAGGACTGCATAATATATCAGAGACAGAGATATTGGCTACAAGGAAAAGATTGTTGACTTGGAGTCTATACAACAACTTGGCACTCTGCTAGATGTGAAAGAAGCAAGAGCCAAAGAGTTGAATACCTCAACATAAAGCATCTCCCCAGAAGTGGCAATATGTCAAGGATTTCTCGAATTAGTCACTAGGCTTTGGGGTATACTGCAAGAGGATCCTAAATTACACAAAGTTCAGGATGAAGTTCAGAAGAGACAGAAGGACCTTGATTCTATGAACACAGCCGTGAAGTATTTGATGCCAAGGCAAAGGATCCAAAAGTTTGCAGAAATGAAAAAGATTTAGAAGGAACTAAAGGCGCTAAGGATGAAGGAAGCTGAAAATCCGTTGAAGTTACAACCTATGCAAGAAGAAGCAGTGGCACTTTCTGAATAAATTGAGGAGAAACTGCAATAACTACTCACAACAGAGAATACAGTGAAGGAGAAAATGCAAGAGCTTGTATCAGAGATGATGCTCAAAATGATTAAGGAATTTGATTAAGAGGCTAAGGAATCAATTGTGTAGTTAAGTGCAACTTTTCAAGAATTCGCTGCGAAGTCATAGATCCCAAGTGATGCGCATTCGAAGAGGCCCGGTGAAATTGGCTTGGGGACAAACCATAAGTAAGTGTTAGGGGCATGTTGTGTGCATCCCAAGTGCAAGAATTTCTTATGATGAAGGTACAAGTCAGGAGAGGCCTAACATTGACCATTATTGGGAGAAGCAACTCCGCAATTTGTATGACGGACAATATACCAAGAGTGGACTCAAGGCCTGATCTCCCTAGATCAATGTGAGTCTAGAACAAATAAAGACATAACATAAATGACTTTCCTAGATCTAATTAAAGATCAAGGAACTAGATGTTATTACCTTATGAATCGCTGATCCTTTTTCCTTTAATGCTACTCCGAGCTTGATGTTCTTCAGATCCAAGCTGCAAAACCTATCAAGACAACACAACAAAGCAAGTAGTAAAATGAACCTACACAATAATAGATCTAAGTAAGAAGTTAAGTAAGAAAAATACACAATATATCATTAACACAATGAGATTGGTGGAAAGAACTTATATTACTATATTAAAATGGAAATACATAGGATGAAGAGATTACAACCAATGACTTAATGTAGCAATCCTTCTCCGATAAAGCCAATGCCAAAGCCTCCAAAGGGATGATGGATCTCTCAAGGATGAGTAGAGATATCTCCTAAACTAATTTCACTAGCAATTAGTTACTATAGACTTCCTCCCTTTGGAATGGGAGTGAGCTTCACTTATATAGGACTAAGTGGATAGGGTAGGTTGAGATATGGTAGGAGAGAGATAGGGGATCCTTCCAAGAGGTTAGGAACCGAATGCCAACTTCCCAAAAGGATAGGGATAGGGATACACATCAGCTAGCTTTGAGAATGGGCTCGAAGAATCTATTTTAGTTCATCAACTGACATCATTGTAGTTTGTAAGTGGACAACCTGCGACGTCACAAGATGCATGAGGAAAACCTGCGGCGACCTCTCAAAACCTAGTATAAATGGGTTTGCACCTATTCCAAATTAATGACTTAGTCAAGGAAACTTTAGGGATGATTACACTGAGTCTCATGATGGTAAGATTTTAGGTGTAATAGAATGCCCCCCAAAGCATGAAGTTGTTTGAAAATTGGACAGGTGAAATTCTTTGACAAAAGGAACGACAATGGCTTATCGGATGAAGGACACTACTGCAGTACAACTGACTCTGAGTACATAGTCTCATATGACTCCCAACATGGATGCCGACCAATACATTGCAGATCCATGGCAGTAATGAACGACTGAACACAATCATGGATACTAGACACAAGCGTAGATCCATGATGAGATGATAACACAGCCACGACCAATACAAATGTGGATCCGTGTAATATGACTCAAAACAATCTCCATTTCAACCTGGGTAAAACATGAATCCCCAGGGTATTCAAGCCGAACCCGCAATGATACGAATCTATCCAGGTGATTACAAATGTCTTGATGTCGAACATGGTAGAAACCACTTGATTACCGGTCATTGATGTATACAATTAACAAGCACGAGGGAAATCACCATTAATGTCAATCATTCCCAAGGTATCACAGTACATATCGTCAAGCGCGAATAAATGAGTTAAAGTCGAACACTTAACGAAATCTTCCAATCAAGAGTCAATCATGTAAACTCATGTCGAAAGTGAGGTAACTTGCCATTGACGCATCTAGGCCTAAGGTACTCGATTGGTTTCTAGATTCAATCCTCAGATGATGATTTGAAGTCGACAAGGATGAATCTGTTGAAGGAGGGCCATGATGAATCCCCCATCATCGACACGAAACACGACAATAGATGTTTGGAGAAGATCAGATGATATAGTAACATATAGGACTGACTCAGAATAGATCGACATGATGGAAAGTGTATTGACTGCAGAAAATGAGTGGTGAAAGTATTCTTGAACATGGGCATGGCATGACTTGGCAGTATTGACATGACAAGTACAACACCAACTTCTTAATGCAATTGATGATGGAAGCATTCTTTGAATGACTCAAAGGAGTGACTAGACTCTTGAAGTAGGAAAAACTCGAGGACAAATGGATGATCCAAGTACAGTATGAAAATGCAAATGAGTGCCATGTTCAATAACAACTAGGTACTGCCATAGATAAAGAGTGTAACATAAAATCTTTCCTTTTTCCCCATCATGAATGATGAGTGCCTCATGTGTTTTTAACGAACTTGATGAGGGTAACCAGATGTTCGGTATAGATCATCTCATAGATGAGTCCAATCCCAAATATTTTCTGAACTTGGGAGAGGAGGTTTTCGTACCATTATGGACCCTTCAATGTTAGAGTTTAACGAGTCCATAGAAGGTAAAATCGGTCATCATTTCATGTTTAGAGAATCTGAAAAGAACTGAAGAAGACTCCAATGGTCCTTTTTCATAAAGTTATCCTCATCGCCCGAAAAAGGGTAAAACAATGCAGGAGAGGTCTCTTCCAGTCATGATTGGCTGGAGTATTCTTTTTTCGTAAATAGTTCCCTTGGCCCAAAAAAGGGGTAAAATATCACCAGGGAGATGACCATTCAAATTTTTTCACAAGCATGAACGTGACAAGTTCGCTTGGAAATCTTTTCGTATTTCGAGAGCCTGAAAAGATCTTAAAGATAGACTCCTGGGGGGTTCCTTTTCCGTAGGAGTTTAACGACCCCGGAAAAGTGATAAATCATAACTCGGTGACTTATTATCATGGTTTTAAGAGCATGAGAAAGAACAAAGACTAAGCTCGTCATCATTAAATAATCAAATCTAATGGATGAAACATAACGACAAAACATTCAAGGGGTTGTTCATACTTGAGATGATCGCCACAATGTGAAAACGACATAAATAGAACACTTAATGTATCCTACATGCTTGAAAACTAGGTCAAATAGTCAACTAGGTATTCATATGCAGTAAAATGATCCAAACTATAGCAAATAACCCAAAGAGGATCTAATATTTGAAAAGGAATCTTCTCTTTTTGTTTATAAATAGAAAAAATGACCAAATATAGTTACCATTGTTCATTTTCCAAATTGGGGAGAAGAAAGTGTCATTTGGAGCAGAATTTCAGTTGCCAATTGTTGGAGCTATGAGCAACCATTTCACAAGCCATTTGGAGTAGGTAACCCTAAATCTCATCCAACATATTTACAGTGGTTTAGAATTTCAAATTCAGTTCATTTTTTAGGGTTTTTGAATTGATTTGTGGGGAGTTTGTGCGCCCTCGGGTCGTAGCAGGTCTCCCTTACGGGAACTGCGATGAACCTGGGTCATCACAAATCCTGCAAAGGTGTCTTGTGATGATGTCGCCCTGTCTGCAAGGACGGGGTGCAACAGAGGAAATGTCCATGTTCAACTCAAAACCTAATCCAAAAGAAAAAGTTTGGATGGTTAGGGTGAGATCTGATGATGTTTAAATGCCCCTATTGACAGGTTTGTGGCCACCAACATGGTTCTAGAGTGGAGCAAGCGAGAACATGAGGTAGATGATGTGCAAGCAGCAAATGACCCATTATGTGTAGAGGCATTGCTGAACTATGGGCTACTAAAGTTCTTCAATGTCTAGGGAATGAGGGCCCAAGTCCTACTGCTGGAACATATGGTCCGTTGTTGGGAAGCAGCACAGTAGTACTTCATGATTGGAGAGCACATATTGACCATAGATGTCGAGGAGATCTACTTCTTGACTGGATTGTCTCGGATGGAGGACAACGTGGCTCTTACCAGATCACGGGGAAGTGATTGGATAGTGGACGACTTGATTGTCCAGCACTGTACTTCGCATACCCATGCCTCTAGTGGGAAGATTCCCATCAAAGAGGTGCGAGGTCATGCACTGTGAGCTATTCTTTTCACCATAGTGAGGATAGAAGGGAGCCAAGCGGATCATCTAGCTACTAGGTCCCAGATGTTGAATGTGGAGGACTTCATGTCTCTGAAGGTGTACAACTAGTGTGAGGGACTCCTCACCAACCTCAGGGTTCAGTTGACCAATTATTGGTGCAGTGAGATCAAACAGTTTGGATATGGATCGATAGTGATCTCATTTTTGTTGGAGCCAGTTCCCCTTCTATGCCCACAGGTGACCGTGGATGACAGGGATCCCAAGCATCCATACATGGTCCGATGGACAGAGGTGATGGCCCGCCATGGTGGAGGGGGTCCTATCATCGGGTATGGTCTTGGATTCTTCACCTGGATGGAATGCCATCTACTCATGATAGAGGACTACCAGTACAATGGTACGGATTACAGGGAAGACCCAAACCTACTACTACCTAAGGAGGCAGAGTGGGGAGACATCGGTGAGAAAAATGACCCTTGTACTTTTTAATTTTGTGTATTTATAATTTTTTTTGTGTAGTGCTGATGAGTTAATAACATGTGTGTGCAGATGTGGGCCCTTCACGGCCAGTGGGAGTCTCGCTTCTCACGAGGAGAGGAGAGGCACCGCCAGTAGCACCAACCATGCACGATGCCATCATGGAGATGGGTGATGTTTATGAGAACCTTATGAGGTTGACATTGGACGTCCCAGATGTAGTAGTACATGATTTTTTGAGGCCGATGCAGAGGTATACAGTCGGTGTGACTATGCGCTTTGGTACACTACTCTGCAAGGTGGTGAGGGCAGTTGACTGCTTCCATGTCCAATAGGTGAGGGCTGCTAGACTTAGAGGTGCATGGGCTAGACATCAAGCCTAGTGATGTTATTATGTATGTACTGAGAGCTATGTGAGCCTCATATTTTGTACTACTGAAAGCTGTCAGGCTTCAGATTTTGTATGGACTCACTGAAATCCATTGTGCTTCAAAATTTTTTATCAACACTATATTATCTTGATTATATATATATACAAACATTTTGGCGGATTTATACATTATGTGTTTTAAATGGATGAATGATGTGATCTTGTTTATGTGTTTTATTATACAATGATTTATTTACATGTTAATATCTACTTTTAACAGTTCATGAATATGCTTATGTGTGTACAATGTACCAATTTAAGATGAAGTTTTCCATGGAGTCGGAAACTGTGTTCACATCTTGTGGAATGTTCAGGTACTGAATGGATTCAAAGGACCTTTCTAGAAGATGAACTCGTCTATAAAGACGGATTAGGATAGGATCGTGGATGGTGTAGACCCGGTTAAGATGAGAGACCACTAGTTGAGAATCCAAATGGATGACAACGTGGTCCATACCCAAAGAAATAGCATCGGTTATGGTTCCAATGACTGCTTGATATTCCACAGCATTGTTGGTTGCAAAACCTAGACACATTCCTCCTGAGCTGATAAAATTGCCAGTGGGAGAATAGAGCACCCAGGCTGCCGAAGAAAGGTTTTGGGTATGCCGACTGGCGCCATCCGCGAATTCATAGCAAGTTGCCATCTGCACATGCAAACAGATTATGGTATAAGTAACGAAACAATATCTAAGCACACATAAAATCAAAGCGCCACACCACACAAAAACACACACTCCATGTACAGTATATACAAAGTACTTATGCATGAAAGACTCAGGCATAGTACCTCTTCAGGTAAATCCCATTGCGGGGTTCACCTAAAGATATCCCATCGTATTCTTCAAGGTCATAAGCTCCCTTCTCTAAGACATGTTTCACTACGTAAGGTCCATGCCACATGAACTCAAAATTTCCTACCCCCAGCTTATCATGTCTTTGGTCGTATGTAAGGACCAAATCACTTTCGCTATAGATGCGAGGTTCTACCGACTTGTTGTACTGCGCTTTGATGCATTTTTTATGAGCCTCATTGGAAAGAGCGACATCACGGCGATTCTCGTTGATTTTAGATAGGTAGAGGAAGCGTTCTTCCTCAGCAATAGTGTGGGGATAATTTCAACGATGAGTTTGAGGGACGGAATCTTGCACTTAATCATAAGGACGACCTCCAATCCATACACTAGTTGGAAGGGAGTAAATCCAATGGCAGTTTTAACAGAAGTTCGATAAGCCCATAGTGCAGAGAAGATTATATTATGCCAGTTGGACTTGTGCATACCCACCATGCATTGGATCATGGATTTCAAGAACTTGTTAATGGCCTCTACTTGTTCATTGGACTGTGGGTATTACGATGTTTAGTTTTCATGGCGAAAACCCAACCTAGTGCTCAACTAGTCAACCATATGGTTCATAAAGGGAGAACCATGGTCAATAACTATAGCTTGAGCAATGCCAACCCGCGCTATAACATGATTAAACATGAAGAGTGCGGCGGTTTTTTCCATCATCCGTGTATGTAGGAATAGCCTCTTCCCACTTTGTAAAGTAATCCACAGCTACGATGATGTAACTATGCCCCCCGGTGGAGGTAGGCTTACAGTGCATGAAGTCGACACCCCATTTAGCGAAGGGGCCAATGGAAATAACCAGGTGTAGTGGGGCGAGGTGGGTGCAATTCTTAGTTTGGAAGTGCTAGCATGGAGGACATTTTTTAATGGCTTCGATACAATCTTTGAAGATAGACGGCCAAAAATATGTTGCGCGAAGTATCTTCTGGGTTGTATCCATCCCAAAGATATGACCGCCACACGCCCCAACATGACAGTCATTTAGAACGTCTTCAACATCTTCATGAGTGAGACAACATTGAAGGATATAATCAATACCACGGTGATACAAAGTATCACTAATGATTAGATAATACTTTGCATGGTGGCGGATTTGACGACGGTAGTCTCGCGAAAGTTGAGGGCTGAAATGTTGGGTCTGAAGATATAAAGCAATATCCCCATACCACAGATCAGATGTGCTGATGAGGAACAATGATTTGTCTAGAAGAGAATCATTGGGCTCAAAATCGACATCAACCCGGGTAAGATCACAGATCAGCTCAGCAAACACCAAATACTTTTTCAACTTAGCCTTTTCAAAAAGGAGATCAAATTCTTGCAATATCACGATCCAGTGTGAATACTTTCCCCCAAGCACCTAGCATGTCAAAACATTGTACATGGGGTTTGAATCATCAATGATGGTGGTGGTGCGAAGCAATATTTAATGTCAAAAGTTTTGGACGGCGATGACGACCGCGAGAGCAAGTTTCTCGACATGTGAATCGTGAGTTTCGACATCAATGAGACCCTTACTGGCATAGTATATCACATGCTCTTGGGCGTTGTTGTCTTCTTGGATCAAGGCCATGGTGATCGTGGTGGAAAAAGTAGCAAGATAAAGGATATAATCCTTATAGTAATTGGTTGGCTGGAGCACATGGGCATGCATGATAGCATGTTTTAAGCTTTCAAAAGATTGTTGAGCTTGGTCATCCCATATGAATGGGACATACTTCTTCATCAACCTCATGTAGCCTTGCGTCTTTTGCATGAAATTACAGACAAAACACCTTAAATAAGTTTCCTTCCCTTGCAAACTTTGAAGTTCTGTTATGTCAATGGGAGGTGGAATAGCGATGATGGCTGCTACCTTCAGGGGATCAATGCGGATCCCATATTTCGAGACTATGAAACCAAGGAGGCATCCAAACTCAACACAGAATATGCACTTGTGAGGGTTCAGGCGGATCTTATACTGCCTAAATCTGAGGAAAACCACCATCATATGATCAATGTGGTACTCGCGCTTCCGTGAATGGGAAGGTAGTTCGTACAAGTAAGGTTCCACAAAGTCCTTCACCTCATGAAAGACATACGACATGGTCCACTAGAATGTGGCACCAGCATTTTTAAGACCAAAAGGGAGTTTGCAATAAGCAAATGTACCCCAAGGATAGATGAAAGTTGTCTTGTGTTGATCATCCGAGTGGATCTCAATTTGGTTGTAGCCAGAAACGCCATCCATGAATGAAAAGATGACGTTTACCGCACAGTTGTCGATAATCTGGTCGATAAACGAAGTCGGGTAATTGTCCTTGGGACAAGCCTTGTTGAGATCTCGATAGTCGACGCAGACACGAATGGTACCCTGCTTTTTAGTTACATGGATGATGTTCGAGACACATTATGTTAATGGGATAGGGTAAATAAAACCAACTTTCAAGAGTTTTTCAATCTTTGCCTTGATTGCCATAGTCTTTCGGGGGTGAACGGGTCGCAACTTTTGTTGGACTGGTTTGGTGTTAGGGTAGGTTTGAATCGTGTGTGAAACAATAGTGGGGTCTATCCCGGGCATCTCCTAGTAAGTCCAAGCAAACACGTCTTGAAATTGATTGAACAAGGTCATAAACATTGTGATTTCTTCAGGGGAACACTTCTGTCCTAAACGAATGTGTTCCACTACACAAGGGGTAACCGATATGTCAACTGAAATGGTAGGCTCAATGTTGGCTAAGTTTCCTTCAGAATCCGTTTGACACATGAGTGTCAAGGACTGAGAGCCAAAGTAGACATCTAGTGTAAATATGGTGCTAATGCTATTATTCATAGTATCTAATGAGGGAAGGAAAGACGACCAATGATGGAGGTATTCCCACGGAGGGTCATCCACACCCATGATCTCCATAATGGACTCGTCAGATTGAAAAGTTCACAGTAGAGGATCGGGTAGGGATGATGTCTATCGTAGAGAACAGGAGGTGGAAGCCACAACTAAGTGGTCCTCTAGAGCTGACTGGATAGCCTCATACGTATGTTCAGTGGGTGAAAGAAGCATAGTGTCTCCAATCAGGTGCATGGTGGCTTCGTCAGGTACAAGCCATGAATCAGTGGAGTTGGGAATGGATGAAATCTGCGAGGATATCATGTTCACCATGGCAACATGATTTGGGGGATCCGAAGTAGGAAAAACTCCCATAAGGGATGAATCCTTAATGAGGCCAACTCCCATGCTCTCATACTGAGGCGAAGATTGTCCAAGTAATGGAACATTATCGGAAGGATGAGTAGCGGTGTCAGGTGTGCAAAAATCCAGTTGGTCGACAGTAACAATTCGACCTTGATGAGGGAATTATACTATGTGGAAGACAGATGATGCAACCACAGTCATGGAATAAAACCAATTACGACCAAGTAGAATGTTGTAATCTAACGGGGAAGTGACCACTTCCACGTTAATGGTTGCGTTCATGCCCTCGAGCTCGACTGCTAAATCTTGGAACAACCCATGAGGTTGAAAGCCACGTCCATCGAATTTTTTCAAAGTGGTAGGAGAGCGGTTCAACTCGGGAGAGCCAATGGCTCTCCAGCATGAGATCGACATGACTGAAGTAGAGGCACCTTCGTCCAAAATGGTATGATGGATTGTCTTCCCAACAATGTTTGTGGAAACTTGAAATTCCAACTGATGGGAAATCCTTGGTTTGAAGTATTTCAGCCGGAACATGATGGTATTTGACGAATCTAGATCAACCGTGCCGATGGCAGCGAGGAGATTCTTGCGCTGGTTAGGACAGTTTTGCAAGACCTCGAGCATCAAGATAGAACAAGGAGCTTGTGCCAGGTCCTCCACAATATTGTAGTTTTGAGTAGCCCGAGCACTAGGATTGAAAACACATTTTCTAATCGTGCTCTTGGGTGGACGCAACACTGACTCAAAAGAGGGCTTCTCTATGGTGAGAGAAGCGGACGGTACGGTGACATTGGGAATCGAAGTGGACTTATTTTCTGTATTACTTCCAACGGGTTCCTTCGCTGGGACAAAGTCATATGAACGAGAACAGGTGTTCAAGTTGACAGTCTCACTACGCATCATGAGAACATGCACAGTGGAGGATGCTTCTCCTTGGGAAGGAGAGGTGTGTGCAACGAGTTGCTAGTTTTGAGTGGGGAAGGGATCATTGAGAACTATGGTAGTAGAGTTTCCCTTAAGAAACTTCTACACTTAATCTCGGTGGGGACATTCTTTTGAGAAATGATCTCCACCGCATAGCAAACAAGGATACTTTAACTTCCTATTTTGTTTTGTGTCTTCCTGAGTGGGATTGGGCTCCTGTTGGTTAGAATATTTCTTAGGTTTCCCTTTATTCTTCTTCTTACCTCTGGACTTCGAAGATGAAGCTGATTGCACAGAATTCACCTCTTCGGTGGAAGCAAGAGTGGTGGACTTGGTAGTGCTGTTTCCATCCTATGGCGGTGATGGGGAAGAACCTGGGGAGTTCGACGAGCCACCCATTTGAATATAAGGCTGTGAGGCAAGGGAACCAATGATGCCATGAGTTTGTGGTCCCTTGGGTGGTTTCACGGGATCATATGTAGGGCGAGGTGCGTCAGGAACAATTTCATATAATGTGCCGGATTGAGCATAGACTAAGTCTAAGTAATGGGCATGGGAAATAGCCTATTCCTCAGTGATGGCTCCCCCCATAGCTACGTCTCGAGCTACGACGGGTAAAAGTGACTTTGTAAACCAGTGAGCTAAGAGTTGGTCAAGAATATGATCCTTAATAAGATGTCATCTTTTCCGCCATTCATGAATATGATCAAAAATATGAGTGGAAATGTTCTGGAAAAGAGAGGTCATTAAGTCCGTACCAATCTCATAGAGAATGGGTAACTAGAAGTGGGTCAAAAACGACATAGAAAGAGATCAGAAATTGGGAAATAATTGGGTGGTAGCTCAATGTACCACTTGGCAGCTGGGCCAGTGAGAGTCTGTTGAAATAACCTAAGACGGATCGAGTCGTCCATCAAGGAGTTGGACGAACACCATAAATGGTAGGTCATCACATGTTTTTTAGGATCCTCTTTAGGCTTGCCATCAAATTTGGGGATATCTGATGGTAACTTAACTGGAATGGGTGTCTAGTTCTTCCCATGGAAAATGGTATCATTCATCAGATGAGACAAGTCGCGTAAGTCCAAAGTAGCCAAAAAGGGCAACTGTTGGTTCAGTTGGGGGTACTGATAGTGCTAATAAGGCATGTATGGACTGGTAGGACCTTGAATTGATTGATTGTAAGGTGTTCCTAGAGGGAACTGATCATAAGTGGGTGTGCCTCCTGGACCATAAGTAGGTCCACTACCATAAAAAGGTGGTCCATTACCATAATAAGGTGGCTTATTACCATAAGGTGGGGGCCTGCCTCCATCGTCGGGAGGGGGTGGGCCACCTCCAAATGGTGGGGGTCCGTCACCATCACCAGGATAGGATGGGCCTCCACCACCTCCGATGGGAGGAGGTGGTGGTCCGATGCCACTACCGGAATAGGGTGGGCCTCCACCACCTCCGCCGAGAGGGGGTGGTAGTCCACCACAGCTGCCAGAAGGGTAAGGGCGTCCTCCACCACCTCCACCATAGTAGGGTGGTACTCCACCACCACCACCATAGTAGGGTGGTCCTCCACCACCACCACCATAGTAGGATGCTCCTCCACCACCACCAGGATGGGATGGTCCTCCACCACCACCACTAGGATAGGATGGTCCTCCACCATGAGGTGGAGGGACGCCACCGCCAGGGAGTATATGGATTTCTGGGATGGGGTACCCCGTAGAGTGCATTTTTAGGATTGAGTTGTCCTGACACAAGGTTAAGATAACTTGGATACGCTTGAATCGATGGTGGTTGAATTACATTGGATGGTCCCCCAACATGGGATAATCCCATAGTGGAAGGTTCGGGAGGTAAGGAATTTCCAACGGAAGGACCGATGGGAACTCCTCCTACAGTATTATGGTAAAGAGACGGGGGTTGTCCCCCAGTAACAATTTGCTGACCACTAGGTAAAGGTTGACCCAACACAGGTTGTTGATTATCTACCATAGGATTAACATTACCGATAAGGAAGGTAGGGGGTAAAGAGTATCCTCCCCATGAATTTTGCGGTGGGGAGGGAATGGGTAACGTAACTGTGGTAGTAACAGGTTTGTTGGACTGTTTTCCTTCAACAGGTTGGGTCGTCTGAGGTATAGGACTGGTCTCCTTTCTAGGAGATGCATGTGCAGGAGTTGATGGTTGACCAGCCTCGACAATGGTCATGTGTTGCATGGATGATTACGGTGAATCATAAGATAAATAACAACTTGAAAGTGGTTGATAAGGAGGTAATGTCGGGTTGTCAACCCTTCGTGCAAGGCTCCATCTTGAAAAATCCGCAGCCATAGCTCGTAATCGAGTTAGGCACTCTTGATAAGGTACTAGAGAGTTGTCAGGAGTATCCCAACTAGGTGGAGATGCAACGGAAAAATGAGCTACTGAGTGGCCTAGAGATGTTGTCCAATAAGCTGCTACTGGACCAACAGTTGCTTCAGGGTTGTCCTGGGGTGGATTTAACCATTCCACCAATCCAGGCTCTCACAAAAAAATGGGAGGTAGTTCTTTTGAAGTATAATTTTGTGCCTCTTCACCCTATGGGGGATGGGAGGCAGGTGAATCTGGAGAAAACATATGTGCTCCAACATTCAAAGTAGGTTTTTCTACTTCGGGTGACACGAGCATGGCTTGTGGGTCCATTCTTACCCGCGAAATTACTTCCTGGTTAAGGGGATATTCGGGTGGCAAGTTATGAATCCTATGGGACCTTCTCCAAGGAAAGTCAGCCAGAGTGACTGAAACAACAGTTTATCCTAGGGCAAGTTAAACAAAAGAAAACAAAACCAAAAAAAAACCCTACACAAACTAAGGCCATAAGCAAACTTCTGTGATAAGAGTGGATTCAATAGTCTGGAACCTCACATGATTGTTAAGGATTCACAAATCACTATATACCGTAGGTTCGAACAATAAAACATGACAAGGAGGATTGGGACTGTACCCTTGCTAGAATACCCAATTACCTGGACGTTACGTGCATAGTAATCTCCTCGAGTGTTCTTCTCGGTGTATTGCTCTGCCAAGATAGCCAAAAGGTTAACTCAGTTGGTCACAAGAATCCTAATGGTGTCTCTCGATATACTCAAGGTACGTGGGAGCTCAAATCTATGGTGGTGTTGTCTAATGCAGAACCGTACGACACGAGACCTTCCTATATACTACCGAGTACATGAAACACCTTTCTATATATGCCAAGTATGTCAAACACATTTCGATATACGCCAAGCACACGAAGTACTTGGTGGGTATGTGAAAGAGCTTTGATATACCTGGTTGGTACATGAAAGAGCTTCGATATACCGATAAGTACATGGAAGACTACAATACCCCCGGAATACAGTGCTGGAAAGTAACGACAACTGCCACATTTTATGACGGTGGAACACGTCTCTAACTTACACACAAGTTACTAAAACATTTACCCTAGTTCTATCGTTAATTTTATCTAGATGGTTAGGTGAATGCATGAGGTGAGTACATAATCGTAAACATAGTGCAAGTCCTAACTACATGCAAAAAGGAATTATTTTCTTTTGATGAACTCTATGTATGGGAAGGAGAAACTTCTTTCCAATGATTTTACCAAAGCAACACAATGTAACACAATCCCCAAATCTACCAAATTTGACAAAAAGTACTCTTTTCGTTTTTTGTTTTTCAATCAAAACTCAAAAAATCAACAAGCATGACAACCAAATCCAAATATTTTTCTTTTGTCTTTTCGAATCAAAATTTAAGAGATGGAAAGAGAGAAATTTCCTGTCTAGAGCACTCTAACTTTTCAATTCCACTATGATAGCTCAAAAATACTAAAACCAAAAATGCATACAATTTTCTCAAGCATGGAGTCACTTTTGTAAAAACTTGATTTCATTCGAATTATTCAAGAAAATGAGTGGTTCATACTTCTCGAAAAAGCAAAAATGACTAATTTTTCTTCAAACTTTCCCAAAAGATAATTGAATGACAATTCCAATGCATGAAGTAATGTCTACAACAATTTCCAAATGTAGTTGCAAACAGTAAAAAATATGCACTTTCAATTTCCAATGGTATGCCAAGATAACAACTTGATAATATTGATATTTTTAAGCATGGATAACTGAAAAGAACATTGATTTACAACACTCTAAAACTTAGGAAACCTCAATCAAAAGACAAGCACTCAAATGGACTGAAAACACTTCAAAACACTCAATTAAACAACCAAAATGCAAACAAAGCTTAATGACAAGGGCAAAAAGAATTTTGGGATCAGATCTAATGCAAGCATCAGATCAAGTGAGGAGAGGGGTGACGACAGGGCTAAGTGGATGAATATAGGGAAACCAAGGTGTCCACCACTACCAAACTTAAGTTTGTCAAGGAATGAGGCCCAATACAACCCACACAAAAAACAAACAAATTAAACACACTGATCAAAAGGGTCTCTGACTAGATCTTGAAGCACAGAGAGGTCTGCACACCAAACCAAAACTCAAATCAAAAAGATGGAGGGGGATGCCCACATGTCAATTTTGACAGATCGGTGCAGTCTCTGTGTGCACACAGAGTGACCGTCGCAGTACACCAGTGGATGGGTTATGACAATAGGCCAAAAGAAAGAGAAACAATGGTCAAATCAACGCTCTGGTTGCACTGCCCAGGTTGGTCAGTCGAGATCCAAGTTCAAGAATGAACAAATCTCCAAATAATGAGAAATAAAATGGTTTGAAAATTGTGAGTACAGACTCATATGAGGTCTATAGACTCTTCAAAGTGAAGATCTAGTGGTGAAAAAGACTTAGGAGGAAAAATAAAACAACTTGCAAAAGAAATCAACTGAAAATGAAATTCAAATTGAAAACTACAAAAAAGAATATTTTCACCAGTATGGTCGCCATATTTGTTTGACAGACAATCTAAGAAGAGTGGACTCGAGGCCTCATGTCCCTAGCTCAACGTGAGTCTAGAACAAATAAAGACAGAACATAAATGACTTGCCTAGATCTAATTAGAGATCAAGGAACTAGATGTTATTACTTTATGAATCACTGATCTTTTGTCCTTGAATGTTGCTCCAAGCTTGACGGTCTTTAGATCCAAGCTGGAAAATTTGTCAAAACAACACAACAAAGCAAGTAGTAAAATGCACCTACACAATAATAGATCTAAGTAAGCAGTTAAGTAAGCAAACTACACAATATTGTTGATGTATATGTAACTTCAGAATGTATTTCACCCATATATTTCATATATGTATTTTGTACTCCTATAGAGATGGTATTATTCCTCTATACAAAAGTGTTTGTGTTCCTATAGAGATGTTATTATTCCTCTATATGGAAGTGTCGTCATTTATATTGTAAGTGTCATAACTTATACTTGATGGGTTATTAGACCACCTTGTTGGGGTCGGCCTTGTATAAGTCATGTGGGTCGAAGGGTTATTAGACCACCCTATTGGGGGTCGGCCATGTGGTTCAAAGGGTTATTATACCACCAAGTGTGGGGTCAGCCCAGATTAAGTTAACCATGGGTTAAGCTAAACATGTAGGCCCCATTAGTTTATTGGGTAGGACATAACAAGTATAAATAGAGATCGGGAGATCTCTATTTGATCATTCATTCACACACTTCTCTCATTCAGAAAGTGGCGCACTTATGAGGAGGAGGCTCTGCTGCTACGAGAAGACTATCTCTTGTGTTCTGTTTGTATCATTGCTCTATCTATCTCTGAGGAAGTTATTGGGGTTTTTCACTTTTATGGTTTTCCCCAAGTAAACTCTGTGTCTCTTGTGTGCCTGCATTATTGTGTCCATGATTGATATGCTATAGATTTGATGTACATGTTGTTCTCTCAGTTAAGATCCTAGATCAAAATGAAGTAAATTCTGAAAATTTAACATGGTATTAGAGCTAGCCTAAAAGAAGGCATGGTATGGCATGTATGACACTTGTTTCACTTACGATGCTAGGGCTTGATATAGCAAAAACCAGTCATCGTAGAACTTTCACTATAAATACATTTTAGCAAATGTTTCAGATCTGAAACATTTACAGGTCGAAGATCGGATCCATATGTACCTTGTATCCAAAGGACAACCTCTAATTCGTTGTACTTTGTGATTTATGATCTGTACAATATAGGGTTTCTGCCTCTTCCAGATCTCAGTCATAAATAGGTGACCTTGGAAAAAAGGTCATAACTTGGGCTAGGAAGATCCAAATGAAATTTCATAAAAAGTGATAGGTATTAAATAGACTATACTATCTTAGGAAATTTTTTCAGATGCTGAAGTTCCACCAGTGACATGTGGCACGTCGTACAAGTTAGCTCTCCTGTTTTATCCCATAAATAGGTCATGTTGCGACACTTGGCAGAACTCTCTCTCAGAGAATCCAATTGAGGTCAGACCTACTTGGATGGAAATATGACAGGTCAGGCTAGCATAGAATATGTTTTCATACCCTATGGATTGAAAAATGTGGAGTTACACCAGAAGCAATCAGGTACATATTTCTATCAAAACAGAATTATTTTTTAGCACCTTCATTCACGGCTTCCGGAATTTAGGGTTTCAGAGAAAGTTGAAATTTTTGTAATCGAAGACTACGGCTGAATGCTACTCATCAAAATCGAAATTTAGAGACCAAGATAAGAATTTTTGGTTGGGTATAAGGCCATGCTTGATTAGACCCTAATTCGGGACTTTGATCGGAAAAGTGGAAAATTAGGGCTTCTGCAAAAATGGAAATCTGTGACCATAGCTGGAAGCTCCTCAGAAAAATAGAAGCTTAGAGATTTGGATCGAACCTTTTGATTGGGAAGAAGGGTGGGATTTATCAAGCCCTAGTTTGGGGTCATGTCTAGTAAATATGGAAGTTTCAAAGGCAAATTTGAGGGATGAAACTTTGCAGTTTTCAAATTCTCAGTATACTAGCTTGATCAGATCATCAAGGCACATATTTCTATCCTTTCGGAAGTTTGAAATTCAAAGTTTGAATTCTTAGTGTTTCTCTGACAAACCCTAGTCCAACTCTAGATCCAGTTCCTACAATTCAAGTGGATTGGGTTAATCCTAGAAGAGAATGGATTGGTCACCTGCATAAGTGAAGAAGTTTCTGTTTCAGAGGGAGATGAGGCTAAGGCCTTACATAAGAAGATTACAAGCAATCTCGATAGGTATGACTTATCTAGGTATGTTTCAAGATTTGTTCATGATTAAGTCTATGGTATATTTGTCTTCATATTATTACGGTTAGTACAATCTTGTTTAAATTTAGACTTGTCGTATCACCTTAATAAAATTATGATTGCATGATAGAAGATATTCATTGGTTAGTGTGTTGACACTTATGATTGTACTAATGCATTATGGTGTTGTATGAGGTTTATGTTGTCCGCTAACATGAAAGGTACACCAAGAAAGAAAAATCATGTTCTAGTTCAAGAACATATGATCACAATGACATGAAGACAAAGATTCATCCATTGTCATGGATCTCTTAGAAGATCTACTTACGAGGTATGTATAACTTGGTTCTACAATGGATAACTTATGAGACATGCAGGTTACTAGCACAAGTCATTGAAGAGAACCAGAAGACATTATGTGGGCATGTTAGACATAATTAGCTAGCATGCTAAACCAGGTATGTTTTTCCTATATCAAGCTAGAATCCTACCTTATACTGTTGTGTTGTTGATAATAATTATTCATGAAGTCATAAGTTTGAATAGTCATGGTTGTATGCATATTATGTTTCTTACCATAATTGATGATATGACTAACTAGAAGAATCATGAAGGTATAGGTTTGAGTAATCACGGGTTTTATGCATATTATATCTCTTATCTTGATTGATGATTTAACTAACTAGAAGAGTCCTATGATCAAATAAGAATATGCATGTGTAAAAGAAGACTTCCCTGAAACCTTGAATACTAATGCTTATTATTTCTATTTGAAATGATCATGACAATACATGCTTAAAATAATTGTGTTTTGATAGTATTGAGAATATACTAATGAATGTATGAGCTTACAAGGATAACACAATCATGATACTAATAAGTATGCATAGGGACCTAGGATGAATATAGGTTCAAGGACAGGTAATCCAGGAAGCAAAGATCAAGAGGGAGCTCACTCCAATAGTTTTTGCAAGAATGCAGATATCCAGAGGGAGTTGACCATCCTTCTGCATTCCACAATAGAAAGGTGTAGAAGAAACTACTTCAGCAACTCCTGCAAGGAAGCAAATACTCAGAGGGAGTCCACCCAACAAACAAACAAAGATAATTATTTTAATTACCATTTCTTACATATTTGTTTGTTTAAATAAAATTGTTCAATGATGTATAGGCTTATGTTCCTAGACTTAGGATATGTATTGTGCATATTAGAATGATTGCATTAATGAACAATATACTACTAATATCCATTTGATGGGTAAGTGGCCTATGGCACTGTACAACATTCCATTGCTACTTATCTAGAATGAAACCTCTTTTCTGACATGTTGGGAGTTGTGCACACTCTTAACAATGTTCTGGTAGAGATTGAAAGGCATCTAGAAAGTTACAGGATATGGATAAATGTTGTATTGAAGCATTGGCTAAAATAATTGCATGATTGTACGACATATTTCTTTATGTGTAAGAATTTGTTCTAAAAACTATGTGATGTTTTCTAATCATGAAATTTAACTTGTTGTGTAGGAAAGATCATATACCATCACCTATAAAAGAAGGACTACAACATTTGTTCAAGAAACAAAGTTATCTATTGAAAATATTGAAGATATTGAAGTTCCCAGGATCTGGGAAGAATGCCATGATCAAGGAGTACCAGTCGATCATGAAGATGTTTGGGATGTAGTCCCAAGACCTAAAGGGTTGTTTGTAGTGACTTCCAAGAGGATCTACAAGATCAAGCATGCTGTAGGTGGTAGCATAGAGACTTTTGCTCCTATAGCCAGATACACTTCCATTAGATCATTACTTGCTCTGGTTGCAGTGATGAAGTGGAAGATACACCAGATGGATTTCAAGACAGCCTTCTTGAATTGTGTAGTTGAAGAAGAAGTGTATGTGGATAAGCCACTTGGTTCTGAGACACATGACATGGAGTCATATATGTGCAGAACTTGGTATGGTAGGATAGACAGCTTTCTATCCAGTTTGGGCTTTACCAAGATTAAAGCGGATTCCAACATTTACTACAAGGTTGAGGAAGGCAATCCAGTGATACTACTTTTGTATGCAGATAACTTGTTTGTTATAGGTGAAGATAGATTGATTGCCGACACGCAGCGGAAGCTTGCTACCGAGTTCGAGATGAAGAACTTGGGGATGATGCACTATTTGTTTTTGGCATGGAGGTGTGGAAAAGTGCAGATGGAATCTTCCTTGGACAAGGGAAGTATGCAGTAGAGATCCTAAAGAGGTTCAAGATGATGGACTGCAAGGCTATGGCCACACCTATGGCATCGAACCTGAAGGTTCTGTGGGATGCTCCATTTGATCCGGTTGATTATGGGCTCAAGTATGATGTGAATCAAAAGTTTAACCTGTATGGTTATGTTGATTCAGATTGGGCATGCAGTGCTACAGATAGGAAGAGCACTTTTGGGTGCCTCTTCAGTATGGGATCAGGTGTGATGTCTTGGTTTAGCCGCAAGCAGTCCTGCGTAGCACTGAGTACAGCCGAAGCAGAATATGTTGTGATGGATGAGCAGGTTGCAGATGTATTGACCAAGCCGTTGGCCAGAGTGCAGTTTGATTAATTCAGAGAGAGGCTTGGTGCACTTTAGATCAAGGTTCATTCCAAAGGGAAGTGATGAGTTTGGAAGATGCATATGCACATGAGATTTTCTGACATGGTTGATGTGGTCTCCCATGGTCATGATGTAATTGTTGAGCCATTCTCACATGGTGGTAGATTTGTTCTCCCATGATGTAGATGTAAGGGCTGAAGCCATTTTTCACATGGTGGTAGATGTGTTCTCCCATGGTGAAAAAGTAAGGGCTAGAGCCTTCCCCGAATGGTGGTATATGTGTTCTCCCATGTCGGTGGTGTAAGTACTAAATGATGTGCATCTAGGATGTGCTTCGTGTATGATGAGATGATCTAAAGAATATGATGCTATGATGATCAGAAGGATCATGGATGATGAGAATCAGGACGATGCTCTAGTTACTGCTCTATATGTATATGTACGCATCATGTTTGATGCTAGATATGATTAGTTGGATCATTTGTATGTATTTTGTATATGTATCATGTTGGATGCTTGGACCATGTATCTGTATATGTATCAGGTGGATACATTGTATGATCAGGTAGATCATGTATGTTGATATGTATCAGGTATGATCAGCTGGATCATGTATTTGTATTTGTATCAGGTGGATACATTGTATGATCAAGTGGATCATGTATGATGATATGTATTAGGTAGATACTTGGTATGCATCAGGATGATCATAGATGACGAGCTTTAGGATGTTGGTCTAGATAACATGCAGTAGGATGTTGCAGTGATGATGATCATGTGTACATCAGGATGATGTATGATGAGTATCAGGATGATACTCTGTGGCCGTGGACAGGTTGTGCAAAGGAAATCCTAGATTTGTTCTAGGTCACATCCAGTATGAAAAAGGACCGGCACTGTGTATCACATGTAAGACCTGGGAGATCCTATAGGTTGGATTTGTGTACTCGTAATAGCCTGGGCTTCTCTTTCGAGGGTTTGTGATAATGGGCCACATGTAAGACCTGGGAGATCCGATAGGTTGGGCTGTATGCCCGTAATAAGTCCTGGGATGCTCTTTTGAGGGTTTGTGGTGGGCTGCTACATGTAAGACCTGGGAGATCCGATAGGTTGGGCTGTGTGCCCGTAATGAATCTTGGGATGCTCTTTCGAGGGTTTGTAGCATAGGTCACATGTAATCAGTCCTGGAGATCTTGCCAGTCATGATTAGGCACATAAATGTTCCTGGAATGCTCTTTAGAGTTCTTGCCAGTCATGCTATGCAAATAAACATTCCTGGGACACTCTTTTAAGATTTTGTGACAATCAGATGTAATAAGTCCTAGAGATCTGGACAGGATGAAAAAGGCCTTAGGTGCTCTTTAGGGTTCTTGCTAGTCAAGAGACTCTTTTAAGGTTTTGTGACGCACATAATAAGTCATGAGGATTCCACAGTATGGCCAGTGATGATGAAGACCTGCAGGTGGTGGGCCTACATCCAGTATGAAAAAGGACTAGCTCTGTAGAACTTCCTATGACTAGTAGATTCATAGATTGATTGAGATAGCAGCAGCAGTGACAATGACGATGATTTGAGGATGATGATTCGTTGATGATGATCCAGAGAAGAAGACTTGTGCTAGAAGATCTGTGTCGAGAAATACCTTCCTAGTTAAGAGGGAGTGTTGATGTATATGTAACTTTGGAATGTATTTCACCCATGTATTTCATATATGTATTTTGTACTCCTATAGAGATGGTATTATTCCTCTATACGGAAGTGTTTGTATTCCTATAGAGATGTTATTATTCCTCTGTATGAAAGTGTCGTCATTTATATTGTAAGTGTCGTAACTTATACTTGATGGGTTATTAGACCACCTTGTTGGGGTCGGCCCTATATAAGTCATGTGGGTCGAAGGGTTATTAGACCACCCTATTAGGGGTCAGCCATGTGGTTCAAAGGGTTATTAGACCACCCTATTGGGGGTCAGCCATGTGGGTCAAAGGTTTATTAGACCACCAAGTGTGGGGTCGGCCCGGATTAAGTTAACCACGGGTTAAGCTAAACATGTAGGCCCCATTAGTTTATTGGGAAGGACAGAACAAGTATAAATAGAGATCGGGAGATCTCTATTTGATCATTCATTCACACACTTCTCTCATTCAGCAAGTGGCACACTTATGAGGAGGAGGCTCTGCTGCTAGGAGAAGACTATCTCTTGTATTCTGGTTGTATCATTGCTCTATCTATCTCTGAGGAAGTTATTGGGGTTTTTCACCTTTATGGTTTTCCCCAAGTAAACTATGTGTCTCTTGTGTGCTTGCATTATTGTGTCCATGATTGATATGCTCTATATTTGTTGTACATGTTGTTCTCTCAGTTAAGATCCTAGATCAGATTGAAGTAAATTCTGAAAAATTAACAAATATATCATTAACACAATGAGATTGGTGGAAAGCACTTATATTACTGTATTAAAAGGGAAATACATAGGATGAAGAGATTACAACCAATGAATTAACATAGCAATCCTTCTCCGATAAAGCCAATGCCAAAGCCTCCAAAGGGATGATGGATCTCTCAAGGATGAGTAGAGATATCTCCTAAATTAATTTCACCATCAATTAGATACTATAGACTTCCTCCCTTTGGACTGGGAGTGAGCTTCACTTATATAGGACTAAGTGGATGTTAATTATTCAGAATTTACTTCAATATGATCTAGGATCTTAACTAAGAGAATAACATGTACAACATATCAATCATGGACACAATAATGCAAGCACACAAGAGACATAGAGTTTACTTGGGGAAAACCATAAAGGTGAAAAACCCCAATAAATTCCTCAGAGATAGATAGAGTAATGATACAACCCAAGTACAAGAGATAGTCTTCTCCTAGCAGCAGAACCTAAACCTCACAAGTGCACCACTTTCCGAATGAGAGAAGTGTGTGTAATGAGTGATAAAATAGAGATCTCCTGATCTCTATTTATACTTGTCTTGTCCTGCCCAATAAACTAATGGGGCCTACTTGTCTAGCTTAACCCATGGTTAACTTAATCCGGTATGACCCCACACTTAGTGGTCTAATAACCCTTTGACCCACATGGCCGAACCCCAATAGGGTGTTCTAATAACCCTTCGACCCACATAACTTATACAGGGCCAACCCCAACAAGGTGGTATAATAACCCATCAAGTATAAGTTATGACACTTACAATATAAATGACAACACTTATGTATAGAGGAATAACAACATATCTATAGGAATACAAACACTTCGTATAGAGGAAGAATACCATCTCTATAGGAGTACAATATACATATGTGAAATACATTCCGAAGTTACATATACATCAACACTCCCTCTTAACTAGGAAGTTGATTCTCGACACAGGTCTTCTAGCACAAGTCTTCTTCTCTAGATCATCGTCACTGTATAATTGTCATCGAGTCATCATCATCGTCACTGCTGCTGCTATCTCAATCAATCTCTGAATCTACTCATCATAGGAAGTTCTACAGAGCCATTCGTTTTTCATACTGGATGTAGGTCCACCACCTGCAGGTCTTCATCATCACTGGCCATACTGTGGAAATCTCAGGACTTATTACGTGTGTCACAAAACCTTGCAAGAGCATCCAGGATGTTACGAGCACACAGCTCTACCTGTCGGATCTCCCAGGGACATATTATATGTGACTGTAACAAAACCTTAAAAGAGTCTCTTGACTAGCAAGAACCCTAAAGAGCATCTGAGGCCTTTTTCATCCTGTCCAGATCTCCAAGACTTATTACATGTGACACCTACCACAAAACCTTGCAAGAGCATCCCAGGACTTATTACGGGCACACATCCCAACCTATTGGATCTCCCGGGGCCATATTACATGTGGTCATGGAAAAACCTTGCAAGAGCATCCCAGGACTTATTACGAGCACACAACTCAACCTATCAGATCTCCTAGGGCCGAATTATATGCCATAGGACAAAACCTCGAAAGAGCATCTGCCATATATCCCAGGGCCAAATTATATTCCATAGGAAAAACCTTGCAAGACTATCTACAGATATCCTAGGGCCAAATTATATGTCCTTCCAAATCAAAACCTCAAAATACCGTTTGCCAGATATCCCAAGACCACATTACATGCCATAGGAAAAACCTTGCAAGACTATCTGCAAACCTCCCAGGGCCAAATTATATGCTTATCTGCACAACCTATTTCACGGCCACAAAGTATCAACCTGATACTCACAACACATGATCCTGATGTACACATGATCATCTTGATCATCATCACTACATCATCCTGATGCATGCCATCTAGAGCAACATCCTGAAGCTAACCATCCATGATCATCCTAATCATACAATGCATCCACCTGATGCATACCAAGTATCTACCTGATACATATCAACATACATGATCCACATGATCATACAATGTATCCACCTGCTACATACATAGATACATGATCCACCTGATCACACAAAGTATCCACCTAATATATATCAACATACATGATCTACCTGATCATACAAAGTATCCACCTGATACATATACAGATACATGGTCCAAGCATCCAACATGATGCATATACAAATACATATAAATGATCCAACTGATCATATCCAGCATCCAACATGATGCATACATACATAAAAATGTAAATGATCCAACTGATCATATCCAGCAGAAACTAGAACATCATCCTGATGTTCATTTATCCAGCACTTACATCCACATCCATGTGAAGGATCCTCCTTTCAACATGCTTGGAATGGCTTCAGCAAATGTCTCCATCACTTCTCCCTCGAAGTGTCATCGATCTGAAGGACACCAAGCCTCTCTCTAAAGTACTCGAACTTCACTCTGGCTAGTGGCTTCATCAACACATATGCAATTTGCTCATCTGTTGCAACATACAGGAGCTTCACTGCTCCTCTCTGCACCATATCCCTGATATAGTGATATTTGATCTCTATGTGTTTCGACCTGTCGTGAAAAATTGGTTCTCAGACAGCTTCACACAACTCTGGTTGTCATAAAAAGATACCAGTAGCCTCCAGTGGTAGATCAAATAACTTAGACAGTAGCTTCTGAAGCCATACTGCCTCACAACCAGCCGAAGAAGCTGCAACATACTCTGCTTCGGTTGTACTCAGTGCTCTTCCTGATCCCATATTGAAGCAGCACCCAGAATTGCTCTTCCTATCTGTAGCACTGCCTGCTCAATCTAAATCAACATAACCTTGCAGGTTAAACTTTTGATTCGCATCATACTAGAGCCCATAATCAATTGTACCCTTCAGGTAACTCAGAATATGCTTTACAACAACCAGGTGAACACTCCTAGGATCTGTCAGGAACTGGCTCAATGTTTTCACTGTAAAGCAAATATCTAGTCTCGTGTTCATCAGGTACATCAAGGACCCAATCATCTGATGATACATAGTGACATCAATCGGCTCAGATGAAGCATCACACAAAAGCTTCAGGTTCGATGCCATAGGTGTGGTCATGGCCTTGTAGTCCATCATCCCGAACCTCTTCGGGATCTCTACTGCATACTTCCCTTGTCCAAGGAAGATTCCATCTACACTCTGGCACACCTCCATTCCTAGAAAATAGTGCATCATCCATAAGTTCTTTATCTCAAACTCGGCAGCAAGCTTCCACTGTGTGTCGGCAATCAATCTATCTTCACCTGTAATAAACAAGTCATTCATATACAAAAGTAGTATCACTGGATTGCCTTCCTCAACCTTGTAGTAAAGGTTGGAATCTGCTTTACTCTTGGTAAATCCCAAACTAGATACCAAGTTCTGCACATATATGATTCCCTGCCATGTGTCTCAAAACCAAGTAGTTGCTCCACATACACTACTTCTTCAACTACACCATTCAAGAAAGCTGTCTTGAAACCCATCTAGAGTATCTTCCCTTTCATTACTGCAGCCAAAGCAAGTACGGATCTAATGGAAGTGTATCTAGCTATAGGAGAAAAAGTCTCTATGCTACCACCTACAGCATGCTTGATCTTGTAGATCCTCTTGGAAGTCACCTCAAACTCCCCTTCAGGTCTTGGGACTACATCCCAAACATCTTCATGATCGACTAGTACTCCTCGATCATGGCATTCTTCCCAAATCCTGGGAACTTCAATATTTTCAATAGATAACTTTGTTGCTGAACAAATGTTGTAGTCCTTCTTTGTAGGTGATGGTATACGATCTTTCCTACACAACAAGTTAAATTGCATGATTAGAAAACATCTCATAGTTTTCAGAACAAATTCTTACACATAAATAAATATGTCATACAGTCATGCAATTATCTTAGCCAATGTTTCAATACAACATTTATCCATATTCTGTAACTTTCTAGATGCATTGCAATCTCTACTAGAACATTGTTAAGAGTGTGCACAACTCCCAACATGTCAGCAAAGAGGTTTCATTCTAGATAAGTAGCAATGGAATGTTGTACAGTGCCATAGGCCACTTACCCATGTATATTAGTAGTATATTGTTCATCAATGCAACTATGCATAATACACAACCTAATTCTAAGAACATGAGTATATACATTATTGAACAGTATTATTTAAACAATCAACTATGCAAGAAATGATAATTCAAATACTTATCTTTGTTTGGTTGTTGGGTGGACTCCCTCTGAATCTTTGCAACCTTACTGCAATTCCATTCTGATGTGGATTGTGAGAAGTGGTCGACTCCCTCTGAATATGTGCATCCTTCCAGAAACTACTGGAGTGTGCTCCCTCTTGATCTTTGCTTCCTGGATTAATTTTCCTTGAACTTATATCCATCCTCGATCACTATGTATGCTTATTAGTATCATCATTGTGTTATCCTCGAGGTCTCATACATAATCACACATTCATTAGTATAACCTTAATACTATCAAAACACAATAATCTTAAACATGTATAGTCATGATCATTTCGAACACAAATAATAAACATTAGTATTCAAGGTTCTAGGGAAGTCTTCTTTTACTCATGCATATTCTTATTTGATCATAGGACTCTTCTGGTTAGTTAAAACATCAATCAAGATAAGAGACATAAAATGCATAATCCCTTAATTACTTACATTTCTAACTTTATGAATAAACATAACCAATCATACCAAGTATACTTATATAAGGGATCCTAACACAAGGTAGGATTCTAACTTGATATAGGAAAAACATACCTAGATTGATATGTTAGATAGTTATGTCTAACATACCCACATGATGTCTTCTTGTTCTCTTCAATGACTTGTGCTAGTAACCTGCATATCTCGTAAGTTAACCACTATAGAACCAAGTTATACATACCTCATAAATAGGTCTTCTATGTGATCCATGACAATGGATGAATCTTTGTCTTCATGTCACCATGATCATATGTTCTTGAACTAGAACATGATTTGTCTTTCTTGGTGTACCTTTCATGTTAGTGGACAACATAAACCTCATACAACACCATAATGCATTAGTACAATCACAAGTATCAACACCCTAATCAATGAATATCTTCTATCATGCATTCATAATTTTATTAAGGTGATACAACAAGTCTAAATTTAATCAAGATTGTACTAATCGTAATAATATGAAGACAAATATACCATAGACTTAATCATGAACAAATCTCGAAACATACCTGGATGAGTCATACCTGTCGAGATTGCTTGTAATATTCTTATGTAAGGCCTTAGCCTCATTTCCCTCTAAAACAGGAACTTCTTCACTTATATAGGTGACCAATCCATTCTCTTCTAGGATTAACCTGATCCACTTGATTTGTAGGAACTGGATCTGGAGCTGGATTAGGGTATGTCAAAGAAACCCTAAAAATTCAAACTTTGAATTTCAAACTTCCGAATGGATAGAAATATGCGCCTTGATGAGCTGATCAAGATGGTATACTCATAATTTGAAAACTGCAAAGTTTCACCCCTCAAATTTGCCTTTGAAACTTCTAGATTCACTAGACATGACCTCGAACTAGGGTTTGATAAAGACCACACTTCTTCCCAATAAAAATGTTTGACCCAAAGCTCTAAGCTTCTATTTTTCTGAGGAGCTTCCAGTCGTGGTCATAGATTTCAAAAATTCCCATTTTTGCAAAAGCCCTAATTTTCCACTTTTCTGATCAAAGTCCTGAACTAGGGTTTGATCAAGCCCAGCTTCTACCCAAACAAAAATTCTGATATTGGTCTATAAATTTTGATTTTTATGAGTAGCATTCAGCCATAGTCTCCGATTACAAAAATTCCAACTTTCTCCGAAACCCTAAATTCCGGAAGCCATGAATGAAGGGCTCAAAAATAATTATGTTTTGACATAAATATGTACCTGCTTGTTTTTGGTGTAACTCTGAACTTTTCCATCCACAGGGTCTGAAAACGTTTCCTGTATTATCCCAACCTGTCATCTTTCCAACCCCATATTTTTTACCTCAAATGGATTCTCTGAGAGAGATTTAAGCCAAGTGTCGCAACATGACCTGTTTATGGGATAAAACAGGAGAGCGACCTTGTACGACATGCCACATGTCACTGGTTCAATTTCGGCCTCTGAAAAAGTTACCTAAGAAATTTCAGTCCGTGCACTACCTGTCACATTTTACAAAATTTCATTTGGAGCTTCCTAGCCCACGTTATGATCTTTTTTCCAAGGTCAACTGTTTTTGACTGAGATCTGGAAGAGGCAGAAACCCTATATTGGACAGATCATAAAACAGAAAGTGCAACGAATTAGAGGTTTTGCTTTGGACACAAGGTACATGGGGATCTAATCTTCGACCTGTACAATTTTCATATCCGAAACTTCACCAAAATGGATTTATAGCGAAAGTTATACTATGACTGGTTTTTGCTATATCAATCCCAAGCATCGTAAGTGCAACAAGTGTCATACATGCCATACCATGCCTTCTTTGAGGCTATCTCTGATACCATGTTAATTTTTCAAAATTTACTTCAATTTGATCTAGGATCTTAACTGAGAGAATAACATGTACAGCATAGCAATCATGGACACAATAATGCAAGCACACAAGAGACACAGAGTTTACTTGGGGAAAACCATAAAGGTGAAAAACCCCAATAACTTCCTCAGAGATAGATAGAGCAATGATACAACCCGAGTACAAGAGATAGTCTTCTCCTAGCAGTAGAATATCCTCCTCACAAGTGCACCACTTTCCGAATGAGAGAAGTGTGTGTAATGAGTGATCAAATAGAGATCTGTCGATCTCTATTTATACTTGTCTTGTCCTGCCCAATAAACTAATGGGACCTACTTGTCTAGCTTAACCCATGGTTAACTTAATCCGGGCCGACCCCACACTTGGTGGTCTAATAACCCTTTGACCCACATCATTGGCTGACCGCCATTAGGGTGGTCTAATAACCCTTCTACCCACATAACTTATACAGGGCCGACCCCAACAAGGTGGTCTAATAACCCATCAAGTATAAGTTATGACACTTACAATATAAATGACAACACTTCCATATAGAGGAATAACAACATCTCTATAGGAATACAAACACTTTCATATAGAGGAATAATACCATCTCTATAGGAGTACAATATACATATGTGAAATACATTCCGAAGTTACATATACATCAACAGTGGATAGGGTAGGTTGAGATATGGTAGGAGAGAGATAGGGGATCCTTCCAAGAGGTTAGGAAACGAATGCCAGCTTCCCCAAAGGCTAGGGATAGGGATACACATCAGCTAGCTTCAAGAATGGGATCGAAGAATCTATTTTATTCCATTAACTAACATTGTCCCATTCTGTAAGAGGACAACCTGCGACGTCACAGGTTGCATGAGGACAACCTGCGACAACCTCTCAAAACCTAGTATAAATGGGTTTGCACCTCTTCCAAGTTAATGACTTAGTCAAGGAAACTTTAGGGATGATTACACTGAGTCTCATGATGGTGAGATTTTAGGTGTAACACAATTCCTGGGAGGAGGGTATGGAGCGAAGCGAAGTTGACAGGAAAGGACATGTCCCCTTAGTAAAGATGAAGTACTAAGGACGACCAGAGGTCATTGGATCAGTTATGAATGAATCGATGAATTGTTAGCTACATAAGCAGAGAGTAAAGAAGAGGAATGGTGAAAAGGACACACCATTGTAGAGTCAGAGCCGCGCGGTTAGAACTGCAACTGTTAGAAGAAGCGCCACAAAAGGATAGCAGGGCTACAATGATGTTAAGGAAAAGCATGGTCAACAAGAAAGACATGATATTTTAGGTTTAATAGTACTATGGGGTTTGGCCCATAGTTATTGTAATATGTGACCTTTGGGCAAATCTATATAAAGGGAAAATTTTTATAAGGAAGGGTTAGAGACTTTTTTTGGGTAATGAAAGAGAGTTAGATCTATTTTGAGAGAGATGTAAGAGAGGAAAAGACTATGCAATGGAGTGCGCATAGATATATTGTAGAGAAGAGTCTGCAGTTGAGTGCACAGACTGGAACTGTTAACCCTTCCAAATAATTGTGCCGAGAGGCGCTCTATAGCCCAGTATGAGGGAGATCTTGTTAGTCGAGTGTTTGTTGATATTGTCTGTCATAAATAACATTTGTATGAGGGAGATCTTGTAATTCGAGTGTTTGTCGCTATTGTAGGTCATAAAAAAAAAAAAATATTATGATAATAAACAAATAAAAAATATTATGTCGGCCAATAATTAAAATTAAAAAGACGTGTATTTTCAATTGGAATTTTTATTTTTTATCAGCGAGTAGCAATTTTAATTTTTATGAGCAATTAGAGGAGAGGTTTGCACCTCGGGAGAGGGAGAGGGATCAATCTCTCTCGGTGCTTGATAAAGACTAGGATTTGAATCTAGGCTGGTATAAGAACAGTTCCTATGGACGTAGCTCCCATATGGGGGGTGAACCACGTAAATATCTATGTTGTGTGTATGAATATATGATATGCTTTGTGTTCATGTATGATTATGTGTATGTATTTTCTTTCATATGCATGTGAATGAGAATGTTATGTTAAGTAAGAGGAAAACACATGTATGAATGTTGTGAAGTCATGTTAAGTATGATGAATGTGTAGTTATAAGAGTAAACATAACAACGATTGAACGAAGTCTGTAGGTTGTTGATAACTGCAAAGTGCACAATTACATGTTGGTAATGATATGTTAAGTAGATGTTAAGCAAGGAATACACTACAAGTTCACATAACACATTTCAAGATCACCAAGGTTACAGAAACCTAATTCCGTAACCACCCATCTTCGCTTCGGATGAGACTTCATCCTATTCGTAGGTTGATACAAAAAGCGCCAGTGAAGGGGATTTTGTTGGGTCTACAATATAACTTCGTCAACCCCGGGTCATCCCATTATTAACCAAGACATTGTGACATTAACATTGGCATTGTGTCAGATCCAGTGATTATGGCATGGATATGGAGATACAATTATTATGAATAGGACACTGATATAGGTATAGAGACATAGGTACAAGTACATTTTGATAGAAATAGAGATATAGGTTGAAAAGATAGTGATTAGGGAATTGTGACAAAGATAGGGATTGCGACATGTTGACAGAGGTAGTGATACATAATGACATAGATAGTGATACATGTACAGATTGATAGAGATGGTGATACATGTACAGGTTGTGACAAAGAGAGTTATAGTGATATATTGATTCTCTTATTAATATCAGGGTGGTAGGACATGGCACATATAGGAATTTGTAGCTTCCTTTCAATTGGTTCTAGTAAATCAAGGAGTTGGAGCTTCCTTCATGTTGGAGCCTGTAAATCAGGGTGTTGGACCCTCCTTCCAGTCTGTGCCGGTAAATCAGAGATTTGGATCTTCGTTTAGGTTTGTTCATGTAAATCATAGGGTTGGTGCCTTCTTCTAGGTGGGACTGGAGAATATTGGAAGTTGGTGTTTCTTATGATTGTAATCTTGTTATTATATAAGACAATCCTTATGTGATTTTCTCCTATTTCAATTTCCACTTTAAATCCTTGTGCACTATGTATGGTTTATGTGATGATGAATGAAATTGTTAATGGATAATGATTAGATGATATAATTAATGTTTGAAATGGTTAATGATTACTGATTCACCACCTCTCTCAGTATTTTAGATGATATAATTAATGTTTGAAATGGTTAATGATTATTGATTCACCACCTCTCTCAGTATTTCCAACATGGAATCCTTAGGGATCTGTACGTTTGTGGAAAAACCACCTTGATTTCTTATGAGCAGTAAAAAATCGTGAAATTAGTGGTTTTGAAAATTACCTTCAAGACCCATTACCATTAAAAAATCTCCATGCATCCCTAGCGGTTTTAGGCCAATGATTCATCGGTAGATAATTAAATGGCATGCACTTTCAAGCGCATTATTGATAATAAATTTTGATATCCAACCCATTTTTCTGATTAGACTACTGCCATTACTTATCCTCCATGCACTTTACCAGTGCACTATTGATGTTAGCCTTTGGATGACTTTATATATAATGGTGTCCTACACTGCAATAAATATCACCACCTCTATTTTTGTATCACTTGGTCTTCCACCCATGGTCTTGTGCTTTATCTTTGTTCCTTTATATTAAGTTCTTAGTATTCTCGATATGCTTTGATTTTCATATCCCCATGAGCTTAACATTGAGTTTTTAACATCTTTATACATGCTTTAGAAGCTTTGAAGACCCTAAAAGATCTTAGTACTAACAATTTCAGCTAATCAAGTATGCATGGTCTCTAAGGATCCTCTAGGGTGAAAAGTAAAGGTATAACATATGCCCCCCATAAAGTTTGAGGTCATAAGAGAAACTTATGGCCAAATCACTTTACAATAATAATAGGGAAATGTAAGCTATTGGAAGCATGAAACTGGGGGGTGCCTTCCATCAATCATCAACCAAGTATGCATATATCATTCCTGAGGTATCCATACCCATGCTCGACAAAATAAATACAAACAATGGCCACTAAGAAAGTAAACTACGGATCCATGTAATAATATGCAATATCATGGCCATGAAAAAGTACACAATGGATCCATGTCATAAAAAGGGATCATAGACACAAGAAAATACAATGTGGATTTATGTCACAATATACAATCTGTAGGATAGACGAAACCTCTAATAGTGATCAAATGGTCCTCATACATACTCATAAATGGTGATATAAACTCCAATGCAACTTCAAAGGGGAAAAAAGTTTGAGTGATGCAACCTTTAAACCCAAGTTCTTCATCTCAAACTCTGATGGTGTGATTCTATGAAATTTGAATAAATGTTCCAATGTCGAACATGAGAGACTCCATCTGATTACCCGTTAATGATATTTACATTTAAGAGATGTGAGGGAGTCAATTGATGATGATAATGGACCCCAAGACACCTAGTATATTCTAGTGAGTGTGAATATATGACATTATGTTGAACACTCGTAGAATCACTCGATTAGGAGTCAATAATGTTTACCCCTTCTCAAACATAAGGAAAAATTTCCACTGATGACTACAATCTCTAGGGTACTAAGATTTCTAGACTCACTTCCTAGATAATGAGTTGGAATTGATATTAAGGAATCTGTCGAAGGAGGGAATTAATGTATCCACCATGAATCGACATGAAATTAACATTGAGAGATTTGATAAAGAGATAATATCACCAAGTATAACAAACCGACACAGGGATGACTGGCATACAAGGTCAATGGGACTGAAAAATGGTTAATTCAGACCAACATTCCCTTAAACATACAATAGGACAACTGTGTGAATAGGAAGCATAGAATCGAGAACACCATATAGACCATACTAAAATCACGTAAGAGGCATCAAATCACCCTCCATGTTGAAAATAAGAGTAACCTTTACTGTGAAAATTTAACAAGCCTAAAAAAAGTCAACTCGGATCTATGTTTGATATTTAAAGAGATTAAAGAAAGGAGAGAACGATTCTCCACAAGGTGCCTCTTTTCTACATCTTTAATGAGCCCAAAAAAGGATAAAATGAAACTCAGTGATAAAGAAGGAGTGGTGCTAGTGGGTTTCAATAGGTTCCTTTGCACATGGAGCCAACTGGGTGATAGGTGGCAAAAGTGAAAAATCATGAGCAAAAGGAGACCACTCATAGCAGTAATTCTCCCTAGGTAGGATACTGCAATAGGAAGTGAAGAAAGGTATCAGGATAGTATTTGATTGCAACTACGAATGCATAAGCATAGTGAGTGAAGCAAGTAGCAAGAAACAAGCATCATGAAATAAGGAAATAAGTGTGCATTACCATATAAGCAATAAAAAATTGGGAACCCGAAAGGAAGGCCATAATGATAATGATGAGAGAGATAAATGAGGCTTAATATTCTTGGATTCATGGACTAAAGGGGTTCCCAGTCCTACCATAGCATCATCATGGGAACCAAATAACAATCCAAGTGCTAATATAGGGTACCCATCTGGGGAAGGTTTTTTCACCATATTTGTTCCTATATTTATCACATTCCCATTGTCCCATCAAGAAGAAAATTAAAGAACAAAAGTAAGAAGATGTTGAACAACGATCACCAATGGTCACTTTGCTTAAGAGTTATTAACTATTCATGGGAAGTAACTAGTAAGGGAAATAGACAGTGACCCCTCTATAAAATGGCCTAGATGCAAACATGTAGCTCGTCATGACATATATGGACCATCAGAGGCCTCAGAATATGCAGTAGACATAAAGGTGGGAATTTACTGTCGATGGACTAGATAGAATCATGCAACTTGTAGAATTATATCTAGTCCACTTCAGACACTACGAGGTGCGGTTAAATGATCATGATTCCCATCAATGGCCCAAATGAAATGGTGCATCTCCTCAGACTAAAAATTGACTACTGCATGCTCTAAGAGAAGTTGTCAAGTTAAGTAGTGTTCCTTCTCGCCAATGTCCAAGATTAAAACATGCATCTTTCCCAATATAAATATGAATCTAAAGGGGTGATTTCATGCAAAATCATTTAGGTTCATCCTAACCATCAATGGTTAAATAAACTTGCCACAAAAAGGAGATAATATCCCCTTGCACCAAAGGAAATAATTTGTATGAATGGATTTCTCAGAGTAGTCTCAAGTGTTCATTATAAAATGTTCATGCCAAAGCCTATGGTGATCGAGGAGAACTAAAATTTTTAGAGTAGTAGTTGTAAAAATCATGCAACAACATGATTATTTAGGTGATCAAAATTTTATCTTCTCATGTGAAGTCATAGCTATTACAGGAAGTATAAAGTGTTAACCTTGAAAATGTATACCAATTCAACTTCGCAATCTCCTTCATGATCTAGCTATCTCATCCACACACCCTTAGATAATCATTCCCTATTTTACAGATATAAATTCCTTTATGATTCACTCTCCTATCATGTGATTTCCAGCATGGAGGATCCCCACCCAATGGATGAATCTTGATTCATCATGTTTTATAACTGATCTAAATCATCTGTAAGACATCTCTTTTTGTCTATATATGTAAGGTTATGCCACCCGCAGTTCATAACTTGCTTCTCTAGCTAACTATTACTATATGGATCATCTTTTGGTTTTAGAGAATTTAATCTCTTTAGCACTCGCAATGTTTTCATTATTGTTGTATGAAGCATTACATTGAAAATATTGTCTCAATCGCTTTCATGCAAATCTTCCCATTGATCACTCCAAGCCACACTTGTACTAAATAAGCCTTTCATTGCTTCACTCTAGATTGGGATTGCATGGATCATACTAAACAAACATTTCGAGAATCGTAGTGGTTTCTCAACAATAGTATCCCTTTTGTTCTTTCCAAATCACACTCACTCAATCTCTCTCTCTACTTCTGCATCATAATTTGGGAGTTTGAGAGAGTAAATAGAAAATGTCAATGTAGGTCCACAAAATCCTTGGGTGTCAGTGCTCATGCTTCATATTACTACTGTGTGTCTATTTGATACATAAAGGTTTTCTCTAGGAAGGATGGTATTAGATTGGGTCTATGAATACCTGCCTCCATTCTACAATGGAACCCTCAACAATAAAAAAAATTTGTAAACCAAGCTTCTTCTACTGAGTTTGTCTCCTAACACACCGTAATTAGGGAAAATGCAACTTCCATTATTGTTTTCCTTTATGCAACCTTTCATAGGGTGGATTATGTTCGGTGATGATGTTGATTAGAGAAAATCATACTCCACATTGTTGTTCAGTACAAGAATTGGTTTTTCCCTTCAACGACCAGATAGAGAGAGACGAAACAGAATTTAGGGGTGGTGGATAATGAATACTAGGGGTGAGATGTCTCCAAAAATAAGTTACGCTAGACACAACAAAATATGCAAATTATAGAAATGAGGCAAGTCCATGTATCCATTTTTTAAGGGAATAGTGAGCATGAGAAAACATACTTAAGCTCATATTGAAGAGGCACACCAAGGAGTTTCATCATTTTTCATGAGTTTTGGAGCTAGGAAAAGTGGCCAATATCTGTCACATTAGTCTGTTCTCCTCTTTCTTTCCTCAGTTTGCATATCCTAGGATCGATGAAAGTATATTGTTGATTTAAAATCCAATAGGAATGGGGTAGAGATAAATCAATACCCTCTGTTGTATTCACTATTATATAAATTAAATAGAAATGTTGTTCTTTGGGAGACCCTAGGACTAAGGCGAGATTGCCACTGGGGTTTTTGAATTAAAAGTGGTTTTATTTTAATGTTTGAGATGTTTTTATTTGGGAAACTAGGACCGAAGTGAGATTACCACTAGTTGTTGAATTAATGGTTTTTTATGCATGTTTTAATGCACTTTTGAGACATTATGTCAAGTCTTCATCTGATGTCCTAGAATTGCACAGATCTAAAATTTACCTGCCTATGTAATTTTCTAATGGTATCTAATATGCATATAAAAGGGAATTTAAAACATACTTTGACAATTGAATGTGTTTTATGTTTTTTTTTCTTCCATTATGAGAACTGGTTATGATTACGACACTTGTGAGCTACACTTATTTTCATTTTTAATGTTATATGGAATACTTGTTCCTCCTTTTCAAATAGAACACTCATTTATGTTTTTGTAGCGGTTGCTACTTTCCATCGAGCACCTTAAATTTCAGTTGTAAATCCATTTTTTTAATGCATATATGAAAGGTACCTTGGATGACAAGCTATGATTCACACCTCCTTATTTTTTAGGGTTCCCTCCCTTGGTCATGGGATTGGAGTTTTGACATAAAGTGGTGCAGTGATGGTACTATATACACATCCTTGCTTGGCATTTACATCTTAACTAGAGCCTCTTTTGTGATATCCAAATTTGTGTTTGGTATAACTACAGAAGAAATCCCAAATTCAGTTGTGGTACAACCTAAGGGACTCAATATAGGTCTATTTTTGTAGATGTTTAACAAGCCTAGAAAAGTAAAATCGATTCCTCCTTCTATTTTTAACGAGCTCAAAGGAGAGAGGAAAGATTAATTGTAATAGTACCCTTTCCATGAAAATTTAATGATACTGAAAAAGTTAACTCATATTATCTTTGTTTTTTAAAGAGATTAAAGAAAAGAGAGAACATTGCTCCATAATGTGCCTTTCTTGTTTAGTTTATTGAGACCAGAAAAGGATAAAAGGATACTCAGTTAGAGAGAATGAGTGTTACTAGTGGATGTTAATAGGTTCATTTTCCTATGTAACCAACTGAGTGAGACACAAGTATAGAATTAGGAGAAGAAGGGAACCACTCATAGTAGCAACTTTCTTCCTTGGTAGGTGTTATACCTCATTTTTCCATTTTTGGTCATGCATGATTTACCACCATGAGAACTGTGAATTGCATGACCTCCTAGGTGTGTTAAACTCATTATAAATTTAAGTTGGAGAAGTCACCTAACTTCTTAAATCTAAATTCCACTTCAGCTAACCACTTCTAAACATCTATGGAAGAATTTCCGCGCCCTATTGAACCATGGAGGCAAGAAAATTTCAAATTTACATGTTCTTCTCAACTATAGAGGCGCAGAAATTACAACTATTTTGCGCCTTGCTCAGTGTCTGGGGCGTGATAATTTAGGTGAGTTAGTTATCCCTTATATATAGGGTCCCTTATCTCGAGAATACCATCATACCTTCGATATCCAATCTTGTTTTTCCTTGTAAATAATATTGGGAGTTACGTGATCCATATTATCCTACCTATATCCACATCTTCCTCTCTTGATCCACACTCTTCTCCATGTTGGTTGGGATCTTTCACCCTATATCAAGGCCATTGCTCTTTGGTTTTGAGATTAGACATGTTGAATCAATCCCAGTCGACAGGGGTTCACATCACTGTCGAAACAAACCCACCGTGATCTCCCTGAGCACTGGCCTGGACATGTGAAAATCCTCACAGCAGATCTAAGAGATGATGTCTACCTCAAAAAAGTAATTATGATTAAGCAGGAAAATAGAAGAAGAGTGAACAATACAGTATAATGAGCAATAGAATAATATGGTACAGTAGAACTCAGATAGAAGCAATAATACTTCACACACACTGATTAATTAATCATAGTATGGACAAATAAATAGTATAATGGAGAGAGGGTTCGAATGCCTAAGGTGGAAATTCAAAGTATCCTCTCAGAGTGATCACAAGATCAATAGAGTGTCATTGGAGCACAACTAGGTGTCCTCATGATCATCGGAGCGCAACTGGAAGTCTTAATCATCATCAATGGAGTCATCAATGCTCAAGTAACTGTCAACCATCAATCAAACTAACTCTCGTAGGTGTAACTGAGTGTAACTCAATGTAACTAAGTGTAACTGAGTGTAACTGACTGTAACTGACTGTAACTGAGTGTAACTAAGTGTAACTGACTGTAACTGAGTGTAACTGAGTGTAACTAAGTGTAACTGTGTGACAATTGGACTAGTAGGTGAAGAAGGGCGAGTTTCTCCCTAAAATCAAGGAATAAGGGCGCATTAAGCAACTGGAGGGCTAAAAATGAATAGTGAGAATCTCCTGGGGGCTAGCTAACTGAGGGCTAGGTGTTGGATTGATGACTGGGATGCATGCAAACCCTAAAGGTGCATGCGTGATTGAAAATGTAAATGATCAAAATACTGGTGGGACTATGTCATGTCCCAAATTTGGAATTGGGTCACAATGGCCTAATCACATTAGCCATATTCATTAGAGTTTGTAAAATTGGTGTTAAGGGTCAAATAATTGCCAAGGAGGAAAATTACTAGTTTCCTAGGTTTGGGGTGGAAGCTTTGGGATTTGGAATAAGGGGGATAATAAATGATTTTTAGACATTATAAGGGTTCAAGTATTTAATAAATAGAGTGAATAAAGAAATTCAAGAGAAATCCTAGGTGACAAATGGTTTTGGAGACATATGGAGGATGTGGGACCCACACTAGCTTGATTTTTCATAATACATGGTATCTCTCTTTTGCAAATTCGAATTAATGGGAATGTGAACACTCTTGGGTGAGTTGGTAAGTCATAACACATGTCATTGAGCATATTAGGTCGAATTGGGAAGGATTGGTAACCTCCATGGAAGATAAAGAGTCAAAGTGGAAGTTTGTGGACACTTGGGCTAGATTCCCTAGCCCCTATGACACCAATGATGGAGCATCTATGACAACTATGACAAATTGCGGACCTGACCTCTAACATCTGACCACTATGACATGTCAGCCCCAAAAATAGGCTCAAAGAAGGCGAATTTGGGAGTTGGAGAATCCAAAGAGACTCAAAATCGAATTTGGGAGAAGATGGAAGGTTGGAACTAGGAGACAAGTGGCAAATGTGGAATATTTCCTAAATGGAAATCTATTGAATCTATTGAGATGATTTCAACCCTTAGAAGGCTAATGTTGGTTATAAAATGTAGAAATGAATTATGATAATGGATTTTGATCATTTGTAGAATTTGCAATTGCATTTGTGAAGAGGGAGAGCTAGTGGATGACTAGTTTCTTGCCTTAGCCAATTTCGAGGGTGAAAGATTCCCATCCAAGTTGGAAATTGGAAAGGCCATTCAGACATTTCATTTGGAGATTTAATGGAGTCTTTATTTTTAGGTTTAAGCTACAGGGCATCTCATGGTTTCTTCTATTGCAGCTCGCTCCTTCAACCATTTCCAGTTTTGATGGCATATTCTTGATCCTTGAGGGAGGGCGTTTTTGGTGAGCTATTGTACTCTTTGGGGGAGATTCTAATGCCCCATTTATTTTTTAATATGAATTAAATACTCTGTTCTTCATCTCCAAAAAGTTTCAGGTCGAAATTCCAAGTAGAAATGTATAAATCTCATTTTTAATGGAAGAATAATGCCATTTCCCCACTACCTTGTTGTGAGCCAATGTATTGATAATGATTTCGAATGAATGGATGATTCTCTGATATATTTGTGATAAATATACTTCCATGGATGTCTTATACAAGTTTCATGTACTGTACTTGAGCATTTGAATCATTTTTACTCAATTTAATTGCATTGGGAGAAGAAATAGTGCCATTTCCCCAAGGGTCGAATTGGGGATTTTTGCAGTTGAATGGGAGAGGGTGAGAACAGTTGTAATAAACCATTAATGGTGCATATGAGACCTTAATAATATAATTAACACATTACATACCTCTGTTCATAAATTTGAGTGGGTTTGGAGGCATTTGGGAAGGCATTTTCAGTACTTACCTTAGGGGGATTCGAACCCCAAATTACTAGTAAAATTGCATACTTGGTCCAGAATCTTAAGAGAGTTTTCAGAGGTCTTTTGGTGGCCATATGTTATCCCTGAACATCATATTCAATTCCTAATATCATTCATAAACCTTCCTTGAAGATTTGAAGGCATTTGGAGTCAATTTGAGACCTAAAGACCAATACTAGTCAAAGGGAAATCACTAGTAAAGTTACCTACATTGACCAGAATTGAAAGAGTATTTGCAGAAGTGTTTTAAAGGTACAAAGGAATCCCTGAAACAAATATTTATGTTCTAATATCATTCATATACCTTATCAGAATATTTGGGATCATTTGGGGAAAATTTGGGACCTAGAGATCGAAACTAGTCAAAGGTCGAACCAAGGAAAAAAGTGGAAAATTGCAATTTTAATAAAATTCCTAATAAGGGACATTACAGTGGTATCATAGCATGGTCCTTGCACCTGTGTATTAGGTACATACATTCAAGAATAATTGTCAGCCATGTCTTACTATTATGATGAATTCTATGAGTACAATTCTTATGAGGAATATGCAGATGCTTATGAGCAATATGAAGCGGAATGTGAATGGTATGAGGAAGAGATGCCATCATGCAACACTTCTTACAATTTCAAGAGAAATGAAGATTATTCTTATGACTTTAAATCTGATGAGTATGAGTGTGTCACACCAACCAAGGATAATTCTATGAGTGAGTTCCAAAGATGGAGAGCAAAATATAAAACCTTGCCCCAACAATATCAAAAATATCAAGAATATCTTGCTTTTAGCAAAAATACACAAAATGCCATGTCTTTTGAGTACTATGCTGAACATGTTTTTGAAAATAGGCCCAAAAATGAAGATTTGGAGTTAGTGAAGAAAGGTTTATGCCCTTCTTGTAAAAACCCTTGGAGCGAGTATCATATATGTGTGCATGAAATGATGTCCTCCTTGAGGAGAGCTTTTGAGATTTATTCAAGAAGAGATTCCAAATATATTGATCCTAAGGAAAACAAGGGGAAAAATGCATCAGATTTCTTTAAGGAGCAAAAGGAAGAGACATCACAAGAGCATGAAGAAGATTCTATTGAAAATATGAAAGATCATTTCGAGACACCTTCTAGCTTAGACATGAACCAAAGAGCATCTACTGATGGATGCTTAAACTATGAAGGAGTACCTACTGATGGGTGCTTACACCTCTATGTTGGTGACATAGAGATCAATTTTGAAAGTGTTTCTACAAGTACAAGTTTCATTAAGCATGATAATGAATACGTTGTAGTAGTTGAAGAAGAACCAAGATCAACTTCCCCATCACCACTTGAGCTTCATGAAGTTGGTCCAAGCAAAATTGAAGAAGATGAGGAGGTTCATTTGCAAGAGCCTCATTTTCTTGAAGGGTCCTTAAAGATGAATGAAAATAAGATCCAAGAGTCACTCAGCATTCTCCATGACACTCAAGCATTGGTGTCAAATTATTGTTGGAGAGCTACTTCATTGGAGGAAACATCCTTCCTTGAAGACATGGAGAAGATTCAAAGAGCAATGTGCCACATCAAAGGTAATTTCATGTCTTTGATTTTTTATAGAAACCATTTGTTTGAGCTTAATGAATTGTTACATGATGCATACTTGAAGAATAATGAGGATATTCATAAGCTCACAATTCAAAATGATCAACTTCTTGAAAAGTTGCAAGATACTTGTTTTTCCTCCTATGTTTCATATTGTCAAATGGTAGATTGTTTGGAGGATTCTCATGACATGGTGGATCATGAGAAATGTGAGAATTTGAATGTGCTTAATGTTTTTGAAGATGAACTTGAAGAGATCCAAACACTTGATGTGGTGGAAGAGGAACTTGAATTGTCTCTTGATGAAGCTTATGCAATTTTTAAAGAAGAGCATGATTCCTCTACATGGGAACCCATTTATGACAAAGGTTTCCCACTTTTGAAGGAGTTGCATGATACTACCCACATGGATCCTTCCCATGAGGAAAATTCTACACTTTTTGATCATTTGGGTGAGTTAGTTCATTCTCCTACATCCTACAATTCCATGTTTTGCAGTATTAGTCTCAATGAAGTATGGGTGAAAGGGTTCTTTTTTATGGTGCCACATGAGGAGTATGGAACTCCTAGATTTACATTTTATGATGACATGGTTGGAGCACATTCTTATTCACATTTGCAGCAGCATCATTTTTCACTTTATGATGATTCACATCTACATGTATGCACCTATGATATGGATTTGAGTCACTTGAAGACTCATGGTTTTTCTTGCTCAACACTGGGTTCATTTGTTGTTAGAGAAACTTCATCCAACACTTGGGTGAATAGATTTATGATGGGAGAACATTTTTGTTGGCAGCCACATGCTTTGTTACATCTTTATTATTCACACATTCATGGATGTATGGGTGAGACTTCTTTGAGTCATTTGAAGTCTCATTGTTTTTTCTGCTCATTATTTGGTTCAGATTTTAGTGGAGATTCTTCAATCACTTCATGGATGAACGAATACATGGCTGAATATTTTGATGCATATCATATCCTTTTGGAGCAACATTATAGGACATGGGATCCTCACCTATGTCATTTGAGCAGATTTGATTGGTAACTTGAAGCTTGTATGCACTTGGAAAATGGTGGTCTACTTGCTTGGAGGTATAAGCACTTTCATGACTCTTTGATGAAGCATATCTTTGATGTACATTTTCATTATGTTGTTATGTACTTTTATGATATATATTTGGTACTCATGATGTTTGGAAGAATGCATACAAGAAAATGGGATCCAGGAATCCTCTTATCTAATGGTGTAGGTTGGAGAGCACTCTTAATTGTTGGGGTGCAATACAAGCAATGGGACCCTGGAATAATTTTTGTCTCATTGGTTTCATTTTTTGGGGGGAAGCAAGAAGTATGGGAGATGGATTCCCCACTTAATAAAGTGATTTTAATCAGAGTAGTGCAGCATCAAGCATGGTAGTTCCTCTCTAAAATATTCATGGAAACTCAAAGACTCAAGGTTTGGCAATTCAATGGCTACTTCAAAGAATTATACAGAAAGCAGGTTCTTCAACACCCATGTTTGAAATTGCTTGAGGACAAGCAATATTGGGAAGGGAGGATTTTTCATGTCCCAAATTTGGAATTGGGTCACAATGACCTAATCACATTATCCATATTCATTAGAGTTTGTAAAATTGGTGTTAAGGGTCAAATAATTGCCAAGGAGGAAAATTATTAGTTTCCTAGGTTTGGGGTGGAAGCTTTGGGATTTGGAATAAGGGGGATAATAAATGATGTTTAGACATTAGAAGGGTTCAAGTATTTAATAAATAGAGTGAATAAATAAATTCAAGAGAAATCCTAGGTGACAAATGGTTTTGGAGACATATGGAGGATGTGGGACCCACACTAGCTTGATTTTTCATAATACATGGTATCTCTCTTTTGCAAATTCGAATTAATGGGAATGTGAACACTCTTGGGTGAGTTGGTAAGTAATAACACATGTCATTGAGAATCTTAGGTCGAATTGGGGAGGATTGGTAACCTCTATGGAAGATAAAGAGTCAAAGTGGAAGTTTGTGGACACTTGGGCTAGATTCCCTAGCCCCTATGACACCAATGATGGAGCATCTATGATAACTATGACAAATTGCAGACCTGACCTCTGACATCTGACCACTATGACATGTCATCCCCAAAAATAGGCTCAAAGAAGGCGAATTTGGTAGTTGGAGAAGCCAAAGAGACTCAAAATCGAATTTGGGAAAAGATGGAAGGTTGGAACTAGGAGACAAGTGGCAAATGTGGAATATTTCCTAAATGGAAATCTATTGAATATATTGAGATGATTTCGACCCTTAGAAGGATAATGTTGGTTATAAAATGTAGAAATGAAGTATGAGAATGGCTTTTTATCATTTGTAGAATTTGCAATTGCATTTGTGAAGAGGGAGAGCTAGTGGATGACTAGTTTCTTGCCTTAGCCAATTTCGAGGGTGAAAGATTCCCATCCAAGTTGGAAATTGGAAAGTCCATTCAGACATTTCATTTGGATATTTAATGGAGTCTTTATTTTCATGTGTAAGCTACGGGGCATCTCATGGTTTCTTCTATTGCAGCTCGCTCCTTCAACCATTTCCAGTTTTGATGGCATATTCTTGATCCTTGAGGGAGGGCATTTTTGGTGAGCTATTGTAATCTTTGGGGGAGCTTCTAATGCTCCATTTATTTTTTAATATGAATTAAATACTCTATTATTCATCTCCAAAAAGTTTCAGGTCTAAATTCCAAGTAGAAATGTATAAATCTCATTTTTAATGGAAGAACAATGCCATTTCCCCACTACCTTGTTGTGAGCCAATGTATTGATGATGATTTTGAATGAATGGATGATTATATGATATATTTGTGATAAATATACTGCCATGGATGTATTATACAAGTTTCATGTACTGTACATGAGCATTTGAATCATTTTTACTCAGTTTAATTGCATTGGGAGAAGAAATAGTGCCATTTCCCCAAGGGTCGAATTGGGGATTTTTGCAGTTGAATGGGAGAGGGTGAGAACAGTTGTAATAAACCATTAATGGTGCATACGAGACCTTAATAACATAATTAACACATTACATACCTCTGTTCATAAATTTGAGTGGGTTTGGAGGCATTTGGGAAGGCATTTTCAGTACTTACCTTAGGGGGATTCGAACCCCAAATTACTAGTAAAATTGCATACTTGGTCCAGAATCTTAAGAGAGTTTGCAGAGGTCTTTTGGTGGCCATATGTTATCCATGAAAATCATATTCAATTCATAATATCATTCATAAACCTTCCTTGAATATTTGAAGGCATTTGGAGTCAATTTGAGACCTAGAGACCAATACTAGTCAAAGGGAAATCACTAGTAAAGTTACCTACATTGACCAGAATTGAAAGAGTATTTGAATAAGTGTTTTAAAGGTACAAAGGAATCCCTGAAACACATATTTATGTTCTAATATAATTCATATACCTTATCATAATATTTGGGATCATTTGGAGCAAATTTGGGACCTAGAGATCGAAACCAGTCAAAGGTCGAACCAAGGAAAAAAGTGGAAAATTGCAATTTTAATAAAATTCCTAATAAGGGACATTACAGACTATAATAGAGTATAGGAATATCCTAAAACCCCCCCTTAATCCATCCTAGGCCCTGGTAACTAATACCAAGGTCACCCAATACAATGAATAATAACAATCAATAAACCAAGGAAGTGGGAAAATTTCATAGGACACATCCCCCCTCCTAAAAAAATATACTGTAAGGCACACACAAAAATTAAATGCTCCAAACTCAAGCAGGTGTGATGCTTGGTCATATGTCTGGAGGTATCTTCTTCTTGGGAATAAGTGGATCATGCTCAAAAAGCATGTGTTTGTACTTGCTCTTCAGTTCAAATTTGATGAGAACAAATCCAACAGTATGAGAATGATCCTTGAACCTGTGATTCGAATCAGCTGAGGTAGGATCAAATCTGTGAAAGTGCATATAGTCTTTTGTCTTCTCCTTCAAACCACCATGGGTGAGATTATGCCAAAAATAACTATTACATGTTTGCTTGAAATCAAAATCATATTTAAGACTTAAAAAATAGTTTCTTGAGATCTCCTTTGAACCAGCAGGGGTGAGATCAAAACTATCATATGCATGAGAAATTATCCCAAACAGTAATTGCTTAGAATCCAAATTAGATCCAAGACTTGAATCATGGTTTCTTGAGATCTCCTTTGAACCATGAGAGGTGAGATCAAAACCAGTAGATGCATGAGAAATTATCCCAAGCGAGCGACAATGGCCATATTCTTCAATGACCTTCTGAAAGCATGGAATTATGATCATATAGTAGTATAAAAGAGGATTTAGCCGGGGAGGAGCGAATGCATTACCTTCAAAAGCTGTTTTGACCTCCGAAATAATCATTTGATCATGATGCAAACAAATAGACTATGGTGCAAGAGAGGATTTAGGACCTTCTGCAATATCTATAGTGTGAGTTGGCACAGAAAGAGAAGAAATTTTGAGCATGAGTGTAGAATCTGCAAGTTCTTTGTCAACAACTTCAATATGAGATGATATTGGTGCATGATCTGAGAGACCATTAAGAGGAGCGAATGCATCACTTTTTTTTCTTTCGAACGGGTTGGGACCAAGTTCTTCATTCTCTCTGCCAAATTTTCCATCCAGGTGAGCCCATATCTCTTTTGGAGTCCATAACGCCTTTGGAGTTTCAACACCATTACGGTATTTGAATTGGAATCTCTTGCGTGCAAACAAAGAAAACATTATTGCTTGAAAGTGCATGTCACTTTTATTTAACCAGTCAATCTTCTTTTCAGGGGATTCGAACTCTCTTTCAAAATAACAATAAAAACGATCATGGATCTTCAAGTCTGCTATCATTCTTGGTTTCCATTCATCATAGTTGAGTGGATCAAGAGGAGTAATTCCTGATGAATACATAGAAGCTGTAGAGAACTTGCAAAAACAATATAGAATAACTGCAACTATTACTGCTGCAAAAATGCAGAAACTGCTGCAACTGCTGCACTCGAAATCTTGGTAATAACCTGCAAAAAACTCTCAAGAATGGAGATAAACAATACTGTCAACATGCTTTGATACCATGTGAAAATCCTCACAGCAGATCTAAGAGATGATGTATACCTCACAAGAGTAATTATGATTAAGCCAGAAAATAGAAGAAGAGTGAACAATACATTATAATGAGCAACAGAATAATATGGTATAATAGAACTCAGATAGAAGCAATAATACTTCACACACACTTATTAATTAATCATAGTATGGACAAATAAATAGTACAATGGTAGAGAGGATTTGAATGCCTAAGGTGGCAATTCGAATTATCCTCTCAGAGTGATCATAAGATCAATAGAGTGTCATCGGAGCACAACTAGGTGTCCTCATGATCATCGGAGCACAACTGGAAGTCTTCATCATCATCAATGGATTCATCAATGCTCAAGTAACTGTCAACCATCAGTCAAACTAACTCTGGTAGGTGTAACTGAGTGTAACTCAATGTAACTAAGTGTAACTGAGTGTAACTGAGTGTAACTGAGTGTAATTGACTGTAACTGAGTGACAACTGGACTAGTAGGTGAAGAAGGGCGAGTTGCTCCCTAAAATCAAGGAAGAAGGGCGCATTAAGAAACTGGAGGGATAAAACTAAATAGTGAGAAGCTCCTAGGGGTTGGCTAACTGAGGGCTAGGTGCTGGACTGATGACTGGGATGCATGCAAACCCTAGAATGCATGCAAACCCTAAAGGTGCATGCATGATTGAAAATATAAATGATCAAAATACTGGTGGGACTAGGATGGAGTATAGGAATATCCTAACAGGACAGGTTTTACCTCGTCCAGCAACACCTATGGAGCAGATGAGGTCTCACTTGAGATGTTCAAGGGAGAGTCGATGGAACCATGTTTCTGCCGAATGAAGGAGGATGTTTGCGGCAACAATTACTTAACTTATTGCGACATTCAAAGATAGATCTATGCATTCAAATTTAACATCATTCATATTCATAGCATTATTCAACAGGATCTTTCATCGCAACACATATAACATTAAAGCATTAGCTGCAACAAAAAAACATAGCATCATTCATGAATTGCGACATGCATTATCGTAAAAGATGCACAGGGAATTTCACCAATAGTTCCGTCATGTCATATTACTTCAGCAAAACCCTGATGTAATATCTCTATAAAACACAGATCTCACAGAAGCATAACAAGATCAGATCTCACTTTCACATTCAACTTAGGTTCTCCCTCTAGATCAAGCTCTCCAATACATATGGATCTATGACTATAAATAGGCTTCCGCCTTTACATTGCTTGTCCACTTATGTAACGTCCCCTTCCCCATAGAACAACAAGGAAGGAAACGTTAACAAACATACCGGGCTTTTGTAAATTTAGCCCCAATAATTTTGCACATAAATAACTAACATTTTAAAACTTCTCTATACAGATTCAATTCAATATAAACACAGCGGAATTAACAATACATATGCACACAGTTTTATCATGCATTCAACATATAAACAACAATCATTATTTAAAATGCTTGCAGGGCATAGAATTAACATCAAGAATACTTATCTCGAATTATAATGGCCCAAACAACTGGCTACGTGAGAGCAACGTTCCACCCAACCATAGATCTTTGTCCAGCCTGTATTCTTTCAGCTGAGAGATCACCCCCGAGCTGGGCTGTGTATCCACTAAGGAGGAACTAGATGGCTCCCTCACAGTCAAGGTTTCACTCAAACAGCCATGCTAAGCCAACACACGGTTGGGTTTCTCAAGCATGCAATAGGAGATGGAGGAGGATGCTAGTCTACTGAGCTCCAACCCAGAGCCACATACCCTTCAACTAGACTCGGCAATCCCATCCTCTATTCACACATCCACAATCGGATTTCTCACAGCTTCGTTCAGCAAATAACCCAAATCCGTCACTCGTTTTCTGAGCTGCAAAAACTGGGTTTTCCCATGGCTTTTGGGGTAGCTATTGCTCCCAAATTCGCCCCAAGGTTCCTACCAATGGATCCCCCATTGGATTTCTCTGTCCAATACCAAATCGGGACGTTTTTGGCTTCCCAAAACGTGGGTTTCCTTCAAGTCGCGATTTCTGGTTTTTCTCATTGCTGGGAGCTCGTTTTTGGTTGGGCAAAGATGTCCCATACTTCCACAATGGAATGGGGATAAGGATGGAGCAACCCCCAAGATGTAGAGTGACTTGTGGGACAAGCCAAAAGAGCCCATACCTTCCCATACGAATTTCAGGGCTGCCCATACTCCATCAAAGTCATGGGCTGAAATCTCAACCACTTCCTTACAATTGGCATTAATGTCACCTAAGGAAGTCAATGGGTTCACATAATGACAAATGGAAACCTATGGGTCACTCCCATAGCCCCCTCACCACTCCCTAGTGGATACACGTGGCCCCTTCTCATTCGTTGCCTCCGTAGCCAACTTTGGACATTTTATATTGCCTGATGTTTATTTACATCCTATTACAATTTCCATGGCTTAAGAGCACATGGTATCAAAATATCAAATACTTGCCTTTTAAATAAAATTCGGCTTTCACTAGCGGGGCCTTGGCCTTGAGCTCCACGCTAGGAAAACATACATCACAAGTACACATTACATCCTAAGGGTCGAATTGGGGGTATTACAACTTATTAACAACTTCCTAACTGACACTTTGAGAAAATGACCCAAAATCTAACTGAGACGGTCCAAATTACCCAAAACCCCTCATACTGTGGTATAATTGACCCAAAATTACCTAACATATGGTCCAAATGACCCAAAAACCCGCATACTATGGTATATTTAACTCAAAAATACATAAGATAATCTCATTTATGCCCAACTCTCTGCCTTCCACAATATCTTCTGACTTGTGGCAGCATCAGCGATGTTGCGATGTTACCTTACCAAATCGCTTGCCAACAGGCCCCCAACACAATCTTGTGGCTTTCCCTCGAGCCATGTCAACTAGACATGGGGTATTGACGCGGAAGTCTTCATACTGTTGTTGAATTTCATTGACTCGCTACATGATTGTTGAAGCAATCGCCTTATTTCCCTCGAGGTCTGTGGCCAAAGGGTGGGCACACAAGTGTGTGTCAAATTTCTACTTTGCTTCCTACACCGCCTAGAGTGCAAAATCAGTGGTGGAATTAAGCTCAGCCCCAACATCCTAGAACTCATCCAACTATGCAGACCATTGTTTCTGGCATTCTTCTGCTTTGGCAACGCGTTGCTGCAAGTCCTTAATCTCTACCTTCTTAGAGACCTGCACCACCGGTGGCATGGTGCACATGGCGGTCTTCATTGTATCCAGTTTCTCTTCCGCCTCACGTCATTGCTTGGTCAATTGTTCCAACGACTCATCCTGGACGATGCTGCCGCAGAACAACGTAGTCTTCGCAGTGATCCTTGCTTCCTCCTGCTCTAACTCGGCTAGCTGAGTTGCGACTTCCTCAATGGCATTCTTCCATTCCTCAACCTCCTTCTATGGTGTGGCTAGCTTCAAGGTGTGGGTTAATGCCGCATTGTCCTCCCGCAATTGGGTGATAACATCCCCTAGCTTCTGTGCTTGATTGACTGGATTTAACTCTGCAATGGGCTTGAAGACATGGTTATAGGATTCCTCAATGGCTGCCTCCAATCGCGCTTGAGTTTCCCACAAGGTCATTTTTTCCACAGTTAGCTGATCATATTCCTTCTTCAACTTCGTGATCTCAACATCCTTCTTGTCCTGGAGGCTCTCCATCGTCTCCTTCAGCTCGTCAACCACCTTCCATGCTGCCGCGACCTTCCCTTTGAGATCCTCAGCTTCCTTGCAGATCGTTGCATCCACCTCCTGCGACCATATTAGTTGACTCTGTGCATCTCGTTCTCTATCTGCCAATTACTGACTGGCAACTGCCTGTATGCACACCAATGCTGGAGAAGAGAGTGCATTGATATTTATGGTCAATTCTTCGAATTGCTGCATCATGGTCCTGAAAGCGGCATCGTCGGCCGCAATCGCAGTCGATGGAATTTGAACATTCCAAACCCGCGGCTTAGTGCTAATTTTGCCGACTGGCTGTACCAATGCTTCTTCAGGTGCCTTCCTCAAAACCATATCACACAAGGAGTCCATATGAGCAGTGAGTGCATGGAAACCTTCATCTGTCTTGATTGTCCTCTTGTGAGCCGCTGCGGTGGATGCATCAGTGATTGCTTGTATTAGTCATCCCAACTGTACTTCAAACAATAGTGGTAGCCCACTGATTGTCAAAGGGTCCTGGTGCCTTTTTCTTCTATTTTCTTCAAGGGCCCGGTCACTATCGTCATATGTCGGTGTCTTTGCTAATTCTTGATCTGAGTCATGGTGACTTTGCTGGTCCTATGCCGATAGGCGATCATCTGGGCCTTTCACCGGTTCTCCAGCCTCAATCTCGACCAACCACATGGGTTCACTCCATTCCGGTGGCCAATCGTTCACAATGGCATCCAGCGCTTCTATCATTACCTTGTAAGGGGTCAACAACCATAACTTACCTGGGTCCCATCTGGCTTGCACATAAATGGCGTGCAACGGAATTACGAACACCATAATCTACTTAAACTTTGCCGTGGTTTCCTCCGATAGCCGAGGCACTTGTACTGCTACATCAGAAAGCATCTCCCCAAAAATACAGTACTTCAATGTATAGTCCCGGAGTCTCTCTTGTTCATGGACCCACCATAAATTTTGATATCGCACACGCAAGCGCTCTTTCACAGCTTCAACCTCCATACCTTGATACGTGTTGGGCTCCTTCCAAGCAACAAATGTGATCAAAATTAACAGCCACCTGTATGTGAAGGAGCCCTTCCTAGCTTGGATGGTGGCGGCATCCTCTGTCAACTGGTTTAGCAGAAACAATGACCAATTCATTTGGACGCCCTCCGCACATCGCACCATGCATGGTATGATCCCTGAATTGCACTGATTAGGTCGACCGCCCCGAACCACCTTGCAGAACAATATCTTGGTGCCGGTAAGAACCACCTTATCATTGATACTACTGGTGCGATACACACGACCATCTAGTTCCAACCCAAAGTTGTCCACCAACTACTTCACCCTCTTTTTGTTGTTCTCCTTCCCTCGGAAGTATTGTGATGGGTCTACCCCATCTTTGGGAAACCTGGTAATGGTCGCAATCAGGTCGACAGTGACCAGAATCTCTCAGTCCAGCCATAATGATTTTCCATGGAAGCAGGCCAGCAGCTACTTCACACAAGCACTAACCTCTGGCAATCGTCCAAAATGCGACATGTTAAAAAGGCCCAACAAGCCATCTTGGTTCAGCCCCTGTGCCCAGTCTTGCGGAATCGGCTTCCCTATGGTTTGTGATGCTAGCACATAGGGGTGCGAGGCAATTTTTGGATAGGCCAGCATGTCATGATCATCATACTTCATGCGCATCAACACCGGAACAATATCAGTGGAGAACTCCATTCCAGCAGGGAGTGCTAGCATCTTCAGTGAGTACTTCTGATTCTTGTTCCCCTTATGGGGTGGGGCACCCTGCCGACTAGGGGGAATATACCCAGGGATGTCAGCAGTGGAAAATCCCTCCCACGCAGTGGAATTGTCAATTCTCTGACTAGATTGTCCCGTTTGCACTTGAAACTCTCTCACTGGATGAGCTGAGCTGCCGCTTGCTCTGCGGGGACTCAGAATGCTGACCTCCTCTATGCTTTTTAGCGATAACTGAAATTCCAATCGGCATGTTTTCAACTTCTGCCTCAAGATTGATGTCTCTTGCAAACTCGACCTCTGATTCAATGACAACCGAGACGAAGGGAGACTCTACTTCACTGCTAATCTCAATTGTTTCTAGCTGGAATACCTCATGTGATGTTCTCAACTAATGGCTTCACCGACGTAATTAACAGACCCACTCAACGCTCAACAATGGCACTCTGCAAGTTCAACTGAACCTTGTCCGACTCACATACATACCCACTAAGCAACAATGATACTCTACAGCCCTTCACAATCACAATTAATCAATTGAATTCTCGTGGTGCCTTCTGACCAGATTCGACCCGTTCTTATAGCATCCAACCCGATCCTTCGTAATCATCACTAAATCCTACATTAACTCGGCTGAAATTCTGTCTTAATGATGCAAATCCACCGTTGATCCTGTCAGTCAATCGGTCGGATTTGCCATTAATGCCCATCATTCAAACCAGCATCGTTAATTAACTGTCTTCACTTTTGGCATTTATTGTTGATTTGACCCGGTCGTGACCCTGCCACTGTCATGTACTGCTCCTAACTTATGGTACTAGCCTCCCTGCCTGCGCATTCTTGTTTTTTTCGGTGCGCCATCCTGCCACCGATCAACCTGCATTTTTTTTTTTTCCGATGCGACTCACACATCGCGCTATTCCAAGCTCGACCGATAGGGCTTCAACCTACTTCCATTAATCAACTTTGGAAGCATCGCTCCGTCCAACTGCTGCAATTGTACTGCGCTTCCTGAAGTAATGCTACTGATGCGATATGGACCCAGCCAATGCATATGCAATTTTCCTGCATGTTTCATAAACTTGCTGTCATACAACAGCACCAAGTCACCCTGTTGAAACTATTTGTTTTTTATGTGGCGATCGCGCCATGCCTTCTGGCGATCCTTCTCCACACCTTGGTGGAATCTTGAGATAAATCAATCTTCCTCCAGCTTTACCAACTGTGCTAGATGTTCTTCTAAGGCCATTGCATCATTTAGGCCTGTCGTTGCCGCTATGCACAGACTTGGAACGATATACTCCACCGACATAATCGCTTCTTTTCCATACACTAACTTGAATGGTGTCTGGCCTGTCAACCTTTTACACATGGTGCGATATGCCCACAACACTGCCAGGATTTTAATATCCTAGTCATCGCGGTTCGCATTGCACACCTTTATCAACGTATGCTCCAATATCTTATTAAAAGCTTCCACTGTGCCATTTTCCTGCGGATGATACGGCATACTCTTCTTATTTTGTATTTGTAGTTCCTCTGTCAATGCGCTGATGGTGCGATTGAGAAAGTGGCTGCCTTGATCACTAAACAATATCTTGGGGCAGCCGAAGCGAGTGATAATGTTTTCAAACAAAAACTGTGTGGATGTGGCCGTGGAGCAATCTACAACTGGTGCAGCCTCCACCCATCTTGTCAAATAATCTGGCGCCGTGATGATGTATCTTGCACCAGTGCACTTCCCTGGGGGATTGATTGGTCCCACAAAATCCACTTCCCATTTGTCGAAAGGCTGTAGTGTTAGCTAAGGCATCAACGACATCTCATCTTGCCTAGATGGTTTTCCAGTCCTCTGACAAACATCGCAGGATAGTGCATGGTCGATCGCATCAATGTGCAGTGTGGGCCACCAAAGCCCTGTGCAAAGCACCTTCCTGGAAGTTTCCCGACCGTCATAGTTCCCTCCAGCCACTCCGGCATGTGCTTCTGACAAGATCTGCACTTCCTCATGTGGCAAGACACACCGTCGCAATATCTCATCTGCGCCCATCTTGTATAATTCTCCAGCGATTAGATGGAAGTTTGCAACCTTGACTACCAACTGCTTCTTTTGACTAGTGGTGAACTCTTCTAGTGCGGTACCTATCGCCAAAAACTGAATGATTTCTTCAAAATAGCCATCGACTACTTCAACTTTAAACAGTTGCACATCAAGAAACCCGTCTTCAATGTTAGTTGGCTCTTCTCATGTTTCAATTCACAATAGATGATCAAGGCCAGCATTCAACTGCCCTGGCTTCACAATTACTTCAAAATCAAACTCCTGAAAAAGAAGTGACCATCGGCAAATCTTCCCCCCCAACACAGGCTTATTAACCAGGTATTTTAATGCGGAGTGGTTTGTGAACATCTTAAAATCACCCCCCAACAAGTAATGTCGAAACTTCTGCAGTGCATAGACGATTTCCAGACCTTCCCTCCCAGTAGTGGTATAGTTTCTTTCTGCGGATGACAACTTCCGACTGGGGAAAGAAATAGGGTGATCAAGATCCCCCTCTCCTGGTTGCGCCAGCACCATAGCGAGGGAAATCAATGATGCATATACATGGACATGGAACTCCTTACTCCAATTTGGAAATACCAATATCGGTGTCAAAGCCATCTTCTCCTTCATCTGCTCAAAACTATCTTGACATTCAGGGCTCTATTGAAATACCAAATGTTTCTTCAATAGCTTCTACATAGGGGCGATGATCATTGCATATCCCCTAATGAACTTGCAATAGTACCCAGTATTCCCCAAAGTCACCCTAACAACCCTTTTTTCCACACAATGTGACCCAGCAATATCCCAAATGGTGCACAAAAGATGCACTTCTTCAAATTCAGTGATATCTGGTGTTGTCAGCACTGCTCAAGCATCAACTGCAGATTGTCTAGATGATCACGGATCAAGCCATAGACTATCCAATCATCCATGTATACCTGCAAAAACTTCTGAATAAAGTCACGGAATGCAACAACAACAACCCGTGAGAAAATCATAGGTGCGTTCTTCAATCCAAACGGCATCACAGTATACTGAAAAAAACCCCATTTTGTCACAAAATTCATCTTGTGGCAGTCTTCCTTCGCAATGCATATCTAATGATAACCTGAGAACCCATCCATGAAAGAATACATCTCCTGGCCACCCACACCTTCGAGGACTTCATCAGTAAATGGAGTCGGAAAAGGATCATTCACGCATGCATCATTCAACTTCCACAAATCAATACAAATGTGCACCTTGCCATTCTTCTTGTCCTGCACCACCATAGGACTTATCCATTCTGACTCTTCAACTGGTTCAATGATACCATCATCCAACATGTGATCAAGTTTGACCTTGACCCTCTCCTTGTGTGGCGAATTCAACCAGTAGGGTCACTACCTGATTGGCTTAGCATCTGGTTTCAAGGGGATCTTCATCTCACCTAAATACCCAAAGATACCTTTCATTTCTAAAAAATTCATAGGAAAGAGGTCTTGGAATTCATGTAGCAAATCGGTGACCTTTCCCATCATCTCATCATCCCAATAATATCCAACATTCATGAAGTTGGGAGTGGCCTCCATCCCAATATTGATCTTACGGAGCTTCAATGGCTAGCTGATCGGATCACTTAGTGCATCAGGTGCTATCACATCATGACTCCCTTCCGATTCAGGAATGTTGACGTTCTGCAGATCATCGCCGTCTTTGGGCTCACCGGTGATATTGTAGCATTCCATCAAGGATTGCATTTGGCAGTGTGCATGCGGATCCGCGGGATATACTACCGGAACAACCTTCAGAACCACATCACGGATGAGCTGCAAACCATTATTGACATCAGGGTTGGCATCCGTGAAAGTGAACGTATGAGTGAAGCATACTGTCAACTCCGCCCAAGCGATAATTTCTCCTCACAACTCAACTGCAGTATACCATGAGCGCAACATCTCATCTAAAGTATAGATAAAGGCATGGACCCACTCATCTCATGGTCACGATGCCCACAATGTTTGAGACTCCCTCAGATGACTTCCAGGGTTATTCCGACCACCATATTTCCCTGTGTGGTAGACCTCGGTATCGCCAAAGTGAAACGTCATCAATCTTCTACACTGCGACCATTCATTAATTTATTTCTTTTGTGTCGCCCACCAGCATGCTGGAATAGCCTTCAGCGCTTGCTCCAATGCCAGCAATCACTGTGGTTCTGAAACTCGTTCCTCAAACTCTGTCAAAAATGCAGACAAGTAAGGCAGTGCTTCATATACTTGTAATGTGACCGTTTCAGTCGCAATGCGGCATAGATATTGCGTTATTAACCCACACTTGTGGAGCGATACCTCATGCAAGCAGTTCTGCCAGTGTTCTAACACATCATCAGAGTCGGAAGACGCAGAGCTCTCACTGCGCCATCCCAGCTCACCGTTGGCAGCTGGATGAATATAGTCTTCGGAAATTTTGAATGCATGGTCCCATCCAATGGGATCTTTGTCGTTTACTAGCTCAATATATCATTGTCCTTCAGTCGGATCCAATGGGGCTATGACTCTGAGATCATGGTTTTCAAAAGTCATTATCCACTACTTGAGGCTGATTACCGCTCCACTTTCATTATCCCATCTAATCCCCAACAATGCGGGATACAAGCTTCCTCCTTCAACCACTTCGATGACATCGAAGTCAACATAGGTTTTCATGCCCTCAATGTCCACCATCAGACATGGGACTCTCCCAATCGGTGTCACCTTAGCGTGATTAGCTAGTCGGAGCTATACAAGAGACCAACTCAATGGGGGACTCCCCATCTTCTACCATGCCTGCTTGGTTAAGATGTTGACATCCGAACCAAGATCCAAAATAGCTAAATCAACATCACAGACCCCAATTTGTATGTTCATGCGCATCTCCTTACCTGTCTTTTTCCGTTGTAAGGAGTTTACTGTAGTGCAACGTCCCCATTTTGACCCCATTGCATTAAATCGTAAATGATGTAAATATTGTTATTTAATCATGGTGAGGAGCTGAAGGCCAAGGCCCCACCATTGATTTATCATTTTATGTATCGTCAATTAAAAAAAAATCGATGCATATGGTTCTTGTGTTAGCTATGCACAATAGAAATTAAGACATCATGTAAAAACGAATTTTAATGAAAAACCCACAACTAGCTATGCAATGCAACAAGAGATGGGGGCATGATTCTACAAGGAATAGGGAGGGAAATTATTCAAACCCTTGAGCCAATAGATTTAATACAAATGTCATTGAGTGAACCCATAAACCCCCAACTACCCATTTTGACTTACGCACCCAATCATTTAATTCTTCCAGGAGTTGGTTGAGGTAGTTAATGCCTTGGGAATGAAGAGGTATGGCAGCCAATTTCGTGCATGGGAAAGCCATCAACCTGGAAAAATGTACTTTTGCTTCTTAGGAAAGAAAACACCCACGAAATGGTGCCCAAAGACATTCTTCACCCATGGCCTTTGCTCTCTCACGCAGTCTGAGCTAGCTGGGGCTTTCTCCTTCACGTTTTCCTTCATTTTCCTGTATTTTCCATGGTTGGGAACTCGTTTTTGTATTGCATAGTGTATGGGAATAAGGGGGTCATGATTTTGGGGTTTATGGAGGTCACTTATGCCCCTTGAATGCCCTATAATGTTTTCTAGAAACGATTTTTACTCTCCCAGGGTTGATTCCCCATCTACCCTTTCATTTTGGGTTGCCCACGTTTTTCTTCATGACTAGCACTTGTGATTTTGTTGTTATGAGCATCCCTATTTTGGTTTGAACTGCGAGCAAGAAATTAGGAGTGGAAGTGGACTTGAATTGGCTTGATAAACCTATTGAGGGAGTTAACCTCTCAAGAAGATTAAGAGGCCTGGCTACTCTTCTATGCACACCTTAAAAAATACTAGATTGGAAGGTATGGCCTGAGGGACTATGTGAAGGTACCCATACAGCTTGGGGGCAAACTGGTTCTCATAGAGATAGAGGTCATCAACACCCAACTTGATTACAATCTCCTTCTAGGATGAATCTACATGTATAAAATGAAAGCTGTCACTTCTTCAGTTTTCCACCTCATGATGTTCCCCCACGAAGGAAACGTAGTCAAAATCGACCAGATAACATACTATGATCCCAATGCCCATGTAGCACCTGAAAATGTTCTTCCCATGATCGAACAACTCATTCAGAGTGCACCCACATCGTTCATCTCCTCAGTCGGACCCGGGATATATTTGGATACTCCCATGACCACCACTTTTCCATCTATCCCACCCCCTCTCCGGATAACTGAAATATCCGATTTGTGCACCCTCTCGCACAACACAGAGCAGCATACTCCACAACCTCAACTACTGCCACAACCACCCACAGTGCCTAGTCATATCGGAACAACACCGATTCACACTATCCCATTCTTATTTCCATTTTCAGGAGTTGTCAACACGCTAGTAATGGCTACACTTAACCTCCCAGGGTTAACGTTAGGATTACCTATATGGTACCTACCTGCCCCAACCCCTCCACCGACACCGGCCGTTATTTTACAATCGATACAACCCATCAATATTTCGAACCATCCACCACCTGGCATACCAAACCCCCAAAACCATCCACCACTTGGTGTACTGAACCCCCAAAACCGTCCACCACCTGGTGTGCCGAACCCCCAAAGCTGACCACCTCCAGTAGGGGCCACTACATCAATCTCTAGTTATGTTCCCCCTCAAACTCGCTATAATGGGGGCAGAGGTCCGCAAACCTACACAATCGAACCCACAACTCGCACCCCCCTAGTGACTCCCAAATTAGCGAGGACTCCTCCAACAATTCGCATACCCCCCAAGTGCTCCTTGTGTGACGATATAGGCCATGCTACCCATTTATTTCCACATATACCGGCACTTCAAGAACATATGAATATGTTGGATGATGACACCAACGTTCCAGTTGTGAAACTAGAACTACCCCCTCAACCTCGCGATAAATCATTGCGCACAAACCACCCTTGTGCGATATGCGGCATCTATGGCCATTATTCACATCACTGCCCCAATCTCCCAAATTACAAAGCAGCACTATACGAATTGAATAATGCCGACCTAGAGATATCCCCCCCACTCATTGAGGAAATACTCCCCCCAAAATCTTCCCATTCAGAAGAAATCAATACCATTTATATGATTTCAACAACCTACAAGCCTGAACCAATTAATTTGATGACGCACTACTTCCGTAGCGATGAGGAAATCCTAGAAACACTTACTACACTAGACTACCCTTGGGAGGATATGCACCACCGATCATACTTCATCCCTGACGCATCTACGGCAAACCAACTATCCGTTGAAACCAAAGACTTCTTACCAACCAAGGTCAATTGGTTCAAAGATCCTATCCCAGCTCCAGAAGCCTTTGAAGAAGGTAACATGGCCAACATTTTTTCAATCATAAAAATCAACATCTCCACCCCCCCCCCCCGAAAAACCTGAGCTTATCTCTTTAGGTGCATCATGCACTGAAAAGGAAACCCAAGCCTATAAGACACTCTTCCAAGATTTTGTGATGTCTTCTCCTGGTCTTATACTGAGATACTTGGTCTTGATCCTACCATTGTAGAACATCACATATACACTTGGCCGAACATATCACCGATCCGCCAGAAACAAAGCCCCATTCACCCATCCAAGCTTCCAGCCGTCAAAGCAGAAATTGAGAAGCTTCGAGTAGCAGGTTTCATATACCCCATTGCATATACTGTTAGGATATTCCTATACTCCATCCTAGTCCCACCAGTATTTTGATCCTTTACATTTTCAGTCATGCATGCACTTTTAGGGTTTGCATGCATCCCAGTCATCAGTCCAGCACCTAGCCCTCAGTTAGCCAGCCCCCAGGAGCTTCTCACTATTCAGTTTTAGCCCTCCAGTTGCTTAGTGCGCCCTTCTTCCTTGATTTTAGGGATCAACTCGCCCTTCTTCACCTACCAGTCCAGTTGTCACTCAGTTACACTCAGTTACAGTCAGTTACAGTCAGTTACACTCAGTTACACTCAGTTACACTCAGTTACAGTCTAGTTACACTCAGTTACACTTAGTTACTCTTAGTTACATTGAGTTACACTCAGTTACACTGAGTTACACCTACCAGAGTTAGTTTGACTGATGGTTGACAGTTACTTGAGCATTGATGACTCCACTGATGATGATGAAGACTTCCAGTTGCGCTCTGATGATCATGAGGACACCTAGTTGTGCTCCGATGACACTCCAGTGATCCTTTGATCACTCCATGAAGGCTAATTCGAATTGCCACCTTAGGCATTCGAATTCCTCATGCATTGTATTATTTATATGTCCATTTGTGATTAATAATCTAGTATGACCGAAGTATTATTGCTTCTATCTGAGTTCTACTGTACCATATTATTATGTTGCTCATTATACTGCATGTATCACTCTTCTTCTATTTTCTTGCTTAATCATAATTATTCTCTTGTGAGATACATCATCTCTTAGATCTACTGTGAGGATTTTCACATATACCACCTAGGTTTCAAACCGAGTACCAGTTAATAAAAAAGTAGGCACCATCCGCGTCTGTACTGACTTCCGTGACCTCAACCTAGCTTGTCCCAAAGACAACTTCCCAACACCATTTATTGACCAAATAATCGATGCATGTGCGGGGCACGAGGTACTTTCTTTTATGGACGGTTTCTTCGGATACAACCAAATCAAAATCAGTAAAGAAGAACAATACAAGACCTCTTTTACTACCCCATGGGGCACCTTCACCTATAGTGTCATGCCTTTTGGTCTCAAGAACGCTGGATCCACATTCCAAGGAGCCATGACTTATTGTTTCCATGACCTGAATAACATCATATTAGTTTATCTAGATTACCTCACGGCTCGATCTAAGAAACGATCTAACCCTTTAGATGATCTCCGACAAGTCTTCTTGCATTGTCGAAAATAAAAAAAATCCACTTGAACCCACTCAAGTGTGTCTTTTGCGTTCCAGCAGGCTGTCTATTGGGTTTCATCATTTCAGAAAAAGGAATCACCGTTGACCCTCTAAAGGTCCAAGCCATAGTAGACCTATCATCACCTCGTACATTAAGACATCTACAAAGCCTTCAAGGCAAGTCCAACTTCCTTCGTTGCTTTGTCCCAGATTACGCCACCACAGTACATGGTTTCCTCCGTTTGCTATGCCTTCATACCCATTTTGTATGGGATGACCAAGCAGAAGGAGCTTTCACAGACTTGAAGAAAGCACTTACAAGTGCCCCCTTGATTTCTCCTCCAGATTTCACTAGAGACTTTACCCTTTCCATTTCGGCATCAGATTACGCCGTCTCTGGAGTACTCATCCAAGAAGACTCTCCTCACCAAGAGCATGTTATTTACTATGTGAGCCAAACTTTATCGGGCCCACCACTACACTACCCACATGAAGATAAAATGGCCCTCGCCATCATCTTTTCAGTACAGAAGCTACGACATTATATTCTCCTCAGCCATACCACAGTTGTGTCAAATTCCAACCCAATGATCTATCTATTGAATCGCCACCTTCTACAAGTCCGTGTTGCCAAATGGGAGATTATCTTATAAGAATATGACTTGACTTGTAAAACCCCGAAGAAAACCAAAGCACTAGAACTTGCTCAACTCATTACGGACCTACCATCTTCGTCGTCATCACCAACTATCCATACTGATATAATTGACGAACATTTGTTCAACATCTCGTCTTATGACCCTTGGTACGGCGACATTTTGGTATACCTTCGCACATAGAAGTTTCGACCCAATATCGACTGTGACGGATGCCATTGCATTTGTCACCATTCCCCTCGTTATCTCCTCTTGGGTTCGGTCCTCTATCGACGTGGCATCGACACAATCCTACGACAATGCCTTTCAGAAGAAGAACAGAACAAGTCCTTAATGACTGTCATAGCGGTGCCTGCGGCGACCATTTCTCTGGAATGGCCACCGCCCAAAAGATAATTCGTGCAGGTTATTTTTGGTTGTCATTATTCACTGATTGTATCACAAAAGTCAAACATTTCCAAAACTGTCAGCTCTTTGCACCCATGGCAAGAACCCCCCCCTTCCCCCCTTCATCCAGTCGTCACCGTTGGACCATTTTGCAAATGGGCCATTGACTTTATGGATTGAAATCCCACATCAGCTGGTGGCCATAAACACATTATTGTGGTTGTCGATTACTTTACTAAATGGGAAGAATCCATGCCTACTTACAACTGCAAATCCGACACTTCAACCCATTTTTTCCTCAACCATGTTATTGCTTGTTTCAGAGTACCAAATCAACTCGTCTCAGACCATGGCTCTCACTTCAAGGACTTTGTTTGGAGAGAATTGTGAATACTCCTTAAGTTTGAACATCATTTCTCCTCCTCCTACTACCCCCAAGGAAACGGCCAAGTCGAAGTTGTTAACAAAATTTTGAAGACTATCCTCCAGCGTACTATCGACAAACATAAATCCAATTGGCATCATATGTTGTTTCCCGCTTTATGGGCTTACTGCACGTCAACCAAAACTGCCATCGGCTTTACCCCCTTCCATTTGGTTCATGGCGTGGAATTTGTCCTCCCCATTGAGTGCCATATACCAACATTACAAATTTTCGTAGAACTCCTCTTGGATACTTCACTAATTGAAGAACGCTTACTTCTTTTAGAGCAGGACGACAAATATTGCCGCGCAGCTCTCCAAACAATTGAAGCTGCAAAGAACAAATCTAAACTCCATTACGATAAACATGTTCACCCACGAGTATTTAGTGAACGAGACCTGGTACTTGTTTACAACCAAGCCCATGACAAAACGGGCAAAGGAAATTTCAAATCTATGTGGCAAGGCCCATATATCATACACACTTGCCTTGGACATGGGGCATACCTTTTGACCGACTTAGAAGGAAATACCATGCGCAACCCCAGTAACGGGTTGTACCTCAAAATATTCTACCCATAAAGATCTCCTGGACACCACAGTCCATATTGTAGAATTTTTTAATTTATTTTTTCGTTGTAAAATTTCAAAACCTTACATTTTCATTTTTTCCTACTTGAACACAAATGGATCCTATTCCACTCTACCATATCGGCTTCGTCGACGGTGCAAGTCGTTGGTCTCCAAATCTCACTTTAGCAGCTTGGGTAATTTATTCCCCTTCACATGAGTTGATCCACCTCGACGGAGTGTGCATAGGTGCTGCCACAAACAACCAAGTTGAGTACGATGCCGTGACCGGTCTCCTGGCCGCTGCTCTCCAAATGGGCATAAGTCACCTTAGTGTTTTCATGGACTCCTTGCTCCTTGTTTCCCAGCTCAACAGTTGTTACCAGGTACGCAATCCCTGTCTATTTAGAAAATTCATGTGCACTAAACAAATGATTCAACACTTTGAATCCATTTCATTCACTCACGTCCCAAGAAATCTAAACAGTGTAGCAAACCAAATGGCTAACAACATTCTACATTGGCACATCAACCAAAACATGTAGGACATCATGACATGCATCACATAGGCATCAAAAAATCAAATAAAACAAAATAAATAAATCATCATAACATTGCATCCACATGCATAACATGTGCCTCCACGGGCATATAAAAAATCATAACATTGCATCCGCGTGCATAACATGTGCCTCCAAGGGCATCAAAAAACAATAATATTGCATCCATGTGCATCGAACATGCCTCCACGGGAAAACAAACAAACTACAATTACATTCACATGCAACAAGACATAAATGAAAAGACAAGATGTGCATCCAAGTGCATACATGACTATATACCAAAAACGCATAAATATATATATATCATGATAAGAGTCACAATATCAGGAGTACTCTCAGCACCCAAATATACAAAAGGTACACCAGCCGTACAAAATGTGTATCAACAAAATACATCCCCATGTGCTCCTCAGCATTTGGGGGTAGGTACAAGATCACCTAATCATCACGATAACAGGGCTCCTCTGGCTCCTCCAGATCATATAGCTCTTGAGCCCTCCTCTCAGCTGTCACTACAGCTACTCTCCGTGGGATCGATCTCCACTCACGAGGAGCATCGTAACAACGATCGAGAACATGCGGATCTAGATCCCTCCAACCATCATCTGGTACATCCACTAGCAGTGCCTCCAAGGTATCATGTACGTCCTCTAGGGATTCATCTCGCTAATGCACAACTCCTTGTACATGAGGCGGGGGCGTCGCTACCATGGAAGTACCACCACCATCACCTGTCCCCTATGGCCCATATGATCCACTGGAGGCCTCGAACCAACATCTTCCATGACCCACACTAAAACAAGTCAGTATCATATAAACATCTCTAGCTATACTCATAACAAAACATCTAAACATGATATAATAGCGAAATAAAAACAAAGACATACCGTCTAAACCCCAAGCCTGTCCTTGACCTCGAGGCATCTCAGGGTCTCCCCAGAATTCCATACCCACATATGGATAGTCGTCAATCACAATGGGAATCTACTCCCATTGATCATACATCTTCAACGAGAAGAATCGTCGAATGCCACCACCACCCCGGGGCATCATCTCCCCCAACTGCACCATCCGCAGCTCACTCCTCAGCCCCTCCCCAACCGGAACATGTGGCCGCAAGGTAGGTACCCACTCAAAAAAGAAACAACAGAGGAAAGAGGCATAACTAAACTCTCCTCCCTCCCAACTAAATTTGTTCAGCTCTCACCAAACAAAGGCCAGAAACATCTGGCCCCAAGCAAAATAGGTCCCTGTCAAGACACGGTGAACCATCATCATTCCCCCCCCCCCCCGACAAACGATGGGACGCCTGTGTACCAAACACCCGAAAAACAATAGCCACCACCGCTTGCATCTCTGGCTCCCACAAATCCGAGATAATCTATGCATTGTTCTGTGTACGGGCCCCTGGAATGCAAAATCTCTCAAGGAGATCCTCAATATCCATACCAACTGGAATCCTGGGCTGGGTGTCCTCTATCTCTCCCAAACGAGGCAAACCAGTAAGGAAATATACATCGGTCAAGTTGAGCTCTAGTCGCTCACCATGCATAATAAAAGCTACCTCCACTAGTGATCCGGATTTATGTGGGAACGAAACAAAAGATAGCATATACAGAATCATATACAAAGATATATTGCAAATAACACAGTGATACAGTAAACACATATTCTATTAAATAGCGGAAATAGAACAGACTGTAAAATACAATAGCTAGAATGGTGGTAGCTATCTCTGAGAAGAGATGTGGCCGCTATGCTCATTCGTGCCAAGATGATTATAAAGAGAGGCCGAAAGGGCCTATTTATCATAAGCATGAGGGAAAGAATCCCAAACATCCAAAAACCTAACCCTAGAAGATGAACCGTCATAAAGTCATGTGGGCCCCGTTTGGGTAAGTTAGTACATCAACTTCCCGGGGTCGTAACTTTTGCATACGATCTCCGTTTGGGGCGCTCGGTAGCCCGTTGGAAAGGTCTATCCGAGATTTACAACTTTCGACTGGGCCCAAATGCATGCCGGAGGCAACCATTTGGTCCCCCAAATCGCCAAAAAATGTCGTTTAGGGCCTCAAAATGGCTCCGGAAGTTTCAGGACCCAAAAAAACTGCTAAAAATAGTAATTTGCCAAAATTGCCAGAAGACTGTTTTGAGCCAGTTGGAAGAGGTGGGCCACCACCGATATCCACCTGGATCAATCCTCCCTCCTTAGGAAGCAATGGTCTCCATTGCGTTAAATCCCTTATCATATGTCGCGCTGTGTGTCGAGTTGAGCTCTTGGTGCGACATTTGCTAAAGTGGAAAGATTGCCTTACTTTGACATCTTCAGAGGGTTGTAATTGTTGTTGATGGATGCGCTGGCGCTGTTCAACAGTTTTGGTTGTTGTGGTATCCTTGGTATGCACCGGTGTGGATGGTTTCTTTCTGGAGGGGCCCCTTGAATGCGTGGCCTTGCACTGTAGAGGTACCCGAATAGGCGATGCTGCACTAACTTTGTGCTTTTCTTGTTTCTGCTGAGTAGAAGGATAATCTGTAGAGGTTGTGGATGTCTCCGCGATCTGATGTTCACCTTTAGTGGCAATTGCGAACAGGGAAAATTTCCCAGTGTGGGAGATTATCTTCCTTCCCTGCTCGTTTGGGGTAGGTGCAACTATCTCTGGTATCCGATAGAGTTGTCCTCCCAAAGTGACAATGACACTGCGAGGTCGTGATTCATATACAGCATGACGCTTCCACATATATGGTTGTCCTAAAAGAACATCACATACTTCAAGTGGGGCCACATCACACAATACCTCATCTTTGAAGGGCTTGATGCCATATGGTAGGCGACATTGGTGACTGACACGGATCCTTCGTCCTTGGCTTAGCCATCCAATGGTGTATGGCTGTGGGTGCGGCGTTATTGGTAGCTCCAATCTCTTGATGGCTTCTTCTGAGATCAGGTTCTTCTGGCTGCCGCTGTCCACAACAAAGTGTAGGGGAATTCCCTTCACCCACATCTGTGAGTGGAAAAGGCGCTCCTCTGCCTCCGACTCTTCAGGCTCCTCTGGCTGAATCTGTGTGGTGGCAACAACGGCACTGGGTTCTGCATCAATGATCTGCTTCCCTTTTTGTGCGGCTGTGAAATTAGGTTCCGAGTCAGAATCGGAACTGGGATCTGATTCTGAAGCTTTGATCTCAGCCACCAATGACTGTTTTGAGCGACAATCATCAGTGTTGTGCCAGGGGCTTTTGTGGAACTCGCACCACTTCTCGGTGTCCTTCTTTGTCTTTTCTTTACCCTTCTTCGCCTGTGGTTGAGACTGGTTGCCCTTTTCTTGCCCCGTGCTCTGCGAGCCAGAGTTTCCCTTGCCCTGCTTCTGCGCAGGTCCGAAGTCACGCTTGTTCTTTTGCTGAAACTTCTGCTCAATTTTGGCAGCATATCGATAGGCGGATCCGAGTGAAGAGATTTCTAGGAAATCCATCTCTGTTCGGATGTATCGGTGTAGGCCACTGCGATATTTCAGTACTAGGTGCCGCTCGGAGTCCTTGATACCTAGCTTTGTGCGCAAGGTATGAAATTTGTTGGTGTACTCCGACACCGTTTGGTCCCTCTCTTGATGTAGAATGGTCCATTTTGTGTACTGGTCATCATAGTTTCCAACAGGGTAATATTGTTCCTTGACGGCATCTATAAAAGAGGCCCAAGTGGGATTGGAATATTCAAACAATCCAGACTCGTCTGATGAGTTTTGCTCACAATAAGTTTCCCACCAATTTTTGACATGGGGGACGGCCTTAAGGAGCGCAAAGATGATCTTTTCCCTGTCGGAAAATTGGTGGACAGAGAAATACCCTTCTAGTAGATTCAACCATTTATCTAGGGCATCGGCATCGATTTGGCCTTCAAATAAAGGGATATCAAAATTAACTTGTACCTTGAAGGGAGTCGTATCTCCGAAATGGCTGCTCGTTGAGGGTGCATTTGCTGCTGTTGGCATGCGTTGAAGGATCTGGGCGAAATTATCCATCATCTCGTTCCTCTGTCGCGCGAGGGCTTCCTCGAGCAACAACTTGATAGGATCTACTGCTCCGTCGTCTCTCTTTTCTTCCGCCATGGGAGGCCGTTTCGGGCGGCGAGAGTGGTCTTCCTCAAGTGAAACTAGTTCGAGACCCAACTCTCTATATCCTGACCTCGTCGGGGACATGCACCGAGAAACAATCAAAGAGCAGACCGCTCTGATACCACTGATCCGGATTTATGTGGGAACGAAACAAAAGATAGCATATACAGAATCATATACAAAGATATATTGCAAATAACACAGTGATACAGTAAACACATATTCTATTAAATAGCGGAAATAGAACAGACTGTAAAATACAATAGCTAGAATGGTGGTAGCTATCTCTGAGAAGAGATGTGGCCGCTATGCTCATTCGTGCCAAGATGATTACAAAGAGAGGCCGAAAGGGCCTATTTATCATAAGCATGAGGGAAAGAATCCCAAACATCCAAAAACCTAACCCTAGAAGATGAACCGTCATAAAGTCATGTGGGCCCCGTTTGGGTAAGTTAGTACATCAACTTCCCGGGGTCGTAACTTTTGCATACGATCTCCGTTTGGGGCGCTCGGTAGCCCGTTGGAAAGGTCTATCCGAGATTTACAACTTTCGACTAGGCCCAAATGCATGCCGGAGGCAACCATTTGGTCCCCCAAATCGCCAAAAAATGTCGTTTAGGGCCTCAAAATGGCTCCGGAAGTTTCAGGACCCAAAAAAACTGCTAAAAATAGTAATTTGCCAAAATTGCCAGAAGACTGTTTTGAGCCAGTTGGAAGAGGTGGGCCACCACCGATATCCACCTGGATCAACTAGGTCCCAGAAGTCAACCAACTTGTTCAGCAGCTCCCTGACTGAACGCATGATAGAAATTTGAGCGAACTTCAGTAGTTCACCCATAACCAAGGCCGCCCGCACATCTGGGATCTCTCGAATACTCCCATCAATACCTCATCAATCTCCCTCTCCCTCCATGATACCAGCGGCCTCCTCAGCATCCTTCCAAAACAACCCAAAACGTTTTAGAAAAATAAAACAATTTTTTTTTCCTAACCAAGAGATCCCCATCGCGACTTTCGGCCCCCTAGCTACGATGAACATCATGGATTTCATCCCTCACAGCTGCGATGCTCGTCAGCCCTCACAGCCGCAATGTGCATTGCAGTTGTAAGCATACACAGCCAAATGAACATCGCGACTGTAGGAACCCACAACGGCGATGAACATCGCGGCTGTCGAAACCCACAGCCGCAATGCACATTGCAGCTGTCCAGCGCATACGCGCCATGTGAATAGCGGAAAAAGGCTCGAAACCCACGATATTCCACATTGGAAAGCCAACATGGAATATTCGCATCTTTTGAGACCCCAACTCTCAGCGAAAAGTAAATAAATTGAAATCCTAAGTGGTATACCTCCATATTTCACAGTGTCGCATCTTCACCACAAAAAGAGTTGACGACACTTCCCCTACTGCTTAAAACACCCAGAAGAGAAAAATCATGAGTGATCCTTGAAGACAAACCCATTCTGTCAAGAATCAACCCAGCTGAGACTTCATATACCTACACTACCGCGCCTTGCTCCAGCTTAGGTGCGCGGTAGTCCACACTACCGCGCTATGCTCTTTCTCTGCCATGCGGTACTACCGCGTTATGCTCTGTTTGAGAGGCGGGGTACTCCTTTTTTAGCCTTTTTTCCATGGCTTATGGGATCTTGATCTTCGAGAGATTTTTGAGGATTGGTGTCCCTGATTCGATCCTAACTCACTTTCTATGATTAGTAAGCCCGATCCACTAAACTCTCCCAAGATCCAACCTTCTCTCTTATTAGTTAACCCTACTACACACTATAAGAGAGAGACATTCCATGATAAAAGGAGGAGGACTCTTGGAGACATCAAACTTATGATATTGAATCTTTGTGGAGATAGCAAGAGGAGGAATCAATTGGAGCTGGAAGTTGGCTTGGATATCAAGCAACCATTGTATGTGACTTCAAGTTGGTAATAGAACATAACTTGTCTTGTTTCCCAAATCACATGTGTTGATTTTGTTTCAATTATATGATTTGTATCTATTATAGATTTAGATCCTAACTCATATTTCACGTTGCTAGAGAATCGTATATGCTTGTATCTTGGTTTCATTTTTACAAGTTCATTCGCAAGGACTTGGAAATTGGAGCAACCATAAAGACAAGCAATTGGATTGAAGGTCAATTAGATCTCTTTTGTTCCTTCTAGCAGTTTAATCTTGAAATGTATGTTTAGATCTAGGACTTCAAGGTAGCATTTGTTAAGTTTTGTCTTAGTTTAGAGTCAGTTAAAGTCTACTTTAATCTAAGAGAATTTCTACCTATCCGTAGGGAGAAAATTCTACTAACAAGAATGGTGACTCCGCTGGTTTGAACCCCATTTGATTGATTGATATCACTTTCAGTCATTTTTTATTATGATTCTTCTTTCTCTTCAAACCAGTATTGAATTTTGGTCTCCTTGACCTTTATTCTTCCCTCCTCTCTACATTTTTCCTCCCTCTATGATCAGTGAGTCTTCTGGGTCTGCAGCAACCCTGAAAAATTCAATTTTCTTTTCAAAAGTTGCGTTTTCCATACTTTGCAACAGTACTGCGCCCCCAGCACTCTCTACAGCGTGGTAGTACTGCGTACCCAGCACTTTTACCAGAGCGGTAGTGTACCAGTACCGCACTCTAGTCTATTCTTGCCACGCAGTAGTGTCTGCATATTTTCAATTTTTTCTTCCCTGCTTGGTTTCCTGAGTCATTTTTTTATTTTCTCTGCTTTAGTTGGTGTTTTATGTTGTCTATTACTATCCTGTTCATTACACAGTCTTTGTGGTGTGTTTATTTCTCTTGTGAGCTTGATTTTTTTATGAGTTAGTGGCATTATTTGCACATTGGGTCACCCCTTCAGTCTGATTGCATTCGCTTGATCTTCTCACCACAACCAAACCATTACTGTTGTTCTCTTTTACTGGATCGCGTATCTTTCATAATCACATTGTTTCCATTATTATCATTAAAATCTACATTGAAAATTATCATTGGAGAACATTTGTGTTGTTTGGGTTGAATTGGTCTAGCAATATTATTGTGCATTAGGAAGTGAACCATTTAAATTTGCCACATAAATCCTCAGTTTTTGAAGCATCCTAGTTGCAAGATTAGTGAATTGGAAAGAAGTGTTTATTTCAGTTTGGCTTTACTTACAAAAAAAACTTTTTTTTTTTTCTAAGTGGTTTTTAATTGCTTATGAAAGTTTCATGCATTTATGATCAAAGAACTCTCTCTCTTCCATAGCTAGTTTTCATCGAATACAAGGCTTATTTCGATTCATTCTCACTTGCATGGTTTGGGTCGTCACAACACCACCAAGTTTCACGTCCATTTACCCGATTGAGTAATAAAACCACTAAAATTAGTCTCCCTAACTAAACCAACATTAACCTCACTTGAGGAAATCAAAAGAATTTGGTAGTTAGGTAGGACACCGGGGATAGGCATCAAAATAATTCCCCCTTGTCATTTTCATCTGAGACATAGTTGTTGTCCTCTAGGGAACTAAAATCCTCTAGTATTTATTGACACGGTCACAGCCAGTTTATGGAGGGGCCTCCTGACTGTTTTTAACTTTCAGGGATTAAACCGCCGCAAGATTGAGAACCGGACTGACTCTGTGGAATTTCGCACTCTACTTAGCCCTAAGGAAACATCGATCATTGTCTTCCTTGTAATTCATAGTAATGCAAGGGTGATAAGGCAGAAGCGCCGAAAACCTTTCCCAATGTGTCATGAACGAGGTAGCTTAGTGACTTTTCTACTAGGGCTCTTTTACCCAGGATCCCTTTCGATAGAGGGATATCCTTCTCATATTGGTCTCTCACGTTGTATTGTTCGACTTGGATTTCATCACCTTGCGAAGGATATAGCTTGTTGAGGTCTCCAGCTCTTAGTTAGGAGTTTGCTTGTTATCTGATCTTTATAGAGGGTCATTTTTTCTTTTTAGTGACTGCTTGTTGGCATTCTGGCCTTTTTTTTTCTCAGCTCGCTTACTGAGATACTGGTCTTAGTATAGATTTTAGAGCTTGCTTTTTTGGCCTGCGAGCCTTGCTTTTTCTATGTCCCCTTTTGCACACTCGACTGCATTAGAGTTTTTGAGTTCTTTGTTACGAGACTACCTCCAAATTTCATATTCCTGCCATCATGTTAGAACCACCACGGATATCACGACGAGTACAGGGAAAAATCCCTCCACCACCACCGCTGCCACGGACCTCCGGTCCACCTACATCACGTATTCCCGTTCCTCCTGGCCGTGGTGTTGGTCGAGGGAACATTCCACCGTCGATACACACTACATCTTCAGTTCCGTCTGTAACCATTACTCACAGCACAGTCTCAGAACCTCTTGCAGTTTCTGCAACCACTTGTATATCTGAGATTCCCACTGTCACTTCACCCACTGTTATTCCAGATATATCTGCCATAGTGGACAACATTACAACGGTTGAATCTAGTACAACCCAAAATACTAGACCAAAATCCATCCTCCTACCTGATGTCAACACCTCCCTTCCACTAGAAACTTTCCACAATGACACAGACGGATCTATTGGCACCACCGAAGGATCCGACCAGGATATATCTGGTTTGATTTCAGTCCCGGATGGGTACGTCGAAATTATTGAAGACACTCAACTTCCTCATACACCTTTTGAACCTGACTATGGCTTTATCACTTCCTAGGTGGAGCTTCCTCCTGTTATCACCACGCCATCCAGTGTTCATCCACAGGAAACCAGTTCTTCCAGCAACATACCTTGTACCATATCTCTCCCCAACCTCCCTCCGGGACATGAGATCATGGCCTCCATTCAGTCTAGTATGGTTAGTCTAGAAAATTCCCCGTTAACGTCGGCACAGTTTAAACGGGACACAGAGAAAATGCTCTCGACGGCTTCTAGATATCCCCCTGTTACTCTTCCTCCTCACTATCGAGATCCCAACATCCCATCTAGCACAGAGTTTCATCACTCTTATGCAGACGGCTTTGGACCTTCAGATGTTACTATACCTATGTTCTCGCCGGACCCCAAAAACCCTTTTCAGGACATCAACCCGGACCAAGAATTTGATGGTCCTCCTATCGTTGAACACGCTATGGACGATACCCCCGATACCCCTCGGTTAAATTCCCCACATTTGCTACCATCACCCATGTTTGGAGCACATTCTATGAGGGATAACCCGATTTTTTCTCCGTCCTCGCCTGTCAGATATGGAAGACCCCCTCCACAAATCAGCACTTTTGGCGTCGCTGGCCAATCGACACTATCGTATTTGGCTAGTGGTGGAAGAACACCAAGTGATACTGCTGGATCTTCCATTTTGACCGAAGGTTCACCTTCAGCCACTATCTACACTATTTCAGGAGGTGGACAACCGACTGCCATGATCCCCAACTCCAACAACCAAACTCCTCCGGGCTGGCCATCAACCCAACCTACTGGAGGACAATCCTTTGTTGGGGACCCTGTACCTAGTCAACAACCCCCTCCTATAGGGCCATCCAACCCATCGGTCTAAGGTTAACCCATCAGAACCATCCAACAACCCTCCCAACCAGCAGCATCTTCTCAGTATGGTATGTACAACACACCCGACAGCGGACAACCTTATACCAGTTTTCCAACCAGACCCCATCTTCAACATCCCTCGTCAGGTACGCTTCCTTCTTGGGAAGAACCTCTAGTCCCACAAAGTGGGGGGTACTCATTATTTGGAAAATGGAACCCAGTTGGGGGGAAATCTCAGATTCCCCCCAATTTGAACTCCGGCTTCCCTTATCCTTCGGCTGCTACAACTCCACATAACCCATCCCTTCAATTTTCACATGTTCCTCAAGGAGGAACGAACCTTCCATGGACACCACTATCGTAGCCACCCCCCAACCCTGTTATGTGAAACCCTCCACTTAATCAATATAGTGGTAACATTCTTGGAACAAAACAACTCTAGGGAACTTTTCCCCAACCAGGAGCAGCAACCATTCCTGGGTTAAAGCAACCCCAGGGTACCATACCTACCATCCCCACTCAGCAGAACATCCACCAATCGGTTACCAATGCTCAACCGATTAACCAGATGGCTTACTACCCACAGAACTTCCAGCAGTACCCCGCGGGTAACACATATGGGTATAACACTCAACAGTATACTATGCAGTGCCCCCCATGTTTCTCTGCATCATACGATTATTACTCATACCCACAGACTAATCATCAACTTCCCTTTTTGGCCACGCTAGACTTACCTGATTTGTTGAGGCTCATTAACGATCCTATATGGCATGAACCTCACTTGCCACCCATTCTAGCCAAACTTCCATCGGACATTCCTAAGTTCAATGCTAAGCCTGGGGAAGACCCCAAAAACCACGTAATGACCTTCCATCTTTGGTGTTCCTCCAACTCCTTCATGGACGATTCCATTCGACTACGGCTCTTCCAGCGTACGCTTACTGGCACAACAACAAAATGGTACATCGAGCTGCCACAACACTCTTTCCATGATTTCAACACCTTGGCTATGCAGTTTCTGACCCATTCCCATCTCCCCATCCGATATGAGACTGGAACAAAACTGTTAACCTCACTGCGTCAAACCACTTCTACACACATTTCGTATCACATCCATGAGTGGCATCGACGCCGTAGGCTAATCAAGGCACCCATTCTGGATCAGCTACTTTCTGATTGGTTCACGAAGTCATTCTTTCCTCCCATAGCTAGGGATATCGCTGTGTGCGGGCTAGTCATAGAAGAACAAGCCATCTCGGCAACTCAGTACATGGATTTGGTATATACCCAATCCGACACTTTACACGAACTTCTTCCCCATGCCTCCCACGTTACCACTGATCCAACGAAACCCACCACTGAACCCCCCATTGATGGTATTGTCGGTTCAGTCAAGGCCCAGCCTACTACCAACTCAACGAAGCAACAAGCTTCTGCTTCCCCTGCTCTATCACAGGCTGCTCCAAAAGCTACTACTTCTCCTGCTATCTCCTCCGAAGTGAACGCAGTTCAATCTACGTCACAACCATCCGAACGAAAGAAGAAGAACAATCGTGGCAAATCAAAGAAGAACCAGCAGGAGAACCCCAAGCCACAAACCACCCACAACGACCCGAAACCACGTCAAAAGGCTAAGTTTCCCTGCCTAATTTGTCAATATGATCACTACACGCATGACTATCCCTACAAGGATGAAGTCAACAAATTCATTAAAGGATCCTCTCGCTTGGCAGTGTTAACTGACCCTTTCCCTCAGCAGCAACAGTAGATGGTTTCCCAAGAAACCCCACAGGGGGGCAACTCGAGCAACCCAACTCGCGGAGAGACGTCTGCAAATCACAAAATCCTGATGAGAAGTAATGAGGAGATTCATATAACCACTCGTTCAAAGACATATGAGAACCCTCCAAGTTCAAACAAACAGTCAGAGATAGCCAAACAAAAATCTCCCGTTGAAGATCTGACTCCTACCCCTCCCCCTACTAGCCATCTCCATATCGAGAGACCGCTTACGGACACAGTGCTACGCCCACCCAAGGGCACCATACGAAAGGCGACATTTAATCCCAATGCATGAGCTGCCCAAAATTACAACATTGTTGAGGATTTAGCTCAAGCACCTTGCGCCATATCGACTCTCAAGGTTCTCCAACACTTCCCTACGCAACGTAGAACCTTACTTTCAGCAATGGGGGCAATGGACCCAGATACTTCAACCACTATCATGTTTAACTTGGAGCATGCCAAAACTCAGCTTTCTCACCAGTTAGCCTTCTAGGTTCACACAAAAATCCATGGACATAGCATCCATTGCACTGTTTTAGATGAAGGTGCCTCCACGTCAATCATGTCTTTGAATTGCTGGAGAGCCTTAGGCTCACCCGAAGTCACGACGTCTCCCACTACTCTCAGGGGATTTGATGGACACGGTTTTCAACCTTATGGACTCATTCCCTCAATTGGTGTTGAATTGGGGGGAAAAACAGTATCCATACACATTGAAGTCGTGGATGCACCATTAGATTACAATCTTCTACTTGGTTGGAACTAGTTTTACGCCATGACCGCCATAGCATCTACTTTCTTCCGGATTGTGCAATTTCCTCATGAAGGGAAAATTGTCACCATATATCAACTTGATTACTGTATCCCAGATTCTCATCTGAACTCCGCCAACACCGTCCCATTATTGGATCAACCTCGGTACCGGTTCCAAGACGTCGGCATTGGTCTTATGAAGGATTCTTCTCTTATTGGTGTTTTTCCAGAGCTGGGGCCCCATTTTCAACCAGTCAACATGATTTCATCAAATGTCACCCCTTCCAATGATTCATGGGTGATTCCGAGTCCCGCTGAGATTGAAAACTACGGCAACTCCATGCCTTTGAATAGAAACCTCGCAGCGTACGAAGCGATCCAATCAGCCACCGATTGGGTTGATTGTTCTACCCATGACACTATGGCACAGCTCTCGTCTGAGACTCATTCATCCCCACCACTTATCGATCCTCTCAATTTGATTTTTCCCACTGATGAATCAATTATGGAGGTTATGTACGGTGATGAGCCACCGTGGGGAAATTTTCATCATCGATCTTCATTCCCCACCATTCAGACACTTGAGCCTGATTCAAAACCCACTACTTCACTTGGAATGGTTCAAACCAAGTTTCCCACTTCCCTCAATGAAGTATTTTCCAAAGGAAACTTGGCTAACCTTATGGAAACCACTCCCATAGATATTTCAGTGAAGCCTGGTATCGTGGAAAACATACATATTGGCAAAACATGTACTCCCCTCGAAATGGAGTTCTACACTGCCTACTTCCAAACTTTCCGCGATGTTTTTGCTTGGAGTTATGAAGAAATTCCAGGAATAGATCCCTCGATTGTGGTCCATGAAATTCCAACCTTCCCTGGGACCCGACCTGTTCTGTATAAACTTCGAACCGTCCATCCTCGTAAGGCAGCCGCTATTAAAGCAGAAGTTGAAAAAATTTTGCATGCTGGTTTTATCTATCCTATCCCATTGACAGAATGGGTATCTAACATCGTTCCTGTAGCCAAGAACAGGGAACGATTAGAATCTGTGTCGATTACCGCGACTTGAACAAAGCTTGTCCAAAGGACAACTATCCAACTCCATTCATCAACCAAATCATCGATAACTGTGCCGGGAGTGTCGTCTTTTCATTTATGGATGGCTTTTCTTGCTATAATCAGATCAATATCCTCCCAGCCAACCAACATAAAACAACCTTTATCTTCCCTTGGGGGATTTTTGCATATCGAAAGTTACCTTTTGGCCTTAAAAATGTCGGGGCAACTTTCCAACGGGCGATGTCGTACGCATTTCATGATATCAAACATATTGTAGAACAATATCTTGATGATCTTCCCGCTCATTCTCAAACCCGGGATGACCATCCTAATCACTTAGGTGCCATTTTCGAAAGGTGTCGTCGCTACAATATCCGTTTGAATCCACATAAGTGCATCTTTTGCAAGGAAGCTGGAAAACTTTTGGGATTCATAATCTCCAAAAGGGGGATACCCTTAGGTCCTGCGAAGGTAGAAGCTATCTTAGCCCTTCCTTCCCCTACGAATATTCCAGAACTTCAAAGTTTGCAAGGGCATGCAAAATTTCTACACCGTTTCATCTGTAATCTTTCAGAGATAACAAAAGGCTATATGAGGCTTCTCAAGAAGAATACTCCCTTTATCTGGGATGATGAAGCCCAACGTTCATTTGACAATCTGAAGGCGGCCTTAACTAAAGATCCTGTGATCCAACCCCCCGATTACACACGGGATTACATTCTTTATCTCGCAGCTTCGACTTCCACCATCGGTATGGTTCTAGTCCAAGAATACCACAACGACATAGAACATGTGGTATACTATCTTAGTAAGAGTCTTCTCGACTCTGAAACTCATTATTCGCATGTTGAAAAACTAGCTCTAGCAATAGTTTTCGTTGTCCAGAGGTTCTGTCATTCCATTCTACTTCGTCGGACAACTGTTATAGCCGATTTCAATCCAACGTATTATATCCTCATGTATCAAGTGCTTGGGGGCAAATATTCTCGTTGGATCGTCATCCTTCAATAATTTGACTTGGAATTTGTCAAAGCCAAGTCTAAGAAGTCTTTGGTCTTTGCTGAGTTGATTTGTAACTTGCCCCGTGCTACCGAGCAATCCGAGCCAATCGATTCTCTTCCTGATGAATCGTTGTTCCTCATTAGCACGTCTGATCCATGGTACGGGGATATTTTATTATATCTCCAAACCCAACGTTTCCGCCCCAACCTCACTCGCAATGAACATCGACGCATCCGACATCACGCCAAATACTACCTCATAGTCAACGATACCCTTTATCGATGTGGTGTCGACACTGTTCTTCGATGTTGTTTGACTCTAGATGAGGCGGAACGCGTTCTTAATGACTGCCATGCTGGAGCATGTGGTGGTCATCTCTTTGGGATGGCTATGGCCCAAAAAATACTGCAAGCAGGATATTTCTGGCCCTCAATTTTCAAATACTGCATTGCAACGGTCAAGAAATGTCCACCATGTCAATTCTTTCATAATAAAACACGCTCGCACCCTGCTCCACTCCATCCTGTTATTGCCGTCGGCCCCTTTTCCAAATGGGGCATAGATTTCATGCACTGTAATCCCACTTCAACCGGGGGGCATAGCTATGTCATAGTAGATGTTGACTATTTCACAAAATGGGCTGAAGCGATGCCTACTTATGCTGAAGACGGCAAAGCAGCAGCACAATTCATATTCAATCACATTATAGCTAGATTTGGTGTCCCATAATCCATTGTGATCGATCATGGATCCCACTTCAGGAACCATATGATTGAGGAACTAAGTGCCAATTTGGGTTTTCGCCATGAAAACTCAACCCCATACTACCCACAGGCTAATGGCCAAGTTGAATCCATTAACAAAGTTCTGAAACGAATGATTCAGCGTATTGTGGGTACTCATAAATCCAACTGGCACTCAGCTCTATTTTCAGCACTATGAGCATATCGAACCTCAGTAAAAAGTGCTATTGGGTTTACGCCATTCCAACTGGTGTATGGCTTGGAAGCCATTTTACCGATTGATTGTGAAATTACATCACTTAAGATAGCCATAGAGCTACTTCCCCACACCACTTCCGAAGAGGAACGGTTTCTATATCTATCCAAGCTAGATGAAACCCGCCGTGACGCTGCTTTAGCCAATGAAGCTTATAAAAAATGCGTCAAAGCATAGTATGACAAATCCATTCAACCTCGGGTTTTCAATGAAGGTGACCTCGTACTCACATATGATCAAATGCATGATAAACTCGAAAAATGAAAACTAGAATCTATATGGTACGGCCCCTTTGTTGTAAAACGTGTCTTGGAAAAAGGAGCATATGAACTCGTCGATTGTGATGGCACACCATTGGCACGGCCACGCAATGGGCTATACCTCAAACGCTTCTACGCGTAAGGTTATCCTACGAGACATACTTTTTTGTACATAATGTACCTAGCTTGTTTTCACTCATCTTTTTGGTGTGCGGATGGACCTCATGTATCCATTCTTACCTTGACTTGTGATTTTGTACACAAATGCCTGCCTACTTCGGATTTGCCGATGGTTCAAGCTGGCATACCCAGAACCTTGCTTCCACAGCATGGGTAATCTATTCTCCCACTGACGAGTTGCTATCTTTAGGAGCCAATTGTTTGGGTCCTGCAACCAATAATATCGCAGAGTACCATGCAGTCATCGGACTTTTGACGGAGGTTGCTTCCCTTGGAATTGACTCCCTATCAGTCTTTTTAGACTCCTAACTCATGGTTTTTCATCTAAATCGTGTTTACACAGTTCGCGATCCCATCTTACTTCGTTTATTTCGGAGGGTACGCTTCTTGGAACGATATTTTAATTTCATTTCATATCAACACATACCAAGGGAATTCAATTGTATAGATGATTCATTAGCTAATTACATTTTGGATTGGCATCTTGCCCATACATAAAAACACATCACAAAAATAAACACACAAGTCTTTGTAAATAAATAGGTCATAAAAGTAGGTCCATATATATATCACTGTATATTAAAGTGTTTTTCAAATACATAAAGTTTGTGTTTTAAAGACAAAATTTGGGACTTAATCCCATACAAAAATTTGGCTCTCAAAGCCTACATATCGTATACATTCCGCAAAAAGATAAAAGCTACCAATTAAGGAGATCTGGGGGATCTATCACGTTCCTCATCAAATTTCTCATGCTTCTGGTGATAACACACTATAGCCTAAACCACCCTACGAAGGAGTCAGCCAATGCGCCTAGGCACACCTACGGTATGCCGCTGGAGATGCAAAGGGATGTCATCCACCCTCATAGCGGGGATACCGTGGGTTAAATCCTGTAGGTTCCTCTCTATCTCCTGGACCCCTCCCGCCTCATCCTCGTCTTATTCCTCCTCCGTAGCGGCTTGGTGATCAACACCACCTCGACGTAATGGCGAGTACCCTTCCAGTCTCTATGGTCCACAATCTACGACATGCACACGTACATATATTAAAGTCTTTTACACTTTCTAAAAAACAATAAAAATTATATATTTAAAAAAAAAAAAATCCATGAAGATCATACCTGAATTGTCCCAATCCTCATCTTCCGGAAGTGCCAAGTCTATGTCCTCACGGAAGTCCACCCCTGCATAGGGGTAGTCATCGATCATCACAATCTGTTCCTCGAGCCACGAGAATAAATCCTCACCGAAAGCCAAACGCTGTGGCCCCCCAAGTCGTTCTGCATATTCACTCCATCGAGCCATCCATGGCTCGGTGGGTGGACGATGGGGCATGGCTATCTGTGGACGCAACAACGGCACCCTCACCAAGAAGAAGGTGACTAAGATGCTCCCATACCCAAATTGAGAATTCTCTCCAAGCCTACACTTGTTCACTTGCTCTTTGAGGTTGGCCAATACTGCCTCACACCAGTTGAATACTGTTCCTGCCATGCAATCCACTGCAAGATTCATCTGTGTATGGGACGCCTGATGGGGACCCGTGCTCCTTGTTGCACATGTGATGGTGAACAATACAGTTTTTAAAGGAAGTTCTACAATGTCTTTGATGACCAGATTTCCGCTTTTCTTCCCCAAACCTTGACGGCAATAACGATCAATTAAAGCATCAGTGCTCGCCTCCAAGGCTGTGAACCCAGTAAAACTCACCCGGGCTCCTCTTTTTGAGAGGCCCGTGAGGAAATAAATATCCTCGAGTTCAATCTCGAGGGTGTGTTATCCCACTCGGAAAGCTTGAATGTCGGGGTCCCACATTTGAATAATGTGGGTGAGAAGTTTTGCCTGCTTACAAATACCTTTGGTCTTGAAGAATTTCAACAAACCACATTCCCGCAATGTCACATTCCTTTGGTCATTTTAGGCCATCAAATCATCCGCTTCATGCTCTCTTTCTTTCCAATGGACCATTTTGCTCCCAATGAGTTACAAACACCTGCAAAAGGTCATAGGAAACATTCAGTAATCATTTAACAACTTGATCTCAGCCAAAAATTTGAGAAAAAATGATTTTTTCATCTTGAAATTCACCACTATCACGCCTGGGGGAAATTTTACTGCGTGGTATTGCATAGTACCGTGCCCAGGTTTAATCTTACAGTGCGGTACTGTTGCACAGTAGCGCGCTTCCCAATATAGCACCCGCGCGGTACTGTGGGAGGCGAAAATTTCCCAATAGGGCTCGCCCAAAAAATTGTTTTTTCCTACTGAAACCAAGTTATTCATACATGAAATGAAAGAGGGGCTTGCAAGCTCTTACCTGGCGTAGACAGCTATTGAAACGGTGCTCCAGATCTCCAGATATGAGCTCTTGAATTTTTTGCTCCTCAATGGGTAAAATCTCCTCTTTGGGCAAATGCACAAGTGAAATGGTAACTTTCCATATTTACCCATCCTTTATATAACTTTTTCACTTATTTTTTTTTACTCATTATTTTATCTAGTTAAATTAAAACCCATTTCACATTACTAATATTTGGTTTCATGAGCATTTGTTGACAGGGTCTCCTTTAAAAAATATTCCCATTGGTGTTCATTTATTGTTTGACCTTCATTTTGAGCCTACTTTATCTTTTTCGTGCTCTGGATTAAAACTTGAAAAATATTCCAAGCACTTTTACACCCATGTCGTGCTTGTCAAACTTAAGTAAATGGTGTCAAGCTTGGTCAGCTTTACTCATGCTCGTTAAACAATGAGGAAAGTATTATCCTGGTTGTATTTTATTCTCTTTTCGGACCTGAATAATTAAAAATTACGAAAAAGACCATTGGAGTCCATCGTTAAGCTCTTTTCAGACTCTCTAAAATTGAAAAGATTGCCAAGTGATCTTGACTCTTTCACACTTGTAAAAGTATTTGAAAGGTCATCTATTCGGTGATAGGTTACCCCTTTTTTGACCCGTCTAGACTATTTAAGAGAAAGGTATACCTTGGTCATTTTTGGCTGGGAGAGTTCTCTCGGGAATTGTTTTACACTTTTTCAAGATCAAGGAACTAAAATTACGAAAAAAGTACACTTTGGAGCTTCCTTTAGGTTTTTCAAGCTCTCTAAATGTGAAAAACTGTCGAGTTTTCCTTCCTTGGACTCATTAAAATTTAACATCGAAGGACCCACTTTGGGACGAACCCCTCCTTTCTCAGGTTCATAAAACATGTGAGATTGGACTCATCTATGAGATGAGCTATACGAGCATCTATTATCCTCTTCAAGCTCGAAAAACAACAAAGAGGTACTCGTCTATCATGTCGATGGAATATGGGAAACAAGTCAAGTTTGTTTTGGCAGCTTGTCAGTCGTTACCTTTGAACATGGCATGCGTCTGTCCTTTATCTATTTTGGGTATCTATTTTTCGTTGAGTTATGGTCATCATCCTGAGTCGTCTCTCTGGCCACAAGCCTACTCGTTCGGTGTCTATCCTCTGCTATCAATAATCCTCACTGTCAAGTCCTGTTACATGCCGTTATATGTTCAAAGGGTTGCATTGTTCAGATTCAATCATTGTGTCAGACCTTCGTTGTGTCAGTGCATAATCCATTGTTTCATCATCCTATACTATTGATCCAGGAGGATCCAAGAAGGAAAATTTTTGAAGTCCTTCAATCTCATCAAAACCAACACCAGATCGAAGGGCGCGTCGAGACAATCCCAACGGCGTTCGTTTCACCTCAAACGGACTCCGTATGAGAAAGTTATCGCGTTTTGTTCTATAAGGGAAACAGGCAAATTTGGAAAAATGGGGTGCCACGTGGCACCACTGACAGGGTGACACGTGGCAGCACAGACCTGTCGCAAGGTGACACATGGCAGTATGATCCAAGCTGGCATATGGTGACTGGACGTACGGATGGTGACGTGGCAATACGGACAGTGACTTGGCGGTTGACTGGGCGTGAGGTGGACCAATCCTAGTTCGCCACGTGGCAGCATGGGATTGGCCAATATATCTAAGGCAAAAAATTATGGCCTCCATGAGGTTTGACCCTGTGACCTCTCTCATATAAGCGCTCCGCCTTCACCAATTGGGCTACATATCTTTATTGGTAATGGAGCCAAAAGGGGTCGGGGCTTGGTTTTCAATGCATGGGAGTTGGTTACAACTCCAACCCACAACCCACGTGATATGGTTATACGTTTTATGACATGGTCACATGTTTTTAAAACAAACTTTCAAATGGATTGGAGCGCCACCCCATCCACACTACATGCCACCCTTGCTTAACAAACTTTGGGATAAGACTAAAAGTGGGTTTGTGGAGCGCCACCCTTGCTTAACAAACTTTGGGTTAAGTTAAAAGTGGGTTTGTATGGTTCTTATATGGTTGTAACCATATCAAAAACCAACCAAAAGGGAATGCCTTTTTAAAAGGGTATTTTGTTAAGTATCTTTGGTTATTAGTTAATAAAGAGCCCAACCACATGCTAACCACTTGGAGGTTTGTAACCACATGCCTATTTAGGCAAAATTGTTGTAACTTGAGAAACCATGAGGATCATGTGAGAGGAGTTCATACAAGCCTATATAAACCCTCTCATTTGCCATTGTCATTCATTCTTTGGAGTAGAGACTTTGTAGATAAAGGAGAGAAGGGAGATTGTGTAGCTCTGCAGGAGGAAGGTACGAGTGTTTATACTCGTTTTACACCGTCTTCAGGCTTTAGAGTTGCTGGAAGCAGTCTTGTTTTGTTTTGGGCAGCGGTTCTCTTCCTGGCCATTGTCGCCAAGGTATCATTGTATCATTGCCATGTATTTTTCCTTTATGCTGAGATTATAGATCAGCCCTCCTATTGAGAAGCAGGCCCAGAGACATAGTCCATCCTGGACGAACTCCGTTATCAACTTGTTGTCTTTATGTGTGTATTGTCTATGTTGTTTGGTTCTCTTCTTATGGATTTGTGAGCTTCATTCATGCTCTTTATGCAATTCATGTTAACGTCATAGAGTAGCAAAGATCTTATTTCTGGATCAACTATCTTTCGTTTCGATTTCGCGTCGATGATGTGGGAATCATTATGGCCCACCTTCAATGAGTCTATTCCCGTCGACGCCAAATCAATATCCGGGAATTAGACTTAGGGATCAACCATTAGTACCTTGGTACCTGCATGCGTCAATGGCAGGTTTCCTCGTGTTTGACAGTAGGTTTACATCATTGACCTCTGATCGAACGATCTCTCGAATGCTTGACATCAACTCATTCATTCGTATTTCGTTGAGATGTACTACAGATACCCTGGGGATCATCGTCATCATTGGTGATTTTCCTCGCATTTGTTAACGGTTCACATCATTGACCAATAATCAAATGGTTTCTACCATGTTCGACTTCAACACTTTGTAATCACATGGCTAGATTCGTATCATTTGCAATTGGGTAGAAGACCCTGGGCGCACCTTTATATCTTAATTACGTCCAGGTTGCAGTGGAGATGTCCTTTGTATTGTCACACAGATCCACTTTTTGTATTGGTCGTGGCTGTGTCATTATTGTCTCATGGATCTATGCTTTTTCATAGTAGCCATGATTTGTCTACAGTCTATATCATCTCAGTACTCATGGATCTGTAATGTATTGGTCGGGGATTCCTGCCTCGATGGTATATCTAACATTTTTTTTTCTGTTTCAGCTCCTTGTTGCTCTCCTCGATGCTATCTCTGCATAGTATTTGTAAAGTCTTTTGGCCATCAGTCCCTTCTGACCTCACACTTTAGGGGGCATCTGTTATACCTCCATATTTCACAGTGTCGCATCTTCACCACAAAAAGAGTTGACGACACTTCCCCTACTGCTTAAAACACCTAGAAGAGAAAAATGATGAGTGATCCTTGAAGACAAACCCATTCTGTCAAGAATCAACCCAGCTGAGACTTCATATACCTACACTACCGCACCTTGCTCTAGCTTAGGTGGGCGGTATTCCACACTACTGCGCTATGCTCTTTCTCTGCCATGTGGTACTACTGCGTTATGCTCTGTTTGAGAGGCAAGGTACTCCTTTTTTATCCTTTTTTCCATGGCTTGTGGGATCTTGATCTTCGAGAGATTTTTGAGGATTGGTGTCCCTGATTCGATCCTAAATCACTTTCTATGATTAGTAAGCCTGGTCCACTAAACTCTCCCAAGATCCACCCTTCTCTCTTGTTGGTTAACCCTACTACACACTATAAGAGAGAGACATTCCATGATTAAAGGAGGAGGACTATTGGAGACATCAAACTTATGATCTTGAATCTTTGTGGAGATAGCTAGAGGGGGAAGCACTTGGAGCTAGAAGTTGGCTTGGATATCAAGCAACCATTGCAAGTGACTTCAAGTTGGTAATAGAACATAACTTGTCTTGTTTCCCAAATGACATGTGTTGATTTTGTTTCAATTATATGATTTGTATCTATTATAGATTTAGATCCTAACTCATATTTCAAGTTGCTAGAGAATCGTATATGCTTGTATCTTGGTTTCATTTTGACAGGTTCATTCGCGAGGACTTGGAAATTGGAGCAACCATAAAGACAAGCAATTGGATTGAAGGTCAATTAGATCTCTTTTGTTCCTTCCAGCAGTTTAATCTTGAAATGTCTGTTTAGATCTAGGACTTCAAGGTAGCATTTGTTAATTTTTGTCTTAGTTTAGAGTCAGTTAAAGTCTACTTTAATCTAAGAGAATTTCTACCTATCCGTAGGGAGAAAATTATACTAACACTAAGGCACATAGGCTTACCTGAAACTCGCAGAATGAAAAACCGACGGTCAAATCTCCCACAAATCAAGAAAATGCTCTGACCTAACTAAATTACTCTATGAAACTCAATGGTGAAAATGACACTTGTCACGTTGGGTCCACTTGCTATTTATAGAAATTTGACCAATTTTCAATCAACCATTTCAGTATCATACGACGTCTGTTTTTCAAACCGTTGGTACCATTGGAATCAACGCAACGAGAAATTCATGATAGTCCACTCCTTTTCTCGATTCTACCAGGTCCCCTTTTTTGGCATTTTTTACATGCCCCTTGTCGCCTCGATTGGCATGCCACATCGGCCGTGGTCCATTTTGTATGAGTCTTATATCGCTGGATTAAGTTTTCCGGGCTCGTGACGATGCTTAAGACCATTTCTCGCTCTCACCACCAGATTTTTCAGGCATTTTTTCCATGCCCCTTGTCACCTCGGTTTGCGTGCCACATCGACCGTTATCCGTATTTGATGGATTTTATCTCGCCAAATTCAGTTTTCCGCACTTATGATGATGCTTGAGATAATTTCTCACTCTCACCCCCATAATTTTTGGGCACTTTTTCACATGCCCGTCGTCCCCTCAATTTGCATGCCGCATCAACACCCATCAGATTTTATAAATTTTCGCATCACAACTTATACACTAGCCCTCCACTCCATCCATACTGCAATTATGGCGTTGTTTTTCTACCATCCATCAACCTGCAAGGAGGCCCCATTAGTGTTCCCCCCTTTTCACTGTGCCTGATCCCCATACACACCCTTTGATTGAACACTTCCTCCTTGCCTCCCCATTACTTTTGTTCGTTATAATTTTATCCATTTTTCGGGCCGAGCAATTCCTTTACCAAAAACGCACTTAGGGAGTTTTTGTTAAGCTCTTTTCTGACTCCTAAAACAATGAAAAGATCTCTAAGCAATCTTGCTTCCTTTCATGCTCACTAAAAGTATCTAAAAGGGCATCTACCTGGTATAATTTTACCCCTTTTCCGGACCTTGTAGACTAATTACGAAAAAGGAATACTCTAGTCACATCGGATAGAAGAGTTCTCCAGTTGCATCATTTTATGCTTTTTTGGGCCTTGGAGACTAACACACAAAAATAACACCAATGGAGTCTACTTATCGCTTTCAGACTCTCTAAAATTGAAAGCACTCACGACCATGAACAGTCCTGGGCTCGCATAAATCCATAGGATAGTATCATTTCAGAGCACACTTTTATCCCTTCTTGGAGCTCATTAAAACCATGAAGAAAGACCCAATGATGATTTTCGGCACCAAAACATATTATGTCTACTCATATGGCAGCTTCCCCATTATGGTCACCTTTGTTCAGAGTATTCTGCAGTATGTCACCCTGAGAGTCGCCCAATAGCATCCATCAGCCTCTCCCCCTAGAGTCACTCCAGTCTACAATACATACCCCTGATCCCTTAAAGCTATGATCCCCACACCTAAAAGTCAGTTTCCCATGCTGCCAGTTCAACCACCATGTCATCATGCTCTGAACAAAGGAAGTTTGAGTCCACCCACTCTATGACCCCAGTTATTTTCCGTCCCCACAGTATTTCAGTCCTACCATCAATACTATCACACTTCAATTGTACACCTCGCGCTCCTATCAAGGAAACATCATTGCCTTGGTAGTTGTCGGTCTCCCTCTGTCAATGCCAACCAAATCTATTCCATAGGATAGACCCAGAGGTCCCTATACCTTGGACTCATCACCATTAGTGATGAGTGCCTACGGATCATTTCAAAAAGAGTCCTCAGTGCCTCTCCAAATGATTGTTTCTCACATGCTCGACTGCAACACCTTGATCGCATCGTTGAGACTCGTATAGGGTATCGGTCCTTTCGGTTATTTTTTGAAGACCTTGGATATCACCTGACTCTACCACATTTGAGAGTCTAATTAAGGAAACAACCAGTTACATATTCCTATGGATATTCAGGTTGCGCTTGGAAACAATTTTAAGATGTACCGTAGTTTTATACTCCCTCAGGTATACAGTTACATATACTCCTCAGAAGTTGACTCATTTACTGACTCTACCATATTTGAGAGTCTAATTGAGTCCCTACATATGTTGGACACCTTCAGCTCCAGCAATTCATCAACCCTTTTGAAATCTTATTCAGAATGGTTGTTGCTCTTTTCCAGTGTATCAGTTATTGAGATCAGTCATGGTATGACCATCAGTACGTCCCAGCATTGTGTCCCCTCTGGACCATTATGATGTACCAATAGATTTTTATGTATTATTCAGGTCCCCCTTCTTGGGCCTAATTGTTATGTATATGTCTTGACACGAGCATGGGTATGCCTGCCTCGTCCATATTCAGAGATTATTCCTCATTCATTTTGAGGCCATGTATTTTTTCAGTTGTTACAGCTTTCAAGGGATCATTGTTCCAGTCTCCAATCAGTCTCTTCTCTTCTCCAAACCCCAAGAAAATAACAAAATAACTATGATTTCTATCGGCCATAAGATGAGCTCCTTCCCTCACACATCAGGGGGCAATCTGTTAACACCCAAAAAATGCTCACTAGCTCATTCCCTTATTCACGTGACCCATTTGTCTACTTTTTCCACCATTTGAGCCTTTAAAACCATCAAAAGGTCACCAAAAAGACCATAATACAACTTTTTCCCCTCAAAATATGTATTTTTCCTCAAAAAACACAAAAAACTTTCAAAAAGGGTCCAAAATTCCCAAAAAATATTAAAAGAGAATAAAAATATAAAAAATATTCAAAAAAGGAAAAAGAGACCTAAACCATGTTGGTTAATACCATTGGTTTCCTTAAAACCATAATGGTATTCCCCATCACCAAAAACTATAAAAAGGTGACAGGGGCTCCTCACTTATCATCCATATTTCATCCTATCCTCATGCTGCCAAAATCCATCTTGAGCTTTGCCCATCTTTTGAGCTTTTCCCAACCATTGAAGCATTGGAGAAGAATAGACTATTGGACATTGGAGCATCTCAACCTTGGAGCTTCCCATAACTCACCATCCTCACCATTTGAGGTAATACAAGAGTTTTAATTTTTATTTACATGCTTATGAATCAATTTTGTTTATTGTTATTAATTTAGAATTCTTTATTTTATTGTTTACTGCCATCAATCTATAGTTTATATTTGCTTATTTACATTACTTTATTTGAGACTGCTACTACTAGTTAGCAGGTGCATCATTGCACATGCTTGGTTGAAAAAACAAGCAACAGGGAGGACAGATTTGGGAGAACCAAGCTGGTCCTAAAGCCAAGTGATTGAGTGTAACGAATATAAATAATATAAATTAAATACATGAATTTTCGTGTCAAATGAAAAGGCATGACTCTTCATGTCAAATGTCCAAGCCTTATTTAAAGGCAAGCCATTATTGTAACCTATTATCCATTATCGAATATACATTCCATTTTACATTACTACTTAGCCATTTATGGCATTTATACATTACTTGTACTGGTTATTTACTTAGTAAGGAACTCTTGTTCCTCCAGTGGTATCAAAGCTAGATCTTCCTTGGGCCTCCCTGATTCTGGTTTTTAACCAATACCATCAGAGTTTCTATGAAATTGGGCCCGTGGCCATCAAAATCATATTTTATAATAACTCTCCTTCTCTCACGCTTTCATTGCATTCCCCATCGTTGCACTTCATACATCCTGTGTTCTCCATCTCCTCCTCCATTCTCTGCCATCTCCATTCACTGCTTCAATACTTTTTCTCCTCTCATCCTGCATCCCTCTGAGCTCTCCCATGCACCTACTTGTTCCATTTCCTATGCATCCCGGTTTACCTTCCACCTCCATCCTCCCTGCTACGCATGCGCCCTCCCGTCATCATCTCCTCCACCTCTTGCACCACACCTCATGCACAACTCCACTTTCCCTCACTACCATTGCTCCATACCTCTTCAACCTCTGTGCACACACTTCCCTTCTTCCTTGTAGTTTCCTCACACCCTACTCTCTCCCTCCTTCCCTCCATCATCTCCCATTTTAGCCACACTCTTACACTTCTCTTGCTCCTGCTCCCTCCGCGACCCTCCACGCTGCACTCTCTATGCTCTCCCCACGTGCATTCTCCCCTCTCAATCCATAGCCTATCCTCTCTATTCCTGTTAGTTTTTCAGAATTTAATACAATCTGATCTAGGATCTTAACTGAAAGAACAACATGTACAGCATATCAATCATAAGAGACAAGAGACAAGAGACACAAAACATTTCACCGAGGAAAACCAAGAAGGTGAAAACCCCGCAACTTCCTCAGAGATAGAATAAGCATCAATACAAGGATCACCATGATCAAACCCAAGAAATAGACATCTTCAACAACATGCTCCTCCTCCACTTGTGCGCACTCCTCCTCTCTCTCACTAATGTGAAGTGAGTGAACAATAGAATGTGTAAAATGAGAGAGACACACTCTCTATTTATACACTAACTTGACTTGACCTTTACTCAACTAGGTCGGCCTCAACTTAACCACTTAATATAATGTTGACTGGTCCGACCCCCACTAGGGTGGTCTAATAACCCTTTGACCCACATGACCCATACAGGGCTGAACCCATCAAGGTGGTCTAATAACCCATCAAGTATAAGTTACGACAATTCCAATTGGAGGAATAATACATCTGCATTGGGGATACAATAAAGTACAAATACAATATACAAGTGAATATCTTCCGAAGTTACAAATACATCAACACTCCCTCTTAAATAGGAAGGTATTCTCTTTACACAAGTCATCAATACATATCGGCACAAGTCTTCAATTTTGGAGATGGATTATCATCACTGGATCATAGAGCATCATCATCATAACTATTGTTGTACTCGTCATCTCGATCACTGGGATATCTCTAAATTCTTCTCATCATAGGAAGTTCTACAGAGCCAACCCTTTTTCATGTTGGATGTAGGCCCACCACCTACAGGTCTTCATCATCATTGGCCATACTGTGGAATCCTCGGGACTTATTACATGCGTCACAAAACCTTGAAAGAGCATCCCAGGACTGATTATGAGCTTACTGCTCAACCTATCGGATCTCCCAGGGCAATATTATATGTGACCACCACAAAACCTCAAAAGAGCATCCCAAGACTAATTACAAGCACACAGCTCAACCTTTCGGATCTCCCAGGATCTTTTACATGCAACTACACAACCTATCCACAGCCACAGAGTATCATCCTGATACTCATGATCATACTGATCATGTCATCTCATCGTCCACGAAGCACAACCCAGATGCACATACACACAACACTTACATTCATTGGCATGGGAAGACACACTTCAACCATCCGTGAAAGGCTCAGCACTTATATATACGCCATGGGAAGACACACTTCAACCATGCGAGAATGGCATCACACTTATATTCATAGCCACGGGAAGACACTTCAACCATGCTAGGAATGGAACAACACTTATATCGTAGCCATGGGAAGACACACTTTAACCATGCTCGAATGGCACAACACTTATATCGCAGCCATGGGAAGACACACTTCAACCATGCTCGAATGGCACAACTCTTACATCAACGACCATGGGAAGACACACTTCAACCATGTCGGAATGGCCCCAGCCCTTATATATGCACCATGGGAGGACACACCTACCACCATGTGAGAATGGCTCATGTGCATCTATGTCTTCGGAACTCATCACACATGATCCAACTGATCATGCAATGCATCCACCTGATACATATCATCACATATGATCATCCTGATCATCATCATATCATCGTCCTGATGCATATAATCCAAAGAATCATCTTGATACTCATCACACATGATCATCCTGATCATCGTCACTGCATCGTCCTAATGCATATCATCCAGAGCATCGTCCTGATACTCATCACACATGATCATCCTGATCATCCAAAGCATCCAACTGATGCATATCCAAAGCAGTAACTGGAGCATCATCATGATGCTCATCACACAGTGCTTACATACACAGCCATGGAAAGGATCCTCCTCTCACCATGCTTGGAATGGCTCCTGCAAATGTGTCCATCACTTATTCCTCGAAGTATTTTCAATCCGAAGAACACCAAGCCTCTCTCTGAAGTACTCAAACTTCACTCTGGCTAGTGGTTTTGTCAACACATCCGCAACCTACTCATCCATCACAATATACAGGAGCTTCACTGCTCCTCTCTGCACCATATCCCTGGTATAGTGATATTTGATCTCAATGTGCTTCGACCTGTCGTGGAACACCGGGTTCTCAGACAGCTTCACACAACTCTGGCTATCACAAAAGATACCAGTAGCCTCCAACGGGTGATCAAATAACTCAGACATTATCTTCTGGAGCCATACTGCCTCACAACTAGCCGAACAAGCTGACCAATACTCTGCTTCGGCTGTACTCAGTGCTACGCAGGACTGCTTCCTACTAAACCAAGAGATCACAACTAATCCCATACTGAAGTAGCACCCAGAAGTGCTCTTCCTATCTGCAGCATTGTCTGCCCAATCTGAATCAACATAACCCTGCAGGTTAAACTTTTGATTCGCATCATACTTGAGCCCATAATCAGTTGTACCCTTCAGGTACCTCAGAATGTGCTTTATAGCAACCAGGTGAACACCTCTAGGATCCATCAGGAACTGGCTCAATGTGTTCACCAAAAAGCAAATATTTGGTCTTGTGTTCGTCAGGTACATCAAGGACCCAATCATCTGATGATACACAGTGACATCAACCAGATCAGATGAAGCATCACACAGAAGCTTCAGGTTCGATGCCATAGGTGTGGCCATGGCCTTGCAATCCATCATCCCGAACCTATTCAGTATCTCTACTGCATACTTTCCTTGTCCAAGGAAGATTCCATCTGCACTCTGCCACACCTCCATGCCTAGAAAGTAGTGCATCATCCCAAGTCCTTCATCTCGAACTCGGCAGCAAGCTTGATCTTGTAGATCCACTTAGAAGTCACAACAGAGTTACCTTCTTGTCTTGGGACCACATCCCATACATCATTCTTCATGATCGACCGGTACTCCTCAATCATGGCATTCTTCCATTACTGCATCCCGGATCCTGGGAGCTTCAGATTCTTCAATGTCTTCAATAGATAGTTTTTATTTGATCTTCATTGCTGGAACAAATGTTGTAGTCCTTTTTGTAGGTGATGGTACACGATCTTTCCTACAAGACAAGTCCAATTGCATGATTAGAAACTTCTCATAGTTTTTCAAAAACACATTCTTATGCATAAAGACATATGTCATACAGTCATGCAATTATCTTGGCCAATGTTTCAATACAAAATTTATCCATATTCTGTAACTTTCTAGATGCCTTCCATCTCTACCAGAACATTATTAAGACTGTGCACAACTCCCAACATGTCAGCAAAGAGGTTTCATTCTAGATAAGTAGCAATGGATTGTTGTATACTACCATAGGCCACTTACCCATTATTTGCATATTTAGTAGTATCTTGTTCATTAATGAACCTTTTCTAATATGCATGATACATAGTCTAAATCTAGGAACATAAGTATGTATATGATGGGACAACATCATTGAAGTAATCATGTATACAGGAATTGACAATTCAAATACTTATCTTTGTTTGGTTGTAGGGTGGACTCCTTCTTGATCTTTGCTTCCTGAAGTGATCCCTCTTGATCTTTGCTTCTTTGTAGGAACTTTTGAAGTGTTCTCCCTCCTGATCTTTGCTACCTGGATTACCTGTCCTTGAACTTATATCCATCCTAGACCACTATGCATGCTTAAGTGTGCACTAGAGTCATCCTCAATATCTCGTACACAAGCATACATCTATTAGTATAATCTCAATACTATCAAAACATTATGTTCCTAAAATATGTATGGTCATGATCATAGGTAATAAGCGTTAGTATTCAAGGTTTCAGGCAAGACTTATTTTACTCATGCATATTCTTATTTGACCATAGGACTCTTCTGGTTAGTCATATCATCAATCAAAGTAGGAAATATAATATGCATAAACCCTTTATTACTAAAACTTCTAACTTCAAGAATAAACATTATCATTTATACAAAAGTATAATATCCTAACACAAGGTAGGATTCTAACTTGATATAGGAAAAACATAACCGGAATATCATGTTGGCTAGTTATGTCTAACATACCCAAACAATGTCTTCTTGTTCTCTTCAATGACTTGTGCTTAGTAACCTGCATAACTCATAAGTTAACCATTGTAGAACCAAATTATACATACCTTGTAAGTGGAGCTTCTATGTGATCTATGAGTCTTTGTCTTCATGTCACCATGGTCATATGTTCTTGATCTAGAACTTGATTTGTACTTTTCATGTTAGTGGACAACATCAACCTCATACAACACCACAGTGCATTAGTACAATCATAAGTGTCATAACCCTAATCAATGAATGTCTTCTATAATTCACATGCATTCATACTTTTACTAGGGTGATGAGACAAGTCTAAGATTAATCAATATTGTACTAACCTCAATAATATGAACACAAACATATCATAAACTCAATTATGAAAAATTTCAAAATGTACCTATATCTCTTCAAGTCATACCTGACGGGATTGCTTGTAGCCTTCTCATGTAAAGCCTCAGCCTCATCTCCCTCTAGAACTGGAACTTCTTCACTTATGCAGGTATCCAATTCATATTTTTCTAGGATTAACCCAATCCACTTTGATTTGTTGAAACTAGATCTGGAGCTGGATTAGGGTTTGTCAGAGAAACCCTAAAAATAGAAACTTTGAATTTCAAACTTCTGAATGGATGGAAAGATGTGGCTTGCTGAGCTGATCAAGCTGGTATACTTCAATTTTGAAAACTACAAAATTTTACCCCTCAAAATTGCATTTGAAACTTCTGGATTCACTAGACAGGATCCCGAACTAGGGTTTGATAAAGCCCGATCTTCTGCCCATCCAAAAGGTTCGATCTTGTGTTCTAAACTTCGATTTTTATGAGGACCTTCCAGTCATGGTCATAGATTTCAAAAATTCCAACTTTTGAAAAAGCCCTAATTTTCCATCTTTCCGATCAAAATCCTGAACTAGGGTTTGATCAAACCCGACCTTCTTCCCAACAAAAAAATTTGATCTTGGTCTCTATATTTCTATTTTGATGAGGAGCATCCATCCATGGTCTTCGATTCCAAGAATTTCAACTTTCTCCGAAACCCTAATTTCTCACAATAGTGACGATCCAAGAATGAAGGTGCTCAAAAATCCAAATCTGTTTTGACATAAAGATGTACCTAATTGTTTCTATTGTAACTTAGAAATTATGTATCCATAAGGTCTGAAATGTCGTCATGTGGTAGCCTGACCTGTCATATTTCCAACCCCACAGGTCTGACCTCAATTGGATTCTCTGAGAGAGAGTTATGCCAAGTGTCACAACGTGACCTATTTATGTGAAAAAACAGGAGAGCGAACTTGTACGGCGTGCCACATGTCACTAGTTTAATTTCAGCCTCTAAAACATTTACCTGTGAAATTAAAATCTGTGCCCTACATGTCACCTTTTACGAAATTTCATTTGGAGCTTCCTAGCCCAAGTTGTGACCTTTCTTCCTAGGTCACCTATTTATGACTGAGATCTAGAAGAGGAAGAAACCCTAGATTGTACTGATCATAAATCACTATGTACAGCGATTTAGAAGTTGTTCTTTGGGGATGTTATATACGACCTATAGAATTTTAAGAACCTGAACCTTCGCCAAAATGGATTTATACCGAAAGTGCCACGATGACTGGTTTTTGCTATATTAAGCCCTAGCTTCCGATTTGTCGCAAGTGCAACAAGTCTCATAAATGCCATAGCATGCCTTCCTTCGTGCTAGCTCTGATACCATGTTAGTTTTTCAGAATTTAATACAATATGATCTAGGATCTTAACTGAAAGAACAACATGTACAACATATATTTCATAAGAGACAAGAGACAAGAGACACAAAACATTTCACCGGGGAAAACCAAGAAGGTGAAAAACCCCACAACTTCCTCAGAGATAGAATAAGCATCAACACAAGGATCACCGTGATCAAACCCAAGAGATAGACATCTTCAGCAATATGCTCCTCCTCCACTTGTGTGCACTCCTCCTCTCTCTCACTAATGTGAAGTGAGTGAACAATAAAATGTGTAAAATGAGAGAGACACACTCTCTATTTATACACTAACTTGACTTGACCTTTACTCAACTAGGTCGGCCTCAACTTAACCACTTAACATAATGCTGACTGGTCCGACCCCCACTAGGGTGGTCTAATAACCCTTTGACCCACATGACTCATACAGGGCCGACCCCATCAAGGTGGTCTAATAACCCATCAAGTATAAGTTACGACACTTACAATATAACTGACGACACTTCCAATCGGAGGAATAATACATCTCCATTGGGGATACAATAAAGTACAAATACAATATACAAGTGAATATATTCTGAAGTTACAAATACATCAACAATTTCGTGACTCTACGTTTTCCCATGCTCTACCGCACACCTGTGCCCTCCATTTCCGTTGCCGATCCATTAACGCATTGCTCGATTCCATATGCGTTCTCCATCCTACACACGCGTCCCACTTAGATTGCTTTAAATCCCTATTTTTTCCATTAAAAAAAAATATTATCATTGTTATAATATTTTTAAAAAAAATTATTATAACACACTATTATTAAATTTAATAATAAGTGTTATTATAATATAAGTATTAATATTATTATTATTAAATTAATAATATTAAAAATAATAATTACTATTAAATTGTATTTTTCTAGTAATTATAAAATAAATAAAAAGGAAAAAAGAAAAATCAAAAGATCTTTTTTGTATAAAAACCACATTAAGAGTTATTATACCTTTTTGTGTGTCCACCTGTTATCAAGGAAATTAGACAAAGGAAAGCAAAAATCAAAGAAAGTTCTTTCCAAGATAGACATATTGGGAATTATTACATCTTTTTAATCCACCTATGTCGAAGAAATCGAAGACCAATTAAAGACCATCTATAGTCCAGAACAAGCATCTAATGTCGAAGAAATCAGAGACCATGGAAGTCGGTTTGCGACTACACATAGAGAAATTAGAAGCAGGGTATTTTTTAAGGATTATAAAAGTATACCTAAGTATAGTATTCTAGGAGATTATTTTGGATTGAAAAAAACATATATATAGATTGGTAGGCGAATATTAAATATGAAACATACGATTTACTACTAAAACTTGTAAATTTTGGCGAATATTATGCTAAAAAAACATATTTTATGTAAATATATGCGATAATAGAGGCTAAAAATGACCAAATAGCAAATTTATTTTTTGAAAAAAAGTCCAAAAATAGCCAATTGGCTAAATTTCGCCCCTAAAAATTTCCCTAATTAGAAGCCAAGTTAAAGCGCTATCAAAGAGAAAATGAAGATTTACACGACAGGAATACAAAATTGGAAGCAGTAATTGCAATACATGAGCTACAAGAAAAGTTCGATGAACAAAAAATCTTCGACCAAGAAAGTCGTATAGAAAAATTGTATGTGCAAATTGATGAATTAAGAGCCGAAAATGAACTCAATCAGAGGCTAGAAGATCAAGATATAAATAATTAAATAATTAAATACAAAGAAGAAATAAAACGCTTGAACAAGATCCTTAATGACAAGGATGAAGATCTAAAGAAGATACGGCATAAATTAGGAGATCAAGAATCAAAGGTCGACCAATGTCGACAACAGATACAAGATCTTTAAACACAAAACGACTACTCTAAAAAGGAACACAAATCGGAGATCGCAAAGAATGATAAAGAATTATCCAACAATGCTGAAGAAATTTTCAAACTAAGAAATCATGACAAGATACTAGTCACAAAAATTAAGAAATTGAAAAATAGTCGAAAGGTAAAACAATCTACGGAAGAAATTGAAGGGAAACTTCTAGACAAGCAGGAAGAAAATAGTTGCATCAGAAGTCATAACAAGGATCTTAAAGATCAACTTAAGAAGTCGGAAGAAGTTAGGAAATCACAAGTAGAAGTGATTAAGAAGTTTCAAAAGGATACGATACAGTTAGAGAACAAGCTGGAAAAAATACAAGACGAAACCTTAAAACCTCAAAGAACGAAAATACAACTTCCAACTCAAAGTAATGATCAAAAGATGACTTTTGTAAAAGAAATTTACAGTGTGAAAATTCCCTATCGACACCCCAACCATAAAAACCGACACCCTAAAAAAGCGGAAATGTCGGAAGATAAAGGTACTAAGGTGATCAAAACTCCCGATGACATATCAGTACGGAATTCCGACAATCATCGACAAATCAACTTGGGATGGATTGATCCCTCCACAGATCAGAAGTTATGCTCGACGCTTAAAATTTCATATCAACATGTGTCGTCAACTACGACACCACAAAAAGAAATACATAAAAATTATAAGGCTTTGAGGACAAAGCCTTTCTAAGAGAGTGGCAATGTAACGAATATAATTAAAGTATAATTAAATAAATAAGATTAATTAAAGACATGACTTTTCATGTCAAATGAAAAGGCATGACTCTTCATGTCAAATGTCCAAGCCTTATTTAAAGGCGGGCAATTATTGTAACCTATTATCCTTTATCGAATATACATTCCATTTTACATTACTACTTAGCCATTTATGGCGTTTATACGTTACTTGTACTGGTTATTTACTTAGTAAGGAACTCTTGTTCCTCCATTGAGTGCATATTTGGGAGGACCAAACTGACTCAGATCCGAAGGAATCATACAGTTTGGTATGAGCTTGGCCAAATAATTGTGTGCAGGTAGGACAACTACCCCAAGCTTGCAGGAGTACTGTTGTTACCTGAATAGACTGTGATAGTCATTCGCTCCATGGCTATGGATTAAAATCCCCTGGAGCTCAAGAGTATTGAGTTGGGTGTTGGGTTGCCTATTTCCTTTGAAGTATCTTGAATAACTTGGGTAAATGACAAGTTAAGGGTAACTAAAATAAATACTCTACCTAGGGGACTGTGAACTCATCTCGAGGGTGACCTAAGAGAAAGGAGAACTTCCTGGTCAAAGGCTGGGAGGTTTGTGCCTAGTTTTACTGGTCATCAGATTCAGACAAATGTTTATAATTTGACTTGCAGATTATTTGTTTTGGACAGTATTTATATATATGTTTCTGAATATATCTGGTTTACTGTTGAAATGTAAATGTATCATATCTCACCATATATGTATTGTTATTGATTATTTTTTAGCATGAATCTCGGCTAGATAACTAGATCTCTGTTATGATTTATCTTATGATCATTTTACAGATCTGGAATATTGAGGTGATGGGTTGACTATGAAAATATCTACATTCTAATGGCATTATATTTACAATATTAAGACCCTCTACACAGTTATAAATGTATGCAACATCTAAGATAATAATAATATGATTCATGTGCTAACCTAGGGTTTGCTGAGACATGTCTTCATATTGAAGGTTGTTGTAGGTTAAACATATTCCAATATTTACATAAGATATTATTTTTTGCATCATAATGTTGTAAATAGGGAAGGCAGGTAAACCTAAAGGTTTACATGCCTAGCCCATATGTTTATCAATCATTTGTCTATGCTAAGTTTATGGCAGAAAAGATAAACCTTGAAAATGCTAGAATGCGAAGCTGATATAGATCTGAACTAATCTGGTTGTTGACAGAAGTTGTAATTTATTCAGATCTGGTCATAATCGAACTTATGCGTATTAAATGGCATTTCAATTTATTTGTGGAGTGTTGAATAATGATACATTGCTATATTTTTGAGTAAATATATGCTTAACTATCATTCTACTTTTAATGGAAATGCTTATTCAAATAGTATTGTAATATGCAATATCAATACAAAAGTGAATGTATGGGTCGATGGCCTTATGCGACCCAAACATAAACTAGGTCTCCACATCTATGTTTATATATATTGTTTAAAGGCGTTTTAAGTGCCGAAAGGCTGAATGCGAATGATTCAAGTGGTTAAGGGTTTGACCCTTAGCATGGATATCGTATTTATAAATATATGATGTTATACATTGAGCATTCACTGTGCAGTGTTTATAAACCTGGCGTTTCAACTATTGCTAATAGTTTATTAAATACATTGAAATGAAATGAGGTTGGGCATAAACGAATACATATTAATAATAATCAAACATTGCAGCATTTAAACACAGTAGTGTGACGATACACTGCTGGAGATTGAGACTGTGTCTCGACGCATTGCATATTCAAGTGCATACGATGGGCAGGTTAAACACCTCACCCTAAACCATTTAATGCATGAATTCAAATGACATTTCAGTATACCATTTTTGAATGCAAACGAAGCAGGGAAGAATGCAACAAGGTCGATTCATTCGAGGGAGAATTTATAATACGAATGCAAACATATGTTGTTATGATAAGAATTGACATGCATTTATAACATAAATAACGTATGCAACGAATCTCTTTGTTATGCACGAACTTTGGAGAAACAAAAACGATTGTATGGTATATTAAATATCAAGTGCCGAGGGCATCTGTACAATTCATGTATGTAAACCAAAATACATAGCAAGTATTTCATCCACACACCCGACGAGTATCGTCGAGGGTTACAAAGCCAAGCTAGGCTTGCTAACGAGTTTACATCACGAGTTCCAAACTTTAAAAATAATTTACAGACAAAGTTAAAAGGGTTGTGGCATGGCCACTTAAAATTAACTGCGAAGTCGTTTACACATTCCTGACACATCTCTCGGGGAAGAGCGTCGTTGGTTAGCTTGTCGAATTATCTATGATTGTGGAAAGACCCACGTCATTTTTGCTGAGCACTTATTAACCCTACAATAGCAGAAGAGCGAAGTAGAGGTTGCTGAGACACTCTCAGAGGATGGCTTCACACCTCTATCCTCTCGGCCAAGAGCCAAACTATTTAGAAACGTACCAACGAAGACAGGAGTAACCCTAACCATAAAAACCAAGCGTTTTAGAACTATGCCCCCACCAATGGAGTGAACCAAACCCGAGGGAGTGGGATTGGGAGACTTACCTATTCAGACAGTGAGTCACCACAACCCCAACTTAGCTAAGAGCTCGCAGGAGTGCTTCACTCCACCACTCGTTGTCGTTTTCCCTGCACAGTGAAACGTGGTGAAGGGTTAAACCGTGGAAATTTACAACTTACCAACCTAACGACTGTCAAAGCAAGCAGTTTAACAAATGACAAAACGGAGGGTATGGTTGTGATATTGCCTGCCGGTGTAATAAATCGCAGTATAGCCCGACACTGTCGACACTTGTCCACACAAAGAAAATGCAAAGGTTAAACCAGGGCTTTTAAACTTGCAAACATTAACGTAATTGTGAAGTGCAGTAAGCAATGACATTGCAAAATGAAATAGTGGTGCAAACAGTAAAACTATCACTTACATTGGTGGTGTTATGCCGAGTATGGTAACAGCCGGTGCAGCATGCATCTGGGTAAGAGAAGCGCCATGTTTGGGCCGAAGACCTCCACCACACCCTACGCGGAGCCAAAGCTCGCGTCGCAGACCAGTAGCAATGAGCCAAATGACCAAGTGATAGTCTTTCAACGCGTGATACCAGAGAATGAGGTGGATACCACTGCTACCGGTGAAGGGAAGAGTTAATGCAATAGTGGAGATGGATGGGCGCGAAAACCAAATGCCCGGATCAACGGTGTTACAAGCATCACCATCTCCCATGCACGATCACGTATCACAATCAACGACGCAGGACAGAGGAGGATTTCTGGTATTGCAGAGTTGGGTGGTGAGTACGCTTTGGCATCACTATCAACTGGAAGAGTAAATTAATGGGATGAGACCCTGCGTGCTCCACATCTCCCAAGCCTTAACTACAGCGTGGGTACACTTCCCTTCCATGTGAGCATTGTCACCTGTGAATAGGCAGCCACGAGAGGGTTTAAAACATTGCATTGTTTTGGTGAATCCTATGTGGCGTAAGCCACCAACCACGTAGGCCACACATTGGTGTGAGTCAGTCTGCATTCAAATGAACCTTATGACTATCCACCTCAACTTCCAAGTCGAGCTACACTTCTTTGTAGGCTCCGAGCGTTACCCTCATGGAAACATGACTATTACAACATGGCTATGTGCTAACCGATCATAAGCATGAAAAGTTAAGCATTGTAGTTCGTTGTGATCCATGTCGTAGTGGTAGGGTCGGCTTCTATTAGTGACCGTGTATTCTTTTTAATCAATGCTATTATATGTTGAGTTATTCCTTTAGCATTAAGGCTAAGGCTTGTTAGGATATTCCTATACTCCATCCTAGTCCTACCATCATTTTCATGCTTTGAATTTTCAATCTTGCATGCATCATGCATTCTGCATGCATCCGGATGCTTCCCAGTCATCAGGTTGATACCTCCAGCACTTAGTCCCTAGTATTCAAGCACTCGGGAGCTTATTTCCACTCAAATTGATCCCTCTTAGCCAGTGATGCGCCCATATCTCACCATCCACTTAACAAAGGTGCCCTTCTTCACCTACCAGTACAGTTGTCTTCAGTTAACTGAGTTCTCTCCTTGATTTTAGGCTTGACTCCCTCTTAACTAACCTTACCACTCTGATGGACCTCCAGTGTGACTAGACTGCTCATTCTGACTTTAGTTAGCCCCTCATGTGCCCTCCACTGAGTCTCCTTCATTCAGTTAGTGTCTCCATGTTCCAGTTACACCTACCACACTCAGTTAGACTCAGTTTGACTGATGGTTGATAGTTACTTGTGCATTGATGACTCCACCGATGATGAGATAGACTTTTAGTTGTGCTCTAATGACACTCCAGTGATATTTTGATCACTCCATGAAGGCTAATTCGAATTTCCACCTTGGCATTTGAATCCTCATGCATTGTACTACTTATTTGTCCATATTGTGATTAATGAATTAGTGTGTGTGAAGTTATTTTTCTTTTAGTGTGTGTGAAGTTATTATTATGTTGCTCATTTTATTGCATTGACCACTCTTAATCTTATTCCTAAATTCTTTCATTGTGAAGTATACATTAGTGTTTAGATCTACTGTGAGGATTTTCACATGGTATTAGAGAATGTTGAGAGTATTTTTTATCTCCATTCCTGAGAGTTTTTTGCAGGTTATTATCAAGATTTCGAGTGCAGTAGTTGCAGCAGTAGCAATTGCAGATATTTTCTATTGTTTTTGCAGGTCTTCTACAGCTTCCATGTCTTCAGAAGACCCTCCTCTTTATCTATTCGACTATGTTGAATGGAAACCAAAAATGATAGGATATTTGAAGAGACATGATCTCTTTGATTATTGTTTTGAAAGAGAGTTCGAATCCTCTGAAAAATAGATTGACTGGTTAATTGAAGGTGAAAGAGCCATTGAAGCCATGATGTATGCTATGTCTCAAAGCATGGTATTCCACTCCCTTGATGATGTTGAATCTCCAAAAGAGCTATGGTCCCACCTGGATGAAATATTTGGTAGACCGAATGAAGGGATTGGTCCAAATCCTTTCGAGAGCAAGCCCAGTGATGCATTCGCTCCCCTTGATGGTCTCTCGGATCATGAATCAGTATCAAACATATCCCATATTGAATTTAGCCACAAAGAAGAAGAACTTGCAGATTCTACACTCATGCTCCAAATTTCTTCTATTTCGAATTGTGTGCCAGCTCACACTCTAGAAATTGTAGAAGGCCCTAAATCCTCTCTTGCACCAGAGTTTGTTGGTTTGCATCATGATCTATTGAATGTTTCGGAGGTAAAATCAGCCATTGGAGGTAATGCATTCGCTCTCCTTGATCACTCACCTCTTATGTACTACTATATGATCATCATTTCATGCTTTCAGAAGGTTATTGAAGATAATGGCCATTGCCATTTGCTTGGGATAATTTCTCATGCACTTACTAGTTTTGATTTCACCTCTAATGGTTCAAAGGAGATCTCAAGAAACCATGATTCAAGTCATGGATCTAATTTGGATTCTAAGCAATCAATACGTGGGATAATTTCTCATGCATATGATGGTTTTGATCTCACCCTTGCTGGTTCAAAGGAGATCTCAAGAAACTATTCTTCAAGTCTTAAATATGATTTGGATTTCAAGCAATCAGGTGATGGTTCTTTTTGGCATAATCTCACCCATGATGGTTCAAAGGAGAAGACAAAAGACTATCTGCATATTCATAGATTTGATCCTACCCCAGCTGATTCGAATCACAGGTCCAAAGATCATCCTCATACTTTTGTATTTGTTCTCATCACATTCAATCTAAAGAGAAAGTACAAGCACATGCTTTTTGAGCATGATCCACTTCTTCCCAAGAAGAAGATACCTCCAGACATATGACCAAGAAACACACCTGCATGAGTTTAGAGCATTTATTTTTGTGTGTGCCTTATAGTCTATTTTGAGGGGGGGTATTTTTTCCATGAGGTTTTCCCCATTTCCTCGGTTTATTGACTGTTATTATTCATTGTATTAGGTGACCTTTGGTCTTAGTTACCATTTCCCAAGATGGATTAAGGGGGGGTGTTAGGATATTCCTATACTCCATCCTAGTCCTACCATCATTTTCATCCTTTGCATTTTCAGTCTTGCATGCATTCCTGCGTGCAGCATGCATTGCATGCATCCACATGCTACCCAATCATCAGGTTGATACCTCAAGCACCTAGTCCCTAGTATTCAAGCACTTGGGAGCTTATTTCCACTTAGATTGAGCCCTCCTAGCCAGTGTTGCGCCCACATCTCACCATCCACTTGAAAAAGGCACCCTTCTTCACCTACCAGTCGAATTGTCTTCAGTTAACTGATTTCTCTCCTTGATTTTAGGCTTGACTCACTCTTAACTGACCTTACCACTCTGATGGACCTCCAGTGTGACTAGACTGCTCATTCTAGCTTCAGTTAGCTCCTCATGCACCCTCTACTGAGCCTCCTTCATTCAGTTAGTGTCTCCATGTGCCAGTTACACTCAGTTACACCTACCACACTCAGTTTGACTGACGGTTGACAGTTACTTGTGCATTGATGACTCTACTGATGATGAGATAGACTTCTAGTTGTGCTTCGATGACACTCCAGTGATCTTTTGATCACTCCATGAAGGCTAATTCGAATTGCCACCTTGGCATTCAAATCCTCATGCATTGTACTACTTATTTGTCCATATTGTGATTAATGAATTAGTGTGTGTGAAGTTATTTTGATTCTATCCGAGTTCTACTGTATTATTTGGTTGCTCATTTTACTGCATTGACCATTCTTAATCTTATTCCTAAATTCTTTCATTGTGAGGTATACATCAGCTCTTAGATCTGTTGTGAGGATTTTCACAAGGCTTGCTATAGTGAGTGGCGCATTAAGTTATGTAAAGAAGCGCTTTAATGTATGCAATATATATATAGACCATTATATATATTGTAACCCTTGTATGCATAAGATTTGCGTTGACCCGATTATATTATGGGTATTGTTTGTTTATATTTCGAATTGCATGCTAATGTTTTGGTTAATCATAATATGTTATATTATTATGTATGATTTAGTCATAGGTTATGTAAAGAATTAATACTAGTATTAATATATATATGTGTATTTATATATATATATATATATATATTAATATCTATAACCCTTTTATTATATAATTGTTAATTGTTATAAAATGACTTTTGTAACTTAGACTTTCCCTTTGGAGTAATACTATTAATGTATAGCATTAATATAGTTCAATGTGTAAATAATTACAGGTATGTGTAATAACTACCTATGTACTCCCAAGAGGAGAGTTATGGCTAAGTCTATGAAATTATTAATGACGATAATATTATCGGATGTCATACCCATGTGCAACATTAAATTCACACAGATTGTGGTATTGGCTGAGTAAGCTGGAATGATACCAGGTCTGGGGTGTCATGTTGTAATGCTCGCATTAGGACACAAACTAAGTGTTGCTTTCACACTGCTTTGGCTTGTCACCGAATGTTACACATTGGTACTGATAGGTAGAAGGTGTCCTCATGTCGGCACAAGTACCTCTGAGTCACACACATTCTGTTCTAGTATGTTTGTGTCATCACACCTAATACGTGTTAATTTTTTAGCATCAATTAAATATGGTCTAGGATCTTATCTGAGAGAATAACATGTACAACATATCAGTCACAAGAAGCAATCACAAGAGACAATAGACACACAGAGTTTCCTTGGTGAAAACCATAAGGTGAAAAACTCCAATAACTTCCTCAGAGATAGATAGAGCAATGATACAAAACCCAAGCATAAGAGATAGTCTCCTAGAAGCAGTTTCTCCTCCTCCACTGGTGCGCCACTCTCCAATGAGTGTAAGAGTGAGAAAGTGAATGATCAAATAGAGTGCCTCCCGCACTCTATTTATACACTAACTTGACTTGCCTAATAACCTTACTAGGTCGGCCTTAACTTAACCACATAACATAATGTTGATAGGGCCGAACCCCACTAGGGTGGTCTAATAACCCTTTTACCCACATGACTCATACAGGGCCGACCCCATCAAGTTGGTCTAACAACCCATCAAGTATAAGTTACGACACTTACAATATAAATGACGACACTTCTGTATAGATGAATAATACCATCTCTGTAGGAGTACAATATACATATGTGAAATACATTCTGAAGTTACATATACATCAACACTCCCTCTTAACTAGAAAGGTATTTCTCGACACAGATCTTCTAGCACAAGTCTTCTTCTCTGGATCATCGTCATCAAATCATCATCATCGTCACTGCTGCTGCTATCTCAATCAATCTCTAATCTGCTCGTCATAGGAAGTTCTACAGATCCAACCCTTTTCCATGCTAGATGTAGGCCCACCACCTGTAGGTCTTCATCATCACTGGCCATACTGTGAAATCCTCAGGACTTAATACGTGCGTCACAAAACCTGGCAAGAGCATCCCAAGACTGATTACGGGCACACAACCCAACCTATCAGATCTCCCAAAGCCATATTATATGTCCTCCCAGAGCAATGCCTCAAAAGAGCATCCCAGGACTTATTACAGGCACACAGCCCAACCTATCGGATCTCCCAAGTCAACTTATATGCTCATTTGCACAACCTGTCCACGGCCATAGACTATCAACCTGATACTCACCATACATCATACTGATGTACATCATCACATGATCATCCTAATCATCATCATAGTCATCATGATGCATATCATCTGGAGCAACATCCTGAAGCTCATCATCCATGATCATCTTGATCATACAATGCATCCACCTGATGCATACCAAGTATCTACCTGATACATGTCATCATACATGATCTACCTGATCATACAATGTATCCACCTGATACATATACAAATACATGATCCGCCTGATCATACAATGTATCCACCTGATAAAAATACATGATCCACCTGATCATATCAAGCATCCAACATGATGCATATACAAATACATGATCCACCTGATCATATCAAGCATCCAACATGATGCATATACAAATACATGATCCACTTGATCATATCAAGCATCCAACATGATGCATATACAAATAGTAACTGGAGCATCGTCCTGATGCTCATAACACAGCGCTTACATCCATAGCCATGGGAAGGATCCTCCTTTCACCATGCTTGGAATGGCTCCTACAAATGTGTCCATCACTTATTCCTTGAAGTGTCGTCAATCTGAAGAACACCAAGCCTCTCTCGAAGTACTCGAATTTCACTCTGGCTAGTGGTTTCATCAACACATCTGCAACCTGCTCATCTGTTGCAACATACTCTGCTTTGACTGTACTCAGTGCTACACAGGACTGCTTCCTGCTAAATCAAGAGATCACACCTGATCCCATATTGAAGTAGCACCCAGAAGTGCTCTTCCTATCTGCAACACTTTTTTCCCAGTCCGAATCAACATAACCCTGCAGGTTAAAATTTTGATTCACATCATACTTGAGACCATAATCAATTGTACCCTTCAGGTACCTCAGAATATGCTTTACATCAACCAGGTGAACACCTTTGGGATCCATCAGAAACTGGCTCAATGTGTTCACTGCAAAGAAAATATCCGGTCTCGTGTTCGTCAGGTACATCAAGGATCCAATCATCTGACGATAAACAGTGACATCAACCGGATCAGATGAAACGTCATATAGAAGTTTCAGGTTCGATGCCATAGGTGTGTCCATGGCATTGCAGTCCATCAACAGCATCATAATCTGCAACACACATGATCCAATTATGGGATGATCAATCCCTCTCACTTTAGGACATAAGTCCAAGGATGATACAATCCTGATCCACTTACGGGATGATCAATCCCAACCACAGTGCCAGTCCTCTTTCATACTGGATATGACCTAGATCAAATCTAGGATTTACCACCACAGAACCAGTCCTTTTTCATACTGGATGTGACCTAGATCAAATCTAGGATTTACCACCACATAGCCAGTCCTTTTTCATACTGGATGTGACCTAGATCAAATCTAGGATTTACCACCACAGAGCCAGTCCTTTTTCAAACTAGATGTGACCTAGATCAAATCTAGGATTTACCACAACAAAGCCAGTCCTTTTTCATATTGGATGTGACCTAGATCAAATCTAATATTTACCACCACAGAGCCAGTCCTTTTTCATACTGGATGTGACCTAGAACAAATCTAGGATTTACTACCACAGAGCCAATCCTTTTTCATACTGGATGTGACCTAGAAAAAATCTAGGATTTACCACCACATAGCTAGTCCTTTTTCATACTGGATGTGACCTAGAACAAATCTAGGATTTATCACATACATTTTGAACCAACTGTTCAGGGACGATGTAGTCTTGTAATTTACATTTTGAACTAAATGTTCGGGGATGATGCAGTCCTATCACGTACCTTTTGAACTAAACGTTCAGGGACGATGCAGTCCTATCACGTACATTTTGAACTAAATGTTCAGGGATGATGCAGTCCTATCGCGTACATTTTGAACTAAATGTTCAAGGACGATGCAGTCCTATCACGTCCACTAGGGGCCACTTTCTCGGAGACATATGTCTACGGATCTCTTTTAGGACATGTGTCCAGGGATGATACAATCCCTCTCCTCCACTAGGGACCATTTCTCGGAGACATATGTCTATGGATCAATTCAGGGACCGAAGTCCAGGGATGATACAATCCCTCCTCGTCCACTTAGACAAAGTGTAAGGAGCACTTATCAACCTTATTGTTGATAGCATTGACCTCATCATTTATACAAGTATCCTCATTATCGACCACATCACTCCCCCTTTCGAGGAGGGTCCTTCTTTTCTAGGTGATGGTATATGATCTTTCCTACAAGACAAGTTAAATTGCATGATTAGAAACATCTCATAGTTTTCAGAACAAATTATTGCATGTAAAGAAATATGTCATACAGTCATGCAATTATTTTAGCCAATGCTTCAATACAACATTTATCCATATCCCGTAACTTTCTAGATGCCTTCCAATCTCTACCAGAACATTGTTAAGAGTGTGCACAACTCCAACATGTCAGCAAAGAGGTTTTATTCTAGATAAGTAGCAATGGAATGTTGTACAGTTCCATAGGCCACTTACCCATTACATGCGTATTAGTAGTATATTATTCATTAATGCAATTATTCTAATATGCATAATACACAACCTAAGTCTAGGAACATAAGTATATACATCATTGAACAGTATTATTTAAACAATCAAATATACAAGAAATGACAATTCAAATACTTATCTTTGTTTGTTTGTTGGGTGGACGCCCTCTCAATCTTTGCTTCCTTGCAGGAACTACTGGAGTGTGCTCCCTCTTGATCTTTGCTTCCTGGATTACTTGTCCTTGAACTTATATCCATCCTTGATCACTATGCATTCTTACTAGTATCAGCATCGTGTTATCCTTGAGATCTCATACATAATCATACATTCATTAGTATAATCTTAATACTGTCAAAACACAATAATCTTAAGCATGTATAGTCATGATCATTTCAAACACAGATAATAAGCATTAGTATTCAAGATTTATATAGGACTTTTGTGGTTAGTCATATCATTAATCAAAGTAAGGAACATAATATGCATAAACCCTAGATTACTCAAACTTGTAACTTCATGAGTAATCATTATCAATCATACAAAAGTATAAGATCCTTACATAGGGTAGGATTCTAACTTGATATAGGAAAAACATACCTAGTCATCATATTTGCTAGTTATGTTTAGCAATGTTTCTTGTTCTCTTCAATGACCTGCATAACTCATAATTTAACCATTGTATAACCAAATTATACATACCTCTATGTGGTCCATGACTATGGATGAGTCTTTGTCTTCATGTCATCATGGTCTTGATCTAGAACTTTATTTGTACCTTTCATGTTAGCAAATAACATTCTCCTCATACAACACCACAGTGCATTAGTACAATCATAAGTGTCATAGCCCTAATCAATGAATGTCTTCTATCATGCATTCATACTTTTACTAGGGTGATAAGACAAGTCTAAAATTAAACAAGATTGTTACTAAACTCAATAACATGAGGACAATCATATTATAAACTTAATCATGAAAAGATTTCAAAACATACCTGTAAGTCATACATGTTAGATTTAGGTCTTACCACTTGATTTACTGAAAACTGGATCTGGAGCTGGATTAGGGTTTGTCAGAGAAACCCTAAAAATTCAAACTTTGAATTTCAAAATTCTGAAAGGATAGAAAGATGTGTCTTGATGTGTTGATCAAGCTAGTATACTCAGAATTTGAAAACTGCAAAGTTTCACCCATCAAAATTTCTTTTGAAACTTGCAGATTCACTAGACAAGACCCTGAATTAGGGTTTGGTTTTCCCGAAGCTTCACCCAACCAAGAAATTCGATCTTAGTCTCTAAACTTCGATTTTTCAAAGGATCTTCTAGCCATGGTCTCAATTTTCAGAAATTCCAACTTTTGTAGAAACCATAATTTTCAGCTTCACTAGACAGGACCCCAAACTAGGGTTTGATTTTCCCGAAGCTTAACCCAACGAAAAAGTTCGATCCAAATCTCTAAACTTCGATTTCTCTGAGGAGCTTCCAGGCATGGTCTCATATTTTAGAAATTCCAACTTTTGCAGAAACCCTAATTTTTGGCATCACTAGACAGACCCCAAACTAGGGTTTGATTTTCCTGGATCTTCACCCAACCAAAAAGTTCGATCCAAAGCTCTAAAATTTTTTTTTTTGAGGAGCATCCAGCCATGGTCTCAGATTTCAGAAATTCCACTTTTTGTGGAAACCCTAATTTTTAGGTCAAAATCTGAAAATGCACAGAATTGAATTTTGTTTCGACAATAAGATGCGCCTTGATGACGAGAGTCAATATAGCCTCCTGCCTTTCAATATTTGTGGAGAAAACCCCCAAAAAAAAGAATCCCTAGCTTCCGCAACTACACAGTGTCTTCTTCTCAAGTTAGCTCTGATACCATGTTAATTTTTTAGCATCAATTCAATATGATCTAGGATCTTATCTGATAGAATAACATGTACAACATATCAATCACAAGAGACAATAGACAGACAGAGTTTCCTTGGGGAAAACCATAAAGGTGAAAAACTCCAATAACTTCCTCAGAGATAGATAGAGTAATGATACAAAACCCAAGCACAAGAGATAGTCTCCTAGAAGCAGATTCTCCTCCTCCACTAGTGCGCCACTCTTCAATGAGTGTAAGAGTCAGAAAGTGAATGATCAAATAGAGTTCCTCCCACACTCTATTTATGCACTAAATTGACGTGCCTAATAACCTTACTAGGTCGGCCTTGAACAAGGTGAGTAAGGAGCTTAGGTTGTTGGCGGATCCCTTTGGTCTTGAAAAACTTTAGCAAACCACATTCTCGCAATGCGGTCACGGTTGGTAAGTCATTTTCGGCTGCAAAATCATCCGCTTCGTGCTCCCTCTCTTTCCAACTCACCATTTTGCTCCAAATAAGTTGCAAATCTCTGCAAAAAGGCAAACAAAGCAATCAGTAACTATTTAACAACTTACTTCTAGCAAAAAATTAGAGAAAATTTAATTTTTTGAACTTAAATTTCGCACGTGCCGCGCCTGGAGGACACCCTATCGCGCGGCAGTCCACAGTGCCGCGCCTCATTTTGGGGTTACAGCGCGGCACTGTTCAACAGTGCCGCGTTTTTCGATAGGGGACCCGCGCGGTAGTACGGCGGGCGATTCTTGCCTAAAAGGGCTTGCCAAAAAATTAAATTTTTCCTGGTGAAAACAAAAATTTCTTGCATGAAATGAAAGAGGGGCTCAAGCACTCTTACCTGGCGCAGACAGTGGTCGAAATGGTGTCCCAGAACTCTCGGTATCGATCCTTGAAATTTTGCTCCAAAATGGGTAAAAATGTCTCCTTTGGGTAAAAAGCACAAATGAATAGTAATTTCTATTTTTACCATGCCTTATATAGCATTTTTTCACATTTTTTAATTAATTAATTACTATTTCAAATAAATAAACCCTTGTTCACATTGCTAATGCCCGGTTGTTGAGCATTTATTGACAGGATATGCGGTAGAAATGGGATGCATTCATACTGGTGTTTATTCGTAATTTGACCTTCATATTGAGCCCACTTTATCTTTTTCGTGCTCTGGATTTAAAACTTGAAAAAGATTCCAAGCGCTTTCACACCTGTGTCGTGCTTGTCAAACGCAAGTAAACGGTGTCGAGTACGGTCAACTTTACTCATGCTCGTTAAACGATGAGGAAAGTATTATCCTGGTTGTATTTTATTCTTTTTTCGGACCAGAATAATTTAAAATTTACGAAAAAGACCATAGGAGTCCATAGTTAAGCTCTTTTCAGACTCCTTAAAATTGAAAAGATTGCCAAGTGATATTGACTCTTTCACACTTGTAAAAGTATTTGAAAGGTCATCTATTCGGTGATAGGTTACCCCTTCTTCGGCCCGTCTAGACTATTTACGAGAAAGGTATACCTCAGTCAATCTCGGCTGGGAGAGTTCTCTCAGGAATTGTTTTACACTTTTTCGGGATCGAGGGACTAAATTTTACGAAAAAGTACATATGGAGCTTCCTTTAAGTTTTTCAGGCTCTCTAAATATGAAAAACTATCGAGTTTTCCTTCCCTGGGCTCGTTAAAATATTGACATCGAAGGACCCACTTTGGGACGAACCCCTCCTTTCTCAGGTTCGTAAAACATGTGAGATTGGACTCATCCACAAGATGAGCTACACCGAGCATCTGTTATCCTCTTCAAGCTCGTAAAACAAGAAAGAGGTACTCATCCATCATGTCGGGGAAATATGGGGGAACAAGTCAAGTTTATCTATGGCAGCTTGTCAGTCATTACCTTTGAACATGGCATGTTTCCATCTCTTGTCTACATTTGGGTATCCGTCTTTCCTTGGGTCATAGTCATCATCATGGGTCGTCTCCCTGGCCACGAGTCCACTCATCCGGTGTCTATCCTCTATTTATCAATAATCCCTGCTGCCAAGTCTTGTTACACGCCGTTATATGTTCAAAGGGTTGCATTGTATCGAGTCATTCATTGTGTCAGACCTCCGCTGTGTCAGTACATATTCCATTACTTCATCATCCTATCATATGTGCCGATTTCGTGTCGATGATGTGGGAATCATCATGGCCCACCTTCGACGAGTCTATTCCTGTCGACACCAAATCACTATCCGGGAATCAGACTTAGAAATCAACCATTAGTACCTTGGTACCTGCATGCCTCAATGGCAGGTTTCCTCGTGTTTGACAGCAGGTTCACATCAATGACCTCTGATCAAGCGATCTCTCGGATGCTCGACATCAACTCATTCATTCGCATTTCGTTGAGATGTACTATTGATACCTTGGGAATCATTGTCATTATTGATGATCTCCCTCGCATTTGTTAACGGTCCACATCATTGACCGGTAATCAAATGGTTTCTTCCATGTTCGACTTCAACATCTTGTAATCACATGGTTAGATTCGTATCTTTATGCGATCGGGTAGAAGACCCTGGGCACATCACTGTATCTTGACTGCGTCCAGGCTGCGATGGAGATGTCTCTTGTATTGTCACACAGATCCACTTATTGTATTGGTCGTGGCTGTGTCGTTATTGTCTCATGGATCTACGATTGTGCATAGTAGCCATGATCTGTCCACAGTTTACATTATCTCAGTACTCATGGATCTGCAATGTATTGGTCGGCAGCCATGCTTTGAGTCATTTGTTTCCGAGCATGGGAATGCCCGCCTCGGTGGTATATCTAACACTTTGTTTCTATTTCAACTCCGTGTCGCTCTCCTCGATGCTATCTCTGCACATTATATTCGTAAAGTCTTTCGGCCATCAGTCCCTTCTGACCTCACACTTTAGGGGGCATCTGTTATACCTCTATATTTCACGGTGTCGCATCCCCATCACAAAACAAGTTGACGACACTTTCCCTACTGTTTTAAACCATCCAGAAGAGACAGATGATGAGTCAACCTTGAAGGTGAATCCACCCTGGCAAGTTTTGACCCACCTTGGACTTTATTTTTACACACTACCGCGCCTTGCTATTTTCCCAAAATGCGGTACTAGACACTACCGCGTTCTGCTTTTTCCTCAAAGCGCGGCAGTGCCGCGTTCTGCAGACTTTGCAAAACGCGGTACCCTTTTAATAGCTTTTTGCCCTTGGCTTGTGGGATTTTGGATTTTCGAAGATAATGGAAGATTGGGTTCCTTGATTCGATCTCAACTCATCTCCTTCGATTAGAAACCCTGATCCACTTATCCCTCCTTAGATCCACCCATCTCTCTTGTTGGTTAACCTCACCATTCACTATAAAAGAGAGGCATGCCATTGGGAAAAGGGAGGACTCTTGAGAGCACCAAACTTATGGTCTTGCAGCATTGTGGAGATAGCTAGAGGAGAAGACACTTGGAGTTGGAGGATTGGCTTGGACATCAAGCACCCTTTGTAAGTAATCTTCAAGTTGTAATGGAATAACTTGTCTTGTTTTCCCAAATCATTTGTGTTAATCTTGTTTTAATCGTATGATTTGTATCTTTCATAGATTTAGATTTTAACTCATGTTTCAGGTTACTAGAGAATAGTGCATACTTGTGTTTTGGTTCCATTTTAACAGGTTTACTTGTGAGGACTTGGAGCTTGGAGCAAATACCAAAAACAAGCGTTTGGACATAAGGTCAGTTAAACTCATTCTATTCTCTTCAGCATTTTAATCCTGAGATGTTTGTTAGATCTAGGGATTCAAGGTTGCATTTGTTTTGTTTTGTTCTTAGCCTAGAGTTAGTAAAATTCTGCTTTAGTCTGAGGGAATTTTGACTTATCCGTAGGGCAGAATTCCATATAACACGGGTATACAATAAGATCTCTACGGAGGAATGAAACATCTCCAGAATAATAAAGTACAGATATAATATTCTTAGAAGTTACAATATTTCAACACTCCCCCTTAACAACAAGGATATTATAACAACATCTGCAGGAGCAAGGAGTCATCAACTACATGATACATGATACATCTATAAATCATTGGAATCTTTCTTTAACATCATCAGTAACTCAAACAGTTACTGGAACATCTTCAAGATCTTCAATATTGGAACATCAACATTTTCAGTACTGAGTCTTCATCTTCTGCAGCACTCAAACAGCTATAACATCATCATCTGGATCTCTTGATCAACAACATCATTTGCATCTCTCGATCAACAACATCATCATATGGATCTCCCGATCAACAACATCACCTGGATCTCTCGATCAACAGCATCATCATCTAGATCTCCCGATCAACAGCATCATCATCTGGATCTCCCGATCAACAGTATCATCATATGGATCCTCTCAATCAATAGTATCATCATCTGTATCCTCTCGATCAACAATATCATCATCTGGATCATCTCGATCAACATCATCATCATCATCTGGATCATCTCGATCAACAGTATCATCATCTGGATCATCTCGATCAACATCATCATCATCATCATCATATCGATCATCTCGATCAACAGTATCATCATCTGGATCATCTCGATCAACGGTATCATCATCTGGATCATCTCAATCAACGGTATCATCATATGGATCATCTTGATCAACAGTATCATCATCTAGATCATCTCAATCAACAGTATCATCTGGATCATCTCGATCAACAGTATCATCATCTGGATCATCTCAATCAACATTATCATCATCTCGATCATCTCGATCAACAGTATCATCATAGCAACATACTCTGCAATACACATGATCCAATTGTGGGATGATCAATCCCTCTCACTTTAAGACACCTCTCATGTCTATGGATGATGCAATCCATATCTACTTACAGGATGATCAATACTGATCCTTTTAAGACACCTCTCATGTCTAAGGACGATGCAGTCCTTGATCCATTTAAGACACCTCTCATGTCTAAGGACGATGCAATCCTTGATCCGTTTAAGACACCTCTCATGTATAAGGACGATGCAGTCCTTGATCCATTTAATACACCTCTCATGTCTAAGGATGATGTAGTCCTTGATCCATTTAAGACACCTCTCATGTCTAAGGATGATAAGGATCCATTTAAGACACCTCTCGTGTCTAAGGAAAATGCAGTCTTGTCACGTACATTTTGAACTAACTGTTCAGGGACGATGCAGTCCTATCATGTACATTTTGAACTAACTGTTTAGGGACGATGCAGTCCTATCACGTACATTTTAACTAACTATTCAGGGACCATGCTGTCCTATGACGTACACTTAGACAAAGTCTAGGGACCACTTTTTGGATACATATGTCTACGGATCAGTTCAAGGAACGAAGTCCAGGATGATACAATCCCTCTCGTCCACTAGGGACCACTTCTCGGAGACATATGTCTACGGATCAATTCAGGGACCGAAGTCCAGGGATGATACAATCCCTCTCGTCCACTAGGGACCACTTCTCGAAGACATATGTCTACGGATCAATTTAGGGACCGAATTCCAAGGATGATACAATCCCTCCTTGTCCACTTAGACAAATTCTAAGTGCCATATATCGACCTCATCATCGAAACCGGTAACCTCATCATCGACCTCATTTTCGGAATAGGTAACCTCATCATCGACACAAGTTTCCTCATCATCGATACAAGTATCTACATCATCGATACAAGTATCCTCATCATCGATACAAGTATCCACATCATCAATACAGGTATCCGCATCATCGATACAAGTATCCACATCATCGATACAAGTATCCACATCATCATCGACCATGTCACTCCCCCTTTCAAGGAGGGTCCTTCTGAACTACACCAAGCTTGTCTCGAAAATGTTCATACTTTACTTGAGACAGAGGTTTGGTCAATACATCAGCAACTTGTTCGTTAGTTCTCTCATACTCGAGCTTTATAGCTCCTTTCTGCACCATATCCCATATATAGAAATACCTTATCTCTATGTGCTTTGACTTATCATGGAATACTGGATTCTCATTCATCTTGATACAACTCTAGTTGTCACATAAGATCACAGTGGGGTCCATCTCCAAGTCAAACAATCCTGATAACAACTTCTGAAGCCATATCACTTCACAACTAGCAGAGCAAGCAGCTATATATTCCGCTTTGGCTGTGCTGAGAGCCACACTAGATTGCTTCCTTCTAAACCACGATGACATGGCATATCCCAGAAAATAACATCCTCCTGATGTGCTCTTCCTGTCTGATACACTTCCTTCCCAATCAGCATCTGTGTAGACATACAATCTGAAGTCGTGATCTCTAAGATAACATAGACCAAAGTCTATCATACCCTTTAGGTACCTCATCACATTCTTTGTAGCAATCAGGTGAACATGTCTAGGTTCTACTAGATATTGACTCAAGGTGTTCATAGCAAAGAATATATCTGGCCTAGTATTCGTCAGATACATCAATGACCCAATAATCTGTCTGTACAGAGTCACATCCACTAACTCTGATGAGTCATCAGCTAACAACTTCAAGTTGGAATCCATGGGAGTGGCCATGGCTTTACATTCCAACATATAAAATCTTTTCAAGATTTCCACATTATACTTTCCATGGTTGAGAAAGATTCCTTCTGGGCCTTACCATACTTCCATACCTAGGAAGTAATGCATCAATCTGAGAACTTTCATCTCAAATTTTGCAGCTAGCTTCTTCTTGCTTTCCATGATTTGTTTCTTATTCCTTGTCAGAAAGAGATCATCCACATACAACAATAGTATAATAGGTTCATCATCCATAACCTTTAGGATCGGCTTTACTTTTGGTAAATCCCAAGCTTGTCAAGAAGCTATCAATTATCCCTCTGTGACTGAACATCATTCACACTCTGCATTGAGTGATCTTTTGCATATCTATCCGTGCCATCTCTCGTGAGATGGGTCTACTGATATGAGCCTCAAGATCATTCAAACTCTGTGGTGAGTTATTTCTTGCATCCATCTAAGAGAAGAATGTCATCTTTATATAGAGGCACCATCTTCAACCTTGTAGAAAAGGTTAAAATCTGCATCACCCATGGTGATCATTAAGCTCATCAAATGACTATCGATCCTGGGTATCCGTACAAAGCTTTCTTCAATTGAATCCTAGGAGTTTTCTCGATTCGTACTTCTTCTTCAATTACACCATTAAGAGAATGGTCTTATCTAGCCACTTGGAGCAAACATCTCGTCATGATCCTCTTCCTCCTTCTAAGAGAATCTTCTAGCCACGAGCCTTCTATAGTATGTTTGATTTGTAGGTCTTCTTGTTGAACATCCATCACTCGTCTTTGGAACAGGTGTTCATCATCCTTCTTTTGTAGATCATAGCACATGATATTTTCTACAAATAAAATTTAATCATATGATTAGTAATACTTCATAATCATCAAATTATGTTGACATGATAACCTACTATGCATACCGATATGATTTGCATAGTCATGCAACTATCTTGACCAATACTTTGGAACAACACTTTTCCATATCCTGTATGCATACAGTGGTTATCTAGATGCCTTCCATCTATACCAGAATATACTATCAAGAGCGTGCACAGCTCTTAGCATATCAACAAATAGATTTCATTCTATACAAGAAACAATGGAATGTTTGTCCAACTTACCCATCATATGCATATTAGTAGTATACTATTAAATGCTATATGAATGCTTACACTATGCATGATATATTCTAGGAATACAGATATCAATACAACTATTATAAGCAATATCATTAACTATTCAGATATTCAAATAACAACTCAAATACTTATCTTTTATATTTGTGTGGTTTCCTCCTGCTTGATCTTTATATGTCTTTTAACTTCTATCCATTACGTTCCACTATGCATGCTTAAGTGTGCACTAGTGTCATCCTCATGATCTCATACATAATCATTAGTATAATCTCAATACTATCAAAACATTATGATTCCAAGTAATCTTAAGTATGTATGGTCATGATTATTTCATACACAGGTATACTTACCTAAGATCCTAACACAAAGTAGGATTCTAACTTGATATAGGAAAACATACCTGGATTATCATGCTTGGTTATGTCATTTCATACCCAAACAATATCTTCTTTGTTCTCTTCAATGATTTAGAGACCTTGTGCTAGAACTAGCATATCTCATAAGTTAAGCATAGTAGAACAAATTCATACATACCTCGTAAGTAGATATTTCATGTGGTCAAAGACTATGGATGAATCTTTGTCTTCATGTCATCATGGTCATAGAACTTGATTTGTCTTTCTTGTTGTACCTATATCTTGTTAGCAAACAACATCATCCTCATACAACACCACAGGTGCATTAGTACAATCATAAGTATCATAACCCTAATCAATGAATGTCTTCTATCCTTCACATGCATTCATACTTTTACTAAGGTGATCAGACAATCTAAAACTAATCATGATTGTACTAACCTTAATAATATGAAGACAAACATATTATGAACTTAATCATGAAACAGATTTCAAAACATACCTGTGTCTTCTCAAGTCATACCTGACGAGTAGTCTTCTCTATAGGGGTAAAACCCTAAACATCAAAGGTAGAGTACTTGTAAAACATCTTATATAGGTTCATGGTGCTATGATGATAGAATATCAGTGCCATTTAAACCTTCTTCATCGCTTCCCTATGAGTCTCCCAACTTTGCTAGGGTTTATTCTTACTTGGAAACCCTAATCTTCAATCTCTTTCCTCCCACAACATTTTGATGGAGGATTAATATCTATGATGAATGGATTCCTAATCCATTATCAAATATTCCAATGTTGTATCAGTTCCTTCCAGACCTAAACACTGAAAACCCTAAGTGAGAGCTTCTTCCTCCTCTTCTTAGATTTCTTCCGTTGAGCCAATTCATATGTGTCGTATTGTTTCTGGTGTATCTCTGCAATTTCGGATCTGCAGGGTCTGAAACTTTGGCATGTGGTATCCTAACCTGACATATTTCCAACCCCATAGGTCTGATATTTAATGGATTCTCGGAGAGAGAGTTATGCCAGGTGTCGCAACATGACCTGTTTATGGGATGAAACAGAATAGAAAACTTGTACAGAGTGCCACATGTCACTATTTTAACTTCGGCCTCTAAAAAAAGAACCTATGAAACTAAATTTTGCGACCTACCTGTCACATTTTACGAAATTTCATTTCGATCTTCCTATCCTAATATATGACCTTTTTCCCTAGGTCACCTATTTAGGACTGCATTCTGGAAGAGGCAGAAACCCTAACTTGTTCGGATCATATATCACAAAGTAAAACGAATCTGAGGATGACCTTCAGAAACAGGGTACATGAACATTTAATATTCGGCCTATAGAAGTTTCAGAGTCTGAACCTTCGCCAAAACCGAGTTATAGTGAAAGTTCCAAGATGACTAGTTTTTTCTATACAAAACCCTAACTTTCAAATTGTCGCAAGTGAAGCAAGTGTCGTAAGTGCCATACATTGCATTCCTTCAGGCTAGCTCTGATACCATGTTAAGATTCAATATGCTAAGATAGATAACATCAGTATTACATTCCATTTCACAACAATAGCATATATAGGATCACCGAAAGAACATCAAGCACAACATAAACACAAGAGACACAGATTTATCCTGGGAAACCCTCATGGGGTAGAAAACCTAGCAAATCTTACTCAATATAGATGACCAGAAAATACAAAGATGTAATCCCCAAACATGAGCTCCTTCTCCTCTATACTCAATATAGATGACCAGAAAATACAAAGATGTAATCCCCAAACATGAGCTCCTTCTCCTCTATAGTGTATCTCTCTCTCTCATATGCTCCAATCACAAGTGAGTGAATGAGTGTGTTAAATGAGGAACACACCTCCTCTATTTATACACTACTTCTGACTTGATTTTTACACTAACTAGGTCGGATCCAACTTAACCACTTAGCATAATGTTGACTAGTCCGACCCCACTAGGGGACATAAACACCCCATATAACTGACTCTGGGCCGACCCCACTAGGGAAGTCTAATAACCCAAGTTACCACATTCTGACAGAGGAATAAACATCTCTCGATATATAATAAGATCTCTATGGAGGAATGAAACATCTCTGAAATAATGAAGTACAAATATAATATTATTACAAGTTACAATATTTCAACAAGACATAATATCATAAATATCATAACATAAACTTTCAGTATCATCTATCGAATCTTCTTCCGGGAGAGGAAGCAATTTGGCAGTTTCTTCCTCCACTAGTTGTAGATCATGAAGCGGTTCTTCAAATTGGACACTTTTCTCGATGAATTTTATTTTGGATATGATATACATGAGTTTGTATACTTTATATTCTTCGGCATATCCAATTATAATTCACTTGGCACTTTGTGGTTCCAAATATCTTCTCTTCTCAAGCAAAATTCTAGCCCATGCAGTGAACCCGAAAACCCTATGATCTGACCAGTGTAGGCTTATAAAAGAGTTTTACCTTTGATGGATGAGCGTGGAACTTTGTTTTGAATGTATGCAGCAGCATTAATGGCTTCATACCAAATATTTGAAGCCAAACCTTTCGACTCAAGCAGACAAGTAGCCATCTCTTTCAATGCTCAGTTTTTCCTCTCCGCTACATCATTCTGGTGAGGTGTGTAGGGGACTGTGTGCTGGATTTGGATTCCATTTTCCGCACAAAGTTGCAGCAGATATGTTTCGATATATTATCCATAATTATCATATCTAATATATTTTATCTTTCTCCATGTGGCAATCTGAACTTAAGCCTTGAGATTCTTGAACCTTTCAAATACTTTCGATTTGTTCTTGAGAAAGAAGACCTATGTGAACCTGGAAAAGTCATCAATGAATGTGAGAACATAACTTGATCCATTCATGGAGGGATTTTTTAATGGACCACTAACATCACTGTGACTCAGGCCCAAAATACAAGAAGCCATGTTAGCTTTGCCTCGATCGAACTTGTGCTCAAGATGCTTGCCAATAATGCAACCTTTGCATATCCCTTTTGAGGATTTAATGTTCGGAAGGCCTTCAACCATGGAATTCTTTTGTAGAAGCTAAAAATATTTCTAATCAAGGTTCCCAAACCTCTCATTCCATATTGGGATAAACTCATTTACATGAGTCAAAAGGGCACTTGGATTTGAATATGGAAAAAAGTGGGAAAACTCATATGTTTTTGCAGCATGATTTTCCTTGCCTATTGAAATGAGCTTTCTAGTGGTAATTTAAGAAATTTCAACATCATTAGGGATGAATACAACCTTCTTGGAGAAAATAGTATGTGTCATTTGATACACAGAAATCAGGTTCGAAGTTACAGAAGGGACATACATAACATTTTGAAAACTTCCATGTTCTAAGTGAATTGTACCTTTTCCTTTCGATGAAATTTGTGAATAATATCCCATGTGGATTGAGATGCAGCTATCATAGTCCAAGGATGAGAAATATTCTTTTCTTGCAACAATGTGATTTGAAGCTACTGGATCTATGAGAAGATATTTTGAATTCGAAACACTTTCCATGGGTGCATGACCTCTTTCTGGATGATCATTCCAGTCTCCATTTTCCTTCTTCCCTGCGCCATTTCGAAGAGTGATATTGTTCTTCTCCAAGAGAAGGTCCATCTGATCAATAGTATTCTTCATGCATGAGCTTTTAGGATGAAATCCCCTGCCACAGTAAGAAAACTTTGTCTTCTCCTTGCCCTTTTTCTTGTAACTTCTTGAGCCTGTGTTAGGAACCCATGTCTTTACTTTGTTAGTATATTCTTGTTGGACGCATATGCTTTGTAATTCGTCCCATAGTATTTGTTGATCCATAGTTTGTGTTATTGTTGTTTGGCGCATATGCTTTGTAAGTCACATGTAGTATTGTTGATCCATATTTTGCAGTGGCCCATGGTTTTGACCCATAGTATTGGCGCCTAGAATTAGTATATAAGTGTGTGTTGAGGCCTATGAAGGCACCGTGAAGTTATTTGTATTGAGCTTGCTCAAAGGAGGTTGCCCCCTCGAAGTGTCCTGCGATCAATAATAATAATTTTGAGTTCTGTTATTTCTTCTATCTCGGGTATTTTCATTAATCAATTGTTGCAGGTTCTTCACATCTGGTATCAGAGCACTTTTTGGGCTCGTTGGGTGGAATTTCTTCCAAAAAACAATTTCGCCTCTGTTGTAAATTCAGATCTGGGAATAATCCCTATCCGCTTAACTGTGGGAAGTACTTGGGCATAATCCCTAAAACTCATTTTGAGGAGTACCACAGGAACCCCAAAGTAGCTGTCCCATTGAGAGGACTTGTCAGCGAAAAGGGCAACGACCCCTACCTGATTGACTAGTTCCCACCCGTGAGGTAAACCAAGAGTTGTCGTTTGTGGCAAAGCGATTATCAATTTCACCTGAGCCGTGGAGTGAGGGGTACTTCCCCAATACGCAAGCCGTCAGATAGCATTGGTGGTCGATTGCAAACCCTTAACCGTTAGGAAGCCGCACATACCTGGGGTCCATATCAATTTTCAGTTGAACTGTTGTCGATCACTTCCATGCCATTTGAGATCCATCCATTCTAGATCCAACCATTTTCGATCCATTTGGCGTTGTTGCAGATCCCTCTATTTATGTTCCCTTATGTGCCGTTGGAGTATAAAATTCCATTTTTTTGCCATATATCCCTTGTCTTCACTCCGTTCTCCTTGAAACTTCCCTGACACCCCTATCATCCCATTCTACATATTTCATTCCTGACGAACCTATCCCAAATTCCACTTCCCAAAGCCCAAAATCCCACAATTGTCTATTTTTAGGGTTTGCCATAACTTCTTCGGATTTCACCCAATCGCCTTCAAATTTTACCACAGAGTTCCTTTCCTAACTCTGCTTCTTTGTCCCTCTCTACCCCTTTTTCTCATTCTTTCACCCTGCTTCTGAAATCCTCCTTTTTTGCTTCCATGTGCATTCGATAGTGTCCAAAACCTAGTCAAACTCAAATTACCTTTCATTTTTTTCAAAAATCCATATTTTCCTTTACTGAAACAGTTTTTGTTTTTGTTTTTCTATCCACTCAACCCCAAAAAAAAAACTCCTGGTTATGGTTGTCACCCACATAGGAGCAAAAGCCATGGAAGAAGCACTTGCATCCATCCAAGCCAAACTCCAGGATCTTGATGAAAAATTTCTCGGCCTCCATCTTGAGCATTCAGCCATGAACAAAAAACGACAGTCCGAGTCTTCATCATACAATGGGTTCTCTTCTTCTAGCAATTTCCGTGGTCCGAAGCTTCATTTTCCTCCCTTCAATGGTACTAATCCGACTTGATGGATCTATCGTGCAGAACAGTATTTCAGTTTGCATAATACTTTTGATGTCAACAAAGTTCCACTTGCATTATTTCATTTGGAACAGGAATCTCTTCAATGGTACCGTTGGTACATCAAGGCTCATGAAGAGCCAAAATGGACAGATTTTCGCCAGCTCCTTTTGCAACAATTTGGTCGTAATACTTTTGATGACTGCACAGGAGACCTCACTAAACTTCGCCAAATTGGCACTGTGAGAGAGTACCAAACCGAATTTGAGAAACTAGCCAAACACACCGAAGGATTGCCTGATGACTTCTACTGGAGTTATTTTATTAGTGGTCTAAAGGATGCAATCCGCTCTGAGGTCAAGATTTTCTCTCCCAACACAATGATGGAAGCCCTGGGGTTGGCTAAGTTGGCAAAAGACACGATTGCAACCCAACAGCAATCCAAACCCACTTGTGTTCCCTTCCGAAATATGGGTTCTCAATGACCGCCCATCCCGCCAGCTCCTCGACCAAATCCTATCAAGCATTTGTCTGAACTGAGATGCAGGCACGTAGAGAAAAAGGGCTTTTTTATAATTGTGATGAGAAATTCACTCGGGGAAATAGATGTGTTCAGCAAAACCTCTATCTCTTGGATATGGATTCTCCTCCTACCTCTGAAATTGGTGAAGAAGCTCCAGATACAATGGATTCTCAGGTCGACATTCCAGAGCCTCCTATTGACCCTCCATCTCAGGTTGACTAGCCAGAGATATCTCTCCATGCTTTAGCTGGAATCACCACCCCCCAAACCATGCAGTTCAGGGGTTACTTCAAGAATCTTCCTCTTAAAATACTCATTGATTCAGGTAGCACTCATAATTTCATTGACCCTCGGATCATCAAACAAGCTGATTGTTTTATCCATCCTTGCTCCAACTTTGAAGTCATGGTTGCTAATGGGGGCACCTTACCTTGCAAAGGGAAGTGTCGTAATGTGCATATCTCTATGGGAGATTATAACCTGTGCTCTGACATGTTTTCCTTGACCCTAGGTGGATGTGATGTGGTTTTGGGTGCTCAATGGCTACGCACACTTGGCCTCATCTTATGCGATTTTGCTGAAATTTGGATGCAGTTTTCCCCCAATGGACAAAAACACGCATTGACCGGCTTACAACCAGGGTCTCTCAGCATCATCATTTCACATCGCATGGAAAAACTTCTTAAGAAGAATTCACATGGTGTCATTGCTCAAATCCATTCCATTCATATGCAACCGTCAGTGGTCTCCACTACTCCTTTGGATCTACAACAAATTCTAGATCGATATACAGGTGTCTTTGCTGAACCAGTGGGATTGCCACCTTCAAGGCTAGAGGACCATCATATTCAGCTCCTTCCTAGAAGCGTTCCTCCCAAAATCAAGCCCTATTGCTACCCATTTCACCAAAAAACAGAGATTTAAATGCTCGTCCGGGACTTACTAAAGTAAGGTATTATTTGCCCAAGCACTAGTTCCTTTTCTTCATCGGTTCTTCTTGTCCACAAAAAAGATGGGTCGTGGCGCCTCTACATTGACTTCCGAGCACTTAATAACCTCACTATCAAGGGTAAGTTTCCAATTCCTATTATTGATGAGCTTCTTGATGAGCTTCATGGTGCTCAATTTTTCTCCAAGTTGGATCTTCGTTCTGGGTATCATCAAATTCGGGTTCATGAGGATGATATCCCTAAAACAGATTTTCGCACACATGATGGCCACTATGATTTTTTGGTCATGCCCTTTGGCCTCACTAATGCTCCTTCCACATTCCAGGCCTTGATGAATAAAATATTTCGGCCCTACTTGCGGAAATTCATTCTGGTATTCTTTGATGATATCCTCATCTACAGTAAAACATGGGTTGAACATCTCCAGCATCTGGATCTTGTAATGAAACTTTTCTTTGACCATCATCTCCATGCCAAATAGTCTAAATGTGTTTTTGGACAACAGGAAGTCGCGTATCTTGGGCACATTATCTCAGCACAAGGGGTTCGCGTGGATCCTGCCAAAATCGCTGCCATGAACAATTGGCCGCATCCTCAAACGCTCAAGAGCCTTCGTGGTTTTTTGGGGTTGACTGGCTACTACCGCAATTTTGTCAAGTTTTATGGGAAGATTGCATATCCATTAACTGCTCTATTGAAAAAGGATGCTTTTACCTGGACACATGATGTTGAGTGTGCATTTGAAAAACTGAAACGAGCTATGTGTACTACACATGTTCAAGCTATGCCTGATTTTTTCAAACCCTTCACTATTGAGAGTGATGCTTGCGGCAATGGACTTGGTGTTGTTCTCCTTCAAGATGAACACCCCATTTCATTCACCAGTAAAGGCCTTTCAGGTAATAATTTAGCTGCCTCTACATATGAGAAGGAAATGATGGTTATTTTGCATGCAGTACAGAAGTGGCGACCATACCTATTAGGGAATCATTTCTGCATCAAGACTGATCACCAGAGTCTGATATATTTCCTGGAACAACCTATATCCTCCCCAACACAACAGAAATGGGTTAGCAAAATACATGGTTATGACTATGAGATCACTTACAAGAAGGGTAAGGACAATATTGTGGCGGATGCTCTTTCTCGCACATTTGATGACCAAGGTTCTCTTTCAGCTATTTCTATGTCTGTTCCAAATTGGTTGCAATCTATTCAATAGGGCTATTTCAATGACTCTTCATTATCTCAAATCATCCAACGATTGGCCAACAACCCTTCTACTATACCACATTACTCTTAGAATGGTGCTTCCCTAAGATACAAGGGTCGTCTGGTGCTTCCCCAAAGCACGGATCTTCAACAGGTTGTCTTCTATGAACTCCATGCTTCTCCATCGGCAGGGCACTCTGGGTTCCTCAAAACGTGTGAGTGGGCACGACATAACTTCTTTTGGCAGGGCATGAAAAGGAAAATTCAACAGATGGTGGCTGAATGTGATACCTTCCAGCACAATAAGGGTGAAACGACACTCCTTCCGGGATTGCTCGAACCCTTACCCATACCTACACGGATTTGGACAAATATTTGTATGGATTTCATTGAAGGGCTCCCTAAATCTGGAGGGAAGAAAGTGATTTCGGTTGTGGTTGATCATCTCTCCAAATATGGTCATTTTTGTGCTCTCATCCATCCCTATACAGCCTCCTCCATCGCTCAAATTTTCCTGGATCAAATCTTTCGTCTTCATGGCATCCCTTCTTCCATTGTCTCGGATCGTGATGCGACTTTCACCAGACAATTTTGGACAAAACTATTTCGCCACACTGGCACCAAACTGAAGATGATTTCAGGGTATCACCCACAAACAAATGGTCAGACTGAAATTATCAATAAATTCTTGAAAACGTATCTTCGTTGCTTCACCTCTGAACAACAACATCAGTGGGAAAAGTGGCTCCCTCTTGCTAAATGGTGGTACAATACCTCTTACCAAACTGCCTCTAAAATGACCCCATATGAAGCAGTCTATGGTCAAGCACCGCAAGTTCTTCTTCCATACACCCCCAGCAGTTCACCAGTTCAGGCAGTTGACATAGTCCTTCAAAACCGCGATCCGATTCTTCACATTTTGCAGGAAAATCTTCACATGGAAAGCAATCGCATGAAGCAACAAGCCAATCAGCACCATTCTAAGCACACTTTTCAAGCAGGTGATATGGTTTTCCTTCATCTCCAGTCGTACAAGCAATCCTCCCTGAAACTAAAAGGGCGTCATAAGCTCGCTCCAAATTTCTATGGGCCATATTGGATTCTGCATAAGATTGGGTCTGTTGCTTATAAATTGGAACTTCCTCCTTCTTCCCACATTCATCCAGTATTTCATGTCTCTTGTCTGAAGAAAGTTCTTGGCAGCAACATCAGAGGACAAACTATTTTACCTGAATTGGATAATGAAGGATTCATCCTTTTGGAGCTAGAGTCCATCCTCAATAAGCGCACTCACCAGCTTCGCTCTCACTCTATCACAGAGGTCTTAATTCAATGGCACAGCATGCAACCTGAGGATGCTACATGGGAACCACTCCTTCATGTTCAACAAGAATTTCCACATCTAAAGATTTGAGGACAAAGATTTTTCTAAGAGGGAGGGGATGTTAGGAACCCATGTCTTTACTTTGTTAGTATATTGTTGTTGGATGCATATGCTTTGTAAGTCGTCCCGTAGTATTTGTTGATCCATAGTTTGTGTTATTGTTGTTTGGCGCATATGCTTTGTAAGTCGCCCGTAGTATTGTTGATCCATAGTTTGTATTGGCCCATGGTTTTGACCCATAGTATTGGAGCCTAGAATTAGTATATAAGTGTGTGTTGAGGCCTATGAAGGCACCGTGAAGTTATTTGTATTGAGCTTGCTCAAAGGAGGTTGCCCCCCTCGAAACGGCCTGCGATCAATAAAAGTGATTTTGAGTTCTGTTATTTCTGCTATCTCATGTATTTTCATTAATCAATTGTTGCAGGTTCTTCATAGCCTGAGGGCTCATCTGACTGCCTGGTCTTCTCCTTATCCTTAGGATGCTCAAACTTGGTATTCTCCTTCTTCTTTTGGTTTCCTTTAGCATTCATATCCTTGGTTCCTCCAAAAAATAGGGCTTGATCCTTGGAGGATCTCATGGACCCCATCTAAACAAGCTTTCCATGCTCTTTGGTTAAGCAATCAATGAATGCATTCAAGGATGGCATCTTCCAATTCATAATGGTTAGTTTTCCAGAATGAAAGGTATATATAAACATCAAATAATCTGCTCCTATTTTTTAAAGGATTGAGATAATCAATTGATCCTCCTTCTTCTCTACACCACATTTCTTCAACTGAAGCACCAAATGCTTGAACTTGGTGAAAAACTCATTGATAGTTTCAAAATTTCCAGGACTGAGGGAAATCAATTCATTCTCTAACTAATAAGCCCTCATTTCATCCTACTTGTTGAAGAGTGTGGCAAGTTTTTCCCATACTTCTTTTGGAATCTGCAATCCGCTGAGATGGAAAAGAAGGTCTTTCAAAATAATGAGACATAAGAAACCATAAGCTTCATCAAGATTATTCAGGAACTTGGACTTTTGTATAGCTACATTAGGCTTTGGTTCTGTGCCCATAGTGACTCTGTAGAGTCCCTTGGAGCGAAATATGATCTCTGCATTTTTCTTCCATTGATGATAATTGAAAGGAGTATGAATATTGTTTAAAGAAGAGTCAATCTTGGGTTATAGCGAATGCAATAGGAGGATTCTGAGACACCTGCAGTAAAAAAAAAAAAAAAATAGGTTGACAAACTGCACTTTTGAATTTGCATCATTCCTGGGGTAGCCTATCAAGCAATCTTGATCAATCGAATGCACAATTATCCAGGATTTATGTGGAAAACTTCTCGCTTCTAGTGCAGTATTGGAATAATTTTGAGCAATCTTACTCAAGCTTCATCTGTGATCCCTGTAAAACTCTGTAGAAGAGTTGCCTTGTCCTGCTAAGGGCTCTGATACCATGTAAAATTCAATCACATCAGATCTAGAAAACAAGAACAACAGTTACAAGAGATGCATGTGTATATTTACAGTAAATTGAGTGTCAAAACACTCGTGCAAAAGATTTGCAGTGGTAATTCATTATCATTAACTCAGAAGATAATTACAATGCCAAAAAAATAGCTTGAATAGGCAAGCAATTTGAATCCCAGAGAGGTCATTCGAATTGAATGCATGAGAGTGGCTTACTAGTCACTTAACACCACTTAACTACACTGTAATTGACTCTAACAGACTGTGAAACATCTAAGCTCAGTCTAACTAAGTTTGAAACTCAACTGAATGCCAAAAAATAGGTGAGGGAACCTATCTGACTCCAGTTAACTGATTTCTAGGTGAAATTAGGTCAAATATGGTGGGAGGGAGCCTTTCTGACTTCAGTTAACTAAATTTAGTAATAAATGCTCCCAGTTGGACTGAGTGGGGCGCTTTAATCATGCAAATTACCCCATTTGGATCCCCCAATGAAGGAGAAGTCCCAGTTAACTAAAATTTATGACCCGGTTGGCTCCCCGAATGAAGGAGGAGGCCCAATTGACTGAAACTGATGATATGATGATGATGTAAGCACATATTTGAGTCAAAATACTTAGTATAAGTGGTAAATTAGGGTGTTAATCCAAAATAAATGATGTGTAGTTAGAAAATGACTCCAACACTACAAACCACTCGGTTTCCATCTGAAACACAACTAGAGGCACGTAAGCAACACAAAAATACTAACTCTACATTATTGTACATATATTTACAAGAAAAAGTATATGTGTTAAGCATAATACTTCTTCAAGTAGAGCCCATTTCTAGGCTTAGGAAGCTTATATACATCATAATCAACCAGTTCATATGACCCTTTTTCCAAAACTTTAGAGACGATATACAGACCGAGACACATAGACTTAACATTTCATGACCCCAATGGGTCTTTATCGTGGTTGTAGACTAGAACAAGGTCCCCTGCAAAGAAAAACCTAGGCTTGAAAAACTTATCATATTGACTCTTGACTCATTTTGTATGTGCTCCATTCACAGTAAGCGCATCCCTGCGTTGTTCATCTACATGTTCGAGATGAAGCAATCGTTCCTCTAAAGTAGAAGTTTCATATAAAACTACCGTAAAAGTTGGATGTCCAACTTTAATTATGGTATTCTGCATTCAATAAGTGTGCATGCCTCCAACCTGTGGACAAGTTGGAAAGGTGAAAATCCTATAGCATTCTTAACGTTGGTACGATACGCCCAAAGAGATGGATATAGCATAATGTTCCAGTTTGACCTACTAGCATTAATAGTACGCTGGAGAATGGTTTTTAAAGTCTTATTAACAGCTTCGACTTGTCCATTCTCCTGCAGATAGAAAGGTTACGAATGCTTCTGTCGAAACCCTAGCATAGTGGTCAAATCTCACATCATATTATTCTGAAAGTGTATACCGTGATCTGGAACGATATCCTTAAGAATACCAAACCTAGCAATGATCTAATTGAACACAAAATAAGTTGCAGTTTCATCGTCTTCCTTCACAGTAGGAATCACATCTTCCCACTTAGTAAAGTAGTCTACATCAATGATGATGTATTGATTCCCCCGGGTAGAAACTGGGTTTCAAGTCATGTAATCCACCCCCCACTTGGTGAAGGGACCTACTATGATGATGGGTTATAGGGGAGCAGGGTGTCCTCTCGAATTTTTGGTGAATAGATGACAAGGATGGCATCCTTTCATGGATTCCACACAATATTTGAATATGGTGGGCCAAAAATAACCAATCTTTCTAGATTATTACCAATCCAGAAAGATTACCCCCACCTGCTCCACTCTGGGCATCATTAAATACTAACTTAGCTTCTTCCAAATTAAAAAAACGACATAAAATCAAGTCTACCCCTCGTCTATACAATGTATCAATGATTATGAGGTAGTTTTTAGCGTGATGCCGTATTTGTTGTTTTTCTTCTCTAGAAAAAGTTGGTGGACGTCTCAAATTCTAGAGATAAATCAAAATATATCCATACCATGGATCAGAGGTCAAAATGAGAAAGATATGTTCATCAGGGAATGAATTATATTCCGCATTAAACTCTTCACCACTAGGAAACTCGGATATGAGTTCTGCGAATACTAAGGACTTTTTAGACTTAGCGGATTGAAAAGTGAGATCGAACTCTTGGAGAATAACAATCCATTTATTAAATTTACCCTCGATTATGCATCAAGTTAAAACTTATTGAAATGGATTAGCATCCGCAATCACTATAGCGGTTCATAGTAAAATATTGTGGCGTAGCCTCTGAACGGTGTACATAGCGGCAAGTGCCAACTTCTCAATGTGTGAATACTTCAGTTTAGGTTTTATTAAAGCGTAGTAAAGGTAATAGATGACGTGCTCCTGGATCTTATCATCTCCCTGAACAAAAAATATACCAACTTTGGAATCGATCACGGCCAGATATAAGATAAAATCACAAGTATAATCTAGTGGACTTAAAAAGGGAGCTGATAATAGTGATTTTTTCAAATCCTCGAAGGCGTTTTGTGCAGCCTCATCCCAAAAGAATGGGGTGTTGTTTTAAGTAAACGCATGAAACCTTTGGTTATTTTTGCATAGTTGAAAATGAATCATCTAAGGAATTTAGACATACCCTGCAAACTCTGAAGTTGTCTAATATTACAACGAGGAGCAAATTTGATGATAGCATCTACTTTTAATGGATTGACCGCAATCCCTCTACTAGACACGATGAAACTGAACAATCATCCAGACTCAACACAGAACACACATTTATGGGGATTCAAACGCATTTTGTAGTGGCTGCGTCACTCAAACACAAGTCGTAAATGTTCTAGATGATCTCTTCTCTTTCGAGATTGCGCGGGTAGATCATTCAGATAAGGTTCGACTATATGTTTGATATAATGAAAGGTGTAATTCATTGCTCGCTGGAGAGTGGCTCCAACATTTTTCAAACTGAATGACATCTTCCTATATGAAAACGTACACCAAGGACATATAAAATTCGTTTTGTGTTTATCTTCGGGTTTGATTTGAATTTGATTATACCCTGAAAATTCATCCATAAAGGAAAATATTTTGTTACCTACACACGCATCTATGATTTGAACGGTAAATGGCGTGGGGTGATTATCTTTGGGACAAGCTTTATTAATATCTATGAAATAGGTACAAACACGTATCATACCTTGTTTATTATCAACCAAGACTGGATTGGAAACCCATTCCATTGTGTCAATGGGATACATAAATACAGCTTTGAGGAGATTTTCAACCTCATCCTTAATGGCTGCATCCTTTCGCGGATTGACTAGACAAAGTTTCTGTCGAACCGGTTTCACATTTGGATACATTTTGATCTCATGTTAAACTATGGATGGTTCGATGCCTGGCATATCCTGATATGACCAGGAAAAAACGTCGTGGAATTCTTTAAAAAGGTTAGTATACAAGTGAATCTCTTTAGGAGAACAACTTTTAACAATTAAATTTTTTTCCACGACATCTAGTGTGATGGAGATATTAATCAGAATGATTTTAGATATGTTATCCATGTTACCTTCAGCGAAAATCCCCTTTTTTGCTAAAGGGTTAAGATCAACATATCCACAAAGTCTCATAGAAAACTCACCATTTTCAATCTTGTTTAGGTCTAGAAGAAAATAATATCTATGATGCATGTGTTCCCAAGGTTGATCAAGACCTATCATTGTTTCCAGAATAGCTTCATCTAATGGTAAAATAGTGTCTAAACAGTCAAAGGAATGAGCAGAGTCTACCATGCATGCAAGCGCATAATCTACATCTGACTCCTCTAAGACTAAAGGATTTGAGATAAAATCTATCACAGAATCTCCTGAAGCTTGATAAGTCACTTATGTGATAGATAAGCGCACAACCAGATGAGTGGGAAAGATCCAAGGATCAATTTCTTTAATAACTATAAAATCCTCCTTAGATGTTGAGATGGTGTTTTTAACACTCATCGAACCAATGGGAGCAGGAAAATCGAAAGTTCCCATAAGAAATGAATACAATCCTACTCCCAAACTCTTGCTAGGAGGACGGGCTTGATCAATCATCGGAATATTACATTCCAAAGAGGTCGTGTTATTTTTTCGGGTGAAGGAGAGTTGATCGAATGTGACAATATTTCCTTCATGAGGGAACATAAATACTCGAAAAATAGACGAAGGGATATCTTGCATCACATATTTCCATATTCTTCCTAACAACAAATTATAATCAAGAGAAGCATCGACAACCTCAACCTTTACTAACACTACTTTTCCATGTTACACCAAAATCTTGTCATCATGAGTCATGTGTCAACTTTATGCTTTAATCCCTAAATTTCCTTGGGTAAATCAGTAAGACAAAGGTTGTTTCCCTTCTCTTTACATAATCTCTAGTTTCCCTAGCACACCCTGTTTCCCAGCAAGAGGTGCCAAACCAAGGATGGTGCATGATGTATACTGATGGAGTGCACAAGTGGCTCTTGATGCCCATTTTCAAGCTACGCTGATCCATTTCGGGTGCGAGATGTCTTTATACAAGGTGCGCCATAGTTATTTAATGTGGATAATGGGAAGCTTTGAGCGACTTCTCAAAGCTTGGTGACATGGAGGTCTATACCTAGATGTTAGGAAGGATGGTATTTGATCTCCTAACCTAATGGGAAGATCCCTTATACCTCTCCCCTTAATCCTCAACCTATCCTACCTCTTTATCCTTATAAATATTAAACCTCTCTCCATTGAAAAGGGAGGAAGGACTATAGTACTCTCATGCTGGTGGAATTTCTCTAGGTGATCCTTACTCATCCTTTGGGAGGCAAACATCATCCTTTGGAGGCTTAACTTGGATTGCTAGATGGAAGTTCCAACGTTGAGGGTTAGGTTGTGACACTCTCTCTCTATGTATTTCCATTTATTACATTAATACAAACTCTTTCCATAAGTGTTGTTGTGTTGATAATGCTTAGGATTTTCTTCCTTGACTGTTAATCTAGATCAATTCATATTTAGATATGCTTTTACTGTTTGCTTGTTTCCACATGCTTGAAAAGGTTTTGCAGCTCAATATCTAAAGGCCCTAGAGCATGGAGCAACAAAGAGGAAAGGATTTGCATATCTGAGGTAAGTTATCTACCTGCTCCCTTGCATCTCTATTGATCTAGGAAAGTAGTTTGTGTTCTATACTTATTTGTTCTAGATCCACATGGACTAGGGATATCTCGCTTGAGTTCGCTTGAGTAGATTGTCCATAAACAAATCTGGCGACTTCGTTGGGGAGGTGTTCATAACTTTGATTTCAGTTTGGTTTGACTTCATTGATTTCTTATTAATCCATTTTATAGCCTCCTAATCCCCTCCCATCATTGTATTTTGTCATTAGAGAGTCTGTTGGATTTCCCTGACTCTATTTGGGATCAATATTGGACTTCTTACCTTTTATTTTTTGGAGATATTTTTAGTTTCTTACTTGTTATTCGCCCGACGCACCTGGGCTGTATACGCCCTACGCCACTATGCTTCTTGCGCATATGTCCAGTGAGAAACTTGCGTCTCTGTGCCATTTTCCTTACTGCATCCTACACAATCCCCCTTTGTACAGAGTGCGCCTAATTCTCTGGTGCATAACAGCAAAGTGCACCTAACGCTCTGGTGCATAAAAGCAAAGTGCGCCAACCTTCATTGCTTGGTGCCCAATACAAAATTTTCTCCATTTTGGTTATTAGTCTGATTAACAAAGATCTGTGTACTGCATCTTACAGTCACAGAACCCCTAGACCCAGCTCGCTTGTGTTTTGGTTTGATTTGATTGATTTGGGTTCTAAACTAGTCAAGCGAGCAACTTGGTAATGGAGGGAAATTTCAATCCCCCATCAGTATTTTAATCCCTGATCACATTACAAGATCTATTTGACTTGCTAGATCTGACTCCAAGACCCTTCCGACACTTAGTCATTGTGTTTTGGTTGGATTTGATTAATTTTTAGTCATTTTTTAGTGTCTTTGAGTTCATTGGGTGCTCATCGTTTTTTCTTTCAGAGTTCATGATTGACTAGAGTGTTATAGTTATTCTCTTATTTTCTGCTCATAGATCTGAAAACAATTATAGTTCTCAAATTTCATTTTTGATACATGCATAGGAAAACCAAAGTGCTTCATTAGTTTGTTTTTGAGTTCATTGCTTGGAGACCATTGTAGAATTTCTAATGCTTTGGAAGTTGCCATTTATAAGTCTTTAAAAATTTTGGAAAGGCAATCGCTTGATTCCATTTTCTTTGTTGTGAAAGACAAGTCAATCATTTCTTTGAGAATCTAAGTGGATTCAAACTTTTACGAAGCATTCCAAATATTAAAGGATTCTTTGAATCTTTAATTTTCATTTTTATTTTTAGCTCGCTATTGTGGAGAGTTAGGTTTATTGCATTCTAGGAAGGAATTCTTTCTTTTCATTATTTATTACATTCATTCTAGTTTGAAAAGAAAAAGAAAAAGAAAAAAATGTTTGGATTTGGTGTGTTGATTTTTTTTGTTTTGTTGAAAAAATGAAAAGAGTACTTCTTTATCTCTTGGTATATTTTGAACTATAAGGGTGTTAGTTTTGTTACTCTCGGAACCAAGAAAATTTCTCCTTACCTTAGATAGCTTTCATTGAAACGAAAATAAAATGTGCATCTTCATGTAGTTAAGACTTGCATTATTTTTAAATTCCTATCTACACCTCATGCATTCACCTAACCGCTCAGATAAAATTTACTGGTAGCATTAGGTTAAAACTTTATAGTAACTTGTGTGATAAGTTAGTGACGTGTTTTGGCGTCATTAAACGTGGCATTTGTCATTATCTGACTTCACTACATTTCAGGGGCCTGCAGCTCTTCCACATACCAACCAGTATATTGAACAACCTTTCACATACCTGTTGGCGGATATTTCTACCCTATAGTCAGGAAACTAAACTATCAACTTGGTTGGGGTGACAGGTAAGTGCATTAATGCTATTACAGAGGCATTTTACAAAATAAATAGATTGTAGATTTAGGGAACACAACTTTTAACCGGAGTCTGATCCTAGCCTTGACTCGATCCCGTGTCCAGCTTCCAAATCTACTTTTCCTTCAGCAAACCTGCAACAACAATAGCTTCCTCAAACATTTTCGGCAATATATAAAGCATGAAATAAACAAAAACTATGTTTCATATTCAGCATTGACCAAAATAAATCCAACTTAAAATGCCATTTCATAACACATTCAGATTGGAACAAGGAAACACTTCAACCTTTATTTGTCAAAATTGGAATGCAGTACAAATATACCTGATAATGAAGCAGGCTCCTGCAACTAGATTCTGGGCTCTGGTTTTCTTCTGGCTTGGATATCTTCTGCAACAACTTCTCCAATGCAAGCTTCTTCAAAGTTTTTCCATTAATCAATCTCACTAACTCCAATTTCTAACTCTTCTCCTTTAACCTTCTTGGTATTTATAGGTTCAAAGAAGCAATTCAGGTCGAGATGTAGTTATGGAGGAAGTTGGGGGAGTTAGGAAACTGCCATCAACTAATCCTCCTCGATGAATTTAATATATTTTTTAATCATCTTTTAAGATATACGCGACTATTACTCAGTGGAGTAGCGTATAGGGCGCTACCCTATTGTTTAACAACTAGCGCTCATTCAGTTTTAAATGTCGAGCGCTACTTTGCTAAGAAGGAGTAGCATATATATTGATATGGGCGCTACTATTATACACTGGAGTCGCGTATGGGCGCTAGTCTATTTAAGTGGAGTAGCGCTCATACCTCAAAATGATATTTTGTATGTTTTCCAGTATTTTTAGGAAATAGGATGAGTTGTCATATGGTCCAAGGTCAACATGCTCCTCCATCCAAATTGTCCTTTTGTGTGATCAGCAGCTCAGGGTGATCACAGACGAAGAGGTGCAATTTTGACCTATAACAGATGCCCCCTAATGTGTGAGGTCAGAGGGAAACGATGGCCGAAATACATTATAATCCAAAGCCAGAGGAGGATCACAGAACCGTAGAACAAGTCGCAAGAAACCTACAACAAAGATCAAGGTCAGCGAGCAATTACATTGTTGACATCTTATAGATGTGTAGTGTGATACAACATGATCTCCAATACATAACAAGGAGATGTATATAAAAGCATGGCCACTTGAAATACAAGCGTGTATCCATGTCAAACTGAGAGATCATAGCCATAACAACAAACTGGATCTATGTCTCATGGAGAGCCGTATATAAGTGAGGCTCAGTCTTGCGCAACTTGGGTGATAACAAAATGAGGTTATGTCATCAAAATCCCAAGGTCTTCATCACACAACAACCCTAGGTACAAACCCGAACCATGTGAATAGATGAGCTGACAGTCGAACATGGAGGGCATCATTTGATTACCAATCATTGATGTATACCGTTAACAAACATGAGGACTTCCACCGATAATGATGATGGGGTCCAAGGTACCAAGTACGATTCGCCAAATGTGAATAGATGGACTTGGAGTCGAACACTTGGGAATCCTGTCGAAGAAGAGACATTGATGTATTCTCATCATTCAACAGCGAGGAAAATTGCCACTGGTGACTACAATCTCCAAGGTACTAACCGAAACTCTAAACTTCAATCCCAGAATAATGATTTGGTGTCGATGGGAAGAAGTCCATTGGAAGGGAGGCCTTGAGGCATCCTCCATCATCCAACTCGAGGAACACTCAACTGGTAAGAGCTTATATGGAATAATATGCGACAATACTGACACTAGGAAGGCCAACACATGAGGTCAAGGTAAACTGCAGAATGGTCGACACAGGGTATATCCTTGAACATTGAGCATGACACAAAAGTGACTCAAGCAGTTTCTGACATAATGGGGTAAATAAGTCTGAAATGTAAGAGACATTAACAGACCCTCCATATGGTTGGAAGAATAACCAACTGGGGGAGTAAATAAATCGGAGGAAAGGTTCACCCTGAGGCCAAAAACTAAACCCAACCGACAAGATAGACTCAAGTAGGTGTTGTGTTCAAGGATAGGACTTGACTGAAACTGCCTTTGACAATGAAGATATGATATGTTTTCTCGTTCCTTATTCTTTTTAGATAAAAGAATACCCTTCTTGTGGATTTAATGAGTCCAAGAAAGAATGAAAACTCAAAAGGTCCAACCATGTAAATAATTTAACGAGCCCATGGGAGGAAGACTCAGTACCTTCTTCAAAATTTAGAGAGTTCAAAGAAGAGATAGAAGATTACTCTATATGTACTGATCTCTGGATTTTAATATCGAGCCGAGATCTGTTCTTGCTCGCCGGTGTTTTCAATTTTAAGGAGTCTGAAAAACTTAAACAATAACTCCATATATCTGCTCGTGGATTTTAGTATCGATCCCAAGCAGATTAATGCTCACCGGTGTTTTCCTGTTTATAGAGTCTGAAAAACTTAAACAATCCTCTTTTCACCTATCTGTGGATTTTATATCGAGCCCGGATTGGTCTGTGCTCGGCGGTGTTTTCTTGTTTATAGAGTTGAAAAACTTAAACAATCCTCTACTTACCCTCTCGTGGATTTCACATCGAGCCCTAGTAGGTGAATGCTCGCTTGGTATTTTCATATTTAGAGAGTCTGAAAACCCTAAAGAGAGACTCCAGAAGGTCCTTTTTCGTATAGTTAGTCTCCTCCCCTGAAAAAGTATAAAACAATGAAAGGAGAACTCTTCTAGCGCATACAGGAGTATACCTAGAGTATACCTTTCCCGTAGTTAATCCACTGAGGCCCGGAAAAGGGGTAATTCTATACCTGAATGGATGAGCCTTCGGGTACTTTAACGAGCTCGAAGAGAACAAGTTTGCTTGGCAATCTTGTTTAGGTTTAAATAGTCCAAACAAGAGCTTAAAATGACTTAAAGGTCAGCTTCTGGGATTGTAACTTCATGTCCTGCCAAAAACTAAGTTTTCAACAAAATATTAGTCGATGTCGCAAAAATCTTAAATGATATATGAATTTGGAATGTTTAGCTAATTGATAAGGTCTATCATTAAGAAATTTGAGCTTAGGAGACAAATCCGACAACAATTGAGTAAAAATTGAACCTGGATCAGTGTTATACCTTATTTTGTGTTTCAATTGATTAATTAGGGTTTTTGAAAGTGTTTGAAACTATGGAAAATTAAAAATTATGGGTAAAAATCAAAATCCAATTTTATATATAATTTCATTGTTAAAAAATCAATTCTCATTTTGTGTTGTAGGGCAAACATTGGGCACCATTTTGCGAATTTCAAATCTCCACCGTGATCAAACGGAGCATCCAATCACCAAACTTCTTCCACCAAGTAAGTAGAAATCAACCAATCTTGCATTTCAATGGTTTATTTGTAAATTTTTGAGCAAAAATGGCCCAAAACGCGATGCTCATAAGGTTTTATGCGCGGGCGCTACTGTGTATACACAAGAGTAGCATAAAAACCCAATGGGCGCTACTTTGCTCAAACAGAGTAGCGCCTATACGCTACTGTGTAGTATACACAGTAGCGTACATATTTGCAAAGCCATTTTAAAGCGCCGAGACTCAAAAATTTTGGGGTTTTTGTGCAGGATGGTCTTACAATGGAGGGAAAGGGAGCATGAAGACATGGATAGACTAGCCATGCAAGACCCGGCTACCCTCCATGCACTCCGTAGATGCGGTTTGTTGAAATTTTATCGAACCGTAAACATGCGGGAACTAAACAAGTTGTTTCGGAGATTGATTCAGTATTGGGATGTCGATACTAATACCTTCATCATCCGGGGGCAAACTCTTGAGCTTACCGTGGAGGATATATACTTTATTACCGGTCTCTCAAGGAGAGGAGACGTAATCAATCTAAAAGGGACATCTCGTTTGGGTGCACGATCAGTGCAAGAATATGTAAATACATACTGTGTTGCCGGAGCAGAAAAATCGGGAAGCCAAATCCTGATTTCAACTATTGATGGTCTCCCGCTGAAAGTGATAGTGAGCATGATCAACCGGGTATCCGGTAGTGCATCACAACACTTAGCTTCCAGGAATTTGATGCATATTGGTGTACAGTGCTTGCACGGCCATGTTTATGATTGGAGTACTAGCTTGTTGGCAAACATGAAGTATCAATTGACAAGTTGCAAATCCGGCACAATGAAGAATTTTGGGTACGGGAGTATCTTGTGTACTTTCTTCTTCGAGAGGATGCCTGCTATTAGTTTGGGAATGCCTCTACCACAGGTTAACCCCCGCGAGCCCAGACTAGGCCGTTGGGGTGACATTTTTCTCCGCCAGGGTGGTGGATAAAGTCACTATTGTTACCACACTGATGACTTCTGGGGGTGGTGGGAGAGACAGGTTCCGGCTTTTGAGCAGTTTCCCTATGCTGGATTGGACTTCCGTCACGATCCAGAGCTGGTGCTTCCACTAGGTGGAGCCTGGGGAGATATTGGTATGTTTACTTTTGAGAATTTATTTAATTTTTTCAAACTTTTCAAGTATTTGATTTTTTATGAATGAGTTTTGGAGTTCTAATCAAGTGTCAAATGTAGATGTTGGACCTGTTCGTCCCGAGGGCCATCCTACTATCTATGTGAGGCCAGCTGATATCACCGCAGCAGAAGCTATGTTGGGAACCCTGGAGAGGAAAATGAGTCGGTTGACTCATGAGATTCCTGCATGCTGCATGGACCAGATACCAGTTGACATGCAGGAAGATGTTGTTGGGGTGCCCCCAGCATGGCTTAGATTACTGCAGAGAGTTGGTAGACTAGTGATATGCTACCGCAATGCGGTAGATGATGAGGAGGTTCCTCCTTCTCCGTAGGAGAAGAAAAACATTATATGTATATATTTTTGAGGCTACCATGCCCAGCTTTTGTACTTTAATGACCTGACTTAGAGACTCATGACTCAAAAACTCATATTTTTTGATACGGTACCAGTTATATATACAGTATCGGTTATTTACATGTGTATGTGTTTAAATTTTATGTGTGGAATGTTGTTTACAATGTATGATGCAAATGCCAATCTAGCACATAATTTGCTAATGAATCAGCTAAAGTGTTTAAATTTCTTGGAATGTGTTCATATCTGATAGAATGAAATTGTCTTTCCAATAGTCTAACTCGTAGAAACTGATGTAGCAATCCTGGATCCCTGATCTGATAGACACCTGTTAACTGAAATACAATTAGTTGTGAGTCAAGCCTTACCTCCAGGTATGAAATTCCATGACTGAGGGCATCTCGGAGAAGTTCTATAACTGCACTGTATTCAGCCACATTGTTCGTGGTAGGTCCCAAACAAACCCCCCCCCGAAGAGACAAGTTGGTCAGCGGGTGAATAAATGACCCAAGCTGCTGCAGCCAACTGACAGGTGTGGCGACTGGCGCCATCAGCAAATCCTAGGAAATGTACGGTTGACATCTGGTACATGAAACGAGAAACACACATAAGATCACCTAACAAGCATAACAAAACTAACTATACAAAAATATACAGCTATGTTACAAGAAAAAGTATTTCAGCCTAAGCATAATACTTCTTCAAGTAGAGCCCATTTCTAGGCTCGGCCAACTTATTACCTTCGTAATCTACCAATTCGTAGGCACCTTTCTTCAATACCTTAGAAATTATATAAGGTTCGAGCCACCTGGATTTGAATTTACCGGGTCCTAAAGGTTCTTTGTCTTGATCCCAAAGTAGGACCAAATCTCCTTCGATGAAAACTCTAGGTTTGACGGTTTTATCGTATTGTCCTTTGACTCGTTTTTTGTGAACCTCGTTTGTTGTAAGCGCATCCCGGCGCTGTTCATCTAGATGTTCTAAGTGTAACAAACGTTCTTCGAGTACTGAAGTATCGGGTAGTAAATGAACTGCTAGTTTTAGCGAAGGGATCTCACATTCAATCGGCACAACTGCTTCTATCCCATGCACCAGTTGGAAGGGAGAGAAACCGGTAGCATTCTTAACGTTGGCTCGGTAAGCCCAAAGAGCCGGGTATAGCATGATGTGCCAGTTATTCCGACTGGCATTAACAGTTCTTTGCAATATGACTTTTAAAGTTTTGTTCACTGCTTCAACTTGTCCATTCTCCTGAGGATAGTATGAGGACGAATGTTCTTGTCGAAAACCAAGCATTGTATATAACTCAGTCATCATGCTATTTTGGAAATGACTGCCATGATCAGTCACTATCTCTTTAGGTATGCCAAACCGTGCTATGATCTGATTAAATACGAAATAAGCGGCAGTTTCTCCATCTGCCTTAACAGTAGGCATTGCCTCTGCCCACTTAGTAAAGTAGTCAACGGCAACAATGATGTAATGATGTCCTCCAGCTGAAACTAGATTGCATGTCATGAAATCAACCCCCCATTTTGTGAAGGGGCCTGCTGTAATTACAGGATGAAGAGGAGCTGGGTGTCCCCTCATTTTCTTAGTGAAAAACTGACACGGTCGACAGTGTTTCACTGCTTCCACACAATCTTTAAAGATCGTGGGCCAAAAATATCCGGCACGCAGTATCTTCTAAGTTGTTGCCAACCCGAAAAGATGTCCCCCACAAGCTCCGTTGTGGGCATCATTTAATACTGCTTCAGCTTCTTCCCGAGTTAAGCAACGTCGTAAAATGGAATCTACCCCCCATCGATATAAAGTATCTGAGATAATAAGGTAGTTTTTCGCATGGGTTTTAATCTTACGTCGCTCTTCTCGGGAAAAAGTGGTAGGACACCTCAAAGTCTGGATATATATTAAAATATCTCCGTACCATGGGTCAGAGGAGGCGATGAGAAAGATATGTTCGTCAGGGAATGATGTTTCTTCCTCAACGCGTTCGAGGTCACTTGGAAATTCTGAGATTAATTCAGCGAACACTAGTGATTTTTTCGATTTGGCTGATTGGAATACCAAATCGAATTCCTATAGAATTACAATCCATTTATTGTATTTCCCACCGATGATTCGTCGGGTGAGAACGTACTGGAAAGGGTTGACTTCTGCGATCACTGTAGTAGTTCGTAAAAGTATATAGTGACGAAGCCTCTGGACCGCATAGACCGCAGCAAGTGCTAAATTCTCAACGTGCGAGTATTTAACCTCAGGGGCTATCAATGCGCGAGAAAGATAGTAGATAACATGTTCTTGGAACATATCGTCTTCCTGAACCAAAACTATACCAATTGTAGTAAGAGACACTGCCAGGTATAAAAGAAAATCTTTTGAGTAGTCTGGCGGGCTCAACAAGGGTGCTGAAAGAAGTTCCTTTTTTAAAGCTTCAAAAGATGCTTGTGCAGCTTCGTCCCACACAAAGTAGGAATCTTGTTTGAGTAGCCTCATAAAACCTTTGGTGATTTTGGCGTAGTTTATGATAAATCGCCGTAAGAAATTAGACATGCCTTGCATACTTTGAAGTTGTCGCAAGGTGCGAGGAGGAGGCAGATTTACAATCGCCTCAACTTTAAGTGGGTCAACCATTATACCACGATTAGAGACAATGAAACCTAGTAAACGTCCCGATTCGACACAGAATACGCATTTATTCGGATTCAAACGAATCTTATATCGTCTGCATCTTTCAAACACTTGTCTAAGGTGGGCTGGATGGTCCCATCTCCTTCGAGATCGTGCCGGGAGATCATCCAAGCAGGGTTCCACAATGTGTTTGATATCATGAAAAGCAAAATTCATTGCTCGCTGGAAAGTAGCTCCAGCATTGTTCAAACCAAATGGAATTTTCCGATAAGCAAAGGTGCCTCACGGGAAAATGAAAGTTTTTTTATGCTGATCTTCAGGTTTGATCTCTATTTGATTGTATCCCGAAAAACCATCCATAAAAGAGAACATCTCATGTCCTGCACACACATCTATGATTTGATCGATAAATGGTGTGGGATAGTTGTCTTTCGGACAAGCTTTTTTCAAATCTCAAAATTCAGTACAAACTCTAATAGTGCCTTGCTTTTTATCAACCGGAACGGGGTTTGAAACCCATTCCGTCATATCGATCGGATAAATGAAACCGGCTTTGAGCAAATTTTCAACCTCCGCCTTGATGGAGGCTGCTTCTCTAGGGTTTACGGGATGGAGCTTTTGCCTCACAGGTTTCGCATTAGGGTATGTCGTGATGACATGCTCCACAATGGTTGGGTCAATACCTGGCATCTCCTCATATGACCAGGAAAAAACGTCGCGGAATTCTTTAAACAGTTTTGTATACAGAGCTATCTCTTCTGGAGAACAGTCTGCACCAATAAAAATATTTTCCACAACCCCAGGTTTGGTGGAAATGTTGATTGGAATTGTTCTTGAAATATTAGCCATGTTCCCTTCTGCATAAACAACTTTTGAAGTAGAAGGAGAAGATGACAAATCAACCAATCCACCTGGTCTCACAGGGAATTCTCCTCTCTCAATTCTGTCTAGATCTGGAAGTATGTAGGACCTATGATGCATATGTTCCCAAGGTTGGTCCAGGCCCATCATAACTTCTAAGATGGCTTCATCAGATGGCAAAACCGTATCTAAACAATCGAATGAGTGAGTAGAATTCAGTGACCATGCCGGAGCATAGTCCATATCTGACTCGACAGAGACTGGTGGAGTCATGATATGTTCCATTACAGCGTGTTGAGTTTCCATATAGGCCACTTCTGCAATGGAGGGAGGCACAAAAGGATCTGACGTGGTAGGAAGGATCCAAGGATCAGTTCTTAAACAGACTGGAAATGTTTCAGTAACGGTACCCACATCAGAACGCATAAAAAGAACAGGGGAGGGGATGTCGAAAGTGCCTATTAACGAACCATACAACCCTGCTCCTAAACTCTCCTTAACCGGGGCGGTTTGATCAACCAAAGGAATCGTGGTTTCCGTAGAAGTATGGTGTTTTATTTGAGTGAAATAAAGTTGATCGACTGTAATGATCTTACCTTCAAATGGGAACATGACCACTCGAAAAAATGTCGATGCTATAGCTTGCATGGCATAAGTCCAACTCCTGCCCAATAACATGTTGTAATCGAGTGGAGCGTCCAGAACTTCTATCTCAACAGCAACTGTCTTACCGGCCAAAGTGACATTAAATGATGGCAAAACTCCATGTGGACGGAAAGTTCTGCCATCAAATGCAGTAAGCATTGTGTTGGAAGGGACTAACTCAGGAGAACCTAGAGCTTTCCAACAGGAAATCGACATTACGCAAGTCGACGCTCCCTCATCTACTACAGCTCGTCTAATGGTCATTGGACCATGAACGACCTCAATCTGGAGGGAAACGTGATATGGCAACCGGTATTTGACATCATTCATGTCAAATTGCGCAGACATGTTGGAGGACTCCATGCTCCCAATAGCTTCCAGAAGTGCATTTCGTTGCAATGGACAACTCTGCAAGACTTCTAGAGTAGACATGGCACAAGGGGTTTGGGCTAAATCTTCGACCACATTGTAGTTAGAAGCAGCCCGTGTGTTGGGATTGTGTGATGCCCTCTTCAAGACACCTTTCGAAATCTTGGGCATTGGGTCCACAGGTATGTGGAGTGGAGTGGAGGATTCAGCAATCTCCTTATCCTTTCTCTGCGTTTCCGGGGTATAGTTCTTAGCTCTGGTTTGCAAAAGTGCATCTGAGTTGACCATATTTATGAATGTTTGATCAACCGTGGCGTGCGAAGTGCCCCCTGTTTTGGAGGTGCCAGAAGTTGAGCCTTTCCCTTTAGGAAATGGATCTTTCAAGACGGCAGGATTCTTCTCTCTTAAGAGCTTCTGGGCTTCTTCTAATAGAGGGCATTGATGAGTAAGATGGTTCTGTTTGCAAAGTTTACAAGGTAACCTAACCTTCTTTTCTTATTTTTTACCCTCTTCGGCATTGTCTTTTTTGGGCTTTTGTTGGTACCCCTCTCCTTTCTTGCCCTTCTTTTTGTTGTTGGGCTGCCAACGGCCCTTTTGATTGTTTTGAACCTGATTAACAGATTCAGAAGTAGAAGGAGAGGTTGTGACGGAAGCAATGTTTGCAGTTGAATGTTTGACAGTTAAGGCTTGGACCTGTTTGGTCAGTGCTTCGAAGGCTGCAGAGTTAACTGAACCCACTATGCCGTCAGCATGTGGTCCAGGTTTGGGTCTACTTAGATCAGTGTTTGATCTCGGTGCGTCCGGTACAATCTCGTACAGTAAACCAGATTGTGCGTATACAAGGTCTAACTGTTGAGTCCTTAAGATGGCTTATTCTTCATTGGAAACTCCAGATGTCGCTACTTCCTTAGAAATATAAGGAAGGAGTGATTTCAAGTACCACTCGAGCAGGAACTCTGGAGGAATGTTGGCCTTTATGAGCCTCTTCCGTCTTTGCCACTCCTGAATGTGGTCAGATAGGTGAGTGGTTTTGTTTTGTCTAAAAGTATACAAAAGTTCTGTTCCGGCATCATACCGAACAGGAAGCTGGAAATGGTCAAAAAAATGGTTGCTAGATCCCCAAAACTAGAGACGGTAGCCGCAGGTAACTCAATGTACCATTTCGCTGCGAGACCAGTTAAGGTCCTTTGAAACAATCTCAATCTGATGGAATCCTCGTTCAACGAATTTGAAGAACACCACAAGTGAAAGGTAGTGACATGGTCACCAGGGTCTTCACCAGCTTTGCCTTCGAATTTTGGAATATCCGAAGGTAATTTGGTGGGAACTGATGGCCACGTGGCATTATGACACACAGGATCATTTGTCAGTTTCGAAAGGTCTGGCAAATTCAAAGTTGCCAGAAAAGGTAGACGAGGCCAATAAGATGAAGCTTGATAAGGGAAACCACCCATCGTTTGTCCCATGAATTGTTGGTAGGGGTTACCCCCATCCATTTGGTGATAAGGGTTGCCCCCGGCCATGTGCTGATAGGAGTTGCCACCTACCAACTGTTGATAGGGGTTACCCCCAGTTAATTGTTGGTAGGGGTTACCCCCAGGTATTTGTTGGTAGGGGTTTCCCCCTGCCAGTTGTTGTTGTTGTGAGAAAGAATTATTAAAATTTCCCCACCCATACGCGAGTGGATTAGTGCTTTGCGGGTCCGTCCATTGTGGCTGGGTGTTAGCCCCGCCATCTTGATGGTTAAAGATATTACCCCCTCCCCCTGAGAATAAGGAAAAAGGGATGTTACTTGCAGGCATGTTACCTTGATTCAAGTTAGGTCCTGCAAAGGTGTTGAAACCAGTAGAAGCTGATGTGGACGGTGCAGTCATGGTACCCATGACTGGAATGTTTGCAGAAACACTTGGTCCTACCACAGGTGTGGAAACCCAAGTACTAGGGATCTGATATAACGGTTGCGAAGTAGAAGGTGTTGCACAGTTGGACATACTGCTAGGTCCAACAGTAGACATGGGAATAGATGCCATTGTTGTAAAACTAGGCATTCCTAATGTACTAGTGTTGAAACTAAAAGATGGAGTAGGCACAGATGTGGTTTGTGCCTGACTAGATGTGGTTAACTGTGTTGGTATTCATACCTAAAGTGCGAGTTTGGGGACCCCCTGGTTCACCTCCTGTGTTAGACATCAGATGATCGGGAAACAAAAGATCTGCACTGAAAAGGGGCTGCTGGAAACCTACAGGTGACAGAAGCGGAATTCTAGTATTGGTTAAGGGAGGATTGAAAGGAGTGCTATACTCCGCGGAAGTAAGATCTTCCACCTCAACAGTACTAAAGTGTTGTTGATCCGTGGTACCTGGTAGTGGTTCCTCAAGAACATCAATTTCAAGGTTTTATGTTATAAGTATTTCTTCAAGTAATTCTATTTCAGAGGTAATTTCTGAAGAAATACCGGGGTTTACCCGCTGCCTTCTAACTGGTTGTATAGGTTCTGTTCTAACAGGTGGAAGGTTCTGAATCCTTCTCGATCTACGGAGTTGTTGATTCTCTGTGATTATAAATAGAAAATAACAAACTAGAACCTAGTGGCCACTATGACTCGGGGGGAAAACAGCACACCAACTAAAAAAATTCCTATGTATACAAACCAGTCAAACAAAGGCGCCTTCCAGAGAAGAGTCTGGGATGATGAGGGCCCAGAACAGATCAACGAAGGAAGAAAGACAGTTACCCGGGGTCCACAATACAATGACTAAGGGTGCAAGCACTGGAATCACCCAACCACCCTCCCAAAGACCTGCACGGGGTTTCCTCCCACGTCTGTCTTAGGTACAGCAGATATACCCTCTGCTGTCACCTGTGTAAGAACCTAGAAGTCTGATACTATGGATACCACAACATCGAAAATTCCTGGGGTGACAGTCACCGGTCGAATTAGAAAGCGTGGGCAGGGTAGCTAAGCCCGAAACTTGAAAGAGTCCCCAATACGCAATCCGATCCTGGCGTATGCTCGAACAGTAAGTAGGAGGAGTATTCCCACAAACTGATCTCGCAATGACCTACTGCATATGCTCCCAGGAAAATTTTGAGTGAGGTGCGTTTACTTATGATAGTCTCACTACGATTGTTGCGCAATGTGTGATCTTGGGTGGTTTAAGGTGATTTAAACCCAAGACCCTAACCAAAACTAGTTGGTGTAGTGTACCCTAAAAAGAAAAAGTTTCTAGTTCATTTTATTAGCAAATTTTAGGGATTTTATTACGCAAAAGGGATAGTGAGTGTGTGAGCGTGGTTATAACAAGAAAACAAAAATGCAAATGTACTCAAATCTTCCTACAACAAAACTTTTTTATTTTTTCATCTACTTTTTTTTTCAAAACTGAAAATCTAAGCAAACTTTATTTAAAAAAAAAAAAAAAATTGTTTTCTTTTTAAATCATACAAAATATACTAAGCTATTTTGCAATGACAAAGACAAGTTCTATTTTAACTTAAAGTACCAAATTTTTTTTGCTTTTTCAATAACCGAAAAAGAACTATGCAAAAAATGGAAAGCCAAATAAAACTTTTATGCAAAGTGTGGAAGTATGGCAAAACGTTCTTAGGCCTATAGCTGTCGAAAACCTAGCTCAAGAAAGACTTGATCTACAGGTTTTTTACTAAGAAAAAGCCTATAACCTTGGATACCAAGTGGGAGAAAACAAAGGAGAGAACACCCAAGGACTGACCTAAAGTGTTTAACCCTAGCAAGACCACAAATCCAAGTACCAGTAGACAAGCAAGCTGCCCTACTAACACAAAGAAAATGAGAGGTGAAACTAGCCTACGGCTGTTTAAAAAGCACTTGTGACCAGCAGAAGACAAGAAGTCCTAAAAGATAGAAACTTGACCTAAAAGAAGACACCCTAGAAGCTCTACCAAAGACCAAACCCTAAACCAAGGATGGGGGTAGTGCAGAGCAGACAACTTCACCACAAACAACAGACACAGGAGTGTGCAGGTTTGTAAACGGGAAACAAGCAGTCAGGGTCTGAAAAAAGTGAAAGTGTTCGTCACCAAACACCACCAAGTCTTCCAAAAAGTCAATAAAAGGTCTCAACAATTCCAAAGGTCAACAAATGGTTCAAAAGATGGAGAAAACTTTAAGGATAGGTTCTATGACTTGAACAACAATTAAAAAAATTATGCAATCATCAAAGGGACCCTACAGCACAGTCAGCAAATCACCACAGGGCTAAAACATGAGCAAACCAAAAATTGACTGCTTAAGGAAATGTACTCTACTGTGTAGTAGAGCAACTCGTGCCCATGCCAAAACGGGCGCTACTGTATATACAGAACAATAGCGTATGGGTGCTACTGTACATATATCAGAGTAGCGCTCATATTTCAAAGGCCTGAAAACTGACTTTGGAAGGTATAAAAACTGATGAAAGCAGGCAAGACAAAGACAAGGGATACCTAAAAAGGTTCTTAACACATCGAAGAAATAAAAATAAACTGAGAAGACACCCAAAAACAAGGTTTCCTAAAGCCAAAAACTCTATGTCCCCAGCAGAGTCGCCAGTCTGTTGGCAGATATTTCTACCCTATAGTCAGGAAACTAAACTATCAACTTGGTTGGGGTGACAGGTAAGTGCATTAATGCTATTACAGAGGCATTTTACAAAAGAAATAGATTGTAGATTTAGGGAACACACCTTTTAACCGGATTCTGATCCTAACCTTGACTCGATCCTATGTCCAGCTTCCAAATCTACTTTTCCTTCAGCAAACCTGCAACAACAATACCTTCCTCAAACATTTTGGGCAATATATAAAGCATGAAATAAACAAAAACTATGTTTCATATTCAGCATTGACCAAAATAAATCCAACTTAAAATGCCATTTCATAACACATTCAGATTGGAACAAGGAAACACTTCAACCTTTATTTGTCAAAATTGGAATGCAGTACAAATATACCTGATAATGAAGCAGGCTTCTGCAACTAGATTATGGGCTCTAGCTTTCTTCTGGCTTGGATATCTTCTGCAACAACTTCTCCAATGCAAGCTTCTTCAAAGTTTTTCCATTAATCAATCTCACTAACTCCAATTTCTAACTCTTCTCCTTTAACCTTCTTAGTATTTATAGGTTCAAAGAAGCAGTTCAGGTCGAGATGTAGTTATGGAGGAAGTTGGGGGAGTTAGGAAACTGCCATCAACTAATCCTCCTCGATGAATTTAATATATTTTTTAATCATCTTTTAAGATATACGCGACTATTACTCAGTGGAGTAGCGTATAGGGCGCTACCCTATTGTTTAACAACTAGCGCTCATTCAGTTTTAAATGTCAAGCGCTACTTTGCTAAGAAGGAGTAGCGTATATATTGATATGGGCGCTACTATTATACACTGGAGTCGCGTATGGGCGCTAGTCGATTTAAGTGGAGTAGCGCTCATACCTCAAAATGATATTTTGTATGTTTTCCAGTATTTTCAGGAAATAGGATGAGTTGTCATATGGTCCAAGGTCAACATGCTCCTCCATCCAAATTGTCCTTTTGTGTGATCAGCAGCTCAGGGTGATCACAGACGGAGAGGTGCAATTTTGACCTATAACAATACCCTCAGGTATATAGAAAGGTACTTTACGTACTCGGTAGTATATCAGAACGCTCTTGTCGTACAGTTGTGCATTAGACAACACCACTACAGATTTTAGCTCCCATGTACCTTGCATATATCGGGAGACCCATCTAGGATTCCTATACCAACTGAGTTAACCTATTGGCCTTCTTTGCATGGAAATACACCGATAACAACACTTGGGGATCTACTGCACACGTACTTCTAGGTAGTCGGGTTATACGATTAGGGGTACGATCCTAATCCTCCCTAGTTAGTGCTATGAAATATTGGGCCGAGTATAATTGTTGGACCCTGTGGTATATCATGAGTTGCACCGCCTTGAAAATCTTGTGAGGTTCCATACTTTTGAATCCCCAGCTGTCACATAAGTTTTCTTGTGGCTTTAGCCTGTTCAGATTCTGGATTTTTTTTTCTTTTTGTATAGAAAGCACCTAGGATAAATTTTTCCTTAGTCATTATGGATGAGAGACCTTTGAGACAATCCCATCAGATTTTAAACTTGCCACCTGAATATCCCCTTAATTCGGAGGATAACTCAGGTACAAACATGGATCAACCGACTGTGTCAATGTCACATGAAGAAGAGAACTCCACCATGGAGTCGGGAGCGAATTATTCACCTCCCTTGTGCTCATCAGCCACTGACCTTCCCAGATCAGTGACCATGGAACCATTTACCTCATCTGACACTACCTTCCATCATTCGTTGGAAGGTAATACTTGGGCTATAGATTGTATTTTCAACCAACCCCGGGATGACCCTGTATCGAAAATATTTGGTCCAACTGTGTCCTTTTGGGACACCTCTCTAAGTCATCATGTTTCCGAGTTTGGGTCACTCCCGATGGTAGAAACCTCACATCGTCAATGGATTCCCAACAACAAGATTTTCACTCCAGTTTACGAGTAGATCAACCATTTGCAACTAGATGGAGAACAACATAGGCACCGGATTCTATCCCGCAGAAGGGACACTTCGAAAGTTCCCATCTTTTGACACACCCTTATTCCTTCTTTATCTTTTGCTTCACCAAAAACACCTGTATCCAACGTGACCACTTATGAACCAGGCCAACCCTCATTTCCTATGAGCACACCTTATAATCGGGTGGTCGGTTCTACACCCCTTTTGACTCCAACAACTGAAGGACAACCTTCAACCACTACTAACTCTACTCCCGGAATGCTTCCACCACCTCCCCCACCACAAAATTCGAGGGGAGAATACAATTTACATGTTAAATATATTACGAGCAGCACTCCTCCTGTAGTTATTAATTACCAATCAAACATGAGTCAAGCATCGATCAGTGGTCAAAACATAGTTAGTGGGAACACCCCTGTATGTGGGAAATTATTGACTGGGGGGAAACCCCTAGTTAGTGGCCACAGTGTAAGTGGAGGAAATCCAACTTATAATATAGTTGGAATCTCTTTACCATACGTGGGACAAACCATGGGCACACATCATGTTGGGGGACCATCTATTTCAACCCAATCACCATGGAGTTACATGTATCCAAGTAATATTAACCTTGTACTAAGAAAAAAATATCAAGGGAACATTTTCCCAAAAGTACCTTACCCTGAAAACAAAAACGCTCTATGGGGACACCATAATGTTCCGTCGATTGTACCTCCAGCTGGTGGACCTCCCCCACCACCCCCACCACATGTCCCACCTGTTAGAAAAATAGGATCGCAGAGCAATAACAATAAATAGAAATGCAAATATAATCACACATACACATTACAAGAGAGACACCAACATATAGTGGTTCACCCAAGATGGGCTACTTCCACACTGAAATTGCCAGTCCTTATTATTATACTGTCCAGTAAAGTGAAGGGATACAACCTGCAGCACAGCCGTTGCACTTTCTCTTCACACTCTCTCACGGTCTCTCTTTTGATCTCAGAGATATTTACAATTCGTAATACCTAATACATCAACCCTATATGTGTTACAATTTCTTTCTTTTATAATGGAAATACAATGGGAAAATACCATGGGTTACCCAAAACCATGGGCCCGAAAATTGTTAGCGAAAACAGCCCCAAAAAAATTTCAAGGTGTTGCCCCCGAACCCCCATTTTCCAAGCGTGCTACCCCCAAACCCAAGGTTGGGGATTGACTGTACAATAAGCCTGGGGTACAAACACGACTGAATAACATCTCTAAATCTAGAAGATCAGGCTCCACAACCAACAATCTCCCACTTGGATACTGATCACAAAAACTCCACCGTTGTTGCACTTGCTGGACCTTGGACTTGGAAAATTTCTCCTCTTCACCTTCACGCTAAAAGGACAACTAAAACCAAGCAGGAAATCAGTTTCTCTCTGGTCACTACCTTTGTAAACATGCCTGCAAGATTCTAGCTAGTATGTATCTTTTCCAGCTTCAACAGTTCATCTTCCAAAACATAACATATGAAATGGTACTTGAGTTGTATATGTTTAGTCCTGGAATGGAATGTTAAGTTCTTTGCAAGATTAATGGCACTTTGGATGTCACTATACAACCTGTTATCCTTCTACTTCTTACCCAATTCCTCCATAAACCTCTGCAACCAAATCATGGCTTTGCTAGCCTCGATAACAACAACATACTCTAGTTCCATTGTTGAAAGCACTGCAACCTTTTGCAGTCTCAAAATACAACTTACTGTTGTTCCACCTATAGTAAACACATACCCTGTGGTGCTCCTCCTGCTATCCTTATCACCTACCATATCTGCATCAGCATATCCCTGTAGAACAGTGTCTGAACCTCCAAAACATAATGCCTGAGTGGTAGTACCTCTCAAATACCTAAGAATCCACTGTACTACCTTCCAATGTTCTTTACCTGGATTGTTCATATATATGCTAACAACTCCCACTGCTTGTGCAATATCTGGTCTTGTGCACACCATGGCATACATCAAGCTGCCAACTACTGATTGATAGGGAATCTTGGACATGTAATCTGTCTCTTCCTGTGTCTTGGGACACATTTCCTTACTTAGACTGAAATGCCTGGCCAAAGGTGTAATAATTGGTTTTGCATTTTGCATTCTGAACCTCTCCAACACCTTTTGTATGTACTCACTCTAAGACAATGTCAATTTGTGATTTTTCCTGTCTCTCGTTATTCTCATACCAAGGATTTGCTTTGCAGCACCCAAATCCTTCATCACAAATGAATTAGCTAGCTTCCTTTTGAGTACATTTATATCCTACATGTTAGACCCTGCAACAAGCATGTCATCCACATACAATAACAAGATAGTATATCTTTCATTTTCTAGCTTCTTGAAATAAACATAGTGGTCAGAATGGCATCTACTATAACCTTGTTCTATCATAAACCTATCAAATTTTAAATACCACTGCCTTGGAGCTTGCTTCAAGCCATACAGACTCTTTTTCAACCTGCATACCAAATTCTCCTTCCCTCTCACGTCATACCCTTGTGGTTGCTTGCATATATATCTCTTCCTCCAAATCCCCATGGAGAAAGTTTGTTTTTACATCTAACTGTTCAATATGCAAATATTCTACCGCCACTAGAATTAAGATAGTCCTAATTGAAGTCATCTTAACAACAGGAGAAAATATTTCATCAAAATATATACCTTTCTTCTGTGCAAACCCCTTTACAACAAGTATGGCCTTGTATCGCTTCTTACCTCCTTCTTCTTCCTTCAACCTGTAAATCCATTTGTTCTGCAATGCTCTTTTACCAGCAGGCAACTAAACCAAATCCCAAGTCTGGTTTCCTACCAATGAGTCCTTCTCCTCATTCATGCCTTGCTCCCACTTCTTTCTAGTTTCCACCTATATTGCTTCTTCATAACACTCTGGTTCACCAGCATCAGTCATCAATAAATAATACATTGAAGGATAGTATCGTTTAGGGAGTCTACTTAACCTGGTAGGTCTTCTTGCAGTTGCAGGAGTTTCAGGTACTTGCTGTTGTTCTTGATTTTCTGGCACCTTTGGAACTTCATTTTCTTCAATTTCATCAAGTATTGTGTACTCTGTGGTTTCCTTTTCCTGTTTCTTTCCCTGCAACTGATCTTTATACATGACCTTTTCATCTAATATCACATCTCTGCTCCTAATGATTTTTTTATTTTCATAATCCCATAAGTGATAACCAAAATCATCAACCCCATATCCAATAAAGGTACATTTCTTGGATTTAGCTTCAAGCTTTGTTCTATTATCTTTACCAATATGGACAAATGCTTCACAACCAAATGTTCTCAGAAATGATTAGTTTACCCTCTTACCTGTCCATGCCTCCTCTGGAATACCACCATCCAAAGCACTTGAAGGTCCTCTGTTTATTATATAAACAACAGTATTTACAGCATCCGCCAAAAACTGTAAGGGAAACCCTGCATGCAGTCTCATACACCTTGCACACTCCATGATTGTTCTATTCATCCTTTCTGACACACCATTTTCTTGTGGTGTTCCTGGGACTGTCTTCTCTCTACGAATCTCATGGTATGAACAGTAACTATCAAACTCCTTGCCGCAGTACTCACCTCCATTATCAGATCTGAGACACTTCAACCTTTTTCCTGTCTCATTCTCAATCAAATCTTTCCACTTCTTAAAACTAGAAAACACATCAGATTTCTGTCTAATGCAATAAATCCAAGTTTTCCTAGTTGCATCATCAATAAATGTAACATAATAATGAGAGACACCAATAGATTGTACCTAAGTCGGTCCCCATACATCTGTATGCACAAGCTCTAACTTTTCATTCTTCCTCTGTTTCCCAACCCTGAGAAATATTACTCTCTTTTGTTTTCCATAAACTGAGTTCTCACAGAATTCCAAACTTACATGCTTCAAATATGGCAACAACTTCCTTGAGTGGAGAATTTGCATCCCCTTCTCACTCATGTGGCCAAGCCTATGATTCCACAATGTTGTATTTGTTCTTGTGGAAGCTAAAGAGATAGAATGGTCAGTATTATGAGGACATAAATACAACGTACCTACTCTGTCTCATTTTGCTATCACCATTGATCCTTTGGTGATCTTCCACCATGTTTCTCCAAACGTAGATAGACAGCCGCCATCTCCCAACTGCCCTATTGAGATTAGATTTATTTTCATAGCAAGAATATTCCTAACATATTTTAGCATCCAATCAGCTCCATTCTTAAATTTTATCCATACCTTACCCATTCCAACAATTTTACATGGCTCATCATCACCCAATAAAACATGTCCAAAATCGCTTGGAACATAATCGTGAAAATATTTCCTATGGGGTGTAGGATGACATGAAGCCCCTGAATCTACTACCCAATAATCACTTCTATTATCTAATGCATGAATCAAAGCATCTTGTAGCACATCACCTGCTACATTTGCTTCCTGGGTAGTTTCATGTTTTCCATCTCTTTTCTTCTTTAGAGATCTGCAGTCTTTCTTCAGATGTCCTTTCTTTCCAAAGTTCCAGCACTCTATTTTTTCTAGTCTGGATGTGGATCTTCCCGTTTTAGACTTGCCACGATTACCTAGGCTCTTTTGTCTTCCCCGGCTCTCCATGGTCAACGCATTACATGATGTCTCACATGTGCTTTTTCTTCGCATTTCCTCGCTAAGAATAACACCAATAACATCATCAAATTTCAAGGTGTTTGAACCAGAGACAGAGTTACTTACAGCCATGACCAAGCTATTCTAGCTTTCTAGCAATGAACACAATATTAGAAGAGCCCTAACCTCATCATCGAAGTTCACACTTACAGAACTTAGTTGATTTGTAACCGTATTAAAATCATTTAAATGATCAGTAACAGATCCACCTTCAGACATCTTCATATTAAATAAACACTTCATTAGAAATACCTTGTTGGAGGCCGAGGGTTTTTCATATAGCTTGCCCAGTGCACTCATCAAACCCTCCGTTGTCATTTCTTTTGAGATATTGAAAGCCACCAACGAATCCAGGCTCAGCCATATTGTTTCCAGAGCCTTTCTGTCAAGAACCTCCCATTCTTCGTCCTTCATGGCCGCCGATTACTTTGCTCTTCCTCCCAACAGTAGGAATAGATCCTTCTGGTACATATAGTCCTCCATTTGCATCTTCCATAACTGGTAGTTTTGGCAATTAAACTTCTCGACCTTAAACTTTCCTTCTTCTGCCATTGCTCCCACTCGAACCAAAAACCCTAGCTTCCTACGGGTTTAAATTCCAAATAGACCTTTGGCTTTGATACCAGTTGTTAGAAAAATAGGATCGTAGAGCAATAACAATAAATAGAAATGAAAATATAATCACACATACACATTACAAGAGAGACACCAATATATCATGGTTCACCCAAGATGGGCTACGTCCACAATGAAATTGTCAGTCCTGATTATTATACCGTCTAGCAAAGCGAAGGGATACAACCTACAGCACAACCGTTGCACTTCCTCTTCACACTCTCTCACGGTCTCTCTTTCAATCTCAGAGATATTTACAATGCATAATACATAATACATCAAACCTAGCTGTGTTACAATTTCTTTCTTCTATAAGGAAATACAATGGGAAAATACCACAGGTTACCCAAAACCATGGGCTGAAAACTATTGGCGAAAACCACCCCAAACCCCAAGGTTGGGGAATGAGTGTACAGTAATCCTGGGGTACAAAGACGACTGAATAACATCTCTGAATATGGAATATCAGGCTCCATAACCAACACCACCACATCCACCTCCCTCTGGCGGAGGAGGACCCCCAAATTATTTCGGGGGGGGTGAGGGTGTCCCTCCACCATGCAGTGGAGGACCACCCCATTCTAGCGGAGGAGGACCCCCACCTTTCAGAGGAGGCCCACCCCAATCCGGAGGAGGAGGACCACCTTTTGGTGGAGTCCCACCTCATTCCGACGGCGGAGGAACCCCACCTTTTGGCAGAGGACCACCTCATTCCGGTAGTGGAGGACCCCCTCCTTCGGGCGGAGGACCTCCATTAGGTCCACCCCCTACTGCAGGCATCCCATCCCCATATGGCCAATTTCCTATAGGAGGACCATACGATCAGTCCATCCATGGTCCTAGTGGTACAGCGATGCCTTATCAGTACTACTAGTATCCAAAGCCAAACCAACAGTTTCCATTTTTGGATACATTAGATCTTCCAAACTTGTCTCATTTGACCAACAATCCTATCCATCACGGTTATAATTTGTTAATTTTTTAGCATTAATTCAATATACTCTAGGATCTTTACTAAGAGAATAACATGTGCAGCATATCAAGTATAAAAATGCATATCAATCACACCAAGCAATCACATGAGACAATAGACACACAGAGTTTCACTAGGGAAAACCATAAAGGTGAAAAACCCCACAAATTCCTCAGATATAGAAAGAGCAATGATACAACCAAAGTACAAGAGATAGTCTTCTCCTAGCAGTTGATCCTCCTCCTCACATGTGCACCACTTTCTGAGTGATGGAAGAGTGAGTAATGAGATGAACAAAATAGAGATCTCCCGATCTCTATTTATACATGACCTGTCCTACCCAATAACCTAGCAGGGACGACTTGTCTTACTCAGTCTAATAACCCATGGTTAAACTAATCAGGGCCAACCCCACACTTGGTGGTCTAATAACCCATCACTGCAAGTTACGACACTTGCGACACTTGTCAATACAAATGACGACACTTCCGTATAGAGGAATAATAACATCTCTATAGGAGTACAATATACATGGGTGAAATACATTCCGAAGTTACATATACATCAACACTCCCTCTTAACTAGGAAGGTATTTCTCGACACAGATCTGCTAGCACAAGTCTTCTTCTCTGGATCATCATCAACGAATCATCGTCCTCAAATCATCGTCATCATCACTACTGCTTTCTATCTCAATCAATCTCCAATATACTTGTCATAGGAATTTCTACAGAGCCAGTCCTTTTTCATACTGGATGTAGGCCCACCACCTGTAGGTCTTCATCATCATTGGCCATACTGTGGAATCCTCAGGACTGATTACGTGCATCAACAAAACCTCGAAAGAGCATCCTAGGACTGATTACGAGCTTACTGCTCAGCCTATCGGATCTCCCGGGATCTTTTACATGTTGACCTTTACAAAACCTACTCAGAGCATCCCAGGATGTTACAAGCACACCGCTCTACCTATCTGGATCTCTGTAGAGCATCCCAGGCTGTTACGAGCACACCACTCTAGTTGTCTGGATTTTAAAGGATCTTTTCTATGTGAACTTTCGCAAAACCTACTCAGAGCATCCCAGGATGTTACGAGCACACCATTCTACCTGTCTGGATCTTGATAGAGCATTCCAGGATGTTACGAGCACACCGCTCTACCTGTCCATATTTTAAAGGACCTTTTCTATGAGAAGCCGTAGAAAAACCTACTCAGGGCATCCCAGGATGTTACGAGCACACCGCTCTACCTATCTGGATATCGATAGATCATCCCAGGATGTTACGAGCACACCGCTCTACCTATCTGGATCTTGATAGAGAATCCCAGGATATTACGAGCACACCGCTCTACCTGTCCGGATTTTAAAGGACCTTTTCTATGCTACCTGCACAACCTGTCCACGGCCACAGAGTATCAACCTGATACTCACCATACATCATCCTGATGTACATCATCACATGATCAACCTGATCATCATCATAGCATCAACCTGATCCATATCATCTGGAGCAACATCCTGAATCTCGTCATCTGTGATCATCCTGATCAAACAATATATCCATCTGATGCATACAAAGTATCTACCTAATACATATCATCATACATGATCTACATGATCATATAATGCATCCACCTGATATACATAATGCATCCACCTGATACATACATAAGTATATGATCTACCTGATCATACAATGCATCCACCTGATACATATACAAAAAATACATGATCCACCTGATCATACAATGTATCAACCTGGTACATAAATACATGATCCACCTAATCATATCAAGCATCCAACATGATGCATATACAAATATATCAAGCATCCAACATGATGCATATACAAATACATGATCAAACTGATCAAAGCATCCAACATGATGCATATACAAATCAAAGCAGTAACTTGAGCATCGTCTTGATGTTCATCATCTAGTGCTTACATCCACAGCCATGGGGAGGATCCTCCTCTCACCATGCTTGGAATGGCTCCTGAAGATGTATCCATCACTTCTTCCTCGAAGTGTCGTCAATCTGAAGAACACCAAGCCTCTCTCTAATGTACTCAAACTTCACTCTGGCTAGTGGTTTCATCAACACATCTGCAACCTACTCATCCGTCGCAACATACAGGAGCTTCACTGCTCCTCTCTGCACCATATCCCTGATATAGTGATATTTGATCTCAATGTGCTTCGACCTCTCATGGAACACTAGGTTCTCAGAAAGCTTCACACAACTCTGGTTGTCACAAAAGATACCAGTAGCCTCCAGCGGGAGATCAAATAACTCAGCCAGTAGCTTCCGGAGCCATACTACCTCACAACTAGCCAAACAAGCTGCAACATACTCTGCTTCAATTGTACTCAGTGCTACGCAGGATTTCTTCCTGCTAAACCAAGAGATCACACCTGATCCCATACTGAAGCAACACCCAGATGTGCTCTTCCTATCTGCAGCACTGCCTGCCCAGTCCGAATCAACATAACCCTGCAGGTTAAACTTTTGATTCGCACCATACTTGAGCCAATAATCAATTGTACCTTTCAGGTACCTCAGAATATGCTTTACAACAACCAGGTGAACACCTCTGGGATCCGTCAGGAACTGGCTCAATGTGTTCACCTCAAAGCAAATATATGGTTTAGTGTTCTTCAAGTACATCAAGGACCCAAACATCTGACGATACATAGTGACATCAACCAGATCATTTGAAGCATCACATAGAAGCTTCAGGTTCGATGCCATAGGTGTGGCCATGGCCTTGTACTCCATCATCCCGAACCTCTTCAGGATCTCTACTGCATACTTCCCTTGTCCAAGGAAGATTCCATCTGAACTCTGCCACACTTCCATGCCTAGAAAATAGTGCATCATCCCCAAGTCCTTCATCTCGAACTCAGCAGCAAGCTTCCTCTTGGTATCAGCAATCAACCCATCCTCACCTGTTACAAACAGGTCATCCACATACAAAAGTAGTATGATGGGATTGCCTTCCTCAACCTTGTAGTAAAGGTTGGAATCTTCTTTACTCTTGGTAAAGCCCAAACTGGATAGAAATTTGTCTATCCTACCATACCAAGTCCTAGGAGCTTGCTTCAATCCATAAAAGGATTTCTTCAGTCTGCACACATATGACTCCCTGTCATGTGTCTCAAAACCAAGTGGATGCTCCACATACACTTCCTCTTTGACTACACCATTCAAGAAGGCTATCTTGACATCCATCTGGTGTATCTTCCATTTCATCACTGTAGCCAGGGAAAGTACTGATCTGATGGAAATGTACCTGGCTACAGGATCAAAAGTCTCTTCATAGTCTATCCCCTCTTTCTATGAGAAGCCACGAGCTACAAATATTGCTTTGTACTTATCTATGCTGCCATATACAGCATGCTTGATCTTGTAGATCCACTTGGAAGTCACAACTAAGTTCCCTTCAGGTCTTGGGACTACATCCCAAACCTCATTATTCATGATCGACTGGTATTCCTTGACAATGGCATCCTTCCATTCCTTCTTTTCCGTTGCTTCTTCATAACTAGAAGGTTCTTTGTTCATAATGTCACAGAGTAAGGCAACATAAATGGTATGAGATCTAGTTATATTCCTTGCTGTGTGTTCTTCTTCTGGAATTCCATACCTTTCTGCATCTTGAATGAGCTCTCTAGCCCATGGAGGTTTCCTCTTGTGAGAGTTCTCCTCACGAGGTGGATCTACAGGTATTTGTGGATCTTCAACTTCATGATCTGCTTCTGGAATTGCTTCATTCATGATGGTGTCTTGGAATCTGGTTTCCTTTGGTTCTTCATGATCTTCAACAGGTGCCTTCTTTGATTTGATGTAAGTTGAGTCCTCATCAAATGTTACATCCCTGCTGACATCAATCTTCTTGAACCCTGGAAAGTATATTCTGTAAGCTTTCGAGATTTCACTGTACCCCACAAATATACCCTTCTTTCCTGAAGGATCTAGCTTTGTCCTCTTTTCCTTTGGAACATGTGTATATACTAGACAACCAAATATTCTGAGATGGATGACTTCAAGCTTCTTACCAAGAAATACCTCTTCTGGTGTCTTGTTGTCTAATATCTTGTGAGGTGTTCTGTTCTGCACATATATAGTTGTCCTAGTTTCTTCTGCCCAAAGATTCATAGGCAGATCCTGGTCATGTAGCATTACCCGTGTTGCTTCCATGATTGTTTTGTTTTTCCTTTATGTAACTCCATTCTGTTGTGGATTGTAAGGAGCATTCAACTCCCTCTTAATCCCTGAATCACTGCATAGCTTCTTGAAATCACCTTAAGTGAATTCTCTACCATTGTCGGATCTGAATGTCTTGATCTTCTTATCAGTTTGATTTTCCATCAAGGCTTTGAATTCCTTGAACTTATCAAACACTTCATCTTTGTTCTTCAAGAAATAAACCCAAGTCTTCCTAGAGAAATCATCAATGAAAGACACATAGTATACATACCCACTCAGAGAACTGGATGACATCGGGTTGCATACATCAGAGTGGATAATCTCCAAGATTCCTTTTGCTTTGATTTCACTGCTTGGAATTGCCTTCTTAATGTTCTTTCCTTTTGCACATCCCTTGCAAACACCTTCATGCTTTGTCTTGATTTCAGGAAGACCTTCTACAGCTTTTCTTGCAATTGATAGTTCTCTATAGTGGACATGTGCAAGCCTTCTATGCAAAAGTTCACTTGGCTCCATGGATTCATGTACCATGGCATGTTCAGGTTGTCCCTTCAATTTGTACAATCCTCCCTCTTGCTCTCCAATCACTGCTGCATCATCTATAGTTTTACCCTTTTGCCACATTAGAACTTAGCCATCTACAAATGCAACCCTCATACCTTTTGCATCCAATGTAGATATGGAGAGTAGGTTCTTCTTGAGCCCAAGTACATATAGAACATCTTTCATCTTCAAAGACTTCCCAGAGTCTAGGTTGTAGGAGGCTTCACCTTCCCTTGATAGTCATCCCTAAGCTTCACTTTATGGGGTGACTCATGTTCAGATAGATTTACAAAAGATTCTTTAAACCCAGTCATGTGTTTGGAAGCCCCACTATCAATAAGCCAATCATTACAACCATGAGAGATAGTGCCTGTGAGAGCAGAGATTAGAACATATTCATCTTCACTTGATGAAGTATCAATTTATGCCCTAGCCTTCTTCTTTGGAGGTTCATCATCCTCAACAGCATGAGCATGAAACCTCTTCTTGTTGTACATCTTCTTCTTATTGAATTTGTTGTTGTTATCTTTCCTCTTCTTGGGACAATTTGAAGCAAAGTGTCCTAATTCATTGCAATCAAAACATCGAACATGAGATAGATCTTTCTTCATGTGATGAGAGTGAGAATGATTCTTGTTATGAGATCTCTCCCTCTTGAACTTGCTTCCCTTGGTGTGTGTTGTGAGGGCTTGATCTTCATTCCCCGTATTTTCTTCTCGGGCCACAATTATTGCTTCTTCTTGTGATCATTCCTCCCATAGTCTACTAAATGAGATCAACTTCCTCCTTGCACATATTCCTTGGATGAAGGAGTCCCATGAACTAGGTAGGCCATTCAATGTGGTCATGACAACTTCACCATTTTCCACCAATTCATCCACAGCTTCAAGTTGTTCCTTGATTTGAGAGACCTTAGAGAAATAGGATTGAATGGTCTCTCCATTCTGAAGCTTTACTCCTTTCAATTGATTCCACAGAGTCATCTTCCGATTTATGTTCTTCCCTTCAAATAGCTTGGTCAGGGAATCAAACATCTCCTTGGGTGTCTTTAGAGATGACACATGTGGTATGAGATGGTCTTTGATAGAATTAGCAATGATCCTCTTTGCCTTGACCAAGTTCTTCTTATGCAAGGCCTTAGCCTCTTCTTCCTCTGGGACAAGGACCTCAGAAATTATGTAGGTGTCCAATTCATTTTCTTCCACGATTAACCCAATCCTATACTTCCATGCTCGGAATTTATCAGCCCCTTAGAGCTTATCCTCAAGCTTGGTGTGGTGATACATTTTAATGAGAAACTCAAATGGAAATAAGAGATTTAGGTCTTACCACTTGGTTTGCAGAAATCTAGATCTGGTGTCGGATTAGGGTTTGTTAGAGAAACCCTAAAAATTCAAAATGTGAATTTCAACTTTTTGAAAGGATATAAAGATGCGCCTTGATGAGCTGATGAGCCTGGTATATTTAGAATTTGAAATCTACAAAGTTTCACCCTTCAGAAATGCCTTTTAGTCTTCTCGGACTCACTAGGGAAGACCTTGAATTAGGGTTTGAGTTTCCCGGAGCTTCACCCAACCAAAATTCTTGATCCAAAGCTCTAAACTTCGATTTTTCCAAGGAGCTTCTAGCTATGTCCTCAGAATTCATAAATTCCTATTTTTGTGGAAACCCTAATTTTTAGGGCCAAAACTGAAAGTGCCCAAAATTGAATTCTGATTGGACAGAAAGATTCTCCTTGATGAGTAGAGTCAATATACCTTGCTTCCTTTCCAAAATATGTGGAGAGAAACCCAATAAACAAGAAACCCTAGTTTCTACCACTGCACAATGTCTTCTCCTTAGGTTAGCTCCGATACCATGTTAATTTTTTAGCATTAATTCAATATACTCTAGGATCTTTACTAAGAGAATAACATGTGCAGCATATCAAGTATAACAATGCATATCAATCACACCAAGCAATCACATGAGAAAATGGACACACAAAGTTTCACTGGGGAAAACCATAAAGGTGAAAAACCCCACAACTTCCTCAGAGATAGAAAGAGCAATGATACAACCAAAGTACAAGAGATAGTATTCTCCTAGTAGCTAATCCTCCTCCTCACATGTGCACCACTTTCTGAGTGATGGAAGAGTGAGTAATGAGATGAAAAAAATAGATATCTCCCGATCTCTATTTATACATGACCTGTCCTTCCCAATAACCTAGCAGGACCGACTTGTCTAACTCAGTCTAATAACCCATGGTTAAACTAATCAGGGCCGACCCCACACGTGGTGGTCTAATAACCCATCACTGCAACTTACAACACTTGCGACACTTGTCAATACAAATGACGACACTTCTGTATAAAGGAATAATAACATCTCTATAGGAGTACAATATACATGGGTGAAATACATTCCGAAGTTACATATACATCAACATAATTGGCCTTCCATTTCAGTGAAGTTACCATCTGATATTCTGAAGTTTGACGGTAAACCTGGTGAAGACCCGAAGAACCATGTGATGACATACCATTTATGGTGTTCATCCAATTCCTTAATGGATGACTCTATCCGTTTGAGGTTATTTTAGAGGATCCTCACCGGCATAGCCACCAAGTGGTACATTGAATTACCACCCCGCTCGTTTTCCGATTTTCGTTCTTTAGCTCTGTCATTTTTTACTCATTTCTAGTTACCCATTATCTACGAAACTAGTACAGATCTGCTGACTTCTCTCCACAAAACTACCACCACTCACATTTCTAATCATATTCATGAGTGGCAGAGGATACGAGGTCTCATTAAAGCTCCCATTCCAGACCAACTCTTGGCTGACTGGTTTACAAATTATCTCTTACCCATCGTAGCTAAAGACATATCCATGGGTGGGGTCGTCACCGAAGAAAAAGCTATAGCTCGTGCCCAATACTTATACCTTGTATATGCTTAATATGGCACATTATACGATATTGTCCCTGACGTCCCCCACCCTACCTATGACCCAGCAAAACCACCCACAGGACCTCATGCCGATGGAATTATTGGTTCCATTCACTCTCAGCCTTCTACTCAAACCGGTGGATCACCGAACCATCATGGTTCCTCTCCACCCTCATCATAGACTGGGAACAACAGCACCAAACCAGCTACTCCTGCGACCATTGACGAAGTTAATTCAGTGAAATCTGCTTCACCTCAGAAAACTAGTGGTAAAAAGAAGACCAAGGGAAAATCCAAGAAGTCTTCCAACTAGCAAGAACCCAAAACCCTCCTGAGGACACCAAACAGAAGCAGAAGGTCAAATATCCATGTTTATCATGTCGTGGTGGTCATTTCATCAAAGAGTGCCCACACCGGGACGAAGTACATAAGTTTCTCAAGGGAAAATCCACACCCACAGTTCTCAATGACCCCTTCCCCACCCAAAACCAACAAATGATTTCCCAACCCCCTCCTTCTCAAGGCGAACTATCCTCCATCACGCATGTTCTCATGATGTGTACTGAGATGATTAACTTAAATACTCGATCACAATCATATGACTCGGTCCCTAATAAGGAATCTACTGGAAGTAATACTGAAAAAAATTATGCCTCTACATCGGATTTTCCTGTGCCTCAAGGTCATCTCGTCATTGAGAAACCTTCATTAGATTTATTGTTGCATCCACCTAAGAGCACGATTTGAAAAGCAGTTTTCAATCCTAATGCTCGGGTTGCTCAGAACTATAACATTATAGAGGACTTGTCCCAAGCTTGTTATGCCATGTCGACGCTGGAAATCTTACAGAACTGTCCCAATCAATGTACGACTCTCCTCGCTTCCATCGGTGCTGTAGACCTGGATTCCTAAAATACAATCATGTTTAAACTTGAATATTTCAAACTGATACTTTCCCATCAGCTGGCATTTCAAATTGTCACCAATGTTGTTGGGAAGAGAATCCATCGTACGGTTTTAGCCGAAGGAGCCTCCACCTTGGTCATGTCGTTATCTTGTTGGAGATCCATTGGATCTCCTGATTTAAATTGTTCCCCTACTACCCTAAAATCATTCGACGGTCGTGGATTCCAACCCCACGGGATGTTACAAGCCTTGGAAATCGAGCTGGGGGGGAATACTGTGACCATTAACATGAAAGTAGTCTCCGACCCATTGGATTATAACCTATTACTTGGTCGTAACTGGTTTTATTCCATGATTGCAGTCGCATCATCAGTCTTCCGCATTGTGCAATTCCCCCATCAAGGACGAATTGTCACCATCGACCAATTGGATTTTGTACACCGGAATCCACTAGTCATCACGTGGACAATGTCCCTTTTCTAGGGAAATCTTTGCAGAAATATGAGAGTGTGGGAGTCGGACTCATTAAATATTCATATCTTATGGGTGTATTTCCAACCTCGGATCCCCCTAGCCATGTTTCCACGGTGAACATGATTTCCTCCATGATCCCCTCGTCATCCAACCCCACTGACCAATGGCTCATGTCCGACCCCGCTACAATGCACTTGATTGGAGATACCATGCCCCTATCATCAGCTGAATCTACTTATGAGGCCATCCAATCAACCCCCGATGACCACTCTTCAGTGGTATCTTCATCTTGTTCTCTACAGTGGACTTCATCCCTACAAGATCCTCTACTCCGGACTTTTCATTCCAACGAGTCCATTATGGAGATTATGAGTGTAGATGAACCTCCGTGGGAATACCTCCATCATTGATAGTCTTTCCTACCACCCTTATATTCTTTCGAGAAAAAAATTACCACTTTTTTGTCACCGTATGTCTTTCCTTTCCCCCAATCTCCGATTCTTACTTGTGATATGGTAACATAGGGAAACTTGGCGAACATTACGCCCACTATTTCGATTAACATCTCGGCCACACTTGGAGTCGTGGAACATATCATACTTGGCAAAAACTGCTCTCCTAAAGAGATCAGCACATATAAGGCCTTGTTCAAAATATTTTCGGACGTCTTTGCATGGACCTATGAGGAAATTCCCGGGATTGATCATGCCATTGTTGTACATGAGATCCAGACATATCCGGACACTAAACCTGTCCGGCAAAAGTTACATCCCATGCACCCTAGAAAAACTGCGGCTATTAAGGCTGAGATTGAAAAGTTGTTGAAGGTCGGCTTCATCTATGTTGTTCCCTTAACAAATTGGGTCTCTAATGTCATCCCTGTTACCAAAAAGTAGCGCACCATTTGGGTGTGTGTCGATTACATGAATCTAAATATGGCTTGTCCTAAGGACAACTACTCTACCTCGTTCATTAACCAAATCATCGACAACTTCGCCAGAAGCATCATCTTCTCTTTTATGGATGGTTTTTCCGGTTATAATAAGATTGAGATCCACCCGACCGATCAACACAAAACTACTTTTATCTTCCCATGGGGTACATTCGCATATCGTAAACTCCCGTTTGGCCTCAAAAACGTTGGTGCTACATTCTAGCGGGCCATGTCATACGCTTTTCATGATGTGAAGGACTTTGTGGAGCCATATCTCGATGATCACCCTGCTCATTCAAATCGTCATGAGTTCCACATTGATCCTCTGACGACAGTATTCCTTGTATGTAGATGGTATAATATAGATGGGAACCGCATTGATCCCCTGAAGGTGGAAGCCATTGTTTCTCTCCCACCTCCTACCGACATCCTCCAACTTCAAAGTTTGCAAGGGAATGGAAAATACCTGCGACGTTTTGTATGTAATTTTGCTGAGAAGACAAAGGGCTGCATGCGGTTATTGAAGAAGGATGCCCCATTCATTTGGGACGATTATGCCCAACAATCCTTTAACAACCGCAAGCATGCCATCACTCATGCCCCCGTGTTGCAACCGCCCAATTACCACAAGGATTACATCCGTTACCTTGTTGCTTCCACTACCACGATGGCTATGGTCTTGGTCCAAGAATACAATAACGCCCAGGAACATGTGATATATTACCTGAGTAAGGGTATTCTTGACTCTGAAACCCGTTACTCACATGTCGAGAAACTCGCTCTCACAGCAGTCATTGCTATCCAGAAGTTCCACCATTATATATTTCTCCTCACAACTACTATCATAGTTGAATCTAACCCCATGTACCACATTATTACATGCCAGGTGCTCGGGGGAAAATATTCCTGCTGGATCGTGATTCTTCAGGAATTCAATCTCCAGTTCGAGAAGGCCAAATCGAAGAAATATTTGGTTTTGCGTAGCTTATCTATGATCTTCCCCATTCTGATCAGGGACCTGATCCCATCGACTCCCTCCCTAACAAGTCATTGTTTCTCATTAGTACGTCTGAACCATGGTATGGAGACATCACATTATATATCCAAACCCAACGGTTCAACCCTCAACTATCTCGTGACGAACGCCTTCGTGTGCGTCAACACGCCAAGTACTACTTGATCATCGATGATACCTTGTATCACCGTGGTTTCAATTCTATCCTCCGACGCTACTTAAGTCACGACGAGTTTGAACACGTTTTGAATGACTGCCTCTCTGGGGCATGTGGTGGTCATCTTTCTAGGATGGATACAACCCAAAAAATATTATGCGCTGGATACTACTAGCCTTCCATATTTAAAGATTGTATCGAGGCCATCAAGAATTGTCCTCCCTTCCAATGTTTTCACCACAAAAAGCGCTCTCACCCAGCCCCTTTACATCCCGTTATTGTCGTCGGACCCTTTGCTAAGTGGGGCATAGATTTCATGCACTGTAAGCCTACCTCGGTTGGGGGGCATGTTTACGTCATCGTCGTTGTTGACTATTTTACCAAGTGGGCCTAGGCCATTCCTACATACAATGAAGACGAAAAAATTGCCACACTCTTTATGTTCAATCACGTTATTGAGAGATTCGGAGTCCCACAAGCCATCGTTACGGATCATGGATCTCATTTCAAGAACAAGATGGTGGACGAATTGAGCGCCAGATTGGGTTTCCGCCATCAGAACTCAACTTTGTATTACCCACAATCTAATGGACAAGTAAATGCCATCAATAAGGTCTTGAAAACTATGATTCAACACATGGTGGGTACACACAGGTCTAGCTAGAACAACATGCTCTTTTTCACCTTATGGGCATATAGGACCTCCGTCAAAACTGCCACTAGGTTCACTCCTTTCTAATTGGTTTACGGACTGGAGGCAGTCTTACCTATTGACTGCGAGATTCCATCATTGAAACTTGCAGTCGAACTTCTTCCAAACACTACTGTCGAGGAAGAATGCTTTCTACACTTGGATAAACTTAATGAAACCTGCCGCGATGTTTCTCTTGCTAATGAAGCACATAAAAAGTGCATCAAATCCCAGTATGACAAGTCAATCAAGCCTCATATATTTAACGAGGGATATTTGGTCCTCACCTACGACAAAAAACATGATAAGCTGGGGGAAGGCAAGTTTGAGTCCATGTTGCATGCCCCATACGTAGTTAAACGTGTATTGGAGAAGGGAGCATATGAACTCGAATATTATGATGGGATATCTTTGGGAGAGCCTCGCAGTGGACTCTACCTGAAGCGGTACTATGCCTGAGTTTTGTATGCATTAGTACTTTGTATATAATGTACATGGTGTATGTTTTGTGTGGTGTGACACTTTGCTTTAGTATGATAGGATCTTAGCTTCACACTTATACCATGTTCTGTCTGCATGTGCAGATGGAAACCTGTTTTGGATTCTCGGACGGCGCCAACCGGCATACCGGTAACCTCACTTCAGCAGCCTAGGTACTTTATTCCCATACCGGCGAGCTCATTAGTTCAGGAGGGATTTGTCTACGATACGCAACCAATAATGTCGTCGAGTATCATGCAATGATTGGAGTCTTAAACGGCACTCTTTCCCTGGGTATGGACCACATCATCATCCATCTTGACTCACAATTAGTGGTCTCCCATCTTAACCGTGTTTACGCTATCCGCGACCCCACGTTACTCTATCTTTTCCAATGAGTACGTCTCTTGGAGAGGTCCTTTGAAACCATTCAATACCTGCACATTTCGAGAGACATGAACACTGTTGTTGAATCCATGGCCAATTTTATATTAGATTGGTACATTGCACATACATGAAACATCCAAAAAATTTAAAATGGAACTACATGTAAATAATATATAAGAAAACATAGACAAGATCTCATAATCATCAATAGAACACAGTATATAGAACCGCAAATAGAGTTTTGTATATATATCATGTCAGTATAGTAAAAAAATGTAGTACTGGTACAAAATATGAAGCACATGCGCTTTTAGTAAAAGTATCCTCTAAAAAATTTTGAAGCCTGTGGCTTTCAGTATATACATACATATATGATCCTAGTCCCTAGGACGCTCATGGTAACAGACAATGTCCCTAGCTACTTTCCGAAGTAGCAAAACCAAAGCACGCGGATACCCCCATGGTTTGTCAATGATAGCGACGAGGTAGATCATGTACGGATGGATTTGAGATATCCAGGGTCAACCTCTGGAGGTTCTCCTCCAGCTCATCTAACTCCTCCATCGCATCAGGCTCTACAGCTACCATCTCTGCACAATCGGAGAATAACCAGCTAGACAAGATAGGCCAACATTTGCACCAAACATGTATCAATCATCAGTTCTACTCCGAAAACATCTAAAAACCATAAAATGAAAAAACACAATAGAGTTTTCATTCTTACCTAGATCTCCCCATTGCATGTCCTCGAGAAGAACTAAGTCTGGGTCCCCCCTGAAATCAATACCCTCATAGGGGTAATCCTCTATCATGAGGAGTTGTCCCTTCAACCACCTGAAAAAAGGGAGCATCGTAACTGATGATAGGACCACTGCCTCTGTGGAGGGCCATCACCTCGGACCACCAGACCATGTGCGGATCCCTCGAATACAAATCATCTATCTCTACCGACGGACGTAGATGTGGAAACCTCTCTAGGAAAAATGAGACCACAATCGACCCGTAGCCAAACTGCTTCAGCTCACCACGTCAGAATTTGGTGAGTTGATCCTTGAGGTTCACAAGGATCCCCTCACACTAGTTGAAAACTGTGGGAGCCATACACTCCTCCGCATATAACATATGGGCCTTAGTGTCCAAGTGAGGATCCCTGCTCCCCGCCACCCTCTTAATGGTAAACAAGACCGTGCATAGAGGACAGTCCCTCACATCCTTGATGGGGATTTTCCCACCAACCATCTGCATGCAAAGATTGCACCACTGGGCCACTAAATCCTCAGTATTTCGGTCACTCCCTCGTGACCCCAACAAAGACACCAGAGCTCCTCATTGGGACAACCCCGTCAGAAAATAGATATCCTTTATGTCTATCGTCAGTGTATGAACACCGACCCGGAAGTATTGCTGCTCTGGATCCCAGAATCTAATCAAGTACTCCAGTAGCAGTACTTGGTCCCTCATGCCCTGGATATGAAAGTACTTAAGTAGCCCACAGTTCCGCAGTGCATCTATACATTGTGGATCATTGGCCGCTTGGGCATCATCCATTTCATGCTCTCTTTCTCTCCACTCGACCATTTTCTCTGCCCTGATCCCGATTTTATGAGCAGAAGAAAATGAATACATATTATTATCAGATGCTTAACACAAAATAACAGAGATACAGTAAAACTGGTTTTCTATTCAATAAGGGAATAAACTAAAACTGTAAAATGCAACGGAAAACAAGCTTGTTGGAATGGTGGTGGCTTATCTCTGAGAAGAGATGTGACGGCTACGCTCATTTCGCAAGAAGATGGTTACAATGAGGCTATTAAGGCCTTTTACAATAAACAGGAATGTCAAAAACCCTATACATCCAAAAACCTAACCCTAGGAGGTGAAGCGCCAAAAGTCATGTGGGCCCCGTTTGGGTAACTTAGTACATCAACTTCCCGGGGTTTTAACTTTTGCATACGATCTCCGTTTGGGGCGCTCGATAGCCCATTGTAAAGGTCTATCCAAGACTTACAACTTTTGAATGGGGCCAAATGCATGCCCTCAGCAACCATTTGGCCCCCCAAATCGCCAAAAAAGGCCGTTTAGGGCCTCAAAATGGGCCCGAAAGTTCAAGACCCGAAAAAATGCTAAAAATAGTACATTACCAAAATTGCCAGAAAACTGTATTGATCCAGTTAGAAAGGTGTTTGGCCACCGATATCCACCTGGATCATGCCCACACCTATTCAAATAGCATTAAAACATCCATTAGAAGCTTGTCATACTTTCCAATTCATCAAATTTTGGTGTGTCATTGAGTTTGTAAGGCCGAGTTGCGCCGGTGCACCCTATCAGTATAGACAGGGCACCACCGGCGCACATCACCCTTATAGGAAATGCGCCAGCAAGCCCTAGGCACACTTTCTGTAGGGGAAAGTGCGCCATATTGAAGGCGCATTATCCCCTCATTACACAAGCCAAAAAACCTAAAAAATGGAAATAAAAAGCAACTTTACTCCATTGAAAAATGAAAAGGACAAGTTTTAGGCTTACCTGACACTAACAGCGATGAAAATAGCTTAATAGAGCTCCCGCAATCGACTGTTGAAAATTGACTCCAAATGGTATTTTTTCACCCTCACAATTTGGTAAAAAGAAATAGTAAATAATTTTTACTATTTGCCCTTTTTATATTGAAAATGGAATATTATCTTTTTAATTTATTTCTTTTTGGGTCATTCTTACTAGAGTTGGGGATATTTCTATGTTTGAATGCCTAATTGATCGTTTTGACCTAGTTTTTGGAGTCTATAGGTGAATTAAAGTGTTGTGTTAAAACCTTCGACTGTGATCGTGTTCATCTCACGCCCATTATCAGGTGTGAACAACTCTTCGAGCGTTTTTGTGTTATTATTTTGCTCGTTAAATTGAACATTAATGACACCAAGCTTACTCTTTGTTCCTTCGTTTCCTCGTAAAATGATGAAAATAAGTCACCAAGTTGTATTTTATCGCTTTTTCGGGTTCTTTAAACTCCCACGAAAAAGGAACCCCTCGGAGTCCTTATTTAAGCTCTTTTCAAGCTCCCTAAACAAAAAAAGATCGCCAAGTGAACTTGATACTTTCACACTTGTTAAAGTATTTGAATGATCGTCTTTTGGTGATAGTTTATCCCTTTTTAGGACCAGGAGGCACTACTTACGAAAAAGGAACACTCCAGCCAATCATGACTAGAAGAGTTCTCTTTCACGTTGTTTTATCCTTTTTCGGGTGAAGAGACTAACTTTTACGAAAAATAACCTTGGGAGACTTCTTTAGTTCTTTTTAGACTCTCTAGACATGAAATGACGTCGATTTTACCTTCTTTGGACTTGTTAAAATCCAACATCGAAGGGCCCGTTTTGGGACGAGCCCCTCCTATCCTAGGTTCATAAAATATTTGGGATTGGACTCGTCCATGGGATGAGCTATACCAAGCATTTGTTACCCTCCTCAAGCTCGTTAAAAAATAAAAGAGGTACTCATCAATCATGATGGGGATAAGGTAAGAGTTTGTGTTTCATTGTAGTTACGGAAGTACATAGTCACTCTTGAACATGGAACGCATCTGCATATGCATTCATTACTTGGGTAATCTGTTTTTCTTCGAGTCCTGTTGATTCCAAGAGTCTTCTCGCTCCTTTGGGTTGTCCAAAGAATGCTTCCACTATCAGTTGTGGTATCATTCTCGTCAATTCAATACTTCCAATTCATGCCATGCCCATGTTCAAGAGAGTTTTGGCCATCCATTCATTATCTGCAATCACATTCTATCATGTCGGTCATCTCTGAGTCAGTATCACACATTACTCTACTGTCTTATTCACTCTGAACATATGTGATCGCGTCTCATGTCAATGATGGGAGATACATCATGGCCCTCCTTCAGTGGATTCATCCTTGTCGACTTCAACACATCATCCGGGGATTGAATCTAGAAACCAATCAAGTACCTTGGGCCTGCATGCCTCAATGGCAGGTTACCTCGCTTTCAACATGAGTTTACATCATTGACTCTTGATTGAAATATCCCATCGAATGTTCAAACTCAACTCATTGATTCACATCCGATGGTATGTACTGTGATACCTTGGGGATCATTGACATCAATGGTTATTTCCCTTGAACTTGTTAATGATATACATTAATGACAAATAATCAAATGGTTTCCACCATGTTCGACACCAAGACATTGTAATCACATGGTTAGATTCGTATCATTGTGGGTTCAGCTTGAAGACCCTGAGTTAACTCATATCTTACCCAGGTTGTGATGTAGATTGTTTGAGTCATATCACACAGATCCCCTTTTTATTGGTCGTGGTTTTTTTAGCATCTCATCGTGGATCTACGATTGTGTTCAATAGCCATGATTGTGTTCAGCTGGTCTCTACTACCATGGATCTGCAGTGTATTGGTCAACAGCTATGTTGTGATTCTTGTGAGTCCTGTATCTCAGATTCGTTTGTATTGCAATAGTTTATTCCAACCAACAAATCATTGCCTTCAATCCTTCACATTACAAAGCATTGCACCTGTCTTATTTAACCAACTTCATGCTTTGGGGGGCATTATGTTACACCAAAATCTAGTCATCATGAGTCATGTGTCAACTTTATGCTTTAATCCCTGAAGTGCCTTGGCTAAATCAGTAAGAGGAAGGTTGTTTCCCTTCTCTTTCCACAATCTCTAGTTTCCCTCGCACACCCTGTTACCCAGGAAAAGACACCAGACCAAGGATGGCGCATGATGTATATTGACGGAGTGCTCTGGTGGCTCTTGCTGCCCATTTGCAAGTTGTGTTGATCTCTTTCCCACGCGATATGTCTTCATACAAGGTGCGCCAAATTTAGTTAATGTGGATAATGGGAAGCTTCAAGCGGCTTATCAAATCTTGGTGACATGGAGGTCTATCCCTAGATGTTAGGAAGGTTGGTATTCGATCTCCTAACCTAATGGGAAGATCCCTTATACCTCTCCCCTTAATCCTCAACCTATCCTACCTCTTTAGCCTTATAAATATTGAACCTCTCTCCATTGAGAAGGGAGGAAGGACTATAGTACTCTCATGGTGGTGTAATTTCTATAGGTGATCCCTACTCATCCTTTGGGAGGCAAACATCATCATTTGGAGGCTTGGCTTGGATTGTTGGATGGAAGTTGCAACGTTGAGGCTTAGGTTGTGACATTCTCTCTCTATGTGTTTCCCTTTATTACATTAATACAAACTCTTTCCATAAGTATTTTTGTGTTGATAATGCTTAGGATTTTCTTCCTTGACTATTAATATAGATCAATTCATATCTAGATATGTTTTTAGTTTTTGCTTGTTTCCACATGCTTGACAAGGTTTTGCAGCTCAAGATATGAAGGCCTTGGAGCTTGGAGTAATAAAGAGGAAAGGATTTGCAGATATGAGGTAAGTTATCTACATGTTCCCTTACATCTCTATTGATATAGGAAAGTAGTTTGTGTTCTATACTTATTTGTTCTAGATCCACTTGGAATATGGAGATCTTGCTTTAGTCCGCTTGAGCAGATTGTCCATAAAAATTCTAGCTAACTGGATCTCAAAAGAGGATAAGATCCCATGTGGACTGAAATATCTTCCATCAAAAGAGGTAAGCAATTTGATAGAAGGGACTAACTCTAGATAGTCTAAATATCACCAGCAAGAAATGGACATTTTGCACGTAGACATGCCTTCATCCACCATTGTTCGTCCAATGGTTTTAGAACAATGGATTACTTCAATCTGAAAGGATACATGATACGAAAACCGGGATTTGATGTCAAACATATCAAACCTTTCAAACATACTCGATGAATCCAAACTTCCTATTTCCGATAGAATTGCATTCCGTACGGCGAAGGGAAACTTTGTAAGATTTCTAGAGCAGACATGTGTTAAGATTTAATATGCTAAGACAGAAAAATAGCAGCATTACATTCCATTTCACAATAATAGCACATACAGGATCACTGAAGAAACAACAAGCATAGCATAAACACAAGAGACACAGATTTATCCTGGGAAACCCTCATGGGGTAGAAAACCCAGTAAAGCTTCCTCAATATAGATGACCAGCAATATACAAATATGTAACCCTGAGCATAAGCTCCTCCTTCTCCATAGCAGAACTCTCCTCCACAAGTGCACCACTCTCAAGTGAGTGAGTGTGTGTAAAATGAGGAATACACCTCCTCTATTTATACACTACTCCAACTTGTCTTTTACACAAAACATGTAGGCTCCTATTTAACCAATGGGTTAAATACCCCACTACAACTGACTAGACCGACCCCTCTAGGGTGGTCTAATAACCCTTTGACCCACATAACACATATAGGGCTGACCCCCACTAGGGAAGTCTAATAACCCAAGTTACCACAATCTGACGGAGGAATAAACATCTCCGGATATACAATAAGGTCTTCAAGGAGGAATGAAACATCTCCAGAATAATAAAGTACAAATATAATATTCTTTGAAGTTACAATATCTCAACACTCCCCCTTAATGAGAAGGATATTATAACAGCATCTGCACGAGCAAGGAGTCATCAACATCATACGTGATACATCTATTAATCATTGGAAGGTTTCTCAACATCATCAGTAACTCAAGCAGTTACTGGAACATCAACATCTTCAGTAGTGAGTCTTCATCTTCTGCAGCACTCGAACAGCTACAGCAACATCAATATCTGAATCCTCACGATCGTCAACATCGTCATCACACGATCAACATCGTCGTCTAGATCAACACGATCAGCATCGTCACAGCATCTCGATCTACAGCATCTGTATCATCTCGATCTACAGCATCTGGATCATCACGATCTACAGCATCTAGATCATCTCGATCTACAGCATCTGGATCATCTCGATCTACAGCATCTAGATCATCTCGATCTACAGCATCTGGATCATCTCGATCTACAGCATCTGGATCATCACGATCTACAACATCTGGATCATCTCGATCTATAGCATCTGGATCATCTCGATCTACAGCATCTGGATCATCTCGATCTACAGCATCTGGATCATCTCGATCTACAAAATAAGTATCCTCAACCATACAAGTACATTAATCAATACATGTATCATCAAATTTATGTATTCTCACCAATACATCTATCATCAAAACATGTATTCTTACTAATACATATATCATCAAAAGCATGTATTCTGACTAATACATCTATCATCAAAAGCATGTATTCTCACTAATACATCTATCATCAAAAGCATGTATTCTCACTAATACATCTATCATCAAAAGCATGTATTCTCACTAATACATCTATCAATACAAGTATCCACACCGATACAAGTATACACAACAGCAGCATACCCTACAACACACATGATCCAATTACGGGATGGTCAATCCCTCTCACTTTAGGACATAGGTCCAAGGATGATACAATCCTGATCCACTTATGGGATGATCAATCCCTCTCAATTTAAGACATCTCTCATGTATATGGATGATGCAATCCAGATCAACTTACAGGATGATCAATCCTTATCCTTTTAAGACACCTCACCATGTCTAAGGATGATGCAATCCTGAATCAACTTACAGGATGATTAGTCCTTATCACTTTAAGACACCTCACCATGTCTAGGGACGATGCAATCCCAATCTACTTACAGGATGATTAGTCCTTATCACTTTAAGACACCTCACCATGTCTAGGGACGATGCAATCCCAATCTACTTACAGGATGATTAGTCCTTATCACTTTAAGACTCCTCACCATGTCTAGGGACGATGCAATCCCAATATACTTATAGGATGATTAGTCCTTATCACTTTAAGACACCTCACCATGTCTAGGGACGATGCAATCCCAATCTACTTACAGGATGATTAGTCCTTATCACTTTAAGACACCTCACCATGTCTAGGGACAATGCAATCCCAATCTACTTCCAGGATGATTAGTCCTTATCACTTTAAGACACCTCACCATGTCTAGGGACGATGCAATCCCAATCTACTTACAGGATGATTAGTCCTTATCACTTTAAGACAAGTCTCATGTCTAGGGACGATGCAATCCCATCACGTACATTTTGAACCCAGTTCATGGACGATGCAGCCCTCACGTACATTTTGAACCCAGTTCATGGACGATGCAATCCTCACGTACATTTTGAACCCAGTTCATGGACGATGCAGTCCTCACGTACATTTTGAACCCAGTTCATGGACGATGCAGTCCTCACGTACATTTTGAACCCAGTTCATGGACGATGCAGTCCTCACGTACATTTTGAACCCAGTTCATGGACGATGCAGTCCTCACGTACATTTTGAACCCAGTTCATGGACGATGCAGTCCTCACGTACATTTTGAACCCAGTTCATGGATGATGCAGTCCTCACATACATTTTGAACCCAGTTCATGGACGATGCAATCCTCACGTACATTTTGAACCCAATTCATGGACGATGCAGTCCTCACGTACATTTTGAACCCAGTTCATGGATGATGTAGTCCTCACGTACATTTTGAACCTAGTTCAGGGACGATGCAGTCCTATCTTCAATTTTCAGAGACATCAGTCTACGGCTCAATTCTGGGACCGAGGTCTGGGGAAGATGCAATCCCCTACCTGTTCATTCAGGACTTCATTCTCGGAGACATCATGTCTACGGCTCTCTTTAGGACTGAAGTCCAGGGATGATCCAATCCTCTCATGTCCACCAGGGACTTCATTTTCGAAGACATACATCTACGGCTCTCTTTAGAACAAGTGTTCAAGGATGATACAATCCCTCTTCTTTCTCGGAGACACTTGTCTACGGCTCACTTTAGAACTTGTGTTCAAGGATGATGCAATCCTCACATGTATTCTCATCAATTTACTATTGATCCTGGGAACCCATACAGAACCTGATTCACACTTCTTCTTTAATTACACCATTAAGAGAATGGTCTTATCTAGCCACTTGGAGCAAACATCTCATCATGATTCTCTTCCTCTTTCTAAGAGAATATTCTAGCCACAATCCTTCTATAGTGTGTTTGATTTGAAAAAAAATTTGTTGAACATCCATCGCTTGTTCAGTGTTCATCATTCATCATGATCTTTCCTACAAATCAAAATTAAGTACATGATTAGTAATACTTCATAATCATCAAATCATATTGACATGATAACCTATTATGCATACAGATATCATTTACATAGTTATGCAACTATTTTGACCAATACTTTGGCACAACACTTTCCCATATCCTGTATGCATACAGTGGCTATCTAGATGCCTTCCATCTCTACCAGAACATACTATCGAGAGTGTGCACAGCTCTCAGCATGTCAGCAAAGAGGTTTCATTCTAGACAAGCAACAATGGAATGTTTGTCCAACTTACCAATCATATGCATATTAGTAGTATACTGTTCAATGCTCTATGAATGTTTACACTCAGCATCATATATTCTAGGAATACAAATATGCATGCAAGCAATATCATTTACTATTTCAAATAACAACTCAAATACTTATCTTTTATGTTTGTGTGGTTGCTTCTCGTTTGATCTTCTATATGTCTTTTGAACTTCTATTAATTTTGTACCACTGTGCATGCTCAAGTGTGCACTAGTGTCATCATCATGATCTCATACACAAACATACATTCATTAGTATATTCTCAATATTATCAAAACATTCTAATTCTAAATAATCTTGAATATGTATAGTCATGATCATTAGTATTCAGGGTTTCAAGGAAGTCTTCTTTTACTCATGCATATTCTTGTTTGATCATAGTACTCTTCTGATTAATTAAATCATCAAGATAAGAGACATAATATGCATAAACCCTTGATTACTAACTTTATGAATAAGCATAACCAATCATACCAAGTATACTTATATAAGGGATCCTAACACAAGGTAAGTTTCTAACTTGACATAGGAAAACATACCTGGATTAGTAAACCTGCTTAGTTATGTACAACATACCTAAACAATCTCTTCAATGATTTAGAGATCCTGAGCTATAGCCTGCATGTCTCATAGGTTAAGCATAATATAACAAAGTCATACATACCTCGTAAGTAGAACAAAGATTATGGATGAGTCTTTGTCTTAATGTTGTCATGGTCATGGAACTTGATTTGTCTTTTGTGATGTACCTATATCTTGTTAGCAGACAACATCAACCTCACACAACACCATAATGCATTAGTACAATCATATAGCCCTAATCAATGAATGTCTTCGATAATTCACATGTATTCATACCGTTACTAGGGTGATAAGACAATTCTAACATTAATCAAGATTGTACTAATAAATAATATGAAGACAAACACATTATGAACTTAATCAAGAATCATATTTCAAGACATACCTGAACCTCCTTAAGTCATACCTATCGAGACTTCTTGTAGTCTTCTTATGTAAGGCCTGAGCCTCAACTCTCCCTGAAACTTGATCTGGAGCTTGATTAGGGTTTGCTAGAGAAACCCTAAAAATTCAATCTTTGACTTTCACACTTCTAAATGGATGGAAGGATGTGTCTTGCTGAGCTGATCAAACTAGCATACTTCAATTTTTAAATCTCCAAAATTTGACCCCTCAAAATTGCCTTCGAAACTTCTGGATCTTCTGGACAGGAACCCGAACTAGGGTTTCATGAAGCCCACCCTTCTGTCCAATCAAAAGGTTCGATCCAAGGCTCTAAACTCTTATTTTTCTGAGGAGCTTCCAGCCGTGGATTTCGATTCCAAAAATTTTAACTTTCTCCGAAACCCTAAATTTCGGAAGCCATGAATGAAGGTGCTCCAAAAATAATTATGTTTTGACAGAAAGATGTACCTGATTGTTTCTGCTATAACTCCGAAATTTTTGCTCCACAGGGTCTGAAAACATTTTTTTGGTAGCCTGACCTGTCATATTTTCATCCTGACAGGTCTGACCTCAATTGGATTTCCTGAGAGAGAGTTATGCCAAGTGTCGCAACGTGACCTGTTTATGGGATAAAATAGGAGAGCGAACTTGTACGGAGTGCCACGTGTCACTGGTTCCGCTTAGGCCTCCTAAAACGTTTCCTGATATAGTACAGTCTGTGTACTACCTGTCACTTTTTACTAAATTTCATTTGGAGCTTCCTAGCCCAAGTTATTCCAAGTGTCGCAACGTGACCTGTTTATGGGATAAAACAGGAGAGCGAACTTGTATGGCGTGCCACGTGTCACTGGTTCATCTGCGGCATCTGAAAACGTTTCCTGATATAGTAAAGTCTGTTTTATACCTGTCATGTTTTACGAAATTTCATTTGGAGCTTCCTAGCCCAAGTTATGACCTTTTTTCCTAGGTCACTTGATTTTGACTGAGATTTGGAAGAGGCAGAAACCCTAACGTGTACTGATCATAACTCAAAAAGTAAAACGAATATGAGGGTTCCCTTTGGACACAAGGTACCTGGGGATTTTATATACGACCTGTAAACTTTTCAGATCTTGAACCATCGCATAAATGGATTTATAGCGAAATTTCCACGATGACTGGTTTTTGCTATGTAAAACCCAAACCTTCAAATTGTCGCAAGTGAAGCAAGTGTCGTAAGTGCCATACATTGCCTTCCTTCAGGTTAGCTCTGATACCATGTTAATATTTAATATGCTAAGACAGAAAAATAGCAGCATTACATTCCATTTCACAATAATAGCACATACAGGATCACTGAAGAAACAACAAGCATAGCATAAACACAAGAGACACAGATTTATCTTGGGAAACCCTCATGGGGTAGAAAACCCAGTAAAGCTTCCTCAATATAGATTACCAGCAATATACAAAGATGTAACCCTGAGCATAAGCTCCTCCTTCTCCATAGAAGAACTCTCCTCCACAAGTGCACCACTCTCAAGTGAGTGAGTGTGTGTAAAATGAGGAATACACCTCCTATATTTATACACTACTCCGACTTGTCTTTTACACAAAACATGTAGGCTCGTATTTAACCAATGGGTTAAATACCCCACTACAACTGACTGGGAAGACCCCTCTAGGGTGGTCTAATAACCCTTTGACCCACATAACACATACAGGGCCGACCCCCACTAGGGAAGTCTAATAACCCAAGTTACCACAATCTGACAGAGGAATAAACATCTTCGGATATACAATAAGGTCTTCAAGGAGGAATGAAACATCTCCAGAATAATAAAGTACAAATATAATATTCTTTGAAGTTACAATATCTCAACAACATGGCACATAGATTTTGGGGTAATTATTCCACAACATAGTAGTTGGGAGCATCCCCCGCATTAGGATTGTGCGATGCATGCTTATAGACACCCTTTGGTGTCTTAGGCATAGGGTCCGTGGGTCTATCAATATGAAGAGGATTAGACATATCGGGAATCTCCTTATATTTATGTGGCAGTTCTGGGGTATACTTTCTTGCTCTTATTTGTAACAAAGCATCTGAGCTAATCATGTTGATATAAGACTGATCAGATAGTGTGGCACCATTGGTGCCCCTGGAATTAGAGATACCACAAGCCAATTTTTGTCCCTTGTGAAAAGGACCCTTCAGGAATGCAGGTTTCTTTTGTTGCAAAAGCTTCTGGGATTCATCGATCAATGAGCATTGGTGAGTCAAGTGATCTTCCTTGCAAATTTTACAAGGGAATTTCACCTTCTTCTTTTCTTATTTCCCCCCCTCACCACTATCTGTGGTTTTAGGATTATGTTGATTACCCTTCCCCTTCTTGTCCTTTTTCCTTCCACTGGGATGCTAAGGACCCTTTTGGTTTGACTGCACATTGTGTACAGTAGCCATTTGAGAAGTGGGGGTGGAACCTGTAGTTTCCTCCGCTACAAAACACTTTATTGAAATCTCATGGACTTGTTTAGACAAAGCCTCTACAGCGGATGAGTCAAATGAACCAAAAGTGCCATCAGCATGTGGTCCATGTTTGGGTTTACACGAATCATTGTTTGACCTTGGTGCATTAGGAATGATTTTGTAAATAATCCCATACTAAGCATAAATCAGATCTAATTGTTGGGTTCTTAACATGGATTCCTCCTATGAGGTAACCCCATAATTCGAAACATCCTTGTAGATGTAAGGTAAAAGTGATTTAAAAAACTAAATCTAATAGGAATTCTGGGGGAATATCAACTTTAATGAGCCTCTTCCTTCTTCTCCACTCCTGAATATGGTCATATTTTTTAGTGTCTTTGTTCTGTCTAAATGTAGACAAAATATCCATGTCGACATCATATCGGACAGTAAGTTGGAAATGATTCAAAAATACCGTCTCCAAATCGTAGAAGTTATGATAAGCAACAGATGGTAGTTCGATGTACCATTTGGTTGCGACACTGGTTAAGGTTCTTTGTAAAAGTATCAACCGTATCGAATCATTATTTAGCGAATTGGAAGAACACCATAAGTGAAATGTTGTAACATGGTCCCCTGGATATTCTCCAGTCTTTCCTTCAAAATTGGGGATGTCTGAAGGAATCTTAGCTGGAATAGGAGACTATGTAGGGTCATGACGCATCGGGTCATTCATAAGCTTTGAAAGGTCTGGCAAGTTTAATGTTGCCAAAAATGGTAAGCGAGGCCTAGCCAATGGAATATGATTTCCAAGAGTCGAGTAAGGAAAACTACATGAACGTAACTCCCAGAAGGTTGGTTGGGGTTGCACCCAACCATCGATTGTGATGTGAAAGCATTCTGAAAGGTGATCCATCTGTAAGAAAGTGGATTACTCCCTTGAGGTCCACTCCATTGAGGTTGAGTATAAGTACCTCCAACTGAAAAAGTAGTTGAAGTGTATGCATTACTACCTCCTCCACCAAAGAGTGAAAAAGGAGTGTTCCCTACAGGTGGATTAGAGGTTTGAACATTCGATGATTGCAAACTATAACCTATGAAGGGGTTTGAACTCACAAACTATGCAATGGAAGGAATAGGCATCGAGCCTACAAAAGGTGTTGAAGGAGCAATATGTCCTCCATGCTAAGGGAATCCATGAGTAAAAGGACAAGAACTACTAGGATTAGTCTGGAAATTGTGAAGAAAATGGGATGACGTGAACAATAACGTAGGTATCCCAGTGAAGGGAACATTGGAATAACCGATGGTTGATCCAAAGGGTATAGAAGTAGAAGAAATATGAGTGCTTTATGAACCTAGGGATCCTATACTAAACTTTAGTGAAGTGATCAGAGTAGAAGACATCTGCAATGAGATAGGTACTAGAATGTTCACATGAGGAGGGGAAAATCCTCCTGGCATAATGATGGATATGGGAGTGTGTGGACCTACTGATCTGTCCCCTATATTTTCCATGGTAAAGACAAACGTAAACCTATACACACTTACCTCTGTTAAACCTAAAGAGATGACTCGCACTAACACCAGATCATCAGGTCCAGTTAATGGTGGGTTAAAAAATCTCACAAAACCTTCAGTTTGCAAGTATGCAACCCCGGTTTTGTGTGGAACCGGTGAAGTTTGAGTAATAAGGTGAGGTTCTCTAGGTGGTACAGTCGTTTCTGTTGGCTCAAAAGATCCACTTGATTTGATCCTTCGCCGTTTAGGTCATGGTGGATGATCCACAATGAGTGGAGGAAGGTTTTGTAACCTTCTTGACCTACGGAGAGGTTGATCCTCCACAATTAAAAATATTCTAATTAAATAAAACCTAGGGCCAACTAGAACAGGAGTAAACAGTCAGCACACTACTAAAAATTTCCTACAGTGATCTAAACCAGGCAGTCTGATAACCTTCCAAATGATATTATGAGATGATGAGGTCCCAGAACAGACTAGTGAAGGGACTAAGAATAGTTATTTGGGGTCCACAATACAAACATGATGGGGCAAAGCACTGGAATCACCCAACCGCATTCGCAAAGAGATTCAAGGGATTTCCTCCCGAATTTTTCCTAGGTGCAATGGAAATATCCTTCCACTAATATCCATGTAGATTCCTAAGAGTCTGGATACTAAGGCTACCAACACTATAGAGAGGGTTTGGGGGAATAGTCACAGGTCGAATAAATACGTATAGGCAGGGTAATTGAGCCCGAAATACAAAAGCACAAGAAGGTACTAGTGAATCCTCGTATGCGCACTGACTCTAATAGATGCTGAATCGAATAGTGGAGAGGTATCTCCAACTACTCAACCTTGCATGACCTTGTGCTTAACTATAGTGTAAGTGGAGCTTCTTGGTTCACCTTCTACAAAGGTGGATTTACCTAACAAATAGCCACTACGGTTTGAGTTTGACTGCTTTGGATGGTTAATGAAAACCTAATCCAAAGCACTAACCTAAACTAGTTGGTGTAAGAACCTAAAAAAAAAAATTACTACTTGATTTTAGATTTAATATTCTTTTTAAGGCTGTTATTACTGAAAGGGTAGTGTATGTGTGCATGGTGCTATTACAACTAAAACGGAAAAGCATGGTAAATGTGTAATAAAATGTAAAAATGCTTCTACTTATTTTATTTTTCCGCTTTTATATTTCTAAAGCAAAGTATTGATGAAGTACATCCAAATGAAATTAATTTTTTCTTTTTCAAAAATAAAGGCATGCAACTACTACTATTTCTGAAAAGAAAATTAATGTACTTGTTAAGGAAAAATGCTTATTCTTTTTGAATTTTTATTTTAAATGAGAAAAGAAAAACTAACTACGGACAAGTAAAACACACTTCAAATACTTAAGAGTATACAAATCTATACATGTGCTTAAAAGAACAGAAAACTAACCCTCATAGAATTCTGAAGACAACAAGTTCAACTAGTTAACTCAAGCAAGAAATAGAATTAACTAACTTGGTATAAAAAAACACATTGAAACCAAAGACAAGAAAAAGAAACCAAAGAAACTTCTTCAAGATATCAAACCACTCTCAGTTAGGCCAAAAAACAAGAAATATCACTCAAAGTGTCCACAAACCAACTACTCAAACTTGAAAGACCCAGGTACAACCCCAACAAGTTTTAAAGACCAAAAGAGATCCAAAGGAAGAGCAAAGACCTAACTACAGACTGCAAACAAGCTGAAATGTTTCCTTAGAGAGAAATAGACTTCAAAAATAATCAAAGCAGAAGCCAATAAATTCAACCCTAGGAGGAAAATTGAACCCTACAAGGGCACCTATGATTGTAAATACAACAACTAGCGGGTCACTTGCGGGTGTAACGTAGACAACCCGTGGGTAACAAGGAAAATTCGCGACTGTATGTATCATCAAGTCGTGGGTCTGCTTCAAAAAAAATTAGAAAAAAAAGAAGAAAATCTCAAAAAAGGCCAAATCTAAGTCTAAAGAAAGGGTATTTACCCTCTGCAAATCCTTCCAGAAACTCTGAAACTGACTCAAAATGAAGAAAAACTACACAAAGGACCCCCAGAGCAACAAAGGACTCCCCAACGGAATCGCCATTTCTGTTGTTCAGAAATTAATCTTATGACTAGGATTTACTGAGGCCACCAACGTACTATCTAAGACTTATAGCATCTAAGGCAATTGGCAAGCATACAACAAGATATTTCTTAATGAAAAAGAACTAGGGTTAATAATTTAAGCAAAGAGTACCTCGAATTCTAGAAGGTTGATCCAAGCTTGAAACCCTGAGTTCTTGATCTGCAATCTTGAGTAAAGAACCTGCAAAACAGAGATACCCTCCTCAAAACATTTGGCTAAATAAACTTGAATAATTAGATATGAAACTATTACATAATCAAAGCATGAAATATTCATCAAATTCAATTCATAAATTAGACACAATTGTTTATGGGAAAGAAAAGACTCTTTCATTGATCATATAAATGACAACAAATAGCTATACCCAATTCGGTAGCAACACCGATGAAACCAAGTTATGGGATCTTTCTCCTCTCCTTTAGTATAAATTCCTCCAACATTTAAATACATTAAGAGTTCTCCCCATCTCCTATGGCCTTCCCCTTGTATTTATAGCAAGTTTAGGAAGATAGCTTCGAGAAGAAAGCAGTTGGGGAAGGTATGGAAGTTAAATAAACTCTCCTAACTACCACAAATTCGATTTTATTTTTTATTTTTTGTGATTTTAAGAGGAACCCGCGAGTATAGACCTAACAATAGGCGGGTGACCCGCAAGTAAGCTACAGGAAAGTAGTGGGTGCAACATTTTTAGGGAAAACCATAGGTGGTCAATGGAGCACCAGCGGGTTACTCGCAAGATGTCAGTTAAGGAGTCACGGTTAATTCCTAAAGGTGTATCACAAAAATAGAATGAACTGGAGAAACAATGAATGATCAAGGTCACATGCATCTATAGCAAATTAGGGCTCTTCAATCCATAATTTCCTTTTGTGTGAGCGACATTTCAGTGTCGTCATGTATGGAGAAGTGACAATTTGATTCGTAGCAGAGTACCTCATATAGTTGGTATGCTTTCTATTTGGGACTCTCGGTTGGTTTTGCAAGAATTTGGATGCTTGACGAATGATCTGGTAGTGATTTTGATAGAGATTAGTAGATCTGATTTTTTGTATGAATTAATGGTTGTATATGGTATCTATATATTTGTCATTTTGTATTATTGAATGGTTGTAGGTGTTATATTCATATTTGATCCGATGAGCATTGCAAAAAATTTAATGAAGGTGTCTTAAATTGGAATTACAAATGCGTAGTAATTGCATTATTTTACGACAGAAAGTTCTAGTTATAATTGTTTGCAAGAATTTCGTAAATATGATAATATTGTATTATTGGTATGATTATGGTCACCCTTAATGTTTTAATAATTCTAATTTCCAATTTTAATAATCTTGTAAATCTGGTTTCATTTTCATGATTGCACGGTCTTGCATCTGCATGAGCTTTTGGGGAGTTTCATAATTGTTTTTAAGGTGTCACAATTTATTTTAATGGTTGAATGTCATTTTAAATTAGCTTGATGGCATGTTATCCTAAAATTTGTTTGACCCTATTTGTAATGTGCCTAATATGATCATAGGCACATTAACTCAAAATTTGCAAAAAAATAAACAAATTGTGGATTACTTGGAACAATTGACTAGAATTATGCAAGAAAAGACCAAACAACACTAGGCACTCCCAATTTATCCCAAGATTAATTTTAGACCTAATAATATAGATATGATATGAGATCAAGTCCAATACTTTGGCAATGACATATTTATGGGTGCTTCACACCTGGGAATATTTCCTTGGCATAACCAAGGCTATCAATGCACATTCCCCAAGGACTTACGTGGAAATCCAAGGATTCTGGTGCTCAATGGAAGTAATCAGACCTGGGATAGGCTAAATGTATTTTCCCACCCTACTAAATAAAATATACAAAGGTTTAGACTCAAATTGACAAGGTTTGGACACCATATAGTCAAGTCTGCTATTTAAGACTGCTCAGCTAGTTAACTTCTAGTATTTTCCAAACGACCCTAGAGGGTCACAAATATATAATCTAGAGATTGGGATGGATTCATAAAATTATTAATAACCTGCATCAACTTGCAGAATAAAAATTGGGCATATAGAATATGATTAACTACATTAAAACTGGAAAGTAGCTAGATTTGGCATTGTAACGAGCATAGGGTGAGTAAATCATTAACAATTATAGTTTGATTGCAGAACCAAGAGAGGAATGATATAATTAATTCATAGAAGATTTCATAGAAATTACAGATATGTAATAATATCAGCAATCACTCACTAATATGTGCCCCTCCTTGGGAAAATACAAAGCAAAACAGTATGCACAATCAAAACCAGTACATTTACTCACTAAAGAACAAGAGTGCGCTCAAATGGAGAAGGTTTGGATCTGAAATAAAATGAAATGAACTGCAATAAAATCAATGATAATGTTTGAATTCCATTCTCCTCAAACTCGATCTTATATCTCAACTAGTTGGTGACAGTAAGGGAACATCTCCCAACTAATTGACAAGGGGAACATCTCCCAAGTTTAGAGAAGCTTCAACCTTTCTAATTTGAATTCTCATATTGAACAAAATATTTGATAGGGGGCACACCACCTTATTTTCTAACCATGAATTGATCGCTGGATACATTGAACGTGGTCATCCATCTCACTAATGCGCCCTCATTAACTACTTTTAGCATCTACGGCTTTTACCTTCTTTTTCCTTGCTTTGTTGCCTTTCTATTTTGGACTGCTTTTGGAAACATCCTTGTTTTCCTATATTTTCTCTTCTTTCCTACTTTTCAGTGTTTTTCCTACTTTTCTTCTTCTTTCTGTTTTTCTATACTTTCCTACCTTACTACATGCTTTTTGCTTTTCTGAGTTTCCTGATTTTGGGTTGCCATCCATCTTTTTAGTGGATTTATGGATTTCTTCTACTTTTCCTCCAGTTTCCATATTTTGGCCTCCTATATACCTTATGGGCCCTCCTAAACATATTAAATAAGTCAATATTATTGAAATATTTACAAACTATGATCTTCATAACTTCGCTTTAGTTTAATTTAATTAACTAATTAAGCATGGACCAATATTAATCCTAACTAATTTATTTAATTTTTCTAATAGGATCCATGGGGATCTAATGGCCTAGTGAATTCTCCTGGTGCTATAAAAAAAATGGGGACATTACAGTCCTCCCCTCCCAAAATTTTCTTGTCCTCAACAAGTGAAAATATGGTTGGTGAAGAATCGTGTACACCATTTACTCAATACATTGCAAGGTTGCTTTAGAAACCATCTGAATCTCATCTCCAACATAGATGACCCTTTTTTTGGAAAATTTGCATTGGTCATTCTCTTCATCAATTCATGAATGATCCTGCTTTTGAAGCACTCCATGGAAAATTGAGTTGTAATATATGGATTGAATTTGATTGTGCTACATGTGTTGGAGAAAACTTCCTATGGCTTGGGGTGAACCACAACAGACAGCTGACTACCAGAAATTAACTCAATTCTCAGTGCTATGCTATATAAATTACAATGCTAAGATAATGAAGCATATAACCAACCTCGATCCAAACGTTTGATGTAGATCCCCGTTGGATCTTTAAATCTGTGCACTTGAATCTGCAAATTAGTCTTGACTGTCAATGTACAACAAGCGCATATAATATATAAACGACATTAACATCATCAATAGCAATGGTCCATGATATTATAAGTAAATGAAACCCAATGTAATATAAACAACATTCACAACATTAATGGACGAGGATATGAGTATTTCTATTAATAAATAACAAGAAGTACAATGTGATACGACCTCTTGCCGGCAACCAATCTGAACAAATATCTGGGTCAATCCACTTGTGCCTCCACCACTTCAATCCTCCATGGAATGGAAAACTCAAACTATGATAGGAGTTTGGAAGGTGAGCATAAAGGGTTCACAACTACAAGGATCAATGAGTGTAGACTCAAGATAGGGAAAAAATCCACTAGAGTTCTCTTGCTCTCCTTTCTCCTCCCGTCCATAAGCCATATGTGCTCAATATATAGTCCCCCCAAAGGTAAGTGAAAGCACACATCGAGGCATTTCAGGGAAAATGGAGGGCCAAAGGTCACCCTATGACCACTTTTTGGGAGTAAAAAGTAATTAACTAGTGATTTTTACCATTTTACATGCTACCCATAGGCTATAGTGATGCAACTCGTGGGTACGCCCACTGTAGTGCTGCAGCTAGCGTACAGGGGAAAAAATAGGGAAAAATAGTGTGTCTGAAGGATATAAAGTGGATTTGAGTCAGTAAAATGGATCCTGTAGGCCAAAGAGTGTTGATGCTCACAAGGTGGAAAATTACGTTGTAACAGATGCCCCCTAATGTGTGAGGTCAAATACTGATGCTACAATGGCCGAAATACATTATAAATATCAGAAGTGGATTGATGGAGACACAAGTGGAAGGAGCAGCTCACTCGTCATAATACAATTGTCACATACCCCAATTTTATTAAAATAATGTAATTACTTTTAATATTCCTGAGACATTATGTTAAATTTAATGCTAAGTAGGAATGGATGACTCAGCAGAGTCTCCAGAAAAGGAATGTAAATTCTGAATAATTATTATTAATAAATAAATTATGGAGACAACAGCATGGGAGAGCTGTTAAAAGAGGTTACTGGTCTAACTGGTGGATGGAATTAGGTGGAAGGACAAAAGACAAGTGGCAGCATCCTCAAACACTTCCTGAGTTGCAGGTGGCAACTTCCCTATATTTTGGGGTCATGATTCCCCAAGAAAGTGGAATCTGAGCAGGTGGCTCATTAATGACAGTTAGCCCAACTAAGACCTAGGCAATCTTTTATATACTACTCAATGAACTGAGCTGGGGGTTCAGCAATTGTTCTAGAGGGAGAATACATTCAGGTGAATGCTATTCAGGAGTCCCATTGAGGAAGTGGGAAAACAGTAAGGAAGTGTTTTGAAGCAGGAAGTTGCAGTAACTTGGTTCCAGTATAGCTGTTTTGGCTGAGGGAATTGTTGAATGTACCTAATTCCAGCCAGTTAGACCAGAGCAAGCTCGGGGGTCCTGAGAAGTGCTGTCTGGGCACTCTCCAGGAATTGGTAGGGAGGAACAGCCTCCCATTGTTGTTATTGTCTACTATAGCTACAGGTTCTGCCACTCTTCCTGTTGTTGGTTTAATTAATTTTTATATGAAATAGACTAGTACAACTATGTTTTGACTGTATTCAACTTCAGTAAATCAGTCTCTGTACTCTCTTTTGGTATAAATTTCAGAACTCAGATGTTTTAGAAACTTTCCTATTTTTTTTATTTAAATAGAGTATTTATCTTATACAGAACCTATTTGTTACTGTTACAGTTAACAAATACCATGTTTATGCATATTCTAGAATTCCTGTTAATAGTAAAATATAGACAGAAATATTAAACAGTAGATATTCCAGATTTATAGCTATTAAACAATCACAAGAACAAATAAAGATAAATCTTAGTTTTTACTTTGAGATAATTCCTGTTAGAGTAATCTACCTGTATATATATATGTATTGCATATTTTAGTCAACTATAGTTACAGTTCATTCTTATATCAAGTTAATAGATAAACAAAACTCATCTTAATATATTGTTTATACTCAGAACATGTTTGACAGCTATCGATTAACTAAAGGGGTGACTGTAACAACAATTCATTGTTACAAGCTTCCTTATAATCTTATTTATTAACACAGGAGTCAAATACAAACACATAGAAACTGTAGATTATTATTTTCTTTCAACCTAGTATTAGAATATATTAGCCATGTTATTATAATAGAGTTAACAGAGTTGTTTTAAACAAAACAAACATATTATCACAACAGAGAAACTGTCGACGAATACAACCATTATTGGCTGTTACAAACCTTCTTAATTATACACAGTAATAATATTTATTTCATTATAAATATTCTACCTTAGAGTAGTCCAAAAACCCTACACGGCCGTAGCCTTACAATATTCCTTCGACAGACTGAAAACAAATGAAAAGAATGCCTTATATGGCAGACAGAACCTACAGTATCTTTATACATAGTTCTATGTATATATTATTCTATCCACAGTTTTATTTAATATTTATATAAGATTCAAAATAAATTTGTTACAACTCGTTCCCAGTCACCACCGAGTTAACAATACCATACATATGCATTGAACACAAAACAAAACCCCCAATTCATCAGAATAACCCTATGCTATTAACTATTACAGTCATAGTCGATAAAATTCCACAATCTTTTATTTAATACTCCAAAACGGAGAAAAACGTAGAGAGACAATTATAGGGTTTCATTTATAACAGAGTTATCATCCATTGCAGGTACCAAAGAACTCATCTATCTTTACATTTCAAACACATTCTAATAATTTAACAAAACACAAAAATGAAACACGGCCATATCAGGCTCAGTATTATATTAAGTATAAATCCTATACAGCGAGGCTAGAACCCTATGTTTAGCCAATACGAGTACAATAACAGAAACCCTGGCCTCATACAGTCTGAGCCGTGAAGGGCTCTCCAATAAACATAACAAGGTTTCAAACCCCTTTTCATTTCAAACAAAACATTTTCATACAGATGACTGCACCCACGAACATCAAGTCGTTAATGACCTCACTACACAGGAGCTTTCCTCCAAGACTCAACTCTAACCACAAAACCAGCAAAGGAAGAGAGAGCCGTGGATAACCAGGCTTACTCGGAGGAGCCAGCATTGGAGATAAAACCCTGTACACCTTCAGAGCCGCGTGACCTGCACATTCAATGCCGAGAGATGTTAATACACTATCAATACCAAGAATTGTGAATATATAGTAAACCTGCACTTGCTTGCAAAACCGAAACTGCAAAAATAAAGTTATCACTTTACCTGAGCAATGTAACCGTGGATAACCTGGAAGCCACCGGTGGAAGCAAGCACTGAAACTCCATCACCCTCGTCGGTTGAAAGAGTAAGGAACACCTTCATAACATTTCTTGACAGCCGAGACAAAGTAACCTTCCCGACGAAACCCTCACGCTGGGATTGAACCAGTCAAGAAGCACACCCAAAACCCAAATGCATCAACCCTCTCATAACTAAAAGACAATAGCAAAACCCTGTCTCATATCCATACCAGCACAGTGATGGACTGTAAATAGCTGGGACTTAAACAAAGGATGAAACAACGAGACCACTAAACAAAGAAACTGTAACAGACGCCATCGCCAGAGCCGAGGACTTATCTTACTACAGAATGAAACCACGAGACCATAACCACAACACTTTGCACTCTGTTACAGTGCCCCAACTACGAAACTCAGACACGGAGGGTTTCATCCTTAGGACCCGAGCCCGAAGGCAAATACAATAACCTGGTAGGGTTTTCAATAACAGCTTATATATCACCAACTGCATGGAGGAGAGTCAACCACGTAGCATCCAAAATATATCAACGTAATATGGGTCGAGACCATATAGTTCAATTGCCATCCAAATCATTATTTATCGATTTCAAAAATCATTGCGTAGATACAAGTCAAACTCCAACGTATGGAATTATAATATGGAATACATTCAATCAACAAATAGTGCATGCCTTGCAATCAAACCTTCAATTTCCAAGGTACGTGTTATGTATAATCCCTACAATGATATGAATGAGATGTAGTCAACTTCAACCATAGAGTTTCTCTTAACCTAGTATGATAGATACAACCTTACCACTATATTGAATATAAAGTTTGCCAACGTATAGGAACATTATGATGGTTGCACAATCATTATACTATATATATATATTGAAACCAAGCCATAGATTAATGCCATGAGCACATTACCTTTCTATGATCATGTAAGCAATAAGGTAGTCAACCTTCAAATGAAAACAACTTGTTACTTAATACCTTGAAATGTTACCAAGTCTTTATGACAAGATACACAATTGCCATTATATACTCTCATCGTATTTTCTACCAATACCATTGTTAACAGTAAACAATTTTGAATAATAATCTCTATTATTAAGATGTTGAAAAAGAATTTCATCTACAGGTTCACATCGTGAAGGTAGTTAAAATCAAGGCACAGTCAGGTAACATAAATTAAACTTTAAGTAGACATTGAACATTGCAGTATAGTCGAATATAATGGAACAACGCTAGAGGCGCCACATTTCCCAACTCACATTAATAATCCAGAAATACAACAGTAATCACCGGTATTAGTTGACAACTTATCACATAAAGTTAACGTCGCTTATGCAGCCAATAATTATGATATAACAATTGTTCCAGTGATAGTTATAGCAGTAACATAGAGTCATATTCATAAAACAATAATTATAACTGAAACAATGTAATCTGTCGCAAACCTGTTGATACTATCTGAATAAGAAGGATCATGTCGAGGAAGACTATCAATCTTAATTCAAGTATAAGTTCATGAGAATAACTTCACTGTCTTGCACTACAACTTGCAATAGTAAATAAATCTTCTTAAAGTTTTAAAGTACAGGGAGTATTGATGCTTACCAAGTTTAACATACAGCAATCCTTACTTCACCGGCGCACCTGAGAAACAAAAGATGACTTATGCATTAGCTCGTAAGCTAAGTAAGCCAGCCAGCTACGACTAGCTCTTCCCTTGCGGTTTGAAAACAAAACAGTCATTAATTACAATCACAGAAATCAAAATTTTAATAAGACAGAGTCTTTAAACAGATTATGTTAGTTACTGAATTTAAAACAGGACCAGAAATATTATTTAGTTAACATTTATTGTTAAGAATAAAAATTTTAAATTTTTCAGAAATATCGGGGTTTGACAACAATAGTATCCCATAATACATGTCGATATAGTACAACAATCTGACAAAATGGCCATGAATAGGCAGTACATAGTGAATACATGTCATAAGTGATCACAACCATGATCCCTCTACAGTAAGATATGGTCTCCTGCTGAAAAGGAAACAACTGGTGCAAACTGGAGGTACAAACTGCTGATATCTAAGAGGTGATATTTCAGATGTAAAGTCATAATCATAAGTAGCATATTGAATGCCACTATCGCCTGGGGTCTTCTACACAAGTCTTCGATGGTGCAAGTCCCATCAAGTGAATAAAGGAGTTGAGGTCGAACCTGATGTGACATCGTCTTATTATCAGTCAATGATGTATCCCGTTAACAGACACGAGATAACCCACCAATAATGAAAATGGGCATCAAGGCACGGAGTACAATCATCAGAGTGTGAATAGATGTGTTGAAGTCGAACACTAAGATGAATCCATCGATCAGGGGACATTGATGTATTCCCAAAATTTTCGATGGCGAGACAACCTACCACTAATGACTGCAAGCCTCAAGGTACTCAACCGAACTCTAAGCCTCAAGTCCCAGAATAAATGGGTTGAATTCGATGGAACGAGACTTGCTAGAAGGAGGGCATTAAGGCATCCCCCATCATCCAGCATGAGGTACCAGCTACGCTGAATAATTTGGAATATATCAGGTGAAACGGACTGACTCAATAAGGATGGCCGACATGCAATAGTCAAGAAATCTGAGTGGCCGACTCTGGTTTCAGGACATCCTTTGAACAAGAGCATGAGAAGATGGATAGACTTAGGCAGCATAGACTCAATATAGACTGTGCGATGCAGGAGGCACCACAAAGGTCTCCATAATGACTGGAAGCTTAACCAATCGATGGAGTAAACTGAGAAACAAGTACAGATCCTAAGGTCCAACTATAGTCCGAACTCATAATGTATGGAGTGGAATGAATGCTCTGTTCAAAGGCGACACAACAGCTGCCAACTAGAAGTAGTAACCATAATCCCGTCCGACTTTTTGGAATATTTGATTTTTTTGGTCTTTTTCATATTTGGAAAAGCTTGAAAAAGAATAAAATTGCTTATAGTACAGCAAGTGAGGGAACGAGTGTCAAATAGCGAGCAGACTAATCCCAAGAAGTGGAACATACCTATGATCAATGCAAGGAAGTGTATGCAGGATATGGACACTCGGGGGGTGTTCCCTCAAGGTCAAAAGGTCATAAAAGTGTGAAGGACAAATGGAATATCTGCAAGGCTCAACAGAGAAAAGTGCTCAGGCACCAGGCTAACAACTGAGTGAGTGGGAGCCGGAACAAGGCTCAAGCGGCAAGCAGGACGATGCAATGCAATCACAACTTGATATAACTAGGGGATTCCTCATGGGAGATGGCCAGCATAAGACAAAGTAGAGTATGAATCTTTATCTGAAAGTCATGGTGTAACTACAAAGGACTCCCAATCCTAAGTACACACAACGGCATAGGAACCATAATGCAAAAAGGGGGTTCTAACTAGGGTACCCATGTTTGGAAAGGTCCTACCGCCACATAACGACACTTCTATAACAGTGTGAAGGTTCTGTGTCGGTTAAGAAGCGGGGTCGCACCTAGGGTTTATGAAAATGGTCAAAAGGTCAAATGCATAATGCATGTGAAAAGGAAATCTAACCTATATGCCAAGTATGAAATATACCTGTCGTAGGCGCGAAATGGTCCAAAACAAGTCTCGTCGAAGAAATCTGGTCAAAAAATGCTACTCCAAGACATTATATTAGTCCAAAACAGCATATAATGGCGAAAACTATAGACAAGTGGGTTTCAAAAATTATAAATAGTAATAAAAATTTACAATTTACAATTCATTTTTACTATTCACCCATTTGGAGTTTTGTGGTTAGTTTTCACCTTGAAGTTCAACTACTGATTCTGGGAGCTACGGGCGTCCGATCATCGAACCGTCAGGAGCAGGTTGGTAGTCTCATCCATACCTTCAAATTTAATACTTTTATTTCAATTTTCATCGGTTGTATTTTTTGTGTGGCCAAGCCCTAAATGGTCTCGGCATTACCCGCGGGCTATAACTATGCGGGTCGCGGGTAGGGAAAGGTACTTGCAATCAACGCACGCGTTGACCATGGGTACCCGCCTCTGTAAGCAAACTTTCCTGCGAATACGGCCGTGAAGCTAGTTTTTAAAATAAAACTGACTAAATTCTTTGGTTTTCTCCCTCCAGGATGGTTCTAGAGTGGAGAGAAAGGGAGCATGACCAAGTGGATGAGGCCATCCACAATGATATGCATGCACAGCAAGCGCTACAAGCATGTGGGCTATACAAATTTTGGAGCATAGGGTATTTAAGGGCCCAAAACCTATTGCTCCGTCGCTTGATAGACTATTGGGACGTCGATGCACATAAATTCAACCTAGACGGGAAAATACTCTCATTGGAAGTGGAAGATATCTACTTCATTACTGGTTTGTCCCGCTGAGGTGAGATGGAAAGCCTTTGGTCTCGTTCTGTGGGTGGTGGGATCACCATCCCCGACAATATAGAGCGGTATTGTGTTCCAAATACTTGGACATTGGGGAGTCAAGTGCCCATCAAAGCCATTGTCAACCTGAGCATGAAGGTTGTAGTGGCTACCTTAGTGTGGATTATTGGTTCAAAAGCTTTGCACTAGGCATCCAGGCCAGTGATGTTATATGAGTCGCAGTGTATGCAGCCCATGATATTTGACTAGTGTACTACGCTATTGGGGTCCATGAAGACCCAGTTGACAGAGTGCAAGCAAGGGGAGGAAAAAAAATTCGGATACGGTAGCATCTTATGCAATTTCTTCTTTGGGCAAGTTCTTGAGCTCAGTCCGAGGGTTTGAGGTCCCTCCTCATAGTCTCTGTGACCAAGCCATGACCCGGTGGGCAAAGGTCTTAACGCTACAGGGTGGTGGCCGTCAGGCATCACCATACACAGAGGAGATCTTTCACTGGTGGTACCGACAAGTCATAGCCATAGAGGACTACCCCTATGCAAGGATAGACTTCCGCCAGGATCATGACATGCTGCTTCCACTAGATGCAGCGTTCAAAGACATTGGTGAGTACTCTTTTTAGGTTTTTGGTGTATTAAATTTTTATGGATTTTTTATTATAGATGTAAATGCAAAAATCGTTTTTGGGGTAGTATCATATATTAATGTTTTATTGTTTACTCGCAGACAAGGGCCCAGTGAGACCCGAGGGCTTCACGAGACATCGTCGTCGGGGCAGGGGTGATGGGGCAGGGGGTGCTGCAGCAGAGCGTACACTACAGAATATGCCGAGCAACCTATCACGGATGAATTCCAGGGTACCACAGATAGAGGTGGTGCAGCTACCAGACGATATGCAGCGCCAAGTAGTGTGGGTGCCGGGTAACTGGGTACAACTACTGCAGCATATAGCGAATGCAGTGCAGTATTACTATCAGACACATCTTGTCAGGGCGGTACCTAGGCCTCCTTGTAGGGAGTAGATATCTCAGGGTCCCATTTTTGTATCGATATGTATATTTTTGAGGGCTACGGGCTCCAGTTTTGTATTATGACACTACCATTTTTGGACATATTATTTATAAAAAAATTTGGTTCTCTCGTTCTACTATATGTGTGTATGTACAAATGTATGAATGTCTCTTTTATTTGTGTGCTTCATTGTGAATGTGACAAATGTCAATATAATACATAGTTAGCTTATGCATCAAATATATGATTAACACTTCTCGGAACATGAATGTATGTAATTTAAACGAAATGTCGTTCCAAGAGTCTTACCCTTAGGAATTTCCATAGTAGCGTAGGATCCCTCACACGGTACTGACCATTCAACTGAGACACAACCAGTTGTGAATAGGAGGACTTCTAAAGACTGGACGCCATGTAAAATAGCATCCCGAAGTAGCTCAATCACGGCACTATACTCAGCCACATTGTTAGATGTAGGACCGAGACAAGCACTTCATGAAGACACAACTAGGTGGTAAGGTGAATAAATAACCCAGGCAGCAGCAGCAAGCTGTTGCGTATGACAGCTAGCACCATCTGCGAACCCTAAGAACATAGGAGATTCTGCTGACATCTGTCAATCAAATGGAAGCGAATCAGTAGACCCAAAGACCAAAATAAATCTAAACTATGTACAGAAGCAACTATACTATAGTGTACAAAAGCATTAGCTTGAACTAGAAGTTCAAGCGTAATACCGCTTGAGGTAGAGCCCATTTCTAGGCTCTTTCAAGACGTTCCTCTCATAGTCCTCTAATTCATAGGCTCCTTTTTCTAGGACACGCCTCACAACATAAGGGTCGTGCCACATGGGGTTAAACTTTCCTACCCCCAGGGGTTCTTTAGCTTGGTCATATAAGAGGACCAAGTCATCTTCAGCATACTGTCGGGGACGGACAGACCTACCATACTAAACCTTGACACGACGTTTATTGGCATCTATAGCCACAACGACATCTTGATGTTGCTCGTCAAGTTTCTCAAGGTGGATTAAACGTTGCTCAATACCTGTCGTATTAGGGAGGAGCTCTATGGCCAGTTTAAGCGAAGGGACTTCGCATTCAATCGGTAAAATCGACTCCACACCATGTATCAACTGAACTAGTGAGAACCCGGTGGTAGTCTTGACTGCGGTTTGATATGCTCACAAAGCAGGATATAACATAATGTGCCAGTTGTTCTTGCTTTGTTGGATGGTACATTGTAGAATGGTCTTTAAAGACTTATTGACTGCTTCAACTTGACCATTCGCTTGGGGATAGTAAGAAGATGAGTGTTCTTGATGAAACCCAAGCTTGAGTGACAAATCCTCCATCATTTTGTTTTGAAAGTGACTACCATGGTCAGTGACAATCTCTTTCGGAATACCAAACCGAGTAATAATCTGATTGAACACGAAATGGGCTACTGTAGCACCATCAGCTTTTACGATAGGCATGGCCTCAGCCCATTTGGAAAATTAGTCCATGGCCACTATGATATGGTGATGCCCCCCAGCCGAAGCTGGTTTGCAATGCATGAAATCCACCCACCACTTGGTGAAGGGACTGATGGTGACGACTGGATGAAGGGGCGCTGGATGCGAGTGTATAGTCTGAGAAAACACCTAGCAAGGGTGACATCTCTTCATATCATTAATACAATCTTTAAAGATTGAAGGCTAAAAGTAACCAGCTCGCATAATACATTGGGCTGTAGCAAGCCCGGATAAGTGACCGCCACACGCCCTAGCATGGAAATCATTAAGCACACGCTCCGCTTCTTTGTGAGTCAAGCAATGACAGAGAATAGAATCCTTTCCTCGGCGATACAGAGTGTCACCGACGATAGTATAATCTTTAGCGTGATGTTTCACACGCCATCGCTCGTCCCGTGAATAATGCGAAGGGAACTTCAAAGTTTGGAGATATACAATGACATCCCCATACCAAGGGTCCTTTGACGAGATAATAAATAAGTGTTCATCCACAAAGGAATCCTCATGGATGACATCCTCATCAAGTCTCGGAAGGTCCGACATAAGCTCAGCGAACACAAACTATTTCACCGACTTTGCCGAAGCAAAATCGAGATCGAACTCCTGAACGATCACAATCCATTTATTGTACTTCCCCCCTATAAGGCGTCATGATAGCACGAACTGAAACGGATTGATATGGGCTACAACTGTGGTTTTTCTAAGCAAAATATAGTGTCGTAACCGTTGGACTGCATGGACAGTCACAAGTGCCAACTTTTCCATGTGTGTATATCTCAGTTCAGTGTCTACTAGATTTGAACTGAGGTAATAGATGACATGCTCGACGAGTGCATCATCAACCTGAACTAAGACCATGCCAATCGTCTCTTGAGATGCAGCCACATAAAGTATAAAATATCATGCGAAGTCGGGTAGACTAAGCACAAGGGTTGATAACAAATATTTCTTAAGGGCATCGAAATACTGCTGGGCTCGCTCATCCCAGATAAACGGTGTGTCTTTCTTCAACAAGTGCGTTAAACCTTTGGTAAGATTAGCATAATTGACTACAAAACGACGTAGAAAAGTAGCTCTCCCTTGGAGGCTCTGAAGTTGAAACAAGTTGCGCGGAGGATGCAACCGAAGTATTGCCTCAACTTTAAGAGGATCAACTCTAATACCCTCTTTCGAAACTATGAATCCTAGAAGGTGACCTGACCTCATCGCAAAGATGCATTTATTGGGATTCAAACGGATCTTGTAGCGTATACATCGTTCGAGAATCCAACGAGGTGCTTGGGGTGGTCCATTCTCTTGCGAGAATGGCCGGCAAGATCATCCAAGAAAACCTCCATTATACTTTTAAGGTCATGAAAGGCATAGGTCATGGCACGCTGAAATGTACCTCCGACGTTTTTAAGGCCGAAGGGAATTTTTTGGTATGCAAACGTACCCCAAGGACAAATGAAAGCAGTATTATGCTGGTCCTCGGGTTTGATTTGAATCTGGTTATACCCCGAAAAGCCGTCCATGAACAAAAAAATCTCACTTCCCGCACAAGCATCTAAGATCTGATCAATGAATGGCATGGGGAAGTTGTCTTTCGGACATGCAAGATTCAGGTCTCTAAAATTAGTGCATACACGGATCGTTCCCTACTTCTTATCCACAGGAACAGGGTTTGAAACCCATTCGGTAAGGGGAACGGGGTAGATAAAACCAGCTTTGAGCAGTTTCTCCACCTCTGCCTTGATAGCAGCTGCCTTCCTAGGGTTAACATCTCGAAGACGTTGTCGAACCGGTTTAGCATGAGGATACGTTCTAATCTCGTGCTCGACAATACTAGGGTTTATTCCTGGCATCTCCTCGTATGACCAGGCAAAAGATTCCCGAAGTTCAGTAAACAATTTGGTGTAGATGGAAACCTCCTCAGGAGAGCAATCGGCACCAATGTAAACATTTTCAATCTTTCTAGGAATACGAGAGATTTTGATCGGTATAGTCGGGGAAATATTAGCCATGTTCCCCTCCTTGAAAATCCCATGTGAACCCAAAAGAGCCACAGGGTGACCAACCATCTCTGCAAGAGTCGTCCTAAACTCTTCTTGCTCGGCGAGATCGAGGTTGGGAAGGAAATAAGAGCGATGATGCATATCCTCCCAAGGCCTCTCACTACCACACATGGCCTCGATAATAGCTTCATCTGAAGGTAAAGTACCATCAAGGAAATCATTCGAACAAGATGAGTCAACTTCCCAAAATGGCAGCGTAACGAGATCTTCCTCATCTGTCCGAGAAGAAGAGAGATCCGGCTCTACAGTGTCTTGTTGGATATCTTGGTAAGCAAGCTCAGCTACAGACAGTGGCATAGACATCCCGACGTGTGTAATGTCTCCAGACGTAGAACTCGTAGATGGTAAAGTCCATGGATCGTCAAAATATGAATTCTAGAACGACACATTATGCAATGGAGGAGACGCATTGTCGGAAATGGTTCCAATAAAATTCACAGGTGCAAGGAAATCATAGGATCCCATCAATGAAGGGTACATACCAACACCCATGTTCCCAGTTGCTGGCTGAGAATCTGTAACCTGCGGGACTACTGATCACGTGGATGTTGTGGGAGGAGGATTAACAAAATCCAGCTGATCGATGGTCACAATCTTTTCTTCATGTGGAAAGCAAATAAATCTAAATACAGTAGACGCGATAGCTTTCATAGCGTACATCCAATTCCGACCCAATAAAAGGTTGTAGTCAATGGGCGCATCAACCACTTTGAATTCAATAGGCACAGGTTTACCTCCCAAGCAGACAACAAGGGAAGGGATAATCCCATGCAGCTTAAATGACTGACCATCAAATGCAGTGAGCATGGTTCTAGACGTGAGGAGAGGAGGAGAGCCAAGAGCTTTCCAACAAGTTAAAGACATCACTGACGCGGAAGCACCTTCGTCAACCACCATTCTCCTGACGAAATTCTGAAGGCACTCCACATGGATTTGAAAAGCCACGTGGTAAGGTAAGCGAGGTTGAACATTAGTAGTGTTAAACTTGATAACACTGGGACTCGCCCCATCCTGAAGTCCTAATGCACTCAAAAGGGCATGCCTTTGAGAAGGACATGCTTTAAAACTTCAAGAGCCGACATGGCACACAGATTTTGGCCTAAATATTCTACAATGGAGTAGTTATGGGCGGCTCGAGCATTGGTATTATGAGTAGAGCGCTTAAGAACACCTTTCGGTATCAAATCATCAAGGATTATGCGTAGAGCGCTTCTCGATATGCAAGGAATTATCAAGAGGGGGGGAGGCTCATTCCCCATATTAGGTTGTGGTGCACCATAATCACGTTGATGAGTAGCAACACTAACCTCCGATTGAACCATATTCACGCATCCATAACTACTACTATTGGAAGAAGACGTTCCAGTCTCATTAGGTCCATACCTGGTGGCGGGAGCATGCGAATCCATGTTTTGATGATGAGGAAGGGGATCCTTCAACACAGCTGGGCTCTGTGCAAGATGCTTCGATGCTTCTTCGATTCGAGGACACAAGTGAGTAAGATGATCTTCCCCACAAAGCTTACAAGGAAATTTCACCTTACGCCTAGGTTTACGGTCCTCACCAGCATTTCTGCCTTCCCGAGGAGGGTTGTCATTCTCCTTACGAGGGGTATTGCGATTGCTATTATTTTTCCCATTATTTCCACCCAGGTTACTGGTTACCCGATGGGTTTGTCATTTGCACAGTGTGTACATAGGACGACGGGGTGGAAGTGGACAAGGTGTGGGCCTGTCCAGGAGTAGACTGGTTAAGCAAAAAAATTTGCATTTTATTAGCCACCAAATCTACAAGGAGAGTACTTGCGGATCCCACAATGCCATCGGCATGTGGTCCAGGAACTGACTTGGGCTCATGTTGTGTTCGCGGTGCGTCAGGAATAATGTTGTACAAAATGCCAGACTAAGAGTATAGTAAATCTAACTGTTGGAATTTTAAGATGGCTCGTTCCTCAGTCACAATGCCGGACATCGAAACATCCTTAGCAATATATGGAAGTAAAGACTTGAGGAACCATTCCAACAAAAACTCTAGAGGAATGTTGGCTTTCACTAACATCTTCCACCGACGCCACTCTTGAACGTGGTTAGAAATATGTGTGGCCTTGTTCTGACGGAAGGTAGACAAAAGTTCAGTACCAGTATCTTAACGAACCGACAACTGGAAATGATCCAAGAAAACCAAAGCGATCTCATTGAAACCCCCATAAGTGTTCCCGTGCAACTCAACATACCACTTCGCAACTGCCCCCATGAGGGTGCGTTGAAATAGTCGTAGTCGAACGGAATCGTGATTCAACGAGTTGGAAGAGCACCAAAGGTGAAACGTTGTGACATGATCACCCGAACCTCACCACCTTTCCCCTCAAACTTAGGAATGTCCTAAGGGAGCTTGGTAGGGACCGGAGACCAATTAGGTTCATGACACACCAGATCATTCGTGAGCTTTGAAAGATCCAGAAGATTCAAACGTGCAAGGAACGGGAGCTGCGGCTGGAAAGCTTGATTATAAGCTCCCATAAAAGGTTGGTTGTACAAAACTAAATTATAAGATGGACCAAATGCTTGACCATAAGCATTAAACTGCTGATTATACGGACCTGATTGACCATAAGCTTGACCATGGCCATAAGTTTGATAACCTCCTTCGACCTGACCCATGTGAGAGTAATTAGGTATATATGCATTTTGAGCACCATATTGAGGTGGGTTGTACTAGTGGCCAGCACCGACTATATTGTAGTAAGGGTTTCCACCATAATTATGGGGCATATACATACTATTTGTAGCGGGAACTGTGTTGTAATGACCATGATGGTAAGGTATGTTCCCACCCCCAGCGTAAGCATTAGGATTAGCGTGAGCAGTCGTGTGGTGACCATATGTATGAGATGTATTCCCAACCCCAACATTGGTGTTACTAGTAGCAGGAATGGTGGCGTTATGACCATGAGAATGAGGTATATTCCCACCTCCTACATTAGCATTACTAGTAGCATCTACGGACGCAAAAGTATGTGGTAAATGTCCACCCCCATGGTTTGGAAGAGCATTAACATTGGTGAAAGTGGTCCTAGGTTGACGGGTAGCAGCATGTGTATTAGGCGGTGGATGGCGAGTCGTGTTGCGAATAGTGTTCCTATTAGGTTGGGTAGCCATAGGAGGCGGCCGTCTTCCAACATTAGCATTGTTAGGAGGAATATGACTGGTCCCCATACTATGTGTGTGAGTGGACAATGTGGTGCCCTTGGCGAGGGTATTTCCCCTAGTGGGTGCAGTGTTGCTAACACAATGACTGGTTCCAACATGACTACCAAAAGCAGTGGAAGGATCAACTATGGTGTAATTAGGCATACCATATGATAACGCGACAGGGTTGATCGTAGGACCTGTGTCATCGTGTAACTCTGGCATCTCGTATAAATAATTATGCGGATATGAAGGATCGAACGGGTCATCCTCAGGTGGATCTGGACCAAACAAACTAGGTCGATTCTCGGGTGGATCCGGACCAAACAAACTAGGTTGGGTCTTAGGTGGATCACCCCCCCACACCTCACTAGGAGTAGGGGTGTCTGAAGTGTGTTTGACTCTACCGGATGGAGTCGTAGGGATTTCTCCCGTGTCAGAGTGTGTAGCCGTCACGACATCTAGGACATATGTCTTGTAAGAATTCGAAGACTCGGAGGGAGCCCGCCGGTGTCCCCTAGCAACACGGCGTGAAAGTTCAGCAGGATGTAAACCAGCCAACCGACGGGATCAACGGAGAGTAGGACTCCGTGCCACAATATCTCCGAAGAGAAAATAAAATCACAGTGTCCCCTAATGGCCAACTATTGATCAAAAATAGTAAATCAAGAGCACACACCTAGAGAAACTACAGCCAAGAGCAGACAAACAGAGTGGCTAAATGAGCTCCTGACACTAGAGCCGATATGTCTCTCCTAGGAGAGGCTTGAGACTCCCAAACTGTACCCAGAGGTAACATAATCAATTATAGAGGCACCCATGCTTCACTGCATGCAAAGGGCCATAACCCTCGGCAACAAACAACTATGTTTTCCAACCCCTATCTGACTCAGGACACAAACAGTATAACCACTGCAAGTACCCTATGTGATACCTAGGTAAGAAAACTATGGTCACCGCAGTATAACCAATGCTCAGGGGGACAATCGCAGGTGGGATCCGTCATATGGGAAGGGTAGCTAAGACCGAAACTCAAGAGGGTCAAATCCCCCAAGAATCCCCAGATACAAACAAATCCTAGAAATATATCCCACATTCAGCCGGTATTGGAGGAATATCTCCACAACCAACCTCCCGTGACCTCGTGCTTAACTCTGGTCTGAGTAGAGCTTCTTGAGAACACCGATGTATACCATGGATTTCACCACTCCCTGTTCAGACACATAATGTTTCGTCTAGTAGTCTTGGATTGTTTACTCACAATTATCTATTCCAAGACTCTAAACCTATGCTAGTTGGTGTACCCTATAAATAAAATCGTTCTAATCAATTTTAAGATTAAGCGTTAATTTTAATGGTTGTGGTTACTCAAAGGATATGGTCATGAAACTAGTGATGTATATGACTCAATAGTATGCAAAATCGTCAAACTCTAGACTCATCTATCCAATAAAAACAATGCCACTAACATGCAAAATCAATCCAACGGTTTCGAAATAAAAATGAAACTCTTTTATATTTTCAATGCACAAGAAGAACCTAAATGAAAGCAGCAAGCACTCAATGCAAAATGCAGTACATGAAAGTAAAAAAAAAAAATATTTTCACTTATAAACAAAAGGAAAATGCAAAACTTTTTTTTTTGTATTTTTCAATATAATGAAATGAAAAATGCAAGCAAAATCCTACTATTTAGTTATTGAAATGCAGAGGAGATCACTAAGACAACCCAGCAGATCCCAAATAGTAAGATACAGCCAACGAAATGAGCTTGATAGGAAAAACCCAACAAGGCTAAATCCAAGGATGGGTAAAAAACCAACAAGGCTCAACCAAGAGAAGAGAAGGGTTCTGGTCACAAACAAGGCATGTAACAGTCAAGAATCAGGCCAATAAAGACTCAGGATCATTCAAATCCAACCCAACAACAACCAATGGTCATGAAATAACCAAAGCAGGAGTTGTACGCTATAACACATATTTCATTAAAATTGGAATTAAACAGTGGATTTAGAATTCTAAAATAACTAAAAAACTCAATTTTGTGATTTCCTTGGAATAAAATGTTTCCATTTTTAATGAAATATGTGTTCTATTGTCGAAGGAATACCTGCGGGTACCCGCGGGTAGTAGTGTAAACAGAGGCAGGTAGACATGGGCAAAGCTAAGCTCACCCGCGAGTAGGGAAAAGCAAATGGGAAAACAAAGAGTCCAATGGCTCAGAAAAAACCAGTTTTCTATAGTGTATCTCAACGGCCAATCAGTGACACAAAGCTTCGAAAAACAACAACTCTAAATAAGGACTAATGCCTAAAAATCCCCAAAAATAGAGCTCCTCCCTAGCGGAGTCGCCATTTATGTGTTGGAGAAAACTTCCTATGGCTTGGCGTGAACCACAATAGACAGCTGACTACCAGAAATTAACTCAATTCTCAGTGCTATGCTATATAAATGACAATGCTAAGATAATGAAGAATATAACCAACCTCGATCCAAATGTTTGATGTAGATCCCTGTTGGAGCTTTCAATCCGTGCACTTGAATCTGCAAATTAGTCTTGACAGCCAATGTACAACAAGCACATATAATATATAAACGACATTAACATCATCAATAGCAATGGTCCATGATATTATAATTAAATGCAACCCAATGTAATATAAACAACATTCACAACATTAATGGACGAGAATATGAGTATTTCTATTAACAAATAACAAGAAGTACAATGTGATACGACCTCTTTCCGGCAACCAATCTGAACCAAGATCTAGGTCAATCCACTTGTGCCTCCACCACTTCAATCCTCCATGGAATGGCAAACTCAAACTATGATAGAGGTTTGGAAGGTGAACATAAAGGGTTCACAACTACAAGGATCAATGAGTGTAGACTCAAGATAGGGCAAAAATCCACTAAAGTTCTCTTGCTCTCCTTTCTCCTCATGTCCATAAGCCATATGTGCTCAATATATAGTCCTCCCAAAGGTAAGTGAAATGACACATCGAGGCGTTTCGTGGAAAATGGAGGGCCAAAGGTCACCCTATGACCGCTTTTTGGGAGTAAAAAGTAATTAACTAGTGATTTTTACCATTTTACATGCTACCCGTGGGCTATAGTGATGCAACTCGCAGGTACGCCCACTATAGTGTTGCAACTAGCGTACAGGGGAAAAAATAGGGAAAAATAGTGTGTCTAAAGGATATAAAGTGGATCTGAGTCAGTAAAATGGATCCTGCAGGCCAAAGAGTGCTGATGCTCACAAGGTGGAAAATTATGTTGTAACACTACATCCTTCATATGCTTCAATTCATCCAATACTCCCATGCAAATCATTTTTTTTGTTGCCATACATTGAGCTTCTTATGTGTTAATATTGGCCTTGAACCATTATGGTTAGTTTCAATCTCAAGCTTGTTTTCCTTAAGTAGCTTATGCATTTAGCCACTAAATGCATAATGACTAACATCTCCAGGTATGTGGTTGAATGATGTCTATTATGGGGCTACAACCTCACGGGGTGTCTGTTTGGTCTCAAAATCATCCCTAAGTTCCCTTGGAAGCATTACCTTATGCCAAAAATGGTAGATTCAAACCTAGTGGGGAAAACATGGGATAATCATGCATCATATTATTCATTCAATTGAAAACTTTGTTGGACTTCTCATCCCAACGAGATACTCCTTTCTTTTCTTGGTCAGCCACGTGAGTTTTGAACTGGAAGGAATTTTTACATGGTGCACCATTCTCCCACTTCTTTACATATATGGAATTGATCCAAACAAAGGTGGACCAAATCCTCTTCATATGAGCACTAACTATACCAAGATCAACCATAGAATCAAGACATAACATCTCAATCCTTCGAAATTCATATTCAAACAATGTATGATGCCCTGACTACTTTACCCAAGTATATGACATAGCTTCCAAATTAAAAGAGTGCTTCCCTAACATCCTACCAAGAACCAAAATGTGATAAAAAATAACCAACACAAGCTTACCAAATTGTTGTTGTGTGCTTTGCTCATGTAAGATGGTGAAACCACAAGTGCACTAGCCAAGCCAATGCCCATGCATGAGAATCTAGGATAGCCACATTGGACACAAGGATTTGTATCTTGTAGAACTTCTTCTTCCAAGCGAAACCAATGGTAATGATCAAGGAGGAGATCAATCTTGGGAGGTACTTAACCTTATGCATATCATCCCTCTTAAAGGATGTCTTTGTCCCACATACTGCTACATGAATCTTCTAGCTGAAATATTTGAGACCATGAACGATTGTTGGATCCCAAATGAACCTAAGAATGGGGAAGTGTCTTCTAATTCCCCCTCTACAATGTTCACTGTCTACACATAAAGAGCCTCATGATGACTCCCAGATTCTAATGCCATCAGGAAAAAAATTTCACTCCAAGGAATGCCAGGATCCCATGTTTTATGCATCCGTCTACCAAACAGCTTGATCATCTAAAACAATATGTCATTTCAAATGATGCCAGGATCCCATAACCAAATTGGAAGTCCATTCTTCCAAGTGCTTGTTGCAATTTTTATGAATATTTCCAATAGGAAGAGAAACTTCACTTGAGCATCAATGCATCATGTGATGACCATGGATATCTTTGTTGCTACACATAATATTGGAGAGTAAGAAATGTATCAATCAAATTCCTACTGAAGCATGCAAAACTCTTACCTCCATGTGTGTCCATGTCTGAGATGTAATTGTTCACCCAATCCATGGATGGATCAACATCTTTGTTGGCTGGTCCAATTGGAGCGAATCCAACTACCGCCTCCAAAATCAAATCTCTCTTTTACAAGGGCAGCCCATGATCCTCCTAGTGCACATCTAGCACTTGGACAACCTTCTCCATGACAATCATTCTCTCAAGTACATGCATTTCGGATTTCACTTCTTGCTCTCTATATTCCCCAATGATTGATGTGTCAAGGAGAATTCCACCAAGGAAAAAAAATATTGTTGAATCCTTGCCTCTCCATTTATATTTTGTAATCATCTACCCAAACCTTGGATAAATAAGTACCTCTTCTTGTAGACTCAAGTGGTATGTCCTCCTTAATTTCCTTCTGCATCAAGGCAAGTGTTAGGAAAAAATATTCTATAGCATCTTCCTTCACAAACACCTGCAAATCATAATTTTCCTCATGTTTATCCCCCACATGAGGTTCCTCCATCAAACCCAAAGTGTCTCCTGCCATGTGCACATGATCATTTTCCATGCAGGATGGAGGTTGTGGCATGATCATCTCTCTATGAAGCTGATCAATCTACAAACTTTAGTCTTAAAGAGCTTCTTCCAATTCATGAGTGAGCTTGTCAATATCCTCTTCATTTTCTAGTAATGCATTATGATACATCTTCACAAGCTCAAGAAGATTATCTCTATCGGAAAGAAGTTGCAAAAATGCACCACTTATGTCTATCACTGCTTCTTGAATCTTCTCCAATTCTTCAATGGAAGATTCCTCCTCCCTTTTCCAACAACAGTGTGACACCAATGCATTGGTGCCATGCAGAGTGCTCTATAGTCTTGGGTCATCAAATCTATTCTATATTTATAGGCCTGTGGTAAACAAGTTAAAAAGATTTGAATTTTTTCTTTCTCTTCTTTGATCTAGGGTACGTATCTTAGTAGCTCCAAAAACTTATTTGTCATGTGGTCCATGGAAATGGTGCCAAGTTTCATCTCATAAAATTCCTTGGTCTTCCATTCATAATATCGTTCAAATAGATATTTCTATCTAAAATCTGTATTGAATTTTTTCCAATCGATCTATTTTTCTTTAATTTCTTTTACTAATTTCATATCTTTCCACCAGACATTGGATTTACCATTTGGATTATAAATAGACATTATTTCCTTCATATTACTGGAGTAAACATATAGCTGAAAATACTTACTAATACCTAGAATCCATGCTTTTGATTCTGCTCCAATTTTAGACTCTTTGTTGAAGGTAGGTGGTCCTATTTTGTTAAATTCACCTAGGCTATGTTCCTAATTTTTTCTTTTCTTTTCTGGTTTTGATTTCATAGTTTCTACTGTTTTGAAATTTTATGTTCCTTTCTTGTTGGAGGAATTATCATACTTGTTAGTTTCACCATTTTATGGTTGCAAACAGGTTTTCTGTTTGATATCTATGTCATTAGAGGTCTGATTTTTCTATCTTTTTATCTTGGAATGGTTTTTTAATAGCACTTCATTTAATTCATGGTGTTCTTCATGAGACTTCCTTAATTTCTCGTTATCAGTTTTCTAGCTCTGTATTTCTTCTATCAAACTCCTCATGGTTTCTAATATTTCTAAAGGTGTACTCTATCCACTTTTAGCATTCATATCTATTACTATATTTTCCTCAAGTGTATGTTGATTTGTGTCCTCTGAGTGATTATCTTCTTCCTCCACATTAGACTTGGTGTTTTCAAGCTATTGTTATAAATATGCTTATGACAATTGGCAAACAAGTTTTCATTTTATTAGCTAAACGTTGTGCAGAAGTTTTGTGGTGCCCAATAGGCATAAGTGTTGGAACTACAACTCTAATACCATATGTAACATACCTAATTTTGCTAATAAAAAAAATTGTACTTAAAATTATTTTTCTCTATTATTGTTATTATAAATAGAACTATAAAAGTTTAGATTGTGAACAACTGCATATTTGCTTATCGCTCTTCACCCAGTTATAAGCGTTCATATTGCATAAGGGTCCACTTTTAGCATTCATGTCTATTACTATATTTTCCTCAAGTGTATGTTGATTTGTGTCCTCTGGGTGATTATCTTCTTCCTCCACATTAGACCTGGTGTTTTCAAGCCATTGTTATAAATATGCTTATGACAATTGACAAACAAGTTTTCATTTTATTAGCTAAATGTTGTACAGAAGTTTTGTAGTGCCCAATAAGCTTAAGTGTTGTAACTGCAACTCTAATACCATATGTAACCTACATAATTTCGCTAATAAAAAAATTGCACCTAAAATTATTTTTTTCTATTATTTTTCTCTATGATTGTTATTATAAATAGAACTATAAAAGTTTAGATTGTGAACAGCTGCATATTTGCTTATCGCTCTTCACCCAGTTATAAGCGTTCATATTGCATCAGGAACACTGACTTTCTAGCCTCTTCCGATCTCTCTTTTCAATACCACTTTCTACGTTGACGCTTGCAGCAACGATACTTGTTTATTTACTCTAAATATTTACTCCTATATGGCTTGAATCCAAGAACGCCATTGTATGCATATCTTTATTTCTATGATTCACGCTATCGATCTTGTTATTATACCTACTTCAATGTTGGTTTGAGCAGTTGTCATGCAGTTCCAAGAGTTACATCGCCACTTGACCTTGCACCTTGCTCGACGTGGCATTCTTTCTACCTCACCGCTTGGGCGACACCCACCCCACACTCATGTCTACATTTGATGTATTGGCCATGTATTGGGTTACACTACTATGGTTTTAGTTTTTCCCGAGGTGACGAGCTATCAATAGCTTCCTAGCTTGGCGATTGCTTTAATGGTTATTAAATAATACAATGTAAATCTCGGTATTCCTGAACTGATAGCCACCTGTTCTAGTACTCGCTTTAGGCTAGGCTAGTATTTCGTATAGGTTCTTATTCAGTTTGTTCCTTGTCATGTATTTCATTTACACTATGTGAGGGTTCTAGTTTCCCCTTTCCGGGATTCGACCCCCCTGTTGTGCATCGCGATGGTTTCCTGGTCTTGTAACAGGGATTGGGTATCTATGGTTATTGGGAGGTATGTCGGCCTCTATGAGAGTTCGACTACATGCTTGCTTTGTTTGGTGTATGTATTGCTAGTCTGATAAGAGTCGTCTTTGGTGGGAGTTGTGAATGCTTCTAGTTGTTGCTTAATAGATATATTTGGTTCTCCTTTGTGGATTCTTAAACTAATGATGGGTCCCTATGTTGGTTGTGAGGGAACCCATTAGGATGATGACTTGATGGTGCCTCCAACATGCTCTCTTATGAATATTATAATTTATTTATTAACAAAAAAATGTTAATGGCATTGCTATGGGTTGTATTGATACTATCGATTGTTTGCAAGTATTAGGGTTAGATTTGGTCTGAGGAGCATTCAACGTTCCAGGTATAACTTCAATCTTTGTTCAAAATCATTTCATTCTGATCACATATATGGGATTAAACCCTTTTTTCTAGGTTACTAAATGCATATACAATGTTGTTCTCATATATTGCGAGGTCACACGAGGTGTCTCGATCTGGTCATTCGGGTTTACCTATGGTCATCGACACTCAGGTAAGAATTATACTAGGGTAAACTTTCCCATTACATTGCTTCAGTTATTCCAATGAGAAAAGTGTTAATTCATGGTTTTTGATGTGTATGAGGCCTCCTAAAAGGTAGCCATTCGGTTTCCCAAGGATGGTGTTCATAGCCAAGTACTCAAGTTCCATGGTATTCACCCTTTTATGTGTGTTTGTGTGTATGCTCGTGGTTAGTGTGGATGCTTTGTATAGAGCATGAATCCCTTCCAAATGGGACTAGGATGTGCCCAGCCTAGCTGGTCGTTTGAGCATTGCTTCTTAATACTATGCTACAGTGATTCCCCTTCGGTTCATTGAGCTCGATGGGAGTATAGACTAATTAAACTTATATATATGAATGTAAAATTTATCCAAACTATTTGTGTGCCATTATCTTCACTTTCAGAGTAGTGCTTTCATGGTTCTTTCTAAGTTATGATTAGGTTTTTATATACCTCTTGTAATTTGATTTGTATTCCTCCTTCGAGGTCATTCCATTACTTGATAGTCTACATTCTTTTCATACTGCTTGGTTTCGCATAGAGTCTTTGTGACCAAGTTTGATCATACCCTAGTACACATGACTTGGGTGAGACACTTCAACTCTCTTATGGGTTAGGTTTAGATTTCCTTTATATGCTTGTTTATGTTATTAACCGATCCATGACTTCATATGATTTGATCGATGATCAGTTCTAGAATTACACTAGATACTTGGGCTTATGTATGTTGAAGGATTTCTATTTTGCTGGGGGGGTTTTATTATGGTTATGGTGATAGTTTAAAATCTTGTGAATATGAAATTGATGCCTAGAATATACAGGCTGAAAGCCTTGATAATTTTTTAATTATGATATTGTGTTTCAAAATTTGTTTATATGTTCATGTGTGTGGCTTTGTGTGTGTGTGTGTTGGTATATATTTATATCTAAGTGTAGTTATTTATTGTACTTAAAGTTATCTTAGCATAGCATTATAGCTTACAACATGAGCTCGTTAAGTATTAGACCTGCTAATGATAAAATCCTAGCTTATAGCACTTACCATTTGAACAAATAATAAGATAGAAATATGCTAACTTTCCTGCAATATAAACATATGAAATAGTTGAAATGTAAACTGCTAAAGATATTAAACAAGTATAAATAGAAGAAAATGAATAGTTTTCCCATACCTAATTAACTTGCATATTTATAACTAATTAAAAGAGATAACCAAAAATAGAATGAACAGTTCCTCCATATATGTATACATTAATTAATTTGCAAATTTTATCTAACCTAAACAAATAGTAAATAAGAAGTACACAATATTTAATACATATCTGAACTACAACAGTTTGTAGGGAAGTACATAGTTGGAACAACCACGTTCCACCCAACCATAGATTAGTGAACAACCAATCCTCTTGCTCAACAATCACCCCATAGCATGAACCATGACATCATAGGGTTTAACACCCTGTTCTCCAACTGCAGTACCTCTTTTGCAAGTAGAATCTCTTACTCACTCAACATTGGAACCAACTCTTGCTTAACTTAGAAAAAATCACAACTTAGGAGAAATTCCTAACACATCAAAGGTGCTCACACAACAAGTTCCCATGCATACTAGGAAGCGTCCTTCCCTCACACATATGCATATAAATAATTGTTTTCCTAGGTCTTACAAAATGCCCAACTTTCCTTCCTTAGGAATTGGTTGGCCTTAGATCCTCTCCTATATTTTAGGAGGTTGGTTCCATAAAATTGTCCCTTAACATTTGTAATTCTCCTCCTTAGAGTAGTAGGTCTGTGTTCCCCACCTATGGTGTCATGGTTCATCAAGTTCTAACATGGCCATTCCTTCTCATGATGGCAAGTGGCAAGTTATTATCTTGCACAATTTCAAAATAAATATTAAAATATGTCCCTTTTAGTTTTCAAATTCGAATTTATACTTAGTCAAATTAAAGTAAAACATAGGAGACATTATACTATGGTAGTATGACGGAAAAATTTGAGAGTTCGAGAAGTTGAAACTCATAGCACTTAGACAAGTCTTATTGAACATTGTCAATATGGAAAAATGTTTACAGGGGGAGGATGTAAGGCCTTTGCTTACAAATGGTGATACCCACCCTTGCTTGATTATTTAAGGTAGGAATGGAAGGTTGCGGTAGTAAGTTGCAAGGCTAAGAAATACTTTCTCAATCATTTCACATAGTGTTGAACTATCCTAAGTTGTGTTTATGCAAGATTGGTATGCCTTGGGTGTACGAGATGGATGTGCAGACCCAAGGGGTTGGTTGTTCCATAGTTTTCAAATGGATTGCATGTTGGGTCCACTTTAGACATCAAGTGGATTTTAAGGCACCTTAGAAGAAGGTAAATGTGAGACATCATCCACTATATAAATAGGACACTTCTATTGTGCAAATTCATTAAAAGAGATTCATCAAGTTGTCATTCATATAAGGATGGACACATAGTTCTATGATTGTGCTAAGTTTGGGTTTGACATAGATGACTACTTGGATGTTGGTTGAGTAAATTATAGAACACACAAGACTTGCAAGAGGTAGGCTTGCAGATGCTTCATGGGTTGGATTGGAAAGCATTGTAGGAAGTTGTTCCTTGGATATTTTTACTATGTAAATATTTGTAGGTAGTTGCCCATGCTCCCTTGTTGTATATTTGTAATATTATTCAAATTAATAAAGTTAAAAATTCCACCTTGGATGCCACCCATACATCTATGTTGTGGTAAATTTACTTGGATGAATGTTAAAGTTCCTTGCTATCCATTTTTTGGCTAGGTACTATTGAATAATTGGATTTATTGGGATACAAGGCAATAATTGGGCATGCACCTATTTTTAGAAGAAATTGGTTGAACCTCTAACATATTGTAGCTAAAGGTATAGTTATGGAAAACCCTAATTGATAGGCATATTCTAGATGTAGTAAGAACAAGTTGGTCAAGCCCTTGTGGCTAGGGAAAGGTAATGTCACACGATTGAGGACAACACAAAGAAATTTGTTAGGCAAGACACTTAGGTCTACGAATATTCCTACTATGAGAGTAATAATGTCATGTATATTTGCCTTGCATTATTTTACTTTGAATTTCAGATTTGGTGTATCTTCTAACAGGGACCACACAAATGAAATCATCAAGCATTTTAGCTTTGGTATATCTATTGATGAGAAATCATAAAGATTTTTAGCTCCAATGTATCTATCGATGAAAAATAATCAAACTTTTTAGCTATGCTATTTATTTCAATGGGGAATCATCTTTGGTTATGTACATCCATAACTTATGATTATTGAGGAATGCCTCTATCTGGATTTTCCAAGAGTGAAAATATGACCAAGTAAATATTCTTCCCAACATCTTTCCTTAATATGCACATGGGAAGGATGAGGTAACAATTTTTACAATGATTCACCTTGAGGGTGGCTTTGAAATTCCATTCAATATGTCTAACTTCGCATGTTTTTATATTGAGAGGGAGTCAAAAGCAAGAGAATCATTGCTAGAGATAAAGGAGAGTACCTATGAAACATGTGTATATATGCATTATCTCTCAAACGAGGAAGGCATACTTGATTTCCTATGGTACCCATGAAAGTGGTAAGATTCGTTGTCAAGGATAATCATGTTACTTGTGGATAATCATGTTACTTGTGTTCCACACCATGCATTCAAGTGTTATTTTGAGATGCATATCAATATGACTAGAAAACAAGAGTCATCATATTTCCATAACATACTAGTTAATGGCTTTGCAATGCCTTTATTGGGCTTATAATACAAAGCCAAGTTTGCTTATCATTCTTTTATATGAGTTAGTACATACATTAGAATTTTCTAGGTTGTAACTTACTTGTTTATAGCATATAAATGTTGTGGTGTAATGTTTATTGGATGGTCTATCTAGAGTATGCTTTGATACCATTCACCTCTTTTATTAATGAATAAATATGTTTCTTTTGATTTTCATATTGTAACATTTTTCAAGGGTTAGATTTTTTTTAGGTCGTCTTTAATATTTGTAGAAAGGCATCATGTCATAGGGATAGACTTTTCATTTCACTTGAGCATCCCATACCACTCAAGGAGCCTAGTCAGTGTGTGGCACTAGTGTAACCTTGTTAATTGGGCATGACCATCAATCACTTGTATCACTTGAAATATACCTAATAGGCATGTCTTTCTTAAGCCCATGACATGCAACTTAAACTATGTAGAATGTCAATGTGCTTGTTTCACTGTAGGCGACGTTGCATCATCACCACCCAACCATAGGAAAAATTTTGTTTCTTCCCTGATCCAAGCAGCACACCTAAATAATCAACCACCCAATGTAGCATTGTGTGACCATCCATCTAGGCCAACCCATTGTAGTCCTCTAAATGTCATGTACGTTGTGGCAACAAGATTCCACGTTCTTTCAGCGCATTCATCAATGATGTTTCCTTTCCATGGCTAACATACACACTATCCACTACAATACTAGATTGCATTGTCCTCCACCGAGCTTGCATGGCAATGTCTCATTAGTCATCCACCCCTACTAGGTTGGACACTTAGTCCTCCTAGTCCACACCAAACTAGTACATTGTCTTAATTGTCTCACAAATAATTGTGAGTGGGTCACTAAGGCTACCAAACCACATGAAATTGGTGTGCACACTTAGTCATGTTTTCATATCATGCCATCTAAAATGTCATTTCCCATGGAACCTCAAGTAGGGTCCTTACATTTTACCCCATTTGAATTGTTGATGCCCTCATCAACAAGGCCTCAATGATTCCTCTAATCAAAGGGGTGTTGGCGGTGAGGAGACAATTCCACAATTTCCACATTTAAATGTGCCTATAATGGCATTTATCACGGGGCTAGACTTTTCATTCTACTTGAGTGTCCCATACAACTCAAGAAGCATAGTCCCCACAAGGAATCGATGTGACCTTGCTATTTGGGCATGACCATCAACCGCTTGTATCACTTGGCCTATGCTTATTCTAACCAAATGCAAGCTAGGCATCTTAAACTGTGTGGAATAACAATGTTCTTATTTCACTATAGGTGGTGTCCAACCATCCAACTATAGGAAACCTTTTAGTATTGCCTTCCTAAAGCACACTTGAACAACCAACCACCCAATGTAGGATTGTGCAATCATCCATCTAGGCCAACTTATTGTAGTCCTCTAAAGGTCATGTGCCCAGTGGCAGTAGGCTTGCACATACCTTCAATACCATCATCAAGGATGTTGCCTTACCATGGCTAACACACTATCCACTATATTGTCACCTTGTTGGTCATCTGCCCTTGCTAGGTTGGGTGTCCTTGGTCCTCCTAATCTACACCAAACTAGTACATTGTCCTAACCATCTCACAAATCGTCATGAATCGATCACCAAAGCCACCAAACCATATGGCATCACCATGCATCCATCCTTAATCATGTTTTCCAAATTACCTCAAGTCAGGTCATCCAAACAACTTCTTAAAAGTGGAGTATCAAACATTTATGTTCTTCCATGATGGGATCTTTTCAATAATCATTACTTATCACATAGTTTACACTATTAAAATTATAATAAAGAAACCTTAAGAATAATCATTTAAAAATTAGCCTTAATCCATTAAAATCCACACATTAGAGCTTGACGTATATGTAATGTGGGATTTTCACAGTGATACATGGTGACTCCACTATGAACATTAGGATTACTTTCGATCTCTCTAGTTTGAAAATGTTGGATAGAAGAACCTTCTAATTTGGAAAAATTAATATTATTATAAAATGCATATATGAAGAAATGGCATGTGTACTTGAGACAACTCCATGAAGGTGTAGCATTAAAGTCACAATTGAGTTGTCACTGTCATATTCACATAATAGAGAGTCATAATCTCATTGCTTGGCAGTGCTATTTTATTAACTTTCATCTTTGTGATTTTGCTGAAGTAAAGCACATAGTAATCACGTGATCCTTTTTACTATCATTTGAAATTCTAAAAATTTCAGACATTATTATGATTTGTAATGGATGATAAATTTTACCACAATATTCTAAAAGTTATCATTTAAGCTTCATACTTTTTCTAATCCTTGTAGGCTCCAAAGGCCTAGGATATCACAATAAATATTCTAAAAGTTATCATTTAAGCTTCATCCTTTTTCTAATCCTCGTAGGCTCCAAAGGCCTAGAATTTGGTGGAAAATATATATTTTTTAAGCTTCATCCTTTAGGCTCCAAAGGCCTAGAATTTGGTGGAAAATATATATTTTTTAAGCTTCATCCTTTAGGCTCTAAAGGCCTAGAATTTGGTGGAAAATATTTTCGTAAAATGAAAATTTAATGAAGGTTAAGTTTTTTCAATTTTTATTTTAAGTTTTATACACACATTTATACAACATTATTTCTTTTTTAACAATTAGTAATTTTGACATGTTATTTGTCTATATAAACGTCAAACTGACCATTTATTCTTATAATTGTATATATCAAACACATTTTGAATTGGAAAACACGTTCTAAACTTCAAATTTTGTAGGCTATCTTTGTTGTAGGGTAAATAATTTAATATTTAGTAGGTTATCTTTGTTGTATGGTGAATAATTTAATATTTAAAATTTCACTGGAGTGTAATTTTTTCACTCAGAGCTGAAATTCCAAAAATTGAATTTCAAATTTCAAGTGGATCCGTGAGTTGATGATGTGTAATGGATGACAAATTGACCACAAAAAACTTTATTACAACCAGTACGGTTACGTCATTTGTTCAACTTTTCCAATTCTTTAATGCTCGAGAACAGCAAGTTTAATAAGTAATAATATTTTAAAAGTGGAGAACAGCTAGGAATTAATAAGACAAAGAGGGACACGCAATAAAAGGCAAAAGGAAGCAATGCAATACTTGAGAATTTAAGGTTAAACTAACCAAAGTTCCCTTCTCTTAGATGAGGGGCTTGCTCCTCTCTTTTGCTTTTGCCTTTAAGTTTGAAGCATAGACATCTTATTTTGCCAAATTAATTCAGAGGTAGTTTTTTTAAGTAAGTTAATATGCATGTTAAAATTTTGTAGGTTTTTTTTTAAGTAAGTTAATATGCTTGTTAAAATCCTTTATCAAATTTAGTAAAAACCTAAATTAGCATCAACACCTTATTTTTTTAGTTTTTTAAGTTCATATGATTGTTAATTTTTTCCAAATTTAGAAAAAAACTAAATTTTGATCAATTTTGATGTAAGTTATAATTTTAGTTCATTGGTAAAAAAAAATTATTATAAAATTTTGTTTTATAAACTTTTTATTTTTTTAAAACATCTAAATAGATAGAATTTAAAAAAACGAGGAATTGCTTGGTCTACTTACAATGATGATGGTGGTGGCGGCTATTAACATCTATTGCACCAACTTTGGTCCACTAGATTTTAAGAAGAAGAAGAAGAAAGGTAAATGAATTACTTGGTTTGCTTTTAAAAAAAATTGTGATTGAAAAGCTTTAGATGAAGCATTCCTAAATCATCATAGGTATGATGAGTTATGAGATTAGGAAAGTTGGTATTGTAACAAATATTTTGAAATTGAGATTTAATGTGGGTGTATGCAAAACATTCTAGGATAACATGATTTTCATCTTCGTTAGTGTCACAATGATGGCAAATTCTTTCAACCCATAATGTTTTAGGAGTTGTCCAATGTTTCACTATGGATCCAATGAGATTCATTCTTATTTTAGCAATGTTGATTTTATTCTTTACGTTAATTAAAACAAAGATATACTTTTGATCGTTTAGATTAAGGTTGATCACATCCTTATAATATCTTAGTTTTATCTTATACTCTAATTTTTTAATGCACCACAATTTTGCCTTAAATTTAGATGTAATAATATCTTTAATATTATTGTTTATTTTGCATAGTGACATCTTTCTCGATTCTCCAATGATTTAGATTTGGCATCTTTTTGACAACCGTGCTTGAGTTGCATGTGGTTTTGACTCAAGTTTGAAGTGATCTTAGGAATCCTCTCGTCTTCCATATTGTTTATCTTGACCTTGTATATTAGGTACCTAGTCATAGTCATGCTCTCAATTGGGGAAAGACTTGATTTTATGATGAAGATATCATATGACATATTGCCTTTAATTTTAAGATTATAACTTATAAATCACTTCCGGATTTTCTCAATATTTCTCCTCAATTCTCTAAAGATGCTACAACCCCAAACTTCACAATCATATAATATAACAAAGCTGATGAGAGTCTTAGAGAAGTTTATTCTAATCCCAAACCCTAAGGTCCACCAATTTATAATTGTTTTCAAGGCCATAATAAGTTTTCCACCCTCCATTTATTATTTTCTTAATGCTATACTGCCAATTAAGCTTGTGATGAATATTGATTATGAGATATTTGTTTGAAGTCACTTCCTCCAAGTTGTTGTTGTCATACATGAAATTAGTGTAAATGATATTTTTAGATTTGACTATCATAACCTTTGTTTTGGTAGTGTTGACAATGATATCCATACTAGAAAAAAAATCCTTGAGAATTCTTAGTTGTTTTTCAAGATCATGGTAACACCTCGCCATAAAAAAAATAGCATCAACACATAGAAGGATGAGGATTTTTCCCGCTAGATTCATGCCACCATGGCCTACTTCTACCAAACAACCATCTAACTTGTTGATGCATATGCCAAAAATAGGGTAGGGAACAATGGACAACCATCCGTAACTCCTATATTACAATCAATTTCTTCTAACCAACCCTTAGTGTTCCTAAACTTGGCACTAAAGTTCTTGTACAATCTTATCACACTAGTTGTCAACTTGAAAGGAACTTTTAGCTCTTATAATCGGTTCCAAAAGTTAGTTTTTATTTTTATTTTTATTTTTTTATTTGCAATGTATCTGGCGCCCGATAAGTGGGGGCGCCGTAGGAACCAAGGCATGGGGTTTGAACCGGGGTGGGGACGGCCACAAGTTCCAAAAGCTAGTTATAGACACTATGTTAGGTGCGTTTCTAAAGTTGAGGAAGCAACACAAGGGATTGGTTTTATTATTGTGACAATCCTCCACAATGATCCTAAGTGTAACATGGTGGTCAATAGTTGAATGATAGCTCATAAATTGAGCTTGGCCTTTAGCTCTTTTTCCTTAGCTGTCTAGACATACATTGATATTGTTTTTCAAAATAATTCCATATAGCTTGGCTAAAAGAGGGTTAATCAAAATGCTCTTATAAATAGAGAGATTGCTTTTATCCCCGCTTCTAAAAATAGGAACAATGAGGCTTTGAGTCCATGATTTAGCGAAGCCCCTTCTTGACTGCTCTTGTCAATGTGAGAGATGAGTACCAATCCTCCAATTTTTGGGATTTATGATTGGTAACCTTCGATTTCCTTAGCTTTCCATTTTGCGAACCACTTAACCACAAACTCTGAATGCTATCCATGACATCAAGGGATTCATAAAGCTTTTTAAGGTAGGAATTTCAATCCCTCAAAGAAACCATATTGTCTTCTTTAGATTTACATAGACTTTGCTACCAAAATTTCTTAGAATCTAGTTTAAATGTGTTAAAATTTCTCTCACTTTTTATTTAAATAATATTTTTTCTTATTTTAATTAGAGCCTTGTTGGAGCATTTTACATCATTTATTATACCAAAGGTTGGCTTTTAAATTTTCATTTTTAGGACACTTCTATAGAAAACTAGTTAATAGAATCTTCAATATTGTAATTATTTGATAAGAGTATTTACATTTTTTTTTAAATCAACTTTTATAAATATTATTAAAAAAAATTATAATTTTTTTATAATACATAAATGTTAATTTTATAAAACATTAAATATTAAAAATAATTTAAAAGTGTATAGTTACTTTTATCGATTTTATTTTAATAAATATTTTATAGAATTTTGTGAAAACATGTTATAAAATAGTATTTTTTAGTTTTAATTTAGAAATAAATAATTAAAATTATTTTTTTATTTTTTTAATAAAATTGTAAATAATTTTATTTTATTGAAATTATATAATATAAACGATTTATATTTACTATTTTAACGATTCTAATTAAATTAAAAAAATAACTAAAAATAACTGAAAAAATAATCCAAGACTATTCTTTATTAATCTCCTTAAAAAGAAAATGAACACATTTATAAATGATCATAAGCAATAAAAATCCAAGAGATTACTCTTTATTAATCTCCTCATAAAGAAAATGGACACATCTATAGATGATCATGAACCATAAAAATCCAAAAGATTATGAAAGATTTAGAGAACAGCAAAAACCTGAGTCATCTATCATATTGATAGCACTTTTTTATTCCATTCGATTCTCCATATATAAAAAATAATTACAATTAATTAAAAAGCAATCAATATCGAATAGAAGATAGATAAATGATAATACAATATTTTCCTTCTGATTTCATATCTTATTTCTTTCTCTTTCCTTGGGCACAGCCCATACAAATTACATATCCATCGTTAAAAAAAGAAGCAGCAAGAGGGGGGGTGCAATTTAAAAATTTCCAATACAGGATTGGTGCCCCGCTTATCTTACAACAAACTGTGTTTACGCAACCAAAGCAGAGGAGAGAATAAGAAGAAAAAGCATGGTCATGGCCTCCTGCTGGAAGAGGGAGAGGGGACATCAATAATTGCTGAGACATGAATGAAATTCCTTTATTCCACACCGGCATTGACAGATAGAATTCCACTAGAGCAGTCAATATCCTTTCCAGTTGCAGAAGTCTGTAATGTCTTATCAGAGTAGCCACCTGTGTTGGGTAATGCTTCTTCTGTGGTCATGACTCATATCCAGCCAGCCAGCGATGCAATGGAATCATGTCTATCTCACCATTCCCGAAATTGTGCTTTGCTTACTGTGGTGACGACTCTCCTCTACAATGAGTTATTGTAGCCATGGCCACCTCCGCGTTCTTTTCTCCATCCGATCCAGTTGGCGTTTCCCATAGCAGGTTGCTGCAAGAAGCACCGCCTTGATGAGAAAGGGTTCCGATTCCATGCAGAGAAGAGGAAATGGGAGGAGGGGGATCCACTTGGAGAGTTCCATCCAGTACTTTGACCACCTCGTTCATTGAAGGCCTGGAGAATGATTGTTCCTGCATGCACCACAGAGCAATTCTGAGAGCCCTCTCTACCTCATTCCACTCCACATTCCCTTCCATCCTGCAGTCAACAATGCTCTCCAGGTGACCCATTTGATATTCATGATATGCCCATGCCCATGCCCACCTACACACACTTTTATTGCTATTGCTCTTCTCTTCACACCCACAAAAATCCCTCTCCCTCTTGCCACTTATGATTTCGAGTAGCATCTCCCCAAATCTGAAAACATCCCGTTCAGGGCTCGATTCTGATGAGGAGAAAGCTCTTGAACCTGCTTTCAGCTTTTCAAGGCCAAAATATGTCACCTTGGCGGTAAATTCATCATCCAGAAGGACGTTTTCAAGCTTCAAATTGCCATGGGGGATGCATTCCCTGCATTCAGAATGGAGATAACATATAGCACGAGCAATTCCAGTGGCAATACCCAACCGCCTCTGCCAAGTGAGGCGTTTGGCTTGCAGCTTCTTGGTGCTGCCTTCAAAAAGCCACTGAGCAAGAGAACCACTGCTTATGTGCTCGTAAATCAGAAACCTATGCTTAGACTCACAGCAGAAACCTTGCAATTGAACCAAATTCCTATGGTGGATACTTCCCAGAGTTGACAGCGTCATCCTAAGCTGCTTCTCTCCAACCTCCACCTTGAATTGCTTGATCGCCACAGCTTTGTTGTTGGAAAGAACCCCCTTGAAAACTGAAGGGCCCAACTTCTCCTTGAAATTCCTAGTTAGCTCTTCTACTTCCGCAAAAGACAGCCTGATCAGAGTCCCTGTATTGGTGTTGTTCAGCAATGCAAGCTTCCCGGACTGAAAAGCTTTGCCCCTTCTTCTTTTCCTGAAAATATACAAACCAATCCCAGCTTCTATAACAATAAATGCCCCAAGAGTGCCCAAGCTTGCGCCCACAAGACAGACTCTGCATATTCTTGGGGCACTGCCAGGAGAAAGATTAGAAGCATTTGAAGATGCAGGAGATGAAGTGGGTTGGCCGATCATTCCACGTGGAACAGTGGAAACTGCCTCTGGAACAAGGCATTTCTTCAGGAACGACGTGGCTGCAATAGAACCATAAGTATACCCACTGATGAACTCTGTTCTTTTCAGTCTACAAACTCCAGACCCATCATTCATGGCCGTTGCAGCAACACATAAATCATCATTCAAGCATTGCTCTTTACATTTCTCAGAGCTTGTATTAACATAGACATCATGAGGAGGATAAAGGCCATATAAAACAGTTCTCTTCAGTGTATGCATACTGAATCCTCCTCCTACCCCGCAATCAGCAAGAGGAACCAATCTATTGCATCCTTTACCAGGAGCATTCAAGTCCGTTGTTGCATGAGATCTACCTTCAAAGGGGCATTCACAAACAGGCCCCGTAGAATTAAAACTACAAACACCATAAACACCACAAGTTGCAAAGACATTACATTGATTCTCCACAGCTTGCCATCCAGATTTCCATGACTGGGACTCCTGAAACCATGAATACATTCTAAGGTTTCCGTCGACATCTAGCCTCAGATATCTCAAAACCACTTTAGTATCTGTATAGTCATTACTGTATCTATACCAAGCCATTCTCCCTCTGCCATCAAACAGCACAAATGCTCCATCCCCAGCAAACATTGCCCCTATGGGTATAGAATCAGTAGGCAGGGATCCAGTCCCACTAGCCCAATAGCTGACACTGCTCTCCCAATTCAGCACAAGGTCACCTGTCCTCTCCATTACCAGATTGTAATAACTTGAAGTCGACTTCCTTGAGGCGGCCCGGAGAGTCTGACCCACATGAAGCCTCTGCCCAGGAACCAGAGTATCTGAAGGAGTTTCAAAGCTTTCCCACACAGTTCTATGACTGCTATCACTGAGTACAAGATTCCCGTTGTCCCTCAAAACGGCTCCAACAACACCACTATGGCTGGTATTGCTTGTCCAGGCTGGAACTCCATTAAGGTAGTCAAATAAAACCAGGTTTCCATCCATGCTAAGCTCCAAGCTTGCATTTAGGCGTACCTTCAGGTCTTCCCCTGCAGTCCAAATCATGGTCTGTGCTTCTGCGGGAATCGAATTAAACCAAATTCCAACACTGTATTCATTAGCTTGACCAAATGCAGGGTAGAAGCCCATGGCAAAGGTGCCCTCAGGAGAAACCCAAGTGCGATTTTCGGCGGGAGAAAGCTTGGAGCCCAAAGGTATGGCAGCCCATATATGATTGTCTGAAGACACAAAAGATAAAAGGCTCATAAGAATGCTAGTCCAGAACATAACGAGACTCTGGGGGGCTCTGATTAAAGGGCGAATCGCTGTAGTAACCATGTCGCCTTTGAATTCCTATCGAGAATGCCCCTATCTGGATTCTGGATCTTATGGCATTTGGATATTCAGAAACATGAACGGGTTGACCACGATTGTATTACGGTCCTCGACTTTGAGAATTTATGGCATTTGGGCCGATTGGATTGGCAACTGGGTTCTCGAATCTAAGACTCTATGGTTTTGGGGTATTCAGAATTGGATTGGCATAAGGTCTCGGATTCTAAGGCTCTGTGGCTTTTGGGTTATCCTGAAATGAGGGGCAGAAGAGGAATTGGTCAAGGAGCCGAATCTCGATGAATTAATTTCTGAGATCCCGCACAAAGATGCTTGGAGATGCTGCTGCAGGTCCTGGCAAATGCCGACAGCAGAGCAGCTGCAGCGGAATCTCGATATGATTGATGTAATTAATTAATTAATGAAAAACAAATACCAATAGTGGGAGTGATAAGGAGGATGTTTAGTGCACGCGGATCCTGAGGATTTTCACTGTAAACGATGCCATGTGCCGACATGCCAGAAAGAGCATCTTGATGCCCAATTGCCACTTCCCTGCTTATCTTTTTATGGTGGCAAACAAAGCAGGGTCTACAACTGTCATCTGTACGTACAAGCCAGAGCAGAGAAAGAGAAAGAGGGATGCCCCATCTGCCTAAACAGGATTAACAATTGGGTCCATCTCTTTCATGTCCAATTCATCAAATAATACCCAAAGGTCCCCAGAAAAACACGAGACTGTAGCTCGATTCCGTATCTCTACATGCTTTTTTCTACAGAACTCTGTATCCAATTGAGATATTGGCTCCTACAGTAGATATTGGCTCATCATAGAATTCCATCCCCAGCTAAATGGGAAAAAAAGTGATTTAACTCAATTCCTCATCTCTACTATATTTTTTATATTGAATTCTATAATCACTGGGAATATTGGTTGCCAGTATACTAATCTCCCACTCACTAGGATGCTGGGAATATTATATATTCATCTGCTAAACTCACAGCTGGCTTGTGCAGAGATCCCACACAATACTGGGAAACGTGGATATATATCGAAACTATTTAAATCTAAACATCAATTTGGATGAACTGTATTCTGAAACCAAAGTTGTAAAATGCTTCCCAGATGTTGAAAAGCATTTCACAGATTCGTACACCTGAATGAAAGGTTATGAGAAGGACATGTAACTAATAATAATAGTCCTTTGTTATGTCTTCATATACACGTCTCATATGATGGGAAAAGTGAAGAAGGCATGCAGTCATTTTGATCAGGTCAAGTAAAGTTTTTAGCCGCCAGGAAAGAGAAAGATTTGGATTACCATTGACTTAAGTTGTTTATCTTGTTGATTGCTGAATGATTGAATGACTGGGATGTGAAGATATATTTGGTCGTTGAGGAGGCCAAAACCTGCTCAGTCTGTGAAACGTTTAAATTACTTCTGGTCAACTTTGGTGAAAATTTGACTTTCTAATCCTCAAATTTACTTACCTTCTGCAATGCATCCAATGACATTAATGGAATTTGGAATTCCAAATTGAAAGTAGGTGACATTGGGTGTAAAGTAGGTGAAAGCTCAAACGCCCACCTTTGTCATCCTAAAGACCACTGGAAATTTACAAGCGGCCAGCCAGTTTGGACCTTCCCAGCCCCTCGCTTTGCAAGCTCAATTGAGGAAATCAATGGTCTCCAACCAGATTTTGAAAGTATGTTCTTGTATTTCGCATTTAGAATTTCAAGTACAGAATGGACCATACGGTTCCAATAAAAGGAGGAGGGCCCCAAAACAAACTTGACCATAAAAGATCTGGAGATAATTTCCATAGACCATACCTCAGAAAAGTATGTACTCAATGCATAGATTTCAATGCCAGCCAAAAGGAATAAAATGTAATTTACATTTGAAGACAAAAGATATTGCGAGCTTTTAGCAAAGTTATTGCTTTATCAAAATACGGTCAAAATTTCCAAATAACTGTCCTAAATCTTTGTTAAAACCATCAAAACGGGTTACAGGGTTATCAAAACCGTCAAATTTGACCGGCTGTTTTATTTTCAAATTCCTAACCTCTCATTACAATTCAGGTGTGTATCAAAACATCTACCTTGAGGTTTGGGTAGAGTAGGGAACTCTTATAGTGGCCAGTGAGGGCCGACAGTAACGATGTAGGTGTGTATCCCCATTGTGTGCCTCGAGGTTTGAGTAATCCACACCTCGAATGTAGGAAGACTCTTCATAATTTGTCGTTTACAATGGGACCATATCACGAGGAATTCTGTAGAATTGGATCCGTCAAACAAACAAAAAAATCTTTGGAAATAATATCCAAGTTCCAACATTCTACAGTTGTCACATGGTATGAATGAAATTTTATTCATGTTCTTCATTTCATGTCTTTTAACCGGCATTTTCTGGTATTTTATAAACCAAATCCATGAGTGGGTGAGTGTACAAAATATATACTATCTACCATAGTTTATTACAACATGAATTCCAAACACTTGTATGTTAGTCACTTGTATGTGGCTGCACAAGTCTTGTGAAATTAGTTTCACCCATTTTTGTTGCTATGGAGAAGACATAGGACAACCGTTGTTCGAGGAAATATTTTATGTTGCAATGGTCAGTTTGAATTTGGAAACAACGTCCATTTAAGTAAGAATGCCACCCAGAATAACCAATATTTCTTTCTCATAAATGGATTTACCCTCTTAGAATGCATCTTTACATTATGGGAACTTTTAGAATGCATCTTTACATTGATTAGCAAGTTCATTTGTCATGATTTAGCTAAGTTTTTCAACTTATGGCTTTAAAAGAAGGTGTGTTTCAAAGATAACCTATCAAATGACTTTAAGGAATTTGTGTACATTCGAGAAACTTTTGTGTCAACCAATCGAATATTAATCTCTTGAATATTTGCTTAAGAGGTTAAATTTATAATCATAGGATTAAGCATTGCCAACTTTTGTGTCAACCAATCGAATATTAATCTCTTGAATATTTGCTTAAGAGGTTAAATGTATAATCATAGGATTAAGCATTGCCCTTTGATGGCCAAAATTGAATCCTTTGAAGCACATGTTGGTGGGAAGTCGCAAGGTGAGGCCTTACCATCCTCGTCCTCTGTAGATAATGAAGCTAGGTGAAAGTTGTTAAGAAAGGAAAGGATCCTTAAGTTTAAAAGGCTAGGTCAACCCTTATGAGGGATTGATCCAAGTGGCCATTCAGATCTACAACCATCTCAACGATGGTTATGAACTTTATCTGATTTACAATAGTTTTGTAGGTCCTGAACTTTCAGTGCTTTTCTTGGGTCATTCCCATGCATTTTTGGATGGCCTAATGCCTTCCAAACACATAGGGCTCACAACAAGCTTTATAATTTTCTAAAGAATGCTCAAAACAAAGTTATTAGTGAAATTTATGGCCTAGGGAAGTTTGTGTGCTAATTAGGCTCCCAAGGTCTACATTCCATTTGCTACCTTAGCTCCTATGGTTAGGGTTTTTGACATTATATTAAAAGGTATTTTAAGCCTCGTTTTATGGGTTTTTTTGTGAGTGAGGGTTGTCATCTATCTCCTCTTAGAGATAAGCTACCACCATTCTAGCCACATTGTATTGGTATGTGCATTATAGTATTTTTCACATGTTGATTCATCAATAGAAATTGGTTTTCATTGTAATAATTTACTTTTAATATTGTGACTTGTGTTATCTCCACGGTATTTTATTGCTTCATTTCGCTATCAATCCATTCCAGACCAAGGGGCATCATAGTTATCTACTTTCTATTTTTTGTGCATGTTCCCAATAAGGGAATTGTACAAGGAGTTTGTCTTGATCCAACTAATCTTGATGAAGACTTCCCTTGCTGACCTAAGTTACCTCCCATAGTAGAAAACGTTAATAAAGACAATGGATATCCTATCAAATTGTTTCTCCAAGAATCCCTTAAGTGACAAAGGAATGAGATGATGGATCATTTTGCTTAAATCCTTCGACGACTCCCAATAACGACGAAAGAACCTTTGATGAGGAGTCATTTCAAAGAATCAAAACACTTAAAGGTACAAGTTAAATTTGAATCCCCCCTATTTGAAGGTGAGATGGATTCAAAAGATTTAGAGAGATGGCTAAATATGCTAGAGTTATCCATCTTTTAACAACTTTTCCAATAGTAAGAAGATTAATTTCACACTTCTAAAATTCCTTCCCTAGATGTCAAATATTGGTGGGATAGGATTATGTGCAACATACTAAAGATTATGACGTGTATGCAACAAAACCCACTCGGGGAGGATTTGTTGACACCCTCAAGGAGTAGTATTTACCTGTTTAAAACTATGAATATCAATACACAAGATGGAGGACCTTACACCAAGGTAGATCCTAAACTATGTTAGAGTACACTGATTCCTTTCATACCTTATGTACAAAATGGCTATTAAGGACTCTGGTCAACATATGGTTCTAAAATATCGCAACAATCTACAAAAATATATTTCATCCAATCAAAACAGGGTATTTTGGACACCTCTTCCCTAGGAGCCACTTACTCTTATGTCATTAATATTGAGGATTTTTTTTGGAAAAAGGGTAAGAAAGAGTTTGGAGTAGGAAATAAGTGATACCAAAATAATGGTAAAGGCAAGCCCGACTCTTAAAACAAAGGACATAACAAAGATAATTAGCCTCAAGACAACCAGTCAAAGTTACATGCAAAGAAGAAGATAAAATAGTCAAAGGACATAGGCGAGTTCTATGATACCCACAAAATTTCTTGGCACAATAATGATAAATATCATTCCAAATAGTTGTTGTTGCCACACTAAAATCCCTAGACTCTTATTCAACCTCAATGCCACAAATTTCATGGATAAGGGAAAATATCAGATCATTGACATGGAACCCGGTATATTGCTAGTTCCAAATAAAGGAGCCCGATGAAGGTAATCACCTCTTCCACTCACCAATGTGATGGTGAAGGGGACATTGTTGCATTTCAATGTGACAATGAGAACCAAAGAAGCTAATATTAACATAGCTCTTTAGAAAGATGGATTTGCCAATGAAATCTCACCCTTATCAATACACGATCGTTTGCTTGAGCCAAGGATGAGACATCCACATTAGTGAGAAATGTCACCTACAATGGAAACATCAATCCTTTCAAAGATGAGGTATAGTGTGGTGTTTCTCCACTTAAAGTTTCGAAATGTTATTTTAGGACAACTACATATGTGAAAGCATTATGTTCTTTACTAGTCTAAGGCCCAAAGTGCCATTTCCACCTTGGGATATCAATGCTTCAATTAAGATAGAGGTAGCCCCAAATACTACTGTAATAAATGTTACACAGTGCGAGAAGATAATCTCTTGTGTTGGGATATTTTTCCTCTTCATGGTTTAGATAGATGGGAAAAAAAATTACTGTGACCCCCAAATCCTCATAAGGGGTCCTTCTATGCAATAGAGACAGGTAGATCGATTGGTGAAAGAATATAGATTGATCCTCACCTCACCTATAGGAGTAATTTTTTTCATTTTTAGATAAAGCATGTAGCTGATTTGACATTAGGTTCCCCTTTGTACAATGGCCCTATATATAGATGCTCTCTTATGGAGTCCAAGAAGATCAAATGATAGATTCAAAAGTTTGTACAAGAAGACCATATTTGACCAAGCTCCTCACCACGAGGGACCTTTGTTGTGCTAGTTCAAAATAAGGATAGGGCATTTATGACTCTGTATTGACTACAAATCCTTGAATAAAATCACAATCAAGAACCAATGCCCCATCTCCTAGATTGAAAATCTACTACATTGGGTGAAAGGCACCAATGTTTACATCAAATTAATTTTAAGTGGGTGTATCCCTAAGGGCCAATTGAGTTGAAACTGATGTGTTGAAAGCCAATATTCAAGTCTAACAAAGGTGTCTTTAACTTGTTGGCCACGCCCTTCAGCTTGACTAACGCACCAATGATGTTTATGAGGATGATAGATAATATTCTACCACCATTCACCATATTTTTATGGTCATATACCTAGATGATAGCCACACCTTCAACAAAACCATAGAAGAGAATATTAAGGACATTCAATGAGTGTTGAGTACCCAATGAAAACACAAGCTGTTGGCAGGCGGTTAGGATGGGTCAGTCTTGCAGCACCGCAAGTGCTGCGATACTGCGAAAGGTGGAAAGCCGAGTGCAAACGATGTTATGTTTTTGTATTTTTGGGTCAATTGTACCGCTGTATGCGGGTTTTTGGGTCATTTGGACCATGTCACTTAGATTTTGGGTCAGTTGCTCAAAGTGTTGGTTAGGAAGTTGTTAGTAAGTGGACAAGCAATGTAAAGGCAGAAGCCTATATATAGTCATAGAGTTGTATGTGTTGAAGAATGAAGAATATACGTCTGTGATTGTGTATCTGAGATCAGGAGATATCTGCGAGATCTGTATTTTTGCGGAGATGTTGTATTTGGATTTTTGCGGGGTCAATATGATATGAAAGAGCTATTTTGTAGAATCCCTGTGTCTCTTCTTCATCTGTGGTAATGCATGTTGCGATATATCAATGATGTTGTGCTTTCTTCCTGCAATTAATGCTTTACTGTTATATTTGTTGCGATGATGAATGTTGAATGATGCTATGAACACAAATGATGTCTGGGTTAAATGCATAGATCTATTTCTGAAATGTCACAATAAGTCAAGTGATTAAGCCGCACACATCCTCCTTCATTCGGCGGGAACATGGTTCCGTCAATTCTCCCTTGAACATCTCGGGTGAGACCTCATCTACTCCGCAGGTGTTGCTGGACGGGGCAAAACCCGTCTGGGCCGGTGCTTAGGGAGATTGCGGTGGGTTGGATGTCGACAGCGAGTGTAACCCCTATTGACTGGGTTTGAGTCAACAAATGGTTACGTTGTCGGGACTGTGTGCGAAGTGAAAGGAGGATATGTTGTGGCATCCGACGCAACCGGAGATACAAAGCTGGTTTGATTAGAAGTTGTAGGAATTCGCTGAAGAAGAAAGTCGGAACACTCGACTGACAGTAGATCAGTGGGTGGAAAGATATATTCACAATGGTCCGCACGAATATTTTTTCTACAAATTTCCAGTCATCTTGTATGAGTGGTTGGAAAAGTTGAATTTTCAGAAGAGGAACTTCCAAGGTGGTGAGTCGATGACCTGGACCCTAGAGTTGATCCAGGAGCTACAAGAAGTCGACAACAAGGCATCATGGGCTGTCGAAGTATGGCTCGATAGCATATTGGAAGGTTATATCACTGAATTTGTGGTTGATACCCAAAAGTCTTATAGTGAAGCTGAAAGATATTTCTTCCGCAGACCCCGAGGAAGGTTTCTGCTGTCACTCCAACTGTCCATTAAGATGCTTATTTGTGATAAGGGTATATTGAAGATGCATCTGGGTTAGTAAACAGCCTGGTGGGCGGGGGCCATGGGTATCGCGACAGTAGGGGGCGATACATGGAATGATAAGGGGTAGATGGGTGCAGGTCATGACGAGACTGTGAGTGAAGCCGAGGAAGAGAGTGGTCTTACAAGGGGAGGAGCAAGGTTTCGATAGGAGAAGAGGTATAGGATAGGAGAAGGTCCTGCTGCAATCGAATTGCAAGGCCGCGAAGGAAGACCACACGGGACGAAGCGACCTCACAATCTGGAAAAGGAAAACTAGGCTACGCCCAGGTTAGAGGCAGGACCAAACCCCAGTGGTAGCATACCCACACCTCCGCTCACTATCTGTCAACCAGTGAGAAACACAACCTCGACACCACCGTGTCAACAAAACTTGATTGCTAGTAGTTCAACAACCGCGGGAAGGAAGCCCAGAATGGTGGGAAAGGATGCGAAGTTTCCACTGTTCCATGGAAATGGGACAGATAACCCTGAACCGTACTGGTTTTTATGTGAAGCGGTATGGACCGTAAAGCAGATTACTGATGATAATGCTAAGAAAGGATAGCTAGTGACAACTCTGCGAGGTCGCTCATTAGATTGGTTTATGAAGTTTGTTCTAGTCCCTACAAAAGCTCTGGAGAAGACGCTGGATGATATCAGGAACGGATTGATCGCAGAATTCAAAAAACCCAAGTCGGAAGCACAGTATATTACAGAGCTGAAAGAGATTAAGCAATATCCCAATGAAACGGTGTGGCACTTTGACCAGCGATTCAAGAAGCTGATGGAAAGGGTTAGTTTTGATATGAGCACTGTCCAACATAAAGAATGGTTCATCGTGGCACTGCTTCCGCACATTCGACTACCGCTGATGCAACAAAACATTACAACGCCCAACGAAGCTCTAGAGATTGCAATGCGGTTGGAAGCATCGCCAATTGGTGAAAATGCAGCTGGGATGTCGCAGATTCAGACACAGCTGGCTAACCTGGCCATACAGCTGCAAGATATTAAGAAGGGCAAGGAGTAGCATGAAGAAGTATGGTGCACGCGATGTCGAGGAGAAGGACATACTAAGGATAATTTCCCAGACTTCCGCAATTATCTGGTTTCAGGAGCACCAAATCCGTTGAATGGTGGTGGCATGTCGTGGTGTCGTGTTTCTCAAGTATATGGGCACCTCCATGAGGAATGCCAATACATGCAGAAGATGGTCACCAAACCGATGAATCTGTATTGTACATTTTGTAAATATGTGGGGCATGAAGACAAAGATTGCCGGGCATATGGGTTGCTTCATGAGAGAACGTACGATGCATTTTATGTAAAGGACGACCAGTGTGCCATACAAAAAATGCAACCGCAGCCATAGGTAGTCCAGCCGCTACCTCAACCATAGGTGCAGTTTGTACCGCAGCAGCAACCACAACAGTTTATGCCACAATATGCTCCGATGCAAATGGCTCCACAGTAGCCACAGTACGTTCAACAACCGCAGTATGCGCAGCAAGGACAAGGCATGCAACCGAATCCTATGCAGCAACAGTTCAATCAATCGCAGTACCAATAGTAGGGCAGATTCCATGGAGGATTCCAGGGTGGACGCGGCAGAGGATTTGGTCGTGGAGGAGGACGAGGAGGTCGTGGACCTGTTCAATGCTATCACTGTGCAGTATGGGGACACTATCAACAAGATTTCTCACTATTGCAGACGCAGTGTATGTTTTGCTTCGTTACAGATCACACAGTGGAGAACTACCCACAGTTGACTGCGCGATGGCAGGAAGGAAACGTTCCACAGTTGCAGAATCAGAATCAGGCACAGCAGCCAGTACAAAATCAAGTGAAGCAATCAGCGCAGAACCAGAACCAACGCCCAAATCAGAATGCTAATCCGAATGTGAACCAACCAGTAAATCTGTCGTTAAACCAGAATCAGGGTGCGAGTGTTGCGACAATTTCTGCGGAGCCCCGGCCATAAGATGCTGGTGTTGCAGTTATCACTCGTGGAGGTGCAACGACTGGAGGGGATAGCTCACAACCACTCATTCGGTTGGTAGGGAAGAAGAAGGTGTCATTTGACATTGAGTCCGAGCGCGACACATTCTTTCAGGCACGTCATGCGATGGACCAGGATCGCGGTAAAGCTATTATCTGCAACATGCCCCCTGTTTTTTATGCTACTTCAGAGGCAGCTCTGTTGGCGCAGTCTGGAACCTTGCAGAAATTTTTTGAGAGCTGCTTATTGTTGGCAAGGGATCCTGCTGCTCTAGCTGAGACCGAGGGATTGTTGCAACAACCAACCAGGGGATGGAAAGAATCCACGGTAAACTCCTTACAGCGACGGAAGACCGGTAAGGAGATGCGCATGAACATACAAATTGGGGACTATGATGTTGATTCGGTTATTCTGGATCTTGGTTCGGATGTCAACATCTTAACCAAGCAGGTCTGGTAGAAAATGGGGAGCCCCCCATTCAGCTGGTATCCTGTACAACTTCGGCTAGCTAATCATGCCAAGGTAACACCAATTGGGAGAGTCCCACGCTTGGTGGTGGACATTGAGGGAATGAAGACTTATGCTAACTTTGATGTCATTGAAGTAGTTGAAGGAGGGAGCTCTTATCCCACGTTGCTAGGGATCGGATGGGCTAATGACAGTGGAGTGGTAATCAACTTCAAGCGGCAGATGATGACTTTTGAAAACCATGATCTCAGAGTCATAGCCCCGTTGGATCCGGCTGAAGGACGCAGATACATTGAGCCAGTGAAGGACGAATATCCCAGTGGATGGGACCATGCATTCAATATTTCCGAAGATTATATTTATCCAACTACCAACGGTGAGCTGGGATGGCGCAGTGACAACTTTGCGTCTTCTGATTCTGATGACGCATTAGAACATTGGCAGAACCGCTTGCATGAGGTGTCACTCCGAAAGTACGGGTTAGTCACGCAGTCGTTATGCCGCGTTGCGACTGAAACGGTTACACTACCAATATACGAAGGGCTTCCTGGTTTGTTTGACTTTCTGGCGGAGTTCGAGGAAAGAGTTTCAGAACCACAATGACTGCTGGCATTGGAGGAAGCACTGAAGGCTGCTCCAACACGCTGGTGGGAGACACATAAGAAATCAATCGATGGATGGTTGCAATGGAGGAGATTGATGACGATTCGCTTCGGCGATACTGAGGTTTACCATACAGGGAAGTATGATGGTTGGCATAACCCTGGAGGTCATTTAATGTAGTGTCAGACATTATGGGCATCGCGACCAAGAGATGAGTGGGTCCATGCATTTATCCATACTTTGGATGAAATGCCATGATCATGGTACACTGCTGCTGAATTGCGGGGAGAAATCACTACTTGGTTGGAGTTGACAGTTTGTTTTACTCATACCTTCAGTTTCGCAGATCCCAACCCGAATGTCCATAACGCATTGCAACTCATTCGTGATGTGGTTCCGAAGGTTGTTCCAGTGGCATATCTTGCGGATCCGCACATGCACTGCCAGATGCAATCCATGATGGAATGTTATAATATCACTGGTGGGCCCAAAGGTGGTGATGATCCGCAGAATGTCAACATTCTAGAATATGAAGGGAGTCGCCATGTGGTAGCACCTAATACGCCAAGTGACCCGATCAGCTAGCCCTTGAAGCTTCGTAAGATCAATATTGGGACGGAGACCACTCCCAAGTTCACGAATGTTGGAGATTATTGGGATGATGAGATGATGGGAAAGGTCACTGACTTGTTGCATGAATTTCAAGACCTCTTTCCTACGAAATTTTTTGAGATGAAAGGTATTTTGGGCGATTTAGGGGAGATGAAGATCCCATTGAAACCAGATGCGAAACTAATCCGACAGCGACCCTACCGGTTGAATCCGCGCCATAAGGAGAGGGTCAAGGTAGAACTTGATCACATTATAGATGCTGGTATTATTGAACCGGTTGAAGAGTCAGAATGGATCAGTCCGATGGTGGTGCAAAACAAGAAGACTGGCGAGGTGAGCATTTGCATCGATTTGCGGAAATTGAATGACGCCTGTTTACATGATCCCTTTCTGACCTCGTTTACTGATGAGGTACTTGAAGAAGTGGGTGGCCAGGAGATGTATTCTTTCACAGATGGGTTTTCGAGCTATCATCAGATCCGCATTGTGAAGGAAGACTGCCACAAGACAAATTTTGTGACAGAATGGGGCTACTTTCAGTACACAGTAATTTCGTTTGGGTTGAAGAATGCACCTGCGATATTTTCGTGGCTTGTCGTTGTTGCGTTCAAGGATTTTATTCAGAAGTTTTTGCAGGTATACATGGATGAATGGACAGTCTATGGTTTGATCCGCGATCATCTGGAAAACCTGTGGTTGATGCTGGAGCGCTATCGACAGCATCAGATATCGCTAAACTTGAAGAAGTGCATATTTTGTGCACCGTTCGGAATCCTGCTGGGTCAAATCGTGTGCAAGCAAGGATTGTTAGTCGATCCAGCAAAGATTGCGTTTATCTTGAGCTTAACACCGCTGACTAACGTTAAGCAGTTGAGAGCGACGTTGGGACATACCGGGTATTATCGGAAGTTCATCAAGGGTTATGTAGCGATCACTGCCCCTATGGAGAAGCTACTGAAGAAAGATGCAGTATTTTAATGGAGCCCTGAATGTCAATATAGTTTTGAGACACTGAAGGCTAAGATGGATTCGGCGCCGATCCTGGTATTTCAGGATGGAGTAAGGAATTTCATGTCCACGTCGATGCATCATCGATTGTGCTGGGAGTGGTGCTTTCCCATCCAGGAGAGGGGGATCTAGATCACCCCATTTCTTTCGCAAGTCGGAAGTTGTCATCAGCAGAAAGAAACTATACCACTACGGAGAGGGAGGGCCTGGCGATGGTATATGAGCTGCAGAAGTTTCGACATTACTTATTGGGAGGACATTTTAAGATGTTCACCAACCACTTTGCATTAAAATACCTGGTCAATAATCCTGTGTTGGGGGGAAGATATGTCGATGGCTACTTCTTTTTCAGGAGTTCAATTTTGAAGTGATTATGAAGCCAGGGCAGTTGAATGCTGGCCCTGATCATCTATCACGGATTGAAACAGGAGAGGAGCCAACTAACATTGAAGACGGTTTGCCTGATGCGCAACTTTTTCAGGTTCAAATCATTGATGGCTACTTTGAAGACATCATTTATTTTTTGGCGACAAGTACCGCATCAGAAGAGTTCACCACTTGTCAGAAGAAGCAGTTGGTAGTCAAGGCTGCAAATTTCTAGCTCATTGTAGGTGAGTTATACAAATTGGGATCCGATGAGATATTGCGACATTGTGTTTTGCCTCATGAGCAGGGGCAGATCTTGGCAGAAGTGCATGCGGGAATGGCTGGGGGGCACTATGGCGGTCGTGCGACTGCCAGGAAGGTGCTTCGTGCAGGGCTCTGGTGGCCCACGCTGCACAATGATGCGACATACTATGCACGGTCCTGTGACATTTGTCAGCGAACCGGAAAGCCAACCAGGAGGGATGAGATGCCGTTGATGCCTCAGCTAACACTACAACCATTCAACAAATGGGCAGTGGATTTCGTGGGACCAATCAATCCACTGGGGAAGCGCACTGGTGCAAGATACATCATCACGATGATAGATTATTTACGATGGGCGGAGGCTGCACCAGTCATTGATTGTTCCGTGGCCACAACCGCTTGGTTTTTGTTCGGCCATATCGTCACTTGCTTCGGCTGCCCCAAGATATTGTTGAGTGATCAAGGAAACCAGTTTCTCAATCGCACCATCAGTGCATTAACAACGGAACTACAGATACAACACAAGAAGAGTACATCGTATCATCCGCAGGAAAATGGCATGGTGGAAGCTTTCAACAAGATATTGGAACATGCACTGACAAAGGTGTGCAACGTGTACCGTGATGACTGGGACATGAAAATACCAGCAGTGGGAGTATCGCACCATGTGTAAACGGTTGACGGGATAGACACCATTCAAGCTAGTGTATGGACAAGAATCAATTGTGCCTATGGAGTACATCGTTTTGAGTGTGCGCATAGCAGCAGCAACGGGTATGGATGCTGCAGCGGAATTGGAAGAACATCTAGCGCAGTTAGTGCAAATGGAAGAAGATCGCTTTATTGCAGGATTCCACCAGAGTGTGGAGAAGGATCGCCAGAAGGCTTGGCATGATCGCCACATAAAAAACAAACAATTTCAGCAGGGTGATTTGGTGCTATTGTATGACAGTAAATTTATGAAACACCCAGGAAAATTGCAGATGCATTGGTTGGGTCCATATCGCATCAATAACATCACTTCAGGAGGCGCAGTATAGTTTAAAAAGTTGAACAGAGCAATACTCCCCAAGTTGATTAATGGCAGTAGGTTGAAGCCCTACAGGCCGGGCTTGGAGCAGCGCGATGCTTGAGTCGCATCGAGGGAAAAAAAAATGCAGGTTGATCGGTGGCAGGATGGTGCACTGACAGGGACAAGAATGCGTAGGTAGGGAGGCTTGCGCTGCAAGTTAGGAGTGGTCCGCGATAGTGGCAGGGTCGCGACTGGGTCAAATCGGTAATAAATGCAGAAAAGTTAAGATAGTTAATTAACGACGCTCGTTCGAATGATGAGCATTAATGGCGGATCTGGCCGATCAGCTGACAGGATCGATGACGGATTTGGGTCATTAATACAGGATTTATTCCGAGTTAATGCAGGATTTAGTTATGATTACGAGGGATTTGGTTGGGCACTATAAAAATGGGTCGATACTGGTTGGAAGGCACCTGTTCGTAGCAAATGAGTTTAGTCATTGATTGCAGAGTTGAGTAGTGCTGTGGAGTGATGCTCCAGAGTGTTGAGAGAGTCTAGGTAAGATTTTGTTGGTTTAGTGTTGCAATAGGAGGACGAAATTGAGGTGATTGCTAGATGCCAGGTGAGGGCCTGTTAATCCAAGAAGGGCTCTGGTGTGGCATGCCAAGCAACCCGGTAGTTGACGTTTCCAGTGGCATACAATCCCCTACTCGACCAACAAGCGTAGAAGAAGAGGTTGTCAGTATGCTAGGCGACTCGGCCTTTACCAGCATTCCAAAGAAGCGTCGGGGGGGTCAGCATTCCGAGTCCTCGTAGAGAAAGCGGCATCTTCGATCATCCACTGTGGTGGCAGAGGAGGGTCGAGTGCATATGGGACAGTCCAGCCGAAGAATTGAAGAGTCCATTGCGTGGGAGGGGCTCTCTACTGTCGACATCCCTGGGTATGTCCGCCCCAGTCGGCCGGATGCAACCCCTCGCAAGGCAAAAAAATATCAGAAGTATACATTGAGGATGCCAGCGCTCCCTGCTGGAATGGAGTGCTCTGTTGATATTGGGCCGGCGTTGATGCGCCTGAGGTATGATGATCACGATATGGTGGCCTATCCAGAAATTACGTCGGGCCCCTATGTGCCAGGGTCGCAGCTCACCACGACGCCGATTCCATAAGACAGGGCACGGGGGTTGAACCAGGCCGGATTGTTGTGCCTTATTAACATGCCACATTTTGGGCGACTGCCGAAGGTTAACGCTTATGTGAAGCAGCTGCTGGCCTGCTTCCACGGTGGTACATTGTGGCTGGATAGGGCAATTCCGGTCACTATCGATCTGATTGTGGGCATTACCGGGTTGCCCAAAGATGGGGTAGACCTGTCACAATACTTATGAGGGAAGGAGAATGATAAAAAGAGGGCGACGCGGTTGGTTAAGCTCTATGGCTTGGAACGGGATGGCCACGGTTATCGCACCAGCAGTATCAACGATAAGGCAGTCCTCACCGACGCAAAGATATTATCCTGCAAAGTGGTCCGGGGCGGTCACCCTAATCAGTGCAATTAGGGGATTGTGGCATGTGCAGAGAAATGCGCGACAGGCTTCCAGATGAATTGGTCCTTGTTTTTGCTGAACCAGTTGGCGGAGGATGCCGTCACTATCCAAGCTGGGAAAGGCTCCTTCACATATAGTTGGCTTTTAATTTTGATCGCACTTGTTGCCTGGAAGGAGCCCAACACTTACCAAGGTATGGAGGTTGCGGCCGCGAAAGAGCGTCTGGGCGCGCGATATCAAAACTTATGGTGGGTACGTGAGCAAGAGAGACTTCGGGACTGTGCATTGTAGTTCTGGCTTTATTGGGAGATGCTCTATGATGCAGCAACAACGGTGCCTCGGTTATCTGAGGAAACTACGGCAAAGTATAAGCCGATTATGGTGTTTGCGATTCGACTGCATGCTATTTATGTGCAAGCCAGACGTGATCCAACCAAGCAGTGGTTGTTGACCCCTTATAAGGTGACGATGGAAGAGCTAGATGCTATTGTGAATGATTGGCCAAATGAATGGCGAGAGCCTGTGGGGTTGGCAGAGATTTACGTTGGAACACCGATGATAGGCCCCGACGATCGACTATTAGTGCAAGACCCACATAGTCACCATGACTCAGATCAAGAATCGACAAGGACATCGACAAATGATGAAATTGACCGGGACATTGAGGAAGGCAGAACAAAAGGGCACCAGGATCATGCGACAATCAGCGGGATGCCCTTGTTGTCGGAAGCGCAGTTGGGTCGACTAATACTGGAAATCACTAATGCATGCATCGCAGCGGCTAAAACGATTACGGTGAAGACAACTGAAGGTTTCCATGCGTTCGCTGCTTGTCTGGACTCCTTGTGCGATATGGTTTCGAAGAAGGCACTTGAGGAAGCATTGACGCAGCCAGTTGGCACAATCAACACTGAACCGCGGGTCAGGAATGTTGATATTCCCCCGACTGCGATTGTGACCGAAGATGAGGCTTTGAAATCCTTGCTGCAGCCGATAGAGAAGGTGACCATCAATGTCAATGTGCTTCCTACGAAGGCATTGATAACCATGCAGGCGGTTGCCAGCCGGGAGATGGCCAACAGGATGCACGAAATCAACTGGAAGTATCTGCGCTTGCAGGAGAGCGAGGCAACTGCGAAGGAAGAGGTCGCAAAGTTAACGGGAAGGGCTGTTGTAGCACGGCAGGCTGGGGATGAGTTGGAAGAGACATTAAGAAAGAACGAGCTGAGAAGGATCAAGTGATAGAAGAATTGAAGAAAGAACGAGATCACCTTATTGTGGATAAGGCCACCTTATGGGATCGCAATGTGCAGATAGAGATGGTCGTTGCTGAGGCTTGTTACCATGTGTCGGATCTTGCCGCAGAGTTGGACGTGATTCAATGTGTGCAGGGACTTGGGGCTGTTATTTCCCAGCTGCGGCAAGACAATTAGGAGCTAAAAGCTCTGGTAGACCCTGGTACACCAAAAGCACAGGTGGATGACCGCAAATAAGCTATTGAGGAGGTAGCAGCATAGATGGCAGAGTTGGAAACAACATCGATGAAACTCACAGCCGACACCGTGTAGTTTTGGGGCCGAATTGTTCAAGATGAGCAGATCGAACAATTGACCAAGTTTCAGCAGGAAGCGGAGGGGCAGTTGGCAACACTAAAGATAGTGACGTGCACGATGCCGCTAATGGAGTAGGTTTCCAAGTCTATGGACTTAAAAGAGTTGCAGTAGTGCGTCACCAAGGCCGACGAGTGACAGAAGAAGCGCGCTACGCAGCTAGAGGAGTTCCAGGAAGTTGGTGGTCAGTTCATGACAAAAGCTGGTGAAGTCCTCCAGGCGGTACAGGAAGGTCATCAACAAGTTGCGGCAAAGCTAACTGCGCATCCATATTCCCAGGATGTGATTGATATTCAAGTGGTGGCTATGGCGACAAAGGAGTAGGTGACGACAGTCGAGCAACAGTACGAGGATTTCAGAGTCAAGACCACCGAGTACACCATGTCCTACTGATGTGGCTCGAGGGTGAGCCACAATATTGTGTTGGGGGCATGTTGGAAGGCGGTTAGTATGGGTCAGTCTCGTAGCACCGCAAGTGCTGCGAAACCGCGAAAGGCGGAAAGCCGAGCGCAAACGATGTTATGTTTTTGTATTTTTGGGTCAATTATACCACGGTATGCGAGTTTTTGGGTCATTTGGACCATGTCAGTTAGATTTTGGGTCAATTGCTCAAAGTGTCGGTTAGGAAGTTGTTAGTAAGTGGACAAGCAATGTAAAGGTGGAGGCCTATATATAATCATAGAGTTGTATGTGTTGAAGAATGAAGAATATACGTCTGTGATTGTGTATATGAGATTAGAAGATATCTGCGAGATCTGTATTTTTGTGGAGATGTTGTATCTGGGTTTTTGTGGGGTCAATATGATATGATAGAGCTATTTTGCAGAATCCATGTGTCTCTTTTTCATCTGTGGTAATGCATGTTGCGATATATGAATGATGTTATGCTTTCTTGCTGCAATTAATGCTTTACTATTATATTTGCTGCGATGATGAATGTTGAATGATGCTGTGAATACAAATGATGTTTGGGTTAAATGCATAGATCTATTTCTGAAATGTCGCAATAAGTCAAGTGATTAAGCCGCAAAAATCCTCCTTCATTCGGCGGAAACATGGTTCCGTCAATTCTCTGCTCCGTAGGTGTTGCTGGACGGGGCAAAACATCTCAGTTGAAACCTCATCTGCTCCGCAGGTGTTGCTGGACGGGGAAAAACCCGTCTAGGCCGGTGCTTAGGGATATCGCGGTGGGTTGGATGTCGACAGCGAGTGGAACCCCTGTCGACTGGGTTTGAGTCAACACAAGCTATACACCAACCTACATAATTTCTCATTTGTCTTGCAGAATATTCAATATATATTATATGTTGTGGATGAGTGTGGTGTGCATGTGAATCCATTCAAGACCTAAGATATGTGATTAGTTGACCTTGAAGACACTAACAAATATTTGTGACTTCTTGGGGGTCACCAACATTTACCATATGTTTTTGTTGGGTCTATTTAGCATATTACTTGGCCCTTGATCCAAGTAGCAAAGGGTGGATCCAAGGGCAATTTTGTTTGGATGAGACACAACATAACTAATTTGAGGTGCTAAATAATCACCTTTGCATGACATCAATCTATATTTTGTGAGATCTACAACAAGCATTTGAAATCGAGATGGAAACCTCATAGTATGTCATTGATGTAGTCTACACACAACTTGTACATCTGATGCCCCATCATAGTGAGACACTCCTTGACACAGTTCCAGATACCTCACTTATGAAAAAGATATTTACTTCATTGTTTATTCCCTAATGGAGGCATTATATTCTGGGAAATGAAATGATCATCAACATCGACCATGAGTCTTTGTAATTTATGCAGATGGTAAGTTGTATAATGAATTCCATCATAAGTGGTCCATGTACCTTCAACAATTCAACTTAAACATGAATTACAAGAAGGGAACCACCGATTGAATTTTAGATTGCTTAAACCATCCTCTTAATTATGGAATTGAACATAGTCCTTAATTATTGTAGACGTGAGACTCCATAGATGTGTCCCCAAATACATGATAATGTCCTTGAATTCATTTCTACATACCAAACATTGGTTATAGGTAAACCAATTTTAGAATTTTACCTCCAGGATTGACTTTTATGCCCTCTAGGTCATCTCTATGTTATTTCAAGGGAGCATGGGAAGATGGCTTGGGAGGATGCTCTAGTCAAGTAGTAGGGCATGTTGGCATGGAAAATATAACAATAGTGCTATAGAAGTACTTCTATTGGTCAAAGATCCCAAAATGTGTCAATAAATATATCAAATAATGCTCTTAACATGTTGTTGCTAAAATTGCAACCAAGAAGTAGGTACTATGCACTCCTTACCCACTCCAAATATGCCTTGAGAGTTTGTGTCCATGGATTGTATTTCAAGTATTCCCTCCAACAAGCATGGTAATGATTGTTGTTTTTTGTTGTTGTTGATCAATACTCTAAGATCACTACAAGGAAAGCACCACTTAACATAGGTTTTTTGTGTAAAATGATCAAAACACCTTTGCTATTGATAGCAAAATTTGGTTTGGCTTATCTATTGCTTGAAATTAGCTTGATATACCACATAGTGATTGGGGAGGAATTTGGTACAACTTGTTTCTGTCTTAGCTATAATTTGGATTGATTTCTTGGGTTTAAGGGGGACCAAGGAGTCTATGGACCAAGTCTCGCTATTGGTATGATCTTCGGTTCATGTTGGATTTGGGCCCTTCTCCAAACTATTGTAACTCTCTTAAGTGGACCAACAATGCACCAATCTTATTTATTAACAAAGCCAGGATGAGATGGAACTTGTTGGAGCATAGTCACCTTGCTCATTGCTTTTTGAGTGAATATTTGGACCTATGATGAGCTTTAAGGTAGTAGGAGAGACTTTTAGCAGATAACCAGGTATCCATTTGAAATATGAAATAACATAATTATTAGCCAAGATGAAGTTTAGAATTTGGTCTTTTGAAATTTTATTAGAGATTGTGATGCAATAGAAAATGAAAATTGAGAAACTTGAAGTTCAATATATAGCATGCAATATCAATTAGTTCTAGGAATTGCCAGGAGCTCCCAATCTATGGCATAAATTCAAGCATGTCAATTGGGTTTGCCCCATATCTTGTAAAGTAAGAAGAAGAAATCCATTACATTCCTAGAGACTTGGAAATGGAATATGTGGAAGATGAGCATTATAAGATACCAACAAATATCAAGCAAGAAGCCCATAATAAGAATGGCTTTTTCTAATTCTAGGTTCAAGTATTTTTAACCAGATATTGGTTTTATTAGGTCAATTTATTAAGATCTATACTAGTAGGTCTTTAAATTACAATTTTGTACAAGATAAATAGTTTAGTATATAATACTCAATTTTGAATTTTGGACAATTTATGAATGTTTGGCTCCTAGAAATCCCTCCTCTGTTTGTATTACTATGTTGTACAATGTAACTACAACAACTTTTTAATATAAATATTAACCGTTTTAGTGAAAAAATGATGCACTCACATATTATATATTTTGAAAGCACTAATTTGTATTATATATTTTGAAAGCAATGATGCACTCACATATTATATATTTTGAAAGCACCAGTGCTTATATATGATTGAGCACTAATGTGTATATATTCTTGCACACTATGAAGTCACTTGGTAACAATAGTGATATCGTTGAAAGGAATAGTGTTGTTGTTGTAGTTTGGAGCACCAATAATCTTATAAAAGTCATTTGCACTGGTGCATTCATACATGTATATTTCACTGGTGCGTAACAATTATTTATATGCATTGGTGCATATCAATCAGTAAAACACAATGTTTTGTTCAAATGAATACAATGAATTGGTTTGATATGTTTAAATGCTAAATTTCCCCACATTATCGGTATAACTATGACTTCTTGTATTTTATAATTTCAATTATTCATAAGGAAATCAAATATTTCTATAATACTATTGATTTTTATATTTTAATTAATGTGATTGGATATAATCACTGCATTAATGTATTCTATCATTTAAACATTTATATCAACTAATTACATATTTGTTAATTGCAATAATGTAAACTAGCCTAGATCCAAATCCTAGGCTCTCTCAAGTGCCGAGAGGGATCAAATCTGCCAAGGTGCAAACCTCTCCTTGAATAGCTCCTTGAGTGCAATACCTGAGCCACCTAACCCTAAGCTCTAAAGTCTCTAGTTTAAGTCTCATATTTACTTTTTACTTTGTATTATTCTTTTTTGTTTATGGCCGACATAATATTGATTACTTTTTACTTTGCATTATTATTTTTTGTTTACTTTGTATTATTTTGTTAGTGGACAAACACTCTAAAGTCTCATATTTACTTTTTACTTTGTATTAAAAGTAAAAAGTAAAGTCTCTAGTTTAAGTCTGATTTACTTTTTACTTTGTATTATTCTTTTTTGTTTATGGCCCACATAATATTTACCACCTAATCCTAAGCTCTAAAGTCTCTAGTTTAAGTCTCATATTTACTTTTTACTTTATATTATTCTTTTTTGTTTATGGCCGACATAATATTTATTACTTTTTACTTTGTATTATTCTTTTTTTGTTTACTTTGTATTATTTTGTTACTCGACAAACTCGACAAAAACTCCACAAACACTCAACTAACACTTTAAAGAATATAGTTAATTAATATAGTTTAATGTATACTACAAACTTTGTATTGAGAAAGACCTTCCAGGAATATGAAAAATGCGATTGCATTATAATATAATACAATTGTGCTTTTTTTCCTAAAAAAAATTGAAGGCAACATTTTACAAGGAATAAACTTAGTTTCCTATTTAACAATAATTATCCAAAGTTTTGATTTTTTTATAAGTGACACTCAGTGGTTGTTTTTATCCTTGTTTCAAAAAGTGATACTCCAAAAACACCTTTTTTTTCGAGGTATTATTTTTGACATTTTAAATCTTCTTAGTTATAAAATATGGGCAAATTTTATTTTCAAATGTTCTTAATTTTTATGAAAATGTCTATTCAATTTTTTTTTATGGTGTTTTTGTTTTTGTTTTTATTTTTTCAACATTCTTTTTAAACCTAAACATGATGTTTTAATATTTTTTTAAAGTTAAAATTCCAAGTGGAATAAACATTTTTTAATCAAAATTGAAAAAAAATATTGTATATATTTATGTAGATTTCATATATGAAAATGACAATATTTAATGTTATTTTGCTTAAAATAATGATCATGAAAGCAATATATTACACCAAATAATATGTTTAAGAGCATATTAAAAATATTCATTTTAAAACAACAATATAAATATTTATTATTAATGTAAAATCTCAAAGTCCAAATCTGTATTTTCTAGAACTTCACTTTCTTCTTGAATATCATTCTATGTTATTATTAGATTTTTCTACGTTTACAAGTTGTCCCATATAAACATTTCCAAACAACCCTTTCAATGGTGGTTGAGAGTTGAGACTTACTACATATGATGCTCTAACATCTTTATTTTTCAAACAACCTCTTTACATCTACAAATAAATGATATACCAATCACAATTTATAAAAAAAAATTTAAATTAAAATTTAAAATGGAAAGTAAACATTAAAAAACAAAAAAATCTTAAAAAGTACATTTAAACCAAACCATTAAGAAAACAAAACAATAATTAACAAATATGGCACAAAAGAACAAAAATAGTTTTAAAAATCTTAAAAAGTACATTTAAACCAAACCATTAAGAAAACAAAATAATAATTAACAAATATGGCACAAAAGAACAAAAATAGTTTTAAAGAAAAAGTGAAAAACAAACTTTTTTCCAGCGAAAAAAAACTACTATTGATATTCATGTGAATCAAATAGTACAAAGAAATTCTTGATTCTAAGTTCGAATCAATCAAATAACTTCCAAATATGGCATGATTTACAAAAATATCATCAAGACCCATCCCAAACCCAAAAAAAACTCAAAAAGTCAGACCTCCGAAGCTAACCATATTACAAAAAAGTGCAGACAACAGATATTTACAGCCAACTGAAACATAAACCCTCCAAGTCCTTAATCAAAAAAATAAGTGGTTCCACTATCCAGAATGATATTATCACACCATTCCTCCCATACTAAATGACCTTCCAATCCTGTTAGAGCCTGTTTGGATAACTTATCCGCTAGCGAGTTATGTCCTCTATAAATATGTTCAAACATAATATTCTGCTGCTGCGATATTTCTTTTTGTGCTCGAAAACACCAATATCTCAGATTTGTAACATTCAGCTTGAATTCTCCAGCTGCCCACTTGATTGTAACCCAGGAATCACCATACACTTTGATGTTGACTAATCCAAAAATATTTGCCACTTTTAATACACACCAGAGAGCCATAAGCTCTGCTTTCATGTTGCTACCAACACCACAATTGAGCCTGACTGTGAAATAATGAGATTCATTTAGATAAAGGACACCTGCCACTGCACAAATCCCATTTTGAGCAGCCCCATCGAAGAATAGTACAGGCTGTTCCACCTTAAGTGTAAAATGACTAACTTTGGCAATGTTCTGTCTATGATCATCAACCTCATATGCTGAAAACATCTTCATTGTTGTCAGGCTGCATTTCATTACATCAGGAGGCACATTCTGAAAGATTGCACAATTTCTTGTGTACCAAATTGCCCAAGTAATGCAGATAGAAATATTAAAATATTGTTTGCAATTCCTGTACCAATTCAAGAGACAAAACTTGAACTCACCAACTTCCCAATGATGAGTAATATTCAGGTTTTTGGAAACAGATTCCCAGATTTTTTGAGTGAATTTGCAAGTGACAAATAAGTGCTGATTTGTTTCTGCATCATTATAGCAAAGTATACAGAAGCTAGGGCCAATCCATCCACCCTTACTCATATTTTCCCAAGTCTTCAGCTTATCATGCAGGGCTAACCATATAAAACATTTTAGTTTTAATGGAATTGACCAATTCCATAAGCTCTTGTAGCACCAATCTTGAGAGAAGATTAATTTGTCTTGAATAATTCTCCTGTAAGCAGTTTTGGCCGTCACAATACCAATAGATGGATTCCCTCCCCAAACAAGTTGATTAGTTTCCTGATTCAATTTGACACCTGCTACATTTAGGCTCTTGATATAAGTGTCCCAAGCCCGAGCTAAGTAACCAGAGAGACCGAGATCTCTAGCAGACATCCAAATAGCTGTCCCATCACCACCAGACCTGTACCGCTGAATCTTATTCAAAGTAGACAGGCCTAAAACCTGTAAATACTGGGTAAGAATAGATGGAAGGAGGAAAGCATCTTCCATCCCTAAAATGGGGTCCACACCAACACGAATCATCACACCTGTTCCCACCTGCCAATAGAGATAATTTTTTATCCATTTGAAAACTTTCATAAAGCCCCTCCAAATGGGTGAAAAATTCCAATTGCCCAATTTTGGATTTCTTATCCAGTGATAAACATCCTTATTTAGATATTTTCTTTGAATGAGTCTGGACCAGAGAGTACTACCGAAGATACCCCGCCACATACTTTTTAATCTGAGGGATGTATTGAAGACCTCAAGGTCTTTGATTCCCCAACCGCCAAACCTAAAAGGTCTTGAAAGTGTCTTTGCTGCAACCATCGGAATTTTAGCACTGTCTGCAGATCTTGTCTAGAGAAAATTAAAGAAACATTTCTTGATGGCTTTAATAATGAAGGATGGCACTTCAAGTAGTGAAAACCAATATACAGGAATGCTCGAAAGCACTGATTTAACTAAAATGAGTTTGCCTCCAATAGATAAAAGTCTATAAGACCAGTGAGCAATGCGTGCTTCAATTTTCCTCAACAGCCAATACCAATCTTTGATGAGATAATTATTGGGTTTTAGAATAAAACCCAGATATTTAAAGCCATGTTCCAGAGGACAACATTTGTAGGGAAGCACAGAAAAGATATCACTGAGATGCTCTTCATTCATAGATAAATGGTAAAAGTTTGATTTGACAGAGCTGACCTTCATGCCCGAGGCATTACAAAAAGACTGAATGATTTCACTATACATTTTCCACTCCTCCACAGTATCCAAGCCAACCACTAAAATATCATCTGCAAACAAGATGTGTGTGATCACACAGTCCTTTGTCATCCTGATACCTTTAATCAGTCCTCTATCCAGAGCTTGTTTTACTAATCTGCTGAAGCCATCCATGACTAAAATGAAGAGAAGAGGTGAGAGAGGATACCCTTGTCTTATCCATCGAGAGCAGCAGAAGAAATTAGACGGTGTACCATTTACCAGCACTGCTATATTCATAGTTGTGATACAAGCCATTATCCACTTAATCACCAAAGGAGGCACACCAATTCTGATAAGAATCAATCACAGAAAAGACCAATTTACTTTATCATATGCTTTTTCTAAATCCATTTTGAGCAAAAGAGCCTTTTTCTTTTTAATATTAATACTATGCATCAGTTCCTGAGAAATGCCAATGGCATCATGAATCTGTCTCCCTGATAAAAAACCAAATTGCTCTGCAGAGATATGTTCAAATAGAACCTTCTTCAATCTATCAGCAAGAATCTTTGAGATAAGCTTCTATAAAAGGTTACATAATGCAATCGGGCGATAATCCCCAAAAGATAAGGGCTTGTTCTTTTTGGGAATTAAGGTGACAAATGTGGAATTAAGGCCACCCGAAATATAACCATTAATTCTGGAGAAATTCACCAGATCTTTAAGCTCTTGGCCCAGAACATCAAAGAAGTGAAGGTAGAGCTCCACCGGCCAACCATCAGGCCTGGGGATTTTTTCTTTGGCAAAAATTTTCAATGTGTTCTCAATCTCATCCAAAGAGACCTCCTTTTGCAAACAGTCAGCTTCCTGCTCATTAATGAATCTAGGATAAAGACTTGCCACTTTGATTTGTTCATCCAAGTTACAGTCACCTGTATCACTATAGATATTACCAAAGAAAGATGGAGCTTCAGATTTTAGTTGCTCAAGACCTGAAATTAGATGCCCCTGATCATCTTGTATTTCCCAAATTACTTCAAATTCCTTCTAGCAGAAGCGAAGGAGTGAAAGAATTTCGAATTTTTATCTCCTTGAGCGATCCAAATTGCTCGACTTTTGAGTCTCCATTCTTTTTCTTCTTGCAATAGTAGTTCTTCCTTTATCTGTTCATAGCATTTCATGGCTTCAAATGTTTCATAATTCAATGAATTATAGAAATTAGAAACAAGAGATTCTTGTATTTTCTTTTCTAATTGGGCTAATTCCAACTTATCTGCCTTTTTCCTATTCTTAATCCAGATTGTTACAGCCTCCTTTAAACCCTTCAATTTATAGCAGAAGTTCAGCACAGGATTTGTATCATATTCACCACAGTTCTGCCAAAAAGTTCTAACCATACTGCAAAACTTATCATCACTTAACCAGGAACTATTGAATTTGAAGGGAGAAGAAAAATTGTGTCCATATTCTTCTAGCTGCAGAACAATAGGCCAATGGTCTGAGAATTTAGTGTCAAACACCCATGAACGATGTTTCTGAAAATGACCCAGTAGCTCAGCCTTGACAAGAAATCGATCCAACCTCTTATGAACTCCATCAATACCAAACCTACCATTAGACCAAGTAGGCAACAATTTATGTGGCACCACATCAATAAAATCTGCATCCGCAAATAACTTGTTAAAGAACTCTGCTAAATCATCCAGCCTGGCTGAAGAACCCCAAATTTCAGATACATTACAGGTATAATTCAAGTCTCCTGCAATGATCAAATCAACTAAATTCAGAAGACCAGAATCAAGAAGAGATTCCAAATACCTCTGTCTCTCCCTATAGGGGGCGTAGCAATTAAGGATGGAGAGTGTTTGGTGTAAACCACAGAAAGACCCTTTAAGCAATATGCCCCAAGGAGTAGTAAAGACCTTGAAATCAAACAAAGCAGGATTCCAAGCATCAGCAAGTCCCTCTGACATACCACAAGAACTGACATCATCAACTTCCCAATTGGGCGGAATCTTACAAAGTTTATAGATAGCAACAAAGTCATCACACATAGTTTCATGTATCAGAACAATAGCAGGGCTAGTAGCTTTAAGCAGATTGGATAAGGCCTGAGCCCAAGATACCTTACCCAACCCATGCACATCAAGGGAAAGAACAGACATTAAGAAACACCCAAAGAGGGGGACATCGCTCTAAGCCCCAAGGAATTAACATTGTCACCCCCACCCACATCTTCCAGTCTTTTCGAAACAGGAGTGTAAGAATCTAAACCCAGATGTACAGCATTGTCCAAATTCTTTTTTTTCCTACCCCGTCAGATGGTAACATTCTGAAAGTTCAGAGAATGTAAGGGTTTGGCCAATGAACCACTACCCGGGTTTTTTGAGAAAGTAGGTAAGGGAGGAAATACCTCCCCCTTCTCAGAGAGGAGATAGCCATTTTCTGCTAAAATATAATTGTCAACATCAGTGAAAGCACCAGCAGAGCTAACTGGAGGGATAAGAACAACATCAGACTCAAGCTTAGAATCAACACCCACATCCAACGAAATTTCAGAAGGAATGCAATCAGGGTTTGAAGGAGCAGCACCAATATCAGAGCCAAAAAAAGAATCCTCACCAACTCTGCTAGGGTTTGAAGATTGGATAAGAATAGGGTTTGATGGGCCTGCACCCTCAAGCAGCCGGGGAAGATGGGGAGAAGTTGAAACTAAATTAGTGACTTCTGTCTCCATATCACAAAACAACTTGCGGCCAACTGTAGGAATGGGAGGATCTGACTCATGCTTATCTAACAATAAACCCGTAACAAGATCATGCCGCATCTTAATTTCACCTTTTGAAATTCTACTTGACAAGACTTTTTCAGAGTTTTCAATGAAAGCTAATTCATCAGAGGATAAAGCTGGGAAAGGGTCAGGAGTTCTATCACCAAACTTACCCGAATCCGCAGAAGAATTCTTGAGTAGTCCAAATTTGGGGGAGGAGTGTCCAGACGACGAAGAGACCACAAATTGATTCCGACTCAAATACAATACAAATTAATTATATAAACAAAAAAGAAAAGAACATTTTTTTTAATATAATTAATTTAAATAAAAGAAAAAACAATTAAAAAAATCAAAACAAACAAAAATTAAACACCAAAAATAAGAATACAAATACAAATGAGAGAGAGAGCATTAAAAACATTAGAAAAAGAAAAAATAATAATGAAGGTGAATGTTGAATGTGATCCGAATGTTGAAGACAATATGAAGGTGAGCAAAAGGCGATTGAAAGGTCTTCTGAAGGAAAGCTAAAGGTGATTTGATTATTGAAGGGGATTTGAATGTTAAAGAATTCCCAACAATTTATTGCAAGATAGGCTCAACCATAGGGTTTTCGTTAAAGGTAAAACTTATTACATGCTTTAAAATTCTTATTCAAGATTGAGCAAACTTGAGAAGGCGAAGGGTTTAGCACAAAATTTTAGGATTTCAATTTTATTTTTGCACGGAGTTCATAACTTCAATTATTTCATCCAAGGACCAACCATTGTACAAATGGTGTGGAGATGGTTGTCAGCCATGGTCGACTTCTTTCTTCATGTACAAGGCCTGTGTGATCTCTTGATGGGTTCATTTCCATTGTAGACCGAGGGAATTCAACCACACGAGTAATTGAAGATGAAGGTTACATTTTCTCCGAAAAGACTCAATCTTGAGATCATTCTCCATTGGAGTTTCTTCCACTGGATTGTAAAGATTTGAATGGATATGGGAAGAATGTGGCACATTCTTTAAGTGAAAATTTTGATGGAGTTGTAGACTTATCACCCAAATTAAAGGAAGAGTGGCCTCCTTCACCTTCTTGTGTTTTTTTAGATTCTAGACCCGCAAAGAAGTAATTGGTCTTCATTTTGATCGCAGATGTAGATTTTTAGATCACTGAAGCGAATTTGGAAAGCTAGATCAATGGAGATTCTAAAGAGTTATTTGTATTATTGGGTGATCCAATGCCAGTTTTTGAAAATGTGGGTGGATTTGAGTATATCAAAATCCCATCAATATGGATTCATATCAATAAGACGCTTTTGACCAAGAATAATGGAGTTTCATAGAGAAGAATCCCTCTTCTTCCCAAGTACCCTTGGTTCCAAAGAACAATGGTTTTAAACCCTATCCTAGTCATGTCCATGAAGAACATGAATTTAAATTTTTCTTGGCCAACAACAAGGAGTATCATGAAGGGTGACAAAATCCTGAGCATATGGGGACCCTGTACTTTTTCTATCAATTGATGAATGAATTTGGATTTATTAAATGGTTCTCACTGAATCAAGAAGTGAAAGGAGTTCCATTGAACTCGTATTGAGGATTTGGGTTCAAATATGTTTGCTTGTTGTTCAATTCCAATGTAGCAACAAGATAGGGGTTGGAATATCATATGTGGAACATTGTTGGTTCTTTGGCCTATGTTTAGGCATGGAGGGTATATTTTAATATGAAGGATTGAGGACATGCCCACTATCCTTTGTGGTCGGAGTTCCCTTCTCTTCTAGTTGACTTACAACTTTTTCCAGTAGATTTGTTAAAGTATTGATCTTAGATGGTTGACGCAACTTGTTTTGAGCCATCCCTAGGCTTTATGTAAAACTAGATCTAAAGAATAAATTGCTTCCTATTATTCAATTATGAAAGTGGATGGGGTTCCTTAGCAAAATGTGTGTTATATGAATATTCCCAATGCTTGTTTTCCTTGTCAATCTCATGACCACCTTGTTCGTGACCGCGCACATTAGAAACCACCTCCAAGAGCCTCTAAGAGAATAAGTGCACCAACATTAGCCTCCCTAGCTGGTAGGGGTGGGTTATTGGTTGGTTTTGGCCAAGTGGCTAAGGAGGATAACACATAGGTCCATGCTGGCGAGACTATTTCTCATTCATTGTAGAGTTTGGGAGGTAGAGTGGCATAGGAGTCTTTTAGGAGTAATGGGGTACCTAGTTCACAACCAATGTGGTATTTTTCCTTTGGACCTATTATTCAATAGATCACGGGGTTAGAGGACTATGTCAAATTTTGTTGTGGGTGCAAATGATTAGAACTAAGGTATGTATGCTGATGAAGGATAGTAGGTCAATTCCAACAAGAGTAAGGGGTTTTTGTATCTTACTCCTTTGGACAAACTTGATAAAGTAGTGAGTGCTACTCCTTAGGAAATTCATTCAAGAAAGTTGTGGCCTTATCCCCATACAAGGGTACCTCTTCCTTGTGTAATCTAGTATTGAAAATCATATTTAGTACTTTGATGAACCCTCTATTTGTTGAATGCATGTTTCTCTTATTTCTTGGAATGTGAGAGGGATGATGATCCCAATATGTAAGTAGTTTATTTGGGGAGTTCTACAGAAGGATAAGTCAAAAGTGGTATTTCTCCATGAGGTGAAGTCTGTTGCTTTTTATCTTTGCAACTACAAGATCTATGTGTGAAATGGTCCCTTTTGGACTAGATGCCACTCTAAAGGAGGGCTAGTTCTTGTTGTATCACCTTACCTTTGAAATTGTGTTTTGTTTTTAATGGTTGTGACCTGGATAACTAGCGTGCGTGGGTTACTCTTTTGATACAAAATATATTGTTTAGATTTTGTTCAATCGTTGCACCCAATATCAATTTGGCTTGAACCCACCTTTGGGAGTGGATGAATTCTTTTTTTTATAGATGCATAAAGATTGTGGGTGCAAGTAACTTCAACATGGTGGAATGGGAGGGTGATTGGGGTGGTGGTGTAGGTTTGGTGGTGTGTGGTGTAGAGAAGTAGGTATGGTCAAGGTGTAAGGATACCTTTTAGGTGATTGATCCTAACTTAGGGAAAGGAAGTTTTGATAATGGGGTTTGGTTCACTTCATCCAAATTTCATCAGGGAAAGAAGAGGGTGTAGGTGAGAGATGATAGGATCTATGGCCCTTAGAATGATACATACTTTTATGGGAGGCTTTAACAAACTAATGTGCTAATTTTCATTCTCTGGTTCATTGTGTTTGGAACCCTTTTACATGTCTTGTTGGGGATAAGGGTTGGATGTTAAGGTGGGAGGTGGTTGTTAATGCCTAAATCTCGCACACATGTGACATTTTGGCGATTCTTGTAGTAAGGCATCATCAACATATAGAACTCAGCTCACCAAAGGAATCCTCAACAAATCCAAAAGGAAACATGAGTCCAAAAGTGCCCAAGAACAGTCAAATGGATAGGTTGTGTGGCTGAACCCTTATTAACCTACGCTATATCTCGTGTTACCAGTTGAGAGCCCGCGTGACCCTCATGCAAAAATTCCTTCGATATTTGCGCAACTCTCACGTGGGAATTCCTTCGATATCCTCACAACTGTCAAATCTCACCCACCAACGGCACAATTGAAGGATCATCAATGGCCCATCACCTACACAATTTGAATTTGGGATTCTTACACTCCTTGTGGCATTAAATGGCCCTCCTTGTGTACTTGGAACCACTTCATGAGGTGATGGCATTCACATTTGGAGCTATTTTTATTGGCCACTTCTTGACCTATAAAATGAAGCCATGAGAATTCATCTCGTAGAGAGAAAAAATAGAAAATTTATGCTGTTGGATTTGTGTTAGAGCTCCTTCATAGCTCACCTCTTCCCAACTTTGAAAGCATTCCAAAGCTTCCTTGCCTCCTTCCTCCAAGGAGCAAGAGTTTCTCTCCATTGTTCTCTCTACCCACATAGCATTTAGTTTGGACAAGAAGGACCTCCCTAAGGGAGATTGCAGGCTTCCCTTGAAGTCTACACCTCCTAGGTGTTGTACATCCTTGACCATTGGGAAATACAAAGTGGTTTTGCATACATTTGTTTGTTTGAGTTTACATTCTCCCCCCATTATCTTTGTTATATTTTGTTTAGTTTTGTTTCTTTTATTTAAGTTTCACTAACAACCACTTGCAGGATCATTTGGAGAACACACCTCACCCAAGGGGATCCAAGGATTGAGGCCTTGCTGCAACCTACAAGTCCTATCCCCTTACCAAGTGGAAGGATGCACCCTCGTGCAATTTTTTCCACAATAGTTCTAATGGCGACTCCAGTTATTTTTGTTTATTTCTTTTAAACTAGGTTATTTTATGCCGAGTGATTAATTGTAAGTGCTTTTCATTTGAAGGAGATCGGGTGTAGTGTCCCTAACCCTTAAGTAAACTTAAGGGTGCTAAAAATAAGCCTAAGTTAACTTTAATCATAGCGGATATAGATAAATCATGGTTAGGCTAACTAACCATTCACCTAATAATTAAAACTTTTATCTCTAGAAGTTGTTTTATAACTAAAGTTGCGACACTTAATTAATAACTTCCAATGTGCGATCTAAGGAGCATAATCGCAACAATCACATGATTATGACATGATAAAAATCATCTTTTGTGTGAATAAGTACTTCATGCATTTTTGAATGTTTGATAACATAGTTAATAAATAATCCAAGTGTTTTTGTCATCCATTATTTGCAAATTAATCTATTTTCTAGTGTTGTCGCATGTGTGTTGCTAGTGAGGCTACAAATTAAGGAAAACTACATATCATGGAACATATGTAAGCTGCAATCTACAGCCACACCGAAACCATAGCAAAAAGAGAACACTGGTTGTAACTATAACCCTTAAAATATGCACATAATGAATGTCCCCTACAATCATCTCTTACTAATAAAAATAATATTGTATCGCTGCCATCCTCCAACCATCGATCACTTTTACATCTAGAATACATCAATTAACCTCAGATCTACAGCAAAGAACATATTTGTAAACAAAACTTCTACAATCTAATGACAAGTGCGCTCGTCTTGGCACCAGAAAACTGTCAAACCAAAACATGCATATCTTGGTCATCCAGAAAGCTTTTTTGATGAAACGAAAGACAATCCTTAACGGAAATGCTGCTCCAGACACAATGGTACAGGTATTATGACTAAAAAATTATAATAAAATGGTGAACAAGAACCTATGGTTGCGCCCATCTCAATACCATCGAGCCAAAATTACAATTTCTGATTAAGAGAAAGAAGAATAGAAAGAAGGTAAGGAGAGTAGCAACATATTATATGAGATTCATCCTTCTTGTATATAGATCCTAGAATACAATACATGAACATGCAGACAACTAATTTAGCCACCATTTCACATATACCAAATAAAATAATGTAATAAAAATGATACATAAGAGATATACTTATCTCAAAATAAGGGAAACTGGCTGCAATAGGACAACTTTCCTTGCTTGAATAGGTCACCCCTGAGCTAGGACCATGGATCCACAAGTAGAGGCACACTTAGTATTGGGATCATCACCAACAATGGGATTCTCGCCCACAAATGCGCCCTCATGAAATTTTTTGTCTTGTTTTGGAGTGGTCCACATGTCATCCTGGGCCCACCATCTCCCTAATGTGCCCTCCTCATGAGCCTTCATATTTCCCTTGGATCTTGGTTTTTCCATAGTGCCTCATGACCCAAATCACCACTTTACAATTCTTCTTTAATTTTTCCAAGTGACTTTAAACCATGAGATTCCCTAGTCTAATAGAGTGGTCCATAGTGAAATAATGGGGACATTACAACCAAATAGGTTAAGCTAAAGACTAAAAAGTTTTTAGAATTACCCGAGGATTCATCTTTTGATTCCATTTTGAAACTAGGTGGGAATGGATTCGTACCCAAACTTTAATATCCACAATGTTCCACAACTATGGGTGATGAAGGGGATTCCATATGTCGAAACATATCAACTGCATTTTTGAAAATTTCCTTTTGTTGAATGGATAGAACCATGGTTCCTTTGGAACTTATTTCTAAATCTTTAGAAGTTTCAAGGAATTATGGTCAGCATCAATTCAGGCCCCTCCATGAGTGACATCATTAATGGTTGGACTAGTTGCACTATTAACATCATGAGGCTCTGAGTTAATAAATTTTGTTTTCCTATTTCTAACTCTCTCTTCCCATTTGCAATTAGTTTAGAGTAGTCCTCGACACTATGAGTATTCACCCAATAATAAGAACACCACGTTCATTGTGGAAAAGGGAAATCCACATCAATGTGGCCAACCTCATTACATTTGTAACATGAAATAGCTCCACCTTGGCCACTTATTCCCCCTCCTCTATAATCACCACCTAATCCTTGTCCTTTACCTTCCCTTTCTTGATGTTGTGTATTATCATACACTTGAAATGAATAACCTTCTAACCTATCTACCAATGCATCCAAGGCTCTACATTTATCCGTGATGTGGGTAGTAGAGCCACAAAATTTTCAATACATGGTATTAGGAATTGAGGAATTCACATTTAGAATCGGAAAGTGTTTGGGAGGGTGTCCCTAGGTATTACATATATCACAATATTTTATAGGTTGAGAGTTCTACACATTTTGAAAAACATGGTACTGTTTCTGTCCCTAGAAATTGTTGATGTATATGTAACTTCGAAATGTATTTCACATATATGTATATTGTATTCCTATAGAGATGTTATTATTCCTCTATATGGAAGTGTCGTCATTTATATTGTAAGTGTCGTAACTTATACTTGATGGGTTATTAGACCACCTTGTTGGGGTCGGCCCTGTATAAGTCATGTGGGTCAAAGGGTTATTAGACCACCCTATTGGGGGTCGGCCATGTGGGTCTAAGGGTTATTAGACCACCCTATTGGGGGTCGGCCCACTCAACATTATGTTATGTGGTTAAGTTCGAGCCTACATGAGTTAGGTAAAAAGGCAAGTCAAGTCAAGTATAAATAGAGTGCGGGAGGCACTCTATTTGCTCACTCACTTCTCACACATGCACTCAAGGAGGAGTGGCGCACTTATGGAGGAGGAGGATCTGCTGCTAGGTTGTGTCTATCTCTTATGGTTGGTTGTATCATTGCTCTATCTATCTTTGAGGAAGTTATTGGGGTTTTTGACCTTTATGGTTTTCCCCAAGTAAATCTTTGTGTCTCTTGTGTGCTTGCATTATTGTCTCCATGATTGATATGCTGTAGATATGCTGTACATGTTGCTCTCTCAGTTAAGATCCTAGATCAGATTGAAGTAAATTATGAAAATTTAACATGGTATCAGAGCTAGCCTAAAAGAAGGCATGATATGGCATGTATGACACTTGTTGCACTTACGATGCTAGGGCTTGATATAGCAAAAACCAGTCATCGTAGCACTTTCTCTATAAATCCGTTTTGGAGAATTTTTAGGATCTGAAATTGTTACAGGACGAAGCTAAGATCTCCAGGTACCTTGTGTCCAAAGGAAAACCTCTAATTCGTTGTACTTTGTGATTTATGATCTGTGCAATATAGGGTTTCTGCCTCTTCCAGATCTGAGTTAAAATCAGGTGACCTTGGGAAAAAGGTCATAACTTGGGCTAGGAAGCTCCAAATCAAATTTCGTGAAAAGTGACAGGTAGTACACAGACTGTACTATCTCAGAAAACGTTTTCAGAGGCCGAAGTTGAACCAGTGACACGTGGAACTCCGTACAAGTGCGCTCTCCTGTATTATCCCATAAACAGGTCATGTTGCAACATTTGGCATAACTCTCTCTCAGAGAGTCCAATTGAGGTCAGACCTGTCAGGATGGAAAGGTAACAGGCCGAGCTATCTCAGGAAACGTTTTCAGAGGCCGAAGTTAAACCAGTAACACGTGGCACGCCTTACAAGTTCGCTCTCCTGTTTTATCCCAAAACACGTCACGTTGCGACATTTGGCATAAATCTCTCTCAGAGAATCCAATTGAGGTCAGACCTGTCAGGATGGAAAGATAACAGGTCAGGATATCTCAGAAAACTTTTTCAGACCCTGTGGATCAAAACGTTCAGAGTTACACCAGAAACAATCAGGTACATATTTCTGTCAAAACAGAATTATTTTTGAGTACCTTCATTCATGGCTTCCGGAATTTAGGGCTTTGGAGAAAGTTGGAATTTTTGTAATCGGAGACCACGGCTGGATGCTACTCATTAAAATAGAAATTTAGAGACCAAGATCAGATTTTTTGGTTGGGAAGAAGGCCGGGATTGATTAGACCCTAGTTCGGGACTTTGATCAGAAAAGTGGAAAATTAGGGCTTCTGTAAAAATGAGAATTTTTGAAATCTGTGACCACGGCTGGAAGCTCCTCAGAAAAATAGAAGCTTAGAGCTTTGGATCAAAAATTTTTATTGGGAAGAAGAGTGGGCTTCATCAAACCCCAGTTCAGGGTCACGTCCAGTGAATCCAGAAGTTTCAAAAGCAAAATTGAGGAGTGAAACTTTGCAGTTTTCAAATTCTGAATATACCAACTTGATCAGCTCATCAAGGCACATATTTCTATCCTGTCAGAAGTTTGAAATTCAAAGTTTGAATTTTTGGGGTTTCTCTGACAAACCCATATCCAGCTCAAGGTCCAGTTCTTGCAAATCAAGTGGATTGGGTTAATCCTAGAAGAATATGGATTGATCATCTGCATGAGTGAAGAAGTTCCTGTTTCAGAGGGAGATGAAGCTAAGGCCTTATATAAGAAGATTACAAGCGATCTCGACAGGTATGACTCATCGAGGTATGTTTCGATATTTGTCCATGATTAAGTTTATGGTATGTTTGTCTTCATGTTATTACGGTTAGTACAATTTTGATTTTAGATTTGTCGTATCACCTTAACAAAATTATGAATGCATGATAGAAGATATTCATTGGTTAAGGTGTTGACACTTATGATTGTACTAATGCATTATGGTGTTGTATGAAGTTTATGTTGTCTACTAACATGAAAGGTACACCAAGGAAGACAAATCATGTTCCAATTCAAGAACATATGATCATGATGACATGAGAATAAAGACTCATCCATTGTCATGGATCTCATAGAAGATCCATTTACGAGGTATGTATAACTTGGTTTTGTAATGGTTAACCTATGAGTTATACAGGTTACTAGCACAAGTCATTGAAGAAGAACAAGAAGATATCATGTGAGTATGTTAGACATAACTAGCTAGCATGCTAATACAGGTATGTTTTTCCTATATCAAGCTAGAATCCTACCTTGTGTTAGGATCTTATACTGTTGTGCTGTTGATGATGATTATTCATGAAGTAATAGGTTTGAATAATCACGGTTGTATGCATATTATGTTTCTTACCTCAATTGATGATATGACTAACCAGAAGAATCATGAAGGTATAGGTTTGAATAATCACAGGTTTTATGCATAATATATCTCTTATCTTGATTGATGATTCAACTAACCTGAAGAGTCATAGGTTTGAGTAATTACAGGTTTAGACATGTTATGTTTCTTATGATTTGACTAACCTTAAGAATCCTACATAAACCTTGAATGCTAATGCTTATTATTTTCTGTTTGAAATGATCATGACTATACATGCTTGAGATTATTGTGTTTTAATAGTATACTAATGAATGTATGATTTTATATGAGATCACAAGGATAACACAATCATGATACTAATAAGCATGCATAGGAACCAAGGATGAATGTAAGTTCAAGAACAGGTAATCCATGAAGCAAAGATCAAGAGGGAGTACACTCCAGTGGTTTATGCAAGGATGCAGATATTCAGAGGGAGTTGACCATCTCTCTACATCCCACAACAGAAAGGTGTAGAAGAAGCTACTTCATATTAGGACTCCAGCAGCTCCTGCAAGGAAGCGAAGACTCAGAGGGAGTCCACCCAACGAACAAACAAAGATAAGTATTTGAATTGTCATTTCTTAAATAATACTGTTCAATAATGTATATACTGATGTTCCTAGAATTAGGTTGTGTATTATGCATATTAGAATAGGTGCATTGATGAACAGTATACTACTAATATACATGGGTAAGTGGCCTATGGCACTGTACAACATTCCATTGCTACTTATCTAGAATGAAACCTCTTTGCTGACATGTTGGGAGTTGTGCACACTCTTAACAATGTTCTGGTAGAGATTGGAAGGCATCTAGAAAGTTATGGGATATGGATAAATGTTGTATTGAAGCATTGGCTAAGATAATTGCATGACTGTATGACATATTTCTTTATGTGTAAGAATTTGTTCTGAAAACTATGAGATGTTTCTAATCATGCAATTTAACCTGTTTTGTAGGAAAGACCGCATCTTCACCTACAAAAGGACTACAACATTTGTTCCAGCAACAAAGATATTTATTGAAGATATTGAAGTTCCCAGGATCTGGGATGAAAAAATAGAATGCCATGATCCGTCGATCATGAAGAATGATGTTTGGGATGTAGTCCCAAGACGTGAAGGGAAGTTTGTTATGACTTCCAAATGGAACTATCAGATCAAGCACGTTGCAGATGGCAGCATTAAGAAATATAAAAGTGATGAAATAGAAGATGCACCAGATGGATTTCAAGGCAGCATGGTGTAGTCATATATGTGTACAGAACTTGGTATGGTAGGATAGATAGCTTTCTATCAAGTTTGGGCTTTACCAAGAGTAAAGCGGATTCCAACCTTTTCTACAAGGTTGAGGAAGGCAATCCAGTGATACTACTTTTGTATGCGGATAACCTGTTTGTTATAGGTGAAGATAGATTGATTACCGACACGCAGCGGAAGCTTATTACCGAGTTTGAGATGAAGAACTTGGGGATGATGCACTATTTGTTTTTTTTGGCATGGAGGTGTGGCAGAGTGATGGAATATTCCTTGGACAAGGGATATATGCAGTAGAGATCCTGAAGAGGTTTGGGATGATGGATTGCAAGGCCATGACCACACCTGTGACATCGAATCTGAAGCTTCTATGTGATGCTTCAATCTGAGCCGGTTGATGTCTCTTTGTATCGTCAGATGATTGGGTCCTTGATGTACCTGACGAACACGAGACCAGACATTTGCTTTGCTGTGAACACATTGAGCCAGTTCCTGACGGATCCAAGGAGTGTTCACCTGGTTGCTGTAAAGCATGTTCTGAGGTACCTGAAGGGTACAGTGGATTATGGGCTCAGGTATGAGGCGAATCAAAAGTTTAACCTGCAGGGTTATGTTGATTCAGATTGGGCTGGAAGTGCTGCAGACAGGAAGAGCACATCTGGGTGTTGCTTCAGTATGGGATCAGGTGTGATCTCTTGGTTTAGCAGGAAGCAGTCCTGCGTAGCACTGAGTACAGCTGAGGCAGAGTATGTTGCAGCCTGTTCAGCTAGTTGTGAGGCAGTATGGCTACGGAAGCTACTATCTGAGATATTTGATCTCCTGTTGGAGGCTACTGGTATCTTCTGTGATAACCAGAGTTGTGTGAAGCTGTCCGAGAACCCAGTGTTTCATGACAGGTCGAAACACATAGAGATCAAATATCACTATATCAGGGATATGGTACAGAGAGGAGCTGTGAAGCTCTTGTATGTTGCGACGGACGAGCAGATTGCAGATGTGCTGAAGAAGCCACTAGCCAGAGTGAAGTTCGAGTACTTCAGAGAGAGGCTTGGCGTTCTTCAGATCAAGGACACTTCGAGGAAGAAGTGATGGACACATTTGCTGAAGCCATTCCAAGCATGTTGGAAGGAGGATCCTTCACATGGCTGTGGATGTAAGCGCTGGATGATGAGCATCAGGATGATGTTCTGGTTTCTGCTTGATATGATCAGTTGGATCATTTTTATGTATGTATGTATGCATCATGTTGGATGTTGGATATGATCAGTTGGATCATGTGTACATGCATCATGTTGGATGCTTGGATCATGTATGGTGATATGTATCATGTATTTGTATTTGTATCAGGTGGATACATTGATGATCAGGAGGATCATGTATGATGATATGTATCTGGTAGATACTTGGTATGCATCAGGTAGATGCATTGATGATCAGGAGGATCATGTATGATGATATGTATCATGTATTTGTATGAGGTGGATACATTGATGATCAGGAGGATCATGTATGATGATATGTATCAGGTAGATACTTGGTATGCATCAGGTAGATGCATTGATGATCAGGTGGATCATGCAGCAGGATGTTGCAGTGATGATCAGGATGATCATAGATGACGAGCTTCAGGATGTTGCTCCAGATGACATGCAGCAGGATGTTGCAGTGATGATCAGGATGATCATAGATGACGAGCTTCAGGATGTTGCTCCAGATGACATGCAGCAGGATGTTGCAGTGATGATCAGGATGATCATAGATGATGAGCTTCAGGATGTTGCTCCAGATGACATGCAGCAGGACGTTGCAGTGATGATGATCAGGATGATCATGAGTACATCAGGTGATGTATGGAGAGTATCAGGTTGATACTCTGTGGCCGTGGATCAGGTTGTGCAGATGAGCATGTAATCCGGTGCCCTGGGAGATTTGCAGATGGTCTTTCAAGGTTTTGCCTATGGCATGTAATTCGGTGCCCTGGGACATCTGTCAAATGCTCTTTCGAGGTTTTGCTCTGGGAGGACATGTAATTCGGTGCCCTGGGAGATCTGCAGATAGTCTTTCGAGGTTTTTCCTATGGCATGTAATTCGGTTCCCTAGGATATCTGGCAGATGCTCTTTCGAGGTTTTGTCCTATGGCATGTAATTCGTTTCCCTGGGAGATCCGATAGGTTGGGCTGTGTGCCCGTAATCAGTCCTGGGATGCTCTTGCGAGGTTTTGCCATGACCACATGTAATTCGTTTCCCTGGGAGATCCTATAGGTAGAGCTGTGTGCTCGTAACAGCCTGGGATGCTCTTGCGAGGTTTTGTGGTGGACCACATGTAATTTGTGCCCTGGGAGATTTCAGGTCGGAGTTGTGTACCCGTAACATCCTGAGATGCTCTTTCGAGGTTTTGTGGTGAGGTCACATGTAATTCGGTGCCCTGGGAGATCCTATAGGTAGAGCTGTGTGCTCGTAACAGCCTGGGATTCTCTTTCGAGGTTTTGTGACGCACCTAATAAGTCCTGAGGATTCCACAGTATGGCCAGTGATGATGAAGACCTGCAGGTGGTGGGCCTACATCCAGTATGAAAAAGGACTGGCTCTGTAGAAATTCCTATGACGAGTAGATTCAGAGAATGATTGAGATAGCAGCAGCAGTGACGATGATGATGACTTGATGACGATTATCCAGTGACGATGATCTAGAGAAGATGACTTGTGCTAGAAGAACTGTGCTGAGAAATACCTTCCTAGTTAAGAGGGAGTGTTGATGTATATGTAACTTCGAAATGTATTTCACATATATGTATATTGTATTCCTATAGAGATGTTATTATTCCTCTATACGGAAGTGTCGTCATTTATATTGTAAGTGTCGTAACTTATACTTGATGGGTTATTAGACCACCTTGTTGGGGTCGGCCCTGTATAAGTCATGTGGGTCAAAGGGTTATTAGACCACCCTATTGGGGGTCGGCCATGTGGGTCTAAGGGTTACTAGACCACCCTATTGGGGGTCGGCCCACTCAACATTATGTTATGTGGTTAAGTTCGAGCCTACATGAGTTAGGTAAAAAGGCAAGTCAAGTCAAGTATAAATAGAGTGCGGGAGGCACTCTATTTGCTCACTCACTTCTCACACATGCACTCAAGGAGGAGTGGTGCACTTATGGAGGAGGAGGATCTGCTGCTAGGTTGTGTCTATCTCTTATGGTTGGTTGTATCATTGCTCTATCTATCTTTGAGGAAGTTATTGGGGTTTTTCACCTTTATGGTTTTCCCCAAGTAAATCTTTGTGACTCTTGTGTGCTTGCATTATTGTCTCCATGATTGATATGCTGTAGATATGCTGTACATGTTGCTCTCTCAGTTAAGATCCTAGATCAGATTGAAGTAAATTATGAAAATTTAACAGAAATGGTTAGAACTACTTACTTTCATGAATCCTGCTAAGGATATCCTTAGGCTTGTTCCTAGTGGTGAATTAAGAGAAAGTACCCCTCTCATCCTTAGACATTCAAAATCATGGTTCCCTTTTGTCATGCACCCAACTCACCATACTTGTTCTCGACCTACCTTAGTACATTCAACTCAAGGATATTTTTTATTAACAAAGATATCTAATTATGGACTTGTGATAAGTCAATTCCTTCCATAGATATTGAATCTCTATTACTCCCCAGATACTTAGCGATAGCCATGGTTTTCATATCCTTCTCTAATGCACTTCTAGGAGTATCGATCATTTTCTAGGATAGGGGAATTCTGGTTAGTGGAAGAAATCCTTGGATAAACTATTCTTTGTGATGTGTTCATGAATAGGGAAGGATAATTTACTCATCACATCCATAAATATATGTGCATAACCCAGGATGACTCTCCCTTATATGATTGAATTTCCTTCGTCTCTCTGATTCCATGTTGTTTTGATTTTGGCAATTGAAATTCTGCAATAAGCAATTTCTTAAACTCTAGCAATAGAAAAGGTGGAATGTTGGGAGCACATTGTTCCACAAATTTCATATACCATTGTAGAGATCATACTCTCAATTTTGTTTGAAACTCTATCCATTGGAGGCATCTGTAACCCCTCTTGACCTCCAAATGGATTTGCATAAGAACCAATGTTGTTGCACATATTCCCCGTCTCCCCTACCACAAAATTTTGGGTATCGCATGGAGAATACACCATGTACCCTATCCATCCTAGTCACTAGGTTCCTTACCAAAATGAATCGGCCTCTTTGACTAGGTTGCAAAATTAAATTTGAATCCACAACTATATTTGAACTACTACTATTATTTTGACCTCTTGATGTTGTATTAACACTAGAACCACCACTATTTATTCCCACTACCGCACCAACCAGATGACTACTACTGCTAATATTATGAGTGTAGCAAAGTAGATATAAAGTATAACTAGAAAAATATGGCATTGTATGATTTCTAAACACTCAGGGAGTGGTCTAAATTGGTTGGATCCATGGATTTTTGGCCTTTCTTCTTCAACCAAGGGGGGTTTAGTTTCTTGGCTACCTTCATTTTCATGCAACTCTAGTAGTTCCACAACCTGTTCTTAGACTAAGTTTACACCATCAGTTTGCACTCTGATATCTCTTGTAATAACTTCATTACCTCCTTCTCCTGATTTTGTCTATCCTTATTATCCCAAGTTTCCTTTAACTTGGTTGTTGTCTATTATTATACCTCTCTCTCTCAACTGGGAGCTGGCCATCTCTTCATGTCTCTTTATCCTTACAACTCACTCATCCTCTCCTCATCCCTTCTTACATCGTGTAACAACCCCAAAAATTCAAAAACAAAAAAAAAATTATTTAGTCATTAATTACCCATTTAATATGAATAATTAGATAACTGTTCAATAGTCCTTCATCCCCAAGGATAAACATTATCATAGATCTTCTGGGATTAATTTCATTTAAGAACCATTTTACTTTTGAGCTGGTTATTAGTCCCTAGAAGAAGTAATTGTGGTTCAACATGCTACTAGCTAGGGACAATTATTTTTCTTCATTGATGCTTACTTAGCTCCTGCTAAGCCTAAATTCTTTGCATGCTTAGGTTTCACAGGTTTAATATTTTACGAAGCATACAGATTTTTATCTTCAGGTCTACAGTGTTCAAAATAATTGTTTAAACAAATTTATTCTAAGTTTGCAGTAGAACAAGAGACCAACTTTCATTTATTCATACCTCAAAATCCAAGAAGCTTAGCAAGTGATAAAACAAAAGGAAAGAATTACACACAGGTTTTATAATGGTGTGGACACCATTCCTCCTGGTGACCCCACCATTCACATAAGTTCTTCTTATCTCAAGAGTTATGATTAAGGTCTTTTAAAAGCTAGGCTAAAAGGATCTCAAGCATGGGAACATAGAGTTTTAAAGTTATGGTTATGACATCCACAAGGCAGGAATAAAGGGCATGTCGAAACTAAGGTATGATTTTTTTTTATCTATAAGGATACGTTGGTTAAAAATCTGGTGTAAAGCGATGTTCTTCAAACCAAAGGGATTTTAAACCAAAATATGGCGGAATGGTGCTAACCCTTGGTAACACGAAGCTTGTAATTTTTACTTCCGCGCATCGTCTAGGAGTTACACTTAAAAGTGTTGACACCTTGTAAATAAAATCGACGTCTCCAACAATATGAAAGGGCTGCAAGATCAAGGTGATAGTGGGCGACAGATGTAAAGGCTTGTGAAGATGCCAAGTGTGAGCTCCTTCGAGACCATTCCAAAACCTAATTCTCGGCTATGTCCAAAGCATTCTTTGTTCGGTTGGAAGTGGAGAGGTGGCTCTCGATTGCCTCTGGTTTGAACAACATGGTAGGGTTTGGAAGGAGTTACTTCCCGTGCTGCCGCCACGAACCTCTCAGGTATGGACTACCCTCCCCTATCACAGTTTGCAATTAAACCTCGCGTAACAGTTTTCAAGTTCTTGTTGAGTTTTTTCGCATACCTTTAAACTTGGTTTGACCGTTTCTTTGCATATAAATTTTGACAGGTATGCCCACGACGTGGATAGGGGCATTGGATGAAGAGGGTTGCGACCAACCCAGGTAAGCTCAATGGCATTTGTCTCCTTGCTCAGTAGTGTGTTGGCCCTTTTTAAGAGGACGTGGTTCCAAAATATGGTGGCTGTGCAACGTTTGCAGCTGGCCAAGGATTTCGCTTGGGAAACGCTCGAGCCCTAACCTATGGGTTATTTTGCTGAGGATGAAGAGCCTCTAGTTTTTTTTTTCAACCCTTTGGGGATTTTACTGTAATGTCTGCCTTGTGCAGCAAGAACGTGTTGTCTTAACGTTGACTATGATTCAAAAACTCTGCATGAACATTTAAATAAAAATATTCGGTGGTTCAAATCTCTATGTTCATGGTGTAATTTAATCAATGCTTTGTCTTCAAGTGTGAAAGATACATGAATAACTCTTTTTGTACAAATTTGCGAAACCCTCAATTTAATTGAAATGTTAATGCCGAAGGCATCTACAACATGTGCGTGGTTGGAGTGGTAATCCTGGTCCAAGTGTTGAAATTATTTTTACTTAGCAATCTTGCTTCGGTCGTCGCCTCCCATGCCTGCTGGAAAGGTTGGCTGTACGGGAAAAACTGGGTGAAACGTTTTTCTTCCAAAACCCGTAGCTAGGGTCTCCATGCAAGGGTTTTGTTTTAAGTTTCGAAGGAAGTGGATGTGTCTTCAACTGCTTCTCCCTACGTAGCTATGCTGCGACTTAGGCAGGGAACTTCGTAGCCTAAATGAGGATAACTGTATTCACAAGTTGCAAGATTTAGGTCTAGGGTTAAGGATTACCAAAGAAAAATCCGGGAGTTCCTTAGTTACAGTTCGAAGTCGTGAGCGTAACTAGTCCAACTCTGAGTTTTCTAAGAGATTTTGGGTTGGGATATTCCCTTCCAGGTTAAAAAAGGATGAAAAGAAATATCCACATAATATTCGTACATTTATTTCCTTCTATTTGCAGCTGTTTAAAAAAAAGAAATATGCAAGAATAAAATTTGTGTATGTGTACCGAATGCATGTAAACAGAAACCATATCTAATTGCAATACTTTTAAATATTTGATAACTCATGGTTTCTGTTTATTCCATTATAATGTCTATCTGCAACTTCGTTTTCATATAGGATTGTATTTCTCTTGTAGTGGCATAATAAAAATATCAAAAATCATATAATATGATCTGTAGTGGTTAAAAGGAGATTTATGTATAGATTGAACTAATTTGCATGTACTTTTGTTCATCTCTACTGTACATTCCTAGCTAAGCTTTTTGTATGATACATAGTAGCGATAAAGGAATTTATATGCAGACTAGAATTTTATTTCTGAAAATAAGCTTGTTGTAGGTACTCCTGTATTTATTTCCCATAACTTTGTCTATTTCCTTAGCATAGCTCAACTTGAATCCTACATGGAAATAAGACTTACATACACAGTAGGATGGAATGACACATGGTATAGTTAAGTATCTACAACCACAAGTGCTGTAGATTGATTTATACCTTCCGTTGCAGCTGAAATAAAAGTAGGCGTATATATATATTTATTGGACGTTATTCATGCAACTGTCAAAACCATATGCATATCTTATCTATAAACAACTAGGTCTGTTGACTTCTGCATGAAAACAATATACTTATGTCTGCATAAACGCTTATATTCCTAGTATTTCTTTCTGGATATTTTCTATCTCTTACCAACAGAGAATACCTTACTGGAATACACCATCCTATGGATGGCAGAAAAGAAAATACAGGTAGACATATAAAACAAACCTAATAAAATTTCCTAATCAGTTTAAGTCTAACCTACTGCATTGTCTGGTTTAAAAATAGTCTTAAAGATGGATAAACATACACAATGCATAGATAAAAACAGAACCTGTTACTGTAATAGGGTGGCAAACACCTAAGGGATGCTATTCCTCCCAACCTTCTCCTGTAGAGAAGCCAAGCTGCTTGCCCTCCAAGACCCCCGAGCCTGTCCACTAAACCACCAGGAGAAAGAATCTGATAGGATTCTGACAATATCTGAACCTTCAGAAATCAATGAGACTTGCTGCTATAACTCTGTGCTGCACTATGCACAATAACCAGCAGGCTTACTGCTGCAATCTTTCACTAGCTAACCCTTAGGAAAACCTCTCGTGGGCTCAGTTCTAACACCACAGGGTAAACTTGTCTTCCTCTTGGAAAAATCGAACCTCTTGTTCAAGTTTTCTTCTCTTTTTAAAGAGTGCCTAGGTCTTTAGTGGGTCAATTTTGTCATTAATGAGCCAACTGCTCAGCCTCCACCTCTCTGGTGAGTCATGACCAAAATTATAGGGTAGTTGCCTGAAGCAACAACTAGGAATTTATTGCAGTTGCTGACACTTGTCCATTGCCTCCAATACCAGATTCCACTCCTCCTTGTGGGCTAGTGGACACTCTTTAACGGTCCCCTTGGGTGAGTGCCTCCTATTTTTCTTTATTAAATAATAATATTTGTCCATTACAGTCATCCATGACCACACTTGGTCATTAAATACAAAAACTTTATAATAAAAGTTTAACATAATATTTTCTCACAAAATAATTATTTGTCCAAATATTGGGGAGGTTACAAACACCCCCTCTAAAGCTCAAAATCGTCCTCAATGTTGCTTATTCAGCATCAGAGCATTCCTAGAACAGAATTGGATATGCTGCCCGCATATTACTCTCCAATTCCCAGGTTGCTTCATTCGGGCTAAGGTGCTTCCATTACACCTTTACCTGCCCTATGGTGCAATTCCGAAGCTGAACCTCCCTCCTGGCGAGGATACAATCTGGTTCCACCAGAAAATCTCCTTTTGGTTCCACCTGTATGTCATTCAAATTTATAACATGAGTAGCATCCCGTACATAGTTTTTCAAAATAGAAATATGAAATACATTATGCATTCTTAAGTTAGGTGGTAGAGCTAACTCATACGCAACTGGACCAATCCTGGATAGGATTTCAAAGGGTCCACAATACCTGGGTGCTAACTTAGCACACTTTCCCACCTTGAATGAAATTTTCATGGGTTTTACTCTGACAAACACATGCTCACCTACCTGAAACTCCTTTTCAGTTCGTTTCAGGTCTGCATAACTTTTCTGCCTGTCTTGTGCAATTTTTAAATTGCCTTGTACCTGTTTCACGGTTAGTTCCATTTCTTTCAACAAATCTGGTCCCAATACCAACCTGTCAACAAGATTACCCCATGAGATAGAACTATTGCATTTTCTTCCATACATAATTTCAAATGGGCTAAGTTTTGCAGAAGCCTGATAATGGTTATTGTAAGCAAATTCTTCTAAATGCAAATAATCTTCCCATTTACCTGGCTGATCTTTAACATACATTCTTAACATATCTTCTAAAATTTTATTCACTCTTTCTGTTTGTCCATCAATCTGAGGGTGAAAAGAAGTACTAAAATTTAACTTAGTATTTAACCCTTTAAACAGGGATCTCCAAAACTTACCAGTAAATTTTGAATCTTGATCAGAGATTATTACCTTAGGAAATCCATGCAATCTGAAGATTTGTTTCATAAACACATCATCAATATCATGGGCTTCATGAGTAGTTTTTACAGGAATAAAATGAGCTGCCTTGCTCAATTTATCCACCACAACCATTATGGAATCATGTTGCCTTTGGTTTCTAGGTAACCCTGTAATAAAATCAATACTAATTACCTCCCATTTCCATTTTGGGACAGGTAGTGGTTGTAACAAACTAGCTGGATGCTGATGTTCAGCCTTCACTTGCTGACAGTCGAAACACCTGGCTATGTATTCAGCCACCTCATTCTTCATTTTTGGCCAAAAGAAATCCTTCCTCAGCATAGTTATAGTCTTTTGGTAACCAGGATGTCCTGAATAAGGAGTTTTATGCACTTCATCTAGAATTAACAGCTTCACCTTCAGTACATTTGGCACATACAGCCTGTTCTTATACACTATTAAACCTTTATTGTTTAAACTGTAATCTGTTATCATATTTTCTGATATACTTTCAGCAACCCTTTGCTGTAATTATTGGTAATTTTTATCAATTTTCACTCCTTCTTCCAGCTGAATTTCCAAATCTGTTTTGTAAGTGCTGATGGCTGCCACAAAATCTATTTTTTCATTTCTGCTCAAAGCATCAACTACTTTGTTCTCTTTACCTTTTATATGTTGAATCTCGAAATCATAGTCGCTAAGGAAGGCTAACCATCTAGCCTGCCTTGCATTTAGATTAGGTTGATCCAACAAATACTTCAAACCTTTGTTATATGTTAATAGCAAGAATTTTCTGCCTACTAAATGATGGCGCCACATCTTCAAGGCATGTATAACAACTGCCAATTCCAAATCATAGGTCACGTAGTTCTTCTCATGCACCTTTAACTTTCTTGATTCGTATGCAATGACATGTCCCTCTTGAGTCAAAACTCCTCCAAGGCCATCATTGCATGCATCGGTGCGTACAATGAAGTCCTTGTTTGGATCAACAATCTTTAAAATTGGTGCTGTGGTCAATAGTTCTTTCAACCTTTTAAAGATGTATTCACATTTTTTATCCCAAACGAACTTCTTCCCCTTTTTCTGTAAGGAAGTGACGGGATTTGCAATCCTGAAGAATCCTTCAATAAAATTTCGGTAATAACCAGTGATCCCCATGAATGACCGTACACCAGTCACGTCTTTAGGGACTGGCCATTCGTTGATAGCTCTGATCTTATCAGGGTCAACTGCGATTCCATCCTTAGATATCACATGCCCTAGGTACTGTATCTTATCGTTGAAGAATTCACACTTACTAAACTTAGCATAAAGCTTATGTTCTCTTAAAACCTGCAGAATTATCTGTAAATGCTCCTCATGTTCTTCTTTTGTCTTGGAGTAGATCAAAATATCATCAATAAAAACAATTACAAATTTATCCAAGTATTTATGTAAAACATTATTCATTAAACACATAAAAGATTCTGGAGCATTAGTTAGCCCAAAGGGCATTACTACGAACTCATAGTGCCCGTATCGGGTTCTAAAAGCAGTTTTAAAGATTTCCTCATCTTTAATTCTGACTTGGTGGTATCCAGACCTCAAGTCTACCTTCGAAAACACCGATGTACCACGTATCTAGTCAAACAGATCATCAATGCGAGGCAAGGGGTATCGATTTTTAATGGTCATTTTGTTGAATTGACGATAATCAATACATAACCGCAAAGTATCATCTTTTTTCTTAACAAAAATTACGGGTGCTCCCCAAGGGGACACACTAGGCCTTATATAATTCTTATCAATCAACTCTTTCAACTGGGATTTTAATTCATTGAGTTCACGAATATTCATTCTGTGGGAGCTTTTGAGTTTGGCACTGCTCCTGGCACCAGCTCAATAGTAAAATCCAAATCCCTTTTTGGAGGTAATCCTGGAATTTCTTCCGGGAATACATCTGAAAAGTCTCTCAAAACAGGAAAGTCTTCTAGTTTAATTTGATCTTCTTTTGAATTTTTCTAATTATGAATTACATTTATAGAAAACATCTGACAACCCTTTCTAACAGCTTTCTTGGCTTGCATGGCAGAAATCTGTCTAACAGAAGTCTTCCTAGGAATCCCCTTTACTATTTCAGTTTCTCCTTTTTCATTAATACAAGTAAAGGTCTTTTCAAAACAATTTAACACAACTCTATGCTCTTCTAGAAAATCCATACCAATCAGTACATCATAAGAACCTAAAGGTAAGACATTCAAATCAACCTGTGTCTTTAACTGACTCAAAGACACTTCACAATTTTTCACAAATTTTTCTACCTTTCTTTTTGTTCCCGTTGTTAACCGAACCAACCAAGATTTATCAAACTTCTCTACCTTCAGTTTGCATCTTTTTACTAACTCAGGTGATATATAACTTAAATTTGCACCTGGATCAATTAAAACAGAAATAGGTTTACCTAGTAGCATACCTTCCACTTCAACCATGGACACTTGATGCTCTGCTTGTCAATTTTCCAAGGCTGCATGGATCCTGGGCATCTCTCTCCCGATATCACCCACTGTAGGTTCTTCTTGCCCTATTTGGATGTTGTTGGCTGTCCTCTTCCTGTTAGGACAATTTGATGCATAGTGCGGTCCCTGACATTCATAGCATTTCACAGGTGCTTTCTGCTCATTGCTTTTTGCATTATTTGGAATATTCCTTGCATTTGAATTATTCTGGGAATTGTTATGATTTTTGTTATTCCCTTGATACTTTCTGTTGTTGTAATTCCGCCTGTTACTTCCATTTTGTTTGTTGGAATTGAAACCTTTCTTCTTAAAATCTGAGTTGTTGGGTTTGTTGTTTTTCCAGTTGGATGATCCTTCACTCTTCCTGTTCTATTCGAAACAGAAGTTGGCCTTTCTCATGGCCTCCTCCAGGGTTTTTGGATTATCATACTCAATTCTGTCCTTTATGTTATATGGAAAACAACTCAAGAATCTTTGAACCTTAGGTTTTTCCTCCACAAAGTAAGGTACATACCTTAGCAGCCTTAAGAACTTGCTGCATAATTCCTTCATACTCGTGGAGCCCAATTTTAACTCATAAAATTCCTTGGCCTTTTCCTCGTAATACTGTTCTGACAGATATTTCTTTTTAAAGTACTTTTTAAAAGTCTGCCAAGTTACATTCCTCTCCTTTATTCCTTTAACTCATTTTACATCCTGCCACCAAATATACGCTTTACTTGTCAGATTGTAAATGGCCATCTTAGCCTTTAAAGTATCTGAGTAATCATAGATGTGGAAATACCTTTTTCATACCAGACAGCCAAGCTTCAGCTGCCTCACCCTTTTCAGTTTCACCATTGAAGGTAGGGGGTTTAATTTTCTTGAACTCCCCTGAAATCTGCTCGTAAGGCTTCGACTTCTTCCTTTTATACCGGTAGCTCTCCTCACTATTACCACTCGAGTACTTATACCTTTTTATGTTACCGTCCATCCCTGAAAAAGAAATGCTGTCAGAGTTCAGAATCTGTGTCTTTTTCTGCCGCTGTGGGTAGGACATAACCTCCTATTCAGACTTCAATTCTGGTTTCTTTTCCCTTCTATTATTAAGCAATTTGTATGTTAAGATCTAATTTAGCTCATCTTGAGCTTTCAAAATTCTCCCGTTTTCTTCCTTCACGGTTCTTATTTCAGTTTTCATATCTTCAATTGCCTCAAGTATTTCTGCGTTCTGATTTAATTCCACATACACACTTGCTTCCTGATCCTGTTCATGATGTTCAGGATTTCTGTGCTAAGTTTTATCTTTAGCACTGGCTTCAAGTCCTTCCATACTTTTAAAATAGTTAATACATCTGTACAACCAGTAAAAAGAAAATTAAGTCAGTAACCTGTGCTTTATCAATTTCGGTAGTGCTGCTTCTGCGAGTTGAGCCTGTTCATGCCTAGTGTTTGAACTTGGGCTCTGATACCATGTCTAACAACCCCAAAAATTCAAAAACAAAAAAAATAATTATTTAGTCATTAATTACCCATTTAATATGAATAATTAGATTACTGTTCAATAGTCCTTCATCCCGAAGGATAAACATTATCATAGATCTTTCGGGGTTAATTTCATTTAAGAACCATTTTACTTTTGAGCTGGTTATTAGTCCCTAGAAGAAGTAATTGCGGTTCAACATGCTACTGGCTAGGGACAATTATTTTCTGTCATTGATGCTTACTTAGCTCATGCTAAACCTAAATTCTTTGCATGCTCAGGTTTCACAGGTTTAATATTTTACGAAGCATACAAATTTTTATCTTCAGGTCTACAGTGTTCAGAATAATTGTTTAAACAAATTTATTCTAAGTTTGCAGTAGAAAAAGAGACCAACTTTCATTTATTCATACCTCAAAATCCAAGAAGCTTAGCAAGTGATAAAACAAAAGGAAAGAATTACACACAGGTTTTATAATGGTGTGGACACCATGCCCCCTGGTGACCCCACCATTCACTCTAGTTCTTCTTATCTCAAGAGTTATGATTAAGGTCTTTTAAAAGCTAGGCTAAAAAGATCTCAAGCATGGGAACATAGAGTTTTAAAGTTATGGTTATGACATCCACAAGGCAGGAATAAAGGGCATGTCGAAACTAAGGTATGGTTTTTTTTTTATCTATAAGGATATGTTGGTTAAAAAGCTGGTGTAAAGCAATGTTCTTCAAACCAAAGGGATTTTAAACCAAAATATGGCGGAATGGTGCCAACCCTTGGTAACACGAAGCTTGTAATGTTTACTTCAGCGCATCCTCTAGGAGTTACACTTAAAAGTGTTGACCCCTTGTAAATAAAATCGATGTCTCCAACTATATGAAAGGGCTGCAAGATCAAGGTAATAGCGGGCGACAAATGTAAAGGCTTGTGAAGATGCCAAGTGTGAGTTCCTTCGAGACCATTCCAAAACCTAATTCTCGGCTATGTCCAAAGCATTCTTTGATCGGTTGGAAGTGGAGATGTGGATCTCGGCTGCCTCTGGTCTGCACAACGTGCTAGGGTTTGGAAGAAGTTACTTCCCGTGCTGCCGCCGCGAACCTCTCAGGTATGGACTACCCTCCCCTATCACAGTTTGCAATTAAACCTCGCGTAACAGTTTTCAAGTTCTTGTTGAGTTTTTTTGCATACCTTTAAACTTGGTTTGACTATTGCTTTGCATATAAATTTTGATAGGTATGCCCACGACGTGGATAGGGGCATTGGATGAAGAGGGTTGCAACCAACCCGGGTAAGATCAATGGCATTTGTCTCCTTGCTCAGTAGTGTGTTGGCCCTTTTTAAGAGGATGTGGTTCCAAACTATGGTGGTTGTGCAACGTTTGCAGCTGGCCAAGGCTTTCGCTTGGGAAATGCTCGAGCCCTAACCTATGGGTTATTTTGCTGAGGATGAAGAGCCTCTAGTTTTTTTTTTCAACCCTTTGGGGAATTACCGTAATGTCTTCCTTTTGCAGCAAGAACTCATTGTCTTAACGTTGACTATGATTCGAAAACTCTGCATGAACATTTAAATAAAAATATTCGGTGGTTCAAATCTCTGTGTTCATGGTGTAATTTAAGCAATGCTTTGTCTTCAAGTGTGCAAGATACATGAATAACTCTTTTTGTACAAATTTGTGAAACCCTCAATTTAATTGAAATGTTAATGCCGAAGGAATCCACAACATGTGCGTGGTTGGAGTGGTAATCATGGTCCAAGTGTTGAACTTCTTTTTACTTAGTAGTCTTGCTTTGGTCGTCACCTCCCATGCCTGCTGGCAGGGTTGGCCGTATGGGAAAAACTGGGTGAAATGTTCTTCTTCCCAAACCCGTAGCTAGGGTCTCCATGCAAGGGTTTTGTTTTATGTTTCGAAGGAAGTGGATGTGTCTTCAACTGCTTCTCCCTACGCAGCTATGCTGCGACTTAGGCAGGGAACTTCGTAGCCTAAACGGGGATAATTGTATTCAAAAGTTGTAAGATTTAGGTCTAGGGTTAAGCCTTACCAAAGAAAAATCTGGGAGTTCCTTATTTACAGTCCCAAGTCGTGAGCGTAACTAGTCCAACTCTGAGTTTTCTAAGAGATTTTGGGTTGGGATATTCCCTTCTAGGTTAAAAAAGGATGAAAAGAAATATCCACATAATATTCGTACATTTATTTCCTTCTATTTGCAGCTGTTTAAAAAAAAAGAAATATGCAAGAATAAAATTTGTGTATGTGTATCGAATGCATGTAAACAAAAACCATATCTAATTGCAATACTTTTAAATATTTGATAACTCATGCTTTCTGTTTATTCCGTAATAATGTCTATATGCAACTTCGTTTTCATATAGGATTGTATTTCTCTTGCAGTGGCATAGTAAAAATACCAAAAATCATATAATATGATCTGTAGTGGTTAAAAGGAGATTTATGTATACATTGAACTAATTTGCATGTACTTTTGTTCATCTCTACTGTACATTCCTAGCTGAACTTTTTGTATCAGACATAGTAGCGATAAAGGAATTTATATGCAGACTAGAATTTTATTTCTGAAAATAAGCTTGTTGTAGGTACTCCTATATTTATTTCCCGTAACTTTGTCTATTTCCTTAGCATAGCTCAACCTGAATCCTACAAGGAAATAAGACTTACCTACACAGTAGGATGGAATGACACATGGTATAGTTAAGTATCTACAACCACAAGTGCTGCAGATTGATTTATACCTTATGTTGCAGCTGAAATAAAAGTAGGCGTATATATATATATATATATTGGATGTTATTCTTGAAGCTGTCAAAACCATATGCATATCTTATCTGTAAACAACTAGGTATGTTGACTTCTACATGAAAATAGTATACTTATGTCTGCATAAACGCTTATATTCCCAATATTTCTTTCTGGATATTTTCTATCTCTTACCAACAGAGAATACCTTACTGGAATACACCATTCTATGGATGGCAGAAAAGAAAATACAGGTAGACATATAAAACAAACCTAATAAAATTTCCTAACTAGTTTAAATCTAATCTACTGCATAGTCTGGTTTTAAAAACGGTCTTAAAGATGGATAAACATACACAATGCATAGATAAAAACAGAACCTGTGACTGTAATAGGGTGGCAAACACCCAAGGGATGCTGTTCCTCCCAACCTTCTCCTGTAGAGCATCCAAGCTGCTTGCCCTCCAGGACCCCCGAGCCTGTCCACTAAACCACCAGGAGAAAGAATCTGGTAGGATTCTGACAATATCTAAAACTTCAGAAATCAATGAGACTTGCTGCTATAACTATGTGTTGCACTCTGCACAATAACCATTAGGCTTACTGCTGCAATCTTTCACTAGCTAACCCTTATGCAAACCTCCTGTGGGCTCAGTTCTAACACCACAAGGTAAACTTGTCTTCCTCTTGGAAAAATCGAACCTCTTGTTCAAGTTTGCTTCTCTTTTTAAAGAGTGCCTAGGTCTTTAGTGGGTCAATTTTGTCATTAATGAGCCAACTTCTCAGCCTCCACCTCTCTGGTGAGTCATGACCAAAATTATAGGGTAGTTGCCTGAAGCAACAGTTAGGAATTTCTTGCAGTTGTTGCCACTTGTCCATTGCCTCCAATACCAGATTCCATTCCTCCTTGTGGGCTAGTGGACACTCTTTAACAACCCCCTTGGGTGAGTGTATCCTATTTTTCTTTATTAAATAATAATATTTGTCCATTACAGTCATCCATGACCACACTTGGTCATTAAATACAAAAACTTTATAATAAAAGTTTAATGTAATATTTTCTCACAAAATAATTATTTGTCCAAATATTAGGGAGGTTACAATCACCCATTTCCTTTCACGATTGTTCACTCTTCTTCCCTTCCATTCTCATCTATTTGTTCCACCATTTAGCGCTAATATTTTACCTTCTTGTAGCTTGCTCAACCCTTTCTCAATATTCAAATCCTCCCCCATCATTGTATGCCTTCACCTTCCACGACTTGCCAACACCTCTCCCCCTAGCGTAGGTGTTTATTATACCATCAAGGTTGGATTAATTGGAAGAAATCCTTCATCCACTAACCAAAACTTGATCCACAATAGAATTTCCTGGACTAATATTCCTCGAGCGTTCCGCTTTAAATATGCGTATGCTTTCGAAAAATACTTATGATATTATGTAGTAAACTCTACTATTTATATGTTGATGATGTATTCCACCCGTAAGTTGACAACTCACACTAGCTAGTGATCCAACCTATGTAATGAAGGAGGGACTTGAGGAGTCCACCAGATAATTTTCTTGCATCAGTTCTCAAATTTTGGGGCTTCCCCAAGTATTTTTTGTTGATGTAATTGTAACTTCAGAATGTATTTCACCTATGTATATTGTATTCCTATAGAGATGTTATTATTCCTCTATACGGAAGTGTCGTCATTTATACTGTAAGTGTTGTAACTTATACTTGATGGGTTATTAGACCACCTTGATGGGGTCGGCCTTGTATGAGTCATGTGGGTAAAATGGTTATTAGACCACCCTAGTGGGGGTCGGCCCTGTTAGCATTATGTTATGTAGTTAATTTAAGCCCGACCTAGTAAAGGTTATTAGGCAAGTCAAGTCAAGTATAAATAGAGTGCGGGAGGCACTCTATTTGATCATTCACTTCTCACTCACACACTCATTGGAGAGTGGCGCACTAGTGGAGGAGGAGAAGCTGCTGCTAGGAGGATTGTCTCTTGTACTTGGGTTGTATCAATGCTCTATCTATCTCTGAGGAAGCTGCAGGGTTTTTCACCTTCTTGGTTTTCCTCGGTGAAACTCCGCGTCTCTTGTGTGCTTGCATTATTGTGTCCATGATTGATATGTTGTAGATATGCTGTACATGTTATTCTCTCAGTTAATATACTAGATCATATTGAAATTTCTGAAAAACTAACATGGTATCAAAGCTAGCCTGAAAGAAGGCATGGTATGGCATTTATGACACTTGTTGCACTTGCGAAGCTAGGGCTTGATATAGCAAAAACCAGTCATCGTAGCACTTTTGCTATAAATTCATTTTGGAAAAGTTTTAGAATCGAAAAATATTACAGGTCGAAGATAAGATCCCCAAGTACCTTGTGTCCAAAGGAGAGCCTCTAATTCGTTTTACTTTTAAATTTATGATCTGTACAATATAGGGTTTCTGCCTCTTCCAGATCTCAGTCATAAACAGGTGACCTAGGAAAAAAGGTCACAACTTGGGATAGGAATCTCCAAATGAAATTTAGTAAAACTTGGAAGGAAGGGAACAGACTGTATGTTCACAGGTACGATTTTCAGAGGCCGAAATTGAACCAGTGACACGTGGCACTCCATACAAGTTCTCTCTCCTGTTTTATCCCATAAATAGGTCACGTTGCGACACTTGGCATAAATCTCTCTCAGAGAATCCATTTGAGGTCATACCTATGGGGTTGGAAAGTTAACAGGTCAGGCTAGTGCAGGAAGAATTTTCCAACCTTGTATATCCAAATGTTCTGAGTTACACCAGAAACAATCAAGTGCATATTTCTGTCAAAACAGAATTGGATTTCGAGCACCTTCATTCATGGCTACGGGAATTTAGGGTTTCGGAGAAAGTTGGAATTTTTGTAATCAGAGACCACGGATGGATGCCTCTCATCAAAATCGAAATTTAGAGACCAAGATCAAATTTTTTGGTTGGGAAGAAGGCCGAGCTTGATCAAACCCTAGTTTGGGACTTTGATCGGAAAAGTGAAAAATTAGGGCTTCTGGAAAAATGGGAATTTTTGAAATCTGTGACCATAGCTGGAAGATCCTTGGAAAAATCGAAGTTTAGAGCTTTGTATCAAACTATTTGGTTGGGTGAAGCTCCGGGAAACTCAAACCCTAATTTAGGGTCCTCCCGAGTGAATCCATAAGATTGAAACGCAAATTTGAGGGGTGAAACTTTGCAGTTTTCAAATTATGAGTATACCAAGTTGATCGGCTCATCAAGGCACATCTCTCTATCCTTTCAGAAGTTTGAAATTCAAAGTTTGATTTTTTTAGGGTTTCCCTGACAAACCCTAATCCAGCTCCAGATCCAGTTTCTGCAAATCAAGTGGATTGGGTTAATCCTATAAGAGAATGGATTGGTCACCTGCATAAATGAAGAAGTTCCAGTTTCAGAGGGAGATGAGGCTAATGCCTTACATAAGAAGATTACAAGCAAACTCGACAGGTATGACTTACGGGTATGTTTCGAAATTTGTTCATGATTAAGTTTATGTTTGTCTTCATTAAGATTAGTACAATCTTGATTAATTTTAGACTTGTCGTATCACCTTAATAAAAATATGAATGCATGATAGAAGATATTCATTGATTAGGGTTTTGACACTTATGATTGTACTAATGCATTGTGGTGTTGTAAGAGGTTGATGTTGTCCTCTAACATGAAAGGTACATCAAGAAAGACAAATCATGTTCTAGTTCAAGAACATATGACCCCGGTGACATGAAGACAAGATTCATCCATTGTCATCGATCACATAGAAGATCTACTTACGAGGTATGTATAACTTGGTTCTATAATGGTTAACCTATGAGATATGCAGGTTACTATCACAAGTGTAATAAACCTAATTGGTTATTACAAATGTATTTATTATTAGATTATGATAATTAATTATTAATTATTAAATGACATGTCTATTCCCATTAGGCCATATTTAATATAGGCCATTCCTATTGTAAAATCATCAATTCAAATATAAATAAATATATATTATCAAATATGGTAATAATGTAAAGATGATTATTTACAAGTGGTATCAGAGCTTTAGGCTCTTGCTCGCTCTCAGCATTCATCCAGGGCATCTTCATTCCTTTCACTCTGCATCCCACATCACCCACTTTGCACGCCATTGCTTCTACACATTACTGCCATCGTCTCGTTCCACCTTTGTTGCCTCCTCCCCCATCACGAACCATCACTCCATGCCCACCTTATCTCCGTCTATCTTCGTTCAACCTCCCGTATACCATTCTTCTCCCCCCATTCTCCATCCTTAACTCGTTTCCCATGCCATCCCACCACATTTCTCTTCCACCAGCCCCGTGCTATCCTTCACCACTACTCCCAACTTCCTTTCCCCTCTGCGCAACTCCCTGCGTAGTTCTCTCGCCACCGCTGCCTACACTCTCCCAATACCACCACCATCCAGTTCCCTCCTCCTCCCATACTCCCCATCTCCCACTCTCCCCGGCCGTCGCCCACTCGTTGCTCCCTTCCATGCCGTGCTCACTCCTCCCGCACAGCTCCCATGCCTACCCTACTGCTAGCTTCCCACTGCCTCCTCCCTCCAGCTCCAACCCCAATCTCCGCGTTCCCCCACAACCTGCACGCCCCCCCCATTCACTCCTCCTCCTCACACCATCCCTCCACACCAACTCCATCCACCCTTGCGACCTGTGCCCTATGCGTGACCTGCCATCTCCACTTGATCCTCACGCTCTCACTCATTCATCCAAAGTTTTGCTCACCACACTAGCATGCCCTCAAACCAAGGCTGCTTTCCACCGTGGCCTAGGGTTAAAACCCTAATCCATAAAAATAATAATAATAATAATTATTATTATTATTATATTTTGAATATTAATAATTATTACTTAAACCTTCAAGCTATTGAAATTATATTTATAATATTATTATTAATTTTTAATAATAATTATCATTATTATTTTTCAATAGTTAAAATTTTAAATTCCTTTGGAATATTTTTAAGTGGAACCACTATGTTCCCATCATTTAATAAGATCATTATTATCCCATTCCACAAACCTAAAAGAGATAAAAGAATTGAAGTCGAAGATATAAAAAATATCGAGGCTAAAGAAATAAAAAGAAACCAACATGAAGAAATAAAAAGCGGATATGAAGACATTATCAAATTAGTTAAGGAATTGAAGTTGACGATAACACAATGTCAAGAAAAAGGTATAGTGACTTTCGAATTCCTTGGTCAAGAAGAGTTGAATACTGTATCTACACCCATGTTAGAAGAAGGGAATCCTATCATAAAGGAACAAGCTATGTTGACTCCCGAGTTCTCAGGTCAAGCAGAGCTGGGGTTTGCATCAACATTCACGACAGAAGAAGGGACTATGACCAGAAAAGAAGAATTTATTACGACTTCCGAGTTCTCAGGTCAAGAAGTGTTGGGATCTACACCCACGACAAAAAAAGTAACTATGACTCTCGATTTACCAAGTCAAGTGGAACAAGGGACTACTGCGACTCGTATGTATTCAAGTAGGGATGAATATAAAATCGCTACTACCTCCAGGAAGGAAAGGAAGCCTGGCCGACCGACTTCTTATACCCCCCCTCACAAAACATCCATACCACCAAACACCGAGTGGGATAAGAAAAGACATCCCAAATATAAACCTCAAAATGCGATACCTAGTAAGAAGTATGCATGCCTACCGGAAGTTCGTTGTGGCTTCTTACAAGGTAGGGAAGTAAGGCACATTAACACGCCAGCTAAAAAACCTATAAAATTGTCTAGTAAAACTCCAGAACAAGGACTTGTTAAGGAAGTTGATGATAAGGACGATAAAATAGAAGAGGTAGACGACAAGGATATGAAAGATCAAGATGATATTGACAATCACAATGTCAATATCAATTGTAAAGAAAATGATGATGTCGTAGAAGTCAATGAAGTCAATAAAGTCAAAGTTAACAGTAATTATGAGAGAATTGAAGTTGTAGAATGATACAGTGATGAAAATATAAAAACTAAAAAGGATCCTAGTAAAGAAGGAAACTTTGAAGATAACGCGACACTTGAAAAAGCAAAGGTTCTACAAATTGTCGCAAGTCAAGATATTCGAGAATCTCAAGATGGAAAGGATCCGAGGGAGCAACTAACGACAAACTTGTCAGACAAAGAAGTAAGTACATTACTAATAGTTTCCCCTACAGATAAGAAAACCATATCAAAACATGCAGAATTATCAAAGATCCACATAAAATTAGAAGAGCAAAGGAACACCGTCAGATTAGCAGATCCGAAATATACGTCGATTAGTTGTTACGCGTTCATCTACAGAATCATAAGCATGATAAGATTTGAATGGAAATGCGACCAATTATTTCAAGAACTACTAAACAGTGGCACTGTTATTCGTGGCAAGAATTCTAGCTGCAACACGCTCATAGAAGATTCGTGGACGAATCTTTTCAGAGCAGAAACCTAATTGGTTATTACGAATGTATTTATTATTAGATTAGGATAATTAATTAATTAATCTTAAATGACATGTCTATTGATCAATAGACATGTCTATTCCCGTAGGTCTATATTTAATATCGGCCATTCCTATGTAATAATCATCATTCAATTATAAAAATATATATATATATTATCTATTAAGATAATCATGTAAGGCCTGTGCCTTACAAGTGGTATCAGAGCTTTAAGCTCTTGGTGCTCACACTCAACTCCTTCGGTTCCGCTCCTCTAACCCCATAACACACTCATCTTCCATCTTCATCTCCTCCACCATAAGTTCTGCTCCTCTAACCCCATAACACACTCATCTGCCATCTTCATCTCCTCCACCATACTTCTCAATCTCCTCACCTCCACACTCCTTGCCACTCCACGCTCATACCTGCTCCTCTACATCTTTCCCTAGCCTCCACGCCCACCAACTCTCATCCACTTGCGCCCTTGCATATCCTCCACACCCCTCCACATCCTCTCCGTGCCACTCAAATCCCTTTCTCTCCCATTCCTGCATATCCTCTCTTTTACTCCATCACACTCCACGCGCCATTCCCTTCCTCCTTCCACGCTGCTCCTCGGCTCCACTCCACACTCACACCCCCCCCTGATCTCTCCCCTGTCCACTCGTCCTGATCGCACCATCCTATAACTTCGACTCCCTCCTGCGCTCACACCCAAATCACCCCACGCTCGCCTTCCCTTTCCACCATTGCATCACTTTTCAGTGATCGATGTTTCCTCACTCCCCTAGCTCATTGCACCACTTCCCCTTCCCGCTTCTGTTCGTCCGACACTGCGATCCTATTCAAACGCTGCAATCCACCCAACCTGCATCCACCTCCACCACCACTTCCACCACAGCTTGTGTCCTCCTGCATCCTGTTCCCACGCTACTTCCACACCAGTCGCTTGCACTCACACCTCCTTCCACGCAGCCTCCCCATTTCCATCCTCTCATCACCATCCCATCATTCCCATCCATTACCTTTTCCTACGCCCCCCACCCCTTGCAATCTCCAAGCTCTATCCACCATCTCGCCAACCTTCCTCGTCATCTACACTAGTTCACCTCAAGCACTCCCTCCATTACTTCTATTCACCAAAAACCCTACATATCAGTTCAAAAATAAAAATAATATAGTATTATAATAATAATAATAATACCAATTATTATTAGTAGTATAATACTTATTTATTTATTTTTCTACACCATTGAAAGTATATAATAGTAAAGACTATTATTTTTATAATAACACTCATTGTTATTATTAATTTTGATTACTATTCTAAACAAAAATTATTATTATTGTTAATAATAATTATTATCATTTAAAATTGTAAACATTACACTTATTATAAAAATAAATAAAAATCAAATTTTTGAATATTTTTACAAGTTGCAATCATTATGTCTCCCTCTTTTAATAAGATCATTATTAGCCCATTCCACAAACCTAAAAGAGATGAAAGAATTGAAGTCGAAGATATAAAAATGATCGAGGCTAAAGAAATAAAAAGAAACCAACATGAAGAAATACAAAGCGGATATGAAGACATTATCAAATTAGTTAAGGAATTGAAGTTGATGATAACACAACGTCAAGAAGAAGCTATAGTGACTTCTGAATTCCTAGGTCAAGAAGAGCTGGAAACTGCATCTACACCCATGTCAAAATAAGGGACTCCTATCATAAAGGAACAAGCTATGTCAACTTCCGAGCTCTCAGGTCAAGCAGAGATGGGGTCTGCATCAACACTCACGACAGAAGAAGGGACTACAACTAGAAAAGAAGAAGCTATTACGACTTACGATTTCTTAGGTCAAGGAGTGCTGGGATCTACACCCACGACATAAAAAGTAATTGTGACTCTTGAGTTACCAAGTCAAGAGGAACAAGGGACTACTGTGACTCCTACGTATTCAAGTAGGGAAGAATATAAGGTCGCTAATACCCCCACGAAAGAAGGGAAACCATGCCGACCGCCTCCTTATATCCCTCCTCACAAAATATCCAGGACATCAGACACCAAGAGGGATAAGAAAATACATCCCAATGTCAAACCTCAAAATGCGATACTCAGTCAAAAATATGCACGCCTTCCGGAATTTTGTTGCAGTTTCTTACAAGGTATGGAAGTAAGTCATATTAATGCACCAATCGAAAAGTCTATAAGAATGTCCAGTGGTACTCAAGGACAAACCAGAGACCATGTTGGGATTCCCAGTCAAAGCAAAGTACATGATAAGGAAGACGATGACAAAGACAATGAAATATAAGTTGTAGAAGACAAGGATATGGAAGATCAAGATGATATTGACAATCACAATGTCAATATCAATTGTAAAGAAAATAATGATGTCGTAAAAATCAAGGAAGTCAATAAAACCAATGTTAACAACAATTATGAGAGAATTAAAGTTGTAGAACGATACAATGATGAAAATATAAAAACTAAAAATGATCTTAGTAAAGAAGGAAACTTCGAAGATAAGGCGACACTTGAAAAGGAAAAAGTTCTACAAATTGTTGCAAGTCAAGATATTCGAGAATCTCAAGATGGAAAGGATCCTAGGGAACAACTAATGACAAACTTGTCAGACAAAGAAGTAAGTACATTACTAATAGTTGCCTCTACAGATAAGAAAACTATATCAAAACATGCTGAATTATCAAAGATCCACATAAAATTAGAAGAGCAAAGGAACACCGTTAGATTAACAGATCCGAAATATATGCTGATTACTTGTTATACGTTCATCTACAGAATCATAAGCATGATAAGATTTGAATGGAAATGTGACTAATTATTCCAAGAACTGCTAAACCGTGGCACAATTATTTGTGGCAAGAATTCTAGCTGTAGCACGCTCGTAGAAGATTTGTGGTCGAATCTTTTCAGAGAGGGATGACTTGTAATAAACCTAATTGGTTATTACAAATGTATTTATTATTAGATTATGATAATTAATTATTAATTATTAAATGACATGTATAATCCCGTTAGGCCATATTTAATATAAGCCATTCCTATTGTAAAATCATCAATTCAAATATAAATAAATATATATTATCAAATATGATAATAATGTAAATATGATTCTTTACAACAAGTCATTGAAGAGAACAAGAAGACATCATGTGGGTATGTTAGACATAACCAGCTAACATATTAATCCAGGTATATTTTTCCTATATCAAGTTAGAATCCTACCTTGTGATAGGATCTCTTATATAAGTATACTTGGTATGATTGATAATGATTATTCATGAAGTTATAGGTTTGAGTAATCATGGGTTTAGGCATATTATGATTCTTACTTTGATTGATGATATGACTAACCAAAAAAGTCATATGGTCAAATAGGAATATGCATGAGTAAAAGAATTGTGATAAATTATCTGTGTATGAAATGATCTTGACTGTACATGTTTAAGATTACTTAGAATCATAATGTTTTTGATAGTATTAAGATTATACTAATGAATGTATGTATGAGACCCCAAGGATAACACAATGATGATACTAGTAAGTATGCATAGTGATCGAGGATGGATATAAGTTCAAAGATAGGTAATCCAGGAAGCAAAGATCAAGAGGGAGCACACTCCAGTAGTTCCTGCAAGGAAGCAAATATTGAGAGGGAGTCCACCCTACAACCAAACAAAGATAAGTATTTGAATTGTCATTTCTTGCATACTTGTTTGTTTAAATAATATTTCTCAATGATGTATATGCTTATGTTCCTAGACTTAGGGTGTGTATTATGCATATTAGAATAATTGCATTAATGAACAGTATACTACTAATATGCATGTGATGGGTAAGTGGCCTATGGCATTGTACAACATTCCATTGCTACTTATCTAGAATGAAACCTCTTTGCTGACATGTTGGGAGTTGTGCACACTCTTAACAATGTTCTAGTAGAGATTGGAAGGCATCTAGAAAGTTACGGGATATGGATAAATGTTGTATTGAAGCATTGGATAAAATAATTACATGAATGTATGACATATTTCTTTATGTGCAAGAATTTGTTCTGAAAACTATGAGATGTTTCTAATCATGCAATTTAACTTGCTTTGTAGGAAAGATCGTATACCATCACCTACAAAAGAAGGACTACAACATTTGTTCCAGCAACAAAGCTATCTATTGAAGATATTGAAGTTCCCAGGATCCGGGATGAAGTAATGGAAGAATACCATGATCCGTTGATCATGAAGAATGATGTTTGGGATGTGGTCCCAAGACCTGAAGGGAAGTCTGTTGTGACTTCCAAGTGGATCTATAAGATCAAACAGGCTGCAAATGGTAGAATAGAGAAATACAAAGCGAGGTTTGTAGCTCGTGGCTTCTCCCAGAAAGAAGGGATTGATTATGAAGAGACTTTTGCTCCTGTGGCCAGATACACTTCCATTAGATCAGTACTTGCTCTGGCTGCAGTGATGAAATGGAAGATATACCAGATGGATGTCAAGACAGCTTTCTTGAATGGTGTAGTCGAGGAGGAAGTGTATGTGGAGAAGCCACTTAGTTTTGAGACACATGACAGGGAGTCATATGTGTGCAGGTTGAATAAATCCTTGTATGGATTGAAGCAAGCTCCTAGTACTTGGTATGGTAGGATAGACAACTCTCTATCCAGTTTAGGCTTTACCAAGAGTAAAGCGGATTCCAACCTTTACTACAAGGTTGAGTAAGGCAATCCAGTGATACTACTTCTGTATGTGGATGACCTGTTTGTTACAGGTGAGGATAGATTGATTGCTGATACTAAGAGGAAGGTTGCTGTCAAGTTCGAGATGAAGGACTTGGGGATGATGCACTACTTTCTAGGCATGGAGGTGTGGCAGAGCACATATGGAATCTTCCTTGGACAAGGGAAGTATGCAGTAGAGATCTTGAAGAGGTTCAGGATGATGGACTGCAAGGCCATGGCCACACCTATGGCATCAAACCTGAAGCTTCTGTGTGATGCTTCATCTGAGCCAGTTGATGCCACGGTGTATCGTCAGATGATTGGGTCCTTGATGTACCTGACGAACACAAGACCAGATATTTTCTTCACTGTGAACATATTGAGCTAGTTCCTGACGGATCCCAGAGGTGTTCACTTGGTTGCTATAAAGCATATTCTGAGGTACCTGGAGGGTACAATTTGACTATGGGATCAAGTATGATGCGAATCAAAATTTTAACCTGCAGGGTTATGTTGATTCAGACTGGGAAGGAAGTGCTGCAGATAGGAAGAGCACTTCTGGGTGTTGCTTCAATATGGGATCAGGTGTGATCTCTTGGTTTAGCAGGAAGCAGTCCTACGTAGCACTGAGTACATCCGAAGCAGAGTATGTTGCAGCTTGTTCGGCTAGTTGTGAGGTAGTATGGCTCTGTAAGGTACTGTATGAGTTATTTGATCTCCGGTTGGAGGCTACTGGTGTCTTTTGTGACAACCAGAGTTGTGTGAAGCTATCTGAGAACCTGGTGTTCCATGACAGGTCAAAGCACATTGAGATCAAATATCCCTATATCAGGGATATGGTGCAGAGAGGAGCAGTGAAGCTACTGTATGTTGCGACGTACAAGAAGATAGCCGATGTGTTGACCAAGCCGCTGGCCAGAGTGAAGTTTGAATACTTCAGAGAGAGGCTTGGTGTTCTCCAGATTGACGACACTTCGAGGAAGAAGTGATGGAAACATTTGCAGGAGCCATTCCAAGCATGGTGAGAGGAGGATCCTTCCCATGGCTGTGGATATAAGTGTTATGTGATGAGCATCAGGATGATGCTCCAGTTAGTGCTCTATATGAATCATGTTGGATGCTTGTTATGATCAATTGGATCATGTATATGTATATGCATCATGTTGGATGCTGGATATGATCAGTTGGATCATGTATATGTATATGCATCATGTTGGATGCTTGTTATGATCAGTTGGATCATGTATATGTATATGCATCGTGTTGGATGCTGGATATGATCAGTTGGATCATGTATTTGTATATGTATTAGGTGGATACATTGTATGATCAGGTAGAACATGTATGATGATATGTATCAAGTAGATACATTGTATGATCAGGTAGATCATGTATGATGATATGTATCAGGTAGATACATTGTATGATCAGGTAGATCATGTATGATGATATGCATCAGGTAGATACTTGGTATGCATCAGGTGGATGCACTGTATGATCAGGATGTTCATGGATGATGAACTTCAGGATGTTGCTCCAGATGATATGTATTAGGATGATGCTATGATGATGATCAGGATGATCATGTGATGATGTACATTAGGATGATGTATGGTGAGTATCAGATTGATACTCTGTGGCCATGGACAGGTTGTGTAGATGAGCATATAAGTAGACCTGGGAGATCCGATAGGTTGGGCTATGTACCCATAATAATTCCTGGGATTCTCTTTCGAGGCATTGCTCTGGGAGGACATATACGTAGACTTGGGAGATCCGACAGGTAGATTTGTGTGCTCATAACAGCCTGGGATTCTCTTTCGAGGCATTGTCCTATGGCATATAAGTAGACCTAGGAGATCTAATAGGTTGGGTTGTGTGCCCGTAATAAGTCCTGGGATTCTCTTTCGAGGCATTGCCATGACCACATGTAATAAGTCCTGGATATTTGTACAGGTTGTGCTAGTCACATAAAAGGCCTCAGATGCTCTTTAGAGTTCTTGATTGACACTCTTTTAAGGTTTTGTGGTGGGGTCACATGTAATACGTCCTAGACATCCGGACAGGTTGTGCTAGTCACATAAAAGGCCTCAGATGCTCTTTAGAGTTCTTGCTATGCTAGACACTCTTTTAAGGTTTTGTGACAGTCACATGTAAGTGGACCTGGGAGATCTTGTCGGTCGTGCTTTGGCACATAAATGGTCCTGGGATACTCTTTCGAGGCATTGTGACGCACGTAATAAGTCCTGAGGATTCCACAGTATGGCCAGTGATGATGAAGACCTGTAGGTGGTGGGCCTACATCCAGCATAAAAAAGGGCTGGCTCTGTAGAACTTCCTATGAAGAGTAGATTGGATATTGATTGAGATAGCAGCAGCAGTGACGATGACGATGATTCAATGTCGATGATCCAGTGATGATGATCCAGAGAAGAAGACTTGTGCTAGAAGACCTGTGTCAAGAAATACCTTCCTAGTTAAGAGGGAGTGTTGATGTAATTGAAACTTTAGAATGTATTTCACCTATGTATATTGTATTCCTATAGAGATGTTATTATTCCTCTATACGGAAGTGTTTGTATTCCTATAGAGATGTTATTATTCCTCCATATGGAAGTGTTTTCATTTATACTGTAAGTGTCGTAACTTATACTTGATGGGTTATTAGACCACCTTGATGGGGTCGGCCTTGTATGAGTCATGTGGGTAAAAAGGTTATTAGACCACCCTAGTGGGGGTCGGACCTATTAGCATTATGTTATGTGGTTAAGTTAAGGCCGACCTAGTAAAGGTTATTAGGCAAGTCAAGTCAAGTGTAAATAGGGTGCGGGAGGCACTCTATTTGATCATTCACTTCTCACTCACACACTCATTGGATAGTGGCGCACTAGTGGAGGAGGAGAAGCTGCTCTTAGGAGGACTATCTCTTGTACTTGGGTTGTATCATTGCTCTATCTATCTCTGAGGAAGTTGTGGGGTTTTTCACCTTCTTGGTTTTCCCCAGTGAAACTCTATGTCTCTTGTGTGCTTGCATTATTGTGTCCATGATTGATATGTTGTAGATATGTTGTACATAATATTCTCTCAGTTAAGATCCTAGATCAGATTGAAATTTATGAAAAACTAACATTTTTATCCACTTATATAGGCTTATAGGAAATTCACAGTAGAAAAGCTCATACTAATCCAATAAAGGTCCATCATACAACACAAACTCCTTACACATCCCTGGATTCAATTTTTGCAAGTGGAATTCTCACAGACAATGTCTTTGAACCGATTTTCCCAACAATATTGGATATGGTACTTATAGATCCCCTTGTCCATTCTACTAGTACTTCCCTGTGTGGAAACCTATCTCGACAATAGAACCATTTGTTGACACAAATTTAAATACCAAGGTTCTACACAAAATCCAACAAAGGCTCATTGTAGTCTAGATGCACTAGCATTTTTTATCTCCTCAAAAGAGAAGAAAATATCACCCAAATTATATCCAAGACCAACATTAAATGAGGGAAATGCTAGTGAACAAACAAGGACAGAATTTTAGAGTTCACTTTAGGCTCCTTAACTTAGATTGCGTAAGTATAAGAAACACTGTATAGAATTACATACCATGCATACACAAAATCTCTCAATCCTTTATGAGGTACACCCATAATCCAAGGTCCCATAAAGGTGATACCCTCAATTCTTATAATGAATAATTCCATGACGCTCATCTCTAAGCCCTAGTCCCATGTACGGGTTCTTGTTCTTACTCCCAAATGCTAACAAATGAAATCAATGAATGGTTGAGTGCTTTGCTTAATATGATCACCACAGTCAACATATATAAATCATAACATAGTTTACTCATAACACTCATTAGAAACATAACAAAAAAATTTGGGGAGGCACTTGAAACAAACATTCTTTATTATTCATTCTGCATCAAGAATATAGTTGAATCCAGCTTTACAATTTCTAGGGATAGATATTTTGCAACATATATCTCAACTACTTTACCCCTCCCTTTTTAGATAGAAAACAAATATAACTTTATACTCCAACCAACCCCATCCCCTATCCCTTCATGATATTTTATACATATTACAATGATTGGTTCTGACCGCATCAAGACAGTTACAAACCAATTACTCTTACTAAGATGCATTGATATCCATATTATCTTCCACCGTGTCTTAATGCGCAATTCTTCCTTTGTTGACTATACATCCATCTTTTGGGACCAAGTCTTCAAAATACGGGGCCCAACAAGTATAGATGGGAAAACCTAGAATCTTAAGAAGAATTTAGGATCTAAACCTATAAATCTATTTCTTATGCTTGGCCTTTGGGTCCACAAGCTTGGTGGTGACAATTGAGATGGAACTAGATGAAGGGATTCAAGAAGTATTTATTTGCTTATGGATACCATTGGTTGAACACTAATCTCGTACTTCATGTGAGTTTGAATAATTTATGGAGACTCGAGTCTAAACAAAATACTTGGATGTGTGAAAATCCTCATAGCAGATCTAAGAGCTGATGTATACCTCACGAGAAAGATTAAGCAGGAAAATAGAAGAAGAGTGCAGAATGGAGCAGCAGAACATAGATGCAATAGAAATCAGATAGAAGCATAATAACATCACACTAATTCATTAATCATAATATGAACAATAAATAATACAATGGAGAGGATTTGAATGCCAAGGTGGAAATTCGAATTAGCCTGCATGAACTGATCATCAGATCAGTAGAGTGTCATCAAAGCACAAGTAACCATCAACCATGTGTCACACTGAGTCTAACTGGGTGTAGTAGGTGTAACTGATGCATGGAGCACTGATGGAGAGCGCATGAGGATATAACTGGAGTCACGAGGAGCTAACTGGAGTCAAAATAGTCAATCTAGGCTCTCTTGAGGTCTATCAGAGTGTTTCAGTGAGTTAACTAGGCCATATGTCCTTAAATCAGGGAACATATCCATAAATCAAGGAACTAACTGAAGTGTCACTAGTGGTAGGTGAGAGAAGGTGCCTTTCACATGTGGTAGGTGAAAGGAGGGCGCATCATGCACTAAAAGGGCTAGAAATGAACAGAAAGAAGCTCTTGGGGCTAGCAAAATGGGGACTAGGTGCTGGAGGACACCATGTTGATGACTGGGATGCATGCAATTTGCATGCATGCATGCAATTTCATGACTGCATGAAAAAATGCATGCATGAATGAAATGCAAAATAATGGAAATGTTGTTAGGACTAGGATGGAGTATAGGAATATCCTAACAAGATGTACAAGGAGCTTAAAAGGCAAGTTTTTCATGGTCTCTAGTCCTCTATATCCTAGCTGTCAAGCAAATATTTAAATATGTTGGCATGCACCAACCTAAATGCCCCTTGTGTGAAAATATTGAAACTATGTAACTTCTATTTTTATTTTGTAAACAAGTTCTTACCTCTCCCATCTCCTAGAAGGAAACCCTTTTAGGGAATAAAATCCTATGGGTGATTGAGTTCAACACATCATGGAAGATTATTAGAGTGGGAGATTATTAGAGTGATTGATGCTTGTTTAAAAATGTGCAATTCCATATTTACTTGGCATGATGGTCCCCAATATGTGCCTAGCTACACTTGTAGATCCAAGTGAAAACATTGAAGGTGGAATTATAGGTGGTGCATCTGTGCTAGTTATTATACTTTTGGGTTGTGTCTCCTTGAATCATGAGTAGGGAATCCCCTATTATTCTCTCTCCAACCTACTTGGTCCAATCCTAAAAAATTATTGACATAAACCCTTGACACAACATTGCATGTGATGCTTGCAATCATTAGGATCAATTAAAAAGTTGACCCCCACTTATTGTTCATGATGTTCCTTGGTATGATACTTTCTTATTGTGCCTCTAGCCATCTCAAAACTAGAGCTACCTAGAAACAACTAGGGAAATGATGGTTGGGAGCTAATCAATAATGATTTTAATATTGCATCTAATGAATTGGGCCCACTTCCTAATAATAGAGGTCCTCCTAACATGGATGCAATTCTCTTCTTTTCCCAATATGATAATGCCTACTAGGACATTAACCTAGATACTCTTTGTAGATTTATTGTAATACTATAGTTATTAGATTGTATAGCCTTAATACCTCGAAGGGTTAGCTCAAGTGGTCATGAGTTAGACGTGAGATCTCTACCCTCAAAGTTAGAGAGGTCACAAGTATGACTCTCTTGATCTCCTTGGGGTTAGGCTTTGTTATCAGGGTTGATGATTTACCTTGTTTACCATCAATGAATCATGGGGAAGTACTTGGAGAGGTTTTGCAAAATTATTCCTTGGAAAAATAGATTATATATCTTTAATAACTAATATTATTTCCTTCATAAAGTTAGTTTTATTAATTATCAAATTCATATTCATAGTTTATTATTATTATTATAAAATAGTAAACTATTTTAATATTAATAAATATCCAAAACATTTATTTAATAAAAATATAGCCACTCCAATACTTAAAAATCCATTCCATGCCATACAATTGATTAATGTTCCTCCTTTGATTATGATCATTATTATCAACTAAGCATTTATACTTTAATTTTTGAAAATTATGAATATATGGGATATGTTGTTTGATTTAATACGTTGTTTTATGGGTTAATTGGTTAATTTTTATTTTGATTTATTATGTTGTTTTTTATGGATTAAATGGTCATATAATTTATTTTATTGAAAAATATTTGAAAGTTAAGTTTAATGTTTTTGTGGCTTGTACACTCCAAAACAAAGTGTTTTTCATCTTCTACATGATTTGTGTTACAAATTTTATATACATATTTTTTAGTAACAAGATATTTTAGATCTTATCCAATTCTCTATTTTGTTATAAAACTTTTTTTTTAACACAAGCGGGTAAGAGTTTTTTTTTTATATAAAAAAAGAGAGGAGAAACATAGTTACACAGTGTAAGAGCAGGCCTGCTCCCCAACCGTGGAGAACTACCATGACTCTACCTTCATCTTTGACAATTCTACATCTTTTTTGACAAAAATTAACGCTAGGAGACATATAAATTCGCATAAACTTCCCGAGAACTTTCAGACATAATCTTATATAGATTGCTGACGTCTTAGCGCTGAGATCCATATCAACTATTACAAAATACATTGCTTCCAAAAGACAGCGAGAATACACAACCTAACCAAAAAAAAGAGGGACCCAAAAAAACCTAGGGTGGTACCGATCCTGCATGCTAACTTCAGAACTCTGCTTCCTTGCCTCTAGCTTTGCCACCATGATTCTACATCTCCTGCTTCAGCTCCATTATCTCAATATGCATACAGTCGTCCTTTCCTTCAATTCTTTTGGAAATGCCGCGGACCACCCTGATTTGGGCATCCAGATTAATTGAACAAGGGAAACCATTATCCAAGACAGCAGCAAGACTATCCACTTTCTCATTGAGCTTGCTATTGCTTTCTCCGACCTCCAGATGAGCTTCCTGCTCCAAGGCTACCATATGCTGCAGGGCCTTTTTAATCTCTTAATTATTGTTTCTTAACACTCAGATTTGAGCATCCAATATTGTCAAGTGACCCTCGACCACATTGAGGGAGGCTACTAAGCCCTGTTTTTCACTAGAGCTACCACAAACGAACAAAGAATCCTGAACTTGTTCGCTACACTGCACACAAGCCGTGCCTTCCTGACCCCATGACATTGAGGGGAAACGCTTTCTGAAATTTGGAATTGTAGCACCACCATGTCGAGGGATAGTCTTCTTGCAGAGAAGACAGTTAAGACCAGAATCTGCCATCTTCGCAGGCACAAGGAAGCAGAATTGATGCCAACCTTCACAACACCCTTCTATAAATAACCACAAGCCTCGAGAGTCTACCAGAGTGAATGTTTGCATGCTTCCCATGTGGAATCCATGTGAAACAAACGTGCGACCGTCCCTCGTATAGAGGCCCCAAAGTGGGTTTAGGACTATGGCATAAAAATCAAATTCAAGCATTTGTTGCAATTTGTGATATCCAGGGATCCATCCTGGGAGTGGTCGTTTTTAAAAAAGGTGAAAACATGCTGATTCTTTCCCGGAGATAGGTCTTAACAGAGACAAGGAATCCAGTCCTTGTTTTTCACCTTGTGATTACTAACTAGAAAACCACGATCTAATCTTACTCCGTTGTTTTCCATCTCATCCGCCTCTTGATTATTGGTTCTCGTGATGTGAATGAAACTTATAGTTTTTAATTCGCTAACAAGACACTTAAGAAGACTGTGGACTTTAGATGCAGGACTCTTTCTGTTCATAATCACTTTCCTAGCATCCTTGATGACCAACATAGAATTGCCACAAACTACTAATTCGGTGAGGCCTTCCTCCCTTGCGATCTCTAGTCCTTTTGTTAGAGCTAACCATGTTGCATTGTTGTTTGTTCTTCTACCGATTCCCAATGCGTAGTCTTTCATCTTGTTTCCTTCAGAGTCGTAGAAGACTCCACCCACACCTGCCAGCCCAGGGTTTCCTTTTGAGGCTCCGTTGAAAAAGAGGGTGTTCCTCCCAATATTTTTTTCCAATTTTGAAGCTCCTCTACGCTCCTCTTGATATGCCAATTCTGAGTATTGGGTCTCATTAATGGAGGATCAAATAGAGGGAGGGGTTTGGAGATAAGAAGTTCAAGGCCCAAATTTTTTCTTCAATAACCAGGGGTTCCTTGTTAATATTCTTCATTACATGCACTAGTAAAGCTTCTACCCAAAGTGCTTTGGACGAGGCTAGGACTCGAGCTGGGGTGAAACTAGTCCCTTCAAAAATTTCCTTGTTCCTGTTTGTCCACAGCTTCCAACAAATAAAATTTGGAAAGGATTCCCAGGCTCTCTTGAAATCAGGCTTGTTGTGGAGGGATCCCATGTATTAATCCTTCCAGCTGGCAAATAGATCGTTCCAGTTTGTTGGCAAATTCACCATGAAGTTTAGATCAAAAAAATCCCCGTTCCAAACTTCCTAGGCAAATTTGCAATCCAAAAACAAATTCTCAACCGTTTCTTCAGAGGCTTTACTGCAAAGAATGCATCTCGCAGGCCCCTCTATCTTTCTTTTTTATAGATTCTTTGCAGTAAGAATTTTTCGGTGAGATAGAGTCTAGGTGAAAGCATTTATTTTTCGGTAGACTGTCTTTGCTCCACACTTTAGCCCATTTTTTGTCCTTTATGCTATTGTTGATGTCCATCATCTGGTAACCAACCTTGACTAAATAAGCTCCCGTCTTGCTCCAACCTCTTCTGTCATTCAAATGCTGGTGAAAAGGGGCTGCTCCATGTAGAAGTTCTAGAAGGGCATCGAATTCAGCTTGAAGATGGCTCGGGATCTCTAGATTAAGCCAACCCACCCATCTTCCCTTTTCGGTCCACACCAAGAGGTCATTTAAAGTAGAGATATTGGCTCGATCCATCCACTCTTTTAAATCAATGAAGTTCTGGAGGAAGTTGACAGGGGATCTTAGGTCTGGTCCTAACCTATCAACCCAAAGTTTGATCTTCTTACCATTACCAAGGATCTAGTATAAATGTTTTTACAGGATGGACACCGCCTTTTTGCATAGGTTCCATATGGGAGTGCCATTTTTAGATTGATCAATCCTCTCCACACATCTCTTTTTGTTCCCGTACATATATTTATTGCACATGATCTCTTTCCAGCAAGATTTCTTGCTTGTGATGACTCTCCAAAGGATTTTAGAGCCTAAGGCGAGATTCATAAGCGTGGGATCTCTAATTCTGGTGCCTCCGGTGATTTTTGGCCTACAAAATTTCTCCCAGCTCATCAAATGGAACTTCTTTGTTCTGTTGGACTTCCCTCCTTGCCACAGAAATCTTCGGAGCTCTTTCGTTATCTTCTGAATTACGCTCTTGGGAGATAAAGAGATAGAACTGGTGTAGATAGGGTAGGCAGAAAGAACAAAGTTGATCAAAACTAGTTTCCAACCAAGTTGAGCCACCTGAAACCCCACGAGGATATTTTGGCTTTGATCTTATCTATCAGGCCCTGCCAATCCGCAACCTTCTTATTCCCTTTGAAAATTGGGATTCCAAGATATATAAAATAATTACAAGAGGGACAACCATCAAAGCCTAGGATCCGAGCTATTTTGGCTATCATTCCTTTGGAGCAATTCCATCCATAAATTTTGGATTTCATTGAGTTGACTTTTCTGTGAAAGGCTTTGAGAAAGGTTGTTACTACACCTTTGAATCTTTCTGCTATGATTGTGGAAGCTCCTCCAAGCAATATTGTGTCATCTGCGAACTGAGCGTGGTTGACTGCTCTGACTTCTCTAGCAATCCTCAGTCCTTTTAGATCCCCCATCCCTTGAAGTTGATGAAGCTTCTGACTCAGGGATTCGGCCACCAAAAGATAGAGGAAGGGGGACATGGGGCACCCCCGCCTTAGGCCTCTAGTGGCTTGAAAGAAATTTGTAGGCCTACCATTAACAAGTGGGGCAATCCAAGGTTTGCTGATGCAAGCTTTTACCCATCTAACGAATCTGCTGGAGAAGCCGAATCTATTCATAATTTCAAATAAAAAGAAGTGGTTCACTCTATCGAAAGCATTTTCGATATCCAACTTTATTGCCATTCCTTGTTGTTTTCTTTCCATACTGGAGTGTATAGCCTCCTGTACAATGATAATATTGTCCAGTATTTGACGACCAATAATGAAACCTCCTTGGGATTCAGAAATGAGCTTGCCCATTATTTTTTTCATCCATGTAGCTATAATCTTCGAAAGAATCTTATAGGAGGTGTTGCAGAGAGAGATAGGCCTGAATCTTTATATAGAATTTGGATTGCTGTCTTTCGGAATGAATGCCAGAAAGGAGGAGTTGGTGTCTCCCCCAATTTTATCCTTCTTCGTAGTCCAATTTAGCATTCTCTTCAAATCCTCTTTAATGATGTCCTAGGAAGCTCTGAAGAACTTTATGGTAAAGTCGTCTGGCCCTGGAGCTTTGTCCAGATGAAGAGACCAAATAGCATCTCTAATTTTATATTCAATAATTGCTTTATCAAGCTCTCGATTATCAATTTTAGAGATGAGAGAAGGAATACCTGCAAGTAGATCTGCCTCAGCTTCCGGATTAGCCTCGTTGTTGTCTGTGTAGAGCTTCTAAAAATGCTCCAAAGCATGATTTTTTAGCTCCTCCTGACCAGCGATTCGATTTCCATTGTTGTCTTTCAACTCTTTGATCGAGTTGTAACTGAGCCAAGATCCTTTTCATGATTTAAAGTGGAGATAGTGATCTCGCTTTCTTCCATACTGTGATGAAGGGAAGCAAGTTCAGATTGAAGCGTTCGCTTGGTAGAGCCAGGATTTTTATACTTCGATTTGGACCAAGTTTTTAAATCAGCACGCATAGCCCGGAGTTTACATTCCCATATGTAACTAGGCGACCCATGAAAGGTGGATTTCCATGTGTTTTGAATTAAGTTTAAAATATCCCAATCATGCATCCATAAGGGGTTGAATCGAAATGGAATAGGCCCAAGAATTTGAGGAACAAAAATCGTCAGACAAATGGGCTTATGATCAGAGATGGCTGACGGGAGAGAAAACACAGCAAGAAGAAAGTGTTTTAGGAGGAAAGAGGAGCTTACTAGGAACCTATCCAATCTAGAAGCTATGTTTCCTATATGTTGGAGCCAAGGCCGCAGCTAGGGTAAAAGCTGCAAATTTTGAGGAAAAAGCACAAGTATGGAAGAGAAAGTGCTAAGTTTTGAATAAGCGCCAATTTTGGGACAGAAGAAGACGGTGCGCAGTACGATGCCAGATGGATAATCTCAGCGTAGATTACGGACCGGAAATCGCGGAGCTCGCGCGCACGTCAGAAGAGAATGAAGGTAGCCGAGAGGAAATCCCAGCTACCATAATGAATGAAGCAATGGAGTAGAGGGCTCAGCTACGCTCATTAAAGCTGAATACAGAAGTTATGGTTGCTCGGACCAAGGAGGAGCAACGGACTAAAGCATTGAAGGCGAAGGACAAAGCGCCCATACCCGTAAGATGCGCCGGAAATCATGGAGCCTGCAGGAAGCGGCGACATGACTGCAAGCAGCGCCTACAGTACACCTAGCCATGTGCGTGGTTAGGGTTTTTGGGGATTACTGCTGGGAAAGGCCCACAGTTTTGTAAAGGTGTGACCGCCATGGCCACCTATATATATGTATAATTGTGAAGGGTAGATGTTAGTTAGTTAGTCAGTTAGCTAGCTAATCAGTGAGCTGGTTAATTAGTGAGTCAGTCAGCTAAGCCTGAGAATGAGCTAGCTAAGGTAGTAGATACTGGATGTAAGAAGGATTGATCGAGTTGATCATCCTCTGTCACGATCTTGTTGATTGTTTTCTACCGTGTTGCTAGAAAACAGGAGTTAGAGCTGGTTAGCAGTGAAGCTAATCCTTGAGTTGCAGACAGTCAGAGTCGACGTCTGAACTATTGTAATCTCTGAAGAGGAAGAGACTAGATCGAGAGAAGGGCTCCCAGCTGTGTGCGTGGAGTTTCCTGGGAAGATCTAAGGCTGCAGCTGTGTGCGCAGCATATTGTATAAGTCTATCATTTTCTAGTTAATATAAGATACTCCCGTGGACGTGGATTTTCCCGTGGAGGTGGACTTCATATTTCTCGTTGTTGTAATGTTGTGATTGAAGTGATTGTCCGTTGTAGTCTACTAACAGCAAATACAGGCATGTTGCATTATCTTTATGAGTATGTTGAGTAAGTTCTTGGAGTTTCCTTGAGGATTATAATCGTTAAGGGTCGAAGGAATCAGTAAGACACGACGCCGCAGCGATAGGAGAACGCGTTGTTGCGACGGGCGCGCTAGCAAAGCGATGCTTAGAATTCCGGTGCAGAGGATAACAGGTCCTAGCGCAGGAGTGGAAGTACCGCGCAGCTAGACAGCTAAGCAGGAGCTTGAGCGTTGCCGCGCTCATAACTCAGAAGAGGGGTCAGACATTCGCCTTAGAGGAATCGTCAAGAAGGAAAGAACAGTCTTCGCGTCGCCTAGGTTAAGGAAACCTGATTCCTTAGCCTCCCCATAGCCACTTCGGGTGAGACCTCGAGCTGCCGCGCAGCTCGTTGCCGAGAGGACCAGTGCGCCAAGGGGGTTTGTTGCTGCGTTCATTAAAACCCGGGTCTGTCCAAAAAGCAGCCAACAAATGGTTCCGTTGCCTTGTGACTTGTTACTAGGAGACTTGCTATTTCTGCGACGTAGGAGATTGTTGCTGAAGCCAACAAATGGTTCCGTTGCCTTGTGACTTGTTACTATGAGACTTGCTATTTCTGCGACGTAGGAGATTGTTGCTGAAGCCAACAAATGGTTCTGTTGCCTTGAGACTTGCTCAGCTAACAAATGTGTTACTGGAATCCTACAGCTACAGAAATTCAGGAGTGGTTCGATTTAAAGGCTAACGAGTTCGCTGAACAAGAAAATAGAAGCTCTAGGCTCCAGACAGAAGAATGGTTGCAGAAGTATATCTATACTGACCTTCACGAAATTTTCTTTGTCACATTTGCACTTGAGTTACATGCTTGGATAGCCAAGTTAGCAGATACTAGACCCACTGCGCATATTGATCGACCAGTATTTGAAAGAGCAATTTCGCGAGCTGCGGAACACGCATGCTCACATCAGAAGTGCTCTAGACCTGTAGTTTGTGGAAATAAAGGGTCTTGCAGGAAGGATTGCGCAGACTCATGCGCCAGCATCTACTTCGCAGGCGCCACAAGTAATTCCAAGTACCGAGCGAGTTGAAGAACTCGTAGAAAGGCATACTGTCGTGCATATTCTGCCTACGAGCATGACACTTCCAGATCCGCTGGCTGCACTACAGGTAAGCGCCGTTGGGCCCGTTGAAATAAATTTGTCTCTAATTCCTATAGAGACTCTACAGCTAGTACATGAGAAAGTTTCTATTGAGCTGAGAGCTAGAGAGCTCTCTACCTTCCATGAAAACCAAAGACTGCAATCGCAGGAGATAGAGCTGAAGGCAAGCCATAAGAATATCTCCGAGAAGCTCGCACTTTATCAGGCGCAAGACATTGGCATAAGAAACGCAGTCGATGAGATTGCCCAGGAATTGCCGGCTTGCGAGATTCAACCAGACCTCCCTCTGGTTGAAAAAGTTCAAATTATTGGAGGAAGGGTGAAAACCCTGGAGCACAAAATAGTTGTTATGGCTGAGGGCCATAGAACCCAGATTGTCGAGCTGGAAGCTCGTGTTGCTGCGCAGTTTACAGATGATGTGCAGGAACAATTTGAAGCGTTGAGAAGAGCTTCCACACAAATGAAAGACAGAATACAGCAAGCTGAGAACCTGATGAGCCAAGCTATGGAATCTTGGACGGAGCTTGAGAAGCTCCCCTTTAAAGTTGGTCTTTTGGAACATGTGCAAGCCGCAGAACAGTCCCTAACTGTTCTGACTGAAGAAGCTAAGGCCTTAACAGGCTTACCAAAAATGAAGAAAATGAGTGAAGTGCGCAGAATGCAACAGCAACTGCACAAGCTTAGAACTAAAGATGAGAAGCTCACCAACAGCATTCATCCATTTATGGATGAGTATGCTGATATCGTTGGCCAAGTCGAGGCAAAAATCAAAGAAATTGTTGAATCTCAAGAGGTGATTGAGGCCATAACTAAAGAGGAAGCCACCGCAGAAACGGTGCAGACAGCTGTGGAGTGTGTCGATGAATTGGACCACGCTATTGCGCAGTGGAAGAAAACATTTGCAGAGACCCAAGCAAAAGCAGATGCGCAAGTAAAGCGACCACATGCTAGTGCGAGTGGCTCGAGGGCGAGCCACAAGTAAGTGTTAGGGGCTTGTTGGAGCCAAGGCCGCAGCTAGGGTAAAAGCTGCGAATTTTGAGGAAAAAGCACAAGTATGGAAGAGAAAGTGCTAAGTTTTGAATAAGCGCCAATTTTGGGACAGAAGAAGACGGTGCGCAGTACGGTGCCAGATGGATAATCTCAGCGTAGATTACAGACCGGAAATCGCAGAGCTCGCGCGCACATCAGAAGAGAATGAAGGTAGCCGAGAGGAAAGCCCAGCTACCATAATGAATGAAGCAATGGAGTAGAGGGCTCAGCTACCCTCATTAAAGCTAAATACAGAAGTTATGGTTGCTCGGACCAAGGAGGAGCAACGGACTAAAGCATTGAAGGCGAAGGACAAAGCGCCCATACCCGTAAGATGCGCAGGAAATCATGGAGCCTGCAGGAAGCGGCGACATGACTGCAAGCGGCGCCTACATTACACCTAGCCATGTGCGTGGTTAGGTTTTTTGGGGATTACTGCTGGGAAAGGCCCACAGTTTTGTAAAGGTGCGACCGCCATGGCCACCTATATATATGTATAATTGTGAAGGGTAGATGTTAGTTAGTTAGTCAGTTAGCTAGCTAATCAGTGAGCTGGTTAATTAGTGAGTCAGTCATCTAAGCCTGAGAATGAGCTAGCTAAGGTAGTAGATACTAGATGTAAGAAGGATTGATCGAGTTGATCATCCTCTGTCACGATCTTGTTGATTGTTTTCTACCGTGTTGCTAGAAAACAGGAGTTAGAGCTGGTTAGCAGTGAAGCTAATCCTTGAGTTGCAGACAGTCAGAGTCGACGTCTGAACTATTGTAATCTCTGAAGAGGAAGAGACTAGATCGAGAGAAGGGCTCCCAGATGTGTGCGTGGAGTTTCCTGGGAAGATCTAAGGCTGCAGCTGTGTGCGCAGCATATTGTATAAGTCTATCATTTTCTGGTTAATATAAGATACTCCCGTGGACGTGGATTTTCCCGTGGAGGTGGACTTCATATTTCTCGTTGTTGTAATGTTGTGATTGAAGTGATTGTCCATTGTAGTCTACTAACAGCAAATACAGGCATGTTGCATTATCTTTATGAGTATGTTGAGTAAGTTCTTGGAGTTTCCTTGAGGATTATAATCGTTAAGGGTCGAAGGAATCGGTAAGACACAACGCCGCAGCGATAGGAGAACGCGTTGTTGCGACGGGCGCGCTAGAAAAGCGACGCTTAGAATTCCGGTGCAGAGGATAACAGGTCCTAGCGCAGGAGTGGAAGTACCGCGCAGCTATACAGCTAAGCAGGAGCTTGAGCACTGCCGCGCTCATAGCTCAGAAGAGGGGTCAGACATTCGCCTTAGAGGAATCGTCGAGAAGGAAAGAATAGTCTTCGCGTCGCCTAGGTTAAGGAAACCTGATTCCTTAGCCTCCCCATAGCCACTTCGGGTGAGACCTCGAGCTGTCGCGCAGCTCGTTGCCGAGAGGGCCAGTGCGCCAAGGGGGTTTGTTGCTGCGTTCATTAAAACCCGGGTCTGTCCAAAAAGCAGCCAACACTATACCCGCTCTTCTATTACTCCATGTGAACTTTCCATTTTTCATTTCAATATCCAACAGATCTAATTCAAAAATTAAGTCCTCCATCTTTTCCCCGTAGGGGTCCCTAACCCTTGAGACACCACATTTTTCTTGTTGATTTTTTGTGGTGTTGAAGTCCCCCGCAATAATCACATCTTTTCCCTGTAGATCATCTTTTAATTTTGACAAATCATTCGAGAACAAATCTTTGTCCCTGTAATGCGTTGGTCCATAAACATTGCAAATATAAGTAGAGTGTTGATTGTATTTTTCCTGAATTTCAAGTAGAATCCAATGCTGACTTTCTTTATAAGATTTTATCAGGAAATTGCTAGAGAGAAATGTAGCAATGCCCTCATAGTCTCCTTTAGTGATTTGGGATTTTCCTTGGCTGTCCTTCCAAAGGTGACGTGAGAGCACTAAAGCCTCCACGTCTTGCATTTCATTTTTGTCTCCTGGAGTAGTAACAAGTCTGGTTTCTCATATTTTATCAAGTCCCTCACTGCTTCTACTTTGCTAGAACCTCCCAGACCCCTGCAATTCCAGGAGACAAGTTTCATCACTTCTTGTTAGATTGTGACCCTGCTCGAGGTTTTCCATCCAGTTTTTCCCCTCCCAAATTTTTGTCGATTTGGAGTAGCTTTGTTTCTCCTATGCTTTTTTTCCTTCCCAATTCCAATTCCCTTTTTGCTTCCTACTCCCGAAGATATCTCTACGATTTTCTTCCCCTCGTATTCGGAATTAGAAGAACATCCTACGGATCCAAATTTTCCTGGGATGACGAGGGTTCCAGGGAAAATATTTACGACACTACATTACTTTTTTTACCCTATCCGCCCAAGTGCCTCCAGGGGTCGACGTTCCTTCCATAACTACCCCTGTCGTTTCCTTATGAGGGGAAGATATGGGGGAATCAATGCGAATGTGTGCTGCTATTGCCTCTTGTTCTATCTCTGCGATAACCTAGGAAGGAATTTCCCCTTCCTCCATGGCCAATGTTTGAAATTGATTGTTGGTTGCTGCTTCTTTCTCTATCTGCCCCTTTTCTTTATGTTTCTCTGGATTTCGTCCAGTTGCTGCGGTAGTTGGATGAACAGTTTTCCTTACCCTCTTTGTTTGCTTCCAACCTTCTTTGTGGTCTTGTTCTTGAGTTTCAAGTGCGGCTTTTGGGCAATTTTTGACAAAATGGCCATACTCATGGCATTTCTTGCATTTAAAGGGTAGCTGCTCGTAGTCAACTTTCTGCATGTGTTCCCAACCCTCCATTTGCAAATTTACTACCTCAGGCAGACATTTTTCTAAGTCAACTTCCACACAAATTCGGGCGTAGGAGAACAACGGCCCTTTGGGATCTGCTTTGTCAATGAAAGTGCCGAGGGCGTTTCCTATAGCCTGCAAAGTTTCATCATTCCAGTAGTGAAGTGGAAGATGGGGGAGAAGACCCAAACTGGTACTGCTAAGGGAACATCTTTTTCCGGATCAAAGGAAAGGCTCCAACGATTTAGATAAAGGCCACGAGTTCTCATGAAGTAAGGTTTGCTTCTAAAAATGAGGTCTCTATCTATCTTGTGCTAAAAAATAAAGGTGAAGAAACCCTTACCACAAAAACAGTGTTGTAGACCCCCGAAAATCAAGGGCATCCAATTTTTGTTAATCCAAGCATCCATTGTTTTGGGTGAAGGCCAAATCCCACTGAAATGACCTATCAAGCCTCTCTCACTCAGAGCTAGGGCTTTCAGACGTGAAGCTGTAGATGTGATTTGGATCCGAGGTGCAATCGTTCGTTTAACAAAGGGATCAATGGAGGAGGGGGTCGTCGGTGGCGACGGAGTTGCAGCTACCAGCGCTTTGAAGGATTCATCGAGACAACGCCGGTTCTCTTCCAGATTCGGCTCCAAAGGAGGGTCCATCAGGGCACCCTCGCGGACGGGAGGAGCCTGATCTCCAGAGGCCAACACGCAGGGCGACGCAGGTTAGCAGGCAACCCTAACGGCATCCAGAGCTCACGATTTTTTGAATTTTTACTTATTACATACACTGTAATAATGCTTTTAGTCAATACTACTTTAACAATAAAATTATGATAAGTTTTAAAATTTTATATATTTTGTTATAAAACTTATGAGAATTTGTTTTTATATTTGCAATATTTATTTATTTCTTACACAAGTACAGTGAGGATGGAAATATAATTTTGATTTTTTAATTTTGGATTAATAATTTTTTCATAATAATTCAACTTTCTCCTATTCTCAATCTCTATATCTTCACATTATATTTTAAAACTTAATTATAATAATGTTTTTAACAATGTTAGCATCGACTTCTTTAATCCATTCACTTTAGGATCTTGAATGACTTTTATTAATGTTTGAAACAATGATCTAAGAAACGCTAAACTTACTTGAAATACAATAATTTAAAATATCATTATAAAATTTTAAATATTATATTTCAATAAAGAGATCATAATAATATTTTATTAAATACAATAAAAAATCATTTTAATTTTTTCTCTTAACATTTAAAATTATAATTTCTTAAAACATATTTATTTAAAAATATTTAGTGTTTTTTTTTAAATTTTTCCATATATTTAAGATTTTTTTTTTAATATTTAATTAATTTATATAAGGTTTATTCTCCATCAAGTCATTTCGATTCTCATTCTCATAAGTGTCCCTTGACTTATTGTACCATATGAGCATGTCCATGAAAAGATATATGATCGACTTTTAAATGATGGTAATCATAATCATGGATAAAATATAAAACATTTGTAATTCTTTTAAATATATTCAATTCATTTATTGTTTTTAGATATATTAACATATATTAGCACAATTGTCTCTCTAAGCATTTTCTATTAGAATTGCTTATCAATTTATTTTGCATTTGTATTGTTTCATCACATGGCACATTGTTATAATTAACAATTCCATACGATAGTTATGTCACGTTGATAAGCCTGTATTAGTTTAGAATATAATATAGATAAAGTCTTCAAGGGAAGGGTCAACTCCTTTCTCAACTTCATGTGAATCTCTCAAATTCTTACTTTATGTATAGCACGACTTTACTATTTTATAGAGTAAGGATTTGTACACTGAAAACGGTTAAGTTTTCCAAATTTGTTTCAAAGTGAATATATAATTTTTTTATTAATATGTAAATACAAGAAAGAAATTCAGTTGGGAGGAGTACTTATCTTTAGATTTGTTTTTTCCATTTATAGTCATATTTTCACTAAAATGTTTTCCATTTGGAGTCATATTTTCACTAAAAAGTTTAAATGCTTCTCAATAAAAGAAAGGAATTCCTTTATATATATATATATATTAAATTATTTTTTTTAATTTAATATTCTATTTTATTCTTAAAATCATTTAATTGTTTCTCGGACTTCTTTAGTTATAATGACCTCCATGAATCTAGTAGAATTTTTTTTTTTTTTTTCCTCCGCTGAAAATGCCAACACCTGTTATTCTTCTGAGAATCAAGGTATGGCTAGAATTACAATCATTACATAGAAAGTCGGCTCCCAAGGAGCAAGTGTCACAAAGCAAGATTTGAACCCGGGTGGGGAGGATAACAACATTCCTCCCAACCACCCGATCTACACTCAATTGTAGAATTATTATACAAGTGTAACGTTTTAAAAACAACAAAAAGATTATTAATCTTTATTTACAAGGGATTATAGAAATAATCCTTATTTGCCAGGGACTATAGAAATCGATTTTGCCAAGTTCCATTAACATGACAGAATTACACAACATTTTAACCTAAGTTTTTGCTGTACATTTTCCTTTCGACCAATCGGTTGTTTCGAGGATTTATTTGGCTTCGCATAAATAAATATTTTAATTTAATGTTCTATTTTATTCTTAAAATCGTTTAATTGTTTCTCGAACTTCTTTAGTTATAATGACCTCCATGAATCTAGTAGGATTATTATATAAGTGTAACGTTTTAAAAACAACAAAAAGATTATTAATCCTTATTTGCAAGGGATTATAGAAATAATCCTTATTTGCAAGGGACTATAGAAATCGATTTTGCCAAGTTCCATTAACATGATAGAATTACACAACATTTTAACCTAAGTTTTTGTTGTACATTTTCCTTTCGACTAATCGGTTGTTTCGAGGATTTATTTGGCCTCATATCGAAGCCAAGGCAGTGGGTGGCAAGCAGCTACATGATATAGGGAGTGTGGCAAGTTGGGAGTGAAGCCAAGGAAAATGGACAACGACAAAGTTTAGGCACCTCGAAGGAAATGGGATTTTGGTTTATTGGATAACAAACAGGGATAAAAAAGTAAAGTTTAAAACATAATGAACCATCTGCTACATAATCTGAAAACATCAAATTTATAAGATATATAAGGATAAAAACTAAAAGATGAAATGAATGATAAAAAATGGGAAACAAGTTTCAGTCATCAAAAGTACCAGCACAAGACAATAGACAATTCTTGTGTTGAAGAACAATAGATGGAAATCAGATATCTAAAAAGACATTTTAAACATCTATCTTGGAATGACATTCATATATTTGTATAGGCATGTACATAGAAAACATCCATGTAAATAAAAATTACAAATATCACTTCAAACAGAAATACTGAATATCAAAACAATAAGTAATTTGAAACTAGCTCCCAACAGTCTTTAACATTCATCAAAATATGGTATCCTCACATAAACATACTGATATAACCAGACAGTGAAATCCAAATATCTGTATTCTCGACCGTCATAAGTGTCTCCCTTACTTTAACAAAAAATATAAATTATATAGAGAAGAGGTCTATAACCGAACTATCTCCTGATCCATTTTTTCAGGACCTGAATATACCAAAAATAGAAAAAGAGTATCAAAATAATACACTTTAAACATGACATGTATCTTTTTAGAATTCAAAAGCAAACTAAAGTCTTCTTGCAGCATCTGCCAGCGCAGCTAATCCATCCAAGGCATGAGCCTTTTTCTGAAGTCTGTTGCATTCCTTTTGTATATCATTAAGTTTCCTTTCCAACTCCTCTTTGTCTTTGACCAATTGAACATTCTGCTCCTGTGTTATATTCCTTCTTTTTAGTGCTTCATCAGCTACTTGGAACAATTCTGAATAGTTCTTGTTCACCTCTTGCAAATCCAGCTTTAACATTTTGTTGGCTCTCATTAACCCATCATTTATCAGGTTTACATGTTCATTTTGGGTTTTAAACTGCTCCAATTCTCTCTTCTGCTTTTCTTTTTCCAACTCTTATATAATTTCATCTGAATACTTTTGTGTTTCGTTCATAACATTTTCCATACTAAAAACTGAACTTGAAGATTTCAGAACCTGAAGATTTTCCATTCTAATTGTAGAACTATCTTCTTCTTTATCATTTGAAAACAGAGATGTCATATTATTTTCCAATTCCTCCCGATCATAAGAACCATAAACACATGCTTTTGGAGTCAAATCTGGAATATCTCTCAAACTCTGATGAATATTGTCAAGAACTTGATTTAATGTTGCTTCCAAAGCTTTAGCTTTCTTATCTTCTTCATCTTCATCAGATGAATCTGGTATGCTAATAGTTTGGTCTTTCTTAATCTTTTTGTCCAATATGGCTCTCATGTTTAATCTCAGCTTATTGACAGGCCAAGTTCTAGGTCTTTGATATGCTAGTTCAATTGGAACTTCTACAGGACTTGAGGAGTTTTTTAATTCCTCATTAACACTGATTTTTTCTATCTCGTGATCAAGATCTTTCTGTGTAAGAATACCTTTTACTTCTTCACCATCCATTTTATTCGGTATGATTGCAGGTGTTTGAACAACTATATTTTCTTCAAAGGTTTTAGAACTAAACTGATCTCTTGCAGGTGTCTGGACAGTTATCTCTTCCTCATGGGCTTTAACACTAAACTGATTTCTTTCTTCTTCATCTTGAATCACATATGATACTTCAACGTTTTTCTTAACCAAAGGGGTTTTGATGCTTTTCTTCTTATTACTCTGTTCAGGTTCTTTAATTTCTATTTTGAAGCCTGACCAGAAGACAAAATGATCGCAAGTTCTATTATTCTTCTCTAATTCCTTATTTATAAGAAGCTTAATTAATCCATGGTGAAACACACTACAACTAGAAGACTCAGGATGATTTTGAATTCTTTTATCCATTTTGTTTAAGCTTCTCAGAAAATAATAAGGCAAATTGAGTTTCTTGATACCTGATATATGCTGAAGAAAATGCATGTGATACAAGTAAATTGTGGCAAGCCTCCCTTCACAAGTTACATACTTCTGAATGATCTGTAATACATTTCTCCAACACTCCAACAAGTAAATCCTCGGGATACCCTGACTCCAATCTGGATTTTTATGTGGAGGCAACAAGAATTCATTGACATCTTCATCAATTAGTTGTCCTTTGAACCAACGTTCACCTTCAGGAATGACTCCTATTGCCTGAGAGATGGATTCTTCAGTAACAGAGATTTCAAAGTCATAAAAAGTCACCACTATCCCTTTAAGATTTAGGGAAAAGTGCTTTGAAACTTTAGTATTATGGTCTATGATTCTCTCACATAGAGAAAACCAACCCATTTCTTTTAATTTCATTGTAGCAACTGGAAAATCTTTCTCCCATTCTGTGTTCTGAGGTTCTTTCCGCAACAAAATACCACTGGGACCACTTTTACATTTCATTTCTGAAGGCATGATCAAATTCGAAGCTATGGATCCAATACTGGATGCGGAATTTGCATAATGAAACATGAAACAAACCCTAAATGTAAAAACTTTCCGCCTTATACAACTTAGCAGGTACATAGCACTAAACTTTGATAATTTCCTTGAACTCGAGGCGGTCCTGTTCCCTGACAACTTGTAAAATATCGAGCCAAGTGTTATTCACCGAGCTTCATATCCTGCATTCAGCTCTCATGATATAATTTTATATTGGAATCTGCAGAAAATATAATTGCACAATCTGGCAGCGCACATGCAAATGCAAAAAATAACACTTGTTGCGAGATTGTATTAAACCCTAAAGCATCACATCAGAATCAAAGTTCATTATCAACCATTTTAGAATCAAAACTCATTCACTCATTATTCGAAGTGGAATTTTAACTATGGGAGCTCACTCAAACCACATTATTTTGACAAGTAAATCAAAAGATTAGAAGTAAACACGAGGGCTTCACTAGAAGGCAATATAATACCACGTTCATTCATATTGCGGTATTAAATATTCATGAAAACCTAAAAATTATATTGCTTATATATTAAGGGGCAAAGGGTTTTTTAATTTAATGTAACAATACAAAAATACTTTGGGGTCTTTTTTATATGGGCGGGCTGACAAATATCCGCCAAATGGAGATGGCGGGATCACGGACGGATGAGAAATCGGGTTGAGGCAAGGCTCAGGCTTACCAGTACGCAGGGAAATCGCATCTTGAGGCATGCTTGAGGCCAGGGGTTTCGTGGTGAAGTGGGTTTCCAGTCGATCATAGTCGAGAGACAGTGGTCATTGACAACCAATTGTTACCAATATCACTCAGCCTATTGTTACCAATAGCCTTGGGAGGCTCTAAGCCTTTAGGGCTTGTTATAGGCCCTCGATAGGCCCTAGGGGCTTGAATACCCAACCAATCATGCCTATTCCAGGCCTTAAGAGGTTTAGTCAGCCTCCTAGATCTTGTTATAGGCCCTGGGGGCTTGGATACCTAGCCCACAACAAGCTTAGTCAGCGATTGGGGAATTGCAACATGCAATCTAAATGTTGTACTATGTGCATTGGCTCTAGTGACATACAAGAAGTGATCTCCTATCTCTTCATTAGACCATTAGATGTTGCAAATCATAATGATATGTGGTTGACTAATTGCATTGTGGGTGAAGTAATGTGCATCCACAATATACATCGAAAGAAGCAAGGTGCATTGTAGAATGCATGTGGGGTCATAAGAGGGATATCATATCAATATACTAGGTAGAAATATAAAGGGGTATAAAAAATGTTAATGAAAAAATTGATACATACAATATCTAGTGAAAATAGGTTTTTTTTTAATTGGGAAGGCATATTGGGAGGGGGTTAAAAAATCGATTTTGGAAGGTATTTTCCAATATTTAGCGAAATTAGGGGTATTGTTTCATATGCCACGAACGAACGTGCTATGATAGCGGTTTATTGAGTGAAGGCCCCGTGGAAGTAAATAAATCAAAGGAGAAACATGCAAGATAAAATATACAAAATAAATCAAAAAATAAAAAGATATTAAAAACAAAAATGACTTAACAAGCCTAGGACTAACATCTGGCTCCATCTGGGGATGGCATTTCCTTGTGATTTGCCAAGAACTGTAAACCAGGTGCCTTTATTTTCATCACTCTTTATTGATGCATTAGGCTATGGAGTCTTATTTGCAAAAAACTTGAAACTCACCAGTATTTACACTGTGAAAAACAATTCTTCAGATTTCAATTGATATAAAAGTGTTTCAGAAAACATCCATTGACAGGACCTGCAATCTCTTCACCTTCAAACTTCTGCAAAACAAATGTATTGTTCCCCAAGCTTTTAACAATTCTAAAAGGTCCTAACCATAGATGATCAAATTTCCCATGTTTTGACTTTTCATCTCTCCTTGCATCCCACCTAACAACCAGATCATTAGAGAAAAAATTATCTTCTTTGATCTTTTTGTCAAACATCTGTTTCATTTTATCCTTATGCTTTTGAGCCTTTTCAGGTAACATTTCCCTTTCTTGTTGTAATTCAACCATTTGAAAAATTCTTCTCTGAACATTATTAGGTTCCTCCAAACTGTCTTGCATAAATTTCATCACAGGAAGACCTAACTGAATTGGAAAAACAACCTCAATCCCATAAACAAGTTGGAAAGGGGAAATACCAATGGCTTTCTTTGTGGTAATCCGATCATCCCAAAGAGCATATTTTATTTTGTTGTCCCATGCGTTTTTATTCTGTGATAAGAGTTTTTTAATACTGTTCACCATGTTTTTGTTTGTGGACTCTGCCAAACCATTACCCTGTGGGTAAATGGGGTTGAGTGATTTAACAAAATTCCATATTTGTCACAAAAACAAACCATTTCTTTTGATTTAAAGGAAGGAGCATTGTCAGTGACCAGCTTTCTAGGACAGCCAAACCTACTTAAAATGTTTTCCTCTAAGAAATTTATGATAACTTGTTCAGTTGCTCTCCTAGTTGGGATGGCTTCTACCCACTTAGTGAAAAATTCAGTGGCTGTTAAAATGTATTTGTGTTGACCATTGGAATGTGGATTTATCTCACTTATAAAATATAACCCCCATTGTTGAAAGGGTGCTTCAATAGAAATAGGTTTCAGAGGTAAGGAAAGCAATTTTTGTTTACCTGAGAACTTCTGGCATTCAACACAGGCTCTGACTTGAACAAATACATCTAAAAATACTGTTGGCCAATAATATCCCGATCTCAAAATATTGTAGGTTGTTGCATTCCAATACCGATGTCCACCACAAACCCCTCCATGCATCTAATCTGTGATAATCTTTGCTTCTTCTGAATTGACACACCTAAGAAGGATTCCTGTTGGATCTTTCCAAAACAGAACATGTTCAAGAAAACAATAGTTCATGGCTTTTAATTTCAAAGCTCTGAATTTTCTTTTATCAAGATTTGATGGGGACTGAAGAAACAAAAGATAATATAGAATATCACTGTACCATACTAAATCTGCATATTTATCATAAATTTGTTTCTTACGTCTCTCATATTGTATCTTTTCTTTTTTACAAGGCTCATGAAATATAGCATTCAATCATAATGCCTCACAATTTGAATCTGCTAGCAGCTTTGCTAGTCCCCGACCTTCAACCAATTTTGTTGGCTTGATGTCAACATCATACTCCAATATTTTTGCAATCCATCGTCCTCTTTTCCCTTCAATATCAGGCTAAGTTTAAATTTCCTTTGCTGCAGTATTAGGAACATATGCCAAAATTTTTGAATGCAACAAATATATTTTGAAAAATTTGAGAGCTTTTACAAGTGCATAAACCTGTTTCTCTAAGGTACTGTATTTGAGTTCTGAATCTCTTAGAGTTTTGCTAAAGAATGAAATAGGTTGTTCCAAACCTTCTGAGTTCTTTTGTAGGAGTACTGTTGCTACAGTATCTTAAGAAGCAAAAGAAAAAGTAATAAAATCTTTAGAGAAATCAGGGCTTACCAGAACTGGGTCCTCAGTGAGAGCTTGCTTTATATTCTCAAAAGATAATCTTGCTTCTGGAGTCCATCTAACTTCTTGATCGTTTCTCAGCATTTTAGTTATTTGCTTCACAATCTCTGCAAAATTAGGAATGAACCATCTAAGGAAATTGATCTTCGCAATGAATGATTGAATATCCTTCTTATTCCTAGGGATGTTGATTTTCAAAATAGCTTTCACATTCTCTAGATCAATCTTTATGCCATCAACAGATACAATATGACCAAGTAATTTTCCCTCCTGCATTGCAAAATGGGACTTTTTTGGAATTAAAGACAACCCAAACTTTCCACATTTCAAAAATGTCTACCTAAGATTCTTAAGGTGGCTTTCATCAGACTCTGAAAAAACTGTAATGTCATCTAGGTAAATTACCACAAACATTTCTCTTTCACCCACAAATGCTATGTCCATTTCCCTCTAAAATGTTGCACCTGCATTCATTAATCCAATAGGTATTTTATCATACATAAATGTCCCCCATGGAGTAGTGAAGGTTGTTTTGTCTCTATCTTCAGGCTGTACAACAATTTGATTATAGCCTGAAAATCCATCTATCATGGAAATTCTCTGTGCACCAACTACCTTTTGCAAAATCTACTCTATCTTAGGTACAGGGTAGTTATCTTTTAAAGAAGACCTATTTAAATTGCGGAAATGCACACAAAGTTTGATCTCACCATTCTTCTTTCTTACTGGAACTAGATTGGCAACCCAAGTAGAGTATCTGAGAGGTATAATGATCTTGGCATCTAGTAGCTTTTTCACTTCCTTTTCAATGACAGGTAAAAGTGCTGGATTGATTCTTCTTAACTTCTGTTTAAAGGGCTTAACATTAGGTTTGAGTGGAATTTTATGATGGATAATACTGGCATCATATGTTTTCAGATCCTCATAGGACAATGCAAAAATATCCACAAATTCTTTGAGAAGTTTAACATATTTCCCTTTTTCTTCCTCTGCAAGCTTTTTTGAAATCCTAACCATTCTAGGTTCTTTCTCAGTTCCTATATTACAACTACTTACATTTTCTTCAGCAGATTGTATAATAGGTTTAGACAAGGTATCATCTTTAGAAAACAATCTTTCTATAGGAACTAAACCTTTTGGGATAAAATTTCCTTTCAACTCAATTATTTCATTTTCTGCAATAACATTTTCTGAAAAACTATCCATCTCTTCTACTTCATCCTCCTCTTCATCAATAAGTGAAGAAGAAAATTCATCAGCTAACTCAAGGAATCTATTAATCTCTTGATCATCTTGAAATACTTTCCAATGCTTTACATTATTAGGTATTGAGGGTCTATACCTGAATTCTATAGGATATCTGAGTTGAGTTTGCTGAGGAACTCTAAAGTGTGTAGCAACAAGGGCTAATGAATCCGCAGTTTGATTTTCATTTCTTGGAATGAATGAGATATTGAATGCCAAGAAGTAATTATCTATGAGATCCCAAGCTTCATTCCTATAAACTTTTAACAATGGCTGTTTTACCTGATAAAGATTTCTGCTCTGTTGCACCACCAGTTCGGAGTCACCAAAAACAACCAATTGTTGTATTTTCAAATCCTTTGCAGCTTTCAAACCTAAAACAAGAGCCTCATATTCTGCAATATCATTAGTGGTCTGAAATTCAATTTTATACATCAAAGAAATGATTTCATTCCCTGGAGAAATAAGAAGAATCCCTGCTCCTACTCCTTCCTTACAAGATGATCCATTTTCCACAGACAATCCCGTTCTACCCTTTTTGGACATTTTGAAATTCATTTTTCTACCTGAACTGTTCCTATAGTTTCATCACTGAAATGTAACATATAAGAGCCAATGTCTTCTTGGAATGCATAAATGGGATGATTGGTTGGGTTTTCATGATCACTTACCAAATATGACAACTGAACTTACCTGTACAACCTTCTTTGCTCACCTCCAAATACTGGGGCTGTTGCATATGACAAATCCATCTGTAATGTGCCACCAAGCTTCTTTGTCCATGACCTTGATAAAAGCATTCCATACCTAGGAGGTATGTCAGCTCCTACTATGTCCATCAAAATACTCTTCATAGGAAATTGAGTCGAGCTGACTACAAGATCTTTTATAACCCCAAGACACTTTACAGCTCGAGAGTCAAAATAATAGAGGTCATGGTAGGGTTTTGTGATATTCAAACCTAGGGTTTCCATTACTACTTTAGGCATCAGATTATGTGAAGCACCAGAATCAAGGAGACAGTTATGAAGCATTTTATCATGAACAGTCAATGAAATGCAAAAAAGGAGGAGGATAATCAGACTTCCCTTCTGTTTTTGGACCAAATATGATAGTAGGGTTTTCATCCTATAGATTCACACTATCTGAAGGAGAAGCTTTGCTTGAGGAATAAAAATTTTTAAGGGATGACTCTCTGTAAGAAGGATTTTTGACAAGTTCATATAAAGGTACTGGAATTTTTAGCTTATTGATTTCATTTTCAATGTTAAAACTTGTGAAATTCTTCCCAAAATCTTGAATTTTCTGTTGTTTATCTTCCACTGGTATCTGAACCAATCTCTTCTCTGGAATTTGTTTCTATGGTTGCTTTTCTACATTTTTACCTTTTTTTTCTGTTGATTTCAAGGAACCTGTCTTCCCATTCTCAGACCATAACTTTGTTGAGGGGAGGCTTGACAAATCCTATGAGAACTTGAAACTTCTGTTACAAATTCTTCCTGTTCCTCGAAAACATCCAAAGAATATTGATAATCAGCTTTATTTAAAAAACTCAAGGAAGATTCTTTTTCAGTATTGTTCATCTCTTGTTCCTGATCTTCTATCTCAACCTCATCAAATTCTTCTGACTCATTCACCATGTTATTCTAAAATGGAGGCTGAACTCTTTGGTCTTCATTGTTTCTTCTCTCTCTTGGCACAAATCTAGGATTGAATGGTCTTCTAAACTGATTTTGATTCCTATTATCCTCTTGTATGGGTTTATTCTGATTCTGATTCTTCTTTTCTGCTTCCATCCTATCCACCTTTGCAGATAAATTTTTGATCAGTTTGGTCATTTCATCAATCTTATTTTTTGATGTTTTTGATGTAGAGGCTAATGGAACTATTTCACTTTCACCCTTTTTTTCATTTGTTTGACCAGCTAGGCTATCTTTAAGCTTGCTAGAAGCCAATATGTTAGATTCCACCTCTAAGGAAGCTTCCTACATGTTTAAAAGAGATGGAGCTCTTCTTTCTCTTAACCATAAGGAAAAAGTATGATCAAAGGAATTTGCATAAGTCAACTTTGTTGGTGTTTCTGAAGGTTTGATTTCTGCTAGAATTTTCCCATACATTTTATTGAATCGTTCTGAAAATTCAACCACTGTTTCTTCAGGTTTTCTTTTTAATGCACCAAATTCTATTATGTAATATAAGTAGTCTTTGGCGTCTCCCCACTCTTTCATAAAAGTCTCTTTTAGGGATGGAATTCCATCTATGGAAGCAACTGGTAATTCCCTAAACCATTTTCTGACCTCCCCGTCCAAACTTTGAACGAACACTCTCATCCATACATCTTTATGTTCAATATTCTGATTGTCAGCATAGCTAAAATATGCATTCCAATGCTCTTCTGCTGTAGTTTCCCCTTGTCCATTAAATCTTGGGAGATACTTTTGATCATCTCCACCAGGGAAAGCATTAAGGGGTTGAGGGAGGACTAGTGGTGCATACCTAGCAGCCACAATGGCTTGCATAGGATCAAGAGGATGACCAACCATCTGAGAACTAACTTGAGAAGGATTACGCTGAGGAGAAAGAGGTGAATACTTAGCAATCAACTGGGCAATAGGAACTCTACTAGTCAGAGGAGTATAAAGGGTTGTTTGAGGCTTTGAACCTGTAAATTCTGATTTTATTTTAAGTGAGGATAATGGATTTGTATATACTTCAAACCTATCAAACTGAGAATAGGGATTTGAAATTTGAAACTGAGGAATGGCATTTGACAAGTCTTGTTCTTTTTCTTCTTTTTCACAATCTAGTAAATCTGCAAAAGGGTTTTCTTGAACCAACTCACCTGGAAATTCAGAAGTTGTAGAAGACTAAATTCTCTCTGAAGTAGAAAACAACTTCTGCATGGCTTCTCTCAATATTTTCTCTCGATCAGGCACCCCGGGAGCAATGGAGAAGTAGGATTTGCTTTGGTCCCAATCTGCTTTGAAGCCAAAACTGCTTTTTCTGAAACTTTAGTAAATAACTGTAGTCTACAAAGATTTCCCAACTTTGTTCACTCTCAAAATTAGGAGAAAAGATATAATTTCCGGGGGAAAATTTCAATTTCGTCCCCAGTATGATCGCCAAAAGATGTTAGCCCTAAAGTTTGCTTGACTACAAGAAGGAAAAGTTTAGGCACCTCGAAGGAAATGGGATTTTGGTTTATTGGATAACAAACAAGGATCAAAAAGTAAAGTTTAGAACATAATGAACCATATACTATATAATCTGAAAACATCAAATTTAAGAGATATACAAGGATAAAAACTAAAAGATGAAATGAATGATAAAAAATGGGAAACAAGTTTCAGTCATCAAAAGTACCAGCACAAGACAACATACAGTTCTTGTGTTGAAGAACAGTAGATGGAAATCAGATATCTAAAAAGACATTTTAAACATCTATCTTGGAATGACATTCATATATTTGTATAGGCATGTACATAGAAAACATCCATGTAAATAAAAAATACAAATATCACTTCAAACAGAAATACTGAATATCAAAACAATAAGTAATTTGAAACTAGCTCCCAACAATCTTTAACATTCATCAAAATATGGTATCCTCACATAAACATACTGATATAACCAGACAGTGAAATCCAAATATCTGTATTCTCAACCCTCATAAGTGTCTCCCTCACTTTAACAAAAAATATACATTATATAGAGAAGAGGCCTATCACTGAACTATCTCTTGATCCATTTTTTCAGGACCTGAATATACCAAAAATAGAAAAAGAGTCTCAAAATAGTACACTTTAAAAATGACATTTGTCTTTTTAGAATTCAAAAGCAAACTAAAGTCTTCTTGCAGCATCTTCCAGCGCAACTAATCCATCCAAGGCATGAGCCTTTTTCTGAAATCCGTTGCATTCCTTTTGCACCTCATTAAGTTTCCTTTCCAACTCCTCTTTGTCTTTGACCAATTGAACATTCTGCTCCTACACTATATTCATTATTTTTAGTGCTTCATCAGCTACTTGGACCAATTCTGAATAGTTCTTGTTCACCTCTTGCAAATCAAGCTTTAACATTTTGTTGGCTCTCATTAACCCATCATTTATCAGGTTTACATGTTCATTTTGGGTTTTAAACTGCTCCAATTCTCTCTTATGCTTTTCTTTTTCCAACTCCTGTATAATTTCATTCGAAGACTTTTGTGTTTGGTTCATAACATTTTTCATACTGAAAACTGAACTTGAAGATTTCAAAACCTGAATATTTTCCATTCTAATTGCAGAACTATCTTCTTCTTTATCATTTGAAAACAGAGATGTCATATAATTTTCCAATTCCTCCTGATCATAAGAACCATAAACACATGCTTTTGGAGTCAAATCTAGAATATCTCTCAAAATCTGATGAATATTGTCAAGAACTTGATTTAATGTTGCTTCCAAAGCTTTAGCTTTCTTATCTTCTTCATCTTCATTAGATGAATCTAGTATGCTAATAGTTTGGTGTTTCTTAATCTTTTTGTCCAATATGGCTCTCATGTTTAATCTCAGCTTATTGACAGGCCGAGTTCTAGGTCTTTGATATGCTAGTGCAATTGGAACTTCTACAGGACTTGAGAAGTTTTTTAATTCCTCATTAACATTGATTTTTTCCATCTCGTGATCAAGATCTTTCTGTGTATGAATACCTTTTACTTCTTCACCATCCATTTTATTCTGTATGATTGCAGGTGTTTGAACAACTATATTTTATTCAAAGATTTTAGAACTAAACTGATCTCTTGCAGGTGTCTGGACAGTTATCTCTTCCTCAAGGGCTTTAGCACTAAACTGATTTCTTGCGTCTTCATATTGAATCACATCTGATACTTCAACATTTTTCTTAACCAAATGGGTTCTGATCCTTTTCTTCTTATTACTCTGTTCAGGTTCTTTAATTTCTGTTTTGAAACCCGACTAGAAGACAAAATGATCCCAAGTTCTATTTTTCTTCTCTAATTCCTTATTTATAAGAAGCTTAATTAATCCATGGTTAAACACGCTATGACTAGAAGAATCGGGATGATTTTGAATTCTTTTAACCATTTTGTTTAAGCTTCTCAGAAAATAATAAGGCAAATTGAGTTTCTTGATACCTGATATATGCTGAAGAAAACGCATGTAATACAAGTAAATTGTGGCAAACCTCCCTTCACAAGTTACATACTTCTGAATGATCTGTAATACATTTCTCCAGCACTCCAGTAAGTAAATCCTCAGGATACCCTGACTCCAATCTAGATTTTTATGTGCAGGAAACAAGAATTCATTGACATCTTCATCAATTAGTTGTCCTCTGAACCAACGTTCACCTTCAGGAATGACTCCTATTGCCTGAGAGATGGATTCTTCAGTAACAGAGATTTCGAAGTCATAAAAAGTCACCACTGTCCCTTTAAGACTTAGGGCAAAGTGCTTTGAAACTTCGGTATTATGGTCTTTGATTCTCTCACATAGAGAAAACCAACCCATTTCTTTTAATTTCATTGCAGCAACTGGAAAAGATTTCTCCCATTCTGTGTTTTGAGGTTCTTTCCGCAACAAAATACCAGTGGGACCACTTCTGCATTTCATTTTTGAAGGCATGATCGAATTCGAAGCTATGGATCCGATACTGGATGTAGAATTTGCATAATGAAACATGAAACAAACCCTAAATGTAAAAACTTGCCGCCTTATACAACTTAGCAGGTACAGAGCACTAAAATTTGATAATTTCCTTGAACTCGGGGCGGTCATGTTCCCTGACATCTCGAGCCAAGTGTTATTCAACGAGCTTCATATCCTGCATTCAGCTCTCATGATATAATTTTACATTGGAATCTGCAGAAAATATAATTGCACAATCTAGCGACGCGCATGCAAATGCAGAAAATAACACCTATTGCCATATTTTCATTAGAGAGATTTTGAGGTCAAAAAATGGCCTCCTAAGAGATGTACTACAAAAATATGAGATATATTAAAATATTATGAATTGGGGGTTTTATGGGATAGGTATATATGACAAGTCACCTCCCACACTATTTTCTATGCACAATATAAATAACCATGGTTGAGTTACTTTTCAAAATTCACTAGAAATAAAATTAATAAAATAAGTCTACATTGATGTGACTAAGATTCATTGTAAATTCCCAAAAATTTATTGTCCTATAGCATTTATTTGTCTTGAACTTGCAAATGAAATTAAATAATAAAAAACATTTTTAAGAGCTATTTTTTTAATTTTATGTTGACTTTTTATATTTGGTACTTTTCTCATGAATTTAATAATGTAATTTAATTGAGAATTTATTTACATGTAAAATGTCAATAATATTATTATAATCCACATTGCATTATTATTATTATTATTATTATTATTATTTATTAAATCTATTATTATTCTTTATTAGTTTGACATTATGTTATTAAATAGAATGGAGTGAATATATAATTTAAAATTAAAAACATAAAAATGATAATATATTATTTTATAAAAAAATGTGAAATGACTTTCTTTATGAATTAAGAGTACTTCACTTGAAAATAACAATAATATTATTTTATGAGAGGGTGTGAAAAGACATTCATTATGAGTACTTTACTTGAAAATGACAATAATATTATTTTATGAAAAGACTATCATTATGAGTACTTTACTTTATGACTTAAAAGTACTTACACCACTACCTTGGTTAACTATGTGTTTTCATCCACCATAGAAAATTTGACAAATAAGCATTCTTAACTCATGCAATGCCACCTCACCAAGGGGGATGATGTCATCTACTAGAATGTGATTGGTTGTATTTTATAGTACATTTTCTTTGTTTTGAGGCCATTTTTTGACCTCAAAATTTCTCTAATGATTAAACCCTAAAGCATCACATCAGAATCAAAGCTCATTATCAGTCATTTCATAATCAAAACTCATTCACTCATTATTCGAAGTGAAATTTTAACTATGGGAGCTAACTCAAACCACATTATTTTGACAAGTAAATCAAAAGATTAAAAGTAAATAAATCAAAGGAGAAACATGCAAGATAAAATATACAAAATAAATCAAAAAATAAAAAGATTGGAAAAATAAAAATGACTGAACAAACCTAGGACTAACATGTGTATTTGTCTTTCATGGTCATTTTCCTTTCGTTTTAACTATGTTTGGCAATTGCATGTAAATATTTAGCTAAATCTATGCTTATGCGTGACATAGCGAGGCTTTAAGAACTCGTATGATCGTCAAATAGATTTTATATCCTCCAACATACTTGGAGAAGAGAACACCTATCGAATGAAGTGAATGCACGAGTTGAATCATGGCTCTCTGAAACTTTATTTACTGGAAATTTGGGTAGATGTTCTTTACTCTGGTCATCCTTCTTATTTTGGTTGTGCCTGATGTACTTCTCATACATATAACTGATGTTTTGTTTTACCATGCAGAGTTGATGCAGGTGGATATTGGTGGCCACCCGCCTATTCCACTTGGGTCCCCAACATTGTTCTTTCAGTTGTTTTAGTTTCCTTAATTATAGCACAACTTACTATTTTTAGCAGTTTTTTCGGGTCCTAAACTTCCGGAGCCGTTTTGAGGCCCTAAATGATGTTTTTTGGGAAAACTTCATCTAGATAATGTGATTTGAGGTCTCAACATTAGAAATCATCAGTGTAATCCTCAGATAGATCTTTCCAATGATGTATGATGTGCATTAAACGGAGATCGTATGCCAAAGTTACGACGTCGGGAAATTGATGTACCAATTTACCCCAACGGGGCCCATAGTTTGGCATTTTCATCTCCTAGGGTTAGGTTTTTGGATGTTTAGGGTTTTCCTTTGTTTCTCAATAATAGATAGGCTTCGAGCCCCATTGTAACGGGGAGTTCAGAGGCTAGTGGCCGCCACATCTCTTATCAGAGATAAGCTGCCAGCTCCCTAGCTAGTTTATTTCCATTATGTCTGTAAGCATATTTTCGTTATGTGATATTAATGAAATGAAGTCTTATTTATGTTGTATCTCTGCGTTTATGTGTATTTCTGTAATTCGTTGCGTTCCTTCATAAGTCAGGATCAAGATTCAATATGGATATCAAACAAATGTAAAAAATTCTCAGCCATCCTTTTGTGGGTCACCCCCAACTTGCTCCGACAATCCTCTTGTTCGTGACACACAATTCATAAGAAAAGGAGTTCCATTGTCACTTTTCAATTTGTCACATAATACTTCTTGTGGAGCTTCATATGGAGCAAAGCCTTTGGTGCAGGTGGAAGGTTTTGCTTCGAAAAACCAAGAGTCACACTATGGTTTTCCAACCCTCGCCTAAAACCCGGTTGAATGATTTGTAATTTAGTACGATCTAAGGAGTTGTAAGAATTCATCATCAAGTTAGTAAACCCCTGCAAACAACTACACAGAGCTTTGTTTCCATAAACTCTGGCAAATGAAATCATGTTCAATAATCCTTTAGCAATCTTACTCAATTAGCATATAAGTGTATATTAAACACACAAGGTTGTCATTTCCTCACTTCTGTCAATGAGGATATATTTCCCAAAGAAGCCTATAGTAATCATTCAGGAGGGTATTATTTTACCTTGTATTATACAGTTCAATTGTAAGTATAGGTAGGGAATGACAACCTTCTGCAGTCTTAATTTTTTCAAATGATTGGTAGCAATTCTGAACCTAACTATTTATGGTGATATTGTACAGTTGCAAAACTTGTAATATATTGTAGTTGTGTCATTTAGTGGAAGATGTTTCTCTCTTCATCCTTTAGAACTTGTAAAGAGGTGATGAGTCCCCCTTGGATACAAGGCTCGGATACATGGGCTATTTGAAGAGTAAGGCTGAAATTTGTAAAAATTAAAGCAACAACTTTAAAGTGTAGTGAACATTTTCTACAAGGTTTATATGTTAATTTGCTGAGAAATGTTGACAGTCTAATGGATAGTTTGTCAATTCTGTAATTTGGTCAATTTTCCCTCAAGTTTGGTCAGTTTTAACTCAATGTTGCTATCATCATTATTTTCTTATAGTTAGGTATGTGAATAGTTTTGATTGAGTTGTTGGGATTAGGTGCCTCCTGGAAATTTTGGGTATGGTCAAAAGAGTATTGTTCAATCCTCTGCCATTCATGAAAAAAAATGTCAAGGGGATCTTCATTTGGACGTAAAGTGGAAGTGTTTCCTTTTTCCACAGTATGTGGAAGTGTTTCATACCAAGGTTAGGATTACAATTCCCGAAGATTTGGTGATTTAGTTGACCAAATTTGGATATGCTTTGTTAAACAAATCTACATCTAAACAATGCAATTCCGATTGTTAATTTTTAATCTGTTTTCTTGAAACTTTTTAGTATTCCCACAAAATTATCTACAAAGTTATGGTTCAACCACCAATACATCTCATGTAATGTGAGATCTACAGTAACCTTCACTTATGTAAGTGCGCTTACATGCATTCTAACCACTTGTAAAATATTGTACAAATTATAACTCAATATCAACCATTGCAGTCGGCACCGTTGGACACGTTTTTAGTAGCACGCATCCTTCAATTTTGTAAATAAAAAATAAAGTCGTTACTCCATCCATTTATGCATTTCTCTGGACTCTCCTCCATGGCGAAAGCATGCCATATTTTACACTAAAAAATAGGTTACCCAAATAAGTAGCAATATGAAAATGTGGTTTTAAAATTCATGATTGCTGATACAGGAGAAATACTCCCTTCCGACTTTCTTTCTCAAAGACAAAGAGGGTGTAGAATCAGTCTATAGTGTTATCTAGTTATCTACAATATTTTGAGATTTCAAAATGAAAACAACTAACTATATTTAGTTACAATATATGTTTATATTGGTGTAGTTACTAGCATGTCTTCAAATCCTCGCTCCAAAATGTCAGTGGAAAAACCTCAACGAATGCTAGATAGTATCATGGATTTTCTTCCACAACACCCCCATATATAAGTAACATATCAGGCATGATAATAATTTTTTTCTTCCATAAAGAGTCTTGATGAAGTAGTTAAAACATAAAATGGTCAAGAAGTGCCCCATTTTAATCTTAGGTTTGTTTAGTTATTACAGGCATGACCTTTGAATCAAACTTACAAATTTGTGTGTTGTAGAAATATCTATTATTCTCCATGAAAACTTAGCTATTTATAGTGTGGAACATGAGATCCAATTGTTGATGGTTGGATCTGTGACCACCACTAGAAAATGAACAAGTAGGAAGTTATTGTTGATTTTGTCTAGTCATACTTACAACATATCTCTATGTGTGCAACATTATAGATATTCCCATGTGTGTATGTCAATCCTATCATTCAATCTGAGTCATTCAATAATATTCCATTACTCTCTCTTTGATCGATAAACCTATCTCGTTTCAATGGCTTTGTCTAACCAGAGGTATGCTCGACATAGGGAAACACTTGAGAAAATAGGTAGTTTTATGGATTGCAAAGGGAACAAAAGCAGAGCTAGCGATCTAGGTGAGAAATGAGGTAGGGTGATTATTACCTACAATATACCAGAAAAAATAACAAATGACAAATGCTTGACTTATAGAGAACACGTGTTCGGTTTTTGTTTCCATAAAATGCATGTTTAACTCCCTCCACGTCCATGGGTGTTGTCAATCATATCTAATGAGGGAATTGTTGCAGATTAGTGAGTGGCATAGTAATCATTATAAGTAAGCAATTGTAAACCATTGCAAAGTATCCTATGCATTTAATTAATGATTTAAACACCAAACGACATCAACAAAGGTTTACGAAATGCAATTTTATTTTTTAGGATTCACTTTTTTTTAAATACATACTTTCAACAAGATGCTTGAGTTGCATACTAGCAACAACAACATTAAAGGTGCAAGGAGAAGACTTTCTTTCATTATAGAAAGCTTAGACGATATTTAGTTTTACACTTGTAAATGTTGGAAATCGTTAATGTGCTCTCATTAGCATATCAAATGGGCTTTGGTCATTAATATCTCTTCTTTCTAAGTAGATTACTTAGATTCACATGGAAAACAAATTTGAGTTTTATTTTTAAATTGTATTTAATTAAACTCATTCTTATTCCTTGGTTTTTAAAGTTCAATTTAGTAACTATGTATGTCACTATCATCCTCATGTGGATGTGCATGTTGAATTTGTTCATATTTATGTGGGTTGTGTTAATGTTGGAATTCACTTAAATTTTCAAAAGTTATTTTTGAAGATTGATATTAACTATATTCAAAAGGGCATTCTTACTTGTGTTTGTATTTGTTTAAAAAATTGAATTGTGCTAAGGTCTTTCACACTTAATTGTTTTGGAGTGAATAGGTTTTTGTTAGCATTAAGTTTCATAATACAAAATTATAATTTTTATATATAGTGTATGCGAAAAAATTATAATTTGAAGGATATATGTCCAAAAGCTAAGATTCCATTAGGGAACAAGGAGAAAATCTACAAATCATATCTCGAGGATCATCTTAAATCATAGTTATTTTTTTGATCCTACAACATTTGTTAAAAGTTCCAATCTTCTCCTCTGTGACAATGGATAATTTTCCTCTATAATAAAGAATAACCATAAAGTCCTCTGTGATAAAGGATAATTCTCCTCTATAACAAAGGATAATCATCAATTAAAGAAATTTTGAGGTAAAAAAATGACCTCCTAAAAAATGTAATAAAAAAGTATGAGATATATTAAAATATTATGAGTTAGGGGTATTATGGGGTAGGTATATATGACAAGTCACCTCTTACACTATTTTCTATACACAATATAAATAACCATAGTTGAGTTACTTTACAAAATTCACTAGAAATAAAATTAATAAAATAACTCTACATTGATGTGACTAAGATTCATTGTAAATTCTCAAAACTTTATTGTCCTTTAGCATTTATTTGTCTTGAACTTGCAAATGAAATTAAATAATAAAAAACATTTTTTAAGAGCTATTTTTTAATTTATGTTGATTTTTTATATTTAGTATTTTTCTCATCAATTTAATATAATGTGATTTAATTGAAAATTTATTTACATGTAAAATGTTAATAATATTATTATAATCCACATTGCATTACTATTATTATTCTTTATTCATTAAATCTATATTGGTAAATTAATATCAAAATAATAAATTTTGGGGGATATTTATTTTATTGTAAATAATGTTATAGTTAAGTCTTAGAAAATAATATAAGACTTAATTTATTCTTAAAAATTGAGTAGTAAAAATATATATATATATATTTTAACTATTAATATTATCTTTAGAACATTATTATTTTGTAAAACATGTTTCTTTAAAGCTTTGAAAATTGTGATGAAATTGATTTTTTTATAAATATTATAATATGTTGTCATGTATTATTATTTAAATAAAATTGACAATTTGTGTGTGTGTATATGCTTATAAATTAGTTTGACATTATAATATTAAATAAAATGGAGTGAATATATATTTAAAAATTAAAAATATGAAGATGACAAAAATATTATTTTATGAAAAAATGTGAAATATATATATATATATATATATATATATATATACTAGTTTGGCATTATGATATTAAATAGAATGGAGTGAATATATAATTTAAAATTAAAAACATGAAAATGAAAAAATATTATTTTATAAAAAAATGTGAAATGACCTTCTTATGAATTATGAGTACTTTACTTGAAAATGACAATAATATTATTTTATGAAAAAATGTTAAATGACTTTCATTATGAGTACTTTATTTTATGACTTAAAAGTACTTATACCACTATCTTGGTTAACTATGAGTTTTCATCCACCATAAAAAAATTGACAAATAAACATTTTAACTCATGCAATGCCACCTCAACCATGAGGGATTATGTCATCTACTAAAATGTGATTGATTAATTTTTATAGTACATTTTCTTTGTTTTAAGGCTCATTTTTTACCTCAAAATTTCTCTAATTGAAAGCTTCGACCAAGCATACTAAATCACATATTAAAATGCATACAATTTTGATAAACAACCTTAGGTGAGTTGAAGTGACCATATGACTTAATAACTCTAACATGAAAGTGAATTTTCCACTGTATCCAATATCCAATGTGACTTGCTAATAACTTTTATTGTAATAATTCATCAACATGTCCCATTATGAAGTCCAAAAATATATAGAAAAGAAAATTGAGAAAAGAGATACACCTGCCAATGCTTAAGAAACCAACAAGGAAATAAAACATTTGGTTATGTGAATTAGAATAGTCTTAATATGATCATGATTGTTCATCACTATGAATAACTTTTCTAATTCAATTCATGCAATCAAATATCAAATATTTAACTCTTCTCTGAGTGTGGAGGGTCCAAACACTGTTGTGAATATTTTACCTTTTATATTTTTTTATATGTTTTTATATTTTTATTTTTATTTGACAAAAATAAACATTAACATGTAATTCAATAATAAAACCGATTAGAAATGAAAGTTGAATTACAAATTTTTAATAATGTAAGCAAGGTTAACGAGAGATAAACTAGTTTAATGAATCGAGGTAAGCGTTGAGACAACATGATCATCAACATAATAAATTGGTAAGGTTGATGACAGAAGAATGTCAAAGCGAATTAGGTCTTTGATGTCGATGATTGGGGTAAAATACAATTAGAAATGTTGAGAACCCTTGGGTATGTATGGTCATGTAGTTGAGCACTACTAAATTTCTTAGTTGTACGGTTTAACTAATTTTAAATGTCTTGTTTATATATATATATATATATATAATCTTTAAAGCATAAATTTCAAATTAAAGTGAGGATTTTAGTGTCATTTTAGTGTTTACTCTACACGGGTAAGAAGTTGGAGGATTTGCACACACGGTTAATTATAACATTAATAAGGATTTTTTATTATTTGTTTGGTCTTGTGATTATATGAGGGTGGAGGTTTTTGGTCACCTTCTTCCGCATGTTTTTTCAAGGATGAAGTAGAGAGAAATGTAGAAAAAATTGCACGACGAAAGAGCATCTTGAACATTACTGTCGTGGTAATGCACGTAGCTAAAGAAGAATCTCAATGATCGGAAATTAATATAGAGTGAATCAATGAAATTATTGAAATTCAAATAGTGGACTTAGAGGGTTCCCCCTTCATTCATTTCAAATAAGTTGGATCTTGCTCAAGCTAATGAATAGGACTAGGGTGAAAATGATAGAAGCCAATAAGAAACCGAAATAACTAATTATAGTAATAGTAGGCATGGAAGGACTGAATGAAATATGGTTCTCTTTTTGGTTTATTAGTTTCATAATGTAGAGTATAAGGTTTAGTCACCTGTCCAACTATCTCACCATTAGGTTAAAAAAAATTGCACCAAGCAAAAATCTGTTCCTGAGAAGCTAATCCAATTCGAAGTTGTTGATGTTTATTCTGGTCAATCATAAAAGATCTTGATTCATTTTGATCAAATGTCCTCCCTATCTATCTAAAATTCTTTCTCAGATATAATATCATGATTCAATTCTAGAGCTAAAGATCGTAATTCCCGAATGAGCAATCATATATATTTTGGAGCAATGTCAGGTTTAGGTATTGGCCCTCCAGTTATAATGGCACCAAGTACTTCATTACGAGTTCTAATAAGGTCAGATTTGAGAGTAAGCATCTCTTGTAAAATATAATCAACACCAAAACCTTATAAATCCCAAACTTCCATTTCTCCTACTCGTTGGACCCCTTGTTTGGATTTTCCTCTAAGAGGTTGTTGTGTAACCCGTGCATAAGGTCCACTTGAACGTGCATGTATTTTATCATCAAATTGATGACTCAATTTCGACATATAAGTTTTTCCTATTGTAACATGTTGTTCAAAAACATATCATGTTCTTCCATCGATTAATCTATGTTTTACAGGATTATCCGGTTTGAATACCCATGGATTAGTTGTTTGCTCACTAGCTTTATAAATCTCAAGAAACACTAGTTTTCTCAAACCTTCTTGCTCGTATATTTCGTCAAAAGGAGTTATTCTATAATGTTTGGTCATCAGGTTTCCTGCTAAACTGGGAAAACATTCAAAGATTTTTCCCACATTCATTCGCGAAGGTACCCCTAATTGATTCAATACAATATCAACTAGTATTTCATTTTAGAAAATAGGGCATATCTTGTCTGGGAAAACTATTGAAATAATACCTTTATTACCATGAATTCCAGCTACTTTATCACCCACTTGTATTATAATTTTTTGTTATATATATACATGGATTGTTTCCGCATTATCACTGGAATAATATACTCTATTGATCCATCTCACATCAATAAATCGATCCCTTCAACCTTTTTTTCCTTGGTTTCTTTCCTGGGAAAAAGTCCGTAATTTTATTTCAAAAAGATGATTAAAATTACATTCTGCAAATGTAGTAGAATCACAAAGATCCCTACATTTTCACATATTTCTGTCCCATATTAGCAGATACAACAGCTTATAAAGAGCTGAACCAAAAAAAGATAAACCCAATAAAACTTCACCACAAGAAGATGAATCGTGACCCAAACGTTGCCACAAGACAGGTGCTTCAAACCGAAACCCTCAGCAGAAGAAACAGCAGATCCAAGTCTGTGGACAAGCAGCAAACTCTGGATCTCCCAAACCGGCGAACTCAGCCAGCAACTACTGATGAAGAAAAAGGCCAGACACCCTACACACCAGGATCTGCGATGCCTCCACTGCACGCCGTCCATCATCCTGCAGAAACAGCAATCAAAATTTCTCTCCAAGAACCCTCGCCCCTCACCGCTCCCTCCAAATCATACAGCGAGCCGGGCGGCGAGCTGCGTGAGACACTGGGGACATCCCTGAAAATGGAGAAGATGATGGCGCCTGAAAAGAATGGAGAGCATAAAATAAAGAAACCTCTGCACAGGTTCTTGATTCTGCGTCTCCATTCCATACTGCCGAGAGTGAAAGATCGACAGGAACCAGTCTTATTCATATCCTCCTCTGTAATGTTTCTGCGATGTAAAAGCTCAGGGTTATATAAGATCCTCTGAAATATTTCTGCGATTTAAATGCTCGACTGGGGTTCTGTCTGCTCGATGGCGCCTCAGAACTTCTCTTCGGTGGAAGACGAGGGCGCCTCAGAACTTCTCGACGGTGCCTCCTGCTTTCCCAAACTCAGGATTCATGCATTTACAGTTAAAACAGAGCCAAGCCAAAAAGGTCCAGACGCCATGACCGTTTCATTGCAACAGAAAGATGACATCTGAATCTGTTTAACGCGATGGGAGACCATGATTCGTCATTCCCTTGCCATTCCTCAGCTTCCCGATCGACTCCTCGATGTGCTGAGTCGAGATGGGATCCAGGGCGCTCGTCGGCTCGTCCAGCAGCAACACCATAAGGACAGAGCCACCGCAGGCGGATCGCCACCATGCAGGCCAAAACGCGCGCTGCCATGGGGTGCACCATCAGAACCGCCACCGTCAGGGCCATCTCCGACGCCATCTTAACGCCAAAGCAAAGATCCTGAAGAGTCCACGGGACGCCACCACCGTAAGATAAGTTCAAAAACCTGCAAAAAAGCACGCTATGTACAGAGGAGAAAGGGTGGCTGGGCCAAGCCCTGGCCGCCCAGGCTAAACGCAGAGAACAGCTAGGGCACCAAGAATCGCCCGTCCAAGAACTTCCAGAGCGCACCGCCTTCTCCCAATCTTGTATGATGTTGTTGCAGGAGGACTGTCTCTAGATACTTGATGGCATGGTGCTGAATTTTTGTTTTTTGTAAAGTTAGTACCTCCGATCCCTTCAACCTATAGCTGCTTTGAGACAAATTTCTCTTGCAGTGGATACCTCAATATCAAATATGGTTTGTAATAATCTTCCTTCCGGGGCACATAATGATTCTTCTGTTGTTTGAGGCATTAATTTACCTACCAAAACATCACTTGTCTCTATCCTAGATCCTAGAATTTCAAGACCATTTTCATCCAAATGACGAAGTGAATGAGCATCTAAAGAGGTATTTCTCTAGTGATTCATTCAAGACCCTTCCTTGTCATACATATTTCAATCATGTATCTTACGATATGGAAATAGCTATAAATATATTCATATACTAGACGTTCACTAATGAGTATTGTGTCTTCAAAATTGTATCCTTCCCATGGCATATAAGCTACTAAAACATTTTTTTCTCAAAGAGAGTTCTCCCCCTACCATGGCCGCACCGTCCGCCATAATTTGTCCCCTTTTTACACATTCCCCTTGATGAACTTGAGTTTTTTTATGTGTACAAGTATTGGTATTAGAACGTTGATATATAACCAATTATGTTGGTACAGTGTCTCCATTAACTGATGAAGTAATATTTGTAGCATCGATATACTCGATCCTTACCTCTTGTGTAGCTATAGCTACACTTCCTGAATCTAGAGTTGCTTGACCTTCCAATCCAGTTCTGGCAATGCACTTCTCGGGTTGAAAAATTGGAACTGCTTGACGCTACATATTAGAACCCATTAGAGCGCAATTCACATCATTATGTTCAAGAAAAGGAATAAGGGAAACTCTAACGGAAAAATATTGGAAAGGAAAAATACTTCTGAAATGAATTTGTTCCGATGCAATAACTATAAATTCTTGTCGGTATCGAGCTGGAGTAATTTGTTCTTCTTGAATCCCTTCATTTAATTCCAAATAATTTCCCGTAGCTATCCGATAGTATTCATCCTCATCTTCTCTTGGTAATAGATAAACCATGTGTTCTTCTCTCGATCTCTCATAGATCTTATAGAATGGACTTTGTAAAGAACCGCAATGCCAAATATTTGCATGAATAGATAATGATGCAACAAGTATAGCATTCATTCCTTCGGATGTATCAATTGGAAAAATACGCCCATAATAATTGGGATGAATATCCCGTGTCTGAAAACTAGCAGTTCACCCTGTTAAGCCCCCAGGGCCTAAATGGCTCAATTTTCGCCCATGAGTTATTTTCGTTGATGCATTAGTTTGATCCAAAAATTGGGATAAGGGATGTGAACCAAGCAAATCTTGAAAAGTGTTTTTTAATAGAGTTGACTTTACCAAGTTCTGAGGAGTTATTCTATGCTTGGTTTCTCCGTGTATAGTTCTTTGAACTGCATCTTCCAAATGACCTAGAGCTAATCTAAATTGATTCTGTAATAAATCTGCTACAGAACGAATACGTCAATTTCTGAGGTGATCTATAACATCGAGTGTACCCATTCCGAATTTCACTCTGATAAGGTAATCCACAGCATCCGATACATCTTGTGGTAATAAAAAAATCTCATTCTTGGGTATATCAAGGTTGATTTTTTGGTTCGTATTTTGTCGACCAATATTTCCCAATTCACATCTCTGTCGAAAAAAAATTTCCTGCAATTCTTTACATAGAGACTCGGAAAATACCAAATCACCACTTACACAGTATATTTTTTTATAAAACTCCAAAATGGAATTTTCCCTCAACCAAATATATTCCTCCCTATCCCACTTCCCCTTCTTCTTCTTTAGTAAAAACAAAAATCTTTCGAGATAATGAGTATTGTACATAAACTCTTCGACATTTAAACCCATAGCTAATAATAGAACTGGAATATATATTTTTCATTTTCTGCTTACACAAGCCCATATCCTTTTTCCCACATCAATCTCTAATTTCGATCTTCTTCCCCAATCTGAAATCAGAGTGCTAGTATATATATAGTTTATTCTATCATGGTCTAATTCCAAATGGTAATAAATACTAGGACTTATTAATATTTGACTCACCACAATTCTGTAAATTCCATTTACTACAAATGTTCCATTGGAATTCATTAAAGGAATACTTCTGAAAAATACAGTTTGTTTCTGTATCTTCCTACTATTCCTCTAAATTGATCTTGCTAGTACATATAATTCAAAGTAATATGTAAGGGACTGATATACAACATCTCTCTCTTTTATGAAAGGCTCTGCTAATTCATATTCATTACCAAAAATCCTGGATTTAATTTCTTTATCTATATCCTCAATTTTCATAAAATTATGAAGTTCTTACATCAAGCCCTGATCGATGAAATGACAAAATCCTTCAAATTGTATCTTACCAAATTCCAGGATTATAAACGCTCCCTCATTTTCATCTAGTCACATTGGAAGTTTCCCATCCATGAAAAATTCTATTCAATTATTCCTGATTGACCTATATGGATCAATCCGACTAAAAATATTTGGATGTCTATTTAGTGTTCACTATATCCCATGATATTCTACCCGTATCCAGATATACTTCCAATTAGAAAAGAAAAAAAAGATATAAAAATATTTACTTTGATACTTTCATCCAACCATGTGAAATGGAGCTATGAATGAATAAATGAAACCATTCTTAAATGTTAATATCACTTAGAAAATTTCCTAATGAAAATAGTAAGATCGAAAGACAGAGAACAAATTAGATCCATTTCTTTTATGGTTGATATTATCATACATCTCATACTATACTTAAAGGGCGGACGAATGATTCAATCTGTCCATGGCATTCCCATATCTCAGTGACATAGCCAAGTGGTAAGGAAGAGGACTGCAAATCCTCCATCCTCAATTCGAATCTAGGTGTCTCCTTGTTGAGGTAAGTAAATGGAAGGAAAAGTTTGTATTTCCATTACAGAACCTCTAGAGACATATTGGTACATATTACCAATATAGATAGTGAGATACATGCATTTTATCCCTACTCCATCGTGAATGTAAAACCCTCGAGTTAGTAATAGCAACTCATTGGTCAATGAACAAATGGATTTATTTATCTCTCATATCAACTCAAACGTCCATAATGTTCAGAATAGATAGACCATTTCAACTTAAACTTTGCACTACCGTTAATAGTTATCTTATCATCTCAATGATGAAATCATTATTTTTTACAGAACATGACCTATATGGATATGGTCGATATAACTTGGGATGATTTAATGTTAGTTTTTACCTTTTCCATTTCACTCGTAATATGGGGGAGAAGAGGACTATAATGGTAATTCTTAAGAATCAATTATTGTTTTCCTTCCAGATCATGCATGAGAATCCCTCATGTTCCATAAGGATCCAGTAATAATTAGTCTTCATTTCAAATTGAAAGACTCTTTCCATGGAATTATTTCCTCTTTATCCCCGTAAGGGATGTGCATAATCCCATATCATTATCATTTTCCTATGAAAATCTGATTCTCTCTAACAAGTTTTAATAAATTAGTTCTTTTTTATAATGAGTTGATAATATTGTTTCTTCCACTGAAGAACGATCTCACTCTCCTAGTAGGAATAGAAATAGTCTCTCATGTTTTATCGGATGGTTCTGAATTGATCGGATCCAATATGAATTTCGCTCTAAAAAAATATGGGACATAAGTCTAAGTAATAGATCCCTTTTCTTTTTCTTCTACCATTTCATGTTCCATATCTAATATGTACTAGAAATCGATGTTCATACTGGAACAAATTGTTTAACTTTGATCTTAAACAATCTGCAAGTACATTCAGAATCACGTCTTTCTACATTGGATCTATTTTCCAGGCGCATGAAGAAGGTGACCAGCTCCGCTCTTTTATGGTACGAGGTCCTTCATCCTACATTTACCATATATGGAAAAGTACTATTAAGATATATTTATCTATATATGGGTGTAGAAGAAGTAGTACAAAAGAAATTGTTAGATACTTTTCCTTCGTACTACTTCTTTTTCTTCTCAAAACAAAGTCAAAAGAAGCCCTTACCCTGTATTGTCGTAATATAATATATCCCATAACCTATTTTATACTTATGATCTAGATTATTTGAATCTATCTAGTGATCGGTAATCACTCCATTTTCATAAAAATCAAGTGCTTCCATTGCTTCCACTGGTCGTTTTAACATAAAGGATAAGTAAAAAAGCAGTTGGAATTGCAAGGAACAATGCAACAACAATAAATGAAAGGTTATTTACTTTCATGATCTCCTGATCTTTACTTCGTTCAAAAATAGCTCGCTCGATATTTGATCCCATAGAGATGAATCTTTCAAGATCCATGAAATAAATGTAATTGAGAAAATCAATTCGAGTAACGGAATCTAACTAACAGATTGAATGAATTATTCGATGGAAATAGTATAACATAATATGATCACTTTTGATATGACTCATAGGAAACATGTAACATCCCCCTCACCCAATCCGACCATTGGGAGGGGATGTTGGGCAAACTTGAACTTTCAAATTTCGCCCCAAGTTCATAATACGTTTTTCAACAATGTAATGTGTGCAAAAATGTAAATAAACATGCACAATGGAATTCAAATCTATCCACCCACACATCTAATATGCAATTACAAGCATCAAATAAAACATTTCCATATTTAAATACATAAAAATACTTATCTTTATCCAACGCAAATCCAAGCAATTGGTTGTGTAAGAGCGTTTTTCCACCCAACCATAGGCACTCTGTCTAGCATATACTCTTTCTTCTATTGAGAGGCCACCCCCAAGCTGGGCTATGAGGCCACCAGGGTGAAGGAAACACCTACAAGATTCTACCTATCATTCCACAACCCATTCTTCTCTCCTTGCTTAGCCAAATGCTCATATAGAGCTCTACCGGGGCCTCCCTTAGCCTCAATCTGTGGCTTCTCAAGAACCTACGAGCAACAAAAATCAAGGGTAAGGGTTCCTAGCTTTCCCAACATGTTTTCTCACCTACAACCAACAAAACCCACTTCCCAATTTGCAACATGGTCTCCAAATTCGAATTTATGGGTTCAAAACATCATGGTAAGTTCATGGACAACAATGGAGAGATTTGCATCCTCCAAATCTGCATGTAAGAATGATACAAATGAGGGTTGACTCCAAAGAATATGAGAAAATGGTGACAAGACAACTGACATAACTTCTGGCAGTAGGGGAAAGGACTCCTGGAAGCTGCAGACTGACTTTTGTCATGATAGAACTATCACAAAAGTGCAGTTAGTCCCATGCTTCAATAACTACATGAGGTGACTTTTCCCACCAACTACACACATGCCTTAATGATTGGAAAATGGTCAAAAAAGGAGATAATTGGCTTATTCAAGGCACATGACAGAATTTAGGTGTGAGTTCTAAGGTGGACACTTGGCAACATAGGATTTGGTTTCCCATAGGCCCCCTTCATCTTCCCCTCTAGTGGAATCATAGCCCCTTTGGTGCTCCTTACACAACCATTGTTGGACTATTTTATTATGTATGCACATAATATTTACATATACTCTAAGTCGGCATAAAATCCAACCAAACAGTACAAATAAATTATAACATCATACATGCCTATCCATTCACTAGTCAGGCCTTGGCCTTGAGCTCTGCACTAGGAATTCACACTAGCATATTTACATCATTTACATTTTTAATGCAATGGGGTCAAAATCGGGATATTACAAAACGTGTATCAAAAAACATTTTGATCAACACATGTCTGTATCATTTTGAAAGAATAGGATTCGTACGAATAATAACCTTCTGCTACTCTAGAAGACGTTCGTCGGACATGAGAGGTATTTCGCTTGGATTTCCAAGGTTTAGATGGAATCTGTAACCTATCTGGTCTGGTGATGATATAGAAGTATCCCATATCAAATTTCTCCAAAATCTCACTCATGACCCTGGAATGAGAGAGAAGGACTAGTTTGTCCAGATCGTGACATGATCATTCTTGGAAATACAATAGAGTGTCTAGAAATCCACTGGCTATCGATCATGAAAAAGAAGTATTAGAATGAAATCAATATTCATGGAGGAGAACAGAAGGAAGATCTACTTTCAATCATTAGGAATTATCTATAGGTATCTCCGTGGGATTCCGACTTAGGAGAACTACCTTTGTGTCACCCTGAAATCTATTGATCTTCCCACATTTTTTATAAGAAGAATTTGATTCTTCAAGGAGGGAATAATATTTATTGCAAATTCACAATGGTGATTATATTTTAACCCCGAAAGAAGGGTCTTTTTTCAAACTGAATTATCGACCCGGTTAATGTATCTAATGGATAGAGATACTGAATCTCAAAGGACAGGTTCAAAATAACGATCAATTCCTTTCTCAAATCATGCTGCCAAGCACATGCATTGTTGAGAAGTTAGATGAGGTGCTAGCTTTGGAGGTCAAGCATTTAAAGGTAAAATGAGATTTTTTCATCTCTTAAATATGAGGTGGTAATATGTAGATTTAATGGATTTTTGCTACAATACAAAAATATACAGGAGTGGAGGTATTGTAACTAAACCAACAATAGTGAGATCCTTTTGTGCTCTAAAGGTTTCTTTGTAATTTAGTTCTATTCCAATTATGATTACCATAAAATATTCGAGTAGGGAACTTGATTCCAGGGAAGAGCGGGGCTCCTTTTTACCCATGGTGGTTTCTAGATTTTGATCCCACCACTATGGTGGTATCCAAAATGTTTTTTTGGGTTTGACTCCCAAATATGCCTCTTCCCTTTTGGCACCCTTCAGTGATTAAAGATATTGAAAATACTCTAGGAAATTTTTTAAAGTATGATCTTGAGAGGATCCAACAAATATTGTTTACATATGCTTGTATTTGTGTGGAGATCGACCTTCATAAATGTCTTCCAGAGAAAATGTTGTTGAAAAATGGAAATTTCAAATGTATCTAGTGTTTGGATTATGAAAATACTTCTTTTAGGTGTTAGTATTGTCATTAAATATGTTACCTTCGGGAAATTTGTCCACGAGAAAGAAGTCAACCTAAAAATAAAAAGGGGTAGTTCTTTGAATCTAATTAACTAGCATCCAAATGAACCTCATCACTCGAGGATGATGAAGAGGAGAGTACAATATTTTTTCTCAATTTTGAGTCTAAGAAAGTCAATAGTGAAAAAACACAAATAAAAAATGATGGTATAAAAAATATAACAAGGGTTCTTGAAGAATAAATGAATGTGGTTTGATGAGTTATCAACTTCTCTGCTCCCCCTCTTTGCCATTTTGAGAGTCTAGGAACCAACCTAAACTAGGTGGCTAGGGTTCCTTCCCTAGTCGCCCTCCCTTTCTCCCACGAGTGTGTTGTTTTGGCCGACTGACTGCATCTTAATTGGCAGTGCTTTCCAAAGGAGAGGCAGGTTTCCCCTTGCGTGAAGACCCGTTGTTTTGAGATCCTTTGTCTCAACAACAACAGTGGCAGAAACTAGTGACGGGGTTGTGGCCTTCTGGCGTGGACGAAGGTAGTGTAGTGGGGTTTCTGCAGCGGCAACAGTGAATACATTGGTGGGGATGCGGAATTGGCCCGGACGGGGTGCAATGGAGTGACCACTCTTTGGAGGTGTCCTCCACTAGTGGTCCCTCCTTTTTGTTGGTGGCCAGTGCCATACTGTCGGTGGCTTCAAACTGTGTTGGAGCTTGTTTTCCCTTGGTCGGTGGTGTACCTTCTCTCTTTGCATGAGGTGGTTCTTTCATCAATGTTCCGTCGGTGCCTCTATATTAGAGTTCGATCTTCCTGAGATGATGGAGTTGTTCGTGAGTGGCTCTCTAATGTGTGGATTAGAAGACCCTGGTTGGGGAATTGTCAAAAGTATACAGAGGCCATAGAATGACGTTGTTTGGATTGGTTGTCTGCATAAGGAAAGACAAGAAGTCAGTTAAGCTATCTTTGGATGGCTTACTCATGGCCACTTCCTCTTTTTTGCTCTTTTGAGCAGTTTTTTGTTTTAGAACATAAACGATTATTATGGTTCCCCTATCAATAGGGTCATTTTGTGATGTAGTTTTCTAGCTACTATATATTTTTTTAGCAGTGTCTTTCTATGCTTATGCACATGTAAACCTGCAAGTGTTTTTATGTAAGACCGATAGGTTTATGAACAATGTGTTATGTTTTCATTAATAGAATGTGATCTTTGTTTGTGGAAAAAAATGAATGTGGTGGATTCCTCCTTCAAATAGTTAGCCTTAAATTATGCACTAGCAAGAGGAAGTAAGAGACCACATGAATCTGAAAATTCCAAATTTGATAAGGAATAGTGCCCTCTTGAAAATTTAAAACTGTATAAGACTAAACTGCAAGTGGCGTCGTATGTTTTAAGGATTATAATACTATACTTAAGTATAGTATTCTAGGCGATTATTTTGGATTGTAAAAAACATATATATAGATAGGTAGGTGAATATTAAATATGAAACATACAATTTACTACTGAAACTTGTAAATTTTAGCGAATAGTATGATTAAAAAAATACATTTTATGTAGATATAGGCGATATGAGAGACTAAAAATGACCAAATAGCAAATTTGTTTTTGAAAAAAAGCCCAAAAAATAGTCAATTGGAGAAATTTCGCCCCTAAAAATTTCCCCAACAAGTGGTTGTTGTTAGACTTCCTCCAAGGGGTTGGATAGTGGTCAAAAAAAAGAAAGATAAAAAAGATTGAATTTAGGTCATTGCCACATGAAAATTTTCTTTTATTTTTAATGTCAATTTATAATTGGATATTTATGAATTCTATAAAAGTATATTTATATAACGTGCCATATACACTTAAAAAATATGATTTCTCTATTTTTATAAATAATTTTTTTTCATAAAAAAAAAAGTGATGATTAATTTATAAACTTAGATATACATCTTTATATTCAATTATTCATATAAATATCTCAATACATTTTCTTATTAAATACTTTAAACCTCATCATAATTATTTATTATATTTTATAATTATGTTGAGCATAAATCCATCTTATGAAGTAGATGTTAAAATTTGTTACTTTCACATAATACAATCCATTATCTTCGCTCATTGGTATCCCATATGATTTCGGTTTAGAAGTTACTAATAAAGTTAGAGAATATTATTTATGGTGTTAGAATCTTGAGGTTGGTTGGTTTTTAATTTTCATGTCAAGTTTGACATTATTGGGGAATGGCAATTCTTTGCTATAAATATTCAAATTAAATAAATTTATGATAAAAGCTATTAAAGTTCTCATTTCTAATTCAAATTGAGTGGTTATTACGACATGCCAATCTTTTTATCATTTAAATATGTGAGGAATTGTGATATTTAATAGGATTTGTTAAGGAAATTAGTTTTTACATCATTGAAGGTTCAACATTGTTAATTTCGATATTCCAAGATTCACTTGTAATCTTATTTCTTCGATAAAGGCATTATGGTTAGTGATTAGTGAAAAGAAGCCAAAGATCCTATTTACCTAAAAACAACATGGCAACAAGGTTATTTTGATGTTGTTTGACTTTGGGTATCAAATTCTATTTCATATTTATGAATTTAATAATTCATATAACTATGAAAATATGGAAAACTCTCATCTCAATGTACGAGATAAACATTGTAAAATTAAAAAGTAAAAACTTGATGTGAACTTAATCATGTGAAGATGTACGAAGGGACGTGAGTGTTGGAACATTAAGTATGATTTATTTTTTAATAATATTTATTTAGTTATTATTATATTCTTTTGTCAAGTTTCATTACCATAGTTGGTATTCCAAGAGTTTTGTTTGTTAAGTAATCTAGGGTTCAAAACTCTACCTGCTGGTCAATTCTTACCACATGCTAATATATTTTCAATTTTGATTTTTTTTTTAATTATATTTATTTATCTAATTATATTTTAAAAAATTATTATTTTTAATTTATTTAAAAAATTAAAACTTTAAAAATTTCATATATATATATATAATCGAATTTATCTATTTATTCCCTATTCTTATAAATATAAATAATCGTGTTCTATTTCTACACATTCATAAATGTCTTTCAATTATATCTGTTTATACTATTTTCTTATCAAATTAAGAGTAATTCCATAAAAGAATTAAAAAATAATAATAAAACATACTATATCTCAGAATTCTCATTATATTTCCAAAACATTTTGTATATAAAGAATATTGCTCTTCCTAACGTATCTTTAATCAATTTGCTTCTAAATGGAATAAGTTTTACATTATTACAAAATACAAATACAAAATGGAGAAGTAAATTCCATACACTACAATTCAAAGCTTATTTCATATATATAATTTAAGAAATAATATCTAATCCAAAGCTAGTTGGTTAAACAAAATTACAAAATATTTGGTTAAACAAAATTATAAAATATTTGGTTAAACAAAATATACAAAAAAAAATTACACGATTGTTAGCATGATACAAGAGTGAGCCTATGATCTTATTAATTCTTGTAGCTAAAGATAAAAGAACATTTATTATACCATTCCAATATTTTTTTTCCCTCGAAAAAAACTCATAACTTTTATTTAATTAAAAAGAAAAAGTTACATTCTGTAAAAATTGGATAAAACCATATCTCCAATAGAACAATGAACTGTTCACGAAAGAAAATAAAAAGTGTCCGAACTATCTAAAAAAGGATCATGAACTATCATCATAGCCTACAAGCCATCAGATGTCACAGAAGCAAAATCAAAATAACAAGGCTGCTTGTCACAGTAGCAATATCAACAAAATAGTTGTAATTTGGTGAGCTCAAAAGCTCAGATGGTCTATTAAGCCCTGAATATCTGGAAGTTAAATCAGATCCCAGAAAATAAGCTGTTGGCGGCCAGAGATGCTTCCTTCGATCTCCTTTTGTATGTTCTATTGGCCACTTCTCAATTCCAAGCCCAATTTTGATTGGATGTCTGCTTCTGAAATCTTTTCCCGGTATATATGTTGAAAGGAGGTCTTTTCCATAGCTATTTTGAGAACCTTTAACTCTGCTAAAACTGGGTTTAAGCCAAGATTATGACACACCTTTTGTTCATTTACCCGGTCTATTACTAGTTGCGAATCTTCGAAAACTTGCAGAGACTTTACCTCTTCCTTTTTTTCCAGAGTTAGCAGCAGCTTTAAAGTGATTAGTTCTGCGAATTTATTGGAACCTACGCCTAAGACTGCCTGGAACTTAAAAGAGATCTTTTGTTTTATGAAGAGAAACCCCTTGCTCTAGCTCTATTTTGACTAGAGGCTTCGTCGAAAAATGACCAAGGCCTCTTGTAATTTATTGCTTTCAAATCCAAGTTTCTAAAGTCTTTAATTTTCCCCTCTTGTGCAAAGTGGGATAATGTCGACGTTGTTGTTCTGGCCTAGAGAAGTGGGCCTGTAGTAATGCCTTCTAAGATAGCTAAATTTCTGGCTATCCAAATCTTCCAGAAAACAATTAGTGGCAGGCTTTTGTAACGATTATTTCTGTGATCCGAGAGCCAAGACTTTAGACACTCCTGTGTTGTATCACCAACCCAAATAAAACAGTGCTTTAGGATCACCTCTAATTCATTCCAAAACTATCGTAGGAAGGGGCAGAGAACGGTTATGTGGAGGTTAGATTCTTCTGAATTCCTATAGAGAGCATATCTTCCTGGTCCTTTCCATCCACGGCGTTGTAAGTGATGCCAAGTCAAGGCTTTTTCGTTTAGAAGGAACCAAGATATCAGTTTAGTTTTGGGAGTACATTTTAAACTCCATAAGGGCTGCCACCACCAGTTAATATCCGGGCTCCCATGTTCAACCAAAATTTCATATCCTCTTTTTGGGTTATACTTTCCATGAGGATCGTATCCCCATACCAGTTGATCTGCATCTAAATTTAAGTAAATATGGTGGATCTTTAAAATATTGACAAAGCCTATCCCTAAAACATCTTGCTCCCCTCTAAACCTGAGAGACTCTGTCGTTATCCATCCTTGTTCAAAAGGAGTGGTCGTCATGTGGTTAGCTTCTTGATGGATCATGTAAAGACCTTGGTTCCTTAGATGCTAGATCATCGGGACAAAAAGAGATATGTTTTCCCCACTAGCGTACCAAGAGTCTTCACCTACTCGTAAGTTCTTACCATTTCCTATTTTCCATGAAAGATGCTTACTAATAACGGGAAAGGACTATAAGAAATCTTTCCAAGAATTTGAGACATTCTGCTGCGATTTATGATGGCTACGGATCCATTCCATTAGCGAAAGAGGATGGATATATTTTTGAATAATAATCTCCCGCCAAAGCCTAGTTCCAGTGATAATTCTCCTGATAGATTTGGTTGCTAAGGCTTTTGAGAAGATAAGTGGGCATTTCAGACCCCACCCTCCTAACCTTTTGGGTTTAGTAAGCTCTTGCCACTTTACCCAAACGAATTTCCCATGCTCTGCAGAACCAGACCAATTGAAATTAAAAACAAGTTTTCTAATGGCTATTAGAAATCCCTTAGGTATTTAGGATATGGAGCTCCAGTATATTGGTACCGCTTCTAAAACATATTTGGATAAGACCAACCTACCAGCTTTGGATAACCATTTAAAACTCCAGTTGCTTATTCTATTTTCACATTTCGCTAATACCTAGTTCCATTCTTTTTTCAGGTATCCAACTGGTTTTAAACATAAACCTAAATAGTTTAGTCCCGTGTCCAAGACTTGTTCAATAAAAGGAAATAAAAATTTAAGAATAGCCCATTCTTCTTCCTTTAATCCTTCACCAAAAATAGAATATTTTTGGAGGTTAATATGCATACTTGTTGTTGCGCATAAAATATTAAGAGAGTCTGATAATAACTCCCAATCTTTTACAGTACCTTCCGAGAAGGTAAGAATATCGTCCACAAAGAGTATGTGTGAGAGCTTGTAGGTACCACCGATGGGTATACCTTTGAAGATGCCCTGAGCTCTTCCATTTAGAAGTATTCATCTTATCCCATCAGCGATGAGTAGGAAAAGTAACAGAGAAGGGGGCATCCCTGCCGAACTCCACTACTAGAGGTGAAAAAAGTGGAAGTTTCCCCGTTCACTAAAACTGCAAAGGAAGCTGTGGTGACAGTTGCCATAATCCATTTGATGAAAGGACCTCCGAACCCTAATTTCCGTAATACAATCCTTAGAAAAATCCAGGTTACCTTATCACAGGTCTCTTTAGGTCGATTTTTAGAAGCACAAACTTTCATTCTATGCTAAAGCTACCGCTTCGTGTATCTTCCTTTTGGGGAGAAAACCAAACTGTTCCTTTGAGATGCCTGCCGAGAGGAAAGGTTTGATCCTTTGGCCAAAATCTTAGCGATAATTTTATAGATAGCGTTGCAGAGGGAAATCAGGCAGAAGTGGTCAAAGTTGGTGGGGTTTGTTGCCTTCAGGTTTAAAGCCAAAAAAGTTGTGCTGAAAGATGCCAAAAAATTACCATTACTCCTCGAGTATTCTACAACCCTTAACAGATCTTCACCAATAGTATCATACAAAGCTATGTAGAAGTCCATCAGAATGTTGATGTATATGTAACTTCGGAATGTATTTCACATATATGTATATTGTATTCCTATAGAGATGGTATTATTCCTCTATAAGGAAGTGTCGTTATTTATATTGTAAGTGTCGTAACTTATACTTGATGGGTTATTAGACCACCTTGTTTGGGGTCGGCCCTGTATAAGTCATGTGGGTCAAAGGGTTATTAGACCACCCTATTGGGGGTCGGCCCACTCAGCATTATGTTATGTGGTTAAGTTCGAGCCTACATGAGTTAGGTAAAAAGGCAAGTCAAGTCAAGTATAAATAGAGTGCGGGAGGCACTCTATTTGCTCACTCACTTCTCACACATGCACTCAAGGAGGAGTGACGCACTTATGGAGGAGGAGGATCTGCTGCTAGGTTGTGTCTATCTCTTATGGTTGGTTGTATCATTGCTCTATCTATCTCTGAGGAAGTTATTGGGGTTTTTCACCTTTATGGTTTTCCCCAAGTAAATCTTTGTGTCTCTTGTGTGCTTGCATTATTGTCTCCATGATTGATATGCTGTAGATATGCTGTACATGTTGTTCTCTCAGTTAAGATCCTAGATCAGATTGAAGTAAATTCTGAAAATTTAACACAGAAGGCCATCAAGCCCATGGATTTTTTTTTTCCTTAGGCATTTGAGAGTTACCTCCAATTCACCACTTGTAATAGGCTGCATCAGTAGGTCATTGTCTTCCTCATTGGCCACAGATGGAAATAAAATGGCTACTTTCACACTCTCCTCAATATTGGCTTCTTCTGGCGCTTTGAAAAGGAATTCGAAAAACCTGACACCTTCGTGTGCTAGGTCGTCGAAACTGTGTAAATTCCCTTCTACGGTAGAAATGCAGCGAATCAAATTGCCATTAATAAGTATGACAAGTTATTTAGATTTCGACATTTACAAAAACTATTAAAAATAAAATGTACTAGACATGTCACCAAAGGTTAATAGTGACAAAATATATCTATGATAAGATAGTAATATATACCTTCTATAGCTATCGATAATAAAATGAGAGAGTAAGTTTAGAGAATTACCTTTTTTACTTAACTAAGTAGACTAAAGTTTTATAATAATTTTTTCCCAATCATAAAACCTTAGTTATTACTTTCACTCATGTTGACATCTTTCCCATCATAGGAAAACTTCTTGTACACTTAGAGCATCAAAAGAGGAAACACGAGATCAAAATAGTAATTATTCTAAAATACCAACCATTCTCCTCAATGTAGAGAGTTACTCCATACAAGAGATACAATCTAGCTATGAAGTTCCCATCTAAACGAATTCACATCCTTATGAGTCAATATGAGTTCCAAGTAGTCCATATAGAGTCTAAGAGACCATATAATCATTAAGCATACATATGATACAATCCTTTTTAGAAGTAAGGAGTGCAAGACCAAATTAAATTGGAGACAATAACCCCATCTCTAATTTAGGTAGAAGAATCCTAAAAAAATACCAAACAATTAGCATACTATTTGTTAGAAGTAAGTAGCATAAGACCAAAATTACATTGGAGACCATAACCCCATCTATAATTTAGGTATAAGAATCTTATTAAGAGAAAATACCAAATAATTAGCATACCACTTGTTGACCCAATTTTTTCCCCACAAGATAACAAATCACAAAGTGTTGTGATTTGATTTGCTCAAGTTTCCTCTAGGTGACCCACATCTTAAATGCCTTTCTATTTTTCCCTCTACCCTCATAAAAAATTATAGGTACCTTAACACTTAGAGAGGGGTTCCACCCTTAAAGTGGCTCTTAGGAGTTATAAGGAAGTTTGTTGGTGTGAAAACAAGGTGGAGGTTGTGGTAGATGAGTAGTAGAGGAATGGTTATTGTGTCATTTCATGTTTATAGCTACACAATCGGGGTATTTTTTAAGGATTTTAATATTATACTTAAGTATAGTATCATAGGCGATTATTTTGGATTGAAAAAAAACATGTATATAGATAGGTAGACGAATATTAAATATGAAACATGCAATTTACTATTGAAATGTATAAATTTTGGCGAATATTATGAAAAAAAAACATATTTTATGTGAATATAGGTGATATTAGAGACTAAAAATAACCAAATAGCAAATTTATTTTTTGAAAAAAAACCCCAAAACTAGCCAATTGGCGAAATTTCGCCCCTAAAAATTACTCTGTACACAATTCTTGCATGAGTAGATATATGGTTACATGTTTATAGCTACACAATCTTTGCATGACCATATATATGGTTGCATGATGTTATACATACTCATAGGATTAGGGTTTGATGTTATTGCTTTATGTGAACTCATGTCGATGTTGCTAGTTTTGGATACAATTTTGGTTCTAATGGTTATTGTAGCAGTTTTGAAAAGACATTTATGATGTCTTTGATGTATTGATTTGATTTTGGTAAATAAAAGAGAGTCTTAAGGCCTAGTTGGATGGGCACATTTTTAACATGGATACCTTATATGTATCGAGGTCATCCTCCTTGGTTTATAAGTAAATAATTCTAACTAACAACCACAACTTGGTGATATGCATCACATGGTAATATAAGGCAGTGAGCATAGAGTCTAAACTTAACACCCCACATTAATGTGTTGATATATGTTGTGGTTTGGGGTTCTTATATATGGTTTGGCCTTGGTGGGGACTTTGCATGTGGTATAATTCTTAAATCCCATGTAAATTCAACATTACGAAACTTGGCATTTACATTGCAAATATGCAAACACTTGCTATGGGATATGCCTATTGTTCTATCCAATCATCTACTTGACATCTTGACTATTTGTACCATTCGTTGAACCTGACATTTAACATTGTTGGGTGGCATTTATCGTCCTTGGCATGTTCTTGTCGATCTTCACCCAATGGTGGTTTCCTTTTTGCCATGCTACAAACATTTTCCCTACCCTCTATGCATCTGCCCTCATTTGTCATTTTTCTATTTGTGTTTGATGGTCTTGAGCTTTGAATTTTCTAGTTTTGACCCGACCTTCTTCACCCTATTCGAACCATTTTTATTTGTATAAGACACTACCCTAGATCCATTGAGTATCATCACCAGTAGCACTCGTCTCTTGAATATGGTTGTGAAGTGTTTCTTATTGGACATGGATAATGATTGATTTCCATTCTTTTGCACTCATAATGTAAAGGTAACTCTAAAACTTGTTTTTTTTTGGATTATTGTTTCCTATGTGGTATGGCTTAGACCTATCATATTTATTTGGTGAATTAAAGATTAGTATTATTCTTTGTGTACATCCATGCCATCTTATAAATGATATAAAGGTCATGTTTCAATGTTTGACGTTTTGAGTTGTTCTAACCTTGCTATGAAAATGCCTTTTATAGGGCTTGGAACCCCTACTAAGGGTTGACCACATTATTTATATTCCAAGTTGTATCAAGCACTTCCTAGAATAAAATATTGATTCCCTACAACTTCTTTAGTTGACAATAAATATACTTATTGTCTTTTTTTGGCTCTAAGGATAATTGGTCCTATTGTTATCCCCATGCTTTAATTTGGAATTGTTTTGTGTCTATCTTAAAAATGAAGCCACACGAATCCAATATCGACCATACCTATGTGCTCATTTCCTGCATTCTACCTTATGAATAATTTTTACATGTTTCATGTCGACCCCCCCTCACTCAAACTAGTCATGTTTATGTTTTGGTGTTGGTTAGCTTGGCCTCGCCACTTCATATATAAATCGGCCTCATCACTATGTACTTGGTTACCATGTTCTTTAGGTAATTCTCTTGGATACCTTACTCTGCACTTCATTATCATCTCATTGGGGTTGTATATAGCTTAATCCCAAACCACCCTGCTACCACTTAGTTCAACTTGCATGTTGTTGTGTTATTAGTTGTTTGGCTTCTTGCCATCGACAAGTTGTATAAGTTGCCTCAAGATTTATCTTGGGAATTCAAATCATACTATTTGGACACTAGGATCTTTATATGACATAGGAGTTTTTCTGCATGTCCCTTCATTTGATTCCAAGGCCAATCCTCCTTGCTTTTTTGGGGGGCTTGGCCATTTCTAGATAACATAACATTTATTTCATTGTGCTTGTATTTGGTATCTTGGCTTGAGTTTCATGACTCATTCATATATCAACTTGACCTCTCACCATTATCCATCTCAATTAGCACTTGTAGCCTCTCCTTTTCACATCACCCATGTTGGCAAGTTTTTATCCCATCACTATATTTTAATTGTGTAAAAGGTTAACATGGTTGTTAAATCTGGTTATGTTCATATTCTATAATGCCTTTTTTGGTAATTTGTTTGTTGTGCCAAGCATTTTTAAATCCCTTTTATATATATCTAGCACCCATACATTTGACTATGACTTTTTTTAATTAAAAGTTATAATTCATATGCCTTATCGCTTGCAATGATCAATAAGTGTGGTTATATTATGGATAGTCTTATTCTATCTTCCATACATGCATGCATGATCTCTATTAAGATTATGTTTGGACACTATTATGAAAATGAAGGTATTTTTTCCTTACCTATTGGTGAAGGTTTTCCCAATGCACAATTTCACCTATAATGCTACTTAGCAATGCTCAAAACATCTTGTTGCGTGCATTATTTACATTCTCCTGTACCTTCCATCATTTTCTGTCAACCTCTTAACCCTTTCTAGTCATTGATGGATCTAAATTAGTGCATTAGTTAGATGTTTTCCTGCATTACCATATTTCATTTAAAATACTAATTGCTTGAGTAATATTATGTGGTAGATTGAAAGGCTTATTTACATTCATATTTGGTACTATATGAATTTTTTAGATCTGTGGATCACACTACCCCAACAAAGGACAAGCCAACAAAACTAGGGATGTTTAGAGTGGTGGTAGAATGAAAATGATATGGATTTCAATACAATTTGATGCATTTTCTAATGAGTTTACACAATTGGTGCAAATTGAACATTCATATTTGGGAGATCCTAGTGCACAATCACCCTTATTTACTTTCCCTCCTAATTTACAACCACATACAAATAATTTTTTAACTAAATCTTGTTTCCCTACTGCTACATAAGATGGATGGATGTCTAATACTAAACCCCCTTTTGCTGCTAACATGGGATGGGATACCACTAACCATGAACTAGAAGTTCCTAAAGTTTTCGAGATTATCTCTCCCAACTTAGGTTCCTCGACCTCTATCCATGACAATAAATTTGTTGAAACACCTATGCATGATCCTACAGTTACAAAAAAAGGGAAATAAATTGTGCATACACAACTACCACCCATGCCTCTTTAGGTTCCTCCCCAAGATCTCATTGTATCTCATAATGTTGATCACTCCATTGATATTCCTTCTACTACTAAGTATACTTCTATCCATCCTCATGATGACAAGCTTCATTGGATACCCATCTATTTATATCTTCCATGATGATGGTGATATCCTTCAAGGACATTCACCTAAATGCCTTTATCCCTATGAATCCCAGCACATGCCCATCCTCCTTTTCTCATTCTACCTTGATTACACTACAACTACCTTAGTGACTTATTTCATTATGTATTTTATTTTAGGAATGCTCATGGACTAATATGGTAGCATATTTACTCTTTTTAGACAAATTGGATTTTTTTTGGATATATGGATATATATGGAAATCTTAACATTTGTTTTGTGCTTATGTATGATGATGATGATGATGATAATGGGTAACGACACGTTTATTTTAATGTGATTCACACTTGCACTTATTTAATTGCATAATCATTATTTTATTGCATGGAGGAAACATAAGAATGAATGGGAGTCATTATGTTATTTAAGGGGAGTCATTTGGAGGAATGAACGAGGAGGTATAAGGTGTTCATATAAGCTATTGGAGCCACAACCCATGTAGGCTCAATATAGACTTACTTGATTAGGTGATGGGATTGCCTCTTTGATTTTCATGTTTATACTTTAAGTTTTATTTTCACCTTTGAGACACGTTTTTCCAAAGTGAATTTTATTTCCTAAGTCTCTTGGTGATCCCAACAAACAAAAAAAATTGTTTGTTTCCTTATATTTGGTTAAAGTTATGAATAATAGGATGATCTTTTTCAAGAAAAGGATAATAACCCAAACTATCCTAGAAACATCCTCTAAGCCTCTCTCAGGCCTCCAACTCAAAAATCTCATTGTAAAGCTACATTTTCTTGGGCATGATGCAATTTTGGGGAATATTTGCATGATGAAGAAACTTGTACAAGTTTAAGAAGTGCCGAATAATGTATATTTTGTAGAAAACCTACACAAAATATTGTAGCCTTGGATTGAATTGAAGAAGATGAAGTTATGGTTTTCACCTCTAGAAGACAAGCTTATAACAACAAAAATTGAATAAATCTAGTGCAAAACAACACCAACCCTACTACAAATGCTAACAATGTTCTGAACAACACCTCAAACATGTAAAATTCTATTGTTTATGCTCCTAAGGAGTAGATTCCTAATGTTGTTCAACAACGGAAAAAAATCCCTACAATATCTTGTTTCCATTGGTATGGCATAGTGCATGAATTGGTAGCTATAAAGGCTAATGCTACCTAATAGCTTGAGAATATGCATTAATTCCTTGTTGGTACTTCTCGTCCAAGAGTGCAACCTCAACCTAGAGTTCCCCCTACTAATCTTAATAGACCTATTGAAGAAGAGCCTCTTGAATGTGATCTTATGGAAATGAGTTCTTTCAAACCTCTTGTAAATAATCCCCATTTTTTGTGTCCATGAAGATTATGGGAAATATTGCACAATTTTGTTTGTTTAATGGTAGTTATGTAATAAATTTCACGTCCAAAACAATTATGGAACAATTTGTATTATCCTACATAAATCAAAATACCTTAAACATGTTGTATTTTAAGAAGTAGAAACAATCTACTTATTAGGGAATTTAGGGACATACATTTAGTTCTATTTGCTCATCCTAACATATGTACTAAAATAAATATCCAAGACATGAATATGGAGGTGAATAACTATTCTATCATCCTTGGTTGCGATTGGTGGGTATTAACCAATGGTTATATATCACTTGATGGTATTGACTTGATAGTCACAAATGTCCTAAGAACATTATAGTCCAAAGAGAAGGAAGGATATGACCATATATAGAAAGTATCCTACAACATAATGTCAATTTTGTGGGAACTAATCTTGATACTTATTTTATTTTCACCAAAGAGGAGATTATAGCTCCTACTGAATTTATTGCTCATTTGGATGACTGAATCTAGCATTTGCACTTTGACAATGCCTCTTTCAGTGAAGGTTGTGGTGTTGGGGTTGTAAAATGCTCATCTATAGGTAAACTCCATCATTTTTCTTTTTTATTTAACTTTCCTTACACAAATAGCACCACAAAATTTGTAGATGTTTGGGCCTAGGTTTAGAAAATTATTTTAATTAGGTTGTAGACACATGGAAATTTTTGGTGATTACAAGTTGATCAGTAACATGGTCAAGCACACTTATACTCATGCTAATAAATTTATGAAAAAATACACGCAATTAGTATGGAGACACCTTGAGACATTTTTTCCTTTAATTCGACTCATATGTAGAGATCTAGATGTTATAGTTGACAAGCTCACTTCCTATGCTACAAGGATTGATAAACTATTTTTGGTTTTCCATCTTGACTACCCTATGATCTCTCTATACATACCTAACCTCCTTGAAAATGAAAAGTTTTGGAAAATATTAGAATGATGACCACATTTGTTGTCGTTTTATTAATGAGAAAGTTGATGACTCCAATTCTATTTGCTTGGATGAAAATAATTTTCCAAAGGGATTAAGTACTTTTGGAGAATTCATTTTCTTCGAGTGATGCTAGAATCAAGACACCTCCTCTTGATAGGATTCAAAGAGAACAGTAGGAGACACTCACCCTATAAATATCGGTGTGGACGATAACCCTAAAAGTGTGTGTGTGTTATTGTTCTAAGCTTGAAAAACTAAAAACTATTGCTTTATTCATTGAACTTTGATATGTCTTTCTTGGTCATATGTTGACCTACAAGGTTTCAACTTGAAAATAATTTACCATTCCATTCCTATAAAATAAAATATACCCCTGATTAGGAAAGGAAACAACCAATTAATCTATCCTTAGAGGTCACAATTAGGAGGGAAGTTGAAAATATGCTTGATGTGAATATTATCTTCCTTTTCAAATAGTCTAAATTGGTTTCTAACCTAGTCCTAGTTCGCAAAAAGAATGGGGATATTATAAACCCTTAACAATCCAAGCATGAAGGACAATTTTCCACTCTCCAGCATGGGATTAATCCTTTGTCCTCCCTTGGCCATGTGTTTATCCTTATAGCCATCAACTACTTTACCAAGTAGTCTAAGGCTATCCCACTAAGAAATGCTAAGCATGAAGATGTAATTACCTTCCTTGAGTTAACATTTTCTTGAGATTTAACCTTCCATTAGAGATTATTTATGATAATAGGATTGATTTTATTTTTGAAAATTTGACTGAATTATGTAGTATATTTGGGATTTAATCATTCAACATCATCTACCTATTATGCACATAGTAATAGCCAAGTGGAATCAATGAATGAAAAATTTGATTAGATTCTAAAGAATACTATTAAATAGAAACCCTGCTAAAGGCATGTTCTATCCCATATGCCCAATGGGCCCACAATACCATGACTAAATCCAACATGAGAGAACCTCATTTCTAATTGTCATATGGATGTGAGGCTATTATGCCTATTGACTTGATTTTTACTCCTTGTGTCTTTCCTTATAGGATAAATAATCAAACTCCTTTGAGCTCTCCCAAATTTTTAGCACTTTATTGACCTTATAGGAGCAAAGAGAGCACGCGCTGATTAACTTGAAATGTAGACAACAAAGTGTGAATAAGTACTTTGAAAAGAAATCTAAATCTACAACTTGTGATGTGGGGCAAAAAGTATTATTGTGGGATTCTTCTCATTATAATAAAAGAAAACACATGAACATTCAAAATATTTGGTTGGAGCCTTGTGTAATTGCATATATCATCGGAAGTAACACTTATTTTCTTAAGGATGAGCACAATAGGCTATTTTCATATACTGTCAATGGGTCTCATTTAAAAAACTTGCATATTAGATTTTTTTTGTTACGTTTTCATTTTGATTTCTTTGATTATTATTTACTTTATGCTTTACTTGGTTTTCCTATTGCTTTTACTTTTCATTTATGATTGCTTATGCTTTTTTTTTAATTATTTTATGTTCTTATTTTCTTTCCACCAATTTCAATCTTAGTCATTGTTCTCAATTTTGTATATCATTGAATTTAGGGGAATCAATAGTAAAAAAACTCTATAATTTCTTCACTCATTTGGTTTCTAACAATATATTGTTGGTTGGTCTTGAGACTGACACTATAGTTTGCTAGAGATAGTTTTCCAAATAATTGTTTCGATAGGTTATACCTATGTTTGACTACACATGATAATTCCAAAATACCGAACACCTAGAGCAGCCGCTCACATAAACAGATCACATATCAACACACCGATGTTTTCAGGTGGTTTAAACCCTCAAAAGGGAAACACTCCATGGCCCCATCCAAATAGCTACTTGATGCATTTTATTATGCAAAAGAAAGAAAGTTCCAAATGAGATTCTCATAATCGATCAACTATCAAGTGACCCTCAATGCTCTTAAATAGATATCATGGACTAATCGGGTGTTAAGCCACAAATCAAAGGTAGTTATGATCTAAGATAAGTTGAACTGTCGGATCACTCTATGTCTAGAACGTATCGTGACCGTTAGATTAGATATTTACAAATGCATACTAAATAAACACACTTTTCCTAACAAATATATTATAACAAGTTGATCTTAACTAAATCCTAAGTGTCTAAATATCCTAACAACCTAAAAGTGTATTTTTCTAGTACTGAGGATAAGAAGTGGATCCCTTCATTCTATTTTTCTCTTGCATCCTACTTCCTTGTAAGAGTGGCATTAGGATGCATGTGCATGGATTATAATTATCTTTTCCATGTTGTCCTACTCTAATCACATTGAAGACATGTTGTAAACTTCACATTTGACCACTTTTCTTAAAATATTTCAGATCATGTTCAACCTATTACCTAAGGCATTAATATTTGAAAACAAAGATCCTAAAATTTGACTTGAATTTCACCAACCCTCCCTATGGAATCTCCATGTGTGGACCCAAAGTTTGGCCAATGAGACAACTCACTAAGTGTTGCAATTTTGTTTGCTCAAGTTGCTTCTTAATGAACCACATCTTAAATTCCTTACTTTTTCCCCCTTTCCCTCATAAATGCTTCTCAATACCTTGACACTTGGAGAGAGGTCTAGGGAAAATTTTAAGAACCCCCTTAAATTTATGCGTATAATAAATGGGTGAATCCTCATGATATATAGGAAAATATGAAGGCTATTTTATCAATGTTATATTATGTATATATAATTTTTTGGTGAATCTCTCATTGAATTATATAATCTTGTAAAATCTTGGCAAATAGTTTACTAAATTATAAAACCTTGTAAAATCTTGACGAATCTTTCACTAAATTATAAAACCTTGTAAATTCTTGGCGAATATTTTACTAAATTATAAAATATTGCGAAGTCTTGGTGAAATTTTTGATAAAGTATAAAACCATATATAGTAATAGGAAAACATATACAAAAAATGCTCAAGGGGAAATCAATCTTAATAAATGATCTGTAGTAGAGAATTCTTCCTACGGATAGTTAAACTCTCTCATGGACATAACTAAGACCCTAGATACTTAATCCATGACATAAACAAAACAAATGGTGATCTATTCTCCTAGATCTAGCACAATACGTAAGCTATTGAACATGGAAGAAGAAATGAAGAAGTAAACCTTACCTCCAACCTGTAGGTTGTCCTAGCTCCAGCTCCAAGCTTGATCTTCAAGGCTTGAACCTGTTAAACAAGACAAAGGACCAAAACTTCCAAGCAAGTATATGTATTAATCTAGATCTAATATATAACATATCATGCATCAATATAACAAGAGACAAGACATGGGAGAATAGGCCAAGTTATCAGTAAGAAAGCCAAAGAAACTGATTACAATGTTATACCTTCATGTCCAAAGTAGCAACACCTCCTTCCAAGCTCTCCAACATCACCATTGCAAGACTCATAGGATAATAAGTTTGGTGTTTCCAAGATCACCCCCCATAGCTCATGGATGGCTCTCCTTAATAGGATTTGAGAGGCCAACCACTAAGAGGAGATTATGAATCTAAGTGAGGAAGATGTGGATGAAGGATCTAAACCATTCTGAGGGAATGTGTTACACCTAAAATATCGCCATCATAAGGAATATGTCAACAAAGTGCAAAAATACCTGATGTTTCAATGACTAGGAAGTCAAACTGGAGAAGTTAAAATCTCGCCATCATAAGGCATATGTCAACACAGTGCAAAAATCCCTGAGGTTTTCATGACTAGGAAGTCAAACTGGAGAAGTTGTTGATCCCTTGCCATAGGGTCTAGTTGGGCCGATGCAGGTTGATCCCTAGAAACTTATGCCCAACTAGGTCAGGCGCAAGTGGTCACCTAACATCTTGCGCCATCGGCCCATGTTACCTTTGTACAACATTCGTCGTCCCTATCAAGCGCAGGTTGTCCTAATAAAACTTGCGCCAATGTCAATTAATGTGGATAAAGGGAATCTTCGAGCGATTTCTCGAAGGTGTATGACTTGGATCTCTATCCGTAGCTTGTAGGTGAGTTGGCCTTTTGTTCCCTAACCCCTTGGGAGGATCCCTTAGTCCTCTCTCACTATTTCTCAACCTATTCTATCCTCCTAGTTTTATATATATGAATCTCCTCTCCATTCCAAATGGAGGAAGGCTATAGCATCCATATGCTTGTGGAATTAGCTTAGGAGATCATCATTCATCTCTTGGAGGCACCCATTTCTCCTTAGAGGCATTGGCTTAGCTTGCTGGAGGAAGATTTCGACATTAGGGCTTGGTTGTAATCCTCTCTCTTCTTTGTATTCCCACTTTTATATAGTAATACAAAACTCTTTCCATAAATGTCTTGTTGTTCATTGATATTTATACTTTACTTCCTTAACCGTTTACTTATATAAGTTATTGTGTAGATGTACTATTACTACTTGTTTGTCCCTTGCATGTTTTGACAGGTCTTGCAACTATGAATCTGATGACCGTGGAGCTTGGAGCGAAAAAGGAGGAAGAGATCTACATATCTAAAAGGTAAGATGTTTACATCACTTAATATCTAATTTGATCTAGGAAGGTAGATTTGTGTTCTGTCTGATTTGTTCTAGATTTGCATTGAACTAGGGAGATCATGCCTTAAGTCCGCTTTCGGTAGATTGTCCGGTAACAAATTTGGCGACCATACTGGGGACATAAAATACATTGTTTTAAGATTTCAATTTGAATGTCATATTCTTTGATTTCTTTGTGAGCCATTTCATTTTCCTCCTAAGCCTTTTTCGCCACCAGGTCTTCTCTTTGAAGAGTTTGTTGACTTTCTCTGAGTCTGTGTGTATAATCATCAAGCCTTTTAGCTGCTCACTCTTGGATATATTTTCATCCTTGCATTGGGATTTAGACTGACGCACCTGGGAAGTATAACCAGAGCGTCGTACCCTCACGGGCGCATTATTCTTTCCTGCAACGTGCACCTCCGACGCTTAGCTCAGATCTGCGTCTTGCGCCACCGGCAAAAACGATATACTTATAACCCATGTCGAGCGCTCTGAGCCTGACCACAGGATGCGTCGAGAAGTCAATCCTAGTGCTTGGGACATCCCCTCTCCAACTTTTTGCGATTGGTTTGATTTGCATACCTCTCTGTACTGCACTTTCCAGTCAGGGATCTTTTGATTTTGCATTGATAGTGTTTGGACCTGTTTGGATTGGTTTTGGGTTCCATTTTGGACAAGTTTGAGACTTTGTAGTGGTGGAAAATTTAGAATCCCCCACCTTCATCCGCTTGACCTTGCATTCCCTCCACTCCTCACTTGATCTAGTCATTGCATTATATATGATTCCAGACCTCTTTCTGCACACATCATTTAGTTTTTCTTGCATCTGGTTGATTTCGAGTGTCTTGTGTGTTTTTAGTTTATTGGAGTGCTTGTCATTTTCTTAAGAATTTCTGAGTGATTAGAGTGCTGCAAGTAGTCTCTTCTTTTCAACAATTTATATTTGAAAGCATTATTATTATCAAGTTTTGCCTTGGTACGTTCATTGGAAAATTGAAAAGTGCTTCTTTTTTACCATTTTCCAAGTTCATTTGAGAATTGTTGTAAAAGTTGTTTCATGCATTGGAATTCATCATTCATTGATCTTTTGGAAAGTTTGAAAAAGAAGTTAATCATTTGTGCTTTTCGCGAATTATGAGCCATTCATTTTCTTGAAAGATCCAAGTGAAGTCAAATTTTTGCAAAAGTGATTCCATGTTTGAAAAAGTTATATGCATTTTTGGTTTTCATGCTTTTAGGATATCATACTGAAAATAGAAGAGTTAGTGTGCTCTAAGTAGAAATTCTCCCTTTTCATCACTTAGTTTCATTCTGATTGAAAAGACAAAAGAAAATTCTTTGATTTGGATTTGATGTGTTGTTGATTTTCATGTTTTGCTTGAAAAATGGAAAGAGTACTTTCATTGTCATTTTTGGTAGATTTGGGATTTGTTGAAATTTGTTGTTTTGGTAAAACCACTTGAAAAAGATTTCTCCTTCCCGTACATAGATTTCTTCAAAAGAAAAAGTGCATTTTTTTCATATAGTTAGGGCTTGCATTATGCTTACGTTTATGTACTCACCTCATGCATTCACCTAACCGTCCAGATGAAATTAATGATAGAACTAGGGTAAAATTTTTAGTAACTTGTGTGTTAAGTTAGAGACGTGTTTTGGCATCGTAAAATGTGGCGGCTGTCATTATTTTCCTACACTGCATTCCGGGGGTATTGCATTTCTTCCACGTACCAACTAGTATATCGAAGCTCTTTCACGTACCAACCTATATATCGAAGGCTCTTTCATGTACCTTAGGGTATATCGAAAGGAACTTCACGTACTCGGCGTATATCGAAAGGTGTTTCACGTACTCGGTAGTATATCGGAAGGATCTTTCCGTATGATTGTGCATTAGACAACACCACTACAGATTTGAGCTCCCACGTACCTTGTGTATATCGGGAGACACCCTTAGGATTCCTAAAACCAACTGAGCTAACCATTTGGCTATCTTGGTAGAACAATACACCGAGAACAACTCTCGGGGAGCTACTACGCACTTACTATCAAGTAGTTGGGTTATATGGTCAGGGGTACGGTCCTAATCCTCCCTAGTTAGTGCTCTGAAATATTGGGCCGAGTATAACTGTTGGACCTGGAGTATATCGCGAGTTGCGAAGCCTTGACAATCCCTTGAGGTTCCAAACTTTTGAATCCACACCTATCACATACGTTTGCTTGCGGCCTTAGTTTGTGTAGATTTTTCTGGACTGCTTTTCTTTTGTTTAGAATACACTTAGGAGAAATTATGGTTCAGCCACTCTGGCTGAATTTCCATGGAGAAGGTCCCACAGAATTTTAAACTTACCACCCGAATATCCCCTTAATCAGGAGGTAATTTCGAGGGTAAGAATGGACCCACACGTCATGGTCATGTCACCTAAAGTAGAAAACCCCACTATGAACTCTGGAGCACATCTGTTTCCTCCAGACACACCAACCTCCAACCCCTCAGGGGGCGAAGAGGCGGAAGCTTCCACTTCACAAGACACATCTCTCCCTCCCATGCTGTCGGGAGAGCCTGGATCTTTAGAATGGTTAAATTCATCCCAGGACGACCCTGTATCCACTGCATTTGGTCTAGCTACACCCTTTTGGGAAACATCTCTAGGTCAACAAGTGGCTCATTTTTCCATTTCACCACCTCGCAGTTGGGCTAATCCTGATGTGCTTCTAGAACCCTTTCGTAATCGCCTGGATAGATTATGTGAGATGGGCAACACATTTCGAAGAAAAAGTCTCTTACGAACGGCTAAAAACTCGGAGGTACCCACATATAGACATATCCTAATTCGTTCTTTATCTTATGATTCATCGGAACCATGCATCCACAACATGACCAGTTATGAACTTGGTCAACCCTCACTTCCTGCAAGTACACCCCTTAGACATTAGACCGGTTCTATACCCCAAATGACTCAACTTGTCAAAGGACAACAGTCCAACACCCCTCTTACTACTACGGGAACATTACCCACCCCTTCCCCACCCCAAAATCACGGGGAGGATACTCTTTACCCCCTAATTTTCTTACGAGTAATGTTCATCCCATAGCAAGTAATCAACAACCCATTATGGGTCAACCATCAATTAGTGGTTAGCATGTTGTTACTGGGGGGAAACCCCTGTTTCCTAACCATAATACGGGTGGAAGATTTCCTATCGGTCATTCCATTGGAACTTCCTTACCCACTATGGCATCCACCATGGGATTATCTCATGTTGGGGGACCATCCAATTCAACTCAACCACCATGGAGTCAAGCGTATCCAGGTTATCTTAACCCTGTGTCGAGACAATTCAATCCCGGACACACACTCTAAAGGATACCTTATCCTGGAAATCCATACACTCTATGGGGGCACAAATTTTTTTTACAAAATGGACCCCCACCAACCGTCCCTCAAGTATCACCACCCCCATTTGGTCCCCCTCCACCTCCCTCTGGAGGCGGCAGCCCCCCACACAATTCCGGAGGAGGCAAACCTCTACCTTCTGGCAGACGCCCACCTCATTCTGGAAATAATGGCGCACCCCACTTTGGAGGTGGGGGTGGAGGCCCTACCCATCCCGGCGGAGGTGGAGGCCCTTCCCCTTCCGGCGGAGGCAGAGGACCACCCCCTCCCGGTGGTGGAGGACCACCCTATTTTGGTGGCGGTGGTGGAGGACCACACTATTTTGGTGGAGGTGGTGGAGGAGGACCACACCCTTCCGGTGGAGGTGGCGGTGGAGGCCCCCACCCTTCCGGTGGAGGTGGCGGTGGAGGTGGTGGAGGCCCCCACCCTTCCGGCGGAGGAGGTGGAGCACCCCCCCTTCCTGGCGGAGGCGGTGGAGGACCACTTTATTTCGGCTGTGGCGACGAACCTACGCCATTTGGAGGAGGCCCACCCCCTCCCGGCAGCGGCGGTGGACCCACACCTTATGGTAATGGACCACCCTATTATAGCAGCATACTTACATATGGTCTGGGCGGCACACCCCCTTACGGCCAGTTTCCTCCGAGAACACCCTACAACCAATCGATGCAATATCCCACTGGTCCATATATGCCATATCAATATTATCAGTACCCGCAGCCAAATCAACAACTACCATTTTTGGCTAGTTTTGACCTACCTAACCTGTCTCGTCTGACTAATGACCCCATCTTCCACAGATATAATTGGCCACCAATTCCAGTCAAACTACCATCCGATATTCCCAAATTTGATGGAAAACCTGGTGAGGATCCAAAAAATCATGTGATGACATACCATTTATGGTGTTCATCCAACTCCTTGATGGATAACTCGATCTATCTTAGGTTATTCCAACGAACTCTCATAGGCCCAACTTCCAAGTGGTATATTGAATTACCACCGAACTCCTTTCCAGATTTTAGTTATCTTGCTATGTATTTTTTGACTCTTTTCCAGTTTCCCATTCGCTATGAGACTGGTACGGACTTATTGACCTCTCTTCACCAGAATAACGCAACTCATATCTCAAATCATATCCATGAGTGGCGGTGAAGACTACGTCTCATTAAGGATCACATTCCAGACCAACTCTTAGCTGACTGGTTCACGAAGTCATTTTTTCCTACCGTAGCTCGAGATGTGGCCATGGGAGGGGCCGTCATCGAGGAACAATCTATTGCCTATTCCCATTACTTAGACCTGGTCGATGCTCAATCAGGCACGTTGTATGAAATTGTTCTTGATGCACCCCACCTGACATATGACCCTACAAAACCACCCAAGGGACCTCAGGCCAACGACATCATTGGAACCCTTAACTCCCAGCCTCCTACTCAAACTGGTGGACCATCGAACCCCCAAGGTTCTTCCACATCCCCACAACAGGATGGAAACAACACCACCAAGTCGTCCACTCCTGCTCCACCGAAGAAGTGAATTCTTTTCAATCAGCTTTGCCTCAGAAATCCGGTGGCAAGAAGAAAAACAAAGGTAAACCCAAGAAACCTTCTAACCAGCAAGAGCCCAAGAGCACTCCTGAAGACACGAAACATAAGGGGAAGTTGAAGTATCCTTGTTTATTGTGTGGTGGTGACCATTTCTCCAAGGAATGTCCCCACCGAGACGAAGTGCAGAAGTTTCTCAAGGGAAACCCCACTCTCGCAGTTCTCAACAATCCCTTCCCCACTCAGAACCAACAATTGATCGCTAGCCTCTCCTTCACACGGTGAGGCATCCTCTACCGCACATGTTCTCATGATGCGTAGTGAGACAGTTAACTTGAACACATGATCACATTCATACGGCTTAGTCCCTCCGAAGGGACCTATTGGAAGTAATTTTGAAAAAAGCTTCCACTTCTATGCCCGATGTTATCGTACCACAGGCTTCCCTCACACTCGAGAAGCCTTCTTTAGAGTCAGTATTGCGTATGCCTAAGAGCGTGATTCAGAAAGTAGTTTTCAATCCTAATTCTCGGGAAGCTCAGAACTACAATATTGTAGAGGACTTGGCACAAGATCCTTGTGCCATGTTGACACTAGAGGTCTTGCAGAATTGTCCTAACCAACGCAAGACTCTTCTTGATGCTATTGGCATGGTAGATCCGGATTCCTCGAACACAATCATGTTTCAACTTGAGTACTTTAAACCGAGACTTTCCCACCAACTGGAATTTCAAGTTTCTATGAACATTGTTGGGAAGACAGTCCATCGTACTGTACTAGAGTAAGGGGCTTCTACCTTGGTCATGTATCTATCTTGTTAGAGAGCCATTGGTTCTCCCAAATTGAACCATTCTCCCACCACCTTGAAAGCATTCGACAGTCATGGATTTCAACCCCATGGGCTATTACAAGCCTTAGCAGTCGATTTGGGGGGTAAGACCACAACCATTAATGTGGAAGTAGTCGCAGCCCCCTTAGACTATAATCTCTTACTTGGTTGTAATTGGTTTTATGCCATGACTGCGGTCGCGTCATCTGTCTTCTGCATAGTGCAATTCCCCCACCAAGGCCGAATTGTCACTGTCGACCAATTGGACTTCTGTACACCAAACACCGCTACTCATCCTAGAGATAATGTCCCATTACTTGGACAATCTTCGCAGCTATATGAGATCGTGGGGGTCGGCCTCATAAAACATTCATCTCATATGGGTGTCTTCCCAAACCCGGATCCCCCTAACCATATTGCCATGGTGAACATGATATCCTCCAGGATTCCATCTTTTCCCAACTCTAATGATCAATGGCTTGTACCCGATGAAGCCACTATGCATTTGATTGGAGATACCATGCCTCTTTCACCCGCTGAACTCACTTATGAGGCTATCCAGTTAGCACCTGAGGACCACTTGGTTGTGGGCTCTACATCCTGTTCTCTACAACAGACGTCATCCTTACTCGACCCTTTGCTCTAGAATTTTCATTATGACGAGTCCATTATGGAAATTATGAGTGCGAATGACCCTTTGTGGGAAGACCTCCACCATCGATCGTATTTCCTTCCCCCATTGGATTCTATGGAGAATAGCATCACCACCATTTTCACACCATATGTCTACCCTTGCCCCCAGTCCTCGATACTCGATGTCATACGGACACTGAGGGAAACCTGGAAAACATTGAACCCACCACTCTGGTTGACATCTCGGTTACCCCTGGTGTAGTGGAACATATTCGCTTAGGCCAGAAATGTTCGCCTGAAGAGATTACTACTTCCACAGCCTTATTAAAGCAATTCTGTGACGTGTTTGCTTGGACCTACGAGGAAATTCCCGGGATAGACCCTGCTATTGTTTCGCAAGAAATTAAAACCTATCCCGACATTAAACCAGTCTGCCAAAATTTATGACCGGTACACCCTCGAAAAACTGCGGCAATCAAAGCAGAAATTGAAAAGCTCTTGAAGGTTGGCTTTATCTACCCTGTTCCATTAACATAATGGGTCTCAAATGTTGTCCCTGTGGCTAAAAAGTAGGGCACCATCCGAGTTTGTGTCGATTATCGGGATCTCAACAAGGCTTGTCCTAAGGACAATTACCCAAATCCCTTCATCGATCAAATCATTGACAATTGTGCTGGAAGTGTCATCTTCTCATTCATGGATGGCTTTTCTGGTTACAACCAAATTGAGATCCACCCTGCCGACCAACACAAGACTGCGTTCATATTCCCTTGGGGTATGTTTGCATATCGTAAACTCCCTTTTGGTCTTAAAACTGTTGGTGCCACATTCAAGTGGGCCATGTCATACGCTCATGATGTGAAGGACTTTGTGGAACCCTATCTTGATGATCTCCCTGCCCATTCACAGCAGCGTGAGTTCCACATTGATCATCTGATGACAGTATTCCTCATATGCAGACAGTATAGCATCCGTTTGAACCCTCACAAGTGTATTTTCTGCGTCGAGTCTGGACACCTCCTAGGTTTTATCGTTTCGAAAGATGGGATCTGCATTGATCCCTTGAAGGTGGAAGCCATTGTCGCTCTCCCACCTCCTACTGACGTTACGGAACTTCAAAGTTTGTAAGGGAAGGCAACTTATCTACAGCGTTTTGTCTATAATTTCACTCAAAAGACTCAGGGTTATATGAGACTACTCAAGAAGGACGCCTAGTTCATATGGGATGATCAAGCGCAACAATCCTTCGATAGTCTTAAACACGCTATTACCCATGCCCCTGTGCTCCAACTGCCCAATTACTACCGATATTACATCCTTTAGATCGCCACTTCTGTCACCATGATCGCCATGGTCTTGGTGCAGGAGGACAACAACGCCTAGGAACATGTGATCTATTACCTAAGTAAGGGTCTTATTGAATCTGAAACTCGTTACTCACATGTCGAGAAGCTCGCTCTCGTGATAGTCTTTGCCATCCAAAAGTTCCATCATTACATACTGCTCTGCACCACCACCATTATCACCGACTCGAACCCCATGTACCACGTTTTGACATGTCAAGTACTTGGGGGAAAGTATTTACACTGGATCGCAATACTACAGGAATTCAATCTCCTATTCGAGAAGGCCAAGTCCAAGAAGTCTTTGGTGTTCTCCAATCTCATTTGTGATCTTCCCCATGTTGATGCAGGATATCAGTCCAATGATTCTCTTCTAGATGAGTCATTGTTCCTTATCAGCACGTCTGACCCATGGTATGGAGATATTACCTTATATCTTCAGACCCAACGATTCAACCCCCAACTGTCTCATGATGACCGTCGTCGTATACGCCACCACGCCAAGTATTACTTGATCATCAGTGATACCTTTTACCGTCGTGGTATTGATTATGTTCTTTGACGATGTTTGACACATGAGGAGGATGAACACGTCTTGAATGAATGTCACGCTGGGGCTTGTGGCGGTCATCTCTTTGGGATGGCTACAGCCCAGAAGATACTACGCACGGGATATTACTGGTCCTCCATCTTTAAGAATTGCACTGAGTCCGTTAAAAAATTCCCCCCATGCCAGTATTTTCAAATGAAAAAGCGCACCCACCCAGCCCCTTTACACCCGATTATTGTCGTTGGCCCCTTTGCAAAATGGGGCATAGATTTCATGCACGGTAAGCCTACCTCGGTCGGGGCGCATGGTTACGTCATAGTAACCATGGATTACTTTACAAAATGGGCCGACGCTATGCCTACATACAACGACGATGGCAAAACCGTCGCACTCTTCATGTTTAATCATGTTATTTCAAGGTTTTGAGTTCCACAAGCCATAGTCACCGACCATGGATCTCACTTCCAGAACTATATGGTTGATGAATTGAGTGCCAGACTGGTTTTTCGTCATGAAAACTCAACCCGTTACTACCCACAGTCCAATGTACAAGTAGAGCCCATTAACAAGGTCTTGAAAACCATGATCCAACGCATGGTAGGTACACATAAATCAAACTGACACAACATGCTCTTTTCTGCACTGTGGGCTTATCGAACCTCCGTTAAGACTGCCACTGGATTTACACCTTTCCATTTAGTTTATGGATTGGAGGCAGTCCTACCAATAGAGTGCGAGATTCCATCTCTCAAACTCGCAGTTGAACTTCTTCCGAATACCACTGCCGAGGAAGAACACTTCCTCTACCTAGCAAAACTCGATGAGACCCGCCGTGATGCTGCTCTTGCCAACAAGGCACATACGATATGAATCAAAGCATAATATGATAAGTCGGTAAAACCCCCCATCTACAACGAGGGTGATTTGGTCCTCACATATGACCAAAGGAATGATAAGCTGGGGGCAGGTAAGTTCGAGTCCATGTGGCACGGACCATACATAGTGAAACGTGTTCTAGAGAAGGGAGCCTATGAACTAGAGGATTATGATGGGATATCTTTGGGTGAGCCCCACAATGGGATTTACCTGAAGAGGTACTATGCCTGAGTCTTTCACGCATAGGTATGTTGTATATACTGTACATGGCGTGTGTTTTTGTGTGGTGTGACACTTTGTTTTAGTGTGTCTAGATCTTATTTTCGCTACTTATACCATGTTCTGTCTACATGTGTAGATGGAAAATTGCTATGGATTTGCGGACGACGCCAGCCGACATACCCGTAACCTTTATTCAGTAGCTTGGGTACTTATTCCCTGAGCGGCGAGCTCATTAGATAAGGAGGAAATTGTTTAGGATATGCGACCAATAATGCCGGAGAGTATCAGGCGGTGATTGGAACCCTAATCGACACTCTTTCCTTGGATATGAACCACGTTGTTGTCCACCTGGATTCGCAACTAGTGGTTTCTCATCTTAACTGGATCTACACTATCCGCGACCCCACTCTACTCCTTCTCTTCAGACAAGTTCGTCTTCTGGAAAGGTCCTTTGAGTCTATTCAATACCTGCACATTCCACGAGACATGAATATAGTTGTTGACTCGATGGCCAACCTCATTTTGGTTTGGTACATCGCACACACACATAACATATTCATAAAATATAAAGATAGACATAACATGCAAATTATCCATTGTATAAGCAAACATGTAGACAAGATCTCATAAATCACCATTAGAACACAAAATGTATAAAATCGCCAATAATGTATGTATATATCAATCGATACAAAATGGTAGTGCTAATACAAAAGTTTGAAGCATACTATCTTTCAGTAAGAGTCATCTCTAACAAAATATGAAGCTCATAAGCTTTCAGTACATACATAAACATGAGCCTAATCCCTAGGTTTATCATGATAGTAGACTATGGCCCTCGCCACTTTACGGAGCATCGTGCTGAAACATAAGGACACTCCGATGTTGAGCTTCTGATAGCCTCGGGGTAGATCATGGACACCTGGATCTGGAATGTCCAGTGTCAGCCTATGGAGGTTCTCATGGACCTCCTTCATCTCCTTGATGGCATCACACATCGTGGGACCCATGACTGGTACCTCTCCTCTCCTCGCGATAAGCGAGACTCCAACTGGTTGTGATGGACCCACATTTGCACAAAAAAAATTTGAACCATCAACACTACTCCAAAAAGAATCATAAATGCATAAAATAAAAAAACACAATAGTTTTCATTCTCACCGATATCGCCCCATTGTGCTCCCTCGAGAAACACCCGATCGAGGTTGCCTCTGAAATCTGTCCCGCTGTATGGATAATCCTCAATCATGAGGAGTTGTCCCTCCAGCCAAGTGAAAAATCCTGAACCAAATCCTATGATGGGACCCCTGCCACCATGGTGGGCCATCACCTCTGACCACCTAGTTAGGTTTGGATCCCGAGCATCTCAGTCATCCAAGTCTACCTGCGGATGCAGATGAGGCACTCGCTCCAACAGAAATGATATGACCACCGACCCATAGCCAAACTGCTTCAGCGCCCCGCACCGACATTTGGTCAACTGACTCCAGAGGTTGGTGAGGAGTCCCTCACACCAGTTGAATACCCTAGGATCCATGCACTCCTCCACATACATCAACTACGATTTGCACGCGAGGTGAGTAGATCGACTTCCCGCTACCCTCACTATGGTGAAGAGCACGTTACGTAGAGCACGGTCTCGAATATATTTGATGGGGATCTTCCCACCAATAGCCAGAGTGCCTGGGGTACACCATTGTTCAACCATATCATCTAATGTCCAATCACCTCCTCGTGATCCGGTAAGAGATGCAGGCTCCCCCCGTCGGGATAACCCTGTCAAGAAATAGATGTCCTCGACATTTATGCTAAGTGTATGCACTTCGATCACAAAATGTTGTTGTATTGGATCCCAACATTGGATCATGTGCGTCAGAACCAGAACTTGGGCCCTCATGCTCAACACTCTGAAGTATTTGAGCAACCCACAGTGCCTCAATGCAACAATGCATTGAGCGTCATTCTCAACTTGAGCATCATCAACTTCATGCTCTCGTTCTTGCCACTCGAGAACCATATGTCACCGTGAACCTGTCAAAAAGGGCATTTAAATATCTTTAGAATCCTTTCCAATCATCAATCATAAAAATATTTTCTTTTGGGTTGGGCGTTGAGTTGTATTTGGCGGCTTGTGTCGGCGCAGGATGTCATTGCTGACAGGGCGTCGCCAGCGCAGATTACCCTTACAGGTTTTGCGTCGGCTAATACCTGGCGTAGATCCTGTAAGGAGGGATTGCATCGACCTGCGAGCGCATATCCCCCCACCAAACCAACTCAAAACCCACCAAAATGCAACAAAAACATAAATGTAATCCACTAAAAATTTAAATAGCAAAGGTTAGGGTTACTTGTCTCTAATGGCACGCAAAACGGTCGACTGTAGCTCCCAGAATCAACAAGAGAAAAATGGCTCCAAATGGCACTTCACACCTCTCCAACTTGGTAAAAAACGATTGTGGTTCTTTTTCACTATTTTGCCCATTTTATAACTAAAAAGGGAATATTCCTTTTTGGATTTGATTCTTTAGTGGGTTATTTACTATAGTTTGAGTTATTTTCTGCATTTAAAAACTTGATTAACTGTTTTGACCTAGTCTTTAAGCTTGCAGGTGAAGTTAGGTGCCTAATTAATACCATTTTTCGTCATGGTGATTATCTCACAAGTATTATCAGGTATGAACAACTCATCGGGCATTTTTTATGTCATTATTTCGCTCATTAAATTCAAATTATTAATGACACCGAGCTAACTCTTTGTTGTTTCTTGTCCTCGTAAAAAGATGAAAATAAGTCACTGAGTTATAGTTTATCACTTTTTCGGGCTCGTTAAACTCCTACGAAAAAGGAACCCCCCTGGAGTCTTTCTTTAAGCTCTTTTCAGGTTCTCAAAAAACGAAAAGATCGCCAAGTGAACTTATCGCGTTCACGCTTGTTAAAGTATTTGAATGGTCGTCTTTCTGATGATAGTTTACCCCTTTTTCGGATCAAGAAGCACTATTTACGAAAAATATGTGCTTCGTTCAATCATGGATGGAAGAGTTCTCTCTTGCATCATTTTACCCTTTTTCGGGCATAGAGACTAACTCTACGAATAAAGGATATTTGGAGTTTTCTTTAGTCCCTTTCAGACTCTTTAAACATGAAATGGCGCCAAGTTTACCTTCTTTGGACTCGTTAAAATTTAGCATTGAAGGGCCCACCATGGGACGAACCCCTCCTTTCCCAGGTTCAAGAAATGTTTTGGATTGGACTCATCTATGAGATGAGCTATATCAAGCATCTGTTTACCCTCCTCAAGCTCGTTAAAAACAAGTGAGGCACTCATCAATCATGATGGGGAAAAAGGAAATTTTTTTGTGTTACACTTTAACCTGTGGCAGTACTTAGTCGTTCTTGAACATGGCACTCATTTGCATTTACATTCAATACTTGAGTAATCTGTTTGTCCTCGAGTCTTACTAACTTCATGAGTCTTGTTACTCCTTCAGGTCATCCAAAGAATGCTTCCACCATCAGTTGCATTAGGAGTTGGCATCGTTCTCGTCATGTCAATACTGCCAAGTCATGGCATGCCCATGTTCAAGATACATTCACCGCTCATCATTTGCAGTCATTACACCTTCCATCATGTTGGTCTACTCTAAGTCAGTCTTGCATGTTATTGTACCATCCGATCTACTCCAAACATTTGTTATCGAGTTTTGTGTCAATGATGGGGGTTTCATCATGGCCCTCCTTCGACAGATTCATCCTTGTTGACTTCAACACATGATTCGAGGAATGAATCTAGAAACCAATCGAGTACCTTGGGCCTACATGCCTCAATGGAAGGTTACCTCGCTTTCACCGTGAGTTTACATCATTGACTCTTGATTGAAAAATTTCATCAAGCATTCAACTTCAACTCATTTATTTGTGCTTGGTGATATGTACTATGATACCTTGGGGATCATTGACATTAATGGTGATTTTCCTCGCGCTTGTTAACGGTATACATTAATGACCGGTAATCAAGTGGTTTCTACCATGTTCGACTCCAAAACATTGTAATCACATGGATAGATTCGTATCATTGTGGGTTCAACTTGAAGACCCCGGGGATGTCATATTCTACCTAGGTTGCGATGGACATTGTTTGAGTTATGTTACATGGATCCACTTTGTATTGGTCGTGGTTGTGTTATCATCTCATCATGGATCTACAATTGTGTCTAGTAGCCATGATTGTGTTCAGTCGGTCTTTACTTCCATGGATATGCATTGTATTGGTCGGAAGCCATGTTGTGAGTCATACGAGACTATGTTCTCAGAGTCAGTTGTACTGCAGCAACATCTTCCATCCGATAAGTCCTTTCCATCCTTCTATCAAATCATTTCACCTGTCTAGTTTTATCAACTTCATGCTTTGGGGGGCATTCTGTTACACCTAAAATCTTGCCATCATAAGGCATATGTCAACATAGTGCAAAAATCCCTAAGGTTTCCATGACTAGGAAGTCAAACTAGAGAAGTTGTTGACCCCTTTCCATAGGGTCTAGTTGGGCCGGCGCAGGTTTCTCCCTAGCAACTTGCGCCCAACTAGTTCAGGCACAAGTGGTCACCTGATAGCTTGCGTCGTCGGCCCATGTTACCTTTGTATAGCATGCGTCGTCCCTATCAGGCATAGGTTGTCCTAATACAACTTGCACCGATGTCAGTTAATGTGGATAAAGGGCATCTTCGAGCGATTTGTCGAAGGTGTATCACTTGGATCTCTATCCCTAGATTGTAGGTGAGATGGCCTTCGGTTCCCTAACCCCTTGGGAGGATCCCTTAGTCCTCACCCACTATTTCTCAACCTATTCTATCCTCCTAGTCTTATATATATGAATCTCCTCTCCATTCCAAGGGAGGAAGGCTATAACATCCATATGCTGGTGGAATTAGCTTAGGAGATCATCATTCATCTCTTGGAGGCACCCATTTCTCCTTAGAGGCATTGGCTTGGCTTGTTGGAGGAAGATTGCGACGTTGGGGCATGGTTGTAATCGTCTCTCTTCTTTGTATTCCCACTTTTATACAGTAATACAAAACTCTTTCCATAAATGTCTTGTTGTTCATTGATATTTATAGTTTACTTCCTTAACCGTTTACTTAGATAAGTTATTGTGTAGATGTACTATTACTGCTTGTTTGTCCCTTGCATGTTCTGACGGGACCTACAGCTATGAATCTGACGATCGTGGATCCTGGAGCGACAAAGGAGGAAGAGATATACAAATCTGAAAGGTAAGATGTTTACATTGCTTACTCTCTCATTTGATCTAGCAAGGTAGATTTGTGTTTTGTCTGATTTGTTCTAGATTTGCATTGAACTAGGGAGATCATGCCTTAAGTCCGCTTTCGGTAGATTGTCCAGTAACAGAATGTGAGATGGATTCAAAGGGGTACCTCATCCCAAGAAAATTTCCATGATATCCAAGATCCAAAATCAAAGGGATAAGCCTAAACCAAAAATTTTGCTCCCCTATAACTAAGCAAAGCGCGAAAATATTGAAATTTTCGCTCCCCCATAGGCATGTAGGGCGCGAAAATTTGAAATTGTCACTCCCCCATAGGCATGCAGGGCGTGAAAATTACAATAAGATAATTTTTGGAGGTGGTTAAGATGGGTTTCGACCCCTTGCTTGTTGAATTTGCTTCCAAATGTGACTAGGGAAGGGACCAACATTAGAATGAAGGGTCCTAACACCCTTAGGAGGAATAAACATCATGTTTTCCATGGTGGTGAAACATGCAGACTCTCACTGACACATGGTGTGGAAATTTGTGGTATAACATATGCCCCCTAAAGTGTGAGGTCAGAAGGAATCTGATGGCCAAAACACTTTACCAATAATAAGTCTACAAGGATATAAGAAGGAGAACTGGAGAAGAGCTACAAGCAAATATCAACAATACGTCTAACGACCCCGAGGCAGAAATACCCATGCTCAGAACAACTGAATCAAAGCATGACTGCCAACCAATACATTGCAGATCCATGATCGTACGTACTCAACAGTGACTGGAGACAAATCATTGGTACTAGACTACAACCGTAGATCCATGATAACACAACCGCGACCAATACAAGAGTGGATATGTGTGACAGTACATCAATGAGGTCACCAACATAATGTCCATATGGGAACCTACTAAAAAAATCACCATCGCAACCTGGATGTGCTAAATAGACTTTAGAACCATCCAGGGTCTTCTACCCAATCCCAAATCAATACAAATCTAACCATGTGATTACAAGGTGTTGAAGTCGAACATGGTAGAAACCACTTGATTACTGTTCAATGATGTGAACCGTTAACAAGTGAGAGGAAAATCACCAATGATGACAATGAATCCCAAGGTATCATAGTACATCTTGATGAAATGCGAATAGATGTGTTGACGTCGAACATCCGCGAGATCATTTGATCAGAGGTCAATGATGAAAACCTATGGTGATATATTCTCCTAGATCTAGCACAATACGTAAGCTATTGAACATGGAAGAAGAAATGAAGAAGTAAAACTTACCTCCAACTTGTAGGTTGTCCTAGCTCCAGCTTGAAGCTTGATCTTCAAGGATTGAACCTGTTAAACAAGACAAATGACCAAAACTTCCAAGCAAGTATATGTATTAATCTAGATCTAATATATAACATATCATGCATCAATATAACAAGAGACAGGACATGGGAGAATAGGCCAAGTTATCATTAAGAAAGCCAAAGAAGATGATTACAATGTTATACCTTCATGTCCAAAGTAGCAACACCTCCTTCCAAGCTCTCCAACATCACCCTTGCAAGACTCATAGGATCATAAGTTTCATGTTTCCAAGATCACCCCTCATAGCTCATGGATGGCTCTCCTTAAGTAGGATTTGGGAGGCCAACCACTAAGAGGAGATTATGGATCTAAGTGAGGAAGATGTGGGTGAAGGATCTAAACCATTCTAAGGAGGGAATGTGAGATGGGATTCGAAGGGGTACCTCATCCCAAGAAAATCTCCATGAGATCCAAGATCCAAAACCAAAGGGATAAGCCTAAACCAAAATTTTCACTCCCCTATAACTAAACAAAGCACAAAAATATTTAAATTTTCGCTCCCCCATAGACATGCAGGGAACACAAATATGAAATTGTTGCTCCCCCATAGGCATGCAGGGCACGGAAATTCCAGTAAGCTAATTTTTGGAGGTGGTTCAGATGGGTTTCGACCCCTTGCTTGTTGGATTTGCTTCCAAATGTGACTAGGGAAGGGACCAACATTAGAATGAAGGGTCCTAACACCCTTAGGAGGCATAAACATCATGTTTTCCATGGTGGTGAAACATGCAGACTCTCACTTACACATGGTGTGGAAATTTGAGGTATAACAGATCACATAACAAGCCCTCTTTTGGTTGTAGTTTGGTACCCCACTCTAACTATCGCAGTACATAGAAATTCACCATACTCTAGGAATATTCTTGGGAAACAACAATAAAAAAATTCACCAACATGAAAAATAGAATCAATGGTAATATGAGGGCCCACCAACACCTCGATTCTCATTTAGCTCTCCATGCTATTACAAGGGCCCACCAACACCTCATTTATGTGCACACCTTACCGAAGATCATTTTAAGAGAGCAATACCAATGCATATAGGCATGTTTTTAATGAATCACAAGTGTGGGAGAATCTTACCAAGAAACTAACAACTTTCCTTATGTATCTTAATTCATCCGAAGACGTCCCTACATACTAAATTTAGGAAGAGTTGGAAAAATTACACACAATATCATCAATTTTAACAGAGCATCATATACACCTTTCTACGTTGCGGCCAGAAAAATAGAGTTAGGCATGGCATACCTTCTATGATACTTCACATGTCCATTTTTCTAGCTTTGTAAGTCCATAATTAATGTATTCCCCATTACTAAAGAGAAATATTTACGCTACGACAATAGGATAACCAACCACAAAATACAATGTCACCCAACCAAAATCCTTTGAGAACCATAAAATTCAATAAACAAAACAAGAAACATGTCAAAATACCTGACAACTCCCAAAGTAACAAGAGTAGTGAAGATAGCGGGATTCCAGGTTGCTCCACCCATGGACTGTCCCAGAACAGAGAACAAAAACACAAGTAGAAAAAAATGGCCTTGGTTATAACCAACATCATGACCCCTTGCACACCCAAATATGTGGCTATGAATAAAGTACCAGCCCCCAGACATGATGCCCCAAACACCCACAAAAATGTTATTATCACATTGTCGATCGCAATCTTCACAGTTCCCATGTTTCTTAGGGAAACTTTGGATCTGAGGCAATGGGATTCATAACTCTCCTAGATGCAAATGGGTCACTATAAAACCTTATATTAAATATCAACTTCTCTTCTCATGTGGACATTAAGCAACTTGCAAAACAAGATTCAACCCATAAAATATGGACAAATACAACTCTGACTTCGATTTCCATGATCGATATAGGGCGAAAGAGCCCCTAGCAATTGCCATTTCTAGAAATCAGGGGTGGATGGCAGGGAAATGTTTAGGGGCGAAATTTCACCAATTGGCTATTTTTGGGGCCTTTTTCAAAAAATAAATTCGCCATTTTGTCATTTTTAGACTCTAATATCGCGTATATTTACATAAAATATGTTTTTTTTATCATAATATTCGCCAAAATTTACAAGCTTTAGTAGTAAGTTGTATGTTTCATATTTAATAATCACCTACCAATATATATATATATATATATATATATATATATATATATATATATATATATATATATATATATATATATATATATATATATGTTTTTTTCAATCCAAAATAATCGCCTAGAATATTATACTTAAGTCTAATTTTATAATCCTTAAAAAAATACCCTGGTGGATGGGAGTTTCCTAGCCATTTTTGTGTGCGAACAGAGGTTTAAATCAATTCTTAGAGGCCCAAAATTGTTATATCTTGCCTTCCCTTTTTAAATTCGATGGGGCTAACTTTCTATTCATTAAAATATATAAATAAAATGCGGGCTAATCATAGCTAATGGGTGTTTAATAAAAAATATCCCATTATAAATTTTAAACCCTTAAATTCAGCCCATGGGCTAAGATTAACCCCTAAAATTTTCCATGGAGAGTTCACATCACTAAAGTAGTAATTGGGAGTTATAAGGAAGTTTGTTTGTATGAAAATAGGTGGAGGTTGTGGCAATTGAGTAGCAAATGAATGGTTAGCATATCATTTCATGTGTATGGATTCATAATTCTTGCATGGGAATATATTTGGTTACATGGTATTATGCATTCTCATTGATTTATGGTAATTTGATGTTATTATTTTATGAAAGCTCATGTTGGTGTTGCTAGTTTTAGTTACAATTCCAGTTCTAATAATTATTGGTGCATTCTTGAAAAGGGAATAAAAATATCCCTAAGGTTTGTTTAGATGGGCATGTTTTTTGAAGGGATACCTTATATGTACTAAGTTCATCCTCCTTGGTCTATGATATAAACAATTCTAACAAACAACCACTACTTGGTGATATGCATCACATGGTAATACAACATGGTGAGCATAGAATTTATACTTAGCCCCATGTTGTTTTGTTGATATATGGAATTTTTTGGAGATTTGATATATGGTTTGGCCTTGGTGGGGACTTTTCATGTGGTATAATTATTTACTCCTTTGCACATTCAACACCATGGAACTTAGAATTTATGTTCCACATATGCCATCATTGATGTACCCTTCTATGAGATATGCATGTTTTTCACTCCAATCATCTACTTGACTCCATGACTACTCATACCATTCCTTGACTCCAACATCTAACATTCTTCGGTGGCATTTATCCTCCTTGGTTTGTGAACATTGATGTTCATCCAACAATAGTTGGATTTTTACTGTATTCCAAATATTTTTCCTACCCTCCTTGCATCTACCCTCACTTGTCATTTTTCTGTTTGCATTTGATGGCCTTAAGATCTAGTTTTTCTCTATATAAGGTACCACCCTAGATCCCTTGAGAAACATCACTACTAGAATTGTACTCCTGAGCATGGTTGTAAAGTGATTCTTGGTGGTTGTGGAAAATTATTGACTTCTAGTATTCTGTGCACAATGTGTAAAGGTAACTTTACAACTTGGTTTTTGTTTGTATTATTGATGCATATTTGGTATGGCTTAAACCTAGCCTATTTATTTGGTGAATTCAAGACTAGTACTTTGCTTTGCATTTATCCCCTTTGTCAGGTAAAATATACCTAGGTGATGTTTCACTATTTGTTGTTTTGAGTTGTTGTAACCCTACTATGAAGATTACTTTTATAGGTCTTGAGCCTCCCTAATAAGATTGTAAGATCATTATTTTTGTTGAAAGTTGTAGCATGCACCTTCTAAAAGACAATATGGCTTTGACTGTTTCTCTTTTACTTAATTGTAGCTTTAATTATTCTCTTGTTTTGTTTCTAGGTAGGTTGATCATATCATTAGCCCCATCAATCATGCTTATTTTTTAGCCTGTTGTGTGTCTATATTAAAAATGAGACCATGGGGAGCCAATATTGACCCATACCTATGCGCTCATTTCTTATTTTCTAGGATTGTGGAGTAGTTTTACCTATTGCATGCAAACGCCCCTCACTTGAACCGATTGTGGTTATCTTTTGTTGTTGATTAACTCGACTTCATTAGCACATATACAACTCAACCTCATTGCTATGTACTTGATGTGTAACATACTGAAAAATACCAATTTTTTTTTTTTTAAATAGCAATAATTATCGAAGTTGTTCATGCGGAACATAAAATAATTAAATTTCTTAACAAGGATAATTAATAGCGATGACACGTCATAATTCTCAAATAAAAATAAGATGTAGTTGCATTTGCTGATTCAGTTTTTAAATGGATGCTAAACTCCTTAACGAAAGATCTTTTATGATTATGCAAAAGAATACAATTCTTAGATCTGCTTCAATTCTAAATATGATTACATGATGTACATAGTTTGTACTATTATGATGTTCTTGATGATTTGCTGACAGTTTGTTTGTATGACGATGAAGGGGTCCTACGAGGTACTCTGGGGTTTACTTAGCTATGTTTAGCTAAGGAATATGAATCATGTTTCCATGTGCATACCGCAGGTAAGAATTTCTACGACAACCATGTGTTAAGAGTACATGAGTCTTTCAAATTCATCGTCAATATTATAATAAAATGCTAAGTACTTCGTTGCGAAACAAAATACTGAAGGTATGGATATTTGGTTCCAATTCTAGTTTAGGTACTGACTTACAAAACTCTTCAGTGTTATGAATTCACGCCGTCCAATTGTTTTTATAATGTTACATTTATTGTCATTATTATCAAAACCATGATACCAATATCTATTGGTAATGCTATTAGAAAGCTTGTAGAAAAAGTGTTTATACTATTGAACTATCATTACATTTTGCATCTACAGAACTTAGACTATTCTAAGTCCTAATTTTATCATTAGTCTTTGCAATACATGGCTAACATATGAAATATATGGTGAAACATATAATGTACCTAGTATCTATGCTATAAACTGACATTATGCATAAATAAAATCCTAACTATATCTATGGTCTCCATTTATCAAATGATTAATAACTATAAGGCTAAGATATGAGACATATAAGCTTTATCCTATATGATTATACACGAACCATAGAAATGAAATTTAAACCTTATAAAGTTACTAAGCAATCACACAACACCTTGGCATATAACACCATTGTTACGATGCCTATAACAATTCTTTGAACTATATAAAATGTGCACTAATATTGCAATGATATGATCCACAATATGCAACCCTAACTAAACTTTGACATTATATGATATTACCCTATGCAAATAATATCATCATTGGTAAGGATTGGACGGGTATTAAATTTACTGTTGGTGTGAACTGGCAGGTTGACAGTGTCTCGTCTATGTATTAATGGTCTTGACCAAACTCCATAGTGGAAAGTGCTGCTGTCAAACCATGTAATCCACCCACGTGAAACTTGGTTGATAAAACAACTATGAATACTAGTTGTGCATGGTTACCATATCGATTCTCCTCCGAGCTGTATATGGTGTTGTCCCTTGGTATGTGATGCTGGCATCGTCATGGTTGTTGCAATTAATGAGGTATAAATGTGAAGGTTGCCCGACTTTGAACGTATCTAGTTGGCACCTTCTTGCTCGTCGATCTCACCAGATCTTGATCGTTGAAAGAGAAACCCTAAAACCTCGTTGTATGTAGTGATGGAGAGTTTTCCCGGTCTTCATTTTTACATTGGAGTTGGAGTTGTGAGGCCGATAGGCTACTAACATGTAGGGTTTAGTGGAGTTCTGTGAGGAGGACTCCTTCCTCAGTTTCAAACCTTGGACCTGTGAGAGATAGTTTAAAAGTTACAGGCTTGTGCTCTTTGCACTATAGCCATGATACGCCAATGTAGTGATGGGGATTCTTCTGTCAGTGTAATGAAGGTAATTCAAACTGGGTTCGATCCTCCAGTTTGTGAAAAAGGTCTTCTGTGTTTAGCTCGTGGTTGCTATCAAATGCCATCATGCTTCGTCGTTTGTTGGTGTAGTGTGTCAATGTTCAGAAGTTTCGTTTCTAAGGGTAAGTGTTTTATGACAGTGAATGCACTACTGTGATGCTTAACTTTATATTCGCATTTTCTTGTTTTAACCCTTCAAACTGTGTTTTGGAAGGTACCCACTTCGTTATGAGGTTGCTAAGCAAAAGAATTGGATTCGGGATAGTGCATCTACTTCCTGGTAAGCTCTGGTGGTTCTTGAAGCCTCGTAGGTGCCTTTGGTATGGTTTTGTTGGTGATTACTATGTGCCGAGAGTTAGAAATCTTCGACAATAATCGGGTGATGGCCGAGTGTTAAGTGTTTGTTTTGCTCCATGCTGTAAAGAGGATAATTCCTCAATTGTTTACTTTGCTATTCACGTTGCTATTCAGCTTTGTGATGCCTAGCTGCGTCGTTTGAAAAGAACTTCGATTTTGTGTTTTGTTCTGCTATTTGTTACGGGTTAAAACCTGTGTAGTTTTGTGGAACCTCGAACTCGTTTCAGTTCTCTGGTTGATAAGGGATAGACCCTGTGTAATGTTGGAATCGTGAACAGCCCGAAATGTAAACTCTGTTAAAGTTTAACTTATAGTTTTGAATGGGAATCAAAAGCCGAGGGTTCACCTTTTTCTATAAGACAATGGCTTGTTTGAAAAGAAAAGACTTGTTTAAAAATAATGGTTAAGAGAACAATTGTATAATTTTTGTTGTGATGCCGAACAACGATAGTTGTTTTTGGCCAAGAGTTATGGTTTGCATAACTGTAGATAGTTGTTTCCTATACTTCGGTATCGTTGTTGATATTTATGTTTTGGAATTGTGATGAGATAAAGTTCAATCTGCTTATATGTTTTCAAAATAGCTATTGCCACAGGGTTATATTTTGTTTCAAAGAATGAAACCCCACCTGTAATTTTCATTGGCAATCTTGCTTGTACAGAGAATTTGAACCCACGAACTGGACCTTAATTCGTACATGTGAATGTTTCGATATCGTGTATGTTTTCATGCTAGGTTTGTGAGCTATTGTTAGACATTGATATTGAATCATGCTTTCAGTTAAGTGATGCTTAAAGTCTTGTTAGTAGTCTCGAAATGTTTAAAAGATAGTATGGTTATACAAAATGTTAGTTAGGGTTTGGAAAATCATAACTGTTATAACCTCAGAAGTAATTGTCTAATGTTGACCGTGAATGGCTTGATAAGAAATTTATAAACTATGTACTAAATAAACACTCAGATTCTAGGTCTTGTGATAACTTAGGGTTTTGATGTTACTGTGCAGATATTTAATAAATGAAATCAGAAGTGATAGTTAGTGAAGAAATAATATGTGTATATTTCTAACAAATCTGTACAGAGATTAATTTTGCAGCTGCTATAATTCTTAAAATATAAATGCTTGAAAAACATGAAATGTATAATATTGAAATGCATGTGATTACTATCTGAACTAGATAGAGTTAAAAAGAAATGTATAGAACTGTGCAGAAACAAAATGTGTTTTTATTTAAGAATGAGATGAATTCTATGCATCTGTTTATAGTATACAGTAATAGATCTTGCGTTTAAACATATGACAGAATTTAACAAGAACACTACTGTATTCATCTTTTCAATCAATGGCATTCTTCCTATCACTCATCTTTCTTGATTTACTTCTCTATACTGAAGTACAATGCAGAAAACAACATGGGGAAAAATATAGAGATGGTTATCGATTCAATCATTTCATAAATCTTTTTCATTCAGAATCATACTTAGATCAGAAAATAAAATAGTTTCTTCTATATGAGTGAAATTAATAATTCTATTATGCAGAAACATTTAACTGTAAGCAAAAGTAAGAACAGTAAAACCTAGTTGACTGTAGGAGAAACAAACAGCCCAGGGAACCTGTTCCACCCAACCTATTCCTGAAGACAGCCAAGTTACTTGCCTTAGGACCCCTGAGCCGGTTCACTGAACCACCAGGAGGAAGATTCTATAGAAGCCTTAGTACATCAACTTGCAGTCGAATATAGATTATCCAGTCATAAAGACTCAGCAGTCAAAGAGACCTGCACCAGCACCTCTGGTTTTCCTTCTCAGTATACCAAGCAGACTCATAGTTGCACTCTCACATAGCCTCCCTATTCGAATCTCTCAGTGATCAACTGATGCACTTGAGGAATATTTCTGCATAAAATATTGTAGGGGCTGCCTGCCCAATTCGAATTGCCTTATCTAGGCTTCCTAGGCCTTTTAGTGGTTAACTAGTCATTAATAAGATTCCTTCTCTCTTCCACCCACCTGGGGGATAGTGCCACAAATTTAGGTGTAGTTGTCCCATAACCAACAACTTGTGGTGGAGTGCAAATGCTGTCATTTGTCCCATACCTTCTAACAGCTTCCATTCCTCCTAGTGGGCCAGTGAACACTCATTTAACAGTTCCCTTGGGTGTTTGTCTCCTATTTTAATTTATTTAAATAATAATAATTAGTAATTACAATCATCCTTGACCAAACTTGGTCATAATTACAAAACTTTGTAATTATAACTTAACATAAAGTATTTTGCAAATAAAATAATATTCTCAAAATTTGGGTAGGTGACATGATGACCATGTAATTTTGGTATTTCTCTTTCTAGGATTTCTCTTCATTTCATTATTATCTTATTACAACCATACTCATCTTAATCTTAAACCACCCTCTTGTCACTTGGTTTGACTTGTGTAGTTTTGTGTTATTGGTAATTTGACCTCTTTCCACCAACTCAATTTATTAGTTTCTTCGGGTCTACTCTTGGGCATTCAAAGTATACCAACCCAATCCTCAACTCTTTGTATGACCTAGGTAATGTTTTACCGATACCTTCATTTGATTCCAAAACCAAGTCTAACCCCTCCTTGCTTGTTTTCTTGGGCTTGGTTATTTCATCACCAACATAATATTGATTTCAGTGTGCTTGTATTTGGTACATAATGTTGCTTGAGTTTCATGACCCTTTAGAGCTAGACTCAACATCTATCACAATCTAATCTTGTCCACCGTTGGCCATCTCCATTATGGTAGCCTCTACTTTATACATGACCAATGCTAGGAGGTTGTTATTCTATTGGTGTATAAACTACTTAAAAGGTTCATATGGTTGCTAATTCTTATCTTCACATATTCCAATGTTTTTTCTGGTAATTTGAATGTTGCAACAAGCCTTTCAAAAGCCTTTTTATGTATATATGGTACCCAGACATTTGATAGAGCATTCTTATTAAAAGTTATAATTCACATGCCTTATCACATGCATAGGTCAACTAGTGGTGTTATGATATGCAAAGTTTTATTGTATTCTCCATACACAAATTCATGAACTTTGTTGAGTTTTCCTTTGGGCTCTATTATGAAAATGAAGCTATTTTGGCCCTATATGAGGGTGCAGATTTGTCCAATGCACAATTTTACTTGTAAAAATGCTTAGAACTTCCTACTTCATGCCTAGTTTACCTTCTCTTATGCCTACCAACATTTTCCATCTATCTCTCGATCCTTATCGGTCATGGATAGATTTGAACTAATGCATTAGTTATATGTTTTCCTACATCAACATAACTCATTTAAAATACTAATTTCTTGAGTAGGCCTTTGTAGTTGATTGAAAGGTTTATTTACAACATATTTGATTCTAGATGACTTTTTTGAACCATGGTTCATGATCCCTACCCTCCTTTTTGTTAGTACCATCGTAAGGAAGATCCCTAAACATGAATCAAATAATATTTTTAAGGTTACCTCTTTTGTTTAGATTCCTCAATCCCTATCTATTATACTAAAGATGTCGAAACACTCATGCCCAAGCTTATGGTTATAACCAAAAGGAAACAAAAAGTAGATACATAAGTGCAACCCATGTCTCCTTAGGGTCCTCCATAGGATCATGGTGTATTTTATATTTTCAAACCCTTTATTGATATTCCTTTTGTGGTGATGCTTCATTTTCAACTCTCTATTCAGATTTGGCATGATTAATATCCTTCAAAGACATGCACCCACTGCATGTCTTTGAAGATCGCATGCCCATCCTCCTCTTCTAGTTTTTGCCCAATTACACAACAACCACCCGAGTGACCTATTTACTCGTGTGTTTTATTTTATAATTGTTTATAGATTAATATGGTGACACATTTACTTTTTTTTTGACCGACTGTATAATTTTTTAAATATAAGGATATCTAAGAAAGTTTTGATACTTGTTTTATAATAACATATAATGATGTAGGTAACAACATGTTTATTTAATGCGATTCAAACTTGCACTTATTTATTGCATAATCATTATTTTATTGTAAGGAGACTACATAAGAATGAATTGGTAGGTATAAGGTTATTTAAGGGGAATCATAGAGGATGAATCTGGAGGTATAAGGTGTTCCTATGAGCTATAAGATGGGACGCATGTAGGCTTAACATTGAATTACTTTATTAGGTGATGGGACCCTATTCTCTTGTCGTGTTTATACTTTAGGTTTTATTTTCACGTTTGATACCCTTTATTGAAAAGCGACTTTCATTTCTTAGGTTTTCCGTCACTTTATTATTATATTTATTTTTATTAAAAGATAGTTTCTTTTTATTAGAAGATATATTTTTTTAATTTATTATTTATTATTTATTATTAGGAGATAGTTTGCAACTACTCACTATCCTTTTCAAGTTTTAAAAGAAATAGGTTGTTAAAGGTAAATAATTACAATTTTTCATTCCAACATAGGTATAGTAAAAGCACTCATTTTCTTTAATATTCTATTCAATATTTCATTAGTAACTAAAAAATTTATTTTTATTGATAGTAGGGTTTCCATTAAGGGCATCTGATTTATAAAGACTTAAACCCTTCGTTATGTTCTTTAGGTATATATTGTCTTCTTTTGGTTTATTATAATGATTAGTTTGGATTTAAACTAGGTTGTAAGGGCATGTGATTTATAAGGACTTAAACCCTTCCTTCTATATGTTCTTTAGGTATATATTGTGTTCTTTTGGTTTATTATAATGATTAGTTTGGATTTAAACTAGGTTGTAATTCGCAAATAAATATTTAAAAATATATATATTAGAACAACTTTACACATTCTCCTAAAGTCAAAATTTATAATCATCTTCTTTTATTTCTTTGTCTACTTTGGTGTTATTGTACAGTCTCAAAAGCATCAAGATGAACTTTGGACAAAATTGGTATGGCCTTATGCAAAATCCCCCGAAAAATAACTAATTTATATTATAAGTTTATTATATGAAACATCATTTTAATACACAATGAACTTGTTCTAGTCATTTTGTTGTAGTTTTACTTATAAATAAATAGACCAAAAATATCATAAAAATCATATTTACTAAATAATTGAAACAACTCTTAATTTTTATTAGCTTATTTTATTTTCTAACATTTTCTTATTTATTATTTTGATATCCTTGCTTACTTTTTAGTCTTTTAGATTTAATATTTTATTTCAATATTCTTGTTTAGCTTTTTTCATTTAACAACACATAACTCAAAACACATATTTTTTAAAACCACAAGGATTAAAAATATCAAATAACTTCAAAATAATAATGAATGCTAGTATTTGCAATCAATGTTCGACCTTAGTACTTTGTTCATCTCTCTTGACTTTGCAAAATTAAAATAGGAAAGAAAAAGAATAAATGGAGTAATTAGCGGCTAAAAAGACTTGGGTGAGGATTCTCACCTCTCTGACCTAGTCTTATGAAGGTTTGAGACGTTGATTGTGTAAACATCATTATGAATGTTTGAGATGTTGATTGTCTAAATACCATTTATGTGATGAACACTATTCAAAGTGTTTGTTCCTAAAACCCATTTAAAAGCCACCTTATAAATAACTTGTGATGAACACTATTCAAAGTGTTTGATTATAAATCCTATTTAAGGGCTGCTCTATAAATAGCTTATGATGAACACCATTCAAAGTGTTTGTTCCTAAAGCCCATTTAAAAACTGCCCTATAAATAACTTGTAATTACTTCTAAATGTTTCAAACCATATTGTGGCTACAATGATAAAGTATTTCCTAAATCTAATATTACTACATATAAAAACATAAAATAATAATAATAATGTTCCCCTATGACTTGTTTGATAAAAACATAAATAATTGAAATACAAAGCAATCTGGAATTCACTTTAAGGACTTTCCAAAATACATGGAAAAGTTGGGATCACCCCAGATTTATATGTAATATATAAGGTAATAGTTCCATAAAATTCAATCAATACTTTAAAAACCATGATTTCGAAACAAACTTAATCCTCTAGAATGTGGAATGGTTGGCCATCTAGTACTTGGGAACAAAAATCAAAAGAAATAAAGATAAATACGAAAAATAGACACTCCAATAGCAACCATCCACATCACAATCAAATAATAGAAAATGTGAACTTCCCTTCATACCACCCAAGCCTCGCATGCATTCCCTTTGGTTACTATGTCATGCACAATTTTATGGTAGTAACCATGAACCATGAACTACACAACATCCCGAAAAGGCCTAAATATAGCGGAAAGGTAGAACTAGGTAAACTATTCAACCACATGCACTTCGTCCCATAAACATAATACAAAGATTTTAGACATTCACAATGAGAATTCGTAGAACTAAAATAGAAATTACATAAAGCTCAAAGTCTAGATTTTGTCATGTTTGAATTTGAAGCCAATTAAGTCCAAATCCACTAAAATTTTAATACAAAGAATTGTTTCAAATATCTCTCTTTGAAAATGGCACGGATATATCAAGAAGATTATATTCTAAGAAAATGATATAAACTAGAGGTATCTACTGAGAATATTAAGGTCATGTAAAGGTCAATCTATGATCAAGTTCAAATATGGTGAAGATGAAGATGATCGAATAATTAATGTCAGAGAGTATTTGTTTTAATTATTTCCTCCAATTTGTCCCAATATGACTCTCGCCTTCCAAATGGATCAAGGGGGAGGACACAAGTCATTTCAAAAGGGAAGGATTATACTAATTTGGCCATTGAAAGGGCCATTACACATGTCATAATTAAAGGCATTTCAAAAGGGAAGGATTATACTAATTGGGCCATTGAAAGGGCCATTACACATGTCATAATTAACTGTCAATATGTGAGGTGGTTTAGTGATGTTTTGTATGTATATAGATTGAAGAACTTGTTATTAAGAAATGTGACTAATAGTTGTGAAATAATTTTTAACAACTTGGGATCTTTATTATTTAGAATAATAGAAACTTTCGAAAGCAATATTAGAAATAATTTTATTTTAGTTTTAAGTATTTTAATCATTATTTTAAATATTGATATTAATATTTAAGTTTAAGTTTAGAGATTATGCCACTTTGACACAAGGGCATGGATAGCTAAAGTATATAATAAGTTTATTGTGTGGAATAGGATATCAACGAATAATGGTGCAAGAAAATTATTTTGAAAGTACAATCAGGACATGACTTATGGAATTAATGAGTTGAGGAACTATGATGGCAAGGTGGAGTTTCTCTATATGTTTTTAATGGGAAATCACTATAGGGAGAGGTTTTCATGTCGATTGAAGAAGTGACTGACATGTTTATTATATTTTTTCGGTTAATTAAACTTATATTAATTATGTTGTTGAATATTTTTCACCTCCATTAATAATTATTATTGGGACTTATTTCTTTGTTTCTTAAAGAATAAGTTACATTTTTTTACAAGTTTAAATAAATAAGAGTACTTCTTAAGAAGTAGATAGGGTTACATGTCAAGGTGTTGAAGAGTTATAAGGATAGGCAGTTCATGTTAAATTAGTTTCATATATTTTATAAGGAAATTGGGATCACTTGACATTGGACAATTCCACATGGAGTAGTAGAGAGTAACAACAAAAATTTAGATAAGTGTTATACCTCAATATTACACATTATGGATTAGTGTCGTATCCTTGCACTAGCAACCTAAACGACAGTTCCCCTTAAAGATCATCTGAATATCCAGAGTGAAATCCATTGACTGATCACTGAAAGCAAACACTTTTTTTTCCATCTGTCAACCCAACTTGGTCCTGTTTGCAAGAACTACCGCTCCCTGCACATCTACAGGGGCGCGGTAGTCAGCACTAACATGTGTTGCTCCTCCTTTGGGGCGCGATACTACTGTGTTATGCTCAGTCTTAGGGGTGCGGTAGTCCAAAATTAACCTTTCCCCTTGGATTTTGGGATCTTGCCTTTCGAGAGATATCATTGGGATCGCCACCTCTTATTCGATCTCAAATCCCCTCTTTGTTTAGCTGGCCTGATCCACTAAACACTCCATAGATCCACACTTCTCTCTTGTTAGCTAACCTTCCCACATGCTATAAGAGAGAGGCCTTCCATGAGCCAAAGGGAGAAATTTTGGGGCATCCAACCTATGATCTTGAGACTTCTGTAGAGATAGCTAGAGGAAGCACTTGGAGCTGGAGGATTGGCTTGGACATCAATCAACCTTTGTAAGCACTTTTCAAGCTTCTTAATAAGATAGCTTGTCTTGTTTTTCTCATTTCATGTGTATTGTATAAATCTTTGATATGAAATGTATCTAGTTTAGATTTGAACTTAACCTTTGCTTCAAGGTACTTAGAAGATCGCATGCTTGTCCTTTGTTTGATTTCAACAGGTTCTACATTGGAGCTTCGAGATCAAGAGTTAGAAGCGGGACAAACGTCGAACTGGAAGGTAAGTTACGTCTTTCATCTCTTCTGAATGCATTCAATCTTGTTGTGAAGATTAGTTTAGGAACTCAAGGTAGCATTTGTTTCTTTTTTATCTTAGTTCAGAGCTGATCTATACCTCTCTGACCTAAGAGAGTTTCTCTTTATCCGTAGGGGCATCTGTTATACCTCAATATTACACATTACGTATTAGTGTCGCATCCTTGCACTAGCAACCTAAATGACATTTCCCCTTAAAGATCATCTGAACATCCAGAGTGAAAACCATTGACTGAACACTAAAAGCAAACAATTTTTCTGCAATATCTCAACCCAACTTGGTCCTGTTTGCAAGCACTACCGCTCCCTGCACATCTACAGGGGCAAGGTAGTCAGCACTACCGCATGTTGCTCCTCCTCTTGGGTGCGGTACTACCGCATTATGCTCAGTCTTAGGGGCGAGGTAGTCCAAAATTAACATCTGGGGTGCGGTACTACCGCATTATGCTCAGTCTTATGGGCGGGGTAGTCCAAAATTAACCTTTCGCCTTGGATTTTGGGATCTTGACTTTCGAGAGATATCATTGGGATTGCCACCTCTTATTCGATCTCAACTCCCCTCTCTGTTTAGCTGGCCTAATCCACTAAACACTCCATAGATCCACACTTCTCTCTTGTTGGTTAACCTTCCCACATGCTATAAGAGACAGGCCTTCCATGAGCCAAAGGGATGAATTTTGGGGCATCCAACCTATGATCTTGAGACTTCTGCAGAGATAGCTAGAGGAAGCACTTGGAGATGGAGGATTGGCTTGGACATCAAGCAACCTTTGTAAGCACTTTTCAAGCTTCTTAATAAGATAAATTGTCTTGTTTTTCTCATTTAATGTGTATTGTATAAATCTTTGATATGAAATGTATCTAGTTTAGATTTGAACTTAACCTTTGCTTCAAGGTATTTGGAAGATCGCATGCTTGTCCTTTGTTTGATTTCAACAGGTTCTACATTGGAGCTTCGGGATCAAGAGTTAGAAACGGGACAAACGTCGAATTGGAAGGTAAGTTACGTCTTTCATATCTTATGAATGCATTCAATCTTGTTGTGAACATTAGTTTAGGAACTCAAGGTAGCATTTGTTTCTTTTTTATCTTAGTTCAAAGTTGATCTATACATCTCTGACCTAAGAGAGTTTCTCTTTATCCTTAGGGGCATCTGTTATACCTCAATATTACACATTACGTATTAGTGTCGCATCCTTACACTAGCAACCTAAACGACAGTTCCCCTTAAAGATCATCTGAACATCCAGAGTGAAAACCATTGACTGAACACTGAAAGCAAACACTTTTTCTGCCATTTGTCAACCCAACTTGGTCCTGTTTGCAAGCACTATTGCTCCCTGCACATCTACAGGGGCAAGGTAGTCAGCACTACCGCGTGTTGCTCCTCCTCTGGGGCATGGTACTATCGCGTTATGCTCAGTCTTAAGGGCGCGGTAGTCCAAAATTAACCTTTTGCCTTGGATTTTGGGATCTTGACTTTTGAGAGATATCATTGGGATTGCCACCTCTGATTCGATCTTAAATCCCCTCTCTGTTTAGCTGGCCTGATCCACTAAAAATTCCATAGATCCACACTTCTCTCTTGTTGGTTAACCTTCCCACATGCTATAAGAGAGAGGCCTTCCATGAGCCAAAGGGAGGAATTTTGGGGCATCCAACCTATGATCTTGAGACTTCTGCAGAGATAGCTAGAGGAAGCACCTAGCGCTGGAGGATTGGCTTGGACATCAAGCAACCTTTGTAAGCAATTTTCAAGCTTCTTAATAAGATAACTTGTCTTGTTTTTCCCATTTCATGTGTATTGTATAAATATTTGATATGAAATGTATCTAGTTTAGATTTGAACTTAACCTTTGCTTCAAGGTATTTGGAAGATCTCATGCTTGTCCTTTGTTTGATTTTGACATGTTCTATATTGGCGCTTCGGGACCAAGAGTTAGAAGCGGGACAAATGTCGAATTGGAAGGTAAGTTACGTCTTTCATCTCTTTTGAATGCATTCAATCTTGTTGTGAAGATTAGTTTAGGAACTCAAGGTAGCATTTGTTTCTTTTTTGTCCTAGTTCAGAGTTGATCTATACCTCTCTGACCTAAGAGAGTTTCTCTTTATCCGTAGGGGCATCTGTTATACCTCAATATTAAACATTACTTATTCGTGTCGCATCCTTGCACTACCAACCTAAACGACAGTTCCCCTTAAAGATCATCTGAACATCTAGAGTGAAAACCAGTGACTGAACACTGAAAGCAAACACTTTTTTTGCCATATGTCAACCCAACTTGGTCCTGTTTGCAAGCACTACCATTCCCTGCACATCTACAGGGGCACGATAGTCAGCACTACCGCGTGTTGCTCCTCCTCTGGGGTGCGGTACTACTGCGTTATGCTCAGTCTTAGGGGTACAGTAGCCCAAGATTAAACTTTTGCCTTGGATTTTGGGATCTTGACTTTCGAGAGATATCATTGGGATTGCCACCTCTTATTCGATCTCAACTCCCCTCTCTGTTTAGCTGGCCTGATCCACTAAACACTCCATAGATCCACACTTCTCTCTTGTTGGTTAACCTTCCCACATGCTATAGGAGAGAGGCCTTCCATGAGCCAAAGGGAGGACTTTTGGGGCATCCAACCTATGATCTTGAGACTTCTACAGCGATAGCTAGAGGAAGGACTTGGAGCTGGAGGATTGGCTTGGACATCAAGCAAACTTTGTAAGCACTTTTGAAGCTTCTTAATAAGATAACTTGTCTTGTTTTTCCCATTTCATGTGTATTGTATAAATATTTGATACGAAATGTATCTAGTTTATATTTGAACTTAACCTTTGCTTCAAGGTATTTGGAAGATCGCATGCTTGTCGCTTGTTTGATTTCAACAGGTTCTACATTGGAGCTTCGGGATCAAGAATTAGAAGCGTGACAAACGTCGAATTGGAAGGTAAGTTACGTCTTTCATCACTTCTGAATGCATTCAATCTTGTTGTGAAGATTAGTTTAGGAACTCAAGGTAGCATTTGTTTCTTTTTTGTCTTGGTTCAGAGTTGATCTATACCTCTCTGACCTAAGAGAGTTTCTCTTTATCTGTAGGGGCATCTGTTATACCTCAATATTACACATTACATATTAGTTTCACATCCTTGCACTAGCAACCAAAACGACAGTTCCCCTTAAAGATCATCTGAAATTCCAGAGTGAAAACCATTGATTGAACACTGAAAGAAAACACTTTTTCTGCCATCTATCAACCCAACTTGGTCCTGCTTGCAAGCACTACCACTCCCTTCACATCTACAGGTATGCAGTGGTCAGCACTACCGCGTGTTGCTCCTCCTCTTGGGCGCGGTACTACTACGTTATTCTCGGTCTTAGGGGAGCGGTAGTCCAAAATTAACCTTTTGCCTTGGATTTTGGGATCTTGACTTTCGAGAGATATCTTTGGGATTGCCACCTCTGATTCGATCTCAACTCCCCTCTCTGTTTAGCTGGCCTGGTCCACTAAACACTCCATAGATCCACACTTCTCTCTTGTTAGTTAACCTTCCCACATGCTATAAGAGAGAGGCCTTCCATGAGCCAAAGGGTGGACTTTTGGGGGATCCAACCTATGATCTTGAGGCTTCTGCAGAGATAGCTAGAGGAATCACTTGGAGCTGGAGGATTGGCTTGGACATCAAGCAACCTTTGTAATCACTTTTGAAGCTTCTTAATAAGATAACTTGTCTTGTTTTTCCCATTTCATGTGTATTGTATAAATCTTTGATATGAAATATATCTAGTTTAGATTTGAACTTAACCTTTGCTTCAAGTTATTTGGAAGATCGCATGCTTGTCCTTTGTTTTATTTCAACAGGTTCTACATTGGAGGTTCAGGATCAAGAGTTAGAAGTGGGACAAATGTCGAATTGGAAGGTAAGTTACGTCTTTCATCTCTTCTGAATGCATTCAATCTTGTTGTGAAGATTAGTTTAGGAACTGAAGGTAGGATTTGTTTCTTTTTTTTTCTTAGTCCAGAGTTGATCTATACCTCTCTGACCTAAGAGAGTTTCTCTTTATCCATAGGGGCATCTGTTATACCTCAATATTACACATTATGTATTAGTGTCGTATCCTTGCACTAGCAACCTAAACGACTATTCCCCTTAAAGATCATCTGAACATCCAGAGTGAATACTATTGACTGAACACTGAAAGAAAACACTTTTTCTGCTATCTGTGAACCCAACGTGGTCCTGTTTGCAAGCACTACCGCTCCCTACACATCTACAGGGGCGCAGTAGTCAGCACCACCGCGTGTTGCTCCTCCTCTGGGGTGCGGTACTACCGCGTTATGCTCAATCTTAGGGGCACGATAGTCCAAAATTAACCTTTCGCCTTGGATTTTGGGATCTTGACTTTCGAGAGATATCATTGGGATTGCCACCTTTTATTCGATCTCAACTCCCCTCTCTATTTAGCTGGCCTGATCCACTAAACACTCCATAGATCCACACTTCTCTCTTGTTGGTTAACCTTCCCACATGCTATAAGAGAGAGACCTTCCATGAGCCAAAGGAAGGACTTTTGGGGCATCCAACCTATGATCTTGAGACTTTTACAGAGATAGCTAGAGGAAGCACTTGGAGCTGGAGGATTGGCTTGGTCATCAAGCAACCTTTGTAGGCACTTTTCAAGCTTCTTAATAAGATAACTTGTCTTGTTTTTCCCATTTCATGTGTATTGTATAAATATTTGATATTAAATGTATCTAGTTTAGATTCGAACTTAACCTTTGCTTCAAGGTATTTGGAAGATCACATGCTTGTCCTTTGTTTGATTTCAACAGGTTCTACATTGGAGCTTCGGGATCAAGAGTTAAAAGTGGGACAAACATCGAATTGGAAGGTAAGTTATGTCTTTCATCTCTTCTGAATGCATTCAATCTTGTTGTGAAGATTAGTTTAGGAACTCAAGGTAGCATTTGTTTCTTTTTTTTCTTAGTTCAGACTTGATATATACCTCTCTGACCTAAGAGAGTTTCTCTTTATCCGTAGGGGCATCTATTATACCTCAACATTACACATTACGTATTAGTGTTGCATCCTCGCACTAGCAACCTAAACGACAGTTCCCCTTAAAGATCATTTGAACATCCAGAGTGAAAACAATTGACTGAACACTGAAAGTAAACACTTTTTCTGCCATCTGTCAACCCAACTTGGTCCTGTTTGCAAGCACTACCGCTCCCTGCACATCGACAGGGGCACGGTAGTCATCACTACCACGTGTTTCTCCTCCTTTGGGGCACGGTACTATTGTTTTATGCTCAGTCCTAGGGGCGCGGTAGTCCAAAATTGTTATAGGTCAAACCTGCACCTCGCCGTCCATGATCACCTTGAGCTGTTGATCACACAAAAGGACAACTTGGATGGAGGAGCATGTTGACCCCAGATGAGACCTTGACTTACTCCACCTCCTGGAAAGACTGGAAAAACCCTAAAAATATCATTTTGAGACATGAGCGCTACTCTACTTCAATAGACTAGCGCCTATACCCTACTCCAGTGTGTAATAGTAGTGCTCAATCCTCATGAGCGCTACTCCTCTTCAATAGAGTAGCGCTCAACATTCAAAAAGTGATGAGCGCTAGTTTAAAAGCACTATAGTAGCGCCGTGAGCGCTACTTCACTGAGCAATAGTAGCATACACCTCAAAAGATGATTAAAAAAAATTAGTTTCACGAAGAGGATTAGTTGCAGTTGGTTTTCGAACTTCCCCAACTTCCTCCATAACCATCTCTCGACCTGAACTGCTTCCCTTGTCCTATGAATACAAGGAAGAATAAAGAGAGGGGTTAGAGACATGAATGTTATTAAGAGTCTTTTAAAGAGAAGCTTGCATTGGAGGAGATTATGCTGGAAGATATCCAAGCCAGAGAAGAGCAGGACCCCAGGATCAGGTTGCAGGAGCATGTCACAAAGTCAGGTATACTTTGTATCATCAATTTGCATTTGACAATAAAAGGTTGAAGCGTCTTTCTTGTCCCAAATTAAGTGTTCATTGAAGTGATATACTTGTTTGGATCTGTGTTGGTTAATATTGGATGCTTAAATTGCTTTGTCTTTTTCATCATTATATATTATCCAAGATACGCTGAGAAAGGTACTTGTATTGCAGGTTCATCGAACGGGAGGTTGACTTGAGGATCGAGCACAAGATCGAATAAGAGCTAGGATCGAACATAATTCAAAAGGTATGTTCTCAAGACCTATAACCTATTTCCTTTCATGAACATTTCTGTAACACAGTTAATATGCTTACCTGTCATCCCCTTTCAGTTGATAGTATCCGTTTCCTTACTATAGGGTAGTTTTTCCCTCCAAAAAACTGGCGACTCCGCTAGGGAAAATTGTGTTTTTGCTCTAGGAAACCTTTCTTGTTTGTCTTCCCAGAACCATTTCAACTCCTTTTATACGCTGAGAGACCCTATAGGTACCCCCCTGCTTGTTTTTCTCTGCTTCCATCAGTCTTTTTGCATCTTTTCAAAGTCAATTTTTAACTTTTTAAGACCTGAGCACTACTTTGTTATGCATACAATAGCGCCCATACGCTACTTTGATATACATACAGTAGCGCCCATCTCTTCAGGAGCGCTAGTTTCCCTACTACACAGTAGGGTATATTCCTGTAGCCTTCTGTTAATTGTTTGGTTGAGTTTTCTGCCTTTTGGGTGGTCTTCTGACTTTGTTTTTTAGATCTCCTTGACTGGTATTTGAGGTTTATAACTTTTCTTTAAGTCTTAGAACCTTTCTTTGCATATTTTTACCATCTTTAGATCGCTTTCTTACTTGTGGAATGTTTGGACTATTTATAACTCTTTTGGAAGACTAGGCTTTGTTCTTTAGTGAACACTTCCACTTATTCTTGCCCCGATTGTGTGTTGCTAATTTACAAACCTGTATGCTTTGCATTCGCTCTTTGTAGCAACATTTGTTTTCTCTTTACCTATCTTATCCTTTGTTTTAGGGTTTGATATGTTTTGGAGCCTTTAGGGTGTCTTCCGAACTTGTTGATTTCCAACCTTCTTTGACTTTTTGTCTTTTCTGGTTTCAAGTGTGTTTAAAGTGCTTTAGGTTGATTCATTTCTTAGTCCTTGTATTAGTACGGTGGTTGTTAGCTTGCTTTCCTACCGTTTGCTTGGCATAGTGGTCTTGTTAGGGTTTGATGCTTTGGGTCAGTCCTCTTGTGTTTGATTCCCAGTTTTTTAGTATCTTTCTCCTTTGTTTTCTCCCCACTTTGTTTTCGAGTATGAAGGCTTTTTCTTTTGCAAAAAACCTGTAGGACAAGTCTTTGTTGAGTTAGTGCCTTGACAGCTATAAGCTTAGGAACCATTTTTAGCCATACTTACACATTGCACACAAGTCTTATTTGCTTTCCTTGTTTATAGTTCTTTTTCGTTTATAATAACAGATTAAGCAAAAATTTGGTAGCTTAAGATTAATAAGGCTTATATTTGTTACAAGATAGCATAGATTATTTTGTGTACAATTTCAAAAGGAAACAAAAAAGAAATTTAATTAGATTTGCTCAGTTTTTCAGTTTGGAAAGAACTTTAAATGAAAAAATAAAAAAAAAGTTTTGTTGTCGAAAGTTAGAATTTATGCACTTTTGCTTTTCTATTGCAATCACGCCACACAAACGCACTACCTTCTGAGTAATAACAGCTCTAAAAATTCTTTAATAAAATTAAATAGAAACGATTTTTCTTTTTTAGGGATACACTACACCAACTAGTCTTGGTTAGGATCTTGGGTTTAAATCACCTTAAACCACCCAAGATCACACATTACGCAAAAATCGTAGTTCGACTATCACAGGTAAATCCACTTCACTCAAAGCTTGCTTGGGATCTATGCAGTAGGTCTTGTGAGATCAGATTGTTGGGAATACTCCTCCTACTTTCTGTTTCAAGCATACACTAGGATTGGATCGCGTTTGGGGACTCTTTTGAGTTTCAGGCTCAGTTACCTTACCCACGCCTTCTGATTCGGCCAGAGACTGTTCCCCCAGGAGTTTTCGGTGTTGTGGTATCCTTAGTATCTGACCATAGGTTCATACACAGATGACAGTGGAGGGTATATCTACTGTACCTAGGACAGACATGGGAGGAAATCCCTTGCAAGTCTTTGGGAGGGCGGTTGGGTGATTCCAGCGCTTGCACCCTTAGACATTGTATTGTGGACCCCGAGTAACTATTCTTCATCCTTCGTTGATCTATTCTGGGCCCTCATCATCCCAGACTCTTCTTCGGAAGGCATCTTGTTTGCTTGGTTTGCATACTTAGGACTTTTTAGTTGGCGTGCTGTTTGCCCCCTAGTCTTAGTGGCCACTGGGTTTTCTAGTTTTATTTTTATATATAATCGTGGAGAACCAAGAACTTCGTAGATCGAGAAGGTTTCAAAACCTTCCACTACTTAGAACAGAACCATTACCGTCAGCTAGACGACAACGGGTAAACCCTAGTGTTCCTTTGGAAACCATTCCTGAAATAGAACTTCCTGAGGAAATTTGTACAACGGAAAATCCTAAAATAGGAATTCTTGAGGAACTACCACTTGAAATTGAGTTTCCTGAAGAACAACAAACTGCAATAGAAAACCCTGAAATAGAGGTTCCTGAGGAACCACAACCGGGTACCCTAGATCAACGACATTTTAGTTCAGTTGAGATTGAAGATCTTACTTCTGCGGAGTACAACACTCCCTTTAATCCTCCTCTGACTAATCCTAGAAATCCGCTTTTGTTACCCGTTGGTTTCCAGCAGCCTGATTACAGTGCATATAATTTCTTGCCTGGACATTTGATGTCTAATCTAGGAGGTGAACAGGGAGTTCCACAAACTCCCACCATAGGTATGAACACTAACACTGTAAATCCTCATTTTACTGCTACACCGAGTTCGGCACAGACAACCTCTGTGTCCACTCCGTCCTTCAGTTTTAATACTGGCATGTTAGGTATGCCGAGTTCAACAACTATGGCATCTATGACTACACCTACTTTTGGACCTAGCAGTGCAGCCAATTTAGTGCCACCTCCTGTGTTTCAACCGTTATATCATATACCCAGTACTTGGATTTCCACACTTGCTGTAGGGCCAAGTGCTTCTGCAACTGTGCCTGTCATGAGTACCATGACCGCACCGTCTACGTCAACTACCACTAGTTTTAATACCTTTGCAGGTCCCAACATGAATCAAGGTAATATGCTTGCAGGTAACATCCCTTTTTCCTTATTTTCAGGAGGAGGGGGTAATATTTTTAACCAGCAATATGGCGGGGCTAACACCCAACCATAGTGGAAGAACCCACAGAGCACTAACCCACTTTCATATGGGTAGGGAAATTTCAATAATACTTTAGTGCAACAACAGATGGCAGGGGGCAACCCCTACCAACAAGTGGCTGGGGGCAACCCCTATCAACAGATGGTAGGTGGAAACCCCTATCAGCAGATGGCCGGGGGAAACCCTTACCAACAGATGGTTGGGGGTAACCCCTACCAGCAGACAGCTAGGGGCAACCCCTACCAGCAGTTCACGAGTCAAACTACGGGTGGTTCCCCATTTTCGACCCCAGCTTATCAAGTACCGTCTTACCGGCCTTGTTTACCATTTCTGGCAACTTTAAATTTGCCAGATCTTTCCAAGCTGACTAATGATCCAGTGTATCATAACGCTCCATGGCCACCGGTTCCTACCAAGTTACCTTCGGACATTCCAAAGTTCGAAGGCTAAACAGGTGAAGACCCTGGTGACCATGTTACTACTTTCCATTTATGGTGCTCCTCGAACTCATTAAATGAAGATTCCATTAGATTGAGACTGTTCCAAAGGACTTTAACCGGTGCTGCAGCCAAATGGTACATTGAGTTACCTACAGCTACATTCTTTAACTTTAGGGATCTCGTGACTATCTTTTTGAATCACTTCCAGCTTCCTGTTCGGTATGATGCCAGAACAGACCTTTTGTCTACATTTAGGCAAAATAAAGCCACTCATTTATCTGATCACATTCAGGAGTGGCGAAGATGAAAGAGGCTCATTAAAGCCAACATACCTCCATAATTCCTTCTTGAGTGGTATTTGAAATCACTCCTTCCTTACATTTCTAAGGAAGTAGCTACTTCTGGAGTGTCTAACGAGGAAGAAGCCATCCTACGGACCCAGCAGTTAGATCTCGTTTACGCACAATCTGGGTTACTGTATGAGATCATACCTGATGCATTGCGATCGAATACCGATCTGAGTAGAACTAAACCTGGACCACATGTTGACGGCATAGTGGGTTCAGTTGATTTGCAGCTTCCGAAGCATTGACCAAACAGGTTCATGCCTTATTTGTCAAACAATCGACTGCAGAAGTTTCTTCCGTCACAACCTCTCCTTCTACTTTTGAATCTGTCAACCAGGTTCAAAACAATCAAAAGGGCCCTCGGCAGCCCAATAACAAAAAAAAGGGCAAGAAAGGAGAGGGGAACCATCAGAATCCCAAAAAAGAGAATGCCGAGGAGGGTAATAAAGAGAAAAAGAAGGTTAAGTTCCCTTGTAAGCTTTGCAAGCAGGACCACCTTACTCACCAATGCCCTCTGCTTGAAGAAGCCCAGAAGCTATTACAAGAAAAGAATCCTGCCGTACTGAAAGATCCATTCCCTAAGGGGCAGAGCTCCGCTTCTGGCACCTCCAACATTGGGGGCACTACACATGCTATGGTTGATCAAACTTTTATTAACATGGTTAATTCAGATGCACTCTTACAAATGAGAGCCAGGAATTATACCCCGGATGCACAGAAAAAGGATAAAGAGATTCCAGAATCCTCCACTCCACTCCACATACCTGTGGACCCAATGCCCAAGATCCTGAAAGGTGTCTTGAAACGGGCATCGCACAATCCTAACACTCGGGCCGCCTCCACCTACAATGTGGTTGAAGATTTAGCCCAGACCCCTTGTGCCATGTCTACCTTAGAAGTCTTGCAAAGTTGTCCTTTACAACGGAATGTACTTTTGGCAGCTATTAGAAGTATGGAATCCTCTAACATGTCTGCACGATTTGATATGGCTGATATCAAATACCTATTTCCCTACCACATTGCTCTTCAGATTGAAGTCGTCCATGGCCCAATGACCATCATACGAGCTGTCGTAGATGAGGGCACATCGACCTGCGTAATGTCAATTTCTTGTTGGAAAGCTTTGGGTTCCCCCAAGTTAGCCCCTTCTAACACACTACTTACTGCATTTGATGGCAGGACTTTCCGTCCACATGGGGTTTTGCCATCATTTGATGTCACACTGGCCAGTAAGACAGTTGTTGTAGAAGTAGAAGTTCTGGACGCTCCGCTTGATTACAATATGTTATTAGGCAGGAGCTGGACATATGCCATGCGAGATATTGCATCGGCAGTTTTTTGAGTTGTTATGTTCCCGTTTGATGGTAAGGTCATTATAGTCGATCAGCTTTCTTTCACTCAGAGAAACAACCAAACTTCTTCAGAGACCACAATTCCCTTAGTTGATCAAACCGCCCCGATTAATGAGAGTTTAGGAGCAGGGCTTTATGGGTCGTTAAGGCACTTTCAACCTTCCCTCTCCTGTTATTTTTATGCGTTCTGATGTGGGTACTGCTACCGAAACATTCATGGTTGGTTCAAGAACTGATCCTTGGATCCTTCCCACTATGTCAGAACCTTCTGTGCCTCCATCCATTGCAGAAGTGGCCTATATGGAAGCACAACATGCTGCAATGGAACATATCATGACTCCGCCAGTCTCTGCTGAGTCAGATATGGACTATGCTCCGGCATGGTCATTGAATTCCACCCACTCGTTCGATTGTTTAGACACGGTTTTTCCATCTGATGAAGCCATCTTAGAAGTCATGATGGGCCTAGACCAACCATGGGAACATATGCATCACAGGTCCTACATGCTTCCAGATCTAGACAGGATTGAGAGAGGGGAATTCCCTGTGAGACCCGGTGGATTTGATGATTTGTCATCTTTTCCTTCTACTTCGAGAGCTGTTTATGCTGAGGGAAATATGGCTAATATATCGAGAACAATTCCGATTAACATTTCCACCAAACCCGGGGTCATGGAAAACATTTTTATTGGTGTAGACTATTCTCCAGAAGAGATCGCTTTGTATACAAAACTTTTCAAAGAATTCCGCGATGTTTTTCCCTGGTCATATGAGGAGATGCCAAGTATAGACCCAGCCATCGTGGAGCATGTCATCATGACATACCCTAACGCAAAAACTGTGAGACAAAAGCTCCGTCTTGTGAACCCTAGAAAAGCGGCCGCCATCAAGGCGGAGGTTGAAAAGTTGCTTAAAGTCGGTTTCATCTATCCGATTGACATGACGGAATGGGTTTCAAACCCTGTTCTGGTTGATAAGAAGCAAGGTACCATTAGAATCTGTACTGACTTCCGGGACTTGAACAAAGCTTGTCCGAAAGATAACTATCCTACACTGTTTATCGATCAAATCATAGATGCTTGTGCGGGACATGAGATGTTCTCTTTCATGGACGGATTTTTGGGATACAATCAAATACAAATCAAACCCGAGGATCAGCATAAAACAGTTTTCATTTTCCCGTGGGGGACCTTCGCTTACCGGAAGATGCCATTTGGCTGGAAGAATGCTGGAGCTACCTTACTTGGATGATCTCTCGGCGTGATCTCGAAAGAGACGGGGATCATCCAGCTCATCTTAGACAGGTGTTTGTAAGATACAGACAATATAAGATTCATTTGAATCCTAATAAGTGTGTGTTCTGTGTCGAATCGGGACGTCTACTGGGCTTCATTACCTCCAGTTGTGGCATAATGGTCGACCCGCTGAAAGTAGAGGCGATTGTAAATCTGCCTCCTCCTCGCACCTTGCGACAACTCCAAAGTCTGCAAGGCATGTTTAATTTCTTACGGCGATTCATCATAAACTATGCTAAGATTACCAAAGGTTTTATGAGGCTACTCAAACAAGACTCCTACTTTGTGTGGGACGAGGCTACTCAAGCATCCTTTGAAGCCTTAAAAAAGGCACTTCTTTCAGCACCCTTGTTGAGCCCGCCAGACTACGCAAAAGACTTTCTTTTATATCTAGTAGTGTCTCTTAATACAATTGGTATAGTATTAGTTCAGGAAGACGATATGCTCCAAGAGCATGTTATCTACTATCTTTCTCATGCATTGATAACCCCTGAGGTTAAATATTCGCACGTTGAGAAGTTAGCACTTGCCGCGGTCTATGCGGTACAGAGGCTTCGTCACTATATACTTTTACGAACTACTACTGTGATAGCAGAAGTCAATCCTTTCTAGTACGTTCTCACCCGACGAATCATCGGTGGGAAATATAATAGATGGATTGTAATCCTACAGGAGTTTGATTTGGTCTTTCAATCGGCCAAGTCGAAGAAATCACTAGTGTTCGCTGAGTTAATCTCAGAGTTTCCGAGTGACCTAGAGTACGTTGAGGAAGAATCATCATTCCCAGATGAACATATCTTCCTCATTGCTTCCTCTGACACATGGTACGGGGATATCTTAGTATATCTCCAAACTTTGAGGTGTCCTACTACTTCTTCTCGAGAAGAGCGACGCAAGCTCAAAAGCCATGTGAAGAACTACCTCATCATCTCAGATACTTTGTATCGACGTGGGGTAGATTCCATTTTATGACGTTGCTTGAATCGAGAAGAAGATGAAGCAGTATTAAATGATGCCCACAGTGGAGATTGTGGGGGACATCTTTCCGGGTTGGCAACAACTTAGAAGATACTGCATGCCAGATATTTTTGGCCCACGATCTTTAAAGATTGTGTGGAAGCTGTGAAACACTGTCGTCTATGTAAGTTCTTCACTAAGAAAATGAGGGCACACCCAACTCCTCTTCATCCTATGATTATAGTAGGTCCCTCCACAAAATGGGGGGTTGATTACATGACTTGCAATCCATTTTCGGCTGGAGGACATCATTACATCATCGTTGTCGTTGACTACTTTACTAAGTGGGTGGAGGCAATTCTTACTGTCAAGGCAGATGGAGAAACTGCCACTTATTTCGTGTTTAATCAGATTATTGCACGGTTCGGCATACATAAAGAGATAGTGACTGATCATGGCAGTCATTTCCATAATAGCATGATGACCGAGTTGTATACAAGGCTTGGTTTTCGACAAGAACATTCATCTTCATATTATCCATAGGCGAATGGAAAAGTCGAAGCAGTGAACACAACTTTAAAGGTTATACTGCAAAGAACTATTAGTGCCAGTCGAAATAACTGGCACATCATGCTGTGCCCGTCTCTTTGGGCTTACCGAGCTAATGTTAAGATTGCTACCGGATTCTCTCCCTTCCAACTTGTGCATGGGATAGAAGCAGTCGTACTAATTGAATGCGAGATTCCTTCGCTAAAACTAGCCGTTCAGTTATTACCGGATACTTCAATACTAGAAGAACGTTTGTTACACTTAGAACATCTAGATGAGTAGTGCCGCGACGCACTCACAAAAAACGAGTCAAAGGACAGTATGACAAGTCCGTCAGACTTAGGGTTTTCCTTGAAGGAGACTTGGTCCTACTTTGGGATCAAGACAAAGAACCCCTAGGACCTGGCAAATTCAAGTCCAGGTGGCTTGGACCTTATATAATTTCCAAAGTACTGAGGAAAGGTTCATATGAACTGATAGATTACGAAGGTAATAAGTTTGCCGAGCCTAGAAATGGGCTCTACCTGAAGAAGTACTACGCTTAGGCTGATGTACTTTTTCTTGTAACATAGCTGTATATTTTTGTAGAGCTAGTTTTCGTTATGCTTGTTAGTTAATCTTATGTGTGTTTTTCGTTTCGTGTACCAGATGTCGAACGAACATTTCTTAGGATTTGCTGATGGCGCCAATCGCCACACCTGTCAGTTGGCTGCAGCAGCTTGAGTCATTTACTCACCCGCTGGCCAACTTGTCTCTTCGGGGGGGGGGGGTTTGTTTGGGTCCCACCACGAATAATGTGGCTAAATACAATGCAGTTATAGAACTTCTCTGAGATGCTCTCAGTCATGGCATTTCACATTTGGAGGTAAGACTTGACTCACAACTAATTGTATTTCAGTTAACAGGTGTCTACCAGATTAGAGATCCTAGATTGCTACGTCAGTTTCTACGAGTTAGACTATTGGAAAGACAGTTTGATTCTATTATATATGAACACAATCCAAGAAATTTAAACGCATTAGCTGATTCATTAGCAAACTATGTGTTAGACTGGAATTTGTATCATACACTTTCATAAACAACATTGCACACATCAAATTCAAACACATACACATGTAAATAACCGATACTGTATATAGCCGATACTGTATCAAAAAATATATGAGTTTTGGATCACCAGTCTATCAAGTCATGTCATAAAAGTACAAAACTGGGCATAGTAGCCTCAAAAATATACATAGAATGTATCCCTCTCTTATGGAGAAGGAGGGACCTCATCATCATCTACTGCATTGTGATAACATATGACTAGCCTAGCTATCTTCCGCAACACCCTAAGTGTTATACCTCAATGTTTCATAGTGTCGCATCCCCATCACAAAACAAGTTGACGACACTTTCCCTACTGTTTTAAACCATCCAGAAGAGACAGATGATGAGTCAACCTTGAAGGTGAATCCACCCTGCCAAGTTTTGACCCACCTTGGACTTTATTTTCACACACTACCGCGCCTTGCTATTTTCCCAGAACGCGGTACTAGACACTACCGCGTTCTGCTTTTTCCCCAAAGCGCGGCAGTGCCGCGTTCTGTAGTTTTTGCAAAGCGCGGTACTCTTTTAATAGCTTTTTTCCCTTGGCTCATGGGATTTTGGATTTTCGAAGATAATGGAAGATTGGGTTCCTTGATTCGATCTCACCTCATCTCCTTCGATTAGAAACCCTGATCCACTTATCTCTCCTTAGATCCACCCATCTCTCTTGTTGGTTAACCTCACCATTCACTATAAAAGAGAGGTATGCCATTGGAAAAGGGAGAGGACTCTTGAGTGCACCAAACTTATGGTCTTGCAGCATTGTGGAGATAGCTAGAGGAGAAGACACTTGGAGTTGGAGGATTGGCCTGGACATCAAGCACCTTTTGTAAGCATTCTTCAAGTTGTAATGGAATAACTTGTCTTGTTTTCCCAAATCATTTGTGTTAATCTTGTTTTAATGATATGATTTGTATCTTTCATAGATTTAGATCCTAACTCATGTTTCAGGTTGCTAGAGAATAGTGCATACTTGTATTTTTGGTTCCATTTTGACAGGTTCACTTGTGAGGGCTTGAAGCTTGGAGCAAATACCAAAAACGAGTGTTTGGATATAAGGTCAGTTAAACTCCTTCCATTCTCTTCAGCATTTTAATCCTGAGATGTTTGTTAGATCTAGGGATTCAAGGTAGCATTTGTTTTGTTTTGTTCTTAGCCTAGAGTTAGTTAAAGTCTGCTTTAGTCTAAGGGAATTTTGACTTATCCGTAGGGAAGAATTCCACATAACAAGAATGGCGACTCCGCTGGTTTTGATTACTGCTTGATTGATTCAATTCACAGTCATTTATCTTTGAATTGTGAGTTTCTGTTGCACTTCAAACCAGTTTGAATCTTGGTCCTTTTTGACCCTTATTCACCCCTCCTCGCAGTATTTATCTCCCTGTTTAATTACTGAGTCCCCTGGGTTAGCAACAACCCTGAAATTTTTATCTTTTCTTCTCAAGTGGCGCTTTTTCTTTCCCTTGTCACAGTACCGCGCCCTCATAGCTGATTCCAGCGCGGTAGTACCGCGTCCCAGGACTTAGTACCAGAGCGGTACTGCCACAGTGCCGCGTTTCAGCCAGACTATAGCCCGCGGTAGTGTCTGCAAGTGTTTAAATTTTTTTTTATTTTTTGCTTGGTTTCCTGAGTTTCTCTCTGCCTCAAGTAGTCTTCACTGTTGCCTGTTAGCATTCTGGTCAATTTCCAGTTTGTATGGTCTGCTTATTACTTACTTTGTGAGCTTGATTGATTGATTGAATTAAGTGGCACTTTTGACATATTGGTCATTTTTCAATTTGATTGCATTGACTTGACTTTTTCCCCACAACCAACTCAACACCACTGTCTTCTGTCACTGAACACTGTAGTTTTACAGTCATACTGTCATTATCATTTTCAGTAAATTAAAAAAAAAAATCATTGGTTGAGAGCAAATTTTGTTGTTTAAATTGAAAAAGTCTAGTGGTATTTTGCATAGGGAAATGAACCATTAATTTTGCCATAGAAATTCTCATTATAGAAGCATTGTAGATTGTAAAATCAGTGCATTGAAAGGAGTGTTTACTTCAGTTTGGCTTTGTTTATAAATCGAAAAGAAAAGAAAAATCTTTTACTTTGATTGCTTGTGAAAATTGTTATGCATATTTGATCGAAGAACCTCTATCTTTACCTTAGCTAGATTTCATCGAAGACAAAGGCTTGTTTATGATTCATTCTCATTTGCATGGTTTGAGTCGTCATAACACCATCAAGTCTCACGTCCACTAGCCGACTGAGTAAAGACAGCCACTAAAATTAATCACCCTAATTAAACCAACTTTAACCTCACTTGAGGAAATCAAAAGAATTTGGTAGTTAGGTAGGACACCGGGGATAGGCATCAAAATAATTCCCCCTTGTCATTTTCATCTGAGACATAGTCGTTGTCTTTAGGGAACTAAAATCCTCTAGTACTTATTGACACGGTCACAGCTAGTTTGTGGAGGGGCCTCCTGACTGTTTCCAACTTTCAGGGGTTAAACGGCCGCGAGATTGAGAACCGGACGGACTCTGTGGAATACCGCACTCCACTTAGCCCTAAGGCAACATCGATCGCTGTCTTCTTCGGAAGGCTGAAGTGCCCAAAACCTTTTCCGACGTGTCATGAACGAGGTGGCTTAGTATCTATTCTACTAGGGCTCTTTTACCCAGGATCCCTTTCGGTAGAGGGATATCCTTCTTATATCGGTCTCTCATGTTGTATTGTTCGACTTGGATTTCATCACCTTGCGAAGGATACAGCCTGTTGAGGTCTCCAGCTCTTAGTTAGGAGTTTTGCTTGCTATCTCATCTTTGTAGAGGGTCATTTTTATTTGTAGGGACTGCTTGTTGGCATTCTGGCCATTTTTTGTTGATCAGCTCGCTTATTGAGACACCGGTCTCAGTATAGATTTTAGAGCTTGCTTTTTTGGCCTGTGAGCCTTGCTTTTTCTAGCTCCTCTTTTGCACACTCGGCTGCATTAGAGTTTTTGAGTTCTTTTTTTATGGTACTGCCCCCGATTTTCATTTTCCTGTCATCATGTCAGATCAACCACGAAGATCACGAAGACAACAGGGCCTAAGCCCTCCACGACCACCACCGCCACGGACTTCTGGTCCGCCTGCATCATGCATCCCTGCTCCTCCTGGCCGCGGTGCTGGTCGAGGCAACATTCCACCGCCGATACGTACAACATCTTCAGTTACACCCGTAACTGCCACACACAGCACAGTCTCAGAATCTATTTCAGCTTCTGCAACCACTAGCATGTCTGAGACTTCCACTGTCATTCCAGATTTATCTGTTACAGTGGACACAGTTACAGTGGCTGAACCTAGCACAACCCACAATAATAGACCAGAGGTCATCCTTCTACCGGATGCCAACACTTCCCGTCCATCAGACACTTTTCACGATGATATAGACGGATCTATTGGCACCACAGAAGGGTCCGACCAGGACATACCCGGCTTAATTTCAGTCCCAAGCGGATACGTTGAGATCGTTGAATATACTTGTCTACCTGACACACCTTTTGAACCTGATTATAGCTTCATTACTTCCCAGACGGAACTTCCGCCTGTTATTACTACGTCACCCAGTGTTCATCCTCAGGAGACAAGTTCTTCTAGCAACGTACCTCGCACTTTACATTTACCCAACATCCCACCGGGACACGAAATCATGGCTTCCATCCAGTCTAGTATGGTTAGCCTAGCGAACTCTCCGTTAGCATCGGCACAATTTAGACGCAACACAGAGCAAATGCTTTTGACAGCGTCTAGATACCCCCCCGTTTCTCGACCTTCTGACTATAGGGATCCCAACGTCCCGTCTAGCACAGAATTTCATCATTCCTTTGCAGACGGCTCAGGACCTTCGGACTTTACTACACCTAGGTTCCTACCGGATCCCCAAAATCTCTTTCAGGATGTGAACTCGGACCCAGTACTCGTTGGTCCTCTTATCATTGAACACGTTATGGACGACGCCGATACCCCTGGGCTAAATTCCCCACATTTGCTGCCATCACCAATGTTTGGTGCACATTCTATGAGGGATAACCCAGTTTTTTCTCCGTCCTCACCTGTCCAATATGGACGACCTCCTCCGCAAATTGGTACTTTTGGCGCCGTTGGCCAATCCACGCTATCATATTTGGCTAGCGGCGGAAGAACACCTAGTCATACTGCTGGATCTTCCGTTTCAACCGGAGGTTCACCTTCAGCCACCATTTATACTATTTCAGGAGGTGGACAACCGACTGCAATGGTCCCTAACTCCCACATGCAAACCCTCCCTGGTGGGCCATCAACCCAACCAGCTGGGGGACAGCCTTTTGTTGGGAACCCCATCGTTAGTCAACAACCTCCAACTGGTGGGCCATCAACCCAACCAGTCGGAGGACAACCTTTTGCTGGGAACCCAGTTCCCAGTCTACAGCCTCCTCATATAGGGCCATCCAACCTAATTGCTGGCGGACAACCTATTGGCTCGATCCAACAAGCTTCCCAACCAGCAGCGTCTACTCAGTTTGGTATGTACAATCCACCTGGCAGTGGGCAACCTTATTCCGGTGTTCCAACCGGGCCTCACTCTCAACAACCCCTGTCAGGCATGCTTCCTTCTTGGGATCATCAAATCCCACAGAGTGGGGGGTACTCACTTTTTGGAAACTGGAACCAAGCTGGGGGGCAATCTCAGATTTCCCCCAACTTGAATTCTGGCTTCCCCTACCCTTCAGCTACTACAACTCCATGGAACCCATCACTTCAATTTCCACTCATCCCTCAAGCAGGAACGAGTCTTCCATGGACACCACCGTCGCAGCCACCCCCCAACCCTGCTATGGGAAATATGCCACTTACACACTATAGTGGTAACATCCCTGGAACACAACAATTCCAAGGAACTTTTCCCCAACAAGGAACAGCAACCATTCCTGGGTATCAACAACCTCAGGGTACCATACCCACTCAGCAGAACACTTACCAACCGGCTGCTTACAATCAAACGGTTAACCAGATGGCTTACTATCCGCAGAACTTCCAGCAGTATCCCGCGGGAAACACATATGGGTATAACACACAGCAGCATGCTATGCAGGGCCCTCCAGGGTTCTCTGCACCACATGGTTATTACTCATACCCGCAGACCAACCGTCAACTTCCCTTCTTGGCCACACTTGACTTACCAGATTTGTCGAGGCTTATCAACGATCCTATATGGCATGAACCTCATTGGCCACCTATTCCATCCAAACTACCATCGGACATTCCCAAGTTCGATGCGAAGCCCGGGGAAGACCCCAAGAACCACGTGATGACCTTCCATCTTTGGTGTTCATCCAACTCCTTGATGGATGATTCCATCCGACTTCGGCTCTTCCAATGTATGCTTACCGGAACGGCAGCAAAATGGTACATCGAGCTGCCACAACACTCTTTTCGTGATTTCAATACTTTGGCTATGCAGTTTCTGACACATTTCCAGCTTCCCATCCAGTATGAGACTGGAACAGAACTGCTAACTTCACTACGTCAAACCACTTCCACACACATTTCGGATCACATCCATGAGTGGAGAAGACGCCGTAGGCTAATAAAGGCACCTATTCCAGATCAGCTACTTGCTGATTGGTTTACAAAATCCTTTTTGCCTCCCATAGCCAGAGATATTGCTATGCGCGGACCAGTTACGGAAGAACAAGCCATCTCGGCAGCACAATACATGGATTTAGTATATACTCAATCCGGTACTTTACATGAACTTCTTCCACATGCTTCCCGCGTTCACACTGATCCTACAAAGCCTACCACTGAACCACCCATTGACGGTATTGTTGGTTCAGTACAGACTCAGCCTACTTCCAAGTCGACGGGACAACAAGCTTCTGCTTCTCCCACTTTTACCCAGGCTGCTTCAAAAGCTTCCACTTCTCCTGCTGTCTCCTCCGAAGTGAATGCAGTCCAATCTACTTCACAACCATCCGGAGGAAAGAAGAAAAACAATCGTGGCAAACCCAAGAAGAACCAGCAGGAGAACCCCAAGCCACAACCTACTCAGAATGACCAGAAACCACGTCGGAAAGCTAAGTTTCCCTGCCTGATTTGTCAAGATGATCATTATACGCGTGACTGTCCCTACAAGGACGAGGTCCACAAGTTCGTTAAAGGATCCTCTCGCCCGGCAGTGCTAACTGACCCTTTCCCCCAACAGCAACAGCAAATGGTTGCCCAAGAATCCCCGCAAGGGGGCAACCCGACCAATCCTTCCCGTGGAGAGACGTCCACAAACCACGAAATCCTAATGACAAGTAATGAGGAGATTAATATCACCACTCGTTCAAAGACGTATGACAATCCTCCAAGTTCAAACAAACAATCGGAGACAGCCAAAGGCAAGTCTCCTGTTGAAGATCCGATTCCTATTCCCCCCCCAAATGGTCATCTCCATATCGAGAGACCACTTATGGATACAGTGCTACGCCCACCCAAGGGCACCATACGAAAGGCGACATTCAATCCTAATGCGCGAGCTGCCCAAAACTACAACATTGTTGAAGATTTGGCTCAAGCACCTTGCGCTATGTCAACTCTCGAGGTTCTCCAACACTGCCCCACGCAGCGTAGAACCCTACTTTCAGCACTAGGGGCATTGGACCCGGATACTTCAAACTCCATCATGTTTAACTTGGAGCACGCTAAACCTAGGCTTTCTCACCAGTTAGCCTTCCAGGTGCATACGAAAATCCGTGGAAATGTTATCCACCGCACTGTGTTAGATGAGGGTGCTTCCACATCGATTATGTCTTTGAACTGCTGGAGAGCCCTTGGCTCACCTGAGGTCACAACTTCTCCCACCACTCTTAGGGCGTTTGATGGACATGGTTTTCAACCATATGGACTCATCCCCTCAATCGGTGTTGAACTGGGGGGCAAAACAGTATCCGTACACATCGAAGTCGTAGATGCACCTTTGGATTACAACCTCCTACTTGGTCGAAACTGGTTTTATGCCATGACTGCCATAGCATCTACAGTCTTCCGGATTGTACAATTTCCTCATGAAGGGAAAATTGTCACTATTGATCAATTGGATTACTGTATCCCAGACTCCCATCCGAGCTCCACCAACACCATCCCGTTATTGGATCAACCTCGGTACCGGTTCCAAGACATAGGTGTTGGTCTCATGAAGGATTCATCCCTCATTGGAGTTTTTCCAGAGCTGGGAACCCATCTTCAACCAGTCAACATGATTTCATCGCACGTCACCCCTTCCGATGATTCATGGGTGATCCCGAGTCCTATTCCGATCCAAGGCTATGGCAATTCCATGCCTTTGAACAGAAACCTTGCAGCATATGACGCGATCCAATCAGCCACAGATTGGGTCGACTGTTCTACTGATCACACAGTGGCACAGCTCTCGACTGAAACTCACCCACCATTTTTTGATCCTCTCAACTTGATTTTTCCCACTGACGAATCAATCATAGAGGTTATGTGTGGTGATGAGCCACCTTGGGGAGATTTCCATCATCGATCTTCATTCCCCACCATTCAGTCAATTGAGCCTGATACCAAATCCAGTCCTTCACTTGAGATGGTGCAAACCAGGTTCCCCACTTCCCTCGACGAAGTATTTTCAGAAGTAAACTTGGCCAATCTTATGGCAACCACTCCCATCGATATTTTAGTGAAGCCTGGTATCGTGGAAAACGTACACATTGGCAAAACATGTACTCCCCTCGAAACGGAGTTCTATAATGCCTACTTTAAAACTTTCCGCGATGTTTTCGCTTGGAGTTATGAAGAGATGCCAGGAATCGACCCGTCGATTGTGGTCCACGAAATTCCAACTTTCCCTGGCACCCGACCTGTTCGGCAAAAGCTTCGACCCGTTCATCCTCGTAAGGCAGCCGCCATTAAAGCAGAAGTTGAAAAACTTTTGCGTGCTGGTTTTATCTATCCTGTCCCATTGACAGAATGGGTATCCAACATCGTCCCTGTAGCCAAGAAATAGGGAACGATCAGAGTCTGTGTTGATTACCGTGATTTGAACAAGGCTTGTCCCAAGGACAACTACCCAACTCCGTTTATTGACCAGATCATCGATAACTGCGCCGGAAGTGTTATCTTTTCATTTATGGATGGCTTCTCTGGCTATAATCAGATCGATATCCTCCCAGCCGACCAGCACAAAACGGCCTTTATCTGCCCTTGGGGGATCTTTGCATATCGGAAGTTACCTTTTGGCCTCAAAAATGCCGGGGCAACTTTCCAACGGGCGATGTCTTACGCATTTCATGACATCAAACATATCGTAGAGCCATATCTTGATGACCTTCCCGCTCATTCTCGAACTCGGGAAGAACATCCAGATCACTTGAGTGCCATTTTCGAAAGGTGCCGGCGCTACAATATACGTTTGAACCCGCATAAGTGCGTCTTCTGTGTAGAAGCCGGAAAACTGTTGGGCTTCATAGTCTCCAAAGACGGGATACGTCTAGATCCCGCAAAGGTAGCAGCTATCATAGCCCTGCCTTCACCTACCAATATTCCAGAACTTCAATGTTTGCAAGGGCATGCAAACTTTCTACGCCGTTTTATCTGCAATCTGTCCGAGATAACAAAAGGCTACATGCGGCTTCTCAAGAAGAATGTTCCCTTCATATGGGATGATGAAGCCCAACGCTCCTTTGACAATTTAAAGGCAGCCTTAACCAAAGATCCTGTGATTCAACCCCCCAATTACACACAGGACTACATTCTTTATCTCGCAGCCTCGATTTCCACCATTGGTATGGTGTTAGTCCAGGAAGACCACAACGGCATAGAACATGTGGTGTACTATCTCAGCAAGAGTCTTCTCGACTCTGAAACTCGCTACTCACATGTTGAAAAGCTGGCTCTGGCAACAGTATTTGCTGTCCAGAGATTCCGTCACTACATCTTACTCCGCCGGACCACCGTCATCGCCGATTTCAATCCAATGTACTATATCCTCACACAACAAGTGCTTGGGGGCAAGTACTCCCGTTGGATTGTCATCCTTCAAGAGTTTGACTTGGAATTTGTCAAAGCCAAGTCTAAGAAATCTCTGGTCTTTGCTGAGTTAATTTGTCACCTGCCCCGCGCTACTGAGCAATCCGAGCCCATTGATTCTCTTCCCGACGAATCATTGTTCCTCATTAGCACGTCTGATCCGTGGTATGGGGATATTCTCTTATATCTCCAAACCCAACGCTTCCGTCCCGATCTCACCCGCGATGAACGACGACGTGTCAGACATCACGCAAAATATTACCTTATCGTAAACGATACTTTGTATCAACGTGGTGTCGACACTGTCCTTCGACGCTGTTTGACCTTAGATGAGGCGGAACGCGTGCTCAATGACTGCCACGCTGGAGCATGTGGTGGTCATCTCTCTGGGATGGCTACGGCCCAGAAAATACTGCGAGCGGGATACTTCTGGCCCTCAATTTTCAAAGACTGCATTGAAACAGTCAAGAAGTGTCCGCCATGTCAATTCTTTCATAGCAAAATGCGCTCGCATCCTGCTCCACTCCATCCTGTCATTGCTGTCGGCCCCTTCTCCAAATGGGGCATCGATTTTATGCACTGTAAGCCCACTTCAGTCGGGGGGCATAGCTATGTCATAGTAGCTGTCGACTATTTTACAAAATGGGCTGAAGCGATGCCTACATATGCTGAAGACGGCAAAACAGCAGCGCAATTCATATTCAATCATATCATAGCTAGATTCGGTGTCCCACAGTCTATTGTGACCGATCATGGTTCCCATTTTAGGAACCATATGATCGAAGAACTAAGTGCCAAGCTGGGTTTTCGCCACGAAAACTCAACTTCGTATTACCCACAAGCTAATGGCCAAGTTGAAGCCATCAATAAGGTCCTGAAACGAATGATTCAGCGCATTGTGGGTACCCAAAAATCCAATTGGGACTCAGCTCTGTTCTCAGCACTGTGGGCATACCGAACCTCAGTGAAAAGTGCTACTGGGTTTACACCATTTCAACTAGTGTACGGCCTAGAAGCCATTCTCCCGATTGAATGTGAAATTCCATCACTCAAGATAGCCATAGAGCTACTTCCACACACTACTTCCGAAGAAGAACGGTTTCTATACCTAGCTAAGCTAGATGAAACCCGCCGCGACGCCGCTTTGGCTAATGAATCCCACAAAAAACGTGTCAAAGCTCAATACGACAAATCCGTTCAACCTCGGATCTTCAATGAGGGTGACCTCGTACTTACATATGATCAGATGCATGATAAGCTTGGAAAAGGTAAACTTGAATCTATGTGGTACGGCCCCTTCATTGTAAAACGTGTCTTAGAAAAAGGAGCCTATGAACTAATCGATTGTGATGGTACGCCATTGGCACGGCCCCGCAACGGGCTATACCTCAAGCGTTTTTATGCGTGAGATTACCCTACGCGGGTTACTTCTTGTACATAATGTACTTAGTTTGCTTTTTGCTTTCTTTTTAGTATGCGCGTGAACCTTATGTATCTACTCTTACTTTGACTCGTGCCCTTATGCGCAGATGTCTACCTACTTTGGATTCGCCGACGGTGAAAGCCGACATACCCGGAATCTCGCTTCCGCAGCATGGGTGATCTATTCCCCCACTGGAGAGTTGATTTCTTCAGGAGCCAATTGTTTAGGTCCCGCAACCAACAATATCGCAGAGTACCATGCAGTCATTGGTCTCTTGACAGAGGTTGCCTCACTCGGGATTGATTCCTTATCGGTCTTTTTAGACTCCCAACTCGTGGTTTCTCATCTAAACCGTGTTTACACAGTTCGCGATCCTACATTACTTCGTTTATTTCGAAGAGTACGCCTCTTGGAACGGTCATTTGATTTTATCACATATCAACACATACCGAGAGAATTCAATTGTATTGCCGATTCATTGGCTAATTACATTTTGGATTGGCATCTTGCCCATACATAAACACATCATAAAAAATTTAAATGCACAAGTCATTGTAAATATTTAGATCATAAATAGGTCCATATCGCTGTATATAAAAGTGTTTTTTCCAAAAATACATAAAGTTTGTGTCAAAGACAAAATTGGGGATCAAATCCCATATACAAAAAATTGGCCCTCAAAGCCTACATATCGTGTACATGCCGCAAAAAGATCGAAAGACCATCTATGGAGACCTAGGAGACCTATCATGTCCCTCATCGGACTCCTCCCGCTGCTGGTGGTAACACATCACAGCTCGAACCACCTTCCGAAGAAGTCGACTGATACGTCCAGGTACACCCACAGTATGCCGCTGGAGGTGGTAGGGAACATCATCCATCCGCATAGCAGGGATACCATGGGTCAATCCCTACAGGTTCCTCTCAATATCCCGGACGCCCCCTGCCTCGTCTTCATCTTCTTCTTCGACAGGATTAGCTGGACGATCGACACCACCACGACGTAGTGGAGAGTATCCAGCTGGCCTCTGTGGTCCACGGTCTGCAACATGCATACGAATATACATTAGGTGTCTTTTACACATTCTAAAAAGCAATAAAAATTAAATATCCAAAAAGAAAAAATACATATCCATGAAGGTCATACCAGAGTTGTCCCAGTCATCATCTTCTGGCAAAGCCAAGTCGATATCCTCACGGAAATCTACCCCTGAATAGGGATAGTCGTCAATCATGACTATCTGCTCCTCTAGCCAAGAGAAAAAGTCCTCTCCAAAGGCTAGCCGCTGAGGTCCCCCAAGGCGTCCAGCGTAGTCACTCCATCGAGCCATCCATGGCTCAGTAGGTGGGCGAGGACGCATAGATATCTGTGGACGCAGTAATGGCACCCTAGCCAAGAAGAAAGTGACCAGGATGCTCCCATAACCAAACTGGGTATTTTTCCCAGTTCTACATTTGTGCACCTGTTCCTTCATGTTGGACAACATTGCCTCACACCAGTTGAAAACCATTCCTCCCATGCACTCTGCTGCGAGATTCACCTGTGTGCGGGATGCCTGATGTGGGCTCACACTTCCTGCTGCACGTGTAATAGTGAATAGCAAGGTTTTAAAAGGAAGATTTGTGACCTCTTTTATAGCCACCTTCCCACTCTTCTTACTCGAACCCGCCTGACAATATCGAGCAATCAAGTCATCCGTGCTTGATTCTGAAGCGGTGTACCCGGTAAAATTCGGCCGGGCCCCTCTTTTCGAGAGGCCCGTGAGGAAGTAGATGTCTTCGAGTTGGATTTCAAGCACATGCTCTCCCACTCAGAAAGCTCGGATATCGGGGTCCCACAGTTGAACAAGGTGAGTAAGGAGCTTAGGTTGTTGGCGGATCCCTTTGGTCTTGAAAAACTTTAGCAAACCACATTCCCGCAATGCGGTCACGGTTGGTAAGTCATTTTCGGCTGCAAAATCATCCGCTTCGTGCTCCCTCTCTTTCCAACTCACCATTTTGCTCCAAATAAGTTGCAAATCCCTGCAAAAAGGCAAACAAAGCAATTAGTAACTATTTAACAACTTACTTCCAGCAAAAAATTGAGGAAAATTTGATTTTTTGAAGTTAAATTTCGCACGTGCCGCGCCTGGAGGACACCCTACCGCGCGGTAGTCCACAGTGCCGCGCCTCATTTTGGGGTTACAGCGCGGCACTGTTCAACAGTACCGCGCCTTTCGATAGGGTCCCCGCGTGGTAGTACGGTGAGCGATTCTTGCCCAAAAGGGCTTGCCAAAAAATTAATTTTTTCCCGGTGAAAACAAAAATTTCTTACATGAAATGAAAGAGGGGCTCAAGCACTCTTACCTGACACAGACGGCGGTCGAAATGGCGTCCCAGAACTCTCGGTATCGATCCTTGAAATTTTGCTCCAAAATGGGTAAAAATGTCTCCTTTGGGTAAAAAACACAAATGAATAGTAATTTCTATTTTTACCATGCCTTATATAACATTTTTTCATATTTTTTAATTAATTAATTACTATTTCAAATAAATAAACCCTTGTTTACATTGCTAATGTCCAGTTGTTGAGCATTTATTGACAGGATCCGCGGTAGGAATGGGATGCATTCAGACCGGTGTTTATTCGTAATTTGACCTTCATTTTGAGCCCACTTTATCTTTTTCGTGCTCTGGATTTAAAACTTGAAAAAGATTCCAAGCGCTTTCACACCTGTGTCGTGCTTGTCAAACGCAAGTAAACGGTGTCGAGTACGGTCAGCTTTACTCATGCTCGTTAAACGATGAGGAAAGTATTATCCTGGTTGTATTTTATTCTTTTTCGGACCAGAATAATTTAAAATTATGAAAAAGACCATAGGAGTCCATAGTTAAGCTCTTTTCAGACTCCTTAAAATTGAAAAGATTGCCAAGTGATCTTGACTCTTTCACACTTGTAAAAGTATTTGAAAGGTCGTCTATTCGGTGATAGGTTACCCCTTTTTCGGCCCGTCTAGACTATTTTACGAGAAAGGTATACCTCAGTCAATCTCAGCTGGGAGAGTTCTCTCGGGAATTGTTTTACACTTTTTCGGGATCGAGAGACTAAATTTTACGAAAAAGTACATTATGGAGCTTCCTTTAAGTTTTTTAGGCTCTCTAAATATGAAAAACTACCGAGTTTTCCTTCCTTGGACTCGTTAAAATATTAACATCGAAGGACCCACTTTGGGACGAACCCCTCCTTTCTCAGGTTCGTAAAACATGTGAGATTGGACTCATCCACAAGATGAGCTACACCGAGCATCTGTTATCCTCTTCAAGCTCGTAAAACAAGAAAGAGGTACTCGTCCATCATGTCGGGGAAATATGGGGGAACAAGTCAAGTTTATCTATGGCAGCTTGTCAGTCGTTACCTTTGAACATGGCATGTGTCCATCTCTTGTCTATATTTGGGTATCCGTCTTTCATTGAGTTATAGTCATCATCATGGGTCGTCTCCCTGGCCACGAGTCCGCTCATCCGGTGTCTATCCTCTATTTTTCAATAATCCCTGCTGCCGAGTCTTGTTACATGCCGTTATATGATCAAAGGGTTGCATTGTATCGAGTTGATCATTGTGTCAGGCCTCCGCTGTGTCAGTACATACTTCATTACTTCATCATCCTATCATATGTGCCGATTTCGTGTCGATGATGTGGGAATCATCATGGCCCACCTTCGACGAGTCTATTCCTGTCGACACCAAATCACTATCCGGGAATTAGACTTAGATATCAACCATTAGTACCTTGGAACCTGCATGCCTCAATGGCAGGTTTCCTCGTGCTTGACAGTAGGATTCACATCATTGACCTCTGATCAAGCAATCTCTCGGATGCTCGACATCAACTCATTCATTCGCATTTCGTTGAGATGTACTATTGATACCTTGGGAATCATCGTCATCATTGGTGATCTCCCTCGCATTTGTTAATGGTCCACATCATTGACCGGTAATCAAATGGTTTCTACCATGTTCGACTTCAACACCTTGTAATCACATGGTTAGATTCGTATCTTTATGCGATCGGGTAGAAGACCCTGGACGCATCACTGTGCCTTCACTGCGTCCAGGCTGCGATGGAGATGTCTCTTGTATTGTCACACAGATCCACTTATTGTATTGGTCGTGGCTGTGTCATTATTGTCTCATGGATCTACGATTGTTCATAGTAGCCATGATCTGTCCACAGTTTACATTATCTTAGTACTCATGGATCTGCAATGTATTGGTCGGCAGCCATGCTTTGAGTCATCTGTTTCCGAGCATGGGAATGCCCGCCTCGGTGGTATATCTAACACTTTGTTTCTATTTTTCAGCTCCGTGTCGCTCTCCTCGATGCTATCTCTGCACATTATATTCGTAAAGTCTTTCGGCCATCAGTCCCTTCTGACCTCACACTTTAGGGGGCATCTGTTATACCTCAATGTTTCATAGTGTCGCATCCCCATCACAAAACAAGTTGACGACACTTTCCCTACTGTTTTAAACCATCCAGAAGAGACAGATGATGAGTCAACCTTGAAGGTGAATCCACCCTGCCAAGTTTTGACCCACCTTGGACTTTATTTTCACACACTACCGCGCCTTGCTATTTTCCCAGAACGCGGTACTAGACACTACCGCGTTCTGCTTTTTCCCCAAAGCGCGGCAGTGCCGCGTTCTGCAGTTTTTGCAAAGCGCGGTACTCTTTTAATAGCTTTTTTCCCTTGGCTCATGGGATTTTGGATTTTCGAAGATAATGGAAGATTGGGTTCCTTGATTCGATCTCACCTCATCTCCTTCGATTAGAAACCTTGATCCACTTATCTCTCCTTAGATCCACCCATCTCTCTTGTTGGTTAACCTCACCATTCACTATAAAAGAGAGGTATGCCATTGGAAAAGGGAGAGGACTCTTGAGTGCACCAAACTTATGGTCTTGCAGCATTGTGGAGATAGCTAGAGGAGAAGACACTTGGAGTTGGAGGATTGGCCTGGACATCAAGCACCTTTTGTAAGCATTCTTCAAGTTGTAATGGAATAACTTGTCTTGTTTTCCCAAATCATTTGTGTTAATCTTGTTTTAATGATATGATTTGTATCTTTCATAGATTTAGATCCTAACTCATGTTTCAGGTTGCTAGAGAATAGTGCATACTTGTATTTTTGGTTCCATTTTGACAGGTTCACTTGTGAGGGCTTGAAGCTTGGAGCAAATACCAAAAACGAGTGTTTGGATATAAGGTCAGTTAAACTCCTTCCATTCTCTTCAGCATTTTAATCCTGAGATGTTTGTTAGATCTAGGGATTCAAGGTAGCATTTGTTTTGTTTTGTTCTTAGCCTAGAGTTAGTTAAAGTCTGCTTTAGTCTAAGGGAATTTTGACTTATCCGTAGGGCTAAGAACAAAACAAAACAAATGCTACCTTGAATCCCTAGATCTAACAAACATCTCAGGATTAAAATGCTGAAGAGAATGGAAGGAGTTTAACTGACCTTATATCCAAACACTCGTTTTTGGTATTTGCTCCAAGCTTCAAGCCCTCACAAGTGAACCTGTCAAAATGGAACCAAAAATACAAGTATGCACTATTCTCTAGCAACCTGAAACATGAGTTAGGATCTAAATCTATGAAAGATACAAATCATATCATTAAAACAAGATTAACACAAATGATTTGGGAAAACAAGACAAGTTATTCCATTACAACTTGAAGAATGCTTACAAAAGGTGCTTGATGTCCAGGCCAATCCTCCAACTCCAAGTGTCTTCTCCTCTAGCTATCTCCACAATGCTGCAAGACCATAAGTTTGGTGCACTCAAGAGTCCTCTCCCTTTTCCAATGGCATACCTCTCTTTTATAGTGAATGGTGAGGTTAACCAACAAGAGAGATGGGTGGATCTAAGGAGAGATAAGTGGATCAGGGTTTCTAATCGAAGGAGATGAGGTGAGATCGAATCAAGGAACCCAATCTTCCATTATCTTCGAAAATCCAAAATCCCATGAGCCAAGGGAAAAAAGCTATTAAAAGAGTACCGCGCTTTGCAAAAACTGCAGAACGCGGCACTGCCGCGCTTTGGGGAAAAAGCAGAACGCGGTAGTGTCTAGTACCGCGTTTTGGGAAAATAGCAAGGCGCGGTAGTGTGTGAAAATAAAGTCCAAGGTGGGTCAAAACTTGGCAGGGTGGATTCACCTTCAAGGTTGACTCATCATCTGTCTCTTCTGGATGGTTTAAAACAGTAGGGAAAGTGTCGTCAACTTGTTTTGTGATGGGGATGCGACACTATGAAACATTGAGGTATAACACTAAGCCATGCTAGGGGCACCCCAACTACATCTTCCTGCATATCAATAGGTGTCTGATCCATACAGCATGCAAGAACTTCATGAGTCAACTGACTCACTTTTCTCTCTATGGTCCCTAGCATAACATCTGCTATAGTAATATCAGCTGGCCTCACAAAGATGGTAGGATGTCCCTTGGGATGGACATGCCCAATATCTGCATATGACACTTGTTTAGCACTTCAAAATTCAGTCATAAAAATCAAATACTTGAAAAGTTTGAAAAAATTAAATAATTCTCAAAATTAAACATACCAATATCTCCCCAGGCTCCACCTGGAGGAAGCACCAGTTGTGGATCATGACGGAAATCCAATCCAGCATATGGAAACTGCTCGAAGGCGGGCACTTGCCTCTCCCACCACCCCCAGAAATCATTAGTATGATAACAATAGTGACTTTCCCCACCACCCTAGTGGAGGAATATGTCACCCCAATGGCCTAGTCTGGGCTCACGGGGGTTAACCTGAGGTAGAGGCATCCCCAAACTAATAGCAGGCATCCTCTCAAAGAAGAAAGTACACAAAATGCTACCGTACCCAAAATTCTTCATTCTGCTGGATTTGCAACCTGTCAATTGAGCTTTCATGCTCGCCAGTAAACTAGTACACCAATCGTATACATGACCTTTTAAGCATTGTACACCAACATGCATAGAGTGCTTGGAAGCTAGGTGTAGTGAGGCACTACCTGCCACTCGGTTAATCATACTCACTATCACCTTCAAGGGGAGGCCTTCGATGGTAGAAATCAAGATTTGCCTTCCTGATTTCTTAGCTCCAACCACACAATATGTATTCAAATACTCTTGTACAGACCTTATGCCCACACGAGAAGACCCTTTCAGATTTATTACATCTCCCCTCCGTGAGAGACCAGTAATGAAATAAATGTCATCAACTGTAAGCTCCAAAGTTTTCCCACGGATGACAAAAGTATTGGTAGCCACATCCCAGTACTGAATAAGTCCTCGAAATAATTTGTTTAGGGCCCTCATGTTTACGGTTCGGTAAAACTTCAATAAACCGCATCTTCGGAGAGCGTGAAGAGTGGCTGGGTCTTGCATGGCCAGCCTATCCATGTCCTCATGTTCTCTCTCCCTCCATTGAAGAACTGTCCTGCACAAAAAGTGACAATTTTTTAGTCTCGGTGCTTGTTTTTAAGTTTTCAAGCTTGAGTGCTAATATGTATACTACACAGTAACGTATGGGCGCTACTCTGTGTGAGCATAGTAGCGCTCATCTCCTTCACACGCTACTGCTCTTGTTACACAGTAGTGCCCACGCACTAAACGTTGTGAGCATTGCCTGGCAAGCAGTTTTAGGCTCAAAAAATAAAAACTAAACCATAAAAATGCAAGTGGGGAAGATTCTAACTCACTTGGTGGAAGAAGAACGGTGTTTGGATGCTTGATTTGATCACCACGGAGATTTGAAAATGCCAAGTTTGCCCCAAATTTTTTCCCTACAAAAACAAATTGGAAATTGAGTTTTAAAATGAAATTATGTATATGAATTGGATTTTAATTTTTACCCACCATTGTTTAGTTCTCTATAGTTTCAAATTTTATCAAAATGACCTAATTAATCAATTGAAACATACATATGGTGCAATACTAATGTTCACTCATCCAGCTCTCATTTTTCCTTAAATTTTTGTAGGATCGATCACCTAAGTTTAAAATTCTCGATGTTAGACCTTGTCAACTAGTTAATAGTTCAAATTCATATATCATTCGAGATTTTTTACTAATATTTTGTTGAAGACCTAGTTTTGGCAGATTATGAAGCTATGATCTCAGAAGCTGACCTTTAAGTCATTTTAAGCTCTTGTTTGGACTATTTAAACCTAAACAAGATTGCCGAGCAAGCTTGCCCTCTTCGAGCTCGTTAAAGTAATCAAAGGCTCATCCACTCAGGTATAGAATTATCCCTTTTCTAGGCCTAGGTGGATTAACTACGGAAAAGGTATACTCTAGGTATACTTCTGTATGCGCTAGAAGAGTTCTTCTCCCTTTGTTTTATACTTTTTCGGGGGAGGAGACTAACTGCACGAAAAAGGACCTTTTGGAGCCTTTCTTTAGGGTTTTCAAGCTCTCTAAACATGAAAATACCAAGTGAGCATTCACTTACTCGGGCTTGATGTGAAATACACGAGAGAGTAAGTAGAGGACTGTTTAAGTTTTTCAAATCGATAAACAAGAAAACACCGCCGAGCACAGACCAATCCGGACTCGATATAAAATCCATGGATAGGTAAAAAGAGGATTGTTTAAGTTTTTTAGACTCTATAAACAGGAAAACATCGGCGAGCATTAATCTGCTTGGGCTCGATACTAAAATCCACGAGCAGATATATTGAGTTATTGCTTAAGTTTTTCAGACTCCTTAAAATTGAAAACACCGGCGAGCAAGAACAGATCTCGGCTCGATATTAAAATCCAGAGATCAGTAATCTAGAGTAATCTTCTATCTCTTCTTCGAACTCTGTAAACAATGAAGAAGGTCCTGAGGCTTCCTCCCATGGGGTCATTAAACTTTTTACATGGTTGGATCTATTGAGTTTTCATTCTTTCTTGGACTCATTAAAACAACAAGAAAGGTATTCTTTTATCTAAAAAGAATAAAGGATGGGAAATATGTGTCATATCTTCAATATCAAAGGCAGTTCAGTCAGTTCTATCCTTGAACAGAGCACCTACTTGAGTCTATCTTGTCGGTTGGGTTTAGTTTTTGACCTCAGGGTGAACCTGATCTCCGAGTTGTTTACTCCCCCGGTTGGTTATTCTTCCAACCATATGGAGCGTCTGATAATGTCTCTTACTTTTCAGGCTTATCATTTACCCCATTTTGGGATCTTGACATTCAAGAGATATCATTGGCATTGCCACCTCTGATTCGATCTCAACCCCCCTCTCTGTTTAGCTGGCCTGATCCACTAAACACTCCATAGATCCACACTTCTCTCTTGTTGGTTAACCTTCCCACATGCTATAAGAGAAAGGCCTTCCATGAGCCAAAGGGAGTACTTTTGGGGCATCCAACCTATGATCTTGAGACTTCTGCAGAGATAGCTAGAGGAAGCACTTGGAGTTGGAGGATTGGCTTGGACATCAAGCAACCTTTGTAAGCACTTTTGAAGCTTCTTAATAAGATAACTTGTCTTGTTTTCCCATTTCATGTGTATTGTATAAATCTTTGATATGAAATGTATCTAGTTTAGATTTGAACTTAACCTTTGCTTCAAGGTATTTGGAATATAGGATGCTTGTCCTTTATTTGATTTCAAAAGGTTCTACCTTGGAGCTTTGGGATCAAGAGCTAGAAGCAGGACAAACATCGAATAGGAAGGTAAGTTACGTCTTTCATCTCTTCTTAATGCATTCAATCTTGTTGTGAAGATTAGTTTAGGAAATCAAGCTAGCATTTGTTTCTTTTTTGTCTTACTTCAGAGCTGATCTATACCTCTCTGACCTAAGAGAGTTTCTCTTTATCCATAGGGGCATCTATTATACCTCAACATTACACATTACGTATTAGTGTCGCATCCTTGAACTAGAAACCTGAACAACAGTTCCCCTTAAAGATCATCTGAACATCCAAAGTGAAAACCATTGACTGAACACTGAAAGCAAACACTTTTTCTGCCATCTATCAACCCAACTTGGTCCTGTTTGCAAGCACTACCGCTCCTTGCACATCTACAGGGACACGATAGTCAGCACTGCCGCGTGTTGCTCCTCCTCTGGGGCATGGTACTACCACGTTATGCTCAGTCTTAGGGGCGCGGTAATCCAAAATTAACCTTTTTCCTTGGATTTTGGGATCTTGACTTCCGAGAGATATCATTGGGATTGCCACCTATGATTCGCTCTCAACTCCCCTCTCTGTTTAGCTGGCCTGATCCACTAAACTCTCCATAGATGTACACATCTCTCTTGTTGGTTAACCTTCCCACATGCTATAAGAGAGAGGCCTTCCATGAGCCAAAGGGAGGACTTTTGGGGCATCCAACCTATGATCTTGAGACTTCTGCAGAGATAGCTAGAGGAAGCACTTGGAGCTGGAGGATTGGCTTGGACATCAAGCAACCTTTGTGAGCACTTTTCAAGCTTCTTAATAAGATAACTTGTCATGTTTTTCCCATTTCATGTGTATTGTATAAATATTTGATATGAAATGTATCTAGTTTAGATTTGAACTTAACCTTTGCTTCAAGGTATTTAGAAGATCGCATGCTTGTCCTTTGTTTGATTTCAACAGGTTCTACATTAGAGCTTCGGGATCAAGAGCTAGAATCAGGACAAACGTCGAATTGGAAGGTAAGTTACGTCTTTCATCTCTTCTGAATGCATTCAATCTTGTTGTCAAGATTAGTTTAGGAACTCAAGGTAGCATTTGTTTCTTTTTTGTCTTAGTTCAGAGTTGATCTATACCTCTCTGATCTAAGAGAGTTTCTCTTTATCCGTAGGGGCATTTGTTATACCTCAATATTACACATTACGTGTTAGTGTCGCATCCTTGCACTAGCAACCTAAACGACAGTTCCCCTTAAAGATCATCTAAACATCCGAGTGAAAACCATTGAATGAACACTGAAAGCAAACACTTTTTCTGCCATCCGTCAACCCAACTTGGTCCTGTTTGCAAGCACTACCACTCTCTGCACATCTACAGGGGCGCGATAGTCAGCACTGCCACGTGTTCCTCCTCCTCTAGGGACCGGTACTACCGTGTTATGCTCGATCTTAGGGGCGTGGTAGTTCAAAATTAACCTTTTTCCTTGGATTTTGGGATCTTGACATTCGAGAGATATCATTGGGATTACCACCTCTAATTCGATCTCAACTCATCTCTCTGTTTAGCTGGCCTGATCCACTAAACACTCCATAGATCCACATTTCTCTCTTGTCGGTTAACCTTCCCACATGCTATAGGAGAGAGGCCTTCCATGAGCCAAAGGGAAGACTTTTGGGGCATCCAACATATGATCTTGAGACTTCTGCAGAGATAGCTAGAGAAGCACTTGGAGTTGGAGGATTGGCTTGGACATCAAGCAACCTTTGTAAGCACTTTTCAAGCTTCTTAATAAGATAGCTTGTCTTGTTTTTCCCATTTCATATGTATTGTATAAATCTTTGATATGAAATGTATCTAGTTTAGATTTGAACTTAGCCTTTGCTTCAAGGTATTTGGAAGATAGGATGCTTGTCCTTTGTTTGATTTCAACAGGTTCTACATTAGAGATTTGGGATCAAGACTTAGAAGCGGGACAAACGTCTAATTGGAAGGTAAGTTACATCTTTCATCTCTTCTAAATGCATTCAATCTTGTTGTGAAGATTAGTTTAGGAACTCAAGGTAGCACTTGTTTCTTTTTTGTCTTAGTTCGAGAGTTGATCTATACCTCTCTGACCTAAGATAGTTTCTCTTTATCCGTAGCGGCATCTGTTATACCTCAATATTACACATTATGTATTAGTGTCATATCCTTGCACTAGCAACCTAAACGATAGTTCCCCTTAAAGATCATCTGAACATCCAGAGTGAAATCCATTGACTGATCACTGAAAGCAAACACTTTTTTTGCCATCTGTCAACCCAACTTGGTCCTGTTTGCAAGAACTACATCTCCCTGCACATCTACAGGGGCGTGGTAGTCAGCGCTACCGCGTGTTGCTCCTCCTCTGGGGCGCGATACTACTGTGTTATCCTCAGTCTTAGTGGCGTGGTAGTCCAAAATTAACATTTCCCCTTGGAGTTTGGGATCTTGACTTTCGAGAGATATCATTGGGATTGCCACCTCTTATTCGATCTCAAATCCCCTCTCTGTTTAGCTGGCCTGATCCACTAAACACTCCATAGATCCACACTTCTCTCTTGTTAGTTAACCTTCCCACATGCTATAAGAGACAGGCCTTCCATGAGTCAAAGGGAGAAATTTTGGGGCATCCAACCTATGATCTTGAGACTTCTGCAGAGATAGCTAGAGGAAGCACTTGGAGCTGGAGGATTGGCTTGGACATCAATCAACCTTTTAAAGCACTTTTCAAGCTTCTTAATAAGATAACTTGTCTTGTTTTTCCCATTTCATGTGTATTGTATAAATCTTTGATATGAAATGTATCTAGTTTAGATTTGAACTTAACCTTTGCTTTAAGGTATTTGGAAGATCGCATGCTTGTCCTTTGTTTGATTTTAATAGGTTCTACATTAGATCTTCGGGATCAAGAGTTAGAATCGGGACAAACGTCGAATTGGAAGGGAAGTTACATCTTTCATCTCTTCTGAATGCATTCAATCTTGTTGTGAATATTAGTTTAGGAACTCAAGGTAGCATTTGTTTTCTTTTTGTCTTAGTTCAGAGTTGATCTATGCCTCTTTGACCTAAGAGAGTTTCTCTTTATCCGTAGGGGCATCTGTTATACCTCAATATTACACATTACGTATTAGTGTCGCATCCTTGCACTAGCAAACTAAATGACAGTTCCCCTTAAAGATCATCTGAACATCTAGTGTGAAAACCATTAACTGAACACTTAAAGCAAACACTTTTTCTCCCATCTGTCAACCCAACTTGGTCCTGTTTGCAAGCACTACCGCTCCCTGCACATCTACAGGGGCACGGTAGTTAGCACTGCCGCGTGTTGCTCCTCCTCTGGGGTGCGGTACTACCATGTTATGCTCAGACTTAGGGGCACGATAGTCAAAAATTAACCTTTTTCCTTGGATTTTGGGATCTTCACTTTCTAGAGATATCATTGGGATTGCCACCTTTGATTCTCTCTCAACTCCCCTCTCTGTTTAGCTGGCCCGATCCACTAAACTCTCCATAGATGTACACATCTCTCTTATTGGTTAACCTTCCCACATGCTATAAGCGAGAGGCCTTCCATTAGCCAAAGGGAGGACTTTTGGGGCATCCAACCTATGATCTTGAGACTTCTGCAGAGATAGCTAGAGGAAGCACTTGGAGCTGGAGGATTGGCTTGGACATCAAGCAACCTTTGTAAGGACTTTTCAAACTTCTTAATAAGATAACTTGTCTTTTTTTCCCATTTCATGTGTATTGTATAAATCTTTGATATGAAATGTATCTAGTTTAGATTTGACCTTAACCTTTGCTTCAAGGTATTTGGAAGATCGCATGCTTGTCCTTTGTTTGATTTCAACAGGTTCTACATTGGAGCTTTGGGATCAAAAGTTAGAAGCGGGACAAACGTCGAATTGGAAGGTAAGTTACATCTTTCATCTCTTCTGAATGCATTCAATATTGTTGTGAAGATTAGTTTAGGAACTCAAGGTAGCATTTGTTTCGTTTTTGTCTTACTTCAGAGTTGATCTATACCTCTCTGACCTAACAGAGTTTCTCTTTATCCGTAGGGGCATCTATTATACATCAACATTACACATTACGTATTAGTGTCGCATCCTTGCACTAGAAACCTAAACGACAGTTCCCATTAAAGATAATTTGAACATCCAGAGTGAAAACCATTGACTGAACACTGAAAGAAAACACTTTTTCTGCCATCTGTTAACCCAACTTGGTCCTATTTGCAAGCACTACCGCTCCTTGCACATCTACAGGGGCACGGTAGTCAGCACTGCTACATGTTGCTCCTCCTCTTGGGCACGGTACTACCACGTTATGCTCAGTCTTAGGGGCGCGGTAGTCCAAAATTAACCTTTTTCCTTGGATTATGGGATCTTGACTTTCGAGAGATATCATTGGGATTGCCACCTCTGATTCGCGCTCAACTATCCTCTCTGTTTAGCTAGCCTGATCCACTAAACTCTCTATAGATGTACACATCTCTCTTGTTGGTTAACCTTCGCACATGCTATAAGGGAGAGGCCTTCCATGAGCCAAAGGGATTACTTTTGGGGCATCCAACCTATGATCTTGAGACTTCTGCAGAGATAGCTAGAGGAAGCACTTGGAGCTGGAGGATTGGCTTGGACATCAAGCAACCTTTGTAAGCACTTTTCAAGCTTCTTAATAAGATAACTTGTCCTGTTTTTCCCATTTCATGTGTATTTTATAAATCTTTGATATGAAATGTATCTAGTTTAGATTTGAACTTAACCTTTGCTTCAAGGTATTTGGAAGATCGCATGCTTGTCCTTTGTTTGATTTCAACAGGTTCTACATTGGAGCTTTGGGATCAAGAGTTAGAAGCAGGACAAACGTCGAATTGGAAGGTAAGTTACGTCTTTCATCTATTCTGGATGCATTCAATCTTGTTGTGAAGATTAGTTTAGGAACTCAAGGTAGCATTTGTTTCTTTTTTGTCTTAATTCAGAGTTGATCTATACATGTCTGATCTAAGAGAGTTTCTCTTTATCCGTAGGGGCATTTGTTATACCTCAATATTACACATTACGTATTAGTGTTGCATCCTTGCACTAAGAACCTAAACGATAGTTCCCCTTAAAGATCATCTGAACATCCGAGTGAAAAACATTGAATGAACACTGAAAGCAAACACTTTTTCTGGCATATGTAAACCGAACTTGGTCCTGTTTGCAAGCACTACCACTCTCTGCACATCTACAGGGGCACGGTAGTCAGCACTGCCACGTGTTGCTCCTCCTCTCGGGCCCGGTACTACCGCGTTATGCTCGGTCTTAGGGGCGTGGTAGTTCAAAATTAACCTTTTGCCTTGGATTTTTGGATCTTGACATTCGAGAGATATCATTGGGATTGCCAACTCTAATTCGATCTCAACTCGTCTCTCTATTTAGCTGGCCTGATCCACTAAACACTCCATAGATCCACATTTCTCTCTTGTCGGTTAACCTTCCCACATGCTAAGGAGAGAGGCCTTCCATGAGCCAAAGGGAGGACTTTTGGGGCATCCAACCTATAATCTTGAGACTTCTGCAGAGATAGCTAGAGAAGCACTTGGAGCTGGAGGATTGGCTTAGACATCAAGCAACCTTTGTGAGCACTTTTCAACCTTCTTAATAAGCTAACCTGTCTTGTTTTTCCCATTTCATGTGTATTGTATAAATCTTTGATATGAAATGTATCTAGTTTAGATTTGAACTTAACCTTTGCTTGAAGGTATTTGGAAGATAGGATGCTTGTCCTTTGTTTGATTTCAACAGGTTCTACATTGGAGCTTTGGGATCAAGACTTAGAAGCGGGACAAACTTCTAATTGGAAGGTAATTTATGTCTTTCATCTCTTCTAAATGCATTCAATCTTGTTGTGAAGATTAGTTTAGGAACTCAAGGTAGCACTTGTTTCTTTTTTGTCTTAGTTCGAGAGTTGATCTATACCTCTCTGACCTAAGAGAGTTTCTCTTTATTCGTAGCGGCATCTATTATACCTCAATATTACACATTATGTATTAGTGTCATATCCTTGCACTAGCAACCTAAACAACAGTTCCCCTTAAAGATCATCTGAACATCCAGAGTGAAATCCATTGACTGATCAATGAAAGCAAACACTTTTTTTGCCATCTGTCAACCCAACTTGGTCCTGTTTGCAAGAACTACCGCTCCCTGCACATCTACAGGGGCGCGGTAGTCAGCACTAACGCATGTTGCTCCTCCTTTGGGGCGCGATACTACCGCATTATGCTCAGTCTTAGGGGTGCGGTAGTCCAAAATTAACCTTTCCCCTTGGATTTTGGGATCTTGCCTTTCGAGAGATATCATTGGGATCACCACCTCTTATTCGATCTCAAATCCCCTCTCTGTTTAGCTGGCCTGATCCACTAAACACTCCATAGATCCACACTTCTCTGTTGTTAGCTAACCTTCCCAAATGCTATAAGAGAGAGGCCTTCCATGAGCCAAAGGGAGAAATTTTGGGGCATCCAACCTATGATCTTGAGACTTCTGTAGAGATAGCTAGAGGAAGCACTTGGAGCTGGAGGATTGGCTTGGACATCAATCAACCTGTGTAAGCACTTTTCAAGCTTCTTAATAAGATAGCTTGTCTTGTTTTTCCCATTTCATGTGTATTGTATAAATCTTTGATATGAAATGTATCTAGTTTAGATTTTAACTTAACCTTTTCTTCAAGGTATTTGGAAGATCGCATGCTTGTCCTTTGTTTGATTTCAACAGGTTCTACATTGGAGCTTTGCGATCAAGAGTTAGAAGCGGGACAAACGTCGAATTGGAAGGTAAGTTACGTCTTTCATCTCTTCTGAATGCATTCAATCTTGTTGTGAAGATTAGTTTAGGAGCTCAAGGTAGCATTTGTTTCTTTTTTGTCTTAGTTTAGAGTTGATCTATGCCTCTCTGACCTAAGAGAGTTTCTCTTTATCCGTAGGGCATCTGTTATACCTCAATATTACACATTACGTATAAGTGTCGCATCCTTGCACTAGCTAACTAAACGACAGTTCACCTTAAAGATCATCTGAACAATCAGAGTGAAAACCATTGACTGAACACTGAAAGCAAACACTTTTTCTGCCCTCTATCAACCCAACTTGGTCCTGTTTGCAAGCACTACAGCTCCCTGCACATCTACAGGGGTGCAATAGTCAGAACTACTACGTGTTGCTCTTGCTTTGGGGTGTGGTAATACTGTGTTATGCTCAGTCTTAGGGGCGCGGTAGTCCAAAATTAGCCTTTTTCCTTGGATCTTGGGATCTTGACATTCAAGAGATATCATTGGGATTGCCACCTTTTATTCGATCTCAACTCCCCTCTTTGTTTAGTTGGCCTGATCCACTAAACACTCCATAGATCCACACTTCTCTCTTGTTGGTTAACCTTCCCACATGCTATAAGAGAGAGGCCTTCCATGAGCCAAAGGGAGGACTTTTGGGGCATCCAACCTATGATCTTGATACTTCTGCAGAGATAGCTAGAGGAAGAACTTGGAGCTGGAGGATTGGCTTAGACATCAAGCAACCTTTGTGAGCACTTTTCAACCTTCTTAATAAGTTAACCTATCTTGTTTTCCCATTTCATGTGTATTGTATAAATCTTTGATATGAAATGTATCTAGTTTAGTTTTGAACTTAACCTTTGCTTGAAGGTATTTGGAAGATTGCATGCTTGTCCTTTGTTTGATTTCAATAGGTTCTACATTGGAGCTTCAGGATCAAGAGTTAGAAGCAGGACAAACATCGAATTGGAAGGTAAGTTACGTCTTTCATCTCTTCTGAATGCATTCAATCTTGTTGTGAAGATTAGTTTAGGAACTCAAGGTAGCATTTGTTTCTTTTTTGTCTTATTTCAGAGTTGATCTATACCTGTCTGACCTAAGAGAGTTTCTCTTTATCCGTAGGGGAATCTATTATACCTCAATATTACACATTACGTATTAGTGTCGCATCCTTGCACTAGCAACCTAAACGACAGTTCCCCTTAAAGATCATCTGAACATCCAGAGTGAAAACCATTGACTGAACACTGAAAGCAAACACTTTTTATACCATATGTCAACCCAACTAGCTCCTGTTTGCAACCACTACCGCTCCCTGCACATCTACAGGGGCGCGGTAGTCAGCACTGTCGCATGTTGCTCCTCCTCTTGGGCGCGGTACTACTGCGTTATGATCGGTCTTAGGGGCGCGGTAGTCCAAAACTAACCTTTTGCCTTGGATTTTGGGATCTTGACTTTCGAGAGATATCATTGGGATTTCCACCTCTTATTCGATGTCAACTCCCCTCTCTGTTTAGCTGGCCTGATCCAGCAAACACTCCAAAGATCCACACTTCTCTCTTGTTGGTTAACCTTCCCACATGCTATAAGAGAGAGGCCTTCCATGAGCCAAAGGGATGACTTTTGGGGCATCCAACCTATGATCTTGATACTTCTGCAGAGATAGCTAGAGGAAGCACTTGGAGCTGGAGGATTGGCTTGTACATCAAGCAACCTTTGTAAGCACTTTTCAAGCTTCTTAATAAGATAACTTGTCCTGTTTTTCCCATTTCATGTGTATTGTATAAATCTTTGATATGAAATGTATCTAGTTTAGATTTTAACTTAACCTTTGCTTCAATGTATTTGGAAGATTGCATGCTTGTCCTTTGTTTGATTTCAACAGGTTCTACATTGGAGCTTCGGGATCAAGAGTTAGAAGCGGGACAAATGTCGAATTGGAAGGTGAGTTACGTCTTTCATCTCTTTTGAATGCATTCAATCTTGTTGTCAAGATTAGTTTAGGAACTCAAGGTAGCATTTGTTTCTTTTTTGTCTTAGTTCAGAGTTTATCTATACCTCTCTGACCTAAGAGAGTTTCTCTTTATCCATTGGGGCATCTGTTATACCTCAATATTACACATTACGTATTAGTGTCGCATCCTTGCACTAGCAACCTAAACGACAGCTCCCCTTAAAGATCATCTGAACATCCAGAGTGAAAACCATAGACTAAACACTGAAAGCAAACACTTTTTCTGCCATCTGTCAACCCAACTTGTCCCTGTTTGCAAGCACTACCACTCCCTGCACATCTACAGGGGTGCGGTAGTCAGAACTAACACGTGTTACTCCTCCTATGGGGCGCGGTACTACCGCGTTATGCTCAATATTAGGGCACAGTAGTCCAAACTTAACCTTTCACATTGGATTTTGGGATCTTGACTTTCGAGAGATATCATTGGGATTACCACCTCTGATTCAATCTGAACTCCCATCTTTGTTTAGTTGGCCTGGTCCACTAAACACTCCATAGATCCACACTTCTCTCTTGTTGGTTAACCTTCCCACATGATATAAGAGAGAGGCCTTCCATGAGCCAAAGGGAGGAATTTTGGGGCATCCAACCTATGATCTTGAGACTTTTGTAGATATAGCTAGAGGAAGCACTTAGAGCTGGAGGATTGGCTTGGATATCAATCAACCTTTGTAAGCACTTTTCAAGTTTCTTAATAAGATAACTTGTCGTGTTTTTCCCATTTCATGTGTATTGTATAAATCTTTGATATGAAATGTATCTAGTTTAGATTTTAACTTAACCTTTGCTTCAAGGTTTTTGGAAGATCCCATGCTTGTCCTTTATTTTATTTCAACAGGTTCTACATTAGAGCTTCGGGATCAAGAGTTAGAATCGGGACAAATGTCGAATTGAAAGGTAAGTTACGTCTTTCATCTCTTCTAAATGCATTCAATCTTGTTGTGAAGATTAGTTTAGGAACTCAAGGTAGCATTTGTTTCTTTTTTGTCTTACTTCAAAGTTGATCTATGCCTCTCTGACCTAAGAGAGTTTCTGTTTATCCGTAGGGGCATCTGTTATACCTCAATATTACACATTACGTATTAGTGTCGCATCCTTGCACTAGAAAACTAAACGACTGTTCCCCTTAAAGATCATTTGAACATCCAAAGTGAAAACCATTGACTGAACACTGAAAGCAAACACTTTTTCTTCCATCTGTCAACCCAACTTGGTCCTATTTGCAAGCACTACCACTCCCTACACATCTACAGGGGCGCGGTAGTCATAACTACCGAGTGTTTCTCCTGCTTTGGGGCGCGGTAGTACCACGTTATGCTCAGTCTTAGGGGTGCGGTAGTCCAAAATTAACCTTTTTCCTTGGATTTTGGGATCTTGACTTTCGAGAGATATCATTGGGATTGCCACCTCTTAGTCGATCTCAACTCCCCTCTCCGTTTAGCTGGCCTGATCCACTAAACACTCCATAGATCCACACTTCTCTCTTGTTGGTTAACCTTCCTACATGCTATAAGAGAGAGTCCTTCCATGAGCCAAAGGGAGGACTTTTGGGGCATCCAACCTATGATCTTGAGACTTATGCAAAGATAGCTAGAGGAAGAACTTGGAGCTGGAGGATTGGCTTGGACATCAAGCAACCTTTGTAAGCACTTTTCAAGCTTCTTAATAAGCTAACTTGTCTTTTTTTTCCCATTTCATGTGTATTGTATAAATATTTGATATGAAATGTATCTAGTTTAGATTTGAACTTAACCTTTGCTTCAAGTTATTTGGAAGATCGCATGCTTGTCCTTTGTTTGATTTCAACAGGTTCTACATTGGAGCTTCAGGATCAAGAGTTAGAAGCGGGATAAACATCGAATTGGAAGGTAAGTTACGTCTTTCATCTCTTCTGAATGCATTCAATATTGTTGTGAAGATTAGTTTAGGAACTCAAGGTAGCATCTGTTTCTTTTTTGTCTTATTTCAGAGTTGATGTATACCTCTCTGACCTAAGAGAGTTTCTCTTTATCCGTAGGGGCATCTATTATACCTCAATATTACACATTACGTATTAGTGTTGCATCCTTGCACTAGCAACCTAAACGACGGTTCCCCTTAAAGATCATCTGAACATCCAGAGTGAAAACCTTTGACTGAACACTGAAAGCAAACACGTTTTCTGCCATTTGTCAACCCAACTTGCTCCTGTTTGCAAGCACTACCACTCCCTGCACATCTACAGGGGCGTGGTAGTCAGCACTGTCGCGTGTTTCTCCTCCTCTGGGGTGCAGTACTACCGCGTTATGCTCGGTCTTAGGGGTGTGGTAGTCCAAAATTAACCTTTTTCCTTGGATTTTGGGATCTTGACTTTCGAGAGATATCATTGGGATTGCCACCTCTTATTCGATCTCAACTCCCCTCTCTGTTTAGTCGGCCTTATCCAGTAAACACTCGATAGATCCACACTTCTCTCTTGTTGGTTGAACTTCCCACATGCTATAAGAGAGAGGCCTTCCATGAGCCAAAGGGAGGACTTTTGGGGCATCCAACCTATGATCTTGACACTTCTGTAGAGATAGCTAGAGGAAGCACTTGGAGCTGGAGGATTGGCTTGGACATCAAGCAACCTTTGTAAGCACTTTTCAAGCTTCTTAATAAGATAACTTGTCTTGTTTTTCCCATTTCATGTGTATTGTATAAATCTTTGATATGAAATGTATCTAGTTTAGATTTGAACTTAACCTTTGCTTCAATGTATTTGGAAGATCGCATGCTTGTCCTTTGTTTGATTTCAATAGGTTCTACATTGGAGCTTCGGGATCAAGAGTTAGAAGCGGGACAAATGTCGAATTGGAAGGTAAGTTACGTCTTTCATCTCTTCTGAATGCATTCAATCCTTTTTTGAAGATTAGTTTAGGAACTCAAGGTAGCATTTGTTTCTTTTTTGTCTTAGTTCAGAGTTGATCTATACCTCTCTGACCTAAGAGAGTTTCTCTTTATCCATAGGGAGAAATATTTGTAACAATAAGTGTGCTAAGTTCATATTGAATGATGCAAGTGAAGTTATATGTTCCAAGTGATGTTATGGTGAAACAAATATGTATTATTAATATAGTCCCAATTATAACTTTAAACTATATGACATGACTAGAGGAATTGTGAATGAATATGAGGATTTTACTTGCACATGTTCATGGCTTTGGTTGTGAGACATGTGCGCTACAGGCAAATGAATATTGATAAAAAATTGACGATGCATATTCATTGGCTATGAATATGGCATGTCAAGATATAAATATTGGGATTTGAAAGCACATAAAACCATCTTACCTCATGATGTTGGATTTTTTGAAGGATTGAAGATAAAGGATAGGTCTATTGATTAGATGAAATGTGAATCAATGTAAGAATCAATAAGAATATAAAATAATAGGAATATCACCATGTTTTAGACTAATGAGTTGTTAAAGTAATATATTGATCGATAGATGAAATTGGTATCAAATTTAGTGTTTCTAGATAATAACCAATTTTAGTGTTGTTCAACAATGTCACTAATGTTGAATGGCAATAAGTCAACAAGCCTAGGCCAAGGATGTTATTTAGAGACATATGTGCTCTAGATAGTTTTTTGTATTATACTTTGTGTTGTCTCTTTACACACCTAAGGTTCATAGAGAATGTCCAACATAACTTTGGTGTAGTCTATTATGCCAACACATTCGAACTTCCAAAGGGAGGAGGTATCATATGAGGCATGCATGATTATTTCCATTTAGTTAATGTGTAGAGAAATGGAAAATGATTGAGTTGAAAATTCCATTTTAAACTTCCTTAATATTACTGTAGTCCAAGCAAATCCATTCAAGTTCAAGATACAATAATGCATATATCATCCATATAAAAGACAATAACCAAGATATATGCAAAACATTCTTGTATCTCCAATGTATTAGTAGGAAAATATTTTACATCCAGGCTGCAAAATGACCACAAAACATGAAGACTAGATAGACTAGCCTATAACTAAACTCATAGAAACTTTACAATATTGTCTAAAACTCTATACATAACCTTGGTGAGGCGATTACAAAAGGATATATACTATCTAGAACTTACAAATGTAATCCATTAGTACATGTGGGATCTTCATTTTTAAAATTAATATGTATAGGATTCTAAGTCGAAGGTTCTCGGGGTGATTCAACAAATTCCTCTATTATCTACTTGCTTGGGCTTGTATGGATCATTCATCTTAGTCTAGCAACAATTTGTCGATTTTCTACTTAATAAAACATGTCAACAACAATTTCCCAACCACTTTATCCAACTTGTTTGATTTGGTTGTGGAGGACATTCTTCGAACTGATTTAATATCTATAATCTCTACAAATGATGCATATTGGAATAGAGAACATGTTATAAACATAAACCCCCATCTTTATGTTAAGATATCTAGACACTTAGGAGTTAGTTAAGATCAATTTGGTATAATGCATCTTAAGATAAAGTGTGTTTCTATAAATGAATTAGTATGCATTTGTACTTATGTAATCTGATGGTCACAATATGTTCTAGACATAGAGTGATCTGACCAGTCATCTTTACCTTGATATTAACGGTTATTGAGTCATGACTTAACACCTGATTGGTCCATGATCTTTATTTACAGATAATGGAGGGTCATTTGCTCGATGATCGATTGTGAGAAAAGCATATGTAACCTTTTTCCCTTTGCATAATATATTGCCTCATGTAGCTATTTGGATAGGGCCATGGACTGTTTCCCTCTTTGATGGTTTTAACCACATAAAAACCCAGTGTTTTAATTTGTGATTTTTTTGTGAGAGTGGTTTCTCAAGGCGTTCTATATTTTTGAAATACCATGTGTTAGTTGGACATGGTATCAGATCTCTTATGAAGTTCTTATTTTTTCGGTGATTGAGATATTGAACTGTCATAGCCATGTACATCAAATGATTTATGGAATCTCCTATTTTTGTGCATTCATGGGCTAAGAGAGGTGTTTCGCTGTGTCTGAATCACTACTTTCAATTGGAAACATTTTTGTTTCATTGAAAAAGGTTTCCATTTCCCCAAGATACGACCATTTTATTAGATCCATAGGTATACTATTTACATTTACGGATTTTTTTAATTTTTTTTCTCATATTATTTCATAATTTAACATGATTTTCTATTTATTCCTAGTTTCTACCTTTTCAGTCGATGTATTCTCTTTGTTGCTTCCTTTGTGTAAACTCAATAAGTAAGAAACAAAGTGGAAAGATCTTCCTTGACTGTGTATGCTCTTTTTCGTGCACCTTGTGTGAACTTAGTAAACTATAAACATTGAGGAAACTTAGATTTTTTGGGTAATCTAACCAAGGACTAATCCCATATCTGAGAAATTTTTATTTGGAAATTTTATTTTTAGATTTTGTGTGGTTGTTTAAAGTGTCTTTTAGGTCAACAATGAAGGTTTTATTTGTAGGAACATACACACAATCTCATATTACTCATTTTGAGCCCTTTTGTCTCACTTTGGAAACACCTTCTTTGATTCCTTGATTTTCTCTAGATCATAGGAAGTGACCACACATGGAGTGCAAGCTGCATAATCTTGTGTATTCTCTAAAATTGGTCAGAAGAGATAAATATATGTGTTATGAATCTTGAGAACAAGGAAAGAGTTGTTAACACCCAAAAAGTGCTCACTACCTCATCTACCCCATTACATGACTCATTTGTCCATATTTCCTGCCATTTTTGCCTCCAAAACCTTAAAATACCATTAAAAAGCCTCCAAAAGGCCAAAAAACCATTAAAAAAGCCTCCAAAAGGCCAAAAAACCCCCTTTTTCCCCAAAATAATCCAAAATTCCTCCAAAATAGCAAAAACCCTCTAAAAAGGGAATAAAAAATACAAAAAAGAGGAAAAAGAGGGAAAAAAGGAAGCAAAAACCCTATACAGCTGACCTAAACCATATGGTGCCCAAAACCATGGGTCAACACTCCACTAAAAACCTATAAATAGGTGATGGAGGCTCCCCATTTCATATCCACAATCATCCCTATCCTTACGCTGCTAAAAATTCCCTTGAAACCCTAGCTCTCCACTTGGAGCTAATTCTTGAGAACCCTTTTGGCCTCCTTTCCAAAACACCTTTGGAAGAAGGAGAAGGAACAACACTGGAGCTTGGAAGCAACCCTCTTGGACTGCTGCAAAGGCTCCAACAACCTCTACATATGAGGTAATTTTTAATACAAAAAGAGAGATCTTCACCATATTTTCATGTTTTATTATTTATGTTAATGCTCATGCTAGGTTAAATTTCATACTATTTTACTGCTTTTATTTACTGTTTATTGAACTGCTACTAAGGAGGCCCTTCTCCTTAGTAGGTGCTCATTTGCACAAGTGAAAACCCTAGCTACAGTTTTTGGTGACGCCCCTAGTGTTCCTATGAATTTCTGGTTATAGTTTTAAACGTTTTTAATTTTCTACAATATTTTTCTGTTTTTTCCTTTCGGCTGTCCCTTTTGGCTACTATAAACCGTGTCTTTTGTCCCCGTAGTTGCGATCTGACCACATCTTTCAGACTGTTACCTGCAATCTGACCACGGCTCTCAGACTGTTTCCAGCGATCTACCGACGGTTTTCAGTCTGTTACCTGCGATCTAACCATGGCTCTCAGCCTGTTTCGTGCAATCCGATCGCGGTTGTTCACCCCTTTCCTGCAGTCCGCCTGCGGCTTTCAACCATTTTCCTGCTATCCTCCTACGACTTTCGACCTTTTTCCCGCGGTCTGCCTGCAGCTTTCAGCCATTTTCCTACTATCCGCCTGCGACTTTCGGCCCTTTTCCCGCGGTCCGCCTGCGGCTTTCAACCATTTTCCTACTATCCTCCTGCGACTTTCGACCTTTTTCCCGTGGTCCACCTGCGGCTTTCAGCCATTTTCCTGCTATCCACCTACGACTTTTGACCTTTTTCCCGCGGTCCGCCTACAGCTTTCAGCCTTTTTTCTGCTATTCGCCTGTGACTTTCGGCCTTTTTCCCGCGGTCTGCCTGCGGCTTTCAGCCATTTTCCCTCGATCTTCCCGTGACTGTCGACCTGTTTCCCGCAGTCCGACCGTGCAGTTTCGCCATAGACCCGCGGTCTGTTTTCTGCACTTTTTCCCTGTTTGAACCCAGTACTTTGCTGTAATATTTTCTGCACCTGCATAGCCACCTGTCCTATCTGCAACTATACTTCCCTACAGCCTTTTTCTGTAGTATTATTTCTGTTCCATTTATAGAATTTTTTTAAATTTCAGCATTTTAATTAAAAAGAGAAAATTTTGCATTTCAAAGTTTAATTTCTGCATTGTTATTATTAGTTAGAAAGTTTCCCAGCCCGTGGCACTTTTGTTTGGGTTCATCATCTCACACGCACACACTCTGTCACCTAATTCAAGTGAGCCCTAAAATACTGCTTAACACAACCAACATTCTAACCCCACTTGGGGAACACAAAAGAATATTGTAGTTAGGTAGGGTCGGGGGGATAGGCATGCAAATAACACCCCTCGCTCGCTTACACTTGAGACATAGTTGTTGTCCATTAGGGAACAAAAATCCCCTAGTATTTTTTGACACGGTTTAAAACCAATTTATCGGGAAGGCCTCTCCCCTAAGAGGGGTTAAGTAGCCAGACTGGTTCCGGAAGCCTGAGTGGAATACCGCAATCCATTCAGTAACTGAAGGATACCTTTCGTAGTTCTTGGTGTACTACCCGTATGGGAGTACAACGGCGATAGAACCAAACTACAGATTCACCCAACCGAACGTGTCATGAACAGGGTATCTTAGTTGTTTTTTTTCTAGGATTGACTACCTGGTGTCCCTCCCGGTAGGGGGATATCTTTAGCCACTTGGCTCTACTATCCATATTGTCTGACTTGGATTTCATCACCTTGTAGAGGATATGTTTGGTTGAGTCAGAATACTATTTAGTTAGGTGTTTGCATGCTCCCTTACCTCCCTTTGGTCTAGTGGGTCCACCATTTTTTATTTTTTAGGAAACCTGCTGCTTGTTGGTATTTTGACCATTTCTGTTGATACTTCGCTTATTGTAGCACAACTGTTACAGTAAGTGTTTTGAGTTGGTTGTTGGCCTGAGTGCCATATTTTTTGTACTCTCCTTTTGCACACTCGGTTGCATTAGGGTTTTTGAGTTGTTTTTCACTCAACACAAACCCCAGATACTTGACACCATCTGTCACCATTGAGTCCCCAAGACATTCTCGGCACCTCCAGGGTGAGCCCCCGTAGCACAGTTCACTTGACATCACCCGTCATAGACGTAGAGCTTCATCACTTGACTCCACTCATCATAGACGCAGAGCTCCGTCCGCCGATACTGACGCCCCTTATTTCACCTCTGATTCTGAGGTAGAGTCCGAGAACCCCACTTACACTGCACCAACCAACCCCATGGTTGGCATGACATCCAACCCTTTCTTTGTAGGGACCATTTGTGGAGCATCCACCACCACACTAGCTACCACACCTGCTTTGGGTATGCCCTCAATGGGGCCCACATCTACCATTCTGATAACTGTACCCATTCCAGTAGCTAGCATACCTATCCCAACTCCACTAGTGACTCACACTACCCTTGGCAGTGCAGGACCATCCCATACCACTTCCGTTCCTCCACTTGGGGGCAACATCCCAAACCCATCCCCTCCACTCAGGGGGCATTGGCCCCAACATGGTCACAACCACTAGTATGTCACATCCTTCTACTAGTTTTCCATTCATGGCTAGTCTCAACCTTCCTGACCTGGCCATACTGACTAACGATCCCATCAGACACGACCTTGCATGGCCTCACATGCCCACCAAGCTCCCCTCCGACATCCCTAAGTTTGAGGGCAAGGCAGGTGAAGACCCCCAGAACCATATTATGTCCTTCCATCTATGGTGTTCCTCCAACTCCACAGTGGACGACTCTGTCCGCCTCTGTCTGTTATAGCGCACCCTCACTGGCTCTGCAGCTAAGTGGTATATTGAGTAGCCCCATGGGAACCATGCCACCTTTACTTCCCTTGCCTCGACTTTCCTGCAGTTCTTTCAGTTACCTGTCCGCTATGACGCGGGAGTTGAAATCCTACTGTTTTGCAGACAGAACATGGCTACCCACATCACTGACCACATTCATGAGTGGCATCGATGCCGCAGCCTCTGCAAAATCAAGTTAGACGACCGTATCTTCTTATATTGGTTTCTAAAATCTCTCCTTCCTGTCATTGCTAAGGATGTGGCATCCGAACGACCCCAGTCCGAAGAAGAGGCCATCCTCAAAGCCCAGCAATTTGACCTTATTTACTCCCAGTCTGGTTACCTATATTCCATCATCCCTGATGCTCCCTGTAGCGATTCCTCTCGACACGATGCGTCGGGGGCATCCCATGCCGTAGATGGCATCATTGGCCTTATAGCCTCAGATAACCAACCCTTTTCCATAGCACGTCCTAGCCATGGCCCCGACCTTTCGCGGGCTACATCTCAGTTCGGAGCAACCAATTCGTATGCTCCCATGGCACATCACCACCATTCCCACGGACCCTCATGTCCACCTTAGTGCTTTGGTCATGCATCCCCCACTTACACCCCCCCCGGTCACACCTCAACCATATTACCACCCACAGGCTGCACCAACTCCTGTATCCTCTCAAGCCCAACCTGCTTATTACCCACCACAGGCAACCCCTGCGGAAAACCCACAACCCGTTCCGCAGACATATTAACAACCCCCAAAAGGTTCAGCACCTGCGCCGCCTCCACCTACTTATTATCCATCGCAGCCTGCTCCCGCACCTGCACAACCCCAGAACCCACCTGCTGCCCAAGGGAAAGTGTATGCCCAACAGAATCCACAGCAGAACCAAAATAACCAGCGTGAACAGGGCCAGCAAAATCGTGGAAAAGGTCGTAACCGTGGGAATAACCCCCCTCCAGACCAAGGTGGTCAACCTCCCAATTCCCCAAACAACAATAATGCAGCACCTGCCAACCGGAACCCTGACCGGCCGCCCAAACAAGCCAAAAATCCTAATTTGTGAACAAACCATCCTTGTTCTATTTGCGGGGTCTATGGCCACTACACACATGCTTGCCCACATTTGGAGCGAGCTCGACAACTCTGGAGCGATGATGCCCACCGCCAAGGGCACGTGGCTCCTCAGGTGTCGCCCAACCCCCCACCACCTCAGCATCAACCCTTGGTGCTACAAAACCCTTTACGGACCCAAGGTGTAGTGAACACTCATCCATTGGCTCCCCCTCAAGCAAACATGCCACCACAACAGCAAATCACTTATGCTGCTTCTGATCAACCCATGTTAGACTCAGGTACCCATCATTTGTTAATGATGTCATCCGTAGATGTCAACCTTCAAACCCATCGGAACCAATATGGCTCCACCCCTGAAGCCCCTCTCACCGATAAAAACACTAACGCTCATCCCACTGATCAGTCATTACGTATCCCTCTGACTACTAGATGGCACCTCCAAAGCACCTCGCTTCCCACTTCACCACATCAACAATAACCCCAATGCTCATGCTAAATCTAATTACAACATTGTAGATGACTTAGCCCAGTCTCCCGTAGCCATGTTTGTGTTAGAGGTCTTAAAAAACTGTCCTTCACAGCGCAAGACTTTGCTCTCCGCCATTGGTTCTATTGACCCAAATGATTCACGACTAATGGCCTTCGATTTGGACCAATCCAAACCACGCCTTCCTTCCACTTTAGCATTCCAAGTTTCTGTATCTGTTCGGAATCTTATCATCCATCGGTGCATTATCGATGAAGGTGCCTCTACATGCGTTATGTCCACATTCATTTGGCATAAGTTGGGATCCCCTACTCTCCAGTAGTCCACCACTGCATTGCGAGCCTACGACGGTCGTTCGGCTCAACCCCAAGGTCTCTTAGCTAATGTCCCCGTCCAGTTGGCTAGTAAAACAGTGCTCATTGACATAGAGGTCATCAACGCCCAACTTGATTATAACCTCTTACTTGGCTGTAGCTACATGTATGCCATGCGAGCGGTTGTCTCATCCGTTTTTCGTACCATGATGTTCCCCCATGACGGACGCGTGGTCAAGGTCGATCAACTCACCTATTACGATACCAATGCCCCCACTGCCCCCAAAAATGTTCTCCCCATGGTTGAACAACTTGTTTGTGGTGCATCTACCTCATTGGTTTCCTCTGTGGGACCCGGAGTTTACTCAAATATGTCGATGACCTCAACATTCCAATCCATTCCACCGCCGTCACCAGTGACCGAAATATCTGACCTATGTACCCTTTCCCACAATGCACAAACACCCAACAGTCAACTGCCCTTGTTACCCAAACCACCATTGGTACCTAGTCATATTGGTGTTACACCCACCCACACAATCCCCTTCCTATTCCCTCCCTCGGGAGTAGTAAGCGCCCCGGTTATGGCTACTCTCAGCCTCCCCAGGTTAACCTTAGGACTACTCGTGTGGTATATTTCGCCTCCCATTCCCCCACTGACACCCAATGTCATCCTACAACCGGTGCAACCCATTGCCACTACTAGTCAACCACCCCCCGGTGTCTCTACTCCTTCCTCATCCACCAATCCACCCCCCATTGTCAAGAACACTAGGGGCAGAGGCCCACAACCATACACTACTGTACCCCCGCCCAAAATAGTTAAAAACCCCCCCATGTTTCGTGCTCCTCCTAAATGCTCGTTGTGTGATGAGTTAGGCCATCCTACCCATCAATGCCCACAATTACCTGCATTACAAGAGCACAAGCAAATGCTTGACGACGACCCCAACATCCCGGTTGTCCAACTCGATCCAGCCCCTAAGCCTCATGATAAATCACTGCATACCAACCACCCTTTTGCAATATGCAGTATTTACAACCATTACTCACATCACTGTACTGATCTCCCAGATTACAGAGCAGCTCTCTACGAGATGAATAATTTGGACCTTGAGACGGCGCCCCCCACAATTGAGGAGATCCACCCCCCAGTATCCCCCTCATCCGGTGAGATTAATACCATCTATATGATCTCTTCTACTACCACTCCCTTGTCAACTGATTTGACAACTCAAAGTTTTCGCAATGATGAGGAGATTCTAGAGGCTCTCACTGCCTCGGATTACCCCTGGGAAGACATGCACAATCGTTCCTACTTCCTCCCAGAAGAGTCCTCCTCCACCACAGCCACCCAATTTGCGGTTGAGTCCAAAGATTTCCTCCCCACCAAAGTCGACTGGTTTAAGGATCCCATTCCTGCTCCTGATGCCTTTGAGGAAGGTAACATGGCCAACATCTCACCCGTCATCCACATCGATATCTCTGACCCACCTGGTGCTCTTGAAATCATTACATTAGGAGCCTCCTACAGTGAGTATGAGATCGGAGAGTACAAAAAGCTTGTCCAAGAGTTTCGTGATGTCTTTGCCTTGTCCTACACCGAAATTCCTGGTCTTGACCCTGTTATTATAGAACACCACATTGACACATGGCCAGATGTACCCCCGTATGCCAGAAACAGCGCCCCATTCATCCCTCAAAGCTCCCCGACGTTAAAGCAGAGATTGAGAAACTTCGCAAAGCAGGATTCATTTATCCTATTGCATATACCACTTGGGTTTCTAACCCCGTCCCTGTTAACAAGAAACAAGGCACCATCAGAGTATGTACTGACGTCCACAATTTAAACCGAGCCTGTCCCAAAGACAACTTCCCCACGGCATTTATTGACCAACTCATCATTTATCGACCAAGTCATCGATGCGTGTGCGGGGCATGAAGTCCTATCTTTTATGGATGGTTTTTCCGGATACAACCAGATTCAGATCCGCAAGGAAGATCAGTACAAGACTGCCTTTACCACCCTATGGGGCACCTTTTCCTATCGCATCATGCCTTTTGGCTTCAAAAATGCTAGTGCCACCTTCCAGCGGGCCATGAACTACTGTTTTCACGACTTGGTTCATATCCTATTAGTCTATCTCGACGACCTTACAGCTTGTTCCCGGAAACGATCAGACCACCTTAATGACCTCCGGAAAATCTTTTTGCATTGTCACAAATATCAAATCCGCTTGAACCCACTCAAGTGTGTCTTTTACGTTCCGGCAGGCCGGTTGTTGGGTTTCATTGTTTCCCATAAAGGAATCGCTATTGATCCCCTGAAATTCCAAGCCATCATAGACCTTCCCGCTCCTCGCACGCTCTGGCAACTCCAGAGTCTACAGGGAAAATCTAATTTTCTTCAACGCTTCGTTCCTGATTATGCCACCTCCGTTCATGGTTTCTTACGCCTACTTCGTACCCACATACCCTTTGTTTGGGATGACCAGGCACAAGCTGCATTCGAAGCCCTTAAGAAAGATCTCACGCAAGCCCCTCTGATCTCCCCTATGGATTTCTCTCAAGACTTCATCCTTTATGTCTCGGCATCCGATCATGTCATGTCCGGAGTCCTTGTTCAAGAAGATGTTGCTCGCCAGGAGCATGTCATTTATTACGTCATCCAGACCTTGTCTGGACCACCCCTACGTTACCCATATGAGGAAAGACTAGCCCTTGTTGTGGTCTTTTCCGTCCAAAAATTGCGACATTACATTTTACTCAGTCATACCACCATTGTCGCCGACTCCAACCCCATGGTCTATCTCTTGAACTGGCGCCTCCTGCAAGGTCATGTTGCTAAATGGGTAATTATCCTCCAAGAATATGACCTCACTTTCACAACCCCTAAGAGCACTAAATCCCTCGCGGTTGCCCAGCTCATCACCAATCTCCCATCCCTTTTGCCGTCCCCACAAATATCCGATGAGTTACCCGACAATCACTTGTTCATCATCTCATCTAATGACCCATGGTACGGTGATATTTTTTTATACCTTCGCATGCAAAAGTTTCGACCCAACATAAATCGTGATCGGGACGTCGTTGTATCCGTCACCAGGCCTCTCGATATCTCCTCTTGGGCGATGTCCTTTACCGGCGAGGGGTTGACACGATTCTTCATCGTTGTCTTACACATGAGGAAGCTGAACAAGTCCTCAATGACTGTCATAGCGGTGCCTGCGGTAGACATTTATCTGGAATGGCCACCGCCCAAAAGGTCATCCACGCTGGATACTTCTGGCCCACACTCTTTACCGACTGCATCACAGCGGTCAAACATTGCCATAATTGCCAACTTTTTGCCCCTAAGGCTCGGACACGACCCGCTCTGTTACACCCAGTCGTCACCGTTGGCCCCTTTTGTAAATGGGCCATTGAATTCATGGAATGTAAACCCTCATCCGCCAATGGCCATAAGTACATCATTGTCACTATAGACTACTTCACCAAATGGGCTGAAGCCATGCCCACCTTCAATTGTAAAGCTGACACCGCTGCCCATTTCTTTTTTAACCATGTTATCACACGATTTGGGGTCCCCAAACAGCTGGTCTCAGACCATAGTTCACATTTTGAATATTCCATTTGGTGCGAGTTATCCACCCTATTGAAGTTCGAACATCAGTATTCCTCTGCTTACTACCTGCAAGGGAACGGCCAAGTAGAGGCCATTAACAAAATTTTAAAAACCATCCTCCAACACACTGTTGACCGGCATAAGTCCAATTGGCATCACATGCTTTTCCCTGCATTATGGGATTACCATACATCAACTAAGACCACCATCGGTTTTACCCCATTTCATTTAGTTCATGGTGTAGAGTCTGTCCTCCCCATCGAGTGTCAGATACCTACCTTACACATCTTCGTCAAGCTTCTCCCAGACACCTCCCCACTTGAGCAACGTATGCTATCACTGGAGCAAGCTGACGAAGACCGTCGGGCCACCCTCCAAACCATTGAGGCCGCCAAGAACTGCTCCAAAGCTGGTTACGACAAACATGTCCACCCACGAACTTTCTGCGAAGGAGACCTCGTTCTCGCCTATGACCAAGCCCACGACAAGATCGGTAAAGGAAAGTTTGAATCCATGTGGCAAGGCCCTTACATCGTGCAGACCTGCCTCGCAAATGGGGCATACATTTTAACTGAATCAGAAGGTCACCCTTTGCGCAACCCCCGTAATGGGTTGTATCTTAAACGCTTTTATCCTTAAACAAACCCGCGGCCCCATTGGTCCGTATTGTACAGTTTGCTTTCTTTTTTTCTTCACCTTTTTTACCACAACCTTACATTCATCATTTTTGCATGATTACAGAGGGACCATCTTCGACCTCATTACATTGGCTTCACCGATGGAGCGAGCCGCTGGTCTCCAAACCTGGCCTCTGCAGCATGGGTCTTATATTCCCCTTCACATGAGTTGATCCACCTTGATGGAATGTGCATAGGTGCTACTACCAATAACCAGGTGGAGTATGATGCTGTGACCGGTCTCTTGACCATTGCCCTTCACATGGGCATATGTCACCTTCATGTGTTCCTTGACTCCCTGCTACTTGTCTCCCAACTCAAAAAATGCTACCAGGTGCGTGATCCCTGCCTCTTTAGAAAATTGCTGCACACAAAACAACTCAGCCGACAATTTGAATCCATAACATTCACCCATGTCGCAAGAGCTCAAAATAATGTCGCAGATCAAATGGCTAACAACATCCTAGATTGGCATATCAATCACACCATGTAAAACATCCATCATGCATCATCATCCCATATCATCTCATCAAAATATATAAAAACCCAAAAAAATTGCATTTCCAACAAGGGGCATCCAAGTGCCTATCATCACATAAATATTTGCATGCATGTGCAATAACATAAACACATTACTATACAGGGGCATCAACGTGCCTATCCTACATACATAATGTTGCATCCATGTGCAGTACAAACACATAACAAGCCACAAGCGCATCCACGTGCGTACATTCCATCATAATCGCAAAAGATGCATCCATGTGCATATATATATCAAAAAATAAACGTCAATGTTCTACACATGTCCTGAGTACCTCAGCACTCAGCTATACAAAAAATGTATATACATCGACAAGCCTCATAGAATACAAGCCATAAGCTACAAAAAACCCGAGTGTTCATACACATCGGGGGGGAGTCCCCTGTACTCCCTACTAAGATTCATACCCTCCATCGTTTCCTGCATCGGCAGCTTCCGAGTCCTCACCCTCCTCCTCCTCCGACAACTCCTCATCCCCTGCCAAATCATGTGCCCAACCCCTCTCCGCCAAAATGGCCACCAGGATCGTGATCGATCGAAAATCCTGTGGCACCCCAAGACAGTCCTGAATCACCTTCTGATCCAAGTCCCCCCACCCATCATCAGTCACTCCAACCAGCAAACGATCGACCAGCACCCATACGGACTCCGGAGTTCCCTCAGCGTCCCATTGACGCACCTCCCCTCGGCATGGAAGGGCTGGTATCGCTACATGACCCCAGCGGTCTATGTGTCCCGGTGATGGTCTCGGTCCCACATCTGCAGATCATACATCAGTCAGTAACTGCATAGCAATATCTCAAACCTGTCATACACAAAATATGACATCAACAACAATCAAGCAAATCAATACATACCATATGGTCCCCACGCCTGCCCTGGAGGCAGTGGTGCCTCTGGATCTCCTGTGTAGTCCATCTCTTTGTATGGATAATCATCCAGCGTCACTGGCATCTGCAACCACTGTAGGTAGAGCTCCTGGGTGAAGTACCTGCAAACCCCACTACCACGTCGTCATCGCATCATCTCTCCCCACCGCACCATGTGCGGCTCCCTGAGTCCTCCTGCCCTGATTAGCACCTGTGATCGCAGTGTAGGTACCCGTTCCATGAAGAAGGCACAGAGAAAGGATCCATAGCAGAATCGTTTTCTATATTCCTTCACCAAGGTCAGCTGCCATTGAACACTGGTGAGGAAAATTTGGACCTAGGCATAGTATATGCCACCCAGCACCCGCTCCACCAGCTGCATATGGCCCCCTGACACCCGCTCAGGAGACTGGGACCCTAAAACCCGAGCCATGCATGCCGCAAGCACCTGTACTGATGGCTCCCACAGATCCACAATCCCGAGTGCATTCCTATGCACTATAGCCTTAGGAACGCAATACCGCTCCAACATATCCTCCATGTCCATGTCTGCGGACACTCGTGGCTGTGTATCAGACACCCTACCCAGACAAGGAAACCCCGTCAAGAAATATACATCTGCGAGGGTGAGATCCACCCTCTCTCCCTGCACCCTGAATGCATGTATGTCAGGCTCCCAAAATCTCACTAACCTGTTTAGCAGTAGCCTTGCTGAACGCATCATGGGCACCTGTGCGAACTTCAACAGCCCACACAAACCCAAAGTAGACCGCACATGCCGATCCCTCCGAATGACATCCACTATGTTGTCTGGTACCTCCCGCTCTCGCCACAGCACTAACGGCATCCTATCAATCACACAATGCAGACTCATCAGACCCATGTCAAATAAATAACCCTTCCCCCCGCCCCCCCCCGGGAAACCCTAAAGCTCGATCCCAATCGCGGCTTTAGGGCCCCTTGCCGCGATCTCAGACCACGGCTATCAGGGCTACAGTCACGGTCCGGGACCGCGCCTGTAGGCGCCGAACTCGAGGTCTTGAACCGTGAGTCTAGCCTCAGAACTCGCGGTCCAGGACCGCGTATTTCGACCCAGAACTCGCGGTCCCCGGACGCGTGCTTAGACCCGGAAGCCGCGGTCCCCGACCACGGTTCCACCCCGCAAACCCGCGGTCCACCCCACGTGGACCGTAAAGAAAACCCCTTGGGACCCACTACCCCCTCGAACCCAATAAACAATGCAGGTATGAGTTTCTCGACATACCTACAACTCCTGGATCTGCAAACGGTCGGTCAGATCGTCCAGAAACACCAACTCAGATCTGGTCTGTTGGCTGCTTTTTGGACAGACCCGGGTTTTAATGAAGCGCAGCAACAAAACCCCTTGGCGCACTGGCCCTCTCAGCAACGAGCTGCGCAGCAGCTCGAGGTCTCACCCAAAGTGGCTATGGGGGGTTAAGGAATCAAGCTTCCTCAACCTTGGCGGTGCGGAGACTGCAATCTTCTCCCCTCTCGCGGGAGTTCTCGAGCGGAATGTCTTACTCCTCTGTAGCTCTCAACACGACAGCAATGCAACTAGTACCATCTTGACCGCGGGGTCCCTCGTTCCCAACGCACGAGGTGATTACCCTCCGCGTCGATACCCTATGTATAGTTCCTGCTTGCGTGCCCAGCGCAGTAACGCATGCCTCAATCGCCGCAGTGACAGCGTTCTATAGGTTTCTTCGACACTTAACAATTATAGCTATCAAGAAAGCTTGCGAACTTACTTAGCATATTCATAAAGATAACGCAATGTTCATGTATACACAGATAGTGAACTAAAACATGCAATCACACAACACAGCGTCGCAACAAGGAAAATTATGAAGTTCACCTCCACGGGGAAACCACGTCCACGGGGAGTGTATCTTATATTAATCACAGAATAGGAATTACAATCCTGTTGCACACACAGCTGCAGCCTTAGATCTTTCCAGGAAACTCCACACACACAGCTGGGAGCCATTCTCTCGATCTAGTCTCCTCCTCTACAGAGATTACAATAGTTCAGACGTCGACTCAGATTGTCTGCAACTCAGGGATTAACTTCACGGCTATCCCGGCTCTAACTCTTTTCTTCTAACAACACAATAGAAGACTGACTGGCTAGCTTATCTCAACAGCTACCTTACGTCTCAACATCTAATGGCTAGCTTACTAACTGACTGACTAACCAACCAACCATCTATCCTTTACAATTACACATATATATAAGTGGCCATGACGGTCACACCTTTACAAAACTGTGGGCCTTTCCCAGCAGTATTCCCCAAAAACCCTAACCACGGACATGGCTAGGTGTACTAAAGGCACCGCTTGCAGTCATGTCGCTGTTTCCTGCAGGTTCCGTGACTTTCGGCGCAGATTGCGGGTATGGGCGCCGCTTCATCGTTTACCGCTCCTTGTCCTTCGCCTTCAATGCTTTGGTCCATTGCTCTTCCTTGGTTAGAGCAACCATAACTTCTGTACTTAGCGTTAATGAGGGTAGCTGAGCCCTCTACTCCGTCGCTTCATTTATTATGGTAGCTGAGCTCTCTACTCGGCCACATTTATTCTCCTTTGACGTGTGCGCACGAGCTCCGTGATTTCTGGTCTGTAATCTGCGCTGAGCTCGTCCATCTGGCACCGTACTGCGCATCGTTTGCTTCTACCCAAAAATTGGTGCTTGTTCAAAATTAGCACTTTCCTTCAATACTTGTGCTTTTTCCTCAAAATTCGCAGCTTTGCCATAGCTGCGGCCTAGGCTCCAACAGGCCCCTAACACTTACTTGTGGCTCGTCCTCGAGCCACTCGCAGTAGCGTGTGGTCGCTTTACTTGCACATCTGCTTTTGCTTGGGCCTCCGCAAATGCTTTCTTAAACTGCGCAATAGCGGAGTCCATTTCATCAACGCACTCCACAGCTGTTTGCACCATTTCTGCAGTGGCGTCTTCTTCAGTTATGTCATCGACCATCTGTCGAGAGTCTGCAATTTCTTTGATCTTTGCCTTGGCTTGGGCTACAAGCTCATCATACTCATCCACTAATGGCTGAATGCTGTTAGTGAGTTTAGCATCTTCATTTTTGAGTTTGTGCAGTTGCTGTTGTACTCTGCGCACTTCACTCATTTTCCTCATTTTTGCTAAGCCTTCTAATGCCTTAGCTTCTTCATTCAGAACAGTTAGGGACTGTTCTGCTGCTTGTACTTGTTCCAAAAGACCAACTTTGAAGGGGAGCTTCTCAAGCTCAGTCCAAGCCTCCATAGCTTGGGTCATCAGGTTCTCGGCTTCAACTGCTTGGCTCTTCATTTGTGTGGAAGTTCTGCGTAGCGCTTCAAATTTTTCGTGTCTATCATCTGTAGAATGCGCTGCAACACGAGCTTCCAATTCAGCGATCTGCGTTCTATGGTCTTCAGCCATAGCAACTATTTCTTGCTCTAAGGCTTTCACTCTTCCACCAATAATTTTAACTTTCTCAACCAGAGGAAGGTCTGGTTGAATCTCGCAGGCCGGCAACTCCTGGGCGATTTCATCAACTACGTTTCTTATCCTAGTGTCTTGTGCCTCATAGAGTGCAAGCTTCTCAGAGATGTTCTTATAGCCTGTCTTCAGCTCTATCTCCTGCGATTGGAGTCTTTGGTTTGCATGGAATGTGGAGAGCTCTCTAGCTCTCAACTCAACAGAAACTTTCTCTTGCACTAGCTGCAAAGTCTCTATAGGGATTAAGGACAAATTTACTTCAATGGGGCCAACTGCGCTTACCTGCAGTGCGGCCAAAGGATCCGGAAGTGTCATGCTTGTAGGAAGGATGTGCATGACAGTATGCCTCTCTGCAAGTACTTCAACTCACTCGGTACTTGTGGTTGCTTGCGGTGCCTCTGAAGTAGATGCTGGCGCATGGGTCTGCGCAACTCTTCCTGCGAGACCTTTTAATTCTACGAACTGCAGGTCCAGAGCACTTCTGATGTGAGCGTGCGCGGTCCGCAGCTCGCAAAATTGCTATTTCAAATACTGTTCGATCCCCGAGGGAATGGCCTCAGAGGGATGCGACACCTTTTGTTTCTTGGTTGCTGGTTCTGTGGAACCTTCATCACTTCTTCGCTCAGGGGCTTCCTTGCCCTTATCCTTCTCTTGCGCAGCAGCGGGTGGCATTGCAGATGCGATTTCGGCGGCCTCCTTCCATTCATCCGACCAAGATTTGATAGTTTCTTCAACATCTTCAGTGGTCATCCTATAAAGGCCTACGGCCCATTGTTCTTGAATTCCGCAAGGGCGGAGATAAATCTCATGCAAGTTGGCAGAAAAGTCCAACTTCCCTTCATATATTTTTGATGTCTCCTCACTTAGCCTTGGCATTTCTTGAATGGTATCTTTAAGGAGATGGTAGTATTCACAAAATACAGCGCGGTTCATCTTGCGCTTCGCGGGATTATTAGAATCCCAGAGGTTAACATAGCGGATTTCAGCAGCTTCTCCTGCGCGGCGCGGAAGGAACTGAGTGTTCGGGGGTTCCTTCCACCCGACGAGAGCACATAAAATTAAAAGCCAAGAAAAATGGAACAACTGACCTGGGGTGTCTTGGACGTTCCGGCAGTCTTCCAAGAAAGAATTGAGGAGGAAGAGAGACCAGTTGTACTGCTCTCCCTCCGCAACTGCGATAGCGAGCTCCACGACAGCTCCAGTAACTTCTTTAGGTCTGCACTTTGTAAGAAGTTTGCCTGCAAGCAGACTGCCTGTAAATATAAGTACTTCATCCTCAACTATAGTGAGGTCATAAGCCCGACCTCCTCTTGTCAATTTGTATTTCTGCACCAACTGTGCAGCTAACTTTCTGTCTTTATCCTTTCCAACAAAATGAATATTGGGGTCCTTACCAACCTTAGATAGGCCGGTAATATGATGAATCAAGTCGACATTTAAATCGATTGGCCTCCCCAGCCAAAGGTAACCACCATGAACGCAGGATAGCAGTGTCTTAACAACTGCATTGACTTCATTGCTACGCCCGAAGTGCGGTAGCTTTAACAAGTTCAGGAGTCCAGGCCGCTCAAGATTTGCGGCAAATTCTTTTGGAACGAATTCATCAACCTTTCTGGTGGGATTGTGGACTACCATCAGATAATGATCTGGCGCAAATTGAGGATATGTTCTGTAGTTTCCCAAGTTGAAATTAGAGAACTTGACCAGTGGAAGGTGTCCAAGCAGGGACCCTTCTTGTCGTACGCCAGCAGGCAGTGGAGGTAATGGAATCGGATACTTGGCATTCTTCGGGATATGCACTTCTGGTGCATCATCTGGACGTGGCGGAATATAATTCACCATAGTGGCTAACGGCTCTGGAATAGGTTCGTCTGGCTGCTGCGGCTGAGATGCCCTTGTGCCCGGAGATTGTGTTGGATCAGTCCAACCAGGGTGCGTGTAAGCCGAGGCCGTCACCGGGGTAGTCATGCTGAAATCTAAGCCTCGGCGCAGGAATTGACGAACAACTTCTTCAGTTGACAGGTTCTCCGTCGTGAACCGGTATAGATGATCAAGGACTTGAACAGACGAATGGTGGCACAGTGTAGAATACGAACGCTAAAAACAAAGGAAGCAGTCTGCACATTCGGCTCTGAAAACAATAACTTAGATTCTCAAACAAGACTATGCAACTCGAGAAAAGTAAGCCAAAAATATACAAGTGCAGAGTATTTATAGCCAAAGGTGATAGTAAATGCGGGCAAGTGGGGCTACTAGCTGTAGGTGCCTATGCATGAGTTGACAACCCCTCTATCCCCCTCGCCTCTGCGGTGTATTAATTGTGATGGACGGGCTCTGACAGCCTTCCGGGAGAAGCTAAAGCTTTCGGCGCATGAGTTAAATACAAATCTTACGGAGATCAAGCCAAATCTGTCAGAGCGGCTACAATTAAATGGCGGGCTTATCTTGCATTAATACTCAGACGCAGCTACATAACTGCTGTAATTCAACTTTTTCGGCGGGTCATTTCAGCTTAGGTAACTGTGCATATAGAGTGGTCCACAACGAGAACTCCTCAAGCGGCAGATTGACACAGGGAACTTCGCAAGAGCGACAGTTCGACGACCCAGGGAAAAACTTCGACGGAGCGTAAATAGGGTCACTCCATACAAACTTTATTGACATGCATGGATGTTTCAAGGAACTGCGCGGGAATCCGGAGACTGAAAGTGTCTCGCAACTTCCGTGTAGACTGTGAAAATGCATTGCCTCTTTCAACTACACTGGACATCTGCACTTCTCTAGCAATGTATTAAGTCAATAGGGCGGAGTGGCCGTCGCGATAAAGCTTGAGCCGACTCCCATTGATCATTGTGGGAAGCACTTCTCCATTGAGCTTCGCAAGCTGAACTGCTCCTCCTTCTGTTATCTTTATGACCCGAAAAGGGCCTAACCAATGTGCACGAAACTTGCCTGGGAACTTGATGAATTTACTATCATAGAGGAGTACCAAGTCTCCTTCTTGAAAGACTTTATTCTTAATATGCCTGTCATGCCAAGCTTTCTGTCTTGCCTTCTGTACTTGTTGATGGAATCTGGCTAAAAGTCTGTCTTCTTCTAAGGCAAGCAATTGTGAAATTCTTTCACTCATAGTATCAGTATCTGCCATTTCTGTAATTTGCGTAATTCGGAGACTGGGAACAATGTATTCCATGGGCATAACTGCTTCTTGTCCATACACCAAACTGAAAGGTGTGTGACCTGTTAATTTCTTGCATGTGGTTCTGTAAGCCCATAATACAGCTGTGACTCTAAGGTCCCAATCATCTCTTTGTTGATTACAGATCTTCGTCAGGGCATTCTCGAGAATCTTATTGAATGCCTCCACCGTACCATTAGCTTGAGGGTGGTAGGGTGTACTCTTATGGTGACTGATGTGGAATTCCTCAGTAAGGGCCTCTATAGTGTTGTTCAGAAAATGCGTACCCTGATCACTCATTAGAATTAGTGGGCATCCAAACCTAGTGATAATGTTCTAAAAAATGAACTGCGCTGCAGTGACAGCGTCGCAGTTCTTAACTGGCTTCCCCTCAGCCCATCTGGTGAGGTATTCAGTAGCTATGATGATGTATCTTGCGCCGGTTCTCTTTCTTGGTGGGTTGATAGGTCCTACAAAATCAATGGCCCATTTATCAAAAGCACGCAGTGTTATATAGGGTCTTAGCAGCATTTCATCTCTCCTTGAGGGTCTTCCTGTCCGCTGGCATACATCGCAACATTTACAGAATTCCTTAGTATCCTTTTGCAATGTCGGCCACCAAAGACCTGCGGCTAAGATCTTCTACACAGTCGGCTTTCCTGCGAAATGGCCTCCTGCGGTACCTGAGTGCGCTTCTGCGATGATGGAGTTCTTCTCGTGTGGTAAGATACATCTGCACAAGAGTTCGTCAGGGCCCAACTTATAGAGCTGGCCTGCTATACGAGTGAAGTCTGCGGCTTTGACCACAAGTTGCTTCTTCTGTTGGATTGTAAACTCAACTGGCGCTTGCCCGGTAGTGAGAAACTCAAGAATATCGGAATAATATTCATTTGCTGCTTGAATAGAAAACAAATGCGCATCAGGCAGATTTTCCTCCAGATTTGTAGGTTCCTCTCCTGACTCTATCCTAGATAAATGGTCAGGTCCTGCATTCAATCTACCTGGCTTCACAATAACCTCAAAATCATACTCCTGGAAGAGAAGTATCCATCTGCAAATTCTTCCCCCTAACACTGGCTTATTGACCAAATATTTGAGAGCAGAATGGTCAGTATACATTTTAAAATGTGCGCCCAATAGGTAGTGCTTGAATTTCTGTAGGGCATACACCATAGCTAGTCCTGCTCTTTCTGTAGTGGTGTAGTTCTTCTCAGCTGTAGAGAGTTTTCTGCTGGAGTAAGCAATGGGGTGGTCAATAGCTTCTTCTCCCGGTTGTGTCAGGACAACCCCCAATGCTATGGAAGAAGCATCTACATGAACATGAAAGGGTTTTCTCCAGTCCGGGAAAACTAGAATAGGCGCAGTGATCATCTTTTCTTTAAGTGTATCCAAGCTCTGTTGGCATTCTTCTGTCCATTGGAACTTCGAATCCTTTTTCAACAATCTTTCCATGGGCGCAGTTATCTTTGCATATCCTTTGATAAATTTCCTGTAGTACCCTGTATGTCCCAATGTAGTGCGCAATTGTTTGACTGAGTTGGGCGCAGGTAAATTAGCAATGATGGCAACCTTTGCAGGATCCATCAGGAGTCCTTGTCTGCATACAATATGGCCCAACAAAATACCAAAAGGAGCACAGAAGATACATTTTTTCAAGTTAAGGGAAATCTGATACTGTCTACATTTTTCTAACATCATGCGCAGGTTTCCTATATGGTTCTTTAGTAAACCAAACACAGTCCAGTCATCGAAATAGACTTCGAGAAACTTATGAATGAATTCTTTAAAAATAGCAACAACAACTCTAGAGAAGATAGCAGGTGCGTTTTTAAGACCAAAGGGCATTACCGTATACTGGAATGATCCCCATTCAGTCGCAAAAGTGGTCTTGTGACGATCTTCTGGATGGATTCTGATCTGATGGTATCCCGAAAATCCATCAGTGAAGGAGTAAGCCTCTTGTCCTCCAACATTATCAAGCACTTCGTCGGTAAAGGGAGTAGGAAATGGATCATGCGCTGATGCGTCATTCAGCTTGCGCAAGTCCACGCAGATTCTTATTTCTCCTTTTGTCTTCTTCTCTTGTACCACCATAGGACTAATCCATTCACTTTCCTCTACTGGCTCAATAATACCTGCTGCGAGCATTTTATCGATTTCTTCTCTAACCTTTTCTTTATATCGTGGGTTCAATCTGTATGGGCGCTGTTTTACTGGCTTGGCGTCTGCTTTCAGAGGTATGCGCATCACTCCTAAATCTCCTAGGATTCCTTTCATTTCTGTGAACTTAGTAGGAAAGATATCCTGGTAGTCACGTAATAAATCTGAAATATGGGCAACAGTTTCATCATCCCAATAATCTCCTATAGAAGCAAACTTGGGTTCGGCTTCTGTACCAATGTTAATCTTTTTGAGCTTGATGTCTTCTGTAATGGTAGGAATATCAAGCTGAGGACCTTCAACATTGTGCTTCCCTTCTGATTCTGGAATATTGATGTTGCGAGGATCGTCCTCCTCTTCTCCAGCGGTAAAATTATAGCATTCCAGGGCATGTTCTATCTGGACAGCCCAATCTGGTTGGGAATATTCTGGTAATGGACATTGTTCAAATACCTTCTTTTTAATACACTTTAAAGCATGGTCGATGCTCAGATATTCTGACTCAAAACTAAAGGTAAGCTGAAAACTTTCTATCATAAGAGGCCAAGTGATAGTGCCTCTGCTTAATTCTATTTCAGTGTACCAGTTCCTTGGAACTGTATCCAATGTGTGGATGAATAGGTGAACCCACTCATCTTCTGGAATATCTGACCATTGCTGAATACATGCTTCAATGTGTGACCTGGGGTCACTCTGTCCCTCATATTTGCACAACACTTCTGTTGTAGTTCCCTGAAATCTGCGCAGTATCACTCTGCGACAGTCTTGCCATGTGTGAATATTCTCTTTATGCGCACCCCACCATCTTGCGGGTGTAGCACGCAGTGCTACATCCAATGCTTGTATGCGCTGCTCTTCTGGGATCTGTTGTTCATATGTATGTATGAATTCACTTATTTCAGTTAAACCATCAAAAATTGGAGTGTCATTCAATTCTGTACCAATCCATCGAATGGATTTAGTCATCATGGCGCAACGCCTTGTAGAAACCTCATGTAAGCGATTCTGCCAGTTTTCCAATCCTACTTCTGAATCTGATGTGCATGAACTATCGCATCGCCAGCTGATATGGCCGTCTGCTGTGGGATTGACATAGTCACTATGACTAGCAGTCATCTGATACAAACTTTCCATGTGGCATACTTCTTCTTCTTCCCGAATGGGTTCAATATATCTTGGTCCTTGAATGGGATCAAGCGGTGCAATGACCCTAATCTGGTCATCCTCAAAGGTCATCTGTCTTTTCTTCAAATTAATGACAGCTAAATTATCAAATGCCCAGTCTATTCCTAAAAGTGCTGGGTATGGTCTACTATCATCCAGAATTTTGATTACTTCAAAATCTGCAGAACTTCTTACTCCTTCAATATCAATAGGTACATTGGGTAGTCTGCCCAATGGAGAGACTCGTTGTTGATTCGCGAGTGGTAGCTGGATAGGAGATCTTGTAAGCTGAGGGATACCCATCTGTTCCCATGTCTGCATGGTGAGAACATTGACTTCTGAGCCCAAGTCTAAAATGACTTCGTCCATGTCAAATGCTCCAATCTACGCTGTGAGCCTCATCTCTTTTCCAGTTCTAGTATGACTCCCAATCTGGTGAACAGCACACTGCAGTGTGTTCATCGAAGCAGATTGTTGACATTTATCCAATAGGTGTTGAAGTTCCATAGCTGCTTTTTCATTGTGCAACAACTTTAAGCAGTTTCTCAGGAAAGCATGGACACTGCCTAGTGCATCCTCTTCATTGTCAAGCCTTCCAGATGTAGTGGCTTGTTCTTGTACTAGGTTCTCTTGTCTTAGTACTTGCAGTCTGATGTCATTATGCGGAATTGCGACCGAAGTTGAAGTTCTCGGATCTGAGAAATACTCTTGAGCTTGCTTGAATGCTTCTTTCTGCTTTTGCAGGTCAAGCGGGGATGGTTTAATATTAGCGCGGCGCACCCATTGCGTTGCTTGCTTTCCAGTTCCCAACTCTGGCGCACCAGTGGTTGCTCCACTGCGCGTCACTATATTAATTGTAGGCTTTGGTTCTCTTTTTTTCTGCTCCTATCAACTGAATATTCTGATTGACCTATGGCGTCTTTGCTTGCATATTAGCCATCAACTGAGGGCATTCTTCAACGACATGATCATAAGATTTACAATATCTGCAAATGGTTGTAGGATTCTGGCAATCCCTTGCAAAATGACCTTGAGCTCCACAATTGTAGCAAGTAATTTGTCCTCTTCCTCGACCAAAACCTGCTGCGCGTCCGCGGCCCCTATAATTTCATGTTCTGCCTGCGCGATCTGGTTCATACGGTGGACCTACTGTGGGTCCTTGTGCCTCTGATTGTACTCTATAAACATCATGTTTTCTTTCTATCATAAGGTCATATGCTCTACAATTATTCTCATCATGGCCTACTGATTTACAGAAATTGCAATATAGATTCTTTAGAGTTTGTACATATTTCTGTAACAAGTGACATTCTTGTGGTCTGTGACCTCTAGTTCTACAGATTTCACACCAAGGCCCCTGGGCCTGTGGTAAAGGGTTAGGTGCTCTAGTTGCAATATACTCTATGAAAACGGGACAATGGTCCTTTGAATGACCTTGCGCTTTACACTTTGTACACCAAATTTCTTCTTTAACTTCCTTGCCTTTCTTAATATCATGGACTTGCAAGGTTAAGTTTGCTAATTGGTTCTGCAACTGCGCAACATCGTTGCTTGTTCCAACAATTGGTGAAGCTTCTAGTTTCATGGCCATTTCTAGAGCTTGTTCCTGAGTAGTGAGATTTGGTTGCATAAGAGGAAGTCTAATGTGTGGAAGCAGCGTAGCAATGAACCATTCCTTATGCTGCTGCGGTGCAAACTCAAAGCTTACTTGATCTATCAGGGATTTAAACTTCTGGTCAAAGTCCCATACTGACTCTGTAGGTAACTGTTTTATGTCTTTGAGATTTGTTATACACTGTGATTCTGATTTAGGTTTCTTGAATTCCTTAATCATAGCGCTTCTTACATCAGCAAGCGTCCTATTATGTGCTACTGAGTATTTCATGAACCAAGTTAAGGCTCTTTCTCTTAGTGTGGTTTCTAACTGAACAAGCTTAACAGCATCGTCATTAATTTGCTTAATTGTCCAAATGGCTTCACATAGGAACCAGTGCTGCTTAGGGTCTTCTAGCCCTGTTCCTCTAAAAGTTGGTAGCTTCATGTCATCACCCATCCTTCTTGCGCTAGGTTGAGGTGGAGGTGTTGTAGCAGTGCTTCTGGGATGGTTAAATAAAGGTGGTGCTGAGGTACTAGAAGTACCGTGCGGGCTACTAGAAGGTGTTACTGCGGGGTTATACTGAGCCCCGTCTGGTTTTTGCGGTGTAAAAGGGTGATAAGGGAGATGAGCACTCCCTTGTCTCTCTAGATGACTTGCTCTAGGAACTTGGCTTTCTTCTGGGCTAGAATCAAAATAATGTTGGTCAGGACCTACTTTATACCGCTTTCCACTACGAGTGCAACCACTAGCTTCAAGATCACTATCAGAATCTACGGACATTACTTGTCTATGCTATTCATCAGAAGCTATGCATAGTTTTCCTTTTTCATACAGAAGCATTTTAATCCACAAGTTTAGAGAATTTAGGAACTTACCCCTGTGTGCTTTGAAGAAGCTCCTCTCAGCTTCGCTAAAGATCTTTCTCGTATCTACTGCAAACTCAGTGATGAAGCCTTCCAGCAAACTGTTCAACCAAAAGTCTACTACGCAGGAGACAAAATTATCTACCGGCTTCAAAATACTGATTAGCTCATGCGTCCAAGCGACGGGTCGCTCAACATGCACAGTGGGTCTAGTATCTGCTAACTTGGCTACCCACGCATGCAATTCTAGTGAAAATGTGACAAAGAAAATTTCGTGAAGGTCAGTATAAATATACTTCTGTAACCAGTCTTCTGTCTGAAGCCTAGAGCTTCTATTTTCTCGTTCAGCGAACTCCCTAGCTTTTAAATCAAACCAGTCTTGAATTTCTTTAGCTGTAGGATTCCAGTAGCACATTGCCTTCAAGGTAATAGGGTCAAAGTCGACAACAGAAGCATTTGTTGGTTCCACAAGTCTTAAGGCAACAGAACCATTTGTTGGCTTAACCAACCATAAGGCAACAATCTCACGTCGCCGGAGTAACAAGTCTCAAGGCAACGGAACCATTTGTTGGCTTAACCAACCATAAGGCAACAATCTCGCGTCGCCGGAGTAACAAGTCTCAAGCAAACGGAACCATTTGTTGGCTACTTTTTGGACAGACCCGGGTTTTAATGAAGCGCAGCAACAAAACCCCTTGGCGCACTGGCCCTCTCGGCAACGAGCTGCGCAGCAGCTCGAGGTCTCACCCGAAGTGGCTATGGGGGGTTAAGGAATCAAGCTTCCTCAACCTTGGCAGTGCAGAGACTGCAATCTTCTCCCCTCTCGCGGGAGTTCTCGGGCGGAATGTCTTACTCCTCTGTAGCTCTCAGCACGACAGCGCTGCAACTAGTACCAGCTTGACCGTGGGGTCCCTCGTTCCCAGCGCACGAGGCGATTACCCTCCACGTCGATACCCTATGTATCATTCCTGCTTGCGCGCCCAGCGCAGTAACGCATGCCTCAATCGCCGCAGCGACAGCGTTCTACAGGTTTCTTCGACACTTAACAATTATAGCTATCAAGAAAGCTTGCGAACTTACTTAGCATATTCATAAAGATAACGCAATGTTCATGTATACACAGATAGTGAACTAAAACATGCAATCACACAACACAGCGTCGCAACAAGGAAAATTATGAAGTTCACCTCCACGGGGAAACCACGTCCACGGGGAGTGTATCTTATATTAATCACAGAATAGGAATTACAATCCTGTTGTGCACACAACTGCAGCCTTAGATCTTTCCAAGAAACTCCACGCACACAGCTGGGATCCCTTCTCTCGATCTATTCTCCTCCTCTACAGAGATTACAATAGTTCAGACGTTGACTCAGACTATCTGCAACTCAGGGATTAACTTCACGGCTATCCCAGCTCTAACTCTTGTCTTCTAACAACACAATAGAAGACTGACTGGCTAGCTTATCTCAACAACTACCTTACGTCTCAACATCTAATGGCTAGCTTACTAACTGACTGACTAACCAACCAACCGTCTATCCTTTACAATTACACATATATATAAGTGGCCATGACGGTCACACCTTTACAAAACTGTGGGCCTTTCCCAGCAGTATTCCCCAAAAACCCTAACCACAGACATGGCTAGGTGTACTGTAGGCGCCGCTTGCAGTCATGTCGCCGTTTCCTGCAGGTTCCATGACTTTCGGCGCAGATTGTGGGTATGGGCGCCGCTTCATCATTTACCGCTCCTTGTCCTTCACCTTCAATGCTTTGGTCCGTTGCTCTTCCTTGGTTAGAGCAACCATAACTTCTGTACTTAGCCTTAATGAGGGTAGCTGAGCCCTCTACTCCGTCGCTTCATTTATTATGGTAGCTGAGCTCTCTACTTGGCCACATTTATTCTCCTTTGACGTGTGCACGCGAGCTCCGTGATTTTCGGTCCTTAATCTGCGCTGAGCTCGTCCATCTGGCACTGTACTGCGCACCGTTTGCTTCTACCCAAAAATTGGTGCTTGTTCAAAATTAGCACTTTCCTTCAATACTTGTGCTTTTTCCTCAAAATTCGCATCTTTACCATAGCTGCGGCCTAGGCTCCAACATGGTCCACTCTGATCTCTAATCAAAGTCAACAAGTCCAAATGACACTTGTCATGTTGGACCCACTTACTATTTATAGCCTGTTGACTTTTTCTTGTTTTGGCCATTCTGAACCCATACGGAGTCCATTTTTCAAACCGTTTCCACCACTGGAATCAGCACGACGAGACCGTCATGATGGTCGACTCATTTTCTTATTTTTTCTGCATCGTTTTTTGAGCATTTTTCTAAACACCACTAGTTTCATCGATTTGTGTGCCACTTTGGTTGCTCTCCGTTTTTGATATACTTTATATCATCAGATTCATTTTTCTGAGCCCGTGATGATGCTTGAGGTCATTTCTCGCTCTCACCTCCATATTTTTCTGGTAGTTTTTCCAAAACACCCCACGTCGCCTCGGTTTGCATGCCACCTCGGCCATTCTCCATTTTTGACATTTTTTATATCGCTGGATTCAGTTTTTTGAGCCTGTGATGATGCTTGAGATCATTTCTCACTCTCACTAGGTACAATTTCAACATTGTGTCCTGACACCTTGTTGCCTTGGTTTGCGCACCACATCAACCGCCATCAGATTGTTACACATTTATACATGACCCATTCACTCCATTCATACTACAACTATTTCATTATTTTTCCACCATTCATTACCCTGCAAGGAGTCTCACTAGTGTTCCCCCCTACCCTCGTTCTTGGACATCATCAATGTTCCTTGATTGAGCACTTCCTCCTTGCATGACCATTCCTTTTGTTCGGTATAATTTTATCCCTTTTTTGGGCCGGACAAGTCCTTTACGAAAAAGGCACTTAGGGAGTTTCTGTTAAGCTCTTTTTTGACTCCTAAAACAATGAAAATATCGCCAAGCAATCTTACTTTCTTTCATGCTCATTAAAGTACCTGAAAGGGCGTCTATCCGGTATAATTTTAACCCTTTTTTCCGGACCTGGTAGACTAATTACGAAAAAGGAATACTCTAGTCACACCGGCTAGAAGAGTTCTTCATTGCATCCTTTTATGCTTCTTCGGGCCTTGGAGAATAACACATGAAAAAGAAACCCCCTGGAGTCTTCTTATCGCTTTCAAACTCTCTAAAATTGAAAGCAACCACGAGTATGAACTGTCCTGGGCTTGTACAAATCCACACGACAGTACCATTCCATTATTTCAGAGTCTTCTTATCGCTTTCAAACTCCTTAAAATTGAAAGTAATCACGAGCATGAACTGTCCTGGGCTCGTATAAATCCACACGACAGTACCATTTTGAACACACTTCTTCTAGTTCCTTAACCCATGAAGAAGTTCCCCTCGTGCCTCTTAGCACTATGATCGATCATCTCGGAAGCACCCCCAATAAGGTCGCCTTTGTTCAGAGTATTCTGCAGTCTCCTGCCATCTTACACCAACTTGAGTATCACTCATCCCAGTCACCATCCTTGGTCCATTACAACTATGATCCCTCTCCCACCAGTCAATTTCATATGCTACCCGATCATCCTCGCCATCATACTCCGAACAAAGGAAGTTTGAGTCCACCCACTCTACTTGCCCAGTTATTCCCTACCCCCACAGTATGTCAGTCCTACCATCAGTACTCTCACACTTCGGTTCTCCACCTCGTGCTCCTATCAAGGAAACATCATTTCCTTGCTAGTTGCAGGTCTCCCTCTGTCGATGACAACCCATCTATTCTAGAGGATAGACCCAGAGGTCCCTGCGCCTTGGACTCATCACCATTTGTGGTGAGTGCCTACGGACCATTTTGAGAGGAGTCATCAATGCCTATCCGAGTGGTTGTTTCTCACATGCTCGACTTCAACACCTTGATCGCATCATTGAGAATCGCGCTAGGTATATATCCCTTCAGTTATTGGTCGAAGACCCCGGATCTCCCTCGACTCTAGCACATTGGTGAGTCCCCTCAGAACGCCCAGTTATATGTTCTCGTGGATGTCTGGGTTGCGTAGGCGATTGTATTCGGAAGCCATGCAGTTATATGCTTCCTTGAGTACCTAGTTTAGTGTACCATTGAGGGTATGACTCCCCGTTACTATGATCCAGCAGCTCATCATTTCCTCTGGTACCACACTCAGCAGCACTGTTGTTATTCCAGTGTATCAGTTCTTCAACTCAGACATGGTCAGTCCAGCACTATGTCCCAGATTCGTGTCCCCTCTGGACCCTTATGATGTACACCGTGGTTCTCCATGTATCCTTCAAGCCCCCACTTTTGGGCCTCATTGTTATTTTATATATATATATCTAGATACGAGCATGGGTATGCCCACCTCGTCCATATATTGAGATTTTTCCTCATTTGAGGCCATGTATATTTCAGGTCCCCATTTTTTGGACCCCCTTGTTATTGTTCTATATCTTGATACGAGCATGGGAATGCCCGCCTCGTTCATATGTTCAGATTATTCCTCATTCATTATTGAGGTCATGTACTTTCAGTTTTTGCAGTTTGTTCGGGACCGTTGTTCTGGGCTCTAGTTCGTTTCTTCTCCTCTTCACATCCCCGGAAAACCATAAAAGACCTATGATGTCTATCGGCCATACGATGAGCTCCTTCCCTCACACATCAGGGGGCAATCTGTTAACACCTAAAAAGTGCTCACTACCTCATCTACCCCATTACATGACTCATTTGTCCATATTTCCTGCCATATTTGCCTCCAAAACCTTAAAATACCATTAAAAAGCTTTCAAAAGGCCAAAAAACCATTAAAAAGGCCAAAAAACATTTTTTTCCCCAAAATAATCCAAAATTCCTCCAAAATAGAAAAAAACCCTCTAAAAAGGGAATAAAAAATACAAAAAAGAGGAAAAAAAGGAAGCAAAAACCCTATACAGTTGACCTAAACCATATGGTGCCCAAAACCATGGGTCAGCACTCCACCACTAAAAACCTATAAATAGGTGATGGAGGCTCCCCATTTCATATCCACAATCATCCCTATCCTTACGCTGCTGAAAATTCCCTTGAAACCCTAGCTCTCCACTTGGAGCTAATTCTTGAGAACTCTTTTGGCCCCATTTCCAAAACACCTTTGAAAGAAGGAGAAGGAACAACACTGGAGCTTGGAAGCAACCCTCTTGGACTGCTGCAAAGGCTCCACCAACCTCTACATATGAGGTAATTTTTAATACAAAAAGAGAGATCTTCACCATATTTTCATGTTTTATTAGTTATGTTAATGCTCATGCTAGGTTAAATTTCATACTGTTTTACTGCTTTTATTTACTGTTTATTGAACTGCTACTAAGGAGGCCCTTCTCCTTAGTAGGTGCTCATTTGCACAAGCTAGGGTGAAAACCCTAGCTACAAGAGTAACCAATCAGAGGAGTAAAAAATCTAAGATCAGGTGCATCCTAAGGCCAAAACTAAAAACCAAACTTGTTTGAAAGAATAAAAAAGGTGTTGTGCTCAAGGACATAAGTGACTTGCTGCCTAAAATATACTTGACATTCTTCCCTTCCCTTTTCTCTTTTTATTAAAGAATGTCTTTTCTTGATTTTAACGAACATGAAAAGGTGGAAAAGAAAGCTCGATAATGTCCTTCTTGTTAGTTTTAATGAAACCAAGAAAGAAAACTCAATAGTCCTTCTTCATTTTTTGAAAACAAGCTCTAAGAGGGGATAGAAGAATGCTTGGTATAAGTCCAACCATGTGTAATTTAACGAGTCCATGGGAGGGAAACTCAAAACCTTCTTCATGTTTTAATGAGTTTGAAGAAGAGACAGACTAGTACTCGATAACACTGATCCATGGATTTTAATATCGAGCCTGAATCTGTTCATGCTCCCCGGTGTTTTCAATTTTAAGGAGTCTGAAAAACTTAAACAATTACTCCATACACCTACTCATGGATTTTAATATCAGTCCCGAGTTGTTATGTGCTCATCAGTGTTTTCATATTTAAAGAGTCTGAAAAACTTAAACAAGAACTCTATATACCCTCTCGTGGATTTCATGTCGAGCCCGAGTTGGTGAATGCTCATTGGTGTTTTCATATTTCGAGAGTCTGGAAACCCTAAAGAAGACTCCTAAAGGTCATTTTTCGTAAATTTAGTCTCCTCACCCGAAAAAGTGTAAAAAAATGAGAGAATAACACTTCTATCCACGTATGACTAGAGTGTACCTTTTTTGTAAATAATCCACTAAGGTCCAAAAAAGGGGTAAACTTATACCTAAGTGGATGACTGTTCAAATCATTTAACGAGTCTAAACAATGCAATTGTACTCGACAATCTTGTTATATTTAAAGATTCTAACAAGAGCGTGAAATAAATCTATAGGTACCAGGGAACTTAATTTCCTTGATCTATCAAATGACGAAAAGATGTAGATATCATGAAGACTACCAGATTAGTAGAAAATGGCATATAAAAATGATCAAAAGAGATTTCAATATGGAAAAAATTGACAGAAAGTACTGCACTCGACATGCCACAAAGAAAATCAAACCTTTATATGATCCTTCTTGTGAAAAAGTAGTGAGAAATGCCTCTTAGAACTTCACCTAATAAAAAAGAACTTAGAAAGGGACATTAGTGATTAAATAAAGTTAAAAATAGTTTTTAAACTATAGGAAATTGAAAAAAGTGGGTAAAAATTAAAAGTAATTTTTATAAATAGTTCCAAAATGTCCACATAACTCACAAAGTCATTTTGTTGGAGCAAAAAGGAAAAAGAGCCCTCTTACTTCAACCGCTTGTAGCGCTCAAACCGAGTTACCAAATTGACTTCCGTCAGTTGCAAGTAAGTCATCTCTCTCTTATCTATCAATTCATTCCATTATTTTTAATTTTTAGTGGTGTTTTTTTTTTTATATAAAGGCTTAAAAACTAGGGCCTCATACCCACGGGTTAATCTATGCTAAACTCGCAGATATGTGAAATATGCGTGGGTTTAGCAGAGGTGAACTCATGGGTACCCACCTTTGTTGTAGAGGTGAAGCCGCGGGTGCCGCAAGTTAAAAGAAAAAAAATAAAAAATAAAAGATGAATGGTGTGAATGATGCAAGAATGGTGCTAACATGGAGGGAGAGAGAGCAAGAATCCATGGATAGAGATGGCATGGGAGATACGCTTACCTTAAATGCGTTATGAAGATGAGGTTTGCTCAATTTTTTTTGAACAACAAGTATGCGTGCACAAACGCATTTGATTTAGATGCCCGTTGGCTACTGGGATCCCAATCAGGGGATGTTCGATCTCCAAGGGGAGATGTTAGAACTTGCCATCGATGATATATACTTTATCACTCGTTTGTCCCGTAGAGGTGAGGAGGTTAACCTGAAAGGAACATTCTGAGGGGTTGGTACACTTTCAATCCAGGATTACATCAACACTTATTGTTTTCCAGGTACCGAAAAAGAGCAGTAGCCAAGTCCCAATTGGCTCTATTGCAAGCTTCCCATTGAAAGTGATACTAAGTACACTTAATAGAATTGGAGGGAGTGTCGCACAACCTTTGGACTCTCGAAACTACATGCAAATCGGGGTTGAATGCTTGCGTGGTGTATTATTTCACTGGTGTTCAGGTCTCTTGGTGAATATGAAACACCAATTGACTAAATGCAAAACGTGGAAGAAGAAAAACTTTGGCTATGGAAGCATCTTATGTACTTTATTCTTCGAGAGGGTCCCCGCTCTGAGGCTAGGGATGGATCTACCTGTCCTGAACCCTCACGATCCATTGATTAATCGGTGGGGATATATCTTCTTGTGTCAGGGTGGTGGCGAGGCTACTCTTTCTTATGCTTACGAAGATTATCTCGGATGGTGGAGCCGTCAAGTGTCGGCTCTAGAACAATTCCCATATGCAGTTGTGGATTTCGTGGAGATTCATAGCTCGCTCTTCCTCCAGGATCAGCCTGGGGAGAGATGGATAAGATGTGCTTATGATTTTGAAATTTATTTCATTTTATGATTTTATGTATATATAATTTTTATGATGAGTAGGAGTGCTAATAGTGTGATTTATGCAGATGTGGGGCTTGTGCGACCTACCGGACATCCTCATGTATCTGTCAGACCGACTGAGCCAGGTGCTTCTCATGAAATGATGGTGAACCTCGAGGGGAAGATGAGTCGATTGACTCATGATATCCCAACGTACATGATCGAGTGAATTCCGCTCGAAATGCAAGAGCATGTTGTAGGCGTGCACCCAACATGGATCAGGCTACTTAGAAAAGTAGCTAGGCTAGTCATATGTTATAGGGAGGCTGTAGTAGAGTTTGCAAAGGAACCTCCTTCTCCATAGGCAGAGAGACATGTTATATTTTTGAGGCCTTTGAGCCCATTTTTTGAATATTATGACACTGCGACATACTATGACTCGTACTCATATTTTTTGATCCTGATATATACAGTATTGGTTTATATATATACATGTGTTTTATCTTTATGTGTGTGACTATTTTAATTTGATTGTGTATGGTACAAATGCCAATTTGATATATATAGTTTGCATATGATTCAACTAATGAATTTAAATTCCTTGAAATGTGTTAAAATTTAATAAAATCAAAGTGTATTTCAAGTAACCTAACACACAAAAACTGACGAAGCAAAGCAGGATCCCTAACCCTATATTCACCCATCAACTGAAGTACTACTAACTACGAGTTGATTCTTACCTCCAAACGTGAAATGCCATGATGAATAGCATCTCAGAGTAACTCAATGACTGCACTGTAATCCGCTACATTGTTTGTTGTAGAGCCCAAACAAGCCCCTCCCGAAGACACAAGTTGACTAGACGGTGAGTAAATAACCGAAGCTGCTGAGGCCAACTGATGGGTGTGGCGACTAGAACCATCAACAAATCCTATAAAGCACTCGGTTTTCATCTGAAACCACAATCCAGAAGACACATAAGACGCGAAAAATCAAAAGAAAATACTAACTCTACAAACATGTACATTTATAGTACAAGAACAAGCATATGATCCTAAGTGTAATACTTTTTCAGGTGGAGCCTATTTCTAGGCTCAGGAAACTTACAACCCTCGTAATTGGTTATCTCATAAGATCCTTTCTTCAGAACTTTAGAGACAATATACAGTCTGAGCCACGTAGATTTAAATTTACCTGCCCCTAAGGGATCTTTGTCCTGGTCATAGAGCAGAACAAGGTCTCCTTCAGATAACACCCTTTATTTTACAAATTTGTCGTACTGACGCTTGACTCGAATTTTTGAGTTTCGTTTACTGTAAGTGCATCACGACACTGTTCATCTAAGTGCTCTAAATGCAGCAAATGCTCCTCCAAAGCTGAAGTTTCCGGAAGCAGTTGGATAGCCAACTTCAAATAATGGATTTCGCATTCAACCGTAATGACTGCCTCCACCTCGTGAACGGGTTGGAAAGGTGAGAACCCAGTTGCAGTCTTAACATTAGATCGTTAATCCCAAAGAGCGGGATAGAACATGATGTTCCAGTTAGATCTATTGGCATTAACGATCCTTTGAAGGATGGTTTTCAAAGTCTTGTTGACCGCTTCAACCTAACCATTCGCCTGCAGATAAAATGAAAACGAGTGTTCCTGCCGAAAACCTAGCATGGTATACAACTCGGCCATCATATTGTTTTGAAAATTCCGACCATGGTCTGTGACGAGCTCTTTGGGAATACCAAATCTAGCAATAATCTGGTTGAAAACTAAATAAGCAGTTGTTTTTCTGTCTTCTCTCACAGTAGGAATTGCCTTGGCCCACTTCGTAAAGTAGTCGACGAAAACAATGATGTGATGGTGTCCTCCTGCCAAAGCTGGATTACATGTCATGAAATCAACCCCCCACTTGGTGAAGGGGCCTGCTGTGATAACAGGATGGAGAGGAGCTGGGTGTGCTCGAATCTACTTGGTGAAAAATTGAAAAGGTTGACAGTGTTTCACAGTTTCCACACAATCCTTGAAGATCGTGGGACAAAAATAGCCAGCACACAGTATTTGCTAGGTTGTTTCCAACCCAAAAATATGACCTCCACAGGATCCACTGTGGGAATCATTCAATATTGCTTCAGGTTCCTCCAAGGTTAAACAACGATGTAAGATGGAATCAACCCCACGTCTGTACAGTGTATCATAAATGTTGAGTTAATTATGCGCATGATGTTTTAGTTTCCATTGTTCATCCCTGGAAAAAGTAGGAGGACACCTCAAAGTCCGGAGATATATTAAGATATCCCCATACCACGGGTCAGAAGACGCAATGAGAAAAATGTGTTCATATGGAAAAGACAAATCTTCCTCAATGCTGGTTACATCACTAGGGAACTCAGAAATAAGCTCAGCGAACACCAAAGACTTCTTAGAATTAGCGGATTGGAAAGCTAGGTCAAACTCCTACATAATAACAATCCGTTTATTTAACTTCCCGTCGATGATACGTCGGGTTAATATGTATTGAAAGGGAGTGACTTCTGCAATAACTGTGGTTGTTCGCAATACAATGTAATGATGCAGTCTCTAAACAGGGTGGGAGGTAGCTAATTCCAACTTCTCTACATGGGAATACTTGAGCTCAGGAGTTACCAATGCGCGTGAAAGATAATAAATGACATGATCCTGGAGCTTGTCATCCTCCTGAACAAGTACCATACCAATCGTGGAAAAAGATGCCGCTAGATATAGAAGGAATTCTTTAGTATAATCTAGCGGGCTCAGCAAGGGGGCTAATAGTAGTTCCTTTTTTGAAGCATCGAACGAAGTTTGTGCAGCCTCATCCTCAAAACAATGGGTGTCGTGCTTAAGCAATCTCATCAATCCCTTGGTGATTTTAGCATAGTTTATAATGAAATGTCGCAGAAAGTTTGACATGCCCTGCAGACTCTAAAGTTGTCTAATGGTACAAGGAGGAGGAAGATTTACAATGGCCTCAACTTTCAATGGGTTGACCATAATGCCACAACTAGACATAATGAAACAAAGTAAGCGCCCGGACTCAATACATAATACACATTTTCTAGGATTCAAACGAATCTTATAGTATCTACATCTCTCAAACATGAGTCACAAATGATCAATATGATCTCGTCTCTTACTAGATCGTGGTGGGAGATCATCCAGATATGGCTCGACTACATGTTTAATGTCATGGAATCAAATTTCATGGCTCACTGGAAGGTGGCTCTAGGATTCTTTAACCTGAACGACATCTTCCGATAAGAAAAGGTACCCCAAGGACAAACAAAATCTATTTTGTGTTGGTCTTCAGGTTTTATTTGCATTTGATTGTACCTTGAAAAACAATCCATGAAAGAAAATATTTCATGGCCCGCACACGCATCAATGATCTGGTCTATGAAAGGTGTGGGGTACTTGTCCTTTGGACAGTATTTGTTAAGGTCCTTGAAGTTCATACAAACATTTATGGTTCCTTGATTTTTGTCGACTAGGACTAGGTTGGAGACCCATTCCGCCATGTTGATCGGATAAATGAAGTCAACTTTAAGCAATTTTTCAACTTCATCCTTAATGGCCGCTACTTTCCGAGGGTTCACCAGACATATATTTTGTCTCATTGGTTTAACATTAGGGTAAGTCGTGATGACATGCTCAACTATAGAAGGGTCGATTCCTGGCATCTCCTCGTAATACCAGGCAGAAACGTCGTGGAATTCTTTAAAAGGTTGGTATACAAAGTGATCTCATCAAGAGAACAGTTTGATCTAATAAAAATGTTTTCCACAATGTCGGGTTTAGTGGAGATATCAATCGGTATAGTATTCGATATGTTTTCCATGTTACCTTCAGCATAAATCATTTTCATAGTAGAAGGAATGGTGGACAAATTGATATCACCACAAGGTCTCACTGAAAAATCACCATTCTCTATCTTGTCGAGATCTGGGAGGAAATAGGATCTGTGATGCATGTGTTCCCATGGATGATCCAGACCTATCATGGCTTCCAGAATAGCCTCATCAGAAGGTAAAATGGTATCCATACAATCAAAAGAATGGATGGAGTTAACTGACCATGCAGGTGCATAGTCAATATCTGACTCTGTGGAGATGGACGTGGTCGAGATATGATCTGTTGCAGCATTTTTTGATGCTAGGTATGCCACTTCTGCAACAGATAAGGGCACAGTTGGTTCTTTATGAGTTGGAAGAATTCACGGATCAGTTGTTCGGCTGACCGTGAATATTTCCCAAGACAAAATGAGAGTAGTACTCGTAGAACCAAATTAGTTTATGGGAGCAGGTAGGTCGAATGTGCCCATCAACGATGAATACATGCCTACTCCCAGAATCTCGCTGGACGGATGAGTCTGATCAATCAAGGGGATAGTTGAATCCGATGAAGTAGTGTTATTCTTCCGAGTAAAGGAAATTTGATCAATCGTGATGATCTTCCCTTCGTGTGGGAACATGAGTACTCAGAAGACGGACGATGGAATAACTTGCATAGCATTCATCCAACTCCTTCCTAACAACAATTTGTAGTCAAGAGGAGAATCCAAAAATTCAACCTCCATAGACACTAACTTACCGGCAAGTTCAATTTCAAACGCGGGCAAGACTCCATGTGGGCAAAATGATCTCCCATCAAAATCCGTAAGTAGTGTGTTGGAAGGGGCTAACTCAGGTGATCCAAGGGCTTTCCAGCATGATATTGACATTACACACATAGACGCGCCTTCATCTACAATTGTTCGTCCAATGGTTTTGGGACCATGGACTACTTCAATTTGGAAAGCCACGTGATATGGTAACCGGGGTTTGATATTTCACATATCAAACTGTGCAAGCATACTTGAAGAATCCATGCTCTCGATGGCCGATAGAAGTGCATTCCGCTGCAAAGTCCAGCTTTGAAATATTTCTAATGTGGACATTGCACATGGAGTTTGGCCCAAGTCCTCTAGGATAGAGTAGTTAGGAGTGGCTTGCGCATTAGGGTTGTGAATAACCTTTTTGTAGACACCCTTAGGTATCTTCGGCATAGAATCTGCTCGTCTCTCAATTTGAAGAGGAGCAGATGACTCGAGAACGTCCTTATCTTTCTACTACAAGTCCAAGTTATAATTCCTGGCTCTAGTTTGCAGAAACGGGTGTGAGTTAACCATGTTAATAAATGATTGATCAACTGACGAGGCACGATTTCCCCCAGCACTAGAGTTGCTAGAAGTTGGGCCTTGTCCATGAGGAAATGGATCCTTCAAGACTGTCAGTTTCGTTTCTCAAAGTAATTTCTGGGCTTCGTCCAATAACGGGAACTGATAAGTAAGGTGGTCGTCCTTGAAAATATTACAAGGAAACTTTACCTTCTTTTTGTCTTTCATTCCCTCGTGAGCATTCTCGGTGTTTTTGGGTTTCTGATGATTCCCCTCCCCTTTTTTACCCTTATTTTTGTTGTTGTTGGGTTTCTCAGGACCCTTCTGGTTTTTCTGCACCTGTTGTACAGATTCATTTGTTGAAGGGGAGGATGCAACCATAGTTTCTTCAGTAGTAGACTACTTCATAGAGAGTGTGTGAACTTATTTTTTTAAAGCTTCAAGTGTTGTTGAATCTGTTGAACCAGTAATGCCATCGGCATGTGGTCTAGGATTAGGTTTTCCAAGATCTATATTAGACCTCAATGCATCCGGAATGATCTCATGGAGGATCCCATATTGGGCATAAACTAATTCAAGCTGCTGGGTCCTCAGGATTGCTTCTTTCTCAGAACTTACCCCAGAAGTTGCAACATCCTTATAAATATAAGGAAGGAGTGACTTCAAATACCACTCTAAAAGGAACTCTGGGGGGATCTCAGCCTTGATAAGTCACTTCTGTCTTTGCCACTCCTGAAAATGTTCATAAAGGTGAGTGGCTTTATTCTGTCGAAAAGTAGATAGAAGATCAGTGCCCACATCATACTGAACTGGAAGATGGAAGTGATTCAAGAAGACTGTCACTAGGTCCCAAAAGTTATCGTAATCTGTAGTAGGTAGTTCAATGTACCACTTGGATGCAACACTAGTTAAGGTCCTTTGGAAGAACCTCAACTGAATGGAATTGTCGTTTAGTGAGTTGGAAAAGCACCATAAGTGAAAGGTCATAACATGGTCTCTTGGGTCTTCCCCAGTCTTACCTTCGAACTTCAGAATGTCCAAGGGAAGCTTGGTTGGGACCGGTGGCGATGCAGTGTTATGTCACACCGTGTTGAAATATTGTAACTTCTAAGAATATTATATTTGTACTTTATTATTCTGGAGATGTTTCATTCCTCCGTGAATAACTTATTGTATATCTGAAGATGTTTTATTCCTCCGTGGAGAATGTGGTAACTTTGGTTATTAGACTTCCATAGTAGGGGTCGGCCCTGTATGAGTCATGTGAGTTAAAGGGCTATTAGACCACCCTAGTGGGGTCGGCCCTGTCACATTATGTTAAATGGTTAAGTTGGGGCTGACCTAATTAGTGTAAAGGTCAAGTCGGAGTTGTGTATAAATAGAGGAGGTGTGTTCCTCATTTAACACACATTCACTCACTTGTGAGTGGCGCATAGGTGAGAGAGAGATGTTTTATGGAGGAGAAGGAGCTCATGTTTGGGATATACATCTCTGTATTGTTGATCATCTATATTGAGGAAGATTTGCTGGGTTTTCTACCCCACGAGCGTTTCCCAGGATAAATCTGTGTCTCTTGTGTTTATGATGTGCTTGTTGTTCTTTCAGTGATCCTGTATATGCTATTATTGTGAAATGAAATACATTGCTAATATTTTTTGTCTTAGCATATTGAATCTTAACATGGTATCATACCTAACCTGAGAAGAAGACATTGTGCAATTGCAGAAGTTAGGGCTTCTTTTTTTTGGGGTTTATCTCCACGGATCTTGAAAGGCAGGAGGCTAGATTGACTCTCGTCAGCAATGCGCATCTTTCTGTTGAGACAGAATTCAATTCTAAGCATTTTTAGTTTTTGACCCAAAAATTAGGAATTCAGAGAAAATTGGAATTTTTGGAATCTGAGTCCATGGCTGGATGCTCCTCAGAAAAATCGATGTTTAGAGACCAAGATCAAAATTTCTGGTTGGGTGAAGCTCGGGGAAAATCAAACCCTAGTTTGGGGTCCTCTGTAGTAAATCTAGAAATTAGGGTTTCTGTAAAAATTGGAATTTCTGGAATCTAAGACCATGGCTGGAAGATCCTTGGAAAAATCAAATTTTAGAGCTTTGGATCAAACTTTTTGGCTGGGTGAAGCTTCGAAAAACTCAAACCCTAATTCAGGGTCCTGCCTAATGAATCCAGAAGTTTCAAAAGCAATTTTTAGGGTTGAAACTTTGCAATTTTCAAATTCTGAGTATACTAGCTTGATCAACTCAGCAAGGCGCATCTTTCTATCCTTTCATAAATTTGAAATTCAAAGTTTGAATTTTTAGGGTTTCTCTAACAAACCCTAATCCAGCTCCAGATCCAGTTTCAGCAAATCAAAGTGGATTGGGTTAATCCTAGAAGAGAATGAATTGGACTCCTTCATAAGTGAAGAAGTTCTAGTTCCAGAGGGAGATGAGGCTAAGACCTTACATAAGAAGACTACAAGCCATCCTGACAGAATGAATAGAAGTTCAAAGACATATAGAGATCAAGTGGGAGGCAACCACACAAACATAAAAGATAAGTATTTGAGTTGTTATTTGAATCTCTGAATAGTCAATAATATTGCTCGCAATAGTTGTATGCATATTTGTGTATATGATGCATAGTGTAAGCATTCATATGGCATTGAACAATATACTACTAATATGCATATGATGGGTAAGTTGGACAAACATTTCATTGTTGCGTGTCTAGAATGAAACCTCTTTGTTGACATGTTGAGAGATGTGCGCGCTCTCAATAGTATGATCTGGTAGAGATGGAAGGCATCTAGATAGCCACTGTATGGATACAGGATATGGAAAAGTGTTGTGCCAAAGTATTAGTCAAGATAGTTGCATAACCATGTGAATCATATTTGTATGCATAATAGGTTACCATGTCAACATGATTTGATGATTATGAAGTATTACTAATCATGTAATTAACTTTGTTTTGTAGGAAAGATCATGAAAAATGATGAACACCGAACAAGTGATGGATGTTCAACAAGAAGACTTACAAATCAAACATACTATAGAAGGCTCGTGGCTAGAAGATTCTCTTAGAAAGAGGAAGAGGATCATGATGAGCTGTTTTCTCCAAGTGGCTAGATAAGACCATTCTCTTAATGGTGTAATTGAAGAAGAAGTGTGAATCAAGAAAGCTCCCAGGATTCAATTGAAGAAAGCTTTGTACGGGTACCCAAGATCGATAGTCATTTGATGAGATTAATGATCACCATGGGTGATGCAAATTTCAACCTTTGCTACAAGGTTGAAGATGGTGTCTATATACAGATGACATTCTTCTCTTAGATGTATGCAAGAAGGAACTCACTACAGAGTTCGAATGATCTTGAGGCTCATATCAGTATACCCATCTGACGGGATATGGCATGGATAGATATGCTGAAGATCACTCAATGCAGAGTGTGAATGATGTTCAGTCATAGAGGAAGAATTGATAGCTTCTTGACAAGATTGGGATTTACCAAAAGTAAAGCTGATCCTAACCTTTACCTTAAGGTTATGGATGATGAACCTGTCATACTATTACTATATGTGGATGATCTCTTTCTAACAGGGAATGAGAAACAAATCATGGAATTTGAGATGAAAGATCTCAAATTGATGCACTACTTCCTAAGACTAGAAGTATAGCAAGGCCCATAAGGAATCTTTCTCAACCAGGGAAAGTATGTAGTGGAAATCTTGAGAAGATTTGTTATGTTGGAATGTAATGACATGACCACTCCCATGGATTCCAACTTGAAGCTGTTAGCCGATGAATCATCAGAGTTAGTGGATGTAACTCTGTACAGACAGATTATTGGGTCACTGATGTATCTGACGAATACTAGGCTAGATATATGCTTTGCTGTAAACACCTTGAGTCAGTATCTAGTGGAACCTAGGTGTGTTCACCTGATAGCTGAAAAGCATGTGATGAGGTACCTAAAGGGTATGGTAGACTTTGGTCTATGTTATATTGGATATAATGACTTCAGATTGTATGGCTACACAAATGTTGATTGGGCAGGAAGTGTATTAGAAATGAAGAGCACATCGAGTGGATGTTATAGTCTGGGATCTGCCATGATCTCGTGGTTTAGCAAGAAGCAGTCTAGTGTGGCTCTCAGCATAGCTGAAGCAGAATATATATCTTCTTGCTCTGCTAGTTGTGAAGCGATATGGCTTCAAAAGTTGTTATCAGGATTTTTTGACTTAGATATGGACCCCACTGTGATCCTGTGTGACAACCAGAGTTGTATCAAGATGATAGAGAATCCAATGTTCCATGATAGGTCAAAGCACATAGAGATCCGATATTTCTATATACGAGATATGTTGCAGAAAGGAGCTATCAAGCTTGAGTATGTGAGCACTAATGAGCAAGTTGCTGATGTATTGACCAAACCTCTGTCGCGTGTAAAGTTTGAGCATTTCCGAGACAAGCCTAGTGTAGTTCAAAAGGACCCTCCTCGAAAGGGGCAGTGATATGGTCGATGATGTGGATACTGTATCGATGATGAGGATACTTGTATTGATGATGTGGATACTTGTATCAATGATGAGGATACATGTATCGATGATGAGGTTACCTGTTCCAACAATGAGGTCGATGATGAGGTTACCTATCCCGACGATGAGGTTGATGATATCAATGATAAGGTTGAGAAGTGGTCCCTAGTGGACGAGAGGGATTGTATCATCCCTGGAGTTCAATCCCTAAATTGATCCATAGACACATGTCTCTGAGAAGTGGTCCCTAGTGGACAAGAGGGATTGTATCATCCTCGGACTTCGGTCCCTGAATTGATCTATAGACTCTTCTCTTCAAGAAAGATTTTGGTGAATGATGTAATGTGTGCTCTTGGACTGCTCAGCATAGCAGTAAGTGATCATTCACAAAACCTGTAATGATGTAATGTTCGCTCCTGGATTAGCAGGTGATCATTCACAGGTTGTAAATCCTAGATCTGATCTAGGTCACACCCCAGTTGAAATAGTATTGGCTCTGTGGTTGACTGGAATGATGTAATGTTCGCTCCTGGACTGCTCAGTGTAGCAGCAGGTGATCATTTGCAGGTCCTGTAATGATGTAATGTTCGCTCCTGGATTAGCAGGTGATCATTCACAGGTTGTAAATCCTAGATCTGATCTAGGTCACACCCCAGTTGAAATAGTACTGGATCTGTGGTTGACTAGAATGATGTAATGTTCACTTCTGGATTACTCAGTGTAGCAGTAAGTGATCATTCACAGGTCCTGTAATGATGTAATGTTTGCTCTTGGACTACTCAGTGCAGCAGCAAGTGATCATTCACACGTGGTAAAATCTATATTTAATCTAGGTCACATCCAGTATGAAAAAGGACTGACACTGTGGTCGGGATTGCATCGTCCCTAGACATGAGAGATGTCTTAAAGTGATAAGTATTGATCATCCTGTAAGTATATCAGGATTGCATCATCCCTAGACATGAGAGATGTCTTAAAGTGATAAGGATTGATCATCCTGTAAGTAGATCAGGATTGCATTGTCCCTACACATGAGAGGTGTCTTAAAGTGATAAGGATTGATCATCCTGTAAGTAGATTGAGATTGGATCATCCCTAGACATGAGAGGTGTCTTAAAGTGAGAAGGATTGATCATCAAGTAAGCAAATCGAGACTGCATCGTCCCTGATCGTTTGGTTCAAAATGTACATGATAGGACTGCATCGTCCCTGAACGTTTGGTTCAAAATGTACATGATACGACTGCATCGTCCCTGAACGTTTGGTTCAAAATGCACGTGATAGTATTGTATCATCCTTGGACTTATGTCCTAAAGTGAGCGGGATTGATCATCCTGTAATTGGATCTTGTACATTGCAAAGTATGCTGCTATGTTGATGTTGTTGATCAAGAGGATCTAGATGTTGATCGTGATGGTCTAGATGATGATGTTGTTGATCGTGATGGTCTAGATGATGATGTTGTTGATCATGATGGTCTAGATGATGATGCTGTTGATCTTGATGGTCTAGATGACGATGTTGTTGATTGTGATGATCTAGATGATGATGATGTTGATCGTGATGGTCTAGATGGCGATGTTGTTGATCGTGATGGTCTAGATGACGATGTTGTTGATCGTGATGGTCTAGATGACGATGTTGTTGATTGTGATGATCTACATTATGATGTTGTTGATCGTGAGGATCCATATGATGATGTTGATCAGTAGATCCAGATGATGATGTTGTAGCTGATCGAGTGCTGTAGAAGATGAAGACTCAATACTGACGATGCTGATGTTCCAGTATTGATTATGTTCCAGTAACTGAATGAGTTATTGATGATGATGTATAAAGAAAGCTTCCAATGATTTATAGATGTATCATGTATCATGTAGTCGACGACTCCTTGCTCCTGCAGATGTTGTTATAATATCCTTCTCGTTAAGGGGGAGTGTTGAAATATTGTAACTTATAAGAATATTATATTTGTACTTTATTATTCCGAAGATGTTTCATTCCTCTGTGAAGACCTTATTGTATATTCAGAGATGTTTTATTCCTCCGTGGAGAATGTGGTAACTTGGGTTATTAGACTTCCCTAGTGGGGGTTGGCCCTGTATGAGTCATGTGGGTTAAAGGGTTATTAGACCACCCTCGTGGGGTCGGCCCTGTCACATTATGTTAAATGGTTAAGTTGGGGCCAACCTAATTAGTGTAAAGGTCAAGTCAGATTTTTGTATAAATAGAGGAGGTGTGTTCCTCATTTAACACACATTCACTCACTTGTGAGTGGCGCATAGGTGAGAGAGAGATCTGCTATGGAGGAGAAGGAGCTCATGTTTGGGATATACATCTCTGTATTGTTGATCATCTCTATTGAGGAAGCTTTGTTGGGTTTTCTACCCCATGAGGGTTTCCCAGGATAAATCTGTGTCTCTTGTGTTTATGTTGTGCTTGTTGTTCTTTTAGTGATCCTGTATATGCTACTATTGTGAAATGAAATACAATGTTGATATTTTATGTCTTAGCATATTGAATCCTAACACACCGGATTGTTAGTTAGTTTTGAAATATCTGGCAAGTTTAAGGTTTCCAGAAAAGGAAAATGGGGTCTCTTCGATGGAATTTGATTAAAAGGAGTTTGGTAGGGGGAACCACCCAAAACTTGGCTCCTATAGTGTTGGTTGGGGTTTCCCCCAGCCACCGGTTGTGAAGAAAATGAATTATGGAAGTTTCTCCAGTCATAAGACAAGGGATTTATTCCTTGTGGACTCATCCATTGCGGTTGGGTATAAGCACCCCCGAAATGTGGGTTGACAAAACTGTTACTACCCCTTCCACCAAACAGTGAAAAGGGAGTACTCCCTACAGGCACATTCAAAGTCTATACATTGGATGGGTGCACATTAAATCCTGCGAAGGGGTTGAACCCTGATGTAGATGCAATGGAAGAAGCATGCATCGAGCCTACAAAAGGTGCCAAAGGAGCTATGTGTCCTCTGAACCAAGGAAATCCGTGACTAAAAGGAGCAAAATGAGGGTTGACTTGGAATTGTTGTACAAAAGGGGAAGATGTGAATGATACCAAAGGTAACCCTAAAAAAGGGATAATGGATGGACTAATGGTAGAACCAAAAGGAATATATGTAGTCACAGCTTGAGATCCAAACAAACCTATGGATCTAGCATTGAAACTAAATGAAGTGCTCGGAGCAGAGGTAGCTTGCAACGAGCTTGGTATCGATGTTTGTGCATATGGAGGGGAAAAAATATTGATATGATAGCTGTTGTAGGAGTATGAGGAACTATTAACAACTACCCTATGTTATCCATAAAATAACTGGTGTGAACCGATATACGCTTAACTCTGAAAGACCTAGAGAAACTACCTTTTATAACAAGGGATCGTTGGGTCCAGTTAAAGGAGGATTGAACAATGTATCAAACTCTTCAGTTGTCAAGTCATCAATTCCTATATTTTCTTGAACCAGTTGATCTTGGAAGATCTTATCAGGTTCTCCAAGTTGTTCAGTTGTTCCCGTAAGTTCGTAAGAACCACGAGAATCTGTTCTCTGTCTTTGTGGTGGTGGTGGAGGATCCACTGTAAATGGAGGAAGGTTCTGCAACCTTTGTGACCTTTGAAGAGGATGGTACTCCACAATTGTGTAAAAGATATACTAAGCAATTTCCCTAGGGGCCACTAAACAACTAGGAGCAAAGAGCACACCACTAAAAATTTCCTAAATTAATCTAGACCAGGCACACAAAGATAAGTATTCTCAAAAGTAATTCTGGGATGATGAGGGCCCAAAACAAACTAGTAGAATATCGAAGAACATTTACCCGGGGTCCACAATATAGTATTCTTGGGTGCAAGCGTTTGAATCACCAACTTCCTTCCCTTAAACCCGCAAAGGATTTCCTCCCATGTATATCCTAGGTACAATGGAAATAACCTTCTTTCGTCACCTATGTAGAGCCCTAAAAGGTCAAAAGATACTAAAGGCTACCAAAATTGTAGAAAGAACCTAGGGGGACAGTCGCAGGTCCAGCCAAGATGCATGGGCGGGGTAGCTAAGCCCGAAATCCAAGAGTACACAAGGCACTAATGGACCCCTGTATGTGAAAGTCTCTTGTGTATGCTCGAAAGAAGAGTGGGGGGTATCCCCCACATTTCAATCTCACACGACCTCGTGTTTAACTCTGGTTTGAGTAGAGCTTCTCGGATACCTCCACAATAGTGGATTTACCTAAACGATAGTTTGTACTACGATTTGAGATTTGAATGGTTTGGAAGGTTAAAAGTGATGCATTCCAAATCCTATCCTAAGCTAGTTGATGTTGTGTAACCTAAAAAAGAAAATTTTACTAATATATTTTATTAATGGTTCTTTTTAAAGGTTGTTACTTACTCAAAGGATAGTGCAATATGTGGTGATGGTTATAACTGAAAAGAAATGTGTATATATAAAAATGTAAAATCTTCATAATTGACCTACTTTGTTTGTCTTTCAAAACATGAAATCATAAAGCAAACTAAGCATAATGAAAGTTTTTTTTGTATTTTCAAATATGATAGTACTAAATACTACGACTACTTCGAAACGAAATGACAATTCTTGCTATAAAACGAAAGTTCTTTTTAAATTTGATTTTTTCTTTAACTATGAAAGAAATGTGAATAAATGTGAACCAACAAGAACTGTAAAATTAGTGCAGACAAAGAAACAATGACCCAAGACTAAAAAACTCATACCTTATGCAAGATCGACAAAGACCAACCCAACTAGTTGCTTTAGAAAGTAACTAGGTTTTGGAAACAAAATGAAAACTAAGATGACTGATATGTAAGACGGAAAAATAGAGACTCTTATGCAGAAATCAGACTGCTCCTGAATACCAGTGATCAAAGAGGATGAAATTCCAAGCACTTTCCAAACAAAAAATGGGCTAGAAAGCAAGGGTAACTTCGCAAGCACAAAACTCAAATAGAAACTCTTAAAGAGACTAAAAACAAGAATCAAAATACACTGAACAAATGTTGAGAGGGTATCAGATCAGCAAAAGACTTGCAAAGCCATAGAAAAGAAACCCTAGGACCGAACCCTAATTAAAAAAGGAAAATCTCAGGAAAAACCCGCGACTGTATTATGTAGCAATGCGCGGTTGATCCGCGGGTATACAGACTAGCAAATCGCAAGTAGGGCAGAAAATCCGCGACTGTATGTATAAGCAAGTCGCGGGTGAGCCTTGAATTGTTTTTTAAAAGACGTATAAACCAACGAAATCATGCATAAAAATCAAAGAATACCTCTAAGAATGGTTGTAACAGAGACTCAAATCAACACCAAAAGGCTTTAAACCAGTGTTAGACCAACAAACAAACTTCCAAAATCCAAAGAAGTAAACCTAAGATTAAAGTTTGATTAAAAAATAAAATCTCAGGAAAATTTTGTGACTGTCACATGCAGAATCACGCGGGTGCAACTAAATAACCGTGGGTTTTTATATAGGACACTCATGAGTGCAACTGAATAACCGCGCCTGCATGTACAAGAAACTCGCGGGTGGGATTAGAAAAGTTTTAAAAAGAAAAGATTTTGTAGATCAACAAAGAACTAAGTCAATAAATAGGGTCAACAGTAACCTAGACACTTCTAAAGATATCAAGCAAGTTATAAAAGATTGGAAAAACTCAACAAGAGTCTCCAAAGCAGAAAACAAATGGTGCTCCCTAGTGGATTCGCCAGTTATGTTGTTAGGAAATTACTCTTATAGTTGGGGGAAAAGACTACCAACATACTGGGGGGTTATCAGATAGACATATAAGGGTTTTCCAACATTGTTTCTAAGCAAATAGGATTAAAGTTAAGAGAATGAATACCTTTATTTATGAATGTCGGTCCAAGCTTTCTCTCTCCTCGTTCTCCTACGCAAAAAACGTGCAACACAAACAAAAGACCTTTCTCAAATGTATTTGACCATAAATGAGATATTGATATTAATAAGTTAGCATAACATCAACATATAATCAAATAACAATAGATATGAGCAAATCTATATTGGAAAGAGAAGAATGTCTCAATATTTATTGATATATGTAGAAAGTACATAAAGCTTATACCTGTCCTACACTAGCACTGTCGTAACCACAACCCTGGGCTCCTGCTCCTCTCCCTTACCTATGAATTTCTCCATCATAACTTTCTCCAATGATCATAAGGTCCCTTTCTCAAGCCCTTCCCATTTGCATTTATAGCAAGGCAAGGAAGGCACATTCGAAAGGTGGTTGAGTTGGGAAGTTGGGGTAGTTTGGGTACCTGCCTCAACTAATCCCAATTCATGTTTTTAATTATTTTTTCAAGTTTTTCTTAAGATACCCACGAGTGTGATATAGGACAACTAGCGAGTGACTCGCGAGTGTCCTCACTTGCATGTAGCGGGTGCAGCTTTTAGTTGACACCCATGGGTTGTCAGTAGTGATACCCGCGGCTTACTCGTGAGCTGGAAAGTATAAGGGTCGTGGTTATGTATAAAAATAGGTAGAGAAAGATGCTTCTGAGTAAAGGATTGCAAGGCTCAACTTTAGGTCATCTAGGTTCAAGGTAATATCTTCCATTCATATTGTCCTTTTGTGTGACTGACAAGGCAATGTGGTCACGGATGGAGAAGTGCTAATTTGATCGATAATAATGGTGTATATGGATGAATGGACGGTGTATGGATTGGTTAAAGACCATATCAAGAGCCTCAAGATGATGCTAGAAAGATGTTGACAACATTAGATCTCTTTGAATTTGAATAAATGTATATTTTGCGCGCCATTTGGTATCTTGTTGCGACATATTTCTACAAGGAAGGTACATTGGTTGACCCAACCAAGATCGCGATCATTGTCAAATTACCAATGCCTGCGATAGTAAAGCAGCTGAGGGACACATGGGGCCATACATGATATTGTAAAAAGTTCATAAATGGGTATGCAATGATTACTACGCCCATGGATAAGCTATTGAAGAAAGATGTGAAGTTTGATTGTAACAGTGAATTTCAGAAGAGCCTCGACATATTGAAGGAAAATATGGTTGTAGCACCAATTTTAGCCTTCCTTGAATGGAACAAATAATTCCATGTCCACATAGATGCTTTGTTAGTCGTGTTAGGGTTATATTGGCCCAACTTGGAAAAGGGTCGATCGACCATCCTATTTCGTTTTCTAGCCGGAAGTTGTCGACCACAGAGAAAAATTATACAACGACAGAAAGAGAAGGTCTAGTGATGGTATATGCATTGCAAAAGTTCTGACACTATCTACTAGGAGGGAACTTCAAGATGTTTATTGACCAATCAGCACTAAATTACCTGATCAACAAGCCTATATTGGGGGGGAAGATTTGTCAATGTCTGCTGTTGTTTCAGTAATTTGACTTTGACATAATCATGAATGATGGACGATTGAACGCATGACCGGACCATCTGTCAAGGATCGAATCAGGGGAGGTACCAAGTAGCATCGACGAAGTTCTTCCCGATGCACATTTATTCTGCATTGAAATGGTCGATGACCATTATGAATAGATTGTTTAGTTTTTGGCTACGGGGAGAGAACCTGAAGAATTCGCCACTAATCTGAAGAAGCAATTAGTCGTCATAGTTGCTGACTTCCAATTGATCGCAGGACAGTTATACAAGATGGGACCAGACAAAATTCTACGTCGATATGTCCTTCCGCATGAGCAAGAAAGAGTGTTGGATGAGGCTCATGGTGGGATCACAGGAGGGCATTATGGAGGGCGTGAAACCGCTAGAAAGATAATTAGAGCTGGCTTATGGTGGCCAACACTGCATGGTGACGCAAAAGATTACTCTAAGGGTTGCAACGTATGTCAAAGGACGAGGAAACCATCGTGACGAGATGAGATTCCATTGGTTCCCCAATTGACATTAAAACCTTTTTATAAATGGGAAGTACACTTTGTGGGACCCATTAACCCACCAGGAAAGAGGATGGGAGTGAGGTAGATCATTAATGTCTAAAAATACCTAACAAGATGGGCCAAAGCAAAACCATTGAAATATTGCATAGTTGTGATAACAACAATATTTATTTTTGACAATGTGGTCACCAGGTTTGGGTGTCCAAAGATTGTGATGAGAGAACAAGGTACACATTTCGTAAATCAGACTATCCAAGCAATGACTGAGGATTTTCAGATTCAGCATAGAAGAATTAATCCATACCACCCACAGGAAAATGGAGAATTCGAAGTGTTGAACAAAATTCTGGAGCATGCGCTCACTAAGGTGTGCAATACAAACCATGACGACTGGGACTTGAAGATTCCTGCGGTATTATGGGATTTTATAAAAATGTGCAAAGGATTGACAGGATAGACCCCCTTCAAGCTGGTATATGGATAGTAAGTATTAATTCCTATGGAGTACATTGTCCCCAGTCTGCGCATAGCAGCAGTGACAGGCATGAGCAATGACGAGGCGATTGAAGAAATATTGGCACAGTTGCTACAACTAGAAGAAGATCGCTTCATTGCGGGATTTCAACAACAAGTGGAAAAATATAGACAAAAGGCATGGCATGATCTCCATGTAAAGGAAAATCACTTTCACCGTAGAGACATGGTTCTCCTATATGACAACAAGTTTGAAAAACATCTAGGTAAGCTCCAAATGTATTGGCTTGGTCCATCTGTCATAAATTTCATTATTGACGGAGGTGCACTTCAATTGCAAAAGTTGGATGGAACACTATTGAAAAACTTAGTAAATGGGACCCGACTAAAACCCTATAGGGATAGCGCGATGCACCTCAACTGATAAAGGTAACATGTCGATGGGAAAAAAAAAGGAATGATGAAATAGGTACACCCCATAGTTCGAAGGAACTGAGACAAATTTGGAATACATATTCCGGGTGACGAAACAATGATGAGGTTTGGGACTTGTTGACACTAGCGAAGAGAGAACTGGTCATATCATACAATAAATGAAGTAGTTAAGACATGGCGGACGACGACACAAGTGGATAGAGATGCGTTAAATGGTGAATGATTACGCCGAATTTGGTAAATCAACGGAGGATTGGGTAATCGCTGTCTTAATCGAATCGATCGAAAAAACCAGAGTTATAGAAGGGATGCGAGGGTAGATATTCAGATTCATTATGCATTATGAAGATTGAAGAAACCAGAGAGAGAAATCGAATTGAGTTGGTGAGAGTGATTTGTTTGTTGAAGAGAACATGACTAAGAGAGTTACGATGGTGCATGTGATATCCAACACAAGTGAGCAGATGCCACCTAGGGTGATGGAACTAATCGTGGAAGAAAAACCAGAGATTGCATGCACACCAGCTTGGATATTCTAGAAGAAAATAAGTGCCAACTGGTTGGTAGATCCAAAAAGAAGAGAAAAGAATACCTGCAGCTCAACACGAACGGCAGCCACAGGAGGATAAGAAAGCACTTCAGGCACCGCAAGAGAAGAGACAACAACAACTAGAGGAAGGAAGCAAGGTCCAACCACAGTGAACATTCCCGGATATGTGCCACCAAGGAGGGAAGGGGATCCATTAATCATACTCGGGAAGAATAGAAAATACACAATAATGGAACCAACGACATCGGAGGGTGTCCACATCACCAACGAAGTGTTGCAATGGCTGCACAAGCTTCCATAGAACGACCACGACATTCTAGCATATCCAGAGTGCACCCAATAGACATTTATCGACAAAGTCCACGACTATGGAGGCCTAATCACCAGGGAACCAATGCAATGGGAATTGGGATTACAACGATAAGGAATGTTGTCAATCATCCACATGCCGCACTTTGGCCGCTCATTGGAGGTGAATGGATTCATCAAGCAATTTCTTGTATGCTTCCATGGTGGTTATTTATGGCTTCACATAAATAACCCCATCGACGTGGATCTTGTTGCATGAATTACCATATTTTCCAAGATACGGGTAGATTCATCGTAGTACTTCCAGGGAAAATACAACAACAAAAAGTTGGTTGCAAAGATGAAAGCTAAGTATGGGGTGGAGAAAAAACCTGGGGGAACCTATTCCACATGATAAATGACTGAGCTGTCAAGCTCACAAGGACATTGTTGGCTATTAAAATAATGCAGAAGAACCACCCCAACCAGTGCACATCAGGCATAATCGCATCAGCAGAGTAATATGCGACTGGAGTTCAGATGAACTAGTTGCTCTTTTTGTTGAATGAATTGATGGAGGATGCATTTGCAGCACAAGAGAAGGGTAAGCCCTTCACTTACTCATGGATCTTGCCGCTAATTTCTCTGGTCACGTGGATGGAGCCACCGCAATATAAAGGCATGGAGACGAAGGAAGCTAAATTGTACTGAGGGGCATGGTATCAGAACTTATGGGAACTAAATGACAAGGAAATGGAGTGTGACAACAATATCCAATTTTACATATACCTAGAAGAGTTGTGTATGCAAGCAATAAAAATCCCGCACTTGATAGAGGTAGTGGAAAAAAAGCATCGACGAATTGCGAGGATCGTTGTAGGGCCACAAGAAATCTTCCAGCAAGCATGCGCAGATCCAAAGAAGAAATGGTTGACTACACAGTATAAGTTGACCGAAGAAGAGCTAGACGCCATAGTAGAAGAATGGCCCAATGAACAGAAGACCTCAGTCGACGATGACCAACTATCGGACCCGGATGATGGGAAGCCAACAAATGTACCAAATATGTAGACATAAACAAAAGATTCAGAAGACAAAGATGAAGGCGGGGATGATCCATCATGCAATGGAAGTCATTATGCATCAACCAAAACTCCGAAAAATTTGGAGTTGGAGGCACAACGACAAGAAATGTGCACAAAGAGGAGAATGGATAAAGGAGAAGGGAGCACCACTGCTGGTCTACCTGACAAGAAAATGAACATGCTGCTCGACATAATGGAAAGTGTCGATGAAGAAAATAGAACCAAGGTGACACAACACACAACTGAATATTTTCACCAAGTGTCGCATCTATTGCAAACATTGAGCAATGAGGTTATGGAGACAAGGGTGCAGCCAGGGCCTACAGATCCAAGTCCATCAAAAGTGAAACGGGTTGACATTGATATCAACACTCAATGGGGGATTGTACAGGTGCTACTTGGTGTGATCACTACAGGCGATGAAGAGTTAGACGCTGCACTATGAGGATAAGATACGATAAGTATCAATCTCAACATGTTTCCTATGTTTATGATTCATCGCACCCACATTGGGGTTAGCGAAGAAATTAATGAGCGAGAAACGTTAACACATGATCAAATGATAAACTACAAAAGGTAGGTAAGAAATGTTGAAGTGGAAATTGAACGACTCCGTGAGGAAAAGGAGGCAGTAATGAATGAAAGGACAAAAGCGATGGAGGATAGGAGGATATTAGAACATTCCATCTCCATGGCATGCAAGGATGTGCTAGAAATAGCCAAAGAGATGATTGCAGAGGCTAAGGCATTGAGGCTGGGCGCAGTTATTGGAGATCTTAGGAAATCCAATGAGGATTTACTAATAAAGGTGGCGCCAATTAGTACACCACCGGAGCAAGTGGATGAAAGGAAGAGCACTATTGAGGATGTTGCAACGGAGATCACATAATTGGAGAAGGTGGCACAACACATTGTAGATGAGGTATCGCAATTTTGGGGAAGTCTCGTGCAAGACGAGTAATTGAACCAATTGAACGTGCAACTCAGTGAAGCAGAGGCACAATTAGAAACTTTAAGGGGATCGCTAAAGCCGATTCCCATACTTGCGTAGATGACTAAAGCGACAAAATTGAAGGAATTGCAGCACCAAGTCAATAAGGCACGAACCAAACAACAGATGAGAAAAACACAGTTGGATGAGTTGCATTGGAAAGCAGTGCAGCTGGCATTCGAAGCTATGCCAGTCTCAGATAAAGGAAAATTTACAAAGAGTGCAATAGTCAGAAAGTGAGCATATGACGGAGCAGGAGGTTGAGGAATGCACAATGCTCAAAGCTGTAGTAAGGGAATATGTTGACAAAATCAAAGAAGCATATGAAGAGTTCAAGAAATAGTTGAACGCACCAGCAGCGTTCGAATGAAGTGGCTCGAGGGAGAGCCACAAGTTTGTGTTGGGGGCCTGTTGGAACGGGGCTAAGTCATAGAATTTGTCGTACAACCATCGCCAAAAGGGTCAACGACAAGGGTAAAGGACCAGTTGCGGATCACAACAAAGCGGATAAAGCGGAAGTGAAGTGAACAAAGCGGATTTATTAGTTAATTAGTTAGTTAATTAATGGATCACTTTGTGAAGTGGACCAATTTTGTAATGGTCAGTGAGCCTATAAATAGGAGTAGAATTGTAATCCTTTGGGCATATGATCTTATCCGATATTTATCTCTGATCTGATCTTTTGGTCGAGGAAAGTATCTTCGCAACTGTGGAATTTTGATCTATCTTTCGCACTGGAAAAAAATTGTATTTAACCTGAGCTGTTGAGATGGGTTTGGCGGATTTGTATTCTTGATTTGTAAGACATGTTGATGTATAATGAGAAGGAATGTTTGTCTATGACTTTGTCTCTTATGTGTTGTTACCGCGGTATGATGTATTTTGTCGCAGTATGGATAGATTTGATATGTGTCGATGATCTGGTGTTTCTATGATGTGTTAATGAGTAGATATGATTAATATGTCTTGGTATGCAATGATGATGTTATAATGATAATTATGTCGATCTCTAGGTTATACTATGATTAAATGTGAATGATGCATGTCCTCTTATACCCGTGGAATCTTGGTTCCTGCAACCCCCTTAGGTATCTTGGGTGAGACCTCACTCGCTCTGCGAGTGTTGCTCGAAAGGCTAAATTCTTTTCGGGTTGATAGATATGGGAGTTTGTGCCAAGCTTTGTTTACATCATACGAAGTGAACCCTTGTCGATAGATATGTGTAAACATTTATTTACCTATAAATCCTATTGTTCCAACACCCTACTATTATCACAATCCTATAGATATTTAGGAGGTGAAATTAGCTCCCCTCTATTGTTTTCCTCTTTGTACTCATAATTTGTTTCTAGCTCTGTGCTTGTGAAGAGTAAAATCAAAGCTCAAATTGTAGAAGAAGTTAGGAACCAATGGTCATGACTGAATGTTGTAGACTTCCGGGAAAGATCTTAGTCATCCATGGGATGTAAATAACAAAAGGAATAACAAGAGAAATTATCCCCACCAACAACTTAGATTGAATCATGCAACTTATTAGAAAATATCCCAAACTCCAACAAAATAAGAACATGCAATGAGGTTAAAAGGAGTCTCTCCTACCAATGGCTCATATTAATGCGAGCATCTTTCTATGATAAATCTAGGCCATTAGTGGCATAAGAATTTACTGTAATGTACCCAACCCCCTATTAGGCACACTAACTCAGATCTAAAAATTGTACACACAGAAGGTAGGATTGACACACTTAACAGGATACAAATAAGGTTGAATCAAGGTCAATACTTCGACGGTGCACTTTCGGGATTATGTCACACCTAAGAAAATTTCTGTTGCAGAGCCAAAGCTATCAATGCACACTCACCAAGGACTTATGTGGAAACTCCACTACTTCTGGCATAGTCTAGAATTAATACAACCTTAGGTAATATAACTTTACTACCTCCTTCTTGATACGAACTTAATATGACTTGAAAATAATGATTTATCAGTAAAAAACTTGACTAGGTGCAAAAGACGAGACTTGGACTAGTGGTAGGGAAAAATTCCAGATGAATTCGAATGGACTCTAGAGATTCCTATTTTATATTATGGAGGTATGGATGGGATTTTATACATCATATTACACTAATAGAACCTTCAGAACAAATATTAGTAAATCATTGGACAATTAGATTCATCCAAACAGTAAACTAGACAATTTTTGCTTACTAGGGCACAAGCAGTGAAATATAGAATTACAAACAGCATCAAATGCTCACGAATTCTTCAACAAAACTAATATATGAGATCAAATATATGTACATGAATAGAAGCAAGCTTAAATCAGAGTTTTATAGCAGCAAATGATAGTATATTAGAACCAAACTTACAAAGAGTCCTCAACCCTTAAGATTTTACAATATAGAAGCAAGAATATTGAATTTGAGAATGAAAGGAAGGAATTTCACCACTGTATTAGAGCCATGGGAAGGAAATGACCATATTGCAGCTCATTGAAGGCACAAGAACAAGTGCTACAACTCACAGGGGCGCAATTGCTCATATTTACCTCTTCTATGGCCAAATCATATCACAATCACAAACATTGATGCATCTATCTCTTCACAATATCTTGAGACTCGAAATGTTCAAGCTGTGGGATGGATAAGATCTGAAAATAACACTCCAATGGCTTCACTAACATTGTGAACATGACTAGAACAAAGTTTTCAATGGGGCACATTACCAAATGTTGGCTAGGGGTGCATCTCCCACGCCTTTAAGATGCAGAGATCTCAAGACAAATTATCAAAGAGACAAAAGATGTCCACTGGGGTTCACCTCCTTATTTTATAAGATGAATTGTTTATGCTTTGGTCTGCTTTTTTACTTTTAGCAACATCTTGTTTTGCGTGGATTTTCTCTGCTTTCCTACTTTTCCAGTGCTTTTCCTTCTTTTTTGCTTTCTTCTCCTTTTATGAAATTTCCTAATTTTATTATGCTTTATGTTTTTATGCTTTCCTGCTTTTCCAGTGCTTTTCCTTCTTTTTTGCTTTCTTCGCCTTTTATGAACTTTCCTACTTTTATTATGCTTTATGTTTTTCTAAGTCTTTTCTTGCTTTTATGCTGCATTCCATATTTTTAGTGGATTTATGGATTTTTCTCTACTTTCTTCTAGTTTCCATTGTGGATGGCATCTTATAGGGTCCACAATATCTCATATGTTCCCTCCTTGCCACCTAATCATGACCACTCATCACAAAATTAAATAAAATAAAATACTTACATTTTTATGTATCACAGACTTCCTAAAGTTTCAAATTTAATTAAACTATACAATTAATGTCTTCAAAATTAACCCCTACACTTTATTGATTTTTTTCCAAAACCTATATGGGTTGAAAAGGTAGAAGGATGACCATGGATCCCTCAATGAGGGAACATTATCGTCCTACGCACCCAAAATTTATTGTCCTCAAGCAATTATAATCCTGGGTGCTAAGGAACCTTATCACAATACCCAGTTTAAACTTCAATGATGCTTCAAACTCTAATCAATGCATACTTCTCAAGATTTGTTGTTGGATTGACTACATTAGAATTCCAAATATAAGCTAAATTTAAATAGATCCACCATGCTTTTGCTGTGCCACTCTGATTCAAACCCATCTCCTCAAGGAGTATCTCTTTTCCTCATCAACTATATGCTCAACCTAGTTGAAACAACTAAAAGAATATTGGGATCCCAAATGAATCCGATAGATGCAAGGTGTCTATGTCATCCACCTCTGCACTATAGGACATCAACATAAGGAGCCTCCTGAAGACTCCAAAACATACAAGTAGGAAAATAATATGTCCACCCATCACAAGGTTTCCCATCTAGGAAACCGAAACATTCCTCTACATGGAAAAATTGTTGGGAATGATGGTTGGTTCACACTGCAATTCCTACTACTAAACCGATGCACCAAGAAATGACGGGATCCCATTGCTTGTGTTGTACTCCTCAAAACAATCCATAAATTCATGGATCCCACTGTGTCTGGTGCATTCCTCCCATCATCACTACAACTTGTGACAATCTATCACTCCATGGTATGCCAAGATCTCACCACCATATTGGATGTCACCACTCCCAATGATGCTCAATATATCAGTGAGCCTCTCTAATAGGACATGACAATCATCTTGTACACTATTCATTCTAGTCCTATGGCTCATATTGTTGTCACTTGTTCCACCCAAATGGCTCAAGTGGAACTCCCATCCTCTGATGTGCATGAGAAAAACAACCAATGGCACAAGTAGGTGTTATTGATTCTCACAAGACTGAAGAAGGACCAAGGATATGATCAAAATATAAGAATTAAATAGAGAGGTAGACATGTATGTCTCTTGCTCCTCACGTAGCAACATAAAAATGGATCCTCCATCCAATCATTAGTTCCATTCACATCCCCATGTGTTAGGGATGATAGAAGGAAACCCAACTGCAATTCTCCACAAATATCATTCACCAAATCAGTAGATGCATAGCACCCTTTGTTGGCTAGTACAACATGAATATGCATATATGCCTTATCCATAACTATGATTTTTCCCCACATAGGTGATCTGGCACAAGACAAATGATCCAACAATCTCTCTTGGAAGCTTGCTTGCACAACTACATTCCACATAATATGAATAGGAAACTTCTTGCAATATGAATCCATACTTTCCATATAATATTCCACCCAACCCATATGAGGATGGATGGTATCATCGTAATGCAGCCATATGTGCATGTGCTACTACTCACAAAATTGGGCAATGTGAGAGGTGTCAGTGAATCCACAAAATGTGCTCTTACCTCTTGAAGTCTTCATCTATGTAATGCATATATTCACCCCATCCATGGATGAATAGATATCTCCACTACTACTAGATCCCAATGGAATGAAATTAGATACATCCTCTATATATGACCCTTCCTTACATAAAGAGAGCTCATGGACTTCCTTGTGCTCATCCAATTCCTGGAAAACCTCCTCCATGTCACTTATTCCTTCAGGCACTTGTATTTCTGCATACTCCTCCTCTTCACCTTGTGCATGACGATCCTCCCAAACAAAATGTGTGCAATCAGTCACACACATCTGATCACTAGTGGTTCTAGGAGAGGAATGTGATCTCCCAAAATCCACATGAAGTTGCTCTCCTTCTGCTGCTACTTTGTCTTTAGCAAATTTGAGAGCCATGTATATGACCATGAACAACTGCAAGTAGTCATTCTTCATTTCTTCCATCTCCCTTTTGATGATGCAAAGTTAAAAGCTAGATATTATGTCAACAATTCCACTTTGTCTCTCCTCCAACTAAATTCTCCCAATGAGATCTTCCAAATATCTATGTGCACCATCGGTTCTAGACAAAACTTGCAATATTCTTTCTTCTGTGACTAGGAGCAGGTTCTCCAAGTCACTCAGTGTCTCATTGACAACGCAATGTGTGTTGCCACATGTGATCTCATCCATCACATGAGAAGCATGCAGAATCCCATCCAACAATCCATCCCTCACTTCTTACTACTTGATCACCATAAATTTGAGTCTCAATACTAGAGGACTCGACCAAGCCAAACCTCTCCCCTGAAGTGGTTGCAACCTCATTATGACACAAAGGAATATAGAAATATGAATTGTGATCATATATTTGCATCATATATTCCACCTCATTAGGTATAGCTATGGTGTCCATTTCTTCCACCGAATTGTTTGGTTCACACCCAACTGGTGTGTGCTTGTCTTATGCTTCACTGTGAAGCTCTAGTGGTGAATGGAAATCTGATTTATGTTCATCTTTTGGATCTTTTCCAAAATATGTCTCACCGCCATCAACATAATCAATCTCCTTTGTAGTGATATTGAAATCACCAACAAAGAAGCTGGAAAAATTGGAAGTGGACTCGCTTCCCAAACTGTCAACAACCTAATGAGGGGTTGTTGGATCTTCAGATGTGCTTGGTTCCTCACTTGAGAGACCGGTGTGCCTCTCAGGATCATCGGATGGTTTATCTTTGTGTAATGTCCCCAATTTTTTTACTATGGACCACTCCATTACTAAGGAATTCAATGGTCTAAAGTCACTTGGACAAATTAAAGAAGAATATTAAAGTAGTGAATTAGGGTCATGAGGCACTATGACAAACCAAGGTCTAAGGGAAAATTTTATGGAGAAAGTAATCATTCTCTCCTAAAAATCAATTTTATTAATATTTTGAGATAATTTGGACAAGGAAGGTTAATTAATGGTGGAATGAGTCTAAATGGGTGGTGTAACTCCCATCTAAGGTGGAAGGGATCCTATCATGGAGGAATATCATGGGTCGTAACTCCCCAGGATAAAAATAGAAAATCTATGACAACCTATGACATCTATGACAACTTATGACAAGAATCGTGTCATATGAAAGCTTATGACAACTTATGAAAACCTATGACATGTTGCAGGTCCTAAATTTAGCCAAGGAGGGTGCTAGAGGAGAAGGGTGGGCCCACATGCTAATGCAACTTCCCCAAAATCAAGCTAAGCCTCTCAAATTCAAATTTATAAGGTATATGGAGTTATTATTTGGCCAAATAAAAATAGAGAGGAATCAAATGAGTCCTAATGTGTCATTCTCTCATAAAAATAACATTTATTAATATTTTATTGAATATTTGTGAGAGAATTCTATAATGGCGGGGAAATGCTCCATGAAGATTTATAAAAGGGATGAAGACACAAGTGAAAGGGATTTTTTCATTTGTATTTTTTTATTGGAGAGCCATTGATCTTATCAATATTGGGATATGTTCCCCTTGCATTTTTGAACTAGTTTCAGTGGTGAAAGATTCCACCCTAACTAGTAGAGAGGAGGAGATCATCCAGATCTCTTATTTGTGCTTCATTGCAACTAATTATTGAGGGGAGAAATCAATTTAATATTTCTCTACAAATTTTTATTTCAGGTAATATGTTCATATACAGTAGTGGGGTCGAATTCCTATGATTTGGAGTTTCTTTCTATTGATTTAGAGCTTGGACCGGTGTTGGTGGGATGAAATGGTGGTTGTGGTTTCGATACTTCTTATCATTTCTAGGATGTGTGTCCTATTCCATTGCATTCAGAGAATCATTTAAAATTTGGGAACACATTTTTTTCACTCAAAAATGTTTTTGTATGCCCGATATGTCATCATTTTACTAAATCTACTCTATTCGGCATCTCTTCTGGTGGAGGGGCACACCACTACTTTTCTATCTCTATATTTCTTGGATTTAGAGCTTCTATAAGAGACATATATTGTTTCAATCAATATATTTACTATTTACATACAATCATAATAAATATTTATAGATCCTTTCATCATATGGTGTTCCATGTTCAAGTTTATGGGTGACTTATGTGCAAATATGCTACTATGGTTAAGCAATCTTAAGACAATGTGTATAAAAATTTCATAACAGCTCCCTGAATCTTGTTAGTAAGTTATTTTTGTTTATTTTGTAGTTTCATGGTCGAATTGGATATTTTTGGGAAGAATTGGGCTAATTACGAAGCGTTTGGGTCAAGTTGAAAAACTATTATTCCAATGTGGGGGAAATCAAACTAATTTCTCACTGGTCTTGAGAGGGTGTCTTTCATACTTCTTTGGAAGTTATATGGAGTATATCAGTGGGTCATATATTTTTATTTGAGTCTATTTGAGTCCATTAAATTTATATTGGGAGAATTCGAGTTGCTCTAGTAGTGTTTGGGAAGAGTTGGAAACCCCATGTTCAGTGTGGCTAAAATTTAACTAGTGTTCCTAGTTTCTTTACCAAATTCCAATTGTATATCAGATCTAATTTGGGACACATATCAGTGGAATATAAACACATTTATGATCTGCACACCTTTAATGGAAATCATAAATACACATACACTCCACTGTCATTGAACGAGAACATCTCATAATCCTTCATAAGCCACTGTTTGGGAAAAAGTTGAAAATAAACATAATTAAAGATGGAACCTTGGAGACAATATTACTAATTTCTAATTGGGCACATTACACTTTGAATATGGAATTTCTTCTTTCTGCATCATAAAATTATTTTGGCGTGCTCTTAGTTATTGGATCCTCAGGTAGACTTACATCTGCAACTTGTGGTTCACTCCGCTCCACTTCTTCATTTGATTGAAGTCAGTCTATGTGCATGCCTTATGTTTTATATTCAGGTGATTATGATTCCATGATATCCTCGACCATGCAATTTTATGATTCTCCATCTTGAGTGGTACTAGAATAACAACTTTTGGAGACCGTGCTTGAAGAAAAAACAAATAATATCATGATGTTTGAATATGCAAGTGGCTTTGATGAAGCTTCACCTTTGGCTCCTTCTTCTTCTTCTTTAATCCAAGAGGTGGAACAACTTGGTTCCTCTATGGATGGTGTGTTTCTCTCAAAATAATCCTCATAAATATTCTGAGGCCAAAATCCATACTTGCAAATATAATAATCTTTGAAGGATATAGTTGTGCATATCTTCTCACCCAAAGCTAGATACTGCTGATAATGGTGAGGCATGTTTTTAATTGCTGCCATCCTCCTTACTAATACATATTCTAGGATATCCATTGGTGGATCAAGCCTTCTGTCATTTTTGTATATTGGTTTACAGAAGAAGTCAGCCTCCTCTCATGACATATGAAAACCTTCATCTATGTAGATTACCTCTTCTTCTTCATACTACTCAAAATATTCTTCAACCACTGAAATGAGCCTCATAGCTGCAACTTGAATATATGATCTACAATATTTATTCAACTGAGAGTTTATGGATCTTGTTCTTGCTACTCACAGGTGCAGAGGACCATGCTCTGATACCACTGTAATTTACCCAACCCCCTATTAGGAACACTAAATCAAATCTACAACTTGGAAACAAAGAAGGTAGGGTTGAAACACTTAACAAGCTGCAAATAAGGTTGACTCAAGATCAATACTTCGACAGTGCACTTTCAGGAGTACATCACGTCTGGGAAGATTTCTTTGGCAGAGCCAAAGCTATCAATGGACATTCCCTAAGGAATTTTGTGGAAAATATGCCACTTTTTGTGTAGTATGGAAGTAATATAACCTTAGGTAATATAAATGGACTTCGCTCATTCTTATATGGACTTAATATGACTTGAAAAGAATGATCTATCAGTAAAAAACTTGACTAGGTGCAAAAGGAGAGACTTGGACTAGTGTTAGGGAAAACTTCCAGATGAATTCGAATGGAATATGGAGCTTCCTATTTTCTATTATAGATGTAAATATGGGATATGATACATCATATTATACTAACAGAACCTTCAGAACAAATATTACTAAAGAATTATCCAAATAGATTCATCCAAACAATAAACTAAGATATTTTTGCTTACTAGGGTGCAAGCAGTGAAACAGAGAATTACAAACATCATCAAATGCTCACAAATTATTCAACAAAACTGATAGATGAAATCAGCTATATGTCCATGAACAACATCAATATTAAATCATAGTTTTATAGCAGCAAATTATATTATATTAGAACCAAAATTACAGAGAGTCCTCCACCCTTAATATTTTAGAATACATAAGAAGAAAGAATATTGAATCTGAGAATTAAAGGAGTAAATTTCACCACTGGATCAGAGCCATGGGTAGTAAATGACCATATTGAATCTCATTAAAGGCACAAGAACAAATGCTACAACTCACAGGGGCACAATTTAACAAATTGCCCTCTTCTCTAACCAAATCACATCACAATCACAAACACTGATGCATCTATCTCTTCGCAATCTCTTGAGACTCGAATACTTCAAGCTATGGGATGGATCAAATATGAAAATAAAACTCTAATGGCTGCACTAACACTGGGAATATGATTGGAACAAGATTTGCAATGGGGCACATCACCCAGTGCTAGCTAGGGGTGCATCTCCCAAGACTCTAAGATGCAAAGCTCTCAAGACACATTATCAAAGTGAAAAAAGATGTCCATTGGGGTGCACCTACTTCTTTTATAAGATTAATTGGTCTCAATATACATTTAATGTGGTCCATCCACCTCAACCAATGTGCCCTCATTGACTAATTTTTTTCCTGTAGCTTTTTCCTTCTTTTTCCTTGCTTTGTTTCCTTTATGCTTTTCTGCTTTTGGAAACATCTTTATTTTCCTAGATCTTCTCTGCTTTCCTAATTTTCTAGTTCTTTCCTTCTTTTTTGATTTCTTCTTCTTTTACGAAGTTTCCTGCTTTTATTATGCTTTCTACTTTTCTGATTTTTTTCCTACTTTTATGTTGCCTTCCATCTTTTTAGTGGATTTATGGATTTTTCTCTGCTTTCTTCTCGTTGCCATTGTGGATGGTAGCTTATAGGTTCCACAATATTTCATATGTTCCCTCCTTGCCACCTAATCATGATCACTCATCACAAAATAAAATAAAATAAAATATTTACATTTTTATGTATCACTCACTTCCTAAAGTTTCAAATTTAATTAAACTATACAATTAATGTCTTCAAAATTAACCCCTACACTTTATTGATTTTTTTCCAAAACCTATAAGGGTTGATAAGGTGGAAGGATCACCATGGATCCCTCAGGGAGGGGACATTACACTTACAATGGCGATATAAAGGGTCCCTCCCCACTAACTGCTTAGATCAAATCTTGCATCCCTTCAAAAAGATCCCAACCGTTGGAGGCATTAGGACATGCATTGGGGATAAAAGGGGAAGTTTTCTACCGACATCCAATATGCAATTGATAATATTGTCAAGACATATCCAGACCATTGAATGCATTGAGAAAATCATTGGGAATAAAAAGATGCTTCCCCCGCCAACGACTCTGATTAAATCATGTTACTTTCTAAGTGAAATATGGATTGTTCATGGTTGAAAATTTTGCGTCGAGCTTGAAGGGAAGACTCCACCGTCAATGGCCAAAATTTGATCTAGCTAATATTGAGAAAATATCCAAGTCCTCCACAACATAAGAACATATGTCCTAATGAAATGGTTTTTCGTTCATGGTCAGTTAGTCTGTTGCATCGTGGTCAGAGAGAGACTCATAGTTCTAGTCAGATGTTGTTAGTGTCATGTTTCATTAGTATAATTGTTCTAACAATCCAAACACTGATCACTCACATGAATTCACAACCACTCTAGGTCATTGGGTTTGCTAACCTTGAAAATATATTCCAATTCAACATCACAACAACTCCTGCAACCTAGTTGTCTCATCCATGTGATCCCTTTTTCACCAATTCCTTGCTCTTACACATATGATTCCCAACCTCGTTACACTTCAGTTATGTAATTTCCATTATTGATATCCTAACCCAATCACCAGATCCCTGACTCATCATTTCAAATATAATCCAATCCATGCAAAAGGACACCCCACCTTCATTCCAAACTTATATATGGATACATATTATGCTTTGCCACCCGTAACTCATGCCATGCTCGCTTTTTGGTTTCCATCCCATGTCTCGTCTTACTATTTCCATGCAAATATTCCTGGAAAATTCTGTGATTATTCCCTTGCTATTGTATGAGATCCTATATCTCATATGAATTGTCTCAGTTCCTTCCATGCATAACACCCTATTGATCGCTCTGAGTCATTATTCCCATTCAATGAACATTTTGACATCCTACTCTTGGCAGGAATTGCAAGACTCATGTTGAATGAACATTTTGAGGAATCACGATGTTCTTTCAACAAGAGTATCCCCTAATGTTCCTTCCACATATCATTTTCTTAGTCCCCTTTCAGCCACAACAACATTTTGTGGGATTTTGAGAGAGTGATCAATTGCAAGCTAGGATGGACCTGCTAAAATTGTTGGTTCATGTGCTCTTACTCCCTCCTAGTTTCTAATTTTCACTGATGCTTGGAAGACTACCTCAGGGAGTTTGGCCTCTTATCAAAATCATATAATATATTATTCCACCTAGAATGGAGTCCTCGGGAATGTAGATTCTAAAGACGAAGCCTCATTCGCCGAGTCTGCTTCTTGCCACACCACAACAAGGAAATATGCAATCCTTCTTCTAGATGTTATTTTGCAACACAACATATGGTAATATTATTTGGTATTGCATGGACAAAAATTGCAAACTGATGTTGTTCAGTACCAAAAATGGTACACCAACATTGTTCATCACTAGATTTGGTGTTTTCACTTGAAGGCACAACAATAGAAGATGTACAAGGATCAGCCATGCAACATAGTGGAATCAATGGCGAGTCAAACCTTGTGGTCAGGGCATGTTGGATCCTTCAATTTGAAGCGACCTGGAAAAGGAAGGAGAAGGTAAAAAGATAAACAAAATAACATAATTCAAAATGCCTCAACTACTCACAAGTGAGTTGTCCATGAACTCAAAGTTGGTAAGGCCGCCATATTAAAGGATTTAAATTAGAAATTTTTTTAAAAAAAGCATATTATTTTGAAGGGCATATCATCATTGAAAAGGAAGAGCATATTTAAAATCAACGAGAAGAAGCACACAAGAGGTTCATTTCTTTTCTCATGAATCGAGAAGCTAAAAGAGTTTGCTAGGATCTACAACATTATCCCTTTCTTTCTCCTTTCATCTTTCTTCATTGTGTTGGATCAAAGAAACTCTACTGTTTAGAAAAATACAATGGAACCATGGACAAGATGAATTAGGCCCCCCCAATGCATACATTGTTGTATTGAAAATAAATATGTTGTGCATTTGAAACTGGGATTGAGGCAATTTTCCATTGGTGTTTGAAGTAAAAGTATATCATGTTATGTTTGAATGTTCTTTGTAATGGATGAAATGTCTTTGTCTATGTACCTAGATCTATGGATCTGAACTTTACTACACTGTGAAGAACCTGCAATAATTAATTAATGAAAACACACGAAATAGCAGAAATAACAGAACTCAGAATCACTTTTATATTGATCGTAGGCCACTTCGAGAGGGAAACCTCCTTTGAGCAAGCTCAATACAAATAACTTCATAGTGCCTTCATTGGTCTCAACACAAACTTATATACTAAGTCTAGGAACCAATACCATGGGTCAATACCATGTGTTAATACAAACCATGGGCCAATACAAAATATGGATCAACAATTACTACAGGACGACTTACAAAGCATATGCGTCCAACAACAATAATACAAACTATGGATCAACAAATACTACGGGACAACTTAAAAACCATATGCATCCAACAACAATATACCAACAAAGTAAGTAGAAGGGTTGGCATGGGTTCCTAACATCCCCTGTCCCTTAGAAAAATCTTTGTCCTCAAAGCTTTAGATGTGGAAATTGATGCAAAATCTGAAGGAGTGGTTCCCCTGTAGCATCCTCGGGTTGCATTCCGGCCCACTGACGCCTTTTGAGTTTCAGGGAGGATTGCTTGGAAGGCTGTAGATGAAGAAGGACCATATCAAGTGCGTGAAAAGTGCGCTCAGAACGGTGTTGATCGGCTTGTTGTTTCAGTCGAATTCTTTCCAAGTGAAGATTGTCCTGCAGAAGAATCTGGTCGCAGTTTCAAAGAACCGAGTCAATTGCTTGAACTGGGGAGATGCTGAGTGTGTATGGAAGAAGAACTGGTGGTGCCTGTCCATAAACTGCTTCACATGGTGTCCTTTTAGATGTGGTATTGTACCACTGGAGCGCTTCTAGGAAATCCATAGAAATAGCTGTCCACATCTGTGTAGGGATGGGCAAGGGTTCGAGCAGTCCCGAAAGGAGTGTCGTTTCACCCTTGTTGGCCTGGAAAGTATCACACTCAACCACCATCTAGTGAATTTTCATTTTCAGTCCCTACCAAAAGAAGTTACATTGTTCCCAGTCATAGGTTTTGAGGAACCCAGAGTGCCCTGCCGATGAAGAAGCATGGAGTTCATAAAAGAGATAGCCCTGTTGAACAGATTGCAACCAATTTGGAACAAGCAGAGAAATAGATGTAAGAGAAACCGGGTCATCAAATTGGCAAGAAGGAGCATCCACCATATTATCCTTACCCTTCTTGTAAGTGATCGCATAGTCATAACCCATGAGTTGGATAACCCATTTCCGGTGTGCTGGTGAGGAGACCCGTTGTTCCAGAAAATGTTCTAGACTCTGGAGATCAGTCTTGATGGAGAAATAATTTCCTAATAGGGATGGCTGCCACTTTTGTAATGCATGCAAAATAGCCATCATTTCCTGTTGAGATGTAGATGCGGATAAATGCTTACCGGAAAGGTCTCTTGAAGGCGGCAAGCCCACTGGTGCAACAAAGACACCTGCATATCTATCCAAGGAAGTAGTGGAGACCGTTGGTGGGTGCATCTGAATGGAATGGAACTGAGCGATGACACCATGTGAATTATGCTTAAGGATCTTTTCCAGGTGATGTGAACTAATGATGCAGAGAGACCCTGGCTGCAAGCCCATAAATTTGTGTTGTGTCCCATTGACTGAAAACTGCATCCAAAGTTCAGTAAAATCCCATAAGATGGGGCCAAGTGTGCGTAACCATTGAACTCCCAAAACCACATCACATTTGCCTAAGGACAAGGAAAACATGTCAGAGCACGGGTTATAATCTTCCAGAGAGATACACACATTGTGACACTTTCCCTTGCAAGGTAAGGTGCCCCCATTGGCAACCATAACTTCAAATTTGGAGCAAGGATGGACAAAACAATCAGCATGTTTAGCGATCCGAGGGTCAATGAAGTTATGAGTGCTACCAGAATCAATGAGTATTGTAAGAGGAAGATTCTTGAAGTAACCCCTGACCCGCATTGTTTGGGGGGTGGTGACGTCGGATAAAGCATGGAGAGATATCTCTGGGTGGTCTTCCTGAGATGGAAAGTCAATAGGCGACTCCTGAATGTCAACCTGATCATCCGGTGTATCTAGAGCCTCTTCACCAACTTCAGAGGCGGGTGGAGAATCCACATCCAAGAGACAGAGCTTTTGTTGAACACATCTATGTCCCTGAGTGAATTTTTCATCACAATTATAACAAAGCCCTTTTTATCTACGTGCCTGCATCTCTGTTTCGGACAATTGCTTGATAGGAGTTGGTCGAGGAGCTGGCGGGATGGGAGGTCGTTGAGAACCCATATTTTGGAAGGGAACAAAAGTGGGTTTGGAGCGTTGTTGGGCAGCAATCTTGTCTTCTGCCAACTTAGCCAACCCCAAGGCTTCCATCATTGTGTTGGGACATAACATTTTGACCTCTGGGCGGATTTCATCCTTAAGACCACTAATAAAAAAACTCCTGTAGAAGTCATCAGACAATCCTTCTGTGCGGTTGGCTAGTTTCTCAAATTCTGTCTGATACTCTCTCACAATGCCAATTTGATGAAGTTTAGTGAGTGCTCCAGTGAAGTCATCAAAAGCACTAGGACCAAATCGTTGCAAAAGGAGTTGGCAAAAGTCTATCCATTTTGGCTCGTCATGAGCCTTGATGTACCAACGGTACTATTGAAGGGATTCCTGTTCCAAATGAAAGGATGCAAGTGGAACTTTGTGGACATCAAAAGTATTATGCAGACTGAAATATTTTTATGCACAATAGATCCATCCAATCGGATTAGTACCATTGAAGCGAGGAAATTCAAGCTTCGGACCACGGAAAGTGCTGGAAGAAGAGAACCCGTTGGCTGCAGAAGATTCTTGTTGTCGATTATTGTTCATGGCTGAATGCTGAAGATGGAGGTTGAGAAATTTTTCATCCAGATCTTGGATTTTGGTTTGGATGGCTGCAAGTGCTTCCTCCATGGTTTTTACTCCTACGCGGGTGACAACCATAACCAGGAGTTTTTTTTTTTTTTTTTTGGGGGGGGGGGGGGGTGATGGATAGAAAAATACAAATAAAATCTTATTTAGTAAAGGGAAATTTGGATTTGGAAAAAAATCGGATGGGTAATTGGGGTTTGAATAGGTTTTGGACACTTTCTGATGGGCAGGGAAGCAAAAAATGGGGATTTTAGAAGCAGGGTGAAAGAATGAGAAAATTTGTCAAAGAGGGACAAAGAAGCAGAAATAGGGAATGAACACAGTGACAAAATTTGGAGGCAAGTGGGTGAGAATTGAAGAAGTTATGGAAAACCCTAAAAATAGACAAATGTGAGATTTCTGGATTTGGGAAGTAGAATTTGGGATAGGATCCTCAGGAATGAAATATGCAGAATGGGATTGCAGGGATGTCCAAGAATTTTCAAGGGAAATGGAGTTAAAATGAGGGAGATATGGCGAAACGTCACGGAAGGGATAAAAAACGACTGGATCTGAAACTGCTTTCAGAATAGATCTGAAACGACTGGATCTGGCACGACTTTCATAATGGATCTGAAATGGCGTGGAATGGATCTGAAACGGCTCGAAATGGATCTGAAACGGCGCGGAAGTGATCACCAACAGTTCAGCTGAAAATAGATATGGACCCCAGGTATGTGCGGATTCCTATCGGTTCAGGGGATTCACTCGGCCACCAATGATGTCTAACGGCTTGCGTATTGGGGCAGTACCCCTCACTCCATGGCTCAGGTAAAACTGATAACCACTTTTCCACAAATGGCATCTCTTGGTTTACCTCACGGGTGGGAACTAGTCAATTAGATAGGGGTCATTGCCTTTTTCGCTGGCAGGTCCTCTCAATGGCCAGCTACTTCGGGGTTCCTGTGGTACTCCTCACAATGAGTTTTAGGGCTTATGCCCAAGTACTTCCCATAGTTAAGTGGATAGGGATTATTCCCAGATCCGAATCTACGACAGATGCGAAAAAAAATTGGGATAAATTTCACCTAGCGAGCCCAAGAAAGTGCTCTAATACCAGATGTGAAGAACCTACAATAATTAATTAATGAAAACACATGAAATAGCAGAAATAACAGAACTCGGGATCACTTTTATATTGATCGCAGGCCATTTTGAGGGGGCAACCTCCTTTGAGCAAGCTCAATACAAATAACTCCACGGTGCCTTCATTGGTCTCAACACAAACTTATATACTAAGTCTAGGCACCAATACCATGGTTCAATACCATGTGTCAATACAAACCATGGGCCAATACAAAATATGGATCAACAATTACTACGGGACGACTTACAAAGCATATGCGTCCAACAACAATAATACAAACTATGGATCAACAAATACTACGGGATGACTTACAAAGCATATGCGTCCAACAACAATATACTAAAAAAGTAAATAGAAGGGTTGGCATGGGTTCCTAACATACACCCATATGATTTTCAGTAGTTTCTTGGATGCATTTTGATAGAAATCCTTCAATGCTTTACTCTTGAATGTGTATAATGATGCTATTTCTTCTTTCAAAAGAATTGGGTTATGATTAAGGTGCCCTGACTGTCCTCATTTTAAATTTTTTTTTCTCCTGAGATTCTTGTTTTCAAAGTATATTTTAAGGTACCTAGGATGACATACTAGGCTTCATTACCTTCCATTTTAAGGGTTCCCTCCCTTGGTCTGAGGACTTGTTCATTGACCTAAAAGTGGTACAGGAATGGTGCTACCTGCACATCCCTCCTTGGAATTTGTATCTTGATTAGAGATCTTGTTTGTAATTTTTAAATTCATAACTGGCATGAAATATCAAATATAACTCAATTCTAGTTAAGGTACAACCTAAAAGACAACACCCCCGATAATTGAGCCTTCATGAAGCCCAAGCATAGCCAACATTTTCACAAACATAGCTTCTAAGGGAGGGTTTGTAACTATATCAACAATATAATCATTTTTCTTACAAGAAACAATATCCAAAACATTTTCTTGTATTAATTATCTCAAGTAATGAGAATGAAGCTCCACGTGATTTATTTGAATATGTGCAACAATATTTTATGGATCCTATATTGCACTTTGATTACCAAAATACACCATGGCCAATGTCTCAATTGAAGAGCCAAATTTTCCTATGAGATGTTGAATCCACATGGATTTTGTGCCATCATGCACTACAATACTTTATTCTACTTCTATGGTTGATAGAGAAACCACCCTCTACTTTTTTACAAGACAAGATAGTGGGTTCAAAGATCATCCAAAACACATAGGAAGATGCCAACTTCATATCCATCCCAATATGAGCCAATGTAATTGAATAACTAGTTCTCTTTATAATTTTAATACTTTATACCAATATGGTAAGTTCCCTTGATACAATGAAAAATTATTTGAGCATATTTAAGGTTAGTTTCTCATAGATACTACATAAACTGAGAAACCACACTAATAATCATATAAGATAGGTCAATATATAATCTGTCATCTATGTTGGTTCTTTCTGGGTGGAAAGATTGGATGAATTGTCTTGTAGGCCCCATTTTAGAGGTAGGTCTTACTTTGTATATTTGGGATCCAGAACCTTTGAAGGCCTATTTGAGGGCTTACATGATTCTTTTTGGGGTCAAAACCTTGAAAACATAGTTCAAATTCCCTCAACATTGTTCTACACTATGAGATATTTCTAAAAACATAAAGGTTACTTCAATCAGAGTTCATATGAGGAAGTTATTCCTCTCGCAAGTTGACCTATTCTATTGACCACCATGGTACCAAGTGGATTACATGCAATCTCTCATTACCTACACATGTGGAGATATTCATTTGTTGACTTTGAAGAACATTCTATAGGGTCCAAAACCCTAACCCTAATCAAAATTTGAGGCACGCAAGGACCCTAAAAAACTAACCCTAGATGGCTATTAGGACATTGTTAAATATTGGACCACTAGGAGAAGAAGGGGGGCCCATTCTTATCGTATTATTGCATTGTTTCATAGCTGAGCAATATCTAGGGAGTGTATATTAGAGCATAATAAAGGAATTAGGATATACTATAGGAACCATACAAGCCACAATGTCTTAGGTAGCTCCATAGAGAGCACCGTTTTCTTTGTATTTGCATTGCATATTAAAGAATAAAAGAGGAAGGCATAGTCCTCACTTTTGGTTGGGTTTTTCCTCATAGTAGGTTTTCCCAAGGCATATCTTGTGTTATTTGTGTGAATGTGTTATTTTTCTCTATCTATTTTCCTTTTTGTTTCTGACTATTTTAGTATTCTATGAGATTAATCTAACAACAATGAATCTTAAATATTTGTAAACAATGCATAATTAACCATTTGCATAAAGTTGTAAATTCTATTGTGATGAATTGTTCCAGTGGAATATCCATAATAGTTTAAAAATCAAACAACAAAGGAAATATCAGGTCAATTATGAGTTAAATAAATAAGGTTACTAACAAGCTATTGATAGAGTGTAGCCTATCATGCTCCTTGGTTGGCTTCACTCCTTATTGATAAGGAGTAGCCTAGAGTTTTCAATATTTCATTTTGAACTTCTATAAAATATTCAACACATATTTAGGTTGATAAATAAGATAATATCATCCATTTGTAAGACTTGGATGGAGAAAATTAAATGCACTATACCAAGGTTAGTCATCTCAAATGTATCTCCTAACTATTTCTTCAAACACAAAATTAAATTAACATTACTTCCACTAACGAATAGGGCATACACATACAAGACAACAATTAATGTTTCATCATTTGCATGTAATACATATATAATGTGATATGATTCATAGCATTTGAAATTGATATTGAATCAAAGTGGTCAGACTTCTCATACATTGTCCTGGGGTGACTTTCAAACCATACAAGGATTTATTCAGTTGGTACAAAATACTACCATCCTTATCAAAACTAAGGGGTTTCCTCCATATAAATCCCTTAAGTGATATAACCACATATAAAATAAATTTTGACATCCATATGATGTAACTCACATCCAAGGTGAGAAACACGTGAATGAATCATTTGAACAAATTTCATCTTTGAAACCGATGCAAAGATGAAATTTGTAGTTTTTTTATATGGAAGATCGATTATAGGTTGATTCAGTCAGATAAGTTGGATAGTTCGTCAATGGCCCAATGAAGTAGTTAGTCAATCCAGAATTCCCTAGAATGTTTGAAGGAGCAATATTCAACAATCTAGAAGAGAAATTCAACAGCATGATACCGATGGTATTTCCATCAAAGATAACATCCCTTTGGTATATAATCTCATGTTTGATAGGGTCAAATATTCTATATATCTTCCAGTATTTAGAGTGCCCCATCATGACACAAGCATGAACCTTCACATCTAATTTCTTCCATTTGTCATTTAAAATATGAACCAAGATATGCATCCAAATGTTCTAATATGTTTTATTAAGGGTTTCATTTTTCTCCACTTTTAGACTAGAGTCACATCCCATATAACTCTAGTTGGAATCATATTTAACAAGTAATTTGAGCATTAAATATATTCTATCCAAAACTTCGTCAATAGACCTTTGGCCTAAAGGAAACATCCTACCACTGGACTAAATTTTGACTCTTTCTTTCACTAATGTCATTATATTAAGTTGTGTAAGGTATAGATATATACCAATATATACCATTCCATGACAAGTATTTTTCATAATCCTTCCTCACATATTCTTCTCCATTTTCAGATCTTAAACATTTCACAATTCAAATGCATTGATTTTCAGCAAATTCCTTGAATTCCTTGAACTTTTTAGAGGAATGAATCTTATTGTTCAATAAATACACCCAAGTGCACTTGGAAAAGTCATCAATGAAGGTAAACACATACCTTTCATCAGCTAGTGACATTTTTTCATGGAACATGGATCATTGTGGGAAAGTTCTAGTTGAGTCTTTTCTCTCTAATCTTTCTCTAATCATTGTGGGAAAGTTCTAGTTGAGTCTTTCCAAGATACATCCTTCGCATACTCCTTCAAGGGGAATTGTTGTAGGTAGTGCAATACCAATATGTGTTTGATATTCAATTTCAAGCTTTGAAATTTTAGATTTCCATGTCGTTCATGCCACAATTTACTTTGGTCATCAATGTGAGGTATTAGTGCAAACCATCCTAGGCCTTTCTTGGGAATGCAAAAAAAATTATAAAGTTGATCCTTTAGATCAAGAAAACCTTTGGTGACAACAAAAAAATTGTTGTGCATATCCTTCACAACAAACCAATCTAGAAAAACTCTTATTTATTGTCGATCTAGGTTTGTTACGGTAGTGACAATAAATTTGCACTTGGACTATGTACAAGATATTGATAACACCATTTTGAAATTCAATATTCCCGCAACCAGTAATAGTAAGTGCATAATTTTTTGCTACAAAGATTTATTTTTGTATATATTCATTTAATGAAGAAAATAGAGAATCATCTTTAGCCATGTGATGCGTGCAACCAAAGGTGACCATTCATTCACTATAAGTATGAGTGTACAAGGCCTAAGAGGAACTAAAATAAAATGTGTAGTTATCTACTTTACAATCTGAAGTATGGTTCTGCAAGTTGATCTATATTCCAATCAACACATCTCTTCCAAATTTCTTCACTTTCTCCTCTAGGTCCTTGGTTTTCAACCAATTATCCTTCTGCACATGTCCTAAAACTTGCAACAACGACATGTCTTATTATTTCTACATTTCTTAGTTAAATTCTAATATTCACCATGCTTATCTTTTTTAGTCTAGTCAATACAGTCGCATTCCTTCTCCTATTCACCTCTTTCTTTATAATCCTATTGAACTTTTCCATTTAGTAAATGGGTCTATTGCTTGACAAATTTTTTCCCTTTATCAATCATTTTTCATGTGACTGAATCAATAAACCATAGAAAAAATCAAATATATAACCCTTTCTATCATATTTTCTAGATCTCTAACTAGCAAAACATTTCAAACAAAACACATCATATGGTGTATTTAGATTCATCAATATTAGTTCTATAAGTTGACTATATTTCTTGCAAAAATCCATCTACATTCACCCAATTTCAACTAAAATTCCTTTACACAAGCCATATAGCCTTCAATTCTTTTAAAATAGAGAGGATCCATAGACTAGGTCAACTCTTTATCAATCTACATAACTTGGATTTCACTGATTTTATCATACATTGTCTTCAACTTTTTCCATACAACATTTGGGTAGTTAATCCCACTTGTAACTTAGTAAGACAATATCCCTAGAGATGTTGGTCATTATGACTCTGGAATCCTCATCGTTATCCCCATTGAGGAGTAATTATAGTTGGTCATCCTTTGGATTTGGATCTATGGCTTTTGTAAAATACCATAATCCTTTAATCTTCATCAAGGTTTCCATATACTTCACCCAAATTCCACAATTATGTCCAATCGTAACCATTAGCTCTAGCTTGGAACTCATGATGATGATCAACTGATCTAATCCCAAATTCAGTTTGCAACTCAAAATCTTGAGTCAATCTACCATATAGATCTCTCTCATGAGGGGCACTTACAACCACAACCTCCACAAGGATTATATACAATAGGGTATACCTCTAATCACTATCTCTAACACCATGTTAGACAATTAGAGGATTAGGTAGAATATAGAGCTAGTATCCAAGAGATAGTGATATGGTGTCTAAAGACACCATCACAACACTTAAGCAAAACCAAGCATATATCATCATAGATATCAAATATTGACCATACACACTTGTTCACTTGTTTTTTCTATATAAATCCATAGGGCCATCTTATATAGAACAAGGTGTAACCAACTCCCTTGAAGTGAGGAAAACAAGGTCCACATATATTGGTGAGAGCACATAATAAAGTCCTTGTTTTTTTCTTTGTTCTACACACCAATCAACCATTTTATTCTGATTTCCTAAACAATCTAAGCTTAGTCGACCATCTTGTTGAACACATAGTTGACCCATAAGTAGAATCTCCTAATGATGCTTCAATGTTGACAAATTATCTCTAGAAGATCCAAGTGTGTGATGAACTTGCAAATCCCATTGTTCAAACACTAGGGGTTAAGTGTAGGTTTACAATAATCCACAACAAACTTCTTGAATAGTTATGATACATACTTATATTGGGAAATAAATATTCTCCTATCATTTTGTATTACTTCAACTTCAAGATAGTATTGAAGTAACCCAAAATCAATCATTTCAAAACTTTTCTTAATCTCTTTCTTTTCCTGAAAAATATATCATCATTGTTCCTCATTGCAAACAAATAATGAACTTACATCACAAAAATGACTAAGTTATTTCCTTGAAGTTGGACATAGAAAGTATCATTTGATTCACTCCTAAAATACAACTTTCGATGGAAGATATGCATCCAATTTAAATACCAACTCTAGGAGATTATTTTGACCCATGTAATGTCTTAAACAATTTTCACACTTTGTTTTCTTGTCTTGAAATTTCAAAACTTGGAGGTTGAGTCATATATACTTCCTCATGTACATCACCATTGAGAAATCCAATTTTTTTTTTTGGTAAGCTAGTACCCATAGAGTTTTCAAACCAACAACCTAACACAAGGAGTGCCTTAATAGTACACCCAGTCATTGTATATTCTATGCCCCATGGGATCCCATTGAGAAATCCATTTTTGGTTGATTCCATGAAGATGGATAACTATTTTTGGCCAAATATGATGATGAATACATAAATTTTACCCATGTATTAAATAGAAGCCCTCAAAACTCATATTTGCCACATGAATTTTGACATGCGGTTAAAAAACGAAATGTAGAGAATTATGTTGGCTTTCCAATGATATTTTTTTTTGAAATATACCAATATCATTTATCGTGTCAAATTTTCATTTAATGAAACGTGTGTACTTAAAAATTTGAAGAGCAATTTGAAGAGGAAGTCTTGAAGATGTGATCTATTCTTCTTGGATGGAAATTTCACTACCGGGAAGATTCTTTTATGGTTTATTTTGAGATGTGATCTCGGAAGATTTTCTAAGGGTTCTTCTCTAGATGAGGCTCATGTAGAAGGTGATCATGCCATATTTTGGAATTGGTTTGAAGACGATCTTATAAAATATTGTGGATTAGATATGAGGTAGTATCAGAGGCATATTTGAAGTTGATTATGGAGTAGATCTGAGGAGGGTTATGAATTAGATTTGAATCTAATTATGAGGCAGTACTTGAGGTGATTGTGTCAATACTCTTGTATCTAATTATTCAGTAGGTTCGTGCCTACGTATTACTCATTTGGTGCTTAGTGGAGGAGATTGGTGTCTCCAGTAAGATGTCGGTGCCTACATATCATTGAGTTGGTGCTCAATTAAGAAGATTGGTGCCTCTAGTAGGTTGGTTCCTACGTATTGTTGATTTGGTTCTCATTTGATAGGATTGGTATCTCCAATAAGTTTTCACTTACAAACTTTGTAACAGTAGATTGGTTCCTACTTGAATATATAAAGAATTATTTTGTGGTTTTCTCCCAAAAGGGTTTCCACGTTAAATTACGTGTATTGGGATTTGCGTTTATGTGTATTCATTGTTTCAAATTAAATTAATGATTGATAAATGTTTAAAGTAAGAAAAAATATAGTATATTGATTCACCCCCCCTCTCAGTATAAGAATAAGTTAAACAATTGGTACCAGAGCAAGTTTATTCAGAAATAGTTTAACTATTGGATGGAATATATTGAGAGCACACACGGAAATCAAAACCAAGATTGATGAAGATAGAGAGAAGAAAAGGGATCGGGCAATTTCAAAGATAAACTACCCTTTTGTCTTAGTTGTGGTAAAATAAGACATTTTGCTACCAAGTGCCCATATGTAGGAAATAAATATAGTGATGATGATAAATAAGATAATAACAATGAGAAAGGTATCTTCTTGGACAAGCTTCCTTTGTTTTATGTATCAAACTATGCATTTTGGAGCATAGAAATGATAACCCTTAGATTAGATGTTTGTGATTCAGTCATAATAGGTTATGCAACTCCAACCACTCCTTCAATGGATGCAACTGAGATAAATTTAAGTGAAACCAATGCAAAATCAATGAATGGAATCATGTGTGGCCCATCAAACTTTGATTTTGACAAGGTAATGGAGTCTACATCAGCTAAAGAGATGTAGGACAAGCTACAAAATATTTATGGAGAAATGGATACAAAGTATATTGATGAAGAAGATGAAGATAATCATAAAGAAAAGTTAGATTTAGAAGAATAAGATATTGATGAATAAAATGAAGACAAATAGAAAGAAAAATCAGATTCATAAGAAGAATAAATTGATGGAGCGGTGAATCTTGAAGATGAACTCACGTGTGCCTTAGAAGAAATAAATAAGCTAAGGAAAAAGAATAGAAATAAGAGGAAACAACTACAGAAATATGGAAACAAGGTTTATAATCTTGATGAAATAGAGAGGAAAATATTCATCTTGAATACTCACCTAGAAGAGTAAAAAAGGATAGAAGAAGTAGTGAGAAGTTAGTTCAAGGAAAATGAAGAAATACGTGAGAAGCTAGAGTTTGAAATTGTCTCATTAAGAAGGGAATTGGATAAGTCAAATGCTCAATTACATGAAAGATTGAAGAGTATTGAAATCTTGAACGAGATTCTCAATTGCCAAAGGTCGCCATTCATCAAAATAGGTCTTTGGTATGATGAGAATTAGAATATGCCTCGAGAAGATGCAAGCAAGGAAATGAAGAAAAGCCTAAAACTATGTGTTGACGCGAGAGTTATGCATCGGAGTCAACTAGGAAGAATTGGCCCGATCCGAAGGTGTCAAGATTACCTTAAGTCATTTAAGTGGCCATCCTTGACGGGTTTCACCGCTCCATTAATCGATTTATTTTATCATATTCTAAACTATTTAACTAGACCAATATAACTAGTTTAAAAATAAAATAAAAAATATAACTAAAAAAAGATAAATACTAATCTAATGTTAATTAAGTCAAATAATAAATGTGTACAAAAATATTCATAAAATATACAAAGTTACAATAACACTTCTCGGTAAAGTCCCAAGAATGACCTAAGATGTTGCAGCAGAAAATGGCTACGGATCCTATGCTAAAACCTATCTTGCAGGAGCTAAACAATAAAATTAATTAATTTAACTTGCATTTTAATTTGCAATCATTAACAATATGAAAAACCTTTCGTACATTAAACATTATAAATTTAAACATGTTTAAAGTTTGTTCAAAACCAGAGAAACAAAGTTGTTGAAGTCTGTTGCGCTCCCAAAATTTTAATCTGCAAACAAAATCAATGGAGTGGTTAACTTTTCGACGAGCTTATAATTGGTGGTTTCCTCCTTTTATTAAACCATTAATTTCTTTCAAATAACATGGTGGCGTTTGCAGACTTCTTCAACAATTATCTGTTCACAAGGTCCAGTTTATTATGGCTGGAACTTCATGGCAGTTGACAATGAATTAAATTCTTTTTTACTTAAATAATGTAGACATGCCAGGCACAACCCATACATTAAACATTTTGTTAAAACAATTATCGTAAATCAACGTGGCCATTTTAAACTTTAGCTGGCAATGAAGTAAACGACTCATAAATTGAGATCTTGTTAATAAAATTGTTTGCAAATGAAAACATGGAAATCTTTAATTATGATTTCATAATTTGAAAATTGGATATACCATTCAAATGCTACCAAACTATGAATATTAAAAATATTACATCGGGCGTCATCCATGATATATAAAATGTTTGTTGGCAAAGTAAATTATGTCAACAAGCAGATAAATGATGCAGATATTTTAAAAATCTTTATAAAAGAATGTTTTGTGCATCGACATTTTAATGTGAATTTAAAACTTTTTGAAATATGAAAATTTACAACGATAAAGAAAATATGAAGCACATATCCCATTATTTTCGTTTTGCCATATGTCAAAATCCACCCACTTATAAATAATGATAAAGCTTTGGCCATGAGTTTTGATTTAATTGTTTTATTTGATTGATGACTTTCAAAAGTATTTAATTAATAATAAAAGAATTTAATATATATATATATATATATATTTAATTTCTTTTATTAATAACTCCAAATTGATTTGTTAGGTCAAAGAACTTTACATGGTTTTAGTTTTTTTTTTTCAAATATTATAAAGAAAATATGAACAAGATATATTTTCTTAATAAAAACGTAATGTTTATAAAATTCCATATTTTATTCAAAATAAATTAAAAAAAAAACTCAAAGCTTACTTTAATTCTTTTGCATACCAAATATTTAAAAATTAAGTGTTTAATTGGTCAATGTTGATCTGGCCAAAGCTCAAAATTTTGAGTCATGCAATAATGACCAATTCTTAATGAAATTCTCGAAACACCATGTTAATCAAACTTAAGGAAAATCAAGGCATGGAATTGACTTGTATAATCTGAACATGGATGTGTCAATGACCAAATTGCCACTTCACAAAAACAAAAGCATAAACCCTAAATCACTCACATCAAAATAAAAAGAGAGAAAATACTATTGGACACAATGTTCACACTGAGAGGGGGGTGAATCAATGTGAAGGCAATGTGAAGGAAATTAAAAATCCTTTTCAACTTCTACTATTCAATCAAAGATTCATCAATGTATCATACTACCATTTTCATCATTATTTCATAATATCTTCCATCAACTAATTAATCATGGATCATAAGCATGTTATCAACTAAATCATTAAGCCATAACAAGCACCACAACACAAGAGAACACAACACAATATAATCTTTGTAATCTTTTTATATTTGATTGGATCGGCTACAACCGTTAGGGGAAATCAACACCAACTCCTATGCCAAGGCCCAGCTTGGTTTTCATAGACCCAGCTAAGAAGGGTTGAGGTATCCAAACCTCAGATGCAAGACTATCTTGCATTTACAATTCAATTCACTGTCTCAACCAACCTCATACTTATCACTGTCAAGTACAATCACTTTCACATCAACAACAACTTGTCTCTGCCCTATCACATTAACCAATCTGTCATACAATCAACATATTAATATCAACAGCCGGTCCCTGCCTTATCACATTCACATATCATTTCATTTTGATGTAGGAGTCACTGTCATTACTGCATCAACCACTATATATTTCTTCAATCATAAATCTGGGATCTTAATGTCTTCTAGTTGTCAACTGTCAACACAATTATCTCATATACTTTTTTTGTTGGCATTCATACCATCATACTATTCATGAACATATCATTCAATTGTCCATCACATTGTCATTTCTGCTGCCCTAGGACATCACTCTCTCCATACATCATTATCCAACATTTTATCATTCAGTCCACTTCATGTGATAAGTCTGATTTATCATTGGCTGGCTGTCTATGTCAAGCTTCTTCAATTCTGTCTAGGATTACTCAGATCTGAATTCATCATGCCCATAAATGTCAAAAGATAAAAAGATCTTCAATCTTTTACTTCTCCTCAAATCTGTTGTTGCTTATCTTCATGCCCAGAAATATCAAATGCAAAAAGGTAAATTCATTGAAGCTCCTCGGATCTGCTGCTACCCAAATATCTCAGACCATCTGCTGATGCCCAAAATTCTCAGAGCTCTTCTAAACCCCGAAGATCAGAGCTCATACTCCTACTTCTTCACTTTCAATCCTTTTAAAATAAAAACTTTGTCTTGTATTTATACTTTTCTTCCTCCATAAAATCAGAAAGGCCAACATGTCTTTTTATTCTTATTTTATTATTCAAATGATTAAATAAATCAAAAATTATTTATTTAATATGGCCAATCCTTTAATCAAGGAAATAACCAACTGTGCCATGTCATTTTCATTTTTAACCTTAAATAGTGGCTATTCTTTACCCACATGATTTTGTGCCACATCATTTGTTGCCTTCCAGGATATTTATTTTTAAAATCAAACATACATATATATATATATATATAACTTTCTTTGCCACATCATCAATACTTCAAATCTTCATATGACCCCTACTCCTTCATATTCCCGCAAGGGACTCTTTAATTATGCCTACAACAAACTTTTAGGATGCCCGCAAGAGGGTTTGAAGATGCTCGCAGGGGCTCCATACAAATGCCATGTCATCCCTGTCTCCCATGTCCTTGTATCCATTCTTTCCTAATCACCTTTGCCATGTCATGTCTTTACCACTTGTCATGCTTCTTTGTCCTTGCCCTTTTTCCATGTCATCCATGCTTGCTTGCTTTCCACTTGTCTTTGTCTTGTCTTCATTCTTTGTCATCTTTTGCTTCCCACTTGTCTTTGTCTTTCCTTCATTCTTTGTCATCTTTCTTTATCAAGTCATCAATCCTTTTGTCCATGTCAAGTCATAGTCATCTACCATGTCTTCTTTTCATCAATCCATGTCATTTTATTGACATTTTTCTTTGACATCATGTTTTCCATGTCATCATCAAGTCCTTTGTCAGTAATCCTCTTGGCCTTTGTCACATGTCATCATCAACTCTTTTGTCATTAATCCTCTTGGCCTTTTTCATTATTGTGTTGTCATCAATGAAAATCTTGGCCATCAATCTCCCCCTTTGTCATTGATGGAAACCTCCTCAAACTTCTCTCTCCCTTTGACATTAATGAAAAAGGGCCAAATACTTAGTCATCAAAAGCTTCACAATGCCCAAATTTTTTTATTCTTGATATCTTCATGAAATCACAGGCTTCTTGATTTTCTAAGCAAGTCTCCCCCTTTGGCTGAGCTGAATGTGTTTCTTTGAGTTCATCCTTGTACCTTTCCATCTTCAATTATTCAAAACAAATGTTGAGAAGTAAACAACATTATCATATTCAGAACTATCATTAACAGAAGAGTTCTTTCCTTCACTTACATATGAATATTGTTCCTGCTTTTCTTCTTGCTTCTCATCCTCAGAGCTATTGACTTTTGTTTCTTGATTTTCCTTTTCAATGTCTTGTCTTCCCTTTTGGCATTCATCCTCCAATTTGAACCATAGGTCTTTTTATGAAGTGTATTCCCCTATACCTTCTTTGACTGAACCTGGAAGTCCATCCATGAAAAACTTCAAGGCTGTTGTATTATCCTTCTTTGACTGAACCTGGAAGTCCATCCATGAAAAACTCTGTCCATACATCATTATTCAACATTTTATCATTCAGCCCACTTCATGTCTTAAGTCTGATTTATCATTGGTTGCTTGTCTATGTCAAGCTTCTTCAATTTTGTCTAGGATTACTCAGATCCAAATTCATCATGCACAAAAATGTCAAAAGATAAAAAGATCTTCAATCTTTTACTTCTCCTCAAATTTGTTGCTGCTTATCTTCATGTCCAGAAATATCAAATGTAAAAAGATAAATTCATTGAAGATCCTCGGATCTGCTGCTACCCAAATATATCAGACCATCTGCTGCTACCTGAAATTCTCAGAGCTCTTCTAACCCCCGAAGATCAGAGCTCATACTCCTACTTCTTCACGTTCAATCCTTTTAAAATAAAAACTTTGTCTTCTATTTATACTTTTCTTCCTCCATAAAATCAGAAAGGCCAACATGTCTTTTTATTTTTATTTTATTATTGAAATGATTAAATAAATCAAAAATGATTTATTCAATATGGTCAATCCTTTAATCAAGGAAATAACCAACCGTGCCATGTCATTTTCATTTTTAACCTTAAATAGTGGCTATTCTTTACCCACATGATTTTATGCCACATTATTTATTGCCTTCCGGGATATTTATTTATATATTTAACTTTCTTTGCCACCTCATCAATACTTCAAATCTTCATATGACCCCTACTCCTTCATATTCCCACAAGGGCTTCACAAAATGCCCGCACATCTCATAAAAAATGCCCACAAGGGCACTAATTATGCCCGCATGAACCTTATGAAAAATTCTCGCAAGGACATAAAAAATGCCCACATGGGCCAGTTGTGTTATGCCCGCAGGGGCTGTTTGATATGCCCGCAAGTGTCTCCAGGAATTCCCGCAAGGGGGCCTTATCATATGCCCGCAAGGGACTCTTTAATTATTCCCGCAACAGACTTTTAGGATGCTCGCAAGAGGGTTTGAAGATGCCTGCAGGGGATCCATACAAATGCTATGTCATCCATGTCTCCCATGTCCTTGTATCCATACTTTCCTAATCACCTTTTCCATGTCATATCTTTACCACTTGTCATGCTTCTTTGTCCTCGTACTTTTTCCATGTCATCCATGCTTGCTTGCTTGCTTGCCACTTGTTTTTGTCTTGTCTTCATTCTTTGTCATCTTTTGCTTTCCACTTGTCTTCATTCTTTGTCATCTTTCTTTATCAAGTCATCAATCCTTTTGTCCATGTCAAGTCATAATCATCTACCATGTCTTCTTTTCATCAATCCATGTCATTTTATTGACCTTTTGCTTTGACATCATGTTTTCCATGTCATCATCAAGTCCTTTGTCATTAATCCTCTTGGCCTTTGTCACATGTCATCATCAAGTCCTTTGTCATTAATCCTCTTGGCCTTTTTCATTAATGTGTAGTCATCAATGAAAATCTTGGCCATCAATCTCCCCCTGTGTCATTAATGGAAACCTCCTCAAACTTCTCTCCCCCTTTGACATTAATGACAAAGGTCCAAATACTTAGTCATCAAAAGCTTCACAATGCCCAAAAAAATTTATTCTTGATATCTTCGTGAAATCACAGGCTTCTGATTTTCTAAGCAAGTCTCCCCCTTTGGTTGAGTTGAATGTGTTTCTTTGAGTTCATCCTTCTACCTTGACATCTTCAATTATTCACCAAAAATGTTGAGAAGTATACATACTCCACCTTTGTCTTAGCTCACCATGAATTTTTTGTTGTTATTCATGCCAAATTGCCCCCCCTGAGCTCGTGTCCTATGCTGCTGCAAATTATTTTCTGAACTTCAAACTTTATCAATTACTGGTGCTTCTGATCTTCTCAAACAGATGCTCCAAAAGTTGAGCTCGAGATGATCATCAATCTGTTCTTTATTTACTGTTCTTAATTAAACTTCATGAAATCAAGTCGAGATGATTTCTCCTTCTTCTTATCCCTATCATATAGGCTTTGATCTTAAATAATCTTCATCTGATTGTTTCTACAATCAACTGTGGTTCCCAAAAAGTCTTGTGAATTGTTTTGATATCTTCATTGCTGCTGAGTGTACAACAAAATTTTTAACTTGTAGCTTCCTTCATCAATTGATACAAATTGATATTCAAATGGATTTTACATACTCCCCCTGATATCTTGCACATTGTTGTGGCTGTCAAGCTTCCCAAAGGAATTTTGTAACATTTCCATGCTTCTTACTTTGCCAAATCTGATATGTTCTCTGTGTATCAATTCTGAAGTTGTCTCTCCAATTCTGTTATAGCATGCTGATCTGATGTTTTTTCTTCAAATATTATACATCTTGTCACTCAATCAAATCTATCCTTTAATCTTCATTTTGCTATGACACTTGATTTCAGATCCTCAGGCTTTATTGTAGATTTTTTTCTATGTCTTCAACAGGGCTTGAAGAAATCCAAAATCAGAGATGAAGTCTTGTACTACTTCAACATGAAAATACTGCCAGTTCTTCATATATGACGATAACAAATTCAATCATGTTCATCAAATTTTTGTTGTCAAATTGCTCCCCCTATCGGATATGTTGTTGTAGTTGTTTGATTGTCTCTTAACCTTGAACCTCTTCTATTCATTCAACTTTATCCTACAACAATTTATCTTTTTTAAAATTTTGTAGTTGTCTGAGATATGAGGTCTACCACGTTATGTGGAGACATACTTCCCGAATTCTAAGGTTATCCTGGGATTTGATCGCATGCTTTTGAATATGGATTTTTGAAGATGCTACTGTGTCGAAATTCTGTTGCTTGTTATTCTGCTGCTGCCTTCACTTTATTTTCTCATACAATCAGATACCAACAACAAGTATTTCTTTCCAATAATGTCCAAAACTAAATGCATCAGCAGTCATCTAGTAAATTCATAAAAGGTAAGCATGCATGAAGTACAATACTTCAAAAATATCACCATGTTGCTTTGTTTACCAACCATGCTCCCCCCGTCAACATGCCACGATCCTTGGACCTGTTATTATGCTTGGAGTAGCCATCATTTACCATTTGAGTTCATCCTCCAATAATGAACTCATGGTGTACTTAAAGTCTTTAAAAGACTTCAAGTATGGCTTGCAATATGGAAACCATCTACCTGCTATGGTCAACCTCATTTAGATTTGACAAAATATTTTTCTTCACCCATATCTGAGAAAGTCCTTGGCTGTGATTATTAGTCTTTTGGTCTTCAATTCTTTTTGCATTATTATCCTTCCAAGATTCACTGGTTCTTCTTGTTGATGTGTATGAAGGACTCCTCCTTGGTTGAATCCTTTGACTTGCACATTCTTGAGATTTGTGACCAAAACCACTACATGTGTAGCACCTCAATGTGTGACAGTTAGCAGCAAGATGTCCAATTCGGTCACATGTCCAGCATCTAATCTTGCCATTGTGTCTTCCACCACTTCTTATACAATCTATAGCCTTATGACCAAAGTTAGAACAAGAAAAACAGTAGCCATTAAATCCATTTTCATACCTGGGACTTTGATTCCATCTTGGAGTTTCCTCTCTTCTGAAAAATTTGCTTGGAGGGATAGAACTATCTCCTTGTTTCATTATTAAACTTCCAATGTCTTTGTTGTCATGTGCAAGTGCATGGGGAGTAGCTTTGAATGATGATGGACCTACTTCTCGAGTCTTGGGAGACCAAGTGTCATGTTCTTCTTTCTTCTTGAACCCAAGACCAGATGTGTCAAAATGAGACCTTTGACATTTCAGTATTTCATTCAAGATATCTTAACTTTTGTTGAACTTCACATGTGCATTTAACTTCTCAATCTTCTTTCTAAGATCAACAACTTCCATCTCAAGCTTCTGATTTGTCTTCTCTTTTTCTTCCAGCTGAAGTTTCATGACTTCTTCTATTCTTTTGGCTTCCTCCAATTGAATCTTTAACTCAATATTTGTCTTTCTTGTCTCTTTAGAATGTTCACCTGCCTCTTCTCTTTCTTTTGATAATTCAGTCTTCAAACTTCTGACTTCATCATTTTGATCTTCTAGCTCACCTTGTAAATCTTTGTTCTTGAGTTTCACTTTCATGAGCAAATCCTTTGTCACCTTTTGGTAATTGTCAAATGACCCCAAAATCATTTTCCTAAGCCTTGGATTGAATTTTTCTCAACATCCAATAGGGAACATGCAAATGCCTTCTCAACTTTTAACAAATATTCCTTTTAATCCTCTGTAAATAGAGCTTCAACATTATCATATTCAGAACTATCACTAACAAAAGAGTTCTTTCCTTCACTTACATCTGAAGCTTGTTCCTGTTTTTCTTCTTGCTTCTCATCCTCAGAGGTATTGACTTTTGTTTCCTGATTTTCATTTTCAATGTCTTGTCTTCCCTTTTGGTATTCATCCTCCAATTTGAACCATAGGTATTTTTATGAAGTGTATTCCCCTATACCTTCGTTGACTGAACCAGAAGTCCATCCAAGAGAAACTTCAAGGATGTTGTATTATCCGTCTTTGCTTCTTTCTGTGCTGCAGCTTTACCCTTCTTGTTTGATAGAATGGGTGGATTGATCACAATCTACTAAACTCCAAAATTATTCAAGTAGGATTTCATCTTGCTCCTCCAACCAAAATAATCTTTCACATCAAACATAGGTACATCATTGATGAATTCTTCTTTTGGATCCATAATTGTGTCCACGGATATCCTTCAAGCTTGCAAGCTAATGGTGAAGGCCTGCTCTGATACCAATTGTTGGATACAATGTTCACACTGAGAGGGAGGTGAATCAGTGTGAAGGAAATTTCAAATCCTTTTCAACTTCTACTATTCAATCAAAGATTCATCAATGTATCATACTACCATTTTCATCATTATTTCATAATCTTCCATCAACTAATTAATCATGGATCATAAGCATGTTATCAACTAAATCATTAATCCATGACAAGCACCACAACACAAGAGAACACAACACAATATAATATTTGTAATCTTTTTATATTTGATTGTATCATCTACAACCGTTAGGGTAAATCAGTACCAACTGAAAAGAAGAGCACCAACTCCTATGCCAAGGCCAAGCCTGGTTTTTTTAGACCTAGATAAGAAGGGTTGAGGTATCCAAACCTCATATGCAAGACTATATTGCATTTACAATTCAATTCATTGTCTCAACCAACCTCATACTTATCACTGTCAATTAAAATCACTTTCGCATCAACAACAACTTGTCTCTTCCCTGTCACATTAACCAATATGTCATACAATCAACATATTAATATCAACATCCTGTCCCTACCTTATCACATTCACATATCATTTCATTTTGAAGTAGGAGTCACTATCATTACTGCATCAACCACTATCTATTTCTTCAATCATAAATATGGGATCTTAATGTCTTCAAGTTGTCAACTGTCAACACATTTATCTCATATACTTTTTTTGTTGGCATTCATACCATCATAATATTCATGAACATACCATTCAACTATCCATCACATTGTCATTTATGCTGCCCTAGGACATCACTCTATCCATACATCATTATTCAGCATTTTATCAGTCAATCCACTTCATGTCATAAGTCTGATTTATCATTGGTTTCTTGTCTATGTCAAGCTTCTTCAATTCTATCTAGGATTACTCAGATCTAAATTCATCATGCCCAGAAATGTCAAAAGATAAAAAGATCTTCAATCTTTTACTTATCCTCAAATTTGTTGTTGCTTATCGTCATGCCCAGAAATATCAAATGTAAAAGGGTAAATTCATTGAAGCTCCTCGGATCTACTGCTACCCAAATATCTTAGACCGTCTACTGCTTCCCAGAATTCTCAGAGCTCTTCTAACCACCGAAGATCAGAGCTCATACTCCTACTTCTTCACGTTCAATCCTTTTAAAATAAAAACTTTGTCTTCTATTTATACTTTTCTTCCTCCATAAAATTAGCAAGGTCAACATGTTTTTTTTATTTTTATTTTATTATTCAAATGATTAAATAAATCAAAAATGATTTATTTAATATGGCCAATCCTTTTGTTACAGCGTAATTTTCCACCTTGTGAGTATCAGCATTGATTGGCCTTCAGGATCCATTTCATTGACTCAGATCCATCATTTCGTCCTCCAGGAACACATTTTCCCTATGTTTGTTCATGTACACGAGCTGTTCCACTATAGCCCACGTACACGCAGGCTGTTCTACTATAGCCCGTGGGTACCAAGTAAAATGGTAAAAATCATTAGAAAATTACTTTTTACTCCCAAAAAGCGGTCTTAGGGTGACCTTTGGCCCTCCATATGCCTCGAAACACCTCGATGTGTCCTTTCACTTACCTTTGGAAGGCTATATATTGAGCTCTTATGGCATGTGGAAGGGAGGAGAAAGAGAGAGCAAGATAACTCTAGTGGATTTTTTCCATGACTTGTGCCTCCACCACTTCAATCCTCCATACTATGGAAAACTCAAACTATGAAAAGGAGTTTGGGAGGTAAACATAAGAATTTCACAACAACAAGGATCAATGAGTGTATTTCTCCATAACACCTTTAATCAAGGAAATAACCAACCGTGCCATGTCATTTTCATTGTTAACCTTAAATAATGGCTATTCTTTACCCACATGACTTTGTTCTACATCATTTGTTTCCTTTCAGGATATTTATTTTAAAAATCAAACATATATATATATATATATATAACTTTCTTTTCCACATCATCAATACTTCAAATCTTCATATGACCCTTACTCCTTCATATGCCCGCACAGGCTTCACAAAATGCCCGCACAGCTCATAAAAAATGCCTGCAAGGAAATAAAAAATGCTTGCATGGGCCAGTTGTGTTATTCCCACAGGGGCTATTTGATATACCCACAAGTGTCTCCGGGAATTCCTGCAAGGGGGCCTTATCATATGCCCGCAAGGGTCAATTAGATGCCCGCAAGGGACTCTTTAATTATGCATGCAACAAACTTTTAGGATGCCCGCAAGAGGGTTTGAAGATGCCCGCAGGGGCTCCATACAAATTCCATGTCATCCCTGTCTCTCATGTCCTTGTATCCATGCTTTCCTAATCACCTTTTCCATGTCATGTCTTTACCACTTGTCGTGCTTCTTTGTCCTTGTCATCCATTCTTGCTTGCTTGCCACTTGTCTTTGTCCTGTCTTCATTCGTTTTCATCTTTTGCTTGCCACTTGGCATTGTTGTGTATTCATTCTTTATCATCTTTCTTTATCAAGTCATCAATCCTTTCGTCCATGTCAATTCATAGTCATCTACCATGTCTTCTTTTCATCAATCCATGTCATGTTATTGACCTCTTTCTTTGTCATCATGTTTTCCATGTCATCATCAAGTCCTTTGTCATTAATCCTCTTGGCGTTTCTCATTAATGTGTTGTCATCAATGACAATCTTGGCCATCAAATACTTCATCAAATCACCTTTTCAACTCAAACAAGCAAAACGAAAAGCAATGTATTTACATAATTCTGAATGGGGGTCCCTACAATCTGATGAAATTTAAAGGGGGTTTGTTGCGGTGCCAACACTATGCTAATGTTCTCAAAGGCTATATCAACAATGAAAGAATCAACATAGGAAATGATGACCAGCAGAAACCTGATTCTTCTCACAAGATCAACAAGAATGAGTTTAGAAGAGATGTTCCACCAAGAAGACCTTTCACACCCTGGTACCAAAATCTATTCTTTGGATATTTTTTTTATTGTAATACTTTTGGTCACAAAGAAATAGATTGTAGAACTTATACAATATGTGAGCATGTGAAAAATAGAAATAGATGTCATTATAAGACCTAAAAGTATTATTATGTGAGCAACAAAACCATAAGTGCTCATGGATTTGTTCACTGAAAATACAATTCATTTTCTCCCCTCCTTGATTACAATACTATAAGTTCAATAACTATGGGAACATAGCTTGTTACTGTAGTAGTATCATAATGGGATCTTCTAAAAAAAAAAAAAAAAAGATATTCTTTCCAAATAGAAAGAAGGATATTCTAGGGCTTGGAAGTAAAAGGAACAGAAGAAGGAAGAATGTTGACCTGCATTCTATGTTCAAGATAAAGGGAAACAATGGTACATTGGGAGTGGATGTTCAAAACACGTGAATGGGGATCAAACCAATTTTCTCACCTTAAAAGAAGAAGAAAAAAGGCAGTGTTACTTTTGGAGGTAATTCTTCTGCAAAGATAGTTGGAAAATGTACTATTAGTCTTGATAAACGAAAGAAAAACACAAAATGTCTTGCTTGTTGAAGGGATAAAACATAATCTTCTAAGTGTGAGTCAAATGTGTAATCAAGGTTACAATATCATCTTTCATTCTAAAGGGTGTGAGATAAGGTTACAAGGTCAAATTTGTATTATTATGTGAGCAACAAAACCATAAGTGCTCATGGGTTTGTTCACTGAAAATACAATTCATTTTCTCCCCTCCTTGATTACAATACTATAAGTTCAATAACTATGGGAACATAGCTTGTTACTATAGTAGTATCATAATGGGATCTTCTAAAAAAAAAAAAAAAAGATATTCTTTCCAAATAGAAAGAAGGATATTCCAGGGCTTGGAAGTAAAAGGAACAGAAGAAGGAAGAATGTGGACCTACATTCTATGTTCAAGATAAAGGGAAACAATGGTACATTAGCAGTGGATGTTCAAAACACGTGAATGGGGATCAAACCAAGTTTCTCACCTTAAAAGAAGAAGAAAAAAGGCAGTGTTACTTTTGGAGGTAATTCTTCTGCAAAGATAGTTGGAAAATGTACTATTAGTCTTGATAAACGAAAGACAAACACAAAATGTCTTGCTTGTTGAAGGGATAAAACATAATCTTCTAAGTGTGAGTCAAATGTGTAATCAAGGTTACAATATCATCTTTCATTCTAAAGGGTGTGAGATAAGGAAAGTAGTTTCATGAATATTAGTGGCAAATGCAATCATAAGCTCAAGAAATGCATACATACTTGATGGAATCAAAGGACAATAATGTTGTATGGGAGTGATATCCCTCCCATCTCTCTGGTAAGTGATTGAGGAGAAGCATGAGCTCAGGGGGAGCAACCCTTTTCCATTGATTTCAAAAGGGGAGAGTAACATCTAGTGAAAGAATTGCAGAAAAAAGGAGAGTTGCAGACAAGCTGAGAGTTACTAAAGGATTGTTGAAAATTTGTCTAATGGTTTCCATCAATGACAAAGGGGGATATTGTTGGAAATATTGTTGTCATTGATGTCAAAGAAAAAGGGAAACTGTCGATGTCGAAGATGAAGAAAAAGGTTGTTGAATATATTGTTTTCATTGGTGTCAAAAGACAAAGGGAGATTGCAGATAGTGATGATGTCCAAATCAAGACATTGATGTGCACCCCACTTACTCACTTGTGGAGGAAAGAAAACATGGAAAATATGAAGAAAATATACATCAGTACCAACTTGTGGGAGAAGAAGGACACCGTGAAATAGTAAGGAGGTATCCTAACCATGATGTGTAAATGAATACCCAACTTTCCCACTTACGGAGGCAAGAAAACCAAAAAAATATGAAGAAACCGCACAATGGGACCACTTTGTAGGTAAAGGATGACACCTTGCAATAACGAGGAGGAAGCATAACTGTAACGTCCCTGATCCCCTCAGTTCCCTTTAGAGGTGATGGGGGAACAACCTGATAAATTATTTTTTTAAACTATGCCCTTTCGCACAGCCATAATAACTTCGGCCTCAATCCACAAGCTGCAAGTCGGGAGTCGGAAGTCAACACCCCAACGCACTACTTTGAGAATTACACCTCCGACTTTTGAAATCCGTAGTCTACAATGCGGGAGTTGGAAATTCGGAACCCCAAATTCGCAGCTTTGCAGAATCACTCCTCGAATTCCGCAATCTGTGATGTGGGAGTTGGAAATTAGAACCCCTAATTCACAACTCCTAGGAAAATTACTCCTCTGAATTCCATAATCCGAAATCTGCGATGCGAGAGCCAAAAGTCGGAACTCTAACGTGCAACTCCATATAAATCGCACCTCTGACTTCTGCAATCCACAATCTGTGATGCAGGAATCGGAAGTCGGAACTCCAAAAATAACAACTCCGGAGAAAACACACCTCTGACTTCCACAATCTGCAATCCACGATGCGAAGGTCGGAAATCGGAACTTCAAATTCACAAATCTGGAGAAATCACACCTCCGACTCCCGCAACTTGCAATCCGCGATGTGGGAGTCGGAAGTCGAAACTCCAAAAATTGCAACTACAGAGAAATCGCACCTCCGACTTTTGCAATCCACAATCCGTGATGCAGGAGTCGGAAGTCGAAACTCCAAAAATCACAACTCCGGAGAAATCGCACCTTGGAATTCCACAATCCGCAATGTGGGTTCATAATTTCAGAAGTCAGTTCCATACCCCGGTTACTGCCAATCTTCTCAAGATGGTAAATTTCTCATCCTAAGTCAATTTTCGGTATACTTGGTATCGTTGGAAATTTCTCGGCGAGCTCTACGCAATGGTGTGATCCTATGACACACATGAGAAATCTGATTTTTCCACTCTTCCAACCAAAATTCTGCCCCAAACTCCATCAATTCCTATTTACCCCTCTGTAAAGAGCTCTGGTATCACCCTTTCATGGCCCCTCCCTTCATCTGACCCATAGAGGAGGAATGAACACAACAGGGAGTGTCTAATTCATCCCCTAATCCAATATGATGAAATACAAACCTTCTAAATATGTGTGCAATGCATAGTAAACATACACAGTGGAATTAGATCTCATTAATGCATCTACAACATGCAAGACCAACAACATATTTAACACAAGAAAAATAATGAAGCAATAAAAAATGAACCATCATCATGTTTAGGCTTATACACAGACTTCATACTGATTAACTCCATGGGATGATTTCATTCAGATTGACTTGAAATAACTGATAAACACAACATAGGAAGTAGCATCATTTAGTACCACAGAGAACAGTTATCTTTGAAGATGAAACTGTCCAAGCAACTAGCTATGTGAGAGAAATTTTCCTCCAAACCATAGGTCTCTTTCCAGCCTATATTCTTTCAGCTGAGAGACCACCTCGGATTTGGGTTGTGTATCCACTAAGGGGGAACTAAACAAGCTCACTCGCATCCATGGCTTCACACAAATAAACATGTTAAGCCAACACACAGTTGGGTTTATCAAGCATGTAAAAAATAATGGAGGAGGATGCTAAGGCAGCCAGCTCAACCCCAGAGCTACAGGACTCTCAATTCTAAATCAAACAGGATTGACACCCACAATACCTACCACACCCAACACAAGAAAGGTCCCCTTCTCTTTTGCACATCCCACCAGGCGCCCCTTCCCTCCAGTGCTCTTCAGGGTGTGCATAGAAAATTCCAAGCTGTTGATTCCTTGAGACTCTAGCCTTCACTAGGTTTATCAAGCAATTCCACCTTCTCTTCTATTTCTTCTCTGTCATCACCACTTGTATTTTCTCAATTTCTAGGGCCAAAGAGGCTTTGTCCTGCAATTGGATTCTCGGCTATCAAATCAGGGTTTTCTCGATTTCTAAGGCCAAAGCGGCTCTGTCCCGCAACCGGATCTCGGCTATCAACTCAAGGTTTTCTCGATTTCTATGGCCAAAGCAGCTTTGTCTCGCAACAAGATTCTTGGGTATCAAATCATGGTTTTCTCATGGGTTTCTGAGCATCTCACACTCTAAAACTTCTCCCTAGGGTTCAGGTTGACGGATCCCCTACTGAATTAAACTTCCCACATGGATTTTTGGACAAATTTGGTACTCCAAATCATGGTTTTTCTCATAATCGTGATTTTCCTTTTTCCTTCATGGATGGGCTTGGTCATGTCTGAAAAATATATGTGTTAGTCCATAATGGAATGGGGATGAGGGAAAACGAATTCCTAGGAGGCAGGGTGACTTTTGGATCAAGGAAACAGAGCCCCATACCCTTCCATCCGAAATTTTAGGGCTGCCCATCCTCCATCGACCTCATGAACAATTTTCTTCAACCACTCCCTTACAGCATAATTAAATGTCAGCAAGGAAGTCAAATGGGTTCTCGGGATGACATTTGGAAGCCTATGGTTCAATCCCACAACCCCCTCACCTCTCCCTAGTGGATACACATGCCCCCCTCTTATTAGTTTCTTCCATAGCTTGTTTTTTTAGGTATTTTTATTGCAATATTAATATTTACATCATTTACAATGTCCCATGGCTTAATAGCACATGGATAACAGAATATCAAGTACTTTCCTTTTACATAAAACCAAGCATGCACTAGCAAGGCCTTGGCCTTGAGCTCCATGCTAGGAAAACATGCATCGCATGTATACAATATTTACATTGAAATCCAATATGTCCTAAGGGTCAAAATGGGTGTATTACATTTCCCTCCCCCTTAGAAAAGTAACATCCTCGGTGTTCTCAAAACTGAACAAAAATGGTAATGCCTCTCTCTTGGAATCCTCTAGCTCCCATGTAGCCTCATCGGGACTAAGGTGCTTCCATTGCACCTTTACTTGTCCGATGGATCAATTCCGGAGCAATGTGACCTTCTTGTTCAGGATGCGCATAGGCTCCACTTGAAACTCTCCCTCGGGTTCCACATGTATCACATTCCAACCAATTATGTGATTAGGATCATGTACATATTTCTTAAGCAAAGAAACATTGAAAACATTATGAGCTCTCTGTTTGATGGGGAATCTACCAAGAGCAGACTCGAGGCCTAATCTCCCTAGCTCAATGTAAGTCTATAACAAATAAGAACATAATAGAAATAACTTTCCTATATCTAGTTAGAGATTGAGTAGATAGATGCTTTACCTTTCAGATCGTTGATCCTTTCTCCTTGATGTTTGCTCCAAGCTTGATGGTCTTCAGATCTCAGCTGCAAAACCTGTCAAGACAACACAGAACAAAACAAGTAGTAAAATGCACCTAAACAATAATAGATCTAAGTAAGCAGTTAAGTAGGAAAACTACACAAAACATCATCAATGCAATGAGATTTGGCGGAAAGCATTTATATTACTGTATAATAAGGGAAAATACATAGAAGGAAGTGATTACAACCAAGACTTAACGTAGCATTCCTTCTCCAATCAAGCCATTGCCAAAGCCTCCAAGGAAGTATGGATCTCCCAAGAGATGAGTAGAGAGCTCCTAAGCTAATTTCACCAGCATATAGGTACTCTAGACTTCCTCCCCTTGCTATGGGAATGAGCTTCACTTATATAGGACTAAGAGGATAGGATAGGTTGAGGATTAGGGGGAGATGGTTAAGGGATCCTCCCATTAGGTTAGGAACCTAAATGCCACCTTACCTAGAGTCTAGGGATAGGTCTCCACCTCAACAAAATTCTAGAAAGTCCTCGAGACTCCCCAAAATAGCCTTTAACCAACCTCGTCACACCTTGGTAGAGGACACAAAGCGACATAGGGGGTCTGTCGCACCCTGTAGGAAGACAAAGTGCGACAGTGACTCACCCTAGTTGACCAAGAACTGCGACAGATGGGGTATGTCACATCCTGTAGGAAGACAAAGTGCGACAGCCTACTCAAAGAGGTCAACTAGGTAGGGAAATCTCTCAGTTGGATGTGTTTTAGTCCAGAATGAGTTTAGGGGTCAGAGCAAAGAGTTTACCCAATGGTCAAGATGACGACATTATCACAATGGCCATGATGATGACACTTGGTCATAATGAAGGTACTTGCAACGGTCATGGTGACGACACTAGGTCATGATGACGACACTTGCAACACTTGCGACACTTGCACAAGGGTGACGACATTTTGGTGTAACACTCTCATGTTAGCACGCAATGTAATTCTATATGAAACTAGTCCTATCCTATTAAGGACTTCAAATGGCCCACAATATCTTGGGGCCAACTTGGCACAACTCCCCAAATTTAGGGAAATTTTCCTTAGTTTCACCCTCAAATAAACATGATCTCCAATCTTAAATTCCTTATGCACTCTTTTCAAATATACATAACTCTTTTTCATGTCCTGAGCTGCCTTTAAATTCTTCCTGATTTTAACAATTTCCTGTTCCATTTCCTTGATCATGTCTGGCCCAAGCACTACCCTGTTCACCGGACAATCCCAATTCGCTGGAGTCTTGCATCCTTTTCCATACAATACCTCAAAAGGACTCATCCCCAACGATGCTTGATGTCCATTATTGTATGCAAATTCTACCAAATGTAGGTAGTCCTCCCACTTGGATGTTTTTTCCATCACATACATTCTCAGCATGTCTTCAAGAACCTGATTCACCCTCTCAGTTTGACCATTTGTTTGAGGATGATATCCTGTACTAAAATTTAAGTGAGTTCCCAATTCTTGAAATAGTCCTTTCCAAAAATTGGATGTGAACTTTACATCTCGATCTGAAATTATTGCTTTGGGAAATCCATGCAATCTGAATATATCCTTCATGAAAATATGTTCTATGTCACTTGTCTTATTATTTGACTTGACTATAATAAAGTGGGATACCTTTGATAGCTTGTCCACCACTACCATAATTGAATCATGCTTCCTCACTGTCATTGGAAAAACTATTATAAAATCCATAGAAATTACTTCCCACTTCCATTCTGGAATGGGCAAAGGTTGCAATAATCCTGGTGGATGTTGATGTTCTTCCTTGACTTCTTGACATTTTTTACACTTAGAAATGTATTATTCTATGTATTTCTTCATCTCATGCCAAAAGCATTGCTTTCTTGTTGTTGTTATTGTCTTTTGATATCCTGGATGTCCAGAGTATGGAATTTGATGTATTTCATCCATCACTAGCTTCTTTAAATCTGCGCAATTTGGAATATGCAGTCTAGTATCTTGATAAAGGAGAATATCATCCTCACCAAGCTGATATCATGCACCCTTTTCATCTATATTTCCCTGCTGCAATTTTTCTTTAATTTGAAGGTAAGTTTCATCACTGATTTGGGCTTCAAGAACTCTTGTCTTCAAATATGATTTGCACATACTTATTGTTGCAACATGAAATTTTTTGCTAAGATCATCTGCAACCTTATTCTCTTTCCCTTTTACATGCTTAATTTAAAAATCAAATTCACAGATAAATTCAATCCACCTAGCTTTCCTAGCATTCAAGTGTGGTTGGTCGAACAAATACTTCGAGCTCATGTGGTATGTCCTAAGCTCAAATCTTCTCCCCAACAAGTAATGTCTCCACTTCTTGAGAGCATGTACTATGGCTTCTAGCTCTAAATCATGTGTGACATAATTATTTTCATGCTCTTTTAATTTCCTTGACTCATATCAAATCACAAATCCTTCTTGCATGAGCACTCCACCTAGCCCTTCAATGCAAGCATTTGTGCACACTACAAAATCCTTTCTTGGATCTGCAATTTTCAGAACATGAGCACTGGTAAGTAACTTATTTAACTGCTGAAATATTTTCTCACATTTTTCAGACCATACAAATTTGACATTCTTCCTTTGCAATGATGTATTGGATGAGATATCTTGGAGAATCCCTCAATGAACCTTCTATAATAGCCTGCAAGACCCATAAAAGATCTAACATCTGTAACATTCTTTGGAGTAGGCCATTCCATTATGGATTGAATCTTTTATGGATCCACTACAATTCCTTCTTCTGAGATGACATGACCCAAATACTATACCTTCCTGTTATCACTCTAGGTGTCTTTCCCTGACTGTGAAGGGAATGAGGCTGGTAACTTAAATATTCAATAATGTAGGAGAAAAGATTAAATCGGATGACTTGATATACTCACATTCACTCAGTAACATATGAATCCACTTGAAGACGAAAGGCTTTCTACTAAAATAATACATGCAGGATTAGTATACCGATAAAGAGATGAGATGACAGTCATCTATTATCAAACCCACATAAACAGAAAAAGAAAGAAAATGAAACTGAACAAACACAGTGAAAGAAGCTTCCTGTGTCAAAATGTATTCATCAAAATATGAATGAAGTATGGTTACAAGTCTCTCCAAAATCCAACCCTTGTTCTACATGAGTAACGGGATTTATAGCCTTTACAAAATGTTCAAGATCCTAAAGAACTGGGTCGAATCTTCTAAAGATAGAAAATCAAAACCGTTTTTAATAAACTAGGAAAAATCCTCTTTAATTTGGCAAAACTGCTGAAAAATGGGGCTCAGAGATGGATTCGATTCTCCCAATATATGACACCTGTAGGAAAACTGAGAGAGTTTATTGTTCTATGATGTGTTAGGCACAAAAACCTCCGAGCGGTTTGCAAAATAATTCTCCAGTCGCTCAGAATCATCATTTTAAAATGATGACTCTGCACAGTATAAACGCCATTTTTTGCTGAAACTGCTGAAAAAGAGGCTCAGAGATGGGTTCAGTTCTCCAGATATGTGATACCTGTGTATAAACTGGAAGATTTTATTGTACATTGATTTGTTGTGGGAAAAAACCTCTCTCAAATATTTGAAATTTGTTTTCATTTGCCCGAGATCTGCATTTCAAAAACATGTGTCAAATAGGCAGATTCTGGGATCTGAAAATTGGGGCTCAGTGACGGATTCTATTCTCCCAATATGTGACACATGTAGGAAAACTGAGAAAGGTTATTTTTCTCTAACATTCTAGGAACAAAAACCTCTGATCGTTTTGAAAAATGATTCTCCAGTCGCTCAGAAACACCATTTGAAAATGATGACGTTTCACAGTAAAAACGTCATTAATTTCGGTAAATATCCTTCATCTTCTCCACCTTGCTGGCATTTTTAAATCTGGAACAAAACCTTGATCATGATGCCTTTAATTATTATATAACATTATAAACCACCCTTGAGGTGTTTGGATTAGTAAAAATCAGATCTGTGCAAGAACGGTAACATTCTATCCAGTTTTTTAGCTTTCGGTAGCTAGGAAAGCCCAAGTCCGAATCTGTAAACTACCGAAAGCTCTATTTTTGGTAGCTAATGAACCATCACCTTGTGCGCCTAATCCACCGAAACTGTTCCATGATACCTGACACGTGCCTTTTCTTTCGATAGCTGAAGAGTTTTGTCTTCCATTCTGTAAGTTGTCGAAAGCTGGGTTTTCAGTAGCTAATGAACCATCGCCTGGTCCGCCTAAGCTACCGAAACCTAAAATTTCTTTTTCGGAGAAAATTAAACTCAAATGTTATTTCGAGATTTATTACATACTTCAAACTCTTTAAAAAGAACCTCAAATGTATATAAAAATGAAAACTTGAAAGACTTCCTATCACCTAGAAAAACAACTAGTCTATGTTCATTTGAGGAGATAACATCTGGCTCCTACTCGGGGATGAAAGTCTCCCTGTGAGGTTTCAAGCACCACAGATACAATTCCTTTCCTGTAAAACAAAATTCAAACCTATCCTCTAGTGTTCCATTGGGCTATGGAGTCATTTAAACTGCAAAACTGACAGAAAAGAAATGTTATTTACAATGGAAGGTTTTGAACTTGCAGTTCCATTGGGCATGGAGTCGGTACTACAACCACCCTCTGAACACCTTTCAAGAGCTGTCTTTATTCACATGAGTTAACTGCTATTTCTGCTGCAAACTGGAAGAAAAGAAATGCTCGGGAAACGAGCTTATTTCCTACACTAGTCTACTCTAACCGGATCTGCAATTGATCAAGTGAATGCTGACTTCCATAACAGCCATCCAAACAACTTTAAGACTAAAATAATCTTATCTCTGTCACTGCTCAGCAAATGATGTTTGACATGAAATAACAATGATAAAAAGTCTTTCAGGAAACCATACTTACCTGGAAACACTGGCAAGCTAAATAAATCTGAAACTTTGAAGCTTTATGAAAGGTATAACTCCATGAATGCTGCTATCGGATCCTTGAAAAGAAGATTAGAAACATGCTTCTCCTTGGGAAATAGCTGCACATCTATGGCAGCCTCTTGCTCATCCATGATTGTTCTTTTACAGGAAGACTGGTCATCTTTTTGTCCTCTTGAGATCAACTTGTGATCATCAAAAACTACAATTTCCTCATCAGAATAGTGCTCACAAGAGGATAACAAAACAGGGTTTACATCATATGGATTAGGATCAGCTAAAAACATATAATTTCCTATGCAATCATTAGTTATCATAGGCTCTTCCCGATTTACAAACTGATCAGAAACATCACATGCATACCTGTCTCTAGAATACTCAGCAAATATTGAAGAATCCCGACCTGAATCTAAAATAAATTCACCTACTTGCTCAGCCGTGTCTGTTCCCCTGTTGGAAAACTGATCACCTTCTAGTTCTCTTATAATCAGATCTTGATGATCAATCATTACATCTTCCTCTTCAGAAACGTGCTCAGAAAATGATGATAGAGCCATCTTTAAAATACAAGGACTATGATCAACTAGGAACATGTAGTTGCTTATGCAATCACTACTTATCATAGGGTCATCCTGATTTACAAACTGATTATAAAATTCATACTCATACTTGTCTCGGGAGTACTTTGTACCTACTGAAGAATTCAGATCGGAATCAAAAATATACTCACCTTCATGCTGTTGTTCCATATCTGTTTCGAACTCATTACCTTCATGCTCGTGATCTGAAATATGTTGACATTTTGCTTGCTCATGTACATGCAGATTTTCAGAGTAATCCTACTCTCTAATCATCCTGGAAACATGAATGTTTTTCTCTACCTCTTGAGCATCTTCAAGCAAGCTCTTTAAGGATGACGACTTCCTTTCTAGCAAAAGAAGGGCATGTTCTAAATGAAGACCCATAATATAGTATATCATGGCAGCTATCTCTGTAAGTCGGACCTCCAAAGGCATGTCATGATAAACACGGTAAAACCTTCTGTTGAAAACAAGAAAGGCTTCATCTTGCTCTCGCTTCAAAGCATAGAAATCAGCAAGGTATGAATATAAAGATTTGTACTCAGTCCAATACTTCAAGAAAGCATTAGAGAACTCGATCCAAGAGCCAATAGAGTAAGCTCTCAAACCCTTAAACCGTACTTTAGCATCTCTGATCATAGTTTTGGAAAACAATCTCATGATCACATATTCATGGACAATTTCGAACCGATCAATAAAATCCTCAAAGGATTCCAAGTGTCTTTCAGCTGAAACTTGATTTTCTCCAGAAAACCAAGGGAGATATTCATAACAATCAACAGGGTAAGGATGAAGGAGATAGGGCAGACTCAAAGGCTTGAACATCTTCATTCTGATTTTAATTTGAAAGGCAGTGGGATGATCATGAAAGTTAACAGGTTGATGATCAGGTTCAGCAGTCACGCCCAAAGGTGTTGAAGTCTGGACAAGGTTTGAATCAATTCTAATCTTGGTAAGGTCACATGGCTTATCAGATTCAAGGGAGATTTGAATGCCATGATCATCTTTATGAACAGGCTAAGGTAAAGATCTTGAATCTATATCTACAATACAAGCAGTATGTAGATCTCCTTCTTCTAAAGACTGATATATACAAGGAGGATCATATTTTTCTGAATATACAAAGTAGAAAATGATTCTCTTTACATGTAAAGGGAACAACATGAAAGAGCTGATTAAAAACAACAATAGTTCATGAAGCAGACTGATGAACTGATACCTGGATTGGAAATTCAGCCTCTTCATCTTCTGTCAACCGGATCCTCCCCAGTGGAGTCTTTAGTGGTGGAGTCGCCAAGCAGATGATACAGTCAATTCTGTGTCCTATTTTTGTCTGCGATCAAAAGTTAGATCTATGTTGTTCTTCCCAGGGAAACTAACTTCACTTCCGTTCCCCGGCAACGGTGCCAATTTGTTATCACTCCAGGTGTCTTTCCCTGACTGTGAAGGGAATGAGCCTGGTAACTTAAATATTCAATAATGTAGGAGAAAAGACTAAATCGGATGACTTGATATACTCACAGTCACTCAGTAACATATGAATCCACTTGAGGACGAAAGGCTTTCTACTATATTGCTCAGCGGGCTTAAATCAAAGGTGTGAAAGTAAGAAGAATAGTTATCATACTAGCAGATCTACATACAAAAGATATGTGAATGGCTGGCTATGATAGATAAAATATATTGCAGATCAAGTTCATCAACAGAGTGATAAGATGACAACTATCAGGCGTTAGATGAAACATGAAAAGAATACATGCAGGCTTAGTATACCGATAAAGAGATGAGATGACAGTCATCTATTATCAAACCCACATAAATAGAAAAAGAAAGAAAATGAAACTGAACAAACACAGTGAAAGAAGCTTCCTGTGTCAAAATGTATTCATCAAGATCTGAATGAAGTATGGTTACAAGTCTCTCCAAAATCCAACCCTTGTTCTACATGAGTCACAGGATTTATAGCCTTTACAAAAACGTTCAAGATCCTGAAGAACTGGGTCGAATCTGCTAAAGATAGAAAATCCAAACCGTTTTTAATAAACTAGGAAAAATCCTCTTTAATTTGGAAAAACTGCTGAAAAATGGGGCTCAGAGATGGATTCAATTCTCCCAATCTATGACACATGTATGAAAACTGAGAGATTTTATTGTTCTCTGATGTGTTAGGCACAAAAACCTCCGATCGTTTTGCAAAATAATTCTCCAGTCGCTCAGAATCATCATTTTAAAATGATGACTCTGCACAGTAAAAACGTCATTTTTGCTGAAACTGCTGAAAAAGAGGCTCAGAGATGGGTTCAGTTCTCCAGATATGTGATACCTGTGTATAAACTGAAATATTTTATTGTACATTGATTTGTTTTGAGCAAAAACCTCTCTCAAATCTTTGAAATTCGTTTTCATTTGCCCGAGATCTACATTTCAAAAACATGTGTCAAACAGGCAGATTCTGGGATCCAAAAATTGGGGCTTAGTGACGGATTCGATTCTCCCAATCTGTGACACCTGTAGGAAAAATGAGAGAGGTTATTTTTCTATGACATTCTAGGAACAAAAACCTACGATCATTTTGAAAAATGATTCTCCAATCGCTCAAAAACGTCATTTGAAAATGATGACCTTTCACAATAAAAACGCCATTAATTTCAGTAAATATCCTTCATCTTCTCCACCTTGCTGGCATTTTTAAATCCGGAACAGAACCTTGATCATGATGCCTTTAATTATTATATAACATTATAAACCACCCTTGAGGTGTTTGGATTAGTAAAAATCAGATCTGTGCAAGAACGGTAACATTCTGTCCAGTTTTTTAGCTTTCAGTAGCTAGGAAAGCCCAAGTCCGAATCTGTAAGCTACCGAAAGCTCTGTTTTCGGTAGCTAATGAACCATCGCCCTTTCTGCCTAAGCCATCAAAACTGATCCATGATACCTGACACGTGCCTTTTCTTTTGGTAGCTAAAGATTTTTTTCTTCCATTTTGTAAGTTGTCGAAAGCTAGGTTTTCGGTAGCTAATGAACCATCGCCTGGTCCGCCTAAGCTACCGAAACCTGAAATTTATTTTTCAGAGAAAAGTAACCTCAAATGTTATTTCGAGATTTATTACATACTTCAAAATCTTAAAAAGGAACCTCAAATGTATATAAAAATGAAAACTTGAAAGACTTCCTATCACCTAGAAAAACAACTAGTCTATGTTCATTTGAGGAGATAACACTTCCTTTGATAGAAATCACACTTTCTCAGCTTTGCATACAGTTGTTGCTCTATAATAACTTTCAACACCATTATTAGATGTTCATCATGTTCTTCTTCATTATTTGAATAAACAAGAATTTCATCCAAGAACGCTATCACAAACTTATCCAAATACTTGTTGAAGACACTATTCATGAGACACATGAATGTAGCAGGTGCATTAGTAAAACCAAATCGCACCACTGTGAACTCATAATGGCCATATCTTTTTCAAAAATATGTCTTGTGAATGTCTTCTTCTTTTATCCTCACTTGATGGTAGCCATACCTCAAGTCAATCTTCGAAAAAACTTTAGCTTCCTTCATTTGATCAAACAAATCATCAATTCTTGGCAATGAGTACTTATTCTTGACTATCACTTTATTTAGCCTCCTATAATCAATGCACAATCTTAAATTCCCATCCTTTTTCTTGAAAAATAACACCGGTGTTCCCCAAAGACATACACTTGGCCTGATATACTTCTTGTCCATTAATTCTTGTAGTTGCATCTTTAACTCTATCAATTCTGGCATGCTCATTCTATAAGGAGCCTTGGAAATTGGTGTTTCCCCTGGGACAATATTGATGGTAAAATCAATATCTCTCTTTGGTGGCAGTCCCGTCACTTCATCCGGGAACACATCTTTGAACTCTTGCAACAACTGGAAGTCTTCTATCCTTGGTCCTTTGTCCTCTGATGAATGTGATATATGAACTGCATATAATTGGAAACCCTTCTTATAAAAAAATTTCAACTGTAGAGCTGAGATCTGTCTTACTGAGACTTTCTTAGGAATTCCTCTTACCAATCTTTGTCTTCCCTCTTCATCAATGCATTCAAGTACCTTTTCAAAGCAATATATCTTGACTCTATGCCTTTCCAACCAATCCATACCTATTAGAGAATCATAAGATCCTAATGGTAGGACATTCAAATTTACTTTCGTGAGGAATCCATTCAACTCCATGGGGAATTCCATCACTACTTCACTCACTTTTCTCTTGGTCCCTGTGGCTAACTGAACTAGCCAAGACTTACTGTGTTTCATTTTCCTAAGAGAACAACCTTCAACCACTTTTGGAGAAACATAACTATGAGTAGATCCTGGATCAATCAAAACAGAAATAGATTGCTTAGAAACATTACCTCCAACTTTCACCACTGATGATTGATGGTATGCTTGATGATTATCCAACTCTGCATAAATTCAAGGCATTTCCCTTGCCATATCCTCCATTGTAGCTGCTCCTTCTAAGCTATGCAAGCTCTGGGGATTCTCCCTCCGCTGTGGACAATATTTAAGCATGTGGTTTCCTCCACATCCCCAACATTAAAGTGGTCCTTTTAATGATTTTTTTGCTACAACTGTTGTCTTGTTCCCACTTCGTGCTTGTTGGACCTGTGGAAAATTTATTGGATGATTGTTGAATGGTGGCTTGAATCCACTTCGTGGTTGCTAGCCCTGTGGAAAATTTATTGGTTGGTTTTTTAATGGTGGCTTGAATCCACTTTTCCTTTGATCAAACCTCCCTCTTGGATTTCCTTTCCATGCCAGGTGAACCTCTGATTTTCCTTTTCTCTGCTCATAGCAATGCATTGCCATCCTAATGGCTTCGTCAAGACTTGGTGGATTAATAAACTCAATCTTATCTCTGAAATTTTGAGGTAGACTTCCAAGGAAGCATTGGATCTTTACCCTCTCATCTTTGATATAGTCCACATACCTCAACAATTCCAAAAATGTATGGACATGTTCTTCCATATATTTATGTCCCAACTTTAGTTCATTGAATTCTTTCCTTTTGTTTTCATAATACCTACTAGAAAGATATTTTTCCTTGAAATACTTCTTAAATAGCTCCCAGCTGATCCTCCATTCACTGATCCCGTTTACTTGTATGAGGTGCTCCCACCAAATTGAATATCTTCCATTTAGATTGTAAATGGAAATTATGTCCTTTTCATTTCCTGAATAATCATGAATCCTGAAGTATTTATTCATCCCAAGAACCATGCTTTTGCTTCTTGGGAAGTCTTACCTTCTCCATCAAATGTGGCAGGTCTTGCCTTCCTAAATTCTCACTGTGGAATTCCTTTGTATTTCTTTCTTCCTTCAAATCTGCTAGAAGTATTCCTTGTACTTCTTCGGGGGACCCTTGAGTCACACAACTTGATGGAAGAAAATCTTAAGGAGGCTGTGTTGCACTTTTTGCTTACAGAACTCTTTCTTGGGCTTGGATTCCTCTTCCTAGAACGACCTCTAGAGCGACTCTCTGCACCTGTTCCTTCTTTACCTACATTTCTTGGGTTGGACCCAAAGTTTACCCTCTGCTGCATATATGTGAGGCTCTGCAAAATAACAACATTGAGCTAGTTCTACTCCTCCTGAGCCTTCATCAACCTTTCATTAAATCTTATCATGGTTTCAACCAAATTATGAGGATTTATTTTCTCCCTTCTCCCATTGGATTCATTCTCAACATGTTCTTCTTACACATTTTCTCCTAGCACATCTTCATCACGCTCGTAAGGATCCTAGGCGTCATTCATGGTCGCCATTTTCCTTTGGATATTCCTTTCCCTTACCTGCTGCTCTCTGCTACCACTATTCAAATTCTATCAGCTACAAACACTATGCATTATAGAGATGTTTATTAGACATATTAGGCATACATATAAAACATGAAACATCCATATTTAACAAATTAAACTCATGGAATATTTCATAGAGCTATTATGCCTTCTACTTTGGCCCAAGCATCCCCATTGCTGCAACCTTGGGCTCTAATACCATCTGTAATGTCCTCGATCCCCTCGATCCCCTTTAGAGGTGATGGGGGAGCAACCTGATAATTTGTTTTTTAAAACTATGCCCTTTCGCACAGTCGCAATAAATTCGGTCTGCAAGCCGCAAGTCGGGAGTCAGAAGTTGGCACCCAAACGCACCACTTCAAGAATTATACATCCGACTTTCGTAATCCACAGCTCGCAATGCGGGAGTCAGAAAGTTGAAACCCCAAATTCTCAGCTTTGCATAATCACGCCTTCGAATTATACAATCCACAATGCGTGAGTCGGAAGTCGGAACTCTAACATGCAACTCCGTAGAAATCACACCTCCGACTTCCGCAATCTGTGATGCAGGAGTCAGAAGTCGGAACTCCAAAAATCACAACTCCGGATAAATCGCACCTCCAACTTTCGCAATCTGCAATCCATGATGTGGAGGTCGGAAGTCGGAACTCCAAATTCAAAACTCCGGATAAATCGCACCTCTGACTTCCGCAATCTGCAATCTTCGATGTGGGAGTTGGAAGTCGGAACTACAAAAATCACAACTACGGAGAAATCGCACCTCCGACTTCCGTAATCCGCAATCCGCGATGCGAGATTCGGAAGTCGGAACTCCAAAAATCATAACTCCATAGAAATCGCACCTCCAACTTCCGCAATCCGCAATGCGGGTTCGGATAGTCGAAATTCTGTTCCATACCCTGGTTACTACCAATCTTCTCAGGCTGGTAAATTTCTCATCCTAAGTCCATTTTCGGCATACTTGGTACCTTTGGAAAGTTCTCGATGAGTTCTACACAACAGTGTGATCCTCTTCCACACCCAAGAACTCTGATTTTTCCACTCTTCCAACCAAAATGCTGCCCCAAACTCCATCAATGCCCTTTACCCCTATGTAAAGAGCTTCTGTATCACCCTATCATGGCCCCTCCCTTCATCTGACCCACAGAGGGGGCATGAACACAAAAGGGGGTTTCTAATTCATCCCCTAAGCCCATATGATTAAATACAAACCTTCTAAATATGTGTGAAATGCATAGTAAACATACATAGTGGAATTAGATTTGATTAATGCATCTACAACATGCAAGACTAACAACATATTTAACACAAGAAAAATAATGAAGCAATAAAAAATGAACTTGCCTCATGTTCAGGATTATAAACAAACTTCCTACTGATTAACTCCATGTGATCATTTAATTCATATTGACTTGAAATAATAGATAAACACAACATAGGAAGTAGCATCATTTAGGGCCACAAAGAGCACTTATCTTTGAAGATGAAATTGTCCAAGCAACTGGCTATGTGAGAGCAATGTTCCACCCAACCATAGGTCTCTGTAAAGCCTATATTCTTTCAGCTGAGAGACCATCCCTGAGCTGGGCTATGTATCCACTAAGGAGGAACTAAACAGGCTCACTCACAGCCATGTCTTCACACAAACAAACATGTTAATCCAACACACAGTTGGGTTTATCAAGCATGTAAAATATAATGGAGGAGGATGCTAAGCCAGTGAGATCAACCCCAGAGCTACAGGCCTCTCAATTCTAACTCAAACATCCTTGGAACCCACAATAAATACCACACCCAACACAAGGAATGTCCTCTTCTCTGCTACACAACCCCTCAAGTGCCTCTTCCCTCCAATGCTCTTCAGGGTGGGCATAGAAAGGTCCAAACTATTGATTCCTTGAGACTCTATCCTTCACTAGGTTTATCAAGCAATTCCACCTTCTCTTCTATTTCTTCTCTATCATCCCCACTTGTATTTTCTCAATTTATAGTGCCTAAGCGGCTCTGTCCCACAATTGGATTCTCGGCTATCAACTCAGGGTTTTCTCGATTTCTAAGGCCAAAGCGGCTATGTCCCGCAACTGGATTCTCTCCTATCAACTCAGGGTTTTCTCGATTTCTATGGCCAAAGAGGCTATGTCCCACAACAAGACTATCGGCTATCAACTCATGTTTTTCTCATGGGTTTCTGAGCATCTCACACTCTGAAATTCACCCCAGGTTTCAGGTCGATGGATCCCTTGTTGAATTAAACTTCCCACACGGATTTCTGGGAAAATTTGACACTCCAAATCGTGGTTTTTCTCAGAATCGTGATTTTCCTTTTTCCTTCACGACTGGGATCGGTCATTCCTAAAAATTCTCTGTGTTAGTCCATAATGGAATAGGGATGAGGGAAAATGAATTCCCAGGAGGCAAGGTGACTTGTGGATCAAGGTAACAGAGCCCCATACCCTACCATCTGAAATTTCAGGGCTTTCCATCCTCCATCGACCTCATGAACAGTTTTCTTCAAACACTCCCTTACAGCAGAATTAATGTCAGCAAGGAAGTCAAATGGGTTCTCAATATGACATTTGGAATCCTATGGTTCAATCCCACATCCCCCTCACCTCTCCCTAGTGGATACACATGGCCCCCTCTTATTAGTTGCCTCCATAACCAGTTTTTTTGGTATTTTTATTGCAATATAATATTTACATCATTTACAATGTTCCATGTCTTAATAGCACATGGATAACAAAATATCAAATACTTTCCTTTGACATAAAACCGAGCATCCACTAGAGGGGCCTTGTCCTTGAGCTCCACGCTAGGAAAACATACATCGCATGTATACAATATTTACATTGAAATCCAATATGTCCTAAGGGTCAAAATGGGGGTATTACAATAGCCATGCCCCTTGACAAAGGGAGGGGTATGTTCCCACCCTGTAAATAAATAAATGGGAATGAAGGGTAAACAACCCCTTGTGGCTCCTTTGAAAGAGATTGGCCCTAAAAGAATAAGGATCCCATAAAAGAACCCTAGAAAGGTAAAAATAAGAGGAGAAATTACTAACTTCTAGCTTAACCCCCTCAATCACTATAAGCTCTCCTATATTCTTTTGGAAAATAACCTTCTTCTAGATCATAATACATAAGCTATGGTTGTCACCCCAGTTCCTGACTAGCTCTTGTAGCTGTAGGTTCTACTGATGTCTCTTACAAACATATTCTTTTGGAGGCACTCCACCCCGTGGGAAATTATCAAATTAATATTACAAAATTTAATATACCAAATTTAATATAGCTTACTTACTTTTTGATTATCTCTAACTTACTTATTCTTCTACATAATGTATTGATTTATAGCTAGCTTACTTATTATCTTACGTTACGTACTTCCAGCTAGCTTATTATGGTTTGCACGGGAAAGGCTAAGCCGTACTTCCATTCCTAAATTATGGTGAGTGCCAGGACAGGTATTCCCAGTAAAGGTATGCCCAGGAAGGTGATTCAAGTCTTAGTCTTAGTCTGCTTAGGAAATAAAGGTATTCCCAGACACTGGCACCCAAATCTGTAGAAGGCATCAAGCGATAGAGCGCATTTTTGTTTTTCAAGTTAGGGTTATTGCGGGTCTCCCGGCCTCAATTCTCTATAGTTGGAACACCTATTAAGGACCAACCATGTCACCTTGCAGATTTTGAGTAGGCCTTTCCCTTACTTTTTGGATATAGAGCTTGTTTGGTGACCTAGCATGTGGATACATGAATGCATCTTGATGAGTTGACCCCCCACTCTATGGTTCGATGAGTTGGCACTTGTTTTGAGGTTGGTTACACTTTGGAGACCGATATATTGATCATTTTGGATGATGATAGAGATAATACTAAGAAACAGAAGAATTCTGTACGGGTACAACTATTATTTGAACGAAGTGAAAAAAATGCAATCTTTGTTGTCCAATAGAACAAACACTAATACCTTAATTGGGTGAGGTGTTTACTTGCTTACTTGTTTCCCGATAGATATATTCATGATCTTCAAACCACCAATTTTAGGTGATCTTCCTGGTCTTCCTAGTATAGTAGGCGTAAAGAGAGTATCGGTTCTCTGGGAAGCCCTTGGATTAACAGTTTGTTCGGAACATAAGGATCGTTACTCACAATTTGGGTCAGGCTAGAAGTTCGGGTGGAACAGATCTTCGAAAATATTATCATTCGCCATTTTTGTATATTGGTTATGGTTTTTTTGTATAATTTATGTCCTCACTCTCCCAAGTTCAAGTGAGAAAAAAGCTCCTCCCCCTCGTAGATCCTTCATTTTTATATTATAATCATCATGCCTCCATGAAGAGAGCCCGCCTCTAAAGAATCTGAAGTTGTAAACACTAGTTTGGCCAATTAAATTGCCCCACCAATATGGGTAAGGAAATTCGATTTATTGCAGACCTTAGATCGAAATCATTCATCAAGATGGAAAGGAAAGAACCAGTAGATGGAATAGCCTTCCGTTTTATTGCCTCTTTAAGTCCTTTTTATTTCCTATTGAATTACTTGTTTTGTCAGGACGTTTCCAAGGCATAGTCCAAAGGCAGTTCCCAAGGAAGTTCCCAAGTTTGATTTCCTAAGGCTAGTCCAAAGTCTGTAGGGATGAGGTGGGTCCCAAGTAAGAGTGTAAGGAAGGTCCCAATGAGGTATGAGTATGGCTAGGATCGTTCGGAAGGTAAGGTCTACAAGGTAGTATTATGCCAAGGGTAGGATGGAGGTATCGAGGGAAAAGGGTAATTTTTTATGGGGCTTAGCACACCTTAATGTCGTTTCCTTATCTCGCTTAATTAACTGAGGCAATTAGTTTCCATTATGTTGCCCCTTATTGCAAAGCCCGAGATGGTGCAACCTAGTTAGAGAGCCCGATATGATATATCCCAGCAAGAATACCACGCAGGTAGCCAGAGAAAGCTCTTTAAATTTTTAAAGGGTTGAAAGGTTGGGTCTATTCTATAGGCTCTTCTACTAGGAACCATAAGCTTCAAGGATATGTATTGTTTGAGTGTCTGCATGAGATTAAAAACGAATTCCTTGTTAATGTGTATTAATGACTGGAATGACTCATAGAGAAATATTGATGTTGGTATACATGTTCAAGAATTGTGTGGAATGATTATAACTTTATAAATATTTAGTATTATGACCACGAATTGATGCAAGTGGTTTATTTATGGTTCAATAATATCATGGAAGTTTATGCTCTATAATTTGGGATTGAATGTCATTAACATTTTACAAAATCTCTAAAAATCTTAATGGTAGGATTGGGGACTGGGAAGGTGGAAAAATACGGTGTAACAGTAATGTTGATTGGTGATTGGGGACTGGGAAGGTGTCGGTGGGATGTGATTCATTGCCGCCTAAACTACAAGGGTGTAAGTGAAAGTGACATTTCACTTTACAAGTGGCATTTGAAATCGCCTATAACTATTATAATGGGGGGAAAGCTAGGATTGTTGCGATTGCTGGTATGGATGGAATTTCCTTTTAGGCTTAGTAGTGGGAACCTCGTTGAGATTACTGGAGTATACTTCCCTTCCAAATTCCCTGATTTTCCTTTGTCGTTTGTTTTTTTTAGAGGCAATTCGAATAGATTTCCGGGTTGGGCCAAATAAAGGAGTGACCCTCCAGCTCAGAATTTTCTAAAGAGCTAAGGCCATGAGAGCTAAGGCCTTGTGCTCTTGTGCTTGTTTGGTTGGATTACCTTTGGCTTCCTCGTGTATTGGCTCCCTCCAGATTCCTTTACAATCCAATATTCCCACTTTGAGATGCCAATCTGATGCATTCTCATTCCCATTTGTTCTAGGAGGAAGGTACAAAGTAGTTAAAGTAATGGTAAAGTAATGGTTTCATTGCGTATTATATTAAATGGATTACTGCCCATAGTAGTATTTTAGTGCAGGGCTTTAAATGAGGGTAGGAAAAGGTATTTATCGAATGAATGGTCCAAGTGCCTTCCTAAACAAATATAGGTCATATTCATTTGGATGATGATAGCCAAAGCCCCCATTCATCAATCAGTATTATTCATTCATCTCGTATCGAATTTTCCAGGCCACTTAGCATTCCTGGTCAAACAGATGCTGGAGCTGGATGGAACGCCCTTTGCAGGGTTATTTAGTCGCCCATATGGAGGGATTAGTTAGTAGGTTATTCTCAATGAAGGCGGGGAGAGTTTAAAGATTCATTATAAATTATTCAAGAAGAAGTGAGCATCTTCCATCCTTTCCTTTCAAGTAAGTAAGCATCCTAAATAAATAAAAAAGTTAGATTCTTTCTGATAACACCCCCTTCCTTTCTAAGCTTGTGCTTTAGCTTATGTTTTTTACTGCTTTGATCCAACGATCCCAGCACAACAGGTTATTCCCGTGCCACTTCCATAGGGCAGTTCCCGATGACAATCTATGCCACTTAGTTAGATAGCTTCCCAACAGAAAGAAATCAAGATTAAAAGTGTAATGGAGAAATAACAATAACATATATCAAGGACCCAATATAACATCACCCATTTTGACTTCATGGCAGACTGCATGAGCCTACACCCTATAATATTGAAAAATTTCCCTTGTTTAGAAACACCCACTTTACAAGTAGGCAGGGAACACCTTTCAGGTATATCTTAGCGCCCTTCACAATAATAGAAATGCGCTTTACTACCTCACAGAGCTAAAATGGGACATTCTGATCACATGAATTAGAGGCTTTACACCTTGCATTACGGTAATATTTAGGAGGGACGGACATGTTCACCCAATAAAAGGTTATTCAAAATGGTCTTCATCATCTCATCATCACTTGAGTTCCTCTCTTATGTAGTGCGCAATTTTAGAGAGAAGAGAGAGAAGGAAGAGAAAAGAGAGGAGTACTTGTAAGGAGCCTTTTTAAGATATTCTCTTGATGATTTTCCAGGATATTTGAAGTTGCTTTCTTGAAGTTTTTTCTAAGGGTTTTCCAAGGTTCTGTAAGGAGGAGGAGGTGCACTTATGGAAGAGGAAGGCTTGAAAATTTGATATATTCTTCTTGGATGGAACTTTCACTGCTGATAACTTTCACCATTGGGAGCTTTCACTGTTGAGAAGATTATTTTATGGTTTTCTTTGAGATGTGATCTTGGAATATTTTCTAAGGGTTCTTCTCTTTATGAGGATCATGTAGAAGGTGACCATGCCAAATTTTGGAAATAGAATATGATCTTATGATAGATTGTGGAGAAAATCTGAGGTAGGCTATGAGGTAGATTTCAGGTTGATTATGGAGTAGATATGAGGCAGTTTATTAAGCAAATTTGAGTCTAATTATGATATAGTATTTGTGGTGATTATTTCAACATTCTTGTACCTAATTCTTTAGTAGGTTGGTGCCTAGATATGACTAAGTTGGTTCTTAGTGGAGGATATTGGTGTCTCCAGTATGTTGTGCCTACATATTGATGAGTTGGTTCTTAGTTGAGGATATTGGTGTCTCATGTAGGGTGGTTCCTACATATTATTGGTTTGGTGCTCATTTGAGTGGATTGGTGTCTCGACTAAGTTGTTTCTTACAAAATTATAACATTAGGTCAGTGTCTACATGAATATATAAATATAAGATTTTTTGGTTTTCTACCAAAAGGGTTTCCACGTTAAATTATGTGTAAAATGATTTGAGTTTATGTGTATTTATTGTTTCAAAGTAAATACATGATTGATGACTATTTAAAGTAAGAAAGCATATCTTATACTAATTCACCCCCCTCTCAGTATAAGCAAAATTTCAACAAGATCCATCATTTCAATCATTACATGTTGTGGAGTGTAGGAGGTAGCCAATGATATCCTAATTCCTTATCATAATAATATTCTTAAAATTTAGTGGAAGTGAATTTTTCTCCATTATTCTGGGTTGGAAGGTGTGGGAGGAGTTCTCTTTGATTCCGCTGGAAAAGAGATGAAGGAATATGCCTAGGGTATAGGAAGAAACACGAACAATAGTGCAGAATGGCTAGCCCTAACAAAAGGTCTGGAGATTGCAAGGGAGGATGGCATCACCGATTTAGCGGTGTGTGGTGCCTCAATGTTAGTTATCAGGGAGGCAAGGAATCTGATTATGAACAAAAGAATTCCCTCCTCCAAAATCCATAGCCTTCTCAATTATCTTGTCAGTGAATATGAATCTATCATCTTCTATCACGTCATGAGGTCAAATAATCAAGCAGCAGACAAGAAGGAAAATGAGGGTGATAGACTAGATAGGGGTGTACTTGTTAGCAACCTCTCATTTAGAAACAATGTTTGGATTCCATGACATATTCAAATCACCACTTTATCTATGCGTCTAAACCATGGGGAATTGTTTAGGTCTCAACCCCTTGCTGATTTCAATCTTCATCAAATTTTAGGTTATGGTTATAAACCCAGCTGGGTTTTACGAGGTAAGGACGCTCGCACAAAGGCTTCACGTGGTGTCCAAATGGGGTACATGCAATATGCCTTTTCGAAAGGTCGTAGTAGCTCCAGCTATATCATTCAGTTGGGTGACAAGCAGACATCATCCCGGGTTGTTCTGTGTTTGCAGCTCCAGCCTCCAAGTAGTTGTGCAAATATGGAAAATTCAGGTTTTCCTCATCACATGAGTACCATTCCCATTCTCGGCAGTGCTTCTCTTGATTTTTGAAAGCAATCCCCCTCCTGGCCAGGGTATCTGGAAGGTCTACAGTACAAGGAGCAAGCTCGGGGAACTATGAAGGAAGGTGGTGGAGTAGTTTACAGGAAACGAAAAATATCCCTCATTTGGAGAATTTGATGGTGTGACATCTGGTTTGAGCATGGAGCCATCTCAAGGATATGGTCCATCTAAAAAGCAGGGTTATGCGGCCTCCATAAGAGTCATGGATGACCGACTGGAAATCTTAGAAGCGCAGGTACATGTCCTAAGAATTAAGGCAGCGAAATGGAAGAAAAATGTGTACCACATGTCTAAATCAGAACAGGCAACAAAGCTAGAGGTTCATGTGTTGAAGGAGAAGTTGGAAGCCCTAGAAGTGGCCATGGAGAAAGGAGAAATTCGGGATGCGGCACAACTTAGGGAGATTCGAGGCATTGCAAAAAAGTTTGACAAAAACGTCAAAGACATCTGTGACGAGAGCACGGAATTGAAGCAACTTCTGCTGAACAAGTTTGGCAGGAACGACAAGCTATGAAGTGAATTCTGGGAATCTATCCCATCTCAAACTTCTGGTATATTTTTTGTTTGTTGTGTTTATGAAGACTTTTGAATGTATTTTCCTTTTTCAGCACTGGAATGTTGTATCCTAGGACGGTCAAGAACTTTTAGGTAGACATAGTACTAAGGCTATATGCCTGTAAGTTTGTAAGTCTCTTACAGAAACTGAGGCTAAATGTCTACAAGTCTATATGTCTGTTAGATGGCTATATGTTATCATTTTGGGACAAAGATGATGGTAGAGTAGTGGCCACCCAACGATGTTGGTGTGCAGGCCTGCTCATACACTATGTATTCCGGTTTCCTATCCTTTTTTATATATAAAAAAAAATCTCAACCGTTTATGTTAAAAAATTAAAAAAAAAATCTCCATTATTGGTTCTCAAAATGGAAATATATTTTTAGTTGCAATATCAATTAAATTTTGAAAAGAATTAAACTTTTCAAATGCCTCTAATTTTTCTTTCAAAAAATACATCTAAATCATCCTACTGGAGTCATGAATGAATAGTATAAATTACTCACATCCCCAAAGTGAAGTTTCTAAAGGTCCACTAATATCACTATGAACAAGTTGTAATCTATTAGTTTCCCTCCAATTACTTATGGGAATTGATAACCTTTTTTGTCTACCATAAATTCAAGTTTGGAACCTTGAATTTTCTTTATAAAATGTGGGTAATCCCCTCCACATTCATTTTTGTTGAATTTGAATTATGTTATCAACATTTTTTTTTTGTGCTAGGGGAATGGGAAACTGGAGATTGGGTTGGTACTCGCGTGACACGGGGTCCAGGGATCCAATCCCACTACCACTATACCCCTAGGTGCCCCACAAGCATGGGACACCGGTAAAGCCGGGTTTGATTTGAACTCGTGACCTCCAATTTACAACATGTGACTTCATATCAAGTGAACCTCCAATGAGCCACACCCGTTCGGGATACTATCAACATTTAAATGTCAAAAATGAACATTATAGAATCTAACGGGTGTAATTTCACTCTTGACTAAGCCTACAAATTTCTACTTGCTTGGAATGAGTGTTCCTTTCATCCTAAGAAGTTTATCATCTTTATATCATGGCATCATTGTTTTCAAACTATTGTTTCTAAGTTAATTTTAATCATCCATTTTTCCATCACAATTTGATGTCCCGATTGGTGAATCAATACCAAATGCAATGTTTTTCCTTAAATGTGGGAACATACAAAACATTAGAAATCATTATTTCCCCAAATATTTGTATGAGTACCTTATCTAAATCTTTTCCACTTGGTTTATGTGTGGTATCATCAACTAGAATGATTGAATTTAAGTTCCAATTTTGATAGGTCCAAAATAAATATTTCCTAAAAGTCATGTGTTGGGTGGATCCTTTATTCAAGATCCATGAATATTCGTAATCACTTGTAAAAGAAACGTTGTAGTGTTCCTTATCCCTTAAACTTAGAACAAAAACCAGATATACAAAGTTTATAGATGCATAACACCAAATACAAGAGATAATTTGAATGAAACAATGAGAAATGCACCCTTATATTATGATAATTGAAAGAAATAAAGAAATGCTCACTTTCATCTTAAAGCAAGCTGACTTTTCACTTGAGAAGAACTTTCAATACAACAATACTCAATAAAACATTCATTAGTCTCTTAGCTATTTAAATACATTCACAGTAGAAAATCCCTAACTACTTGTGGTCTCATCACTAGTTAGTATCAACTACCTGGTAGACATTATTTAATAAAGAGATCCCTTTTACATTAAATAAATATCTACTACTATCTAATGGGCCTTTATTCAAGGAAAATGGTTACATACATTAATTTACTAACTCCTAGGTATACTAAACTAAGGAGGTTAGGGTGGGGCCCTAGCATGCTTTTTCCCTTCAAAACGTTTGTTGTCCTTGAGGATGAAGGGGAGGGAATTGTTGCATAATGATTGCTGGTTCCCATGTGTCATCTTATAGTTGCATATATTTCCATTAGATTAATATTTCTTGAATTGTGAAATGACACAATTGGAATTCTCTAGTATCCGATACTGCTTCCAATTGGAGTCAAATGGATCCTTCCTCATCAAGTTTTGGTAATTTGGTTTTAACATTTCAATCTGATCCCACTACATTCTTTAGAAACGACACATGAAAGATTGGATGAATCTTGGAGTGGGATGGAATAACAAACTTGTAGGCCAATTGTCCAATGTGTTGGATGATCTTATGGGGTCCACAAAAATTCAATGCTAGTTTTTGGTGGAGTTTATCTTTGAGTGATGTTTGTTTATAAAATTTAAGGTGAAGAAACACCTGATCCTCTTTTGTAAAAGAATGATCTAAGTGATGTTGGTTAGATTTTTGTTTGATACATATCCAAATTGTCCTTAATTGTGTGGAGAATGGTGTTATCCACTACATGAATCTTAGAGGTGTTGGAATGTGTAATTTTAATATTACATGTGTAATGATGTCTAGTATGATGTTGTAAGATGTATTATCTAGAACTAGAAGGAAAAATAAATATAATCTTATGTAAAAGGAGTTATCCCACATGCATCATGGAGAAATATTCTCCTATTACCATTTCTTATATAAAGAGACGGAAAATCATTTATCCCACATGTAGTGTGGTATGTAATTCTTCCATGCCTCTTGGTATATAATAGAGGTGAAGGACAACCTTTGGGAATATCTTTTGGATTGCATTGTAATGATATTGTAAATCCGTGAAGCATATGTATAGAGGAGATCACTTGTAAGATTGGATACTTTTGAAAAATAAAGAAGACCAATCCTTCCTGTGGGTGTTTTCCCATTTTGGGTTTTACCACATATATATGGTGTGTTGTTCTCTTGTTCTCTTGTCTCTTATTTCTTACATGATTATTTGTTGCGTGTGTATATAGTAGTAGATTCTTTCTTTGCATGTTATCAAATGTATTGTTGTATTTTTATCATTATTCTCAATATTCTAATATGGTATCAGAGCTAGTTGCTATGCTCTATCTTCTTCAGTAAATTTCTTGATTTGTTTTTACAAAGAACAAATTATTCAAATTTTTTGTTGGGTCCTCGATATTTTGAAGATTTTTCATCCAATATACTAAACCATTGTGGTTATTCTCTAGATATGGACATTTTATACAAGTTTGAGAAAAAAAATTCAAACCCTAACCCTCACTCTGGTGACAACCATAACTCTGATCCCTTCGGCACCGTTGCCTACTTTCTTACTTTTATTGATGAATTTAGTCATAAATCGTGGGTTTATCTTTTGAAGCATAAAAGTGAAACCTTTGGTATATTTCAATATTTTAAATCCATGGTTGAAAAAGAATATAGTAAAAGTATTAAGACTTTGAGAACTGATAATGGGAGGGAATTCACTAAAAAGCATTTTAATGCATATTTATATAAGCATGGTATTCAACATCAAAAGATTGTTCCTTATACACCTCAACAAAATGGGGTAGCTAAAAGAAAGAATAGAACTTTGGTCAAAATGGCTAGATGTATGCTTTATTCTAAAGGACTAAATAAATGCTTTTGGACCAAAGAAATTTTTTCTGCTAACTATATCTTGAATAGAGTCCCTACTAAAGCGATTTTGCAAGTTACTCCTGAAGAAAAATGGAATGGAAAAAAAAAACCCGATATTAGTAACTTTAAGATATTTGGCAGTGAATGTTAGGCACATATTCTGGAAGAAAAATATAAAAAGTTAGAACCCAATTCTCACAAATATATTTTCATTGGTTATTGTGAGAATTCCAAAGCATACAAGTCGTTTGATCCATCTAACTAAGGTGTTATGATTAGGAAATATGTTCAATTCAATGAAGTCTTTCTTCCTCCTGAGTTTGTTGAACCTCATGTTACCTTGAATTTTCCTTCATCTTATGTTGCTCCTATATTTGTTACCCCTTCCTCTACTTTTGTGCCTACCCTTGGTCCTAGTTCACCTTCTTCTTCAAGTGATCCTTCTGAATATCTCGAAGATACTTGTGTGGTTCCTACCACTACTCCTCTTCCTATTTTATCCCAAAAAACTCTTGAATCTGTAAGTTTTGGGATTTGTTTTCCTTCCTATGCTCGTCAAACTAGATATGACTTTAGTCATATGACTAAATTATTGGCTATAGATGATACCTCTCCCTACTCTCAAGCTAAAGATAAACTTGAATGGGAGAAATAAATGCCTACTAAGTATAACTCATTAATGAAAATTTAGACATGGAATTTTGTCCTTATTCCTCCTGGAAAGAATTTAGTTGGATGTAAGTGGATATATATAAACAAATTTATTGTAGATGGAAAAATTGAAAAACATAAAGTTCAGTTAATATCAAAAGGATTCTTTGAGCAAGAAGGTATTGACAATACTGAAACTTTTGCTCTAGTTGCTAAAATGAACACAATAAGAACTATTCTCTCTCTTGACGCATCTTATCAATGGGGAATACACCAAATGGATGTTAAGAGCGCGTTTTTTAATGGTGATCTTCGTGAAGACATTTATATGCAACAACCACTTGTTTTTTTTTACTATTGAAACTTCAATTTTAGTATGTGAATTGAACAAGTCTTTATTGTTAGACACAATGACTTACTGAGGGGGGGATTGAATCAGTGAGCCTAAACTTAATTGAAATTTCAACTTCAATCACAATCTCATATCATCTTTCAACATTATATTCATCAATGCACTATCTAATTAAACACATCAACAGATTGCACAAGAGACACAAGATATAATCTTTGAAATTTAGTATTTCGTTCAACGGCTACAACCGTGAGGAAATTCAACACCAACTGAAAAATAGAAGCACCAACTTCTTGTCTAGGACCCTGCCTAGTTTTTCTTAGACCCGGCCAAGAAAATGGATACAAGACCCTGCTTGTATTAGTTAGTACAATTCATCACAAGACCCTGCTTGTAAATCATATGTACATATACATAACATACCATAGATTTTACATCATTATATTGATCATTCATTAACACATCAACAGCTTCATCATCAATACTCTATCAAGCACATTGTGACCTCGGCACATCACAAACATGTCATTTTGTCCATGCAAATTTAACTGCCTCAAGTCATCAGATCTTCATCACGCACAGTCCAACATCATCATTCATAAGACATCATCATCATTCTGCATTCATTAGCATGTTGTATTTCTACTGTCCATCATTTCATCGTCGAGTATGTCTCTATATTATCATTATGTTCATCAAAGTTCTGTCCACATATCATATACATATTCAACCCAAGCACATCATTCTGATCATAGCAAGTCATGTATTCATCAGTCACCCTGGCATTGAGTTTTCAGCAATCTCCCATCCTATTACGATTATGTCCTTGACTTCATCATACATAAGCAGGTTTTCTTCATTAACATCAAGCTAAGTCATAAACACTATCACCAATCAGTCCATATTCACATACTGTACATTAGCAAGCTATGTCATAAACACCAATAGCAATCTGTCCAAGTTCATATCATGTACATCAGCATTCTCTGTCATAAACACTATCAACAATCAGCCATTTCAACAATATTAAGAAAACAACAAACTTGTTGTTGTTATTCCTGCTCACACCACCGAAATTGTCTGAGCCGTGCGAACTGCTCCTCCTGAACCCATGCGAACTCCAACTATTCACTCCAACTAAAGGAGGCCGGCTTGTTAAAAACAAATAATATTATAATTCCATAATTTTCTCATCAAGCTGACTTTTCAATGCTAAATCAAATGTGTTTTGATTTCCATGTTCTCCTCAATGATTATATAAATATATATATGTATATATGTTTTCATTTGTTTTTTCTCCCATGTTATTGTGGTCTTCTTATTCATATTCCTGTATGAGTTTCTTCCAGATGTTCGTAAGAGGGCTTTTGCTCATGCCCTCAAGACCTTTTACATTCCCATATCAATGCCCGCAAGGGTTGTTTAACCCTTCAAACATGTCCCCACAACTTCCATTCTTATGCCCGCAATGGGATTTCAAATGATCTCGGTGATGCCCGCGTGACCTTCTTTTTATGCCCGCACTATCCATTTAAAATGTGCTGCGAGATGCCCGTAATGGAGTATTTCTCATGCCCATAGATGTGTTAAGAGGGATGCCCGTAAGGGCTTGAAAACTTCTCCATGTCATGTTTCCCACAGCAGCTTCATGAAGCATGCCCGCAAGCTCACACTTGCTTGACATGTCTTCTCCATCCATGCTTGATGTTCATGTTGTCATCACCCTTCAAGCCATGTCATCATGTCCAGCCTTGTCTCCAATCCATCCATGTCATGCTTCCTAGTTTTGTCAAGACCTAGGGTATTAGGGCCATATATAATGTCTTTGTCCAAAACATCTTCAAATGACCATAGTATGGGTCATTTTACTCTTGGTTTACTGGGTGTGCCAATGGCTCTAATGCCCATTAACGTGTTTGCTTGTCATCATGCATTTATACCTTTGTCATTAATGGTGTGTCATCAATGACAACCATAGACAACCATATTCATCAATCTCCCCCTTTGTCATTGATGGGCTTCTTCTCCCCCTTTGACATTAATGACAAGGGTTGAGTAGTCATCAAAGGCATCTTCATGAACGCTCCCCCTAACTGATATGTTGATTCAAATTTGATTTCTTCTTCTTTGGATGCTCATCAAAGTAAAAAATGGTAAACATGCATCAACATTCCATACTTCAAGCTTTTAACTTGTCCACTTGGCTTGTCATTTTACTGCTCATCTAGAAGCAAAAACAAACTTCCCCCAAGAATGTTGGCAATTTGATATTCAACCATTACATGCTCAGAGTATTTTATTTCAATCTTTAAACATCATTATCTTCAGTATGTTGCTTTATTTTGCTACTGTAATATCTTGACTCAGTACTGCTGGTTAGTTGATGGTTGTAGGAACACTCCAGGCTTGAGTCACCAACTTTCTCAGTCGATAGAATGCTCATATGATTAGTAACATTTGAGTCAATGCATGTGCTTGCTGCTATGTCTTCAAACTTTATGTGAAAATGCTTTTGGATGGCTGCCTCAGTTAGTATCCCAAATCAAAATTCACTTGTCTTTAAATATTTTGATGCAAGCCTTTTGGATATCAAACTTTATGCCAATTGCAACTGCTGAAATCTATGCTTCACTCAACTTCAGAGATCTTACACCTTCATTTCCTGATCTGTTTGCTCTTTAATTTGCTTCTTCTTATTGTACACATAGAGTGAGGCTTGACATTTTTTTTATATTATTAGTCCTTGGAATGCATCAACAATCAACTAGTAAATTCATAAAAGGTAAGCATGTATCAAGGACATTTTTCCAAACATTACCATGTTGATTTATTTATTTTTTTTATGACAAAAAATAACCATACTGCTCCCCCTATTAGTGTGCATATATTTCAATCACGATCCTTGGACCTGTTTCTTCGCTTGGATAATCATTCTGATTTCACATCAACTCAATCTGATCTTCCCAAAATGATATCACAACTATGGAGAGTGCCCAAACTTTAGTTGCATATCAAATTACCACTGTATGTCTATTTCAAGGGAGATTCCAATGTTGTCTTGCTTGTGCATGCTTATGCTTGTGCATGCTTATGCTTGTAGCAGGATCCAAACTTAGCCTTTAATTATGTCAAACAAACCAATCTGGATGACTTTGGAAGTATTCACAAAATGTATATCGAGATCAGAAGTTCAGATGCCAAACAGATAAGGATGGAAGAGATCGGACTTCGGCTTTCTTTTGCTTAAAATTCGGACCCTTCAACAGACCTTAAAATAGTCATGGGAGCATTGGTTATCTCCCTTTTTTTTTAACTTCATCCTTTCCTTTCACTTCGAACAACTTCAGGACATTTTTTCAAAACTTGACTGCCTTTTAAACCCTGTGTGTGTTGTAGTTATCTTCTACTTTTCGAAATTCAGAATTTGGCAAAAGATTTACTTACATCTGACTGTCTGTTGCTATGCCTCGTTTCATCATCCTTTGTATTACTGTAACCCTGAAAATAAATCACTTAAAAACATGTTGTCACTCTCCTCTGTCAACTTCTTTCAACTTAGTCAAATATTTACTCGATCTCTGAGCTGAGATCGGTGCTTATAAGGAATTCTTCAAGAGTTTTGTTACTGATATTTTAGTCAACTGTCAATTAATGTAACAACTTATCAGTCCATTTATAGTACTTGGATTCCTTCAACCACTATTACAGTCTTTGGATGGCTTGAGCATGTTGGACTGTGCAAACTTAGCTGTCTCCAAACAACTTATGAGTGCCCCTTTGTTACTACTACAAATTGATGGTAGTGTAACCTTATGCTATGACTTGACTTCTTCCAAACATATCACCTTCATTTTCTTCCCTTTGAGTCCATCCTCCCATCTCAATGAACTCAGGGTGCTCCAAGGTCTTCGAGGGGCCTCAGACTTGGCTTGCATTATGGAATCCATCATCACTTTTTGTACATTGATCCTCAACCTCATTTAGATCCAGCAAGATATTTTTCTTCACCCATATTTTAGGATGTCCTTGGCTGTGTGAACTTGTCTTCTGATCTTCAATTCCACTGGTGTCATTCTTCTTCCAAGCTTCATTGGATCTCTTTGTTGAAGTATATGATGGGATCTTCAATAGTTGACTTCTAGGACTTGTGCATGCTTGGGATTTATGTCCAGTACCACCACAATTAAAGCATTTCAATGTGTGACAATTTGCAGCGAAATGTCCAATTCGGTCACATGTACAGCATCTTATTTGGTTATGTGGACTTCCAATACTTTTTCTACAATCAACAGATTTATGACCAAAATTAGAACAAGCAAAACAGTAACCATTAAATTTATTTTCAAACCTAGGACTTTGGTTCCATTTTGGTGTTGTTTCTTTTCTTGGCTTGCCTTGGAAACTGGGCCTAGATTCTTGATGCATTCTTGAACCTTCAACTTCTTTGTTGTCATGTGCAGGTATATGGGATGCATCCTTGGTCATTGATGGACCAGCTTCTGAAGTCTTGGGAGACAATAAATCATCTTCAGATTTCGCCTTATCTTTCTTGTACCCAAGGCCAGATTTGTCAAGGGGAGACCTTTGGCAATTTAAAATTTCATCTAGGATAGATGAGTTGTGTTGGAACTTGCCGTATATATCAAAATTTTTATTTTTCCTTCTCAATTCAACTACCTCCATTTCAAGCTTTTGAATTTCCTTCTCCTTTTCATCCAAGTGATTTTTCAACACTTCTTCTATCTTCTTGCCTTCTTCTAGTGGAGTCTTCAAGCCAATATTATTTCTTCTTGTCTCTTCAAGCTCGTCAGGATCTTCACAACTCTCCTTAATATTTTGATCATTTGGCTCACCTTGTAAGCTTGTCTTGAGTAGGTCCATGGTCTTCTCTTTTTCTTCTAGCTGGATCTCCATAGTTTCAGCTGAGTCTTGACGTCTTATCATCTCATCCATGAGTTTAATAAATAGCTCCGTTGAATTCTCATGGTATTCTTCAATGAGCTTCTCTATCTTCTTTTTAAGCATTCGATCATGCTTGATATCTTGTATCTTAAAAAGATTTCCTAGGAGATTTTTCTTAGCATCTTCAAGATTGTCAATGTTATTACTCGGATCAAGAAGATTCTTACCTTCACTTCCATTCAAGGTTTGTGCTTCCATTGTGTCTACCGATTTCCTTCAAGCTTGTTAGGCTTCTACTGAAAGGCCTGGCTCTGATACCAATTTTTAGACACAATGACTCACTCAAAGGGGGGGGTGAATCAGTGAGCTTAAACTTAATTGAAATTTCAACTTCAATCACAATCTCATATCATCTTTCAACATTATATTCATCAATGCACTATCTAATTAAACACATCAACAGATTGCACAAGAGACACAAGATATAATCTTTGTAATTTAGTATTTGGTTCAACGGCTACAATCGTGAGGCAATTCAGCACCAACTGAAAATAGAAGCACCAAATTCTTGTCTAGGACCCTACCTAGTTTTTCTTAGACCCAGCCAAGAAAATGGATACAAGATACTGCTTGTATTAGTTAGTACAATTCATCACAAGACCCTGCTTGTAAATCATATGTACATATACATAACATCCCATAGATTTTACATCATTACATTGATCATTCATTAACACATCAACAGTTTCATCATCAATATTCTATCAAGCACATTGTGACCTCAACACATCACAAACATGCCATTCTGTCCATGCAAATTTAACTGCCTCGGGTCATCAGATCTTCATCACGCACAGTCCAGCATCGTCATTCATAAGACATCATCATCATTCTGCATTCATTAGCATGCTGTAGTTCTACTGTCCATCATTTCATCGTTGAGTATGTCTCTATCTTATCATTCTGTTAATCAAAGTTCTGTCCACATATCATATACAGATTCAGCCCAAGAACATCATTTTGATCATAGCAAGTCATGTCTTCATCAATCACCCTAGCATTGAGTTTTCAGAAATCTCCCATCCTATTATGATTATGTCCTTGACTTCATCATACATCAGCAAGCTGTCTTCATTAACATCAAGCTAATTCATAAACACTATCACCAATCGGTCCATATTCACATACTGTACATTAGCAAGCTATGTCATAAACACCAACAACAATCTGTCCAAGTTCACATCCTATACATCAGCAAGCTCTGTCATAAACACTATCAGCAATCATCCATTTCAACAATATGAAGAAAACAAAAAACTTGATGTTGTTATTCCTACTCACACCACAGAAATTTTTTGAGCCATGCAACCTGCTCCTCTTGAACCCCATGCGAACTCCACCTATTCACTCCACTTAAAAAACAATGAAATCTCTCATCTTTTTATACAAGTGCCTTTCCAGATTTAAAGGAGGCCAATTTGTTAAAATCAAATAATATTTTAATTCTATAATTTTCTCATCAAGCCGACTTGTCAATGCTAAATCAAATGTGTTTTGATTTCCATGTTCTCCTCAACGTTTATATAAATATATATATATGTATATATGTTTTCATTTGGTTTTTCTACCATGTTATTGTGGTCTTCTTATTCATATGCCTGTATTAGTTTCTTCCAGATGTCCGTAAGAGGGGTTTTTCTCATGCCCTCAAGAACTTTTACATGCCCATATGCATGCCCGCAAGGGTTGTTTAACCCTTCAAACATGTCCCTGCAGCTTCCATTCTTATGCCCGCAATGGGCTTTCAAATGACCTCGGTGATGCCCGCATGACCTTCTTTTTATGCCCGCACTGTTCATTTAAAATGTGCTTCAGGATGCTCGTAATGTCCGTATTTCTCATGCCCTTAGATGTGTTAAGAGGTATTCCCATAAGGGCTTGAAAACTTCTCCATGTCATGTTTCCCATAGCAGCTTCATGAAGCATGTCCGCAAGCTCAAGCTTGCTTGACATGTATTCTCCATCCATGCTTGATGTTCATGTTTTCATCACCCTTCAAGCCATTTCATCATGTCCAGCCTTGTCTCCAATCCATCCATTTCATGCTTGCTAGTTTTGTCAAGACCTAGGTTATTAGGGCCATCTAGAATGTCTTTGTCCAAAACATCTTCAAATGACCACAGTATGGGTCATTTGTCTCTTGGTTTAGTGGGTGTGCCAATGGCTCTAATGCCCATCAATGTGTTTGCTTGTCATCATGCATTTTTGCCTTTGTCATTAATGGTGTGTCATCAATGACAACCATAGATAACCATATTCATCATTTATATGGTATTAAACAAGCACCTAGAGCTTGTTATGAGAAAATTGATGCTTATTTATTGAAGAATGGTTTTAAGCAGTGTATATCTTACTCAAATGTGTGTGTTAATAATTTTGATGATGATGTCATCATTGTGGTACCATATGTGGATGAACTTATTACTGGCATCCAACTTACACTTATATAGGAAATTAAGAATAATCTTTAAAAACAATTTGAAATGAATGACTTAGGTGTAATGCATTAATTTTTGGGTCTACATATTTGGCATATGGTTGATCATATATTCCTTTCTTAGCCTAAGTATGTGACATATTTACTTGCTCGGTTTCATATGATTGATTGTAAGACTTCACCTACGGCATTCCAGTCTGGTGTAAAGTTAACTGTTGATTGTGATAGTCCTCTTGTTGATGCCACTTTGTATCATCAACTTCTGGGGAGTTTGATATATTTGACACACAACTGGTCAAATATCTCTTTTTCATTCAGCATGGTTTCGAGGTTTATACAAAATCCTTATGAAAGTCATTGGAAAGGAACAAAGAGGATTCTTATATATTTACAGGGGACGGTGCATTATGGTGTTTTCTATTTTAGTAGGGCTACAGTTTCACTTCTTGGTTATACAGATTATGATTGGGTATGGAATGATTCATATGAAGGTCTACTAGTGTAAGATGCATATTTTAGCTTGGTTCAGGTCCAGTTTCATGGTCCAATAATAAGTTGAGAACTCTTTCTCTTTATTATTGTGAACCAAAATACAAGATAGATAAGGAAGCAACTAAATAAGCCGTGTAGATCCAGCATGTTCTTACAGAGCTTGGACTGGTTTAGAAGTCTCCTACTGAATTAAGATGTGACAATCAGAGTGAAATCCATCTTGTGTGCAATTCAGTGTATCACTCCAAGACTAAAAACATTGACTTGGATGCTCATTAAATTTGAGATATTGTTGCAGGTAGTGTTATTTGTTTGGAGTATTGTCCCACAAAAAAACAAGTAACTGATATCTTTACCAAATCTTTGAAAAAACCAAAGTTCATGTATCTTCGCAGTTTGTTGTGAATGCAGGAAGTTTTCATTAGGTGGGGATGTTAATGTAATGATATCTTCCTCCATTTATGAGTTGTTCTCCCATCCATCATTAAGGGGGAGTGTTGGAATGTGAAATTTTAATATTATATGTGTAATGATGTCTAGTATGATGTCATAAGATGTCTTATCTAGCATTCGAAGGAAAAATAACTCTAATATTATGTAAAACTATTTATCCAACATGAATAATGGATCAATGTTATCCTATTACCATTCATTATATAAATAGGTGTAAAATCATTTATCCCACATATAATATGGGATGCAATTATTCCATACCTCTTGGTATAAAATAGAGGTGAAGGATAGCCTTTGGGCATATCTCTTATGGATTGCATTTTAATGCTATTGTAAAGTTGTGAAGCACATGTGGAGAGGATCTCACTTATAAGATTGGAGATTTATGAAGAATAAAGAAGACCAAAACTTCATGTGAATGTTTCCCCATTTGGCGTTTTACCACGTATATTTGGTGTATTGTTCTCTTGTTCTCTTGTCTCTTATTTCATACATGATTATTTGTTTCTTTTGTAGATAGAAGGCTATACTAGTATATTATTTTTTTCATGTTAGAAAATGTATTGGTGTACGTTTATGCATATTATTAGCATTCTAATGGGAGGTGCCCAGTAAATATGAATCCATTGGCAAGGGATTTTGGCCATAGATATCTCCATATGATATCATTTTGTTATCTCTAGGATAAGTGGTATTATACCACCATTTTGCAAGGGGAAGTCATTGTTCCCATTGGTGCATATTTCTAGAAGTGAATCATTGAAAATAATTTTCTACGAACTTGTTTACCACTTTCAATATAAAGGACTAGTTGCTTCTCTCCATACAAAGGCATTCATTTTTAGAAATGAAGTTAAGGGAACCAAAAAATTTCCTTCACAAACTTCATGTAGTAGTTATTATGTCCTAATAACCCATGCAAAACCACATACACTATGAAATGGGAACTTTATACTATGAACGAGAACCCTATCCATAAAAACGATGAATCTTGCAATGAAAACACCAAAAACACCCCCCAAATAGAAAAGTGTTGATACCAGTATACATGTTTTTTTTTCAAGGTAAAAAATATATCCATGGCCTAAACATCCCATACTGTTGTTTACAAAAACTTTAAAATCAACCCCTAAATTGGAAAAAATAAATTCTTCAAGAGATAAATTAAAACTTTTTTTAAATTTGCATATTAAACAAAATTCATGAATTCATAAATAATTTCAGCACTCTAACCATATAGAAACAAATAAATTATGATGTGATTCATAATGAAATAATATATTAGACCATACAAGAACAAATGATTCATATAAATATTCAAAAAATCCTTTAGAGTTTCAATTAAAAACATCATACTAATAAAAAACATCTAAAATGCTTCTTGTGAAATTATTCAAATTCATCCATGGATTCTGACACCCCACCAAAATCTACATTTTATGCAGATGAAGGACTAGATGAAGATTTATATGACCCATATTTTCTCTATTATCAATGGGTGCACTATCTGAGTCTACATCTATGCCCATCATTTCAGATGTCATATTCCTTTGGGATCTACGGCTTGGTTTAAAAGACTCTCATCTTGCAACTTCTTGTTTTTGCAACAACCTCTTGATAATCTCTATATCCTTGGAGCGAAGAGTGTCTTTCTTTGTCAACTTGAAATCATAAACAAGTATATCAACTTCCTCTAATTTCAAGATGTCAACACGGCGACGATTTATTTTTTGACCCTTTCTTTTTCTCTTTCTGCAAACCTTTTTCTCAGCCACCATCTTTGGCTTCTACACACCATAAAATGGGTGTGTATCTGTTGCATACCAATGTACTTCTACCGATACTACTTATTCATTTTATTTATTGACCTTCATAGATTTTGAAATCTCAAATGGATAATCGCATGCATCATCTATATCAAAAACTGCAATCATGCAACCCTCCTTGGTATCTTGTACTGAGCCCCTATAAAGGTCTTTCATCTCTCGACGCTTTGCGGATGATCTTCTAGAGACAATATACATTTATCTTTCCTCTACTTGAGAATACTCAACACCCTGAGGTTCAACATTTGTTACCTCATTTTCATTTGATAAAATTTGTGGCCAAGCAAATGGAGACTTCAAATATATATCTCCATTTGTAGAGTTTGAAATTATGTCACTCTGCTCCATGAAAAAAGACTCCCACCAAACAGAATCAGCAACATCAAAGTACTCATTTGTATCTTCGATAGAATTTTTTATTTCTTCCAAGCATTGAGAAGAATCAACATCTGTACTATGTTGCCTTGCTTTATGAATCTCTGCAGATTATTGCAATAACAATAAATTTGAAGCATACATTTGACGATTTGGGATGAATTTCAAAAATGCCAAACCTGATGAAGGCCCCCATTATGTGCTAGTTGAGTACTTCTTTCCCCACAGTAGTGTTTTTCCATCAATATTTTTTATACGAAATTAATGTTGAAAGCCAATGTCATTAAGTTTTTCAATGCACCTTTCTTCACCATGCAATCCAAACATAAATCTTCGCATGTCAACGGTTTCTTCCAATTTATGTACAATAGGCTATGGATGGTATGTTTTTCCTATAATTTCAATCAATGATGGTAGGCTCCCGACTTTCTTCCTCCTCAATGTCCTTTCAAAATGGATGAAAAATTGATCAATATGATTATGCGTATGCCTAACAAGAAGGAAACCAACTTTTACCTTTTTAAAATTTCCCAATTCAATAAGCATGCTTAGATAACCAACCACGACCTGATTTTTGTTTTCTCGGCATGTGTTGTCCAATTGTAGATATAGAAGTTCAGGAAGATCACCAGTCCAATGAGTAAGTACATGGTGAATTATGGTGATGGTCAAATTTGCATCATTGTGAATATTTGGAGCTGTAAAGTAAACCCTTGGAATCATTTCACCATTAAAAACCATACAACCAACCAAGTGAAACTGAATAAAATTTTCCTCCTTTAAATTCTTTGGCACATGGACTAAATGTGGCAAGAGTGTTTTTTTCTAATCCATGCCATCAATTATCAAACACATATACTTATGTGTAGCAACATAGCACTTCTTGGGATGTTTGTACAACTTTTTTTGTTCATTTGATTGTTGATTGCGATGTTCTTATGCAGTGCATTGATTATGGAGTCTACAAACAACATAACAAAAAAATATAGATAACTAGTTTTAATAATTGACATTTATATTAAAAAAAAAGTTGTAAACATACCTCTTTCTATCCCTTCTTTCTTTAAGAGAAGCACATGTACTGCAAATCCCCATCCTTGACCTCTTTGGAATGCGGACGTTGTTGAACTTCTTTTTCCATACTCTTGTGAAATATGCATATCTGATGAAGTTGCCATTTCCTTGACCACCTTGAACATAATCCTTGTATAAGTTGTAGATTTCCTGCCTTGTGAAATTATCTGGAATGTGTATTGTTTCTCTATTTGGAATACTCTCTCCATGTTTGGAAAATAAATCATGCATCCATGATATTGCAATGTGTGTTGATGGCCCAGTGATTTGTCCCTAATAATCGTCAGAATAAAATGTAGGATCCTTTTCTAGTCTTGTTTGGATTCTTGATAATTGAAGATTACCAATTGAGTGAATCTGTTTGAATTCCTTTCTTATACCCGTCCTTGTAGAAATCATGCGCCCCACTAAATATGAATTTTGCATACTTTTGTTCATTGATAAATACATATTCCTTTTCTCCAAGGCATAATTGTAGTCTATACCTTTCAAACAATGTTTGTGGCAATACTCACTCGAAATCAAATGAGTAACGGAACTTGGACTTCTGAGCAATTCTTTCCTAAACCTTGTATAACTGGAATGCTTTGGATTGACATAAAAAGGTCTAGTCCTACACTTAATCCTGCTCATTATTGGATTTTGTCCCTATATTTCCTGGACCATTATGTCTGCAACAACATCCTCATTAGAATGAACGTTTTCATTGTGAGGCATATGACCCCCCTCATTGAAAATATCATCACCAAATTCAGTATAAAAATGATTGTCATGATCACTAATAAGTTTATCAATTACTGATAGATCAATGTGACCATCAACACTATTGGTGCCACTAAATTCTTCAATGAAAGGAAACTCTTGAGATTCAACATTAACATCATTGGTGCCTGTAAAATCCTTACTTGGAGGAGAATCATTGTCTTCATCATTGGTGCCTGTAACATCCTAACTTGGAAGAGAATCATTGTCTTCATCATTGGTGGCTTCATCGTCAACAGAATGATCATCAGTGCCATTTAAATCCTCTCTCGGAGGAAAATCATCATCGGTGCCATTGAAATCCTCGCTCGAAGGAAAATCATCATTGGTGCCATTGAAATCCTCGCTCGGAGGAAAATCATCGATGCCATTGAAATATTCACTTGGAGGAAATTCATCATCAGTGCCATTTAAATCCTCTCTTGGATGAAATTCATCATATGTTCCATTCAAATCCTCACTTGGAGGAAAGTCACCATCAGTGCCATTGAAATCCTCGCTCGGAGGAAAATCATCATCGGTGCCATTGAAATATTCACTTGGAGGAAAGTCATCATCGGTGCCATTGAAATCATCGCTTGGAGTAAAATCATCTTCACCATTATTGATGTCTTTTTCCTCACCAAAATCATCATCTGTCCCATTAAAATCCTGACTTGGAGGAAAATCATCATCAGTCCCATAAAAATCCTCGTTGGGAGGAAAATCATCATTTGTCCCATTAAAATCCTTGCAGCTAGGAGGAGAATTATCATTGGTCCCATTAGAATCCTTGTTATGAAGAAAACCATCAACATTATTTGTACATGCATGATCAGTAAAAGCATCATCAGTCCCATCAAAATCCTTGCTTTCATGAAAATCATCATTGGTGCCTTGAAAATCCTCGCTAGGAGGAAAATTGTCATCATCTTGCTTACTGTCTTTAGGATCCCCACTTGGAGGAAGATATTCATCCTCATCATCATCATCACCATCACATTCTTTCCCTTCATTACTAGTGTCTTCAAAATCTTCATAATTAGGAAGTTCTTGAAGAACATGCTTGATTACATTGACACTGGAATTTGATTTAGATGAGTCCATGACTTCTCACTAAAAGATAGAATTATAGAAAAATCTTAATAGATAAGACAATGAAATTTTACCACAATCCTCACCAAAAAGTAGAATGGTGCAACTGTCAACCAACAATCTTATAGCTATGAGAATGATTATTTTATGGATTTATTAATTTGGCAATGATTATTTTATGGTTTTATTGATTTTTTTATGGATTTTTGTTTATCTCACATTCTTAAGAGTGGTAAACTTAAACCTAATCTATCTTATTAATACACTATTGTTTAGACTTTGGAGCAATTCACAAAAGGCTTTCACGAAGAACGAGAAGATTGCAGAGAAAAGCTTCTGGCACTTTCAAGAGAGGAGGCTCTACCACTTTCTGGGTTAGTTTTATATATATATATATTAAGTATTTTTTTTTAAATTCATGTGTGCTTAATGGAAGCAGGGCTTGCCCCTATCCCAAGAATTTTAGTTTAGGTTTTAAAAAGAAAAAATTATTTTTGAAACCTACATTAAAAAAAAACCTACCCCCTAATCCTTGACCCTCCTACCGCCGCCCCCTCCTCCTCATCCCGTCGCCCCCTTCCCCTCCTCCCCCTCCTCCTCCCACCATCCCCTTCCCCCTCCTCCTCGCACCACCTCCCTTCCCCCTCCTCCCGCTGCCTCCTCCTCACACCCCCTCCCTTCCCCCTTCCCCTCCTCCTGCCGCCCCCTTCCTCCTCCTCGATCCCTCCCCCTCCTCCTCCTCCTCCTCCTCCTCCCATCGCCCCCTTCAAGTGCCCCCTCCTCCCACTGCCCCCTTCTCCCTCCTCCCCTCCCTTCATCCTCCCTCCTCCCCCTTCCCCCTCCTCCCCCTCTGCGATCCTTTAGCGCCCAAGTGAGCAGACGCCAAAGGGCCGCGGAGGGAGAAGGGAGGAGGAGGAGGGGGAGGAGAAGGAAGGGGGGTGGCAGGAGGAGGAGGAGGGGGAAGGGGGCGGCAGGAGGAGGAGGAGGGGGAAGGGGGGCGGCGAGAGGAGGAGGGGGTAGGGACGGCACAGCTCCGCCCACTAGGGTGCCAAAGGGCTTCCCCTCACGAGCGGCATGATGTTGCGCGAGGAGGAGGGGGAAGGGAGGATGCAGCTCCTCCCACTTGGGCACCAAATGGATGCCCCTCATGGGCGGTGTGATGGCAGCCCTTTGGCGCCCAAGTGGGAGGAGCTACGCCCTCCCTTCCCCCTTAACCTATGGTCTCCACCTTCCCCCTCCTCCTCCCGCCGCCACATTACCCCTCCTACACACCCCCTCCCTTCCCCCTCCTATCGCCGCCCCCTTCCCCCTCCTCCCCCTCCTCTTCCTCCTCCTCCCTTCTCCCTCTATGGCCCTTTGGCGCCCAAGTGAGTAGACCTCCACGACCCTTTGGCGCCCAAGTGAGTGGAGCAGCGCCGCTCACTTGGGCGCCAAAGGGATGCGAAGGGAGAAGGGAGGAGGAGGAGGAGGGGGAGGGGGAGGAGGGGGAAGGGGGTAGAGGGAGGAGGGGGAAGTGAGGGGGAGGCGGGAGGAGGAGGGGGAAGGGAGGGGGGGTTAGTTTTTATTTTTTATTTTTAATGTTTTTTAATAATTTTTTTAAAATGTTTTATTATATAGTTAAGGGGGGGTAGTTTTTAATTTTTTTAATATATAGTTTGGGGGGGTAGTTTTTAAATTTTTTTTTTATTTTTTATTATTATATAGTTTAGGAGGGATTATGGGGTAGGTCTTAAATTTTTTATTATAAATGTTTTTATATATTTTAGGGGGGTTAGGGGGTAGATTTTTTTTTTTTTTTAAATTTTATTATAAATTTTTTTATATAGTTTAGTGGGGGGTTAGGGGGTAGGTTTTAATTTTTTTTTTAATTTTTTATTATATATATTTTTTATATAGTTTAGGGGGGTTGGGCGATGGTGGTGTAGGGCAGGGTTTAATTTGTTTTGAATGTTTTTATTGTTTCCTAAGTTAGGGGGGTAATTTATATTTTATTTTTATGTGTGGGGGGTTTAGGGGGTAGGGGGGTATTTAATTGTTTTCTATTTAGTTTTATCTATGACGGAAGGGGAGGAGGGACAAGGTAGGGTAGGGGTAAAAATATTTTTTAAGTGTTTTTCAAATACAGTTTATAGTGAATATCGATGTTGATTTTTTTTGGATTATGAATGTTTGTTGATTGTATTTTAAAATTCAACCTTTTGGATATAGGGAGAATGACATCAAGAAATATATATGTAAACGTTTCTAGATCAAGAGCGGTGATGATTGCATCGGAAAAAAAAAATTGAGCCATCTGAGAATGTTGAGCCTCAAGACGAAATTTTGAACTTTGAGGATTTAAAAATCTAGAATACCAGAGAATGGAAATATGCAGCAAAAGAAGAAAGAACAGAGTAATATTGGCATCTGAAGGAAAAATATCAAGGAAAACCAGAAAGTATTCACTTGTATTCTTTTGCATTTCCATATATTCAATCAGATTACCATCCATTTGTATTGTTGAGAGATATATGTGTGATGCCAGGTACAGAAATTGTTTATGTACAAGTGAAACAAGCCAGGACCTTTGACAAAATCCGATATTGTTTGAAGATTTCAAAATATAATGTTCAAGAAAATTTCACAGAATTTTGTCAAGGGGTCATGCATGAGATTGAGAGCGGGAGAGTAAGTTTGAATATTGATATTATTCTTAAATTGGTTTTGTTATAACTTGGATATCACAATGTAATAGATTTAATACGATAATGTTTTTATTTTGCACGATTTTTCCATGGCGATTTCAAAAATGTTGAATGGAATTTATTATAAATAGGACAATCATATGGATGTCGTTAATGTTGTTGTTCAAAAGGGACAAGAAACAAGTGTCAAATGTTCAAACTGAATAAGTACAAGAACATAGAGGAAAGGGCATCCGACAATCAAATCAGGTACCTAGAAGGGTTACATTTAAATCTTCATCTCACCCAACTGAACATGTTGAAATTGTTGCAAATGAGGTTGCTACTCATGCTAGTAAGAGTAACAAACAACCTCGTAAAAGAAATATGGTTGAGGGTGTTTCAATTCTTGTTGAAGGCATTGTTGATTTAGAAGAACCCCTTCAAATCAGAAAAAGAGGAGATATATTGTTACTAAAGCCAATGTTATTCCTGAATCTGAGAGTGAAAATTCTGGGGGCAGTAGGGAAATCATTACTCCAGGTGTTGATCTAGAGGATGGCATTGTCAAGTCAACACAAAATGTCATTTGAGATCGATTGTGGAGGGATAAATTGATTAACAATGGACATACATTTGAGTTGAATGTAAATCAAATTTATAGACCCACAGAAGGGAAAGATCAATTTAGAATTAGAAAACCACATCACTTGCATATTCACAACTTGAAAGCATTGATGAGGCACAATCCCTATGCACATGTGGTTGACTACCTAGTCCTTGTTGACCCGAAAGATGTCCCTACTAGAGATAAATTTGATCAAACAAGATGTTTTCATTACAAATATTATGTTTTTGGGGGGAATCATTCTGCAGAGAAAAGAAGAGAGTTGATGCAAGAATATCCCAATAACCCTATTTTTGAAGCAGTTAAATGCATCATTTATGTCGGTTTAACAGATGTAGAAGCAAAGTTGTTGTCATGGGATCATAACACATATAGTGAATATAGGTTGAATATGAAATTTATTCAAAGGGTGAGATTTATCCACAATGACTTTGTGCAAATATGTGGTCGGGGGGAATCTAGAGTTGATGTAAGTTTTCAGAAACAATGTTGTCTGGAAATAGGTATCCCTATTAAAGAGGATAATGTGAAACAAAAAAATGTCAAAGGAAGTGATGCATTCAGAGCTGTAGATGCCAATTTCCAACTGGCATTCAGAGTTGGGAAAACATGGGATTTGATTGATGACATATTTAGCTTGTGGGATAATGTTGGCATAAAAAATCAGAAAGTGAAGAAAAGTAAAGTTGTTCCATGGAGCAGTGCTAAGGAAGGTCCTGACGTCATGAATCTGCCAGAGGACATGACTATTACACCTTGGAGAACAATTCAAGGTGTGAAGGATGAAACATTAATAGCTACAATACTATCATGGGTAAAGTCAGGTGAATTATCCATGGAGGAAATGTGCAATGAATTTGACAAGTAGGTTGATGTTTTTTTATGGTACAATGTTTTTTTCTTGAGTTTAACATTTTTGTTATGTTCTAAGTATTCTGTTATATTATTATATATGATTGTAAACATTATTTATTGTTTCATTGTCCAGTCACAATATTTACATGAAAATACAAGAGTAGATGGTTATAATGTTGAATGAGAAGAGTTGGGATGACGTCAGATGCAACTATCCAGACTCAAGCTCAATAGAAACCTTAAAACAATTTTTTGTTGCATTCAATAAGGTATGTTGATCTATGATACATCCTATTTTATCTATTTTCTAATTCAATTCATTTCTATTTTATTACTTATAGAAACAATTTTCATTTGTAGATGCCAAAGAGGGGTACGGATGGAGTACCGGAGTCCTTCAAAATTCATATCCAAAGATCCAAATTAGAACGACAAAGGAGACAACGTCTTGAAAATGTTGAAATTGATGATACACGTGATCATTATATTTGGAATGGGCTTGACACTGTGCAATATAAATTCATTTTAGGTGATTGTGTAGACATTGCAAATCTTTTTCCTAAAAAGGAGTACGCACTAGTTATTGCAGATATCCCTCATGGATACAATATCTGAAACACTACTTGTGATTGTGAGCCTTATACTTACCAATCATTCAATAAAGTGGTTTCGGGATTTGTATCACAACATCACCACTATGGATATTTGTTGTTTTCCATTCAGACACACAATTAGGGGGGTTGTTGACATCCTTCATGGGTAAAAGAAAAACAAGGAAGCAACTTTATTGGTAAGATATTTGCACTATATTATCAAGTTTTTGAATTTATAAATCAATTATATTTATTGATAAGTTAATTAATTTTTGTTTATTTTTGTTACGGGAAAAATACAAATATGTGTAGCTCCAGCAGTGATCAATTTATGAATGATATTGAAAACATACATCTTGCAACTTGGACAAAAGATGAGACTTATGGCTCTCTTTTAATCAACGAAAAGAGTGAAGGAAAATATAGTTAGGTGTTAAGTTATAATGTGGTGGTTAAAAAATTAACATATGAAGAAAGGGATTTGAAAGGAGTGACTGTAAACATCTATCAAAATCCACAAGCATTGATTAATTATCTCATAGATACATTTTCAAGAGAAGGAGATTGGGTCTTAGATTTGTTCTCGGGTTCAAGTAAACTTTATGATATTACATATGAAAGCATATTTCAAGTTTTATTGTTTTTTATTCTTCATTATTTTATTGTTTTAAAATATGCTTCTTTATGCTATTTGACTTAACTTTCTTTTTGTTTTTGGTGATTAGGTACAACAATAGCATGCTCCTTACATAAAGGAATAAATTGCATATCCATTGATAATGATCCACTACAATGCAATTACATGAAGCAAAGAGTTAATGCTATTCAAGTTCTTCCAAATGAACTACAAGAAGTTGGTTTGAAGAAAGGAGAGTTTAGTGAAACACTTGTGGCATAGATGTAAAAAGAGTCTCAACCCCCATTAGGAGGGGTGTTTGTAAAGGAGCACTTTGGGAATCTTGCAAACATAGAAGACCCAATGGAAGAGGACATTGATGTCCCTGAAGAAATCCAAGCTCCGTAAAATTCCAATTTCGATGAAGAATTTGGCCTGCATGATATTGTTGATTAGTTTCATGTCTTGAAGAAAATGTTAAATTTGACAATTTTTTGATAAGATATATTAGTAATGTTTTGACTTTCAAACTTTATTTTAGAAATAAAATTTCTATATATAATGTTTTTAATATGTTTTTTACAAATATATGGTATATTTTTTCTTGAATTTATGTGAGTTGTCACTTTGCTGAAAATAATATGAAATAGTATCATTTTTATACAAATATCTCTGAAAATTCATCGAAAATAGTTTTAAATGTCTTTATTTTCTGGAATTTTTTACAATTTTGTCAATAAAAATGTCTTATTTTTCCCGTAAAACACACTTGAAAATAGAAATTAAAAATATTCCACGACAAAGATAATTCAAAGGCTTGAAAAAAATGCCTCAAAATGAAAATGTGTGATACTGGTATCAACCCTTTTTGAAACGGAGCTAAAAATAGCTACTAAAATTAGGAGAGAGAAAAACGAAAATTGTGTCGAGTTCTCGTTTCATAGTATAAGTGGTTGCAATCTCTTCAAGGTCTTGGAGTAGGGCCAATATTTCATACTATGCTACAAATTTCTTGGGGTCTATTCTTACTCCCTCCTAATTTTTATACCTCCATATTCCACGGTGTCGCACCTCCACCACAAAAAGAGTTGACGACACTTCCCCTACTGTTTAAACCACCCAGAAGAGACAAATGATGAGTGATCCTTGAAGGCAAATCTACCCTATCAAGAATTAACCTACCTGAGACTTCATTTACCCTAACTACCGCGCCTTGCTCCATTATGAGTGCGCGGTAGTCCGTACTACCGCGCTATGCTCTATCCCTGCCACGCGGTACTACCGCGTTATGCTCTGACCTAGGGGAGCGGTACACCTTTTTTAGCCCTTTTTCCATGGCTTGTGGGATTTTGGATTTTCGAGAGATTTTTTAGGATTGGGGTCCCTGATTCGATCCTAACTCACTTTCTGTGATTAGTAGGCCTGATCCACTTAGTCCTCCCAAGATCCACCCATCTCTCTTGTTGGTTAACCCTACCACACACTATAAGAGAGAGCCATTCCATGAGCAAAGGGGAGGACTCTTAGAGGTATCAAACTTATGATCTGGCGGCCTTGTGGAGATAGCTAGAGGAGGAAGCACTTGGAGCTGGAGGATTGGCTTGGACATCAAGCAACCTTTGTAAGCATTCTTCAAGTTTGTAATAAAGATAACTTATATTGTTTTTCCCATTTCATGTGCATTGTATGAGTTCTTGACATGGAATGTATCTAGTCTAGATTTGAATTTAATCTTTACTTCAAGGTATTTGGAAGCTTGTATGCTTGTTCCTTGTTTGGTTTCAACAGGTTCTACATTGGAGCTTTGAGATCAAGAGCTAGAAGCGGGACAAACGTCAGATTTAAAGGTGAGTTATGTCTTTCATACCTTCTGAATGCATTTAATCTTGTTGTGAAAATTAATTCAGGAGATTCAAGGTAGCATTTGTTTAGTTTTGTTCTTATCTTAGAGTCAGTTATAAATCTGCTTTAATTTAAGAGAATTCTGACTTATCCGTAGGAAAGAATTCTACCAACAAGAATGGCAACTCCACTGGTTTGAATTCTGTTGATTGATTGAGTTCATTGTCATCTATCTTTTGATTGTGACTTTTTCTTTCTCTTCAAACCACTATTGATTTTTGGTCTTTTTGACCTTCTTTCACCCTTCCTCTCTGTATTTTTTCTCCCTGTGTGATCACTGAGTCCCCTGGGTCTGCAGCAACCCTGAAAATTTCATCTTCCTTTTTAAAAGTTGCGCTTTTCCACACTTTGCCACAGTACCGCGCTCTCTGCACTGACTACAGCGCGGTAGTACCGCATATCCGGAATTAGTACCAGAGAGGTAGTATCATAGTACCGCGCTATAGCCTTACTCTGCCACGCGGTAGTGTCTGCATACTGTCATTTTCCCTTCCCTGCTTGGTTTCCTGAGTCATTTTTCATCTTTCTCTACCTCAGTTAGTCTTTCTTGTTGCCTGTTACCTTCCTGTTCATTTTACAGTCTGTGTGGTGTGTTTATTGCCTTTTTGTGAGCTTGATTATTGTGTGAATTAGTGGCATTTTTGACACATTGAGCCACCCCTTTAGTTTGATTGCATTGGCTTAATCTCCCTATCACAACCAGACCATTACTAATGTTCTCTGTTACTGAATTGTGTAGTTTTCATAGTCACATTGTTTCCATTACTTTTTATTCATATTGAAAGTTATCATTGGAAAACATTTGTGTTATTTTGATTAAAATGGTCTAGTAACATCGTTGTGCATTAGGAAGTGAAACATTGAAATTTGTCACAGAAATTCTCATATTTGAAGCATCTTAGTTGTAGGATCAGTGAATTAAAAAGGAGTGTTTATTTCAATTTGGCTCTGTTTACAAAAAGAAAACAAAAAAAAATTTGCTTTGGTTTTTAATTGCTTGTGAAAGTCATGCATTTATGATCGAAGAACTCTCTCTCTTCTATAGCTAGTTTTCATCGAAGACAAAGGCTTATTTCGATTCATTCTCACTTGCATGGTTTGGGTCATCATAACACCACCAAGTTTCACGTCTATTTTCCCGATTGAGTAATACAACCTCTAAGATTAATCTCCCTAACTAAACCAACATTAACCTCACTTGAGGAAATCAAAAGAATTTGGTAGTTAGGTAGGACACCGGGGATAGGCATCAAAATAATTCCCCCTTTTCATTTTCATCTAAGACATAGTTGTTGTCCTCTAGGGAACTAAAATCCTCTAGTATTTATTGACACGGTCACATCCAGTTTGTGGAGGGGCCTCCTGACTGTTTTTAACTTTCAGGGGTTAAACGGCCGCAAGATTGAGAACCGGACGGACTCTGTGGAATGCCGCACTCCACTTATCCCTAAGGCAACATCGATCATTGTCTTTCTCAGAAGGCAGAAGTGCCCAAAACCTTTTCCAACGTGTCATGAACGAGATAGCTTAGTGACTTTTCTACTAGGGCTCTTTTACCCAGGATCCCTTTTGGTAGAGGGATATCCTTCTTATATTGGTCTCTCACGTTGTATTGTTCGACTTGGATTTCATCACCTTGCGAAGGATACAGCTTGTTGAGGTCTCCAGCTCTTAGTTAGGAGTTTGCTTGTTATCTCATCTTTATAGAGGGTCATTTTTCTTTTTAGTGACTGCTTGTTGGCATTCTGGCCATTCTTTTTATCAGCTCGCTTACTGGGACACCGGTCTCAGTATAGATTTTAGAGCTTGCTTTTTTGGCCTGCGAGCCTTGCTTTTTCTAGCTCCTCTTCTGCACACTCGGCTGCATTAGGGTTTTTGAGTTCTTTGTTACGAAACTGCCCCCGATTTTCATTTTCCTGCCATCATGTCAAAACCTCCACGGAGATCACGACAAGTACAGGGCAAAATCCCTCCACCACCACCACCGCCACAGACCTCTGGTCCACCTGCATCACGCATCCCCGCTCCTCCTGGCCGCGGTGCTGGTCGAGGGAACATTCCATCGCCGATACATACTACATCTTCAGTTCCGCCTGTAACCATTACTCACAGCACAGTCTCAGAATCTCTTGCAGCTTCTGCAACCACTATCATATCTGAGATTTCCACTGTCACTTCACCCACTGTTATTCCAGATATATCTGCCACAGTGGACAACATGACAGCCGCTGAATCTAGTACAGCCCAAAATACTAGACCAGAGGTCATCCTCCTACCTGATGTCAACACCTCCCGTCCACCAGACACTTTTCACGATGACACAGACGGATCTGTTGGCACCACCGAAGGGTCCGACCAGGATATACCTGGCTTAATTTCAGTCCCGGGCCGATACGTTGAAGTTATTGAAGACACTCGACTTCCTGCCACACCTTTTGAACCTGATTATGGCTTCATCACTTCCCAGGCGGAGCTTCCGCCTGTTATCACCACGCCACCCAGTGTTCATCCGCAAGAAACCAATTCTTCCAGTAACATACCTCGTACAGTATCTCTCCCCAACCTTCCTCCAGGACACGAGATCATGGCCTCCATTCAGTCTAGTATGGTTAGTCTAGCAAATTCCCCGTTAGCATCGGCACGGTTTAAACACGACACAGAGCAAATTCTCTCGACAGCTTCTAGATATCCCCCTGTTACTCGTCCGTCTGACTATCGGGATCCCAACATTCCATCTAGCACAGAGTTTCATCACTCCTATGCAGACGGATTTGGACCTTTGGACGTTACTATACCTAGGTTCCCACCGGATCCCCAAAACCCTTTTCAGGACATGAACTCGGACCCAGTTTTCAATGGTCCTCCTGTCATTGAACACGCTATGGATGACGCCGATACCCCTGGGTTAAATTCCCCACATTTGCTGCCATCACCCATTTTTGGTGCACATTCTATGAGGGATAACCCAGTTTTTTCTCCGTCCTCGCCTGTCAGATATGGAATACCCCCTCCACAAATCGGCACTTTTGGCACCGTTGGCCAATCGAAACTATCGTATTTGGCTAGCGACGGAAGAACACCAAGTCATACTGTTGGATCTTCCGTTTTGACCGGAGGATCACCTTCGGCCACTATTTACACTATCTCAGGAGGTGGACAACCGACTGCAGTGGTCCCCAACTCCAACAACCAATCTCCCCCCGGTGTGCCATCAACCCAACCAGTTGGAGGACAACCCTTTGTTGGGAACCCCGTCCCTAGTCAATAACCTCCTCCTATAGGGACATCCAACCCATCTGCTGGAGGACAACCTATTGGCTCCATCCAGCAACCCTCCCAACCAGCAGCATCTGCTCAGTATGGTATGTACAACACACCTGGCAGCAGACAACCTTATACCGGTTTTCCAATCGGGCCTCATCCTCAACATCCCCCGTCAGGTATGCTTCCTTCTTGGGGATCTCAAATCCCACAGAGTGGGGGTTACTCACTATTTGGAAACTGGAACCAAGCTGGGGGGCAATCTCAGATTCCCCCCAACTTGAACTCCGGTTTCCCTTATCCTTCAGCTGCTACAACTCCATGGAACCCATCCCTTCAATTTTCACACGCTCCTCAAGGAGGAACGAACCTTCCATGGACACCACCATTGCAGCCACCCCCCAACCCTGCTATGGGAAACCCTCCACTTACTCAATATAGTGGTAACATTCGTGGAACACAACAATTCCAAGGAACTTTTCCCCAACCAGGAGCAGCAACTATTCCTGGGTTTTAGCAACCCCAAGGTACCATACCTACCATCCCCACTCAGTAGAACATCCACCAACTGGTTATCAACACTCAACCGGTTAACCAGATGGCTTACTACCCACAGAACTTCCAGCAGTACCCCTCGGGAAACACATATGGGTATAACACGCAACAGTATGCTATGCAGGGGCCCCCAGGTTTCTCTGCACCACACATTTATTACTCATACCCGCAGACTAATCGTCAACTTCCCTTTTTGGCCACGTTAGACTTACCTGATTTGTCGAGGCTCATTAACGATCCTATATGGCATGAACCTCACTGGCCACCTATTCCAGCCAAACTTCCATCGAAAATTCCCAAGTTCGATGCTAATCCCGGGGAAGACCCCAAGAATCACGTAATGACCTTCCATCTTTGGTGTTCATCCAACTCCTTGATGGACGATTCCATTCGACTTCGGCTCTTCCAACGTACGCTTACCGGCACGGTAGAAAAATGGTACATCAAGCTGCCACAACACTCCTTTCACGATTTCAACACCTTGGCTATGCAGTTTCTGACCCATTTCCAGCTCCCCATCCGGTATGAGATTGGAACAGAACTGTTAACCTCACTGCGTCAAACCACTTCTACGTACATTTCGGATCACATCCATGAGTGGCGACGACGTCGTAGGCTAATTAAGGCACCCATTCCGGATCAGCTACTCGCTGATTGGTTCACGAAATCCTTTTTGCCTCCCATAGCCAGAGACATCGCTATGCGCGGGCCAGTTACAGAAGAACAAGCCATCTCGGCAGCTCAGTACATGGATTTGGTATACACCCAATCCGGCACGTTACACGAACTTCTTCCCCATGCCGCCCGCGTTACCACTGATCCAACGAAACCTACCACTGAACCCCCCATTGATGGTATTGTCGATTCAGTTAAGACCCAGCCTACTACCAACTCGACGGGACAACAAGCTTCTGCTTCCCCCCCCTACCTCAGGCTGCTTCAAAAGCTACTACTTCTCCTGCTATTTCCTCTGAAGTGAACGCATTTCAATCTACGTCACAACCATCCGGAGGAAAGAAGAAAAACAATCGTGGTAAATCCAAGAAGAACCAGCAGGAGAACCCCAAGCCACAACCCACCCACAACGACCAAAAGCCACGTCGAAAGGCTAAGTTTCCTTGCCTAATTTGTCAAGACGATCACTACACGCGTGATTGTCCCTACAAGGACGAGGTCAACAAAGTCGTTAAAGGATCCTCTCGCCCGGTAGTGTTAACTGACCCTTTCCCTCAACAGCAACAGCAGATGGTTGCCCAAGAAACCCCACAGGGGGGCAACCCGACCAACCCTACCCGCGGAGATACGTCCACAAATTGCGAAATCCTGATGACGAGTAATGAGGAGATTCATATAACCACTCGTTCAAAGACATATGAAAACCCTCCAAGTTCAAACAAACAACCCGAGATAGCCAAAGGCGAATCTCCTGTTGAAGATCCGACTCCTATTCCCCCCCCTACCGGCCATCTCCATATCGAGAGACCGCTTACGGACACAATGCTACGCCCACCCAAGGGCACCATACGCAAGGCGACATTTAATCCTAATGCGCGAGCTGCCCAAAATTACAACATTGTTGAGGATCTAGCTCAAGCACCTTGCGCCATGTCGACTCTCGAGGTTCTTCAACACTGCCCCACGCAGCGTAGAAACTTACTTTCAGCACTGGGGGAAATGGACCCAGATACTTCAAACTCTATTATGTTTAACTTGGAACACGTTAAACCTCGGCTTTCTCACCAATTAGCCTTCCAGGTTCATACGAAAATCCATGGAAATAGCATCCATCGCACTGTGTTAGATGAAGGTGCCTCCACATCGATCATGTCTTTGAATTTCTGGAGAGCCCTAGGCTCACCCGAAGTCACGACTTCTCCCACTACTCTCAGGGCGTTTGATGGACACGGTTTTCAACCTTATGGACTCATTCCCTCAATTGGTGTTGAACTGGGGGGAAAAACAGTATCTGTACACATTGAAGTCGTAGATGCACCATTAGATTACAATCTTCTACTTGGTCGAAACTGGTTTTACGCCATGACCGCCATAGCATCTACAGTCTTCTGGATTGTGCAATTTCCTCATGAAGGGAAAATTGTCACCATTGATCAACTTGATTACTGTATCCCAGACTCTCATCAAAACTCCACCAACACCGTCCCGTTATTGGATCAACCTCGGTACCGGTTCCAAGACATAGGTGTTGGTCTCATGAAGGATTCTTCCCTTATTGGAGTTTTTCCAGAGCTGGGAACCCATGTTCAACCAGTCAACATGATTTCATCAAATGTCACCCCTTTCAATGATTCATGGGTGATCCCGAGTCCCACTCAGATTGAAGACTACGGCAACTCTATGCCTTTGAACAGAAACCTCGCAGCATATGCAGCGATCCAATCAGCCACCGATTGGGTCGACTGTCCTACCCATCATACCGTGGCACAACTCTCGTCTGAAACTCATTCATACCCACCACTTATCGATCCTCTCAATTTGATTTTTCCCACTGAAGAATCAATTATGGAGGTTATGTGCGGTGATGAGGCACCATGGGGATATTTTCATCATCGATCTTCATTCCCCACCATTCAGACGCTTGAGCCCGACACAAAACCCAGTACTTCACTTGGGATGGTCCAAACCAAGTTCCCCACTTCCCTCGACGAGGTATTTTCCGAAGGAAACTTGGCTAACCTTATGGCAACCACTCCCATTGATATTTCAGTGAAGCCTGGTATCGTGGAAAACATACATATCGACAAAACATGTACTCCCCTCGAAATGGAGTTCTATAGTGCCTACTTCAAAACCTTCCGCGATGTTTTTGCTTGGAGTTATGAAGAAATGCCAGGAATAGACCCCTCGATTGTGGTCCATGAAATTCCAACCTTCCCTGGCACTCGACCTGTTCGGCAGAAACTTCGGCCTGTCCATCCTCGTCAAGAAGCTGCTATTAAAGCAGAAGTTGAAAAACTTTTAGGTGTTGGTTTTATCTATCCTGTCCCATTGACAGAATGGGTATCTAACATCATTCACGTAGCCAAGAAACAAGGAACGATTAGAGTCTGTGTCGATTACCGCAACTTGAACAAAGCTTGTCCAAAGGACAACTACCCAACTCCGTTCATCGACCAGATCATCGATAACTGTGCCGGGAGTGTCATCTTTTCATTTATGGATGGCTTTTCTGGCTATAATCAGATCGATATACTCCCAGCCGACCAGCACAAAACAGCCTTTATCTGCCCTTGGGGGATTTTCGCATATCGAAAGTTACCTTTTGGCCTTAAAAATGCTGACGCAACTTTCCAATGGGTGATGTCATACGCATTTCACGACATCAAACATATTGTAGAACCATATCTTGATGACCTTCCCGCTCACTCTCGGACCCAGGAAGACCATCCTGACCACTTAAGTGCCATTTTCGAAAGGTGTCGTCGCTACAATATATGTTTGAATCCGCATAAGTGCGTCTTTTGCGTAGAAGCCAGAAAGCTTTTGGGATTCATAATATCCAAAAGCGGGATACATTTAGATCCTGCGAAGGTAGAAGCTATCTTAGCCCTGCCTTCCCCCACAAACATTCCAAAACTTCAAAGTTTGCAAGGGCATGCAAACTTTCTACGCCGTTTCATCTGTAATCTTTTCGAGATAACAAAAGGCTATATGAGGCTTCTCAAGAAGAACGTTCCCTTTATCTGGGATGACGAAGCCCAACGCTCCTTTGATAATCTAAAGGCAGCCTTAACCAAAGATCCTGTGATCCAACCCCCCGATTACACACGGGATTACATTCTTTATCTCGCAGCTTCGACTTCCACCATCGGTATGGTGCTAGTCCAGGAAGACCACAACGGCATAGAACATGTGGTATACTATCTTAGTAAGAGTCTTCTCGACTCCGAAACTCGTTATTCACATGTTGAAAAACTGGCTCTGGCAACAGTATTTGATGTCCAGAGATTCCGTCATTACATTCTACTCTGTCGGACCACTATTATAGCTGATTTCAATCCAATGTATTATATCCTCACGGGTCAAGTGCTTGGGGGAAAATATTCTCGTTGGATCGTCATCCTTCAAGAGTTCGACTTGGAATTTGTCAAAGCCAAGTCCAAGAAGTCTTTGGTCTTTGCGGAGTTGATTTGTAACTTGCCCCGTGCTACTGAGCAATCCGAGCCCATCGATTCTCTTCCTGATGAATCGTTGTTCCTCATTAGCACGTCGGATCCGTGGTACGGGGATATTCTATTATATCTCCAAACCCAACGCTTCCGCCCCGACCTCACTCGCGATGAACGACGATGCATCCAACATCACGCAAAATACTACCTCATAGTCAACGATACTCTTTATCAACGTGGTGTCGACACCGTTATTCGATGTTGTTTGACCTTAGATGAGGCGGAACACGTTCTTAATGACTGCCACGCTGGAGCATGTGGTGGTCATCTCTCTAGGATGGCTACGGCCCAGAAAATACTGCGAGCAGGATACTTCTGGCCCTCAATTTTCAAAGACTGCATTGAAACAGTCAAGAAGTGTCCACCATGTCAATTCTTTCACAGCAAAACACGCTCGCACCCTTCTCCACTCCATCCTATTATTGTCGTCGGCCCTTTTTCCAAATGGGGCATAGATTTCATGCACTGTAAGCCCACTTCAGCCAGGGGGCATAGCTATGTCATAGTAGTTGTCGACTATTTCACAAAATGGGCTGAAGCGATGCCTGCGTATGCTGAGGACGGCAAAACAGCAGCACAATTCATATTCAATCACATTATAGCTAGATTTGGTGTCCCACAATCCATTGTGACCGATCATGGCTCCCACTTCAGGAACCATATGATCGAGGAACTAAGTGCCAAGTTGGGTTTTCGCCATGAAAACTCAACCCCGTACTACCCACAAGCCAATGGCCAAGTTGAAGCCATTAACAAAGTCCTGAAACGAATGATTCAGCGTATTGTGGGTACTCAGAAATCCAACTGGCACTCAGCTCTATTTTCAGCACTATGGGCATACCGAACCTCAGTAAAAAGTGCTACTGGGTTTACACCATTCCAACTGGTGTATGGCCTAGAAGCCATTTTACCGATTGAATGTGAAATTCCATCACTTAAAATAGCCATAGAGCTACTTCCCCACACCACTTCCGAAGAGGAACGGTTCCTATACCTATCCAAGCTAGATGAAACCCGCCGCGATGCTGCTTTAGCCAATGAAGCTCATAAAAAATGCGTCAAAGCACAGTATGATAAATCCGTTCAACCTCGGGTTTTCAATGAAGGTGACCTCGTACTCACATATGATCAAATGCACGATAAACTCGGAAAAGGAAAATTAGAATCTATGTGGTACGGCCCCTTTGTTGTAAAACATGTCTTAGAAAAAGGAGCCTATGAACTAATCGATTGTGATGGTACGCCATTGGCACGACTCCACAATGGGCTATACCTCAAACGCTTCTAAGCGTAAGGTTTCCCTATGCGGGTTACTTTTTGTACATAATGTACTTAGCTTGTTTTTTCTTTTTGGTGTGCGCATGGACCTCGTGTATCCATTCTTACTTTGACTCGTGATTTTATGCGCAGATGTCTTCCTACTTCGGATTCACCGACGATGCAAGCCGGCATACCCGGAATCTCGCTTCCGCAACATGGGTAGTCTATTCTCCCACTGGCGAGTTGATATCTTCAGGAGCCAATTGTTTGGGTCCTGCAACCAACAATATCGCAGAGTACCATGCAGTCATCGGACTCTTGACGGAGGTTGCTTCACTCGGAATTGACTCCCTATCAGTCTTTTTAGACTCCCAACTCGTGGTTTCTCATCTAAACCGTGTTTACACAGTTGGCGATCCTATACTACTTCGTTTATTTCGGAGGGTACGCCTCTTGGAACGATCTTTCAATTTCATTTCATATCAACACGTACCGAGAGAATTCAATTGTATAGCTGATTCATTAGCTAATTACATGTTGGATTGGCATCTTGCCCATACATAAACACATCACAAAAAGTAAAACGCACAAGTCATTGTAAATAAATAGATCATAAAAATAGGTCCACGTGTATATCACTGTATATAAAAGTGTTTTTCCCAAATACATAAAGATTGTGTTTTAGACAAAATTTGGGACCAAGTCCCATACAAAAAGTTGGCTCTCAAAGCCTACATATCATATACATGCCGCAAAAAGACAAAAAAGACCATCTAAGGAGATCTGGGAGATCTATCATGTCCCTTGTCAGATTCCTCATGCTGCTGGTGATAACACACTACAGCTCGAGCCACCCTACGAAGAAGTCGGCCAATACGCCCAGGCATACCTACAGTATGCCGCTGGAGATGCAAAGGGATGTCATCCATCCTCATAGCAGGGATACCATGAGTTAAGCCCTGTAGGTTCCTCTCTATATCCCGGACTCCTCCTGCCTCATCCTCGTCTTCTTCTTCATCTGGGGCAGCTTGGCGATCAATACCACCTCGACATAGTGGCGAGTACCCAGCCGGTCTCTGTGGTCCACGATCTGCGACATGCATACGAACATACATTAGAAGTCTTTTACACATTCTAAAAAGCAATAAAAATTATATATTCAAAAAAGAAAAAATATATATCCATGAAGGTCATACCTGAGTTGTCCCAATCCTCATCTTCTGGCAATGCCAAGTCTATGTCCTCGCGGAATTCCACCCCTGCATAGGGGTAGTCATCGATCATCACTATCTGTTCCTCGAGCAAGGAGAAGAAATCCTCACCAAAAGCCAAGCGCTGAGGTCCCCCAAGACGTCTTGCATAATCACTCCATCGAGCCATCCATGGCTCAGTAGGTGGACGGGGGGGCATAGCTATCTGTGGGCGCAATAATGGCACCCTCGCCAAAAAGAAGGTGACTAGGATGCTCCCATAACCAAATTGGGAATTCTCTCCAACCCTACACTTGTGCACTTGCTCTTTGAGGTTGGTCAACACTGCCTCACACCAGTTGAATATTGTTCCCGCCATACAATCCACTGCGAGATTCATTTGTGTACGGGACGCCTGATGAGGACCCGTGCTCCCTGTTGCGCGTGTGATTGTGAACAACATGATTTTTACAGGAAGTTCTATAACGTCTTTGATGACCACCTTGCCACTTTTCTTACTCGAACCCTGACGGCAATACCGAGCAATCAATGCATCCGTGCTCACCTCCGAGGCGGTGTATCCGGTAAAACTCACCCGGGCTCCTCTTTTTGAAAGGCCCGTGAGGAAATAAATATCCTCGAGTTCAATCTAAAGGGTGTGTTCTCCCACTCGGAAAGCTTGAATGTCGGGGTCCCACAGTTGAATGAGATGGGTGAGAAGTTTGGCTTGCTGACGAATGCCTTTGGTCTTGAAGAATTTCAATAAACCGCATTCCCACAGTATGGTCACAATCCTTTGGTCATTTTCAGCCAACATATCATCCGCTTCATGCTCTCATTCTTTCCAACTGAGCATTTTGATCCAAACAAGTTGCAAACTCCTGCAAAAGGTCATGGAAAACATTCAGTAATCATTTAATAACTTGGTCTCAACAAAAAACTTGAGAAAAAATGATTTTTTCATCATAAAATTCGCTTATATCGCGTCTGGGACAAATTTTGCCACGCGGTACTGCACAGTACCACGCCCCTGTTCAACATTACAGAGCGGTACTGTTAAACAGTACCGCGCTTCTCGATACGTCCCCCGCGCGGTACTGTGAAGGGTGATTTTTGCTTAATAGGGCTTGCCCAAAAAATCACTTTTTCCTACTGAAAGCAAGTTATCCATACATTAAATGAAAGAGAAGCTTGACAGCTCTTACCTGGCGCAGACGGTTGTCGAAATGGTGCCCCGAATCTCCGGATATGAACTCTTGAAGTTTTGCTCCTCAAATGGGTAAAATCTCCTCTTTTGGTAAATACACAAGTGAAATGGTAACTTTCTACTTTTACCTATCCTTTATATAGCTTTTTCACCTATTTTTTACTTATTATTTTACCTAGTTAAAATAAAACCCATTTCACATTACTAATATCTTGTTTTGTGAGCACTTATTGACAGGATCTCCTTTAAAGACAATATATTCACACTGGCGTTCATTTATTCATTGTTTGACCTTCATTTTGAGCCTACTTTATCTTTTTCGTGCTCTGGATTAAAACTTGAAAAATATTCCAAGCGCTTTTACACCCGTGTCGTGCTTGTCAAAATCAAGTAAACGGTGTCGAGTTCGGTCAGCTTTACTCATGCTCGTTAAACGATGAGGAAAGTATTATCCTGGTTGTATTTTATTCTCTTTTCGGACCAGAATAATTAAAAATTACGAAAAAGACAATTGGAGTCCATAGTTAAGCTCTTTTCAGACTCCTTAAAATTGAAAAGATTGCCAAGTGATCTTGACTCTTTCACACTTGTAAAAGTATTTGAAAGGTCGTCTATTCGGTGATAGGTTACCCCTTTTTTGGCCCGTCTAGACTATTTACGAGAAAGGTATACCTCGGTCAATTTTGGCTGGGAGAGTTCTCTCGGGAATTGTTTTACACTTTTTCGGGATCGAGGGACTAAATTTACGAAAAAGTACACTGTGGAGCCTCCTTTAAGTTTTTCAGGCTCTCTAAATGTGAAAAACTACCGAGTTTTCCTTCCTTGGACTCGTTAAAATTTAACATCAAAGGGCCCACTTTGGGACGAACCCCTCCTTTCTCAGGTTCATAAAACATGTGAGATTGGACTCGTCTATGAGATGAGCTACACCGAGCATCTGTTATCCTCTTCAAGCTCGAAAAACAACAAAGAGGTACTCGTCTATCATGTCGGGGGAATATGGGGAACAAGTCAAGTTTATTTTGGCAGCTTGTCAGTCGTTACCTTTGAACATGGCATGTGTCTGTCCCTTGTCTATACTGGGTATCTATTTTTCACTGAGTTATGGTCATCGTCCTGAGTCGTCTCCCTGGCCACGAGCCTACTCATTCGGTGTCTATCCTCTGCTTTCAATAATCCCTGCTGCCAAGTCCTGTTACGTGCCGTTATATGTTCAAAGGGTTGCATTGTTCAGAGTCGTCATTGTGTCAGGCCTCCGCTGTGTCAGTACATACTTCATTGTTTCATCATCTTATCATTTGTTCCGATTTTGTGTCGATGATGTGGGAATCATTATGGCCCACCTTCGACAAGTCTATTCCCGTCGACGCCAAATCACTATCCTGGAATTGGACTTAGAGATCAACCATTAGTACCTTGGTACCTGCATGCCTGAATGGCAGGCTTCCTCGTGTTCGACAGTAGGTTCACACCACTGACCTCTGATCGAACAATCTCTCGAATGCTCGACATCAACTCATCTATTCGCATTTCGTTGAGATGTACTTCAGATACCTTGGGAATCATCGTCATCATTGGTGATTTCCCTCGCATTTGTTAACGGTTCACATCATTGACCGGTAATCAAATGGTTTCTACCATGTTCGACTTCAACACTTTGTAATCACATGGCTAGATTCGTATCATTTGCGATCGGGTAGAAGACCCTGGGCGCACCTTTGTACCTTGATTGCGTCCAGGTTGCGATGGAGATGTCCTTTGTATTGTCACACAGATCCACTTTTTGTATTGGTCGTGGCTATGTTATTACTGTCTCATGGATCTACGCTTGTTCATAGTAGCCATGATCTGTTCATAGTTTATATCATCTCAGTACTCATGGATCTGCAATGTATTGGTCGGCAGCCATGCTTTGAGTCATTTGTTTCCGAGCATGGGGATGCCCGCCTCGGTAGTATATCTAACATCTTGTTTCTGTTTCAGCTCCTTGTCGCTCTCCTCGATGCTATCTCCACACAATATTTGTAAGTCTTTCGGCCATCAGTCCCTTCTGACCTCACACTTTAGGGGGCATCTGTTATACCTCCATATTCCACGGTGTCGCACCTCCACCACAAAAAGAGTTGACGACACTTCCCCTACTGTTTAAACCACCCAGAAGAGACAAATGATGAGCGATCCTTGAAGGCAAATCTACCCTATCAAGAATTAACCTACCTGAGACTTCATTTACCCTAACTACCGCGCCTTGCTCCATTATGAGTGCGCGGTAGTCCGTACTACCGCGCTATGCTCTGTCCCTGCCACGCGGTACTACCGCGTTATGCTCTGACCTAGGGCGCGGTACACCTTTTTTAGCCCTTTTGCCATGGATTGTGGGATTTTGGATTTTCGAGAGATTTTTGAGGATTGGGGTCCCTGATTCGATCCTAACTCACTTTCTGTGATTATTAGGCCTGATCCACTTAGTCCTCCCAAGATCCACCCATCTCTCTTGTTGGTTAACCCTACCACACACTATAAGAGAGATCCATTCCATGAGCAAAGGGAAGGACTCTTAGAGGTATCAAACTTATGATCTGGCGGCCTTGTGGAGATATCTAGAGGAGGAAGCACTTGGAGCTGGAGGATTGGCTTAGACATCAAGCAACCTTTGTAAGCATTCTTCAAGTTTGTAATAAAGATAACTTGTCTTGTTTTTCCCATTTCATGTGCATTGTATGAGTTCTTGACATGGAATGTATCTAGTCTAGATTTGAATTTAATCTTTACTTCAAGGTATTTGGAAGCTTGTATGCTTGTTCCTTGTTTGGTTTCAACAGGTTCTACATTGGAGCTTTGAGATCAAGAGCTAGAAGCGGGACAAACGTCATATTGAAAGGTGAGTTATGTCTTTCATACCTTCTGAATGCATTTAATCTTGTTGTGAAAATTAATTCAGGAGATTCAAGGTAGCATTTGTTTAGTTTTGTTCTTATCTTAGAGTCAGTTATAAATCTGCTTTAATTTAAGAGAATTCTGACTTATCCGTAGGAAAGAATTCTACCAACACTAATTTACCATCTCACCCAAGTATTCAACCTTTGAATCCCCAAAATACACTTGGAACATTTCATCAATAACTAGTGGGCGTGCAATAGTTGTAATGCTCAGTCGATATACTCTATGTGGGATTCCCATGTTTTTCTATAGATAAATATATCATCAAATATTACAAGCAAAAAATTGCATAGGAAAGGCTGAAAAATATTGTTCATGAGGCTTTGAAAGGTGGATGGAGCATATAAAAGTCCAAAAAGCATCACTAAAAACTTATAATGACCTTCATATCCAGAAATTTATCTTAGGTATGTCATCCTTTTTCATCTATATTTGGTGGTATCCAAAATGAAGTTCAATTTTAGTGAAAAAACTTGGCTCCATCATGTACATCCAATAGATAAACAATAACTAGGATTTCTAGCATTGGAAGGCATACATAACTCTAATATTATGTAAAAGGAGTTATTGCACATGCATCATGGATTAATATGATCCTATTACCATTCAATACATAAAGAGGTGGAAAATCATTTATCCCACATGTATTTTGGGATGTAATTCCTCCATACCCCTTGGTATATAATGGAGTGAAGGAGAGACTTTGGGTAGATCTCATGCAATGCACTGTAATGTTATTGTAATGCTATGAAGCTTATGTGGATAGGAGCTCACTTGTACGATTAGAGATTTCTAAAAAATAAAGAAGACCAAACCTTCTTGTGGATGTTTCCCCGTTTGGGGTTTTATCAAGTATATCTAGTGCATTGTTCTCTCGTTCTCTTATATCTTATTTCTTACATGATTATTTGTTTCTTGTGTAGGTAGAAGGCTAGACTAGTATATTCTTTCTTTGCATGTCAACAAATGTATTGTTGCATGTTTATGCATATTATCAGTATTCTAACAAATATCTTGTTAGAAGGTGCCTACTACTTTTATGGTATTGGTATTTGCAATTATAATCACGTGGAATTTCTTTAATAAGTTTTCCATTACTTGTATGGCATTGAAATTCACAATAATGCATGAGTGACCATTCTTTTATACCTTCTCCATATTATGAGAGGTGATAATTTTGGGGAACCGAATTTAAGCCCCTTGAGGGTATGTTTATGCCCTTGTTTAGTGATGCTCATATATAAATCCTTAAAATCCATGGTGATGAGTCTAAAACTGATAACCACAATGACCCTAGAATTACATCACAACCATCCATTTCAATAGAAAACATGTGTGTTTTTATATGATAGACACTAATTTGAAGTTTCACATTTTCACATAGGCCACCACATTTCATCATAATTTGAAATTTTGGTATAGGATAGACATAACAATGGGTTTCTTTGTCCATTCTCCTATGATTAAAATTGTGGGTATTGTCAATGTCAATCGAAATGGTCACTTTTCGGTTCTTATGATGTAACTAATACAATTTAACATGGCCATTTCAATAGAAAAATTTTGTTTTACATGATAGATGTTGATTTGAAGTTTCAAATTTTCACATAGGCCACCACATTTCATTATAATTTGAAAATTTTGTATAGGATAGACATAACAATGGGTTTATTCGACATTCTCCTATGAATAGAATTGTGGGTATTACCAATGTCAATCGAAATGTTCACTTTGTGGTTCTTAATGTGGCCAATCAATGTCAAGGTTGGGGGTGCCAAGAAACTTGATAAGGCGTGAAGAGAATTGGGATTCCTTACAAGGAGCTTGCAAAGTGGTGTCTTCATCTAGATGTGATGGAATCCTTGACTTTTGGTTCAGGAGTGTCTTCAATTGGTAATTCTTCAAAGTGGTCTTGTGGGAATACATCCACTTGAAATAATTCATGGTATTTACATTTGGATCCTTTGAAATACCATTCATCACAATGAATACCAAATTTTGAGGAATTGACATTCTCCCATCTCTTCCTATGACAATTTTTGGATTGTCAATGTCTAAGAGTGGTAGGGGTTAGGGGTAGTTTCCATTGGGGGGGGATGTGAGTAGTGAATGAAGGTATTTTGGTTTGGACATTGATCACCATATCGATTTCTTTACCTCTATCAAAATCATCCAACCAAGTTTTGGGGTGCTATGTCATGACATGTGCTATGATTTCCTCTTTGAGATAGCTAATGAAACATTCTTTCAAAGAGGAATAAGATAGGCCCTTTGTGTAAATTGCCAATTGCTCAAAGGCTATAATATAATCCATAACTCTATATGTTTGGCATAATTTTGTCTGTCGTCCCAATAGTGAGTGTTATATTTGAAAAGATCATAAAGGATTGTCACAAATTGTGTCCAATCAATGTAGCCTCGATAAGAGTTCATATATCATTGCCATTGTTTTGATTCAAAATGTAAGACCCCCAATTTTAGTTCTTGTAGGCCACCAATAGTTCCATGGAGAAATAAATAGTGTTCCATTTGTGTAACCAAACTGAAGGGATCAAAGCCATCAAACTTGCTCACGTCTACCTTCAGAAAGTGGTGCCATGAATTATGATATTGAAAGGGTGGGTAGTGGTCATATTCAAATAGCATGTGACATTCATGCACTTCATTTTCTCATTATTCCACCTTGGTTAGATCAATGTTTGGACCAGATATCTATGTACTCAAGTGTGTGCATAAAATTTCCATCACCCAAACTTGGTTTTCCATTTTTTTTAGAGTTCTAAAATTGAAGTCACAAACTTAGAAACCCTATATTGAAACTATCGGGGTTTATTCTATAGGTATAGTTTTTAGTTCCTTGTGTCTTCCATGTTGTGAGTATGTACCATGGGGGATCTTAAGATCCCACAATATTTCAACCCAAACTTATCTCAATATGACCAGTGGCTTGAGAGAAGTATTTTGGAATACACCCCTAATACCATTTTGTTGGGTCCATACAAAAAGGGTTGCTAGAGAGGTATACCAATGTGATAAGAATTATGAAAGGAATATTTTGAGATAGGTCTCCAACAATGGTGTTGGAAAGACCATTTATTTTATTTCTCCGGTGGGAGTAATTCTCCATGCTAAATATTATTGTGATGATGGAATTTATAAATTCCTTATGGGGGGGATTGTAACCATTTCACTTGTTAATTGTAGAGACTAGAGATTGTAATGCCCTTAGGACATAGGAATGTCAATTTATATATCTCTATGATATATTGAAGGGTTTCCAACAATATTATTTGACCAAATATTTCATGACATCAACTAAGGAGAATAAATCATGCTTTTATTCATACTACTTGATACCCTTGTATGCACAAATGATCTCCCTAAGGGTTATTCTCGATGTAAAATAGAAACATGATGGATGTTGGTTAATGTAAGGATAGTTTTAGGCGAAACTAATGGGATTTTTATATATTAAAGGGTATGTGGAACACAATTCCATATATAGGTGTTGTTTGATGTTGTACTATTCAAATGGGTACCAACAAAGGTCTCGGGTTACAAGGGTGTTCAACCAAGTGATATGACTTGTATTTTCTGCATGTATTCCTCCTAATTGTAGGTTTATCCACCAGATGATAGAGCCATGCATTATTTAAAGACAAAAAAACACATCATTAGCCTTAAAAAAAATCTAACATATAGAGGCATGTTGGCTCAATAAAGGTATCTGACACCACCTGGAGTGTTCCTTAACCCTTTAAATTCGAACACAACCCAAGTATATAGACTTTATACATGCAAAAAAAAAAAATACAAGAGAAAATTGAAATGAGATAATGTGAAATGGGCCATTTTATTATGATAATCAAAATAAAGAAAAAAAAAATTCACTTACCTCTTAAGGTGAGGCAATATTTCCCTTGAGTATAGTTTTGAATACAACACTACTTGTTAAAACATTCCTGAGCCTCATAGCTCTTTAAATATACTCTCAATAGAAAATTCCTAACTACTTGTTGTCACATCATTAATGAGTATGAACTATGTAGTGGGTCTTATTTAAAAAAGACTTGTTGTCACGTCATTAATGAGTATTAACTATGTAGTGGGTCTTATTTAAAAAAGAGGACCATTTTATCTTGAATAACTATCAACTACTATCTAATTGGACTTTATTCAATAAATATGGCTGTATGCATTGCTTGAATAAATCCTAGGTATCCTAAAGTAAGGAGTTTAGGATAGGATCCTAACATAAATTGACACAACTAAATCTGTTACTTCAATTTGTTAAATCATTGTAAATAGTAAATCTGTTACTTCAATTTGTTAAATCATTGTAAATATATTTTCAAAATCATTTATTTCTTCTACGTTTATATATATATTATTATATTTTATTATGTATGAACAATATATAAGAATGTTTCTTATTAAAGAGGAATGTTTATTATTGTTGTTGGTTGCATAGTTTCCAACTTTATTACATAAAAAAACAAGTTATTGTTTTCTTCTCCCTTCTTTTTCCACTAGATTGTAAATGTTTATTTTATTCTCCTTTTGAGTTGCATTAATTTGAATTGCATTGATGGAACTACTATTGGTAGGTAAAACACATTTTCCATTTGATATTTTAGTGGTGTTCTTTCTCGTTATTGCAACTAAGACATCCTCCCTCCATTATTCTTCTTTCCAAATGTTTTCTCGTGATTGGAAAACGATTCACTTAATTTGTCAAAATTCGTGTTCTCTTTTTTGTGATTTGTAAGGTCTCTAAAAAGTTCTTGTTTGATTCTCTCAACCTTGATATCAAAATAGCGCTCATAAAATTATCTTCAATTTTAGCAAAGCCTTGTTTAGTAAATTTTTGTCTAATATTTTGAGTATAGAAATATACTACATTACATATCTCCCATTTGTTAGTTTCTCTTCTAATAATTTCAATTGAATATCAACTCATTTAGCCTCAGGTTGATAATCAAACAAGTCTTTGATAGTTTTTTATGTTTTTCCAAACATCTACACAATTTTCAATATAAATAAAAAAATCATGAGAAATAATACTATGAATAAGTGATAATGCTTTCTCATCTTTCAACTCTCATTTTACTAATTGTGTAAATTATAAGGTTTTGTGGGATGTTTACAAATTATCTTTCCATTATTCATTATATATTAGAGAGGTTTGAATGTACGAACTCCATACTATGTGATTATTGAATCCTACTAATTAATCATAAAAATACAAACAACATTAGACATTTTAAAGTTATAAACACAAAATAAATTACACCTTATTTCACCAAGATAGAACTGCATAAATTATGCAAAAAAAACGCCTTAAAAATGTTTGAAAATGAGATTTTATGCCATGCTTATGCTTTTTGAGAAATGAATTGTGTGAATTGTGAAAAATGGAAGTACCATAAATAACAAATGAACCATAAGAAAACCACTACAAGAGTAATACCACGCACCACATATTCACCGCATGTGCCACTCTCCACTCATAAAAGAGCTATAAAGGCTTGGCCTTGACCCACATATAGTCTCATAAAAAAATAATCGATTAAGTTTAATTATGCTTTAATCAATACTTCATGATACACAAATATCTAATGTATTGTACAATATGTTTCTTTACAATATATAAGAGTTGATATTTTTAAACCTTGAAATGCATGTCACTTTCAAAAAATTCCAAAAATAAGAGAAATTATCACATTCATTTTCTTAGAAAAAAATAAGTAAGAACCATCAACTTGTTCAACCATTCACTAGCATACATTACAAAGTAGGCCATTAGACACTCAATCAATGAGAGAACAATGAAATGCAAACCCAATCCCTAACATGAATGTCAAAACCTTGATAAAAAAAATCAAGAAGGAACCATTGCATGATCTCTAACATGCAAATCACAACAAAAAATCAAAGAAGAACAATCACCTTATTTTTCAGGTAAGTAATAAATAATTATTTGGGTGAGATAATTTGACCAACAACATATCTAATATAAGACCTACTAGAAGTATACCCAACAACATCTCTATAAGAAACAATTCATTATATTGATAATGCACACATTGAAGCATCACTAGCATTAATGAGCCACAACAATTGAGTGGTCATAGAGAGTCTAGCATCCAACTTTATGAGGTTTTATTGTCTTTTCTTATTTAGCAATGAACAAAGCCTTTTGTTAGTCATAAATTTGCACCCTACACATGTTCATAACTTCCAAATGAGGTAGAAAACAACATAAGGGGTTTCTTGAATCCAAAACGATTTGAAAATTACACATTTCTTGGTTCTTCGAATGGAAATTTATTCAAGAAGTGATGCAACAATAAACATAAGGGGTTTATTGAATCTAAAAGAAATTGCATTACACATGTCAAGGTCCTCCCAAAAATTTCTTGAAAGGATTTCTTCTCATAACAAAACCTTACCAACCAATTTTCTTTTTGTATTTCTTTATTCTTATCAACCTATATGATAAGTTCACTACATAATATTCACATATTTGTAATGATAGAATTAATTCCTTCTCACATAATAAAACATGCTTCTTGATTTTGCCCCAGAAGTCAATATCAAGAATAGGAAATTGTAACTTATCACTAAATTTTTTTGTTCCAAATCCATTATCCTTTGCTTCCTCTTTCACCTTTTTTAATAGTAGATATTGTGTACAAATATTCAACCCCTTTCAACAATAGCTCTGATACCACTTTGATAACAAAGTTATCTCAAACACACAATTTTATTAAATGAAAAGAAAATTATATCAAAATATATAGAAGGACTAAGGGACAAATCGCCTCACATTTGATGAAAGTGGGTATAAATAACTCAACTTCTTTAAATGATAAATATAGTTTCAAAAACTGTAATATAGACAACTAATCACATAACCACATGAATATGATAGATGTCCAATTAAAATAAATCTAAAATACACATTTATTCTCTAAAATATGATCCTATAATCCAAACATAATCGCAATTATTAACATAAACAATCCAAAGAAGCCGTACAATATGCACAAATTCAAAAAACATAAGCCTAATAAATCAAAATAATACATGTCCAAACCATAAAACATTGCGTTCACAATGATGCTTTTCTTTTCCCATAAGAAAATGTGTAATTCTTTAATTGTAAAAAATTACAATGTGTAGAGACACCTTTGTGTCTTGACTAGTAGTCCTAAAAATATGCTACAGTCTCCATGGATACAAAATCCTATATGTTAAGGCATTGGTCAGTCTTAAAATACCCCCACTTATATTAACTCAAAATATTCATCAAATGATTCATCATTGTATAGAGTGTTCTACTACGGCTTGATACAAATTAGTTGTGCATATCAAAATATGACCCTTCAATACTCATCCATTTTGGTTTGATGGTCATCAACAAAAAGACAAAACAAGAAACTTAGAACTGTGGCTTCTCGGCCACCCTCCAATATCAAAAGGGAAAAGGGCCAAGATCTAGTTCATGTATGTTGTCACCAACACGATCCCGTTGATTCCAAGTACCCTTTTTCATTTGAAGACCCTTCTTTGAAAGAGAATCATCATGTGGGTTCCTCTAACAGAAAATATGTTGAAAACTAATAGATTGAAATAATCATTTAGCTAAATTAGTTCTTCATAAATATCCACTAAGAAGATATTATTGGGGGGTCTATTGAATCTCATCCAATCCACCACCAGTTTAGAATCTCCGGAGACTTGTAGCCTATTGATGCCTTTGGATAGAACCATAGTCATGATCATCGTGAGGGCCAACAATTATGCCTTATTATTAGTGCTCAGTCCCAACCATGCTGAGTAATTGTACCAATGTTGATCAGATATGAAAAGTATCCCTCCTTCCCATCCAATAGATAGGTCACCTTGTGAATCTCCATTAAAAAAATCCCAACAGCCATCTCTGTCAATCTCTTCTACAACCACCTTTCTGACTTTTGGAATAATTTGTTCCTTGGGAAAAAGCCTGAGAATGGCTGATATTTTTTAAACATAGTGTACAGGAGCCAATAATTTATCTTCTAAGATGGACTGATTTATGGCTAACTAGACACACCATAAAAAGATAGCAGGTAAATATTTATACTCGTCATAAAGATCATTAGTGTTCCAGGACTTTAAAGGATCATTGTCATGTAACCCATTCCAAATAAAATGTGTGCCAGTGAACTATGTATCTAAATTCCACATTCTTTTGATTTATGAACAATAAATAAATAGGTGCTCTGAGCCTTCATTCACCTCCTTGCAAAGGGATCATCTCCCCGAGCCAATCCAAAACCTCTTAACCAGATTCTCCCAAATCAGAACTTTCCTCTTAATCACTAACCACAAGAAAAGTTTAATTTTCAAAGGACAATTAAGCTTCCATAGAACATCATTCCACCAGTCCACCTCCACATTATATTCTTCTTCTCTCAGGACCCTATATCCAATAGTATTCCTTTAAACACCCTCATCTTCATTTCTAGACCAAATTAAAGTATCGTATCTTTCTACCAAATGAATATGACAATTTTCAAGATTGTTAGTATATCTCTCCCATCTGGATTTATATTATACAATAAAATCTTACCTTTTTTCTCTAAGAGAATTTATCATATGATCAGGGAGTTTGTGGTCATAAATCCCAATCCAAGGATCAATTCATATCCTTACCTTCCTTGTGCTCCCAATTCTCCACGCCATCCAAGATACAATCAAATCAAAATCATTTAAGAGAGCTTTCTAGGAGACATAAACATTTCTGCTAGATTTTTCGATTAGCCTGAACCATTCCTCCATAGTCAGTGGATATATGTACTTGTGGAATACAACATCGACCCAAATACCTTCATGTTTAAGGAGTCTCCATATCCCTTTGGATGTTATTTCTTTAACGAAGTAATGTGGATTTTTCAATCCCCACCCGCCTAGAGATTTAGGAAGGGCTAATCAATCCCAAGCTTCCCAAGCAAAGGATTTTCCATATGGGCTTCCTTTCCAAAGAAAAATGTAACATAAATTCTTGATTTGATTCAAAGTGCCCATTGGAGCATAAGCTAAGGAGGTCCAGAAAACAAGAATAGCTTCTAGGACGGTCTTGTTCGCTGGAAAAAGTGTTCTCTGGCCAACTAAGGAAAAATAGCCCAAACAAGGTTCTTACAGCAGTCCCTTGTCTGTTTGGGATGGCTACTTTTCACAGGAATAAGGCCCTATTGCCTTTAAAGGTTTCCTCTCAACAAGAAAATCTCAGATTTGTTTGTGTTAGCTATGTTGTTAGTTCCTACCTATTCAAACTAAATGAAAACTAACTTAGTTGGACTGTTAGCAAAGACCTATTATAATCTAATCATAACACGGAAATTTAGTAGCTGCTAAAATGTAAACAGTTTAGTAGCTGCTAACAAATCTGTAAGTTTCCACTACGAAATAAAACTGTAATTCTAATTTTAAAACTAAAATTTGTCCTACGTAGCCAAGATTAAATGTAACATAAACTTAGTTTGCATTTAGAAGTTAAGCATGTGATAATTTGAATTGAGTACAAATTTTACAATCAAATTATCACATATTAAATAACTTAAAAACTTCTCCAAATTAATAGAATAAAATCATGAGAAATTGTAAGAAGCCTTTAGGTATGCAAATCTAAACCTACTTTCTATCGATAGATCAAGTGATAAAGTAATCATAATCTTCCAAAATAAACTTTAAGAGATTATGATCCTAAGGAAAGTAAGCATAACCAAAAAAACCTAAGTTTAGGCATTCACTTAATTTCATTGAAAAACAACAATAACCAGAATAAGTAATCAATTTCCATTACTCTGCAAAAAGAAACTTGTACAAAGCTTACAAAACAGATTTGCAAATCCATCTAGAACATCATTTCTTCAAAGTAACTTGATATATTAACATAGGTGGTGTCTCCCTCTCCATCTTTTCAAGAAAAACAAGGTTTACAAAGAAAACAATCTGCAGAAAAGAATAGAGTTCTTTTCAGGTCTTTGGAGACCCCATTAAAAATGGAATCGATGTTGCTTTTTATAGGCAATGAAGTAAAATCTTCGAAGATATCTTATGTTTTCGTTCAGATTGGTAAAACAGATCACATCCTTTGCTCCCTCCTCCTCGTTTGACGTGTTGCGTTGTCCTCCTTTAACACCTCGTTTCTTCATATAATTAGAATTTGATACAACCATTTCCATTAATCTTCTTTAGATTCTTCGGTACTTAGGCTACGTATAATCTCGTATAGATGGATATTCGATGCAACCAATGAAAATCTGACTCCTTTAATGTAAAAGCGGTAAAATCTTCATGATTTAAGATTAACTTTGTATGCGCATTTTCTCCATTGCGTAATCCTTTAGGAAGCCTGTATCAATAATGAAATTGCATATTAATAATCCATACAATCAAAAGCGAAACCTACATATAAAAATGATATAATCTAACAAGAGAACGCAGTAAAAGATAAAGAGATTAAAAGGAAATAAAAAATAAAGGATCTCATATCTGGTAACTTCCCACAAATTAACCAAATGAAGGAGTCTCAGGCACCACGCAATTGTAACCCGTTATCTATCATCGTATTATGTAATATCATTCAGCTCTCACTGTGATTATATGTAGAGTAATTCAATCACAACACGAGGTCTAGGGATCAATCCCCGCTACCACTATAATCCTAGGTTCTCCACACACCCCGCAAGCATGGGACACGGATAAAGTTAGGTGTGATTTGAACTCGTGACCTCTCTTTACAACAAATGACTTCATATCAAACGAAACACCATAAGCCACACCCATACGGACAATCCCCTTCAACTAACTTAATCTCTGAGTAGCTTAACAATTAAAAATCCTTCAAAAACTGCGGACTGGTAACCTTTATTCCGTCGATCTTGTTATGTAGCAATGAATTATTTGGTTGAGATTCCCACAAACTGTCGATAAAACTAATTTTGTAGCAAGTTCCTTAATGTACTCTTAGATGGAAGTCTTGGCATAAATCTCTGAGTATAACCCAACAAACTGTGACAAAGATATGGCATATTTTCTTACTGAAAAGAATGATAACGCATCCATTGAAATCTACGCGACTCATGCGACCTGCTAAACACATGTTCCATACGTTGGCATATGTGTATATTTATAAAACCTTAATAAGACATATCCTTCTTTGTAGCATGCTGCGAATTCAGCGGTCTTTTTCTATATGGCGTGGAAACACATGCATAATGTTTTCTCTCTAATAATCTTGGTAGCCACAGATACCTTTCATAAGGAAGGTGATAATAAATATATAATTCCCTTTCTTTAAAATTCATGAGGGTTAATCCTTTTTTTATCACACGTCATCACTTGAGGTCTAATCCTTTGGCTAATAATAAGAAAAATAAAGTCACGTGATTCATTCCATTATCATATGCTTGTTACCAAAATTTATGCCAACAAAGGAAAATAAAATAAAGGATTAAGACATTTAAAAAGCTCCCTTTAGAATAATGTTTTTTTTAATTGTCATATTGATATTTAAATGTGAATAGAAAAGTGAAAATTCACAATATTAAGAGTAAAGTAAAGCATTAAATATATATGTCATTTTATTTTCTACATGTTGAATCTTCAATCAATCATTTTTAAATGGAAAGTGATACAGTGGAAGAATGCCAACACCTGCTATTCCAGCTAGAGAATCAAGATATGGCCAAAAATACAATCTTACAATAGGGACTCAACAAGAGCATCATGTCACTTATGAGAATTGAACCTAGGTAGGGAGGGTACCAATCATTCCACCCAACCACCCAAGCTACAATCAAAGGATTGGAAAGTGAAAAAGTCTTATGCATAATAAAAGGTCCATTTTTAGTAAATATGCATAATACATTTTAAATAGAATTAAAGTTTTAAATATATAAACTAAAAAAAAAAATTAAAAGAACTAATATGAGAATATTGGATATTAAGATTAAAGTTCTTTTATTAAAATTTGCTCCAAAGTCATATTGATACAATTGTATATAAAAAAGGGGTTTAAAAATAATAAAATCATAAGTCACTTTCAATCCCACTCTATTTCGGAATTCCAAAATTTCACATCATGAATTCAATATTTGAAACGAAGGTTTATAATTAACTCACCTAAGGTCAGATGAGAGTGTGGAAATGTTGTTCGTTTACTAGAAGGTAAATGTATCAAACGACAACATCATCACTTGTTGTCAAAACAATGACGCAATGAAAAAGAAACAATTATGAATTCCCACTAATTGATTCAATACAAATAATCATGAAGTCGTAAAGCCAACATAGCATAAAAGACAGAGCAGAAGAACCAACCCCTTAAATCCAAAACACCAAGGAAATCATACGACTACCAAATCAAATTCCATGAAAACCAAGTAAAATAAAAAGCAATGCAGAAAGCCAAGGATCCAAAAGAGATCATCAAACAACTAACTGAATCAAGTAAGATAAAATGAAAGAAAACTTAAAAGCTAGGTATTTACAAAATTTTAATTGGGGGCCCCTTCATTTTGCAAAATGAAGGGCGATTTGTTGGAGGCCCAATAGTTCTTTATCAAGTTCTTTATATAGTTCTTTATCAGCAGGATGAAAAGGAGAGGTGCTAAGGGGTATCCCTACCTCAGACCCATTTGAGTTATGAAAAAATCAGAGGCAAATCCATTTATTTGAATAGCATGAGAAATGGATTATACACAAGCTAAGACCCAATTAACAAACTACAAATGAAAACTAGCTTGTAGAAGCATCAATCTAAGAAAAATCCAACTTACTCTATCATATTCCTTTGATAGGTCTACTTTGATGATGAAAGTAGGGTTCTTCCTAGTTTTGACAGAGTGCATCACCTCCTGAGCAATTCCAATAGCTTCATGAATCTTTCTTCCCTTTAGGAAAGCAAATTGTTCCTAAGAAATAGAGTCTGATAGGAAAACCTTCATCCTGCTAGCAATAAATTTGGCAATTATTTTGTATACAAAGTTGCATAGAGAGATAGGCCTATATTCTCCCTAGTTGCTTGGATCATCAGACTTTGGGATCAAGGATATGCAAGTGGAATTAAAAGTAGCTAGAACTCTTCCTTTGATCCTGGACTCTTCCACCGTCCACTACCAATAAATCATCTTCAAATAAATTAAAAAACCCTTTGAAGAATTCCACGGGCATGCCATCTAGAACAGGGCTCTTATCCTTATGAAGAGTATGGATAGTAGACATGAGCTCTTCTAAGGAGACTTCCTGACTGAGCTGGTCATTATGATCATCATTCACCAGAGCAAGATATTCACTTACTATTTTCAACATCTTATCCATTTGAACCCCTTGATCTTCCTTGTAAAAGGATTTGAAATAGTTGACTCCTGCATGAGCCAAGTTCCAAAAACCTGACACCTAATTACCATTTTCCTCCTCAATTTTCCAGATAGAATTTGAATGTCTTCTCTGCCTGATGAAATTATGAAAAAATGTAGTATTGTTGTTCCCCTTTTGGATCCAAATAGCCCTACTTTTAAGCCTCCATAAGGCTTCTTTATCACCTAGGATTTTTGTTCTCTTGATCTCTAAATCTATAATTTGATTCTTTTTATCCCTACTAATAAACCTTGATGGATTATTAGAATGAAATTCATCTAATAAGTCTTTAATATTCCTGAGATCTTGTTCTTGGTGATTCCTTATTTCTAATGCCCAAAAGATAGATTTATATTTGATCTTTTTCATGTTGTAGAGTAACTATAATCCTGCAGAAATGTTACTTTCTTCATTATATGGAAACCACAAATTTTTAACCATATATTAATAAACATCCTCCTCTAACCAAGAAGAGTCAAATTTGAATGAGTTGGGACGATTTTCCATAGTCATTACACATCCAGAAAAATTGGGAAATGCTATGAATTACCCCCTTCTTCCAACCACTGTCTCAGGTTGACTACTGAATCCAAAATCCCTTCATTAACAAGGAATCTACTAATTTCTTAGCAATTATTTTCATACCCACCCCCCTTATTCTTCTATGTAGATCTCAATTCAATAGGGTTGATGTCAAACCATGAAAATTTATCCAACCTCCTAATGAAATAGTCAAAAAAGGGGTATGTTGGGGCATTTGTCCCCCAAATTTCCCCTTCACCTAAAGTAAAGTTTAAGTCTCCCCCAATGATCATTTTGTCACCCATCAAAATGACTAACTTGAGCAGATTCTCCCATTAGTTCACCCTATTTTGATATGGGCCATAAATATTAATGATCAAGAAGACTTGTCCCATTTCTCTTGAAAATAGGATAGCTCCTAAACCAAATAAGACTCCCCAACTGTTAAAACAAAGAAACTGACTAGTATTCCATCCCCTAATCACAACTTTGTATCTCCCAAAAGCATCAACACATATGAAGTCCCAACTAGACAGAAGTTCCTTCAAATACCCTATCACCTCATCCCTTCTAGGTATGGATTCTTAAATCATGACAACAGATGGATATTTAGAAATAAAAATTTTATTAAGGGCTTGCGTTTTTTAGGACGTCCCCAGTCCTCTAAAATTGTAGGACATAATAAGCATTAAGGACACCTTGGATTAAAACAACTCACTCTAAGAGTCCCTCTGATGGTATGTTGTTGACTTGCCTTGACATCTATGATTGCTTGATCCCTAGCATTATCCATAATGGACCTTCTCCCCCTTAACCTAGGGGATTTTCTTACATGATCCTGAATAAAATATCCCTTTGAAGATATTGGATTATATCCCTTCACTCCTGAGCGAGGATGGAAGTTATACGTCGGTTCACTATTCATACCATCGAGCGCTAGAATGGAGAGTAGTTATGGGCTTAAATCCCTCTTGGACACATCCTCACTTCCGCCCACCTTCGAAAATCACTTATATGAACATTAAGATACAAAGCGGGTGAGGACTGTCCTCATAACCATCAACATATAACAAAGAGCTATCCTCTGAAAAATCCTCCATAATGCATGAGCGATCTTTATCATCAGTGGGGCTTATCATGTCAGGTTCCATGTTTGAAGGGGGGGAATCCCTCCTTGATGACATCAATATTTCACCAACTAATGCATAGAATCCAGAAAAAGACCCAATAGAGCACACATCACCCAGAGCTAGCAAAAGGGAAGAGGGTACTTCAAAAAGAACCATCCTCACAAAACTAGTTTGATCCCTACTATTTGATTTCGGCTCCATGGGGGAGAAATACTTTATCAATCCATCTGCTCTAATAGGTGATGGTAGATTGTAACCTATGCTTCTATCAATCGCAGGAGGATAATTGACAACTTTATTAGCGACATCACTCAAGGAGGACCTATAAATAAGGTCAAAAAAGGTCTTACAAGGATTCTGAGATAGATAAAACTGGTGAGAATGAGACTTGTTCTCAAGAACACATTGATCAACCCCTACTAGAAAAAGGGGGCGGATGAGGTTCGAAAACCTAAGAGGATCTCCTGTGACCAGTGGGCTAGGTGAGGTAGGATACATCGGGGACTCACTCCCTGCCACAAGTATACCATTATCACAAAGAAAGGGAGACCTAGACTCTGACGAAATCACCCGATCCAGACCCTCATCCTTATGACTCATCACAACCAGACTCACATACCCATATTCCCAATTAAAATTCTCCATCCCACGAGTTGTTCTTAAAAAATATTCAGATAATAAACCACCTGAATTCAAAATAGAGGGTCGAGAGATTAACATGCATTTATTCTGTGGATTCACTACTGTCGAATCACTTCTGTGGGAATCAATATGAGTGATATGAGGCGGAAGCTTTATAGAGGGCAACTTCTTCTTCTGGATAATAGATTTGTCAATATACTTCAAGCCAAATTGCGGGCATTTGTAACCCTCTCCTGACAGAGAATCATTTTAGCAACGTAAATATGTAAGTTCATGACTCCCCATCACCGCCGAAGAAAGCATGAAAATGTTTTCCTCCCCCTCTATAGTAGAGAATGTATCAGCCTCTACGGATTTCCTTCTCCAATGACCTTTCTTAGAAGGTTTCTTACATTCCTTTGCCAAGTGTTGTGTCGAATGGCATCGGTTGCATCTGAAGGGGATGCCAGAGTAATCCAACTATCGGGTGTAGGAACGGTCACCAACAATGATGTTTAAAACCTTCCACAGACCTTTTCTTATGTTAATATCCACTAAGACCCTAGCAACGACCATGATACCTATCGTCAAGAAACTAAGGTCCACTTCCAAAAAATTACGAAGGAGAGATCCTATCTTCCATAGAATCTCTTTAGTCCAAAAATTCGGCAACAGTCCTGGTAGTTTAACTCAAATGGATTTCCTTAAATCCCTCTCTTTAGTTGCATCGAAGAATGGTGTCGAGGACCGCAGCTTCAAGGCTAACTTACCCCAAAACTAGAATTTTGATAAAAGCTTCTTCACATCCTTCTCTTTTTTGAGCTTCACACCCACCAAACCACGAGCAAGGGTATAACAAAAGGGCTGGTACCCAAGCAGGTCCCCCAAAGTTTCTTCCACCCATCTCTGTAAAGTGGTCATTTTCATAGCCCTTAGGCCAAAATGACCCACTACCACAAGGGATGACATAGTGATAACCTCATTCATCTCTACCCTAAAGCTAGGGAAATCTCATATGATTTCCATTTCACCCTTTTCTTATGTGAATAATGGCTTAAAGGGGATCCAGGACATCAATCCTACCCTTACACATCCTTATTCCACCATAGTGTTCATTTAGCAATCGTTGATGCTCCGACAACTCATAATAACTTAGGTAATGTAGGCTTTGAAGCGGAAACGAAACCCCTCATATAGTCTTGTGACTCCTTTAACCCTTACTTCTCAGAATTTGTTCTCTCCGCCGCATCTGGTGGCTTCCTCGGATTTTTTCCCCTCATAAGGAAAAGCCATAAAGCCATATGAACTTAAACTTTTTCCAAGTGTATTCTATGGAAAATCGCATTAATGTGACAAGAAGACTTATTAAAAGAATGACACCATTCTTCGGGCAAACGCTACTCAATGGGTTAAGCTTATGTCATATCCCATTAAACCATGAACTGACAGATTTAACTGCACCCCATTAATCCCCACCTAAAACCGTCACGATAACCTCATCCAAAACAAAAACTTCCCAAACAATTCTTCAATTCACAATCATGTTATACAACTAAACAAAACTATAATCACATTAAACCATAATGATACCAATAATTAATAAATATATAAAATTAATAAATTATTATATTCTACTAACTAAAATGAATTTATAAACAATCAATTATACATTACAACACATTTATCATGGTGTTTAAAGCATTTAAAAAGGAAAATGCACATACAAAGTTGTGCCTTAAAGCTATAACTTTAAGCATTTACATTATAACGTAACATTTTAAATTTGCTTAAGAATACAACTAAAAAATTCACTAATAACTTAGTATTGCCATCATTTATCTAGTTTACTATATGGCATTTTTGTTTGGCATTCACCTTTTTATCTTACTCAGTTAGTCGTCTCATAATGATAACTAACTAGCTTCAAACTATGATTTAATTTATTAACTTAGTTTATTTGTTTAATATATTTTTTTACTAAATTGACTTGCAACATTCTAATTTTAAAATATATGTTGACATATTAATTTACAACTTTTTAATTTATTAAAACTAATATGATAATTTAGAAATACATTTCTTAAAGTTTTTTGAATATGTTGACATATTAATTTACAACTTAAAACTAGTATGATAATTTAGAAATACATTTTTTAAAGTTTTTGAGTACAAGATTAAAATTTTGAAGTAAACTAGATGATTTGATATTTTTTTTTAAATTTGATAAATCAAAGTTAGTTTCAATAAATATTAATAACCACCGAAATAAGTTAGTAATTTGAGAAGGAAGAACACTCTGACTTGAAGGAGGGCTCTATAGCTAGGGTTTTGGTTGAATGGAAGGGTTCTACTGCTAGTGTTTTCACTATATCCTATTCATAGTTACGCTTCTAGGGTGGGGTGTAAGGCCAATGGATTACGACCTACAATTATTGGACTATTCTTTAATATTCCTTGACAAAGGAGGATATTTTTGTTTCCTTCTCTAACTTTGGATTTAGTTCTATTTGTCAAATAAGGTGGAAGACCGGGGTGGAAGATGGGGGTGATACTGACAAGATAGTCGATCCCCAAGTGTAGATTCCATCGGAAATCAATGTGTGTCAGGAGGTTATTTCTCTCATTCCTATGTAGGATGACACATCTCAATAGAGTACAGATTGTATCCAAGGATCTCTATCTTTGGTTGTAGAAAGGAGTAAAATCACGGGTAGGGTTTTTGAGGTTCACTCCCCCTTTGGTTTGGTTGCACCGCATAAATACCTTGTTGGTGCAAATTAGGATCTTGAAGGATTTGCGAATGGTCAAGGTTTTTAAACTTGGAAGTGAATGTTACAAATAAAAAGGGAGGTGAGGGTATACTAGTTGGGGAGCCACGAACGAAAAAGAAGAGGTGGGTGATTAATTCTAGAGGGATTGTAATCTCCCTTGTCATAGGAGATGATATTCATGTTGATCAAAGCAAACACTTGGTAGGGAAAACGCTAGTTGGTAAATTTCTATGATGAAGGGTATCTATGGCATGATTAAATGACTAGTTGCAATAAGAGTGTGTACCAATGGTGGGAAATAGGCCCATTTTCCATTTGTTATACAAACGTTGGATCAGGTTCATTTTTCACTCTGAGGATGATGTTATTACTATTCTAAAGGGGAAGTAGATTTTTTATAGATATTTCCTGACTATCAAGTCAAAGAATCTGTGTTTCAATTCCATGGGTGATTTTATGACATCCACTCATATGTGGGTCAAATTATCAAAGATGCCAATGGAGATGTGGTTAGACCACTCCTTTAAATATATTGGAGACACCCTTGGTAAGTTCACACTCTCATATGACAGTTACAAATATAGTTCGGCTGGATTAGTTACTAGAAACTTGGTTGAATTAGATGTTAGTAAGGGTTTGTTTGAATCAATGGAGTTGGTTCTAGGGGAAGTGACTTATACTCAATTGTTGGATTATGTCAACTTCCCTTTTCTATGTTTGTGGTGCCATCAGTATGGGAACATTCTAAAGGACTATGAGAAACCTTTCATAAGAAGAATTGGCAAAGGTATGAAGTCATTCCCCTTGGTCGAGGAGGAGGTGAGGTTCTTTCGGATTTGACGACCTCCGCTTTGAAGGTGATAGTGGAGACAACTAGGATTTATATAGAGAGGAGGGTTAAAGTGGAGGACCAATTGGTTGGTTCCAAAGAGGAGACATGGAAATTGTAGACATCTCCATTCCTCTTGTCGTCAAATCCCACTCCAATGAAGGTTTTTCTTTGGATAATATTGTAGCCCTGTTTTTTTTCTATTTTACACCATCTCAACTCTTGGTGATCTCCTATGGAAATGCAATGCTCCACCTTTGAGTAAGAGTTCATTTACATCTGCCTCCATTTCTATCATTAGTTATGGAAGAAATTTCACCTAGAGTGGTATCTTCCTTAATTGATTGTGAGAATTTTGGTCTAGATAATGCTACTCCTATTACTAGTATTTTTCAAGGTTTAGGACAATTGAAGGTGGGTATTTTTCTATAAATATCTCTCTAGATTTGGATTTCTTGAAAGGAGGGGGACCCCCTCTAAAGGTATGGTTATCCCTTAGACCTCCTCCTATCAAAAATCATGGTGGTGGCCACTACCACTTAAGAACTCATTCTTCTCTCAATATTTTTTACCTTCATGTGGTCTAGGGTCTAATGTTCCTAAGGAATCAAGTAGATTGTGGGTGGGGATAAAATCCACTCTCAATTAGACAAGTACGATCAATAAAGAGCAAATAAAGAGGTTAGTAAGGGGAAATAGAGATTCATCTCAAGGGTTATTAGAGCAAAGAAAACCCACTCCAGGTTTTCCTTGTGAAGATATTGTCTCTAAATATCAAAGGCTTGGGGGTCAATCCAAAACATTGGCCCTCAAGAGGATGATAGACTTGAATAATCCTAATGTTTTTTTTATTTAGGAATCTATGGGTAAAGGGGATATTTTTATTAAGGAGTTGGAAAATTCTATGGTGGGTTGGGACTTTGTGGATTTGGATGCATAGGGTTTCTCAAGTGGTATCATCGCCATATGGAACTCATAAATCCAATTAATCAATTCTTTTGTTGTGTATTTAGGTTTATGTACTAAACATTATGTGTAGAATTTCAGGGTTAGCGATCACTTCGCTCAATGTTTATGAGCATTACAATGGGAAAGAATATTTCTGGACAAATATTTTTTTTCTCTCAATGGATTAGAACAAAAAAATTTTATTGGTGGTGATTTGAATCTCACAATAAGCAGAGGGGAGATTTGGGGCTCCTCCACTCGTCACGACATGTTGGAATATTTTGTCTCTGACCATTTTGAGTTGGTTGGTTGGGTTGATATTGTTCCTTTAAGCATAAGGCCTACTTGGCCTAGCAATAGATCTGGGGAGTCTAGTATCACCAAAAGATTAGATAGGTTTATAGTCCAATGTGTTCTCTTGGAAAACTTGTGTAGTAATCAGTCTTGAGTGGATACCTCGAGGTGTTCATACCACTTCCCGACTTTCCTAGAGATGGATCTCAGAGAGGAGAAGACTCGGGATCCTTTCAAATACAACCCCGGTTAGTTAGTAGAACTGAATTATTGGGAATAGGTGAAGGATACTTAGAATAATTTTGATGTTCACTTAGAGGACTCAACTTGCACTTAGTTTGCAAATTCTATTAGATTTGTTAAAGAAAAAACTATCCCTTGGGTGGGTGATAGATTCAAAGCTAGAGATAGTCTCATGAAGGAGACAAAGAAGAGAATATATTGTTTATGTAGGGACCATCTGAAAGGGTTTTTTAGTGAAAATACTATGTTTAAGATAAAGATCTTGGAATCTCATAAATGCAAATACTACTGGATAAAGAGAAAGAGTAGAGGATCAAGAGTTAGAAAATTTGGCTTGGATCTAAGATCAAACCACTAAATTTTTCCACAAATATGCCAATTATAGAAAAACTCAAAATACATTTTGGGAGTTGCATGATCCAGATGGTAACAATGTTAGTGGTTTTCAGGGGTTGGAAAACCTTAGGGTTCATAATTTTTCTGGCATATTCAAAGATCCAAAAAGGGCACATATTAGTGAAATTTTGAAATTGATTTCCTGCTTTCCCCATATGGTTAAAGCATAAGAAAATGAGGAAATTTACAGGCTTGGTTCATTGGAGGAACTACTGGTAGTTTAAATTATTTATATAAGGAAAGAAGCCCAGACCCTCATGGGTGGTCGATCTACTTCTATGCTGATTTCTTCAAGCTCCTTGGTGGTGATGTTTTAAAAGTGGTCAAAGAGGTTAGACTATTTGGTAAGGTCCCAGGTAACTCACACTCTACATTTATTGCTTTGATCCCCAAACAAGATTGTTCGGAGAACTTTGATGGCTTTAGGCTCATTTTCTTATGAAATGGAGTGTATAAAATTATGTCCAAGATCATATCCTTAAGATTTAATCCTATTCCATCTTGTTGCATCTATTTAGAATAGTTTGGGTTTTTAGGGGGGAGGTTGATCCATGAATGCATAGGTCCTACCCATAAGGACCTCCGCTCCATTAAGAATGCTCATTCTCCCACCATTGTCCTCAAGGTCAACCAATCTAAGGCTTATGATCGTGTCTCCCAGTTATATTTATGTTGGCTGCTTTCTTGGGCAGACCCGGGTTTTAATGAAGCGCAGCAACAAATCCCCTTGGCGCACTGGCCCTGTCGGCAACGAGCTGTGCAGCAGCTCGAGGTCTCACCCGAAGTGGCTATGGGGGGGTTAAGGAATCAGGTTTCCTTAACCTGGGTGACGCGGAGATTGCTCTTCCTCTTCCGGTTCCTCAGATATCGGCGGTCGGACTTTCCCGCAGGCCGCTCGGCGCAACTGCGCGGATTCCTTCCTCGGCAGGCCCACTGCGCAGTTTCTCCTCTCTAGCGCAGAAGGCAACTATTCCTTGCGTCGACGCGTTAAGTACTTCCCCGCCTTGCGCATCCAGCGCAGTAACGCATTCCTCGCTCGCTGCAGCGACAACGCTTTACTACTTCTTCGGTACTTAACACTTATAGCTATCAAGGGACCTTTCCAACTCACTTAAACAGTCGCAAAGATAATACAAGAGTCTTGCATATACAGGTAATGAACTTTAAACAGTTAATCATTCATGCAAACATTATAACAAGAAGACATATGTGAAGCTCATCTCCTCGAGGAAAACCACGTCCACGGGAGTTTATATTAACCAGAAAACCATAGAGTTATACAATACGCTGCGCACACAGCTGCAGCCTTAGATCTTTACAGGAAACTCCACGCACACAGCTGGGAGCCCTTCTCTCAATCTAGTCTCTTCTCTGAGATTACAAAGGCACAGACATCGGCTCAGACTGTCTGGCAACTCAGGGATTAGCTCCTCGGCTATCCGATTCTACTCTAGTTCTACACACTCGGTAGAAAACATAACAAAGGATAATCAACACATGATCTATCCTCGAGACTGTCTATCTAACAGTCTAACCATCTAACTATCCCAAGAGTATCCAACCCTTACTCGCTAACTCTAACGTCTACCCATTACAATTATTCATATATATAGGTGGCCATGGCGGTCGCACCTTTACAAAACTGTGGGCCTTTCCCAACAGTGATTCCCAAAAACCCTAACCACGCACATGGCTAGGTGTACTGTAGGCGCCGCTTGCAGTCACGTCGCCGCTTCCTGCAGGCTCCTTGAATTCCGGCGCAGAATGTGGGTATGGGCGATCGTCCTTCGCCTTCAATGCTCTGGTCCGTTGCTCCTCCTTGATCCGAGCAACCATAACTTCTGTACTAAGCCTTTAAATGAGGGTAGCTGAGCCCTCTACTCCATCGCCTTATTTATTATGGTAGCTGAGCCACCTTCATTCTTCGATGACGTGCGCCCGAGCTCCGCGATTTCCGGCCCGTGATCTTCGCTGAGCTTGTCCATCTGGCACCGTACTGCGCACCGTCTCCTTCTTGCCCAAAACTTAGTGCTTGTCCCAAAATTAGCACTTTCCTTTCATACTTGTGCTTTTTCCCCAAAATTCGCAGCTTTACCGCAGCTACGACCTAGGCTCCAACAATTTATGACTTTTATTGCTCCATCTATGTTTATTTATTCCCTTAGTGAAGTGGATCTTGGGATGTGTGTCTTATAATTCCTTCTCAATCTTGATAAATGGGCCAACTTATCCCTTATTTAATGCTTCCAAAGGGCTTAGACAAGGCTTCCCTATGCTTCCTTACCTTTTTCTTTTGGTGGCCGAAGGTCTTTGTAGAGCAATCCTTGAATCTAGGAAACTAAGACCACACTAAGACAACTTCAGGGTATCTAGGTGAGAGGAGGGGAATCGCTTACACATATATAGGTGAGAGGAGGGGAATCGCTTACACATATCTAGGTGAGAGGAGGGGAATCGCTTACACATATCCTATTTATTAGTTTCCTTGAATCTAGGAAACTAAGACAACTTCAAGGTATCTAGGTGAGAGGAGGGGAATCGCTTACACATATCCTATTTATTAATGATGTTTTACTTTTTTGTTGTGGTAAAATGGTGGAATCTCAATACCTTTCCCTTATTCTTGATGTTTATGGTTTAGCAACTAGGATGGTTACTAATATGAACAATTTTTCCATGTACTCACATGGTTTGAATGATTTTTTGAAGGCAAGGTTGGAAGAGATCTTTCCCTTTCAACATTTTGAGTTAGATGAGGGGTTCAAGTACCTCAATTTCACTTTAAAACCCAACAATTATGGAAAAGAGTATCAGTGGTCACTGCTACCTAGAATATAACAAAGGATTTCTTTCTAGTGCAACATATGGCTTTTCAAAGGTAGGAGGTTTTCCCTTGTTAAATTTGTGCTTGAGGCAATCCCCGTCTTCAGGAATACTTTAGCTCACATCCCAAAGGGGATCTTAGAGAAGATAAGGAAGTGTTGTTTCAATTACCTCTGGAAGAGTAGAAGTGGATATTTGGGATCCCATTTGGATAGTTGGAGGTTAATTGCATTACCTAAAAATATAGGTGTATAGGGCTTCAAGGATATTCACTTCTTTGGGTGCTCCCTAGCTGCTAAGTCTCTTCAGTAGCTGATCTCAAAAGATAGTCCATGGAGAAGGATTGCAATCAAGAAGTACATTTTTCCATATACTTTACTGGATTGGATTTAGATGGAGAGAAAGAGAGTACATAATGTCTCTAATTAATGGAAAACCATGATTTTAGAATTTCCTGTGATTGGGAATTTTTGGCCTTGAAGGTGGGAAATGGGGATTAAGTAAGGATCAACATTGATTCTATTGTGGTTTGTTGGAAAGATTTATTCCTTCCAAAATCTGTTGTCACATATCTCCATGAGAGGGGCATCTATACTCTCAATAAGAGTGTTCAACCCCAAGATACTTATTTTGGACCCAAGGCTGGTTTTCTTATCAGGATCTCAGAATGGAAGTTAATATGGGGCAACCCTATGAGGTTTGTTTGGTTGAGTTAAGGACATCACACATAAGACTTTTGGATGCTCCAAATGAACTTTGTTGGGATTTGAATAAAGAAGAGGGTGCTTATACAACAAGATTGGGAAACCTGTCACTCCTTGAACATGTCGATGAGGAGGTTCCCTAGTGGTAGTCAAATTTGTGGAAGGTAAGGGTCCCTTCTAAATGCACTTTATTTATGTGATTGGTGTTGATGAATAGGGTGAGTACATGGGAATTTCTCCCAAAACACAATAAGATTGGCCTAGTTGGTGTTACTTGTGCAAATCTAATGACGAGACTACCTTTCATCTTTTTTGGGTTTGTGCCTTCTTGGTGCAAGTATGGAAAGAGGTGAAAATTCATTTGGGTCTCCCAAATCTATGGCTAAAGAGGTAGGTGGAGGATAATTTCAAGGACTCGTTCATTCAAATGGAACTCAGAAATGAGGAGTTCATTTTATGGGCATATTGGTATAGCATATCCAATTTGGGATCTTTGCTCACTGCCATTTTCATTCAATTTTTTTTAGATTATAATCAAGGGGCAAGTTGTGTGGTATGAGGTCTTGGGATAAAATACTCATCGTATGAGAAGTATATATTTTTGTAACTTTTTCTCTGTAGTAGGTCTTGTAGACCTAGCTTGAGATTTGTGCTCAATAGTAGGTCTTATAGATCTAACTTGAGATTTATGCTTATTGGAATCTTAAGGATTGTATTTGGATTTCTCTTTGGAATGATAAATATATTTTTTGGAAAAAAGACATTAATAATATCATTATAATCAGTAAATACATGACTTTTAATAAAAATACTAATTTCAAAACTTTATTTATTTATTTTTAAATAAAATATTTTTTTACTTTTGTTTCATGTGGTTAACGTCACCATAGATCGGTGATTTGATATTTCGTGAGGAATGTGGGAATATCGGATATTGCCACTATGAAGGTGGCTCAACAAGAGCATCTAATAGACCCATTTAAGGGCTCAACATGTCACTTACAAGGAATTGAACCTGGGTGGGGAGGGTAACATTCATTCCTCCCAACCACCCAAGCTACATCCAATGGACTAACATGTGGTTCATGGCACCAGATATCGGTGCCTGCTACATCCATGGAAAACTCACCCAAAATCCATGAGAGAACATGGAGAAGCCACTCCTTTCTACGGTGTAAAATGTCGGCTCTGATTACGGAGCCTAACTTGGTGGGGGCATCAAGTGAGACCCTAATACAATCTATACATAGCTCCACCCAGGGATTTGACCCCGATACCTCCTGCTTGCAAGAACAACTCTCAACCACTCGAACTAACCCATCGGGCTTTTTTTCATGTGGTTCACGACACCAGATATCGGTGCTCACTACATCCACAGACCCCCCCCCCCCCCAAATCCAAAGAACATGGGGAAGCCAATTCTTTCTACGAGGTAAACAGTTGGCTCTGATTACGAAGCCTAAACTGATAGAGACATCAAGTAAAGCCCTATTACAATCTATGCATAGCCACCCGAGGATTTGACCCCAAGACCTCTTGCTTACAAAAATAGCTCTCAACCACTCAAGCAAACCCACTAAACTAAATAAAACATTTATTAATATATCTAAAATAAAATATATTTTTTCAAACCATTTTATATTAAAAGGTAAATTCCTGTTATCATCGTGATAAAAAAATAGTAATAAATTAACATCGAGGGTCGGCTTCTTAAAGCAGCCATCACGACTAGTACGAAAGAAATAATAATAATGTTTTTTCATTTAGAATAGAAAAAAAACACAAACACGACATCAAGAAATCAATAATAATAAGCACCACAATAAAAAATCTTAAAGGTGGGTCAACATTATCCTTGACATTGACGTTGGCCAAGCCTTACCCTTCAGATTTTCCTTTCTAGAGAATACAATAAAGTTCACATGAAGTGGCTTATCATACGTACTAATGGATGTGATATTTAACTTTCTCGATGTGGAATAAGTTAATTTTAATGACACGTTATAAAATAATGAATTGATAAATAAATTCTCGATTGTGAATTAAAAATATAAAAAATGTAAGCTCATAGCTCTTTTTAATTTTATTTTGCAAGATAAGATAGTAAGTTGCTTTGGAATCTTCATTATATTGAAGATATTATTTTTATTTTTACATTGAACTTAATATTTCAATGTGACAATGAGCATCTTTATTATTATAGTAATTATAATTCAAGGAAATCGAGGATGTGTTTGGATGGAGTATTTCATGTGAAGGGTCCATGCATGTGAAAGCTTAATAATGTTTCAGTTTTCATAATTTTCGTATTTATAAGTCATAATTGAGGGAGGAATATAAGGAAAAAGTATAACACGGATTAGGTTTGGTTGATCCAGCAAATCTATAATCAATGTTAATGTAACATGCATTAGTGGAGTGGCCATCATCGAGATGGATAATTTTTTTTTACATAATATCACATCATATTCACTGATTCATGTATTTAATTTATAAAATATAAAAAAATCCCAGTTATGTCAACCCTATAATGTTGGACATTGAATAATTCATACTATGTGTCAAATTTAGAATGTTGGACTTTGAATAAATACCTCAAACAAAGGTCATTCATACCATGTATTAAACATCGAATGTTGGATTTTGAATAAATACCTCGAACGAAGGTCATGAATTCAATTCTTTCATACCATGGGTCAACCTTAGGCTATTAAACTTTGAATGTTATTTCTAGTTATTTTTGTTTATTACACAATTTCTAGTCTCATTGTAAATGAGAAATTCCAAAGTCTCTTCGAGGCGTGGAGACTTCCATAGGCTAACTCAAATCTCTTATGGGCTCATTGTAAACCACAAATTCCATAGGATCTTGGAGGTTTGTAATTTGATGACTTTCCTAGTTTAACTCAATCTCTTCTGGTATCATTGTAAACCACAAATTTCAAAGTCCTATGGAGGAGGTTTGTAATTTGGATGGCTTTCCTAGTCTAACTAAAATCTCTCATGATATCATTGTAAACCACAAATTCCAAAGTCCTATGGAGGTTTGTAATTTGGATGACTTTCCTAGTCTAACTCAAATCTCATGGTATCATTGTAAACCACAAATTCCAAAGTCCTATGGAGGTTTGTAATTTGGATGACTTTCCTAGTCTAACTCAAATCTCTCATGGTTCTATAGAAAATTCTTCATTCCAAAGTCCCATGGAGGTTTGTAATTTGGATGACTTCCCTAGTCTAACTCAAATCTCTCATGGTTTTATAGAAAATTCTTCGAAGTATGTGTTGAGCCCAGAATTGGCCCTTTTTGACCATCATTTATCACTGTCCCTTACCTTGTCTCACACCAATTACCTTGGCAATTCAATTTATTGTCCTTATATATTCCCCCAATTTACCAAGGTATGGCCGATTATTGTTTTATTGTATTAATACTTATGATTGTGATGATTTAAGCTGTGCATCTCTTAATTCGTGCTAACATGATGCAAATTATGAAGGTAGTAAGATAAAGGGACTGCAGGAAGATCGGAGCTGAACGAGTCACGGAGGAAGGGACGTCCATTGCTTAAGGAAGGTTCCTTGGGGCTCAATTCGTCAATCAAGGCACAGTCGTGGCAGGACAGCTGTAACATAAAGTTCTATCTTAAGTATGTCGCTGCTCAAATCCAGCTGTGAGCTGGAAGGACCGCCACTCTTGGGACAGTTGATAACTCCTCGTATATTTGGATATTTCAGTTCTGCCACGCATTGTAACAGCTAGATTATTTAGGGCGCCTGAAGATCATAGATCTTCATGGCCGCCCAATTATAGGTTTAGATGTTGCAACTTTATGTATAAATATGTGGTATTACCTCGATCAAGGGGTTGGACAGCAATTAATTAATTCATCTTGTATTAGCAGTCAAGCTGAAACTATGTACTCGTCCTTCTGTTAATATAAAGAGTTGTTTCTGAGTTAAAGAGAGCGTTGTTCAACCAGCGTCTCTGTGTGAAGACTGGGCCCGTCTTCCACAGAGATTGCTGTGTTAATTTAGGATTTCATCTTTCTGTTGTGTGATGATTTGATCTTTCGTTTGTACGCAGCAGCAATATTCATTGTGTGGATTTCTCAGTAAATGATTTAATCGTGAGATTGGGAATGGTATCAATAACAGTCGACTGAGTCAGGTTTGTTTTATGTAATGCAATTTCTGTTCACACTGTTGTGCTCATCCTACAGCTGAACGTAATCCCAGAAGCTCCTAGGAATTAGCTTTCCTGTTATGTGTTGATTGATTTATATTTTGCAATTCAGTATCTTAGAACAGTTGCATCAATCTCCTTTATTAAATTCTAGAGTAATGTTCAGGTTATGCTTCATGATTCTCAGCTTGATTTCATTAGACAGTTGATTACTTTAGAATGCAATTGAGTTTTCCTTTCTGCAATCGTTGATTAGATCTGATATTCGTTTTGCTTGATGCATAATAGAAAAGGATTGTAGTACAGCAGTTAGAAGGCAATTGGGATTGCGTAGATTCTTGGGATGAACATAGATGATAGAAGATAAAAGTATTCACTTCTGATGGTTTGTGTTTAAGCATATATTGTGCACTTGTCCTTTGAAATAAAAAGACTTTCTCGGGTTGACAATAAATTTCATACGCTCTGTGTGTTGATATTTAATTATCTGCAATTAGAGTGCTTGACATTTTGGCGCCGCTGCCGGGGAAGGATAAAAATTAAACACTAGTCATTAGTTGTATCTGATAATTGCTTTCAGTCAGTCTTTTGGTTGTTTTTGAAATGATCTGCTTCGCATGAATACGAGGGGGGTAAAACGCGATCACCTCCCGACCCCCAAAACCCCACAAATTACTAACAGTACAGGTGGTTCGGGTCGTGGTCGAGGTCCACCGCTGGGCAGAAGAACATTCATTGACGACCTTGTTGACAAAACTGATTCAGCTGCTAGATCTCGTCAACAGGGGACTCCTATCAAAAGAGGCCCTACTGATCCTGGAGCGTTAGCATCAGGATCTACAGTGGAAGATATAGGAGCAGCGGTGATTTCTGCATATACTCCTGCTAAAGAAGGAACAGCTGATTCGGCTGTTGCAATTAAAGAATACGCAGTTGTTACAACTGAAGAATACGCAGCTGCTACAACCGAAGAATACGCAGCCGCTACAACCGAACAATACGCAGCTGCTGCAACCGAAGAATACGCAGCTGTTACATCCGAACAATACGCAGCTGTTACAACTGAGGTAAGGGATAAAGGAACAAACGAAGGAGAAGATACAGAAGAAAAGATGAATAACAGACATGAGAATGAAGAGGAAGAAGCAGTGGTACAATACCATCATGAAGATAATTCCCCGCCGGAAACTATGGCTACATTGCAATTCCCAATACAGCAGCTCGAGGGGACAGCTCCTATGAAAAACATCTCACCGTCGGTGTTACCCCGCTTCCATGGCAGGGCGGCAGAAGATCCAGACGAATTCCTGTTTGAATTCGATATCCTCTGTCGCAGCTATGATTATGTCACAGATGCTCAAAAGTTGAAGCTTTTTCCTGCCACCCTGAAGGACAATGCATTACGTTGGTTCATGAGCCTTGGGGGAGGAACTGTTGCTAATTGGAACAAGATGAAGCAAGTGTTCCTGGAAAAATATCAAGAATATTGCAACACCAGGGACAAGAGGGAGGAGTTATTCAAAATGGTACAGAAGGAGGACGAAAGCTTGGAAGATTTTGTAGAGAGGTTGCTGTACAATGTGCAGAGAGCTGGACAGACGAACATGGGACTAGATGTGCTTAAGATAATCCTGCTTCGAGGAATCAGGGACGATTGTTTAGACATGCTCAATTTATTAGGAAAAGGGGATATCTCTAAAGAATCTTTTGAGACAATTGTGGAATTATGTAAGAGATATTCCAGGGGATCTTCTAGGCATAATAAGCAGAATAAACGAAATAACCTGGAACGTGATGTCTTCGACAGAACTCAGAAGTCATCCAATGGGGGAGCTACACGTGCAGAGATAGGCAATCTTCTTGAAAACTTTAAAACAGAAATGATGAGCTCTATCTCTTCAGAGATTGACGTCTTGAAGGCCAAGCAAAGACAGGCAGTGGAGGATCTCACACTAGGGGTATTTTGTCCCCGATGTAGAAAGACTCATCCACTGAAAGAATGCCCCCTTGACAAAGTTCAAGTATGTCAATTGTGCGAGCTGAATCATGATATGAAAGAATGCCCCACGCTGCCCCAAGTGAAAGCTGTTCTGCAGGCATCAACTCCAGAGGTGGATTCAGCCTACTTTATTGCACAGAAGAAACCCTGGCAGCCCCGGAATCAAGGTATGTCTCCCGATTCATTTCCATTTTTGAATAATTTGAATAATTGGAATACTAATATGCAAAACGTGAATACACAATTCCCTTCAAATTATGCTCAGTGGAATTCTCCTCAACCTACGATGCAAGGTTATAATTCATGGAGTCCTTGGACACAGCCACCTCATCAACCTACTTCATGGTCTCCTGGATGGAGGAACTTCCATCCTGGGAATCAGTTTCCTCAACCACCTCCACCTCAACAGTTACCGTATCCTCCATATCCTCAATTTCAGCAATATCCTCAATACCTACCTCAGCAGTCGCAGCTGCAGCTGCAAAATAATCCTGTGCCTAACATACCAATACGGCCTCAGCTGCCTGCCCAACCTAACCCTAACCCAAATAATAAAACAGTCCAGCAACTGGAAACTCTCAATATGCCAGCCTACTCTCTCTCCCCTGTACCTTGTAATGACATTCGCTTACGGTCTGGGAAGGTAGTAGAGCGTATAACTTCAGAAAGTATTCCACCAACCGTATATGACAAAGGAGAGAGTTCCCAGCATCCTGTTGAATCGGTTCCTATCATTGAAGATGCTGAGCATCCCTCAGATGGGAGGGCTGAAACATTGAACGATGAAGTGGATAACACGCAGCCTGCCCAGTTGGTAAGGCAACCACCTTACCCTGAGAGATTGATGCTGCCACAAAGGGGGGGGCAACCTCAGTTCAATCTCTTAGGAGAATTGAAGAACCTTTATGTTAAGATTCCCCTCTTACAAGCTCTTCAAGATGTACCTATCTACGCTAGAACTGTTCGAGACCTGTGCACTAAAAGACCGGGAAGGAAACCCAGAGATCCTCCTACTGTTCATGTTATAGGGAATTTATCCGCTTTAATGACTGGAAAAACCCCTGTAACTAAGTATGAGGATCCCGGCAATCCTACTGTCACTGTACACATAGGACAAACGCAGATACCCAACGTACTAGTGGATTTAGGAGCTGCGATCAATGTTATAACGATGGAGACTGTAAAAAAACTCGGATTCACCAATATTAGACCGACCCCTACTATCTTAGAACTGGCAGACAGATCCACTATCAGACCTGAAGGGATTTTGGACGACCTTGTTATTTCAGTAGACTCGTGGGAATACCTTGCCGATTTTCTGGTATTACAGCCAAAATCACAGCTGGGGGGACATCCATTGATTTTAGGGAGACCTTGGTTGGCTACCGCTGATGCTTGCATCAGCTGTCGATCAGGATCTATGACTATATCTGATGGCATGGAAACCAAAAATCTTACCCTGTACCCTCCAGCAAGGCCGAGTCTAGAAACTGAAACCTCCCTTTGGATAGAACAAGAAGAAGAAGAAGATGTTCAGCCATTACTAACAATAGGGAAGGCACTAACTTTCAAAAACGAAACAGAAGACGATGCCATTAATAATTTCATTAGCGAACCTGCTTCTGTAGACAAGGAAGTTTATCAACTTCTGAACAGTACCCTCGGCAAAGAAGAACAAGAACAGCTAACGGAGGAAGCACTAGCCAATGACGCAAATATAATCCCAGTATTGAAAAGCTCGAGAAGTATTTCTATTGAGGTAGAGCCTGGAAGAACTTTGAACATCAATCCTGCTCTCTCCTCAGAAGAACAAAAGCGCTTAACCAATCTCTTGAAGGAACGAAAGGGGGCATTCGCCTGGGAGTATACAGACATGAAGGGTATTCCTTCTAGTCTGTGCACTCATCATATCTATATTAAAAACGACTCCCGGCCTGTATGTCAACCCCAACGACGCATGAACCCCAATCTGAGGGATATAGTGAAGGAAGAAATCCAGAAACTCTTGGAAGCAGGATTCATCTATCCTATTTCAGATAGTGAGTGGGTTTCCCCACTTGTAATTGTACCCAAGAAAAACGGTAAATGGAGAGTCTGTGTCGATTATAGGGAGCTGAACAAGGCTACACAAAAGGATCACTTTCCTCTGCCCTTTATTGACCAGGTACTTGATAACTTATCTGGGAAGAAGTTCTTCTCCTTCCTGGACGGATTCAGTGGGTACAATCAAATCCAGATTGCTCCAGAGGATCAGGATAAGACTACCTTCACCTGCCCTTGGGGAACGTTCGCTTACAGGGTGCTTCCCTTTGGGTTGTGCAATGCACCTGCAACGTTCCAAAGAGCTGTGATTGGCATATTTTCTGAATTGGTAAATGATAGCATGGAAATTTTTATGGATGATTTCACTCCTTATGGCAGGGATTTTGATGAAGCGTTGGAAAATTTGAAGAAGGTTTTAATTCGCTGTGAACAGGCTCGCCTCTCACTGAGCACTGAAAAATGCCACATGATGATGAGTGAGGGGGTGGTATTAGGACATTTCATCTCTACTAACGGTATTCAAGTGGATCCTTCAAAAATTAAGGTGATAAAGAATATACCAACCCCTTCAACTCAGAAAGAGGTGCGAAGTTTTCTGGGACATGCTGGGTATTACAGGAGATTCATAGAAAACTTCTCCAAACTGGCTTCTCCTTTGTTTTCATTGTTAATGAAGGATGTGCAGTTTGCATGGAGTACAGCATGCCAGACAGCATTTGATAAGCTTAAAGAGAAACTGTCCACAACCCCTATTTTAAGGGGACCTAATTGGACCATACCTTTCCACATTTCTTCAGATGCTTCTGATACCGCCATTGGAGCAGTACTAGGACAGCAGGATGGTCAAGTACCTTATGCTATTTATTATGTGAGTAAAAACTTAGCCCCTGCTGAACTAAATTATACTGTTACTGAAAAAGAATTTCTTGCTATTGTTTATTCTATTAATAAGTTTCGGCATTACATTACTGGGTATCCTACATTTGTGCATACTGATCACTCTGCCATTAAGTATTTAATGAATAAACCTGTCACTAATGCCAGAGTAACCAGGTGGCTTTTATTATTACAAGAATTTGATATTACTATTATAGATAAACCTGGAAAAGAAAATGTTGTTGCTGATTTTTTATCACGATTTACTAACAGTGATGACAGTTCACCTGTTGAGGATGCTTTCCCGGATGAACATTTATTCGCACTCTCAGCTCATTCACCCTGGTATGCAGATGTTGCTAATTATTTGGCTGCAGGGAAACTTCCGCCACATATGTCTAAACGAGAGAAAAGAAAAATTATTCAGCAAAGTGCCAGGTATTGTTGGCTTAAAGGCCATCTCTTTTACACAGGACCTGATCTTGAAATTAGAAGATGTGTAAGGGAAGATGAGATCTTTCATATACTGAAGGCCTGTCACGATGAACCTTGCGGAGGACACTTTGCAGATAAAAGAACAGGACATAAGGCGTTGCGGATGGGCTATTATTGGCCGACACTGTTCAGAGATGCTAAAAAATATGTTCAGTCCTGCGACAGCTGCCAAAGGATGGGCCAACCTAATAAGACAGACCAGATGCCTTTACAGCCCCAAGTGGTACTAGAACCGTTTGATAGATGGGCATTGGACTTTGTTGGTCCTATCAACCCTCCTTCCAAACAGAAGGTTTACATCTTGGTGTGTACAGACTACATGACTAAGTGGGTAGAAGCTGTAGCTTTGGCTAAGGCAAACGACCAGGCGGTGATTGATTTCCTGTACAGTGAAGTTTTTACCCGATTTGGAGTACCAAAGGAAGTAGTTACTGATGGCGGACCACAATTTATTTCACATCAATTTGAATCCTTGCTCCGGAAGTATCATGTGCAGCACAAGATGACTTCACCTTATCATCCCCAGGCCAATGGTCAGGTGGAAAGCACTAATAAGGTTATCGAAGCAATCCTTACTAAAACAGTTAAAAGCCATCGAAGGGATTGGGCTGACAGACTTCCAGAAGCACTGTGGGCATATCGCACAACTTGGCGCAATGCCACGGGCTTTTCTCCCTATGATCTGGTGTATGGTAAGAGTGCCATCTTTCCAATTGAATTTGAGATCAAGACCCTGAAAACAGCCATTGAAATGAACCTGGATGTAGCAGAAGCTCAGAAAAGAAGATTGAATCAGTTGAATGAACTGGATGAGAAACGATTAGCTGCGGTAGACCAGACTGTGCTACTTCAGCAACAGAGATCTAACTGGCATGACCGATTCATCAAGAAGAAAATCTTCCATGAAGGAGACTGGGCACTACTGTACGACTCTAGATTCAAGAAAGATTTTAAGGGGAAATTACGCACAAGATGGCTGGGTCCATATTTGGTTGACAGGGTATTTGACAACGGCACTGTTCGCCTGATCACCATTGATGAAAACCGTATGCCATTACTTGTTAATGGCCACAGGCTGCGACTGTATCGGAAGCCCATTTCGAAAGATGCATTCATTTCACAGATTGCTGCTGATCCAAACTACCAATTGGCACCAGAGCAGGAACATTTTTCTACCTTTCCCAAATCTTAAAATGAAAATCATATTTGCTGTACATAAATAATTTCTTGCTGTAGCGTATAATTTTCGTTTTCTTTCTTTCTGCATTTGATCTCTTTGCTTGCTGTTGTCTTTTAAGAAAAAAATTTCAGGGAGTGCCAGGAGAATGATCAGTTTGGGGCCCATAATGAAAATCTCTCTGTGCCGTCCTTGTGTTAAAAAAAAAAAAAAAAAAAAAAAAAAAAAAAAAAAAAAAATTTCGGCAGCTGCAACATATTTTCCGGCAGCTGCAACATATTTTTCCGGCGACCGTATTCTCCATTTCCCGGGAGCCGTAAATGCCCTTTCCGGCAGCCGTCAATCTTTTTCGACAGCTGCAACTTTAGCGGCTGCAACATCGGCAGCTGCAACATCAGCGGCTGCAACATCGGCAGCTGCAACATCAGCGGCTGCAACATCGGCGGCTGCAACATCGGCGGCTGCAACTCCAGTTTCCGCGGCTGCCACCTCATCTTCCACGGCTGCCATCTCATTTTTCCGCAGCTGCCATCCCATTTACCAGCCACAACCGTATTCTCCATTTCCCGGTAGCCGTAAATTTTTCCCGTCCACCGTCAAATCTTTTCCGATAGCTGCAACTCCGGCAGCTGCAATCCCGGCGGCTGTAATTTCGGCGGCTGCAACATCTTTTTCTCGCAGTCGCCACATCACTTCCCGGCCGCCACCTCATTAACCAAGTCACTTCCACACCACAGCTGTCATTTCTTTCCAGCGGCTGCGACATATTTCCCATATTCGAAAAATCTTTCCCGCCAGCTTGGTAACTCCCGTGTTAACAGAAGGATTGTTTAAACTTGCTAATTATGACGCTGATTCAGCCCAGTCCTGCCGGCGAACTCATCATTTCAACCCGGAGGATGCGACGCCTTGTGTTTTACCGGCGAAGGAAATCAGTGCCTTATCCGAGTCATCATGATTCCACGTCTGATTGTGCACGCGTTCGGCTCCACGACGTCACCAACTCCATGCTCCACCAGTTTCCGCAGCCTTCCGACGCACAGTTTTATGAGGTATGGCTTTCATTTATCACGTGACTAAGTATTGATATCATGTAAACGAGATTGGCCGTACCTTCACTCGTACCACCATTTATATCCGATTGAACCTTTCCCTCGTACGACGTAATACTAATAACTGCCACCTTCCCCAATTCGGCATGAAAATTTTAAACTCCTCTCTGCGCTTAACTTTCCGAATTAGTTCATTTGTTCAACGTCTCCGCTCAACGATTCGTGCATTCTCCGCGCTGCAACTTCTATTCTGGATCCTGTACTCTGTCGAAACAGCACTTCTATCTTGCAGCCAGGACCATGGGCATTCCAGTTCGCCATGAACCTTTCAATACCCGGGAACTTAGACGGAATTTGCAGGTTCTGGCCATTTTTCAAGCCGCTGGCTGGGTCGAGTTCTTTGAACGATTGGATGGATTCGACCGGGACGCAGCCCTGCAATTTGCATTGAATCTCACTAAAACACACTCCACGGTGTGGGGGCTGTGTATAGATGTTTCGGAGGTCATTATATCCGAGGTTACAGCTATCCCATTGGTGGGAAAACCTTGGTTTAACCGTCGAGTTCCTGCAACAGCTGCACGGGAACAATTTTTACTTCCAGGGGAGCAAGTTGAAGCATCCAGGAGAGGGATTGCATTGAAGTCACTACCGCAGCCATGGGACCAGGTCGCTATCTTCCTCAAGAAATACATAACTTGCGAAGGCAGATACCAAACTGTGTACAACTCTGAACTTCCTTTGCTTTCTCATCTCCGTCATGGCATTTTGTTAAATATTCCATTTTATCTATTGCATGATTTGCGCCATATGGCAACATTCGTTCAATCTGCAAAACACCCATTATCCTCCCTCACACACCATGGCCTCATCAAGTTAATTATTATGAGAACCCTGGCCCAACATAATATAACATGGGAGCAATTCATCACCCGGCCACAGCAACCTGTTCCCTTGAGGGTTATTCCATTACAGCAATTACCGGTTCCGCCACAACAGGAGGACCGGAGTTCCTCCAGTGAAGTTGGGGGGAGGGATGAAACGGAAGAAGAACCACAGAGGGCACAGGCAGGACCATCCGGAAGGGATGAAACGGAAGAAGAGCAACAGAGGGCACAGGCAGGGACATCAGGGGTTGACAAAACCACAGAGGAAGAACAGCCCGAGGCACAGGCAGAGCCATTTGAAGTATATGAATCCCCAGCACAAGCAGAACCAGTGGGGGATGACACTGCATCTGAAGGAGAGCGAGGGGAAGCTCAAACAGAGCTGCCAGGGGACAATGTAGATGAAACCCTCGCGGAAAACCTAGATAACAGGGCAGCTCCGACAGCAGAAGGTGAAATTGGAGCAGCATCAAAAGCTGCGACAATGGAACCTGAAGATGATGGAGCTAGAGCAATGGAGGACGACATTGAGCTGGTCACAATCGAGTCTTCACCGGAATGGGCAGGAGGAGCAGCTGTGATTGAAGAAGAACAGCATGGGGGGCAGGGAAATGTTCCTTTGACTTCAGTTTTGCCTCCCTATGTTCCAGCTCCACGAGAAGAAACACTACAGAAAGGGAAGTCACAAAAGAAAACGCAGCAGAAAAGGAAGAGGACCACCAATGAGTTTGATTTAGTGGCACCAATTAGAAGGAAGCGAACTCGGTCAATTACAGCAGCAGAGGCAGCTAGAACAAAATGGGCAACCTTAGAGACACAGGTTGAACCCCCAATCCTTACACCAAAGCCGAGGGATGCTCCACAAAGGCCAGTAGAAGAAGAGCCGGGAGTTGAGGGACTCTTGTATGAGAATGCAATGCTGAAAGAGGACCTCCAAGCACTTAGAAAGGAGCTGGAAACATGGAAGGAAATCTGCCAAAAGCAGGGTGGAAGAAAGATGTATACATTAATAGAGGCTGCAGACCAAGTGGAGGAAACAGCTTCTGCTGAAGCTGGAGAAAAGGATGAGCGAATACTCTGCCCCACCTGTGGGGAGATCTTTGAGGAAGCAGGTCATAAAATTTTACTTAGCACCTATTCAGCACAACAGCCTGCAGCCACAGAAGGGAAAGCAGTGGAGAAAGAGGATGCTGTAACACAAGAACCAGCACCTTTAAACATCCTTGCTGCAGCTGCTACTTCCCATGATGCAGAAGTCATAGAACGGATGGGAGAAGAACAGGGAGTGGAGGATGCCCTGGAAATTTATAAGGAATGTATGGCAATTCCAAAATGCTCCCACAACATAGAAATCATAGAACAAATGGGAGAAGAACGGGAGATGAAGAATGCTCTGGAGCTTATAAAAGAGTATGGCGAGACCCCAGAGTGTTCTCATGACACAGAAATCATGGAGCCAAAGGATACCCTGGAGGATAGTGAAGAATTTTGTGCTGTAACCCCAGAACGTTCCCAGGACACAATAATTTTAGAAGGGGAAATGGAAATGCAGGACAGTGACAAGTTGAAACAGGATGCTGCAACACAAGAACCAGCAATCCTGAACTTGACCGTCCAACCGACTGAGCAGATAGAAGAAAAAGCTGGGACAGAGGATATTCTGGCATTCAACGATGAACTCTGGGTGGTGACCCCAGAAAGCTCTCATGATACAGAACTCATGGAAGAGAAGCTGCAGCAAAATAAAGATGAAGATGTAAGCCAGGATGTTGTCACACAAGAACCAACATCCTTGGATGCTGCAGCAAGAATCCCTGAACTGCAGTTGGAGGATAACCCGGGAGTAGAGATCATTCCTGATATACAATGGAGTGATGATGAACAGGTACAGACACCCTGCTCAGGTGACACTGAAATCTTGGAGGAGGAGCTGCAAATCGAAAAGGATATCCAATCCCAGCAGCCAATTGACAAAGAAGACACTGTTACACAAGAACCAGTGTCTCCAAAAGCAATAAAGGCAGCTGCTGAAGAAGGTTTAAGGGATGTTGCTGTTACACAAGAAACAGCAACTCCCTTGATAAGATTAGATGCGCTGGAAGACACTGTCCCACAAGAACCAGTGCTTCCACCTCCTACAGGTATTATTGAATTGGATTCAGATTGAGTGTGTCTTTTCAACTTCCCCAGGCAAAGCATAAGAGAACTGCAGATATTAGCAAGTAGTGGGGGAAGGGGAACAGTAAAGTTGGGAACTGCTGGGTTGCTCACAGAAATTTTTCAAAGGGATAGAAGGGATGCCTGATTTATCTACATTCTTTCCTCTTGCCTGGACAAGGTTCAGTACAATATTCAGCTGCAGGTTGTTGCATGAGGACATGCAACAGGATAGTTGGGGGGAGATGTTGAGCCCAGAATTGGCCCTTTTTGACCATCATTTATCACTGTCCCTTACCTTGTCTCACACCAATTACCTTGGCAATTCAATTTATTGTCCTTATATATTCCCCCAATTTACCAAGGTATGGCCGATTATTGTTTTATTGTATTAATACTTATGATTGTGATGATTTAAGCTGTGCATCTCTTAATTCGTGCTAACATGATGCAAATTATGAAGGTAGTAAGATAAAGGGACTGCAGGAAGATCGGAGCTGAACGAGTCACGGAGGAAGGGACGTCCATTGCTTAAGGAAGGTTCCTTGGGGCTCAATTCGTCAATCAAGGCACAGTCGTGGCAGGACAGCTGTAACATAAAGTTCTATCTTAAGTATGTCGCTGCTCAAATCCAGCTGTGAGCTGGAAGGACCGCCACTCTTGGGACAGTTGATAACTCCTCGTATATTTGGATATTTCAGTTCTGCCACGCATTGTAACAGCTAGATTATTTAGGGCGCCTGAAGATCATAGATCTTCATGGCCGCCCAATTATAGGTTTAGATGTTGCAACTTTATGTATAAATATGTGGTATTACCTCGATCAAGGGGTTGGACAGCAATTAATTAATTCATCTTGTATTAGCAGTCAAGCTGAAACTATGTACTCGTCCTTCTGTTAATATAAAGAGTTGTTTCTGAGTTAAAGAGAGCGTTGTTCAACCAGCGTCTCTGTGTGAAGACTGGGCCCGTCTTCCACAGAGATTGCTGTGTTAATTTAGGATTTCATCTTTCTGTTGTGTGATGATTTGATCTTTCGTTTGTACGCAGCAGCAATATTCATTGTGTGGATTTCTCAGTAAATGATTTAATCGTGAGATTGGGAATGGTATCAATAACAGTCGACTGAGTCAGGTTTGTTTTATGTAATGCAATTTCTGTTCACACTGTTGTGCTCATCCTACAGCTGAACGTAATCCCAGAAGCTCCTAGGAATTAGCTTTCCTGTTATGTGTTGATTGATTTATATTTTGCAATTCAGTATCTTAGAACAGTTGCATCAATCTCCTTTATTAAATTCTAGAGTAATGTTCAGGTTATGCTTCATGATTCTCAGCTTGATTTCATTAGACAGTTGATTACTTTAGAATGCAATTGAGTTTTCCTTTCTGCAATCGTTGATTAGATCTGATATTCGTTTTGCTTGATGCATAATAGAAAAGGATTGTAGTACAGCAGTTAGAAGGCAATTGGGATTGCGTAGATTCTTGGGATGAACATAGATGATAGAAGATAAAAGTATTCACTTCTGATGGTTTGTGTTTAAGCATATATTGTGCACTTGTCCTTTGAAATAAAAAGACTTTCTCGGGTTGACAATAAATTTCATACGCTCTGTGTGTTGATATTTAATTATCTGCAATTAGAGTGCTTGACAGTATGTAATCTATATGGCTTCTCTAGTCTAACTCAAATCTCTTCTAGTTCCATTGTAAACCACAAATTCCAAAGTCTCTTCCTACATTCGAGGTGTGGACAACTCAAACCTCGAGGAAGATATTGATGATACACACCTACAACGTTAGTGTAGGGCCTAACTACCCACTATAAGACTTTCATATTCTACCCAAAGCTCGAGGTAGATGTTTGAATACACACCTACAATGCACCCATTTACCACCTCACCAAAATACCCAATGTCAATAGGTTCGGGGGAAATGAACATTATGAAGAGCACATTCATTCTAACCTCATTGTCATTGCATATACAATGTCATAACTTTTCTAGAGGGATCAAAAGAACCATTTTCCTTTCCTGACATTTGTTATTTGTGGTTAGCATTGAAATCATGGGATGTGTACATCCTTTTATTTTAAATAGTGTTTAGACTATATCCATGGACTGTTCTCGTTGAATGGGTGTTTAAAATTATGTTGATTTCATTTCACATTTATGTTGTTGATCGATGTTGTAATTTTATTTTTATTTTTAACATTTGTATTTTATTTTGGATATTTTTTGATATGTGGTTTTGGAAAGAAAATTATCAGCATTGATTTAGAGGTAAATTATTAAATTTGTAAATTTGACAAATTATACAATGATTTACATGTCGGTTTTTCTTTGTAAGGAATCCCACATTAATGGATATATATATATGTTTTTATGAATAAAATCAAGTTTGGTCCCTCGAAGGCTTATTATCAATCTGAAGGCTATCAAAAACTCAAAGGTAAGTCATTGTCGCCTTGTCAAACACTCATTTTCTTCCTTGAAATTTTAAGATTGAAGGCAGATTAATCGCCATGCTTGCATAGTAACCTCATAGGACTCAATCAAATTGAAACCTATGACCTCCTCATTGGTGACAAACCTTTGAAAAATGGTCTCAATAAATTGAAGTAACCCTTCGACTTCTTATATATATATATATATATAAGCATGCTTCAAGTTGAATATCACTAAGAGGTTATGGGTTCAAGTTTGTGTTGAGTCCCTCTACATTAGGAGCACATGTTATACTCTGATGGCATTTACCCTCTGTTTCATGCATAGAATGTGAGAAAGCACCTATAAGGTTTCACCGAGGACATTATATATCCTAATGTGCTATTTTGAGTGTTTGAGTGATTTGAGCTTCATGTAGGAGGTATCCAAGTCAATTCTTCGGACTGGTTTCCTCTTTTGCATTATTTATTTGATGATCCTATTTGGCCAAGCATTGTAATTAGTGCTAATGGGTTTACACTAGGTACCATCCATGATATGCAAGGAAGTGAATAAGGGTTTCTTTGCAAGTGTTTTTTTGGAAAAATAATCAAGTCATAAGGATCATTTTAATTGTTTGAACCATCTACCCAAGGCATTTTGTTGATCGGAAGGCCCTGGTCATAGGTTCAAATCCGATCAAGTCTCTTGGGGTTACAAGCCACTATTCTAACTAGTAATTAAGTTACCCTCCATTCAGATGTTTTGAGGAAGTGGGGGGGGGATCACTTTGTGAGGTTTACCTTAGCATACACACACACACACGTGTGTGTGTGTGCGCACGCACATGCATGCATGCACACTCACACACAATTTTAAAAGTTTAATGTTTAGAAAGTTAATAATAAAAATTTAATCCATCAACAAAATACTTCATAAGAGCAAAGAAGGAGACGTAAAACTAAAAACATTATGGACCTAGGTAGAGAAGGGCATGCTTTAACTTCAAGGGGGTTTATGTTATTCTAGATTGTTACATGTCAAAATATAGAAAGAAAAATGTGTGCTAAGGGTGAAAAACTTGGACAAAGATCAACATGTGCAAAGTTGAAATAGAAGGCAAAATAATTCTAGATAATTTTGCAAGAACTTATTTTTCTGTCAATATCTTAATATGTTTTGGGAAATCAAAATATTTTAAACATTTTGACAAGTGAAAATGTTAACTCTAAATCTTTTAAACATTGAAAATTTTGCTTATAAATTTTTTTTATTTTTATTTTTATATGCTTTATAGATCTCGAGTAACTTGAAAGATCTATTTAGACCAACATACATATATATTTTTTACTTACTATATAGCTTGCTTTTAAATTTAATGATCTATGATATATTTAAACAATTTTACATTTCAGTTATTTTGTTGGAAAGACATTAATATGATAAACATTGGCATACTTCTTCATATAAGAAGTATTGAAATCTCTCTCTATATTGTGCTTATCATTACTTTCTATTGGTTTATTGGAGAGGCATTAGACATTAATCTGCACATTAATATAATTTGCCCCCTTTCTCTATCCGAACTCATCTTTTCGACAATCTAAATTCTTTTGATTCCCATGGTTTTTATAGGGAATTTGAAAATTTTATAATGACATAAGATGCCTTGCATATAGACATAGTCGAAGAACAAATGTTAGAATCCGTGAGTAGAGATTAATAATATTTTATTTAGCTACAAGTAGTATAAAATTTACTTGAAATTTTTTAATAATAATAATTATTTGATAGTTTACGTTTTATTGCATTGTATACGTTTTGTGTTGAAAATGTGTTTTTATTACTTTGTTTTATAACTTTGGATTTTTATAATTATTATTTTTTATTTAAATTTCAAATTTCAAATTTGTATGAATTTAAGATTGAAATTTTATTAATTTGTGTGAATGTAAATTGAAAGTTATTAAAAAAATTTAATCTTTATGAATTTGTGTTTGATAGATAAAAGTGAATACCAAATTTCAACATGGTTGTCAATATATGATTTAACAAGTAAAATTAGCACCAAAGATACTTATACCTGCCTTTTAGAAATATTGTAATGTATTAGTTATTTATAATCCAAAGCTAATAGTTAAAATAATTATGAAAATTAGATTAAAAGTAAGAGAGAAGTGACGCCTAGTACTCCATACCTTTAAAAATTGAAATTAAAAAGCAAAATAAGTAGTCTAAGCATAGGGCTATGATCATCATACAATTCAAAGTTAGAGGTTCAAATAATTATGAAAATTAAACTATAAGAAGAGAGAAGTGACACCTACTACTCCATACCTTTAAAATTTGAAATAAAAAAGTAAAATAAATAATATAAGCATACGGCTATGATTATCATACAAGATAGAAGGCCATTAAAAAGTTATCAAAAGACATTAAGGCAACTAGCTACCTTGCTTTTTGCTTTATTTACAAGAGAGAATAATATTTGATACAAATTCAATTAATAAGAATCCAAATTTATATATACAATTTAATAGATGTAAATGAAAAAAAAACATTAAATTCAAAGTATATATCACAACTAATAAGTTTGAAAATAAACATAAGACTATGATCATCATACAATCCAAAGTTAAAAGTTGAAATAATTATGAAAAAAAAATTAATTAAAAGTAAGAGAGAAGTAATACTTACTATTCTATACCTTCAAAAATTAAAATTAAAAAAAGTGAAATAAGTAATATAAATTTAATACATATTTTATTACTTTGTTTTATTAAAAATATATATATATTTAATACAAATTCAATTAATAAAAATCTAAATTTATAAATACAATTTAATAGATGTAAATAAAAAAAACATTAAATTCAAAATATATATTACAATTAATGAGTTGAAAAATTTAAGAACTAATAATTAGTTGGAAGCTCGTAATTATTATGGTATTAAGAAATTTCTATATTCATTAATTTATTGTATAATTTATAAGAAACAAATTCAATATATTAATTTATAATTGTAAAATTTTTATTATTTTTAAATATAAAAATAAAACAAAAAAAATATTAATAAAATAAATTACTTATACTTTTATAAAGTTTAAAACTTTTTATATATTAAACTCAATATTGTAAAAAATAAAATATAATTTTGAAAATTTTGAAATATAAATTTATATTTTTTAATTATACTAAAACTTTGATGACTAATTCCATATACTTTAAATTACAATTGTAAATAAAAAATAATTAAAAAGTTAAAAAATATATATTTGACACCTGTTAAATATTCTATCCCATCCTCTCCTCCGTCCCATCAATTTCAATGCAAGATCAATCAATTTTAATGCACGATCAGATTTCAATTCGGTTCATGCTAGTGCTTTCCAGGTGTCCAGCCATAAGTACAATTCTTTACATTGTTGTTTTTTTCTTCCTTATGCATTAGGTACTTCTTGTTATGACAAATGGGGTGTATGACCACACATCTAATCATAAGATACGATCAGACAAAAGACGAGACAGATGTTAAATAAGGGTTATTTTGTTATCTTTTTAATTTTTTAATTAATTTTTTTACTGACAATTAGATATAAAAGCAGAGGAAAATAGTCAATTCATAATTCTGAACCAATTACAAATTACAAATTTATATTTAAAAAATTTAGAAATTGATTTTTATTTTTTAAAATATTCAATTTAATATATAAATATTTATAAAACTTTATAAAACTATAAAAAAATTATTTTTGCAAACAACAAATTAATTAAAAGTCAATTAAAATTGACTGCAAAGTGATTGCTATATACCTTGCCTTTGGTAGGTATAATAATATCAATTATAGCATATAATAAGTGTAAATATATTTTCAATTAAATAATTACCATGTCAACCAAGGAGATAATAAACATATGGATCGAGTGGTTATTTATTGGTTGCTATGGGATTTTTTGTTGACGTGGTCAACTTTGATTATTGGACTTGTTAGTCAAATTGACCTCATAAACTATGAGATCCCATTAATGATGCTAAAGAAATTGAAGTTGAATTTGCACATACAAGTGCATGTTGATGCGCTGACAATGCCATGTGGATGTCTCAATGAAGAAGAAATCATGACATAATGAGTATTAGGTAGAAGTTAAGTTTAGGAAAATGTAATGAGTAATTATGTTGATTCTTGAATATTTTGTGAGAACCTATGTTGGGGAAAAAATGTTTAGATACCAAGGTTCTGCATAGGGGCCAACAAAAGACCATTGTAGTCTAGGTGCACCGGCATTTTCATTCTTCCCCAAAGATAAGAATGTCTCACTGGAGGCACTGCTAGAACCTGTGAGAGACGAGGGAGATACTAAATAAGAGACAAGGAAGAGTTCCCAAGGTTCTTTCAATCACTTATTATGTTTCACAATAGAAAGAGAAGCTAAAAAATCATCCTCTATTGATCATGCAATATAGATAAAAGGAAAATGCAAGAAGATTCATTCACACACACATATCAACGCAAAATTTTGAGTGGTACCAACACTTCTCACTTTCATTAGAAAACATAGAGCACTTTACATAGATTACAATCTAGAGACATTTGTGTATTGCAACCATCCCCTTGGTTCCTATACCCCATCTGTTATAGTAGAGAACTCATCACATATTTTTTTCATCACCCCTAGTTGTAAAACCCCGATCATCTATAATGCAAACCATCTCTCTTGCTCTTGCAAACCACACATGCTAGATGCTAACCACTTTCCTTGGATCCTCTTCCCTTTTTATTTTTCTCGGGTGGTTACTTCTGACCACATCAAGGTAGTTTCCATCTCTGTGTTATTTTTGTGGGCACATTAATTGCCAATATTATCTTCTTTCGCGTCCCCTTCTCACAACCTTTTTTGCATTGAATTTTTTCCTATCTTCCACAATCTGCTTTTTAAAAATGAAGGGACCAACAAGTCCCGTCCATAGAATGTTGAATTTCCCCCAAGTCAACCATACTTCTCCTCAACTCCCTTCACATGCTCTTCAAATGAAGGGGCCGACTCAGGAACCATCGCAAGTGCTCTGCTATGGAATTATTCAACATTAAGCACTTGTGATTTCCACTTCCCCCAAAAGATATTGGCTCCAACGATAAATTCCTAGGCCTTCTCACTGTCTCGCACAGAGGGTTACTACTGTTCCAGGGATCTCTAGTTAGAATATACCAAGGATACTAGCCATTGTAATGTCAGATAGTTGGATTGGGATACAAGTTTGAAGTCTTGATTGGTATTCTTAGAAACGATATCATCTTCATGGAAGGAATCTAATTGGTTATTAGTGGCTTGTATTTCTTTGTACTTGCACCGTTGCTTGAGAGGATTACTCATGGTGTGCACCTCTGCATTCATCTGCTTGATCCTCTCTCACAACTCATCCACAGGATTCTATATCTACTCTAGCAAACCCATAAAATATTGAAAAGGGGAGAAGATGGCCTTACTATGCTCTGTGACCTCTTGAAGGCGGGCCCTGGTACTATGGATTTCGGCTATGATTGGAGGAATATGATGCATGAGCTCTTGTTGCTACTACACACCCTATCCTTGGACGGTGTCTAATTATTTCCATAGGGTACCAACCTATTTCTATATATACTTCCAAGGGGAGCAAAGGAGTTGGATTCCATCCTAGGGAATGTAGCAAGAAGTTTTCATAGGGAGGTCAGGATACTACTACTGGTCTACTAGCCAAATATTAGTCATTTGCTTGGAATTTTGTTCCACAACATTCTCTGTTTTCTACCCAGCATTCATTTTGGTGTCTCTCTCGACTAGGAAGTTGCAAACTAAACCTCCATCTACTGATAGGCCACTTGCATAGCTGGTTGATATTGATCAACCTTGACAATCCTAGTATCAACTTTGGCAGTAGACACATGCATCATCTACAAAAGTTGCGAAGTAGACCAGTTCTTGATATCTATGGCTAAGGAGGTAACATCGACTAGAGGCTTCCAATTTAAAGGTTTTCCATTGGCGATAGATGGGTTTGACTTATCATATGTCCGGAACTCTAGATTAGTATGATATCATCCCACCTACTACAAAATTTGATTATGAGTGGCCTCAGACAAAAATGGGACTGTATATGTCCTCTTAACATATCCTCAACATGGCCCTGTAATTTTCTGGGTTTTGCACAAGCTGTTGGAGTTGTACCATAATTGACAATCTATCTAGGGAGGATGAAGAAGGAGGTGGAGTGATAGGAAATAGGTCAAGGACCTCTTCTTCATGACTCCCCCATAATGACCTCAAGAGGGGAACTAACAATTATTGTGTCATGAATGGTGAGAGGCGGGGAGGACTATAGATGGTTCTCTCCACTGCTACCATTCATATCCTACTCTATTCATCCATTCTCAGGCCCTCCTATAGTGGTTCTACCAACATTTGTTTTGGCCTCCGTTTTAGTCTCAAAGGTTGTGCTTACTCTTCGTGGCTTGACTAGGTTTCTCATACTTCATGCACCATTGAAACCCCTGGCACTATATGCGCAGTCTTTGAATTTTCGTCATCGATGTTGATGATGGTGGGAATGTTGGTAGCTTGCTCAAATATTTGAAGGAATGCAATGTATCTGCCACTGATTCTATCTCATGCGTGGATCCCAATACTCGCCAATATTAAATGATTGGACCTACAGATGATGGAAGAAATTATTTCATAACAGGAAGAGGAGGTGTCCGTACATTCAGGGTGGATGACAGTCCCTCCACAACAATATTTAGTGGGTGCACATACAAGGCTCAAGCCTCGGTTGTGTTTCACTTCCATATGACTTTTTTTTTGCAACCCCTTGATTTTATCATGAAATGTGGGCGGTAATCTTAGGAAAAACATAGGTTGTGCCCTATGTGGTTTTGGATTTCCTCACACCATACCACTCTGAAACCTCCCTGTTAGAAACTTGTTTGGTGAGGTAATACGGGAGGGTACCTACCTTGAAAATTGCTAGATCTGTTGCACCAAGCCACATAAAATTATTGTCCCTATAAAAACTAAACCATATATTCCCAACATGCACATCAAGAAAGGTTTGGTGGATTCACAAGATTGGCATAGTGACTACAATCATCTGCTCAAACCACTTTCCAAACACCTAATCATTGAATATAGAATTCTATGCATCACTTCTAGTCTTCTATGGCTAAAACCTTAGACCCAAGGCCCTTATGTCTGATGCAAGGGGTAATTCACAACCTTTTGGAGGTTTCCACTGCCACATGGTGAATGCGACTAATAGGTATCTAAAGATGAAGTAAGAGGAGGTAGCATGAGAATCTGCACAAGCCTATAGGACCTCTTCTAAGAGAAACTTACACTAGATCAAATAGACCCCCTAAACACAAAATTATGCAATGGATATGGCATACAAGGTGCATTCTCCATGGGTGTATTTTTGCATGATGCATCCTGAAATAAGTTTAGAGGTGAATTTAACCTATGGGTTGTTAATTAGGGAGATGATGACACCATGAACAACCCTCTTGGTGCCATACTTATTGTATGGAATATGCTCATCCTTTTTCTTTCTATGTTTCCCTCCCCCTGAAATGTTGAAGATATGTCCCACCCTTTCATGGACATGTCTGTGATAAAATTAATATTGTTGACATGAATTGGATAGGCTCTTTCCATCCATAGGGAGTGTCCATGCACTATGTTGATGAGGAGGTTTTTGCACTTCAAAATTTCCCCATTTGTGCCAAACATTGGTAAGTCGTGGAGAAAAACTAAAGTTGAATTCCATATAGGCTCAAAAGAGGGTTTCCAAATGGTAATAAATTTCCCTACTTACAATGACATGTAATACATGTAAAATTTGAGGCTCACATTAGGAAATAGATCCCTAGCCAAGAAGTCGCAATGGGTCAACCTAATATACTTGACCTTTCCATGTAGGTCAACTATAATCTCCACCCTTGGGTCATGAATGTCTACCGGAATGGCCTCCTTCAACCTAGGGGATGATTTAGTTGTTGGTACTTTTCTTCTGGAGGATTTACCCATGGCCACTAATTGACATTGATAGACAATTAAAACTATGGGTTGAAGGTGTTGAATAACACTTAATTTGCAAGCTACACAAATATGAGAGGGCTCTAGTGTGATGATCAATGGCTACATAGATCAAGAGTGAGGAATTAGACATAATTATGGGGTTTTAATGAGTTGGGTGTGGTAATGACATGAGTTGGTAGGCTCATTTAATGAAGAAAAGTGAAAAGATACCATATATTTTGGGTATTAGTGCGAGAACCACTAATCAACGGTAGGACATTTAAGAACCTAAACCAGGTCTAATCACTTTTAAGGCCAGTAATAAATTCTTCCACTTTTAGGCATGATACAAAATCTTGGAATATCATGGACAAGAGGACTCTAGACACTAATAGTTGGTGGACAATAATGTTGGTGATTATACTACCTACCCTCGCCCCCCCAACCACATGCATGTTGCATAATAGAAACAAAACAACAAGACAAAGAAATACTCAACATGAAACTACCGATATTCTTTATATGCTACTCTAGATTGCACTAAAGAGAAAATGAAAATGAATGGAATAAAACACACTCCTACTAACCTACCCTACCTTACTCTCTGCAATGGGAGTATCACAACTTGTGAAATTAGCAACTTGAATTGTAGGGATTCAGGTGTGTGCCATTTACCCAACTAGGTCTAAGGATACCATCAAGTTGCATAATATGTTCAACACCTTAATATCATAAATTTTCCACCATAAAGGGTCCAATCCAATGCATCTGAAGCTTCAAAGGATTCTTATGATACCGACTATCATAGAGAAGCACCATGTCACCCTTAGAAAAATGTTTACCTTTGATGTATTGATCAAGCCGGGATTTCTCCCATGATTTTTCCATAGTGGCATGAAAATCATCAAGATAACTCAATTCCTCCAACTGCATCAAGCCCATTGAGCATTTTGCAACCGACTCTTCTTACGTCATGTGCGCAGTATCAGAAATGTACATACTAGGAACAAAAATTCTATTGGCATGACAACTTCCCTCCCATTTACTAACCAAAATGGGGAATACTTGTGCAACCTTTTAGGATTAGTGCGATAGGCCCACAATACAACATGAATGCATTTATCTCAGTCATCACGATTGGAATAAAATATTTTAGTGATTCCATTTTCGAGAATCTTGTTGAAATATTCTATCATGTCATTTTCTTGAGCATGATATGGGCTTCTCTTATGGTGTTGGATAAGAAATTCCTGGCTCAATTTAGTAATGGTATTTCTCATGAAATGCATACCTTGGTCACTAGTGATACTTCTAAGACATTCAAACCAATAAATGATGTTCTCGAAGGTAAAGTGAGTTGTTGTTTCTACAGATAAATCCTCCACAGATTCAGCCTCAACCCACCTAATTAAATAATTAGTCATGGTAATGATATAGTGTGGCTTTAAGTGTCTTGCAGGTGGGGAAATAGGACCAAAAAACTCTACCACCCAATTCTCAAATGGGTGTAGAGCATGCACCAAATGGAGGAGAATCTCATCCTGCCACTAAGGCTTCCCGATCCACTGACATACATCACTATCACAGGAATAATCCTTGGCAGCCTTGAAAATTGTAGGCCACCAAAAAATTTCCTTTAGAACTCTTCTCGTTGTTTCTTTTCCTCCTACATAAACACTTGTGACTCTTGCATGTGATTCCCATAAGATATTGTGATGTTCATGATCCAAGGCACATCACCACAATATCTCATCAACTCCTAGCCTATACAAGTGTCCTACAATCAACTGATAGTCAAATGCACGAACTACCAAATGTTGTTTCTGAGTTGTGGAATCATGTTCCGATGTTGCGCCAGTGGTCAGGTGTTAGAACAAATTAACCATATAGACCTTAGTATATGCAATTATTTTGCTTCATAGTTGTTTATAACAATGTTAGTTGGATACCTAGTGCATATTTTGTCCACCTTTGTGATTTTTTATCCACTATAGCGCTCTCTTTCTACTTTAGTTCCATTTTTTACTCTGCTTATGTGAGCTAAAGCACCATTCCTGCTTTATCCTGCTTTTATGTAGATTTTGTGAGTTTAAACAACTTTATCCCGCTTTCCACTTGGATTAGGATGAACTAGGATCGCTAGGCTAACTTGGGAAAGTTTGCCACTTTTTGCCTCAACATATTCCTTCCTTTTCTCCTAAAAAACCACTCACTGGTTGATTTTTGGTCACTCATGGTCTACCTAGGTCCACTTAGCCCATTCGTGACCATCTACTATGAGTTGGAATTTGATACTTGCCATAGATGGAGATTTTGATCAAATCTAATCCTGCCACATGTGAGCCATTCGAATTACCTCCAAGGATCTCGAATTTTCTCTATGAGATGTATTATATATTGTATTCATATTATTGAATAATACAAAGATGAAGTTTACGTCAATTGATGGCTCTCTCTTATGTTTCTGCTTCAATATTTCTTCTTAATTATTCTAATCTCTATGTAAATTCTTGGTGAGGACTATTTTGTTTCTAGATCCCGGCTTGTTGAAATTATTGCATGGTTCAAATTTCCTCCAAAGCTCTCAAATTTTGTCTATGAGATGTATTATATATTGTATTCATATTATTGAATAATATAGAGACGATTTTACATCAATTGAGTTCTCTGTCTTATGTTTCTGCTTCAATATTTCTTCTTAATTATGCTAATCTCTGTGTAAAGTTTTGGTGAGGACTACTTTGTTTCTAGATCCTGGCTTGTTGAAATTATTGCGTGGTGTTGAACCTATTTATAATGTCTACATGAGGAACAAATTTATCTCTTCTAAGTAGTCAGGTATTTCTTCTACCTAAAATAAATCTCTATCCGGAAGTTGGTCATCAATAAGACCATAATATTCCCTTAAATCTATCCATCATAAGTGATCAGGACCCACATTATGCTTCCCAAGTTTTACAACCACTTCAAAGGAGAATTCCCGAAAGAGAAATAACCATATACAGATACGTCCTTCTAAGACAGGTTTATTCACCAGAAACTTAAAGCATGGTGATTTAAAAAAAATGAAATTACCTCCCAAGAGATAGTGGTGGATCTCTTGTAGTGCATAGATTATGGAAAACCATTCTTGTTCAATAGTAGTAAAATTGCGTTCACCATGAGATAACTTACGAACAACATAATAAATTGGATGATCAAAATCACCTTCCCCTAGTTACATAAGAACAACCTCCAAAGAATTTCTTCAAGAATCCACATGTACATGACACTCCAAGTTCCAATTAGGAAAAGCAGTAACAAAAGCAATGACCATCTTTTCTTTGAGTAGTGCAAAATATTTATCGCATTTTGTAGTCCAAACAAATATTTCAGAATTCTTTAAAATATTTTCCAATGGGGTTGTGATCGCAGCGTAGTTGTGGATAAACATTCGATAGTACCTAGTATGTCCTAGAGTAAAATGAAACTTCCTGAAAAATGAGGGAGGAGGAAGATTAACAATTACTACAATGTTTGTAGGATCCACTAAGACTCCTTCATGGCACACAATATGGCCCAATAAGTTTCCTGAAGGAACAAAGAATATACAATTCTTCAATTTGGGTAATATCTGTAGCTAATGGAATATATAAAACATTAGCTGTAATAGACTAACGTTTTCTTTCAGAATGTTGTATACAATCCAATCATCCATGTATAATTCAAGAAACTTGTGGATGAATTCTCAAAATATAGCAATCACAATCCTAGAGAAGACAACCGGTGTGCTCTTAACTCCAAAAGGCATAAAATTGTAAGAAAGGGAACTCCATTCGCTTTTGAAGGCAGTCTTCCATTTTCCTTCTTCCACAATTCTTACCTGATGGTACCCTGAAAATCCACCAGTAAAAGAATACGCCTCCTTCCATACCACCTAGTCCAACACCTCAGCGCTACATGGTGTAGGGAATGCATCATGCACACAAGATGAATCAAGGCTATGCTAATCAACACACACCTAGATGTCATCTATATCCTCTTTTTCACATCTAACAAGAAATCGATCTTCTTTTTCACTTTTTTTTAACGCGAGGGTTGAGCTGATAAGAACGATGCTTGATAGGTTTAGCATCAAGTTTAAGGGTAATATTCACATACCCAAGTATCTTTTAATCCATTTTAGGTTGGTAAATATTTGTGGAAATAGGTACTCCTACTCCCTCATAAGAAAAATGATCTTAGACACAATTTGATCATCCCAATAATCATCTATATAGAACATTTTAAGTTTGTCGTCTAATATTGACTTTATGCAACTTTGGGGGTTGTGTATAATGAATATCAATAGATCCTTTCTTCTTTTCTTGGAAAATCGCGGAACCCTCAATCTCTTTAAATGATAAATTCCTCAGATGTTCCATCTCATCTAGATCAAGATCATCCCAGTCAACATTTATGCAATAGAGAGGCACTTCTATCTAATAACTAGGTACATGTAGATGAAATAATTCCTTTTGCAAAGGACAAACTCGTGGATTCCTTTCATGCAACAAATTGTCAATGAACATGGCTTCTTTAATCAACTTTAGATGACTAGTAATAGGTTTAGACTTTCCAACAAAAGAGAAGTCTTCACAAAAATGAGTGTGCAATATTTTTCAGTCCCTATTATGTCTTCAAGTTTCCTCGTGTAAGTACCATGATAAAGGTATGGGACCCAGATAAGGGATAAAATTATGGACCTAAATATTAGACGGGATTCTCTCCTCTTCTCAATGTTGAGTACAATGTTCAATAAATATGAGAGGATTAGAGATTATGTTATAAATATCCATGTTTAAAGGCACCTGAGATACTTCCCTCAAGGTATTCAAACATTCGTAGTGAGTCAAAAAAACAAACATGTGTATCATAGTTGTTTGCACTGACAACCAAGAGAGAAGGTTATCCTTATGAGTGTCCACCATCTTGCAGGAATTCCTCGAAGTGCAACATCCATTACAAGGATTCTCTATTCCTTCAAGAGTCTACTACTCGGTTCTGTGAAGAATTCATTTAGGTCTAAAACCCCATCATAACTTGGAGGGATTGTGATCCAGGTGGATATTGGTGGCCACCCACCTTTCCAACTGGCTCAAAACAGTTTTATGGCAATTTTGGTATTGTACTATTTTTAGCAGTTTTTCGGGTCCCGAACTTCCGGGGCTATTTTGAGGCCCTAAATGACCTTTTTTGGCAATTTGGGGGGCCAAATGGTTGCCTCTGGCGTACGTTTGGCCCTAGTCGAAAGTTGTAAATCTTGGATAGACATTTCCAATGGGCTACCGAGCGCCCCAAACGGAGATCGTATGCAAAAGTAACGACCCCGGGAAGTTGATGTACTAACTTACCCAAACGGGGCCCACATGACTTTTGACGCTTCATCTCCTAGGGTTAGGTTTTTGGATATCTAGGGTTTTTGACATTCCTGTTTATTGTAAAAGGCCTTAAGAGCCTCATTGTAACCATCTTCTTGCGAAATGAGCGCAGCCATCACATCTCTTCTCAGAGATAAGCCGCCACCATTCCAGCAAGCTTGTTTTTCGCTGCATTTTACAGTTCTAGCTTATTTCCTTATTGAATAGAAAACCAGTTTTACTGTATCTCTGTTATTTTGTGTTAAGAATCTGATAATAATCTGCATTCATTTCGTTCTGCTCACAAAAATCCGGATCAGTGGTATCAGAGCGGTCTGCTCCTTGTCATCTTAATGCATGTCCCCAACAAGGTCAGGGTACAAAGAATTGGGTCTCGAGATTGTTTCTCTTGAGGACAAAAGCTCTCGCACGCCCAAGCGACCTCTCATGGCAGGAGAAAAGAAAGATGACGGGATAGGAGATCCTATCAAAATGTTGCTTGAGGAAGCCCTCACGCAGCAGAGGAATGAGATGATGGATAATTTCACGCAAATCCTTCGGCGACTACCAACAAGCGACGCATCTTCCTCGAGCGGAGGCGCCGCCCTATTCAAGGTACAAATCAACTTTGATATCCCTATATTTGAAGGACAGATAGACGCAGATGTTGTAGATAAGTGGTTGAATCTACTAGAAGGGTATTTTTCTGTCCATAACTTTTCGAATAAAGAAAAGATTACTTTTGTGCTCCTCAAAGTCGTTCCCCATGTCAAAGATTGGTGGGAAACATTCTATGAGAAAAAGGACACAGATGAAGCCTCATTATTTTCAGTCACGGCCACTTGGGAATCCTTCAGGGATGCTATTAAGGAACAATACTACCTTGTTGGAAGTTATGATGACTTGTATACCAAATCGACCACACTGCGACAAGAAAGAGACCAAGTAGTGCCAGAGTTCACAAATATCTTCCATACCTTGCGCACCAAGCTGGGTATCAAAGATTCAGAGCGACATCTGGTGCTCAAGTATCGCGGTGGTTTGAATAGATACATCCAGACTGAAATGGAATTTCTAGACATCTCTTCCTTGGGCGCGGCCTACCGATATGCCGTCAAAATCGAGCAGAAGCTCAAACAAAAGAAGCGGCAATTTGGGCCTGGGAACCCTTCACAGCAAAAGACAGGAAAGGGAAGCCTCAACCCATAGAATAAAGGGCAGAGAAAAGATGGACAGTATCAGGACAACCAGTCCAAGCCGCAAGCAAAGAAGGACACCGGAAAAACAAAGAAAGATACCGGGAAGTGGTGCGACTTCCATAAGAGCCCTTGGCATAACACTGCTGATTTCCGCTCAAAGCAGTCGCTGGTGGCGGAAGTGAAAGCATCTGAATCAGATGCGGGTTCTGAATCTGAGTCCGAACCAGAAAGGGGAACACGGATCATTGACGCAGAACCCAGTGCCACCATTGCTACCACCAAGCTCCAACCTGATGAACCAGACGAGCCAGAAGAAGGAGAACGCCTCTTCCATTCACAGATGTGGGTAACAGGCACCCTGCTGCACTTCATCGTTGATAGCGGAAGCCAGAAGAATCTCATCTCAGCAGAGGTCGTCAAGCGCCTGGCCCTACCGACAACGCCGCAGCCAAAACCCTACACCACTGGATGGCTCCGCAAAGGAAGCGATCTCCGCGTCAACCAATAGTGCCGACTGCCATACGGCATCAAGCCCTTCAAGGACGAGGTATTGTGTGATGTTGCTCCTCTCGAAGTTTCATATGTTCTTTTGGGCCAACCTCATTTATGGAAACGTCATGCTGTATATGAGTCTAGGCCTCGTAGTGTTATTATTTCTTTGAATAGGAAATTGTACAGGATACTCGAGGCAGTCCCTCCTTGTGCTATTTCCTTGATCTCTGCCAAGCAATGCAGGAAGGTCATCTCTCAGACCGGGAAATTTGTCTTCTTCGCGATTCGCTCTCAGAGTGAAAGAAATATCGCAGCCACATCCCGGGCCTCCACGACCGATCTATCCACACAACAGAAGCAAGTGGATAAGGTGGTGGAAGGATAGTCAGATATCTTCTCCTCTTCGACTGGGGTACCTCTGCACTGCCAGGTCAAGCATCCCATCGATCTGACCCCAGGCGTGACCCCAGGCGCACCGCTACCCAATGGGCCAGTCTATCGCCGCTCTCTGTTGGAAAACGAGGAGATCAAGAGGCGGATCCAAGAATTGCTCCACAAGGGGCACATCCATCCCAGTTCATCACCTTGTGGGAGCCCAATTGTGCTGTTGCAGAAGAAAGATGGGACCTGGCGACTCTGCATTGATTACCGGGCCCTGAATAAAATCACAGTCCGCAACCGGTACCCGATTCCCCGAATCGACGACCTCCTTGATCAACTCACGGGGGCCAAATACTTCAGTAAGATTGATCTGAAGTCTGGCTACCACCAGGTCCCAATAGAATAGACAGATGTATGGAAGACTTCCTTCAAGTCAAAAGAAGGTCTTTTTGAATGGTTGGTCATGCCTTTTGGTTTGAAAAATGCTCTAGCAACTTTTATGAGGATGATGGACGATATCCTACGACCTTTCACCAACAATTTTGTAGTGGTGTATCTGGATGACATCCTCATCTACAACAAGACTTGGGAGGAACACTTGCAGCATATTCAGCAGGTTCTGCACACCCTGCGGCAGCACAAACTATATGCAAACTTGGAAAAATGCTCCTTCGGCATGGACATGGTCGATTACTTAGGCTACATCGTTGATCGACATGGTGTGCATGTGAATCCAGCCAAGATCCAGGTCATCCGTGACTGGCCAGCCCCAACCACACTCACTGAACTTTGGAGCTTCTTGGGCCTCGCCTATTTCTATCGTCGGTTCATGCTGGGATTCTCTCATATCACATGGGCCCTCAGCCAAGTGACCAGGGGTGGTGGTAAGGCAAAATTTGTGTGGGGCCTGTCCCAACAACAATCCTTCAATGACTTGAAGAAGCGTTTGTGCTCATCGCCGGTACTCTCATTACCGAACCTGCAACATCCCTTTGAGATCGAGACAGATGCTTCAGATTATGCTATGGGCGCCGTTCTCACTCAACACGGCCACCCCCTGGCATATCATAGTGAGACACTCTCAGATGATATCCGCAAGTACCCTACCTACGACAAAGAAATGTACTCCATTGTACAAGCCTACCGCCAGTGGAGACATTACATTCTTGGGAAGGAGACAGTCATCCACACTGATCACAAGCCACTACAGTTCATGCAAACCCAAGGAAAGTTGCAGAATGACCTCCATCAGAAGTGGTCAACATATTTACAGCAGTTCCACCTCAACATCAAATATAAAAAAGGGAGTACCAACCGAGTTGCTGACTGCCTCAGTCGACCTCCAGTCGCGGCACTTACCACGGTGCTAGACTCTTGTGGCCACGAGACCTCCGGATGGCCCCACCTCTACGAGACAGACCCTGACTTCTCCGCCACCTATCAAATGTTGGGAACCAACTCAGTGGTTGCTAATTTCCATCTTCGGGACGGGTTGTTGTCTCGTCTGGAACATCTCTGTGTTCCATCAAGCGAGCGCGCGAAGCTGATTTGGGAATCTCACTACAGTCGGGTGGCAGGACACTTTGGCGTCGAAAAGACAGTGGCAGTGTTGTAGAAACATTTCTACTGGACGAAACTTCGACAGGATGTCGACAAGTATATCAGGTCCTGCACCGCTTGCGCTATTGCCAAACCGACCACTAAGAAACAGGGACTATACACCCCTCTGCCTACTCCTGACAGGCCATGGGAATCCATCTCAATGGACTACATGTCGGGCCTCCCGTCCACCAAGAGGGGAAATGACTGTGTTTTCGTGGTTGTTGATCGCTTTTCCAAGATGGTGATTCTAGCCGCTTGCAAGAAGAACATCACAGCAGAAGCCACTACCAAGCTCTTCTTTGAACGAGTATGGGTAGATTTTGGTATCCCACACACCATTATCTCAGACCGTGATAGTCGGTTCCTCAGCTCATTCTGGTCAAGCCTCTGGTCACTGCTGGATACCAAGCTCACCAAATTCACTGCCTTCCATCCCCAGACCGATGGACAAACAAAGGTCGTTAACTGGATGGTCGTACATATCCTGCACATGTACAATTCAACACACCCCCACACATGGGATGAGAGTCTCCCCTATGTCCAACATAGCTACAATCGAGCCCTGCATAGCTCAACTGGCCACAGCCCCTTTCAAGTGGGGTTGGGATTCCAACCATTGGGCCCCATGGATGTTGCACTTCCCCTTGCGACCACCTCGACCGACTCGTCCCCAGAAGATGACAAAGCCACCCGGTTCATTGAACGGATCCAGCATATCCGCCAACAGGTTCAAGATATTCTACAGAAGTCTAATGCCAAGTACAAGCAGCGCCATGATCAACATCGGGTGCCACATAAGTTTCAGGTGGGCGACAAATTTTGGTTGCATTTGCAGAAAGAACGCCTTACAGGGCCCCATCGAAAGCTTTGCCCACTCCGTTATGGGCCGTACACCATCACCAAGGCGGTGGGTGACAATGCTTTTGAGCTCAACATTCCCCCCTTCCTTGGTCTGCATCCAGTCTTCAACGTGGCTCTCCTTCGGCCATATTTCCCACCACTATTAGACACCTCAGGGATAGCAGAGAAGTTGACGCCAACAGAGCTCAACCCTGACTGCCTACAATAAGCATCCAGTGATCATATTGCAGACACACAGATCAAGGGCACTCGACATCAAAGGATCCAGCTTTATCGAGTTGTCAAAGCAGGGCAGCTCCTGCACCAAGGCAAGTGGCTCACCCGAGGCCAAATTCAGCAGAAATTTCCTCATCTGATGGGGGAACTCACCTTTCCAACTGGCTCAAAAGAGTTTTATGGCAATTTAGGTATTGTACTATTTTTAGCAGTTTTTCGGGTCCTGAACTTGCGGGGCTATTTTGAGGCCCTAAACGACATTTTTTGGCAATTTGGGGGGCCAAATGGCTGCCTTCGGCATACATTTGTCCCCAGTCAAAAGTTTTAAATCTCGGATAGACCTTTCCAACGGGCTACCGAGCGCCCCAAACGGAGATCGTATGCAAAAGTTACAACCCTGGGAAGTTGATGTACTAACTTACCCAAACGAGGCCCACATGACTTTTGGCGCTTCATCTCCTAGGGTTAGGTTTTTGGATGTCTAGGGTTTTTGACATTCCTGTTTATTGTAAAAGGCCTTAAGAGCCTCATTGTAACCATCTTCTTGTGAAATGAGCGCAGCCGTCACATCTCTTCTCAGAGATAAGCCGCCACCATTCCAACAAGCTTGTTTTCCGCTACATTTTACAGTTCTAGCTTATTTCCTTATTGAATAGAAAACCAGTTTTACTGTATCTCTGTTATTTTGTTTTAAGCATCTGATAATAATCTGTATTCATTTCGTTCTGCTCATAAAAATATGGATCAGTGGTATCAGAGCGGTCTGCTCCTTGTTGTCTTAATGCATGTCCCCAACAAGGTCAGGGTACAAAGAATTGGGTCTCGAGCTTGTTTCTCTTGAGGACAAAAGCTCTCGCACGCCCAAGTGACCTCTCATGGTAGGAGAAAAGAAAGATGACGGGACAGGAGATCCTATCAAAATGTTGCTTGAGGAAGCCCTCACTCAGGAGAGGAACGAGATGATGGATAATTTCGCACAAATCCTTCAGCGACTACCAACAAACGACGCATCTTCCTCGAGCGGAGGCGCCGCCCCCTTCAAGGTACAAATCAACTTCGATATCCCTATATTTGAAGGACAGATAGACGCAGATGCTGTAGATAAGTGGTTGAATCTACTAGAAGGGTATTTTTCTGTCCATAACTTTTTGAATAAGGAAAAAATTACTTTTACGCTCCTCAAAGCCGTTCCCCATGTCAAAGATTGGTGGGAAACATTCTGCGAGCAAAAAGACACAGAAGAAGCCTCATTATTTTCAGTCACGGCCACTTGGGAATCCTTCAGGGATACTATTAAGGAACAATACTACCCTGTTGGAAGTTATGACGACTTGTATACCAAATGGACCACACTGCAACAAGAAAGAGACCAAGCAGTGCCAGAGTTCACAAATATCTTCCATACCTTGTGCACCAAGCTGGGTATCAAAGATTCAGAGCGACATCTGGTGCTCAAGTATCGCGGTGGTTTGCATAGATACATCCATACTGAAATGGAATTTCTAGACATCTCTTCCTTGGGCGCGGCCTACCGATATGCTGTCAAAATCGAGCAGAAGCTCAAACAAAAGACGCGACAATTTGGGCCTGGAAACCCTTCACAGCAAAAGACAGGAAAGGGCGGCCTCAACCCACAGAATAAAGGACAAAGCAAAGATGGACAGTATCAGGACAACCAGTCCAAGCCGCAAGCAAAGAAGGACACCGGAAAAACAAAGAAAGATAACGGGAAGTGGTGCGAATTTCATAAGAGCCCATGGCATAACACTGCTAATTGCCGCTCAAAGCAGTTGCTGGTGGCCGAAGTGAAAGCATCTGAATCAGATGCGGGTTCTGACTTTGAGTCTGAACCAGAAAGGGGAAGACGGATCGTTGACGCGGAACCCAATGCCACCATTGCTACCACCAAGCTCCAGCCTGATGAACCAGACGAGCTAGAAGAAGGAGAACGTCTCTTCCATTCACAGATGTGGGTAACAGGCACCCCGCTGCACTTCATCGTTGATAGCGATAGCCAGAAGAATCTCATCTCAGCAGAGGTCGTCAAGTGCCTGGCCCTGCCGACAACGCCGCACCCAAAACCCTACACAATTTTATGGCTCCGCAAAGGAAGCGATCTCCGCGTTAGCCAACAGTGCTGACTGCCATACGGCATCAAGCCCTTCAAGGACGAGGTATTGTGTGATGTTGCTCCTCTCGAAGTTTCAGATGTTCTTTTGGTCCGACCTTATTTATGGAAACGTCATGCTGTATATGAGCCTAGGCCTCGTAGTGTTATTATTTCTTTGAACAGGAAATTGTACAGGATACCCGAGGCAGTCCCTCCTTGTGCTATTTCCTTGATCTCTGCCAAGCAATGCAGGAAGGTCATCTCTAAGACTGGGAAATTTGTCTTCTTCGTGATTCGCTCTCAGAGTGAAAGAAAGATCGCAGCCACATCCCAGGCCTCCACGACCGATCTATCCACACAACAGAAGCAAGTGGATAAGGTGGTGGAAGGATACTCAGATATCTTCTCCTCTCCAATCGGGGTACCTCTACACTGCCAGGTAAAGCATCCCATCGATCTGACCCCATGCGCACCGCTACCCAATGGGCCAGTCTATCGCCGCTCTCTATTGGAAAACGAGGAGATCAAGAGGCAGATCCAAGAATTGCTCCACAAGGGGCACATCCGTCCCAGTTCATCACCTTGTGGGAGCCCAATCATGCTGGTGCAGAAGAAAGATGGGACCTGGCGACTCTGCATTGATTACCGGGCCCTGAATAAAATCACAGTCAGCAACCGGTACTCGATTCCCTGAATCGACGACCTCCTTGATCAGCTCACAGGGGCCAAATACTTCAGTAAGATTGATCTGAAGTCTGGCTACCACCAGGTCCCAATAGAACAGATAGATGTATGGAAGACTACCTTCAAGTCAAAAGAAGGTCTTTTTGAATGGCTGGTCATGCCTTTTTGTTTGACAAATGCTCCAACAACTTTTATGAGGATGATGGACGATATCCTACGACCTTTCACCAACAATTTTGTAGTGGTCTATCTGGATGACATCCTCATCTACAGCAAGACTTGGGAGGAACACTTGCAGCATATTCAGCAGGTTCTGCACACCCTGCGAAAGCACAAACTATATGCAAACTTGGAAAAATGCTCCTTCGGCATGGACAGGGTCCATTACTTAGGCTACATCATTGATCGACATGGTGTGCATGTGGATCCAGCCAAGATCCAGGTCATCCGTGACTGGCCAGCCCCAACCACACTCACTGAACTTCGAAGCTTCTTGGGCCTCGCCAATTTCTATCGCCGGTTCGTGCTGGGATTATCTCATATCGCATGGGCCCTCAGCCAAGTGACCAGGGGTGGTGGTAAGGAAAAATTTGTGTGGGGCCTGTCCCAACAACAATCCTTCGATGAATTGAAGAAGCGTTTGTGCTCATCACCAGTACTCTCATTACCGAACCTGCAACATCCCTTTGAGATGGAGACAGATGCTTCAGATTATGCTGTGGGCGCCGTTCTCACTCAACACGGCCACCCCCTGGCATATCATAGTGAGACACTCTCAGATGTTATCCGCAAGTACCCTACCTTCGAGAAAGAAATGTACTCCATTGTACAAGCCTGCCACCAGTGGAGACATTACATTCTTGGGAAGGAGACAGTCATCCACACTGATCACAAGCCACTACAGTTCATGCAGACCCAAGGAATGTTGCAGAATGACCGCCATCAGAAGTGGTCAACATATTTACAGCAGTTCCACCTCAACATCAAATATAAAACAGGGAGTACCAACGAGTTGTTGACTGCCTCAGTCGACCTCCAGTTGCGGCACTTACCACGGTGCTAGACTCTTGTGGCCACGAGACCTCCAGATGGCCCCACCTCTACGAGACAGACCCTGACTTCTCCGCCACCTATCAAATGTTGGGAACCAACTCAGTGGTTGCTAATTTCCATCTTCAGGACGGGTTGTTGTGTCGTCTGGGCCATCTCTGCGTTCTATCAAGCGAGCGCGCGAAGCTGATTTGGGAAGCTCACTACAGTCGGGTGGCAGGACACTTTGGCGTCGAAAAGACAGTGGCAGTGTTGTAGAAACATTTCTACTGGCCGAAACTTCGACAGGATGTCGGCAAGTATATCAGGTCCTGCATCGCTTGCGCTATTGCCAAACCGACCACTAAGAAACAGGGCCTATACACCCCTCTTCCTACTCCTGACAGGCCGTGGGAATCCATCTCAATGGACTACATGTCGGGCCTCCCATCCACCAAGAGGGGAAATGACTATGTTTTCGTGGTTGTTGATCGCTTTTCCAAGATGGCGATTCTAGCCGCTTGCAAGAAGAACATCACAGCAGAAGCCACTGCCAAGCTCTTCTTTGAACGAGTATGGGTACATTTTGGTATCCCACAGACCATTATCTCAGACCGTGATAGTCGGTTCCTCAGCTCATTCTGGTCAAGCCTTTGGTCACTGTTGGATACCAAGCTCACCAAATCCACTGCCTTCCACCCCCACACCGATGGACAAACGGAGGTCGTCAACCAGATGGTCATACATATCCTGCGCATGTACAATTCAACACACCCCCGCACATGGGATGAGAGTCTCCCCTCTGTCCAACATAGCTACAACCGACCCCTGCATAGCTCAACTGGCCACAGCCCCTTTCAGGTGGGGTTGGGATTCCAACCATTGGGCCCCATGGATGTTGCACTTCCCCTTGCGACCACCTCGGCCGACTCGTCCCCAGAAGCTGACAAAGACACCCGATTCATTGAACTGATCCAACATATCCGCCAACAGGTTCAGGATATTCTACAGAAGTCTAATGCCAATTAAAAGCAACGCCATGATCAACATCGGGTTCCACATAAGTTTCAGGTGGGCGACAAAGTTTGGTTGCATTTGCAGAAAGAACGCCTTACAGGGCCCCTTCGAAAGCTTCTCCCACTCCGGTATGGGTTGTACACCATCACCAAGGCGGTGGGTGACAATGCTTTTGAGCTCAACATTCTCCCCTTCCTTGGTCTGCATCCAGTATTCAACGTGGCTCTCCTTCAGCCATATTTCCCACCACTATTAGACACCTCAGGGATAGCAGAGAAGTTAAAACCAACAGAGCTCAACCCTGACTGCCTACAACAAGCATCTAGTGATCATATTGCAAACACACAGATCCAGGGCACTCGACATCAAAGGATCCAGCTTTATCGAGTTGTCAAAGCAGGGCAGCTCCTGCACCAAGGCAAGTGGCTCACTCGAGGCCAAATTCAACAGAAATTTCCTCATCTGATGGGGGAACTCAACGCAATGGAGACCATTGCTTCCTAAGGAGGGAGGATTGATCCAGGTGGATATTGGTGGCCACCCACCTTTCCAACTGGCTCAAAACAGTTTTATGGCAATTTTGGTATTGTACTATTTTTAGCAGTTTTTCGGGTCCTGAACTTCCGGGGCCATTTTGAGGCCCTAAACGACCTTTTTTGGCAATTTGGTGGGCCAAATGGCTGCCTCCGGCGTACATTTGGCCCAAATCGAAAGTTGTAAATATCAGATAGACCTTTCCAGCGGGATACCGAGCGCCCCAAACGGAGATCGTATGCAAAAGTTACGACCCCGGGAAGTTGATGTACTAACTTACCCAAACAGGGCCCACATGACTTTTGGCACTTCATCTCCTAGGGTTAGGTTTTTGGATGTCTAGGGTTTTTGACATTCCTATTTATTGTAAAAGGCCTTGAGAGCCTCATTGTAACCATCTTCTTGCGAAATGAGCGCAACCGTCACATCTCTTCTCAGAGATAAGCTGCCACCATTCCGGCAAGCTTGTTTTCCACTGCATTTTACAGTTCTAGCTTATTTCCTTATTGAATAGAAAACCAGTTTTACTGTATCTCTGTTATTTTGTGTTAAGCATCTGATAATAATCTGTATTCATTTCGTTCTGCTCATAAAAATCCGGATCAGATTGTAAATTCAACCCCAATCCATTTGATAAACTTAATATTTTTTCAATGTCAAGATGAAATCCCATGTTGTCTATTTTGTGATTCATTCAAAGCCTCCTTTGAATCATTTTCAAATGAATTAAGTCTCCTCCAACTAATTGAACCATATATTGCGGGGTTAATATAATCATTCCTTTTTCCTCCCATCAAGTTGTAGATCTGATCTAAAACATCACTCTCCATAGTATCATTTATATGCTTAGTATAGAGAGGTACTTAGTATGGATCCAAGGGATCGGTGATTTGCATTCCATCAACTTCGAATGTCACAGTCTCATTTTTTAGATTAATGACGACATAGTTATCATAGGCCCAATCTATCTTCAACAACATTGAATAAGGATATGTTTTGTCCATTATTACAATCACTTCAAAATCAATTGAGCTTTTTACCTCGACTAAATCAACCTCCACATCCTCCAACCTTCCAATAGGAAATATCCGATATTGATTGGACATTCACAACTGTACAGGAGAAAACACCAATGGAGGGATTCACATAGCCCCCCCATGATTTCTTAGGAAGGATATTAACATTCTACCTCAAATCCGACATCACATCCTTAATATCATATCCATCTACCTATGCATCTAACTTAAATTCCTTTCCATATATTTTCTTTATTCACCTAATGATATTGTCTTTCTCTCATGGAGGCTAAATGAGATCAAACCGTCCTCCTCCATTGCTTCCCTGAAGGTTTAAAGAGTATTCAACAATTTCCGAGTTAATTCTTTGTTATCCAAGATATCAACAAACATAATGAACCAAAGACTAATACGTTTATGAGATGTACCTTGAGATATGACATCTAATTCATTTTTTCCACTCAAAGAATATACCTTTGATCCTGCATTTTGAAATCTTCCTTCTTCTGCAATTGTTGGAGAAGGAGGAGAAACCATCTGATTGAAGATCTCATGGGACCCTATGGAAATTTATCTCTGTTGGGATGGATCAAACTGAGGTTCTTTTCGAGCTAGCTCATTGAATTTTTAATACATAAGAGGATTTATAGTCAATAACCATCCGAGCACCTCCCCATGTGACAAGATTAATTGTGGACCCGATCATCCTATTTCCATCATGCAACTCTGAATTGATTAAATTATTTAGTCGGTTACTCACCCATTCTTCCCATTTTGCGATTAGTTCTTGGCAGTCTTCAATACCATGCGTGTTTGTTCAACAATAAGTACACCATGAACATCGAGGTAATTGTTATTCCCTAGCTATATGTCCCATTTTGTTACAGTTATAACACTGGATTACTCCTCCTTGACCTCTATTTCGTCCACCTTGATAATTTCCTCCTTTGCCTTGGCCTACCCCCCTCGCCCTTAAAGAGGCCTGCTAGGGTCTTTTCCATGGCATCAACCTGCTTGGTCCCCAACCAAGAACCCACAGAGACTACTGGGGGCCCTGGGGTACCTTCTAGGGAATTACTATGTCTGGTCAACTGACCAGGAACCCTAGTTAACTCACTAGGCTACCATCATCTCTGAGAATGCGTCTCGCAGCTGCGCTAACTTTAAAAATTTTAACTAACAACTTAGAGTTTCAATCAGTGATACCATGGATGTAGGGAAGAGAGATGACATATTGGGAAAGGGGATTAGCGTGTTTAGTTTTTGGGTGAAGGACTTGATGGAAAATTTTTCGATGAGTTTTCGAGGGTATTCATTGGCCATGAGGAATTTGGAAAGGTGGGACCTTTCATGAATGAGATGATGGGGGGTTAAGATGTGAATAGCTCTAGTGATAATATTTTTAAGGATGGCGAACTTTTGGGTGGGGTGGTGGTGGGATTGGGCATGAAGGTATTTATCAGTGTGGGTCTTTTTTTGGTAAACTTGATGAGATAAGGAGCCATCCTATTTTCAAACAACAAGGACATATTAAAATGGGAGAGAATCATTTTGTTGTATTTCCGTAGTGAATTGAATGTTAGGGGAAATACTATTGAGGTGTTTGTGGAAGTTATCAATGGAGGTACGTCCATGCAGACAAATGACAAAGGTATCATCTACAAATCGAAACCAATATTTAGGTTTTAAAGGGAAACTATTAATGCTATGGTTTCAAAGTGTTCCATGAATATGTTGTAGATGACGGGGGAAAGGAACGATCCCATATAAGTGCCTTCAATTTGTTCATAGAACTTGCCTTCAAATTTTTTTTTGAAGAGAGGCAAATCCTAATAATATTTAGGGTTTCGTTCTCTACCGATTTGGAGATGAGGTTGATGGATTCAAGGATGGGGATCTTGGTCAAGAGAGAAACAACATCAAATATAACCATCAAATCTAAATCATTACAGTGGAAATTGTTAATTTTATTAATAAAATCAGTAGAATCTTTGATGTAGGAGAGAGATAGACCAGTAAAGGGATGAAACCTATCAACAAGAAATCGAGATAAAGCATGAGTGGAGGCTCCAATGGCTCTCACAATGGGTATTAGCAAGATTTCCTTCTTATGTATTTTAGGTTGGCCATAAATTTTGGGGGGTTGGGGATTGTGAGGAAGAATTATTTTCTTGATCAAGGGGTCTAAAGATGATGCTATAATGGTTTTGGAAACCATATTGGTGATTTTGATTATGGGATTACTGGGGATGGATTTATACAAAGAAGATGACAAGAGTTCAAGAATATTGGATTCATAATCACAAGTGTTCATGATGACAGTGGGGGTCATGTACTTTCTGGATCCATTACTTTTTGGACTTGTAATAGATCAAGTTTATTCAGTTAGTGTCAATGAGGCTATTACAACTTATATATAGGAAAGTATGTTAGTATCATTTAACCTCTTCATAAGATTTGTCAGAGTATTTAATTGTTGTATTTGATTCAATTTTTTGAATATAAAAAAACTGAGTTTTTCTCCTAGTGAAAAGGAAAGGTTAAATTGGTTGCTTTTAAAATTTTATGCAATTATGTAGGAGAATTATAAAGTAGGAGTTAAAACCTAAATAAATAAAATTATATACATTAATTTATATATTTTTTATTTAAGTATATATAAATTATGGGATACTTTTATTTTTCGAGGAATCTATGCATGCAAACTTTATTTAATTTGTATAAACTATTTTATATTTTAAATTTGATATAAGCCTTTAGCCCCACAAGTAGTAACGATTAAGTATAGTTAAAATGGTAATACATATGTTTATTTAGAAGCATTCATTCTAAAAAATACGAAGGACTTAAGTTAGTTTGACATGAATACTTGGATAGGAAGATGGGAACAATTAAGCATATGCGAGATGAGGTAAAATGTTGGATACAACATGGATGGATGTGATATATAAAACTAAATTAGTTTGGACACACATATGGATTTAAAGTGATTACAATTTGTGGAAAATAAGGTTAGTATAAAATTATTCGTATTTATAACGAAAAGCATAGCATTATTTCTCAATCCACATCACTGTGCTTATGAAGTTTTGTAAATAATTTTCCTACAAATGATCATTGAATTTAATCTAGAACTAAATCCATCATTGTTCACTTGCAATTCACCAAGGATTTTAAAAAAAATCTTTAGAAAATAAAGGAACCTTTATCCTCGACTGGAATCAACATAGTTAGTAAATCATGTAAATAATGACCTTTCCAATTCATCTTTGTGAGTGGCAGTGGTTCTATAATATTGGCTTTGATTACTATTTTCTAGCTTTCTTTCCTTCTATTTCAAACATATGTCTACCCTTGAGTTCTAATGTCTATGACAACCAACCCTCCAAACTCCTTGGGAGTTCGATAGACATTCTATTTAACTTGATGGGAGCCTTTATCACGTTTTGGATTTCTTTGTAGATATTCCTTGGCAACAAAATGATCTGGTTGTAAGATTGAAATAGAGTAATGCTTTTTAACATTTTCTTTTGTTATCCAAAATGGATTCTTATAATATTTCTCTCTTTTTTGATGATTTATGGAGTGGATTAGTACAACTTGTACTTCTATTTGCAAATCCATTGTTTTATTTTCATAAATTATGTGAACACGGTGTCATTTTGAATCTTGGGATAAGAAATTTCCTTAACTTTGTTTGATAAAGCTCTCAATTTGTTTCTTTTTTAGATCTTGAGTCTTTTGTTGTAATTATTTATTGTAGCCTTGAAATCTTTCTTGAGCATATTTGCAAGCACCCATCTAAAATGAGGATATGATTATGTTTCTAATCTAGGTTGAAAAATCCACATCTTGTTGATGTGTTGACCAAACTTATCCCATAAATTGTTGTTCATCACATTCATGAAGGTATTTCAGAATGAACCTTTTCAAGGGTCATACTAGATTGATAAAATCCATGTGTTAGATGGATGTGTTGATAATATTTCCTTACATTAGATGTGAGATCTAGTAAATCAATATTTATATGTCCATGCATGCTAATGACTTTAATGTTTGTTGATGAGTCCTAATAAGAAGGTTCATAATGTTGATTGCTCTACATATGTTCTATACTGATGTGATTGTCAAATCTGTGATGCCTTGGGGATACATATGACTTCATTACATTTATGGTTGATATGTTGAGTAACTGTAGTAATTTATATATTCCTTGTCGATGAAGATATAATGATTTGATATCCTTGGAATGACACGATGATAACATGCAATGGTTTATTTGATAATATTTTCCTAATTTCATGAAATGTGATAATATATGATGACATTTTATGTTGGCATGGCATGTGATTATTTGTGGAAAGATATCTTATTATTGACATGGGTGAACATTTGGGTATTATAATGATATGGTGACATTCTGATTTTATGATGACGTGTGGTACTTCATGATATGTTGATTCTTATGATAGCATGCAACACATGGCATGTGGATACACTAGTAGAAAAATGGGCGATAAATGACCAGGAAACCAAAAACGTTGGTCACCAAGTGAAATAAATGAGTAAAGCACCAAAAACATTGGTCACCACAGTGTTTTTAAGTGAAATATGACCAAATTTGAGCAATTTTAAGTGATTGCAACTAAAAATTACTAAAATAAATGACTAATTTAGTCATGGGATAAAAAATATGAATAATTTAGTAATGGGATAAAAATACGACTAGACAGTCTAAGTTAATAATCATATAAGATGTTCATTGTTAAAATTTACGAAATTATAATAATTTTATTACAATTTTGTAAATTTTAACGCTGCAAATGGATTCAGAGACCCCCTTCTCTGAATCCTTTGTGTGATCTTCCCCTTACTCCTAGTGCCATATTGGATAGACAATTGGAAGGAATGTGAACCAAGGAAAATTATTCTATTTTGTTTGAATGAATAGTTAGTAGCATCACCCAATGTCTTTCTAATGGCCAATGGCTAGTATTTTAATTAAGAAGTGCGAGGGCTTATCGACTAGGCATTATTGATGCTCAACATTGACATGATTATGAAGTGTTGAAACATGACGCCATAGGAAAACCAGTTAAATTTTATTGCAATATAATTCCATCTATACTGTCACATCCATTTCGATGTGCTTCTCACATCCATATCTTATTTCACCATTTTTGTTGTCATATGATCCCTTTGGAAAACCTGCCAAGTTGCATCATGTGTGTCATCATAGTAAAGTTGGTGTCATATCTTAGAGTTTGGTCGTTTCTTGCCACGCATGCCAATCATGTCATATTATTTAGTTCATTACATTCAGTATCGCATTGGTCGTTCTCATACTTTGTTTGGTGAAATCTATGTCCATTTGACCCTTTCAACAGTCTGTCACAGTTTCGGCAAGTAAATGCATTTTGCGTTATGTTAGCTGAAAATTGTCAATTTTGTGTCCCTCCATTAATTCACACAATACAGATATGTCCATCAGTATTCTCATTACTCATATGCTTGGAAAGTCGAAAAATACCCCCTATGGGTACCTCTTTGCAAAAAAAATCCAATGCCCTTCATTTTTAAAAGAAACCTGTTCCCCAAACTTCCTTTTTAATTTTATATTCACCCTCTCCATTAATATTTATTTCCAAAAAATAAAATGAAATATTCCCTTTATTATTAAACCCCTAATTCCTCTTACTGTTACGCTTTTATTTATATTCCCCTTCATCTCAAAATAAGATGGACCTACCTTTTTGAAATTAAAGAAACATCTATCAAAATGGGTTTATTCCCCAAAGGATCTATGGTTATTTATTTAAAATGCTAATCTTTATTAAAAATTAAAGTGACTCTTTTATAGTGTAAATTCTTCCCAAATATAATGTGAGATATATCATAAGGTGTAATGTCCCCATCTTGACCCTATTGCATTAAGATTGTAAATGATGTAAATATTGCTATTTAATCATGGTGAGGAGCTCAAGGCCAAGGCCCCACCATTGATTTAGAATTTTATGTATTGGCAATTAAAAATAGATGCCTATGGTTCTTGTGCTAGATAGACACAATGTAAATGAAGACATCATGTAAATATGAAATTGAATGAAATACCCACAACTAGCTATGCAATGCAACAAAGAGATGGGGGCATGATTCTACAAGGAATAGGGAGGGATATTATTCAAACCCTTGAGCCAATGGTGATAAGCCAAATGTCAATGAATAAACCCTCAACTACCCATTTTGGCTTATGCACCCAATCATTTAATTCTTCCAGGAGTTGGTTGAGGCAGTTAATACCTTGGGAATGAAGAGGTATGGAAACCAATTTCGTGCATGGGCAAACCATCAACCTGGGAATTCGTATTTTTGCTTCTTGGGCAAGAAAACTCCCACGAAATGGTGCCCAAATCCATCTTTCACCTATGGCTTTTGCTCTCTCACGCAGTCTGAGCTAGCTAGGTCTTTCCCTGCATGTTTTTCACCATTTCCTGCATTTTTCCATGCCTGGGAACTCATTTTTGGTTAGCACAGTGGCTGGGAGAAGAGAACCACGAATTGGGGGTTTGATGGAGGTCATTTTTTCTCCTGGGCTGTCCATAAATTTTTTCTAAAAATGAATTTTGCCTTTCCAAGGTTTATTCCCCATTTTCCATTTCGTTTATGCTTACCCACGTTTTTTTTAAAGCTAAGGGAAACCCCATCCTTGGGCATCTCACTGTATAAATGTTTCTTCCTGCCCAGCACTTATACTTTTGCTGTTATATCCATCCCTGTTTTTGTTTGAACCGGTGAGCAAAAAATTTGGAGTGGTAGTGGACAGAATTGGCTTGATAAACCTAGTGGGGAAAATAACCTCTCAAGAAGATCAAGAGGGTTGGCTACTCTTCTATGCACACCTTGGACACTCTAGATGGGAAGGTATGGCCTCAGGGACTGTGTATTGGTGAAGGGAATACTTCCTTGAGTGGGGTGTGTAGGCATTGTGGGTGCCAAGCTAGAAAGATCTTGTGGGGGTATCCATAGCTCTGTGGTTGAGCTCACTAGCTTAGCAATTCTTCATTTCCATCTCCTAGCAGCCTGAGAAACCCAACTATTGATTAGCTTGGCTGATTTTGGTGTATTCTGGCTATGTGTGAGTCTGTTGTTCCCTTCTTCCTTGTAGAAATCATGCCCAGCTCGAGGGTGGAAGTTACATCAAGAGATTGATAATCACAACTGGCCTATGGTCGGGTGGAACGTTGTAGATGCATAGCTGGTTGCTCAGGGACTACTTTGTTTTAAGATAAGTACTCTCTATTATAATTCTGCAATGTCTTTCTTTGATGTTATCATGAATATCTTGAATGCATAATAGATGTGTAATTGAATTTACTTCCGTTGTCTTACATTTATACATCTGCATATGTCTCTTTATATTATGTGAATGTTTATTTAGTAATTATGGGGCCAAATGCCCAGTTTTAGCATCACGTTCTCTCCATCGCCTTGGTAGGATGGGAGGGACATTACATTTTGGTATCAGAGCCATAGGATACAACATTGGGCCTTTATGGGCCAAACCTGTGTTAGGAACCCATGTCTTTACTTTGTTAGTATGTTGTTATTGGACGCATATGCTTTGTAAGTCGCCCCGTAGTATTTATTGATCAATAGTTTGTGTCATTGTTGTTGGCGCATATGCTTTGTAAGTCGTCCGTAGTATTGTTGATCCATAGTTTGTAGTGGCCCATGGTTTTGACCCATAGTATTGGCGCCTAGACTTAGTATGTTTAGACCTATGAAGGCACCGTGAAGTTATTTGTATTGAGATTGCTCATAGGAGGTTGCCCCCTCGAAGTGGCATGTGATCAATATAAAAGCGATTCTGAGTTCTGTCATTTCTGCTATTTCGCATATTCGTATTAATTAATTGTTGCCGGTGCATCACATCTAGTATCAGAGCACTTTCTTGGGCTCGCTGGGTGAAATTTCTGTCAATATTTTTTTGCATCTATTGCAGGTTCGGATTTGGGAATAATCCCTATCCGCTTAACTGTGGGAAGTACTTGGGCATAAGCCCTAAAATGCATTGTGAGGATTACCACAGGAACCCCGAAGTAGCTGGCCCATTGAGAGGACCTACCAGCGAAAAGGGCAACGACCCCTACCTGATTGACTAGTTCCCACCTGTGAGGTAAACCAAGAGCTGTCGTTTGTGGCAAAGCGGTTACAGTTTTACCTGAGCCGTGGAGTGAGGGGTACTGCCTCAATATGAAAGCCGTCAGACAGCATTGGTGGCCGAGTGAAACCCCTGAACTGTTAGGACGCCGCACATACCTAGGGTCCATATCTACTTTCAACTGAACTATTGTCGATCACTACTGCGTCGTTTCAAATCCATTTTGCAAGCCGTTCCAGATCCGGCCGTTTTCAATCCATTCGGCGCTGTTCCAGATCCCTTCCGAGCCGTAGCCGCTCTAGTCTGAAAAAAAATAAAAAAATAAAAAAAATATAAATATAAATAAATAAATAAATAAAAAATGGAACCCCTTTTTGTCCATATCTCCCTTGTTTTCACTCTGTTTCCCTTGAAATTTTGGGGGAACCCCTGTCATCCCATTCTGCATATTTCATTCCTGAGGACCCTATCCCCAATTCCCCTTCCCACAGCCCGAAAGCCCACATTTGTCTATTTTTAGGGTTTGCCATAACTTCCTCAGATTTCACCCAATCACCTTCAAATTTTACCACAGAGTTCCTTTCTGAATTCTGCTTCTTTGTCCCCCTCTACCAAATTTTCCCATTCTTTCACCTTGCTTCTGAAATCCTCATTTTTGGCTTCCCTGTCTAGTCGACAGTGTCCAACACCTAGTCAAACCCCAATTACCCTTCAGATTTTTTCCCAAGTCCAGATTTTCCTTACTGAAGCAGTTTCTGTATTTGTTTTCCTACTCAGTCAAGAAAAAAACTCTTGGTTATGGTTGTCACCCGTGCAGGAGAAAAAACCATGGAAGAAGCACTTGCAGCCATCCAAGCCAAACTCCAGGATCTGGATCAGGGATAATTTTAAGGAACCATACTTATTTAAAAGTGTATAAACCTTGGCGAATCTTACCAATTCTTAAAATGACAACTATAAAATATTTGGCGATATTTTTCTAAAATTATTTCAATTTCTAAGGATTTTATATAGTTTATATAATAATTTGGCGAATTTTAGAGTGAAAAAATTTTATGCCATCAAAATTGGGCGAAATGGAGCTTCAAAAAATGCAAATTGGCGAATATTTTTTTGGAAGCAAACATTGAAAAATAGCCCATGGGCTAAATTTCGCCCCTAAAATTATCCTTGATCTGGATGAAAAATTTCTCGGCCTCCATCTTGAACATTCATCTATGAACAACAAACGGTAGTCCGATTCTTCATCAGACAATGGGTTCTCTTCTTCCAGCAATTTCCGTGGTCCGAAGCTTGATTTTCCTCGCTTCAATGGTACTGATCCAACTGGATGGATCTATCGTGCAGAACAGTATTTCAGTCTACATAATAATTTTGATGTCAACAAAGTTCCACTGGCATCATTTCACTTGGAACAGGAAGCTCTTCAATGGTATCGTTGGTACATCAAGGCTCATCCAGAGCCCAAATGGTCAGACTTTTTCCAGCTCCTTTTGCAACGATTTGGTCCTAGTGCTTTTGATGACTTCACCGGAGCCCTCACTAAACTTCTCCAAATTGGCACTATTAGAGAGTATCAAACTGAATTTGAGAACCTATCCAACCACACCGAAGGATTGTCTGATGACTTTTACCGGAGTTGTTTTATCAGTGGTCTAAAGGATGCCATTCGCTCTGAGGTCAAAATGTTCTGTCCCACCACAATGATGGAAGCCCTAGGGTTGGCTAAGTTGGCAGAAGACAAGATTGCAGCCCAACAACGCTCTAATCCCACTTTTGTTCCCTTCCGAAATATGGGTTCTCAGTGACCACCTATACCGCAGGCTCCTCGACCGACTCCTATCAAGCATTTGTCTGAAACAGAGATACAAGCACATAGAGAAAAGGGGCTTTGCTATAATTGTGATGAGAAATTCACTCGGGGACATAGATGTGTTCATCAAAAGCTCTATCTCTTGGATGTGGAGTCTGCGCCTACCTCTGAAATTGGTGACGAAGATCCAGAAACACTGGATGCTCCGGTCGACATTTAGGAACCACCTATTGACCCTCCGTCTTAGGATGACCAGCCAGAGATATCTCTCCATGCTTTAGCTGGAATCACCACCCCCCAAACAATGCGGGTCAGGGGTTACTTCAAGAAGCTTCCTCTTACAATACTCATTGATTCTGGTAGCACTCATAATTTCGTTGACCCTCAGATCGCCAAACAAGCTAATTGTTTTATCCATCCTTGCTCCAACTTTGAAGTCATGGTTGCCAATGGGGGCACCTTACCTTGCAAAGGGAAGTGTCAAAATGTGCGTATCTCTATGGGAGATTATACCTTGCGCTCTGACATGTTTTCCTTTCCCTTAGGCGGATGTGATGTGGTTTTGGGTGCTCAATGGCTACGCACACTTGGCCCTATCTTATGGGATTTTGCTGAACTTTGGATGTAGTTTTCCCTCAATGGACAAAAACACACATTGACAGGATTACAACCAAGTTCTCTCAGCATCATCAATTCACATCGCATGGAAAAACTCCTCAAGAACAATTCACATGGTGTCATCGCTCAGATCCATTCCATTCAGATGCAACCATCAGCGGTCTCCACTACTCCTTTGGATCTACAACAAATTCTGGATCGATATACAGGTGTATTTGCTGAACCAGTGGGATTGCCACCTTCCAGGCCAGAAGACCATCGTATTTAGCTCCTTCCTGGCAGCGTTCCTCCCAACATCAGGCCCTATCGCTACCCATTTCACCAAAAAACGGAGATTGAAATGCTCGTTCGGGACTTATTGAAGCAAGGTATTATTCGCCCAAGCACTAGTTCCTTTTCTTCTCCAGTTATTCTTGTCTGCAAAAAATATGGGTCATGGCGCCTCTGCATTGACTTCCGAGCACTTAATCACCTCACCATCAAGGATAAGTTTCCAATTCCTGTTGTTGATGAGCTTCTTGATGAGCTTCATGGGGCTCACTTTTTCTCCAAGTTGGATCTTCGTTCTGGGTATCATCAAATTCGGGTTCATGAGGATGATATCCCTAAAACAGCTTTCCGCACACATGATGGCCATTATGAGTTTTTGGTCATGCCCTTTGGCCTTACTAATGCTCCTTCCACATTCCAGGCCTTAATGAATAAAATATTTCGACCCTGCTTGCGGAAATTCATTCTGGTATTCTTTGCTGATATCCTCATCTACAGTAAAACATGGGATGAACATCTCCAGCATCTGGATCTTGTCATGCAACTTTTCTCTGAACATCATCTCCATGCCAAGCAATCTAAATGTGTTTTTGGACAGAAGGAAGTTGATTATCTCGGGCACATTATATTAGCACAAGGGGTTCGCGTGGATCCTGCCAAAATCGATGCCATGAACAATTGGCCGCATCCTCAGACACTCAAGAGCCTTCGTGGTTTTTTGGGGTTGACTGGCTACTACTGCAAGTTTGTCAAGGATTATGGGAAGATTGCAACTCCATTAACTGCTCTATTGAAAAAGGATGCTTTTACATGGACACCTGCTGCTCAGTGTGCATTTGACAAATTTAAACAAGCTATGTGTACTACACCTATGCTAGCCATGCCCGATTTTTCCAAGCCCTTCACTATTGAGAGTGATGCTTGCGGCAATGGACTTGGTGTTGTTCTCCTTCAAGATGAACACCCCATTGCGTTCACCAGCAAAGCCCTTTCAGGTAAGAATTTAGCTGCCTCTACCTATGAGAAGGAAATGATGGCTATTTTGCATGCAGTACAGAAGTGGTGCCCATACCTATTAGGGAATCATTTCTGCATCAAGACTGATCACCAGAGTCTGAAATATTTCTTGGACCAGCGTGTCTCCTCCCCAGCACAACAGAAATGGGTTAGAAAACTCATGGGTTATGACTATGAGATCACTTACAAGAAGGGTAAAGACAATATTGTGGCAGATGCTCTTTCTCACACATTTGATGCCCAAGGTTCTCTTTCATCTATTTCTATGCCTGTTCCAAATTGGTTGCAATCTATTCAACATGGTTATGTCAATGACTCTTCCTTATCTCAAATCATCCAATGATTGACCAACAACCCTTCTGCTGTACCACATTACTCTTGGGATGGTGCTTCTCTGCGATACAAGGGTCGTCTGGTGCTTCCCCAGAGCACGGATCTTAACCAGGATGTCTTCTATGAACTCCATGCTTCTCCATAGGCAAGGCACTCCGGGTTCCTCAAAACGTATGAACGAGCACGACGTAACTTATTTTGGCAGGGCATGAAAAGGACAATTCAACATATGGTGGCTGAATGTGATACCTGCCAGCGCAATAAGGGTGAAACAACACTCCTTCCAGGATTGCTTGAACCCTTGCCCATACCTACACGGATTTGGACAGATATTTCTATGGATTTCATTGAAGGGCTCCCTAAATCTGGCGGGAAGACAGTGATTCTCGTTGTGGTTGATCGCCTCTCCAAATATAGCCATTTTTGTGCTCTCAGCCATCCCTATACAGCCTTCTCCGTCGCTCAAATTTTCCTAGACCAGATCTTTCGTCTTCATGGCATCCCTTCTTCCATTGTCTCGGATCGTAATGCGACTTTCACCAGTCATTTTTGGACAGAACTATTTCGCCACACTGGCACCAAACTGAAGATGAGTTCAGGGTATCACCCACAAGCAGATGGTCAGACTGAAATTATCAATAAATGCTTGGAAACTTATCTTCATTGCTTCACCTCGGAACAAAAACATCAGTGGGAAAAGTGGCTCCCTCTCGCTGAATGGTGGTACAATACCTCTTACCACATTTCCTCTAAAATGACCCCATATGAAGCAGTCTATGGTCAGGCACCTCCAACTCTTCTTCCATACACCCCCACCAGTTCACCAGTTCAGGAAGTTGACACGGTCCTTCGAAACCGCGATCAGATTCTTTGCATTTTGCGGGACAATCTTCACATGGCAAGAAATCGCATGAAGCAACAAGCTGATCAGCATCGTTCTGAGCGCACTTTTCAAGTCGGCGATATGGTTTTTCTTCGTCTCCATCCGTACAAACAATCCTCCTTGACACTCAAAGGGCGTCATAAGCTCTCTCCAAAGTTCTATGGGCCATATCGGATTCTTCAGAAGATTGGGTCCATTGCTAATAAATTGGAACTTCCTCCTTCTTCCCGCATTCATCCAGTCTTTCATGTCTCTTGTCTGAAGAAAGTTATTGGTACCAACATCAGTGGAAAAACGATTTTACCCGAACTGGATAATGAAGGATCCATCCTTTTGGAGCCAGAGGCCATCCTCAATCGTCGCACGCATCAACTTCGCTCTCGCTCTATCATAGAGATCTTAATTCAGTGGCACGGCATGCAACCAGAGGATTCTACATGGGAACCACTCCTTCAGATTCAACAACAATTTCCACATCTAAAGCTTTGAGGACAAAGCTTTTTTTAAGGGGGAGGGGATGTTAGGAACCCATGTCTTTACTTTTTTAGTATGTTGTTATTGGACGCATATGCTTTGTAAGTCGTCCCGTAGTATTTGTTGATCAATAATTTGTGTTATTGTTGTTGGCGCATATGCTTTGTAAGTCGCCCGTAGTATTGTTGATCCATAGTTTGTAGCGGCCCATGGTTTTGACCCATAGTATTGGCGCCTAGACTTAGTATGTTGAGACCTATGAAGGCACCGTGAAGTTATTTGTATTGAGCTTGCTCATAGGAGTTTGCCCCCTCGAAGTGCCCTGTGATCAATATAAAAGTGATTCTGAGTTCTGTTATTTCTTCTATTTCGCATATTCTTATTAATTAATTGTTGCAGGTGCATCACAACCTGATCACAATACAAGGGAAGATCCCTTCCTGATCACCACAGGTTACAGCATCAAGACTCAACGGGCTAAGTTGGATAATTGCAGAGGTAAGACCACCTCCTATTGAGCATTGAGCATCCCAGAAAGAAAGAAAAATTCAAAATTCTTCAAACTGTTTTGAAAATTTTGTCCAAGTCTAAATTGGCCAGAACTGGCGAGTTTGTGCCGAAACAGTCGGCTCAAGTTAGCGACTTGGGCCGAAGTAGCCAACAGAAAGTTAACAAAATCCAGCGAAACTCGTGGAGTGAAGCCGAAATGGGTCGACGAAACTCGCGGAGTGGAGCCGAAATGGATCGATGAAACTCGTTGAGTGGAGCCGACACGGTCAGCGAATTTGGCTAAGTTGTGCCGATGAAGTTGTGGAAGGGAAGGGAAGGAAAATTTCAAAAAAATTTATAAGTGTTTTTCGGCGTCAAAGAGGAAGTTTCGGAAGAACTCGACGAGTTGGTCCGATCGGCGGAAGGAACTTGCGAGATTTTTTGCCGAAGTTGGCGGAAGAACTTGGCAAGTTGCTCCGCAACGATTCAACAGAAAATCAATAAGTGAGCCGAAAAAGGGAGGAAAATTTCGGTGGAAAGTTATGAGTTTTGGGCCGAAATGGCGGAAAGAGTTGGCGAGTTTTCGCCGAAGCGTCGGAAAGAATTGTCGAGTTTGTGCCGAAGTTGTTGGAAGGAAAAGCTAAGTTTTCGGCGGAGAAACTTGACGAGTTCATCCGCAATGGGTCGGAAGAGAATGACGAAGTCTGCCGAAACAGGGGATTTTTGCAGTTTCTCAGTGAGATTTTCAGGTGCCGAAAAAGGGAAAATCACCATGAAACTTATGCGCCAGATTGCGTGAAATCGAAGAATTACAAAAAAAAAAAAAATGACGGCGCTGCCCTCGACCCACCCTGCAGTGGCGTAGGGAAGCCACAAGGGGGAAAGCCCCCTTGACCCCCATCGACCCCCTCATATGTTGTTGATTATGAGAAAATTATATGATTTGAAAAATTGTCAATATGATATTTTCCCACATGCATGAAGGTAATTAATGAATTTATGAGAATATAATGTAGCTAACAATTGTGTTGATGAACACATTTTTGCAGAATCACAATTACATCAAGGCAGCCTCCTAGATAGTGCAGTTGGAAGTTTTGGGTCTTGGTTGGGCCAAGAAAATCAACATCATGGATGATGCACAGGATCCCTATGAGCCTGAGACAGATGCCATGGGGGAGAACATACATGTTGAAAATGATGAAACAAAATCTAATGGGAGAAGAAATCAAGAGACTCCCCCAGGTATTGCATCCACCATGAGGAGCCTGAGAGTGGAGTTGCAAAGCTGTAGAGAAGATAATGAAAGGATGATTAAAGCTCAAAAAGAACAAAATCAGTTGAAAGCAGCCATGCTGCAGAGTTTGACAGACATCCAAAGGAAAATAAAATCTGGGCATCAGACATCAAATCCAGAAAGGGGTGGGAGTAGTTCTAGGAGGAACTCCCGTAAGAGGGTCGGTATCTCAAGAAGAGTTTCTACAGACAGAACATATACTCCAGAAATCTCTTCTAATGAATCATCTGACTCTGAAGAACCCATTGAGGGTTCAAGCTCTTCATCTTGCAGAAGTAAGAGGAAGAGGCACTACAAGAACAATTCACATGGGGAATTTAAGAAGGCGAAACCTCCTACATTTGATGGAGAGGTAAAGTCTAGTCAAGAAGCTGAAGCTTGGCTTCTTGGGATGAGAAAGTATTTCCAAGTCCAAGACTACTCTGGAAATATGAAGGCAAGGGTATCCATCTTCAACTTGAACGGAAGAGCATCTATATGGTGGGATCATATCAGGTAAGTGAGGAAGATCAATGAACGAAGGATTGTGTGGAAGCAGTTCAAGAAATTCTTCAAGCAAAAGTACCTCTCTGATAGGTACTATGATGATAAGATCAAAGAGTTCCATGAGCTGAGATTGGGACAATTGACCATGGAAGAATATGCAAACAAGTTCTTGGAGCTGCTGAGGTATGTCAGGTATATTCAAAATGATAAGGTGAAAATTCAGCGCTTTCTAAGTGGGCTACCTCAGTCATATAGAGACAGGATTGAGTTTGATGAACCTCGAACTCTAGAGGAGGAAATAAGGAAGGCCAAGTATTGATATGATCAAAAAAAAAGAAAACCTGATTTCCATAAGGCATGGAAGGACAAGAAAAATGAGAAGTTTGACCAAAGGAAGAAAGGTTTCAAACCTCCTCATATCATAAATCAACAAAGGCAGCCATCACAGTTTGTGACTAAGCCAACTAGGACGATGGGAGACAAGCCAAGAGATCCAAAGGATCCAAGAGAACCACTTCAATGTTGGGGTTGTGGAGGAGACCACATGCTTAGGAATTGCCCACATCGGAATGGGAATGGAAATCAAGTCCACAACATCCAGGGAGATGAAACTGTGGGTTAAGTGGCGAGGACAATCCTTAGAATCTATGCAGCACTAGACGACCGCCAGGCAGATCACCAGTCAACTGGTGTTGAAGTTGAAGGTAAGATTGTTAAGCAATCTGTTTCTATTTTGATTGATCCTGGATCTACTCACAGTTATATCACTCCTAAAATTGTTGAGATTTGTGCTTTTAAGAAGTCAAAGCATAGTAAATCATGGTTAGTTCAACTAGCTATTGGAACCAAGAGAAAAGTCAGTGAAATTGTAGAGAAGTGTCCCTTAGAGATGGACAGGCTACTCGCTTATGCAAATCTGAATGTTTTTCCACTGGGTTCCTATGATATTCTCATTGGAATGGATTGGTTAGAGGCACACAGGGTTAAACTTGACTGCTACAATAAGACATTTGAATGCATGGACGAAGAAGGAAACCCAAGGGTTGTAAAAGGCATTCCAAGATGACTTTTGTTAGGCAGGCTTCAGCCATGCAGCTGAAGAAGTTCTATAGGAAGGGTTGTCAATTGTATGCAGCCCATGTTTTAGAGGCATCAGAGAATGAAACTCTTAAATTGGAGGACTGTCATGTATTGCAGGAATTCAGGGATTTTTTTCCTAATGAGATTCTAGGACTCCCTCCAAAGAGAGACATTGATTTTACAATTGAACTTGTGCCAAGAGCGGCACCAGTGTCTAAGACACCCTATAGGATGAGTACACCGGAATTGCTAGAATTGAAAATGCAATTACAAGAGTTGTTGGAAAATAAATATATCAAGCCAAGTGTGTCCCCATGGGGAGCACCTGTTATATTTGTGAAAAAGAAAGATGGAACACTCAGGTTATGTATTGACTATAGGCAGTTGAACAAGGTCACGGTGAAGAACAAATACCCATTGCCCCGAATTGATGACCTTTTTGATCAAATGAGAGGAGCACAGATATTTTCAAAGATTGACTTGAGGTGTGGTTACCATCAGGTAAGAATCAAAGAGGAAGATATTAATAAGATAGCCTTTAGAACGAGTTATGGACACTATGAGTTTGTAGTGGTACCATTTGGTTTCACAAATGCACCAGCTACATTCATGTGTCTCATGAATAATGTTTTTAGCAAGTATTTGGACAAGTTTGTTCTCGTATTTCTAGACAACATTCTCATCTATTCTAAGAATGAAGAAGAGCATGAAGAAGATTTGAGAATGAAATTGCAATTACTAAGGGAGCATAAGCTGTATGAAAAGTTGAGCAAATGTGACTTTTATAAAGATAGAATTTATTATTTGGGTCACATCATCTCCGATGAAGGAATATCCGTAGAACTTGAGAAGATTGAAGCCATCATCAATTGGCCAACTCCAAGAAATGTGACAGATGTCAGATCTTTTATGGGCCTTGCTGGTTACTATAGAAGGTTTATCGAAGGATTCTCCAAGGTCGCAAACCCAATCACGTCTTTGCAAAAGAAGGGGATACAGTTTGAATGGTCACTAAGATGTGAGGAAAGTTTCCAACGATTAAAGAATCTTCTTACGAGTGCACCAATTTTGAAAATTGCAGACCCGGAAAAAGACTTTGTGGTGTGTACTGATGCATGCAATCAAGGACTTGGAGGAGTTATTATGCAAGACAACCACGTGATAAGCTATGAGTCAAGAAATTTGAAGGAGTACGAGAAGAACTACGCTACTCATGATTTAGAACTTGTAGTCATAGTACATGCTTTAAAGATGTGGAGGCATTACTTAATGGGAAGGAGATTTGAGCTAAGGACAGACCATTGTGGTCTGAAGTACTTATTCGATCAGCCAAATTTGAATGCTAGGCAAGCTAGAAGGTTGGAATTTTTGTGTGAATTTGATTTTGAAATCAAACACATAAAAGGGAAAGAAAATAAGGTGGTTGATGCACTCAACAGGAAAGTACATGAAATGCATGTGGCAGCACTTAGTACTTGCCAACCAGATTTGAGGCAGCAGATTATTAACCATATTGTTGAGGATGAAGTGTATGTAAAGATAAGGGACAAATTGCAGCAGCAAGACCTTGAAAAGAAGTATGAAGGCTATCATTTGGAAGAAGACGGACTTCTTACTTATAAGAATAGAGTCTATATTCCAAACGCGGCAGATTTGAGGAGGATTGTTATGGATGAAATCCATAAAGCCCCATACTCTACTCACCCAGGATATCAGAAAACAATTGCTACAGCAAGAAAATATTATTTCTGGCCAAGGATGAAGAAGGACGTCACTGAATACATTTCTAAGTGCATGGAATGTCAGCAGATAAAGAGTGAACACCAACACCCAGCAGGTTTATTGCTCCCAGTGCCAATTCCAGAATGGAAATGGGAAGTAATATCCATGGACTTTATTACAGGATTGCCAATGACTATGAGACAACATGATTCCATCATGGTTGTGGTGGACAAGATAACAAAGGCAACACATTTTATACCGGTTAAGTCCACACATAAAGCCGATTCCATTGCAAATATTTTCATTAAGGAAATTTTCAGATTACATGGGTTTCCTAAGGCAATAATTTTTGACAGGGATACCAAGTTCACTTCCAATTTTTGGAAAGGTCTCTTTGCATATTTGGGTACACAGTTGAGCTTTAGTACCGCGTACCATCCTCAAACAAATGGGAAAATGGAAAGAGTAAATCGGGTTCTTGAAGACATGCTTCGCATTTATGTAATGGACAAACCATCCAAGTGGGAGGGTTATCTACACTTGGTAGAATTTGCATATAACAATGGGCAACAAGCATTGTTGGGAATGAGTCCATATGAGGCTTTGTACGGCAAAAGGTGTAGGACACCAGTGACTTGGGATAATCCAGTGAACAGAATTGTACTTGGGTCGGAATTGCTTGAGGAAATGGAACAAGAGGTTGCCAACATCAGACAGAATTTAAAAGCAGCCCGGGATAGACAGGAAAGGTATGCAAATAAGCATAGAGTGCATAGGGAATTCAATGTTGGGGATCATGTGTATCTTAGAGTGAGGTCAAGGAAGAGTTCCTTGAATCTTGGGAGTTGTGCCAAGCTATCACCTAGATATTGTGGGCCATTTGAAGTGCTTAAAAGAATAGGACCAGTTGCATATAGACTTCCATTGCCGGCTAGCACTAGAGCTCATAATGTTTTTCATGTCTCTTTGCTTAAGAAATATGTACATGATCCTAACCATGTGATTAATTGGGATGTGATCCAGGTGGAACCTGAGGGAGAGTTCCAAACCGATCCATTGCACATCCTAGACAAGAAGGTAACCTTGATTCGGAACCGATCCATCGGTCAGGTAAAGGTGCAATGGAAGCACTACAGTCCCGATGAGGCTACATGGGAGCTGGAGGATGCCATGAGGGTGGCATATCCATTTTTGTTCAATTTTGTTGAGCATTGAGGACAGTGCTAATGTAAGGGGAGGGGAATGTAATGTCCCCATCTTGACCCTAATGCATTAAGATTGTAAATGATGTAAATATTGTTATTTAATCATGGTGAGGAGCTCAAGGCCAAGGCCCCACCATTGATTTAGCATTTTATGTATTGGCAATTAAAAATAGATGTCTATGGTTCTTGTGCTAGATAGGCACAATGTAAATGAAGACATCATGTAAATATGAAATTTAATGAAATACCCACAACTAGCTATGCAATGCAACAAAGAGATGGGGGCATGATTCTACAAGGAATAGGGAGGGAAATTATTCAAACCCTTGAGCCAATGGTGATAAGCCAAATGTCAATGAATAAACCCTCAACTACCCATTTTGGCTTATGCACCCAATCATTTAATTCTTCCAGGAGTTGGTTGGGGCAGTTAATACCTTGGGAATGAAGAGGTATGGTAGCCAATTTCGTGCATGGGCAAGCCATCAACCTGGGAATTCTTATTTTTGCTTCTTGGGAAAGAAAACTCCCATGAAATGGTGCCCAAATCCATCTTTCACCTATGGCTTTTGCTCTCTCACGCAGTCTGAGCTAGCTGGGTCTTTCCCTACATGTTTTTCACCATTTCCTGCATTTTTCCATGCCTGGGAACTCGTTTTTGGTTAGCACAGTGGCTGGGAGAAGAGAACCACGAATTGGGGGTTTGATGGAGGTCGTTTTTGCTCCTGGGCTGTCCATAAACGTTTTTTGAAAACAAATTTTGTCTTTCTAGGGTTTATTCCCCATTTTCCATTTCGTTTGTGCTTACCCACATTTTTTTTAAAGCTAAGGGAAACCCCATCCTTGGGCATCTCACTATATAAACGTTTCTTCCTGCCCTGCACTTATACTTTTGTTGTTATATCCATCCCTGTTTTGGTTTGAACCGGTGAGTAAGAAATTTGGAGTGGTAGTGGACAGTATTGGCTTGATTAACCTAGTGGGGAAAATAACCTCTCAAGAAGATCAAGAGGGCTGGCTACTCTTCTATGCACACCTTGGACACTCTATATGGGAAGGTATGGCCTCAGGGACTGTGTATTGGTGAAGGGAATACTTCCTTGAGTGGGGTGTGTAGGCATTGTGGGTGCCAAGCTAGAAAGATCTTGTGGGGGTATCCATAGCTCTGTGGTTGAGCTCACTAGCTTAGCAATTCTTCCTTTCCATCTCCTAGCAGCCTGAGAAACCCAACTATTGATTGGCTTGGCTGATTTTGGTGTATTCTGGCTATGTGTGAGTCTGTTGTTCCCTTCTTCCTTGTAGAAATCATGCCCAGCTCGGGGGTGGCAGTTGCATCGAGAGATTGATAAGCACAACTGGCCTATGGTTGGGTGGAATGTTGCAGATGCATAGCTGGTTGCTCAGGGACTACTTTGTTTTAAGATAAGTACTCTCTATTATAATTCTGCAATGTCTTTCTTTGATGTTATCATGAATATCTTGAATGTATGATAGATGTGTAATTGAATTTACTTCCATTGTCATACATTTATACAACTGCATATGTCTCTTTATATTATGTGAATGTTTATTTAGTAATTATGGGGACAAATGCCCAGTTTTAGCATCACGTTCTCTCGATCGCCTTGGTAGGATGGGAGGGACATTACATAAGGTGTCCCCCAAGCTTCTTCTTGTCAAATTTTGTTGTTGTCTCCCAAAAGTCGGGCCTCCATGAGAGAATGTGATATTAAGCATATTTTTAATTTAAAAGAGTTATATTTTAAAAGGGGAGACTCCTTTTTAGAAACACTTTCCCCTATTGTGCACGCATCATAGGGTATATCGACATGGCAGCCACTGTAAAATGCAGCAGCGGATGGAATTGTATGGTCGAGTTCAACATGGAGGGAGGGAATGAGTAGGTTATGGTGTAGGTGACCAATGGAAAATGGTGGAAAGGAGGAAAACATGAGTAGAAACCATATCATGTATCCACATTTGGCATCCTGCAGCTAGCAAGAGGGCATTAAACTGATGGAAAACCCTAACCTACCAATAGCAGAGCTCAAGGGCATGATGACTTAACATCTATGTAGGGACCCAACAACTACAACAGATAATAGGGAGAACAAAATAATGGAATGACAGGACACAACAATGTTAGGAAGATATAGTTGTTACTACATGCAAAGTTGGCACGCATCAGTCGAAATTTTTTGCACGAGGACATTCACTCTTGAATACTATAACCAATAGAGAAAACACCAAATTTAGGCAGGTCGGGGGTTTCAATAGATCTTTTCTAGGGTTCTCATAGAGTTCAACCAAACTTAAAAGGAGGTCAATGTTTCTAGGGTTCTCATAGAAAGACTTAAAAAATGGTGAGAAATTGCTTTGATGTCTATGATTAAGCAAGAACATTCATCTAAAAGTTGCAGGAAAAACTCTGTAACAACAGATTTGGTGGTTATTGGAAATTCTTGATGTGTGTAATGAAACTGTGTCTATTTGAAATAAATTGTTCTGGGTGTAGATGCATAAATGACTGTGCCTGCAGGAAAAAAGCTGCTCATCCTTGATATGAATGGATTGGTCATGGAAACATTTCATTAGGATAAAAAATGTCCCAAAGAGTTGTCTCCTTTTGGTAACTTATATCAAAGTATTAAATGCAGTCAACTATTTAGTATTTTGAACTTAAAGGCATGCAATATATCTGAACTAGTTTTAGTTCATTTTCATGTTTCTCCTCTTCCTTGAGAGGTTGAAGCTAGTTTTCTATCCTTGATTGCAATTTATAAAAGGCATTTTTGCAACCATTTCATTGACCTCTGCTTTCATAATTTTGTTGTAGGAGCATGGACATCTGCTCAATAGTATTTTTTTGCGTGTATTGATCTTGTATTTAGTGTCCCTAGCACTAGTAAATGGATGCTAAGTGATTTTGTTTAGTTTTTATTTTCCTACCCAAGAATAATGTCGACAAGCTGGTCGATTTCATATTTGGAGATTTAAAACAAAAAAACGTTATCTTGTTGGGTGAGCCTTGAATATTTCCCTAAAAATATGGGGAATGGGTCTTATTGTGAACTTTTAGGATGTAGAGTTGCAAGGACTAGAAAGGAAAATCAAAAAAATTAGTGGATCCATTAGCCATTCAACAATGTAAATGATAATGACTTTAGCAATGAAGTCATGCTTTGTAAAATAATTTAGTATTTCTCTGCAATCACAAATTTGATATTTGTTGCATCGAATGCCAAATAAAACTTTGTCTAGATTGAGTTGTTATCCTCTCATCAAACCATCTTACTTCTTTACAAAGTATAGCTGCAATATAGAATATGTTTGTGAGGGTTTGCGCACTGAAACTTTGACAAACAAAGAATAGCAGTTTGTCTAAAAGTCTCAATGGTATCTCGCTCAATGGATGTGAACATAGGAATGACACATATATTGTTTGACATATTTTATTAATTAAATAGGATGCCCAATATTCTAACAAAATGAAATCTTTTCTATCTGGACTCAACCTGCAAGCATCATCTTCGAGACCCTTGCGGTGAGGTGAGATTCTTAGCAAAAGAAGGAAACAATAGCATAGAGACCAGCTCCAATGTAAATGAAGACATATTTTGGTGTTTTTCTCTAGATTTCTTGGTTATCGGTGTAATAGAAAAATTCAATCATATTGTTTATAACACTGACACAAATTGGTCCAATTAAATCTACGAAAATTGGTCATCTTGCCCACAATAGAGCGTAGATCCATTCAGGAAGATATCACCTTGAGCCAAGGGATCAATCTTTCTTTTATCAGCATTTGAAATCATTGAGTCCCCATATTCTCATGTACTATCTCTAGAGCTAAGGGATCTTAAATTTCCTCAATAGAGACCTAGAGATTGGTTCATAATAAATGGTTGGGGTGCATCGATGTGGATTTACTTGAAGGCTCCATCTGTTGTCATATCTATTTAATTGATTGGATTTTAATCAATGTTCAACATCCACCGCACTACCTTTGCAAGCAATTCTTCATTATTTCCAATTTAGAAAATATGACCTTGTCATAACAATAATGATGTATGCACTTCTTATGGTAGATAGATGGTGCACAAAAACAATAGTTATTCATATGATCAAACAATCAAGAACTTTGAGCACTATGCTTTTAGAACCTGCATCTAGAGCACTTCTTGCTTCATCGAATAAAATAAATTTAGGATTTTCTAACATTGTTGTTACTATTTCTATAGATACTCATTGTCTTTATCCTCTCGACAGCTGAACTCCTCATTCTCAAGCTTGTACAGAAGACCATTTTTTAGTCTTTTCATTCAATAATAGGGGAAATCAAAGGGGGTTTATGAAGGTGCATTCATATCAATAGAAGGGATTTTCAATGATAGTTATTGATGTGTCCATAGTTGGGTTTGTATATTTTTTTTACATTTTTCTCAAGACAACTTTGTTTTATGCATTACAACTAATTTTTTTGTATGAATTTAGACAATTATACTGGGACATAATTGGGACATAATTGGTACAAAAAAAAATCAATGAATCATTATCAATGTCACGGCCCAATAAAGCTTGTTAATACAAATCAAAATATTGAGGACAATAATGCACTTTGTAATATTGTTATTGTCTTTATTGGACTATATTTGGTAATTTATTAGACATTAATAAACATATATTATCTTATCTTATATTCTCTCATCTCTCTTATATGAAGATCTAAGAGTGAGAGAGGGAGACTAGTCGGCTCCTCTAGTCACATCTCTAACTACATGAGACAAATGAGGTAAAATTTGATAATCATCCAACTCCTTCTTGATCCGTAGAATCAGATAATATGTCATGGAGTTAGTATACCCCATCAGGAAAAGAATTTTCCTCTACAGGAAAGTTCCAATGGATTTTCTTTTTCAGAAGTGTCATCCTCTCAACATGATACTCTTTCTAGCAATTCACCAACTCACGATATGTCAGTATTTTCCTTGTTTCATTTTGGTGGTCTAGCAGCAGTGGTGACAAAAGATAGCGATTCACATTCAATCCCCTTGAGAGAATAAATTATAGGTGATTATCTTAGTTCAAAGGAGGCTCATGTTGTGTCGCTACCCAAAAATGATTTTGCAATGGTCAAAGAGAGGGCACCTATAGAAGAGTATAGATTTCTTGCTGCAAGTCATGGAAATAGGTTTGGGCTATTTTAATCAAAGAGTACTAAATTACAGTAGGATTCCTTTTGCTTCAAGGCTACCCAATTTTTTATACAATGCAACATGGAAGCTTTCCAAATCAAATAGGATATGCCTTCTTTTCTCCAAACTCATATTCATCTAGTAAAGAAATAAAGTCATGACTCATGATATTTATAAATAAGAATAAAATGTTAGGATAAGACCTACAAACATAATAGGCCCACAGGTGTTCAAATGGTAATAGTATATACTATAGGCAATGGAAATTATATTAGGTAACCAAGGGCCTTACACCTAGTGTGTCAATAACTCAGAAGTGTGAAGTATGTAGAGGTTCATAGACATTCAAGGTTAATTTATATGGTTATTGTGAATTGATTACTTTTATAGTTCATAAGTAGATTAAAATAGTTTGTGTATATTCGTCATCATAAAATAGTGATAAGAGTTTTTGACGTGTTTGCCAATGTTTCGAAGCACCATAAGAATATAAGGTAAAACCTTTGGTACATTGTGTCTCAAATCAAATGCAAGCTAGCTATTCCTAGAAATTTACCTAGAGAGCGAAAGATCATAATAACCCATGCAAGCCTTACGTGTCAATGTACAAACTTTTTGACAAACATACTAAAACCACAAGAATCTCTTAGAGCTCAAAAAATAGTTGTAAAGTGAATGACTGATCCCAAATATTTTCACACTTGATTTTTGGCATGAATGTATTAGTTGAAGTGAACATCTGAAGGCTTATTTATATCCATTGAACATCATGGAATTCACTAACAATAACCATGGAAATTGATAAAATATATATTTGCTTGTACTACTAGGGGTTTTACTTTGGTGCTATAATAAAATTCAAATATATTTTGTAGTGTTATATTCTCTCACTAATCCTAGACAGACCTAAATTCATCCTCTTCCCCCCTGTCTAGATCCATAGCCCATTCTTAAGAGACCTAAGGAGTTGGTTGACTTCATCATGAGATTCCAAGTGAAATATATGTATTGACCTATCATTTATATGATGATTAATAAACATTATGGCGGGTAATTGCAATTGATTTGTATGATGCTTTTTCTGTGAGAGAGAAACAATTTGACTTATTCATGGATTGTTTATTATTTTTTCAGCACATTAGATTATGACTAGCATTCAATTTTGAAATGTTGTATTGGATTTTGAGTTGTATATGATGTGGCTTGTTTTTATATATAGTTGGGTCCTACACCACACACATATATTGTTGGTTATGATTTTATTTAGATGATTTTAGATTTGTATGTGCGTTGTCACAATGATGATGTTTGTTTTGTGTACTTTAGTTCATGTTTCAACAATTCATTGGATTATAGTATGTATTCTCATTTGTTCCATTTAAAATTGCTATTATGATAAATTGTAAATGTTTTAGATATACTTACTCATTAAAATGAAGTTGATTTAGTTAATTTTTCATGTAATATTTATTTTCTAATAAATGTTGTACTTAAGGCCCATTGGGGCCTTACATGTAGTCTAATATGGTACTTGAGAACAAGATTTGAATCATTTCCCTTCATGAGTAAATGAGACACCATGATGTCGAACACGACCATTTAATCATTGGGTTAATCATGGTACTATTATAGTTGTTTCCTATTTATGTATTAATATTTTTTTTGTGTTATAGAGGGTGTTGACACAGCGGCTATCGACAAGGGTTCACTTCGCACTGTCGTCAAAAAACCCAACCAAACACCCTTAATCACCAGCCCATAAAGGTTTTACCCTTCCCAGCAACACCTACGAAGCGAGTGAAGTCTCACCCGAGATGATTAACGGGGCTGCAGGAACCAAATTCCGTAGTGGGGAAGGACATGCAACCACTTCAAATCTACCACACTAGAAACCAAATATTTAGATTCTCATACATTGATACATTCATCATTCACATATTCACCATTTGCAGATTCAATATGTAATGGACATTCGCATCAACATGGTTAAACCAATCATTCGAATTAACAACAATTACCAAACCACAGAGTCTTAAACATTTCAAAACCACTTGCATTCATCATTTAATAGAAACAAAGACAAAAGATATAACCATAATCAAACATCTTCATGCATTCATCAAAACCTGCGGCATAACCTTCGTAGAAACAGTCAAAACATCTTATCGCGGATACAAAAAAGTTCAAAATAGTTTATTCTCCAATTCAACTATGATGTCCTTAGGATTACAATCATACTCCTATTTATATGAAACTAAATGGTTACAAAATGGTCCACATGACCTTTTCTAACAACCTAAACTAATCTTGTGCTTCCTCGTTCTCTGCGAATGACCCTTTCTTCTGCGGATGGTCCTTCTTCGCAGCTGTCGGCTTCCGCACTTCATGCAGACTAATCCCATGCCAACAGGCCCCCAACACAAACTTATGGCTCTCCCTCGAGCCACCCCATCTAGACACCTCTGGTGCGTTCACCTGCTTCACTGTGCTAAAATTATGAAGATGTTCTTGCCATCTGGAGTTCGTTGTCATGTACTTCTCGAATGCATACTCGAACATCTGGTTCCCTGTCATGTACTTCTTGAATGCATCCTCGAACCTCTGGTTCGCTATCATGTACTTATCAAACACATCCTCTAGCCTCTCGAAACCTTCGTCATCTATCCCTTCTGCGCTTGCTAGTGCGCTTCATGCTTGTGTTAGGCTGGGGAAAATTTCATCGACGTCATCAAATTGTGAAACAGGCCAGCTGCTCTAGCACATCTGTTTCGCACATTTGATCGTCCGCTGTTAGGGTGAGCGGGCCTCCTCCCCTGGTGTTCTGGTGGTCGTAGGGACCACGGTTCTTCTAAATACTACCACACTCTTAGACATCTCAGGTGAGACCTCATATCTGTTCCTCCCAATTTTCTGCACCACTTCCTTCGCTGGTTGTTAATGCACACTTGTTTTTCTTTCCCTTAGTGCACCTAGAGTGCTTCTGCTCGAAATGAAATTCACCATTGAAACTATCTCACTTCCCTTTTCCACAGCTTCCTTGGGATTTCTCACTCAACTTACCAACTCTCTGCATCTGAATGACTAACTCTCATCATGGAGCTTACCGAGTCTCCTCTTCCGATCTATGAGTCTATATTTATGCTTGCTCCTCATGTCCTTGACGCCTGATTCTTGAATCATTTGCGAAATATTTCCCATAGCCATCCGATTTTTCCCTCAAGTGTGTCATCATACTCCTTAATCATCTTCCGGTGATGGTGATCCGCAGTAATCATGCTCGGATTTGACTCCTACGTGCGAAGCACCGATGAGCAACCCAGCTGGCCATACTTTCCACTTTTTGTCATAATTGCTTTTTTTTTTTTGCTTCTGGTTCACAGCTGCTATGCGCCTGATCACGGCGATAGGGTTTCAACCGATTCCCATTTACCAACTTAGGAAACAATACCCCATCTAAACTTTGTAGCTACATTGCACCTCCGTCGATGACAAAATTTATGATGTAGGGACCTAAGCAATGAATTTGTAACTTACCTGGGTGCTTTGCAAACTTGTTGTCATATAACAGAACCATGTCTCCGCACTGAAAGTGCTTTGGTTTAACATGGTGATCGTGCCAAGACTTTTGTCGATCATTTTCTACCTTCTGATGAAATCCTATGATGAACCGATCCTCATCGAGTTGTACCAGTGGTTCCAACTGTTCCTTCAATGCCCCGTCGTTGCTCATTCCTATGGCTGTTGCGATGCGCAGACTTGGGACAATATACTCCATCGGCATTACGTCTTCCTTCCCATAGACAAGCTTAAATGGTGTTTGGCTAGTCAATCATTTTCAAGTTGTGCTATATGCCCAAAGTATCATTGGAATCTTCAAATCCCAATCGTCGCGATTTGTGTTGCATACCTTCGTGAGTGCATGCTCCAAAATTTTGTTAAATGACTCAACTGTCCCGTTATCTTGTGGATGATATGGGGTACTCTTCCTGTGTTGAATTTGAAACTCCTCTGTCATCGCTGTGATCATCTGATTAACAAAATGAATCCCTTGGTCACTCATTAGTATCTTTGGGCACCCAAACCTGGTGACCACATTGTCAAAGACAAATCTTGCTGCAGTCGGAGCTGAGCAATATTTCACCGGTGCAGCTTCTGCCCATCGCGTCAAATAGTCTGTCACAGTGATTATGTAGCGCGACCCGGTTCTTTTTACTGGTGGGTTGATGGGTCCCACGAAGTCAACTGCCCACTTGTCGAAATCCTACAGTGTCAATTGAGGTACTAGTGGCATTTCATCCCTTTGTGATGGATTCCCTATCCGTTAACATACGTCGCATCTTTTGGCGTAGTATACAACATCTCCATTGATCATCGGCCACCATAGTCCTGCTCGAAGGATCTTCCTAGCAATGGCATTTCCTCCGTAGTGTCCTCCATCAATCCCATCACAAGATTCCGATAAAATCCTTTCCTACTCATGCGGAAGGATGTATCGTCAGAGTATCTCATCCTGTCCCATCTTGTATAGTTTCCCTGCAATCAGTTTAAAATATGCGGCTCTGACGACTAGCTGCTTCTTCTGGTTGGTAGTGAATCCTTTTAGAGTTTCCCCTATCGCTAAAAATTGAATGATTTGCTCGTAATGGTCATCAACCATTATGACCCTGAACAACTAAGCATCCAACAATCCTTCGTCAATGATACTTGGCTCTTGCCCGGACTCTATCCGTGACAGGTGATCTGGTCCTGCATTCAATCGTCCTGGCTTCACGATTATCTCAAAATCAAATTCCTGGAAGAGTAACATCCATTGACAGATCTTCCCCCCCAACACAGGCTTGTTCACCAGGTATTTTAGTGTTGAAATATCGATGAACATTTTAAAATGTCCCCCTAAGAGATAGTGTCGAAACTTCTGTAAGGCGTAGACCATCGCCAACCCTTCCCTTTCTGTGGTCGTGTAATTCTTCTCCACAGTAGACAGCTTTCTACTTTCGAATGCTATTGAGTGGTCTATTATGCCCACTCCTAGTTGGGCCAAGATGACTCCTAATGCGACTAGTGACGCATCAACATGAACGTGGAACTCCTTCGTCCAATATGGAAATGCGAGTATGGGTGCTGCAACCATCTTTGCTTTTAATATATCCAGACTCTTCTGGCACTCTTCATTCCATTCAAATTTGGCGTCTTTATTCAACAAATTCTCCATTGGTGCCGTGATTGCTGCATACCCTCTGATAAACTTCCTGTAGCATCTTGTGTGTCCCAATGTATCTCTCAATTGATTGACTGTTTTCGGTGGTGGTAGGTCGACAATAATTGTGATCTTTGCAGGATCGACCAACATTCCTTCCCTGCAAACTATGTACCCTAGTAAAATCCCAAACGGAGCGCAAAAAATGCAATTCTTTAGGTTCAGCGAAATCTGGTGCTGTCAACATATTTCTAGCATCAACTGCAGATTCGCGATGTGATCCTTGACCAACCTATACACTGTACAGTCATCCATGTATACTGTTAGAAATTTATGGATGTAATCTTTGAATGCCGCAACTACTAGTCTTGAGAAAATCACTGGTGCATTCTTCATACCAAATGGCATCACCGTGTATTGAAAACATCCCCATTCGGTGACGAATGTTGTTTTGTGCCGATCCTCCTTTGCAATCTTTATCTAGTGGTAGCCGGAAAATCCATATGTGAAGGAGTATATTTCCTGACCACCTACTCCTTCTAACACTTCATCCGCAAATGGTGTAGGGAATGGATTGTGTAGGCATGCGTCGTTCAACTTTCTTAAATCAACACAGATCCTGACTTCGCCAGTTTTCTTATCCTGGACCACCATCGAGCTGATCCACTCTGATTCTTCGATTGGTTCTTTGATGACTGCTTCCAGCATTCTTTCAATCTCATCCTTCACCCTCTCCTTGTACCTTGTATTCAACCGGTCGGACTGCTGCTTGAATGGATTCGCATCGGGTTTTAGGGGGATTTTCATTTTGCCTAAGTCCCCGGAAATTCCTTTCATCTCCGAGAATTTCATTGGGAACAAATCCTGAAACTCATGCAACAGATCAGTCATCTTTGCGATATTCGAGTCATCCCAATAATCTCCAATACTTGTGAACTTCGAATTCTCCTCCGACCCAATGTTCACTTTCTTGATTTTCAATGGTTGCTTAAACTTGTCGGAAGGTATTTCTGGTGCCTCGAAACTGTGACTTCCTTATGAATCTGGTACATACGTATCCCTTGGATCATCCTCATCGTTCGGTTCTCCTGTGATATTGTAGCATTCCATTAACATTTTCGGTGTCGCAGTCCACCGAATTTCCAGTGGTTGCTCTGTCAGGACTGCTTCAAATACCTTCTCTCAAATCACCTGTAATGTACTATGGATGAAGGGGTTGTCGTCGGAGAAACTGAACGTTTGGATAAAGCCAACTGTTAGTTGTTCCTAAGAGATTGTTCTACGTCGCAGTTCTGCTGCGATATACCAACTTCACGGTACTTCATCCAGTGTGTGAATAAACGCATGGACCCATTCCTGTTTCACTTGCGGTCCCCATTTGCTTTCACATTCATCCAAATTCTCCTTCAGATATCCTCTGCCATCAAACTTCTTTCTGCCATATCCTTCTGCATCGCCGAACCTAATCATCATTAGGTGTCGACATAGTGGCCAGGTAGTTATGGTGGACTTGTGCACTGCCCACCATCGCATTGGTGTAGCCTTCAGGGATTCTTCCAAGGCCAAGAGTCGTTGTGGTTCTGCCACTTTTTCTTCAAATTTAGTGAGAAATGTAGCCAAATTGGGAAATCCCTCATATGTTGGTATCTCTCATTCTTCTGTTGCTACCCTTCGCAGCGACTGAGTGATTCTTGCACACGTCCTAAATGACACTTCGTGAGGTCGGTTATGCCAATTTTCAAGTGCTTCCTCTGAATCTGATGACGCCGAACTGCTACTGCGCCATCCTAACTCTCCATCTGCAGTAGGGTTGATGTAATCTTCAAAAATTTTGTAGAGATTATCCCATCCCTCAGTGAACTCATCCCTTGTTGGTTCAACATACCTCTTCCCTTCCGCGGTATCAAGAGGTCCAACAACACTTATCTCGTGGTTCTCGAACGACATAGTTCTCTTCTTAAAGTTGATAATAGCCTGGTTTTCCATTGCCCAGTCTATTCCTAGTAGCACTTGGTAGGGGATTGTATTGTCCACAATTTCGATCACATCAAAATTTGCGTATGTCTTGAGGCCCTCAATCTCAACAGGGACCTGGCATAGTCGACTGATTGGGGTGACATTACTTTCATTTTCTAGGCGCAGTTGCACTGGGGACCAAGCCAACTGTGGTTTCCCCATCGTTTCCCATGTCTGTTTGGTCAGGATGTTCACGTCCGACCCCAAGTCAATATAATGGAGTCGACGTCGAACGCTCTGACTTGCGCAGACATCCGCATCTCTCATCCTGTTTTTCTCTTATGTATGCAATTGACCGTCTGATCATGTTGTGCACCCTCCTGTCGATGCAGCAGGTTGGATATCTCCGCCAATGCGTCCTGATCTTTTTCTAGCTCCAGGAAACTCTCCAGGAAGGTTCGTAAGGTGTTCTCCTTTTTCTGTGAATTCGTTGAGTCGAATATTGGTGGCATGTCATATGTAACTTCTTTCTGTTGAAGAGGTGGTTTCCTCAACTTCCTTATTGCCTCTTGTGCTTTCAAAAAAATGTCCCTTTCTGCTTCTGCATCAAATGTGACTTGTTTCCTTGTTGTTGGTCGAACGCTATCCTGTGACCTGTCAGCCCCTGTCACAACTCCTCCTCGAGTCACTATTCCGATAGTGGCACTTTGACTTGTAACCTCTGCTGAGATATTCTGTACCACTGGAGGATTCTGGTTTTGATTTTGATTTTGTGGAGGTGGGGGAAGGTTCTCAGTTTTCCACTTTGCGATGAGATGAGGACAATCTTTGACCCCATGGTCCACAGCACTGCAATAAGTTCACTGTGGTGCTGGATTCGAGAAATCGCTCTGATAATGCCCCTATTTCCCTCAATTGTAACATATGATGGGTCCTCCTAGACCGGAACCAGCACCTCGATCGCCGCAAAACCCCCCTCTGAATCCTCCTCGCAGTGGCCCGTATGGTGGGTACTGCGGTTGAGCATACCGTGGCTATGGATATTGCAGTTGACCGTATTACGGTTTTTGAAATTCTGGTTGAGGATATGTCGGTTGGACATACTGCGGTTTCTCATACTGCAGTTGTGGATTATATTGAGGCTGCGGTTTACTATATTGTTGTTGTTGTTGTATCAGTGGTTGCTCCTCCCCTTTCATGAATAAAGTGTCTGCAATCCTTTCCTGGAGTAGGTCATAAGCTCTGCAGTCTTTCTCATCATGACCAACCAATCGACAAAACTTGCAATACAAGTTCACTGGTTTCGACACCATCTTTTGCATGTACACACATTCTTCTGGCCGATGTCCTCTAGAGTGACAGATGCGACACCAAGGAAACCCTCCCTAACTGAGGGGATTCGATGCACCTGATTGCAATTATTCTTGGAATTCTGGGAACTCATCCTTGTGATGTCCTTCTGTCCTACACATAGTGCACCATAAGTATTCGCGGGCCTCCTTTCCTTTCTTCATGTCTTGTAGCTAGATCATCAAGTTTTCCAGCTACGCTTGTATTTGATCCATGCCCAAACCCATTTTTTCGATTGGTGAAGCCTCCAGCTTCATTGTGATCTCCAGTGCTTCTGCCTGAGTCGCTACCTTTTGTTGCATCAATCGCCCACGAATGTGCAGCACCAACCCAATGATAAACCATTCTTTATGCTGCATATTGTTCATCCCAAAACTTACTTTCGCCATTAGTGTTTGTATTGCTGGTCAAAGTCCCATACTGACTCATTGGGAAACTGTTTGATTTCTTTGAGTTGAGTAATGTACTGCTGCTCAGATTTTGGTTTTCTGAATTCATTGATCATCCCCACTTTGATCTCTATAAATGTTTTACTTGGATTTCCTGTCGGTATCTTAGTAAAATTCATATACCAGTCTAGTGCACAGCCCCTGAGGGTCGTCGTTGTTTGTCCCTTTTTTATGTATTCATCCTGGACCTGCTTCACGGTCCATACTGCTTCGAACAAAAACCAGTATTTTTCAGGATCCTCTGTCTCGTTACCTTGGAAGGTTGACATCTTCGCTTCGTCACCCACCATTCTTGTACTTCTACTATTATTATTTACTGATGCGCTACTCTTACTACTGTTCAATCACATAGGATAGCTCTACGAATAAATTGTATTTATTCTTATCAAATTCTAAGTAGTGCGCGGATTTGAAGGTACGTTGTAGCTTAGGGTCCATCCTGTTAGGATATTCCTATACTCCATCCTAGTCCTACTAGTTTTTCAGTCATTTTCATTTTCAGTCTTTTAGGGTTTGCATGCACTTGTAGGGTTTGCATGCATTCTAGGGTTTGCATGCATCCCAGTCATCAGTCCCAATACCAAGCCTTCAGTTAGCTAGCCTCGGGAGCTTATTGCCACTCAAATTGAGCCCTCCTAGACAGTGATGCGCCCACTTCTCACCCACCACTTGAGAAGGGTTTCCTTTTCTCACCTACCACTCTTGTTGTACTTTAGTTAGTGATTTATCATCAGTTCTTTCCTTGATTTAAGGGTAGACTGACTCTCAACTGACTGTATCACTCCAATGGACCTCCGATGAGACCTGAATTCCCCTTCTGACTCCAGATAGCTCCTCATGCGCCCTCCAATGAGCCTCCTTCATTCAGTTAGTGCCTCCATGTGCTAGTTACACCTACTACACTCAGTTAGACTCAGTTTGACTGATGGTTGACAGTTACTTGTGCATTGATGACTCCTCCGATGATGAGATAGACTTCTAGTTGTGCTTGATGACACTCCACTGATTATGGATCTATCCATGAAGGCTAATTCAAATTACACCTAATGTATTTGAATCCTCAGCATTGTATATTTACTATTTCATTATTCAGATGAATGTAAGATGTGTAATTATTCTGCCTCTATCTGAGTTCCATTGGATCTATGTTCTGCTGCACTATACTTCTTCTATTTTCCTAAATTCTTTCATTGTGAGGTTTACATCATCTCTTTTGGATCCACTGTAAGGATTTCTACATGGTATCAGAGCCATTTGAGAGTATATTCTACCTCCATTCTTGATATTTTTTTGCAGGTAATTCGAAGTTCCTGCAGTTGCAACAACAGTAGCAACAGTTTCATCCTCCATTCGCTCCATCAGTTAATATGAGCAATTCGAATGATCCTCTCTCTCCTAGAATTCTCACCCCTTTCAATTACTTTGATTGAAAGGCTGACATGGAAGTGTTATTGAGAAATAAATCTCTATACATACTAACAATGGGGAAAGAAGCCTAACCACATGCAACTGTGGAGAAAGCCAAATATATAAATCAATTAGATTCAGCTTTTGGTTACATGTGCATTTATATTTCTAGAGATCTACCATTTCATCTTGAAGGCTTGAAGACCCCAAAAGAGGTATGGAAGAAATTGGAGGGTCTCTTTGGCAAACAAGATGAACTAAGAGGCCATGCTCTTGAAAATGAATTGATTTCCCTACAACCAAGTGATTTTGAGAGCATTCAACAATTCTTCTCGAAATTTAAATACTTGGTTATGCAATGCAAGCAGTGTGGCACTGAGAAAAAGGATGAGCAATTGGTGCTCTCCATTCTGAGTAAGCTAGGATATCCATTTTTTGTCTTTGTATCTACCTCCCACTCTGGGTGAATGTCAATCCCTGGATGGAAGATTCCTACCTTAGAAGTCTTTACTGCAACCCTCATTCAAGAAGAGGACAAATTGATTCAAATGGGTGCCATCAAGGCCTCCAAAGATCTATCTCTTCTAGTTGGATAAGCCAGTAGGGCAAATGTGAAAGGGAGGCAAAAAGACAAGGATAAGAAGTCATCTAAATCCAAGTTGAATGATAAGTCAAGTCCATCAAAAGGAGCCTCCAGCTCCAAGAAGGACAAACATAAGAGATCTGAATGCCCCTAGTGCAAGAGAGGATATCATCCTGAGAAAGCTTGCATGCACAAGAAAATAGACCTACTAACCAAGCTTCTTGAACAGAACAAAATTGCTATTCCAAAATATGCAAAGATGTATGATTTTGGAAGTGGATCTGATGGTCATGAGGATTTCCATGCATTGATGGCTGATTTTTCACAATCAAAGGCCCTCCTCATAGATTCTGGAGCCTCCAACCACATGGTTGCCTCTGAAGAATCATTTTCCTCTTTAGATCTCAAAGACGGGCCTACTATTCACATGGGAGACAACTCTCAGATCTCTGCCAAAGGATTGGGTACAGTACATATGGAACATGGCAAGTTCAAGAATGTTCTATCCGTTCCCTCCTTGACAACAAATTTGTTGTCTGTATATCAGATGACTCACACCGGATCACCTAAGAAGGTGACTTTTGATTCCCACACAGTTGAGATTATAGAGATCTCTACTGGGAAGACTATAGCGAAAGGGTTTGCAAATCATGCCTCCAAGGCATATGAGTTCTCTCATTTTTTGCCATTCTCTCTTCTTACTCCTTCGGAATTTGATGAAGATTCAAGTGACTCTTCGTCTAATGAAGATGAAGAAGACGATCTTGATGTTGAGACCAAAGTTCAAGAACATTCAGATCCAGAACCAACACATGTTCTCAATCCAGGGACAAGGCCAACATGGGCTCACACAGTCCTTGCAGCTACTGAGAACACAGTTGAGGATTCATCTGTTCACAGAACTACCAGACTTCAACATCATGCCAACCTTGCATTATGCCATCTACCTCTCAATGAGAGATGTAGCATGATGATGGGGTTCTCTCTTCCATCCCTTGGGAACACTGCTCATGTTCCATTCGCTCCAATTGCAAAAAGAATTTCTGAGAGACTTGCTTCATCCAATACATCCTCTACACAGTGGAAGGAAAATCAGAAGACCAGATCCAGATCTAGCACCTATTTTGGCACCCTACAAGGGATCAACTTGCCAATTTTTTTGCATAATTTTTCACTGATGAAAGCTTCTTTCTTTTCTGCTTAGTATGATGGTTCTTTGAGTTATTTACTGTTCTTTTGAGGGGGGGTATTTTTCCCATGAGGTTTTCCCCATTTCCTCGGTTTATGGACAGTTCTTTATTTTTATCATTTATTTGATTGTATGGGTGACCTTTGGTCCTAGTTACCAAGGCCCATGATGGATTAAGGGGGGGTGTTAGGATATTCCTATACTCCATCCTAGTCCTACTAGCTTTTCAGTCATTTTCATTTTTAGTCTTTTAGGGTTTGCATGCATTTTCCATGCATCCCATTCATCAGTCCCAACACCTAGCCCTCAGTTAGATAGCCTCGGGCACTTATTTCCACTCAGATTGAGCCCTCCTAGACAGTGATGCGCCCACTTCTCACCCACAACTTGAGAAGGGCACATTTTCTCACCTACCACTCCTGTTGTACTTCAGTTAGTGAGTTATCAGTAGTTCTTTCCTTGATTTAAGGGTAGACTGACTATCAACTGACTGTATCACTCCGATGGACCTCCGATGAGACCTGACTGCCCCTTCTGACTCCAGATAGCTCCTCATGCGCCCTCTCTTGAGCCCAGAATTGGCCCTTTTTAGTCATCATTATTCATCTTTCCTGCCCCTGTCCTATACCATTTATCATGGCAATTAGACCTATTGTCCTTACCTTATTCCCCAAATTACCAAGGTATGGCTGATCATTGTTTTATTTTATTAATGCTTATGATTGTGATAATTAAAGTTGTGCATCTCTCAAATTGTGCTAACATGTTGCGATTTATGAAGGTAGTTGAGACAAATGGATTGCAGGAAGATCGGGGCTGAACAAGTCATTAAGAAAGGGTTGTTCGTTGCTTGTAGAAGGATCCTTGGGGCTCGAATCATCAATCAAAGCACAGCCATGACAGGGTAGCTGTAACAGAATTCGCTATCTTAAGTATGTTGCTGCTCGAGTCTAGCTGTGAGCTGGAAGGACCGCCACTCTTGGGTCAATTAATAACTCTCTCATATTTGGATGTTTCTGTTCTGCCACGCATTGTAACAGCTAGATTATTTAGGGCGCCTGAAGATCAGAGATCTTCATGGCTACCCAATTATAGGATTAGATGTTACGGTTTGTATGTATAAATATGGGGAGTTTCCTCGACCCAGGGGTTGAACAGCAAGCAATTAATTCATTTGTATTAGCAGCCAAGCAAAACTGTGTACTCATTCTTCTGTTAATATAAGGGGTTACTTCTGAGCTAAAGAGTGTGTTGTTCAACCAGCGTCTCTGTGTGAAGACTGGGCCCATCTTCCACAGAGATTGCTGAGTTAAAATAGGATTTTATCTTTCTTGTTGTGTGATGCTTTGTTCTTTCCTTTGTACGCAGCAGCAATATTTATTGTGTGGATTTTTCAGTAAAAGATTATATTTCTGTGAGATTGGAGAATGGTGTAGAATAACAGTCGACTGAGTAAGGTTTGCTTTATGCATTTCAATTGCTGTTATACGCAGCCGTGTTCATCCTACAGCTAAGTTGTAATCCCATGAGTCTTTACAATTTATCTTTCCTGTTGTGTGTTGCTTGATTTCCATTCTGTAATTCAATTTCCTAGAACAGTTGACTCAATCTTTTGCAATTGGATTTCTAGATTAATGTTCAGTTTATGTTTTATGATTTCCAGATTGATTAGATCAGACAAGTGATTGTTCTAGAATACGAATGAGAGTTCTTTTCTGCAATTGTTGATTAGATTTGATACCATTTCTTATTTGATGCATGATAGAGAAGAATTGAAGTACAGTAGTTAGAAGGCAATTGGGATTGCATAGGTTCTTGGGATAAACATGGATGATAGAAGATAAAAGTATTCACTTCTAATGGTTTGGTGTTTAAGCATATATTGTGCACTTATCCTTTGAGATAAAAAGACTTTCTCGGGTTGACAATAAATTTCATATGCTCTGTGTGTTTGATAACAATTTATCTGCATATAGAGTGCTTGACATTTTGGCGCCGTTGCCGGGGAAGGATAAAAATTAAACACTAGTCATTAGTTGCATCTGATAATTGCTTTTAGACAGTCTTTTGTTTATTTTTGAAATGATCTGCTTCGCATGAATACGAGGAGGGTAAAACCCGATCACCTCCCAACCCCCAAAACCCCACAAAATACTAACAGTGCAGGTGGTTCGGGTCGTGGTCGAGGTCCACCGTTGGGTAGAAGAACATTTATCGACGACCTTGTTGACAGAACTAATTCAGCTGTCAGGACTCGTCAACAGGAGACTCCTATCAGAAGAGGCCCTGCTGATCCTGGAGCGCCAGCATCAGGATCCATGGTGGAAGATACAGGAGCAGCCGTGATTCCTGCATATACCCCTGCTAAAGAAGGAACAGTTGATTCAACTGTTACAATTGAAGAATACGCAGCTGTTACAATTGAAGAATATGCAGCTGTTACAACTGAAGAATACGCAGCTGCTACACCTGAAGAATATGCAGCTGTTACAATTGAGGTAAGGAACGCAGGAACGAACGAAGAAGAGGAGACAGAAGAAAAGATGAATAACAGACATGAGGACGAAGAGGAAGAAGCAGTGGTACAATACCATCATGAAAATAATTCCCTGCCAGAAGAAACTATGGCTACATTACAATTTCCAATACAGCAGCTAGAAGGGACAGCTCCTATGAAAAACATCTCACCATCGGTGTTGCCTCGCTTCCATGGCAGGGCAGCAAAAGATCCAGACGAATTCCTTTTTGAATTCGATATCCTCTGTCGCAGCTATGATTATGTCACAGATGCCCAAAAGATGAAGCTTTTTCCTGCCACCCTGAAGGACAATGCATTACGATGGTTCATGAGCCTTGGGGGAGGAACTGTTGCTAATTGGAATAAGATGAAGCAAGTGTTCCTGGAAAAATATCAAGAATATTGCAACACCAGGGACAAAAGAGAGGAATTATTCAAGATGGTGCAGAAAGAGGATGAAAGTCTATAGGATTTTGTAGAAAGACTGCTGTACAATGTGCAAAGAGCCGGGCAGACGAACATGGGGCTGGATGTGCTCAAGATAATCTTGCTTCGAGGGATCAGGGATGATTGTTTAGACATGTTAAATATGTTAGGAAAAGGAGATATCTCCAAAGAACCTTTTGAGACAATTGTGGAATTATGTAAGAGATACTCCAGGGGATCTTCCAGGCATAATAAGCGGGACAAACGAGATAAGCTGGAACGTGATGTCTTCGACAGAACTCAGAAGTCATCCAATGGGGGAGCTACACGTGCAGAGATAGGCAATCTTCTTGAAAATTTTAAAACAGAAATGATGAGATCTATCTCTTCGGAGATTGATGTCCTGAAGGCCAAGCAAAGACAGGCAGTGGAGGATCTCACACTAGGTGTGTTCTGTCCCCGATGTAGAAAGACTCATCCACTGAAAGAATTCCCTCTTGACAAAATACAAGTATGTCAGCTGTGCGAGCTGAACCATGATATGAAAGAATGTCCCACACTTCCCCAAGTGAAGGCTGTTCTGCAGGCATCAACTCCAGAAGTGGAACCAGCCTATTTCATTGCACAGAAGAAACCCTGGCAGCCTCGAAATCAAGGTATGTCTCCAGAATCATTTCCATTTTTGAATAATTTGAACAATTGGAATAATAACATGCAAAATGTGAATACACAATTCCCTTCAAATTATGCTCAGTGGAATTCTCCTCAACCTGCGATGCAAAGTTATAACTCATGGAATCCTTGGACACAGCCACCACATCAACCTATGTCATGGTCTCCTGGATGGAGAAACTTCCATCCTGGGAACCAGTTTCCTCAACCACCTCCACCTCAACATTTACCATATTCTCCTCCATATCCTCAATTTCCTCAATATCCTCAATACCCACCTCAGCAGTCGCAGCTATAGCTGCAGAATAATCCTGTTCCTAATATACCAATACGGCCTCAGCTTCCTGCCCAACCTAATCCTAACCCAAATAATAAAACAGTCCATCAATTGGAAGCTCTCAATATGCCGGCCTACTCTCTCTCCCCTGTACCTTGTAATGATATTCGCCTACGGTCTGGGAAGATAATAGAACGTGTAATTTCAGAAGATATTCCACCTTCTGTGCATGACAAAGGAGAGAGTTCCCAGCATCCATTTGATCCAGTTCCTATCACTGAAGGTGCTGAGCATCCCTCAGATGGGACGGCTGAAACATTAAACAAGAAATCAGATAATACGCAGCCTACCCAGCTGGTAAGGCAACCACCATACCCTAAGAGACTAATGCTGCCAAAAATAGGGGGGCAACCTCAGTTCAATCTCCTAGGAGAGTTGAAGAATATTTATGTTAAGATCCCCCTTTTGCAAGCTCTTCAAGATGTACCTATTTATGCTAGAACTGTTCGGGACCTGTGCACTAAAATACCAGGAAGGAAGCCCAAAGATCCTCCCACTGTTCATGTCATAGGGAATTTATCTGCTTTAATGACAGGAAAAACCCCTGTGACCAAGTATGACGACCCTGGCAATCCTACTGTCACTGTACACATAGGACAGACGCAGATACCCAACGTGCTAGTAGATTTAGGAGCAGCGATCAATGTTATAACAATTGAGACTATAAAGAAGCTTGGATTCACCAATATTAGACCGACCCCTACCATTTTAGAATTGGCAGACAGATCCACCATCAGACCCGAAGGGATTTTGGACGATCTTGTCATCTCAGTAGACTCATGGGAATACCCTGCCGACTTTCTGGTATTACAACCAAAATCACAGCTGGGGGGGCACCCATTGATCCTGGTGAGGCCTTGGTTGGCCACACCTGATGCTTGCATCAGCTGTCGATCGGGGTCCATGACTATATCTGATGGTATGGAAACCAAAAACCTCACCCTGTATCCTCCAGCACGGCCGAGTCTAGAAACTGAAACTTCCCTTTGGATAGAACAGGAAGAGGAGAAGGATGTTCAACCATTATTAACAATAGGGAAGGCCCTAACTTTCAATAACGAAACAGAAGACGATGCCATTAGTAATTTCATTAGCGAACCTGCTTCAGTGGATAAAGAAGTTTATCAACTCCTGAACATTACCCTTGGTAAGGAAGAACAAGAACAGCTTACGGAGGAAGCACTAGTCGATGACGCAAACATAATCCCAGTTTTGAAAAACTCGAGAAGCATTCCTATTGAGGTAGAGCCTGGAAGAACTTTGAACATAAACCCTGGTCTCTCCTCAGAAGAACAGATGCGCCTAACCAATCTCTTGAAGGAACATAAGGGGGCATTCGCTTGGGAGTATACAGACATGAAGGGTATCCCTTCCAATCTGTGCACTCATCATATTTATATTAAAAACAACTCCCGCCCTGTATGTCAACCCCAACGACGCATGAACCCCAATCTGAGGGATATAGTGAAGGGGGAAATCCAGAAACTTTTGGAAGCAGGATTTATCTATCCTATTTCAGATAGTGAGTGGGTTTCCCCACTTGTAATTGTGCCCAAGAAAAATGGTAAATGGAGAGTCTGTGTTGATTATAGGGATTTTAACAAAGCTACACAAAAGGATCATTTTCCTCTGCCCTTTATTGACCAAGTACTTGATACCCTATCAAGGAAGAAGTTCTTCTCCTTCTTGGATGGGTTCAGTGGGTACAATCAAATTCAGATTGCTCCGGAGGATTAGGATAAGACCACCTTCACTTGCCCCTGGGGAACATTTTCCTACAGGGTGCTTCCCTTTGGCTTGTGCAATGCACCTGCAACGTTCCAAAGAGTTGTAATTGGCATATTTTCTGAATTGGTTAATGATAGTATGGAAGTCTTTATGGATGATTTTACTCCTTATGGCAAGGATTTTGAGGAAGCACTGGAAAATTTAAAGAAAGTTTTAATTCGCTGTGAACAGGCTCGCCTCTCAGTAAGCACTGAAAAATGCCATATGATGATGAGTGAGGGGGTGGTATTAGGACATTTCATCTCTACAGATGGCATTCAAGTGGATCCTTCAAAAATTAAGGTGATAAAAAATATACCAACTCCTTCAACTCAGAGAGAGGTGCGAAGTTTTCTGGGACATGCTGGATATTACAGGAGATTTATAGAAAACTTCTCCAAACTTGCTTCTCCTTTGTTTTCATTGTTAATGAAGGACGCACAGTTTTTGTGGAGTACAGCATGCCAGATAGCATTTGATAAGCTTAAAGAGAAGCTGTCCACAACCCCTATTCTAAGGGGACCTAATTGGACCATACCTTTCCACATTTCTGCAGATGCTTCTGATACTGCCATTGGAGCAGTACTAGGACAGCAGGATGGTCAAGTACCTTATGCTATCTATTATGTTAGTAAAAACTTAGCCCCTGCTGAACTAAATTATATTGTCATTGAAAAAGAATTCCTAGCTATTGTTTATTCTATTAATAAGTTTCGACATTACATTACTAGGTATCCTACATTTGTGCACACTGACCACTCTGCCATTAAGTATTTGATGAATAAACCTGTCACCAATGCCAGAGTAACCAGGTGGCTATTATTATTATAGGAATTTGATATTACCATTATAGATAAACCTGGAAAAGAAAATGTTGTTGCTGAGTTTTTATCACGATTTATTAACAGTGATGACAATTCGCCTGTTGAGGATTCTTTCCCAGATGAACATCTATTTGCACTCTCAGCTCATTCGCCCTAGTATGCAGACGTTGCTAATTATTTGGTTGCAGGAAAGCTTCCGCCACATATGTCTAAATGAGAGAAAAGAAAAATTATCCAGCAAAGTGCCAGGTATTGTTGGCTCAATGGTCATCTCTTTTACACAGGACCCGATCTTGAGATTAGGAGATGTGTAAGGGAAGATGAGATCTTTCATATACTGAAGGCCTGTCATGATGAACCTTGTGGAGGACACTTTGCAGACAGAAGAACAGGGCATAAAGCGCTGCGGATGGGCTACTATTGTCCGACACTGTTCAGGGACGCTAAAAGATATGTTCAGTCCTGTGACAGCTGCCAAAGGATGGGCCAACCTAATAAGACAGATCAGATGCCTTTACAGCCCCAAGTGGTACTAGAACCGTTTGATAGATGGGCATTGGACTTTGTTGGCCCTATCAACCCTCCTTCCAAACAAAAGGTTTACATTCTGGTGTGTACAGATTACATGACCAAGTGGGTAGAAGCTGTAGCTTTGGCTAAGGCTAATGACCAGGCGGTGATTGATTTTCTGTACAGTGAAATTTTTACCCGCTTTGGGGTACCAAAGGAAGTAGTTACCGATGGGGGACCGCAATTCATCTCACACCAATTTGAATCCTTGCTCCGGAAGTATCATGTGCAGCATAGGATAGCTTCACCTTATCATCCCCAGGCCAATGGTCAGGTGGAAATTACTAATAAAGTTATTGAAGCAATCCTTACTAAAACAGTTAAAAGCCATCGAAGGGATTGGGCTAACAGGCTTCCAGAAGCACTGTGGGCATATCGCACAACTTGGCGCAACACCACAGGGTTTTCTCCCTATGATCTGGTGTATGGAAAGAGTGCCATCTTTCCAATTGAATTTGAGATCAAGACCCTGAAAACAGCCACCGAAATGAATCTGGATGTAACAGAAGCCCAGAAGAGAAGATTGAATCAATTAAATGAACTGGATGAGAAACGGTTAGCTGCAGTAGACCAGACTGTGCTGCTTCAGCAACAGAGATCTAACTTGCATGACCAATTCATCAAAAAGAAAATCTTTCGTGAAGGAGACTGGGCACTATTATACGACTCCAGATTCAAGAAGGATTTTAAAGGAAAATTACGCACAAGATGGCTGGGTCCATATTTGGTCGACAGGGTATTTGACAACGGCACTGTTCGCCTGGTGACCATTGATGAAAACCGTATACCATTACTTGCTAACGGCCATAGACTGCGACTGTATCGTAAGCCCATTTTGAAAGATGCATTCATTTCACAAATTGCTGCCGATCCAGACTATCAATTGGCACTAGAGCAGGAACTTTTCTCTGCCTTTGCCAAACCTTTAACTGAAAATCATATTTGCTGTACATAAATAATTTCCTGCTGTAGCGTATAACTGTTGTTTTTTTTTTTTTTTTCCTCTTTGCATTTGATCTTTTTGTTTGCTGTCATTTTTCAAAAAATTTCAGGGAAGCGCCAGGAGAACGACCAGTTTGGGCCCGTTAGACGAAAATCTCCCTGTGCCATCCTTGCTTAAAAAAAAAAAAAAAAATCCGGCAGCTGCGACATATTTTTCGGCAGCTGCAACATATTTTCCGGCGGCTATATATCTTTTCCGGCAGCTGTATATATTTTTCCGGCAACCACATTATCCTTTTCCCCAGCAGCCATAAAATCCTTTTTCCCGCTTGCCGTCAATCTTTTCCGGCAGCTGCAACATTGGCGGCTGCAACATCGGCGGCTGCAACATCGGCAGCTGCAACCTCATTCCCCGCAGCCGCCACCTCATCTTCCAGCGGCTGCCACCTCATTTACCAGTCACTGCCACATCATTTCCCCGCAGCCATAACCGTTTTCGGCAGCTGCAACATCTTTTTCCGCAGCTGCCACTTCATTTCCCCGCGGCTGCCATCTCATTTCCCAGCGACTGCCACCTCATTTACAACAGCCGTAATATCCCTTTTTCCGTCGGTCGTCAATCCAGCGGCTGCAACATCGGCGGCTGCAACATCGGCAGCTGCAACATTTCGCCGTTATTGTTTTCCGTAGACCTTAAAATCCTTTCTCCCATCAGCTGTAAATCATCCCCGGCAGCCGCGACTTCAATCCAGCGGCTGCAACATCACGTCACAGTGCTGCAACAACTTTTCCCGCCAGCTGTAATCTTTCCCGCCACCGTAAAACTTTTCCGTGACAACTCTAATTTTCCCCAATACGGTAAATTCTTTTTTCGGCTGCCGTGAATTATTTTCCGGTGGCTGCAACTTCTTCCCCAGTGGCTGCAACATATTTTTTTTTGACGACTGCAACATCTTTTTCGTCGACCGTGCTATCATTTTTTTGGCAACTTGCAGTGGTAACTCCTGTGTTAACAGAAGAATTGTTTCAAACATGCTAATCATGGTGCTGATTCACCTCAGTCGTGCCGGCGAACTCATCATTCCGACCCCGAGGAAGCGACGGTTTGTGTTTCACCGGCGGAAGAACTTATTGCCTTATCTGAGTCATCATGATCACACATCCGACTGTGCACGAATTCGGCTCCGTGACGTCACCAACTGCATGCTCCACCATTTTCCGCAGCTTTCCGACGCACAGTTTTATGAGGTATGGCTTTCATTTATCACATGATTAAGCATTGATATCATTTAAACGATATTGGTCGTACCTTCACTCGTACCACCATTATACCTGATTAAACCTTTCCCTTGTACGACGTAAACGCTAATAACTGCCACCTTCCCCAATTTGGCATGAAAATTTCAAACACTGTTCTGTGCTCAACTTTCCAAATTTGGTCATTCTCTCAACGTCTCCGCTCAACGATTCGTGCATCCTCTGTGCTGCAACTTCCATTCTGGGATCCTGTAATCTGTGGAATAGCAGTTTCAGTTTGCAGCCAGGACCATGGGGATTCCAGTTCGCCATGAACCTTTCAATACCCGGGAACTCAGACGGAATCCTCAAGTTCTTGCCATTTTTCAAGCTGCTGGCTGGGTCGAATTCTTTGAGCGATTGGACGGATTCGATCGGGACGCAGCCCTGCAATTTGCCTTGAATCTTACCAAAACTCACTCCACGGTGTGGGGGCTGTGTATAGACGTCTCCGAGGTCATTATATCCGAGGTTACAGCCATCCCGATGGTGGGAAAACCATGGTTTAATCGACGAGTCCCTGCAACGGTTGCACGAGAAGAATTTTTACTTCCAGGGGAGCAAGTTGAAGCATCCAGGAGAGGGATTGCACTGAACTCACTGCCGCGGCCATGGGACCAAGTTGCTGTCTTCCTCAAGAAATACATTACTTGTGAAGGTAGATATCAAACTGTGTATAACTCTGAACTTCCTTTTCTTTCTCATCTCCGCCATGGCATTTTATTGAACATTCCATTTTATTTACTGCACGACTTGCGTCATATGGCGACATTTGTTCAGTCTGCGAAGCACCCACTTTCCTCTCTCACCCACCATGGCCTTATCAAGTTAATTATTGTAAGAACCCTTACCCAACATAATATAACTTGGGAACAATTTATAACCCGACCACAGCAACCTGTTCCCTTGAGGGTCATCCCATTACAGCAATTACAGGTTCCACCACAACAGGAGGACTGGAGTTCCTCCAGTGAAGTTGGGGGGAGGGATGAAATGGGAGAAGAAAAACCAGGGGCACAGGCAGGACCATCCGGGGTGGGTGAAACCACAGAGGAAGAACAACCAGGGGCACAGTCAGATCCATTCGGGGTAGATGAATCCCCAGCACAAGCAGAACCAGTGGGGGATGACACTGCATTTGAAGGAGAGCAAGGGGAATCACAAACAGAGCCATTAGGTGACAATGTAGATGAAACCTTCGTGGAAAACCTAGATAACAGGACAGCTCCGACAACAGAAGGTGAAATTGGAGCAGCATCAAATGCTGCGACAATGGAACCTGAAGATGATGGAGCTAGGGCAATGGAAGAAGACATTGAGCTGGTTACAATTGAGTCTTCACCTAAGTGGGTAGGAGGAGGACCTGTGATTGAAGAAGAACAGCATGAGGGGCAAAGAAATATTCCTTTGACCTCAATTTTGCCTCCCTATATCCCAGCTCCACAGGAGGCAACACCACAAAAGGAAAAATCACAAAAGAAAACGCCACAGAAGAGAAAGAGAGCCACCAATGAATTTGATCTAACAGCACCAATCAGAAGGAAACGAACTCGATCTACCGAGGCAGCTAGGAAAAGATGGGCAACCTCAGAGACACAGGTTGAGCCCCCAATCCTTGCACCAAGACCGATGGATGCTCCACAAAGGCCAGTGGAGGAAGAACCTAGAATTGAAGGACTTCTGTATGAGAATGCAATGCTGAAAGAGGACCTCCAAGTACTTAGAAGGGAGCTGGAAACTTGGAAGGAAACCTGCAGGAAGCAGGGTGAAAGAAAAATGTACACACTGATAGAGGCTGCAGACCAAGTGGAGGAATCAGTTTCTGCTGGAGCTGGAGAAAAGGATGAGCGAATACTCTGCCCCACCTGTGGAGAAATCTTTGAGGAAGCAGGCCATAAAATTCTACTTAGCACTTATTCAGCACAACAGCCTGTGGCCACAGTGGGGAAAGCAGTGGAAAAAGAAGGTGCTGCCACACAAGAACCAGCACTTTTAAACATCCTTGCTGCAGCTGCCACTTCCCATGATGCAAAAATTATGGAACAGATAGGAGAAGAACATGGGATGGAGGACGCTCTGGAGATTAATAAGGAATGTATGGTAACCCCAGAATGTTTCCACGATACAGAGATTATAGAGCAGATGGGAGAAGAACTTGGAATGAAGGATGCGCTGGAGCTTATAAAGGAATATGATGAAACCCCAGAATGCTCCCAGGACACAAAAATTTTAGAAGAGGAGATACAAAGGCAGGACAGTGATAAATTGGAACAGGAAGCTGCAACACAAGAACCATCAAACTTGAATATACTTGTCCAATCGGCCAAACAGATGGGGGAAGAACTTGGGACAGAGGAGATTCTGGATTTTAATGATGAACTCTGGGTTGTAACCCCAGAGGACTCCCATGACACATAACTCATAGGAGAAGAGTTGCAGCAGAAGAAGGATGAAGAGGTAAGCCAGGATGTTGCTACACAAGAACCAACACCCTTGGAAGCTGCAGCAGGAACTCCTGAATTGCAGTTAGAAGATAACCCTGGAGTGGATATCATTCCCGATATACAGTGGAGTGAAGATGAACAGGTACAGACACCATGCTCAGGTGACACCGAAATCTTGGAGGAAGGGTTGCACGATGAAAAGGATATCCTATCTCAGCAGCAGAAGGACAAAGAAGACGCTGCTACACAAGAACCAGTGTCTCCAAAATCAATAAAGGTAGCTGCTGAAGAAGGTTTAAAGGATGTTGTTGTTACACAAGAACCAGCAACTCTCTTGTTAAAACTAGATGCGCTGGAAGACACTGTCCCACAAGAACCAGTGCTTCCACCTCCTAGAGATGTCATTGAGTTGGATTCAGATTGAGGGTTTCCTTTCAACTCCCCCAGGCACAGCATAATGAGACTACAGGAAGATTCCCACTACACCAATTGCATTCCCAGATACTAGCAAGTAGCAGTGGAAGGGAAACAGTGAGGTTGGAAGATACTGGGTTACTCACAGAGGCCTTTCAAAAGATAGATAAGGTGCCTGAGTTTCCTACACTTATTCCTCTCTCCTTGGATAGAGCTCAGTACACGATTCAGATGCAGGTTGTTGCATGAGGACATGCAACAGGGTAGTTGGGGGGAGATGTTGAGCCTAGAATTGGCCCTTTTTAGTCATCATTATTCATCTTTCCTGCCCCTGTCCTATACCATTTATCATGGAAATTAGACCTATTGTCCTTACCTTATTCCCCAAATTACCAAGGTATGGCTGATCATTGTTTTATTTTATTAATGCTTATGATTGTGATAATTAAAGTTGTGCATCTCTCAAATTGTGCTAACATGTTGCGATTTATGAAGGTAGTTGAGACAAATGGATTGCAGGAAGATCGGGGCTGAACAAATCATTAATAAAGGGTTGTTCGTTGCTTGTAGAAGGATCCTTGGGGCTCGAATCATCAATCAAAGCATAGTCGTGACAGGGTAGCTGTAACAGAATTCGCTATCTTAAGTATGTTGCTGCTCGAGTCTAGTTGTGAGCTGGAAGGACCGCCACTCTTGGGTCAATTAATAACTCTCTCATATTTGGATGTTTTTGTTCTGCCACGCATTGTAACAGCTAGATTATTTAGGGCGCCTGAAGATCAGAGATCTTCATGGCTTCCCAATTATAGGATTAGATGTTACGGTTTGTATGTATAAATATGGGGAGTTTCCTCGACCCAGGGGTTGAACAGCAAGCAATTAATTCATTTGTATTAGCAGCCAAGCAAAAATGTGTACTCATTCTTCTGTTAATATAAGGGGTTACTTCTGAGCTAAAGAGTGTGTTGTTCAACCAGCGTCTCTGTGTGAAGACTGGGCCCGTCTTCCACAGAGACTGCTGAGTTAAAATAGGATTTTATCTTTCTTGTTGTGTGATGCTTTGTTCTTTCCTTTGTACGCAGCAGCAATATTTATTGTGTGGATTTTTCAGTAAAAGATTATATTTATGCGAGATTGGCGAATGGTGTAGAATAACAGTCGACTGAGTAAGGTTTTCTTTATGCATTTCAATTGCTGTTATACGCAGCCGTGTTCATCCTACAGCTAAGTTGTAATCCCATGAGTCTTTACAATTTATCTTTCCTGTTGTGTGTTGCTTGATTTCCATTCTGTAATTCAATTTCCTAGAACAGTTGACTCAATCTTTTGCAATTGGATTTCTAGATTAATGTTCAGTTTATGTTTTATGATTTCCAGATTGATTAGATCAGACAAGTGATTGTTCTAGAATACGAATGAGATTTCTTTTCTGCAATTGTTGATTAGATTTGATACCATTTCTTATTTGATGCATGATAGAGAAGAATTGAAGTACAGTAGTTAGAAGGAAATTGGGATTGCATAGGTTCTTGGGATAAACATGGATGATAGAAGATAAAAGTATTCACTTCTAATGGTTTGGTGTTTAAGCATATATTGTGCACTTATCCTTTGAGATAAAAAGACTTTCTCGGGTTGACAATAAATTTCATATGCTCTGTGTGTTTGATAACAATTTATCTGCATATAGAGTGCTTGACACCCTCCACTGAGCCTCCTTCATTCAGTTAGTGCCTCCATGTTCCAGTTACGCCTACCACACTCAGTTAGACTCAGTTTGACTGATGGTTGATAGTTACTTGTTCATTGATGACTCCTCTGATGATGAGATAGACTTCTAGTTGTGCTTGATGACACTCCACTGATTATGGATCTATCCATGAAGTCTAAATCGAATTACACCTAGTGTATTCGAATCCTCAACATTGTATATTTATTGTTTCATTATTCAAATTAATGTAAGATGTGTAATTATTCTGCCTCTATCTGAGTTCCATTGGATCTATGTTCTGCTGCACTATACTTCTTCTATTTTCCTAAATTATTTCATTGCGAGGTTTACATCATCTCTTTTGGATCCACTGTAAGGATTTCTACACGTCCTTCTTCGGCTTTTGGGGTAGCCTGTTCACTTCCTTCTTCGTCGCAATAAGGTCACTTCCTCCCTTGTGGTCTTGTTTTGCAGTATTCCATTCCGGTCCTCTCAGGAGACTCTCTCACAGTCCTCCTCTTCTTCTCGGGACGCCGGAATATCACCCCACTCCTCAAGGTACCACACTCTTCATTAGCTTCCCTTAAAACTTCGTCATCGCTCATGTCCATCTACCCTGCATCTTTCTACCGGACCTGCATCCACGCGGTACCCACAACTTCCGTACACTGATCTTATACTCATCATAGTTCATCCTTAGTCTGCCCTTTTCGCAAATGAGCATCTTAATCCACAGCTTCAACGAAAGAAGGAATCTCCCCCTGGGTCCCTTGAAAAAATTCCTTTCTGCATCATTGTATGATTTGATCGTGTCCATAGCAAACTCAATGATGTATCCTTCTAAGATATTGTCTACCCAAAATTCAATAGCCCGTGATACCTTATTTTCAACCTGTTTCAGCTATCGAATCAATTCTGGAGTCCAATGGTCCAGCTCAGTCTTTTGGCAATGCTTCTTCTGAAACGTTAGCTGCGCTAACCACTCGTGCAACAATAACGGGAATTCACAGAATAATATCTCGTGGATATCCGAATAAATATGATTTTCTAACCAACTACTTGTCATCTGCCCAAGGTTTTGTTTTTCTCCTTCCATGAATTCTTCCTCTTTCTTGTCAAATCAGTCCTAGATCTCCGGTTTCATCAGGTGCCACAACATGTCCTTCTCTTTTCTTCCTCATGGTCCCGACAACGGAACCATTTGTTGATATAGCAGCTATCGACAGGGGTTCACTTTGCACTGTCGTCAACAAACCCAACCAAACACCCTTAAGCACCGACCCAGAAAGGTTTTACCCTTCCCAGCAACACCCGCAAAGTGAGTGAAGTCTCACCCAAGATGATTAAGGGGGCTACAGGAACCAAGTTTACGCAGTGGGGAAGGACATGCAACCACTTCAACTCTACCGCACTAGAAACCATATATTTATATTCCCATACATTGATCATTCGCATATTCAATACGTAATAGACATTCTCATCAACATGGTTAAACCAATCATTCGCATTAACAACAATTACCAAGCCACAGAGTCTTAAACATTTCACAACCACTTGCATTCATCATTTAATAGAAACATAGACAAAATATATAACCATAATCGAACATCTTCATGCATTCATCAAAACCTGCGGCATAACCTTCGCAGAAACAATCAAAACATCTTATCGCGGATACAAAACAGTTCAAAACAAATTATTCTCCGATTCAACTATGATGCCCTTAGACTTAAAATCATACTCCTATTTATATGAAACTAAATGGTTACAAAAAAATCCACATGACCCTTTCTAACAACCTAAACTAATCTTGTGCTTCCTCGCTCTCCGCGAATGACCCTTTCTTTCGCGGATGGTCCTTCTTCGTAGTTGTCGGCTTCCAAACTTCATGCGGACTAATCTCGTGCCAATAGAGGGGATATTTTAAATCATACATCACTTTTATAAAGTCATCCTAGATAGAAATAGGATCACCAAACTCCTCACGCTATTAGTTATGGAATTCCCAGCAGGCGTTAGGATTGAGTGAAGTTTTCATAGTTGCAAGATTGATCTTATCAATGTCATTGAGATATTTAGTATCAAAGAAAACCTAAAGGTGGTAAGTAATTCTTCTAATGCTCTTGTATGAATGTTCCCTTTTAATAATGGCAGGATGTGGTTGTTCTTCACATTAAAATGGTTTCTCCTACCAAATGCCTCATGTACTTTAGATGAAGAACTAATTGGTGTTTGTGGTAACACTCCGATAAAGAAAACTAAAAATTATGTCTATAATATATAATTCATCATGCTAGTGTTTGAAGAGACTCTTTGATCATGTTGCGCATAGCCCTTATGTCTAAGGTCACATAACTAGTCAAATCACTTTATACCATATTTAGAGTTGTTAAAGTGTATAAAAAGGCATTCAATATGACTCTTCAATTTGATACTCAAAAGCATATATAAAAATAAAATTATTTTCTTCCATTGATTTATTGTACCTACAAGTAATATATTCCAAATATTTCACTAAAAGTGATTCACCAAGGATTATGTCATTGCACTAAGAGAGGCGCTTTCTACATCCCAAGTGGGTGGGATGTGTCATGTCTGTAATGGCGACATGGTCGGCTCCAAAATAATAAATATTAAAAAAAAGAAAACTAGCATAGATCCATCTTAACCCTCTCTTTACCAAGCGTTGAGAGGGATCAAATCCCTTGAGGTGCAAACCCTTTATAAAGTGATAAACTTAAGGAGATGTTTGAACCTCAAGAGATTTGATCCCTCTCGATACTTGGTAATTCTAGAGTTAAGATGGATCTATGTGTGTGTGTCTATAAGTTAAGAATAAATAAATTGGAAATATCCTTTCATAAATTTCTCCATGTAAATTTGATTATTTTCAAATAAAATATGATATTAACCAAAAAAAATGTAATTACAACAAATCAACTCCAACAAAATAAATATATAAAAACAATTATAAAATCAAGCACGTGTCAGCTCCAAGTTTAAATTTGCCACTCCATAAATGCATAACATGAATCAACAATATGAATTATCACCTCTTTATATCTTTATTGAACACTTACTACTTGAAATTCGTTGCAATTACATTATTTTTTTGTTAAATAATCAAATTTATGTGGATAAATTTATGAAAGGGTATTTTAATTTATCTATTCTTAACTTATATGTATACATACATATAAATGAATACACACACACACACACAAACAAACACTCGCGCGCGTGCGCACACTAGTAGAAAAATGGGTGATAAATGACCAATTGACCAAAAAAATTGGTCACCATGCAAAATAAATGACTAAACCACAAAAAACATTGGTCACCATAGTGTTTTTAAGTGAAATGTGACCAAATTTGAGCAATTTTAAGTGATCACAACTAAAAATGACTAAAATAAATGACTAATTTAGTCATGGGATAAAAAATATGATTAATTTGGTCATGAAATAAAAAAATACCACTAGACACTCTAAGTTAATAATTATATAAGATGTCCTAATTATCAAATATTTTCTTATACGTCACATACAAATTAAGAGTATCTATATATAATATAATATAGAATTTTATAATTATATATAACATGTTTCTATACATCTCTAGATATGTCAATATTATAATTGACGTAATAGACCTAATTAGTTTGCAATAACTAATTGGTTTGCACTAATGACCAGAAAGGGAAGAATGCTCCATGACATTTAGCCTGCTCCATTTGCTTGGCAGTATAGTGTTGATGCTCAACATTGACATGATTTCAAAGTGTCGATACATGATTCCATAGGAGAACCCACTGAACCCTTTTGCAAGATCATTTCATATGTACCATCACATATAGTTTGATGGCACTATTTTTTTCTTTTGTATTATCCCTTTGACAAATCTGCTAAGTTGCATCATATGCGTCATCATAGTGTGGTTGAGTCAAGTCTTGGATATTTGTCATATTTCCCTCTAGTCATTTTCATGTCGTGAAGTCAGTGTCATTGTGTTCGGATCATTGTGTTGGTCGCGTTCATATATTGTTTGAAAAAAACTGTTGGTGTTTGACCCTCTCGGCGGTCTGTTAAAATTTCGGCAAGTTCATGTATTTTGTGTCATGTTTGTTAAAAATTGTCAATTTCACAACCTCCATTAATTCTGCATATGCATCCATTCATCATGGTTCTCCTCGTGCCTGAGTTCCGAAATTTTTAAATTCCCCCTAGGTCCCTCCCCTTCAAAAAATCTCCAATATGATCCATTTTGAAAAGAAAAAAAATCCTCCTTTTTTGTAAAAATCACTTCCTTCACATCTCCTTGAATAATAATAACAACAACAACAACTATATTTTTTATGCCCTCATAATCCCTAACCCCTTAGCTTTCCTTTTCCCATTTAAAAAAACAAAATTATAAAAAAACCTTCTTTTCAATATATCCCTATTAACATTCATTTTTCACCCATATTTAATATATTTTATAGATATTTTATATCTTTATATACAATCATCTAGTTAGCACGGATCCCATCCATACATAAAGCACGATGCCATTAATTCTATGGCAAGTAGTGTATTCCGGGTAATACTATATAATTTCTATATATTTTAATATATAGCTATTGAGTATTATATTTTATATATAATATTATAGCATGTTAATATATAATATAATATATTATATATATCAATATATTAATATGGTAACAATTTAGGTTTATATACAGTATATAATATTAATATAATATAGTTTTAATATATAAATATATATAATATAATATAATATTAAGAAATTTTAAAAAATTAAACTCAAATGGGAGGGAAAGAAAATTGACGCTAAAGAAAGGGGGAAAAAAAAGTTAGCAGAAATAAATTTGGAGAGTTTTGTGGATTTTTTTATAAATATGTAGCGTTGGGGCACCCTATGTGTGGCCCATAGAAGGTTAATCGGGAAACACAGTTTCAAACCCTATTTCAATGAGTTCAGGTAAGTTAGGAAGTGGCTCCAAAATGAATGTGTGATTTGGCCAAGAAATAAAGTTGAGTTAGATTTAAGATTTTTTTAACTTAGTTTTTTTTTTTTAATGTGTAGAGCATTTCCCCATATTCATATGGGCATCGTTCTATCAAATTCTGCTTCAATAGTGTTGGCTCGCCCCTCGCTATGGTGATTGTTGCAGCCATTTCTATGGTAGCGATTACATTGGTAGCTTTTGTTCATGACTGTAAGCAAAACGAACAGAGGAATCCAAAGGTATGTCTTTTGGAACTCCAACTAGTATATGGTATAAGGGATGGATAGAGGGAAAGAATTCAAATGAATATTAATCCATTTTTGCATCAAGTTCAAACATTGTTATTTGAATGCCCTACCCGTCATAGCATGCCCATTTAAGAGAACACCCATCCGAAGGCCAACAACACCTAGTCGAAGGCCAAGAACACCCAGCCGAAGAACAAGAACTAGAACTAGAACTAGTAGCTAGTGCGGAAGCACAAAAAGGACTTAAGGTTTCTTGTGCATGGGGAAGCCCTCATAGTACAGTTTTTCATTCCTTTCACATATGGTAAATTAAGTGGAATTGAAAATATTACAAATGATGTGCCATAATTAGGTGCATTAAGCAGTACCTAATATGAGCACGCTTTGTGACACCGGTTGTGATGTGCCACCAGACACAGTAGCTGTTAAAAAAATCAAACTAAATATTTACGTTACATTACAAAGTTAGAGATCAACCATCCCTAGTGCCACAACCGTTCAGGAAATTCCAGGGTTGTTTAGCATTCAATATATCATAGATGTGAGATATTGAAACATAAGGAAACAAGCATCATTTTTGTGCTAGAAAATCTATCGGATAGGGAAAACTTGAGTGTTTGCACAGAGAGCGAAACAACCCTAATTCTTATCACACGTTGAAGTGACTGAATAGACAGGATTTCCTCGCATTTTACAATGAATAAAATGCCCGCTTGTTTTGGGGCAGAGGCTTCATCATGAATTGTAATTATGAGTTCACTTGGGAAGAAGTCTTACATAAATAATACTTTTATTGATTCTGTGCATAGTGATCGAGGCTACAAATAGGTGTAAATAGCAACAGCAACAATTTTTGTCCATTTCCAAGGAAGAACATGACCCGATGAGGGACTCTCGAAAAGATACAGGTGCAGACTACAGGGTGGCCATGACATTTTAAAAGCAGGACTCAAGGGGGTGAATAGTTATAGTCAATCATATCTATCTCTATCTAGGGAAGGACATCTTAGAATAAAAGCAAGCGCATATCCTTTTGGTTCTTAACTTAGGGGGTTGGATGAGTTCGTCAATCAAGTATGGGGTTAGAAAGCATCGGGTTTTTTACTATCACAGAAGTATCAGAAAAGATGCATATCTTGTACATAATAATACTGGAAACAGATTAATTAAGGGATTTGGCAAAGTATTTAGGAATCACATCTTCTTGTTTCTCAGCAATTTCACTTTAGAAATGCTACTTATGGTCCTTCTCATGAAAGTGAAGAATCCCTCACTAAATACAACATGATCATTGTTCTTGATGGTGATAGCCATAGAGGGCGAAGCTGTGCATACTGAGTGAGTCATTCATAGCAAGGATTCCAAATCAAAATGGAGTCATTGAGTCATACTTATTCCACCATCCATTGCATCAAGAAATAAATTCACAATCATTTTCATAGGTGGTTTTAATGTTGTTTGCTATCAAAATTTTCAACATCCATAATTTGGATTTTCAACTACCTCTTGGCTTGCACTTCTTTACCAACTTTCTAAAGGGATGTTTATGGCCCTCATCATTGTACCGAAGAATTATGTACTTGATCACAACATCATTAGCAATTGTTATCTTATCTCTCCAACTAATCTAGGAATCACATTGTAGATAGTGGCTTAATGCTCCCAAGTGTGGCACCTTGCAAGAGTGACATTATCTTTCTTGGGATCCAATAAGATTTGGTTTAATGTTGACAACAACAAGAAGATTTTGTATCATTCAAACTCGGTTATAGTAATGACAAGCCTAAATAGTGTCCATGCTTTGTTCATTGTTAGACACAAGAATGGTTAGTTTATCATGTTTAGATTGTTGTTCAATGCAGGCCCCATGGTTTATGATGTTTAGATTTCTATTTGAATTGTCTTTAATGTGGACAAAACACCACATAATAGTTAATGCATTTTTAATGTTCTCATAAATAATAAATTGAGGCTTTGGTTTTGAAAAGAAGGGGAGATCTAATATAATAGGATAATGTGCGGGTTATAGATGATGCTACTCTTCAACATTGTATGCTCGGGAATCAACTGTGGAAAAGGCCTTGGATATATCCTAGAAACACTGGTCTGGAATGAGCTCAAGCAAATATTTACCTACATGTAAGGATTTGACAAAATGGGGAGGCCAATATTGGTTCTTCTTCTAGCAAGACACATTGCGTGCGAAACAAATATGGAGGGTTTTAAACATATGTCACTCTTTTAAATTATGCTTATCTGGTCATATAGATGTTTGCAATGCTAATATTTATTGTATCTAATTATTAAAACACTTCCAAGCGAACACCCAGCTGAAGGACAAGAACATAATTTAATGACTAGTAGAGAGCTTACTGGTGAGGTGAAAATTCAGTATCACTATCGATAGTATGAGGATAGATGGAAAATAATGAAGATTTTTTTATGCTTTCACCATATTGGAAGGGAACTGCTAATGATCATAAAATTTATTACTCATCCTCACATTTTCAATTCTTGCAATCTATACTCAGCCCAAATCCACTCATTTGTTGTCCATCTGTACTTTTCCATGGAAGCTCCTCTTCCGTCCCACATCTGCATCTTTCACTTTTGGCACCCAATATATTTTAACACCGGTGCATCTTTCACTTTTGGCACCTCTGCACATTCATTATTGTACATGCAATTGAAAACAATGCTTGCACCAATAAACTGCATACCATGGATGTCTCCCAATATAATGTGATGTCCTCAAGCCTCACACAATAAATTGCACAATATGTACCACCAGAATCTTCTTTTCCCCATTTACAAGGCTCAAAGAGAAGTGGTGCAGGTACTGAGATTGTGTTTTTCTATTTAGAGACCACATACCCAAAGAGGGACGGAGAAAAACCTATATTGTTGAAGTTCGGTGCAGTGGTGCTCTCTGTGCATAATTTAGCAGAGATTGAGCATTTTAATTCTCTAATTCGTCCTCCTCTTCCATCAATAGACAATCCCAACAAGATGAGAGATGCAAAATTTAGTGAAGCGCCTTTCTTTGTAGAAGCTACATCCAAGATATTCTATCTTCTTAACGGTATTCTATAAATCTTTATGTATTTGTTTGGTTTTTTTTCTTAAAGAAATCAGTATAGATTCAAATTAGGAATCTTGATTTATATTTGTTTTAATTTATTTTTTAATGAATCAATATAATTTTTTTAATTACTTTTCATTTGATTCTATAATAGTAAATGATCATAACTCACTTACTATTATGTGTTTATGTGTTTTTTCGTTGGACATAGAGAGCACGCAGGATATGGGTGGGTCACAAAATAAAAGCATTTGATGTCGAATTGATTTGTGAATCCTTTCACAGTATAGGTCAAACTCCACTTGTTCATGGTGGAATGATTGATACATTTGAAATGCTCAAACATAATTTTAAGCCAACACAAATGCAAGGCCACAAGGTCCTTTCAAGTTTGAATTATATTAAGTTCACCGTAATATATAATTAGTTTGTTTTTTGCTTAATGGATTGTTGATTGTCATTACTGAATTTGCAGCTAGCTAATTTTGCCGATTATTTGAATCTCGGACAGCAACAACATAGCTAATACAGGTAATAATAGGGCTAAAATAGATCTTTATTGGTAAATATGTTATTGATTATTGAGTTACAATCCATCTAAAAAAAATTACTAAATGTGAGAGAAATTCTCCCCAAAGCTAATTTTTCTACTTTATCTTTTCTAGTGAACCTAGATGATTGATGTCATACATATACAATCTTTCACTAAAAATAATCAATATGTCATTGATTTTCCATCCATCCAAAAATTTCACTAAATATGGCAGAGATAACTGATGCATGGTCGCCTTCACAAAGGTTCTTGCTTAACAATTACACACAACACACGTGTTCACATAAAACAAGATGTAAACAGGATGCCAGAAGATGGCTTATATTACTTCTACCAAAACGGTTACAATGCGAAATGCAAGGAATGTAAATAAATAGCTATTGTCGGCCTCGACCTTTTACAATACAGAAGTAACTATGTGCTATCTCAGTGTGTCGATCTGATCCCTCTCCTGGTTCCCTGCGGAACTCTGAGATATGGCTCGATCTTCTTCACGTCCTATATATGTGTGACTCCCCTACCCAATCTACAAAACCTTCTCTCCATCTCTACCATGTGCTAACTCCAAAACGGAACCAACTGAACTCTCTGTGCCTACACACAGGCATTCTGCCCTGTTGTTGTTGTTCCTGAGATCACTCCGAACCCCGAGACACGCTTCCTCTGTCTGTCGATCTCCTCAGATCCTGCTGTTAACACCCAAAAAGCGTTCACTACCTCATCTACCCCATTACATGGCTCATTTGTCCATTTTCCTACCATATTTCCCTTAAAAACCCTAAAAATCCCAATAAAAAGCCTCCAAAAGGCCTAAAATGACTCCAAAAGGCCACAAAACCATCAAAAAAGCCTCAAAAAGGCTAAAAACCCCCTTTTTCCTCCAAAAATATCCAAAATTCCTCTAAAAATAGCAAAAACCCTCTAAAAAGGGAATAAAAAATATAAAATAATGAGGAAAAGGAGGAAAAAACTCTATACAGCTGACTTAAACCATATGGTTCCCAAAACCATGGGCCAGCACTCCACCACCAAAAAACTATAAATAGGTGATGAAGACCCCTCATTCCACATCCACAATCATAAGCACCCTTACTCTGCCAAAATCACTCTTGAAACCCTAGCTCACCCTTGAGCTAGCTACTTTCACCTTGAGTGCCCCTTTTGGCCCATTCCCACCATTGGAGAAAGAGAAGGAGCAAGTTGGAGCTTGGAGCAACCCTCTTGGATCATTGCAAGAGCTTCACCAACCTTCACATTGGAGGTAATATTAATACAAAAGCCATTCTTTACATCTCGTTTTTCTGTTTCATGCACATGTTTAGAGTAATTTATATTTCTGTTTTAGCATTTTAATTTACATTTACTGAACTGCTACTAAGGAGTCCCTTCTCCTTAGTAGGTGATCATTTGCACAAGCTAGGGGTAAAACCCTAGCTACAGTTTTGGCGACTCCCCTAGGTTTGAATTTCTGGTTTCAGTTTAAAAAAAAAAAAAAAAAATTAGTTTTCTGCAATAATTTCCCGTTTTTTCCTTTCGGCTGTCCCTTTCAGCTGCCGTAGACTGCATCTTTTCCCTCTGCAGTCGCGTCCCGGCCGCGTCTTTCAGGCCTTTACCTGCGACCCGACCGCGGCTCTCAGATTGTTTCCGGCGCCCTGCCGGCGGACTCAAGTCTGTTACCTGCGATCCGACCGTGGCTAATCAGCCTGTTTGTTGCAATCCGACTGCGCCTGTCGGCCATTTTCCCGCGTTCTGACTACGGCTTTTAGCCCCTTTGCTGCGACCTGACTACGCCTGTCGATCATTTTCCCGCATCCCGACTGCGTTTGTCGGCCATTTACCCGCGTCCTGACTGCGGCTTTCAGCCCCTTTGCTGCAACCTGACTACGCCTGTCGGCCATTTTCCCGCGTCCCGACTGCGTCTGTCGGCCCTTTTCCCGCGTCCTGACTGCGGCTTTCAGCCCCTTTGCTGCGACCTGACTGCGTCTGTCGGCCATTTTCCCGCGACCCGACTACGTATTTTTCCCTGTTTCCTGTGGTTCGACTGCCTCTGTTGGCCAAAAAGCCGCGACCTGTCCACGCCTGTTTCCCTCAAACCCGCGGTCCGCCTGCTCAGTTTCGCCACAGACCCGCGGTCTGATTTCTACATTTTTTCCCTGTTTTGAACTTAGCCCCTTTGCTGCAATATTTTCTGCATCTGCACAACCATCTGTTCTACCTGCAGCCCCACTTCCCTACATCCTTTTCTGCAACATAATTTATGTTCCCTTTACAGAATCTTTTTAAAATTTCAGCATTTTTAATTCAGAAAATTTTGCAAGTTAAAGTTTCAAATTCAGTATTATTGTTAGTTAGAAAGTTTCCCCCCTTGTGGCACTTCTATTTTGGGTTCATCACCTCACGAGCACACACTCTGTCACATAATTCAAGTGAGCCTTAAAAACTACTTAACTCAACCAATATTCTAACCCCACTTGGGGAACACAAAAGAATCTTTGTAGTTAGGTAGGATCGGGGGGATAGGCTTCCAATAACACCCCTCGGTTACTTACACTTGAGACATAGTTGTTGTCCAATTAGGGAACCAAAATCCCCTAGTACTTTTTGGCACGGTCACGACTAGTTTACCAAAGGGCCTCTCCCCTAGGAGGGTTGAAATCGCGAGACTGGTTCCGGAGGCCTGAGTGGAATACCGCACTCCATTCAGTAACTGAAGGGCTACCTTTCGCAGTTCTCGGGATATCCCTGTATTGGGGTATTGCGGTAAAAGGACCAAACGGTAGATTCACCTTTCTGGACGTGTCATGAACGGGGTATCTTAGTTGCCATTCTTCTAGGATTGACTACCCGATGTCCCTCCCGGTAGGGGGATATCTTAGCCACTTGGATTTCCTATTCATATTGTCTGACTTGGATTTCATCACCTTGCAGAGGATATGTCTAGTTGAGTCAGAATACTTTTTAGTTAGGTGTTTGCATGCTCCCTTACCTCCTTTTGGTCTAGTGAGTCCACCATTTTTTATTTCTAGGAAACCTGCTGCTTGTTGGTATTCTGACCATTTCTGTTGATACTCCACCTATTGTAGCACAGCTGTTACAGTGGGTGTTTTGAGTTGGTTGTTGGCCTGAGTGCCTGGTTTTTTGAGCTCTCCTTCTGCACACTCGGTTGCAGTAGGATTTTTGAGTTTTTTTTTACTCACCTCAACCCACAGAGATTTGACACCATCTGTCACCATTGAGTCCCCGAGACATTCTCGGTGCCTCAGGGGCGAGCCCCCACAGCACGGTTCACTTGACACCACCCGTCATCGACACAGATCATCATCACTTGATACCACTTATCATAGATCTCGAGCCTTGTCCCTTGACTCCACTCGTCAGCGGCATAGGACTCCGTCACCAGATATTGACGCTCCTTACTTTACCTCTGATTCTGAGGTAGAGTCTGAGAATCCCATTTATACTGCCCCTACTAGCCCCATGGCTGGCACGACTTCCACTCCTTTCGTTGTAGGAACCATTGGTGGCACATCCACCACTACACCAGTTACTACACCTGCTTTGGGTATGCCCTCTATGGGGCCCCCATCTACCGTTCCCCTCACTGCACCTATTCCCGCAGCTGGAATACCTATCCCCACTCCATTAGTGGCTCACACTACCCATGGTGGTGCAGGACCATCCTATACCACCTTAGTTCCCCCACTTGGGGGAAACATCCCAAATCCTGCCCCTCCACTTGGGGGCATTGGCCCCAACTTGGTCCAACCCACTACTGTGTCACATCCTTCTTCTAGTTTTCCATTCATGGCTAGACTCAACCTGCCCGACCTAGCTAGATTGACCAACGACCCTATCCGACACGACCCTGCGTGGCCTCACATGCCCACCAAGCTCCCCTCTGACATCCCTAAGTTCAAGGGCAAGGCAGGTGAGGACCCACAAAACCATATCATGTCCTTCCACCTATGGTGTTCCTCCAACTCCATAGTGGATGACTCTATTCACCTTCGTCTATTACAGTGCACCTTCACTGGCTCTGCAGCCAAGTGGTATATCGAGCAACCCCATGGGACCCATGCCACCTTTGCTTCCCTTGCCTCGACCTTCCTGCAGTTCTTCCAGTTACCTGTCCGCTATGACGCGAGCGTTGAGATCCTTCTGTCCTACAGACAAAACACGGCCACCCACATCACAGACCACATTCATGAGTGGCGTCGACGCCGTAGCTTATGCAAGATCAAATTAGACGACCGTATCTTCCTAGATTGTTTCCTCAAATCCCTTCTCCCTGTCATTGCTAAGGATGTGGCATCAGAAGGACCCCAGTTTGAAGAATAGGCCATCCTTAAGGCCCAACAGTTCGACCTCATTTACACCCAGTCGGGTTATCTCTAAACCATTATACCTGACGCCCCTCGCGGATATTCTTCCCAGCACGATGCGCCGGGGGCATCCCACGCTGCATACGGCATCATTAGCCGTGTTTCTTCACATCCCCAACCATTTTCCATAGCACGTCCTAACCCTGGCCCCGACCTTTCGCGGGCTACCTCCCAGTCTGGAGCAACCAAATCATATGCTCCCATGACACATCAACACCATTCCCATGGACCCTCATGTCCACCTCAGTGCTTCGGTCACGCGACTCCCGCTTACGCCCCCCCGGTCGCACCTCAGCCCTACTACCACCAGCAGGCTGCACCAGCTCCTGCGCCTTCACAAGCCCACCCTGCTTATTACCTGCCACAGGCAGCCCCTGCGGCAAACCCACAACCCGCTCTGTAGCCATATCAGCAACCCCTCAAGTTGTTGCACCTGCGCAGCCTCCACCTACATATCATACACCGCAGCCTGCTCCAGCACCTGCGCAACCTCGAAATCCACCTGCTGCCCAAGGGCAAGTTTATGCCTAACAAAACCCGCAGCAAAACCAGAACAACCAACGCAACCAGGGCCAACAAAACCGCGGCAAGGGCCGTAATCGTGGGAACAACCAACCTACAGACCAAGCTAGTCAACCTCCTAATCCCCCCGACAATAATAATGCGGCCCCTGCTAACCAAAACCCTGATCGCCAGCCCAAGCAGGCTAAAAACCCCAATTTGCGAACAAAGCAACCTTGTTCTATTTGCAGGGTCTATGGCCACTACACACATGCTTTCCCACACTTGGAGCGAGCTCGACAACTTTGGGTTGATGATGCCCATCGCCAAGGGCATGCGGCTCCTCAAGCACCACCCAACCCCCCGCAAACTCAGCAGCCACCTTTGGTGCTGCAAAACCCCTTACCCAACCAAGGCATAGTGAACACTCAGCCTTTGGCTCCCCCTCAAGCCAACGTGCCACCCCAACAACAAATCACTTACGCCGCTCCTGATCAACCCATGTTCAACTCAGGGACCCACCACTTGTTGATGATGTCATCCGCTGATGTCCACCACCAGACCCGCCGCAACCAATATGGCTCCACCTCTGAAGTCCCTCCCACTGATAAACCCACTAACGCTCATCCCACTGATCAAGCGTTACGTATACCTCCGCCCCCACTCGACGACACTCCCAAAGCACCTCGTTTCCCACTTCGCCGTGTCAACAATAACCCTAATGCGCGCGCTGCGTCAAACTACAACATTGTAGATGATTTAGCCCAATCTCCCGCAGCCATGTCTGCATTAGAAGTCTTGAAAAAATGCCCTTCCCAACGCAAGACTCTACTCTCAGCCATTGGGGCGATTGACCCAAATGATTCAAATTTGATGGCATTTGATTTGGACCAGTCTGAACCACGCCTGCCTTCCTCCTTAGCATTCCAAGTTTCTGTTTCCGTTCGGAATCTTGTCATCCATCGATGCATCATCGATGAAGGTGCCTCAACATGCGTTATGTCTACATTTGTATGGCAGAAGTTGGAATCCCCTACTCTCCAGCAGTCCACCACTGCATTACGAGCCTACGACGGTCGGTCGGCCCAGCCCCAAGGCCTCCTACCCAATGTCCCCGTCCAGTTAGGTGGTAAAACCGTACTCATTGACATCGAGGTAATCAATGCCCAACTGGATTATAACCTTTTACTTGGCCACAGCTACATGTATGCCATGTGGGCGGTTGCCTCTTCCGTTTTTCGCACCATGATGTTCCCCCATGAGGGACGCGTGGTCAAGGTTGACCAACTCACCTACTATAATCCCAATGCTCCCGCGGCACCCGAAAATGTTCTCCCAATGGTTGAACAACCTGTCGCTGGTGCAACCACCTCACTTGTCTCCTCTATGGGGCCCGGAGTTTACTCAGACGCGCCGATGACATCCACCTTTCAATCTATTCCTCCTCCGTCACCCGCCACTGACGTATCTGACCTATGTACCCTGTCCCATGACACACAACCTCCTAATAATCAACCGCCCTTGTTGCCTAAACCCCCTTTGGTCCCTAGTCACATTGGTGTTACACCCATCCATACCATTCCTTTCCTCATCCCCCCCTCGGGAGTAGTTAGTGCCCCGGTCATGGCTACCCTCAGCCTCCCTGGGTTAACCTTAGGATTACCCGTTTGGTATCTTTCGCCTCCCGTTCCCTTGCCGACACCAGATGTCGTCCTGCAACCGGTGCAACCCATTGTCACTACTAGTCAACCACCTCCCGGTGTCATTACCCCGTCGTCCTCCACGAACCCCCCTCCTCCTTTTACCAAGCCCACTGGGGGTAGAGGTCCACAACCATACTTTGTTGTACCACCTCCCAAGACAGTAAAAAACCCCCCTGTGTTTCGTGCTCCTCCCAAATGCTCGTTGTGTGATGAGTTAGGTCACCCCACTCATCAATGTCCACAGTTACCGGCATTGCAGGAACACATGCAAATGCTCGATGATGACCCCAACATCCCTGTCGTCAAACTTGACCCAACACCCAAGCCTCGTGATAAATCACTACGCACTAACCATCCCTGTGCGATATGTGGTGTTTACGGGCATTATTCACATCACTGTCCCGATATCCCGGATTACAGAGCGGCTCTCTATGAGATGAATAATCTGGACCTTGAGACGGCACCACCCACCATTGAGGAGATCCACCCCCCGGTCTCCTCCCCTTCAGGAGAGGTTAATACCATTTATATGATCTCTTCAACCACTACTGCCTCGTCAACCGATTTGACAACACAAACTTTCTGTACTGATGAGGAGATCCTCGAGGCTCTCACTGCCCCGGATTATCCTTGGTATGACATGCACCACCGTTCCTATTTCATCCCAGAAGAATCCTCCTCTAGCACAGCTACCCAATTCACGGTTGAGTCCAAAGACTTCCTTCCCACCAAGGTCGACTGGTTCAAGGACCCTATTCCTGCTCCTGACACCTCAAGGAGGGTAACATGGCCAACATCTCACCTGTCATCCAAATTGATATCGCTGCCCCCGGAAGTACCCCTGAACTCATCACTTTAGGAGCCTTCTGTAGTAAGCAAGAGATTGAGGAATACAAAAACCTCTTCAGAGAGTTCCATGATGTCTTTGCCTGGTCCTATACCGAAATGCCTGGTCTTGACCCCGCCATTATAGAGCACCACATTGACACATGGCCTGATGTACCCCCCATTCGTCAGAAACAGCGCCCCATTCATCCCTCAAAGCTCCCAGCTGTCAAAGCCGAGATTGAGAAACTTCGCAAGGAAGGATTCATTTATCCTATTTCCTATACCACATGGGTTTCAAACCCCGTTCCCGTTAACAAAAAACAAGGCACCATTAGAGTATGCACTGACTTCCGCGATTTAAACCGTGCTTGTCCCAAGGACAACTTCCCCACGCCATTTATTGACCAACTCATCGATGCATGTGCGGGGCATGAAGTCCTCTCCTTCATGGATGGTTTTTCCGGATACAACCAGATTCAGATCCGTAAGGAAGACCAGTACAAAACTGCCTTTACTACCCCATGGGGCACCTTTGCCTATCGCGTCATGCCTTTCGGCCTCAAAAATGCTGGTGCCACCTTCCAGCAGGCCATGACCTATTGCTTTCACGACTTGGTCCATATCCTGTTAGTCTACCTTGATGAGCTTACAGCTCGTTCCCGGAAACGATCAGACCACCTTAATGACCTTCGGCAAGTTTTTCTGCATTGTCGCAAATATCAAATCCGCTTGAACCCACACAAGTGTGTCTTTTGCGTTCCTGCAGGACGATTGTTGGGTTTTATTGTTTCCCAGAAAGGAATTACTGTTGATCCCCTGAAATTCCAAGCCATCTTAGACCTTCCCTCTCCTCGCACGCTCCGGCAGCTCCAAAGTCTGCAGGGGCGATCCAATTTCCTTCGACGCTTCGTTCCTAATTACACCACTACCGTTCACGGTTTCTTGCGCCTGCTCCGTACCCACATACCCTTCGTTTGGTATGAGCAATCAGAAGCTGCATTCGAAGCCCTCAAGAAAGCTCTCACACAAGCCCCTCTGATCTCCCCTCCAGATTTCTCTCAGGACTTCATCCTATACGTCTCGGCATCCGAGCATGCCGTGTCCGGAGTCTTGGTTCAAGAAGACGCCTCTCACCAAGAGCATGTCATTTACTACGTCATCCAGACCTTGTCTGTGCCACCCCTATGTTACCCATATGAGGAGAGACTAGCCCTAGCAGTGGTCTTTTCCGTCCAAAAATTGCGACACTACATCTTACTTAGTCATACCACAGTCGTCGCCGACTCTAACCCCATGGTATATCTCCTAAACCGGCGGCTCCTGCAAGGTCGTGTTGCTAAATGGGTCATTATCCTCCAGGAATATGACCTCACTTTCCGAACACCTAAGAGCACTAAAGCCCTTGCGCTTGCCCAGCTCATCACTGATCTCCCTTCCCTTCTCCCGGCCCCACAAATCTTCGATGAGTTACCCGACAATCATTTGTTCACTATCTCGTCTGATGATCCATGGTACGGTGATATTTTGTTATACCTACATACGCAGAAGTTCAGACCCAAAGTCACCCGTAATGGACGTCGTCGCATCCGTCACCAAGCCTCTCGATATCTCCTCTTAGGCGATGTCCTTTACTGGCGGGGGGTTGACACAATTCTTCGTCGTTGCCTTACACACGAGGAAGCTGAACACGTCCTTAATGACTGTCATAGCGGTGCCTGCGGAGGCCATTTCTCAGGGATGGCCACTGCCCAAAAGGACGTCCACGTCGGATACTTCTGGCCCACACTTTTCACCGACTGCATCACTGCGGTCAAGCATTGCCATAACTGCCAATTTTTTGCCCCCAAGGCCCGGACACCACCTGCTCCGTTACACCCATTCGTCACCGTTGGTCCCTTTTGTAAGTGGGCCATCGACTTCATGGAGTGTAGACCCCCATCTGCAAACTGCCATAAGTACATCATTGTCGTCGTCGAGTACTTCACCAAATGGGTGGAATCCATGCCTACCTTCAATTGTACCGCTGACATTGCTGCCCGTTTCTTTTTCAACCATGTTATCACTCGATTCAGGATCCCTAAACAGTTGGTCTCAGACCATGGTTCACACTTCGAAGATTCCATCTGGCGTGAGTTATCCACCCTCCTCAAATTTGAACACTAATTTTCCTCTGCTTACTACCCCCAAGGGAACGGCCAAGTAGAGGCCATCAACAAAATCTTAAAAACCATCCTCTAACGAACTGTTGACCGGCATAAGTCCAATTGGCACCACATGCTATTCCCTGCCTTATGGGCTTACCGTACCTCCACCAAGACCGCCACTGGTTTTACCCCGTTTCATTTAGTTCATGGCGTAGAGTTTGTCCTCCCCATCGAGTGTCAGATTCCTGCCTTACATATCGCCGTTGAGCTTCTCCCTGACACCTCCCCACTCGAGCAACGTTTGCTGACACTCGAACAAGCTGATGAAGACCGTCGTGCCACTCTCCAGAACATCGAAGCTACCAAGAACCGCTCCAAATCCAGTTATGACAAACATGTACACCCTCGAACTTTCCATGAAGGGGACCTCGTCCTCGCCTATGACCAAGCCCATGACAAAACCGGTAAAGGGAAGTTTGAATCCATGTGGAAAGACCCTTACATCGTGCAGACCTGCCTCGGCAAGGGGGCATACATTTTAGCCGACTCCGAAGGTCACCCTTTGCGCAACCCCCGTAATGGGTTGTATCTTAAACGTTTTTACCCATAAATGAAACCGCGGCCTCATTGGTCCGCGCTGTACAGTTTGCTCTCTTTTTTGTTTTTCACCTTTTTTACCATAATCTTACATTCACCATTTTTTGCATGCCCACAGATGGACCATCTTCCACCTCATTACACTGGCTTCGCTGATGGCGCAAGCCGCTAGTCTCCCAACCTGGTTTCTGCAGCATGGGTCTTATATTCCCCTTCCAACGAGATGATTCACCTTGACGGAATATGTATAGGCGCTGCTACCAATAACCAGGTGGAGTATGATGTTGTGACCGGTCTCTTGACTGCTCCCCTCCAGATGGGCATATGTCACCTTCATGTGTTCCTTGACTCCCAGCTACTTGTCTCCCAGCTCAACAATTGCTACCAGGTACGTGATCCCTGCCTATTTAGAAAATTCCTGCGCACAAAACAACTCAGCCAACATTTTGAATCCATAACATTCACCCATGTCCCAAGAGATCACAATAGTGTCGCAGATCAAATGGCCAACAACATCCTAGATTGGCATATCAATCACACCATGTAACACCTACATCATGCATCATCATCCCATAACATCTCATAAAAATATATAAAAACCCAAAAAGATTGCATCGCATCAACATTTGCATCCATGTACATAAACCATACAACCACATTTATATCAATAGGGGCATCCACGTGCCTAATCATACATACATCATGTTGCATCACATAAATCACACAAGGGGCATCCATGTGCCCAACATCCTAGCCTACTTGCATCCACGTGCAGTACAAATATATCCCAAACCATAAAGCGCATCCACGTGCGTACAACTAAAACAACATCACAAAAAGGTGCATCCACGTGCATATATATATATATATCAAAAAATACATGTTCAGTGCTATACATGTCCTGAGTACCCCTGTACTCAGCTATACAAAAAAATGTCTATACATCCCTAAAGCCTCATACAATACATGCCGTAACTACAAAACTCGGGGGGAGTCCCCTGCACTCCCTAATGAGATTCATACCCTGCATCACTACCTGCATCGACTGCCTCTGAGTCCTCCCCTCGCTCCTCCTCTGAAAAATCCTCATCCCCTATGGGCTCCTATGCCCGTGCCCTGTCCACCAAGATAGCCACCCAGATCGCAATGGATCTGAACTCTCGGGGTGTCCTCATGCAATCCTGAACCACGTCCGGATCGACGTCCCGCCACCCCTCGTCGGTCACCCCCACCAGCAAACAGTCTAGTAGTGCCCGTACGGATTCCAGCATCCCCTCCACATCCCGACGATGCACCTCCCCCCGCCCAAGCAGAGCTGGAATGGCCACAATCCCCCTCCGTGCCACATGCCCTGGTGGCGGCCTCGGGCCCACATCTGCAGATCACCCATTTGTCAGTAACAATATATCAATCAACTATCATATATAAAACTTGACATCCATAACATGCAAGCAAAAACATACGTACCATTGGGTCCCCATGCCTGTCCTGGTGCCCGTGGCGCCTCTGGGTCTCCGGTGTAGTCCATGTCCCTATACGGGTAGTCATCCAGTGTCAATGGTATCTACAGCCACTGTAGGTACAACTCCTGCGTAAAGTATCTACCCACATCGCCTCCACCACGGCGGCGCATCATCTCGCCCCACTGCACCATCCGCAGTTCCCTCAAGCCTCCTGCTCTGATTGGTACCCGCGGCCGCAGTGTGGGTACCCTCTCCATGAAGAATGCACACAAGAAAGAACCATAGCAAAATCCCTTTCCAGATTCCTTCGCTGCTGTCAGCTGCCGCTGAACGCAGGTGAGGAACATCTGGCCCCACGCATAATAAACCCCATCCAGTATGCGCTCTACCAGCTGCATCTGGCCCCCCGACACCTTCTCCGGTGACTGGGACCCCAATACACGAACCACGCATGTCGCCATGGCCTGTACCGATGGATCCTGTAGGTCTCTCACCAGAAGTGCATTCCTATGCACCCTAGCCTCTGGACCGCAGTACCACTCCAGCATGTCCTCCATATCTATGTCTGCGGATACCCGCGGCTGCATGTCCGCCACCCTACCCAGACAGGGCAACCCCGTCAGGAAGTATACATCTGTCAAGGTGAGGTCCACCCTCTCACCCTGCACTCTGAAAGCCTGTATGTCTGGCTCCCAGAAACTAATCAGTCGATTCAGCAGCAATGCTGCTGAACGCATCATGGGTACCTGGGCAAAATTTAGTAGTCCACATAGTCCCAGCACCGATCGCACATGGCGATCCCCTTGGATGATGGTAACGATCTCATCTGGAATCTCCCGCTCTCTCCACAGAACCTGCGGCATCCTGTCAATCACGCAAAGTAGCCTCATCAGACTCATGACAAACAAATAGTCCTTCCCCTCCCCCTGGAGAACCCTAATAGCTCGGTCCAAAACCGTGGCTTTAGGGCTCCCTGCCGCGGTTTCTGACCGCGGCTTTCAGGCTCACAGTCACGGTCCTTAACCGTGTCTGTCAGCGCTAACCTCGCGGTTTCGCACCGCGTGCTCCTCCTTGGGACGCGCTGTACCAGACCGCGTGTCCAGCCGAGAAACACGCGGTACCAAACCGCGTAGTTCACCCTGAAACTCGCGGTCCCCTACCGCGGTTCCACCCCTCTAACCCGCGGTCCACCCCACGTGGACCGTACAAATAACCCCTGGGACCCACTACCCACCCCCCGCCCTAAAAAACATGCAGGTATGAGTTTGACGACATACCTGTATCTCCCAGATCTGCAATCGACTGGTCGGATCATCCAGAAATGCCACCTCAGCTCTGGTCCACTCTGATCACTAGTCAAAGTCAAATAGTACAAATGACACTTGTCATGTTGGGCCCACTCACTATTTATAGTCTGTTGACTTTTTCTTGTTTTGGCCATTCTGTACCCATACGGAGTCCGTTTTTCGAACCGTTTCCACCACTGGAATCAACACGATGAGACCGTCATAATGGTCCACTTGTTCCCTTAATTTTTCCAACTTTATTTTTTGCCCATTTTTTAGACACCACTAGTCGCCTCGGTTTGCGTGCCACATCAGTCGTTCTCCGTTTTTCGCTTTTATATCATCGGATTCACTTTTCCGAGCCGGTGATGATGCTTGAGATCATTTCTCGCTCTCACCCCCAGATTTTTTGGGTATTTTTTCCAAAACGCCCCCCGTCGCCTCGGTTCGCGTGCCACATCGACCGTTATCCATTTTTGACACTCTTTATATCGCCGGATTCATTTTTCTGAGCTCGTGATGATGCTTGAGATTATTTCTCGCTCTCACCTGGTACAATTTCAACATTGTGTCCCGACACCTTGCTTCCTCGATTTACGTGCCACATTGGCCGTCATCGGATTGTTCCACATTTTTACATGAGCCCTCCACTACTGTCATACTGCAAATATTTCATTATTTTGCCACCATTCATTCACCCCGCAAGGAGGCCCACCAGTGTTCCCCCCTACCCTCGTTCTTGGTCATCCTCCATGTTCCTTGATTGAACACTTCCTCCTTGCCTAGTCATTCCTTTTGTTCGGTATAATTTTATCCCTTTTTCGAGTCGGACAAGTCCTTTACGAAAAAGGCACTTAGGGAGTTTCTGTTAAGCTCTTTTCTGACTCCTAAAACAATGAAAAGATCATCGAGAAATCTTGCTTCCTTTCATGCTCGTTAAAGTACCTGAAAGGGCGTCTATCTGGTATAAGTTTAACCCTTTTCCGGACCTGGTAGACTAATTACGAAAAAGGAATACTCTAGTCACACCGGCTAGAAGAGTTCTTCATTGCATCCTTTTATGCTTCTTCGGGCCTTGGAGACTAACACACGAAAAAGAAACCCCCTGGAGTCTTCTTATTTGCTTTCAGACTCTCTAAAATTGAAAGCAACCACGAGCATGAACTGTCATGGGCTCGTATAAATCCACACGACAGTAACATTCCATTACTTCAGAGTCTTCTTATCACTTTCAGACTCCTTAAAATTGAAAGCGACCACGAGCATGAATTGTCCTGGGATCGTATAAATCCACAGGATAGTACCATTTTATACACACTTCTTCTAGTTCCCTAACCCATGAAGAAGTCCCCTCCCGTGCCTGCTGGCACTATGATCGATCATCTCGGCAGCACCCCCAATCAGGTCGCCTTTGCTCAGAGTATTCTGCAGTCTCCTGCCATTTTTCCACAGCTTGAGTCTCCCTCAGCCCAGTCACCCTCCCCGATCCAATACAGCTATGATCCCTTTCCCACCAGTCAGTTTCATATGCTTCCCGATCATCCCCGCCATCATACTCTGAACAAAGGAAGTTTGAGTCCACCCACTCTACTTGCCCAGTTATCCCCCCACAGTTTGTCAGTCCTGCCATCAGTACTCTCACACTTCGGTTCTCCACCTCGTGCTCCTGTCAAGGAAACATCATTGCCTTGATAGTTGCAGGTCTCCCTCTGTCGACGACAGCCCCTCTATTCCAGAGGATAGGCCCAGAGGTCCCTACGCCTTGGACTCATCACCATCTGTGATAAGTGCCTACGGACCATTCTGAGAGGAGTCCTCATTGCCTCTCCGAGTGGTTGTTTCTCACATGCTCGACTTCAGCACCTTGAACGCATCGTCAAGAATCGCGTAGGGTTATATCCCTTCAGTTTTTAGTCGAAGACCCTGGATTTCCCCTGACTCTAGCACATTGGTGAGTCACTTCGGAACGCCCAGTTCTATGTTCCCGTGGATGTCCGGGTTGCGTTGGCGATTGTATTCGGAAGCCATCCGGTTATATGCTTCCTTGAGTACCCAGTTCAGTTCCATTTCAGTGTACCATCGAGGTTATGGCTCCTAGTCATTATGATCCAGCAGCTCATCAGTTCCTTTGGTACCCCAGTCAGCAGCATTGATGTGATTCCAGTGCACCCATTTTTTCAGCTCAGACATGGTCCGCCCAGCCGTATGTCCCAGATTTGTGTCCCCTCTGGACACTTATGATGTACACAGTGGTTATCTATGTATCTTACAGGTCCCGCTTTTTGGGCCTCACAGTTATGTTTATGTATCTTGATACGAGCATGGGTATGCCTGCCTCGTCCATATATTGAGATTCTTCCTCATTCAGTATTTGAGGTCATGTATATGTCAGGTCCCCATTTTTTGGACCCCATTGTTATTATTATGTTATATCCTGATACGAGCATGGGTATGCCCGCCTCGTCCATATGATCAGATGATTCCTCATCCATTTTTGAGGTTATGTACTTTTAGTTCTTGCAGTTTGTTTGGGATCGTTGTTATGGGCTTCAGTTTGTTTCTTCTCTTCTCCACACCCCAGAAAAACCTTACATGACTTATGATGTCCATCGGCCATACGATGAGCTCCTGCCCTTGCACATCAGGGGGCAATCTGTTAACACCCAAAAAGTGTTCACTACCTCATCTACCCCATTATATGGCTCATTTGTCCATTTTCCTACCATATTTCCCTTAAAAACCCTAAAAATCCCAATAAAAAGCCTCCAAAAGGCCTAAAATGCCTCCAAAAGGCCACAAAACCATCAAAAAAGCCTCAAAAAGGCTAAAAAACCCCTTTTTCCTCCAAAAATATCCAAAATTCCTCTAAAAATAGAAAAAACCCTCTAAAAAGGGAATAAAAAATATAAAATAATGAGGAAAAGGAGGAAAAAACCCTATACAGCTGACCTAAACCATATGGTTCCCAAAACCATGGGCCAACACTCCACCACCAAAAAACTATAAATAGGTGATGGAGACCCCTCATTCCACATCCACAATCATAAGCACCCTTACTCTACCAAAATCACTCTTGAAACCCTAGCTCACCCTTGAGCTACTTTCACCTTGAGTGCCCCTTTTGGCCCATTCCCACCATTGGAGAAAGAGAAGGAGCAAGTTGGAGCTTGGAGCAACCCTCTTGGATCATTGCAAGAGCTTCACCAACCTTCACATTGGAGGTAATATTAATACAAAAGCCATTCTTTACATCTCGTTTTTCTGTTTCATGCACATGTTTAGAGTAATTTATATTTTTGTTTTAGCATTTTAATTTACATTTACTGAACTGCTACTAAGGAGTCCCTTCTCCTTAGTAGGTGCTCATTTGCACAAGCTAGGGGTAAAACCCTAGCTACACCTGCAGACCTGCAACTGTCAGCACCTCTATCGTTCTGCACAATCTCTACCTATGTTGACATTTGTCATGATCCCAACTACCTGCAATAAATGCTAATAACTTCCTTAGCAACCCCGAACGGCTTCCAAGTACTCTTCTTGACTTCTCCACATCCTTCTGACACTACTACAGTAGTCAGTCTTATCACCTCGACCATACTATATTCCGTCAGTCTTCGACATACCCGTCGGGTACCTTCGCACTCTCGGGATTCGCCAATCCAAAAACCTGTCGGAGTCACGGTTCGAAAACATGTCGACCCTCGACGTCCCCTCTACTACCCTATCGTCTGTCGACCTTTGACATGTCAACTCTCGACCTTCCGCATCTTCTGTCGATATGCGTATTGACTGCCCCTGCTTGACTCTTTGACTTCGATAGCCAATCTGCTTTTTCATGCAAGTGGTCATCATCAATTCCTCAGGTCGGCCTTCCTCATGTTGATCATCTTCGACTTCTCTGCCTAGGCCCCGATGCTCCTGTATCAAACTCCCCAGGTGAAAAAGAACTCGACTGCTCTGTCAATCTCCTGAACTCTTCTTCAGAAATCCATGTCGCCTCCTGTAACTCATCATCCTTCCATCGCACTAAGTACTCCTTCTTTCCCGAACTGCACATACGCCCAACTTCGCGTTCCTCTATTACTTCTGTGATTTCCTCCTTGTGTCAATCTGGAATCTGCGTTGTCCAGTCAATGTTCGACACTTACGTGCTTCCGTTGCTTGAACCATCTTCAAACTTGTACAGATCTGAGACATTGAACGTTGGTGAAATGCTCAAGTCATTCGGAAGCTCCAACACATAAGCGTTGTCTAAAATATTCTTCAGAATCTTACATGGTCCAATCTTCTTCAGCTTCAGCTTGTTATATGTTCCTGTCGAAAATATTTTTTTCTACAAATGCGCATAGACTAAGTCTCCTTCACTGAACGACTATAGCCTCTTCTTTCTGTCGGCTCTCAACTTGTATGTCGCATTACTCTTTTCTATGCGCTTTTGCACATCCTCATGCTCTTCTTTCATATGCTCTGCGAATGATTCTGCATCCGCGCTTTTCCTGGTTTATGTCGACAGCTCGACCAAATCCACCACTCCATGTGGGATTCTTCCCTGAACAATCTGGAATGGGCTCAACCCTGTCGACCAATTCACAGAATTGTTGTATGCAAACTCTGCTTGCGCCAACACGTTCTCCCACTGCTTGGGTCTGTTGGCCGTCAAACACCTTAGAAGGTTTCCCAAACTTTGATTCACCACCTCGGTTTGTCCATCTGTTTGCAGATGATATGCTGAGCTAAACTGCAACCTCGTGTCCAGTTTCTTCCATAGGGTTCTCCAGAAATGTCCCATAAACTTGGTATCTGTGTCTGATGTGATACTCTTTGGCAACCCATGCAATCTGACTACTTTCTTGAATAATAGTACAACAATGCATGTGGCGTCACTTGTCTTTCGACATGGAATAAATTGTACCATCTTCGAAAATCTGTCGACTACAACAAATATTGAGTCGTTCTCTTGCTGTGACTTTGGAAATCCTAGCACAAAATCCATGCTCAGGTGCTCCCATGGGATATCTGGTACAGGTAATGGTGTATACAACCTCGTATTCTGACTTCTTCCTTTCGCCAACTAGAAAAGTTGACATTGTCGTACCCACTTCCTGACATCTGTCGTCCTTCTTGGCCAATAATACTTTTCTTCAACCAATTCCCTGGTCTTGTCGATGCCAAAATGACTTGCTAATCTGCTACTATACAACTCTTGGATTAGGTTATCTCTTATGGATCCTCCGGGAATACACATCTGTTGTCCCTTGAATAGGTATCCCTCTTGGATAAAATAATCCAAGTATGGAGTCCTGTCGACACTCCACGGTTCACGACAACCCTCCCATGCTTTTGCAAAATCCTTGTCGGTCACATACTTTGTCTTCACTGACTCTATTCCTGTTGCCTGAACTGTCATCGTGTTCAACAATGCAACTCTTCGACTCAACGTGTCGGCAACCTTGTTCGACTTGCCCGACTTATGTCACAACATGAAAGTATATCCTTACAGGAATTCGACCCATTTCATGTGCCGCTGATTCAACTTCAACTGAGTATTTAGATACCTCAGTGCTTGATGATCTGTGTATAACAAAAATTCCTTGGGAAAAAAATAATTTCTCCACTTCTTTAATGCTTGGACAATAGGATAAAATGCTTGGTCATAGACCGAATATTTCCGCTTCACATCATCCAACTTCTCACTGAAGAATGCAATTGGTTAGCCCTCTTGGCTCAACACTGCTCCAATTTCCATTCCACTCGCGTCGCAATCGACCTGGAAAACTTTGTCGAAATATGGGAGCACCAACACTGGGCTCTTAGTGACCTTCTCCTTCAACTTGTCGAAAGCTCGTTGGGAAGCTTCCGTCCACTTAAACTCCCCTTTTCTCATCCACTCTGTCAAAGGTGCACAAATCCGACTGAATCCCCGAATGAACTTCCTGTAGAAATTGGAAACTCCTTACTCCAGTCGCATTTGTCGGTTCCGACCAATCCAATATTGCCTTCACCTTTTCTGGGTCCATCACCAACCCTTTGCCCGAGATTACAAATCCCAAGTACACCAGTTCTTCCTTCATGAAGAAACACTTTTGCAAGTTTACCATCAGCTTTTCTTCCTGCAATTTCTGCAATACTTGTCGAATGTGCCCCAAGTGCTCTTTCTTGGTTCGACTAAGTGCTCTTTCTTGGTTCGACTAAATACCAGGATGTCGTCTAGGTACACTACGACGAACTTACCCAAGAATGATTTCAATACTTCATTCATCAACCGCATGAATGTACTAGGTGCATTAGTCAATCCAAACGGCATGACTAACCACTGATACAGCCCTTCCTTCGTCTTGAATGTTGTCTTATATTCATCTCCTTCTCTAACCAAAATCTGGTGATAACTGCTCTTCAGGTCTATCTTCATGAAGTACTTCGCTCCACTCAAGCAATCCATCAAGTCGCCCATCCTCGGAAATGGAAATCGGTACTTGATCATGATCTTGTTGATGGCTCTGGAGTCTGTACACATCCTCCATTCTCCACCTTTCTTCGGTGCTAATCATGCTGGTACCGTGCACGAGCTCAGACTTTCTCTGATCAATCCCCTGTCCAACAACTCATGGAACTGTCGATTGAGTTCCTGACCTTCTGTCAGACTCATCCTATGCGGTGCCTTGTTTGGAAGACTCGACCCTGGAATCAAGTTGATCTGATGGGATATGCTTCTTGTCAATGGCAATCCTATTGGTGTCTTGTTGACTACTATGCTCCGAAACTCGTCAAGCATCTTTCTGACTTCAACCGGAATATTCTCTATTGTCGACCTCTCGACACATGCATTAGAGGAAATTTGGGTAAAAAATGGGCCTCCTAAGGAAAATAATAAGAAAATAATAAAATAATAGTATAGAGAGAGTAAAAAAACTACTTTTTGGGATCGTATTTTCAACTTATCTCCTTGTAGGTTTACTCAAATTTCAACCAGGAGGACTCGTTGGATGCATAATTTAATTATGCATCCAATGACTACCCATGTTGCATACTTTTAACAACATCCACACCATGAAAACACGTTTTTTAATGTATTTTCGATTTTTCATGGTGTGGATGTTGTTAAAAGTATGCAACATGGGTACTCGTTGGATGCATAATTTAATTATGCATCCAACAAGTCCTCCCGCTTGAAATTTGAGTAAACCTACAGGGAGATAAGTTGAAAATATAATCCAAAAAAGTAGTTTTTATTTTTTCCCTCCAATTTTTTTAGGTGCTCCCTTTTTTAATTTTAAAGCATTTTGATTGGCTAATACATGATGACATGGAATTTGTATTATTTTTGGAAGGCCCATTTTAAATTGAAATTTCCTCTAATGGTCCTTTCGGAATGATCACAAAACATCCCAACTGCTTTTCCTCCTCCACGAGAAATTCTTTTGCTGAACACATCAGCACTCGCTTCTCCCAAAAGTTGCTCTCACCCTACTTATAGTCGGCTTGTCCCTCCGGCTTCGACTTCAGAGTCCTTTGCACACCATTCCTCCACACTGTGACTGTGTTGGCACGACCCTCATAGATCATCTTCCGGTCATATTTCCATGGTCTCCCTAACAACATATGACATGCATCCATTGGGATTACGTCGCACAGCACACTGTCTTCAAGCTTTTCGACCTTGAAGTTAATCAGGAACTGTCTGGTCACCTTCACATGGTGTCCTTTCTGCAACCATGAGATCTTGTATGGGTGTGGATGCTCTCGAAATTTCAACCCTATCCTGTTGATGACCTCTGTCGACACAAGATTCTCAGTGCTTCCACCATCAACTATGGTCTTGCAACGCCATTCACCGATTCGCACTTTAGTTCGAAAGATAGCCTTTCATTATGTCAGCTCTTTCTCATCGCGTCAGTCTTCTTGAACCAATGTTCTCCTGACCGTCAGGTTTCGACTTTTCTTCTTGCCATCCTCGCTACTATGGGATGCCGACTCGGTCCTCTCGTCGACTTGCTTATCTCTTCAACGTCTGGGTTTCGACTCCTTTTCAACATGTAGGTTCTCTGGGCATTCATAAGCCTTATGTCTGACTCCTCGACACTTGTAACAGATTATGGCTGGTCTTTCAGCTCCTTTTATGTCGAATGGACCACTTCATTGCGCTTGATCTCTTGTCAATGTCCCTTCCGCACGTCGGTTGTCTTCGACGGCTTCTCTCCTGTAACTGATACTTTGGCATTTCGCAAAAACAGTCTTCACACCCTAACCAATCATCTTACCTCTGGTATCTGCGGATTTCCTCGACAATTTCTCTTCTGCTTTCAGAGCTAACTGGTAGGATTCACCGACCACTCTGAATCTTGACATGCTCAACTCATCTTGAATGGCATATTTCAATCCGTTGACATATCTAGCGACAGTTTCTTCGCCTTCGTCGGTCTGTCCTGACCTTATCGACAATATATAGAAATCTTCCGTGTATTCCTTCATGATCATCTCTTTTTGTTGAAATTTATGCAATTTCTGAAACAAGGAAATCACATAGTCATTTGGAAAGAACTTCCCTTTCATCTTGGCGACCATCCTGTACCAAGACTTGATTTTCTCCTTTCCCTTCTTGACTCCGTCAGCCTGCACATTGTCCCACCACAATGAGGCATGACCCTTCAACCTCAGACATGCAGTCTTAACCCGTTTAGGATCCTTGGTCTGCCCTATGTCAAAGTATTTCTCCATTTCTATGCACCAGTCAATCAAGTCTTCTGGATCCAGACTTCCTGAGTAGGTACGTACATCTATCTTTGTTTGACCTCTCATATCTGTCAAAAGTTTGATCAGTTTGTCTTATGGTTATTCTCCTGCTTTTTTCCGTGCTTCCACTTCTTCGACCTCCTCGTTGTTGTGGTTTAACACATCAGGAATACAACCACGCCTTCGGCTTTCTTTGATCGATGCGACTTCATTTGTCAAAGTTCGCATTGTTTAGATGCACTCGTCGAACATCTCGCGATCAATTGTGATTGCTACGCTACGTGCTCTTCGTTCAACTCCTCGGACATTAATGCCTCTGTGAGCCATTTTCAACCTCAATTGAAACTCCCACTCTATCCAATCACAACCGGATTTCCACAAGTCATGCACAACTCTACCCAACCGCAGCTGGAGTTGTTCAACACACTTGCTCACTGGATTCACTTCCAATGTTGATACCACTTGACCCAGTCAGGTTTATATCACTGCCTGTCTTCTCTTACAAGATTCTATTCCGGCTCTGATACCATTTGACGCAAGGTCTCCTACGCAAAGTTTCTTGCTTAACAATTACACACAACACACATGTTCACATAAAACAAGATGTAAACAGGATGCCAGAAGCTAGATTATATTAATTCTACCGAAACGGTTACAATGTGAAATACAAGGAATGTAAATAACTGGTTATTGTCGGCCTCGTCCTTTTACAATACATAAGTAACTATGTGCTATCTCAGTGTGTCGATCTGATCCCTATCTTGGTTTGCTGCGGAACTTTAAGCTATGGCTCGATCTTCTTCATGTCTTCTAGATGTGTGACTCCCCTACCCAATCTACAAAACCTTCTCTCCAGCTCTGCCCTGTGCTAACTCCAAAACGGAACTAACTGAACTCTTTGTGCCTGCGCACAGGCCTTCTGCCCTGCTGCTCTTGTTCCCGAGATCACTCTAACCCCCGAGACACGGTTCCTCTATCTATCGATCTCCTCATATCCTACAGACCTACAACTGTCAGCACCTCTACCGTGCTTCACAATCTCTTCCTTTGTGGACATCTATCATGATCCCAACTACCTGCAATAACTGCTAATAAATTCCTTAGCAACCCCGAATGACTTCCAAGTACTCTTCTTGACTTCTCCGTGTCCTTCTGACACTGCTACAGTAGTTGGTCTTATCACCTTGACCATACTGTCTTCCGTCAGCCTATGACATATCCATCGGCTTCCTTCGCACTCTCAGGTTTCGCCAGTCCAAACCTGTCGGAGTCGCGGTTCGAAAACATGTTGACCCTCGACGTCCCCGCCACTACCCTGTCGTTTGTCAAGCTTTGACATGTCAACTCTCGACCTTCCGCATCTTTTTTCGATATGCATATCGACTGCCGCTGCTCGACTCTTTGAATTTGAAAGCCAATGTGCTCTTCCATGCCAGTGGTCGTCAGTAATTCCTCTGGTCAGCCTTCCTCATGTCGATCATCTTCGATTGCTCTACCTAGGCCCCGATGCTCCTACATCAATAACACCGATGCATATTCATCCAAATATCTCTAGAAACTGCACTCCTTCATTGGTGCACATCAAGGAAGAGGATTGAAACCTCTACTTTTGATGATTTCTTTTTAACTAGTGGGGAAATGATAAAAAATTTATTGCAAATATTTTTTTGAATATTTATTAATGCATGTTATATATTCCCCGGACAAGTGAATATATTTGCATGTCATTGATTTTTTCTTTTAATGTTTTGATTTGCCTATGTTTCAGATTGCTTTCCATCCTAAATTACTTTCATTGCGTGTTCAAAAAGTGCGGCGGGTTATTCTTTCGGAGCTTCAAATGATGAAAACCGTAGAATACAAGGTTGATTTCTAGGTAAACTAAATGTTGTTACATTGGTAATGGTTAGCTGTGTTTTTGGTAAAATGATGGTACATTTTATGAAAATCGGGTACAACTTATTTAGGGAGTCAAGGTCTGGTTCGGGTCCCATCAAGCTAGGTAATGCAGCTAACTCCGTTCTTGTCTTCAAGGAGGGTTCAGGTTTAGATATTGCAACTTTGTTATTTACAAAAAAAAGTAAAGGTGAATGAGTATTTTTGAGGTGTTCAACACTTGATCTAAATTGGTCTTGAACGATTCTTTATTTGAAATATTTAATAGTTGGTCCCGGTTCAATTGAGTAATAGTTAGGGTTCAAGATCAATAATACTTATTATCATAATGTAAGGGAGGTAGGCCCCCACTTCTGTTTGACTTGTAGTGTTGCAAAATTATATTTGTGCATTCATAGATACTCTTTATATGGTTTTCTTCTTTTTCTTTAAGATCTATGGGAAAATAGAATTATTTCTCCGTATTTCACCACTATGAGCGCATGAACTTGCATCTAATGATACCATTTTCTTTCCACGGTTGTTGTAAAAAATACATTCAGAAAACAAGCTAGGCAGAATATTTACGATTGGATTGGATGAGCAGATTAAAAATGGGATGTAGAAGCAATTAGAAACTTTCATGAGCGTTGGTACTTCCTTACTATTGCAACACTGTATATTGTGGGTGATATAGATAGCATTCCAAAGATGGTGTATCACATAGATGTATGTTGCATCTCTTGAATTTATTGTTGGTTTGTTTAGGATTCGATATATTCATGCTTTTATAAAAATATGTGATATATGGTTGACTAGGCAATTTTTATATAAGCAGTGAAAAGTGATTATTTTGTTGCTTCAATCTAATAATACTTATGATGTTTTGTATTCGACCATTTACAGGTTGTGTTTGGGAGAAATCCCTCTGGAAGTGAATTCTCTATACTACATCCCACAAATGCATTTAATACCATGGACAGCTTTCTTGCTACCAAGCTACCAACTGCATTAACCGGTGTTGTTATTGGTGAAACACCATCTCTTGTTTGGTTGGAGATTTGAAAGGAAAGGGTGAGGCTATTTGTTGGAGCCTCACTCTTTAAGTTGGTTAGTCTTGGATTGGATCTAATAAAATTATTTTATAGTATGTTGGTAATCTATGAGATAGGTACATTTATAATATTGTGTTAATATATAGTCAAATATAGTTTAGCATGGGGCCAAATTTATTCTACAAAGTTGAATTGGATAGTTTTCTGAAGTTGGTGGATTCTCTCTTTATAATATGAAGAAAATAGAATAGTTAGTTTGCTTTCATGGTTGGACATGATGAACATGAGGTGCAATCTTATCTTTGGTTCTATTTGTCTATTATTTTCTTGAATCTGAAGTTAGATGTTTTGACTACAGGTAAAACCATATACCATCCTAAATGTGGAGTTGAACATATTCGAACCTCTACGTAAATCATCAAAGGAAAGTAGATTAAATTTAGAGTGAGAATTTTATTTACTATAAGTTATGTTATTACACTTTTGTGTTTTGTCTAGTGATTTAATATTATGTCCAAATCCTATTTGCAAAGCCTGCAATTGAAAATTGGAACCACGACTAATCACTCCTGATCCAATGTGCACCATTGGATTCTTTGATTGATGGTTGAGATTCAGTTTAGATCGTTAACCCGTAGTCAGTTAAGAATATTAGGCATTGGATTGATAGAATCAACACTAATACATATATAACATTTGGCTATAAAACCTAAATTAAGAATGGTGGTTCAATTTTAGTCCTAGAGTGTGAGTGTGGATAAAATTAGTGGAATTTGATCAAAGTTAAAGAAGGTCCACAAATAGTTAATTAAAAATTATTCCACTATTGTATGTGGAGGAGAATATTTCTCTCGCCTACGTCAATTTTGTAATGTCCCTTTTTAATAATTTTATTAAAATTGCAAATTTTTCACTTTTTCCCTAATTCGACCTTTGACTAGTTTTGATGTCTAGGTCTCCAATTTGCTCCAAATGCTCCCAAATATTCTGATAAGGTATATGAATGATATTAGGACTTGAATATGATGTTCAGGGATGATATAGGACCACCAAAATACTTCTTCAAACCCCTTTAAGATTCTGTACAAAGTATGGAATTTAACTAGCAATTTGAGGTTCAAATCCCCCCAGGGTAAGTGCTGAAAATGGCTCTCCAAATGCCTCCAAACCCATTCAAAATTCAGAAAAGAGGTAGGGGATGTCTAAGGGACATTAATAAGGTCTCATTTTCACCATTAATCATTTATTAATTATGTTCTATCCTTCTCCCAAACAGCATCAAAAATCACTAGTTCAACCTTGGGGGAAATGGCATCAAATCTTCCCCAAATGCAATGAAACTTCACAAAATGACTTCAAATGATTAGATACTGAATATGAAACTCTGATAATACATCATTAACATTCCATACATCAATAAACCATAAGTAGTTTACTTAGTCATTCAAATCCATCAACATTACATTGGTTCACAACAAGGTAGTGGGGAAATGGCACTGTTTGTTCATTAAATATTAGATTTACATCATTCCAATTGTATTTTCGAACTGAGACATTTATGAAGATGAACAGAAGAGTATATTAATCTTATTACAACATAAATGGGGCATGATAATCTCCCCCAAAGAGTACAATAGCTCACCAAAAGCGCCCTCCCTCAAGGAGCAAGAATATGCAATGAAAAATGGAAATGGTTGAGTGAGTGAGATGCACTAGAAGAAACCACGACCTGTACTGTATCTTACACCTGCAAATAAAGACTCCATTAAAGTTCCATGAAATACCTGAATGGCCTCTCCACACACCAACTTGGATGGGAATCTTTCACCCTCGAAATTAGCTAAGGTAAGAAACTAGTCATCCACTAGCTCTCTCTCTTCACATATGCAATTTCTCAAAATGATAAAAATACCTTCTCTTGGTTTATCCCTGTATTTTATAAACATCCTTAGCCTTATAAGGTTCCCAATCCATCCATAAACTCAAGCCAATTCGAAATAGGGTGAGGGCTCAAGATTTTCCATGTGTCCTACCTTTCCTAGCCTTCCACCTTCCACCAATTCGAATAGGGACCTATTGAGCTTCCCCAACTCCATGAGCACCTTCTTGGATGCTATATTTAGACCTGACATGTCATAATAGTAGGATTTCGGCAATCATATCTGCAATTTGTCATAAATGTCATGGCATCTTCATCATTGTTGTCATATAGGTTAGGGAATCTAGTCCAAGTGTCCAATAACTCCTCATTTGACTCTTCCTTCTCCTTAGGAGTTACAATTCCATCCAAATTCGACCTATGATGCATATGGCCAAGTGTATGAGCCTTCTAACTCATCCCAAGAACATTAGGCTTCCCGTGGATTCGAAATTGCAAGAGGAGAATGCCATTTGGCACATAAATTCTAGCTTGTGTGAGCTCCAAATCCTCCATGTGTCTTCATGGTCAATTGCCACTTTGATTTTCTCTTGCATTTATTTAATTAGCTCCTTTATTAAATATTTATTCCATTCTAGTGTCTAGACATCATTTAATAGCTCCCTTATTGCAAATCCCAATGTCTCCATCCAACGGAACTAGTAGGATTGATGGAATTGTCTAGCTATGCATTTATTTGAAGGGGGACATTACAAATTTCCAATAGGGAAACTCTGTCAAGTAATCACACAGGGTGGCACTTGTTTGACACTTGGCTCGTGAGAACCTAAACATTTTATCCTTGACAACACCCGTGAAGACTTTGATTTTAAATTTGGCAAGCATGCATTGTTTTCAAAGACAAATCGATAAAGTTTCTAAAGTATGACAAAATAAAAGATCATAACCATTGACTTCTAGAGACCACACGTATATATCATATAGATACCCTTTGTGATAGTGTGTCAATATTTTTAAGATTTTGTGATATATTTTTAGTGTGAAATTTGATTATATTTAAGGGTACTATCTCAATGGAAGAGCACATGCCTTACAGGAATGAGGTTGGTGGTTCGATTCCTCCATGCCCTATCTACATAAATCAATGACTAGTTAAATGACCAGCTAACAACAATCAATAACTAAATAAATGACTAGTTAACAACAATCAATGACTAAATAAATGACCAGTTAACATCAATCAATGACTAAATAGATGACCAGTCAACAACAATCAATGACTAAATAAAAAACTAAATGCACTACCAAACAACGATAATTAATGACCAAATAATGACAATTAATGACCAAATAGTGACAATTAATTACCAGATAAATGACTAAATATATGACCACCTCATGAAGCAACTCAACCAAATTTATGACTAAGTGATAAATGACGAATTTGGTTAGGTGATAAGTGACTACTAATTTATGACCAATAGTCACGTGACTGATTTTAGTCATTTATTTCTGATTTTTTGTCCTTTTTTTAGTCACTTATCACCCATTTTGTACTCATGGCGCATACACACACACGTGCGTGCACGCACACACACCCACACCCACATGCACACGCGCACACACACACAGACCTTTTACCAGTTGGTAATGGAAAATTCACATCAAAACAGTTTACATATGTATATATTAATGAAGTAAATACAATCTTTAAAAAAAGTGGTCATCCTTATTTGGATTGCACCAATCCAATGGCATGGTGTACTTTGCAATGAATATTTATGTATTTATTTTAATTGTATTATTAGCTATGCTAGAAAGTGTACTATGAAGTAAATAAACATTGCATTTTAGCACAAAAGGACTGATGTGAAATAATTTGTACAAGAATCCATAAATGAAGGTGTATAATGCCTCGGTACAAGTTTATAATGTATTTAAAAAATAATACGGTTCACATTTTCTATGCTTCCAAGATTTTACCCTCTTTGGCTTATCACTAATGGTGAATTCACTCACCACCTCCTTATCCTTTATGAAATTCATTATTTTGTGTTACACAGACACACACACACACACACAAAAATCCATCATAACTCTGGCTCTACCAAGCACCGAGAGGGATCAAATATCTTGAGGTTCAAACATTTCCTGAAGTTTAGCACTCTATAAAGGGTTTGCATCTCAAGGGATTTGATCCCTCTCAGTTCTTGGTAGAGCCAAATTTAAGATGGATCTACGACGGTGGAATAGTTAACTCCTAGTGGCAGTGAAGAGTCAAGTTTACATAACTTGGAATTGATCCCTTTGATCTCACTTTTCCAGAGAAATTTATATCTATATGTGATCACTTAGTTAAGAGCTATTCGAGTATATATCAATCAATATATCGGATAGTGACTCATTTGTAAAATTAGATTAAATCAATTTGATAGTAATGATCCATACCTATGGAAGGATTGACTATGCAAGGTTAATACTCCCTTTATCATGAGGATATTAGTTAGAATTGCAACTTTCGTCATGCTATACAATGATTTCCTATGATGTCTAGTCATGATAGGCTGTTGTTGTAATCTATGGGATTATATGTGGTTAACCAGTAGTGCACTGTGAACATATAAAAGGCACTTATATAAAAGGACTCAACCAAGAAAATGTGAATAAGAATGTGAATAAGAAGGAAAAAACATTTCTATATGTAAAGTAAAATTATAGATATTATATGTTATGTGACTTAATGTTGTAAATATGAGAACTCAACAAATGGGAAATTATAAGAGATAAAATAGAGCCAAACAATACAATTAAGAGCAATGAAAGGTGTGTTTCGACAACTATATAATTACTTCGCATTATAAAAGAGATACAAAAGAGGTAGAGATCAAAGTGATGCGAAAGGTAATCGTGGATATAGTTATGAAGACAATTATGGCAAATTTTAATCCTATGAAAAACAAATCAATACAAAACTATGTAGAAAATGTACATAATATTTTACAATCTTACAACATTACATGATGCATTACAATGAAAAGGAGTTATGTATTTATGCAAGAATGATTGTCTAAATATATATTTAATGAAATGATTTCCAAGTTAGCTAAGGAGATATTTGTCAATTGTTATGGTCTTTGGCATAGATGTGGTCAACTTTTATCACTACACTTCATGGTTATGAAAAGGTCATCCTTTATGAGATCACGTTAATGGTGCTAATGAATCTAGAGTTGAGCTAGTATGGTTGAGTGCATGTTGGCCTAGTGATCAGGATTTCATGTTGATTCCTTTATAAAGAATAAATTTTGGCATGTTAAAGATCAAATGGATTTCATAGTTCAAGATAATAAGATGATGAATATATGTTTATTTGAGGCTATTGTGAAAACTCTACTAGTTATAATTAGGGTTGTTGCATGTTTGTTGAAAATTATTAAATATTCTTTTCCACTAGGAAATTAAAGCAAATATAAAAAAAATCACCTTCTTACAAGAAGTTTCCTTGGAAATTAACCTTAGAATTTTCATCCTTTCGTATTGTTGTAAATTAATATGTAAAATAGTAGAAAACAATAACAATTATTCACTTTTAGTAGCCCCAAAATTGATAGCAATTCAAAGAGAAGTGATACCAATCATTCCAATGAGTTTCTATCCATTTAGGGAAACTTCACATGCATAAAATAGATCTAAAACTCTTATTATACAAAAAATATAACATAAAACACAAGAGCAACATATGGTTGCACTATTATCGTCAATCTTAGAGTTTAGTCCCTTAACAATTGTCTCTTAAGTGTGTCAAATTAGCAAGTCAATTGAGAGATGGAAATAACTATCCCAAGAAGATAAAATTGTTGGAAAATCAAGTAATACTGAGAGGGGGGGTGAATCAGTATTTAAATATTTCTTCAATTTTTATCACTTTAAAAAAAAAAAATCAACAATAGAAACAAAAAACAGAATTTTATCATGGAAACCCAATTGGGAAAACCACAAACACTTTCTATTACTGCAAAATTATATTTACAAGTATTTGCAAGCACCAACTTGTTGGATGCTACAACACCCAATATTTTCAGCTGCAACTTAAGGCGGCTCCATTTGGACCAAGCGAGGTTTCGTTGTCAAGGCAGGTGGCCTTCTCTTCTTTTGACTTGATTCACCTGACTTGCCTTATGAATCAGATTCTAGCACCAAGTCCCTCTAGACTTGTTCTATCCTTACAACCATGCTCTTGAGCTCGGCAATATTCTCGTTTATATGCGCCTGAGTTTCTTTGCTTTTGTTATATTTTAGCGCGAGCACCTCTTCTAAGTGCTTGGTGACGCGCAGTGCAATGCAGTCGTAATCACCGTCATGTAAATTCACCTCTGGCGGAGTTTTTGTCGCCTTGTGTTTCTTCTTGGGACCTTTCTCGGTTGCCGAACCTTCAGGGTCCTTTCTCTTTTCCCCTGTTTCTGTCTCATATTTTCCTGTCTCCTCTTCATCTAGTGGGTCTTTAGATTTTCTTTCCTCCGATGTGGTATGGATTTCCACGGGTGCATAGACCTTCCACTCTTGTTGCCAATCCTCCATAATGAGCTCGATCTTCTGCGCATTAAGCTGATAGTTCCCTGGGAACCACTCTGGATTATGCTTCTCGACCCTTGGCTGAATATAGATATAGTGTAAGTCAGTCGTGAATATCACTCTTTGGAGATACTTAGTTGTCAGTTCCTTTTATATGCGCAGAGTGCACCTTATCACATCGCACAACTGCCCGAAGTAAGTATGCATCTTTTCATTGTTTATGCGTTGTCTTTCAAGCCTTGCATTTGCCCACATGTTAGCATATTTTTTCGCTCAGCAATCTCTTGTCATTATTGAGAGGTTGTTCTGGTACAACAGCTCCTTCCAGCCTATAAAATCAATTAGCACAAGCAGCCAAGTATAGTGAAATGCGCTTCCAGTCTCCTGAGTTTCACAGACATCCTCCAAGAACTCATTCAGTAAATAACTTTCCCAATTGTATGGTTTTCCATCCTTGGTCTTTGCAGTTAGTAGAGTTGCTGCGGTCGGCACCTCCGTCGGTCTACACTTCCTCAAGATTTTACCTGCTAGTAGCTGGACAGTGAACCGCGTAGCTGGGTATTTAATGTTGTCTGTGACAAAACCTCGGTTCCCCTTTACTAATTTATACTCTTCCTTCATTTTCCTAGCAAGTTCTTTGTCCTTCGTTTTTCCCATAAACTATGCTGCGGGATCATCACCTCGCTTGCTGAAATGAGTGATTTTGTGGATGAGGTCGATATTGATATCGATCCTGCAATCGAGCCACAGATAGCCTTGGTGTGTTCACGACATCAAAGTGCGCACTACCGCAGTACACTCAGGACTTCAGTCAAAATGTGGTATTCAGAGGAGATTCAACAACCTAGATGGCACCAACAACGTGAGCCAGTCCTGCATGACATTGATATATTGTCTTGTTTTCTCATCATTCCTTCGACACATATATCGGTCAGGATAGAACTGAGTATATTTTGGCTCTTTAGGGTCCTTCCCCTCTAAGAGATCATGATCTGAGAACTTACATCCTGGTTTCTTTCCATGTAAGTTCTCATGGATACGCACATGGCTAGAAATTGGTGGTAAAGGAATTTCATATTGTGCATTCTTGAACAGGGTAACCGCTAGCTCGTCAATCCTTCTAGGTGGAACATACTCGTGTGAGGTAGATTGGCCTGTCCCCAAGTGGTAACAATGGAATGGGCCTCGGCATCCCTCCTGTCTTTGGCTTCTCAGGGTCCTTTACCCGCTTTTTATCCTTCTGTTGCATGGCTGGTGCGTGGCGTGGTGAGCTTCTTGACCTAGAACCCCTCTCTGGAACAAAATTTTTGATGGGCGTTTTCATTAACCTGAAAGCCTGGAGCATCTAAAGTCCCTCACAACCTGTTCGACTTTTGACTGCTCACACATCCACTTGGAAATTGCTCTATGTACTCTTCAATATTGTTTGTGCACTCACTAGTAAAAACTTAAATTCTTCTTGCGGGAAAATTAAAAAATCACGATAAAGCCCGCGAGTCTGTGTTGAGTGCTATTTATAGGCACGGTTAACCTTGAGGCGCGCCCACAAACGGCTATATAGACATTAAATGTTGTGACCGTTGGCCAAATCCACTGAGGATCTTGGTCCTTTCCTTCATTGAATGCGTCAGAAACGACTAATTTTGCGTTAAATGCCAAAGTGGTCGTTTGCAAAAACACTGTATAATGACTATTTTTCTGACTGACATTTTAACGGCTAGTTCCTTCGAACTTCTCTCATGGCTTAGACAAAATTTGTGAAGTTCCTCTGCACACTTATGCTCCTTTGTTTTTAACTTCGCAGCTACGCTTCCTACTTGTACTTCGCATCACAGCTTCCAACGTGCACTTCGCATATGAGCTTCCAGCGTGCACTTCGCATCTGAACTTCCAACGTGCACTTCGTGTTTCACAAAAAAATTGTACAGACTTTGTGCAAATTTTAGTGTCCAATTTCAACTGTACTTGACACTTAAAATTTTCTTCGTTGCTTATCAAGTGAGGTCTGGCAAAGTAGGACTATCCCTGTAGGGTTTTAGTCTACTTCCATTAATAAGACCTGGTAGATTTTCTCCCATCAATGTGGCGAGCTAAAATGTGCCACCATTAGTAACATTCTTGACAACATATGGCCCTAGCCAATGCATCTTAAATTTTCCACGAAATTTCATGAATTTTCTATCATAGAGGACGACAAGATCTCCTACTTGAAATAATTTGTGCTTGATATGCCTATCATGCCATGCTTTTTCTCTGCCTTTTTCCACTTGTTGGTGAAATTCTGCAATGAAGCAATCTTCTTCTATCCCAACTAAGTGGAGTATCATTTCTTCCATTGTCTCATCATCTGCCATGTCTGTGAAAGCTGCAATTCTCAAACTTGGTACTATGTATTCCATTGGCATCATAGCTTCCTCTCCATATGCTAACCTGAAGGGTGTATGACCTATCAACTTTTCGCAAGTTGTCCTATATGCCCATAGCACAGCTGGTATTCACAGATCCCAATCATCCCTGCTTGTATTACATACCTTAGTCAGCGCAATTTCCAACACTTTGTTAAAATATTCAACAGTCCCATTGGCTTGTGGATGATATGGTGTGCTTTTCTAATGGTAAATCTGAAATTCCTCAGTCAGGGCTTCAATGGTTCTATTCAAGAAGTGCGTTCCCTGATCGCTCATTAGGATCTTTGGACATCCAAACCTTGTGAGGATGTTTTCAAAAATGAACTGCACGGAAGTAACTGCGCTACAGTCCTTTATTGGTTTTGCCTCTACCCATCTGGTTAGGTAACCTGTAGTTGTAATGATGTATCTTGAACCGGTTCTCTTTCCTGGTGGGTTAATAGGTCCCACAAAATCAATATCCCACTTATCAAAGGCTTGCAATGTCAATTGTGGCATCAATGGCATCTCATCTCTACGAGATGGTTTTCCTGTCCTCTAGAAAACATCGCAACTGATGCAATGTTCCTTTGAATCTTTATGGAGTGTAGGCCACCATAGTCCTACTCTTAAAATTTTATGCGTAGTATCTTTTCCTGCATAGTGGCCTCCAAACACCCATGAATGTGCTTCAACAAATATCAATGGTTTCTCGTGTTCTAGCACTCATCTGCGCAGTACTTCATCCGGTCCTAGCTTGTATAATTGTCCTGCAATTATGGTGAAGTCAGTTTCTTTTACTAACAGTTGTTTCTTTTGTTACGTAGTAAACTCTGTAGGTGCCAACCCTGTGGTCAGGAATTCTACAATATCCTTATAATAGTCATCTGCTATCTGAATAGCGAATAACTGCGCATCTAGTAGACTGTCTTCCAGGTTGGTAGGTTCTTCACCTGATTCAATTCTAGAAAGATGGTCAGGTCCTGAGTTCACCCTTCCTGGCTTAACAATGATTTCAAAATCATACTCCTGAAATAGTAACAACCATCTACATATTCTTCCTCCTAACACTGGTTTATTGACCAGGTATTTCAAATATGAATGGTCAGTAAACATACAGAAGTGCGCACCTAGCAAATAGTGTCTGAACTTTTGCATTGCGTACACCATGGATAAGCCTTCTCTTTCTGTTGTGGTATAATTATTTTTTGTTGAGGACAGTTTTCTGCTTGAGAATGCAATAGGATGGTCAATGCCTCCCTCACCTGGTTGAGCTAGCACAATGCCAAGTGTAATGGATGAAGCATCTACATGTACGTGGAATGGTTTAATCCAGTCTGGAAAAACTAATATAGGCGCAATTACCATCTTTTCTTTCAATGTGTCCAGTGCTTTCTGACAGTCTTCATTCCATATGAACTTCGCTTCTTTCTTCAATAATTTTTCCATAGGCACAGTGATCTGTACATATCCTTTGATGAACTTCCTATAGTAGCCTATGTGCCCCAATGTGGTGCATATATGTTTTACTGAATTAGGCACTGGAAAAATCACAATAACTGTGATTTTAGCTGGATCCACCATCAGCCCCTGTTTACAAACAATGTGTCCCAGTAGAATTCCATAGGGAACACAAAAGATGTTTTTCTTCAGATCTTATTTTGTCTACACTTTGCTAACATCATTCTGAGGATGGCATAATGGTTCTTCAATAACCCAAATACTGTCCAATCGTCAAAATATACTTCTATAAATTTTTGGATAAAATCCTTGAATGCAGCAACAACTACTCTTGAAAAAATAGCAGGTGTGTTCTTCAAACCAAAGGGAATAACTGTGTACTGAAATGAGCCCCATTCAGTGGAAAATGTGGTCTTGTGCTTGTCTGCTGTATCAATTCTGATCTGATGATATCCATAAAATCCATCAGTGAAAGAGTATGCTTCATTCCCTCCAACATTGTCTAACACTTCATCTGTGAATGGAGTAGGAAATGGGTCATGCAGCAATGCATCGTTTAACTTTCTGAGATCTACGCAGATCCTAATTTCACCTTTAGTTTTCTTTTCCTAGATAACCATGGGACTTATCCATTCTGACTCTTCTACAGGTTCAATGATTCCTGCTTCAGGCATCTTATCAAGCTCTGCTTTTACCTTTCTTTATATTGTGGATTTAATCGATAGGGTCTCTGCTTAATAGGCTTCGCATTCGGCTTGAGAGGTATTTTCATAAATCCCAAGTCACCCAAAATGCCTTTCATGTCGGAAAACTTTGTAGGAAATAAGTCTTCATATTCGCGGAGTAAATCTACTATCTTCGTGACCATCTCCTCATCCCAGTAATCTCCTATAGAAGCGAACTTCGGTTCTTCACTAGTTCCAATGTTCACTTTCTGAGTTTTTACAGGATTTCTTAGATCCGGAATCTCCAATGGAGGTCCTTCGAATTCGTGCTCTCCTTCTGACTCAGGTATGTTGACATTGCGCGGTTCATCATCCTCACTTTCCTCTCCATCTTCGTCTAAAGTGAAGTTATAACATTCCAGGGCATGTTCTAGCTAGCTGTCTTTCCCATTCTAGTCATACACAGGTTCTAGTTTGTCATTGAATACCTTCTTTTTGATGATCTGTAATGCCTCATTTATACTTGGACATTCATCCTCAAAGTTGAAAGTCACTTGGAAGTTATCAATCATGACAGACCATTCTACCGTCCCTCTGCGAAGTTCTGTTTCTGTGTACCAGTTCTTCAGAATTTGCTCTAGTGTGTGTATGAACAGATGAACCCATTTTTTTTGCGGTCTATGCGTCCATGCTTTCAGGAAATGGTATATGTGATCTCTAGGATCATTTTTTCCATTATATTTCACTTGTACAAGCTCAGTCTGTTCTAGAAATCTGATCTTCATCATGTGCTTACATTCTTCCCACATGGTCATATTCTGCTTATGCACAACCCACCATCTAGCAGGTGTAGTGCGCAGTGCTATATCCAATGCTGCTATCTTGTGTTCATATGAAAATGATATAAGATATTCTTGAAAAAATGCATGAATATTACTCAAGCCATCATAAGTAGGGATTGGACTTACCTCTGTTCCAATCCAGCGTAGTGACCTCGTGAGTTGCTTGCATCTTCTTACAGATACTCTGAAAATCCTCACAGCAGATCTAAGAGCTGATGTATACCTCACAAGAAAGATTAAGATTAAGCAGGAAAATAGAAGAAGAGTGGTCAATGCAATGTAAAGAAGCAACAAAATTATGATACAGTAGAACTCGGATAGAAGCAGAATAACATCACACACTAATTCATTAATCATAATATGAACAATAAATAATACAATGGTGGAGAGGATTTGAATGACAAGGTGGCAATTCGAATTAGCCTGCATGCACTGATCAAAAGATCAGTGGAGTGTCATCAAAGCACAACTAGGAGTCTTGATCATCATCAGTGGAGTCATCAATGCACAAGTAACTGTCAACCAGGTGTCAAACTGATTCTAACTAAGTGTGGTAGGTGTAACTTGCACATGGAAGCACTAATGTAGTGAAGGAGTCTTAGTGGAGGGCGCATGAGGAGCTAACTGGAGTCAGAATAGGAAGTCTAGTCTCATTGGAGGTCCATCGGAGTGATACAGTCAGTTGAGGAGTCAATCTAGCCTTAAATCAAGGAAAGATATAAAGATAACTCAACTAACTGAAGTGCAACTAAGTGGTAGGTGAGAGAGGGAGCCTTTCACAAGTGGTAGGTGAAAGGAGGGCGCACTAAGCACTAGGAGGGATAAAACTGATCAGAAAGAAGCTCCCAGGGCTAGCTAAATGAGGACTAGGTGTTGGGACTGATGACTAGGATGCATGCAATTTCATGACTGCATGCATGATTGAAAATGCAAAAATGGAGAATGTTGTTAGGACTAGCATGGAGTATAGGAAATTCCAAACACCCCCCCTTAATCCATCTTGGGCCCTGGTAACTAGGAACAAAGGTCACCCAATACAATGAATAATAAATAACAGTCCATAAACCAAGGAAATGGGGAAAACCTCATGGGAAAAATACCCCTCCTCAAAATAGACTGTAGGGCACACCAAAAAATAAATGCTCCAAAATCAAGCAGATGTGATGCTTGGTCATATGTCTGGAGGTATCTTCTTCTTGTGAAGAAGTGGATCATGCTCAAAAAGCATGTGCTTGTACTTGCTCTTCAGATCGAATGTGATGAGAACAAATCCAAAGGTATGAGGATGATCCTGGAACCTGTGATTTGAATCAGCTGAGGTAGGATCAAATCCATGAATGTGTAGATAGTATTTTGTTTTCTCCTTTGAACGATCATAGGTGAGATCATGCCCACAAGAACCATCATATGTCAGTGATTGCTTGGAATCCAAATTAGATCCAATACTTGAAAAATGGTTTCTTACACTAGTACAAAATGAGAGATAAGTGACCAAAAAAACGACCAAAATCCACATATAAATGACCACTTTTGAGTTGGTGACCACTGGTAGCAAATTAGTGGCCATATATCACGCGACCAAAAATGTGGTCATATTTAGCTTGGTCATTTATAGCTTATCTTGTGGTCATATATTTGGTCGTATATTTGGTCTTTAATTTGCTAATATATTTGGTCATTAATGGCCACGTGATAAATGACTGCTAATTTGCTACCAGCGATCGCTAACTCAAAAGTGGTCATTTATATGCAAATTTTAGTCATTTTTTTGGTCACTTATCTCTCATGTTGTAATGGTGGTCGTTTATATGCAAATTTTGGTCATTTGTTTAGTCATTTATCTCTTTTTAGTGGTTTCAGAATATAAATAGGGCATGGTGGAATCGAACCACCAACCTCCTGCCTATAAGGCAGGTTCTCTACCATTGAGCTAGCACCCTTAAATAGAATTCCTTATGGATTGATATGAGAATAAAATTTAAGGAGTGGGATATTATCATTGGACACACCAAGCCGGAGTCTACATGTAAATAAAAATTTATGAATAACTAAAAATTTTACAAGTCATATTTTTTGAGTGAAGGAACAGTCTAGGCATTTCAGAATGTAGTCTTGTGACAAGTGGAAGAATAGCAATATATCAAAACAATGCAGTCCAATGTTTGAAAAACACTATTAAACAAGATATACCTTAGCTTCACTGAATAAGCAGCGATCAGAAAGTGTGTCGGATTCATGCTATAAACATTGATGAGACATTTTTAAGCACTTGTCAAGCTTCACTGAATTAAAGACAAGAATATCGCCAAAAAAATAAGTACTTCCATCCAATGAAAGACAAAAGAATATCACCTTCCATGCCCCAATAATGATGAGTAGGAGATATTCTTGATGGTGCAGGTGAAGAAGAAGCAGAGCGCCCTAACAATGCAATAAACAAATTATCCTTACCAAGGTCCCTTTGATATGCCCAATGTGGAAACTTGTTTTTAATCGGTGTCTAACAAGGACCTTCTAGGGGGATTCCCTAGTAGTAGCCCTTCCAATACACTTGAAAGAAAGAACATTCCCTAAGAGAAAATAGCAGTTAGTGTAACCCCTCTTTTCTCCCTAGGAAGAGTGCAAACATCCTATGCCACTAGAGAGAACCCTTTTCCATCTCTTCCTTCCTCCAAAGGGACCTCCATAGAAATATGGCCATTTTTAATAGTTGTAGTCTAGGAATATATGTAAGAGACGTAGAAGACATTTATTTGTAGATGCTAAAGTTCTATCTTTTATGTGAAGCTTCCTAGTTAAAGGGAAATCCTAGTGAAATTATGCTTGGAACTTTCCTTGAAACATGTTCAGGAATCAGAACTAATCTTCATTGCTTAACTGGAATTGTTAACTAAAAAGGGCATACCCAAAGATCAGATAATTTTCCTTGGTTGGATAGGTTTCCATCCACATGGAAACCAATTAGTCATCCACAGAGAGCTCTCTCCTTCATTAGTCATGGTTGGACTTGGGGACCTTTCCCCTTTGATATTTTGTTGATATCTTGAAGACAATGAAATAACGTTTTATCACCTTGTGGCATGCTTGCTTATATTCACTTTTCGAAGGCTATGGCTGGAAATTCTAACAATAATGAAGCTACATCAACTGGAGCCAACACCTCGCCGTGTGCACGATCCCCCCTGCCATGACAAGTTGTTGAACTGTAATTTTTTCGTTAGCCCTTTGTAAAATATTCTCTTCTACAGTCTCCTTACAAATTAATCTATACACGGTGACTTAAAAAAAGAAAAATAAAAAGACATAATAAACTTAAGCAAGATATAACATATAGCTTGAACAATGGAATAATCAGCTAGATTAATAGACCTATAAGATAGGCATTTCACTGTGGAATAACAGCGTAATAACCTTACATTCATTTTGTACAAAGGAAGAACACTGCAATCAACCAAGAATTTCCTCAGGTGGGAAACAACTAGCTCAAGAGATTTATGTATATTTGCAGGCTCTCCTTGTATCTCAAGCACTTTGTCATCTGCTAAAGCACAATATGGGATTTCCTTGGCACCCATCGCAATGCAAGTATTTGATATCAAATTTGTCTCAAGTTAAAATAAGAGAGAAAACATTTATATGCAAAAGTCATTAGTTTTTTCTTAATCATTATTATTCAAATTCATCTTATAAACACTAACACACATTGAATAGTAAAAAATGATTACAGGAAAGGAAGTTTTCCATAGTTGTTCCAACATTCCCATACTCTGAACTCTCATAGACACAAGTTTCCATAGTAAATGCTCAATCCAAAATCTCTCAAGGATCTAAGTACTTTCCGATGGAAGAGAGTGGTATATATATTCCTGAGTTATAAAGATCTACTATACAATTGTACTGGAAAATAACAAAAGTAGCAAAGGAGATGAAAATAATACCAGGAATTTGATGAGCTACAGGAACTTGATGAGCTAAAACTTGGGGTTGTGATTCAAGTTTTGGAGGAAGTCATAGCATTATGGAACATGATTCTTTCTTTTCCTTCTTCCAATAAGCTCAGTTCATCATACTAGAAACTTTATTTAGCATAGCACCATGTAATCAATTACTTTTAACAACCATAGATCCTAAGATGACCTCCACATCCTGATGTCCGCACAGTTAACCAAAATTACAAGCAAGGAAAGGACGCCATGCCTGGGATTTCCACTGTTTTCAAGCCTTCCCATATTATTTCTCAAGAAGATTAAGCTTGACTTTGGTTTCCCAAATTCAGTAAGAATTCACTGTTGGAAGGTGCTGACAACAGTATTTGCATTGGTGAACCCCAATGAACTGTTAGAAGGTGTCATTTGTGATGTTTGATTTAACTGGGAGCAAGTATGAGCATGCTTTGGGATTATAACCATACACCTGGGTGCATGAAAATCAGAGTCTAAAAACTAAAGTAGCACAAGATATTTGCAGCCCATGATGTCATTGCATTTGCATCACTACCGTACCATCATCTTCAGGAGATACAAGACAATCAAACATACTTCATTCCTTGTGTTCCTTCCATTTCTAAATTGCTATCATCAGCATGGTGGAGATTGTTTAGTGTTCCTTTTTGGAATTAAATTGAAGGAAGCACTGCACAAAAAGCCCCTAGTGCAAGGATTTCAGAGCCAAATGACTTCTAAGGATCAGTGCAAAAAAGGAGGGAGAGAGAAATCCATTCATAGAATAGAATATAGAATTTTGTATTCAGTGGAGATTTGAGAAGCCTCGAATTGACTAGAGATATATAGATTGGATAGAGGAAGAAACAGAAGAAGAAAGAGTAAGCTATTCAAAATTTGTCTTTAAGTCTATCAAACCAATGGAAAACAAGTAAAAAAAAAAACAGTGGGGGATGTGCAACAGGGAGGCCTATGGTTCAAGAAGAGAAAATTTAGGTGAATAACTATCATAAGCTTGTTGCAAGTGTTGGAAAAAGGTATGGCCATATCAATGCCATTTCCATAGTTTTATCCATGCCAAATGATCATCACCTGAGCAGTGAGGATTTAGACTTTCATCTAAGCTTAAAATTCAAATGTTAATAATTCTACGTGCAGATGTCAATGACAATATCCATATTCTTGATGTTTGATTGTATTCAGAAAATGGCATCATGTGTGGTTTAGGGTCATAATGGTAAGACTTGGGCAATGCTTACTAAAATACCAAAATACTAGGCAACATATTGCATTTGCAGTTGGAATTCGTATTCAAGCATTAAAGATGAAGTACGTGCTGGCTCAAAAACATTTCAACCCTTGCTCCTTTATGTTGATGATGATGTAACTCTGACGGAATTGTACTATCAGATGATAGTTTTATTCAAATAAATATTTTTCCTATATGTATCATGTGGTTAAGCATAGAGTTGACCTGAGGTACACTATCTATAGATGTCTAAACATTAAAGACAGGACATAATAAGTCAGAAAGGACATAATAAGTCAGACAAGAACGTATTTCTGTGCAGATCCTATCAAGGGGTATGGAGAGCAAGAGGACACACAAAGTTTGTGCAAACATACAATGGTGAATTCCAACAACCAAAAAACATATTTTAGAAGCCATTTTAGGGTGATCATGAAATGAGGGCCGTGATGGCATAAATGATAGCACTGAAATAGATTTAAAACTTGAATCAACTGTAAGAAAATAAATTGTCCCATGCTAACCCAAATTTAGTCAATGACAGGCAAAGAATTACCTGGATCTATGACATCTGTGTTAGGTGAATTAAGTGGAGCAAGGATTGTGAGATTCTGAATGCGGACATTACTATACATTCACCATAGAAGATATCAACTAACAATATTCATACATAATCTAATCTTGCATATAGGTGATTTTATAAAGAAAAAAATGAAAGAATATATGAACATTGATATTAGTGTACATTCAACTAGACCAACATCGAGGACACTTACCTGCAGTAAACTGCATGGATGGTCCAACAAGGTGAGTTCAAGAAAGTCAAATTTTCAATAATAATATCTTGTGAGTCCTCCAACTCCACAAGATGTGGGTGGGTATAATCTAGTGTATGATTATGGAACCAATTCCACCAAATAGCTCCTTGACCATAAATTGTTCCATTATTTCCTGGAAAAGTGACAAATGGGTTAGCATCCTTAAGCTAGTGAGAAAAACATTTCCTATATCTATTGTTACAGAGATTATGCTCCAAAAAATAACCTGTGATCCAAGGATTACAGCCCCAGTGTCCAAGTACAGTGTAAGGTGACTTGTTAGATTGAAGCTTCCAGTTAACCATTTTCTGTTGGCACAAAAAGTTATGCTCCACCTTTATCAGCAAAGGTGTTAAGGTAGAAGATGGCATTTTGAAAGGCATGTGTATTAATAGTGACTCCATCACCAACTGCCCCAAATTCAGTAATAGTCACTCTAGGAGGCCTAAATGGCATTGCACTGTTCTATTTGCATTCTTCTTAGTGCTCCGAATGATCATATAATTTGCCTTGGTTGGATAGGTTTCCATCCACATGGAAACCAATTAGTCATCCACAGAGAGATCTCTCCTTCATTAGTCATGGTTGGACTTGGGGACCTTTCCCCTTTGATATTTTGTTGATATCTTGAAGACAATGAAATAATGTTTTATCGCCTTGTGGCATGCTTGCTTATATTCCACTTTTTGAAGGCTATGGCTAGAAATTCTAACAATAATGAAGCTACATCAACTGGAGCCAACACTTCTCCGTGTACACAATCCCCCCTGCCATGACAAGTTGTTGAACTATAATTTTTTCGTTAGCCCTTTGTAAAATCTTATCTTCTACAGTCTCCTTACAAATTAATCTGTACACAGTGACCTGAAGAAAGAAAAAAAATAAGACATAATAAACTTAAGCAAGATATAACATATAGCTTGAAACAATGGAATAATCAGCCAGATTAATTGACCTATAAGATAGGCATTTCACTGTGGAATAACATCGTAATAACCTTACATTCATTTCGTACAAAGGAAGAACACTGTGATCAACCAAGAATTTCCTCAGGTGGGAAACAACTAGCTCAAGAGCTTTATGTATATTTGCAGGCTCTCCTTGTACCTCAAGCACTTTGTCATTTGCTAAAGCACAATATGGGATTTCCTCTGCACCCATCGCAATGCAAGTATTTGATATCAATTTTTTCTCAAGTTAAAATAAGAGAGAAAACATTTATATGCAAAAGGCACCAGTTTTTTCTTAATCATTATTATTCAAATTCATCTTATAAACACTAACACACATTGAATAGTAAAAACTGATGACAGGAAAGGACGTTTTCCATAGTTGTTCCAGCATTCCCATACTCTGAACTCTCATAGACACAAGCTCCCATAGTAAATGCTCAATCTAGAAGCAATAATTAGTCAAAAGATTCAGAACAGAATCTCTCAAGGATCTAAGTACTTTCCAATGGAAGAGAGTGGTATATATATTCCCGAGTTATAAAGATCTACTATACAATTGCACTAGAAAAGAACGAAAGTAGCAAAGAAGATGAAAATATCATTAGGAATTTGATGAGCTACAGGAACTTGATGAGCTAAAACTTGGGGTTGTGATTCAAGTTTTGGAGGAATTCATAGCATTATGGAACATGATTCTTTCTTTTCCTTCTTCCAATAAGCTCAGTTCATCATACTAGAAAATTTATTTAGCATAGCACCATATAATGAATTACTTTTAACAACCATAGATCCTAAGATGACCTCCACATCCTGATGTTCACACAGTTAACTAGAATTACAAGCAAGGAAAGGACACCATGCCTGGGATTTCCACTGTTTTCAAGCCTTCCCATATTATTTCTCAAGAAGATTAAGCTTGACTTTGGTTTCCCAAATTCAGTAAGAATTCACTGTTGGAAGGTGCTGACAACAATATTTGCATTGGCGAACCCTAATGAACTGTTAGAAGGTGTCATTTGTGATGTTTGATTTAACTCGGAGCAAGTATGAGCATGCTTTGGGATTATAATCATACACCTGGGTGCATGAAAATCAGAGTCTGAAAACTAAAGTAGCACAAGAGATTTGCGGCCCATGATGGTATTGCATTTGCATCACTACCCTACCACCATCTTCAGGAGATACAATACAATCAAACATACTTCATTCCTTACGTTCCTTCCATTTCTAAATTACTATCATCAGCATGGTGGAGATTGTTTAGTGTTCTTTTTTGGAATGAAATTGAAGGAAGCACTGCAAAAAAAGCCCCTAGTGCAAGGATTTCAGAGCCAAATGACTTCTAAGGATCAGTGCAAAAAAGGAGGGAGAGAGACAGCCATTCATAGAATAAAATCTGGAAGTTTGTATTTAGTGGAGATTTGAGAAGCATCGAATTGACTAGAGATATATAGATTGGATAGAGGAAGAAACAGAAGAACAAAGAGTAAGCAATTCAAAATTTGTCTTCAAGTCTATAAAAAAAATGGAGAACAAGTAAAAAACAAAACAGTGGGGGATGTGAAACAGGGAGGCCTATGGTTCAAGAAGACAAAATTTAGGTGAATAACTGTCATAAGCTTGCTACAAGTGTTGGAAAACGGTATGGGCATATCAATGCCATTTACATAGTTTTATCCATGCCAAATGATCATCACCTAATCAATGAGGATTTAGACTTTCATCTAAGCTTAAAATTCAAATGTTAATAATTTTACGTGCAGATGTCAATGACAATATCCATATTCTCTATGTTTGATTGTATTCAGAAAATGGCATCCTGTGTGGTTTAGGGTCATAATGGTAAGAGTCGGGCAATGCTTACTAAAATACCAAAATACTAGGCAACATTTTGCATTTGCATTTGGAATTCGTATTCAAGCATTAAAGATGAAGTACCTGCTGGCTCAAAAACATTTCAACCCTTGCTCCCTGCTTGAACCTAATCAATCTATGGATGTATCAATCACACTTGATTGATGTGCACATTAGTATGCCTGGAAATTTAGGCAAATCTTGATTTACTTTCCTAACACAGCGAGAGTGACTTCTTTCCCCTCACTAGAACATAGGTATCGTTCTATGAAATTTCATGAATACACATAAATATATGCCATCAAGCAAAATTCAATGGTTAATTTAAAACAAAAAATACACACATTGAAACCATCGATGGGATGTAGTGATGTTGCAGAGTTACTGGATGACCTTACCTGCAATGATCTTGGAAGTGTTAAATTTTTATTAGATGCCCATTGCTTAATCTGAGCCAATGTATATTTCCCAATGCCTACAAAAAAAGGCACAAAGTGTTCATCATCAAACACTAACAACTAAAAGTCTCTATTTCTTACTACTTGAAAGCCTTGACAAAATAAACCATGAAAAGATAACAACAACTATCTTAATATGAATAAGTGAAAAGAAGTAAGTTTACTATCAAAATTTTCTATCTAAACCAGAGTAATCCTAGCTATCCAAGTCAAACTGCAGCTAGTTTGAATCCATCTTTGGCCAAACTGGTACAAGTCAGGCACTAATTCAACTGAGACGGGTTGAAACTGGCCACTTCGGTGAGTTAGTAATGACTCAACTGATTATGATGGGCTTCCTGGGACACCTACCAACATGTCCAGTTAGCCTAAAAATGATAATTAAAAAAAAACCATCTAATCCCCCTAAAAACCTAAACCCAACATTCTAAACACCCCACCCTATTTTGCATCACATGCTTCTCATTTTGTGCATTTGATGAACTTGAATTTATGTTGCTAGAAACATAGGAGGTATCTATGAAATACAGATCCCCATTTTGGAATTCACCTTTCAAACAATTCAGTGTCATTTCAGGAAAATGTAAAATGCCAATTTAGAAATGAGAAACGAGATTTGGGCATTTCTGGTAGATTTTGAAATGACACTTTCATCTTTCAAGAAGGAATAGGTGGGAATATACCAGTGGTATCCATTGAGGGTGATCCACAACTATTGGCTACTGCCTCTGTGTGGATCCATGAAGCAACCTGAAGGAGTTCCCCTCTCTGCTAACTAAGTGAACTAGATTGACTTAGTCCACTATGATGCCGCTTTGTTCTCTTCATCCCCTCTCCCATTTGATCAGATAATTCCTATATTGAATCAATGCCAGAAAAGGATCCTAGATGGACAATGAATGACTATAACCTTTCATAATCCATGGAGGTTTAGGTTCCTTTCCCTACTTATTACGCCTCTATTGCCGCAGTTGAGTTTTATTCCAATGTCTATCCCGAGACTGAACTATAAAATAATGAACTTTCCATCTCTCATCCCAATGGCCTTATTCAAATACATAATCCATCCATGGAGACAATTCCATGCCTCAAAAAATGTGTTTTAAGGTCTTCTCATAACCCAAATGCTTGAGCATTGACCTTGTTTCAACTTTCAACAATGAGGCTAACCATTCGTTAGCATAAATGACTACAAGCAAGAAAAAATTGAGAGATAAAAAGCCACATTTTCAACAATGAGGCTAACCATTCGTTAGCATAAATGACTACAAGCAAGAAAAAATTGAGTTATAAAAGCCACATTTTCAACAATGAGGCTAAACCATTCGTTAGCATAAATGACTACAATTAATAAAAAATTGAGCGATAAAAAGCCACATCCTTTTCAATCCAACACCATTAATAAGAGATATTTTAAGAGCTTCTAACCACTCGAAAGAGAGGCTGGCACAAGTAAAAAAATTACATGTGACTACAAACAGGCTAGTGTATCTTTACATTAAATGTCAAGTCAAGAAACCAAATATTTTATTGATGTGGAAGCAACATTGCACTGAAAAAACGACCACTTACATAGCCCAGAAAACGAAGAGCACATGTTAAATCAATCACCAAACTAATTTGTCATTAACAATGAAGCTTGCTTAAATAAATAGAAAGAAATCGTTTTAATCACCATCTTTTCGTGTATTTTAAACCATTTAAAAGTATAATGGCCCATACTAGTGAGACAAATGCACAATAGACACAATTTTTCAGACAAGAAAGCTTATGAAGCCTGTTGATTACTCTACAACTGTAAAAATTATCAGTAGGTTTACTCAATAGCATCTGAGCAGAATAATCTATATGACAATTCTATGTAAAAGCAATCCCTTTAATTGTTACATTGGCTATAATATAAGAACCTCCTAAAGTTCATGCAACAAAACGAACCATAATCCAGAGACTACAAATTTTGTCGGGCTCTCTATTCAAAAGACTAAACGATTTGGTTTTGGAGTTCAAATAATTTTTAGGCAATAGCATACCATAGACATGCCTTTACTAGTAGAAAAGAAATCCTGGCCAACGAGAGTACCCTACCAAACATTTAAGAGGTGTTTAGGGTTTGTGCAAGCTGAACACTTTGTACAATCAAAAGGGATAGCTAGTATTTCATCTAATCTCAGCAAAACCTACTAGAAGCCCAAACCTACATAACTATAAATGCGTTCCTCTATTCCAGTTCAAAATAGTTTTCATCTAATACAGTTCAAAATGTTGTTCGTCTAATATAGCCAAAAAAGGGATGGAAAAACAGGAAAGCTGGAGGCGGGATAAATATAGCAATGACAAGTAGCTACAGGGTGAATTTATTTCATCCAAACTCGAAAATCTAGTAGAAGCCCGACCCCAATAAGTGTGAATGATGTTCATCTAATATAATACAATCAATATTGTTCATCTAATATAGTAAAAATGTTTGAATGGTAAAAAGGCTATGGGTAAGAGTACACCATATGAAATGAAGCATTAAGGAAATAAAAAAGATATGGAGATATGTACTTACAACAAGGCCAAAGCTGAACACTTGCCAATTTCTGCATGAATTCGTCTGGATAAGGAATTTCCACCCAGTTGCAGCACCGAAAGAGAACTGGCATTACCAAGCCTCGCAGGTATGGCTCCAAACAGATGGTTATGACTCAGATCCAACGACACCAACGACTTCATATTGCCAATCTCTGACGGAATCTTGGAGGCAATAAGGTTGCCTGACAAGTTCAAATACTTCAAATTTGATTGATGGGGGGATTTCCCCACTCAACATACTATGTGACAGATCTAGTTCCTCCAGAAATTGGTATAGGCTTGGAGTTAAACAAAACCCCTCCTGTTCATCTAATACAGTAAAAATCTTTGAATGGTAAAAAGGCTACCAGTAAGAGTACACCATATGAAATGAAGCATTAAGGAAATAAAAGAGATATGGAGATATGTACTTACAACAAGGCCAAAGTTGAACACTTGCCAATTTCTACAGGAATTCGTCTGGATAAGGAATTTCCATCCAGTTGCAGCACCGAAAGAGAACTGACATTACCAAGCCTCGCAGGTATGGCTCCAAACAGATGGTTATGACTCAGATCCAACGACACCAACGACTTCGTATTGCCAATCTCTGACGGAATCTTGGAGGCAATAAGGTTTCCTGACAAGTTCAAATACTTCAAATTTGATTGATGGGGGGATTTCGCCCTTTAACATACTGTGTGACAGACCTAGTTCCTCCAGAAATTGGTATAGGTTTGGAGTTAAACAAAACCCCTCCTGCTCATCTAATACAGTAAAAATCTTTGAATGGTAAAAAGGCTACCAGTAAGAGTACACCATATGAAATGAAGCATTAAGGAAATAAAAGAGATATGGAGATATGTACTTACAACAAGGCCAAAGTTGAACACTCGCCAATTTTTGCAGGAATTCATATGGATAAGGAATTTCCATCTAGTTGCAGCACCGAAAGAGAACTGGCATTACCAAGCCTCACAGGTATGGCTCCAAACAGATGGTTATGACTCAGATCCAATGACACCAGCAACTTCAAATTGCCAATCTCTGACGGAATCTTGGAGGCAATAAGGTTTCCTGACAAGTTCAAATACTTCAAATTGGAGCACTGGGTGATTGATGGGGGGATTTCCCCACTCAACATATTGTGTGACAGATCCAGTTCCTCCAGAAATTGGTATAGGTTTGGAGTTAAACAAAACCCCTCTTGTCAAGGCCACAAATTTGGCACTAAGGTCTCAAACGACATCACTGCAATTTTGAAGCGCCAACAATTGTGGGTTAATGAATGCCCCAAACCTGCATTTTAGACAAGTAATGGCCTCTCAATTAAACAAAATCCCTCCTGCCAAGGCCACAAATTTGGCACTAGGGTCTCAAACGACATCACTGCAATTTTGAACCGCCAACAATTGTGGGTTAATGAATGCCCCAAACCTGCATTTTAGACAAGTAATGGCCTCTCAGTTAAACAAAACCCCTCTTGTTAAGGCCACAAATTTGGCACTAAGGTATCAAACGACATCACTGCAATTTTGAACCGCCAACAATTGTGGATTAATGAATGCCCCAAAACTACATTTTAGACAAGTAATGGCCTCTCAGTTAAACAAAACCCCTCCTGTTAAGGCCACAAATTTGGCACTAGGGTCTCAAATGACATCACTGCAATTTTGAACCGCCAACAATTGTGGGTTAATGAATGCCCCAAACCTGCATTTTAGACAAGTAATGGCCTCTCAGTTAAACAAAACCCCTCCTATCAAGGCCACAAATTTGGCACTAAGGTCTCACTGCACTGGTATGGTTAGGGTTGAGGATAAACTCTGAAAAATGAGGGTAATGAGGGTGCATCATTATCGATCACTTAGAACTATGGAGGAGTACCCACGCGGAACCTGTACCATATGGTCTGTTTTGGGTTTTAAGTCCTTGGACTAAACAATTAAAAACCATTATAATGTTTTTTTTATATATAAAACATGTTTTGTCATATATCAACTTGTTATTATTATTACCTATGTTTTGTTTTATTGTGTTGTTTTTTGTTATATGAATTGTTATATATTATAATTTTTATACAAATTGTTTTGTATTGTTATAAAACAATGTTTTGTTATATAAATGGTTTATATATATATATAATCTATTGTTATATTAATATACTATATATTATTGAATTTTTATGTTTTATTTGTATTATATAATTAATATATGGTTTTTTAATATTATAATAGGTGTTGTGGTTGTGACAATTATTATATAGATCACAATTAAGGGAGTTGGTGTGGGCCGAGATAGCTTGTGACCGTGATTGATGCTATGTGGATTGGGCAGTTCTAGAGCTGTTATGGAGGGGAGATAGGGCGAAGGAGATAGTTTGAAGACCTTTCCCTGAGTGATGCTATGTGGCTGGTGATATCGGCCTTTATCTATAACAATGTGGAAGGTTCACTAACTCATTGAAAATAATTCCCAAATAGCTTGAGTTGCTACATTTTTCTGCCAACCATCATGAAATGAAATTACCTCGTCTCCATCGACCTAGTCTTTTTGGGTTTGATCATAAATAGTCATAAACTAGTTCAAACTTCGGATGCTTCCTAATCATGGCCTCAAAGAAATGATCCCTTAGAAGACTTGTATTGAAAAATAATCCAAGTTGTACACTATTAATGTTACAATTTACTAAATTTTAACACTGCAGATGGATTCGGAGACCCCCTAGAAAGGGGGTCTCCGAATCCATCTGCAGTGTTAAAATTTAGTAAATTGTACAAATTCATTATCAAAATTATCATTTTCCACTGTCGGAATGACATAACTAAAAATGACCACATAAATGACCAATTTTTATGTGGTCATTTTTAGTTTCATTCTTATCTCATGACCAAATTAGTCATTTTTAGTTTAGTTCTTATCCTGTGACCAAATTGGTCATTTATCTTGGTCATTTTTAGTCAATTGACTTGAAATTTCTCAATTTTGGTCATTTATCCCTTGAAAAAGCTATGGTGACCAATTTTTTTGGTCGCATGGTCACTTATCTCTCATTTTGTACTAGTGTTAAGATCTCCTTTGAACCATTAAATGTGATATCTAAACCATGAAATGCATGAGAAATTATCCCAAGCGAATGGAAATGGCCTTCATCTTCAATAAACTTCTGAGAGCATGTAAAAATGATCATATAGTAGTACATAAGAGATGAGTGATCAAGGAGAGCGAATGCATTACCTCCAATTGTTGATTTGACCTCCGAAACATTCATGAAATCATCATTATGCAAACCAACAAACTCTTGTGCAAGAGAGGATTTAAGAACCTCTGCAGTTTCTAGAGTGTGAGCTGGCATAGAATTCGAAATAGAAGATATTGAGAGCATGCGTGTAGAATTTGCAAGTTCTTCTTCTTTGTGGACAACTTCAATATGAGATATGTTTGATACTGATTCATGATCAGAGAGACCATCAAGGAGGGCGAATGCATCACTGAGCTTGCTCTCGAAATGGTTTGGACCAGTCCCTTCATTCTGTTTGCCAAATATTTCATCCATATGAGCCCATAGCTCTTTTGGATATTCAGTAGAAAGGAAGTGGGGTACCATGCATCGAGACATAGCATACAACATGGTTGCATAGGCTCTGTCACCTTCATTTAACCAGTCATTCTCTTCTTCAGAGGATTCGAACTCTCTTTCAAAACAATAATCAAAGAGACCATGTCTCTTCAAATGTGCTATCATCTGTGGTTTCCATTCATCATAGTTGAATGGAGAAAGAGGAGTAATTCCTTCCGGATTCATGGAAGTTGTTTCAGAAGACCTCCAAAAAAAACAATAGAAAATGTCTGCAACTGCTACTACTGCAAAAGTGCAGAAACTGCTGCACTCAAAATATTGATAATAACCTACAAAAAACTCTCAGGAATAGAGATAGACTATACTCTCAACATGATCTGATACCATGTGAAAATACTCACAAAAGATCTAAGAGCTGATGTATGCCTCACAAGAAAGATTAAGATTAACCAGGAAAATAGAAGAAGAGTGGTCAATGTAGTGTAAAGAAGCAACAAAATTATGATACAGTAGAACTCAGATAGAAGCAGAATAAAATCACACACTAATTCATTAATCATAATATGAACAATAAATAATACAATGGTGGAGAGGATTCGAATGCCAAGGTGGAAATTCAAATTAGCCTACATGCACTGATCAAACTATCAGTGGAGTGTCATCAAAGCACAACTAGGAGTCCTAATCATCATCAGTGGAGTCATCAATGCACAAGTAACTGTCAACCAGGTGTCAAACTGAGTCTAACTGAGTGTGGTAGGTGTAACTTGCACATGGAAGCACTAATGTAGTGAAGTAGGCTCAGTGGAGGGTGCATGAGGAGCTAACTGGAGTCAGAATAGGCAGTCTAGTATCACTGGAGGTCCATCGGAGTGATACAGTCAGTTGAGGAGTCAATCTAGCCTTAAATCAAGGAAAGATCTAAAGATAACTCAACTAACCGAAGTGCAACTAAGTGGTAGGTGAGAGAGGGCACCTTTCACAAGTGGTAGGTGAAAGGAGGGCGCACTAACCACTAGGAGGGATAAAACTTATCAGAAAGAAGCTCCCGGGGCTAGCTAAATGAGGACTAGGTGTTGGGACTGATGACTGGGATGCATGCATGCAATTTCATGACTGCATGAAAAAATGCATGCATGACTGAAAATGCAAAAATGGAGAATGTTGTTAGGACTAGGATGGAGAATAGGAAATTCCCAACAGATACTTCATGCATTCTGCTCTGCCAATTCTCTAGTCCTACATCTGATTCTGATATGCAAGAACTGTCACATCACCAACTCAATGTTCCATCATTAGTTGGGTTGACGTAATCCGCCTGATTCACCGTCATCTTGTAGATATGATCTAGATCTTGAGTTCTATATTCTTCTCTTATTGGTTTGTTGTATCTAGGTCCTTGTGAAGGGTCCACGGGTGCGATGACCCTGATATCCAGTCCTTCGAATATCATCTGCTTCTTTTTCAGGTTGATAATTGTGAGGTTATCGATTTCCCAATCTATTCCCAATAGTGCAGGATAGGGTTGGCTATCATCTACAATATCTATCACTTCGAAGTCTGCTCTACTTTGCACTCCATCAATGTCAACAACGAGATTTTCTAACCTCACAAAGGGTAGAACCTTTTGTTGATTGGCTAGTCTCAACTGTATTGGTGACCATGTTAACTTCGGATTTACCATTTGTTCCTATGTCTGCTTGGTTAAGACATTTACTTATGAGCCTAAGTCAAGGATAATCTCATCCATTTCAAATTCCCTGATCTGCGCATTTAGTGTCATTTCCCTGCCGATTCTTTTATGATTCTTAATGTGGTGAACCACTCTATGTGCTTCCATTACTACATTATGCTTCTTGTAATGACTCAGCGGGATTTGTAAATATGCTAAAGCATTTTCATTCTTTAACAACTTCATACAGCTCTGTAAAAGCTACACAATAGTACTCATCATGTCTGTTGCAGTACGTGATCGATCATATGAAGCTGGCATATCCATCACAGGTGCAGTCTCACTTCGCAACTTGATTCTTGGAGTTAAAGGTTCTGGATCTTTGAAGGTTTCTCTTGCTTCCATGAAGACTTATTTTTCTTTATTCAAGTTGAAAGCAGGTGTTTTTCCAATTGCTTTTCTTATCCAATCCCCTTCAATAGGCTTATGTCTAGCTTGGTGATCCCCAAAATTGGAAGCTTCAGTTCTTTGATCTTTGCGTTTCGTGGCTCCACTTCACATTACAACATGAATGTTGCAATCTGTATTATGTTTTTCAGCTGTGATCATCTGTATGTTTTGATTATGTGCTTCTGGTCTTCTCTCTTGCATTTTTGCTTGCAAAACAGGGCATACCTCAATGACATGCTCAAATGATTTATAATATTTACAAGTAGTACAAGGGTTCGTACAGTCTCTAGCTAGATGTCCTAGTTGAGCGCAGTTATAAAACACAATCTGGCCTCTTCCTTGTCCTTGTCCAGTGTTTCATCCTCTTCCTATGAATCCTTCACGTCCTCTGTATGTGCCTTGATCATACTCCGCATTTTCAATGTCGTTCTATGTTTCCCCTTGAACTCTGTAGACATCGTGTTTTCTTTCTATCATGAGGTCATATGCTCTGCAGTTTTTATCATCATGGCCAACTGACTTACAAAATGTGCAATACAAGTTCTTTGGTGTTTGCACGTACTTCTGAAGTAAGTAGCAGTCTTCTGGGCGATGTCCTCTACATCGAAAAATCTCACACCATGGTCCTTGTTGTTCATTCAATGGGTTTGGAGCTCCGCTAGCGATGTAATCTCTAAATACTGAGAAGTGTTCTTTGTAGTGACCTTCTCCCTTACACTTTGTACACCAAACATCTTCTCGTGTCTCTTTTCCTTTCTTCATATCTTGCAGTTGTAATGTCAAATTTGCTAGCTGGGTCTGTATCTGAACCATACCTGCGCTAGTCTCTCCTATAGGCGAAGGCTCTAGTTTCATCACAATTTATAGGGCCTCTATCTGTGAAGTATCCTTTTGTTGCATCAACGATAACCTGATATGTGGAAACAGCACGGCTATGAACCATTCCTGGTGCTGTTGTGGTGCTATGTCAAGCTCACTTGATCTAACAGCGCTTTGAACTTTTGATCAAATTCCCACACTGACTCACTCAGTTTCTGCTTGATTTCTTTCAACTCTCTGATACATTGCGATTCTGACTTAGGTTTTTTAAACTCTCTGATGAGCACAGTTCGAATCTCTTCTAATGTCATATTCTATCCAACAGAGTACTTCACAAACATGTTAAGGATCTGTCCCTAAATGTGGTAACGAATTGTGCTTGTCTAACAACATCATCGTGTACTTTTTTAACATTCCACACGGCTTCACAAAGAAACCAATGTTGCTTTTGGTCCTCAAGACTAGTTCCTTTAAATATGGGCACCTTAATGTAATTTGTCATTCTTCTTCTAGGAGGAGTGGTGTTCTATGATGTCTTAGGTATACTACTACTTAGAATGTTCTGAGTACTGGTTCATGCGGTGTTACTACTACTGTTGTTCTGTGGGTTAGTAGTATTTATGTCGTCAACTGGAGGTTTCTGCGGAGTGATGGGATAATAGGTAGTTACTCGAGGCTCTATTTTGTTATCAGCCTCAACTTGATATGAGTCCCTATTACCTCCTAACTCAGTTTCTAGAGATATGCGAGGTTCAGATTCATCAGACCTCTTTCTAGTGCTAAACTTGTATCTTTTACCACTTCATAATGTAAAGATATTTTCCTCAGTGTCACTATCTTTGTTACTAAACATTACAGATTCAAATCCTAGGAATCTTATTGCATTCTTAAGATACATTTTTCTGCTAACAATATTTTAATATATAAACTGAGATTTCTCAGGTACTTACCTCTGAATCCTTTGAAGAAATCTGCCTTTGCTGCGCTATAAGACTTCAGAGTGTCCACATCAAATTCTGTAATGTATCCTTCTAGTACACTATCAAGCCAGAAGTCTATTGCTCTTGAGATTGGGCTATCCACTGCTATAAGTCCCTGAATCAGTTTTGGAGTCCGTACTATAGGTTCTCCACCTTTAAAGAAATAATTCTGCTCTCCGAACCTTGATATCCACTCGTGTAGCTCGTTGCTGAAGGAAGCGAAGAAAATTTTGTGTATGTCAGAGAAAATATATCTCTGTAACCACTCTTCCATAGATAAGTTCAGATGTCTATTTTCTTTCTTCGCGAACTCCTCCTCGATCTTAGTTACCCAGTTTTGTATCTCTGTGTGCTCGGGATTACAGTTATCAGAGCACATCACCAGTTCAAGCGCGGAAACAGAACCATTTGTTGGTCTACTTATTTGTTCTTTAACTTTCTCTTACTGACCCAGGTTCGACACAGTTGTGGTCCAATAAAACCCTTCTTCACCAGCCCTTTCGGCAACAGTCTACGAGTACACTGAGGTTTCACCCGAGGCAAATCTATGGGGGGTCTGCAGAAGCACATTTCTACAGCCAAGTGATGCGTAGATAACAAACTGGTGAGCTGCACGAAGTCGCACCTACTTTGTGTTTACTTCATATGCTACAGCACACACTGGGACTGCGCACTTCACAATGACCACAATACAATATGACAGCGCAACTCCAGACTGTGCTTCCAAACAATCACACACTTTACAGACTCCATTGACTTAGTGTTTATCCATATGACTTAGGAATTCAACCTACTCAGGATTACTTGCACACTCAGTTATATGTGTTCATTACTTAACATATTATTCCCATCAACCATACATGTGAAAATACATATAAAAGAACGAGCATACATAAACGTGAACATACACATAAGCAATCTCACAGATTCAATCACACAACACAAGTATTTACGTGGTTCACCCCCCGAATGGGAGCTATGTCCACGGGAACTGTTGTTTATATTAATGGGAAGGGTTCAACAGTTCTAGTTTTCGCACACAGCTGCAGACTCTTCTCTCTACAATGGGTCTCTGCGTACATAGTTGCAGAGCCTTTTCCTCTCTTCCGACCAATGTAAGATCTTCTATATTATCAATAATACCATGAGAAACAAAAATGACCAAATGACCAACCCTTCCCTTACAAAAGTGCCCCTTTTATAGATCGTGCTTGAGGGTCACGTATTTACAATCATTGCGGGACAAAATCTCTATGCTACCCAAAAATCCCCCAAAAATGGCGCGGTTACCCCACTAACCAAGCCTGTCATAGTCGACAACTACATCACTTAACTTCAGTCACCTTTCTGCGCCGCTTCTGGCTCTGACACATCTTCTGACAGCCACAGTTCTGACTACGTGGCTCTGACTGCGTACTGGCACGTCCCTTTCAAGCGCTCCACTTCTTCTATCACTGTCAAACCGCCACTCTTCTTCTAACGGTCTCCGCCGCCCTAGTTGTCTTAGTACTCTATCTATACTAAGAAAACAGGTTGCTTTCCTCCAATTCCACGCCACTCCTCACCCTGCTCCCAGGATTTACGGAGTCACTTACCCAAAATAGGTCATTGTTGGACCTCACTTCGCCTGTACCTGTTGTCAAAAATAACTACTGCACTGGAGATATGTTTCAACAAAACTGCGCCATGCTTGGACTTCGCATTTCCAACTGTGCTTAGTTGGACTTTGCTTTTCCAAAACTGTGTCGACTTGGGCCATGCCCAACAAGACCCATATCTCTAAGACATATAATATCTCTACAGTTGAAGAAGTGTTTCATGAAAGGTTTTCAGTTGTATGTAGCTCATGTGGAGGAGGAAAGAGAAGGAAAAGAGCCATATCTACAAGACTACCCAGTGCTACAAGAATTTGAAGATATATTCCAAGAATTTCCTGGAGTGTCACCTAAGAGAGACATTGATTTCTCTATTGATTTGGTGCCAAGTGCAGATCCCTCATTTAAGGAACCTTACAGAATGAGCACACCAGAATTGAAAGAGTTGCAGATACAGTTATAAGAATTACTAAAGAAAAGGTACATAAAGCCCATTTTGTCACCTTGGGTAGCTACAATCATAAACAAGTATCATTTGCCAAGGATTGATGACTTGTTTGATCAGCTGAGAGGAGCCAAAGTATTTTCAATGATAGATATGAGATCAGGATATCACCAAGTCAGAATCAAAAGATGAAGACATCAGTAAGACAACATTTAGGACAAGGTACAATCACTATGAGTTTACAGTGGTACATTTTGGATTGACAAATGCACCGGAAACATTCATGTGTCTGATGAATGGAATTTTTAGAAAGTATTTGGATAATTTTTTAATTGTATTATTGGATGACATCCTTACCTATTCCAATTTAGAAGAATAACATGAAGAACATATGATGCAAGTACTAAGAGAGAATTAGTTGTATGCCATGCTAAGTAATTGTTCATTCTATCATAGTAGAATCCACTACTTAGGTCACATCATATTGGAAGAAGGCATGTCAGTGGATCCTGAAAAATATAAGAGTTGTAATGGAATGGTAGATACCAATAAATTTATCGGAAGTAATATATTTTATGGTGTTAGCGGGATACTACCGGATATTCATTGAAGGCTCATCCCTATTGGAGCATTTTCCAACCACACATCATTTATTTGAGCTTCACAGCTTAATTTTCCACTTATCCTAAGTATTTTGACTCGATCATGTGCTTACATCATCAGTAGTTCATCTGTTTCAGTGAACTGGGCCTCCTCTTTCATTCAGGGAGTCAACTGGGCCATTAATATCAGTTAACTAGGCCTCCTCCATCATTCAGGGAGCCATGTTGGCAGGCAGTTTGATGAGTCAGCATCGCAGATGCTGCGCAAAGCCAAAGGTACCGCAGAAGGAGGAAAGCAGGCGCAAGGAGACATTAGTTTATGTAGTTTTGGGTCATTTGGACCGCGTCATGTGTATTTTGGGTCATTTGGACCGTATTTTGTGGATTTTGGGTCATCTTTTTGTAGAATTTGTTAGGAAGTAGTTAAACGGTTGCCTAACTGGACTGTAAATGTAAAGGCGTGAGCCTATAAATAGACTTAGCATTGTAAGTGTTGAGACACCAAGTGATATCAAGTTGAAGAGATAGTTGAGAATTGAATATCTAGCGATTGAGAGATATATGAGCTGATGAAGGACTATCTTTTTGTATATAGGTTTTGAAGATGAATATGATGTGACAGAGTTTTTTAGCAGAATCGTTGTGCCTTTCTTGCTTCCATGTGGTAAATGAATTATGCGATATGAATATGTGAATGATGCGATGTTTTCTTGCTGCGATTAATGCTTTACTGTTATATCTATTGTACATGTATGGTTCTGTCAATGATACGATATGTTGAATGATGTTGCAATTATGCTTAATTCCTAAGTGAATGTTTAAAATCTATTTCTGAATGTTGCAATAAGTCAATAAGTTGATGCACAACATCCTCCCTCATTCGGTGGAAACATGGTTCCGTCAACTCTCCCTTGAACATCTCGGATGAGACCTCATCTGCTCTGCAGGTGTTGCTGGAAAGGGTAAAACCTGTCTAGGCCGGTGCTCAGGGAGATCGCCGTGGTTTGGGTGTCGACAGCATGAGGAACCCATGTCGACTGGGTTTGTGTCAACAAATGGTTTCGTTGCCGGGACCGTAGCACGAAGTGAAAGGAGGATATGTTGTGGCATCGGACGAGACAAGAGATCCAAGATTGGTTCGACCTAAATTTGCGAGAGTTCACTGAAAAAGAAAATCAGAACCCTAGGTTGTCGACAGACTGGTGGTTGGAAAAGTACATACACGACGCTCCACAGGAATATTTTTTCTGCAAGTTCCCAATCATCTTATATGAGTGGTTAGAAAAATTGACCTATCATAAGAGGAACTTCCAAGGTGGTGAGCCGACAGCTTGGACCCCAGAACTGATCCAGGAGCTACAAGAAGTCGACAACAAAGCATCACGGGCTGTTGAGGTCTGGGTCGACAGTATACTGGAAGGTTATATCACTGAGTTTGCGGTTGATATGACAAAGTATTATAGTGAAGTAAAAAGGGAATTCTTCAACGGACCAAGAGGTAGGTTTCTGTTGTCGCTACAGTTGTCCAGTAAGATGCTCATTTGCGCAAAGGGCATACTGAAGATGCACCTAGACCAGTAGAAACCTGGTGGGCAGAGACTGTGTATACTGCAACAGCAGGGGGGGCGATACATGGAATGATACGGGGTAGATGGGTGCAAGTTATGACGAGACTGTGAAGGAATCTGAGGAAGAGAGTGGTCCTACAAGGGGAGGAGCAAGGTTTCGACAGGAAAAGAGGCAGAGGACAAAAGAAGGTCCTACTACGATCGAAACACAAAACTGCGAAGGAATACCACACAGGAGGAAGCAACCTCACAGTGTCGACAAGGACAACCAGGCTATGCCAAGGATAGAGGCAGGACCAAACCTCAACAGCAACGTGCCCACACCTCCACTCACTATCTCTCAACCAGGAAGAAATACAACTTTGACACCATCATGTTCATCGTGTCAACAGAACTTGATTGATGGTAGCTCAATGACTGTAGGAAGGAATCCCAGGATGGCGGGTGAAGATGCAAAGTTGTCGTTGTTTTATGGAAATGGAACAGATAATCTCGAGCAATACTGGTTCTTATGCGAAGCAGTATGGACTGTTAAGCAAATTACTGATGATGAGGCTAAGAAAGGACAATTGGCGACAACTCTTCGAGGTCGCGCATTGAATTGGTTTATGAAGTTTGTTCAAGTTCCCATAGGTACCCCAAAGAAGACGCTAGAAGAAGTCAGAAAAGGATTGATTGCAGATTTCAGAAAACGCAAATCTGAAGCGCAGTATATTACAGAACTGAAAGAAATTAAGCAATATCCCAATGAAACTTTGTGGGATTTTGACCAATGGTTCAAAACGCTGATGGAAAGGGTCAGCTTTGACATGAGCGATGTCTAGCAAAAAGAATGGTTCATCGCGGCATTGCTACCTCACATTCGACTACCGCTGATGCAACATAACATTACAACACCGAGTGAAGCTCTAGAGATTGCAATGCAGTTAGAAGCTTCTCCGATTGGTGAGAACGCAGTGGGCATGTCGCAGATTCAGACACAGTTGGCCAACTTGACAATACAATTGCAAGACCTTAAGAAGGGTAAGGAACATCGTGAAGAGGCTTGGTGTACGCAATGTCGTGCAGAAGGGCATACTAAGGATAGCTACCCAGAATTCCGCAACTATCTGGTATCCAGAGCACCAAACCCATTGAGTGGTGGGGGTATGTTGTCGTGTCGCATATGTCAGGTATATGGTAATCGCCATGAGGAGTCTCAATACATGCAAAAGATGTTCACAAAGACGATGAATTTGTATTGTATATTTCTCAAATCCATGGGATATGAAGATAAAGATTGCCGCGCCTATGGCTTGTTTCAGGAGAGAATGTATGATGCATTCTATGTGAAGGACGATCGGCGTGTTGTACAACAACCGCAACCGCAGCCACAGGTAGCCCAGCCTCTACCTAAACCGCAGATGCAGTTTGTACCACAGCCGCAACCACAACAGTTTATGCCACAATATACTCAGATGCTAATGGCTCTGCAGCAGCTACAGTACTTTCAACAAGGACAAGGTGTTAAGTTGCAACCGAATCCCATGCAGCAGCAGCTTCCTCAACCACAATATCAGCAACAAGGGGGATTCCACGAAGAATTCCAAGGAGGATGCGGTGGAGGCTTTGGTCACGGAGGAGGACGACATCGCGGACCTGTCCAATGTTACAATTGTGGATTGTTGGGGAACCACCAAAGAGATTTCCCACAATTGCAGACACAGTGTATGTTTTGTATTGTTACTGATCACACTGTTGAAAACTATCCATAGTTGATTGCGCGGTGGCAGGCAAGAAATATACCACAGTTACAGAATCAGAACCAGTTTCCAAATCAGAATCAGTCGCGGAACCAGAACCAGCGTCCGAATCAGAACACCAACTAGAATGTGAATCAACCTGCAAACCCACCGTTGAACCAGAATCATGGACCAACTGTTGCGACAATTTCAGCAGAGCCGAGGACACAATATGCTACTGTTGATGTTATCACTCGCGGAGGTGCGACGAAAGGCGAAGATGGTTCGCATTCTCTGATCCAGCTGGCTGGGAAGAAGAAGAAGGTACAGTTCGACATTGATGCCGAGCATGATGCATTCTTCCAAGTACGTAATGCAATGGAAAAATATCGCGGTAAGTCAATTGTTTATGATATGCCCTCGGCTTTCTACTCAACGTTGGAAGCAGGACCATCGCGTCAGTATGGCACTTTACAGAATTTCTTTGTCCATGCCTTTGTCCATACTTTGGACGAGATGCCGCGATCATGGTATGCCACAGCTGAATTGCGAGGGGAGATTACTATTTGGTTAGAGCTGACAGTTCACTTTACTCATACCTTCAGCTTCGCGGATACCAACCCAGATGTCCATAATGATTTTCATCTCATCCACGATGTTGTTCTGAAGGTTGTCCCAGTGGCATATCCTGCAGATACACATGCGCAGTGTCAGATGCAATCAATGCTGGAATGCTACAATATTACTGGAGGGCCAGAAGATGGTGATGATCCGCGGAATGTCAATATTCCGGATTCAGAAGGAAGTCGCTATGTCATAGCTCCTGATGCATCACCTGATCCAGTAACGCAGCCATTAAAGATTAGGAAGATCAACATTGGGACGGAGGAGAGCCCAAAGTTTGCAAATGTTGGTGACTACTGGGATGAAGACATGATGGCAAAGGTCACAGGCTTGTTGCATGAATTCCCAAACTTGTTCCCTATGAATTTTTCTGAGATGAAGGGAATCTTGGGAGATTTGGGGGAGATGAAGATCCCGTTGAAACCTGATGCAAAACCAATAAGGCAGTGACCGTATCGATTGAATCCACGCCATAAGGAAAGATTCAAAGTAGAACTTGACCACATGTTGGATGCTGGCATTATTGAACTGGTCAAGGAATTCGACTGGATCAGTCCTATGGTGGTGCAGGACAAGAAGACAGGTGAAGTGCGAATTTGTGTTGACTTGTGGAAGTTGAATGACGCATGTCTGCATGATCCATTTTGGACACCGTTCACTGATGAGGTGTTGGAAGGCATGGGTGGCCAAATATGTACTCTTTCACGGATGGGTTCTTTGGCTATCACCATATCAGAATCGCGAAAGAGGACTACCACAAGACAACATTTGTGACAGAATGGGGTTGTTTTCAATACACGGTGATGCCGTTTGGGCTGAAGAATGCACCTGCAATATTCTCTCGGGTCGTTGTTGCTGCTTTCAGGTATTTTATTCAGAAGTTCTTGCAAGTTTATATGGATGATTGGATAGTCTATGGATTGATCAACGATCATCTGGAAAATCTGCGGCTGATGTTGGAGCGTTGTCGACAGCATCAGATATCGCTGAACTTGAAGAAGTGCATCTTCTATGCACCATTTGGGATATTAATGGGTCACATTGTTTGCAAGCAGGGATTGTTGGTCGACCCAGCCAAGATTGCGCTCATTTTAAGCTTAACACTGCCTACCAATGTCAAGCAGTTGAGACATTGGGACACACAGGGTATTATCGCAAGTTCATCTGGGGTCACATGTTGCGATCACGGCTCCTATGGAGAAGTTGTTGAAAAAGGATTCAATATGTCAATGGAGCCTAGAATGTCAAGTCAGTTTTGAGACACTGAAGACTAAGATGGCTTCAACGCCAATATTGGTCTTTCCAGACTGGAGCAAGGAATTCCATGTCCACGTAGATGCATCATCAATTGCGCTGGGAGTAGTGCTCGTGCAACCAGGGGAAGGAGAGCTGGATCACCCAATTGCTTTTGTGAGTCGGAAGTTGTCGTCTGCCAAGAGGAACTATACCACTACCAAGAGGGAAGGCTTGGCGATGGTATATGCACTGCAGAAGTTTCAGCATTACCTGTTAGGAGGTCACTTTAAGATGTTCATGGACCATTCTGCATTTAAATATCTGGTCAATGAGCCTGTGTTGGGGGGGAAGATATGTCATTGGCTACTTCATTGTTAGGAGTTTGATTTTGAGGTGATTGTGAAGCTAGGCCGCTTGAATGCGGGGCCAGATCATCTGTCGCGGATTGAGACAGGGGAAGAACCAACCAACATTGAAGATGGGTTATGCACAGCTATTCAGGGTTGAGGTAGCTGACGACTACTATAAGAAATCATTCAGTTTCTGGCTACAGGAACTGCACCAAAGGAGTTCACCACAAGTCAGAAGAAGCAGTTGGAGGTTAAGGATGCAGATTTCCAATTAATTGTTGGACAGTTGTACAAACTGGGATCAGACGAGATCTTGAGGCATTGTGTCCTACATCATGAACAAGGGCAGATCTTGTCGGAATCACATGCAAGGGTGGCTGGTGGACACTATGGCGGTCGTGTGACTGCCAAGAAGGTGCTTCACGCAAGTCTTTGGTGGCCCACTCTTCACAATGATGAGACGGATTATGCACGAACTTGCGATGTTTGTCAGCGGAATGCGAAGCCCTCCAGGAGGGATGAGATGTCGTGGATACCTCAAGTGACACTGTAGCCATTTGATAAATGGGCAGTGGATTTCATGGGACCTATAAACCCACCTGGGAAACGTACTGGTGCATGATACATAATCACAGCGACAGATTATTTAACAAGATGGGCGGAGGCTGCACCAGTCGTATATTGCACCATTTCAACAGCAATGCGTTTCTTGTTCGACAACATTGTCACTCGGTTTGGCTGCCCGAAGGTATTGATGAGTGATCAGGGCACTAATTTCATCAATCACACAATCAGCGCATTGACCGCGGAGCTTCAGATACAGCATAAGAAGAGTACGCCATATCATCCACAGGAAAATGGCACGATGGAAGCTTTCAACAAAGTCTTGGAGAATGTGCTGAACAAGGTTTGTAATGCGAACTGTGATGACTGAGATTTAAAGATTCCAGCAGTTTTGTGGGCATATCGCACCACCTGTAAAAGGTTAACGAGACAGACACCCTTCAAATTGGTGTATGGGAAATAGGCAGTTATGCTTATCGAGTACATTGTTTCGAGTTTGTGCATAGTGACAGCGACAGGGATGAATGATGATGCAGTAGTAACAGAACGTTTGGAGCAACTAGTGCAACTTGAGGAAGACTGCTTTATTGCAGGTTTTTCAACAGCGCATGGAAAAGGATCGTCAAAAAGCTTGGCATGATTGCCATATCAAAAATACACAGTTTCAGCAGTGTGACTTGGTGTTGTTGTATGACTGCAAGTTCATGAAGCATCCAGGGAAGTTACAAATGCATTGGCTTGGTCCATATCACATCAGTAGCATAACTCCAGGAGGCGCAGTACAGCTGCAGCAGTTAGATGGAGCGATGCTCCCTAGGATGGTGAATGGTAGCCGATGAAGGAATATCTATAGACCCTGAGAAGATTGAAGCCATCATGAATTGGCCAACTCCAAGAAATGTGACAGATGTGAGAACTTTTATGGGCCTTAATGGTTACTACAAGAGGTTTATCGAAGCATTCTCCAAGGTCACAAACCCAATCACTTCTTTGCAAAAGAAGGGGATAAAGTTTGAATGGTCACCAAGATGTGAGGAAAGTTTCCAACGGTTGAAGAATCTTCTTACTAGTGCACCTATTTTGAAGATTGCAGACCCAGAAAAAGACTTTGTGGTGTGTACCGATGCATGCAATCAAGGACTTGGAGGAGTTCTTATGCAAGACAACCACGTGGTATGCTGAGTCAAGGAAGTTGAAGGAGCATGAGAAGAACTATGCTACTCATGATATAGAACTTGCAGCCATAGTACATGCTTTAAAGATGTGGAGGCCTTACTTAATGGGAAGGAAATTTGAGATGAGGACAGACCATTGTGGTTTGAAATACTTTTCTGATCAACCAACTTTAAATGCTAGGCAAGCTAGATGGTTGGAATTTTTGTGTGAATTTGATTTTGAATTCAAACACCTAAAATGGAAAGAAAACAAGGTGGTTGATGCACTCAGCGGGAAGGTACATGAAATGCATGTGGCAGTGCTTAGTACTTTCCAACCAGATTTGAGGCAGCAGATTGTTAACCATATGGTTGCGGATGAAATGTATGAGCAGATAAAGGGCAAATTGCAGCAGCAAGACCTTGAAAAGAAGTATGAAGGATATCATTTGGAAGAAAACGGACTTCTTACTTATAAGAATAGAGTCTATATTCCAAATGCGGTAGATTTAAGGAGGATTGTTATGGATGAAATCCATAAAGCCCCATACTCTGGTCACCCAGAATATCAGAAAACAATTTCTACAGCAAGAAAATATTATTTATGGCCAGGGATGAAGAAGGACGTCGCTGAATACATTTCTAAGTGTATGAAATGTCAGCAGGTGAAGGTTGAACACCGACACCCAGCAGGTTTATTGCATCCATTGCCAATCCCATAATGGAAATGGGAATTAATTTCCATGGATTTTATTACAGGGTTGCCAATGACTGTGAAACAACATGATTCCATCATGGTTGTGGTGGACAAGTTAACAAAGGCAGCACATTTTATACCGGTTAAGTCCACGCATAAATCCGATGCCATTGCAAATATTTTCATGGAGGAAATTTTCAGATTACATGGATTGCCTAAGGAAATAATTTCTGACAGGGATACCAAGTTCACTTCCAATTTTTGGAAAGGTCTCTTTGCAGATTTGGGTACACAGTTGAGCTTTAGTGCCACGTACCATCCCCAAACATATGGGAAAAAAGAAAGAGTAACTCGGGTGCTTGAAGACATGCTTCGCATGTATGTAATGGAGAAACCATCCAAGTGGGAGGATTATCTACACTTGGTGGAGTTTTCATATAACAATAGGCATCAAGAATCATTGGGAATGAGTCCATATGAGGCTTTGTATGGAAGAAGGTGTAGGACACCAGTGACTTGGGACAATCCAGTGAACAGAATTGTACTTGGGCCAGAATTGCTTAAGGAAATGGAACAAAAAGTTACAAAGATCAGGCAGAATTTAAAAGCAGCCCAGGATAGACAAAAAAGCTATGCAGATAAGCATAGGGTGCTTAGGGAATTTAGTGTTGGGGATCATGTGTATCTTAGAGTGAAGTCAAGAAAGTGTTCCTTGAATCTTGGGAGTTGTGCCAAGCTATCACCTAGATATTGTGGGCCATTTGAAGTGCTTGAAAGAATAGGGCCAATTGCATATAGACTTGCATTTCCTGCTAACACTAAAGCTCATAATGTTTTTCATGTCTCCTTGCTTAAGAAATATGTACATGATCCTAACCATGTGATTAATTGGGATGTGATCCAGGTGGAACCCGAGGGAAAGTTCCAAACCGATCCATTGTGCATCCTAGACAGGAAGGTAACATTGCTCCGGAACCGAGCCATCGGACAGGTAAAGGTGCAATGGAAGCACTACAGTCCCGATGAGGCTACATGGGAGCTAGAGGATGCCATGAGGGTGGCATATCCATTTTTTTTCAATTTTGATGAGCACTGAGGACAGTGCTAATGTAAGGGGAGGGGAATGTAACGTCCCCATTTTGACCCCCTTTGCATTAAATTGTAAATGATGTAAATATTGTTATTTAATTATGGTGAGGAGCTCAAGGTCAAGGCCCCACCATTGATTTAGCGTTTCATGTATCGACAATTAAAAATAGATGCCTATGGTTCTTGTGCTGGACATGCACAATGTAAATTAAGACATCATGTAAATACGAATTTTAATGAAATACCCACAACTAGCTATGCAATGCAACAAAGAGATGGGGGCATGATTCTACAAGGAATAGGGAGGGAAATTATTCAAACCCTTGAGCCAATGGTGATAAGCCAAATGTCAATGAATGAACCCCAACTACCCATTCTGACTTATGCACCCAATCATTTAATTCTTCCAGGAGTTGGTTGAGACAGTTAATGCCTTGGGAATGAAGAGGTATGGCAGCCAATTTCGTGCATGGGCAAGCCATCAACCTAGGAAAACATACTTTTGCTTCTGGGGCAAGAAAACACCCACGAAATTGTGCCCAAAGCCATTCTTCACCGATTGTCTTTCCTCTCTCACGCAGTCTGAGCTAGGTGGGTCTTTCCCCTTCACATTTTCTACCATTTTCCTGTATTTTCCATGGTCGGGAACTCGTTTTTGTATTGCACAGTGGTTGGGAAGAAGAGAGTCACAATGTTGGGGTTTATGGAGGTTGTTTCTATCCCTTGAATGCCCATAAACGTTTTCTGAAAATGAATTGCTCTCCCAGAGTTGATTCACCATCTACCAGTTCGTTTTGGGTTACCCACGTTTTTTCTTCATGCCCAACACTTGTGATTTTGTTGTTATGAGCATCTCTGTTTTGGTTTGAACTTTGAGCAAGAAATTAGGAGTGGAAGTGGACCTGAATTGGCTTGATAAACCTAGTGAGGGAGGTAACCTCTCAAGAAGATCAAGAGGGCTGGCTACTCTTCTATGCACACCTTGAACAATACTAGATTGGAAGGTATGGCCTGAGGGACTGTGTGGTAGTAAAGGGAATACTTCCTTGTATTGTGTGTGTAGGTAATGTGGGTACCAAGCTAGATATATCTGGTAGAGGTATCCATAGCTCGGTGGATGAGCCACTAGCTTAGCAATTCATTTCCTTCCATTGCCTTTGCAGCCTGATAAACCCCAACTGAATATTGGCTTGGTTGATTGTGGTGTATCTTTGGGCTATGTGTGAGTCTGTTGTTCCCTTTTTCCTTGTAGATATCATGCCCATCTCGGGGGTGGTAGTTGTGTTGTGAGATCGACAAGCACAATTGGCCTATGGTTGGGTGGAACGTTGCAGTTGCATAGCCAGTTGCTCGGGACTACTTTGTTATAAGATAAGTACTCTCTTGTGTTAATTTTGTATTGTCTTTAATTGATGAATGGCATGAATATGTTGAATGTATGCTAGATGTGTAATTGAATTTAATTCCTCTATGTTTTCTTTTAATATATATATATATATACATATGCGTATGTCCATTTTCATCTTATTGGGAATTATGTTAATAATCATGGGGCTAGACGCCCTGGCTTTAGTCTAATGTTCTCTCCATCGCACTGCCAAGATGGAGGGCACGTTATAGAATGGTATCAGAGCCATAGGCTACAGCATTGGGCCTCAATGGGCCAAATCTGATTACAATTACAAAGGAAGATCCCTTCCTGATCACCACAGGTTACAGCATCAAGAATAAACGGGCTAATTTCGATAATTTCAGAGGTAAGATCACCCCCTATTGAGCAGTGAGCATCCCTGAAAGAAAGAAAAAATCCAAAATTGTTCTAAGTGTTTTTGAAAAAATTTCTAAGTCTGTATTGGAAGGAACTTGCGAGTTTTTTGCCGAAATGGCGGAAGGAACTTGCAAGTTTTTCGCTGAAATGGCGAAAGGAACTTGTGAGTTTTTCGCCGAAACGGTGGAAGAAACTTGTGATTTTTTCGCCGAAATAGCGAAAGAAACTTGTGAGTTTTTCACCGAAACAGCGAAAAGAATTGGCGAGTTTTCGCCGAAATGGCGGGAAGAACTGATGAGTTTTTGCCGAAATGGTTGACCGGAAGAACTCGGCGAGTTGCTCCCCAACGGACCAGAAGAGATGGATGAGTTCATCCGCAACACCGGAAGAAACTCGGTAAGTTCGTACGCAACACCGGAAGAAACTCGGCAAGTTCATCTGCAATGGCGGCGAAACTCGGCGAGTTTGTCCGCAATAGATTGGAGGACCGGAGAAACTCAGTGAGTTCGTCCGCAACGGGTTAGAAGAGAATGGCGAAGTCCGCCGAAACAGAGGATTTCTACAGTTTTTCAGTGAGATTTTCAAGTGCCGAAAATGGAAAAATTTCCATGGAACTTATGCGCCAGATTGCGCGAAATTGAGGGTTTTACAAACAAAAAAAAAATGAGGGTGCTGCCCTCGACCCGCCCTGCAGTGGTGAGCCACAAGGGGGAAAGCCCCCTTGACCCCCGACGTCCCCCTCATATGTCGTTGATTGTGAGAAAATCCTATGATTTGACAAATTGTCAATATAATATTTTCCCACGTGCATGAAAGTAATTTATGAATTTTTGAGAATATAATGCAACTAACAATTGTGTTGATGAACACATTTTGCAGAATCACAATTACATCAAGGCAGCCTTCTAGATAGTGCAGTTGGAAGTTTTGGGTCTTGGTTGGGCCAAGAAAATCAACATCATGGATGATGCACAGGATCCCTATGAGCCTGAGACAGATGCCATGGGGGAGAACATACATGTTGAAAATGCTGAAATAGAATCTAATGGGAGAAGAAATCAAGAGACTCCTCCAGGTATTGCAGCCACCATGAGGAGCCTAAGGGTGGAGTTGAAAAGCTGTAGAGAAGATAATGAAAGGATGATTAAAGGTCAAGGAGAACAAAATCAGTTGAATGCAACCATGATGCAGAGTTTAAGAGACATCCAAAGGCAAATAAACTCTGGGCATCAGACATCAAATCCAGAAATGTTAGGAACCCATGTCTTTACTTTGTTAGTATGTTGTTGTTGGACGCATATGCTTTGTAAGTCGTCCCGTAGTATTTGTTGATCAATAGTTTGTGTTATTGTTGTTGGCGCATATGCTTTGTAAGTCGCCCGTAGTATTGTTGATCCATAGTTTGTAACGGCCCATGGTTTCAACCCATAGTATTGGCGCCTAGAATTAGTATATAAGTGTGTGTTGAGACCTATGAAGGCACCATGAAGTTATTTGTATTGAGCTTGCTCAAAAGAGGTTGCCCCCTCGAAGTGGCCTGTGATCAATATAAAAGTGATTCTGAGTTCTGTCATTTCTGCTATTTCGCGTATTCTTGTTAATTAATTGTTGCAGGTGCCTCACATCTGGTATCAGAGCACTTTCTTGGGCTCGCTGGGTGAATTTTCTGCCAAATTTTTTTTCGCATCTGTTGCAGGTTCGGATTTGGGAATAATCCCTATCCTCTTAACTGTGGGAAGTACTTGGGCATAAGCCCTAAAACTCATTGTGAGGAGTACCACAGGAACCCCGAAGTAGCTGGCCCATTGAGAGGACCTGCCAGCGAAAAGGGCAACGACCCCTACCTGATTGACTAGTTCCCACCCGTGAGGTAAACCAAGAGCTGTCGTTTGTGGAAAAGCGGTTATCAGTTTTACCTGAGCTGTGGAGTGAGGGGTATTGCCCCAATACGCAAGCCATCAGACAGCATTGGTGGCCGAGTGAAACCCCTGAACTGTTAGGAAGCCGCACATACCTGGGGTCCATATCTACTTTCAGCTGAACTATTGTCGATCACTGCTGCGCCGTTTCAGATCTATTTTGCAAGCCGTTCCAGATTCAGTCATTTTCAATCCATTCGGCGTTGTTCCAGATCTCCTTGGAGCCGTAGCCGCTCTAGTCTGGAAAAAAAAAAAAAAAAAAAAAAAAAAAAAAAAAAAAAAAAAAAAAAAAGAGTTTTTTCTCCATATCTCCCTTATTTTCACTCTGTTTCCCTTGAAATTTTCGGGGAACCCCTGTCATCCCATTCTGCATATTTCAGTCCTGAGGACCCTATCCCCAATTCCCCTTCTCAAAGCCCGAAATCCCACATTTGTCTATTTTTAGGGTTTTCCATAACTTCCTCAGATTTCACCCAATCACCTTCAAATTTTACCACAGAGTTCCTTTCTGAATTCTGCTTCTTTGTTCCCCTCTGCCAAATTTTTCCATTCTTTCACCCCGCTTCTGAAATCCTCATTCAGTGTCCAAAACCTAGTCAAACCCCAATTACCCTTCTGATTTTTTACCAAATCCAAATTTTCCCTTACTGAAGTAGTTCCTGTTTTTGTTTTCCTACCCAGTCAAAAAAAAAAAATCCTGGTTATGGTTGTCACCCGTGCAGGAGAAAAAACCATGGAGGAAGCACTTGCAGCCATCCAAGCCAAACTACAGGATCTGGATGAAAAATTTATCGGTCTCCATCTTGAACATTCAGCTATGAACAACAAACGGCAGTCCAAGTCTTCAGTAGACAATGGGTTCTCTTCTTCTAGCAATTTTCGTGGTCCAAAACTTGATTTTCCTCGCTTCAATGGTACCAATCCAACTGGATGGATCTATCGTGCAGAACAGTATTTCAGTCTGCATAATACTTTTGATGTCAACAAAGTTCCGTTGGCATCCTTTCATTTGGAACAGGAAGCTCTTCAATGGTACCGTTGGTACATCAAGGCTCATCCAGAGCCCAACTGGCCAAACTTTTGCCAGCTCCTTTTGCAACGATTTGGTCCTAGTGCTTTTGATGACTTCACAGGAGCCCTCACTAAACTTTGCCAAACTGGCACTGTGAGAGAGTATCAAACCGAATTTGAGAATCTAGCCAACCACACCGAAGGATTGTCTGATGAATTTTACCGGAGTTGTTTTATCAATGGTCTAAAGGATTCCATTCGCTCTGAGGTCAAAATGTTCTATCCCAACACAATGATGGAAGCACTCGGGTTGGCTAAGTTGGCAGAAGACAAGATTGCATCCCAACAACGCTCCAAGCCCACTTTTGTTCCCTTCCAAAATATGGGTTCTCAGCGACCACCTATATCGCAGGCTCCTCGACCAACTCCTATCAAGCGTTTGTCTGAAACAGAGATGCAAGCACGCAGAGAAAAGGGGCTTTGCTATAATTGTGATGAGAAATTCACTCAGGGACATAGATGTGTTCAGCAAAAGCTCTATCTCCTGGATGTGGAGTCTCTGCCTGCCTCTGAAATGGGTGACGAAGATCCAGAAACACTGGATGCTCCGGTCGACATTCAGGAACCGCCTATTGACCCTCCATCTCAGGATGACCAGCCAGAGATATCTCTCCATGCTTTAGCTAGAATCACCACCCCCCAAATAATGCGGGTCAGGGGTTACTTCAAGAAGCTTCCTCTTACAATCCTCATTGATTCTGGTAGCACTCATAATTTCATTGACCCTCGGATCGCCAAACAAGCTGATTGTTTTATCCATCCTTGCTCCAACTTTGAAGTCATGATTGCCAATGGGGGCACCTTACCTTGCAAAGGGAAGTGTCGAAATGTGCGTATCTCTATGGGAGATTATACCTTGCACTCTGACATGTTTGCCTTGCCCTTAGGCGGATGTGATGAGGTTTTGGGCGCTCAATGGCTACGCACACTCGGCCCTATCTTATGGGATTTTGCCGAACTTTGGATGCAGTTTTCTGAGAATGGACACAAACACACATTGACATGATTACAACCAAGTTCTCTCAGAATCATCAGTTCACATCGCATGGAAAAAATCCTCAAGAAGAATTCACATGGTGTCATCGCTTAGATCCATTCCATCCAGATGCAACCATCAGCGGTCTCCACTACTCCTTTGGATCTACAACAAATTCTGGATCGATATACAGGTGTCTTTGCTGAACCAGTGGGATTACCACCTTCCAGGCCAGAAGACCATCGTATTCAGCTCCTTCCTGGCAGCGTTCCTCCCAACATCAGGCCCTATCGCTACCCATTTCACCAAAAAATGGAGATTGAAATGCTCGTTCGGGACTTATTGAAGCAAGGTATTATTCGCCCAAGCACTAGTTCCTTTTCTTCTCCAGTTATTCTTGTCCGCAAAAAAGATGGGTCATGGCACCTCTGCATTGACTTCCGAGCACTTAATCACCTCACCATCAAGGATAAGTTTCCAATTCCTGTTGTTGATGAGCTTCATGGGGCTCACTTTTTCTCCAAATTGGATCTTCATTCTGGGTATCATCAAATTCGGGTTCATGAGGATGATATCCCTAAAACAGCTTTCCGCACACATGATGGCCATTATGAGTTTTTTGTCATGCCCTTTGGCCTCACTAATGCTCCTTCCACATTCCAGGCCTTAATGAATAAAATATTTCGACCCTACTTGCGGAAATTCATTCTGGTATTCTTTGATGATATCCTCATCTACAGTAAAACATGGGTTGAACATCTCCAGCATCTGGATCTTGTCATGCAACTTTTCTCTCACCATCATCTCCATGCCAAGCAGTCTAAATGTGTTTTTGGACAAAAGGAAGTTGAGTATCTCGGGCACATTATCTCAGCACAAGGGGTTCGCGTGGATCCTGCCAAAATCGAGGCCATGAACAATTGGCCACATCCTCAGACACTCAAGAGCCTTCGTGGTTTTTTGGGGTTGACTGGCTACTACCGCAAGTTTGTCAAGGATTATGGGAAGATTGCAGCTCCATTAACTGCTCTATTGAAAAAAGATGCTTTTACATGGACACCTGCTGCTCAGTGTGCATTTGACAAACTAAAACAAGCTATGTGTACTACACTGGTGCTAGCTATGCCCGATTTTTCCAAGCCCTTCACTATTGAGAGTGATGCTTGCGGCAATGGACTTGGTGTTGTTCTCCTTCAAGATGAACACCCCATTGCGTTCACCAGCAAAGCCCTTTCAGGTAAGAATTTAGCTGCCTCTACCTATGAGAAGGAAATGATGGCTATTTTGCATGCAGTACAGAAGTGGCATCCATACCTATTAGGGAATCATTTCTGCATCAAGACTGATCACCAGAGTCTAAAATATTTCTTGGACCAGCGTGTCTCCTCCCCGGCACAACAGAAATGGGTTAGCAAACTCATGGGGTATGACTATGAGATCATTTACAAGAAGGGTAAAGACAATATTGTGGCAGATGCTCTTTCTCGCACATTTGATGCCCAAGGTTCTCTTTCAGCTATTTCTATGCCTGTTCCAAATTGGTTACAATCTGTTCAACAGGGTTATGTCAATGACTCTTCCTTATCTCAGATCATCCAACGCTTGACCAACAATCCTTCTGCTGTCCCACATTACTCTTGGGATGGGGCTTCTCTGCGATACAAGGGTCGTCTGGTGCTTCCCCAGAGCACAGATCTTCAACAGGATGTCTTCTATGAACTCCATGCTTCTCCATCGGCCGGGCACTCTGGGTTCCTCAAAACATATGAATGAGCACGGCGTAACTTCTTTTGGCAGGGCATGAAAAGGACAATTCAACAGATGGTGGCCGAATGTGATACCTGCCAGCGCAATAAGGGTGAAACAACACTCCTTCCAGGATTGCTTGAACCCTTGCCCATACCTACACAGATTTGGACAGATATTTCTATGGATTTCATTGAAGGGCTCCCTAAATCTGGCAGGAAGACAGTGATTCTCGTTGTGGTTGATCGTCTCTCCAAATATAGTCATTTTTGTGCTCTCAGCCATCCCTATACACCCTCCTCCGTCGCTCAAATTTTTATGGACCAGATCTTTCGTCTTCATGGCATCCCTTCTTCCATTGTCTCAGATCGTGATGCGACTTTCACTAGTCATTTTTGGACAGAACTATTTCACCACACTGGCACCAAACTGAAGATGAGTTCAGGGTATCACCCACAAACAGATGGTCAGACTGAAATTGTCAATAAATGCTTGGAAACTTATCTTCGTTGCTTCACCTCGAAACAACAACATCAGTGGGCAAAGTGGCTCCCTCTCGCTGAATGGTGGTACAATACCTCTTACCACACTGCCTCTAAAATGACCCCATATGAAGCAGTCTATGGTCAGGCACCTCCAGCTCTTCTTCCATACACCCCCACCAGTTCATCAGTTTAGGAAGTTGACACGGTCCTTCGCAACCGCGATCAGATTCTTCACATTTTACGGGACAATCTTCACATGGGAAGAAATTGCATGAAGCAACAAGCTGATCAGCACTGTTCGGAGCGCACTTTTCAAGTCGGCGATATGGTTTTTCTTCGTCTCCAGCCGTACAAACAATCCTCCTTGAAACTCAAAGGGCGTCATAAGCTCGCTCCAAAGTTCTATGGGCCATATCAGATTCTTCAGAAGATTGGACCCGTTGCTTATAAATTGGAACTTCCTCCTTCTTCCCGCATTCATCCAGTCTTTCATGTCTCTTGTCTGAAGAAAGTTCTTGGTACCAACATCAGCGGCCAAACGATTTTACCCGAACTGGATAATGAAGGATCCATCCTTTTGGAGCCAGAGGCCATCCTCAATCGGCGCACGCGTCAGCTTCGCTCTCGCTCTATCACAGAGGTCTTAATTCAGTGGCACGGCATGTAACCAGAGGATGCTACATGGGAACCACTCCTTCAGATTCAACAACAATTTCCACATCTAAAGCTTTGAGGACAAAGATTTTTTTAAGGGGGAGGGGATGTTAGGAACCCATGTCTTTACTTTGTTAGTATGTTTTTGTTGGACGCATATGCTTTGTAAGTCATCCCGTAGTATTTGTTGATCAATAGTTTGTGTTATTGTTGTTGGCGCATATGCTTTGTAAGTCGCCTGTAGTATTGTTGATCCATAGTTTGTAACGGCCCATGGTTTCGACCCATAGTATTGGCGCCTAGAATTAGTATATAAGTGTGTGTTGAGACCTATGAAGGCACCGTGAAGTTATTTGTATTGAGCTTGCTCAAAGGAGGTTGCCCCCTCGAAGTGGCCTGTGATCAATATAAAAGTGATTCTGAGTTCTGTCATTTCTGCTATTTCGCATATTCTTGTTAATTAATTGTTGCAGGTGCCTCACAAGAAAGGGGTGGGAGTAGTTCTAGGAGGAATTCCCACAAGAGGGCCAGTAGCTCAAGAAGAGTTTTTACAGACAAAACATATACTCCAGAAAACTCTTCTAATGGATCATCTGACTCAGAGGAATCCATTGAGGGTTCAATCTTTTCATCCCGTAGGAGTAAGAGGAAGAGGCACTACAAGAACAATTCGCATGGGGAATTTAAGAAGGCAAAACCTCCTACATTTGATGGAGAGGTAAAGTCTGGTCAAGAAGCTAAAGCTTGGCTTCTTGGGATGAGAAAGTATTTCCAAGTCCAAGACTACTCTGGGAATATGAATGCAAGGGTTTCCATCTTCAACTTGAATGGAAGAACATCTATATGGTGGGAACACATCAGGCAAGTGAGGAAGATCAATGAAAGAAAGATTGTGTGGAAGCAGTTCAAGAAATACTTCAAGCAGAAGTACCTCTCTGATAGGTACTATGATGATAAGATCAAAGAGTTCCATGAGCTGAGATTGGGACAATTGACCATGAAAGAATATGCAAACAAATTCTTGGAGCTGCAAAGATATGTCAGGTACATTCGAGATGATAAGGTGAAAATTCAGCGTTTCCTAAGTGGACTGCCCCGGTCATATAAAGATAGAATTGAGTTCAATGAACCTAGAATTCTAGAGGAGGCCATAAGAAAGGCCAAGTATTGCTTTGATCAAAACAAAAGCAAACCAGAATTCCATAAGGCATGGAAGGATAAGAAAAACGAAAATTTTGATCAAAGGAAGAAGGGGTTCAAGCCTCCTCAATTCAAGAATCAACAAAGGCAGCCATCACAGGTTGTGACTAACCCAACTAGGATGATGGGAGACAAGCCAAGAGATCCAAAGGAGCCAAGAGAACCACTTCAATGTTGGGGTTGTGGAGGAGACCGCATGCTTAGGAACTGTCCACACTGGAATGGGAATCCAAGTCAAATTCACAACATCCAGGGAGCTAAAACTGTGGGTCAAGTGGCGAGGACAATCCCTAGAATCTATGCAGCAATAGAAGACCTCCAGGCAAGTCATCAATCAACTGTGGTTGAAGTTGAAGGTAAGATTGCTAAGCAATATGTTTCTATTTTGATTGATCCTGGATCTATTCACAGTTATGTCACTCCTAGAATTGTTTAGATTTGTGCTTTTAAGAAATTAAAGCATAGTAAATCTTGGTTAGTTCAACTAGCCACTGGAACCAAGAGAAAAGTTAGTGAAATCATAGAGAAATGTCCATTAGAGATGGATGGACTATTCACTTATGAAAATCTAAATATTTTACCATTGGGTTCCTATGATATTCTCATTGGAATGGATTGGTTAGAAGCACACAGGGTTAAACTTGACTGCTACAATAAGACACTTGAATGCATGGACGAAGAAGGAAACCCAAGGGTTGTAAAGGGCATTCCAAAGGTGACTTCTGTTAGGCAGGTTTCAGCCATGCAGCTGAAGAAGTTTTGTAGGAAGGGTTGTCAATTGTATGCAGCCCATGTTTTAGAGGCAGCAGAGAATGAAACTCTTAAATTGGAGGACTATCATGTATTGTAAGAATTCAGGGATGTTTTTCCTGATGAGATTCCTGGACTCCCTCCAAAGAGAGACATTGATTTTACAATTGAACTTGTGCCAGGAGCTACACCAGTGTCTAAGACGCCCTATAGGATGAGTACACCGAAATTGCTAGAATAGAAAATGCAATTATAAGAGTTGCTGGAAAAGAAATATATCAGGCCAAGTATGCCCCCGTGGGGAGCACCTGTTCTATTTGTGAAAAAGAAAGACGGAACACTCAGGTTATGTATTGACTACAGGAAATTGAACAAAGTCACTGTGAAGAACAAATACCCATTGCCCCGAATTGATGATCTTTTTGATCAAATGAGAGGAGCAAAGGTATTTTCAAAGATTGACTTGAGGTCTGGTTACCATCAGGTAAGAATCAAAGAAGAAGATATTCATAAGATAGCCTTTAGAACAAGGTATGGACGTTATGAGTTTGTAGTGGTACCATTTGGTCTCACAAATGCACCAGCTACATTCATGTGTCTCATGAATAATTTTTTTAGCAAGTATTTGGACAAGTTGTTCTTGTATTTCTAGATGACATTCTTATCTATTCTAAGAATGAAGAAGAGCATGAAGAACATTTGAGAATGACATTGCAATTGCTAAGAGAGCATAAGTTGTATGCAAAGTTGAGCAAATGTGACTTTTATAAAGATAGAATTCATTATTTGGGTCACATCATCTCCGATGAAGGAATATCTGTAGACCCTGAGAAGATTGAAGCCATCATGAATTGGCCAACTCCAAGAAATGTGACAGATGTGAGATCTTTTATGGGCCTTGCTGGTTACTACAGGAGGTTTATCGAAGGATTCTCCAAGGTCGCAAACTCAATCACTTCTTTGCAAAAGAAGGGGATAAAGTTTGAATGGTCACCAAGATGTGAGGAAAGTTTCCAACGGTTGAAGAATCTTCTTACGAGTACACCTATTTTGAAGATTGCAGACCTGAAAAAAGACTTTGTGGTATGTACCGATGCATGCAATCAAGGACTTGGAGGAGTTCTTATGCAAGACAACCACGTGGTATGCTATGAGTCAAGGAAGTTGAAGGAGCATGAAAAGAACTATGCTACTTATGATATAGAACTTGCAGCCATAGTACATGCTTTAAATATGTCAAGGCATTACTTAATGGGAAGGAAATTTGAGCTGAGGACAGACCATTGTGGTTTGAAATACTTGTTTGATCAACCAACTTTAAATGCTAGGCAAGCTAGATCGTTGGAATTTTTGTGTGAATTTGATTTTGAAATCAAACACATAAAATGGAAAGAAAACAAGGTGGCTGATGCACTCAGCGGGAAGGTACATGAAATGCATGTGGCAGCACTTAGTACTTGCCAACCAGATTTGAGGCAGCAGATTGTTAACCATATGGTTGAGGATGAAATGTATGAGAAGATAAAGGGTAAATTGCAGCAGCAAGACCTTGAAAATAAGTATGAAGGATATCATTTGGAAGAAAACGGACTTCTTACTTATAAGAATAGAGTCTATATTCCAAATGCGACAGATTTAAGGAGGATTGTTATGGATGAAATCCATAAAGCCCCATACTCTGGTCACCCAGGATATCAGAAAACAATTTCTACAGCAAGAAAATATTATTTCTGGCCAGGGATGAAGAAGGACATTGCTGAATGCATTTCTAAGTGTATGAAATGTCAGCAGGTGAAGGTTGAACACCAACACCTAGCAGGTTTATTGCATCCATTGCCAATCCCAGAATGGAAATGGGAATTAATTTCCATGGATTTTATTACAAGGTTTCCAATGACTGTGAAACAACATGATTCCATCATGGTTGTGGTGGACAAGTTAACAAAGGCAGCACATTTTATACCGGTTAAGTCCACACATAAAGCCGATTCCATTGCAAATATTTTCATGAAGGAAATTTTCAGATTACATGGATTGCCTAAGGAAATAATTTCTGACAGGGATACCAAGTTTACTTCCAATTTTTGGAAAGGTCTCTTTGCAAATCTGGGTACACAATTGAGCTTTAGTACCGCGTACCATCCCCAAACAGATGGGCAAACAAAAAGAGTAAATCGAGTGCTTGAAGACATGCCTCGCATGTATGTAATGGACAAACCATCCAAGTGGGAGGATTATCTACACTTGGTGGAGTTTGCATATAACAATGGGTAGAAAGAATCATTGGGAATGAGTCCATCTGAGGATTTGTATGGAAGAAGGTGCATGACACTAGTGACTTGGGACAATCCAGTGAATAGAATTGTACTTGGGCCAAAATTTCTTAAGGAAATGGAACAAAAAGTTACAAAGATCAGGCAGAATTTAAAAGCATCCCAGGATAGACAGAAAATCTATGCAGATAAGCATAGGGTGCTTAGGGAATTTAGTGTTGGGGATCATGTGTATCTTAGAGTGAAGTCAAGAAAGAGTTCCTTGAATATTGGGAGTTGTTCCAAGCTATCACCTAGATATTGTGGGCCATTTGAAGTGCTTGAAAGAATAGGGCTAGTTGCATATAGACTTGCATTTCCTGCTAGCACTAAAGCTCATAATGTTTTTCATATCTCTTTGCTTAAGAAATATGTACATGATCCTAACCATGTGATTAATTGGGATGTGATCCAGGTGGAACCTGAGGGAGAGTTCCAAACCGATGCATTGTCCATCCTAGACAAGAAGGTAACATTGCTCCGGAACCGAGCCAACGGACAAGTAAAGGTGCAATGGAAGCACTACGGTCTCGATGAGGCTACATGGGAGCTGGAGGATGCCATGAGGGTGGCATATCCATTTTTTTTCAATTTTGATGAGCACTGAGGACAGTGCTAATGTAAGGGGAGGGGAATGTAACATCCCCATTTTGACCCCCTTTGCATTAAATCGTAAATGATGTAAATATTGTTATTTAATCATGGTGAGGAGCTCAAGGTCAAGGCCCCACCATTGATTTAGCGTTTTATGTATCGGCAATTAAAAATAGATGCATATGGTTCTTGTGCTGGACATGCACAATGTAAATTAAGACATCATATAAATACGAATTTTAATGAAATACCCACAACTAGCTATGCAATGCAACAAATAGTTGGGGGCATGATTCTACAAGGAATAGGGAGGGAAATTATTCAAACCCTTGAGCCAATGGTGATAAGCCAAATGTCAATGAATGAACCCCAACTACCCATTCTGACTTATGCACCCAATCATTTAATTCTTCCAAGAGTTGGTTGAGGCAGTTAATGCCTTGGGAATGAAGAGGTATGGCATCCAATTTCGTGCATGGGCAAGCCATCAACCTGGGAAAACATACTTTTTCTTCTGGGGCAAGAAAACACCCACGAAATTGTGCCCAAAGCCATTCTTCACCCATTGTATTTCCTCTCTCACTCAGTCTGAGCTAGCTAGGTCTTTCTCCTTCACGTTTTCTACCATTTTCCTATATTTTCCATGGCTGGGAACTCGTTTTTGTATTGCACAGTGGCTGGGAAGAAGAGAGTCATGATTTTGGGGTTTATGGAGGTCTGTTCTGTCCCTTGAATGCCCATAAACGTTTTCTGAAAATGAATTGCTCTCCCAGGGTTGATTCCCTATCTACCAGTTCGTTTTGGGTTACCCACGTTTTTTCTTCATGCCCAACACTTGTGATTTTGTTGTTATGAGCATCTCTGTTTTGGTTTGAACTGTGAGCAAAAAATTAGGAGTGGAAGTGGACCTGAATTGGCTTGGTAAACCTAGTGAGAGAGGTAACCTCTCAAGAAGATCAAGAGGGCTGGCTACTCTTCTATGCACACCTTGAACAATACTAGATTGGAAGGTATGGCTTGAGGTACTGTGTGGTAGTAAAGGGAATACTTCCTTGTATTGGGTGTGTAGGTAATGTGGGTACCAAGCTAGATAGATCTGGTAGAGGTATCCATAGCTCAGTGGATGAGCCACTAGCTTAGCAATTCATTTCCTTCCATTTCCTTAGCAGCCTGATAAACCCCAACTAAAGATTGGATTGGCTGATTGTGGTGCATCTTTGGGCTATGTGTGAGTTTGTTGTTCCCTTTTTCCTTGTAGATATCATTCCCAGCTCGGGGGTGGCAGTTGTGTTGTGAGATCGACAAGCACAATTGGCCTATGGTTGGGTGGAACGTTGCAGTTTCATAGCCAGTTGCTGGGGACTACTTTGTTATAAGATAAGTACTCTCTTGTGTTAATTTTGTATCGTCTTTAATTGATGAATGGCATGAATATGTTGAATGTATGCTAGATGTGTAATTGAATTTAATTCCTCTATGTTTTCTTTTAATATATATATATATATATATGTACATCTGCGTATGTCCATTTTCATCTTATTGGGAATTATGTTAATAATCATGGGGCTAGACGCCCTGGCTTTAGTCTAACATTCTCTCCATCGCACTGCCATGATGGAGGGGAAGTTACACCGAGATAGGATGCGCAAGTTGGAACGCTTGTACCACAGTTTGGGGTATGTGTCGAGACAGCTGCAGGGTCGCGACCCTATCAAATCAGCAATAAATGCAGGGAGTTAAAGGTAGTTAATTAATGGCACGTGATGAAATGATCGACATTAATGGTGGATCCGATCGTTGGATTGACAGGATCGATGACAGATTCGGGTAATTAAGGCATGATTTGGTCATGATGAGTGGTTCAATTTGGTAATGATGGTTAAGGATGCAATTCGGCACTATAAGAAGGGGCGGACTCTGGTCAAAGGGGATCATTATGCCAAGTGAGCACTATAGTTCAATGTTGCATCGAGTTGCTAAGTTAAGTGTTGTGTGTTTGCTAGCAGCAAGTTGTGTTGGAGGTTGCAGAATTGTTGAGCCAAGAGGGGCCCTGGTGCGGCATGTCGAGTGAATGCGTGGTCGAAGTTTCAAGTGGAGTAGAGTCACCAGCTTGTCCTGTGAGCATTGAAGAAGAGGTCGCCAACATGCCGGTTGGTTCATCATTCATTCAAAAGAAGCAGGGGGTGGTCCAGCAGTCCAAGTCCCTACAAAGCAAACGGTAGCTAAGATCATCCGCAACTGTTCAGGAGGCGCTCCCAGGGGAGGTGGGTCAGTCGAGATGCAGAATTGAAGAGTCAGCTACTTTGGAGGGGATATCTACTGCAGAGATCCATGGGTACGTACCCGCATGTCGTCCTGGAGTGCCGACCCAAAAGCCGACTAAAAATCAGAAATACCTAGTGCGAATGCCAGCAGGAATGGAATGCTCTGCAGATATTGTGTCAGCATTGATGCGCATGAAATATGACGACCACGACATGGTGGCATATAAGGAAATTATGTCGGATACCTATGTGTCAGGGACACAAATTGGCATTAAGCCGATTCCGCAAGATTGGGCCTGTGGGTTAGACAAAGAGGTATTGCTCGGTCTAATCAACATGCCACACTTTGGGTGATTGCCAGAGGTCAATGCGTGTGTGAAGCAGTTGCTAGCCTGCTTCCACGGCGGAACATTGTGGATGGGAAGAGAAATTACAGACACTGTTTATTTAATTGTTGAGATCACCAGGTTTCCAAAGGATGGAGTAGACACTTCGCAATACTTCAGAGGGAAGGAGAATGATAAAAGGAGGGCAGCACAGTTGGTACTGCGTTATGGATTGGAACGTGGCGGCCGCGCCTACCGCACTCGAAGCATTAACAATAGGGTGGTCCTCACTGGCCCAAAGATACTGTGTTGCAAAGTGGTCCAGAAGAATCGACCCAACCAGTGTAATTCGGGGGTCGTGGCGTGTGCGGAATAGTGCGCGGAAGGCGTACAGATGAACTGGTCGCTATTTTTGTTGAACCAATTGGCGGAGGATGCAGCAACTGTCCAAGATGGGAAGGGAGCATTCACATACAGCTGGCTCCTGATTTTGATCATGCTTGTTGCATGGAAGGAGCCTGACACTTACCAAGGAATGGAAGTTGATGTCGCGAAAGACCGTAAGGGTGCGCGCTAACAGAATCTGTGGTGGGTGCAAGAACCTGAGCGCCTTAAGGAATGTGCAATGCAGTTTTGGCTCAATTGGGAGATGATACAAGTAGCAGCGACGAAGGTGCCTCACTTATTTGAAGAAGCGGTGGAAAAGTACAAACAGGTCTCCCACTTTGCGATTGGTCCTCACGCTATTTATGTGCAGGCACGGCGCAACCCTGAAAATAAATGGTTGCTGACACACTACAAATTGTCCGATGAGGAGTTGGATGCTATTGTTGACAAATGGCCTGTAGAATGGAGGGAACTAGTTAGTCTAGAGTAGGTTGCGGCAAGACCACCAGCGACGGTCCTAGTTGATCCACCGCTAGTATAGGAATTCGAATTGCTTGGCTTATTGTAGCCATTGTTACACTTTTTAATCATCTTGTGAGTTTAAGATAATGCATGAACTGCTGCAAACCTTTTGCATCAATGTTTTGACATATTATTTTCCACATGCATGTCTAGTAACTGTTGTCTTTGTTTCATAGATATGTTGTGCTTAGATTTTACATGGTATCAAAGCCATGGCAGGACAAGGCAACTCTTCTACAAAGTTATTCACATGAATTTGAACAAGTTTGCTCAAAAAAAAATTCCAACACTACACCAGAAGCTTAAATGTTTCCACATAATTCCTAGATAATGTGCATCTGACTTATCAATCTTGCTTGATAGTCGATGTCGGGTGTGATGCAACTTGAAAAGTGCAGGTTGTCGACCTAAAATTTTGTTGTTTTTTGTGACTGTAGGTTTCTCATAGCCTCCTATTGCATTCACTATAACCTAGATGGACTCTTCTTCTAAAGATCTCCTTACAACTTTCAACTATGATCAGTGGAAGGATGACATAGAGATTGTATTGTGCTCCAAGGGACTCTTCAGAGTTACTATGGGCACTGAACTAGAGCTTAATGCTGCCATAGAGAAGTCCAAAATATTCAATAAGCTTGATGAAGCTTATGGTTTCTTATGTCTCAATATTTTGAAATATCTTATTTTCCATATCAACGAATTGGAGTCTCCAAAAGAAGTATGGGAACAAATTTCCAAACTCTTCAACAAGCAGGATGAGATGAGGGATTATCAGTTGGAGAATGAATTGATTTCCCTAAATCCTGAGAAATTCGAGACCATAAATGAGTTCTTCACCAACTTCAATCATTTGGTGCTTCGGTTGAAGCAATGTGGTGTTGAGAAGAAAGATGAGCAATTGATTCTTTCAATCCTTACGAATCTAGGAGAAGATTATCCAGTGTTTGTATCTACTTTCCATTTGGGAAAAATCACCATTCCGAATTGGAAGATGCCTACCTTGAATGCATTCATTGAGTCCTTATCAAAATAGCATGACAGGCTTGTTCAGATGGGTTCCATAAAAACCTCCAAAGATCAAGCCCTATTTGCTGGATGACCCAAAGCTATGAATGGTAAAGGAAAGCAAAAGAAAGAGAAGACCAAGGTTGATCATTCCAAGCAAAAGGAGAAGACCAAGCAGTCAGATGAGCCCTCGGGTTCAAGAAAAGACAAGCAAAATGGCAAGGCGAAGACAAAGTGTTCTTACAGTGACAGGGGATTTCATCCAGAAAGCTCATGTATGAAGAAAACTATTGATCAAATGGCCCTTCTGTTGGAGAAAAATAACATTACTCTTCCAGATGGCGAAAGGAAGAAGGACAATAATGATCATGCAGAAAGAGGTCATGCACTCATGGAAAGTGTTTCGAATCATTAGAATCCGACAGCTACATCTCCATCCACATGGGAGATGATTCACAAATTTCTTCGAAAGGAAAAGGTACCATTCATTTAGAACATGGTAGTTTTCAAAATGTTCTCTATGTTCCTTCTCTAGATTCGAACCTGCTTTCTATGTATTAGATGACACACACTAGTTTTCAAAATAAGGTTGTATTCATCCCTAATGATGTTTAAATTTCTTAGATTTGCGCCAGAAAACTCATTGCAACAGGCAAGGCAAATCACGTTGCCAAAACCTATGAGTTTTCTCACTTTTTGTCGTATTCAAAGCCAAGTGCGCTTCTGACTCATGAAAATGATGTTAGTTGGCTATGGCATGAGAGGTTTGGACACCTAAATTATAAATATTTGCAGCTGCTACAAAATAATTCCATGGTTGAAGTCCTTTCGAACATTAAATCCTCAAAAGGGATATGCAAGGGTTGCATCATTGGCAAGCATCTTGAGCACAAGTTCGATCGAGAAAAAGCTAGCAGAGACTCTTGTATTTTGGGGTTGATTCACAGTGATATCAGTGGTCCTTTACCAAATCCCTCCATGAATGTCTCAAGATATGTTCTAACATTCATTGATGACTTCTCCATATTCACATGGATCTGCTTTCTCAAGAACAAATCAAAAGTGCTTGAAAGGTTCAAGAATTTCAAGGCTTTTGTTGAGACTGCCACTGGGAGCAATATCAAAGCTATTAGATCTAATAATGGTGGATAATATATAAAATCAGATTTTGTTGGCACGGGATTAGTTTGCAGGAAGTGCGAAAGCCGACAAGCTGAAAAAGGGATAATCCGCGGAAGAAAGGGTCATTCGCGGATAACGCGGAAGCGTGGAAGTAGTTAATTAGTTAGATAAGGGTCATGTGGACTATTTTGTAACTATGTAGTTTTGTATAAATAGGAGAATGATTGTAAGCCTAAGGGCATGGCATGTAATTGAAGATCCATTGATGGATAGAGATATCGACTTTGTGAGTTTTGATCTATTTTGTATCCACAATATGATGTATTAATTGTTTCTACGAAGGTCATTCCGCAGGTTTTAATGAATGCATGAAGATGTTCGATTATGGTTTTATCTCTATCTTTGTTTCTGTTGAATGATGGATGCGAATATCCGATGGTATTTTTAATGCTCTGTGGGTTTAGTAATTGTTGTTTATGCTAATAAGTAATCAGATCATGTTAATGCAAATATCTGTAATGTGTTGATGAATATGCGAATAATGAAATGTTAGTATAGTGTGAATGGCATAATCTCTGGTTTCTGTGGTTGCAAAGTGTGTTTGATGCATGTCCTCAACTCCACTGCGGAAACTTGGTTCCTGCATCCCCCTCGTGCATCTCGGGTGAGACTTCATTCACTCTACGAGTGTTGCTGGAAGGGTTAACACCCTTCTGGGCCGGTGCGTAAGGGAGTTCTGGTTGGTGGTTGTTAGCGACAGTGCGAAGTGAACCCCTGTCGATAGTCGTTGTGTCAACAGGTCTACTTCAACTTTGTGCAGAAAATGGAATCCAAATCCAGCACACAGTCCCCTACACACCTTAGCAGAATGGTGTAGCGAAGAGGAAAAACCAGCATTGAAAGAGATGGCTACTTGTATGCTTGAGTCAAAAGGTTTGGCTTCAAATATTTGGGCTGAGGAAATGAATTTTTCTACATACATTCAGAACATATTTCCACACTCATCCATCAAATGTACAACCTCTTTAGAATCCTACACTGGTCACAAGCCTGATGTGTCACATCTCAGGGTTTTTGGCTCCACTGCATGGGATAGAATTTCGATTGAGATGAGAAGATATTTGGAACCACAAAGTATTGAGTGCATACTCATTGGATATGATAAAGAATACAAAGGATAAAATATCATGGATATCATATCCAAAAATATATTCATCGAGAGAAGTGTCCAATTTGAAGAACCGCTTCATGATCTACAACTAGTGGAGGAAGAAACTGCCAAATTGGTTCCTCTTCCAGAAGAAGATTCAGAAGAAGATAATGAAAGTTTATGTTCTAATATTTATGATATTTTGTCTGATATTAATGAACATGAAATATCAGTTCCATATTCAAATCCAGATGAGCCCCCTCAGTTTCCAAACTGGCCAGAAAAGACTCTCACATCTGTCAGTTCTAACATTGGAAATCTTGTCTATCCAAGAAGAACCCGAGCAGACTTTCAAAGAGAAGGTATGGCTCTTTCATATTCTGATCCATTTTTGTCCAAAAAATGTTTTTTATGATTGGTTCATATCTTAAATCATACTACCATGCCCACTCAGATCCAAGATGGAAAACCGCCATGGATGAAGAGTACAATTCTCTTCAGAAAAATGTAACATGGGAGCTAGTTTCTCTTCCACCTGGGAAGAAATTGGTTCAATGCAAATGGGTATACCAAACCAAGGTTGCTACTGATGGTTCAACCTGGAAATAAAAGGCTAGGTTGGTGGCAAAAGGTTTCTCACAAGTTCATGGTGTGGACTACACATAAACTTTTGCACTTGTTGCAAAAATGGACTCAATCCGGCTAGTTTTGGCAATTTCCACATCCAAGCACTTGGAGGTACACCACATAGATGTGAAGAGTGAATTTATTCATGGGGATATTTAGGAATATATTTACATGAAGCATCATAAAATTTACATATCATATCCGACACTTGTTTGCAGATTAAAGAAATCCTTGTATGGTTTAAAACAGGCCCCAAGAGCTTGGTATGCAAAGATGGATTCCTTTCTTCTGTCTCAAAACTTTGTCAGATGCAAATCAGATCTGAATGTGTACCTACAACAGCATGAAGGTAATTTTCTGATCATTTTCCTTTATTTTTATGACCTATTGATTACAAGAATCAGTCTTGCTTCGATCAGCACTATAAAAACCGCTTTACACCAAGCATTTGATATGAGTGATTTACGCCTATTGAGGCAGTTTCTTGGTCTCGAGATCACTCAGAATTTTGATGGGATTATGATTTCTCAATAAAAATATGCTTTGGACCTACTAAATAATTTCAATATGGATAATGTAAAGCAGCACCATTCCCATTCCTCTCGGGAATCTTTCTTGAGGAAGGTGATTCTACACCGTTGGTGGATTCTACACTATACAGACAGTTGATTGGTAGTCTTTTGTATCTGACACACTCTAGGCCGGATATTTCTTATGTCGTGAGTGTTTTGTCAAGGTACATTAAGCATCCCCATGAAATTCACTATAATGCATCCAAAAGTATCTTTCACTATGTGCAGGGTACGAGACATTTTGGCATTCACTATGCTGTGGACTTCGATCTTGACTTGGTTGGATTCACTTATTCAGATTGGGCGGGTGATAGCATTGATCGGAATTCCACTTTCGGATATGTTTTCATGATTGGAACAGGGCCTAGTTGCTGTTCAAGCAAAAATCAGGTCGCCATTTCCTTATCTTCAGTAGAGGCAGAGTATCGAGAAGTAGTCAATGCTTGCATTCAGGCAGTTTGGTTGCAAGGTATTCTAGCAGAGTTCGATATTGGAAGCACCACTTCTACTGACATTTTTTGTGACAATCAGAGTGCTATGAATATCTCAACAAATCTAGTTCAGATACAAAGGACCAATAATATCGATATCCACATGCACTACATCCGAGAGCTTGTGCATGATAGAACCATTGTACTGCAATATTTCCCTACAGAATAGCAAATTGCAAACATCTTCACCAAAAGCTTCACTGAGAAGAAGTTATCTTACCTCCGCTCATTGTTGGGGGTGATTTCTACTATGGTGAGGACATATTAGATCCTTTAGTGTTCAGTTTGAGGGGGGGGTTTCTTTCCAACTGGGTTTTTCCCTCTTTCCTCACTTAGATTTTTTGAGCATTTTTAGGATTATTTATGTACTGGGTGACCTATGGCCTTTGTTGCCAAGTCCCTTTTATTATTTTCATTTACTCCTCCACATGAGATTAGCTTAAGGGGGGTTTTTGGATCATTTTCCAACCACACGTCGTTTATTTGAGCTTCACAAATTAATTTTCCACTTATCCTAAGTATTTTGACTCAATTATGTGCTTACATCATCAGTTTCGGTGAATTGGGCCTCCTACTTCATTTGGGGAGTCAATTGGGACATTAATATCAGTTAACTGAGCCTCCTCCATCATTCATGGATCCAACTGAGGTGATTTGCATGAATAAAGTGCCCTACTCAGTCTAACTGATAGCATTTATTATTATATTCAGCCAACTGGAGACATAAATGCGCCCTACTACACTGGTTGACTTCATCTGGTGTTATTTTCACCTAGTATTCAGTTGAGTTCTGGATTCAGTTAGACCTAGTTAGACAGTTTCATAGTTTGTTAGAGTCAGTTACATGGTAGTTAAGTGGTTAAATGATGTGCCAAGTGGTGTTAAATTCCAAGTAAGCCACTCTCATGCATTCAATTTGAATGACCTCTCTAGAATTCGAATTGCTTGGCTTATTGTAGCCATTGTTACACATTGTAATCATCTTCTAAGTTTATGATAATGCATGAATTGCTGCAAACCTTTTGCATTATTGTTTTGACATATTATTTGCCGCATGCATCTCTAGTAACTATTGTCTTTGTTTCATAGATCTGTTGTGCTTAGATTTTACAATCCCATCACATATTTGTAGAAGAAGGGTGTGAAGTTTGAATGGAGTTCCAAGTGTGAATACAGTTTTCAAAGACTCAAGGAAATGCTTACCAATGCACCGGTTCTGAAGATTGCAAACCCTGATGAAATCTTTGTAATATGCACAGATGCATGTAAGCAAGGCATTGGTGGAGTGTTGACTCAGAATTTCCATGTAATCAGTTATGAATCCAAGAAGCTAACAGAACATGAACAAAATTATGCCACTCATGATATAGAGCTTGCAGCTATCATTCATGCCTATAATAATGGATATCATGCCTCTCTGAAGATGAGTCCTTTTGAGGCATTGTATGGGAGAAAGTGCAATACTCCTATTAGTTGAGATAATCCAATAGACGGAATTATCATTAGACATGAACTTCTGAAGGACATGGAATATCATATGGTTAGAATCAAGCAAAAGCTGAAAGCAACTCAAGAAAAACATAAAAGTTATGCAGATCAGAGCAGAACTGACAGACAGTTTAAATTTAGAGATCGTGTATTTTTTAAAGTTAGACCCAAGAAGAGTTCATTGAAGTTGGGAAACTATTCCAAGCTAGCTACTAGATACTGTGGACCTTTTGAGATCCTAGATAGGATAGGACTCGTGGCGTATGAGCTTGTGTTTCCTGCTTGCATAAAAGTGCATAATGTGTTTTATGTATCTTTGTTGAAAAATTATATACCTAATATTAATCATGTGATTGATTTGAATGTGATTCAGGTGGAACTGGAAGGGTATTTTCCGATGCAACCAGTTTCCATATTAGGCAGAAAAGTCAAGTTGCTCCGGAATTGAGAGATGAGGCAGATAAAGGTCCAATGGACCCATTACAGTCCTAAAGATGCTACTTGGGAGCTAAAATATGCTATAAGGGAGGTATACCCTCATAGTTTTTTGAAATTTTTTGTTGCGGCATATATGTAATAACTTTGCATCGAGGACAATGCATTGTTTTAAGGGGGAGGGGAATGTAATACCCCAATTTTGTGTAGCCCCGAACATATCTAATTATTATTTTGTTTTGTTATTGTGGCACAAGGTGTTGGGAAAATGGTTTTAGACATTATTATTATTAATAAATTAAATGGATAAACATGGACAACAAACAAGAATGGGGGAACATGGTTTCCACATGTGAGAGGGAATGGGGACTAGGAGTTGTTGGTCACCCAAAAATTGTACTTTGGATCCTATTCTTGATTATTTTGGACCTTGGAGTTACTATTACACCTTATTCATGGTTAGATGGGCCCCACTTGAAAAAATTTCCCCTCTTGGAGATTTGGTGGGTACCTCCTTGATTCAAAGATTCCCTTTTTTAGGCCCCACTTGTACTAGAGTGCCCTCTTCCTACTTTCTAGGAGTTGTAAGCTAGTTTTTAGCTTCCAGCTCCTTGATTATTGCCTCCACCTCCACAAGTGCACCCCACTCCTCTATTCATCCCTATTTTTGTGCTTTCAGGATATTTATGACCCTATTGGATCCACTCTATCAACTCATGCGCCCTCCTTGTGCTATTTTTCCTCCACCCCTTGGTTTTTGGTAACTCCTTCTCATGGTGCTAATCTGGGAAAGAGAATCTCCTAAACTAAGCCACCACTACACCAATTCGAGTTAAGTTTCCATGATGAATCCTAACCACACCTCAAAATAATTCAATTTAGTCTCCTTGGGTTCAAAATTCCCTCCTTGATCTTTATATACATATGCAATCTCTTTGTTGTGCTAGTTAGTGAGCTAGTTGGTTGGGTGGAGCTCATTGTGACTTTTTTGTTATGTGTTGGAAAGTGATGTTACCATAAATTTTCTGGTTGTTTACCTTTGTTTCCTCGCATACCATTACTTGTCCCTAGTCTATCATGTAAATCCATCGGGTGAGTATGGTGATCTTCAAAGGGTCATGGTGAGCGCAGGTAATGACTGGGTAGTGTAGACAGAAGGAAAGTAGATGGTGAGGGAATGAGTTGCGGCTACTCTCGAAGCTTGTGAGAAAAGGTTCCTAGAAATCATGAAGTATGTTGGATTCATAAAGGATTAGAAAGTGAATATTCATAGGTTACTAAGAGGCCAACCAACATTCTATAAGATAAGATCCAGTATGACAGACCAAAGTCTCTTAAAGATGTCATTTGGAAAGCAAAACATCTGTATAATATAACTTTTCTATCGGGTGTTTTTGGTACACATAATCAAGAAAAAAAATTATGTCGGGTGTTGTTAGTACATATAACCGATATCACTCAACAACTTTTAGATCTCTGATCCGATGCTCCAATCATCTTTTACGAAATTCTGGAATTGACTACTTTTCACTTTTGTACTTTTTTGCAAAGAGAGAATTTTTACCAAAACTTACTATCTCCCAAACTAAGCATTTATGGAAAAAAATTGAATAACAAAAGTTGTTTATTTTTATGAGTAGGTTAATGTCAAGTTCAAAAAAACTTCTAGTTTCAACATTTACGGTCACTTTTACCTCCTGGAATCTTTCCAAAATCTCCAAAACGTGCTCTAGAATAGTGGATTTTGGCCTTCTTTCACATCTCGGTTTCACACCTTTTGGAATTTCACTCTGAGATTCAAAAATTATATATTTCCCTAGTCCATGACCACACCATAGCAATTTAAGCCCAAACTAGGCCCCGATCAGGTCTTTGGACATTAATCTCTAAAAGTCACTATTTTGATTTTTTTGTCAAATCAAAGCAAGATGGGATCAGGCCTCTCATTGTTATTTCTTTTCCTTCACCAATGTTGTCCCAACACCTCTGATCTCATCAAATTTCAATTTAAACTGCTCCTATTATGACCAAAACAATTTTCGGGCTCCAAAATTTTTTGTTCTAATTTTTCTATCGTATGATCGGACCTTCCCCATTAGCCTAGTCATATCAGGACTTTCCCTAATGTCTTCATGGAAAACCCTGATGAATGTGTTCCAATGTAGAATCAAACCTCCCTGTCAGACATTCTTTTTTTACTCCTTGAAGCAACTATGTGGACTTCTCTCTATGACACCCACGAACTTCTCTCTGTCGTGCCCATGGACTCTACTCAATTGCTCCAACAAACATTTTCTCTATGGAACTTTGCAAACTCTCTCCGCCATTCCCATAGACCTTTCTCCACAACACATGTGGACCTCTTCTCCACGGCATCCAGCAGACTCTCGTCACTACTCTCGTGGACTTCTTTCATCCACGCCCATGAACCTTTCTCCACAACACTGAGGAACCTCTTATCTGCAACAACCCGCAGATTCCTATACACGGATTCTTAGCGTTTCTATGTTTCTCTAAGGAAGAGAAGGTGCACCTTGTGAAGAGGAAGGGATGTTTTCTAGTAGTTTCTTCTTTGGATGAGGCTAAGATAGAAGGTGATTATGCCAGATTTTGGAGCTGAATTGAAGGTGATCATATGACATAATTAGGGCTAAGTATGGTGTAGATCAAAGGAAAATTTTGAAGTAGATTATGGTGCATATATAGAAAGAGGGGTTATCTATTGGAAGAGTGCAGATTGGAATAGGGTCAAAAAACAGAAGGAAGTACAAGTAGAAGCAAAAGCAATAGCAGTAGAAGTAGCAACCTATTAGTATCTCTAGTAGGTCTGTGTCTACATATTACTAAGTTGGTGCTCATTTGAGGAGATTGGTGTCTCCAGTAGGTTGGGGCCTACGTATTGTTGAGTCGATGGTCCTTTGAGTCAATTGGTGTCTCTAGTAGGTTGGTGCCTACAAAATTTGTAATAGTAGGTTGGTTCCTACATGAATTTATAAAGATAAGTTTTTATGTTTTTCTCCCTAAAAGGTTTCCACGTTATATCTTGTGTACCATGATTTGAGCTTATGTGTATTCATTGTTTTATAGTTAATGAAGGATTTATGAATGCTTATGTAAAGGAATAAAAAGTATTATACCGGTTCATACCCCCCTTTCAGTATAGCCATAAGGTCAACAATTGGTATTAGAGCAAGCTCCTTTAGAAATAGTCTAACCACTTGAAGGAAGATCTCTAGCACTTATGGATTATCATAGAGGTCTTTCCAAAGTGCCTTCATTTGATTGTGTAAACTATGTATTTTGGAACACAAGAATGAAGATATATTTGATGGCCATGTGGTCTGAAATCTAGGACTCAGTCATGATGGGTTATATAGCTGAGCAGGAGTCAAGTGAAAATAATAAAAAAATCAATGGATTCCATTTTGAGTGCCCTACTAGATTCAATGATTGTCAAGGTAAAGAAGTGTACATCAACTAAAGAGATTTGGGACAAACTACAAGAAATTTGTAGAGAAGAACCTCTTTTCATGATAATGGATACAAAATTTATTGATGAACGAGAAGAAGATAAATTTGATGTGGAAGAGTTTCTTGAAGCAGAACTCATTAGTACCATACAAGAAATTGACAAGATGAAGAAAGAAAACATAAAGCAGAAGGAGCAATTGTATAAATATGAAAAGAACGGTCGTGAACTTTATGAAGAAGAGAAGATAGTTATCGGCTTGAAGACTCAACTAGAAGAGATAAAAAGGATATAAGGAGAAACAAAGACGATAGTTATCGGCCTGAAGAATCAACTAAAAGAGGAAAAAAGGATAAAAGGAGAAACGAAGAAGACAATTATCATCCTAAAGACTCAACTTGAAGATGCAAAAGGATAGAAGAGGTAACAAGAGGTCATCTCAAGGAAAAGCAATAAATTTGTGAGAAGCTAGGATTTGAAGTTGCCTCAGTAAGAGAGGATTTGGAAAAGTCAAATGCACAATTACACGAAATTTTGGAGAGCATTGAAACTTTGAACGAGATCCTTAGTTGCCAAATGTCCACACTCATCGACACAAGTCTTGGCTATGATGAGAATTGGAAGACCCATGAAGAAGATGCAACCAAGAAAGATGAAAAAAAGTCCAAAATCTATGCCAATGTTCTCAAAGGCTCCATCAAAAATGAAAGTAGCAGGAAAGGAAATGATGACCAACAACAAGTTTATGAGCTTAGAAGAGAAGTTCCACCAAGAAGATCTTTCACACCCAAGTACCAAAATGTCTTCCTTGGTTATTGTTTCTCTTGCAATAATTTTGGTCATAAAGTAATAGATTGTAGAGCATATGCAAGAATTAGTAATGTGAGAAGTAGAAATGGAGATCCTTATAAAACTTCAAAGGATGATTATGTGATCAACAGAATGGGTTTGTTGAAAGAACTCACAAGTCATTTGCTCCCCTACTTGATGTTGAATGTTATAAATGCAATAACTATGAGCACATAACACGTTACTGTAGAAGCAGCATAGCATAATCTTTTAAGCAAAACAGGGAAGAAGATGTCATTGCCAAACATAAAGAAGAATACTCAAAGGTTTGGAAAATGAAGCAAAAGCAAGAAGATCCATAAGAGAAAAGCTGCAGAAAATAACAAAAGAATGTGGATTTGCACTATATGCTCAAGATAAAGGGAACCAATGGCATATTAACAATGGATGTTCAAGACACATGACAGGAGATAAGACCAATTTTCTCAACTTGAAGGAAGAAAAATGAGACAATGTTACTTTTTGAGATAATATTGCTTTTGTGAAGATAGCTATAAAAGGTATCAATAGTCTTGATAAAGGAACTAAAACACCGAATGTCTTGTATGTTGAAGGGTTAAAGAAAAATATTCTAAGTGTTATCCAAATGTGTGATCAAGGTTATAACCTCACATTTGATACTGTGCATGAATGTTTCCACGGTGTTTAAACATTGTGTGAAAGCTTATGGATTTTCACTGTGCGGATCTTTAAGAACGATCGACGCGTTTCGGGTGGAAACTCCACCCATCTTAAGGATCATATGAAGCTGTAACATAATAGAAAATATAATGGAAAATTAAATATATAGTTGGGGAAGAGAGAACTATCCATTAGTTTAAGACGTTAGGGATATTTTATTGAGAGAGATGAACCCTAACAATGGACTCTGACAGATTCAATACCAATAAGTAATCTTGGGTTATGGATGGAAAAAATAGTGTAGACTCAACCCGTGATTCATGTGGAGACTCGCGCCTTTTATTGGATTTCATGAATGTATTGGCATTTGATCTAATACTTCTTCTTCTTTTTCAAATCGAAAGAAACATAACTTGGTATTCTTAAGGAATCAAAGTTACATCAGGAGCAAACAAAATAAGTCGCTTAAAAAACAGCACAACCTCATAATCCAGGGAACCAACGGTTGACCCTTGCTTCAAAGAAGCTACCAGTAGAAATTACAGAACAGTCCAAACCAGTTACAGTAATACAAAAGCCCAAAATTCGATATACAAAAAAGACAACAATATCCGGAAAACCCCATCCCCCTGTGAAGATGTGGTGAATAATGCAAATGTTCCAGACAGTGATGAAATTAGAACAGCAAGAAAGATCCTTCTTCCAGAAGTGTATTACCAAACCATTCCTTGAAGTAGAGTCGGCCATCAAATTGGCCAACCGCCACCTTTGATAACTTGTCAGCATCGGAGTTGAATTCCCGGTAGATATGTTGGAATGAGATCTGCTCAAAAGAATATTTCATATCCTGGATTCGGTCCATCCACTGTGGGAGATGAAGTACATTGAGAGAAGACTTCCCAATGATCCAGTTGATAATACATAGTGAATCTCCAGCCACTTGAAGTCTAGGGAGGCCTTTCTTCCAAGCAATCCATAGAATGGCCCATAATGCAAGCAATTCAGCCTAAGTGTTCGTACCCCTTCCAGCACCAATCCATAAGAAACATTTAGGCTCCAACTTGATGTCTAAAACCATGCCCGCTCCACATAAACCATCACACTGAGCCCCATCAAAGAAACCCACCAAAATATCATAGTTGAAGCACGGCGGAATAAGAACCCAGTATTTAGTATTAACAGTCTGTTTAGAGTGGGATTTGTACAGGGCGATAACTTTAGTGGCAGCCCAAGAGTGATTACTAAAGGTTCCTTAAAAAATAGCATTGTTTATGCAAAGCCAAACCTCCTAGATAACAAAAAAGGGGAGGTCCTGAAAGGGAGACTTCCTGTCCAGCCAACCACGCAGAGTAACCAGAATGTTATCCCCAGTCCATTCATCCATGAAATTCAGACAAGTTTGACAAGAATTCCAAACCTTCATGAAGAACAGGCAATGGATAAAAAGATGTGACACCGATTCCACAGCAAAGGTGCAGAGGATACAATAACCCGGTCCAATGAAACCCTGTTTGAGCAAATTGTCCCATGTGAGGACCTTAATCTCCAAGCACAGCCATAAAAAACAACACAGTTTCAACGGGATATGCCAGCTCCAAATTTTCGAGTGCCACCAAACCGGTTCCATGACCACCTGTTCAGATACAATGAAGTCATAAGCATGTTTTGTTGTTATGGAGCCATTTGAGTCATCCCAATCCCAAACCAAAAGATCGGGTTCATCCTTTAAGCGAATGCCAGCAGCCTATAATCTGGTGACATAAGACTGCCATTCCTTAGCTTCAGAACCAACAAGACCCAGTTCATCTGAGACAGTCTAATGTATCGATGAGTATGTGCTTTGACTAGTCTAGTTTATGAGTTTATGCATTGCTATGTGTTTGCGCATATTTACATGGATGGGCATTGATTGTAACGATTAACCATTATCTCTCTTATTCCTGTCGGTTGGTCATTAGAATTAGTTAGTATCCATCTATATTGGTTATGGTAGGATCCATCATTATCTCTCTTATCGACGTATCCTTGTGGACCCTAAAGGACAAGACCTTCTAACCTTGCATTATTATATCAATGCAAGACCTTTTTTTGCTATTGATTATTGTTCCTTGCCCACTTTATATATTATATAAGTAACGCTAATGTTAAAAAACAATAAAAAAAATTATAATATTTAATGTTATAATGATAATGTTTGTAATGGAAAAAAATTTATATACTATTTAATACTAATGTTTGCAAAACTTATTTTATTTATATAGGTGTAATCTAAATATTTTACGTTTTCAACTTTTTATGAGCATATTTTCGTCTAATTTTGTTTGAATTACGGTTGGAAATCTTTAAAAAATCTTAGAATCACATATATTGGTTATGGAAATTGCATAGTTTGGGTGCCATGGGGGTATTTGAGTGTGTTGAATCTATTTATGGATTCAAAAATACAATTTAAACACATAGAAATTTAGATTTTACCAAAAAATAATTACTAGATTCCGACCAAAACCCAGAGTAAGTCAAAAATGTAGAATAAATAGACTACTCCTATTTATATATTATTATATTAATATAAAAATTATTTTAATTTTAATAAGTTAGAATTGTTTTAATCTTCTATATATTCAAAATATTCAAAATCAAAATAATTCAATATGATGGAACATTTTACAAATTAATTATATTGTTTGAATGTTATTTCTTAATATTATAATTATGATGTAATGATTTCATGTCAATTGAAATCATCTTAATCTATGATATATACATTTATACACAATGTAATAAAAATAATTCAAGGATTATGAGAGCAATATTGATGCAAGGGAGATGGGGTTAGGGTTTTTGATTAGTTACGTCTACAAGATGGATTGATCTGATGAATTGCTAGGTTTTTCAGAGAGAATTCTTTGGAAGAAAGCTAAATCTTGTATGGTTGAAATTTAGTTTTGTATTTCCTAGCAAAAGTGGCATTATAGTTTTGGGAAGAAAGTTAAATCTTTGTATTGTTAAAATTTAGTTTTGTATTTCCTCAAGGATGGCAGGTGCGGGAGGAGTCCTCTATGACTCTGAAGGGAACAAGATGAAAGATTATGCATGGGGAATTAGTAAAAGGTATAATAATGGAGTTGAATGGATAGCCTTGATCAAAGGTCTGGATCTAGCTAGAAGCGATGGAATTGAAGATCTTGTAGTCTTTGGCGATTCTATGTTGATCATCAGGGAAGCCAGAAGCTTGTCTAAGAGCCGAAAGAATCCTGTCACCAAGACACATCACCTGTTGAACAACATGGTCAAGGAATACAAAGCAATCAACCTCCTTCATCTCTTGAGATCCAACAACCAGTACACGGACGAGATGGAAAACATTGGAGTTAGGCTTGATTGTGGGGTTTTGGTTTGCAACCAGCAAACTCACGGGTTTGCATGGGTTCCGTAACTCTGTTCATTTTTATCTTAATGAATAGACATAGAAAATCCTTAAACATTTGGAAGTGGCTAAGTTGCTTGTCTAGAAGCACAAGATTTCACCAAGCTAGAATTGGCATTCCATGCATCAAAATAAACTTTCTTTTTGAAGCCACCTCCTGCATCCTTTCGACGGTCCTGAGCCAGCTCGCACGCTTGACCCACATGGCCACCATGCAGCGTTTAATTTTGGATGAATTTTGAGGAATCTATGATTTTAAGGAAGGAGGGGAAATCATTCTACCCTCATTCAAGTTCACTACCTTGTGCAAAAACAAGGAAAGAGGCAGTAGAATGTCCCTATGTGGCGAGTGCAATCCCGATTGCGAGGCTCCTCTTAGCTGTGTCATAATGGATGAAGAATCCCCTTCCCCAACTCTCTCCATGCTTCAATGTATACTCTGCAATAAGTAGATAGCATCCCATGGGAGAATAAGCTATGAATATATGAAGAATTCACAAACGAATGAAGCCGGAAAGACCAGGATTAATGAAGGAACGGGAAAGCAGCACCATATTCTGTCAAAGCCCTGCAAGGAAGATTTTCTTGGGAAAGATATTAGCACTCTCTCTGGTGGGAAGAATGACAGTTCCAGTGGCTCTGCGACGGGTTTTTCCAGTTTGTTGGACGAGGTTCAAACGTACTTGAAAGATATGGAAGCACAAATTTGAACCCTTCGTGGTGAAAATTATGAGTTGAAGCGGGCCCTTTCTCATCTTTACTCTCTAGTTCAAACTACAAATGCAGAGGCTCGAAGAAGCAGCAACAAGATCACTGGTCAGGTTACCAATCTGGCAAAATCCCTCGACAAAGGATGCCCCTGCTCCGTCAATCTTAATGCAAGGATCAACGCAGTTCATAGCAGCGCCGAGGTGGTGGAGGCTAAGATAGACAGCATGCGAGCAAAGATCAGAAACATCTCCGAGGAAATCAAAGGAGGCGTGGGAAGAACAAGTGTGGAGTCTTCCCATCAGTAATTTGAACTCTACTTTCAGCACTTATGTCCCAGCTCTAGGTTAGAATCTTTTTGGTTGTTTCAGGTTCTGTTTTTTCATGCAACTGGACGTTTCAAAATTATAGGCTAGATGCCAGTTTGGATCTCTTTTGTTTTTTACCACGGGTTATAAGAAATGCTTTGTTCTTTCATTTTTCTATTAGGACAGTTTGTTAGGAGCTACAAGCTTCATAGAATAGGATTTTATCATGAGCAATCTAGAATTGCAGAAATCAAGCAAACAGTCATGGCTCTTCTACTTCCTAGAGAGCATCCTCATTGTAATCCTTTGTAAACCTTGTTCCATCTTTTATATAAAATTCTTTTACTCATTTCTGTTATAAAAAAAAAGTTTTGTATTTCCTAGCAAATGTGATATTATAGTTTTGGGGGGCAACAACTTGGCACAAAAAAATTTTATGTTTGAGAAGTTTTCTTGGTATAGATGTGACCAAAGAAAATCTATTAGGCATGGTTGATCAGTTTCATAAGAGGTATACATCTATTGGATGGAATGGGCCTAGGTCGTTGCCCACCTTTATGCCCTAGTCATTTGAGTGGTATTGCCTTCAACCCACTTCAATTACTAAGCCAACTTGTCTAATGCTTCCAATCTTTCATCTGCCAAAGGATTCAATTTGGGTTTCTTTGTTGGCCTTTGAGGATTCAATTGGTGAAACAAATATAGATTCAGTGGGTCTTAGTTTTTATGATTCAATGCTGAAGGTTGAGGTATATATGAGGGAAAAAAAATAGTTCATGTTCCTCAGACATTGGAGAAGGTTAGTGACAAACACAAAATTATTCCCTTCACAAATATTAAGTCCTCAACCCTTTTTATGAGAACAATAGAAAGGAGGACAGGACCAATGACCTTATACAGGGACCTCTCCGCAATTTGTATTATCCATCTTTTATTTTTTTTGTTAACATTACCAAGACCAATCAAACTAGAGCATCATATATCACTTCATGAAAGGTCATTGAGTGAACTTATGCCCCTTAACTTAACTTCTCCATGTCCATCATCGAAGTTCTTAATAATGGTGCTATGTCTCCAAATTTCAAAACAACCTCTTAACAATGGTACTATGTCTCCAAATTAGTTAATGTTTATGTCATAAATAAATAAAAATTTGATTTTACTAATTTTGTAAGATACAATATAGTCCACATGGCCTTCGACCATGAACATGATTTATATAGGAAGCAAATATATTTCCTTACAAGCCCCCTTTTGAATGCAATGCTTCTCTTTTCTCTTTTCAACTCTCCTTCCCTATAGCGAATATTGAGAGAGGGAGCGACCATAACCCCCTTCCAATCACCAACTTCCTTTGTAGAGATTTTGTTCTCCGATGGTTGGTTTTGTTTTTCAAGTATCTCTACCACTTCTATCAAGTGTGCTTGCCCCTAAGAATCATTTTGTGTTCCTGCTTGTGTCACACCAAGGACTTGTTCCTATAGCTAACCATCCTAATGACTTTTCGTCAAAATGTCCACCTGTTATTTGTCTTCAAATAATTGTATCCAACAAATATCCTATAGAATAGACCCTAGCTTAATGTGCAAATACATAATTAAAAACACAACAGAAATACACACACATCATGAATATACCAGCATAATCATCACAAGCATAACAATAAAAACATTGCATATTCAAATACAATAGTAAATTAACAAGTAAACACACATCTTTCAATAAAGTTTCTTAAGCAACTAGTTATGGAAGACCAACGTTCCACCCAACCGTAGGCACTTTTTCCAACACTTTATCTCTCTATTGGGAGGCCACCCCCGAGCTAGGCTATGTATCCACTAAGGAGGAACTACACATGCTCACTCACAACCACACATAGTCAATTCTTAGGCTAAGACAACCTACCAGTTAGGTTTTTCAAGCATGAAGAAAGACACAAGAATACAATACTTAGCCAGTGATCTCCCCACCGAGCTTCAATAATCTCAATTAGTCTCATCCAACCTTGGAACCCACAATACTTGCCACAAACAACACAAGGAAGGTCCCTTTCCATGCTACGCAATCCCTCATGCATCCCTTCCCTCCAATGTTATTCAGGGTGGGCATAGAAAGTCCCAAGCTACTTTACCAGTATAGATCTCTACCTACACTCGTTTTATAAAGCATTTCCAAGTTCTTGAGATCCCTTGACTTCGGGTTAATGATTTGGTCTATTGGTTATGAATTTCCCCACGAAATTCAATTTATTGGACTCACAAACTAGGATTTTCTATGGATTTTTAGGCTTTTGGAACCCCCAAATTCACCCCAAGGTTGATGTATATGGATCACCCATTGTATTTCACAACCCGCATGAATTTTTGGACCCTTTGGACACTCTAAAATGTGACTTTTTCTCTGGTTATGATTTATGTTCTTTTCACAATTGGGAATGCATAGCTTCCTAAAAATTCTAAGTTCTATTGCCTAACCATGGAATGGTGATGAAGGGAAATGAATTCCCATGAATGAAATTGAATTTTTTGTATATAAAATTGAGCCCGTACTTAGCATAATAATTTCTAGGTTCATCCCACACTCCATTAAATCCCTGAGTTGATTCCTCAACAATTTTATTACAGTAGAATTAAAGATCAACAAGGAAGTCCACATGGGTGGTTACTTACTATTTATGGCACATGGGTCCTCAAGATGATACTTAGAAATAGAGGATTTTATCCCACACACCTATTTCTTCTCCCCAGTGGATAGAACAACCCCTCATTTATGTTGCTTCCATAGCGAACTCTTGGACTTTTATTTGTATTATAAATATTTACATTTTTTTTACATTTTTCCATGGCTTACTAGCACATGTCCACAAACTACAAAATAATTTCCTCTATAAGCCAAGAATTCACTAATGGGGGCTTAGCCTTGATCTCCACACCAAGAATCATACATCCCATATTTACATATCAATCCAATACACTTTAGGGGTCAAAATAGGGGTATTACATCCCCCCCTAGAATGACACTATCCTCGGTGTTCTCAAAACTAAAAAAAAATGAGTATGTCTCTCGCATGGCATCCTCCAGCTCCCATGCAGCCTCATTGGGTCCAAGGTGCTTCAATTACACCTTTGCATATCCGATGGCTCAAATCCAGAGAAATGTTACGTTCTTGTCTAGGATGCGCATAGGTTCCACTTGGAACTCTCCCTCAGGTTCCACCTGAATCACATTCCAATCAATTACATGATTAGGATCATGTACATATTTCTTAAACAAAGAGACATGAAACAAATTATGAGCTCTCATGTTAGAAGGTAATGCAATCCTATATGCAATGGGCCCTATCCTATAAAGGACTATTAATGGCCTACAATATCTCGGTGCCAACTGGGCACAACTACCCAACTTTAGGGAACTTTTCTTTGGCTTTACTCTAAAATAAACATGATACCCAACTTTAAATTCCTTGTGCATTCTTTTCAAATATGCGTAACTTTGTGTTTATCCTAAGCTACCTTTAAAATATGTTTGATCTTAAAAATTTCATGTTCCATTTCTTTGAGCATTTGTGTCCCAAACACTATCATGTTTATTGAACTATTCCAACTCACTGGAGTTTTGCATCCTTTTCCACAATGCCTTAAATGGACTCATTCCCAATGATTCTTGATGTCTTTTATCATATTCAAACTACCAAGTGTAGATAATCCTCTCAATTGGATAGCTTATCCATCACATACATCCTTAACATATCCTCGAGAACTTGACTCAACCTCTCTAATTGGCCATCTGTTTGAGGATGATACGTTGTACTAAAGTTTAGTTGACTTTCCAATTCCTAAAATAACCCTTTTTGTTGGAAATATTGTTGTCATTGATGTCAAATACAAGGGGAGACTATATATGTCCAAGATAAATATTGTGATATGGAGATTGTTGGAAATATTGTTTTTGGATTTTTATACTTAGTTTGAATATCCTTTCATTGAAGACATTTTTACTCTATATACCTAGCTCAAATGAGAGTATAGGTTACATGGTTGGAAATATTATTCTGATACCTTTCCATTGTGTTGATGTATATGTAACTTCGGAATGTATTTCACATATATGTATATTGTATTCCTATAGAGATGTTATTATTCCTCTATTCGGAAGTGTCGTCATTTATATTGTAAGTGTCGTAACTTATACTTGATGGGTTATTAGACCACCTTGTTGGGGTCGGCCCTGTATAAGTCATGTGGGTCAAAGGGTTATTAGACCACCCTATTGGGGGTTGGCCATGTGGGTCAAAGGGTTATTAGACCACCCTAGTTGGGGTCAACCCAGTCAGCATTATGTTAAGTGGTTAAGTTGAGGCCGACCTAGTTGAGTAAAGGTCAAGTCAAGTTAGTGTATAAATAGAGAGTGTGTCTCTCTCATTTTACACATTCTATTCTCTCACTCACACTTGGGAGAGTGGCGCACTTGTGGAGGAGGAGGCTCTGCTGCTAGGAGAAGACTATCTCTTGTATTCTGGTTGTATCATTGCTCTATCTATCTCTGAGGAAGTTATTGGGGTTTTTCACCTTTATGGTTTTCCCCAAGTAAACTCTGTGTTTCTTATGTGCTTGCATTATTGTGTCCATGAATGATATGCTGTAGATTTGTTGTACATGTTGTTCTCTTAGTTAAGATCCTAGATTAGATTGAATTAAATTCTGAAAATTTAACATGGTATCAGAGCTAGCCTGAAAGAAGGCACGATATGGCATGTATGACACTTGTTGCACTTACGATACTAGGGCTTGATATAGCAAAAACCAGTCATCGTAGCACTTTCGCTATAAATCCGTTTTGGAGAATTTTTCAGATCTGAAACCTTTACAGGTCAAATATTAAATCCCCATGTACCTTGTGTCCAAAGGAAAACCTCTAATTCGTTGTACTTTGTGATTTATGATCTGTACAATATAGGGTTTCTGCCTCTTCCAGATCTGATTCAAAATCAAGTGACCTTGGGAAAAAGGTCATAACTTGGGCTAGGTAGCTCCACATGAAATTTTGTAAAATGTGACAGGTAGTACACAGACTGTACTATCTCAGAAAAGTTTTTTAGAGGCCCAAATTGAACCAGTGACACGTGGCACACCGTACAAGTTCGCTCTCCTGTATTATCTCATAAACAGGTCACGTTACGACACTTGGAATAACTCTCTCTTAGGGAATCCAATTGAGGTCAGACCTATTAGGATGGAAAGATAACAGGATGGGATATCTCAGAAAAAAATTTCAGAGGCCGAAGTTGAAACAGTGACACGTGGCACGCCGTACAAGTTCGCTCTCCTGTATTATCCCATAAACAGGTCATGTTGCGACACTTGGCATAACTCTCTCTCAGAGAATCCAATTGAGGTCGGACATGTCGGGATGGAAAGACAATAGGTCGGGCTATCTCAGCAATATTTTTTAGACCCTATGGATCAAAAAGTTCGGAGTTACACAAGAAACAATCAGGTACATATTTCTGTCAAAACAGAATTATTTTTTAGTACCTTCATTCATGGCTTCCGGAATTTAGGGCTTCGGAGAAAGTTGGAATTTTTGTAATCGGATACCACGGATGGATGCTACTCATCAAAATCGAAATTTAGAGACCAAGATCAGAATTTTTGGTTGGGCAGAAGGCCGGGCTTGATCAGACCCTAGTTCGGGACTTTGATCAGAAAAGTGGAAAATTAGGGCTTCTGCAAAAATGGGAATTTTTGAAATCTGTGACCACGGCTGGAAGCTCCTCATAAAAATAGAAGCTTAGAGCTTTGGATCAGACCTTTTGATTGGGAAGAAGAGTGGGCTTCATCAAACCCTAGTTCGAGGTCACGTCCAGCAAATCCGAAAGTTTCAAAGGCAAAATTGAGGAGTGAAACTTTGCAGTTTTCAAATTCTGAATATACCAGCTTGATCAGCTCATCAAGGCGCATATTTCTATCCTTTCGGAAGTTTGAAATTCAAAGTTTGAATTTTTTGGGTTTCTCTGGCAAACCCTATTACAGCTCAAGATCCAGTTCCTGCAAATCAAGTGGATTGGGTTAATCCTAGAAGAGGATGGATTGGTCACCTGCATAAGTGAAGAAGTTCTTGTTTCAAGATGAGGCTAAGGCCTTACATAAGAAGATTTCAAGCAATCTCGATAGGTATGACTCATCCAGGTATGTCTCGATATTTGTTCATGATTAAGTTTATCATATGTTTGTCTTCATATCATTACAGTACAATCTTGATTAATTACTGGACTTGTCGTATCACCTTAATAGAAGATATTCATTGATTAAGGTTTTGACACTTATGATTGTACCAATGCATTGTGATGTTGTATGAGGTTTATGTTGTTTGCTAACACAAAAGGTACACCAAGAAAGTCAAATCATGTTCTACTTCAAGAACATATGCTCATGGTGACATGAAGACAAAGATTCATCCATTTTCATGGATCACATAGAAGATCTACTTTCGAGGTATGTATAACTTGGTTCTACAATGGTTAACTTATGAGACATGCAGGTTACTAGCACAAGTCACTGAAGAGAACCAGAAGACATTATGCAGGTATGTTAGACATAACTAGCTAGCATGCTAATCCAGGTATGTTTTTCCTATATCAAGCTAGAATCCTACCTTGTGTTAGGATCTTATACTGTTGTGTTGTTGATAATGATTATTCATGAAGTCATAGGTTTGAATAATCATGGTTGTATGCATATTATGTTTCTTACCATAATTGATGATATGACTAACCAGAAGAATCATGAAGGTATAGGTTTGAATAATCAAAGGTTTTATGCATATTATATCTCTTATATTAATTGATGATTCAACTAACCAGAAGAGTCCTATGATCAAATAAGAAAATGTATGAGTAAAAGAAGACTTCCCTGAAATCTTGAATACTGATGTTTATTATCTGTGAATGATCATGAATATACATGTTTAAGATTATTGTGTTTTGATAGTATTAAGATTATACTAATAAATGTGTGATTATGTATTAGACCTCAAGGATAACACAATGATGATACTAATAAGCATGCATAGTGATTAAGGATGGATGTAAGTTCAAGGACAGGTAATCCAGGAAGCAAAGATCAAGAGGGAGCACACTCTAGTTGTTCCTACAAGAAAGCAAAGGAGCACACTTCAGTAGTTTCTGCAAGGATGCAGATATTCAGAGGGAGTTGACCACTTCTCACAATCCACATAAGAATGGAGTTACAGAAAAGAAGCAAAGACTGAGAGGGAGTCAACCCAACAAACACACAAAGATAAGTATTTGAATTGTCATTACTTGCATATTTTATTGTTTAAATAATACTGTTCAATAATGTATATAATGATGTTCCTAGAATTAGGTTGTGTATTATGCATATTAGAATAGTTGCATTGATGAATAGTATACTACTAATATGCATGGGTAAGTGGCCTATGGCACTGTACAACATTCCATTGCTACTTATCTAGAATGAAACCTCTTTGCTGACATGTTGGGAGTTGTGCACACTCTTAACAATGTTCTGGTAGAGATTGGAAGGCATCTAGAAAGTTACGGAATATGGATAAATGTTGTATTGAAGCATTGGCTAAGATAATTGCATGACTGTATGACATATTTCTTTATGAGTAAGAATTTGTTCTAAAAACTATGAGATGTTTTCTAATAATGCAATTTAACTTGTTGTGTAGGAAAGATCGTATGCCATCACCTACAAAAGAAGAACTACAACATTTGTTCAACAACAAAATTATCTATTGAAGATATTGAAGTTCCCAGGATACGGCAAGAATGCCATGATCCGTCGATCATGAAGAACGATGTTTGGGATGCGGTCCCAAGAGCTAAAGGGAAGTCTATTGTGACTTCCAAATGGAACTATCAGATCAAGCATGTTGCAGATGGCAGCATTGAGAAATATAAAAGTGATGAAATAGAATATGCACCAGATGGATTTCAAGACAGCATGGTGTAGTCATATATGTGTACAGAACTTGGTATGGTAGGATAGACAGCTTTCTATCCAGTTTGGGCTTTACCAAGAATAAAGCGGATTCCAACCTTTTCTACAAGGTTAAGGAAGGCAATCCAGTGATACTACTTTTGTATGCGGATACCCTGTTTGTTACAGGTGAAGATAGATTGATTACCGACACGCAGTGGAAGATTACTGCCGAGTTCGAGATGAAGAACTTGGGGATGATGCACTATTTTTTTTTGGCATGGAGGTGTGGCAGAGTGCAGATGGAATCTTCCTTGGACAAGGGAAGTATGCAGTAGAGATCCTGAAGAGGTTTGGGATGATGGATTGCAAGGCCATGGCCACACCTATGACATCGAATCTGAAGCTTCTTTCTGATGCTTCATCTGATCCGGTTGATGTCTCTATGCATCGTCAGATGATTGGGTCCTTGATGTACCTGACGAACACGAGACTATATATTTGCTTTGCGGTGAACACATTGAGCCAGTTCCTGACGGATCCGAGGAGTGTTCACCTGGTTTCTATAAAGCATGTTCTAAGGTACCTGAAGGGTACAGTGGATTATGGGCTCAAGTATGAAGTGAATCAAAAGTTTAACCTGCAGGGTTATGTTGATTCAGATTGGGTAGGCAGTGTTGCAGATAGGAAGAGCACATATGGGTGTTGCTTCAGTATGGGATCAGGTGTGATCTCTTGGTTTAGCAGGAAGCAGTCCTGTGTAGCACTGAGTACAGCTGAGGCAGAGTATGTTGCAGCCTGTTCAACTAGTTGTGAGGCAGTATGGCTTCGAAAGCTACTGTCTGAGTTATTTGATCTTCCGTTGGATGCTACTGGTATCTTTTGTGATAACCAGAGTTGTGTGAAGTTGTCCGAGAACCCAGTGTTTCATGACAGGTCGAAACACATAGAGACCAAATATCACTATATCAGGGATATGGTGCAGAGAGGAGCTGTGAAGCTCCTGTATGTTGCAACGAACGAGCAAATTACAGATGTGCTGACGAATCCACTAGCTAGGGTGAAGTTCGAGTACTTCAGAGAGAGGCTTGGCGTTATTCAGATCGAGGACACTTCTAGGAAGAAGTGATGGACACATTTGCTGAATCCATTCCAAGCATGTTGGAAGGAGGATCCTTCACATGGCTGTGGATGTAAGCACTGGATGACGAGCATCAGGATGATGTTCTGGTTTCTGCTTGGATATGATCAGTTGGATCATTTTTATATATGTATGTACGCATCATGTTAGATGCTGGATATGATCAGTTGGATCATTTTTATATATGTATGTACGCATCATGTTGGATGTTGGATATGATCAGTTGGATCATTTTTATATATGTATGTATGCATCATGTTAGATGTTGGATATGATCGGTTGGATCATGTGTATGTATTTTGTATAAGCATCATGTTGGATGCTTGGACCATGTATTTGTATATGTATCAGGTGGATACATTGTATGATCAGGTGGATCATGTATGGTGATATGTATCATGTATTTGTATGTGTATCAGGTGGATACACTGTATGATCAGGTGGATCATGTATGATGATATGTATCAGGTAGATACTTGGTATGCATCAGGTAGATGCATTATATGATCAGGATGATCATGGATGATGAGCTTCAGGATGTTGCTCCAGATGACATGCAGTAGGATGTTGCAGTGATGATCAAGATGATCATGTGTACATCAGGATGATGTATGGTGAGTATCAGGTTGATACTCTGTGGCCGTGGAACAGGTTGTGCAGATAAGCATGTAATTTGTGCCCTGGGAGATTTGCATATGATCTTTCGAGGTTTTTCCTATGGCATGTAATTCGTACCCTGGGACATCTGGCAAATGCTCTTTCGAGGTTTTGCTTGGGAGGACATATAATTTGTGCCCTGGGAGATCTGCAGATAGTCTTTCGAGGTTTTTCCTATGGCATGTAATTTGTGCCCTAGGATATTTGGCAGATGCTCTTTCGAGGTTTTGTCCTATGGCATGTAATTTGTGCCCTGGGAGATCCGATAGGTTGAGCCGTGTGCTCGTAACCAATCCTGGGATCCTCTTTCGAGGTTTTGCCATGACCACATGTAATTTGTGCCCTGGGAGATCCGATAGGTTGAGCCTTGTGCTCGTAATCAGTCCTGGGATGCTCTTTCGAGGTTTTGTGGTGACCACATGTAATTTGTGCCCTGGGAGATCCGATAGGTTGAGCCTTGTGCTCGTAATCAGTCCTGGGATTCTCTTTCGAGGTTTTGTGGTGGGGTCACATGTAATAAGTCCTGGAGATCTGGACAGGATGAAAAAGGCCTCAGATGCTCTTTAGGGTTCTTGCTAGTCAAGAGACTCTTTTAAGGTTTTGTGACGCATGTAATAAGTCCTGAGATTTCCACAGTATGGCCAGTGATGACGAAGACCTGCAAGTGGTGGGCCTACATCCAGTATGAAAAAGGACTGGCTCTGTAGAACTTCCTATGACAAGTGGATTCAGATATTGATTGAGATAGCAGCAGCAGTGACGATGATGATGTCTCGATGACGATTATCCAGTGACGATGATCCAGAGAAGAAGACTTGTGCTAGAAGACCTGTGTCGAGAAATACCTTCCTAGTTAAGAGGGAGTGTTGATGTATATGTAACTTCGGAATGTATTTCACATATATGTATATTGTATTCCTATAGAGATTTTATTATTCCTCTATTCGGAAGTGTCGTCATTTATATTGTAAGTGTCGTAACTTATACTTGATGGGTTATTAGACCACCTTGTTGGGGTCGGACCTGTATAAGTCATGTGGGTCAAAGGGTTATTAGACCACCCTATTGGGGGTTGGCCATGTGGTTCAAAGGTTTATTAGACCACCCTAGTGGGGGTCAGCCCAGTCAGCATTATGTTAAGTGGTTAAGTTGAGGCCGACCTAGTTGAGTAAAGGTCAAGTCAAGTTAGTGTATAAATAGAGAGTGTGTCTCTCTCATTTTACACATTCTATTCTCTCACTCACACTTAGGAGAGTGGCGCACTTGTGGAGGAGGAGGCTCTGCTGCTAGGAGAAGACTATCTCTTGTATTCTGGTTGTATCATTGCTCTATCTATCTCTGAGGAAGTTATTGGGGTTTTTCACCTTTATGGTTTTCCCCAAGTAAACTCTGTGTCTCTTCTGTGCTTGCATTATTGTGTCCATGAATGATATGTTGTAGATTTGTTATACATGTTGTTCTCTCAGTTAAGATCCTAGATCAGATTGAAGTAAATTCTGAAAATTTAACACAATGGTATATGGAAGTCCCTCTAACTCCATAGAAATGAGGAGATATGAAAGGAATTGTAAAGACAACCCAACCAAAATTTTAGATCGGCCCTGCCAGGATATTGAACAATGTTAGGTCGCTCTAGAAAGTGATTTAAGAACACTATAAATAAGTGGAGTGCTCCCTCATTTGTTCATTCATTCATCCACTTATGGAGCTCTTAAAAAGGTGCACACTCATGGAAGAGGAAGGTGTTCTAGGGTTTGAACATGGATTTGAAGATGTTTTATGGGTTTTGAAGAAATTCTTGATGATATTCTCTAAAGGTTTTTCTTAGTGTCTCTATGTTTCTCTAAGGAAGATAAGGTGCACCTTGTCAAGAGGAAGGGATGTTTTCTAGCAGGTTCTTCTTTGGATGAGGCTAAGATAGAAGGTGATTATGCCAGATTTTGGAGTTGAATTGAAGGTGATCATATGACATAATTAGGGCTAATTATGGTGTAGATCAAAGGAAAATTTTGAAGTAGATTATGGTGCATATATAGAAAGTGGGGTTATCTATTGGAAGAGTGCAAATTGGAATAGGTTCAAAAAACAGAAGGAAGTACGAGTAGAAGCAGAAGCAATAGCAGTAACAGTAGCAACATATTGGTATCTCTAGTAGGTCGGTGTCTACATATTACTAAGTTGGTGCTCATTTGAGTTGATTGGTGTCTCCAGTAGGTTGGCGCCTACATATTGTTGAGTCGATGGTCATTTGAGTCGATTGGTGTCTCTAGTAGGTTGGTGCCTACACAATTTGTAATAGTAGGCTGGTTGCTACATGAATTTATAAAGATAAGTTTTTATGTTTTTCTCCCGAAAAGGTTTCCATGTTATATCTTGTGTACTATGATTGAGCTTATGTGTATTTATTGTTTTATAGTTAATGAAGGATTGATGAATGCTTATGTAAAGGAATAAAAAGTATTATACCGATTCATACCCCCCCTTTCAGTATAACCATAAGGTCAACAATTGGTATTAGAGCAAGCTCCTTTAGAAATAGTCTAACCACTTGAAGGAAGATCTCTAGCACTTATGGATTATGAGAAAGGTCTTTCCAAAGCTCCTTCATTTGATGGTTCAAACTATTATTTTGGAACACGAGAATGAAGATATATTCGATGGCCATGTGGTCTGATATCTAGGATTCAATCATGATGGGTTATACAGCTGAGCAGGAGTCAAGTGAAAATAATACAAAATCAATGGATTCCATTTTGAGTGCCCTACTAGATTCAGTGATTGTCAAGGTAAAGAAGTGTACATCAACTAAAGAGATTTGGGACAAGCTACAAGAAATTTATAGAGAAGAACCTCTTTTCATGACAATGGATACAAAATCTATTGATGAAAGAGAAGAAGATAAATTTGATTTGGAAGAGTTTCTTGAAGCAGAACGCATTAATACCATACAAGAAATTGATAATATGAGGAAAGAAAACATAAAGCAGAAGGAGCAATTGTATAAATATGAAAAGAAGGGTCGTGATCATTATGAAGAAGAGAAGATAGTTATCGGCTTGAAGACTCAACTAGAAGAGGTAAAAAGGATATAAGGAGAAACAAAGAAGATAGTTATCGGCCTGAAGAATCAACTAGAAGACGAAAAAATGATAAAACGAGAAACGAAGAAGACAATTATCATCCTAAAGACTCAACTTGAAGATGCAAAAGGATAGAAGAGGTAACAAGAGGTCATCTCAAGGAAAAGCAATAAATTTGTGATAAGCTAGGATTTGAAGTTGCCTCATTAAGAGAGGAATTGGAAAAGTCAAATGCATAGTTACACAAAATTTTGGAGAGCATTGAAACTTTGAATGAGATCCTTAGTTACCAAATGTCAACACTCATCAACACAAGTCTTGGCTATGATGAGAATCTGAAGACCCATGAATAAGATGCAAACAAGAAAGATGAAAAAAAGTCCAAAAGCTATGCCAATGTTCTCAAAGGTTCCATCAAAAATGAAAGTAGCAGGAAAGGAAATGATGACCAACAACAAGTTTATGAGTTTAGAAGAGCAGTTCCACCAAGAAGATCTTTCACACCCAGGTACCAAAATGTCCTCCTTGGCTATTGTTTCTCTTGCAATAATTTTGGTCCTAAAGTAATAGATTGTAGAGCATATGCAAGAAGTGATAATGTGAGAAGTAGAAATGGAGATCCTTATCAAACTTCAAAGGATGATTATGTGATCAATGGAATGGGTTTGTTGAAAGAACTCACAATTCATTTGCTCCCCTACTCGATGTTGAATGTTATAAATGCAATAACTATGGGCACATAACACGTTACTGTAGAAGCAGCATAGCATAATCTCCTAAGCAAAACAAGGAAGAAGATGTCATTTCCAAACATAAAGAAGAATACTCAAAGGTTTGGAAAATGAAGCAAAAGCAAGAAGATCCATAAGAGACAAGCTACAAAAAATAACAAAAGAATGTGGATTTGCACTATATGCTCAAGATAAAGGGAACCAATGGCATATTAACAGTGGATGTTCAAGACACATGATAGGAGATAAGACCAATTTTCTCAACTTGAAGGGAGAAAAATGAGACAATGTTACTTTTCAAGATAATATTGCTTTTGCGAAGATAGCTAGAAAAGGTATCAATAGTCTTGATAAAGGAACTAAAACACCAAATGTCTTGTATGTTGAAGGGTTAAAGAAAAATATTCTAAGTGTTAGCCAAATGTGTGATCAAGGTTATAACCTCACATTTGATATTGTGCATGAATGTTTCCACGGTGTTTAAACATTGTGTGAAAGCTTATGGATTTTCACTATGCAGAGCTTTAGGAACGATCGACGCATTTCGGGTGGACACTCCACCAATCTTCAGGATCATATGAATCTGTAACATAATAGAAAAGATAATGGAAAATTAAATATATAGTTGGGGAAGATATAACTATCCGTTAGATTAAGACGTTAGGGATATGTTATTGAGAGAGATGAACCCTAACAATGGACTCTGACAGATTCAATACCAATAAGTAATCTTGGGTTATGGACGGAAAAAATAGTGTAGACTCAACCAATGATTCATGTGGAGACTCGCGCCTTTTATTGGATTTCATGAATGTATTGGAATTTGATCTAATACTTTTTTTTTCAAGTCGAAAAAAACGTAACTTGGTATTCTTAAGGAATCAAAGTTATATCATGAGAAAACCAAAGAAGTGGCTTAAAAAATAGCACAACCTCATAATCCAGGGAACCAATGGTTGACCCTTGCTTCAAAGAAGCTGACAGTATAAATTACAGAACAGTCTAGACCAGTTACAGTAATACAAAAGCCCAAAATTTGATATACAAAAAAGACAACAATATCCGGAAGCCCCCATCCCCCTGTGAAGATGTGGTGAATAATGCAAATGTTCCAGACAGTGACGAAATTAGAACAGCAGGAAAGATCCTTCTTCCAGAAGTGTATTATCAAACCATTCCTCGAAGTAGAGACGGCCATCAAATTGGCCAACTGCCACCTTTGATAACCTGTCAACATCGGAGTTGAATTCTCGGTAGATATGTTGGAATGAGATCTGCTCAAAAGAATCTTTTAGATCCTGGATTCGGTCCATCCACTGTTGGATATGAAGTACATTGAGAGAAGACTTCCCAATGATCTAGTTGATAATACATAGTGAATCGCCAGCCACTTGAAGTCTAGGGAGGCCTTTCTTCCAAGCAATCCACAGAATGGCCTATAATGCAAGAAATTCCGCCTGAGTGTTGGTACCACTGCCATCACCCATCAATAAGAAACATTTATGCCCCAACTTGATGTCTAAAACCATGCCCGCTTCGCATAAACCGTCACACTGAGCCCCATCAAAGAAACCCACCGAAATATCAGATTTGAAGTATGGCAGAATAAGCACCCAGGATTTAGTATTAACAGTATGTTTAGAGTGGGATTTGTACAGGGTGATAGCTTTAGTGGCAACCCAAGAGTGATTAGTAAATATTCCGTCAAAAATAGCATTGTTTCTGCTAAGCCAAACCTCCTAGATAAAAAAAAAAGGGTAGGTCCCGAAAGGGAGACTTCATGTCCAGCCAACCACGTAGAGTAACCAGAATGTTATCCCCAGTCCATTCATCCGTGAAATTCAGACAAGTTTGACAAGAATTCCAAACCTTCATGAAGAACGGGCAATGGATAAAAAGATGTGACACCGATTCCACAGCCAAGGTGCAAAGGATACAATAACCCGGTCCAATGAAGCCCTGTTTGAGCAAATTGTCCCATGTGAGGACCTTATTCTCTAAGCACATCCATAAAAAAACAAGACAGTTTCAATGGGATATGCCAACTCCAAATTTTTGAGTGCCACCAGACCGGTTCCACGACCACCAGTTTATATACAATGAAGTCATAAGCATGTTTTGTTGTTATGGAACCATTCGAGTCATCCCAATCCCAAACCAAAAGATCGGGTTCATCCTTTAAGCGAATGCCAGCAGCCTGTAATCTGGTGACATAAGACTGCCATTCCTCAGCTTCAGAACCAGCAAGACCCAGATCATCCGATACGGTCTAATGTATTGATGAGTATGTGCTTTGACTGGTCTAGTTTATGAGTGTATGCATTGCTATGTGTCTGCGCATATTTACATGGATTGGCATTGATTGTAACAATTAACCATTATCTCTCTTATTCCTGTCGGTTGGTCATGAGAATTAGTTAGTATCCATCTGTATTGGTTATGGTAGGATCCATCATTATCTCTCTTATCGACATATTCCTTGTGGACCCTAAAGGACGAGACCTTCTAACCTTGTAGTATTATATTAATGCAAGACCTTTTTTTGCTATTGATTATTGTTCCTTGCCCACTTTATATATTATATAAGTAACGTTAATGTTAAAAAACAATAAAAAAAATTATAATATTTAATGTTATAATGATAATTTTTGTATATACTATTTAATACTAATGTTTGGAAAACTAATTTTATTTATATAGGTGTAGTCTAAATATTTTACGTTTTCAACTTTTTATGAGCATATTTTCGTCTAATTTTGTTTGTATTACGATTGGAAATCTTTAAAAAATCTTAGAATCACATATATTAGTTATGGAAATTGCATAGTTTGGGTGCCATGGGGGTATTTGAGTGTGTTGAATCTATTTATGGATTCAAAAATACAATTTAAGCACATGGAAATTTAGATTTTACCAAAAAAAAAATTACCAGATTCCCACCAAAACCCACAGTAAAGTCGAAAATGTAGAATAAATAGACTACTCCTATTTATATATTATTATATTAATATAAAATTTATTTTAATTTTAATAAGTTAGAATTGTTTTAATCTTCTATATATTCAAAATATTCAAAATCAAAATAATTCAATATGATGGAACATTTTACAAATTAATTATATTGTTTGAATGTTATTTCTTAATATTATAATTATGATGTAATGATTTCATGTTAATTGAAATCATCTTAATCTATGATATATACATTTATACACAATGTAATAAAAATAATTCAAGGATTATGAGAGCAATATTGATGCAAGGGAGATGGGGTTAGGGTTTTTGATTAGTTACGTCTACAAGATGGATTGATTTGATGAATTGTTAGGTTTTTCAGAGAGAATTCTTTGGAAGAAAGCTAAATCTTGTCTGGTTAAAATTTAGTTTTGTATTTCCTAGCAAAAGTGGCATTATAGTTTTGGGAATAAATTTAAATCTTTGTATTGTTAAAATTTAGTTTTGTATTTCCTCACGGCTGGAAGGTGCGGGAGGAGTCCTATATGACTCTAAAGGAAACAAGATGAAAGATTATGCATGGGGAATTTGTAAAAGGTTTAATAATGGATTTGAATGGATAGCCTTGATCAAAGGTCTCGAGCTAGCTAGAAGCAATGGAATTGAATATCTTGTAGTCTTTGGCGATTCTATGTTGATCATCAGGGAAGCCAGAAGCTTGTCTAAGAGCCGAAAGAATCCTGTCACCAAGACACATCACGTGATGAACAACATAGTCAAGGAATACAAAGCAATCAACTTCCTTCATCTCTTCAAATCCAAAAACCAATACGCGGACAAGATGGAAAACATTGGTGTCGGGCTTGATTGTGGGGTTTTGGTTTGCAACCAACAAACTCACGGGTTTGCATGGGTTCCGTAACTCTGTTCATTTTTTATCTTAATGAAAAGACATAGCAAATCCTTAAACATTTGGAAGTGGCTAAGTTGCTTGTCTAGAAGCACAATCTTTCACCAAGCTAGAATTGGCATTCCACGCATCAAAATCAACTTAATTTTGAAGCCACCTCCCACGTCCTTTCAACGGTCCTAAGCCAACTCGTACGCTCGACCCACATGGCCACCATGTAGCGTTTAATTTCAGCCAACTTTCGAGGCATCTCTGATTTTAAGGAGGGAGGGGAAATCATTCTACCCTCATTCGATTTCACTACCTAGTGCAAGAACAAGGAAAGAGGCAGCAGAATATCCATCTGTGGCGAGCGCAATCCCGGTTGCAAGGCTCCTCTTAGCTGTGTCATAATGGATGAAGACTCCCCTGCCCCAAGTCTCTCCACGCTTCAATGTATACTGTGCAAGAAGCAGATAGCATCCCATGGGAGAATAATCTATGAATCTATGAAGAATTCACAAACGAATGAAGCCGGCCAAGCCAAGATTAATGAAGGAATGGGAAAGGAGCACCATATTCTGTCAAAGCCCTGCAACGCATATTTTCTTGGGCAAGGTATTAGCGCTCTCTCTGGTGGGAAGAATGACGGTTTCAGTGGCTCTGCGACAGGTTTTTCCAGTCTGTCGGATGAGGTTCAAACGTACTTGAAAGATATGGAGGCACAAATTCGAACCCTTCATGGTGAAAATTATGAGCTGAAGCGGGCCCTTTCTCATATTTACTCTCTATTTCAAACTACACACGTAGAGGTTCGAAGAAGCAACAGCAAGATCACTGCTCAGGTTACCAATCTGGAAAAAACCCTCGAAAAAGGATGCCCCTACTCCGTCAATCTTGATGCAAGGATCATCGCAGTTCTTAGCAGCGCCAAGGTGGTGGAGGCTAAGATAGACAGCATGCGAGCAAAGATCAGAAACATCTCCGAGGAAATCAAAGGAGGCGTGGGAAGAACAAGTGTGGAGTCTACCCATCAGTAATTCGAACTCTGCTTTCAGCACTTATGTCCCGGCTCTGGGTTAGAATCTTTTTGGTTGTTTCAGGTTCTGTTTTTTCATGCAACTGGAAGTTTCAGAATTATAGGCTAGATTCCAATTTGGATCTCTTTTTTTTTTTACCACGGGTTAAGCAATGATTTGTTCTTTCATTTTTCTATTAGTACAGTTTGTTAGGAGGTACAAGCTTCATAGAATAGGATTTTATCATGAGCAATCTAGAATGGCAGAAATCAAGCAAACAGTCATGGCTCTTCTACTTCCTAGAGAGCATCCTTGTTGTAATCCTTTGTAAACCCTTTTCCATCTTTTATATAAAATTCTTTTACTCGTTTCTGTTAAAAAAAATAAAATAAAAAGTTTTGTATTTCCTAGCATATGTGATATTATAGTTTTGGGGGGCAACAACTTGGCACAAAATTTTTTATGTTTGAGAAGTTTTCTTGGTATAGATGTGACCAAAGAAAATCTATTAGGTATGGTTGATCAGTTTCATAAGGGGTATACATATATTGGATGGAATGAGCCTAGGCCATTGCCCACCTTTATGCCCTATCCATTTGAGAGGTATTGCCTTCAACCCACTTCAATTACTAAGACAACTTGTCTAATGCTTCCAGTCTTTCATCTGCCAAAGGACTCAATTTGGGTTTCTTTCTTGGCCTTTGAGGATTCAATTGGTGAAACAAATATAGATTCAGTGGGTCTTAGTTTTTATGATTCAATGCTGAAGGTTGAGGTATATATGAGGGAAAAAAAATAGTTCATGTTCCTCAGACATTGGAGAAGGTTAGTGACAAACACAAAATTCTTCCCTTCACAAATATTAAGTCCTCAACCCTTTTTATGAGAACAATATAAAGGAGGACGGGACCAATGACCTTATACAGGGACCTCTCCACAATTTGTATTATCCTTCTTTTATTTTTTTTTGTTAACATTGCCAAGACCAATCAAACTAGAGCATCAAATATCACTTCATGAAAGGTCATTGAGTGAACTTATGCCCCTTAACTTAATTTCTCCATGTCCATCATCGAAGTTCTTAACAATGGTGCTATGTATCCAGATTTCAAAACAACCTCTTAACAATTGTACTATGTCTCCAAATTAGTTAATGTGTTATGTCATAAATAAATTAAAAATTCATTTTACTAATTTTGTAAGATACAATATAGTCCACATGGCCTTCGACCATGAACATTGATTTTGATTTATATAGGAAGCAAATCTCTTTCCTTACAATCCCCCTTTTGAAAGCAATGCTTCTCTTTTCTCTTTTCAACTCTCCTTCCCTATAGCAAATATTGAGAGAGGGAGCGACCATAACCCCCTTCCAATCACCAACTTCCTTTGTAGAGATTTTTTTCTCTGATGGTTGGTTTTGTTTTTCAAGTATCTCTACCACTTATATCAAGTGTGCTTGCCCCTAAGAATCATTTTGTGTTCATGTTTGCTTCACACCAAGGACTTGTTCCTATAGCGAACCATCCTTATGACTTTTCGTCGAAATGTCCACTAGTTATTTGTCTTCAAATAATTGTATCCAACAAATATCCTATAGAATAGACCCTAACTTAATGTCGTCATAGCATCTACATTTGATCAAGACCATTGCTATGTCCTTGCCCCTTTTGAACTGTATATCTAGTGTTCTTATCAAAAACTTATTAGCAATTGCGTAGGGACATTGTCACCTCATGGATATTGTTAATAAACACAAGAATTAAAAGTAAGAAGAATAATCAAAATTAAGATTCAATTAAATCAATGGGATAATTAACTAATAATATAGTGCTTGAAATAATTATTTTAAATAGAAAAAATATTAATTAAAATAATTAAATTATTTGTAAAGATGAATATTATTGATTAATATAAATTATAAAAGCCAATAAAAAGAATTGGAAAATTAAAATAATATGAAAATAACCATAAAAGTAAAAATTAGAATATAAGGTAATTATTAATAATAATTTAAATGATGTATAATATAAATTAATATAAATAATAAAATAATAAAAATGGTAGAGGAATTTAAAAAGAGTTAAAAAAATATAAATTAATATAAAAGATGGTAAGAAGAAAAGATTAATAATGACATGTTATAATTATTTAAAAGAAGTATAAAAATAAAAGGGGAAATATATATATATATATATATATATAATTAAAAAAAAATGTAATTTGTTATTCAAATTAGGAATCAAAGTTATATAAGTCTTTTCTAATAATAGAGATATTCAGTTATAGACAATTATTTTTTAGTCAGGAATTGCAAATTTTCTTTCTAACATTATATCCAAAAAACTTCGCGACTAAGAACTATCTCACAAACACTGTAACTATAACAGCCTATACTGTTTTGATACAGATTCAGAAAACACAAAGATAACTGATAAAATATCAATTAGAAGACAAATACAAATCCCACATCTATCTTATAGTTATCCATAAACTCCTTGAAACGTAGGAGGCCATCCATATTTCCACCAGCTAACTTTGAGAGACCATCAGCCGAATAAATCAATTCCCTATAAATGTGAGAGAATTAGATATAAGAAAAGTTGTTTATCATCTCTCCAACGCCATGTACCCATTGATAAACCCTACGGGGGCTTTTGTGGTTTGCCTGGAAAAAAATAATTTCCAATATCCAGATTGCAGGTGTTTCAAAAGTGGTGATTAACTGGGAAATGGAGCTTTATATATATGTGGTGGGGGGGATTAGTGATAAATAAAGCCTTACTATAATTATTGTAAAAAGGGAGGATAAGATATAAACATAATTAAAGCAATATCACAAATAAATTATGTTAGGGTAATAGATTTTGGTAACAGAATAATTGAGAACAATTCAACTAGCCTTGGGGATAAAGCGGGAGCCTTGGGGATAAAGCGGGAAATAATTAATGAAAGAAAGAGAGATTGGGGAATAAATAATTAAAATGAAAATGAATTGGTTAGGGGACACATAAATAAATTAATGACTAAGATGATGGATCAAGGATTTCCATGAGTGGCTAAGTTTATAGTGATCTTCTTGATTAAAGTTCCTAGAATGTTTTTCAATTTCGAGAGCTTCTCTAATAATTCTAGATGAGTACTAAGTTGTGGAAGCAAGAATTTTTCTTTGATTGAAGCAAATATGGTGTTTAGAATTGAAGGAAGGATCCATGACAACATATTTGTTGAGATGATTTTGATTGGTATCTCCAATGTGTTCTTTAATACGGGTTTGGATGTATCTACCAGTTTATCCAATGTAGGTTTTCCCACATGAACAAGGAATTTGATAGACGCCCTAGGATAGAAAGGGATTGGATTTATCTTTCACGATCATAAATAATTGTTTAAGGGTCTTCAAGGGTTTAAATATGGTTTTAATGTTCTTTTTATTTAAAAGTTTAGATATGCGGTCCAAAATGCCATGGATATAAGGGAGAGAGATGATTGATTAGGGAGGTAGAGAAAGCTTGGGGGGTTGGGTTTTGGATGCAGGACCTATTGAATTTTTTTTTCGATGGGGTGACGTGAGTAACCATTGGCCATGAGGGATTTTCCTCTCTTCTACTATTTTATATTTCAAAGATAAGTTCTATGAACAAACTGAAGGCACTGCCATGGGATCTTGTCTATTCCCTGTCATTGCCAACATATTTATGGAACATTTTGAAACCCTAGCCCTCAATTCCCTTCCCCTTAAACCCAAAAGTTGGTTTCGGTTTATCGACGATCCTTTTGTTGTCTGGCCATCCAACTGTACCTCCCTCAACAACTTTCACAATCATTTGAACAGTATATCTCCTCACATCCAATTCACCATGGAAATCCAATTATTTGATTATATTCATTTCCTTGACGTCCTAGTCACTTGTCAGCAAGATTTCTCTCTCTCTCATCAAGTGTACTGGAAAAAGATCCACACTAATCGATATCTCCATTCTCAATCCCATCACCATCCTTCTCAAAAGTATGTTGTCTTCAAAACTCTGATCACCAGAGTTTTCTGAATCTCTGACCCCCAACATCTTAACCAAAAAAATCCCACCTTACTAAATCCCTCATGACCAATGGTTATTACCGGCACCTCATCAACAAAACTTTTCAATGGGTCTTTTATTAGCTTTAATTTATATTAATCAATAATATTCATTTTTTAAAATAATTTAACTATTTTAATTAATATTTTTTATTTAAAATAATTATTTTAAGTACTATATTATTAGTTAATTCTCTCATTTATTTGATGATGATGATTAACGTCGGAGATGTCTAAAATTTTGATGATTTGGGTCGGACAACTATTTTTAGTAGGAATATGACATTTTTTTATTTCGCAAAATCGAAATTTAGCTATGTTTTATTAGGATTTTGATGGTAGAAATGGATTCAGCACCCTCAAAAACCCACAAGATACCCAAAATTCTAGAATTTGACAACTATAACCTGGATTTTGAAAAATTATGGCCATATTTTTTTTAAATCTTACCCGAAAAAAATCATCTATTAGGACTCAAATCGTATAATTTTTAGAATACGCGATTAACATCCCCTAAGACTAAACTTTGGTGTATCGGACATTAAGAAGAGTGAAAGAAGGGAATTATTTGGTTTGCTTTCAAATTTTATTCATTTGCTCCAAAAGTTTGAAGAGAAGCTTTCCTAGTTCACTATAGTCTTGGCAAGTTAGGAGGTTAGAAAGGTTTGTATTATAACAAATACTGTGAAACTGAGATCTAATGTGGGTGTAAGCAGGACACTCTGAGAGAAAGTGATTTTCATCCTCAACACTCATGGACTCACAAATATGACAAATCTTTTATGCCCATAGTGTTTTAGGAACTGACCAACGACCTGTTTTGCTATGGAGCTCATGAGAGTTCGTTCTTATTTTGGTTGTATTAATTTTCTTATTTGAGCTAGCTAAAAGTGAGATAAGAATAATCAAGATTGAATCTTAATATTGATTATTCTTCTTTTAATTTTAGTTCTCGTATTTATTAATAATTAAATATTGATAAATTTAATAATTCCTCCAACAAATCTTTTACTTAGCAATAGAAACTTTCTATAGTTTTAACCACCTTACTCATAATTATTTTTAAAAATTCTTTATTTTTATTATTTATCTATTTTTGCACCTTAAATATCTCATTCATCTCTCTCAATAACCTATCCCTAATGTCTTAATCTAACATATGGTTCTCTCTCCCCAACTATATATTTAATCTGCCATTATCTTTTCTATTATGTTATAGCTTCATATGATCTTGAAGATGGGTGGAGTGTCCACTCGAAATGCATCGATCATTTTTAAATCTCTACACAATGAAAATCCATAAGCTTGCTCGCATTTGATTCTAAAGGGTGTGAAATAAGGAAAGCATGATCAAGAAGATTAGTGGCATGTGAAAATAGAACATCAAGCAACGTATACAGACTCAATGAAGGATAAATATTGAAGAAAAACACAAGCTCGGGGGGATCAAACCTTCGCCATTTATGTCAAAGGGGGAGAATTGAAGAAAGGGAGAGAATTGCAGGAAAAAGTGTAGTTGCAAATAGGGTGAGTATCTACAGGTTTGTTGCAGAATTATCTAAAGGTTGACACCAATGACAAAGGGGATATTGTTGGAAATATTGCTGTCATCAATGTCAAAGACAAGGGGAGACTATAGATGTCCAAGATAAAGATCGCAAGATAGAGATTGTTGGAAATATTGTTTTTGGATTTTTATGCTCAATTTGAATATCCTATCTTTGAAGGAATTTTTACTCTATATCTCTAGCTCAAATGGGAGTATAGGTTACATTGTTGGAAAGCTTATTTCGAGAACTTTCGAACAGTATATGGAAATTCCTCTAACTCCATAGGAATAAGGAGATATGAAAGGATTTGTAAATAAAACCCAACCATAATTTTAGGTCGTCCCTGCCATGATATTGAACAATGTTAGGTCGGCCTGGAAAGTGATTTAAGAAAATTATAAATAAGTGGATCTCTCCCTCATTTGTTTATTCATTCATCCACTTATGAAGCTCTGGAAAAGGTGCACACTTGTGGAAGAGGAAGGTCTTATAGGGTTTGAATATGGATTTGAATATGTTTTATAGGTTTTCAAGATATTCTTGATGATATTCTCTTGAAGGTTTTTCTTAGGGTTTCTAAGGTTCTCTAAGGAAGAGAAGGTGCACCTTTTGAAGAGGAAGGGATGTTTTCTTGCATGTTCTTCTTTGGATGAAGCTAAGATAGAAGGTGATTATGCCATGTTTTGGAGTTGACTTGAAGGTGATCATATGGCATAATTAGGGCTAATTATGGTGTAGATCGAAGGAAAATTTTGAAGCAGATTATGGTGTGTCTGTAGAAAGAGATGTTGTTTATTGGAAGAGTGCAAAATTGGCATAGGATCATAACACAAAAGGAAGTACACGCAAAAGTAGAAGCAATAACACGAGATTGGTCTCTCCAGTGGAACGTTGCCTACATATTATTAAGGTTGTGCTCAATTGAGGATATTAGTATCTCTAGTAGGTTGGTGCCTACATAGTGTTGATTTCGTGGTCATTTGAGGGGATTGGTGTCTCCAGTAGGTTGATGCCTACAAAAATTTTAACAATAGGTTGGTGCTTACATGAATTTATAAAGACAAGTTTCTATGGTTTTCTCTCAAAAGGGGTTACACATTATATCTTGTGTATTGTGTTTTGAACTTATGTTTATTTACTATTTCATAGTCAATGAATTGTTGATGAATGCTTATATGTAAAGGAAGAAAAATTATTATATTGATTCACCCCCCCTCATTATAACCATAAGTTCAACACCTTTCCAAAATTTGGATTGGATGTGAACTTTGCATCTCGATCTGAGACTATTGCTTTGGGTAACCCATGTAAAATGAATATCTCCTTATCAAAGATACTCGCTATGTCACTTGTTTTATGAGTGGACTTGACTGGAATGAAATGAGCTACCTTTGATAGTTTTCCCACCACAACCATGATTGAATCATGCTACCTTATTATCATAGGAAAACATGTTATATAATCCATACATATTACTTCCCACTTCTATTCTTGAATGGCCAAAGGATGCAATAGTCGATTCTAATTCTCTGCCTTGAATTATTGGCACTTTTGACATCGGGAAATGTATTATGCTACATCATTTTTCATCCCATCCCAAAAGTATTGTTTCCTTTCTACTGTTGTTTTCTTTTGATATCCTAGATGTCTAAAGTATGGCATTTGATGAATGCAATCCAATACCACCTTCTTCAAATATGCACAATTTGGAATATACAATATGCCTTTATAAATAAGAATATCATCCTCTTCTAGTTGATATCCTTCACACTTTTTATCTAATTTAGCTTACTGCAATTTCTCTTTTACTTGAAGGTAAGTCTCATCTTTATTTTGGGCTTTGAGAACTCATGTTTTTAAATCTGATTTGCACATACTTAAGGCTGCCACAAGAAATTTTCTGCTAAGGGAATTTGCAACCTTGTTCTCTTTTCCTTTTACATGTTTGATTTAAAAATCAAACTCACACAAAAATTCCAACCATCTAGCTTTCATGGCATTTAAGTTTGGTTGATCAAACAAATACTTCAAGGTCATGTGATCTATTATAAGCTCGAATTTTCTTCCTAACAAGTAATGCCTCAACATCTTGAGGGTGTGTACTATGGCTACTAGTTCTAAATCGTGAATTGCATAATTATTTTCATGCTCTTTCAATTTGTTGGACTCATAACAAATCACAAATCCTTCTTACATAAACACTCCACCTAGTCCTTCAATGCAAGCATACGTACATACTACAAAATCCTTCTTTGGATCTGTAATATTTAAAATAGGGGCACTAGTAAGTAACTCCTTTAATCGCTAAAAGCTTTCTTCACATTTTTCATGCCATACAAACTTCACATTATTTCTTTGCAATGATGTAATTGGATGAGTGATCTTGGAGAATCCCCAATGAACCTTTTGTAGTATCATGCAAGACCCATAAAATATCTAACATCTGTGACATTATTTGGAGTAGGCCAATCCATTACGGATTCAATTTTTTTGGATCCACTGCAATTCCATCTTCTGAAATAGCATTACCCAAATATTGTATCCTTCTTTGATAGAAGTTACACTTGCTTAGCTTTTTGTTGGTTGTGGAACCCTATCTTCCTGATTCAGAGATGTTGTTGTTTCAACTGTGTTTGTACCCCAGTTTTATATGATGTGCAGGTGTACTGTACACTCATCCCAGCGGGGGGTGGGGGGGGTATTGTAGCATTGTAAATATCTCTATGATTGTGTAAGAGAGATTGAGAGAGAGTTAAGAGGAATTTGCAGCGGATGTGTTGCAAGTTGTATATCTTCATTTGTTGGATGGTATAATAATAAAAATACTGACAATTTCTTTGTGGACGTAGCCCAAATTGGGTGAACCACGTATATTGGTGTCTCTCTTGTATTGTGTTTATGTGATTTATATTTGCATTTTGTTTATTGTTTTGATCTGCGATCTTGTTTTTCTAACAATTGGTATCAGATCCAAAGGTCTATTTGGCAGACAAACACTAGTACAAAATGAGAGATAAGTGACCAAAATCCACATATTAATGACCACTTTTGATTTGGCAATTACTGGTGGCTAATTTTCGGTCTCTTATCACGCAACCAAAAATGTGGCCATATTTAGTTTGGTCATTTATAGCTTGTCTTGTGGTCATTAATTTGGTTGTATATTTGGCCATTAATTTGGTCGTATATTTAATGACCAAATTAATGACCATAAGACAAGCTATAAATGACCAAACTAAATATGACCACATTTTTGTTGTGTGATAAGAGACCGGAAATTAGCCACCAAAACTGCCATTTGGTCGCTTGTATGCAAATTTTGGTCATTTTTTTGGTCGCTTATCTCTCTTTTTTAGTCACTTGTATCTCATTTTTTGGTCACTAATTTAGTCATTTTTAGTGAATTTATATGTGAATATTCATTGATTTTTGTAAATAGGATATTGAGGAATCGAACCAACAACCTCCTGCCTATATGGTAGGTGCTCTTCCATTGAACTAGTACACTTGAAGTATCACTAATGATTATACTATTTGTGATCCATTCCTTCGATATTAATTACATAATCGTATCTTATCTTATTATCTCATATTACAAAATTTCCTATATCCGAAGGAAAAGATGCCATCTTGGTTATTGTTGATAGACTTACCAAATATAGTTCAATCCAATGCCAAATCTAGCCAAATTGCAATTAATTTCCTTCTTGAATTTCCTAAGGTGATTGTTTTTTAAAAGTATCATAAATTCACTAGTGATTTCTAAAAAGAGCAGTTAATCTCTATAACACCCAATTAGCTATGAGCTCTACCTATCATCTACAAAAAAATGGACAAATAGAGGTTTTGAGCAAGTTCCTTGAAGGTTAGTTTCATTGCTAAGCTACCAACAAACAATCATAATATATTAAATGGAACACCCTAAGAAAATGTTGGTATAAAACTTAAGTGGCTAACACAAAGAGATCTACAAGATCTGGTACTTGAATGCTATAAGCATATGCACAATGTAATTTCATTTCAACTCAAACAGAAATTATATTTTTTTATGAGGAAGAAGAAAACAATTCATTGTCATCTTAAATGTGCATAGTAAGAATTTCAAGTTGGTTGGGCACACTGAGTCAAATTGGACAGGTTGCATGGATGAAAGATAATCTATAAATTACTCATATAGGATGGACCCATAGTTCCATTGACTAGTAAGAAGCAACCCAATTGTTGCATTGTCCTCCACAGAAGCAAACCACAATACAACAATGCATACTAGTGAATGCCCATATTGAACTGACTTTATGCTTGTCATTCAAGGCCTTTATGTCTAGTACTTTTTTTGAGATATAATTAAAAGAACCCAAAACATCTGGTCAAAAAAGGATCTCAATATATTAGTCCAGCACAACAAAACATCACAAATAATAAAATTTGATTTTCTACTCCTAATACAAATATAGTATCATCCAGAAATCATTTGGTACACTTACAGAAAGTTTAAGAAACATACAACAAATAAATAGATTCAACCAAAGTAAACAAAACAGTTGCTAATAGAAAAGTTGACTCCCAGTGCTAAAACATGAAAAATAGTTGCCAAATGAATGCAAATTCAAGTAGTTGAAGCAAACAAAAAACAACCTGCAAAGGCACCAGATCCATGTATGGAAACTACCATGGCATACAAAAAATGCAATTCCAAAGAATAAAAGCTAAATAATTAACTTGGCAATGGTAGGCATACCTATTCAAGGAAGAGTTTCAACCTGAAACATGTACCAACAAAATTAACAAAGATTAAATCTTTCTTTTGAACCAATTACAATTTAAGAACGTCGAGAAGGTAAAGTAGTTTGTCATGTGCATCACATGAAATATGCAACATTATAAATACAATTAATATTCTGAAATCCTTTGACCATATTACTTGCAAAATGAATTTAACAAAAACATAAACACAAGCCAAAGAAAAAATCTAGATAACACCAAAATAGATATCCCTAAAGACAATTAGATATATCATTACATAATGAACAATTCACATTTGGTCTTGTTTCAAATTGTGCAGTCATCTCAGATATGAATTTAAAATATTGGATCTTTCGCCACTTAAATGATATATCTCCTTCACTTATAGTAGTTTACCATTCAATGAATGAATATTGAATAATGAATAGGTTGTTTTCTCCAACCAACAACAATTGAAATGGAACAAGAAAGTGTTTTTTGTGTCTTCATAAAACATATATTTACATACTGGAACAAAGAGAGTTATAGCAATTGAACAACAGAATTTAAAAAAACAAACGAAAGGAAAGCATATTGTCCTACCATTTTGTTGCATGTGTAACAATAGTTTTGAGTTACCATTGCGCATTTGTTGAAAATATGAAATTGATGAGGAGAATAACTCGTTTTATTACAATACATACAACATTTATTGTTAAATTTTGGGTATTTTACAAGGGAATTGAGCATTTATTGTATAATGTGTGCCTTTAAGCCTTATGAATGTGGTTGTCGGCATTTATCTCTTTGGAGCAATGACCTAAATTTATTGAAATTCTGGAGCAACAAACTATATTTTCTGTAGATCAAGCTGCAATAGAGACCATTAAAATACCCTCTCACAGGTAGCAATCCAATCCATATACGAATCTAGAGAATATCAGATGCACAGCTCTGATATCATGTCGGGATTTTACATCCACGTGATATAGATATCTGCATCAAAGAAATAACCTACAGCTAAAATAGAGACTGGAAACACCAAGCAACATTTTAGATCTTCATAAACACAACTACTGAATGGGGAACCCAATAGTGTAGATGCCACATATCAGAAGATGAAATCATCCCATCAAACATATAAAGACTAGATCTAAAAAATCATCAGCATGAATATAGTGGACAACAAACAAAATTTTGGAATAGTAATCACTACCTTCGCTTTCACACAATAGAAAAGTTACAACATTATCCTCAAGGGACTGCAATGAATTGTCACAATCCTTTAGATTAAAAAAGATGACAAGGGACAGGTATGGGCATGCAAACATCCTTAGTCTTCAAATATGGGCACATATGAGGTTTGTTCTGACCTCAATCAGTAGAAGACATTCCTAAAAGGTAATTCTGTGCATAAAAGGTACCTTGATCTTCAGTTATGGAGATATGACAGAGGTGAAACTCCACCTAATAAGCAGGAACAACAAGAAACTTTCAAACCTAGGATAATTTGATGGTAAAAGAAGCAGTTCTTAGCCATATAACAACAAGATAAAGGCTCAGAACTATGTAAGTAAAAGAAAATTATTTGTTGTATAAGACAGTACATTCCAGCCTCTAGAGGCGACTAGCACACTTGGTCATGCTTAAAATGGTACTTGTTTTTACTTGTGTAGCATAATAACATTAAAAAATATAATCACTGAGAGAAAGACAAGCACAACAATCACAAAGAACACAAGATTTCTCTCAGGGAAACCACAATGGAGAAAACCCTGGCAAAAATTCCTCAATATAGGATTCACCAATACAAGATAAATCCCCAAGACAAAAACAACTACTTCTCCTCTCCAATGAACTTCTCTCTCCTTCTTATGCAAACTTGCACAAGTGAGTGAGTGATGCAAATGACAAACTCGACCTCCCTATTTATATTGTTCAGTTGGGGTGACTTTTTCCCAACAGGGCCGACTTGACCTAACTGACTAGGCCAACTTGTCAAATACATAACAAAATATTATTTTTTTCTGGATTCTTCTAGGCCGGCACAACTCCTAGGGTTTACATTGACTCTTTCAATTACTCTTACATTATCAATTACATCAATGGCATCTCCTGAAGGAGGAATAACAATAATATAATAAACAAATACATTTAGAATATCTTTCGCGGTTACATTTCTTTAACAGAGGATGTGTGTAATGATAGCCATATATCAGCCCATAAAATTGAAGAAAGCTTTAGGTGTAAACTGAAGAGAGTTTTAGGCATCTTAACCAACGCACATCTAGTTTTCTTTAATTCACTTCTTACCAGGTTTGAGCTTAGTCATTGGAACGCAGCCCTGTTAAATATTTGGAGCGGGTGTCTACATCTGGTGAAGATACGCGTAAGGTTTTCATCCCTACAATGTTTCAGAAAGCATAACATTTTATCCATAACTAGCATGTATCCTATTTCATTAGGAATAATGCCAAAAGATGCTTTTAAGATGCTTTCTTTGTCAAAATATTCTTTTTTTGATTGGTTAAAATTCTCCACATGGTTGAGGAAATAATATTTTTTATTGTGAATATGGTGAGTGAGTCAACTAATCGCAAAAGTAGGTGGCCAGAAAAATTTTAATGGGACAATTTCCCAGCAATTCAGGACATTTTCCGGCAAAAAGAAGAGTTAACGCAGGTTCAACATGACTTAGGCAGCTACGAAGGTGGGTTTAAGATTATTGAAACTCTAATCGCATTCAATAACCAACGTATTCCAAGAGTGAAACCTGCAAGTAAAATAGTTTTTAATTTCTACGTATTTAAGAAAAGGGTGGCACAATTATGTGATAGGAGTGGTGGAGCATCCATTCCTGAGCATGAACTGATTGGTAATAAACCGAGAAAAATATCCTAAATTGAAATTGGTTGAGCATTCATACCTGATCACCCATTTGGCGTGCAACGAAAAAAAAATCAGGGAAGAAATTAAAACGATAATGATTTTCGAAAATCAAAGTGTTTGAATCACCGATCTGGCAGGAAACTTAAAAAAAAATTCATGGAAAAGTAATACTGAGAATGTTTTTCGAATATCCTTTTTTTGGCGGTGATATTTGGAATATTGATGAAAGAACAAAAACATGCCATTGTATCCGTCCTTACCTTCGGCCATCAAGACGACTCGCAACAAAGACAATTCCTGAAAATTCATCGAAGCAAAAAATTCTTTTGAAAATTTCATTGTGTTGAAGGTATGTCATGTAGGCTAGAAAATTCATCTGAATTATGAATTTAACATTGATTATATAAAATGATTGGTTGAGTCTCTAAATTTATGGAAATGATGTTTTTATGAAATGCAATGACAATGGTCAAGTGCATAAATCATCCACCTACAAACTGATGATTTCAGAAATTCTTTATCCCTCATAGAAGAGAAAATTTTTATCCCAATTCTACTTAAGCCCTGTTTTTCAACACTTAACCAATTTTGCCAATGGCGAGCATTTTTCTGGGAAGGTGCAAAACAAGCCAAATGTATGTTTTGGCAGGAAAATATCTCCATTACCAGAGACTTTTTTTCCAAAAGGAGTAAATGGTCAAGTGAATAAATCATCCACCTACAAACTTATGCTCCTGGAAATTTTTTATCCCTCAAATATGAGCAATGGTGGCCATTTTCCTAAGGCCATTTAGGCCATTTTTAGATGCAAAACAGGCAGAGTGGTTGTTTTGGAAGGCCAATATTTTCTTGACCATAGACTTGTTTTAAAACCTAAGCCAATGGTCAAGTTCATAAATCATCTGCCTGCAAGATGATACTTTCCTAAAAAAAAATTATCCCTCATAGGTGAGAAATGGTGGGCACTTACCCAAGGCTACTTAAGCCCTTTTTTTCAACACTTCAGCAATTTTTCCAATGGCGAGCATTTTTCTGGGAGGGTGCAAAACAAGCAGAATGGTTGTTTTGGTAGGAAAATATGTCCATGACTAGAGGCTTTTTTTTTTAAATGAGTCAATGTTAAAGAAAATAACTCCTCCACCTACAAATTTATTCTCTTAGAAATGTTTTATCCAACACAGGTGAGAAATGGCGGTCAGTTTCCTAAGGCCATTTAGGCAAGTTTAAGGTGCAAAACAAGCCGAGTGTCTGTTTTGGCAGGCCAACATATTCTTGACCATAGAATTGTTTTAAAACCTGAGCCAATGGTCAAGTGTATAAATTTATCCCTCACATGTGAGAAATGGTGGGCATTTACCCAAGGCTACTTAAGCCCCTTTTTTCAACACTTAACCAGTTTTTCCAATGGCGAGCATTTTTCTAGGAGGGTGCAAAACAGGATAAATGGTTGTTTTGGAAGGAAAATATCTCCATGACCAAAGTTTTTTTTTTAAATGAGTCAATTTTAATTTGAATAAATAATCCACCTACAAACTTATGCTCTCATAAAAATTTTATCCCTCAAATATGAGAAATGGCAGGCATTTTTCTAAGGCCATTTAGGCCAGTTTTAGGTGCAAAACAGGCTGAGTGGCTGTTTTGGAATGCCAATATTTTCTTGACCATAGACTTTGTTTCAAACCTGATCCAGTGGTCAAGTGCATAAATCATCCACCTACAAGTTGATGCTTTCCTAAAAACATTTCCCCTTACATATGAGAAATGGTGGGCGTTTTCTCAATGCTACTTAAGCCCTTTTTTTCAATACTTAACCAACTTTTCCAATGGCGACCATTTTTCTTTGAGGGTGAAAAACATGATGAATGGCCGTTTGGCAAGAAAATATCTCCTTGACCAGAGACTTTGTTTCAAAACTCAGCCAATGGTGAAGTGAATAAATCATCCATCTACAAACTTATGCTCTCATAAAAAAATTATCCCTCAAAGGTGAAAAATGGTGGGAATTTTCCTAAGGCCATTTAGGCCAGTTTTAGGTGCCAAATAGGCTGAGTGGCTGTTTTGGCAGGCCAATATTTTCTTGACCATAGACTTGTTTTCAAAACTGATCCATTGGTCAAATCCATAAATCATCCACCTGCAAGCTGATGCTTTCCTAAAAAACATTCCCTCACAGATGAGAAATGGGGGGCATTTTCCCAATGCTACTTAAGCCATTTTTTCAATACTTAACCAATTTTGCCAATGGTGAGCATTTTTCTTTGAGGGTGCAAAACAAGATGAATGGTCGTTTTGGCAGGAAAATATCTCCTTGACCATAGATTTTGTTTCAAAACTCAGCCAATGGTAAAGTGAATAAATCATCCACCTACAAACTTATGCTCTCATAAAAAATTTATCCCTCAAAGGTGAAAAATGGCGAGCATGTTCCTAAGGCCATTTAGGCCAGTTTTAGGTGCAAAACAGGCTGAGTGGCTGTTTTGGCAGGCCAATATTTTCTTGACCATAGACTTGAACTTTCAAAACTGATCTAGTGGTCAAGTGCATAAATCACCTACCTGCAAGCTGATGGTTTCCTAAAAAGTATTTCCCTCACAGATGATAAATGGTGGGCATTTTCCCAAAGCTACTTAATCCCTTTTTTCAATACTTAACCCATTTTTCCAATGGCGAGCATTTTTCTTTGAAGGTGCAAAACAAGATGAATGGTTGTTTTGGCAAGAAAATATCTTCTTGACGAGAGACTTTGTTTCCAAAAATCAATCAATTATAAAGTGAATAAATCATCCACCTACAAAATTATGCTCTCATAAAAAAATTATCCATCAAGGGTGAGAAATGGCGGGCATTTTCCTAAGGCCATTTAGGCCAGTTTTAGGTGCAAAACAGGTTGAGTGGCTATTTTGGCAGGCCAATATTTTCTTGACCAGAGACCTTTTTTCAAAAATGAACCATTGTTCATGTTCATAAGTCATCCACCTAAAATCCTACTCTTTCCTAAAAAAATTATCCCTCACAGATGAGAAATGGTGGGCATTTTTCCAAGGCTACTGAAGCCCTTGGTGTCAATACTCAACCAATTTTTCCAATGGCGAGCAATTTTCTGGGAGGGTGAAAAACAATCTGAATGGTTGTTTTAGCAGGAACATATATCCTTGACCAGAGTCTTTGTTTCATAAAGAAGTCAATTTGCAAGTGAATAAATCATCTACCTACAAACTTATGCTCTCAGAAATTTTGTATCCCTCAAATATGAGAAATGGCGGGCATTTTCCTAAGGCCATTTAGGCCAGTTTTAGGTTCAAAACAGGCTGAGTGGTTGTTCTCGAAGGCCAATATTTTCTTGACCATAGACTTGTTTTCAAAACTAAGCCAACTTTCAAGTGCATAAATCATCCACCTGCAAGCTGATGCTTTCCTAAAAAAAATTACCCTCACAGATGAGAAATGGTGGGAATTTTCCCAATGCTACTTAAGCCCTTTTTTTCAATACTTAACAATTTTTCCAATGGCAAGCATTGTTCTTTTACGGTGAAAAACAAGATGAATGGTTTTTTTGGCAGGAAAATATCTCCTTTACCAGAGACTTTGATTAAAAACTAAGTCAATATTCAAGGGAATAAATCATACACCTACCAACTTATTCTCTTAGAATTTTTTTATCCATCAAAGGTGAGAAATGGAGGGCATTTTTCTAAGGCCATTTAGGCCAGTTTTAGATGCAAAACAGGTTGAGTGGTTGTTTTGGCAGGCCAATATTTTCTTTACGAGATATCTTTTTTCAAAAATGAGCCAGCGGTCATGTTCATAAGTCATCCACCTGCAAGCTGATGCTTTCCTAAAAAAATTATCCCTCACAGGTGGGAAATGGTGGGCATTTTACCAAGCCTACTTAAGCCCTTTTTTTCAATACTTAACCAATTTTTCCAATGGCAAGCATTTTACTGGGAGGTCGCAGAATAGGCTGAATGGCTTTTTTGGAAGGAAAATATCTCCTTGACTAGAGACTTTGTTTCAAAAAGTAGTCAATGGTAAAGTGAACTAATTTTTTGGCAAGGTGCAAAATGGCATAAATTTGAATTTTTATTGCACAACATTACGTTACTTAGAGTGTAAAATTACAAGTAAAATTTGAGTGTAAAATTACATTTATGATATATTTCAGTTTTTTTTTTAATTAGAGAAATTATGTCTGAAATCTAATGCCAATATTGATTGTTTTTGTTTATTTTGCAAAGTATCTCATCAATGGATCATTCAAATGAGCCATCTCAACAAAATATTCCTTGAAAAAGAGGTCGATGTAAGGGTCTAGATTACTCAAAACTTCCAACTTTGGAACCATGTGACATTGTCCTTCAATTCACTCGTGGTAGAGGTAAAAAGACTACGCAATGTGTTGCTCAGGGACAATGTCGAGAATTTGAAGATTAGAATTCCATACCACAAAATGAGTCCATAAGTTTCCCTCAAACAGCAAACAATCATCCAGCCATTCTTCAAACTCAATGTCATCAATGTAAGCAACCGATGACAGACAACAATGTTGCTGGACAACAGAGGCAACCTTTGTCTCCAATTGCAGTTGAATGGAATGTTAATGCACAATGTAGAAATATTTATGAAAGAATGAACTCTGTTCGAGAGAATGTGAGGGTCCCATTACATGCTGCCATTACATTGAACGTTGAGTTGCAAAATAAAAATTTGTACCAAAGAATGAACCCAATTTTGCAGAATGAGGCCCTACTTTTCCCTCAAAGATCAGTGATTGATGCTACTATTGTTACAAATCACTCTGAGAAAAGTGCAGGTTGTGTTGCTCAACAACCTAGGGAGCCTTTGACTGCATTTACTGATGAAGGGAATCAAAGTGTAGATCCCAATGGGCAGCAATTGGAACATGAACCTCTTGTGAACTTGGATGCAACTGGAAGACATGAAACAACTAAAATAATTGCATTTCATGAACAAATGGACAGAAATGCAACTACAGAAAATCAAAATTCTACAATTGGTCAAGTTGTAGAAGAAATGCCATAAGGGTTTTCAGCAAATGAATTTATGCATGCTAAGAGAAGGTCACTAGAAAACCGCTTAAGGACATCCTTATTGCATCTTAAGAAGCGGTCAGGATGGTATAACCACAGACTAAATGAGGGGAAGAAAAAATTTAAAGAAATTGGGAGATGTTTTTCTAGAAAATCACTTGAACATGTAGATGAGAATGAAATTATTGCTGGAATTGGGTACTTCATGAGCAAAAACTATAATGAATAATCTAAAATTGAGGATGTTCTTGAACATCTAGATGGATTCCCTGATAAACTTCGATCAATTGTTGTGGCAGAGATTTGTAAGGATTTTATGCCGAGGAACATGGGTTCAGTATTTATCTAATCAAGAATGACTCAAAAGGCTTTGCAATGTTTGAAGAGAATCGATGCTCATGTTGTACTAAAGGGGGTTAATCCAACATCAGTTTGTAGCGAAATTAAAAAGTGGAGCAAAGAAGTTGAAGATGTTGATATGGGTTGGGAGAGAACTGATGGTTTCACATATGGAGTTAGGGTCAAGCAAGTAAAGTCATATGCTTCATTTATGGTTGAATCGTTTGAAAAGAGTCTGGAACTATAGCCAATGAAGTTTCTTTCAAACTTGGTATTGATTCTCGCGTACATTATGGTCGAGGTGGGCAAGTGTGTGAGATATTATTCGAGTTACTAGAAGACAATGGCTTGATGTCTTGTGTAATCCTTGGAAAATGGGATGGAAAAGAAGAATATAGACAAGTTTTAGCACATGTTGATGGTCCTGAAAATGAGGAGAACTTAATGAAACAGATAAATAAGATTTCAGAAGATGGCATCACTATGGGAGATGGAAGGGTTCTGAAAATTAATTTGTTTGAGTGTCATGATCTAGTGGCCATATGTAGTTTAGTATGCAATAATAGTGTTTATCCAATGGGAAATAATTTGTGTCCTTGGTGCACATGCCATAAAAAGCGATACACATGGTTACAGATGAAATCAACATTGGAGAAGGAGATACCATCTATAGTGTTTATGAATGTTATGCAATGTCAACAGAATTGCTCCTTCTAAGCTATGCAAATTTATTACAAGTTTTGAAATTTATGTTTATATGTTGCCAAAACATTCCTAATATAACTATGTTCTTGAAATTTACTATAGGAGTTGAATCCCGCTTTGGAACCAAGCAAAGGATGGGAAGAAAAGTTAGATGAGCATATTATAAGCATTCAACCAACCTTATCTGGTAGAAATATGACTATTGTGGAGAACTATCCCATTGATAGAAGAAATTATGAAAATGTACACACTTTCATGATTGGATCTTAACTAGAAATTAAGCTTCTTAGTATTTCAATAATTCCTACCTTCAAAAACTGTTGGTGCCAATTACAGTTGACTCATGGCTCAATGGCCAAGCTTGTATATTGTTCGTGCCATGCTGAGATCGGAACAATTTTAAAGATGTTTCGTGAAATTCAAAGAATTGCACAAGATTATGACAAGGTACATCCAACTAGAGGCGTGGAGAAAACAAAATTTGTTCAAATTTGGGAGGAGATGGAGAGAATTGGTGTTCCATGTAATCCAGGAGAACCATACCATCATAAAATCCAACAATACAATGATCTTAACTATGGGCAATTAGATGGATCAACATCAGACAAGATCCTCATTTGACATGAGGGAATTTTAAAGGTTTGATAATTATGTTAACATATCAATTATTTTTTATGTGGGCCTTGACTAACAATAAATGATGTCTTTATTATGTTTTGACTATTGTTGAATGGCTCTCAGTGTTATTTACTTTGAAAATAAAACTTTCTATCTATTCATATGCATTAAAACTTATGTATTGTTTCTAGGTTATTGAAGGCCTACCAGATGAAGAGAAGAATAAAACGTTGGGTGAGGATGTCTAAGTGTTATAAAGAATTTCACATGTTGCAACTGCAAGAGTGTAGGGGGGATGATGTATATGCGTATGAGAAAAGGTACGTTGGTTTCATCATATTATCTAGTTTGAATGGTGGTATCATTTCATTCATGACAAACAGTTGGATCCGCTGTCATTACAGGATTGGCTTCCTTGCAATTGAGTTGTTGTGGCTGTGTTATTTTTGTTTAGGAGATGAGATGGTTCCCTATATGCATGTCCAAGGGGCCCATGCTCTTGAGATGACACATTATATTCGTCCTTATACGTTGGAACGTTTAAGGAATGAAGTAATAGAACATAAGCATAGAGAAATGAAAATTTTGAATAGCAACCAAGGAGGAGGAAGAGGAGTCCATAAGGAAAATAGAAGCACATTTGAACATGATAGAATGTGTCTTGTAAATGAGATGAGAGAACAATTTTTCAAGCTTGTTATGAGACCATAAGGTACTTTCCAAAAGTTTAGCCAAAGAAGATTCCTACCTTCAAATATTAGAAGTCAACTTTGTGTTGAATATGATAAGTCAAGAAAACAATCGAATAAGGAAATTGCAGCACAATTGGCATCACGTTTTCCTGATGTCACTTGTCAACAAGTGGAAAAACTATTTAAATCATGGGAAAAACAGTCTAAGAAATCATTGATTGCACTACCAACAGTAAGTTTGTCCTAATTTTATATGTTATCTCATTCGATTTTTAGTTTATAGTGTGAGGAGTCATAATGTGTGTGTTTAATTATTAATATGTCCTCCCAGTTCAATAAATTTCTTCTGAGATCAAAACCAATCAACAAATATGGAGAATAGGCTTATCGTGAATCACAACACTTTGGAAAGCACAAGGCAAAAAATGGTGTTAAAACAAAAAAACAACAACCTGTCTTTCCCTCCAATAGTGAGTATTATATTAATTCAATTCATTACATATCAGCATGTCTTTATCAATCTAGTTGATTTGTGTTTGAAGTTACAACTTTTGCTCGAACTCTGACTTTGTCCACCTCACTGATCATAGGAAATGATCCAGTCTGGTGTGATCAAACACAACAAATTCAAGGGGAACTTGGTTCTGATACCCTAATGATGGCTGATGACAATAACAATAAAACGTTGGGTATTTCATAAAAGAGGCATTGGAGACTAGTCAAATACAAGAATTGAATGGATCAACTGATGTTGATATGCCATTGAAGGAATCTGTGATTCACAATAGAAGGTGTCTTTCATCCTCAATAAATGGGGCAGCGCAAAGTGCTGATGAGCAGGAAATTCAAGGGACAACTCTTGGAATCCAAGTGATGGAAGCTAGCAATCATATTAAAACTGGTGTTGATAAACCAAGTATTAGACAACCAAAAAAAAGAAAAGTCCAAAATGATCATAAAGCAACATTGTATGCAAAGTGGTGAAAAACATAACATTCGTAATGAAATGGCATTCATATGGTCTTAATGTATTAAGAGACCTATTTTGATGATATTTTGGAGGTTAGAGATATCTTCAATATTGTTGGATATAGTTCTGAAAAGGTCTAATATTGTATGCACCTATAAGCATTGTATTGTCATTTCTCTCTGGAAATAAAATCTTGGAGTTTTCTAAGGAAAAAAATAACCATTTGGTGAGATTTCGTCATAAATTCATTCTATTGTGGCTGCATTTTGTTACGTGTGTAGTTATAGTTTTTTTCACACAAGAAAAGAACAATATAGTTGTTATTTAATAGAAATGAAATCGAGCACAATTGTCCATTGTTACTGCCGAAATTCACCAAGTCATCATAGCCAATATATGAAAAGGGATATTAAAAATATTTGGACAGTTGCAAATGCTCTAAAAATATCCTTGTGTATAAGCAATGTGTTGGGCGAGGCCCAAATGTAGCAGTTTTGATGGAAGAAGTACAAGTTAGGCGAGGCCTAACATTGGCCAATTTTGGGAGAAGCAACTCCACAATTCCCGGGAGCAGGGAGTGGAGCGATGCGAAGTCAGAAGAAAAGGACTTGTCCCCTTAGTAAAAGCAAAGTACTAAGGACGGTCAAGGTAGTTGGAGAAGTTATGAATGAAGCAGCGGACTGTCAGCTACAGGAGTGAAGAGTAAAGAGATGTAATGGTGCAAAGGACGCGCCACTGTAGCGTTAAAGCCGCGTGGTCAGAACTGCGACTGTCACAGAAGCCTCAGAGCCAGAGGAAGCGGCACAAAAGGACAGAAGATCTCTAGCGAAGTAAAGACAAAGCGTGGTCAACAAGAGAGCCATGCCATTTTGGGTTTAAGGGTACTATGGGGATTGACCCATAGTTATTGTAAAGATGTGACCTTCGAGCACAATCTATAAAAGGGGCAATTTTGTATAAGGAAGGGTTAGATATTACTAGATATTTGTAAGGTTTAGATTTTAGACTTATGTTAGATTTTGAGAGGTCTAAAAGAGAGAAATAGGCTCTGCAACTGTGTGTGCAGAGACCCATTGTAGAGAAGAGTCTGCAGCTGTGTGCGCAGACTGGAACTGTTAACCCTTCCCATTAATATAAACAACAGTTCCTGTGGACATAGCTCTCATCTAGGGGGTGAACCACGTAAATACTTGTGTTATGTGTATGAATTTATGTTGTATTGAATGTTAATGAACGTTTATGTTAACACCCAAAAAGTGCTCACCATCTCATCTCCCTCATTACATGACTCATTTGTCTATATTTCCTACCATATTTGCCTCCAAAACCATTAAAAAGCCTCCAAAAGGCCCAAAACCCCCTTTTTCCCCAAAATAATTTAAATTTCCTCCAAAAATAGCAAAAACCCTCTAAAAAGGGAATAAAAAAATATAAAAAAGAGGAAAAAGAGGGAAAAAAGAAGCAAAAACCCTATACAATTAACCTAAACCATATGGTGTCAAAAACCATGGGTCAACACTCTACCACTAAAAACCTATAAATAGGTGATGGAGACTCCCCATTTCATATCCATAATCTTCCCTATCCTCACTCTGCCAAAATCACTCTTGAAACCCTAGCTTACCATTTGAGCTAGTTTTTCCCATTTGAGTGCCCCTTTGGCCCATTATTCAAACACCTTGGAGAAGGAGAAGGAACCCATTGGAGCACGGAAGCAGCCCTCCTGGACTATTACAAAAGCTCCACCAACCTCAACACTTGAGGTAAATTTAATACAAAAGGAAAAAATTTATCATATTGTCATGTCTTTTTATTTTTGTTAATGCTCATGCTAGGTTAAATTTCATATTGTTTTACTGCTTTAATTTGTTATTTATTGAACTGCTACTAAGGAGGCCCTTCTCCATAGTAGGTGCTCATTTGCACAAGCTAGGGTTTTCACCCTAGCTTGTGCAAATGAGCACCTACACAGCCACCTGTTCTGTCTGCAGCCATACTTACCTACATCATTTTTCTGCAGTTTGCTTTCTGTTCCATTTACAGAGTTTTTTAAGTTTAAGCATTTCAATTGAAAAAAGAAAATTTTGCATTACAAGTTTAATTTCTACACTATTATTATTGGTTACAAAGTTTCCCACCCCGTGGCACTTTTGATTGGGTTCATTACCTCACACGCACACACTCTGTCACCTAATTCAAGTGAGCCTTAAAATACTACTTAACACAACCAACATTCTAACCCCACTTGGGGAACACATAAAAATATTGTAGTTAGGTAGGACAGGGGGGATAGGCATCCAAATAACACCCCTCGGTCGCTTACACTTGAGACATAGTTGTTGTCCATTAGGGAACCAAAATACCCTAGTATTTTTTGGCACGGTCACAACCAGTTTATCAGAGGGCCTCTCCCTTAGGAGGGTTGAAGTAGCCAGACTGGTTCCCGAGGCCTGAGTGGAATACCGCAATCCATTCAGTAACCGAAGGCTACCTACTCGTTGGTCTACGTGTGGTGATTCCTTTTAGGCCCACACGCTGATAGGACCGGAGCTGCAGATTCACCTTTCTGGACGTGTCATGAAAGAGGTATCTTAGTTTCCTTTCTTCTAGGATTGTCTTACTCGGTGTCCCTCCCGGTAGGGGGATATCTTTAGCCACTTGACTCTACTATCCATATTGTCTGACTTGGATTTCATCACCTTGCAGAGGATATGTCTGGTTGAGTCAGAATACTATTTAGCTATGTGTTTGCATGCTTCCTTACCTCCCTTTGGTCTAGAGAGTCCACTATTTTTATTTTTTAGGAAACCTACTGCTTGTTGGTATTCTGACCATTATTGTTGACGCTCCACTTATTGTAGCACAGTTGTTACAGTGAGCGTTTTGAGCTAGTTGTTGGCCTGAGTGTCATCTTTTTGCGCTCTCCTTTTGCACACTCGGCTGCATTAGGGTTTTTGAGTTGTTTTTCACTCGACACAACCCCCAGATACTTGACACCATCTGTCACCATTGAGTCCCCGAGACACTCTCGGCGCCTCTAGGGTGAGCCCCCGCAGCACGATTCACTTGACATCACTCGTCATAGACGCAGAGCTTCATCACTTGATACCACTCGTCATAGACCTCGAGCTTCGTCACTTGACTCTACTTGTCGACGACATAGAGCTCCGTCCCCCGGCTCTGGCGCCCCTTATTTCACATCTGATTCTAAGACAAAGTCCGAGAACCCTACTTATACTGCACCAACCAGCCCCATGGCTGGAATGAATTCCAACCCTTTCTTTGTAAGGACCATTGGTGGAGCGTCCACCACCACTCCAGCTACAACACCCGCTTTAGGTATGCCCTCGATGGGGCCCACACCCACCATTCCGGTCACTGTGCCAATTCCAGTGGCTAGCATATCCAACCCAACTCCACTATTGACTCACACTACCCTTGGATGACTCTACCCGCCTCATCCATATATTGAGATTATTCCTCATTCATTATTGAGGTCATGTATTTTTAGTTTTTGCAGTTTGTTCGGGACCGTTGTTCTGGGCTCTAGTTCGTTTCTTCTCCTCTCCCCATCCCAGGAAAACCACAAAAGACCTATGATGTCTATCGGCCATACGATGAGCTCCTGCCCTCACACATCAGGGGGCAATCTGTTAACACCCAAAAAGTGCTCACCATCTCATCTCCCTCATTACATGACTCATTTGTCTATATTTCCTACCATATTTGCCTCCAAAACCTTAAAAAACCATTAAAAAGCCTCCAAAAGGCCAAAAACCCCCTTTTTTCCCCAAAATAATTTAAATTTCCTCCAAAAATAGAAAAAAACCTCTAAAAAGGGAATAAAAAAATAGAAAAAATAGAAAAAAAAGAAGCAAAAACCCTATACAATTGACCTAAACCATATGGTGTCAAAAACCATGGGTCAACACTCCACCACTAAAAACCTATAAATAGGTGATGGAGGCTCCCCATTTCATATCCACAATCTTCCCTATCCTCACTCTGCCAAAATCACTCTTGAAACCCTAGCTTACCATTTGAGCTAGTTTTTTCCATTTGAGTGCCCCTTTGGCCCATTATTCAAACACCTTGGAGAAGGAGAAGGAACCCATTGGAGCACGGAAGCAGCCCTCCCGGACTACTGCAAAAGGTCCACCAACCTCAACACTTGAGGTAAATTTAATACAAAAGGAAAAATTTTATCATATTGTCATGTCTTTTTATTTATGTTAATGCTCATGCTAGGTTAAATTTCATATTGTTTTACTGCTTTAATTTACTGTTTATTGAACTGCTACTAAGGAGGCCCTTCTCCTTAGTAGGTGCTCATTTGCACAAGCTATGGTGAAAATCCTAGCTACAATTTATGCTTATATATGTGTTTTCATATGAATGTAAATGATAATAATATGATAAGTAGCGGAACATGCATGTATTAACATTGTGAAGTTATGTCAAATATGGTAAATGCGTAGTCATAGAAGCAAAGTAACAACGATTCAGTGAAGTCTATAGGTTGTTGAGATCTGCGAAGTGCATAGATACCTATTAGTCACGATCTGTGAAATAGATGTTGAGTAAGTTGAGCACATCAGTTCGCATAACATAACCGCATGTCACCAGGTTACAGAAACTTGATTTTGGAACCACCCATCTTCGCTTCGGGTGAGACTTTAGCCTGCTTGTAGGTTGATGCCGAAAGGGCCAGTGAAGGGGATTTTGTTGGACTCAATACTAGAGGAATAACCTCGCAAAACCCGGGTCATCCCCAAGGAAAGTAGATAGAGAAGAAGAAGAGAAACCAGCACAATGGAATATTATTTTCTATCACCCACTAATGTACAACGACGGAAAAAGTAAGACAACTAAAAAGAATTTTTCATTATCTATTGATAAATAAAAAACTCCATCATACAAAAATGCATTTTTCATTATATGTCGATAAATACAAGACTCCATCACACAAAAATGCATTTTTCATTGTCTGTCGATAAATACAAAACACCATCATACAAAAATGGGTTTTTCGTTATCTACCGAAAAATACATATATACAATGATTTATACATGTCTAGCATGTTTCTGAGATGGCTGCAACCCCTCCTCTTGAGAAAAAGACAAATCTGTATGGTCTCTCTTGCCTTTCATAGAAGACTCTAATTCTTCTGGAGCTATAGGAGGCACGTTTTGTAATTTGTTTTCAACCTCTTTAACTTTCTGTGTAACTTTTTTTTAAATTCCCAAGCAAAAAACTTTTTTCTTCCATCAGTCTGGTCAACATTTCCACATTTTTCTTATACTTCGTTGATTCATGTTTTTACTGGACTTCCAATTGATGTCTCGTATTTTTCGACTAATCGGTAACTTGAGTCAATTTAGCTTTCAGATTCTGCATTTCTTTCTCGTGCGCTTTTTCCCTCAAATCTCTCGTTGGGAACGACAAGAATTTTCATCATCGCGACAGCTAGACCTTGTAATTCCTTCTGCAAATCAGCAATTTGTGGATTTAAGTGTTTGAATTTCCATATCACATCCCAAATGCTGAAATTTTCGGCTGTCGAAGAGTTTTGATTCCATCTCTCTTATTTTTGCATCTTTTCCAGCCATCTTCTCTTTCATTTCTTTATATAATGGTGATGAACCAAACACATCACCTAGTGCAATGCTCGTTTAGAAGCATTCTTGTAGCATCTTCTCTCAATTTGTTAAGGACTTCTCTCACTCTTCTAAGGACATTGTACATGTATGTGTTTTTTTCCTTCTACCCTTACCCTCGTCCTTTGGTACCCTTACCTTCACCCTCACCACCTTCGTCACTGTAATTTTTTTTTCCTCTGCTTTGGTTTTTAAGTTCCAGTGATTTAGATATCCTTTCGAACCTTTTGGCTCTTAGTTTATCAGCTTTCTTAGAAATAGTTTTTCTCAAATTGGAAATTAATGATTCTAATTCTCCAACTTTTTGTTAATGGCTTCCCTCCCAGACTTTCATATTCAACTGATATTCGTGTATTAAGTGTTTATTTTCTTTAATTTTCTTCTCCAATACCTGTAAATTACCCATTTATGTCCTTATTGATGGCATATTGAAAACAGGTGGTATTTTTTTCAACTCTTCTTTAAGTTCACTCACTTCAACATTAGATTTTTCCAAAGCCTCTTTATACACAACCCTCACTGACTGAATTTCATTTTCAGCTTCATTAGTGATTTTGACTACTTCTTTGGATAATAGTTCAACCATTTATTCTTTCCCTTTTATAATTTTGTTCACTTTGAATTGATTATCCACAACTGTCTTTTGCAACACTGCTATCTGTTTGAGCATTCTATAATATTATTATCTTTTATCACGCCCTCTTCCTCTCAATTGCATATATAGGAATATTTTTCCTTGAAATGCTCAATTTTATCATATAGGATGAACACATATCTACTATCAAACTTATATGATGGAATGTCTAAATGCATAATGGAATCCCTTGAATCAAATTTGAAAAAACAATCATACTCAATTGCCAACTGTTTAGGAGGAATTCTATCGAGATCCTCTTAAGGAATGGAAAAGTCAGTAGTAGTTGGTTCCATTTTGTTGTCTGTCACCTCCTCCCAATGACCTCCATCTACATGTCCATGTAACTTTTTCAAAGTTGTGGCAGCATGAACTACATCAATGGCGACAAAATCAGGAGACTATACTTGTAATTCGCCATGGTGCTTAGGAGTTTGTACTGGAAATTCCTCGTTCTGTTCAGGAGGATGTACTGGTAATTCCCCATGGTGCTCAGAATATTGTACTAATTCCTCATTCTGCTGAAGAGACTGTATTGGAAATTCCTCATTATGTTCCCTGCTATTATATTTTCTAACGTATGTTTTATGAACGTATGGTTTTTGCAAAGATATATTTTCATGCTGGTTGATATCACCAATCTTTGTTTTGGTAGCATGGGGTCGACATAAATCAATAATTTTTTGAGGTGTGCCCGGGAAACTAAATTTAACCTTCCTTAATTGGCTCTCTTCCGAGGCAGAGTGGATTTTCTTAGCCAATAGATAAGTAATATCTATAGGTATATCTTCAACCCAATGTATCACTACCTCATACATTCACTCGTAATGTCCTTCCTGTGATGATTCAAAATCAACCTAAGGACAATCTGAATCAATTTTTTGTATATTCCGAGAAGGACATATTTCATTCTTAAGCCATTCCTCGCAATATATATTTATCATCCACAAATTTTATTGGCCATCTGGTTCTTCTCCTGTTTATAGGTTTTCCAAGAGCTTAAAATCGCTCCCCCTCTGCGTGGAATATTTGTAGCTTAGGAAACCAAATCAAGGTTGAGGTTTACCCACTTCCCAAAAATTCTAAATTCCATATTCCCGGCATCATATTTTAAAATTGCCTCATCTATCTCCTCATCAACATAATTGAGCATTCCAAACAAAAAGTCGATAACTTCAGCTTTCCTCAAGATAGTTTCCATACCTGGTGGCCAAATCTTTGCATCTCTCCATGCATCAGAATACTCCTAGAATATTTTTATTGTTAACCTATCATCTGTGCACGCCTGTGTTTCAACTGCGGTTGCAAAGGAGGATGCCCCTATTTCAATTGCGCCCGTGGTAGAGGATGCCCCTGTTTCAAGTTCGGCCAAGGTTGTCTAGGTTCGAAGCATAAGTGATGCACACAGACTGTATTTCAGGATCACAAATTATGCTCACACATATTAGCTCAGCAACAAAACGTAGGGCTTGAGTGTATTTCCAGGTCATAATTCATGACTTGGGCATGCACTTTACCCTATGTTGACATCTGACTTTTAAGATTTTTTCAGGCCTTGTCATCGGAGGGAATTTTATAAATTGTTTGTACTTTGACATAAAAAAGTGCATAAACATAAGCTATCACTTTTTATAAATGGGTTGTACTTTGGAATTTTATAAATTGGTTGTACTTTGACATAAAAAAGTGCATAAACATGAGCTGTCACTTTTCAGTACTTATCCATTTTTGCAAAAGGGGAGCATTTTCTGGCATGGTGCAAATTAGGTTGATTGGTTGTTTTGGAAGGCCATTATCTTCTTGGACATTGAATTTTTATCACGAATGAGTCGATGGTCAATTACATAAATCATCCACTTGAAAGATTATGCTATCCGAATTTTTTTATCCCTCAAAGGTGAGAAAATGCGGGCATTTTCTTGAGGCCATTTAGGCCATTTTTAGGTGCAAAACTGGTTGAGTGGTTGTTTTGGCAGGCCAATATATTCTTGACCAGAGCCTATTTTCCAAGAATATGACTATATTTAGGTGCATTGGTCATCCAACTACAGGATGGTGCCTTCCGAATAATTTTATCTCTCTCATTTAGGAAATGTCGGTCATTTTCCCATAGCCACTTGAGCCATATTTTGAGTACTTAGCCATTTTTTCCAATGGAGAGCAGTTTCTGGAATGGTGCAAAAGAGGTTGATTGGTTGTTTCGACAGGCCATTATCTTCTTAGCCATAGACCTTTTATCGAGAAGGAGTAAATGGCTAAGTGTGTAAATCCTCCACTTAAAAGCTTAGGTTGTCAGAATAATTTAATCCCTCATTGGTGAGAACTGGTGGGCATTTTCCTAAGACCATTTAGTCCATTTTTAAGTGCAAAAAAGGTTGAGTGGATGTTTTGGCAGGCAAAACTATTCTTGACTAGAAAATTTTTACCAACAATGAGACTACATTTAGGTGCATTAGTCATCCACCTACAGGATGGTGCCCTCAGAATAATTATCTCTCTCTGTGTGAGGAAATGGCGGTCATTTTCCCAAATCCACTTGAGCCATATTTTCAGTACTTAGCCATTTTTTCGAAAGGGGAGCATAATATGGAAGGGTGCAAAAAATGTTGATTGGTTTTTTTGGCAGGCCGTTATCTTCTTGGGCATCGACCTTTTATAGAGAATGCATCAATGGTAAAGTGTGTAAATCCTCCACCTGAAATCTTATGTTGACAGAATAATTTAATCCCTCACTGGTGAGAACTGGTGGGCATTTTCCTAAGGCCATTTAGGCCAGTTTTAAGTGCAAAAAAGGTTGAGTGGATGTTTTAGTAGGCCAATATATTCTTGACCAGAGAATTTTTTCCAATAATGAGATTATATGCAAGTGAAATAGTCATCTACCTACAAGATGGTGCCCTCAGAATAATTATCTCTCTCTCTCTGTGAGGAAATGGCGGTCATTTTCCCAAAGCCACTTGAGCCATATTTCCAATACTTAGCCATTTTTTCCAAAGGGGAGCATAATACGGTAAGGTGAAAAAAAGGTTGATAGGATGTTTTGGAAGGCCATTATCTTCTTGGCCATAGACCTTTTATCGAGAATGAGTAAATGGTCAAGTGTGTAAATCCTCCACCTGAAAGCTTATGTTGTCAAAATAATTTAATCCCTCACTAGTGAGAACTAGTGGGCATTTTCCTAAGGCCAATTAGGCCAGTTTTAAGTGCAAAAAAGGTTGAGTGAATGTTTTGGCAGGACAATATATTCTTTACCAGAGACTTTTTTCCAAGACTAAGAATATATTTAGGTGCATTATTCATCCACCTACAGGATGGTTCCCACAAAATAATTTTCTCTTTGTGTGAGAAAATGGTGGTCATTTTCCCAAAACCACTTGAGCCATATTTTCAGTATTGAGCCATTTTTTCCAATGGCGAGCATTTTCTGGAATGGTGCAAAAGAAGTAATTTGGTTGTTTCGGTAGGCCATTATCTTCTTGGCCATAGACCTTTTATCAAGAATGATTCAATGGTCAAGTGTGTACAAATCCTCCACCTGAAAGCTTATGTTGTCAGAATAATTTAATCCCTCACTGGTGATAACTGGTGGGCATTTTCCTAAGGCCATTTAGTCAAGTTTTAAGCGCAAAAAAGGCAGAGTGGATATTTTGGCAAGCCAATATATTCTTGACCAGAGACGTTTTTCCAATGCTGAGACTATATTCAGGTGCAATATTCATCCACCTATAGGATGGTGCCCTCAGAATAATTATCTCTCTCTCTGTGAGGAAATGGCGGTCATTTTCCCAAAGCCACTTGAGCCATATTTTCAGTACTTGGCCATTTTTTCCAAAGGGGAGCATAATATGGCAGGGTGCAAAAAAGGTTGATTGGTTGTTTTGGCAGGCCATTATCTTCTTGGCCATAGACCTATTATCGAAAATGAGTCAATGGTCAAGTGTGTAAATCCTCCACCTGAAAGCTTATGTTGTCAGAATAATTTAATCTCTCAATGGTGAGAATTGGTGGGCATTTTCCTAAGGCCATTTAGGCCAATTTTAAGTGCAAAAAAGGCTAAGTGGATGTTTTGGCAGGCCAATATATTCTTGACCAGAGAATCTTTTCCAAGACTAAGACTATATTCAGGTGCATTAGTCATCCATCTACAGGATGGTACCCTCATAATCATTATCTCTCTCTCTCTGAGGAAATGGCGGTCATTTTCCCAAATCCACTTGAGCCATATTTTTCAGTACTTAGCAATTTTTTCCAAAGTGGAGCATAATATGGCAGGTGAAGAAAAGGTTGATTGGTTGTTTTGGTAAGCCATTATCTTCTTGGCCATAGACCTTTTATCGAGAATGAGTCAATGGTCAAGTGTGTAAATCCTCCACCTGAAATATTATGTTGTCATAATATTTTAATCCCTCACTGGTGAGAACTGGTGGGCATTTTCCTAAGGCCATTTAGGCCAGTTTTAAGTGCAAAAAAGGCTAAGTGGATGTTTTGGCAGGCCAATATATTCTTGACTAGAGACTTTTTTCCAACACTGAGACTACATTCAGGTGCATTATTCATCCACCTACAGGATGGTTCCCTCAGAATAATTATCTCTCTCTGTGAGGAAATGGCGGTCTTTTTCCCAAAGCCACCTGAGCCATATTTTCAGTACTTAGCCATTTTTTCCAAAGGGGAGCATAATATGGCAGGGTGTAAAAAATGTTGATTGGTTGTTTTGGTAGGCCATTATCTTCTTGGCCATAGACCTTTTATAGAGAATGCGTCAATGGTCAAGTGTGTAAATCCTCCACCTGAAATCTTATGTTAACAGAATAATTTAATCTTTCACTGGTGAGAAATGGTGGGCATTTTCCTAAGGCCATTTACGCCAGTTTTAAGTGCAAAAAAGGCTGAGTAGATGTTTTAGCAAGCCAATATATTCTTGACCAGAGAATTTTTTCCAATAATGAGACTATAAGCAGGTGCAATAGTCATCCACCTACAAGATGGTGCCCTCGGAATAATTATCTCTCTCTCTCTGAGGAAATGGGGTCATTTTCCCAAAGCCACTTGAGCCATATTTTTAGTACTTAGCCATTTTTTCCAAAGGGGAGCATAATATGGCAGGGTGCAAAAAAGGTTGATTGGATGTTTTGGCAGGCCATTATCTTCTTTCCCATAGACCTTTTATCGAGAATGATTCAATGGTCAAGTGTCTAAATCCTCCACCTGAAAGCTTATGTTGTCAGAATAATTTAATCCCTCACTAGTGATAACTGGTGGGCATTTTCCTAAGGCCATTTAGGCCAGTTTTAAGTGCAAAAAAGGTTGAGTGGATGTTTTGGCAGGACAATATATTCTTTACCAAGAACCTTTTTCCAAGACTAAGACTATATTCGGGTGCATTAGTCATCCACCTACAGGATGGTGCCCTTGGAATAATTTTCTCTCTCTCTGAGAAAATGGCGGTCATTTTTCCATAGCCACTTGAGCCATATTTTGAGTACTTAGCCATTTTTTCCAATGGTGAGCATTTTATGATTGGTTGTTTTGGCAGGCCATTATCTTCTTGGCCATAGACCTTTTATCGAGAATGAGTCAATGGTCAAGTGTGTACAAATCCTCCACCTAAAAGATTATGTTGTCAGAATAATTTAATCCCTCACTGGTGAGAACTAGTGGGCATTTTCCTAAGGCCATTTAGGCCAGTTTTAAGTACAAAAAGGCAGAGTGGATATTTTGGCAGGCCAATATATTCTTGACCAGAGATGTTTTTCCAATACTGAGACTATATTCATTTGCAATATTCATCCACCTACAGGATGGTGCCCTCGGAATAATTATCTCTCTCTCTGTGAGGAAATGGCAATCATTTTCCCAAAGCCACTTGAGCCATATTTTCAGTACTTGGCCATTTTTGCCAAAGGGGAGCATAATATGGTAGGGTGCAGAAAAGGTTGATTGGTTGTTTTGGCAGGCCATTATCTTCTTGGCCATATACCTTTTATCGAGAATGAGTCAATGGTCAAGTGTGTAAATCCTCCACCTGAAATCTCATGTTGTCAAAATAATTTAATCCCTCACTGGTGAGAACTGGTGGGTATTTTCCTAAGGCCATTTAGGCCAGTTTTAAGTGCAAAAAAGGCTATGTGGATGTTTTGGAAGGCCAATATATTCATTACCAGAGACGTTTTTCCAAGACTAAGACTATATTTTGGTGCACTAGTCATCCACCTACAGGATGGTTCCCTCAGAATAATTTTCTCTCTCTCTCTGAGAAAATGGCGGTCATTTTCCCATAGCCACTTGAGCCATATTTTAAGTACTTAACCATTTTTTCCAATGGCGAGCATTTTTTGGAATGGTGCAAAAGAGGTTGATTGGCTGTTTTGGCAAGCCATTATCTTCATGGCCATAGACCGTTTATCGAGAATGAGTCAATGGTCAAGTGTGTAAATCCTCCACCTGAAAGCTTATGTTGTCAAAATAATTTAATCCCTCACTAGTGAGAACTGGTGGGCATTTTCCTAAGGCCATTTAGTCAAGTTTTAAGTGCAAAAAAGGTCAAGTGGATGTTTTGGCAGGACAATATATTCTTGACCAGAGACTTTTTTCCAAGACTGATACTATATTCAGGTGCAATAGTCATCCACCTACAGGATGGTTCCCTCAAAATAATTATCTCTCTCTCTATGAGGAAATGGCGGTCATTTTCCCAAATTCACTTGAGCCATATTTTCAGTACTTGGCCATTTTTGCCGAAGGGGAGAATAATATGGCAAGGTGCAAAAAAGGTTGATTGGTTTTTTTGGAAGGCCAGTATCTTCTTGGCCATAGACCTTTTATCGAGAATGAGTCAATGGTCAAGTGTGTAAATCCTCCACCTGAAAGCTAAAGTTGTCAGAATAATTTAATCTCTCAATGGTGAGAATTGGTGGGCATTTTCCTAAGGCCATTTAGGCCAGTTTTAAGTGCAAAAAAGGTTGAGTGGATGTTTTGGCAGGCCAATATATTCTTGACCAGAGACGTTTTTCCAAGACTGAGACTATATTCAGGTGCATTATTCATTCACCTACAGGATGGCACCCTCAGAATAATTATCTCTCTCCCTCTGTGAGGAAATGGCGGTCATTTTCCCAAAGCCACTTGAGACATATTTCCATTACTTATCCATTTTTGCCAAAGGGGAGCATAATATGGTAGGGTGCAAAAAAGGTTGATTGGTTGTTTTGGAAGGCCATTATCTTCTTGGCCATAGACCTTTTATCGAAAATGAGTCAATGGTCAAGTGTGTAAATCCTCCACCTGAAATCTTATGTTATCAGAATAATTTAATCCCTCACTAGTGAGAACTGGTGGGCATTTTCCTAAGGCCATTTAGGCCAGTTTTAAGTGCAAAAAAGGTTGAGTGAATGTTTTGGCATGACAATATATTCTTTACCAGAGACTTTTTTCCAAGACTAAGAATATATTCAGCTGCTATATTCAGGTGCATTATTCATCCACCTACAGGATGGTTCTCTCAGAATAATTTTCTCTATGTGTGAGAAAATGGCTGTCATTTTCCCAAAACCACTTGAGCCATATTTTCAATACTTAGCCATTTTTTCCAAAGGGGGGCATAATATGGCAGGGTGCAAAAAGGTTGATTTTTTGGCAGGCCATTATCTTCTTGGCCATAGACCTTTTATCGAGAATGAGTCAATGGTCAAGTATGTGAATACTCCACCTGAAAGCTTATGATGTCAGAATAATTTAATCCCTCACTGGTGAGAATTGGTGGGCATTTTCCTAAGGCCATTTAGGCCAGTTTTAAGCACAAAAAAGGCTTAGTGGATTTTTTGGCAGGCCAATATATTCTTGACCATATACTTTTTTCCAAGATTGAGACTATATTCAGGTTCATTAGTCATCCTATAGGATGGTTCCCTCTAAATAGTTATCTCTCTCTCTGTGAGAAAATGGCGGTCATTTTCCCAAAGCCACTTGAGCCATCTTTTCAGTACTTAGCCATTGTTTTCAATAACAATAACTCAACCAAATTCCCTGGTATTTCCAAATATCAAATGAAAATATGAAAATGTAAAAAAACAGAGAATAATTAAACTCACATTTTCCAATTTGAATCACTCAAACTCTCCAAAAATTGAACCCTATTTTTAGGGCTGATTTTCAGTATTTTTACACAATAGCAATTTTTGGGATAAAATTGAAAATATTGAATAGTGGAGTAGTGGTGGCTGTTAATACACATCATGTTCAACTCGTATCATTCAAATTGATTATGTAACGTTCTTACTAGCACATGAAGAATGTTTTTATTTATGCGTTAGATTAAATAATCTAAATTTAGTCCTTGGATAAAAAAGGTAAAACACCACTCATTTTTTCCTCAGAAATAAGCCTATTATATTTCAAGCCAAAATATAATACATTCTTCAACAATCTGTAAATTGGTCTATCAAAAGACCCCAAGCTTCTTCAGCAGACTGAAAGTCCAAAATGATCAACACATTTAATCATGCAGTAGCTACTATAGAACTAGAGTGCATGTACATATAAATTGCACTTGATATAACTGTCATAAATAAATATTATCTACAGAACTAAATAATAAGAAGGGAGAAAAACTATTTAGACCAGTCCAGAGTTAATTTTAGATGGTTTGCCCCACAAACATGAAGAAAAATCCACTTGTGTAAGGTTTTTGTTTTTGAAAAGTTCTACTATATGTTTTTTGTAAGTGCAGATCCTCACAGGGCATGTTTTGATGATTATGTGAGACTGAAATAAGTAACTTTTAGGACAGAAAAAAGACAGTACAGAACCATCTTCTCAATAGCCCACATGCTACAAAATGTATATTATCTATTCAAACATTCAAATTTCATATATAAAGAAAAATTTCATGGAAAAGAAAAACCATTTATAACATAACAGTAAAATACCAATGACAATTTAAAGCAAGAAATAAATAATTCATATATACTAAATAATATAATTCACCATAAATATTACACCAAATAGTATAAAAATTTATTAATGAAAGGAAAAATGTTTACAAATCCAAATGGGGTACACCAATCCTCATCCCTAATCCATAACACTGATGGACAGGGTCCCATCGGTGTGAATCCCATGAAAAGTGTACTTGTACACGAGGTTGTAGGCTATTATACAAATAGAGAAATATAAATTTTGGTCCCACTCTCCATTTACCAACAGGCTAAGTTTAATCACTTGAGCCTGAAGTTGGTTGATATCTATCAGGAAAGGTTGGACATGTATATAAAATTGCCTCCTTAATATTCTCATAGCCTTTTATGTTGAACTCTAGTGAATTATTCTTCTTTACAATCCCGTGAGGTACAGAATGCATTGCAATTAGTTCAAAAGTAACCATGAAACTTTCATCCGAACAAGGAATTTCCACATAGGATTCACTATGTATAATGTGTCAAGACCTTATGTGATTGAAAACATTGTAGGAAAGAAGATGAATATTGCGACAATGTACTCGATTGGGTTGGAATACTCCGATATATGATGGCAATGCATTGTGGGTTCCATATTCTGTAGAGGCAGCTAATCTAGCAGTCACAACTTCATTGTCACCTTTTGTTGCAAGAAGTTGAAAACCGGTGTGCTTATCACCATTCGTAGCAATAAACCGACAAAAAAAAATTCTCCTTTTCGACTGCTAGTGCCCCACCTTTTAATAGAGCTCACAGTAAAGAAAACATCAACAATGCCTACAACACAGCATAATATAACATTAGATACTATAAATAAATTTTTCATATATGATTTGAAGAATATATGTTAAAAGATACACATGTATACTCACCGTCAATTATTTCAGTTGGTATCAACAAAGCTTGTTTTGTGTAAAACACCTCATGTGGATGCAAATTCACACCTTCGGGAATATAGTGACCTCTACCAAAAACATCTACATAATTTTCAAATATTCTTACCCAACAAAATGTTCCACCAGTTGAAACATCTACTAGACAATCCAACACTTCTACGGGATATGGAATTTTCAATGACTTGTTTTCAGACATTCCAGGCAATTTTTCATAATAAATACGGACAAACATGTCTCCCTTTATGGTAAAATCAAATGGATTTTTGTTGCGCACCAATAGCCCATCCATTTGAATGAATTTATTTCTGACCAATCTTCACAAAACGACCATTTTCAGTCAATAGGGGAGTCACATCTAAACAAGATCCCATATAAAAACCTCGCTTGATGACTACGATGGAATGTTTTTTATGATTTTCATCTGGCCCACTTGAATATAATTGCGATTTTATTTCAGAAATTGAAGGATGTTGTAACGTAAGCTTGCCACTTTCATATGCATACACCATTTTAATAGGCAGAACATCATCCATAGCATGTGTCCATGTGTCATTGGTACTATCAGTGTAAGGAATTGGATCATCACCACAAGGATCCAACATTGTCAACTCTACATTTCTTGTATGTGACTCATCTATAACTTTGCAGATAATGATTTCTTCTAAACCATTTTCTCCTTTTAAGAACAGCAACTGTATCAAAGTTTGGAGCCTTGCCCTTAACATACTACAGAGTTGATAAGATATATCCCTATCATTAGGTTGGTTCTCAACATCGTTACCGTTGGATACATCATCGTCACTCCAACAATCAATTTTTGCAAGTATATATAATTTATGTGACTTTTGTCGCTGTATAGACAATCGTTGCTTCATTTTTCATCTCTTTTCTCGTTCAGCATCATCTTCAACAAGTATTCGAAAAGCTTCTTCCACAACCTCTGGAGGCAATGACTTTCGTTCTTTATGTGGCAATGGATTAGGGTCTGTATTGAACATGATCAAATTTATAAGAAGTAAAATTCTGCAATCACAAAAGGAATCCAAAATGGCCTACACAGTTTACACATTATCTCTTAATTGGAAAGCAAGAGTGAAATAACAGAGTATTTATAAAGGCATAATATTAATACTACATAAATTCTAACCTTTGGTAAAAGCTCTCGATTTATTTTCCCCTTCCAACCAAGATTTTAGATTCGCATCCAGATGGTCCAAACTGATATCTCCATCAAATAATAAAGGGTGAATTTAATTACTCTACATATGTAGTATCTGATAAATCATTTTATAGATTGCTTAAATACAAAAATTGCAGGGTAAGAATGTAAATTTGTTTAAGCACAAAAAACAGAAGAAGAAAAAATTCTTACCAGTCATATCACTACACCATCGATTTTGCTCAGAGTATTTCAACGCGGTCCGATTTGGTTTGATCAGAGAGATGATGGGTTTAATCAATTGGCCGATAAGCAGTCCATCACTACACCAGTTGATCAACAAAAAAAGTAAAAAAAAGTATTGTCAGTTGGTCACTAAACCATCAATTTTTTCATCAGATTTCAATGCAATCAATTTTGGTTTGATCACAGACCTATTGATGGGTTTGTATATTTTGTTCAAGCAGGGTAAGAATGTAAAAAAAAAATTAAGCACAAAAATTTTAAAAAACAAAAATACCTACCAATCATATCACCACACAATCGATTTTGCTCAGAGGATATCAACACTGTATGATTTGGTTTGATCAGAGAGCTAGTGCGTTGACGGTTCGAGCAAGGTTAGATCTAAAACAAGACGCGAGTTTGAATATTTTGTTCAGGGTAAGATATAAAACAAAATATGTAATTTTTGTAAGCAATAGAGGTTCCTCTGCAATGCATATTTTTTAACCAATATAATGTTCCTCTTTACTTACAATCGGCTCTGGAAAAAAAAACATCTTCGAAAAAATATATAACCTAGGGCACAGAAAACTGGAAAAAACATACTCTTACCAATCGATCACAATAGCATTAGTTTTCTTCAGAGGATTTCAACACGATCTGGTTTGGTTTGATCATAGACTGAGTGTGTTGACAGGTGCATAGATTTTGTTCAAGGAGGGTAGATTCAATACATATGCATATTTGGTTTCAGAACATATTTTGGGTTTGGGTAAATCAGATATTTTGGGTTAAATTGAAAAATATGAAATTGGAGGGATTTTTCCATTGATACCCGGTTTCGAAAACTTTGAATTAACGCCACATTGTATCGTGTGCCAAACTCCACATTGTTTCTTGTGCAATCGGAAAAAATTTCAAGGGAAATAGGGGTTTGGCTAAATACTTGATTAGTGTTGTTAATTAACTTTTAATTAATTTTTAATCCATTTCTTATTTAGGATACATTTTGGGGGTGGTAATATCTTATGAGTGTATATCCACGGCTAACCTTGCTCTCTTCATCTTCCTTCTAAGTTTCTAACATAATAGTGGTTAAGATTTGAAAAACAAATCATCTCAGCTGACAGGTATCGATTGTTAGCTTATTAAAATAGATGTGGATAATTTTCCAGTACTTGGAACTATGATAAGAATTAACCCTAAATTCAACAAATTTGCATTATTCTATGTAACAATATTCTAGGGTGCAGCAAAGAATAGTTTTTTATAAAGACATTTACCTGCAAAGGCTATTTCTGGCAAATCAACTAGTGGGAAAGAATATGATATTTTTGCAGCAGCAAAAAACTGTAGTTTATTTCAAACACCTGCGAGTGAAAGACAAGATGTCATTCTTAAAACACTCAATCCAAAAAATGTTCTAGGGAATTGCTTTCAAGCGTATAAGTTCACATATCTCATTTCAGACAAAGTTCCTTCAAATATCATGTTTTTTATTTGATCAAGAAATTCCTTTGTTAGAATCATTTACTCGTGTATTTACAATTTTCATCAATGCTTGTTTTCCACATCGAACTATCTATAAACAATACAAAAGCATCAAGCTTAAAGAAGCATCTTTGGTACAAATTATCATGATAGGTAAAAAACGGGCAAGTTCAGATATCTTCAGGGTACAACTTCAGTGGGACAGATTATGGTTATGATGGATAAAACCAATTTATACTAAGAAAAATATACCCAAGTAGATAATTCAATTAACACTCTAATCAACAAGCAGATAACATCTATTGACAGCTTATAACTCCTGTAGACAAGACATGCCAGAATGAACTGAGATTTGGTGAACAAATCCATTATAACATAGTTAGGAAAATTGAATGTGGCGCAACTAGAATTATACTCTGTGAAAACACACATGTAAATGAGGACCATCTTTAGGAATATAAGGTGCTCATTTTCATATTTGTATTTTGTAGTCATGATTGGTAATGTCGGATGAACAAACACAGATCATGTGACCCTACTAAGAAAGCATTTCATTGTGTGGTAAGTCATGCACTTTTTCATTTCACTTGTATGTAGTTGTTCCAATAACAGAAAGAATCTTTTCACTTTAAAAATGTGAGATGATTAGATCATTTGATTAATATTCCGCAAACCTAGTAGCCTTTCCAGTTGTTTCCTTTATTGCATTTTACTTGGGTTATAAACTTGGAAAAGTGAAGATATGCAAAGCAGAGTCTCAAACATCATCTTACTTTGTTTTTTCCCCAGTACACATGTGAGTGAGTGCAAGTTTCCAAATAACAAACATTACATGTGCAGAGAGATGGAATTGAGAAGAAAAAAACATGCATTTTCATCAATTGGTTCTCATTCTGTACTCTTTGGAAAGGGAATGTTATCAAACGAAGCAGGGAGGTCGATATTGTAGCCTGCATCCATCAATTATTTTGAACGCCTTCGACCTATAAGATTATTGCTGACATAAGAAAGGATATCAGGACTTGGCCGTATTGCACGAAACTGAGCATTCATTGAAATTTGAGTTTCTTGATTCTTTCCCTTCTCAGATACCTGTTTTACAGATAATTTTATGAAAATGCTGGAAAATTTTAAATCTAGTTATAAAAATGCACATTCTTCCTCATGTCTTGTCTTTTGTTTGGAGCTTCTTAATCAATCTGGTTGACTCCGTTGTATCATAAGTGTATCAATTTGCTACTATATAAAAGAAAACACACTCGTAATGTTTTTGGTCTGTAACTTAAAATATGTAGATGAATTTTGATTCTTCTATAATGTTAAACCTATTAAATTAGAGTAACCCAAAACATGAAAGGTACAAGTTATATAGCTTGAAAATCCAAAATTGAAATGATTAGCAAGGGGATCTTAGGTTGCAAATCTTAGTTCCAAGACCATCCTCCAAACTTATGTTAATTGGGACTTTTTGCCCTGTTATCATGAATTTGAAATGAATATAATCTAGAGATCTATTGTTCCATAGCTACAATGTATGTGTTATCGTTTGAGGTGTGTGAATATTGATGTCTTTAAATGACAGCATTGGCCCATCAAAACACCAATTGCCAAGGATTATGTAACTTCATTCGAAGTCTAATGAATTGAGAGGTGATATTATTCAAAAAACTAAATAAAATATTTGTAGGCTAAGGTATCTCTTGGCTCTTGTATATATGTGTAATAAAGAAAACACTCACTGTATTTTCCAAATAATTTATGTTAGCACGGTATTTTTCCAATGTGAATGAAAGATTGCCAATCCAAAAAATTGGTTTTGATATCTCCTAAGTTTGGTGAGGAAGGCACCAAGTCCGGAAGAAAATGATCCATATGACCAGGAGCTATTGGAAAAATTCTATATTTAGCTGAGTATATAAATAAATTGACAAGGATTCTAAATTTGGTCAATATGCTAAATTAGACAGACAAAGCATTGGAAAATCTCTAATTTGGTTAGTGGAGATCTAAAATGGCGGAGAGGATAAAAAGGTAGTGGACCCCCAAAATTGCCCAAGTTTTTATTCAAAACATAAAAGGTTTATTATTAATATAAATATTTTATATTTAAATATTTATATTAATATTTAAAGTCCAAAGTGATATGGTTTGGAATTTCTGTTGTATAAGAAAATAATACATTGCCCAAAGTTTAAAACATATGTTATAACGTTGGATCTCCGGGTAATTTATTTGGAAAGAAATCACGTAAAAATGGAATGGAAATATTTAAGATGAAAATATTCTCCAAGATTTGAAAATCCAAAACCAAGGGAAGAATCAAAACTGTGGGAAAAAACCAGTGGATGGTTTTCACAAGAGAATGATTATGGGTTTACATTTATTTCAAGAAATTGTTTTTGAATTTTATTCATAAACAATTAAATGTAAAGTGGAGAATATTACAGGATGTGGTTTTCAAATGGAAGATATGGTTTTTCAAAACTAAGGGCAAAATTGGTTTTATGGATATTTTGATTGTTTCCAAATTAATTGATATTTGGGTCATTAACTTCAGAGATTTGTTTCCGCTAGATGAAGAAGAATTTGCAGAAACTGAAAGAGGATTTTCTTCATCACGGGCCAATATCCAATAACCTCTCTCAGAATTTACACATGTGTCATGGTTTGGGATAACCGAAGAGATCTTTACAGGGTAATTTTCCAGAAATTATGTTTGCTGCCTGAGCTATCAACTTCCGAGGCAGATCCCGACCAGCTGGAGGAGAATTTGGGGAAATGAAGACATGGGTTTTGTCAGGAACGAGCCCGACTACAAAAACCTCTTTCATTTGCTTACACAGGTGTCTCTGTTTGAGTTGTACAGCTGGGGCTCCGAAGGTCATTTTCAGTAGTCCACGGCCAAAACTGGGCAAAACTTATTGAAACCGACTCCTAGGTTGTTGAATCTCTCTGTGCAGGTGTCCATTCAGTTGCAGCCACTCTCCATTGAATCATCTCAAGCCTGAGGGATGAGAAAACCTATTTAATCAATGTAATTGAAGAACTACAGGTTGGAAAATCACTTGGCTGAGGCCTTGGGGAAATTTAGCTCTATTTTGAAGCATTTTTCTTCATACAGTTGCAGTGTTTAAGCTGGATTTTGGGCAGAGATTCCTATGTCATTCTCCTTGCAGTCTGTTAACTTCTTTTCTCTTATGTGGATGTGTTTCTTTCTCTGTTAATTCACTCTGTCAATGCTTTTTCATGTTTGGTTTAGTGTAGCATTTGAATGCGATTCACATTGATTGTGCCTTGTTCATTTCATTCCAGACATTTCACAATTAACCTCTGCTAAAGTTGGTGTAGAATTCATCATTGTATGCTCTACATCGATGGATTGTCTCTATATTCTTCCTTATCATCAAATTAAAAAGCTCATTGACTATAAATGGGTGGCTACCTTGCCTCTGTTTAGATATCTCATGCAGCAGCATTGTTCTCTGTTTTAGATGTTATGCTTGACTCCATTGCCCAATGTTTCTCCTATGATTTGTCTTACCAAACCTTAAACAAACTATTCCAACATAAATTTGACCTTCTATGCATGCTTTGAATGAATATCTTGGATTGGAAGGTTGTATGTTCATGCTTGTTTTATTTTCAGTCTTCTATGAAATATTGAGAGATCCCTCTCTGACGGTGCTAGGTCAGTAGCACAAGTCTAAAGTGGTTATGTTGTTACCCCAGTTTGCCCTCTCCCACAACCTAGGGGTTCATTTTGGGTGCTAACAAATTGGCGCCATTGCCAGGGAACGATTGTCTTATCATCCCTAGGAGAACGACAAGTTTCAGATCTGATTGTTGATGGTGAACAACAATCAGACATTGAGAAGGTTGTATCATTCACCTGGCGACTCCACTCATCAAAATTCCAGTATGAAGGTGACTCCACTGGGAGGATCGATGACTCCTTATCAAAATTGAGATGTTGAAGGTATCATGGCGACTCCACATTGAATATCAAATCCAATGTTTCACTGTTTCACAAGCTGCTGCACTCACTCTTCAGTCAGAACTTGCAACACCATTGTTTCAAGATGACTTCACTGTCAAGAAGGTATGCTCCCATGAACAGGTCTCACATCCTTGGTTTTCCAAACCCTATTCCTAAAGTAGATTGGTAGACATGTTTACCTAAATTTAAAGATCGGAAAGGAGATGATGCTACTGTTCATTTGGTTAGATTTCATATGCATATACATAAGCTTGGAATTGGATTGCCTGAGGATTGTTTGATGAAAATGTTTATGGTAACATTAGAGGATGATGCAATATCATGGTATGAGGGATTACCATCAGCAAGTTTATATTCCCTTGAGGATTTTCACACAATATTTCATGAGCATTTTAAAAATCAGTACCCTTCCTTGTTGCTAGTTCAAGATTGTTGCATTCATGTTAAAGGTTTCATCGAAGAATTGGAAAACATGTATGGTAATGATGAGTTTATGGATGAAGAGCTTTTAGAAATGTTGCTTGAAAATCCCTTCCATAAAAAGGAAATGCAACATAGATGCCATGACACTCAAGACACTCTCCAGCAAACACTAGTTTCTCCTTTGGTTGTGAATGGAGAAGGACAACATACTGCTGAAAGTCATGTTCTCTTGCCTGAATGTGATGAAATTTTACAGCACTCTTGCCATTTTTTGTGTGACCAAGTTAGTGATTAAAGTAGCCAATCAGTTGTCTCTGCTTTTTATCCATTTTCTGATTTAGGCATTGAAGAAATTAATGATATTCCTACTGAACTACATGAAGAAGATCAAGTTTTAAATTCTGGAAATTTGGGTGAAGTTGTTGATGTCTCACTTAAGGCTGTCCAGAGAACTCCCTTCAAGACCCCTTTGAAAAATGGGTGGATAATGTACAAAATAATTTGCAATTTGAGCAGCCTTGTCATGACAAACAAATAACAGAATTTTTTGAAGGATATCATGTTGCTTATGATCCAATGGCTGAATATATGGAGAAAAATTGCAGTGATAATGGTTGGTTAGGTGTGTGCCTCAAATGTCAAGAATTTTATCATACCTTTTTTCCATTATGTTCTTATTTTCTAATTTTAATCGAGCATGATAAGGAGGTTTGTTTATGGGATAGATTACTTGATTGGCTTCGTTGGAAGTTAGATTTTACTTGATTGGGCATTGGTGCTCGGTAAAATAGGATAGGTAGATGTGAATAAGCTCGACATGGCGAGCATTTCTTTCACCAATTTCAAGTTTGTTTTCAGTTTCAGTTTCAGTTACAAGTTCACAGTTGCTTTCAGTTTTCAGAGAATGGATGGGTGACGGGTTACAGGTTACAGTTTAGGATTTGTTTGCAGGATGGTTTCAGTTGATGGTTACATGTCAGAGCAGGTTGAGGATTTCAGAGAAGGATAGGGAGCATCCCAATGGATCAGGCACTTGGTCTACGGGGTTGTTTGCTACCTCGCAGGGAGGATAACATCCCCAGTTGGAGCCAGTTGTTAGCATAGTATTTTTCCAATATGAATGAAAGATTGCCAATCCAAAAAATTGGTTTTGATATCTCCTAAGTTTGGTGAGGAAGGCACCAAGTCTAGAAGAAAATGATCCATATGACCACGAGCTAGTGGAAAAATTCTATATTTAGCTGAGCATATAAATAAATTGACAAGGATTCTAAATTTGGTCAATATGCTAAATTAGATAGACAAAGCATTGGAAAATCTCTAAATTAGTTAGTGGAGATCTAAAATGGCGGAGAGGATAAAAAGGTAGTGGACCCCCAAAATTGCCCAAGTTTTTATTCAAAACATAAAAGGTTTATTATTAATATAAATATTTTATATTTAAATATTTATATTAATATTTAAAGTCCAAAGTGATATGGTTTGGCACGAAAAATTTGAAATTTGAACTTTGGAAAAGATAAAAGTTTGATTAAGGGGTGAATATTATTTCGCTATGTTAAAGTGCTCGACGGATAAAACAACAAAGGCTGTGCAAAATATTTTACCATGGTTTTGGTTTATCATTTCGCATAGGGATAAAGTGGCTCCGCTAGATGAAGAAGAATTTGTAGAAACTGAAAGAGGCTTTTCTTCATCACGGGCCAATATCCAATAACCTCTCTCAAAATTTACACAGGTGTCACGGTTTGGGAGAACCGAAGAGATCTTTACAGGGTAATTTTCCATAAATTACGTTTGTTGCCTGAGTCATCAACTTCCGAGGCATATCCCGGCCAACTGGAGGAGAATTTGGGAAAATGAAGCCATGGGTTTTGTCATGAACGAGCCCGACTACAAAAACCTCTTTCATATTTTTACACATGTGTCTCTGTTTGAGTTGTATAGTTGGGGATCCGAAGGTCATTTTCAGTAGTCCACGGCCAAAACTGGGCAAAACTTGTTGAAACCGACTCCTAGGTTGTTGAATCTCTCTGTGCAAGTGCTATTCAGTTGCAGCCACTCTCCATTGAAGCATCTCAAGCCTGAGGGCTGAGAAAACCTATTTAATCAATGTAATAGAAGAACTACATGTTGGAAAATCACTTGGCTGAGGCCTTAGGGAAACTTAGCTCTGTTTTGAAGCATTTTTCTTAATAGAGTTGCAGTGCTTAAGCTGGATTTTGGGCAGAGATTCCTGTGTCATTCTCCTTACAGTCTGTTAACTTCTTTTCTCTTATGTGGATGTGTTTCTTTCTTTGTTAATTCATTATGTCAATGCTTTTTCATGTTTGGTTCAGTGTAGCATTTGAATGGGATTCACATTGATTGTGCCCTATTCATTTCATTCCAGACATTTCACAATTAACCTCTGCTAAATTTGGTGTACAATTCATCATTGTATGCTCTACATCGATGGATTGTCTCTATCTTCTTCCTTATCATCAAATTAAAAAGCTCATTGACTGTAAATGGGTGGATACCTTGCCTCTGTTTAGATATCTCATGCAGCAGCATTGTTCTCTGTTTTAGATGTTATGCTTGACTCCATTGCCCAATGTTTCTCCTATGATTTGTCTTACCAAACCTTAAACAAACTATTCCAACAGAAATCTGACCTTCTATGCATGCTTTGAATGAATATCTTGGATTGGAACGCTGTATGTTCATGCTTGTTTTATTTTCAGTCTTCTATGAAATATTGATAAATCCCTCTCTGACTGTGCTGGGTCAGTAGCACAAGTCTAAAGTGGTTCTGTTTTTACCCCAGTTTTCCCTCTCCCACAACATAGGGGTTCATTTTGGGTGCTAACAATTTATTTCAAAGTAAACACAGTAGTACTTAAAGAAATTTACCCCTCCTGTTGGAGTTAGAAACTGGTGTTATAACATGGTTGTTGTATGTGGAAACTATTAGCATTGCAAATTGACTCTATATATTTTCTGTGTTTAAATCAGCTTGCCATTTTATGTCAAGTTTTCATAGTTTTAATGCCCAACAACATTTCTCATACTGCTAGAAATAAATTATAAAATTTTCAGATAATTAAACACGCTAAAAAACACTTTAACAGGAAGAAAAATAAATTCACATGCACGCCATGAAAATATTTCAGACTCAGAAATTTTGGCCAATAGCCCTGGAAAAACCCCCACGGGGAAAACCAGCTAGAGAGAGAGAGAGATTTATTTCTTCAGCAAAATATAGAACAACAATTACAGTAGAAAATACAACTTATCTCCACCACAATAAATGCACCCATAAGCTTCCTTGATTTATGTACCTATTTCTCAATTTCTATGCCTCTTCTTGATTTCTATGTCTCTTCTTGATTTCTTTGCCTCTGCTCGATTTCTGTGTCAAATATAGAATTTCTGTTTTAACATAGAACCATGTTTTATGTGCCTGCTGCCTCGAAAAATGTGCAGAAAGTACAGTCCGTACAGACTGTATGGCCCTCAAAAATGTGCCTGAAAACTTTCTTGAAAACTGTGCTAAGTACAGCCTCGATTTCTATGCTGACTATCTCAATTTTTGTGCCTGATTTACTACCTCAAAATGCATGCTGCTTCTCAAAACTCGTGCCCAGAATTTCATACTGTACGGTCACCTTGGGAAACGTGTTGTTGCTAAAAATTTGCTGCCTCAGAATTCGTGCTGGTCATAAATGCACATGAACCGTTCACGAAATTCGTGCCCTTGCTCTTTGCTCTCTTCTCCTTCACTCTCATCTCAAGAATGAATTCTCTTTGTCTCCCTTTTCCTTTTTGGTGAAAACCCTAGGTAAGTGTGGGCCCTTTCAATCCAATGGCTGAGATTAGCCAAGATGAATGGGTGAGATTAAATGCTCACATTTAATATTTAAAAAGAATTAAATTCACTCACTTAAATTTTTCCAAAAGTGACTTTAAGTTATAAAGTCACATTAAATGCTTTTCACAAGTCATTTAATGCAAGGGTCACTTTTTCCCCCCTTTAAGTAACTTAGGAAAAAGTCACTAGAGAAAATACTTCCTAGGTATAAAAATCAACACTCCCTCTTACCGAGGAAGGTATTTTGCACCACTCCCAACTTGTCTCTGAAGAAGACAAACTTGACCCTCCCCAAAGATTTCGCCAGGATATCTGCTACCTGCTCATTAGTGGAAATATATTGCAACTCCACAGCTCCTCTCTGAACGTAGTCACGGATGAAATGGTACCTGATCTCTATGTGATTGGACCTGTCATGGAAAACTGGATTCTCAGAGAGCTGGATGCAACTATGATTGTCACAGTAAATCACCATAGGTCTAAGCTCTTGATCAAACAAATCTACCAATAACTTACGAAGCCACAGTGCCTCGCAAGTAGCCTGACTAGCTGCCATATACTCAGCCTCGGCAGAACTCAATGCAACAAACTTCTGTTTCTGACTGAACCACGACACTGCTGCCGAGCCCAAACTGAAACAACAACCGGAAGTCCTCTTATGATCCCTCACACTGCCTGCCCAGTCTGAATCTGTGAAACCAACCAGACTGACTCCACCCAAACCCCTGTAGTCCAACCCATAGTCCACTGTACCTGCAACGTATCTCAGCACATGTTTTGCGGCAGTCCAGTGTACACTCCTAGGCTCCACCACGAACTGGCTAAGAGTGTTCACCGCAAAACACAAGTCTGGTCTGGTGTTGACCAGATACATCAACGACCCAATGAGCTGACGGTAAAGTGTAGGATCCACCAACTTACCCTCAGAAGCATGCAGTTGCTTCCAGTTGATGATCATAGGTGTGGACATCGGCCTGCATTCCTCCATCCGAAATCTCCTCAAAATATCACTGCATACTTCCCCTGTCCCAGGAAAATATGACCAGGCTCCTACCAAACCTCCATCCCCAGATAATAATGCATCAACCCAATGTCTGTCATCTCGTACTCCGCAGCAAGGTCTCTCTTGCAATGTGCAATGAGACGCTCCTCCCCAGCGATAAACAAGTCATCAACATATAACAAAAGAATGAGAGGATATCCACCAACCACAATGTAGTAAAGGTTGGGATCAACCTCACTCTTTTGAAAACCCATCAATGTCAAATACGCATCAATCCTGGAGTACCAAGCTCTAGGAGCTTGCTTCAGTCCATACAATGCTTTCCTCAGCCTGCACACATGAGAATCTCTCCCATGAATCTCAAATCCATGTGGTTGCTCTAACTAAACCTCCTCCTGCAGAAGACCATTGAGAAATGCGGTCTTCACATCCATCTAGTGGATCTTCCAACCCATCTCTGCTGCTATAGACATCACTGCTCTGATGGAAGAATAACGAGCAACCGACGCAAAGGTCTCATCATAATCAACTCCCTCAACCTTTGAAAACCCCTGTGCCACAAACCGAGCCTTGTACTTCTCTACACTGCCATCCACAGCATGCTTCACCTTATAGATCCACTTGGAAGTCACAACAAACTTCCCCTCTAGTCTCGGTACTATCTGCCATGCATCATTCTTCATGATGGAATGGTACTCTTCCATCATGGCATCTCTCCAAACCCGATACTGAGAGGCCTGCTCAAATGTGGAAGGCTCTGAATCACGAAGACTCGCAACAAGAGCCATACCCAATCTATCTGGCATCACTACTGTCCTAACCTCCTCCTGGGGCCTACCAAATGCCTCTACCTCCTCCAAGGTGTCACAAAGCCATTTACGCTTCCTCTTCCATGAAGGTTCCTCCCATACTAGTCTATCCTCATCTGAAGAACTCCCAGAAGAAGATGGTCCAACATCCTAAGGACCAATGACTGATGAACTAGTCCCTGAAGAACCTGTAACCTGAGAACCAGAACCTGAACCTGTCCCTGAAGTACCTGTCACCTGAACCACTAAATTTGTAGAACCTGTGCATGTAGCCTGTGATCTAGTCACTCCAGAAACCTGTGGACCTGAAATTTGTACTGAAGAAACCTGAGTCACCTGAGGTGTGGAAGCCGGTGGCTCCCCATGCTCCAACTCTCTGGACTTCCTGAAGGCTCTCTCCTCATCAAACTTCACTTCCCGCCTCACAACAACCTTCTTCTGGCCAGGAAGGTAAATCCGGTAAGCCTTCGAAGTCTCATCATATCCCACAAAGATACCTCTCTCTGCAATGGGATCAAACTTTGTCCTCTTCTCAGAAGGGACATGAGAGTAAGTCAAAGAACCAAATATGTGAAAATGGCCAACCTCAGGCTTCTTGCATGTGAACATCTCCTCAAGAGTCTTCCTCCCCAAGGCACGATGGGGACTCCTGTTCTGCAGATAAACTGCAGTGTTGCATGCCTCTTCCATAGAAAGAACGGTAAACTCTAATCATGAAGCATCGCTCTTGCTGCTCCCACAATCGACTTGTTCTTCCTCTCTGCTACTCCATTCTGCTCATGAGTGTAGGGAACTGTCAACTATCTCTGTATACCCTCCTGTTTGCAAAACTCATCGAACTCCTTGGAGGTATACTCACCCCCATTGTCCGATCTCAACATCTGAATCCTCCTCCCTATCTGATTCTCCACCAGGGCTTTGAACCCTTGGAAGACTCTCAATACTAAGGATGACTTCTTGCTCCTCAAAAAGTAGATCCAGGTCTTCCTGGAGTCGTCATCGATGAAAGAGATATAGTACTCAAATCCAATCAAATAAACTGATGACATAGGACCACATATATCAGTATGGATCAAATCAAGTACTCATGCTGCTCTGCTCTCACTGCTTGGAAAAGCAGTCTTGGTGTACTTTCCCAAAGCACACCCCCTGCAAACATCACTTTGCTCTGTGCTGAACTCTGGTAAACCTTGTGACCATGCTCCTCAACAATCTCAAGGCTGGGTGATGTAAGTGGGCCATCCTCCGATGCCATAGCTCACAAAGCTCACTACTGTTGTTGTGTGCCAAACTGTGCTACGGCTGAAACAAGAGCTTGTATAGTTTTCCACATCTAACCCCAATGTCCATGGAGGTAGATAATCCTGTAGTCTTTGGGAATACCTGCACTCGCCCATCCAAGAAACAAACCCCAAGACCCATGTCCTCAATGGTGGAAACTGATACAAGGTTCTTCTTCAGCCCAGGGACAAATAACACATCCCTCAAAGTCATAGGACTCATAGACTCCCTCTGAAATGTAATGGTCCCCCGACCAACTGCTCTAACAATGGTGTCATTTCCTAGTACAACCTCCACATCTATACCTTTCTATGAAAGCTTGGAGAACATCTCTTGAGCACCTGTCATGTGGATCGAAGCTCCGTTGTCAATATACCAAGTGCCAGTGGTGGATGCACTCATCTGATGGCATGTCAATAAGGAATACTCCATCTCCATATCCACATCAATGCTGGTAACTATAGAGGCTCTCTCTCTCTCTCAATCTATCCAGCACACAGAGAAAACTCTCTCTGAAATCTATCTCCGAAGTCATCAACCTACACTGAAGCTGCACTCTGTTGTCTCTTCTTCTTCTTGCTTGGACACTGTGAAGCATAGTGCCCAAATGTCTGACAACCATAACACTTGATTTTACTCAAGTCCTTCTTCTGCCCACCCTACTGCTGCTACTTGGCCCCACCCTGCTTGGGACCCTTCTTCTTCTTCTTCCCCTTTGTTATCAAAGCCACATTCTCCTCATCTTCCCTACCCTGTGAAGAACTGCCCTGTACAATACCTCTCTTGGTCTCCTCCTGCACAAAATCATCCCACATTCTCTCCCATGAAGGTAAGTTCTCTCTGCCCACTATAGCCTGCACAAATGCACCCTAGGGCTTGGAAGCCCCATTCACTGTTGTCTGTACAAGCTCAGTAGCAATGACCACCTCCCCAACTGCTGCTAACTCATCTCTAACTGCAGATATCCTGGTAAGGTAAGATGTCACTCCCTCTCCACCATTCATATTTATACTTTTCAGTTTCTCCTTGAGAACCATCTTCCTATTCTCATTGGTACTCTCGTATAAACTGGTTAAAGCACTCCACATCAAATGTGCCCTAGCTTTACCTGAAATGTGAGGAATGATATGGTCTTTAATTGCATCAATAATTATTCTTCTAGATTTACAGTTCTTCTTGTTGAAGGCTGATAATGTTGTTGCATCTGTCGCAGCGGGAATCTGAACAGGGTTTGCTGTAGTGTTTCTTACCACCTCCTCCCACAGTTCATTCTCCTCTAAAATCAGAAAAATCCTAGCCTTCCATGGCACAAAGTTTCCTGTCCCATCTAGCCTATCCTCCAACCTAAGTCTTGTAGCCATCTTTGTCAACCCAACAAGGTGTTGTTCACTAATAGAAGAAAATACTCAAATCTGGAAATTTCTGACTGTCTGCAAATTTTAATGTTTTCTGCCCCCAAGCTCTGATACCATGTAGATTTTATGTGTTTAAATCAACTTGTTGTTTTATGTCAAGTTTTCATAGTTTTAATGCCCAACAACATTTCTCATACTGCTGGAAATAAATTATAAAATTTTCAGACAATTAAACACGTTGAAAAACACTTTAACATGCAGAAAAATAAATTCACATGCACGCCATGAAAATATTTCAGACTCATAAATTTAATTTTGGCCAATAGCCCTAGAAAAACCCCCATGAGGAAAACCAGTTAGAGAGAGAGAGAGATTTATTTCTTCAGCAAAATATAGAACAACAATTACAGTAGAAATTACAACTTATCTCCACCGCAATAAATGCACCCAGAAGCTTCCTTGATTTTTGTGCCTATTTCTCAATTTATGTGCCTCTTCTCGATTTTTGTGTCTCTTCTCGATTTCTGTGCCTCTGCTCGATTTCTGTGTCAAATACAGAATTTATCTTTTAACACATAACCACGTTTTATGTGCCTGCTGCCTCGAAAACAGTGCAGAAACTGAACCTCAAAAAATGTGCAGAAAGTACAATCCGTACAGACTCTACGGCCCTCGAAAAATGTGCCGAAAAACTTTCTCGAAAACTGTGCTAAGTACAGCCTCGATTTCTGTGTTGACTATCTCGGTTTCTGTGCCTGATTTACTACCTCAAAATGTGTGTTGCTTCTCGAAACTCGTGCCCAGAAAAATGCCTTGAAACTTGTGCCTAGAATTCTGTATTGTATGGTCACCTTGGGAAATGTGCTGCTGCTAAAAATTTGCTGCCTCGAAATTTGTGCTGGTCATAAATGCACATGAACCCTTCACGAAATTCATGCCCTTGCTCTCTGTTCTCTTCTCCTTCACTCTCATCTCAAGAATGAATTATCTTTGCCTCCCTTTTCCTTTTTCGTGAAAACCCTAGGTGAGTGTGGGCCCTTTCAATCCAATGGCTGAGATTAGCCAAGATGAATGGGTGAGATTAAATGCTCACATTTAATATTTAAAAATAAATAAATTCACTCACTTAAATTTTTCCAAAAGTGACTTTAAGTTATAAATTCACATTAATTATTTTCACAAATCATTTAATGCAAGGGTCACTTTTCCCCCTTTAAATGACTTAGGCAAAAGTCACTAGGGAAAATACTTCCTAGGTACAAAAATCAACAGACTCCGATACAAAAAATTGTTTCAAAATAGGGTTATTCTAGTACTGCTATTTTAAACATATTTTCTAAATTATTCTTGATCCTCATTTTCATTGAGTACAAATGTTTTTAACTTCTCCATTTTTTCAGCTACTTGCAAAGTCATTAAAGAATGTTTCAGGTAGCATATTGCCAGAAAATAATGACAAATTGAATGCGGAGGGTAGAGATTCTGGTGGGAATGATAATGGTGAAGATAAAACCAATAGCGAGGAGAAACCAGAGTGGTCACAAGTGTTGGAACCTGTAAGAAAGCTACCGACAAATGTTGGGACAAAAATAAAAAATAAAAATGTGTTTATGAAGCACTTGAGAGAAGTCCACCAGACTGGGAAAAAGAGATTCTAGAATGGTCAATTAGCAAAGAGATTTACAAAGGGAATGCCTCAGGTCCAACAAAGGTGACCCTCAGTATTTTCTTTCCTGAAGTAGACTTTACTCATGACAATATAATGTGAAAATTGAGACTTGTTATGAGATACATAGGATCTTGTTTAGATGTGATTTTATAACAAATAAAGTAAATTGAATTTTAAATTGTCCTCTCATCTTTTATATGAGTTTCAACTTTTTTATCATGTCACTGGCTTATTTCTTCCTTGATATTTTTTTCAAATTCTTGATTCATTTTATCAACTTCTATGACCCTGGAAAGGCCTTTCCTCAGATCTCACACAATGAATCTTAATATATTTTCCTGCTAAATTGGCTTCTTTGAAGTGGATAATTGTGTAAATCATTAGAATATGTTGCATTCTCTTGTTGGTTAGTATATACTATATACTGGAAAATTCTCATGAATACTAAGAAAAATTTGTCTCATTTTGCATATGTCATGATTTCTAATGTTTCCTCGTTTATACTCTAGTTTAAAGTTGTATAACTCTGTTCAATGCCTTCGTATTAAGGCAATAAGCTACAAGCTATATTTTATTTTCCTACTCATTGTGAATTAATTGGATGATATAAATGATTTTTTTTCTTTCTTTTGCTTTTCTTTGGATTTGGTGATATCCAGATCCTAATGTGCCTGCACAGTTAATAGGTTCTGACATTCTTTCCATGTCTTAGGAGGTCCACACTGGTTGTGTCTTTGGCAAGGGGACAGGGTCTCATTAACCCATGGCTTATGATCCAAATTATCTTTACTTACAAGAAGACGAATGGTAAAAGGCTAAGTTGCCAGGAAACTTGGGGACAGGGACGGGGACGCCACTTTTTGAAACAAGGGACTTGGATACGTCAGAGGTACTGTTGTGCTTATATCTATCAACCACTATTTATGCTTATATCTGTGCTCTTATCCCCGTATCTTAGCTCATATATTTATAATGGTGTATGTATTATGGATATGCTTGTACTCCTATTATGCACGGAACCTATCTATAGGGTTATACAATAACCATCATGTAGAGATACGGTAAAGCTTCTCTATATTAGTGTTACATAGCTTTATGAGACTGATACTATGATCACCATAACTTTGTACAAATCCAAAGAACATTGACCTAAAGCTTATCTTATAAATCTTTGTTCTCCAGGGTTGAGCTTTATTGTATTGAAGTAGTATGATTCCACTTGTATTTATTTTATTAGAATATGAGACCTATATGTATGTCTATTCATTCATATTGAGATCTTACACTTTATAAGGCACTAATTACGGATATAATGGTAATGAATTTACATAACTAAGCTCAGTTGTAATGATTATATTTCTTCAACTGGTTCAATTACAGTCAATCCACATAAGAATTGTGTATAGAGACGGTGAACAAAAGCATTATTCTCAAGAAGAAAAACAAGTGTTCTTCACAGCGAACCCTGGAGAAACTTGTACAAGACTGAGGCACGTTCTTCAGCAAAGATTTTCTCTTCTTTGTGCATTCATAAAAAATTAACTTTTACCTTGTTCACCATCATGATTGTGGTAACTAAACTTGACACTTGGATTATCTCCATCCTTCTTCTCTTCCACTTTCCAGACAACTTTATCAAAACCTTTTTTCCCACCTACAATGAAACAAGGGATGTTAGTGCAAGAAATATTGACAAAGAAGATCCATAAGATACAGTGGTTTGGCTCTCCTGCACAACTAGCAATTTAACTTGAGTAATATTATCAAATTGAACAGTTGTATCTGCTAGTGGTGATGGCGATTTTCTTGCCTGTGAATGTATGGATTTTGATTTACACTTCTCCCATCCATTTATGTTCCAGAGACACAATTTCCACCACCACATTGGTTTTAGTCAAAATATTATTTGATATCTTAAATGGTGGAGGTAAATAATCTGGTTAACTCCTGAGACTGGGCAATACAGAAAAATGAAAGAAGATGAATAGCATAACGTAATATACAATGGGAAATTCCTGATACAAAAGCTGTAAATTTAAGCATTATATCATCACAAACCTCATAAGCAACATCAAAGACATTATTTTAGGATGAAGCAATTTTGACACTCAAAAGATGCAATTTTGGATTGAATATGTTTCGATGCTCAAAATATGTAGAGATTCATTATTACAGGCTGTTGCAGCTTCAATGATCTAAAAATGCAGAGGCACTACCAGCAATGCATTTCTAAGTAAGACATATAAACAATTAGGATTAGTATAGGTGAACATACAGCTCATAGCTTGTTCAGTGTACCATTAATCTGCACAAAGTAAGCCTCTAGAAGCATCTCTATAGTTCTTCTACATCAAGATTCTTAGAACCACTTTCGTTACTACTTTGGCTGGCAGCGTGGTTGTTAGTGTTGCTCCTCCTACTGAAGGTTATGTTATCATATCTACCAAGAAGATGCATAGCATTGACAGGGGATTCATCACTACAATGCGCACACCACCATAAGAAGTATTAACATATTCTCTGATTGCGTACCTTACAGTTAGGTTTTTGTAACCAGATTCATGTAAACCAGCATACAAAATATCCATGGAATTTTTTGGACATATTTTATAGACAACATTCATGATTAAAGAACACAAAAATATCATTTTCCAAAAATAATTCTAGCACTGGCAGAACACTTGCCTTTCGTCATCTGCATCAGAGTGAACTTTCTCATGCTCTACATTTGTCCTAGATGGGATTTTTTTCAACTTTGTACAAGTTCTTTGGAAAAGGGGTCCTAGCAGAACTGCCAACATACATGCAATTTTAGTTAAATCTCAATCTGAATAATTTTCCTTTGGAATATTAACCATGAAATTAATAGTCCATAGTTGCAATAATTTACTTTGGAGCTAAAATGTGGAGATCTGATATAGTTTTATAATCAAACTAAATTTTTCAAAATCCGAAACATGAAAGAGATTAAAAGGGATAACGATGTTATTTCATTCTTAAAATAAAATAAATTTTGTAACCAAGGAAAATAACGGTTCATTCTATTGTCCACACTTACGGTAAATGACAGAAAATGAACACTTGTTTTTCCATAAAATAAGAAAGTTCATAGATGAAGATTATGTCCCCTTTGAGCAACAAAACCCATTGGTCACTTAAAATTTAAGGGAACCTGATTACATTATATGGTAAAAAATTAATCCCTATTCCTTTGCTTAGTTTTGCATGATTCAACTACTTTTAATGTCCTTGGATTGAGTTGATAAATGAACTTTGATCATATATGAACATGAAAATCTGTGTTCTAGTATTGTTGTTCTCACTGCTTTGAGCCACCACACCAGGCTCATCATCAGCAAAGTGTTGAGTACAAGTAGCCCAATTTTCACTATATTTATATTGGTGGCTGACAGTTGTGCCAAAGTGCATAGAAACATAGCATCTATCTATGGTATTCTAAAAGAATGGATACAATTATAGACAGATGAGAAATATAGTTCAAAAATACTGGAGAGACCTCACAGAAGACAAAGTGAAGACGGGATTGGAAAGATTACTTTGCCTACATCAACAGGACAACAGAGAAATTGCAAGGATCCTTAAGAGAAGGAACATGAAAGTGAATTTCTCCCCTCCCAACACCATTAGTAACAGGCCTGACTTAGCAAAAGACCTTGCAGATCTTGGACAACAAATAGGGGATTTTATTATTCCTACTCATATGGTAAAAAGTATATCAGATAAAAGGGACACATAATTAAGGTAAGGATAAATGAACACTGTGGATATCATACATAATCAAATACAAAAATTAGCACTAGCTGAGCACACCCTAAATCAGGGCACCATATTTGTATTGAACAAGCCAAAATTATTATGAAAGAGGATTGCTACATAAAACAAAAATTAGAGAAGCACTAGAAATCGGAAAAAAAATGATAACAATTTGAATAGAAATGAAGGCTAGGAACTAATTGATAGTTGGCATCCATGAATCCAAGTCATAAAAAATGGATAAAATCTCGTTGTCCATAACAATTGTCTCACCTCAATCATATACCAATGCATTTTGATGTCTTCATAGCTTGCATATCAAATTCTGCATATTTTACATGCAAGCCAACCAAAGAAACCAGATTCGCTCTAACCCCTCCCCGTTTGCCAAATCGGTTGAATCGGACACGATTCGATATGAATTCGTGTCTGATTCGACTTTCCTTGGAATCCGGATTCGGGACACGATTTTAAATCGAATCGGACACGAATTTAAAGCATGTCCCGACTGTCAGACACGAATCGAAAAAACAGGACACGTTATGTGCGGAAAAAAGGCGTCCGGGTTTGTTTAAAAACAAAATTTTGCCTTTCTTTTTGTCATTTGCAAGGAAGCATTTGGTTAAGAGTGAGTTGTATGTGTAGGTGAAGGAGATTTGAAGGAGATTTGAAGGCTATCCATTGTTTCCAATCGATTCCAAGTGCATTCCGGTGGATTTGTGGAGAGGATTGCAAGCTCAACCATCACACAAGAAAAGGAATGTCTCAATCAGCTAGGGCAGGAGGTAGGGGGCAAAGGAGAGGGAGAAATGCACCATCTAGGGCCTCCCCTCCTATTCCACCAAGCACAAGTGGTTCTCCTCCTCCGTCAAGTGCTCCATCGGCTGCTAGTGGAGCTCATTCTATGGCTCCACTTAACCCTGTTTTAGCAAGACAACAAGCCCAAGAAAAAAAATACCCTTTGTGGAAGTATGTGACAAGGAAAGATGGACCCGGGGCAAAGCTTGGTGGGGGAGGCAATGTGTCTTGGAGATGCAATTTTTGCAAGCATGAGTTTATGAGCACATATTTCCGGGTTAAGGGCCATTTGTTGGCCCTTCCTTCTTGTGGGATTTCTTCATGCAAAGCGGTGACTGTTCACCAAAGGAGGGATATGGAAAGAGAGGATCATGTTGGCTTAGGGAAGGTGGCAGCAGCAAGCAAGAAAAAAGAGGATGATCCTCTTCCATTTTTTAGGAAGTCCTCTAGCACCAAGCCTCCATTTCCACCTAGCATTCATGGGCATGAGCGTGGGGATACTTATCAAACAAGAAAGAGGCAATCTACAGGTGGTCCAATGGATAGGATTTTCCAAAAAGAGGCGCGAGAAGAGGTAGACCTTACTATTGCATTTTTCTTCTACCTCAACTTCATCTCATTCAATGTTGCACGGTCACCATTGTATTTTGAGACGGTTAAAACTATCTTGAAACGAGCTCCAAATGGTTATGTGCCTCCTTGTTCAGAGAAGCTTAGAACCACATTGTTGGTTAAAGCAAAGAAGGAGGTAGATAAAATTCTTGAGCCAATTAGATCAACATGGCCCTCATCCGGTGTGAGTATTGTTTCTGATGGATGGACGGATCCCGCACGCCATCCACTCATCAATTTCATGGTATCTTCCCAAAATGGACCGTTGTTCTTGAAAGCGGTGGATGCTCTTGGGGAATACAAGGATGCACAATTTATGGGTGATTTATTCATCAAAACCATTGAAGAAGTAGGTGTTGAGTCGTGTGTACAAATCATCACGGACAATGCACTTGTTTGCAAGGCTGTTGGCATGATTGTGGAAGCTAAATATCCACAGGTATGTTCATTTTGGACACCTTTCATTTCTAATTTGCTCATTGTTTGAATTTGGTCATTTCAATGTTAGTGTTGTAGAGTCATTGATACATGCTTTTATTGCTCTTACAGGTTTTTTGGACACCTTGCATTGTCCATTCCTTGAATTTAGCACTGAAATCCATTGCTTCAGATGTGGCATGGATTGACAACCTTATTGAGGATGCACGCCATATCCGTAACTTTGTACAAAACCACACAAATGCCCTCACCATCTACAAACAGTACACACAGCTTTCATTGCTGAAGATTGCAGATACTCGGTTTGCTTCCTCATTCATCATGCTCAAGAGGTTGAGGGAGGTCAAAACTGCTCTTGGGTCCATGGCGATTTCAAAGTTTTGGGCTTTTTGGAGAAAGACAGATCAGGCTGCTTCACAAAAGGTGAAGGACATGGTGTTAAATGATGGTTGGTGAGACACGGTGGATCTTACTATTAAGATCATGGAGCCAATCATTTCTTTGTTGTGGTTTGCAGACACGGACCAGCCCATCCTAGCAGAGGTTTATGAGGGGTGGGATTCCATGATTGAGTCCATGAGGTCCATTGTCATGGAGAATGAGTGTCCCGAGTATGGGACATTGGCAGAGAACTTATGGACCATTATTCGGGATATTCTTATCTCCAGGTGGGATAAGAATTGCACACCTTTGCATTGCTTGGCCCACTCCTTGAACCCCAAGTTCTACACTCAGGAGTGGCTCACTGGTGGATCGGGGGCCTCACACAGAGTCCCTCCTCACATGGATGCAGAGATTGCAAATGGGAGGAAGATAGCACTTAAACGGCTATTTCAGGATAGAGACATGCTTGAGGAGGTGGAGGATGGCTTTGTAGATTTTTCCACTGGCACTGGGAGATTTGGAGGCTATGATGTGCTTAGAGATAGGGAGGGTAAGAAACCCTATGCTTGGTGGGCAACTCATGGGGCAACATCCCCTATTCTACAAAAGTTAGCCTTCAGGGTCATCTCTCAAGTTACATCATCCTCTTCTTGTGAGAGGAATTGGAGCACATATGGGAACTTGTACAGTGTGAAGAAGAGAAGGTTTGAGCAGTCCAGGATAGAGTCGATGGTGTATGTGCACTCCAACCTTCGTCTTATTTATAGGAAGAGGGAGGAGTGGGTGAAGGGAAAGACAAAGATGTGGGATGTCTTTCCTGATGATATGGGTTTGGACAGTAGTATTGAGTTGGCATTAGAAAACATGGATCTTAATGATCTAGTGCTAGAGCCGGTCACTTTTGATGATAGTGATCGTATAGAGGGGTCATCCTCCACAGCAGCAGATGCAGATCGCCAGATGGGCAGAGAGGAGGAGGAGGGGGAGGAGGATGAGGATGAGGATCAGGGCAGTGGCAGTGATGAGTATGTTGATTCAGGCATGGAGGAGGACTACTGACATATGGGATTCTCCCATCTTGATCCACCCCTTTTTGTATTTAATATTAGTCTATTTGGCATTTGCCAGTGCCCAGTGGCATTCCGACATATATGTATACACTTTGATTTTGATGACTTAATGAGAAATATGGTTCCGACATGCATCTATGTGTCTGATGTCTCATTGTGATTTGTGAATGACAAATGTGAAATGTGTTGTGATTCGTGAATCGTGATTTGTGAATGACAATGTGTAATCATAATCATTAAGGTGTTTTTATTCTAATTTCTATTGAATATTTGTAAATGTTCTAGTTTCTAAAGATTTTTGGATCTATATGTCTATATTTTTAAATTTTAATATATTTTAAAAATATATATAGATGTATATAAAACGTGTCCTACGTGTCCTGATTCCGGGGGTCACCGTGTCCGTGTCGGACTCTCGTATTTTTGTGTCCTACGTGTCTCGTGTCCACGTGTTAGGTGACTTAGAATCCAACCATTACTCTCCACTTTGGCATAGTCGTCATTCATCAATATAAATACAGTGAAATTGGGATATTTCTACTCCACATTTTTCTCTTGATGATGATCCCAACATGGTGGTTCCAAACATTGAGAACAACAATATTTGAATGTGGAGTTCCTTGTTCCTATCGGATTCTCTCCTGAATAGAAGATCAACAAATAGTTCAATCATTATGTGGGGCACCTGCAAGTTGTTCTGGTAGGCATATGTAGTATTGATGTGCTCTGAGATAGGTTTATGTGGCATTTATCTGCTCAGGTAGATGAAGATCCCATAAACTAGGTTTAATTGGATCGGTAGTTTCAAATCTGGATGCAGTGCCGATTGATCACTATATCGCAAAAGACAAAATGATAGGGACCAACTAGCTTGACAAACTACCTTTATATGTGGATATATGGGTCCACTGATACACAAAATGTCGAAGAAGCAATGGATTCAGGCACAAGGACAGATTGAGAAGCGGTTCCATATTTAGAGGAATAGCGAGAACCCTTATTTACTAATCCCTAAATCAGATCAAATTCTACTCACTCTTTGTGAATCAAACCAGTCTCATCCCAAATCTTCCAAATTCAAGGAAATTTTGAAATATATTGGCGATTTCCATGCCAAGAGGATCAACTTATACAACTGATAGGTTTGACTTTTTGCAGAGGTAATTTCCAAGAATCAAAGTCGTGGAGATAAGTTGCTAGAAATGCTTAAAATGTATCAGGGTAGATGAAGAAGAGGGCCAACATGGGTTGAGTTTAAAATTAAAAAATTGCAGTCAAGTAGAGGAGACCTAGAAAGACATTCTACATGTGTGAGAATAATGGAGGAATAAATAACTAAAAACGTAAAATCCAAAGATGGTTATATATATGTTCAGTACAACTAGATAAGGATTTGGAAAATCCAAGTGCCACCCATATGAGTGAGCATCTCTTTCATGTTTTTAAAGTTATTGAGAACGATGACAAATGATGATGGAGGTAGTGGTCCTCATTCCCATTTCTAAGATGCTAAAAATGAAAAATCCATTTGCTATTAAATGAAACAAGACGTTGATGCTTACCCTTTCTTAAATTTCCTATGGATCGAGTTGCAGCATGGCCTCGTATCCAGTGGGGAGATAAATATATAAAACCCCTTCTTGCTCATGGTCAATTCTCTATAGCCAGAGGCGCCTTCCCTCTAGATCTTTAGCCAAGACATTTGGCACCTTCAACTCCTTTCTCTTACCGTCTTTCTCCTCGTCCTCATCCACCTTGAATCTTAGGATTCCATCTGGGTAGACGGATATGGGAAGAATTAATGTATTTTCAGCCTCGACCTTGAGGTTTAGGGTTTTGGGAATGAATCTTGTAATGAGATTCCCATCTTGCATATCAACATCAATGGCTTCAGAACAATCTTGTAATGAGATCCCCATCTTGCAGATTGACATCAATGGCTTCTTGTTCCAAGATTTCTTGCCCATCCTAGCTTGCAAAATAATCTGGTCGTAGTTCTAAAATTATTTTATTTTTTAATAGCATGTATTGTTGCTAGAGCTAGTAATAATATCCAAACTCTTGAGTCCGCCATTTCTAGTTTCTTAACTAGCTGACTTGAATCTAATGAAGTTGTTGGTCCTTTTTTTTTAAATTATAATTATAAGGTTGTTTAACAACCTTGTTTTTTAAATAATGATGCAATATATAATTTTTTTAATGGAAAATTATTTCTTATAAACTTATTTACAATAAAAAAGCTAGTGGTGGAAAGGAATAAATAATGCTTATTTTAACCATTTTTTGAAGATTATTAGAGAAAAAATAAAATCAAAATATATAATAGGATCCAACTTTTTGGAATCCTTGATTAATCGAGCACCTTTGGCTAGTAATTGATGACATACATCATCTTTCCAAAGCGTAATAAAAGCTGAAACATAACTACTTTCTTGACCAAAAACATACTTGCACCTAAGCTACCATAGCACAAACAAAGAAGCTATCCAAAAGCAATGCCACAAACCAAAGAGTGAATCTCGTACCAGGGTCGAATAGCCATAAATCCCACTTGGATTGCACGGACAATAAACAAGGAAAATCCCATACTTGCCCAATAAAAGCCTTATGAAAGGGATCCAAAGCTCGAAATGATTCCATACAAAAATAGAAAATTATTAACAGAGATTCTGAATAATAAACTAGACTCCTTAACAGTTCAGGAGATGTTATTGGCCCAAGCAGACATAGGAAAAGTAGTTAATTAGTTATACTAGGAACATAATCGTTGAGGAATTTAACTTTCGTCATAATATTTTGTGTTTCATCATAAGATTTAACTAACTTGAGAAGGGGAAGATGTAGATTTGAGCTCTGATGCTAAAGAAACCTTCGCCCGACTCTTCAAAATCCTCCAAATTCGGTCCCCTATAGTTATCATCTCCATTGCTACTACTAGTGCACATATATAGTGTAACCCAAAAAAAAAAATCCAACGGTCATGACTTAATAAAATCCCTCGACCCATTTTTCACGCCCCCTCCTTTCGATTAACTGGTAATTAGCAGGATGAAATCCATCTCCATCTCCCCAAGTTCTGTCGAAAATTGACACAACTAAAAATGACCAATTGTTATGTGGTCATTTTTAGTTTAGTTCTTATCCCGTGACCAAATTGGTCATTTATCTTGGTCATTTTTAGTTTAGGTCTTATCCTGTGACCATATTGGTCATTTATCTTGGTCATTTTTAGTTAGCTCACTTAAAAGTTCTCAATTTTGGTCATTTATCCCTTGAAAAAACTATAGTGACCGAATTTTTTGGTCATCTGGTCACTTATCTCTCATTTTGTACTAGTGAAAGTCGTAGGAAATAAGGGTTCTTGGTTCGAGTAGGAGAAATGGCGGAAGAAGGAAAGTTTAAGGTCGAGAAATTTAACGGCCAAAACTACCAGTTATGGAAGATACAAATGGAGGACTATCTGTATTAGAAGGATCTATTCCTACCATTGGGAGGAAAAGCAAAAAATTCGGCGACTGTGAAGGACGAAGAATGGGATGTTCTTGATAGAAAGGCACTGGAACAATATGGTTGTTCCTGGCTTCGTCGGTGGCTTTGAATATCTCAAAAGAAAAGACAACGGAGGGTTTGATGAGCATATTGGGTAAACTATATGAAAAACCCTCGACCTCCAACAAGGTATTTCTAATGAAGTGTTTATTTAATATGAAGATTTCAGAAGGTGGATATGTTGCTGATCATTTAAATGAATTTAATACGATTACAACTAAGTTCTATAAATGTGAACTTTGATGATGAGGTTAGGGCTCTTCTAATATTGTGCTCATTGCCAGAAAGCTGGAACGGCTTGGTCATGGCTCTAAGTAACTCTATATATAAGTCAAACAATTTGAAATTTGACGATGTTGTTGGTGTTATAATTATTACCGAGGAAATGCGAAGGAAAAGCACAGGTGAGACATCAGGTAATGCATTGACCATGGAAATCAAGGTAATCCCAGCAAGTCCAAGAAGGGCAAATCCAAGTCCAGGCTGGGAAAGATAGAGTGTTGGAACTGTGGAAAGAAAGGACATCTGAAGAAAGACTACATATCTCTAAAGAAGAAAGGATATGGACAGCAAGAGACTGCTCAAGAAGCAAATGTAGTAGGTGATGTTTTACAAGATGCTTTGATTCTTGCATTAGATAATACTAGTGATTATTGAGTAGTAGATTCAGGGGATTCATGTCATGCTACACTCCATAGGAAATTCTTTCATGATTATGTTCCAAGTGATTTTGGACATGTTTTATTGGGTGATGATGAACCATGTAAAATTGTTGGAATGGGTAAGGTACGGATAAACTTAAAGAATGGAGGTGAATGGTTGCTGAAATATGTAAGGCATATTCCTACTATGAAAAGAAATATGATATCAACAAGGCAATTGGGAGATGGTGGTTGTTTATCTACGTTTGGAGAAACATGGTGGAAGATCACTAAATCAATGGTGATAGAAAAAGGAGACAGGATAGGTACGCTGTATTTATGTCCTCATAATACTAATTGTTCTATCTCTTTAGCTTCCACAAGAATAGATACAGCATTGTGGCATCATAGGCTTGGCCACATGAGTGAGAAGTGGATGCAAATTCTCCATTCAAGGAAGTTGATTCCAAATATGAAGCAGGTAAGTTTGGAATTCTATGAGAACTGTGTTTATGGAAAACAAAAAAGAGTCAGATTTCTCAGGGTTGGGAAACAGAAAAAAGAGTGAAAAGTTAGAGCTTGTGCATATAGATGTATGGGGACCGGCTCAGGTAAAATCTCTTGGTGGCTCTCATTATTATGTTACTTTTATTGATGATGAAACTAGAAAAACTTGGGTTTATTGCATTAGACGTAAATCTGATGTGTTTGCTACTTTTAAGAAATGGAAAGATTTGGTTGAGAATGAGACAGGAAAAAGGTTGAAGTGTCTCAGATCTGATAATGGAGGTGAATACCACAGCAAGGAGTTTGATAGTTACTATTCATACCATGGGATTCATAGAGAGAAGACAGTCCTAGGAACACCACAAGAAAATGGTGTATCAGAAAGGATGAATAGAACAATCATGGAACATGCAAGGCGTATGATATTGCATGCAGGGTTGCCCTTACAGTTTTGGGCAAATGCTATAGATACTGTTGTTTACTTAATAAATAGAGGGCCTTCAAGCACTTTGGATAGTGGTATTCCAAAGGAGGCATGGACAAGTAAAAAGGTAAACTACTCATTTCTGATAACTTTTGGTTGTGAAGCATTTGTTCATATTGATAAAGAAAATAGAACAAAGCTTGAGGATAAATCCAAGAAATGCACTTTTATTGGATATGAGGTTGATGATTTTGGTTATCACTTATGGGATTATGAAATTAACAAAATCATTAGGAGTAGAGATGTGGTATTCAATGAAAATGTCATGTATAAATATCAGTTGCAGGGAAAGAAACGGGAAAAGGAAAACACAGAGTACATAGTACTATTTGATGAAATCAAATAAAATGAAGTTCTAAATGTGTCGGAAAGTCAAGAACAGCAGCAGGTACCTCAAACTCATGCAAGTGTTAGAAGATCTACTGGGTCAAGTAGACCCCTTGAACGATACTCTCCTTCAATGTATTATTTATTGATGAATGATTATGGTGAACCAGAATGTTATGAAGAAGCAATGCAGGTGGAAACTAGAAAAAGTGGGAGCAAGCCATGAATGAGGAGATGGACTCATTGGTAAGATACCAGACTTGGTATTTGGTTCAGTTGCATGCAAGTAAAAGAGCATTGCAGAATAAATGGGTTTACAGGTTGAAGGAAGAAGATGGAGGAAAGAAGTGGTATAAGGCTAGACTTGTTGTGAAGTGGTTTGCACAAAAGAATGGTATAGATTTTGATGAAATATTTTCTCCTATTGTTAAAATGACTTCAATTACAACTATTTTAAGTCTAATGGCAGTAGAAGATTTAGATTGCAGATATAGATTGCATGTCCAGGGTTCCCTACTCATCAACAGTTGGCATCTTGATGTATGCCATGGTGCACACAAGACCAAATATTTCACATGCAGTGGGGGTTGTGAGCATGTATATGAACAATCCAAGTAAAGAACATTGGAAGGCAGTACAGTGGATTCTCAGGTATTTGAGAGGTACTACCATTCATGCATTATGTTTTGGAGGTTCAGACACTTTTCTATAGGGATATGTTGATGTAGATATGGCAGGCGATAAAGATAGCAGGAGGAGCACCACAAGGTATGTATTTACTGTAGGTGGAACATCAGTAAGTTGGATTTCGAAACTGCAAAAGGTTGTTTCACTTTTTGCAACGGAAGCAGAGTATGTTACTGCTACAGAGGCTAGTAAAGTGATGAGTTGGTTACAGAGGTTCATGGAGGAATTGGGTAAGAAGCAGGAGAATGGTAGGTCGTACAGTGACAGCCATAGTGCCATTCATCTTACAAAGAGCTCAACCTTCCATTCTAAGACTAAACATATACAACTCAAGTACCATTTCATACGGTATGTTCTGGAAGATGAATTGTTGAAGATGGAAAAGATACACACTAGCCAGAATCATGTGACATGTTGAAAAAGGTAGTAACTAGAGAGAAACCGATTTCCTACTCAGTTTTAGTTGGCCTTCAAGCATGAAGGTGAAGATGAGAAATTTTCCGGGTCCAAAGTTTAGAGCATAGTCCAACAAGTGCAGCAGCGGTGGAGTTGCTATGATCAGTCTTCAAGTGGAGATTGTTGGTTGTGGAACCTGATATTCCTGATTCAAAGATGTTGTTTCAGCCGTGTTTGTACACCAATTTTATATGATTTGCAGGTGGACTATACACTCATACTAGTGAGGGGGTGTGGGGGGCCATCCCCTCTAGCTGGGGGGTCCATGGGCGAAGCCCCCGAAATAAATTTTTGGGTTGTTTGTTGGCCAACAGTTTTCGGGCCCATGGTATTGGGTAGCCCGTGGTATTTTCCCATGGTAATTCCCCTTTATAAGGAATACATTGTAATACGGCTGGGTAGTGTATCATTGTGAAGATCTCTATGATTGTGTAAGAGAGGCTGAGAGAGAGTGAAGAGGAAGTTGCAACGGATGTGCTACAGGTTGTATCCCTTCATTTGTTGGATGGTATAATAATAAAAGTACTAGAAATTCCTCCGTGTACGTAGCCCAGATTGGGTGAACCACGTATATTGGTGTCTCTCTTGTATTTTTGTATGTGAATTATGTTTGCATCTTGTTTATTATTATTGCTCTACGATCCTATTTTTCTAACAACTTTGCATACAATTTTGTGCTCTAAGAACTTGCAATACCATTCCTAAGTGTTCCTCGTGCTCTTCTTCATTCTTTGAGTAAACAAGAATGTCATCCAAGAACACTAACACAAACTTATCCAAATACTTGCTAAAAACATTATTCATGAGACACATAAATGTGGTTGGTGCATTGGTGAGGCCAAATGGCACCATCGGGAACTCATATTAACCCTATCTTGTTTGGAAAGTTGTCTTGTGAATGTCTTCTTCTTTTATTCTCACTTAATGATAACTGGATCTCAAATCAATATTCGAAAACACTTTGTCTCCCTTCATTTGATCGAACAAATCATCGATTGTGGGCAATGGGTACTTATTCTTGGTTGTCACTTTATTTAGCTACCTATAATTAATGCATAGCCTTAAGGTCCCATCTCTCTTCATGACAAGTAACATCATGCTCCCCAAGAGACACACTTGATCTAATATACTTATTGTCCATTAATTCTTGTAGTTTCATCTTTAACACTTACAAATTATGGCATGCTCATTTTATAAGGAGCTTTGGAGACTGGGGGTGCCTCTAAGACAAGATTGATCGTAAAATCAATGTCCCTTTTGGGTGGTAGTGCTGGCACTTCAAATGGAAACACATCTTTAAACTCTTGCAACAATCAATAATATTCTAGCTTTGGGACTTTGTCCTCTAATGAATCTGATATATGGACGACATATAGCTGGCAACATTTCCTATAAAACTTCATTAACTGCAAGGCTGAATTCTACCTTACTGAAACTTGTTTGGAAATCCCTTTTACCACTCTTAGCCTTATGCACCTTTTCATAACAATCTATCTTGGCTCTATGTTTTTCCAACCAATCCATACCAATAAGAGCATCATAAAATCCTATAGGTAGGACATTAAAATCTACTTTTTTTAGGAGTTATTTCAACTCTATGGGGCACTCCATCACTACTTCACTCACTTTTCTTTTAGTTCATTTGGCTAACTAAACTAGCCAAGACTTATTATGCTTCATTTTTCCAAGAGAACAACTTTTAGCCACATTTGGCGTAACATAACTATGAGTAGAACATGGTTCAATCAAAACAAAAGCAGATTCCTTAGGATTCTTATCTTCCACTTCCATGATATGAACCGTTACACCAAAACCATGAGATGTTAGTGAAGGCCGCCCACTAGGATCTTAACATCCCACCACGCTTTGCGGTCTAGACTCTGGGATGGATGTGCACCCGTACGGTGGTGTCCCCTTTGATCCGTACAAGCCCCAGACGAACACTGCAATGCCGGCGTTTCCACCCGCTCTGTGACTCAAACCTCGGTGGAGGCTCTGATACCAAATGATACGAACCGTTACACCAAAACCCCGAGATGTTAGTGAAGGCCTCCCACTAGGATCTTAACATTCCACTACTGTTGATTGATGGTCTACCTAATGGTCATCCAATGCTGCACAAATTCAAGGAGTCACCCTTGACATATCCTCCACTATAACAACTTCTTCTTATGCAAGCCTCAGGGGTTCTCTCTTCGATGTGGACAATCTTTAAGCATGTGGTTTTCTCCACATCTTCAACAGTGAATTGGTCCTTTTGGTCCTCTTTCTGCTATTACGGTTGGCTTGTTTCCACTTTGTGCTTGTTGACCTTGTTGGAAATTCCCTAGCTGACTTCTAAATGGTGGAGGCTTGAATCCCCTTTTCCTTTTGTCAATCTTCCCTTTGGATTTCCTTTCCATGCTGAATGAACTTTTGATTTTCCTTTGTTTTGCTCAAAGTAATGCATTGTCATTCTGATGGCTTCATCAAGGGTTGGTGTATTAACAAACTCAATCTTGTCTCTATAATTCTGGGGCATATTTCCAAGGAAGCTTTGAATTTTTTCCCATTCATCTTTGATGTAATATACATACCTCAACAATTTCAAAAACTTATGGATGTGTTATTCCATGGACTTCCGTCCCAATTTTAGTTCATTGAACTCCTTCCCCTTGTTATCATAATACCTAGCAGATAAGTATTTTTCCTTGAAATATTTTTTAAATCACTCCCATCCAATCCTTCTTTCTTTGATTCCCTTTACTTGAATGAGGTGCTCCCACCAAATTGAAGCTCGGTTATTGAGATTGTAAATAGCAATTATGACCTTTTCATTTCCCGGGTAATCATGAATTTGAAATATTTCTTCATTCCAAGAATCCATGCTTCTGCTTCCTCACATGTCTTACTTTCTACATCAAATGTGGGTGGCCTTGCTTTTCTAAATTCTCCTTGTGGGATCTTGATAAGATAAGAGCTATTATGAAATGGCCTACTTTTAACAAAGTCTCTAACGCAATATCTGTTGTGGGGATTGTTGGATATTATAGAAGATTTGTTGAGGGATTTTCTAAGTTAGTTTATCCTATAAATTCTTTGTAGAAGAAAGGAGTGAAATTCATTGGGCAGAAAAATGTGAAAGGAGCTTTAAACAACTTAAACATTTACTTAATACTACACCTGCACTAAAAATTGCATATATGTATAAATATTTTGTAGTTTGTACCGCTACGTGTAAAGAAGGATTGGAGGGGTACTTCTACAAGATAATCATGTATTATGCTATGAATCTCAAAAATTGAAAGAACATGAAATGAACTATACAATTCATGATTTATAATTATTTGTAATAGTTCATGCATTAAAAATGTAGTCTCGTTATTTGATAGGATGAAGATTCATACTTATGAAAGACCATATTGGGTTAAAATATTTATTTGATCAACCTCAATCAAATGCTAGACAAATTAGACGGTTAGCTTTCTCAAGTGAATTTGACTTTGAGATTAAGCATATTAAAGGAAAGGAGAATAACGTAGCATATGCTCTTAGTAGAGATATACAAATGATTCATATGACATCCATTAATAACTGTAAATATGATTTCAACTCAAAATCAGCAAGGGCTTAAAGAATGATGAACATTTCCTTCAAATAAGAAATATATTACAACAACAATTACCTGAACCAAAATTTGTAGGTTATAATCTAACTGAATAAAGGTTACTCGTCTATAAAGGTAGAATGTACATTCCTAATTTTGGCAATTTAAGGACTCTTGTTATCCAAGAAATACATAAAAAAAACTTATTCATATCATCTAGGTTATTAAAAAATGAGTATTGCTATTAAAATAGATTATTTATGGTCGGGAATGAACAAGATGTAGCATAATACATTGCAAAATGCTTTGAGTGTCAATGGGTAAAGGTGGAACGCCAACAACCAACTATTTATTACAACCCCTTCCATTACTAGAATGGAAATGAGAGGTGATTTCTATGAATTTTATTACAGGATTACCCAAAACAACAATACATAATGATGTTATTATGGTCCTGGTAAGACAAACTAAGTAAAACTGATCATTTCGTTCTTGTTAAATCCACTTATAAAACAATGAACAATGCATATTTTTTTATGAAATAGATTTTCATACTTCATGGACTACATACTATTGTTATATTTGATAGAGATGCTAAATTTACTTTTAACTTTTTGAAAGGACTATTTTAAAGATAGGGCACCAAATTGAATTTTAGTACCACTTATCACCCTCAAATAGATGGACAAAGTGAAAGAACATGTCATATTTTTTAGGATATGCTTCGTATGTATGTTATGAATAAGCCTACTAGGTTGGAGGAGTATTTATATATTGTTGTGTTTGCTTGGAACAACATGTATTATACATCTTTAAAGATGAGTCCTTTTGAACAAATTTATGGAAGAAAATGTAACACTCCTATAATTTAGTTGGAGCAACCCTATACACATGATTATGCTTGGATAACATGCTTATAAAAATGGAACATGAAGTGAAGAATGCTAAACGAAAATTGAAAACAGCACAAGATAGGAAGAAAATTTATGTAGATTTGAAAAGAATTCACAAAGAGTTTCAAGTTGGGGATCATGTGTGTTTGAAAGTAAAACCAACTTTGAATCTAAGGACGTATGTTCAACTTGCTCCTAGATTTTGTGGACCCTTTGAGATATGAGCTAGAACAAGACGAGTGGCATATCAACTTGCTTTATTAACTAATATCATAGTCCACATTGTTTTTTATGTTTCCTTCTTAAAAAAATATGTCCATGATCCTATCCATGTAATTGATTGGATTGTGATTTAGGTGGAACTAGAGGGAGAGATCCAGCTAGAACCCCTATGCATTATATAGAGGAAATAAATAGTGCTTTGGAATCGAGTCATTTCCCAAGTAAAGGTGCAATGGAAACATTTTGCACATGAGGAAGATACCTGTGAAATGGAACACGATATGAAAGAAGCATATCCATTTCTGTTCCAAACTAAAAATAGTTGTTGAAAGAGAAACATTGAAGATGGTGTGAGAGGAAGGGTATGTAATACCCCGGGGTAATACCCCAATGTAATACCGCTATGAATTGAAGTAATTAGTTAGGTGTTAGCATAATAATTGTAATCTAATCTTAAGGCTTGATTATGAACTACCATGATATATTATCAATTTGATATTAATAATTTTAAATAACAGTTTTTTATTATGTAAATAATAGATAAAAATTCCAAAAGAAATTGATTGGACATGCTTCCACTAAAGAGGGACCATGATATTACGTAAGGGAAATAAATATTTAGGTTTGGGATGTCAAGTAGTTATTTTCCTTAACACCAAAGTAGTAGAAACCTTAGCTCCAAGAAAATAGCCATGACTACCCAAAATACAATAATAGTTATCATTTAGTTTATTAGGTTAAAAGAAAACACGAAGACCACTTTTGGGGGTTAAAAAAGAGGTATTTGGATGGGAGAAGAGTAGTTGGAGATAGAGGGGTACAAAGGAGTTAGAGGGAAACATAGAGGAAACTATTAAAAACTGAGAGTTAAGTATTTCAGCTAGATATTACTTCATTCACATATGTTTAGTAGTAGAATGGCTACTTGCATGTACAAGGGTCTAGTCGGAACTGAAGAAGTAATAAACTCTCTATGGTCATACTAAAGAGCACATGTTGGTGTTGTATGAGGTAGGTATTGGGGGAAAAGGAAATTGTTAGGACTAATACAAGAACCTAAGCATGTTTTAACCAATATAAAATGCTCTCTATGCACACCTTGAAGAGCACCTATTGGTGTTAGGTTATAAATATTATTATGGAAATGCTATTGTAACTGTTAGACTGCCTATAAACCCTAAGTTTATTATCTTAGTAATATCAGGGATAAGCTTAGGGGTGGCTACTCAAGAAGAACAATATGATTGCATGTAGATTGCCTATGGTTGGGTGGTACATGGACCTACCTAGTTCAGTTTCTTGGAGAATTACATATAAGTGGCATTTATTTTACTCTTTCATATGATGTTGTTTAAATATGAAGCTAAGTATGCATTTTAAATTAGTTATGCAATTCAAGGTAATACAATATTGAAAACAAGAAAAATAGTATGGTTGAATACTCTCATAAGTGTTTATTTGTTTTACTATTTTTGTTTTCTATAGAAATGTAAAGAATTTAAAGTAAAAGAAGAACAAAGCAATAAAATATCAATGTTTTATTATTGTCTCTTGTTGGCATTTGCATCTAGTGCTCCTCGTGAGTTTTGTGACATGGGTTGACCCTGTCTCGTGGATTCGAACTTTGGCGATTGCAGCGGAGATTAAAGCCTACGGGTTTTGGCCTAACAACAATCGTGGTCCAACAAATAGTATCATAGCGACATGTCTTGAGTTCGAAACGCACCTGGGTAACACTGGGGGGAGATTGTTGGCATTTGTGTCCAGCGCTCCCCATGAGTTTTGTGACATGCGTTAACCCCCTCTCATGAACCCTAACTTTGGAGATTGTAGAGGAGATTAACACCCGCGGGTTTTGGTCTAACGACAATCGTGCTCCAACACTTCCTTTATTAATAAACATTAATATGTATAGTCCTTTCTATTTTTCTTCCATCATGAAATTACTCTTTTGCATTTAGAAGTTATAGAAATAAAAACAAAACAATATAGGTTATCACCTCAACTATTAAAAATATTTAGAAGAGACATAATACGTATAGACTATTATTTAATTGTTTAAAATATAACACAAATTATTACTCTTAGTATAAATATGAAGGAAAAGAGTCAGTTATTAAGGAGACAATTACTTGGTTCATCCTGTAAACAAACTTAATTCCTATTTTAAATAGAGAGCATTACAATATAAAGCATTTTAAACTTATAGTTTACTATTTTTACAAATACTACTTTACAATCATTTCACAGTAGAAAAATAGTGTGATTGTATATGAAATTAATGAAACCCCAATAATATAGAAGATAACTAGAAAAATAATCTATTCGAAATTATTTCCCAGAATTAGGGTTCTTTAGTACTCAAAGGTAAGAGACTTTATGGTCTATACCACTATTACAATAGGAATTGTAGAAATACATAACCTAAGTATGGGGGTAAAAACCCTCTATTTACTGTCAGGACTAGGAAACTGTCTATTCAAACATGTTTGATACTCGAATCCTGGTCCTAAATCTACCAATTGTAAATAAATTTCTACTTTCTCCATCCAAACCAAGGTTGTGAGTTCGACCCGATGTCACATAGTGAAGTTCAAATGGTGGAAAAAAATCAAGTTATTTCTCCTTCAAGCAAGGCAAGACCTATTCATTAACAAAAACCCCAATTGTTACCTCTATGTTTTGTAAACACATAAAACAAAATTGAGATGAGTAAGGGATAGTTACTTGATAAAAGGGAAAAACACCAGTCAACTATTCGCATACATGTATGAAAATTAGAAAAGAATTTAAAATCATTTTGATGCCAAAAAAAAGTAAGGGTAAAAAGAAAGCAAATAAATTAAATTAAAACTTTACCCTGGCTACGAAGGAACCCTGAAGCTTTGTACAAGCTAAGGTTTAACCAATCTTCAAACTAATAGCTAGTGATAAGGGTTTTGTCTGAACTCGTTTACTTGGTAGAATCAATTATGGAAATATTATGTCGATCTGGGTGCAAAACCCTAGTTAAATTTGAAATCCTAGAATGTAAATTCTTATTCTTGAAATAAATGCAGTTAAAAGAAAATATACGAATTTTGCCAGGTAACCCTTTAAAGACAAGTTCATTCACACATAATCATAATTGAAGTATAGCCATAACAGAGGCTCAACTTATATATCTCAAGTAGGCGAGGGTTAAGCATAACTCTAAGAAACAACGAATCCTAGAGATTGAACCAATTCGATTTAACATTGATCCAAACAATCTTAATCTCAATTTCGAGAGCATTTGTATACAACTAATTGAAAGTAATTCAAGCGTATGAAGAAAAAAGCTTTGTAAAGATAAGAACTTGATAATATAGAGCAAGAAGAGGGAAACTTAGTTCGACGTGCGACCTCCTTTTCAACACGTAACCAGAGCCAAAGGTAACCATGAAATCCATACCACTAAAACAAACCACCGAAGAACAAAATCCACACCGTCACGACAATGTCTAGAGTGGTAATCCGAATCAAAACAAAAACCACACGCAAATGCCAAAACCATTCAACAACACAATACACACGAATTGACAAGCTTGCATCCTTTCATTACACTTGTCCATACCTACAACTACGCGACATTTACTCCAAAAGGATTTTTTTTTCACACAAAAAAAACAACTTATGTTAAGTAAAAGTCGTGTCCAAAATATACAAGGAAGGCGAGTTGCTTGCTCCTTTGTAACAAAAATACTAAAAAGATAGCTTGACCAAAATATCCGTACAAAAATATCTGCCACATTTGTTCATATGATCCCACATACCACAACATAAATCATATATAAAGGTATCTGACTTATCAATCAAACAAAGTTAATGATGTCCGAATTGAACAGACTGCCACCTTTGTATTCTTCAATGAGCATGGATCCATCCATTTCTCTCAGTGATCTTTTGGAGAGTAGATCCACCTCCTTGTAGTGCTCTCTGTAAATGTGCGTGAAGGAAATGGATGAGAAAGAAGAAATGAATGCACAGGTCCTCTTAGGCCAACCATTCAGCTCCACATAATGGAGGCTCCCAACTCCTCTCGCCCAATTAATCACACACCTTGAGTCCCCAAATATAGTAAGTGAAAGCAAGCCCATGAACTTGGCAAACGATAGCAAACCCCACAAAGAAATTAATTCAGCTCTGGTGTTTGAGCCTCTCCCTATTCCCAAATAAAGGTGATACACATGATCCTGGGAGAGTTTCAGAATCATTCCAGCCCCATAGAGTCCAGCCTGGGTTGCATCATCAAAGTAACCCAAAGGAAACCTGGAACCCAATTCCGAGAAAGAATTAATCCTTCGTATCTTTTTGCAGGTAGTCGAGCTGATAGCAGAGTAATAGCCAACAATATTTGCATCAATATGTGAGACAGAGGCTTTCATATCCTGGAAAATGAGGCGATTACGGGCTTTCCGTACTTCCCACACAGTATAACATAGAAGTGCCTAATCGAATGAGTGACTGTCGATCCAAAGCTTGAAGTTCCCTACAAAAGTGTCGTTGTTCCAAGTGTAATGAAAGTTTAGGGAATTTTCGAAACCTTTCCAAAGCTTCTGAAAGAATAAACAATTTCCAAATAGGTGATCGACTTCCTCCGCAGCCGCAAAACACATAATGCAACAACCTGGTCCACTAAAACCACGTTTAATAAGATTTTGCTAGGTCAAAATTTTGTTATTGACCACTAACCACATAAAACATCGAATTTTTAATGGGCAATTGATAGACCAGATCTTATTAATCCACCGTTTGGAGCTTCTCCACCATCCACTTCCTTCACACAGGAATATGCAAGTCTAGCAGAGACCCTACCTTTTTCCTTGTTGTAACACCAAATCAAGCTATCTTACTCCATTGTTAAGGTGATTCCTACCTGGACAAGCAGTTGTACATACTTCTCCCATTCGACATGTAAAATTGGCTCCAATGTCATATCAGCAGCAGAGAACCAATGAGTGAAACCACTCTCAAGCTGGATGGATGTTTGTTTCTGAACGTAGATATTGCGCCTATGAAGTGCCAAAATGAGCCCGGTTGATAGTCTAAAATCAGTGCCAAGACCAGCAATAGGGTCAATTCCCACAAAGACCTAGGTACCTTTCCCAACATCCCATCCAATATCATGATTAATGATCGGGTAAACTTTCAGTAAGCTCCTCCACAGGTAAGAGCCATGAGGTTCCTTCTTACCATTGTGTAACTAGAGAGCTAGAGGTAGCCTACCAAGATACTTAGCTCTCACAACCTTACCCCATAATCCACCATTGAACAGACTACACCAAAGAGATTTAGCACACAAAGAAATATTAAAAGCCCTTAAATCTTTGATGCCCCAACCATTCAATAACTTAGGACGCGAAATTGAGTCCCATGAAACATGGTGGAACTTGAATGAACCTCCAACACCAGCCCAAAGAAAATGGGAGAAAAGCCTTCGCAACACAGTAATGACCGACTGAGGAACTAAAAAAAGTGAAAACCAAAACACTGGAATGCCTTGTAGAACTGAACATAGCAAGGTGAAACGCCCACGTAAGGATAATAATTTGAAACACCAGGTATTCATCCTCCATTGTACCTGCTTTATGAGCCACCGCTAATCAACAAGCGAATAACTACAAGGTTTCAAGAAATATCCTAGGTATCTGAAACCGGAACCAATCTCCTTCATCTAATAAGGTAGCAGTTGGCTGATTTGAGCCTTTAAAGCAAAATTCTGGCACTGATATAGAAATGAGGATTTAACTGGACTAATCTCCAAACCAGCTGCGTTGCAAAAACAATTGATGATGTTTTTGAAGTGTAACCATTCTACATAATTGTCTTTACCAAATAAGAGAACATCATCCACAAATAAAAGGTGTGTAATAGTTAAGGCACTAGCCACCTTAATACCTGTAATGTGTCCCCTTCGCCGAGCATCATTAATTAATAGGCTTAAACCTTAGATGGCCAAAATGAAAAGATATGGAGATAACGGGCAGCCCTTTCGAAGTCCCCTATTTCCACTGAATTGACAAGATGGCGATCCATTAACAAGAACAACATAGCTTACAGAGGTAACACAGGACATAATCCATCCAACAATTTCCACATTCAGCCCCGATTGTAATAGGATAAACCAAAGATAAGTCCAATCTAACCTATCATAAGCCTTCACAAGATCCATCTTCAATATGAAAGCATCAACCTTTTTTTGTTTAATGGAGTGTAAACCCTCCTGCACAATACTCACCGCGTCCAAGATTTGCCGGTTATGGAGAAACCCGAACTGTTCTGAAGAGATAGAACACTCCAAAAAAGGCTTTAACCGGTCTGAGATGATCTTAGAAATGACTTTATATAATAAATTACACAATTAAATAGGTCTAAAATCCCCAAAACCGGTCGGTTTATCATTCTTAGGAATGAGAGTGATATAGGTAGAGTTCAAAGTACCTGGAATCTGAGCCTTCTGTTGAGAGTCTTCAATAGCCAAAGTAATATCATTCCCGAGCAGTGGAAAGAAGTGTAGAAAAAATTCTACCGTCCACCCATCACGCCCCGGACTTTTGTCCTTAGAGAAAAGTTGAAGTGTTTTCAGGACCTCAGCTTCAGAGATAGGCCGCTCAATAGTCTGATAAACATTATCATCAAATATATGAGGGAAGAGCTTAATAATCTGTAACTGTTCTTCCAAATTATTATTGTTGTTCTTCTTATAAATCTCCTTGAAGTGCTTAACAACTGCCTCTTTCAAAAGTGAATTATCACTAATCACCTGACCCTGCTCCCCATCAATCTCCCAGATGGAGTTAGTTAGCCTTCGTTGATTTGCATACCAGTGAAATTTTTTTGTGTTATTATCTCTGGCCTTTAACCATATCGCCCGACTTTTCTGTCTCCAAGTTTCCTCCAATTTCCCCAAAAGTTTCCCTTTTCATCCTCCAAGGAAGACAATTTCTCTAACCTGATAGGATCGAACAACTGAGCATCAACATATTGTGCAAGAAATTGAATTTCACAATCTATGTCCGATGGACGCTTGTTATTTTCCTTTTTCTTACTCTTCTCCCAAATAATGACTTCCTTTCAGAGACTCGAAAGCCTCTTAGTCAAACAAAGAAGCGGTGAACCATGAAAAGAAGTGGCACTAGATGTCCAACCCTCCCTGATAAGATCACAAAATGAGGAATCCTCGAGCCATATCAGATTGAATTTAAATGGATACCAATGAAAACTGTTATCAAAATCAATCTGTAGAGATACAACCTTATGGTCCGAAAATCCCACAGCACAAGCCCACGAGCGGTATCTACCCAATAAACTACAGAGATTCTCAGACATAAAAAAAGGTCAAGCCCTTTAGCTATGCCGTCCTTCCCGCACCTACCGTTAGACTGTTGGCTCGTGATATGTTCTTTAAGTTTACTTGATAGACCCAAGTTATGCACGGTTCAAGGAACCAACAAACCCCTTTTCACCGGCCCTTTCGAAAACAGTCTGTGAGCAGACTGAGGTATCACTCGAGGCGAAGTTACGGGGAGGTTGCGGAATCAGGTTTCCACAACCGGGTGATGCGCGCTTCAACGGAATGGTGGACTGTGCGAAGTTCACCTACTTCGCGGCCAATACTTATGCAATAGAGCATCCAAGGACTGCGCGATGCAGATCGACTACTTAGCAACAGGACAACGCAACTGAGGACTGCGCTTCCTCTTCGGCAATCACACGACTTCAATATACTTTACTTAGTGTAAGTTTATACGTTCAACAAGCATCTTACACTGTAAACCTTGTAAATTTATACAACATGATGAACCACAATGTAACTGCGCACTTCCGGTGTTGTGCTCAAGGAATCTCACTGTACAGACTTCGCTGGCTTAAGTGTTTACCTAATGAACTTATGCATTCATCTGACTTAGAAATACTTGCATCCAACATTCACTCATATGCATTCAACACTTAGCATATTATTCTTATCATTCATTCTTCTGGGGAATATACATGAAAGCCAAAAGGCATTTACTCATAAACCAGAATTTAACCATTCACCAAAAGTAAATACTCAGATGCAAACACATATTCAATCGCATAACACAATGATTTAACATGGTTCACCCTCAGGATGGGTGCTATGTCCACAATAACTGTTGTTATATTATCAATGGGAAGGGTACAATAGTTCCAGTCTGCGCACTCAGCTGCAGACTCTCTTCTCTCTTCAGTAGGTCTTTGCGCACACAGCTGCAGAGCCTTTTTACAATAGTCTCTCAACGGAGATCGATATTCAAGAACAACAATATGAAGATTACTTAACCCTTTTCCTTACAAAAGTTGCCCTTATATAGATCGTTCCCTTAGGTCATGTCTTTACATTCATGATGGGATCAAAAACCCTAAGGTTCCTCAAAACTGGTGCGGTTACCCCGCTAACCAGGACTATTAGGCTCTAATAGCAACTCGTTGGCGTGGCCATCCTTCTGCGCGTGGTCACGTCACTTTTAGACCCTCTGTTGAGCGCATGTCGACAGGTCGCTATCATCCCGCCATTCCCTCTATAACGACTTCATGCGGTCGGTTCACGTAGTGTTGCCTTTGCTTGTGCGACCGGTCATTTTCCTCCCTCGCCACTCCTTACCCACCTGTTGGGAACCATGGAGTATCTTAACCAAAATAAACCGTAGATTGGTCTCACCGGAATTTATACCGTTTTCCTTCCAAAACTCTACCTTGCTGGATCTTCACGACGCTTGCACTTCGCAGCGCTGTATCTCCGCAGCGCAGTAACTTCGCGGCGCTGTCTCTCTTACTCTGTCGATGTTGCGCTGCGCTGTATCCGCACAGCTTCAAAATTGTCTTGCACAAAAATGCCTTAACTTGGGCTAGGCCCAACATAGACCAAGTAGGAACAAGCACATTAGGAACAATGTCCAACATATTTGCATCATCAAATAAATCCAAGAAATACTTTGCAAGCGGATCCAAACACCTTCCAGCCCCCCACGTTTCTGCTGCCGAAATGGTAAAGTTGAAATCGCCAGCAATAATAGAATGTAAAGTAAACAATACGTATAGCGTTACCATAAGTATTTGAAATCGCCACAAGGATTCTAGAATGTGTTACCGTAAGTAAACAATATGTATAGTAAATCTCTGACGTAAGGCTTTGCCATACCATAAGTTGCACAAATGTCATGTTTGGTCTTAAGTTAAAACGTATAGCAATACTATAGTTCACATATGTATTAAAGGTTTAGTCCTAAATGGAAAATCACGATACTAGGGTTTAATTTATTTCAGCATATATATACCAAGGTAAACCTAGTGTATTACAATAGTTGGCTAATGTAGCCTAAAAACTATTCCAATGTTCCAACAAAGTCAAAATCAATATTTTAATAAGAGATAACAATAACATTTAAAGGAAAGAATGCCCACAAACATTTTTATAGCAATAACATTTTAAATATATGTTTTCAGATTCATGCATTGAGTTGTTTGAGATGTGGTTTCAAGGATTACTATAGTAACCATTTCAAATGTCGACGTTTCGAACCCAAATCGAGGTTCATCTTCAGGTCAATGAGCCGAGTTGAGGAGAAACTGATCTAGCTAGATTAATATAGAAGCACCCTTAACAAATTAACCAGGAACTAAAAGGTGTCCACATAAAACTTGAAAACCCTAAAAGACAATTTTAAAAGAAGCTTGAAAATTATAAGATATTAATAAATATATTAATTAATTCTATTGGAACATATAGCTATATTAATAAATTAACTAGCTAAACTAGTCTCAAATACTACCCATATTAATATTAATTATATTAATACATTAATTGGGTATATTTATTACCAAAAAACTAGAGTTAATTAATTAATGAATTAATAAATTAAATAGCTAAAATGATAAATATAACTAAATAACTAGTAAGCTATATTTATTATTTCGCTAAAGCAAACTAACCCTAAAACAAAACCTAAAAATAACACACATACATACATATATATATATTAGCGTTAGATTAGCTTTTTAGGGTTTGTAGATATATATATATATATATATATCTACAAACCCTAAAAAGCTAAACTAACCCATATATATACCCTAATATATATATATATATATATATATATATATAAGGGTTAGATTAGCTTTTTAGGGTTTGTAGATATATATATATATATATATATACAAACCCTAAAAAGCTAATCTAACGCTAAAAATATTAGAAAAAGGAGAAAAGAAAAGAAAAAGGAGCATTAGAAAGACCTAGGAAACTACTTATCTATTTTAATGTCTTACCATCATTCTTCATTCTAAAAACAAGGGGATTAGTTAGAGATGGCATAGTCCTTCTTGATTGGGAGAAACCATGTATTGTTGATTTCAAGCCCTCCATCTTTTTAGTCCATGCCGTAGGCATAGACTATATGTTCCGCCTTTTAGTATTAATTTGCTTTGTACAAAAATATTTCTAAAACTTTCCTATAGTTTATCCAATGTTGAAATAATTTACATATTTATTTGTATTTATTTACTAAAATATTTTAATAGGTGTGTAAGTCTGATTGGTGGAAAGTGCTTGACAAGACAATTTTCATCATTGGCAAGGATTAAGTAAAAATGAAAATAAAATGAAAATAGAACGACTTTGAACTTGCAAATGTTAACATCTAAATATTTTGTTTATAGTGGATAGCTGACAATTGTACAACATGCACATCATGTAGTATTTTTTGTCAAATTTGTCATCCAAATTGTGTCGTGGAAGCTGAGCCTATTCCATTTCTCAAACCAAGCCAAATCGCACCAGGTCTGCTCTCCAAAAATATGTCCCAAGCAGTTAACTGTTTCAACAAAATGAAATTGCAACACTAATTACAGGTGTGAATTGCTTTCTGTGTTGTGCTTCATGGGGCTGTAGGAACTTAGATGTAGGAGCTTAGAGGCGGGTTAATTAAATGAACTTAAGGGTAATTTTTCTGTGTTCATCTCTGCACTTAATTTTCATGTGTTGATGAAGCATCTAAAGACCCGTGCTCTCATCCATATATAAATGTTTGTGCAGGGTGTATATTTCATTATTGTTGTGTATTTTGTCTGGTTTTGCAATTCTGATTAATGATTCACAATCCGGCATGGAAGTTTGAGCGATTCCTAACAATGCTGAGTAACGATTCACAATCCGGCATGGAGATTGGGAGATTCCTGAGGAGGGTAGGTAAAGAAACCGTTCCCAGACAATGTTCCTCATTTTAAAGCTTCGGTTCAGTTAATGGCGATGCTTTTATTACAAATCAGCGTTGGAGTTTCTAAAATCGAAGGACTGCAAATTTGTTTGAAAGATTACTTTTTAATGACAACATGTAGTGGATTTTTGAAGTTTATGTTCTTATTTTATCCATGGAACTATAATCTGATCAAATATAAATGTGTAGCTTCTGGACACTGCAGAGGATTTGTTATGATTGAAGCTCAGTTGAGACGAAGCACATAAATCTATAAGTAATCTTTCTTACTGATACATTATTTTGACAAAGTAGTGTATCAGTTATTATTTCCTTCATTTGGCAGCATTCTTTTATATAAGGAATTGAGTTATCATTCCCTTCATTTCGCAACATTCTTCCTAAGAAACTTAACAGTTCTTCCCATAATTTCCTCCCACCAAAGAATCGAGTTATTCTTTCCTTCATTTTGATTCATTCTTCTATATCAAGGAATCAAGTTATTCTTTCGCAGCATTCTTCCGTATCAAAGTGAAACACGTTCAACTTGAAAGGCAAGGAAGGTAGAAAGGTTGTAGAATTTCCAATCTTCAAAGTAACGCTAGAGACAGATGTACACCTACCACTGTATACCGGTGTACCCTACCCACTGCTGCACGCCCACGCCCAAAGGAACAAGAAAGCCCCCCTAGCAAGCATTGTGTTCAATAAGTATTGAGAAGCAGTTCATTTATTGCTGCTGGGATATCAACTAACTATGCATATCCATGTAGTCACAACATTGTTGCTAGGTGCATATTAAACACCAATTATGTCAAACCTGGCTAGAACTCTGTCTTTAGATCTGCTTCTCTTATTGGTTCAACCTGTTGGTAAATTTCAATCAAGGAAGTAAATGGACCTGGTCTAATGTGGCTAAATTGAAACCAACCTTCCAGGACTGTATATAAGCAATCACGCCTCTAATTAACTTGAGTGGGTCTAGTGGGTAAAAAGAAAACTATTTCAAATGTAAAGAAATAGTCTATACATTTTATATAGACTTCAGCAAATTACATCACTACAGGAAAGTCATTACATTTGCAACCTAATGAAAAAAATTAATATTGCCATTAAGAAAAGTCAAACCAGACAGAGTCATAGATACCAGAATCATATTGCTATAAAGAAAAGTCAAACCAGACATAAACATGGATACCAGAATCTAGCTGCATCCAGCAACGTTTGAAGGGACAACCATTTCAGGACCAAGCAAAGATTCCAGCATACTACCCATGTGTGAAATCCCATTGTGCTCGAGGATTTTTTTGCAGTGAAGGGTTCTGAGCTTGTCACATGTATAGTATAACTATTAAGGATTATGAGCTTGTCAAATTATAGTATAATTATTATTTTAAGTATGTGTTTGAAATGTATTAATTTATAAAATATTTAATTTAAAATTAGTATAGATCCACCACTTAATGCCTATTTGAAAATATATAATTCCACCATTTCCTAATTTAAAACACTAATATTGAAATTGAGCAAAAGCATCATAGAAATCAGAACTGCCAATTAGAGCCACTTGAAAATATATAATTCCACCACTTCCTAATTTAAAACACTAATATTGAAATTGAACAAAAGCATCATAGAAATCAGAACTGCTAATTAAAAATATAGTTAAAACAATACAAAAATCAAAACTGTTGCAGCATAAACATAAAAAATCTTATCGTAATGTTCAGTGCAGCATAAACATAAAAATGGCCATTCAACTTTTTTATATTTTGCATTCTAATTTATATATATCATATTTATATATATCATACCAGCTCTAATATCACTACATTTTTTAGAACCCTTTATCTAAACATAGAAGTCAAATGATTTTAGTTTTGAAATTGATGCCCCAGAAGTTTAGGAGGTGGAACTTAATTTGCTTTGTAGCTTCTTCATCAATGTATAGTGAAGTGCAATGAGATCTGTGCACTTAGATATATGTAAATTTCAGAAACTGTAGAAGGTGTGTGTTAAGGAAGCATATAAATTAGACTAGCTTAACAACGAAATGCACTTTGTTGTTCCTTTGACTAGGTCTACTTGTAATTGTGGGAAACACATGGCTGCACTTAATTCCTCTTTTAAAGGTTTCTAGGTGGTGTGCTAATTAAAGTCATATTTTCAATAGATAATAATACTTGTACTGTATAGTGAGAGATAGGTAACAATTAGCCTTGGGGAGCAATATTGCAAGCTGTGGTATATTGCCTAACTTTTCCTTATTAAATAGCGTTGTGTAAATATATGTGTTTAGCCTTTTAATCTAACTCTTGTATTTTCACTGTGTGGTGTATATGTTTCTTTTTAACCAGTGCTCAGTGTTATTTATTGCATCTCTATTGTTATATGAGTTGCATCTCTATTGTAGTATGAGTTGCCAATCAACATGTCGAGTTTCCAACCCTGCCTTAATTGGAGAGTGCGTGTGCATGTGCATGTGGAAATGGAGTTTGATCTATTTCCAAGAAGTTCAACTAAACCTAAAATGCTTTTACCTTTAATCTTTCACCAAAAGACCAAACTGGGTATTGGATGTACCGACATTATTGGTATGTTATTTGTGTGACAACAATCTATTACACCATCTATTACTTCAAACCTGATATTAAATGTTAAGAAATTTGATCAATTGATGCATCATCGATTAGAATTATTCCAGGTTTTGGGTTATATTCAAACAATGTATTTACAACAGCATGCTTTAAATTTTGTTTTACGAAAAAAAGAAGAAAAAAAAGTGTCATGAACAAAAACTTCTCAACAATTTGTTTTACTAACTTTGTTCAATTGTTTTATTATCAATTATAATTATTCCAAGGTTTAGGTTATATTCAATTCAAAATAAATAAATAAATGTTAGAAACAAAAATTTATGGACAATTCATTTTATGAATTTCTGGACTTGTGAAGAAAATTAGTTTGATGGACAAAAATGATTGGATGGGTTTGAGATAATTATCATATATTTTAATTAAAAAATCAATTCAAACGTCTATACAAATGGCATAGTATCTAAGTTGAAGCAATTTGTTTGACGGCTCCCACCGAAATCGCTGGTGAAATTTGGACCGGTAAGGATCTTTTGCTTGCAGATTTCCGTTTAAAGTTTGTTTAAGTCTCCGGATCATATTGCGAAATGGTTTTCTGCCTTAAATTTGCTTTGGTTTGGCTGTCTATAAGCAGGCATTGCAATATTTTTTTTCGTATTTTGACCATTTCTCGTTTTTAAGCTTAAAATTTGTTGTTAAATGTCAAACTCAAACTTAGTTTCGTATGTCGGCTATTTTTTGTTTTGGTTGAAATTTCCAGCTAAATCTCAGGCTTAGATTAGTGATTTACCTTGTTTTGGTTATTCTTTAGCTTGAGTTCTTTAGATTTAGGACGGATTCACTCTGAGTTCAGCCATTAGAAAAACATTAAAGGGGCCTGTCGGATGCTGTGGCATCCGACAAAGTCGAAGATCAGTAAGAAGTGCCCATGGATTTATGGAACTTAAGGCTTACCTTCAAGCTTTGAAGCAATCTTAAGGCTTACCTTGAACAATTTCTCATCTCTGCAATTGGCTCCTCCTTCACAATCCAAACTAGATAATTGATGTGCTTCAGCATTAAAAGCCAAAATGCCTTTAGCAGATTTTATAGGCAAAGAAACAATAAAATCCATTTTCTCCTTTCGAAATTCAGCAGCACTGTATAAGCTCTTTCTACCATCAAAAGCAGGGAGAGCATTGGATAGGAGAACAGAGTTTTCTTCAACTAATTTGCGCTTAAGACGCCTAGCCACCTCCTTGGATGGCTGTGGAGAAATCTCCACATCATAGTGGAAGATCTGCTGTGAAGGCTCGAATTGAACAAGGAAATGGTTGGCAAGAAGCTGGATCAGAGACCCTTCTTTTCCTCCAGAACCAAGCCTCCTTACAGCCACGAGAGGCACAAGATTTGTGGTAAAATCCTTGTCTACTTCTTCACTTGGTAAAAATTTTGGGAGGGCAGGAATAACCATACTAAAATCACTTAAGGAAGAAGTATCGGGTCCTGGGACCAACTCCATGTTCTCCATTAGGGAAACCAGACACTCTGGAGCTAAAAAGACATCAAGACCCAAAAGCTCATTGGAGCAGATGCAAACAAAAACATATCAAAACTCAACGGTCAAACTAAAACACATCGAAACCAAATAAACATTTAACATTTAATACAACATATAGAAACTAAAAATTCTCACAAATATATGGGCAAAATAACCAAATGAACATATCAGCTAACGTAAACAAATTGAAACCGAATAGGTGTTGCTGCAAGATGCAAACCAAAAATTCTCACAATTACAGGGGAAAGAATAACCAAATAGGAATTCTCAACAAACTAAAACATAGAGAAACCATATAGCCATTGCTACAGATGCAACTAAGACTTGTTAGAACTATATGGGAAAAATAACGAAATGGGCATATCAAGGGCCGAGGCTTACTTTGATGGTGTTTCTGAAAATGATTAGGAGAAGTGGTGTTGGAGGAGCTATCTATATTAATGATTCATATTAAATTTTTTCTCTTTATTTTTAGTAAATAAATTTTAATACCTTAAAATAATCATATATATATATATATTAGTTGGATTTTACAAATGGTCCGTCATTAAGAACTTTCCAAACATCAAGAACCCCCTAGAAACACTAGTATCCAATTTCTTGAAGCATCTATGCCTTGTCTCTTTCTCTTGTATTCAATTTTTATTGTTTAATGGTGTATGGCTCCTGTAATTCTCCTGTAATTCAGTAAATGGTTGTGACAAACTGAATTTGTTGCAGAAGATAAAATGAAGTTGTAATATCAAAGCATTTCTTATTATTTTCATTTGTGGTTCGATTCATGGATAGTTCATGCTAAATAAGAGCCTCTTGCAAAATATTGGAATCATGTTTTCAAATAATTTGTATTTGGTGTTCGATTCCACTCAAATACGCCATGAATCCACTCAAACACACCATGAATCTGGAGAGCTTGTGCTAAGACTACAATAGTTCAACAAATTAAAAAATTGCACTCATGTCTCAAATTATTTTGAGTTTTTGTAGCTGAGTGTAGCTTAGTCTTTATAATTAAATTATAAATTGAATTTGTGAATCATTTTATTAAATTTTTATTTTGTCTTATTGTTTTTTTTTTTGACAGAAACGAATAGGTTTTATATTAAAAAATAGTGGCAGAGCCACCAACAAGATTACATCTCCAAAAATGTAGTAAGCCCAGCAGTCTTCCAATCATTAAGTACATATGCTTGTGACTAGCAAAACCAGGACTTTAAAATTTTTAACAGAGGAAAATAAACAGAGAAAAGTTAGAAACTAGATTGGAATTAACGTTGTTTTGCCCCTGAAGATGATTTGGCAACTGTTTGATTCTTGCCAAGGCCTGGTTTTTCACCAACCCGTAGATTCGCCAAAGTAATTTCCATGTTCTGCAACCCGAGGTCCATACTTTCGATAGCTTCTGTGACCTTCACTTCCAGTGCCTCCAATGCTGCCGCAAATTCCGCTCGAGTGCTGCCAATCTCCTCATCCATTCTTTCAAGCCGTCGCCCACCTTGCTCGTCCATTTGATGCATAAAATCCCCTTGTTATCTAACCCGACGACGCAGGACCCTGATTTCAGCTTCCAATTCCAACAGAGGATCTGGGGAGGAGGCTGCCGAATCACCAGAATCCGCCATATCACCAAGCATACACAGATTATTTCCCAGAGGATACAGGAAGAACGAAACGTAGAGCTCCAGAAATCTTCGCCACCCGGGAAAGACCACCTTCAACGAGAGAGAAGCTTTTCTATTTGAAGCGAGACGGGGAAGAATATGTTTAATAGTACTGAAATCCTTCCCATGATATAAATGGAGCATAATTTCCCATAAATTGGAGCATGCCGAAGGACCTTTCATCCACCTTCGAGGAGCTCCATTACCCGAACCCGTACAGTTCAATAAATAACGACTCTCAATGTCGAAAGAGGAAACCGCATGAGAATCATGAGCCTGAATGTCATCATAACAAAACGCGGTTCTTGCGAGCCCAATGGCTTTGGCGACTAATGAATTCATACCTGTTTGATCAGAGGAAAGTAACTCCACACGCCTGAAGGAGATGAGATATGAGCCCTTCAGATTTTGCAAGATCTTTCTCCGTAACTTCTCCTGTTCCATAGTACAGAATATGGTACGCTCCGTCATCAGCAAAGGCGAAGATGACATCATCCTGGAGGTGGCTAAGCATGCGATCTGGTGGGTACTAAATTGCGAGATGGAGTAAGTATAAGTGTTCACGAGAGGGGTATCCATGCCGCAAACGGAGAAGGTCACCATCCGGCAGCATGAACGCGAGACACTTGGCCTAAGGCCCAAGCTCCAGATTACCAATCCATCCATCCTCGTTTCCGGTCCCGCGACTTTACGGAATAGGAACCAAGCTGTATTCATTATTAAGTTTAAGGACCCCTTTCCCTAGGGGTATAGCTTCATTAGCAGCCTTGTCCGCTTGTCCATTATTCGTTCGTAAGACATGGTAGAATTCAATGTATCGAAAGAGAGGGATGAGTAAGGCGATTCTTCGGAGAGCTTGACGTAGGCGGATAGAAGAGGGCAATTTCAAAGAATTTATGCTATGAATAATCATCCTGGAATCCCCCACAACCGTTAGGGCTTGAATACCTTGTAGGAGAGCTTGATTTAGTCCTTGCCAGAGGGCCAGAGCTTCAGCCATATTGTTGGATTCGATTCCCAAGTTCCAGGAGTAAGTGAAAATTCGTTCTCCATCGGGGCTAAAGAGCACCCCTCCCCCTCCTGCCTCCCCTTTTATTTTGTCTTATTGTTATTCAACATTAATTTTTGTTTATGTTATAAGGCAGGGACTAAGCTGCACGCAGCTCTTGTTTAATATTATTGGGATGCTTGGCTATTTCTAAAGCCCTTCTGACTTGCACTTGTAGTAATGGTTTTATTTTTCCAGGATCTGAATATTCTCTAGACAAATGTGATGTTTAGAGTTGAGATAATGCTCAGCTAAGGCCAAGGTGCGGGTTCATTCATTCCTAACATCTACTCCATGTTCTTTTATCCTTGTCCAAAAGGATCTCCCTTTTCCCCCAATGTAGCATTTACCATAAGAACAAGAAACCTTATACATACCTTGGCATTGTTGTTGATCAATTGGATCTTTCATTGACCTGATTTTCTCTCTAATGGCTTCAGTTGGCCTGAATGAGGTAGAGATTTCTTTCTTCTTTAATACTTTGGCAATCTTGTCTGTGACCCCTTGAATGTATGGGAGGAAAGCTTTCATGGTGGTTGGATGGTTACGAGGAAGGGTTTGTTGCTCACCTCTAACTAAAGCCTTATGGATGTATTTCTTCTTATAACCGATGTTCTGGAAAATTTGGGTCAAGTGGTATTTCTCTTGATTAACATGCTCATCGTCATAAATTATAATAGCCCTTGTTGCTAAAGTGTTGAGGATACCCATCTTTTGAGAGGGATAGCGATGAGAGTTGGCATGAAGGTAGCTTTTTATATGAGTATTCTTCCTATAGACTTGATGCCCTAAAGTTATGTCCTAATTTTTGTATATCATTACATCCAGAAAGGGAATTCTACCTTTATCTTTGATCTCCATTATGAACTTACTATCCCTGGACTGGTTGTTAAGGTGCTCGAAGAATTTACTAAGCTCATTAATACCGTAGGGCCATCTAACATTAGTATCGTCCACAAACCTCTTCCATCTGGTTCGTTTAAGATGATATGACTCAATAGCTATCTTTTCAAAATGTTCCATGAAAAGATTGGCAACTATAGGAGGGGGGGGGTTTAATGAAAGAGTTTGTGTTTCCAACCAAAGGTTTCAAGAGCTTTGCTACATGTTTGGCCAGCTCATTAGTAGGAGATCCAATAGTGTTAACAATTGGTCTTAAGGGAACACCCTCCTTATGGATCTCAGGAAGCCCATACATTATTGGGGTGATCTCACTTCCTGGAGTTAATTACTTTTTTGTTTCCACAAACCTCTTCCATCTGGTTGGTTTAAGATTTTAACGAAAGAGTTTGTGTTACCAACCAAAGGTTTCAAGAGCTTTCCTACATGTTTGGCCAACTCATAATCAAGAGATCCAATATTATTAACAATTGGTCTTAAGGGAACACCCTCCTTATGTATCTCAGGAAGCCCATAAATTATTGGGTTGATCTCACTTCCTGGAGTTAATTTTTGTTTTGTTTCCACAAACCTCTTCCATCTGCTTGGTTTAAGATTTTAATGAAAGAGTTTGTGTTGCTAACCAAAGGTTTCAAGAGCTTTGGTACATGTTTGGCTAGCTCATAAGTAGGAGATCCAATAGTGTTAACAATTGGTCGTAAGGGAACACCCTCCTTATGGATCTTGAGAAGCCCATAAATTCTTGGGATGATCCCACTTCCCAGAGTTAATTTCTTTTTTGTTTCCACAAACCTCTTCCATCTGGTTGGTTTAAGATTTTAAGGAAAGAGTTTGTGTCACCAACCAAAGGTTTTAAGAGCTTTGTTACATGTTTGGCCAACTCATAAGTAGGAGATCTAATAGTATTAACAATTGGTATGAAGGGAACACCCTCCTTATGGATCTTGGGAAGCCCATAAATTCTTGGGGTGATCTCACTTCCTAGAGTTAATCATGTTTGGCTAGCTCATAAGTAGGAGATCCAATAGTATTACCAATTGGTCTTAAGGGATACACCCTCCTTATGGATCTTGGGAAGCCCATCAATTCTTGGGGTGATCTCATTTGAAATGGCTACTGCAGTAATCCCTTAAACCACATCTCAAACATTTTAAATGTTGGAAACAAACATATAATTCAACTAAGACATCGCTATTAAACTTATAAGGTCTAAAAATACATAATTACCATACAAAGTATGCAAGTACACCATAGTTTCCAATCAGATGTCAAAGAAAACATTTTTTTGTACTAGGGGAATTGACAACTTGGATGTGGTTGGTACTCGAGTAACATGGGGTCTAGGTGTCCAATCCCATCCGCTACCACTCTACCCCTAGGTGCACCTACACAGCCAGCAAGCACGGGGCACTGGTAAGTCAAGGTGTTTTGAACTCGTGACCTCTATTACAACATAACATCTCATTTTCAAGCGAATCACTAGTCGAGCTACATCCCCGAGGGCAAAAAAACATTTCATTAGTGACAAAGTCTATTATGATTTATTAAACTTATATATTTAATTTTTTTATCATAAATTTATGACTAGTCATATGTCAAGTTTTGGGTATATTACAATATGTTTCATTGAGCTTGGGCTTGGGATGAGGCAAAAGGAAGGAGATTTATGGGGAATTCTCAAAATATTTGACATGCAAAGTATCAACACACCGATGCCAATGTTATTAGAAAGGATAAGAAGAAAGTGAAAGAGTGTGATAGATAAATATGCATAGAATCAAGAAAAGGTGGGTGATCCTTCTGGAGAACAAAGGAGTGAAGATTTGATAATGCATAAAATTGAAGGAATAAAATCGCAGTTCTCACTAATGTCATCCAAATTTTAGGTTTTGTGATGTTGACAAGGTCCATGTTGTTTAGGTTCATATTTAAACTTAATCAAGAACATATTGTAAGTTAAAAAAAATTATTGAGTTCAATGGAGGTTTTTTATCCCAAACAAAATCAATAACAAACTTTTGTGTTACAAATAGAAAAACTATGCATTATGTTTACGATGAGCTTGACCAACCTTTATAAGGCCAATTGATTTACAAGATATTTACATTCAAGTATTAATTATGTGTTTTGTTCCCATTAGTATTCATTTCAATTATAAGGATACCATGAGCTACATGCTAAGTGGATAATAACGTGTTAAATACAAACGCTACAACCATGTCATGAATCGTAAGAGGAATACACAGTAGTACCATTGAAACAAAATAACTAAGTCAACATCCTAGATACCTTTAGAGAGATGGAATATGTGAACATGAAGACAGAGTTGCGTTGATGTCTATTCTTTGCTCTTCAAATTTTTCATTGAGCCATACTTTGTAGTTAATCTTGCTAATAAGTTTTGAATGCCATTATAGTTTACATCCATGACCCATGACCAATTGTTTTGGTGTTTTGTAGAGATAAGAGAGGAGGCAAAGATATCAAACAAAATGGCATCGGGGTGAGTGTGGGATCCAAACATGACATTAAGTATGGATAATGAATGTGATGCCAATTCTTATACTAACAAGGATTACATGATCATCACACATGAATTCAAGTGGTGATTTAGAAAAATAATGCATCTTAGCTTCTCCATGAAGATTCCATCAAGTGACACTTAAAGTGGCGGATTTTCCAATATAGTGGTAAGATTATGTCACTACAAGCTATGTGACGGATATGATGTTATGGAAGGGTACACTTTATCGGGGAATAAATGAGAGCCAACAAAGAATAAATATGATGTTAGTCTTTAGACCCCAAAAGTAAGCAATACATGTTGAATATTTTTTCTTTTTAAGAAGATGGAAAAATCTATCCGAACTCAGTTGTCAAACTGGCAACGAGGACAACCATCACTAACTGCTATTTACAAGTGCGAGTTGACTCATCACTTTTATTCAAGGAAAATCACGCCACCTAAAATAATCTGTTGGTGGTATGTAAGGGGGCAGACTTCCACTCCTACTAGATGTCTCTAGCTCTTGGGTTGTTAACCTATTTCCTTACGAGCTATTCACTAATTAAGTATGGATAATGAATGGGATGACAATTCTTATATTAACAAGGATTAAGAGTGATAATCACACATGAATTCAAGTGGTGATTTAGAAAGATAATGCATCCTAGCTTTTCCATGAAGATTCCATCAAGTGACACTTAGAGTGGCGGATTTGCCAATATAGTGGTAAGATTAAGTCACTACAAGCTATGTGATGGATATGATGTTATGGAAGGGTACACCTTATCATGGAATAAATGAGAGCCAACAAAGAATAAATATGATGTTAGTCTTTAGACCCCAAAGTAAGCAATGCATGCTGAATCTTTCTTCTTTTTACGAAGATGACAAAATTGATCATAACTCAGTTGTCAAACTGGCAATGAGGACAACCATCACTAACTGTTATTTACAAGTGCGAGTTGACTCATCACTTTATTCAAGGAAAACCACGCCACCTAAAATAATTTGCTGGTGATTTGTAAGGAGGCATACTTTTACTCCTACCAGATGTTTGTGGCTCTTGAGTCGTTAACATATTTCCTTACAAGCTATTCACTAACTAGAAACAATTTTATGTCTTAACAATTTTATGTCTTACTTAAGTCGAGATACTATACGTGGTTGCACTTTTCCCTCATACCCATAAATAATGTTGAATCATTTATTTGTAGTGACTTAATTTTTTATTTTTTAGAATCATTTATTCGGATTGATATACTTTTTATTTATTTTCAGAATCATTTATTGGAATGAGTTAAAATTTTCATTTTTTTGGTTGATTCTTAATCGTCATTCGAATGATGAAAAATTTGAACTCCTTCAAATTGGCAGGCAAGAAGTTTCAATTTTGATGGTTGCATGGGAGATTGCTGAACAGAGGTAGCCGTTGCAGAAAAATATTTCACTTCCTCTCACAAACCCGTATCTGGGGCGTTCCATCCAGACGCGACGAGAGTAAATAGATATAAAGAAACTATTTCTCTGATTCGCTTCATTGAGGTGTGGCCATGTCGTCCTTCCGTTCAGTCAGAGCAGACATCTTCGAAAAGGAAGAGCGGAGGCAGTAAGTCCAAATTTCACCAAAAGTACCTCTATTTACTTTTTAGGAATGCAACCCTGCTTGTTTTCGTTGTCGTTTCCAGTGTCTAATTGTTTGGCCTTTAAAGTGCTAATCTTAGCAACAACAAATCTTCTAGCGCTGCTGCCTCTTCCCTTTCCTCTGGTAGGTATCTGGACTGGAGTGATGTTTATCTCCAAATAAACCAGCACTGCCTATGCCCTACCCTCTGGTAGGTATATAGATTTGAGCGAAGTTTATTTCCAAATAACCCATCAGTCTGCACTTTTGAGTAGCCCTTTGTGAAAAGGGGTTCCTCTTGAACATAAAAAAACAAGAATCTTTCGACTGTACTAAATTTCTTCAATCATTTAATTGTTATTGCTATTTTTCAAATGATGCTTATATTTGTTAATTTCGAAACATGATAAAGGATTTGCATGATTTATTAAATAATTCACTGAGATAGAAATCAGAGTCCATTTGAGGGCTGGTTTGAAGAGCCCAATGAACTGAATCCCAATGGGTTGATAGAGTTACGTTCAGTCAAATCAACAGAAGTGTTTTCCCTGAAATAAATTAAGGGGAAGGGAGACCAACCTTATTACGATCTAGCTCCTGTTCATTTAATTTGCCTCGCTTTCTTATTTCTTAGTAGCTGAACGCAACTTTACAGCTTAGAATATCTGAAATTACCTTACCGTCATTTTATTTAGGGTTAATTTCAACAATGTCCTAGCAAGTCAATTTTCATTCCCGTCATAATTCGTTAAGAAGTCTGTCTATAGTCAATATTTGAATGATAATGAAAGTTGTCTTATTCAGGGTTTGAGATGTATCAAGCTAAACTAGTTCTAGCAGAATAAGACTAAGCACAAGCAGATATCCCAAGCGATAGGCTTAATTGAATTAAAAATAGTTTCATTAGATTAAAATAAAGGATTAAGTAAATTAAAAATACTTTCATTTGATTAAACTTAAGTGAATTTCTCAGAGTACCTTGCGAGCTACTTGTAAATGAGTGGGAGATGCTTCATAACTGGGATGGTTCCAAGGTAAGTGCCAGTGGAGAGTGTAAACTGTCACCTCGTACAGTCTCCCTGCATTTCAGGTTAGTGCTTGCTATACACGGGGAATTCCTATGCAATCTGTATGCTAAGTGTGAACCCTAAAGATTAAAAAATGCTACCAAACTGCGATAAATGCTTGCTGTAATTCGAAATATCAGACCTGTAATCTGCATTAGAACATGTTAAACAGCAAGCCCAAATGTATATTTATCCCTGAGGATGGTTTCATGCCTTGGGACCATAGCATTCTCCCATTCAGGCCGACCATGTGCTTTTGCGTATGTCCCTGGATCAGATACCTCTAGCACACATGCCATTAGAGCAACACTACCAAACTATTTCTGACTTAATTTTTTCTTGAGTCATTGATATCTCCTGCATCAACTCCCATAGCTTCAATCGCTTTGGTGACCCATTTGGGAAGGTACATTCGTTTTATTGAAGGAGTTCTTGTACCAAGATCATTAGAATTGGATTGAATAGGGGTTCTAAAACTTGTGGTCGATTGCAGGTTGATTTAGGTAAAGAATTCTACTGACCAGTTGACGGTTCGATAAGTAGTTAGTTGATCTAGAATTCCCTAGAATTTCTAAAGGATCACTGCTCAATAGGTTAGAAGAGGAACTCAATAGAGTGATACTTGAGGTCTTCTCATCAAAGATAACATCTCTTTTGTAAATAATCTTTTGTTTGATAGGGTCAAGCAACATGTAGCCCTTCTACTCTTCAGAGTAGCCCATCATGATTCAAACATGACTTTGTGCATCTAGTTTCTTTCTTCTATCATTTGAAATGTGAGGATACACTATGCATCCTAAGTTTCTAAGATGTTCGATTGAAGGTTTTCTTCCACTCCATTTCTTGATTGGATCCACATCCCATCGGAATCAGATTTAACAAATAGTTTGAGCAATAGACAACTTGTGCTCAAAGCTTAGTCAACAAGCCTTTGGCCTGGAGCAAACAACATGCCATTTCTACCAAAGTGCAATTTTTACTTTCAACAACACAATTTTGCTAAGGTGTGTGCGGTATATCTCTGCCAAGAGATACCATTTTGTGACATTTACTTTTCAAAATCCTTGGCTACATATTTTCTCCATTGTTTGGTCTTAAACATTTCTCAGATTGACTGCATTTCTTTTCAGCCAATGCTCTAAATTCCTTGAAATTTTTAAGACATGACTCTTATTCTTTAAGAAATATACCTAAGTATACCTGGAAAATTCATCAATCAAGTCAAGGCATACCTTGCACCAGCTAGTGGTGGTTTCTTTCCCAGGTCACTATGGACAACTTCCAGTCGAGTCTTTGCTCTCCAAGCTTTCCTTGTTTCAAAGGTAGCTTGATGATGCTTGCTACGCATACATCCTTCACATACTCCATTAAGGGGAACAACCTTAGTCCAATAACCATGTTGTGTTTCACCATCAGTTTCAAGCCTCATAAATTCAAGATGTCTGAATCGTTCATGCCGAAGTTTGCTCCAGTCATTGGTCTAAGTTATGGGTGTAGTTGGTTGTGGATCTTTCTTGGAAAAGCCTCAAAACTTATATAGTTTGTCCTTAGGGTCAAGAAAACCTTGGCGACAACAACAAAATTGTTGTGCATATCTTTCACAACAAACCAATCTGCCAAAACTGTACCTTCTTGCTAGCCTGAGTTAGTTGGGGTACAAACAATAAATTGGCACTCAAACTAGGTACATGGTACACATAAGTGATCACACCATTTTGACATTCAATCTTTGCCACAACTAACAACAATAAGTGCATAATCATATGCTACAATCTTTTCTTTTTCTGTAGCCTCACTTAAGGAAGAAAAGAGAGAAGCATCTTTAGCCATATGATGGGTGCAAGTGCAACCATAGTCGACTATCCATTCACTATGAGAACTATGAGCATGCAAGGCTTGAGAAGAAATAATAGAAAGCATATAGTTATTTTCCTTACCTTTTGAATTTGGGCAGTGCAAGTCGACAGATCTTCTAGTCGACACGTCTCCTTCAAGCTTCTTCACTTTCTTCGCTAGGTCCTTGGTATTCTACCAATAAGTCTTCTCCATATGTCCCAATTTCATGCAATAATGATAGGTCTTCTTCTTTCTACCTTTCTTAGTCGAAGTCTGATGACCATGCTTCTTAACACTTTTGTCGATGGAATCACATGCTTTCTTCTAATTGCATTGTCAACCTCTTTCTCCAAAATTTTGTTGATCTTTTCCCTTTAGCAAATGGGCTTGTTTTTGATCTCGACTTTATCTTCATTAAGAAATTTTTCCTATGCCCTAATCAATAGACCATAGAAAGAATTAAAGGACAATTTTTATCGTCATCTTTTATGGAGGTTCAACTAGCACAAAATGTCAAGCAGAACACATCACAGGTTGTCTTTAGATTCATCAGGATTAGTTCTATGAGCCAACCATCTTTCTTTGGAAAATCCTTTCCGCATCCACCTAATTTCAACTAAAGTTCCTTTACATGGGCCAAGCAGTCTTCACTTCTTTCAAAAGAGAGAGGATCCAGAGAGATCGACTCTTTCTCAATCTGCATAACTTGACTTTTGTCGATTTTATATCAAATAGTCTTCAACTTATTCTAGACAACATTCAGATAGTCGATCCCGCTTGTATGAAAACTAATCTCCCCAGAGATGTAGGTTGTTATGAATCCTATAGCCTCATTCTTCTTTTTGTCGATGACGAATTTCTATTGGTCATACTTCGTATCTGGAACTACAGTTTTTGTAAATTGCTAGAGCACTTTACTTTTCAACAATGTTTCCATATATTGTGCTCATATGTATAATTTTCGTTGTTCAGAACCACAGGCTCTTGCTTGGAACTCATAATGCTGATCTACTCATCTAATTCTAGATTTAGTCTACAAGTCGAAACTGCGAGTCAATCTACTAGACAGATCCAACTCGTCAGGAGCATGTAGAATTTAAAGCCTCTAAAGAACTCGTAGACAATAGGCTAGATCTGATACCATTATCTCTGATATCATGTTGGAGAACTGGTGAATTAGGTAGACCAAAGAGCTAGTATTCCAAGAAAGTGGTGGTGTCTAAAGACACTATTATAACACTTGAGCACAACTAAGCATAGCTGAACATACATAGAAGTATAAGAAACCAAACAGTTTCCATACACAACACATATGTTCATATGTCACTTATATACACTTTTTAGATCGATCCATAAGGCCATCTTACATAGCACTAAGATGTAACCAACGCTCTTGAAGTGAGGAAGATGTGGTTGTTGAGGGTGCATCACAAACTCTTTGATTTCTGCATTGTTTTGCACACTGGTTGACTGCTTTGGTGTAATTGCCTGATGCTTAGTCAACCACTGAGTTGATTGCTAAGTTGACCACTCAGTTAACTCTCATAGTTGAATGTCAGTTGGTTGACTCCTGAAAATCCATAGTTGTGATGAACCTACATAACCTGTTGTTTCAACGTAACAATCTCTCTAAATTTTTCTTTAAATCTGTTGCATTGAAGATGCTAAATATGCAATAAAGAGGGCTTCTGAAACTGCTGAAATAACTCGCCCTATCTCCAATTGCATAGATGAGTTTTTTATGACATGAAAACCATTTGGTTGTAGAGTGCTTCCCTCTCTTTATGGCTGTTTTCTTTTTTTAATTCACCACATGCATGCCGGAATAGGCCCCATGGAATTGGCTTAAAGACATGTTTCATGCCAAGAGTAAGAATGGTACTAGGATGTACTATCTCAAAGAGAGAATCCTTCATCAGAACCTTTATGCTTGTGTAGAGTCTATTACGAGTAGAAAAGTATTCGTGTGAAGTACATGGCCTAAGTAACAATGCCATCTATTTTTTTTGTATGCTCGAGTGTTTGAGTTCAAAAGTTGAGTTTTTACTCGCGTGTTACATTGAGTTAGGTCATGGTCCTTAGGGTCACATTTGGGGGAAATGCTTTGAATCATTGACTTGTTCCCAAGTTTTTATTCTCAAGTTTATCAACTTTTGGAGTTCTAGGCTTGTTAGTGTTCCATAGTGGGGATACTAACCCCAAGATGGAGCGATTGTTAACGCTCAATTTGCCCATACAAATTCAAGTATTAAGTTCCAAGTCTCCAACACATTCATGAGTACATTTGGGATTGGGATGGACTTATCCAATGTCCATCTTGATTGACTTGGCATTGACAGTTTGTGGTACATTGTTATAGATTATTATTCATTTAGATCCTTATTTCAAAGTTGTGTATGAGTTTGGGGTTTAGACTTAGAGATGAGCTTTTCCAGGGGATAGTGGGTTGTTTTCTGAGTTTAGCAGGTTCCACATGCTTGCATGTTACATGCAATATTTGAGGGGGGCATGGGAGGATGAGAACTCCAAAAGAGTGCTTTCAGTTTTTCGAGGCTTCATTTTTGCTTTTTCGAAAACTGAAAGCACTAGTGACATATTTTGGTTATTCCGTTGATGTTAAATTTCATACATTCATAGCATAAAACATAAATGCATTACCAAGATCACTAGAAGTAAGACAAAGCACAAAACAACAACACAGAGTTTACCCTGGGAAACCCAATAGGGAGAAAACCCAACAACCTTCACAGAGAGATGATAATTCTGAGATCAGAGTACAAATGAGAAAATAGAAAGTGTGGAAATGTTTTCCACAAATAGAAACCCTAGAATTCAGCCTCCTCCTTTAGGTGATGCGAAATTCTCTTCTCCCAAGTGATGCGCACTTCACAAGTGTGAGAATGAGCAAATGAGGAGCACTAACCTCATATTTATACAAGTGCTGAAACCAGAAAAATCCCTTATGGGGCCGACTTGTCTTGGGGGCAATAAATATTTTATTTTTAATCTTTTTATTAATTCCTTTTGCACCCCAAGGCTTACATTGATTCTTTCATGTGTTTACATAAATGTTTACATAAGGTCTTCTCCCTTAGGAGGTATAACCAAGTACAATGATGGTACAATAAAATATAATGAATAATATCTTCCGAAGTTGAACAAAATCCAACACTCCCTCTCAACGAGGAAGGTATTCTTCGGTCTCCATCTGCATCACGATCATCTGTGTTTCATCTTGTACATCCATTCTGTCTCCATCATCTTTCTGCATACTAAAGGTTGTCCACACAATCTCTGTGCATCATCATCACCAGTCCTTTGGTGAGTCTAGGAGAATCACTCAATCCTGGATATCTGAGATTATCAGCTGTACCATCTCTGCTATACAATTTGCTATCTGTCTGTCTCATCTGCCAATGGGGTCCTCCCATACCTGGCTGAGATCTCAGACGAGCAAAAGGGCACGGCCATCTATTGACTGTCCTACTCTTCTGCCTATGAGATTTCTCCCATATCTGGCTGAGTATTTGGACTGTAGAGGCACCTGTGCAACCACACGGCCAACTGTTGACTGTCCTACTCATCTGCCTATGAGATTTCTCCCATATCTGGCTGAGTAACTGGACTGCAGAGGCACCAGTGTGAACCCGACCAACTGTTGACTGTCCTACTCATCTGCCTATGGGATTTCTCCCATATCTGGCTGAGTAATTGGACTGCAGAAGGTACCTGTGTGAGCCCGACCAACTGCTGACTGTCCTACTCATCTGCCTATGAGATTTCTCCCATATCTAGCTAATTAACTGGACTGCAGAGGCACCTGGGCAAAGCAGGGCAAGCATCTCATCTTTCCCTCTCAAGGAGGGAAACGTTCTCTTCGACTCCAAGTCTTTCGCGAAAGTATTCGAACTTCACTCTGGGAAGTGCCTTGGTGTGAACATCTGCAGCCTGGTAGTCTGTCGGCACGTACTGTAACTCGACCGCACCTTTCTGCACCATATCACGAATGAAGTGATATCGAATCTCGATATGCTTCGACCTGTTGTGAAATACAGGATTTACTGACATCTGCACTCAACTCTGGTTATCACAATGAATCACGGTCGACTCTGGAATCTGGCCGAATAAACCTGCCAGGAGTTTACGAAGCCAAAGTGCTTCTTGAGCTGCTGTGCTAGCAGCCATGTACTTGGCCTCTGCAATACTGAGTGCTACCGAGTTCTGCTTCCTGCTGCACCAGGAAATAACTGCAGAAGCCAAACTGAAGCAACATCCAGAAGTACTCTTCCGATCTGCAACACATCCGGCCCAATCTGAGTGTGTAAACCCCTGCAATATCAGGTCACCATCTGAAACATATTTCAATCCATATCCCACAGTGCCACGTAAGTATCTGAGCACATGTTTTGCAGCAATCCAGTGAATCTGCCTCGGTTCGCACATGAACTGGCTGAGGGCATTCACAGCAAAACATATATCTGGTCTGGTGTTCATCAGATACATCAATGACCCAATCAACTAGCGATAAATGGTGGGATCAAACAAATCAGACTCTGAAGTAGAATCTCTCAACTTCTTCCAATTTGCATCCATCGGAGTAGCCATGGACTTGCAGTCCAACATTCCGAATCTCTTTAATATATCAATGGTGTATTTTCCTTGTCCTAGGAAAATCTCTTTCTGCCTCTGCCATACTTCTAATCCCAAGAAGTAATGCATCAAACCAAGGTCTTTTATTTCAAACTCAGAGGCGAGATTCTTTTGACACAATACAATGAGTTTCTCATTTCCAATGAGAAACAAGTCATCAACATATAATACCAAGATCAGTGGCTCGTCATCTACAACCTTGTAGTAAAGGTTGGGGTCTGCATCACTCTTGGAAAATCCCAAGCTCACCAGGAATCCATCTATTCGTCCATACCAAGCACGGGGTGCTTGCTTGAGGCCATACAAAGCCTTCTTTAGTCTGCATACATGAGACTCTTTTCCTTGGACAATAAACGCATCTGGCTGTTCGATGTAAACTTCTTCCTCAATAACACCATTGAGAAAAGCTGTCTTCACATCCATTTGATGCAACTTCCATCCCATAGCTGAAGCAATCGCGATAATGGTTCTGATGGAAGTATATCGGGCCACAGGAGCAAAAGTCTCATCATAATCAACTCCCTTTTTCTGAGAGAATCTTCTGGCAACAAATCTGGCCTTGTATTTCCCATATGCTCCATGCTTAAGTCTGTTGTGCCCATCTAGGTCTTTTCCGACCTACTGCAACATTTCCGGGGATATCAACTGGATCAATGGAATCGATAGGTTCATCCTTTTCTGCTAACTCCCTCTTGAACTAGAGGGGGAGATGATCTCATCTTCTTTGGTTCTATCATTTCATCATCGATCTCCATGTCTGATCCTCTGCCTTTCCTGACAGCTAATTCTTCTTCAAATGTCACATCCCTACTGACTTCAATCTGTCTGGACCCTGGGATGTAGATTTTATAAGTCTTTGAAGACTCATTGTATCCCACAAAGGTTCCCTTCTTGCCTGAAGGTTCCAACTTAGGCACATGTATAAAGACTGGACAGCCAAATATCTAAAGGTGGCTTACTTCTGGTTTCACTTCTGTGAAAGCTTCCTCCGATGTCATCCTTCTAGGCTGAGAGTCATATTCTAGGAAGATTCTTGCTGAACATCAACGAGATTCATATGTCCATCGGAACGAGTCTTCTCTTGTAGGCCAAATCACATGGTCTTTTCCCTACAAGTCAAATCCCGACTGATGATCAGTGACATTTTATAATCAAATGAGAAAACAAATAGTTTACATAGACATCTTAGCTAATACTACAACAATCATGAGCATGTCTACCAAACATATCTGGGAACTATCTAGATGTCTGCTATCTCCACTAGAACATGCCATCAAGAGTGTGCACTACCCTAAGCATGCAGAAAGGAGATATCATCTAGACTAGTTTCATGAGTGTTGTGTAGCTCATATGCATAATATAACAATGTAAACTATATCAACTGCTCAATACATTAGATCTGCATATAAAAAGCAAGCATATAAGACAAAACAGATCTATGTAAGCAAGAAAAACAAAATACTTATCTCTTATTGTTTTGGTGTGTGGGCCCCCATTGCCTTCTTGTGAAAACCATAAGAGATCTATGTTCTTGCATTTTGGATCTTCTAGAAGAGGAACTCCGAACGATCATCATCCCTTTGCTTCTTGCGATGATGATCCTCTTCTACACCAGCAATTGAGGCTTCATGCTTCCTAGAACTTCGACAGCTATTTGCGTAGTGTCCATATTTTCTGCACCTATAGCATTGAACTTGAGATATGTCCTTCTTCTCCTTTTGATCTAGGCGAGGACTTGGTCTCCTATCTTGGTGATTGTGTTTATGGAACTTCCTACCTTTTCCCTTACCCTTCGTGGCATGAGAAACAAAAGCTTGGTTCTCCTCAGGTTGAGTGCCATGGCCATGGAGTCTTTGACATGCTGCAATCCTGGTCTCTTCCTGAGTGCAATCTGCCCAAAGCTTGTCAAACTTTGGTAGTTTAGATCTACCACTTATGCTTTGGATAAAGGAATCCCATGATGGTGGAAGACCATTTAAGGTGTGGAGGACAAGCTCCTTATCGCCAATAGGATCTCCACTGGTGCTGAGCTTATCTCTGAGTTCTGCGATCCTCATAAAGTATGAGGCAATGGATTCCGACTTTGCTATCTTCATATTTGAGAGTTGATTTCTCAAAGTCATGGATACATTTAGGCTAGTGTGTTCAAACAACTTCATAATGGTCTTGAACATCTTCCTAGCATTCTTCTTACCTGAGATCTGAGGAAGCAAATGGGCTCTCACGGAATTCACCAGAATCTTTCTTGCTTTAGCATCATTCTTCCTCCATCGAGATTTATCTTCTTCGGCTTTTGGTTTGGGGACCTTCTCATTTACATATAGTAGAAGATCATTTTCTTCTAGGAGTAGAAGAACCCTAGACTTCCAGGAGATAAAGTTTGTGGCTCCTTCCAACCGATCGTCAACCTTCATCCGATCGTCAACCTTCATCCCAATCATCTTGATTTGTGGATCTGGATCAGAAACCCTAGCGGGAGCTAGGTCAAAAATAAAAGTTCTCGGAATTGAATTCCGTCTTCACCAATGGATTGGACTAGCCAAAAGCGAAATTCCTATGGCTCTTTTTCTTCAAAATAATGGGTGAAGACTTCACAAGATGAAACCTTAATTCCGACAGGGTTCCGACAATGCTTCGGCAATGGCTTCTTCTAGAATGGCTCTGATACCATGTTAAATTTCATACATTCATAGCATAAAACATAAATGCATTACCAAGATCACTAGAAGTAAGACAAAGCATAAAACAACAACACAGAGTTTACCCTGGGAAACCTAATAGGGAGAAAACCCAACAACCTTCGCAGAGAGATGATAATTCTGAGATCAGAGTACAAATGAGAAAATAGAAAATGTGGAAATGTTTTCCACAAATAGAAACCCTAGAATTCAGCCTCCTCCTTTAGGTGATGCGAAATTCTCCTCTCCCAAGTGATGCGCACTTCACAAGTGTGAGAATGAACAAATGAGGAGCACTAACCTCATATTTATACAAGTGCTGATACCAGAAAAATCCCTTATGGGGCAGACTTGTCTTGGGGGCAATAAATATTTTATTTTAAATCTTTTTATTAATTCCTTTTGCACCCCAAGGCTTACATTGATTCTTTCATGTGTTTACATAAATGTTTACATAAGGTTATTCTCCCTTAGGAGGTATAACCAAGTACAATGATAGTACAATAAAATATAATGAATAATATCTTCCGAAGTTGTACAAAATCCAACAGTTGGAAGATGCACATATTGTTTTGTTTTGATGGTTATTTGAGACGATGGTGCTTTTTTGGTTGTAGAGTGCTTCCCTCTCTTTTATGGCTGTTTTCTTTTTTTAATTCACCACATGCATGCCGGAATAGGCCCCATGGAATTGGCCTAAAGACATGTTTCATGCCAAGAGTAAGAATGGTACTAGGATGTACTATCTCTAAGAGAGAATCCTTCATCAGAACCTTTATGCTTGTGTAGAGTCTATTACGAGTAGAAAAGTATTCGTGTGAAGTACATGGCCTAAGTAACAATGCCATCTATTTTTTTTGTATGCTCGAGTGTCTGAGTTCAAAAGTTGAGTTTTTACTCGCGTGTTACATTGAGTTAGGTCATGGCCCTTAGGGTCACATTTGGGGGGAATGCTTTGAATCATTGACTTGTTCCCAAGTTTTGATTCTCAAGTTTATCAACTTTTGGAGTTCTAGGCTTGTTAGTGTTCCATAGTGGGGATACTAACGCCAAGATGGAGCGATTGTTAACGCTCAATTTGCCCATACAAATTCAAGTATTAAGTTCCAAGTCTCCAACACATTCATGACTACATTTGGGATTGGGATGGATTTATCCAATGTCCATCTTGAAATAATTCTTGATTGACTTGGCATTGACAGTTTGTGGTACATTGACAGTTTGTGGTACATTGTTATAGATTATTATTCATTTAGATCCTTATTTCAAAGTTGTGTATGAGTTTGGGGTTTAGACTTAGAGATGAGCTTTTCCAGGGGATAGTGGGTTGTTTTCTGAGTTTAGCAAGTTCCACATGCTTGCATGTCACATAGTTGATAAATGCAAGACAGTTTGATGCTTTGCAAACACTAAGGACAAAGATACTATGCCTTCTAGATAACCAAGTTAGTGACCAGTGCCTTTTAATCAATACGATTCTATGAATGAAGAAGACATACTATTCAGAGAAAGTGTTGTAGATGCTAAGATAAGATGTAGCAATTCAATGTAGTATTGTAAGTATTCGATCCAATGATGCAAGTGATTAGCAATAGAAGCAATCAATAGCACTTCAGTATACAAGAAAGATCATTCACCAATCATAATCTTTACCATGTACCATTCAGTGTAAGTGCATTGACAACAATATATAACCAACCACTAGCTCTTTAGTGACAAATATGAGGACTGATATAGTAATACCAAAGTCAATACAATATGTCAGTCCTATTATCATAGTCTTGTAGCAGTATGACAGTCCTTTTAATAGCAATTAAAGCACCCTTTGAGTCACACACAGAAGTTTATGTGATGTTTGATATGTGCAATAAATGAACCACAATACTTCAATCAACTTTAGCAATGTATTGACCGACTGTCAACAAGATGTAGTTTTCAGACTGTATGTAATATATTTTCAAACCTTACAATCTGATCAAATAAGGACAGCCATCAAACAGTGAAAAGTGTAATCAATTACTAACCTTTTTTATGGTTTGTGTGTAGGTGAAGTGCTGGTTTAGGAGGACTATCAAATGTGGACAGTCTGCTATTTTGGCAGACTGTAGCAGCAGTGATAGAGTGCTGCTAGAGGGCCCTGACAACCCTAATTTGGGACAGCCAATGAAGGCCGAGCTAGGGAGTAGCCTACTTGGGCTAGGCCGAGCCTCCTAGGATGGAGAGCGAGGGTAGGGCAGGCCCCAAAGAAGGAGACCGAACCCTAATAGAGGGGGCCGAGGGTAAGGTAGGAGGATAGAGGAGAAGGAAAGGGGAGGAGGAAAGGAGAGGAGAGAAGGAAGAAGGAAGGAAGGAGGAAGGGAGAGGAAGAAAGGAAGAAAAGGAAAGGGGAGAAGAAAGGAAGAAAGGAGAGGAGGAGAGGAAAGAAGGGAAGGCGAGGTGGAATCCTTCCTGGAGTGTGAGATCTGTTATCACACAACTTGTAGTTGTCTCTAAATGTATCCTATCCAGGACAGTAGAGGTGTAGACAACTAAAGAGGTGACCCAAAAGATGCCACGGTTCCCAATGCAAGCTGGGTGTCACGTTAACCGAGGCACTCTTCACTTTAGATCAAGCCTAAGCAAGACCAAGGGGGAGACCCTAGCTTAGCCAATGAAGGCTAGCGAATCAAATCAAGATCTCCTAGGGAAATGTGATGATGATAAAGAGGAAGATCAAGATGAGATTAGATCTAGATTTAGAATGGATAAGTGGGCCCTATGAGTTGGGGCTTGGTTGAAGAGGCTTAAGGAAGGACAAATATTCAACCAAGGAGAGATAAATAAAGGTCACTTATGGATTAGAGGTAGTAGATCTTGATAGATCTAATGCCAAGAAAAAATACCCAAGTGGGTCCCACCCTTAAAATATGGAAAATGGTCCAAATGGGGCCCACAAGGTCAAAAGCAAAATGAAATGGCATTAGGGGGTATGCTAAGACATGGATCTATGGATTTGAGAAAGAATGAGCAATACCCACATGTGGGATCTAGCAAATGACCACCTACCCAACAAGTGCGACCTCCCTTGGAGAGGCCCAGTGCCTTAGATCGGGGGGTAAATGGAGTCAGATGTCCACCAAACTTTAGATCAGGAATGTTATGACTAATGTAGAGGTGTGTTTTAATTATTAAGCCCCAATAATTGCTAGATCTCCATAAATTTGAAAAATAAAAAATACAAGGGTTTTGAATTTAAGGGTTTTGATGACCAATAGGATGAAAGACAAGAGAATGGATACGTTAACGTACCTTGTAGATCTTACCTCAAATGCTTGCGGCTACCTTGCACATAGATGATCCTTGCATTTAGTTACAATTCCAAGCTAGATCCAAGTGATTTCAAGCAAAAACGTCCAAGCCCTAGGAGGAAAAACGTCCCACTAAACCTGTAAAACAAACTACAATAAGTTAGATTTGATCCACAGATGAATGAGATCTAAGCATGGCATATTAAAAGAAGCAAATCAATGGACAAAGCACAATTGAAAAACTCCCTTCAAGATGAAACGTCTTGCCCAAGGGGGATGTGAGAAACCCAACAATCTTCCCTTCAAGCAATTCACACTCCTTGCCCTAGTCAATTCGGCCTCCCTCTACAGCTGTCAAAATCACTTGTTACAAGCAAAGATGTCTAAAGCAAGAGATGTATAATCATGTACAAGAGCACCCCAATCAAAGCAAGAGAAGTAGATCTGCAAAATAGTATTTTATTCCAAGTTTTCCAGAGCCCAAAGGTGCCTTTACAATAGGGGGGTCTTCCTTAAATAGGATGAGGGAGACCAAAACCCTAAACCACTTTTGAAAACTAGTGGTGGAGATCAAAAGATACAACAATATAATCAACGGCTAAGATGAGCCGGTACAACATAACATGGATCACTCACATGAGGTGGGGTGCACACTCACTAAAAGAAGCCTCCAAGGGGTGCACACCACATAAACATGGCAAAAATACAAGTATGCCACAATAGATGACTAGGACAAGTGATTAGGAGCACATTGTGGGGCTAGGAGGTATTACTTCCCTTCACTAGCATCACCCCATGGCACAATAATATGACATATGAGTCAATGACATGTCCAAGTGTACAAATGATGAAATCCTGGTCCCCTCTACTGAGAGAAGAATGCATCAAATCACATCCTGATCACTGTGTGGACCCCACTGACTACTGCAAACTGATCTGGAAGGAGTGGGATACACCGTAGATGACCTCAGATCAGACCACATGCCAAAACCTTGCCTCAATTTCCCAAATCGAATCCTAAATGACCTTTTTATTCCATTTTTATTTCACCTGAAAAACCACCAAACTGCCCACAACCCACTGTATGGTGCCTGTGCACAAAAACTGACTATGCCATTCGGAAGGGGGGTAATATGTTAATAACAAGTGGCTGGACCACCCCCTTCCCCTGTAGCGCCCTAGGAAACGACTAGCCTCCAATGTTCTAGCTGGACAGGCCACATCAGCATGGTCAAATTGGTCAACAGGTGAAAAACTTCTCAAATCATCTCTGGAAGTGCCTGGAACTGAAAAATAAGTGTCTCAATGGATCCAGGAGACCCAAATCCACTAGAGATGAGTACTCATACACCTCATGATAACTTGTAAGATCATCTGTATCATCCATCATACCCGGACAAGTAAAAATATGATGATCTAGATATAATAATAATCAATAAAAGCTGCATCAATCATCATCTGAAATCTGTGCCCATCATATGGAATCATCAAAAGGTGCATAAAGGACCATAGATCAACATCATTCAATGCAAGTGGTCCATCTCATCACGGATCCCAAGGTTGACCTTGGTCAAACTAGGTTTGACCGGTCAAACTGATCAAAATATAACCCTGGCCAAAGAAGCCATGTTGCTGCAAGTGCAAATGGTTAAAACATGCTCTCTAAATCATTTTCATAGCAAGATTTTTAAACATTAAGCATCATTTCATTGGCAGTTAATAAATAATAGTAGGTTAGTTAATAATTTAATTTCAAGAAGAACCTTAAGAATATACTCATTTGTAAACATGATCAAATTGCTATCAGAGGGTGAAGGCTAAGGATGTAAGGCTAGGCCAAAAGGGGGTGACTTGACTGACTTGACACTGTGATACTTTGGATAAGGGAAACGGTGTTACACACTTAAGCATGTGTTGGGCAAAGAATACACAAGGAATGGCGGTGTCTCACAAATGGGTAAGTTGTTTGGAGGAGTGCTTATTCAACCTTGGCAAAATGTCTACTACTAGAACCGCCGTGAACTAGGTGCCCGGCTAACCGTAACTTGAGGTTCTAGGGGACACTTAGAATTAGCTGTCCCTTGCTCCATCTCATATCATAACCCGCAGGCTCAATGATGAAAGTTTTACATAAGGTCAACAGTCTTTAGATTTGGCATATACTTAACCATTGCTTTATTTGGACCTTTCATTTCAATTCATATAATTTCATGGCCAACAATCTTTAGATTTAGCATACATTTATCCATTGATTTTTTAGGCCTTTAGGACCCCTCTGGGATTTTGCATGTGCTTAGAAGCACAACTAATCGCAGCTTTCATCCGAGGTGCATTTACATTTCATAGCATTGAATTTCATTTCCATTTCATAGCCCTTTTCATTGGGCTTTACAAGATATAACAATAATTTCCACATGTAGTACAATTTGCTTCAGGTTTTAGTCAACACAACGCAAACAACTAGGTGGACTTCTGCAAATCAACTACACATCAGGGCAACCGACTAGAGTGATAAAGGCATAAAATCCAACTTACCAAAAGCAAGTTTTGTTGCCAACTCAGAGCCGAGACACAAAAAAACATGGATGCATGTCCAACACAGAGGCAGAAGCGGGGAGGTCCTCCATATCACAAGTCAAGGTGTAAGTCAGGGTAAAGATCAAATAAATGAGGAATGATAAATGGATGGGTGGAGACAAGTGGAAATGGTGCCTAAGCTAGCAAGTCAAAAAGACAATAATGATCATGCCCACATTCCTAGGAAGGTAAAAACCAACGAGTATAAAACAAGAGTTTCCAAATATCAGTAATAAAATCATGCATATAATCCTTAACAACCAATTTCATTTTAACATATATACTGCCAGATCATAATCACTATATGCCAAGTCAATGCTATCAAAATGACCTAAACAACAAGATAATAACATCAATGCACATCATATATATACTGGGTCATATATCAATATCTGTGATGTGGACTAACTAAAACCACTGAGAACACTGCTGCTGAAACACTGAACACTGCCCTGTATGGAATAAAGGTCATATCGGTCATCAAATCTGAGGTCTTAAGGCTCAGCCTTGGCATAAGGTCAACTGAATGTCTGATAAAAGGATGCTCTGATGTGTGAGTGATAACAAATAATACTGCTCATCATAGCTGATCTCACTGAATATGTGCAAAGGCATAGCTCGGAAAAGTGCAGATATCTGCTTTGACACCATGGTAGCCCAACTACTATGGATGTGATAACAAGATCCTTCCTGTTTTATACTCAGAAGAATTTACTTTCAGAAAAGACTGTGCCTCACAGAGGTCAGTGAAACACTTGGAACAAGCTAACCCTGCTAGAGGGTAAGTACAAACCAGAGAGAGAGAGATGATAGGGCTGTAGTATAGTCAAACAGGGATGGTCAATGCCAGTCAAAAGTTCCAAACAAGACTCAGTACAAGAACTAATCCCAACAAAGTCACAACATAGTAGATCTAAGTCTCTGACTAGTAATTAGTCTCAACACATTAGCACACAACTTTGACCATACAAATAATTTCAGTGCACAGATCTGGTTCAAATTAGGTCTCAACAATATAGGTTAGATCTCAGTAGTAGATCAGATATATAACAGTCAGCAAAGGGGGGTGTGGGTACATCAAAACCAGAACAACAAACCTCTGTAGAGTTACAATCACAAATAAAACTCTCAACAGGGGTCACGACCTTTATGAATATGTTCTCAGTATAACAACTCAGACTTCCTGGGCTCACGGCCTCCACAAGTCAACCCTCAGCAGGCTGAAATAACCCCCCGGTAAGCAGATCGGTCACCACACAGGAAGATCAGACCCCTAGGCAAGCAAATCGGGACCTGTAGCAGTAGATCGAACCTTAAGGCAAGCAGATTGGGACCTTTAGCAGCAAATCGGACCTCATACGGGCAGATCAAGTCTCTTCAACAACATACCGAACCTCAAACAGGATTGTAACAAGAAGATCGAGTCTCTATAGGGTGACGGTTAGGGTGGCAGTAACATAAGAGCCTTCACGTCAACCCTTAAACCATCAATTCAATAAGATCTGGGACTATAGCAGGTGGGAGACCTAATCAACAACAAAACAGACTTCAAACTGTTTACGTCAAGCAAAAAAAGATAAGATCCGAGATGGGTGGAAGCTACATTAATTTGGCTGCCTCAACAGGTAAATAATCAGCAGCAATAATTTCCTAATACCCTTGATGTCAAGCAGCAGAGCTGAGATAGGACGTTGGATAATCTTAAATGAGAAACAAGTATCTCAATATATAGGATCTTAGATCTTCTAGAAGGATCATTAATTAAACTTTTAATTAAGTTAGGGTTCCATAGTTTTAGGAGGGTACCACAAAATAAAAGTCACAAAATATAAAATATAAATAAAGTGTCTTGGGTGGGTACCAACACATTAGGGTCAAAACAATAAAGTCACTTAAAATAACATAAGATATAATTAGGGTGACTTTAGGTGGGTACTAGGGTCATGTTACCATTAGGTGAGGGTACAGGGACCAACAAGATGGTACAGGTCAAAACCATAAAACAAGAATGGGTACATGACCCATAACCCCTAGGACCAAGGGTGTACCACAAAGTGGGAAATCAACCATAGTACCCATAAGACCAAAACATCAAGGTGGTACAAATCAAAACAACTCAAGGTGGGTAGATGACCCTACTAACCACAAGTCAAAGACAATGTACCACAAGACCAATAAACAACAAGGTGTAAAGACCAAGGATGAGCAACCAAGGTGGGATACAACCAATCATCATCACTGTATAAGGAAGAGTCCACACTGGATGGTGTGATCATGTGGTCCTCCAGACTGCTCCTTAGGTCAATTGCTAATGGCTACATCAAGGGGTGGCCAATCCCTTGAAAAGACCATCTAGCTCAACCATCTCGAAGACCTAGGAGAGGAGGACATCACACATCATCATCTTGGTCCATTGACCAAGATCCACTTGGTTAATTAATCAGGTATGTACCTGCAGGAACTACTTGGTCCTCGTGACCAAGAATTTGCCTGGTTCCAGACCAAGAGGTCTCTGTCTCAACTTGTAGGACCTGCTTGGTCCTCATGACCAAGAAACTGTCTGGTCCCAGACCAGAATACCCTAGAGACAAATAGGGGCCCTAGCGACATGCTAGGGACTTTGCCATGGCATCAACTTGCTTGGTCCCCAACCCCAAGAGACAGCTGGGGGCCCTAGGGTACTTTCTAGGGTCTTACTCTTTACTCTGCTTGGTTAACTTGACCAGGAACCCTAGTTAGCTGACTAGGGTACCATCCTCTCTGAGAATGGGTCTCGTAGCTGCACTAACTTTAATAGAGATAGAGACCTCCTGGTCCGGGACCAGGCAGATTCTTGGTCACGAGGACCAAGTAATTCCTGCAGGTACATACCTGGTCAGTTAACCAGGTGGATCTTGGTTAGTTAACCAAGATGATGATGTGTGATGCCCTCCTCTCCCAAGTCTTCGAGATGGTTGAGCTAGATGGTCTTCTCAAGGGACTGGACACTCCTTGATGGAGCCACTAGTACTTGACCTCATGAGCAGTCTGGAGGACCACAGGATCACATCATCCAGTGTGGACCTTCCTTATATAGTGATGATGAACTTTCAGGTAGTGTATGGGACACTTGTACATTTGAGAGAGAGATGATTGGTTGTAACCCCACCTTGGTTGTTCACCCTTGGTCTTTCCACCTTGTTGATTCTTGGTCTTGTGGTTAGAAGGGTTATCTACCCACCTTGGTTTGTCTTGACTCTTACCACCTTGATGTTTTGGTCTTATGGGTAATAGGGTTGATTACCCACCTTAGTGGTACACCCTTTGGTCCTAGGGGTTGTGGGTCATGTACCACTCCTTGTTTTATGATTTGACTTGTACCACTTGTTGGTCCTTGTACCCTCACCTATTAATTTATATGTGTGGTGACTTGACCCTAGTACCCACCTAAGACACCTTAATTATATTTTATATTATTATAAGTTGTTTTATTTTTTTGGTGTCTTAACCCTTATGTGTTGGTACTCATCCTATTTAATGGAACCCTAACTAAATTAAAGAATTAATTTATGATCTTTCTAGAAGTTTTAAGATCCTATGTATTGGAGTCTAATTTCCTCATTTGACATCATCTTATCTTACACATCTCAGCTCTGATTTTTACTGCTTGACGTCAAGGGTTTAAGGGTTGTACTGCTGCTTGCTTACCTGCTTATCTAGGCCGCCCACCTGCTGAAGCACAACTCAGATCTGATCTGATTAAAGGTTGACGTCTAGTGTTATTTGCTGCTAGGGTTCGCTACTGACATATGTGACTGATTTGTGGACTGTTTCTCCTAGTCGTGAACTTGTGGAGCCCTAATTGACCTAGCCGTGAGTTAGTTGAGATCCGATCTGTTGTTGTGGTCGTGATTGAGGCTCGATCTGCTGTTGTTGTCTTGTTGAGGTTTGATCTGCTGAACTGTGGGTCTGTTGAGGGTTTTTTTGTGTGCTGTCTGCTACCCGTGAGCTTGGTTGAGGCTTGATCTGCTGAGTCGTGGACTGATTGAGGTCTGATCTACCTTATTGAGACATGCTGGGTTTGTCTTGAGCCCTGTTTGATGAGGCCGTAGCTGCTGGCAGCTTGTTTTAACTATGCTGTGGACTTCTGGTGCATGCAACAACTTGGTTGAGTGTTTTCTGTAGAGGCCGCATCCCTCTGTTGACAGTCTTGTGTTCAGACCATTGTTTTTATGAAGGCTGCTACAAGCTAAGCCTTGACTGTGGGCAGATCTATGTGTTGAGACTAACCCTAGGTCAACTCTATGTGCTTGTTCTCAGACTTTGTCTGTGGGCTGATTTTTTAAGCTACTGTTCTGATCTACTTGCTGAGATTTACTTTGGGTCTGATCTAGGTACTGAGACCTAGCTTGAGTCTGATCTTTGTGCTTGTAGTCTGGTCTATGTACTCAGATCTTGTTTATGTATGCTGAGCCTTGTCTATGACCAGATCTATATGCAGAGACTAGATTAGTGCCAGATCTATTTACTGAGATTTATCTCTGGTCTAAACTCTGTGCTAAGACCTTGTTTGTGATCAAACCTATGTGCTGAGACTTAATTGTGGTTAGATCTATGGTGCTGAGACTTATCGAGGTCTGATCTTTTATGCTGAGTCTTGATTGAGACTGTCACTTTGTTTTGACTGTCATTGACTATCACTGCTGTTGTCTACAATCTATCATCTCTCGCTCTCAAGTTTGTACTAACCCTCTAGTAAGGGTCAGCTTGTTCCTAGTGATTGACTTGCCTCTGAGAGGCACAGTCCGTTCTGAAAGTTAAATTCTTCTGAGTATAAAAATAGGAAGGGTCCCACACTCCAGGTAAGTGTTCTAACTTGTTCTTTTTATTATGAATTAGACATGTTATTGTTGTTAGAACTTTGTTAGTTATTCTATTACTCCTGATTACATGTTACTGACGATTTCACTTTAACACGGGGACCTACTTGGGAGTGTTAAAGTTGAAAGAGATGAAAATTATGTTTTAAATTATCCTGTTTAGTTACTGCTGTACTATTCTGCTTCAATATTAGTTTGTTTTTGCATTAAAGTATATGAAATTTTGATTTCTCTGTATCAAACCCTAACCTAACCCAAAACTTTCACAGTCCTTAGTTGGATGGAATACGTACAATTATGATCCAACAAAGAATAACACAGGCACAATATGCTAGCTCTCAAATCACTCTCTCAAGAAAAGACTAAGTAATGAATGGGGGAAAGGCGATAAACAACAAAGCTCTAGTGATCAAATCACTCATGAACCCCCCCCCCTTTCCCCGTCATAACTTGTACAATATATAGAAGAATGAGAGAGGAAGCATAGGTAAGATAGCAAATAGAAGGGAAGTAAGAATAGTAGTCTTTAAATATAGCGCTCTTTTTTTCAGTGAAAATAACTTGTGTATGAAGAAACTACTCTAAAAGTTCTCCCTTCTTCCATAATAAGCAGCTACAAGAGAAAATACCCTTGTATATGTTTAATTTCTTCTTTTAATGGACTTTTTTCATGCCTCTATAGACCCTACGAATCCTAAGGAGAGAATCCCCTAAAATGAAGCCTTAAATTATGGAATAAGTTAGGATACAAAATTGTATGATGAGCTAGGCTAATTTTAAGGAGAAACTTAAAAAATAGCAATGTTAGCTTCTCAAGGTCAAGCGCTCCTCATCTAAGGTCACATGAAAAGAGCCTCTCGACCATGTCAAAACGCAATCAGTCCTTGAAATTACAAAGTGTTCAGAATAGCATGAAATCTAACATTGGCAATGCTTGCCATGGTACCTAAAACTCTAGTCACACTGCTAAAAATAGCACCACCTTGGAATCAGCTAAAACTCGAACCACAAGCAAATCTCTCTACCGGGTCCTCAAATATGTAATCATCTTGTCAATCGGATCACTCTTAGACATTGCTAAAAATAACTACTTCTCAGATTTGCCTAAAATTTGAACTCCGTGCACATCTTCCCAAAGGGTATCCAAATCTATGATCATATCCCAAAAAATATGAGTATGCAAAACCAACCTGACTATACCCTTTGGGGGTATTCGACCTCCCATACCTGCTTTGAATTTTGGAGTGAACTTGCAAGTATGAGGCACCTATTGCTACTGAATCACCTGTCCACCTGTACCTATGATGTAGCCTGTGAATGTACCTATATGAACAACCTGTTCAAGAACCTATCCAACCACCTATCCCTGAGTAACAAAAACATGCAACCATGTGCCAAATCTGAAGGCACTCCATGAGTCGTCGATGCTGTGTCGGTGGAATGACCAACCATTCCATTTTGTAATAAACCTATGAACAAAAATAAGATATAAACTCAAATTGGATTTTGAAGAAATCCAAACTAGGTGCTACTGCTAACAGGGTGGAGTCTTAATTGTATTTCTTGAGAGTAGTCTTTGATTTGAAATTAATTAGATTGTAATTCATTTAAGATTGTAGTGTTAGTTCATTTGATTAGTTGCTTTCTGTTTAATAATTAAGATCTCGGATTTTAGCAAATAGATTAGATTCTGCTAATAACTTGGAATTTAATTTCCGATACTTAACTTAGATTTGTTTTTTTGAGTCATTTTTAGATTATATTTTAATTTCACTGCACTTTTTTGCAACTAGACACCAATGTTTTTTGGGATTCCATATGGGAAACTACGCTTGTCGCCCTCACTAGCGAATATTGCATGTGGGGCACAACAGAGTCGTTGGTAAAAGGTGTATCCACACTCGAGTCAAAGTGTATAAGCCTCATTGTTGCCCATAGTGTTGGAATTTGTGATTCAAAGCTCACACTTAAAAGGAACTTTAGTTGCACATTGATAAAGATTAATCAATTATCTCATGCTTTCCTTTCCTTAGGTAACCCCCAAATTTTCGCACTTTGGAATCAGGTTAGCATACCCTCCCTCACATTTTACTCTCATCTTAGGGTGCTCCCTTGAGGTGAGAGCCACTTTATTCAGTTGGCTGCAGGGGTGGTTGGTTGTTTTTTTCCTAGTCGTTTTTTGATGTCTCACAGTACACTATTGAAGGACAACTAATGGCATATCACTCAAAAACCTTCGTATCAGGGACAGCTGAATTACAACACATATAACAAGGAATTTTATGGAAGCAATGACACTGTTATAAACTTATATCCTTGACAAAGAGACAATTTTGCATACTAATCATGAGACACTTCAGTTCTTGAACTCACAATCAAACATCTAGGGAAAAGTAATCATGTTGTAACAACCGGCATCAAGTACCTCCACAGTTCTAAGTTGATGACTGTGGTTGGCTACACTTGGACAAACAGATGTTGAAGAACAAATAGTATCATAATCTCAAACTGATTCAGTATGAGCCTTATAATATTCTTCAATGAGTGGGTCCTAATGCTTTTCAATTGGATCCCCCATCTTAGCTCACCAACTTAAGTTCTATAATCTATCTCACTTGGAGGGTGAAGTTCTAGTCAATCTCTAATGGCTACAATTCTAGTCAATGTCATTCGACCAAGGACACTTTGTTTGTTGTATGCACATGAACCACGTTAGAGGCATACAACCACTTATTTGCTTGGCAGAAAAGGCACTTTACCAATGCAGGCTAATGGGCTGTCCTAATATGCTTTTGAACAGAATTCTCCTCACCTACAATAAATTTTGGGACCGATTTCCTCCAAGTGGGGAGGAAATGAACAAATTTAGTAGGTGACAAGTGGCATGGTAACATAATTTAAAATTATAGATATCACTGAGCTCTCATGTTCCCTGAAGATGGGTGGAGTGTCCACCCGAAACGTCGGACTCTGAAATATGTACACAGTTATCCAGAAATTCAATACTATATTACAGGATGAACTGTGAAAATCTAAATGCTATTGTAGATATCTATTTATAATTCCTAACTGAAGGAGACAAATTTTAAACATATCCCACTAATTCCTCAACCACTTCATCACTACAACTACCATTCCACTAATCAGTAAATCATTCCATTGGTTGATTCTATACTCTTATAAAATCCTAATAAGTGGAGAGTGTACAACATTTGTACATTTGTGGTATCTCGCTTGCACTTTGTGCTCTTGTGTATGCGTTTCCATTGCTGTTGGTGTGCACATATAAAACATTGTTGTGTATTTCACCATAATTGTATCATGTGTTATTTGTTTTGCTACTGTTGACTTAGTTTATAATAATTAATTGTGGAGATATTCTTTAGTCCCTTCTACATTTGCACATTCAACTTCATAAATGGGATTGCATTCTTGACTAGGTAATGAATATCTATGACAATGACAGGCAATATGGAGCATATATCAGGGGGCTTAATGCTTATGAACGTCATCAAAAGTTTATGGCAGATTATGGTATTCCTCCTTTGATACCTATTAAGTGCTGATATTTATGTCTTTTAAAGTTCTTGTGACATTGCCTTAACTTGTGTATTCCAAGCTAACATTAGATTAGGGTGTTTATGAGCATTTTGATTGGAAAAAAGGATTCAAATGTTGGTAGGCAAACTTCTAGATCTTGTTTTGCAGTTGAACATATAGTCTTTTGCGTACTTCTAATGCATTGCGCACATGTGGCATTTCATTTCTTTGATGTTTGCAATGTTTTGCTCACCACTAAATGAACTTTTGTCGATATCACGGTTTCTTTTATGTGAGGCAGTTTGAAGATATTTGTTACTCCATCTAGTACAAATGTTAACAATGCTTAATAGCTAAATTTCCAAACATTGTTCTTTTATCCTAATATGATTGTGGATGGATTAAATTTGAATTAGCTTGTAGCCAGTGAGCGACTACCTTCTCATAATGTTATTATGATGCATGTTTGTGATATTTATTGAGATTCACAACAGATATTGCTAGAATCGTAAGGAACCAACACAAATCCTAATTCTGCAATTAAAAGAATAATCCAGCGTTAGGGCAGTCTAACTCTTGAAGAGAAGTCAGCCAAGAAGGTGCAACGCTAGAGAGAGAGATAACCAGTGCATCTTCTAGAAAGAGAAAGAAACCTATGAAGAAAAGAGAGTGCAACTCTTGAGGGTGCCCTTACGCCAATCACTTAGTTAAAAGATGAAGAAGAAGCACTTGAGATAAATTACAAATGAGAGAGGGTTATAAATAGTATACCCAACTCAAGTGGTAGAGTGCTTTCCCCAGGAGGGATTACGAGACTATGCAAGTTCAGTCTTGACAAAACCTAAAAGTATAATTAATTATACAATATAAGGTTGTAGCTATCAAAAGCAAAGCTTATGCCATTTTCAACATTCCCCTTCTACTGAATAAGGGTCCATGGAGAAAAATGGTGAATACAATTGAGAGTGCATGTATAAATATTAAATACCCAGCTTAGTGTAAGGTCAGCCATGGCCCAAAATGGGAGTGGGTGTATAAATACCAAACAAAATATAAGGTTGACTGTGGCTGAAATACAAATGAGAGTGGGTGTATGAATCAATGTTGCAAATATCGTGTCGGGGAATATATTGTCGAGTGTAATGTCCCCTTACAAATGATCACTCTAAGTGGACAACTTATTAGCCTATTTGATTCCTGTAGGCTATAGTCGACGAAAAATAGAATTAAATGATTATTTGATGTCATTCAGGCAGAAAAGCAACATATAAAAGGTGACATTGAGTAGTTAAATAAAAATGGGTGTTATAAAGTGACATTGACTTTATAAAGTCACTTTACATAAATAATTAAGCAGAAAAAGGTAAAAAGGTCGAAAAAGGGGTAAAAAAGGAGATCAAAGACAAAATTGACCTATTCTCTTATTCATTCATGACTTATTTAAAAAAAAGAATTTGAAGAGCTCTTGTGGCTTTTGGCTCTTGGGATGAAAACCCTAAGAGAAATTGGTTTTGGTGGTGAAACCATCCACCCTACCTGATTGAAAGGAAATGATCGCTCAGATCTTCCCATGATGCTTCATTGCCAAAGAAGAAATCCCGCTTTGTTACAGATTCACGAAGTTTTCAGACTTTTCAGTGTATTGGGGAGAGGGCACACTTGTCTGTGGGGGCGCAGAGCTTATTCCCTTCATTATTTCTCATCACTGTTGCTATATACTGCTATATAGAGGGTGTTTTGACTGTAAAGGAGGGCGATTTGCTTCCATGGACTATTTATGAGTTCGATGTCTTCATTTCCATTCATGTATGGATTGAGAAAGGGCGCACTCATTTCTTGAAGGAGGTGGCATTCTCATGTGGAGGAACTGGTCTTAAATCTATGTTGTACACTGTTGAGAAGAGGGCCGCACACTATTGACCAAGTTGTGGGTTTAGTTTTGAGGGCCAACGCTCCACTCCAAGGGCTGTCTGCAAAACAATATCTACAGGCTGTTAAATCTACTGAGAAGAGGTGCCACTATTCATCTCTGCTGCTTACTATTGAAAGGTGACAAATTTGTAAGGCATTCTTTGTGGGAGGCCACCATTTCTCCTCAAATTTATGTGCATACAAAGGCTCTGTTCACCAAACAAGAGGGAGGTCCATTGATGCATACCTACAAGTCAGAAAATGCATTAATGCAGATCTGATTTACTCACTCTCTAGTACTGTTACAACTGGTATGAGTCATCTTCAAAGTGGTTGTCACACTTTTTGTTACAGGTCAGAGATATAGTTAAATCTGAAGTCTTTCACTATATTCTACACTAGTGTTACAACCATTATTGTGTCATTGTGAGTGCGTTTAGGTGAGTTGTTACAGGCATATAAAAACTATTGTCATTTGCCTTCAAGGTTAAGTTGTCTTTTGGGAGTTAACGCAAGTGGATCACAGCTGTTGCAAACTGTTGGTATGTGTTTAGTGTGAAGTTACTTGTTGGTCTTAAATATTCTAAGTGGGTTGATTTTGATAATTATTGCAAACTAGTCTATTTTATGTGCACAACATTTCGTCAAAAAAATGGCATGTTGAATGAGATTTGAAAAATATCCCTTAACCATCATAAAACCAAGTGAATCCACCTATCAAAACTGGCAGAGGATATTACAGTGGTATTAGAACTAGTGATTCTGCCAGCCTGTGAGTTGCTTGCACTTTTATAAATATGGAGGACGATATTTATATCACTTACATGAGAAGAAGGTAGAGGGGGGCTGAAGACATAGTTCAAGCAAAATCAGAGGAAGAGGTTCAACCCGAATTAGAAGAACATGATGACACGGGGGATAGGAATGAGCCACCTGAGGGAAGTGCTATGAACATTTTGAATGATCTGGCAAGGGGGCAACAATAGTTGGTCCAACTTATGACTCAGGTTATTACCAGTACTCAAGCCAATCAGAACGATAATGGCATCAATGGGAATCATGCAGAAGGAAGCAACACTAATGTTCCCACACATAACAACACCAAGACCACTAGTAAAGTGACTCCTAGACCTCTTTTACCTTAGTTCTTGGAAGAGCAACAAATAGGAAACAGGGTCAGCCAGGGCAAGGTGAGAGTTTTAATGATTATTTAAGGGAGTATCAGACTCTTGGTGCGGAGTTTCATGCAACGATGTCAATACAGGAATTCGGTACTATCAAGTACAAGAATAGACCAAGGGGCTTCAACAGGGGCTAACAAAATACATATCTTTAGTGGGAAGGTTGGGAAGCTGTCTATTCCTTTGATGGTTCTAACAAATGCATTGTCAGAGCTTGGGTTCAGAAGTTGGACACCTATTTCCAACTCAACCCCATGAGGGAGCCAGAGGCCATCTTTGGAGGGAGAGGCTCATGAGTGGTGGTACCGTGGATTGGTCACTTTGGGGCATGTTAGTATTACCTCCTACCTGGACATCACACAAAGATTGATCGACAGATTTGATAAGGACCCAAAGATTCATTTCAGAGAGTTGTCACAACTTAAGCAGACAGGTGCAACAAATGCTTACATTTTAGAGTTTCAGAGGATTGCAGTCATGGTGACAGATGTGTTGGAGCATAGGTTGGTTATGTTGTTCATTGAAGGATTATCCGAGCCACTGCATGGTTGGGTTAAGGCCTTCAAACTAGAGTCTCTACTGGATGCCATCATTAGAGCATGGGACATGGAAGATGTAGTACTGAAGAATAATTATCCTCCCAAATCTTTCCCTCCTTAGGACGGCAAAGACAAGAAGCCCTTCCAGAAGGAGTGGTCTGGGAAAAAGAAGTTGGATGATGAGACCCATAATGGATTAAGAAGGAAGAAGCTATGTTTCAGCTATAAAGAGCCTTGGGAACTGGGTCCCAGGTGCATGGCTAAAGGTAAAGTACATTACATTGAGGTGCTCTCGAACAATGATGAAGAAGAGGAGGCAGGGCAGGTCCAGGATGGGGAGGATACAGTGAGGATGTTGAGTGTCCACGTGCAAAGACTCAGGGGGAAACTATTGCTACTCTATCAGGTGCTCCTAGTTTTCACACTTTCAGGGTCAAGGGAGTAGTTCTGGGACAACGTGTCACCATTTTGATCGATGGTGGGGCAACCCACAACTTTATAGATTCGGCTTTGGTAGCCAGGAGAGGCATTCCTACAAAGGACTTTGAGGGATTTAGCGTTGTGGTAGCTGGTGGGTGCATATGGCATGCACGTAGAAGGTTTTGTGGTTGAATGTGACGTTGGGAAACTACAGTATGACATAGGATTTTTATGTGGTGGAGCTGGCAGCCATTAATGCAGTATTGGGTGTTCAATGGCTTAACACTCTGGAAACAATTTCGCAGAACTATCAAGCAATGGATATGGGATTGAATACAATAGATGGTAAGAGGGTAGTTCTGAGGGGCATGTCTAATGGTGCTCCAAGGAGTTTTTCAGCTAGGTGGATGGAGGACTTGTTCAGGCACGGGGATGTAGCATACGCAACATAGTGTTTGATTACAACTTAGAAATCTTTAGATAGCAGCCAACCTTATCATGTAGACATTCAATCATTGTTGAGAAAACATGACCGTGTTTTTGGAGAGATCTCTCGAGGGAGACGTCTTGATAGAGGCTTTGAGCACACCACTAAGTTAGAAGAAGGAGCCAATCTCGTGATCATTACTCCATACAGGCACCCAAAAAAGTTCAAAGATGAGATAAAGAAGGAAATAAAGGATTTGTTAGTGATCGGGCATATCAGATCCAAGTCCATTCGCTTCTTCAGTTGTCTTGGTCAAGAAGATCGGGCATATCAGATCCAAGTCCATTCGCTTCTTCAGTTGTCTTGGTCAAGAAGAAGGATGGAACCATGACGTTGTGTATTGACTATCGGGCCCTGAATAAGAAAACGATAAAAAATAGGTATCCCATTTCCAGGATCGATGAGTTGTTGGATGAGTTGCATGGAGCAACGTACTGTTCAAATATTGATCTTCAATCGGGGTATCACCAGATCAGAGTTAGAGAGCAGGATATTCACAAGACTGCTTTCAGGTGTCATTATGGGCACTATGAGTTTTTGGTCATGCCATTTGGGTTGACCAACGCACCTGCCACTTTCCAGTCTTGCATGAATCACATCTTCAATAGGCAGTTGCGGAAGTTTCTGTTGTTGTTCTTTGATGACCTTCTTATATACAATAGCACATGGGAGGATCAGTTGAGGCATTTGGATGAGATATTGGGAATCATGGAGGAGCAGTCATTGTGTAATATACCAACTGATATTTCTATCTGTTTATGGAGTTTTTGTTGCTTGCTAGTAGTCTTTATGGCCCAATACTTGAAGTAAACATGAATGCATGTACTGAACTATGCTTGCATGCAAATGCATGGGCTTGCCAACCCCTAAATAACCCAAATAATTAGAAATGCTATAAAATAGGGATAAAAAAGATGCATGTACGTACCAACAGATGAAGTAGTGGATGTATGCCAATATGAGACCAGCATGCAAGAATTGTGCCAAGGATCGGACGAGATATGGGAAAGTCTCACTCCAATAATGCGCCCTTGTAGTAAATGCACCTTCCTCAGAATAAGAAGTGGATAATAACTACTCCAATGATGCTAGATTGCTGCAGGAAGCTGTTACTAGGGTTATATTGCCCCTCTGATCAATATGGAGTAAGCATGCAAGACATGCATGGAGTCTGAGGCCTAATGCGAATTGTCTTCTCAAGGAAATTTGCCCAAGCAAAAGGGAGGCACCCTTCTGAAGATGAAATGATGAGATCTCTCTCCTAAAGCCAAATAGGAATCTTGTATTCAATAACTAGGCTAATAGTGGTGCTCTCGGAAGGATGGAGACCGCATGCAAACTGAATAGTGGTTGTTTGTCAAGATATGAAGTTATCCTCTTTGCCCAATTCGCCCATGAAAGAGAGGGAGAATCCTCCTTTGCTGGATGTAGCTAGAACCTGATGAATGCTAGAGAATACTATATGATGATAGTGTTGATTAGGTTGTCATTGATGCCAACAGTTAAGTCTTGGTGCCTCTTGGTGCCCCTTGTGGAGCCCCTGAGGGTTAGTATTGGTTTGTGGTTGTCGGTGTCAAGAGGAGTCCTTTTGTGGTTGTCCAAGCCCAAACTTGAAGCCCTTGGAGGCCTTAGGACAATTACAAAAGCCCTAATTACCCTTTGACGTGGTTGTGTTGCCCTTAATAAGAAATCCTTAAGTTCTAGTGTCACCCTTTCTAATCCCTAATCTTTGCTAAAACACTAATAATTAAATACTTTAATAATTAAATAATTAATAGAATAATTTAAAAATAAATAAAATAAAAAAGGAGCCTTAATTAAAGGTTTAATAAAAGGTTTTTAAAAATAATAATCTAAATTAAAATTAAAATTAAGAACTTTTTAACCAATCCTAATAATTAATAAATTACGTTAAATGAATTTAAAAAAATTTAAAGGAAATAATTAACATTAATTTTTAAGAGGGGGGACAAAGAAAAAGTGACTTAATTATTTTAATAGTAAATTTTAAAAGTAGGCATGCTAAAAGAATTTTTTAATTGATGTTAAATTAAAGAACTTTTTAATTTAAAAGTGACGGACTCTAGAGGGAAGACAGGAATAGAGCCTATAGTGTATACATGTAATGGGTTCACCAGCTGAGTTATGTGCACACTCAACAAATCATCGCGGGTTATAATAACCCCCACAAAAGATGGGGCAAGAATCGAGCCAATTTATTATGATGCTTCAAATAAGGCGGGCATTTTTTTTAAAAACAAAAATATTTAGTTGAGACAAAGGGAATTCTACTTATTAAATTGGGATTAAGTATACCAGCTCGGGCTGATAATAAAGAATTCATATTATGTCGGCTTCAAATAAATTAAAATTAAATTTTAAAAATTATATAATTTTTGTAAGGTCGGCTCCAAATGTTTTTTTTTAAAAACCACTATAAATACCAGTCAACGTTCTCATTTATTTGGATATGCTGAAAGTTTAATAGGAGCTCTGAATTTCGCGGGTACTGTAGCAGCAACAGTAGACTTGAAATTTTTATTTTTGGTATGTGGAATTTGTGTGGAGGAAAAGCTCTGAGATTTTTCGGGTAGCAGAGCTGGTCTGAGGCAGCCACAGTGGTGGAGAAATATGGTATAGAAGCTCTGAATTTCTGGCTTACTGAAGGACTGATGCAGCCACAGTAGAAGTCATTTTTTAGCTCTGATTTTTTGGACAACTGAGGCAACACAGGAGTTATACAGATCAAGAACATATCTCTGATTTCGATCAGCTGCTACGAGGCAGCCACAGTGTGATCAAGTTTCTTATTTCGGGGTATAGACAGCTGTATGTAAGGCTTAAAGTCAGAGGCAGATACAGTAAATAAGCATCCGAATTTATAAAGAAATTGAAGGTAATGCTCTGAAATTTTCGGATTAGTCTGATGCAGCCACAGTGAAGTTTTTGTTAAATTTATTTTTGGAAGCTTTTTATGTTCTCTGAACATGAGTATGCCAAGTTTATATCAGTACATAATGATGAAATGATGCATACAATATGTGTGATGATATGTATGATGAAGTTGACTTTGGAGTGTAAGGTTTGAAGTTAATATTCATTTCGTTCTAAACTTGGGTAAGCCTCATTCCGAAAGGTCCAATCAGTTGAAGGCATCCGAACAACAGTTAAGCAGGCAGTAAGTAATCATCCTTAACTTTATCTTTCTTCTAATTTTGTGTGATAAAATAGCTGCAGCATACACAGGGTTACAAGACAGTCAAGTAGGCTTTGAAAGATGACTTGAAGTCATCAAGGTTCAAGCAAGGACACAAGGATCATGAGTTCAGATTTCACGTTCTGTTCAAGAGTAAAGAAGCTCTGAAACTCGATGAAAGTAGCAGCATATGAGAACGAAGTGGAAGTGTGTGAAGAAGTTGATTTGAAGTATGTTGATCCTCTAAAACTTCCACTACAGTAAAGAAACTATTTAAAAGAGCAGAAGCATCCACGAAGACATATATCTCAGATCTTAAATGCTTACAGTTGATCTGATCTCAGGATAGCAATAGAACTTGTAACAAGTTCAAGAGACAGGCCAGAGCAACCTTGAATTGACAGTGATCAGTTTAACTTGACAAATGACAGCCTTTGACAGTAACAAAGCTTGATTTGACACCTACAACAGTATGAACAGTGATGTGCTAGTGAAGTGTGGAAGTCTGTATGAACAGCAGTGATACATTTACAGTCATGTACAAGGTATGCACAATGATGTGTGAACAGTAGTGTAAAAATCTATAGAGATGATGTTTATGATGATGCACAAGTAATAAACAATGACATGAGTAAATAATGATCTGTAATAATGCACACTACCAGTTAATGATATGTGATACAGCCAAGCAAGTATATACAGTGGTAGTATATCTGCAGTTATGATTTATATAAAATCTTCAGTGGAATGTTACTACCCTACTACATGATAATGCATGTTATGGTGATGCACTCTTATACCCTATGATGATACTACTTGAACGTGAGGCATCCTTGACAACACATGAATTATGATGATGAAGCATGCCATGAGGATCTGATGTTGATAGTGTACTACGCTAGGTTGATGTTGCAGATCTTGAGACCTTGATGACATGTTCAGACAGTCCTTGATGATGGAGATGATTTGTGAGAGCAGCAGTGTCTCTGATATACTAGAGCAGTTGTGGTAAGGTATTTGATTAGATTGACACAGGTACACATTTGATTTGTCACAGGTTCAATTAAGAAGGATTAGCACAAGTTGCCATATGTGCAGTTTATCTGACTCAGATTGGCTGAGTTGTATGAGCAGTTGGTTTGACCCGGGTGGTCTGGTATACAATTGGTTAGACTCAGATTGATTGAGTCGGTTGATATGAACAGTAGATTGATTGGTCAGTTGATGAGTAGTGTGGCATAGTTGTGGTGCGGTGGTTAGTGAACAGTTGATGAGCAGTGGATGAGCAGTGAATGAGCAGTGAATAGTCGATGAGTAGTGAATGAGCAGTGAACAATTGATGAGCAGTGGTCAGTTGATGAGCAGTGACAGTGGTTGAGCAGTGTGGTGCAGTGTGGTACAGGTGTTGGTTAGTAGGTCCCCAGGATCAGTGCGGTTGTGATTCAGCAGTATCTATCTTCATATTAGGGTGGCAGGACGGGGCAAGGAAATTGAGGGAGCTAAGGCTTCCTTCAGGTTGTAGCCTGTAAACCAGGGGGTTGTAGCCTCCTTCCAGTTGTAGCTGGAGAATTGAAGTATTTGTAACAAAGGGGGTTGTTGCCTCTTTCCAGTTGTTGCTGGTAAATTATTATTATAAAGGCTTTCGTGGTTTTTCCCCTAGGACTTGGGTTTCCACGTAAAAATCTTGTGTACTGTGTTTTGTTATGCTTCCTATGTGATGATGATATGATGATAGGTGATGATGAGCTGTAATTGTTAATAATGCTGATGATATAATGATAATGTGGTAATACATTAATGAATGATGCAGTTGATGATTGTTAAAGTTGAAAAAGTAATAAAAAGCTATACACACTGTTCACCCCCCCCCTCAGTGTGCTCGTTGTGTCCAATAGATAGAAGCAATGTTGAACCTGTGTGATCCAACCCTGAAAGTGACTAGGGCAGATAGATTTCGCTGCTGAAATGCAGTTGATGGTTGAGTGGTGTGCCCTCAACCCTAACTGGCTCTTTGAGCTCTCCAAGTCGAATCCTCAAATCAATAATCAATAAGCAGGCCTTACTCATTCACTTTACCTTTCTTTTATAACTTTGACATCCCCTGACCTAACTTTTGCATGACTAGGTTGCTTTTCTCTTCTAATTTCCAGTTGACTTGCATGCATTGCTTTCTGTGTGTATGAAAGCTCAATAAAGGCATTTCAGTGCATGCAACATGAAATATGGCCCGCATGTAATGCATGCAGGTGGCCCCTAGTTCCTGTGGCCCTCATTTACCTACTGATGATTTAATAACCATGATTAAGATCTTCTTATGGTATATAATGGTATCAATCCTCAGTCAATTCCCTGAATGTCAGTACCTGCTCGAACCTATGGGAATTAGATAGGTTAGCGGGATGGTCCTTTGTGCTTAAGCAGAAGAGGACATTACAGTCCTCCTCGCTTGAAATTGCTTGTCCTCAAGCAATTGTAATGCTGGGTGCTATAATACCTATTCTCCTTCCCAAGTGGCCTCTCCTATAGGCAATTCTTTCCATTGAACCAAGTACTCTCGAGTCTCGAATGATCCTGTTCCTTAGTTTTCTTTCTCGAACCTCCAGGATTCGTTCTGGAGCCAAAATCAGTTGTCCCTCATCATCAGGGGGGGGGTAGTTCTGATGAAGTAACAATCTATTGACCTACCGCTTTCTTGAGGTTAGACACATGGAACACGTTATGAATCTTGCTTTCTGGTGGTAATTCGAGTTCGTATGCCACCTTTCCCACTTTACGGATTATCTTGTAAGGACCATAAAAGCGAGGCTTAAGTTTCTCTGCTCCTTTCTTTTTAAGGGATGATTGTCTGTAAGGCTGTAGACGTAAGTACACCAAATCCCCTACCTCAAAACTGTGCTTAATCCTGTGTCTATCTACATATACCTTTTGTGGATTTTGGGCAACCTGTATGTTTTCTGAGTATCTTGAGACTATCTTGACTTTCTTGAATCCATTCCTTGGATTTAGGAGCCCTGCTATGACCAAATATCAAATATGCAAAAGATAAGGCATCATAACCATACAATGCTTTAAAAGGAGTCATACCGATGGTCATATGGTGTGTAGTATTGTAGCAGTGTTCCCATAGGTGTAGCCATTTAATCCATGTCCTTTGTTGACCTGCTACATAGTTCCTCAAGTATCCCTCAATCCACTTGTTAACTATCTCTGTCTTTCCGTTGCTCTGAAGATGATAGCTCGTGTTCATAGCCAATTCTGTCCCAACCAACCTGAAAAGCTCTTGCCATAACGCTCCGGTGAACTTGTTGTCTCTATCACTAACAATGGTCTTAGGTAACCCGTGTAACCTGAATACCTCTCTGAAAAACAACTCTGCTACCTGTGCGGTTGAATAGGCGGAAGGAATGGCAAAGAAGTGACTGAACTTAGTCAACCTATCCACCACTATGTACAAACACTCTACCCTGTACCTTGGGCAACCCTGTAATAAAGTCCATTGAAATGCTTTCCCATTTTTGCTCGGGAATGGGTAATGGTTGTAGTAGACCTGCTGGATGAGTATGCTCTTATCTTATTTTGTTGGCACAAAATGCATTCCCTCAAATGCTGCATCACATCATTCTTGAGGCCCTTCCATGAGAACCTCTCTTTAATTTGCTTGTAAGTATTAAGAAACCCTTGGTGTCCTGCTAAAGGTGAGTTATGAGAAGCTTGTAGAATCTTCTTCTTCATGAAGGCTCGATGATTAAGTAGATCTTGTTCTTATAGTATATAATGTCATCTATTACTCTGTACTTGTCATCTTGAATTTGTCCATCCAATATTTCGCAAGCAAACTTATCTTTGGAGTATTCGACCAAAAGATGAGATCTCCAATCCGAGGAAATGCTCATAAGAGATAAGGTGTGTTGTAGTCGAGGGGGTTACATTGCTACCAGTGATACATATTATATATAAGCAAGCACACAAAGATATAGACACAACAGACAAGAGATGGAGAGGAAGCACAAGCCTTTTATTACCCAACAAGATATGCAGAACAATACATATGAACAGATCCAACTTAATGTATGATTCGGCTCACCAGCCTATATATACGTTTTACATACAGTTATATAACTACTTGTCGGCTTAACCGACCAACCCGACATACACTAGTCGACACAACTGTCGACATGCTTTATAATAGGTCGGGTGGAGGACCTAGTCGATAGGCCGACTTAGGCTCCTCCAACATCTCCCCCACCACAAAATCTTTCTTCGTCCCGAAGAAATGAGGAGATGGAATACAATTGAGCAAAAAATAAATCAGTTTTTTACTGCTGTGGACGACTGGAGCTGGGAGCTGTTTGTTGCTGGGCAACAGAACCAATGTGGTAGTCAAGGGGGTTACATTGTTACCAGTGATACATATTATATATAAGCAAGCACACAAAGATATAGACACAACAGACAAGAGATGGAGAGGAAGCACAAGCCTTTTATTACCCAACAAGATATGTAGAACAATACATATGAACAGATCCAACTTAATGTATGATTCGGCTCACCAGCCTATATATACGTTTTACATACAGTTATATAACTACTTGTTGGCTTAACCGACCGACCCGACATACACTAGTCGACACAACTGTCGACATGTTTTACAATAGGTCGGGCGAAGGACCTAGTCGACAGACCGACTTAGGCTCCTCCAACAAGGTGGCTAGTCGTCTAGAAAGTGCATCTGCGACCACATTGTTTTTTCCCTTTATGTATTCAATCTCGAAGTCATAAGCTTGAATCTTACTCACCTATTTTTGTTGCCTCTCATTCAATTCTTTCTGTTCCAAGAAGTACTTTAAGCTGTTGTGATTTGTCTTAATCTTGAATTTGCCACCCACTAAGTATTATCTGAACTTGGTTAGCACATGGAGAGTGTCTAACATTTCCTTGTCATATACTGAATAGTGGTGCTCATAGTCCTTGAGTTTTTTGCTCTCAAATGCAATAGGGTGATTATTCTGCACCAATACTGCTCCTATGCCCTCTCCTGAAGCATCACATTCTAATATGAATGGCTGTGTAAAATTTGGTAGTGCTAATATAGGGCATGAACTCATTACCTTTTTCATTTTCTCAAATGTCCGCTGTGCTGCCTCTAACCATTTGAATCCCCTTTCTTAGTAAGATCCGTGAGTGGTGTTGTCATCTGTGAGAAATCGCTGACATACCTCCTGAAGCCGGTACAAAGGCCCCAAAATCCTTTCAACTCTGTCACACTGTAGGCCAATCCAGTATGTCTCTAATCTTTTCCAAGTGTACCTGTACCCCATTTGCTCCTATCACATGTCCCAAATATAACATCCCTTGCATACCGAACTCGCATTTGGACATTGTTACATCCTGAATTGCACTTAGTTGGACTTCCAGAGAGCTGCTGGTGTTGCACAATTACTTGTGCTTATCAGAGTTTAGAAGTTCCATGTTTGGCCTTTTCTGGGCCCCTTTTTTCATTTTTGTAATGTATGACCATGCCCCACGGGGTTTGTAATAAAGTGTGCTAGCATGGTGGTCTTTGAGTGACTCGGTTCCCTAGGACTTGACAACCAAAGAAGGTATTCCAAGGAGTTTTATCCCCTTGACAATTATGCTTTGCCTTTAGCTGAGTATAATCGATGAGTTTTTTCTCCTACACCCCCAAAGCTGAATGCCCAAAGTGGTGGTTAGGCCTTGGGGGGTTATTAGAGTCCATTTTTCAACATATATAAGCATGCTAGACACTAAAATAAAGTCATGTACTAGGTCCCCCACGAGTTTGAGTTAGTTCTGAGAAAAATATTTTTTTCCGCAAAATTAGGCCATTTTTTAATGGTTTAAATGGAAAATTTCAAATGGTGATAAAAGTGTGATCTGGAGGCGGAATTTGGCGCGGGGATGCTCGTTTTCATGCTCAGAGCATCCTCTTTACCTTGGGACTCAATCTTCTTATGTTTTGGGCGTTTAAATCATCCCGTGGAGCATTTTTTATTATCAGGCCTACAAATTGGCCTTTTAATGCTAATGGTGCTACAAATTGCACCAATATAAAAAATATATATATATTAAAAAATGAATTAAACATATGCCAAATGACTTGGCATCATGTCACATGGTGGGCGACTAAGTGAAAGGATTAAAACCTTATGTTATAAGTTATATGGTGGGCGAATAAAGGTCAAGCGAATATATCATTTTAGAAGTGCACCCTCTATCCTCACGTGGGCATCATGACTCTGCAGCTCGCGATTTGGAGTGATAATTCCTATGTTGAGTACGCCTACCTCATGGAGAGGTGGTGCAAGGCTCTTGGCTTGGCTACCAATCATACCAATCAATGCCATTCACTAATCGTTGAGATCCTTCAATCACTCATGCGCTCCTCTCTTTGGATTAGCGCCCCCCTCACTCTGTAAATTGCTATTTAAGCAGGAGCTCTTCTCCATTGTAACATCGAAAGGTGGAACCTCTGCTCCTATCTGTTGTAATATTTTTTGAGTTCATGAGTAAATAAAGAGAAGGATTTGGAGGCTACATTGTGGTTGCATGTCGTGTGTGGATGCTTGATGCTTCAAAACCCATGGAGGTAACCTGTATTTTTGCATAAATATTTTGTATATTGTTGGGATTGCATCTGACCTTGTTAAGGAATTTATATTTCAATAGAGTAAGGAATAAGATCTAATGCTTGTTTCTTATTATACAATAGTATGAAATGTTTCAAATATTTTGCATCTCTTGCTTGAATGCTTGTATTTAGAAGTCTTTCATATTGTTTATATCAGTGCTATTTAATCCTCTTGTGCAAGTTTTGTGTGAGATCCTTTTGCAGGTAATCCGAGCTTAAGGAGGAGGCATGTATGTTAGCTTTGCCATTTCCCAAGCAACTTCAAATGGAAGCGTAGTCCCTCTTGTTCCCACTCTCATGAAGGCTCCATTCGCCCATCTCTTTCCAGCTCAAAACTTGGTTCTTCTTACCTTTGGTTCAACATACTTTCAATCTAATTTGGTTATTGTTTCTATATTGTTCTAGATCTAAAAAAATTAAAATCTTAAGAAGTAGATCTAGTTTCCTTTTTACTAATGCTATTATATTATCAAAATCTAAATCTTATTGTTCATAATCATGAGTGAAGGATCTTCCTTAAGCTTGCACCTAAATTTTCAAAAGATCTAAGATTTGCTAAGGAAAAGTGATTTTAAAAGACATATCTAGCTGATTAGGCTTAAAGCATTTGGCTTGCAACTTGAAAGAGGGCAGCCAAAGATCCTAGCAAGACAAGCTTTCTAGCTTGTCTTGCTAGTTGAAGTTTTCCTTTTCTTGTTTCATCATTCATCCCATAATTTTTGCTCTTGTTTGTATCAAGAAATAAGATAAGTTTAGAGTGTTTTTGAGGCTTTTTCACAACTTATTTGTTCGCTGGTCTGTTTTGCATGCATATCAGTTTTGAATTTTAAAGTTAAATAAAATTTGATTTCAAGACCTTAAAGATCATCTGAAAAGTCTTTGTAGCATACTAGTTCATTCCGCATTTTTTTTAGACATTTTGTAGTATTACCAAAGCACTCTTAAAGTGCATTTGGCCATTTTTATTAATAACTAAGCTTGCTGGTCAGTTTTTGCATGCCTAGCAGGTTTGAAGAATAAAAACATAAACTATTGGGATTTGAAAGCTTCCAGGCCGATCCAAAGAACCCCCTTTAAGCACCTTCATTTTGTATAATTTTTTGTAAACTGACTTGTTCCCTATTGATAAAGGGAAAGCAGTCTTTCTTCTAAGATCATCATTGTAATAAAAAAAATAAAGGAAGCTCAGTAGGCTATTCCAACACCTACCCCCAATCCCCCCAGGGGGGATTCGCGTCTTTTTCACTTTTTTGGTTTTTTAATTTTTTTTTCAGTTTTCTTTGTTTAGATTAGTTCCTTTAAGGCTTAAGCTTTAGTAATTAAATAACAAACACTTAAGCACACAACGTTCTCAAAGGACCATTCTAATCGATTTATCATTCATATGCTTATTGCTTATGTGTTTTTCAACTATACAATTGTTCATAAAATTTACCTAAAATTTACCCCCTTGCTTTCCCGAAGTATTGCACCATTCTGTGGTGTGTGGAAAAGAGACTCTTGGGGTTTAGTTTAGTTTAATCATCCACTTCACAATTATTAATAAAATAAACCAATCTTCCAAGCCTGAAGTATGCTCTTGACCGCAGTATAGTCTGAACAATTGGGAGGTTGCGTGGGTGAACACCATAGAGTCAGAAGGCTACTTTAAGAAGGTTCATCCTCGCCTTGTTGGACACTTGGTAAAGCCGCTATAGTACTCAGTTCAAGCCGCTTCTTTTGGGCCAAACCAAGAATTAACCCATTCCTCTAATACCCATTAATAAATCTAAAATAAACCAATAAGCCTCTTGCAATACTTTCACAACCCTACACAGCAACAATCGCACTTATACATTTTTCGGCACTGGTTTCATTTTCATGCTTTAAGTTTCAAGTACAGAATGTCGTGAATGACTCATCTATCATGTGTGGTGTTGATTAATTAATTTAAATTTGCAAATGATGCTTTGTTGTATTATTTTTCCATCTCATCACTTTAACTCCTAGAATAAATTTTATTTGTTTTCATAGTTTAAAGGCATTAGATCATTTTAATAGGGACCACCCCCCTTGGCTTTGCTAGGAGTAAGCTTAGATGGAGGAGTCGAGTTATCAGGTGACAGCACTTGACTCTGACTTGCCCCCAAGGACACACCGAGCGGCTTGAAGGTTTCCTGTCGCGTTAAGCCTAGATGGAGGAGTCAAGTTATCAAGTGATAGCACTTGACTCTGACTTGCCCCCAAGGACACACCGAGTGGCTTGAAGGTTTCCTGTCGTGTTCCTCCCGAGGTGTGTATTAGGCGGCAACATAATCTTTGCATATAGTGATTGTTCTTTTAGGATTCCAAGTACTTCATCAAGGTGCTTTAAATGATCTTCCCAAGTTCGACTGTAAATCAATATATCATCGAAGAATACCAGAAGATACTTGCGTAACTGAGCCTTGAAGGTGTTGTTCATACATGACTGGAAAGTAGCTGGTGCATTAGTGAGCTCAAATGGCATCACAAGAAACTCATAGTGTGTATAGTGACAACAGCAAGCAGTCTTTGGAACATCCTGTTCCCTAACTCGTATCTGATGGTAACCTGACCGGAGGTCAATTTTGGAGAAGTATTTTGCCCCCTGTAGTTCATCCAATAATTCATCGATCCTTGGGATTGGATACCTGTTTTTAATTGTTTTCATGTTAAGCGCCTTGTAGTCAATACACATGCGTAAGGTCCCATCCTTCTTTTTTACTAACACCACTAAAGATGCAGATGGACTGGAGCTAGGTTTTATGTAACCCAATTTGAGCAACTCTTTGATCGTATTTTCAATTTCATCTTTATATCTTTTGGGGTGTCGGTAAGGGGTAGTGATGACTACTTGAGTCCCCTCCTCTAACTCAATAATGTGCTCAAATCCTTGATTTGGAGGCCTACCTGATGGAAGATCTCCGAATACCTTTCCATGATTCTGCAATAGTGTCTGTATGTGTGTTGGATGTTGTGTGGCTCTATCTGGTGGCTTCCTGAAGGTATCCAAGCACTCTGCTGCCCACTCTATGTCTCCCTGTTGGAGTACGGCCTCCATCCTGTGTGATGATACTGCTCTAGGAGGGTAGGTGTTCATACCTCTCAAAACCACTCTCTGTCCTTCTATTCCTTGAAATTCCATCTCCATGGTCTGGTAGTTCGTAGAATACTTTCCAATGGAATAAAGCCACTGAACTCCCAACACCACATTCGTGTTTGGTACATCAACCACATAAAATGTCTGTCACTGTATAGTTCCCTAGAGTCACGTTCAATTTTGGAATCCTTCGATTACACTCCATGGTGTGGTTATCTGCTGCGGATACTGTAAATCCATCAAATCTCTCAGTCGGAATACCTTTCCTTTTTATCTAGGCAGCATCAATAAAGTTGTGGGATGCCCCACCATCTATCAACACTCCAACCCTGTTTCCCTGTATGACACCTCTTATCCGAAGAGTGTGGAATCTAGGAACTCCATATAGTGTAGCAATGACACCTCCCTGTGTCACCTTTGTTTATTGAGATGTGTCGAGCTCTAGTTGAATAAGCTCCAACATGGTATGTGCCTCCTAGTTCAGAGAAGCTTAGAACCACGTTGTTGGTTAAGGCAAAGGAAGTGGATAAAATCCTAGAACCCATTAAATCATCATGGCCTTCATCACGTGTCAGTATTGTGTACGATGGATGGAAAGATGCATCACGCCATCCACTCATCAATTTCATGGCGTCTTGCTTAAATGGACCAATCTTCTTGAAAGTGGTGGATGCTCTTGGAAAATACAAGGATACACAATATATGGGTGAATTGTTCATTAAAGTTATTAAAGATGTAGGTGTTGATTCTTGTGTGCAAATTATTGCAGTAATGCACCTGTTTGCAAGGATGTTGGAATGCTTGTGGAAGCTAAATATCCACAAATATTTTAGACACCTTTTATTGTTCATTCTTTGAATTTAACACTTAAATCTATTGCTTCCGATGTGACATGGATGTGAAGTCTTATTGATGATGCACTCCATATCCATAATTTTGTACAAAACTATATCAATTCCCTCACAATCTATAAAGAGTACACACATCTATCATTGCTGCAACTTGCAGATTGCAAATACTAGGTTTTCCTCCTCATTCATTATGCTTAAGAGGTCGTTGAAGGTCAAGACTGCTCTTGGTTCCATGGTTATTTCAGAGTTTTGGTCTTTTTGGAGAAAGTTAGATCAAATTTCTTCGAAAACTGTTTGATTTTGGTTGGAGAGGGTAGATCTTACCATTAAGATTATGTACCCTACCATTACTTTGTTGCGGTAATGTTCCCTTTTTAACATATAGTGGAATTCACTGAGGATTAATACCATTCATACCAAAAGAAGATCTTAATCATGGTTATTAGATCATCAGTAGATAAAAGAGGGCCACGGGAACTAGGGTCCACTTGCATGCATTACATGCGGGCCATATTTCATGATGCATGCATAGAAATACCTTTATTAAGCCTTCATGTACACAGAAAGCAATGCATGCAAGTCAACTGAGAATTAGAAGAGAAAAGCAACCTAGGCATGCAAAAGTTAGGTCATGTACTGTCAAAGTTATAAAAGAAGTATAAAGTGAATGAATAGGTCTGCTTATTGATTATTGATTTGAGAAGTCGACTTGGAGAGCTCAGAGAGCTAGTTTTGGGTTGAGGGCACACTACTCAACCATCAAGTGTATTTCGACAGTGAAATCTTTCTTCCCTAGTCATTATCAGGGTTGGATCATCCAGATTCAACATTACTACTATCATAATAAAGTATTCTTTTGCATTTTGCAAGGATCTAGCTACATTCTAGAGCAGGAGGACTCGCCATCTCTGCATGGGCGACTTGGACAAAGCAAGGCATCTTCATATCTCAGTATACAATCATCTTTTGTTTGCATGTAGCTTCTATCCTTCCGAGAGCATCACTATTAGCCTAGTTACTGAATACAGGCTGCTCATTCACCTTCTGGATCAAGTTATCATCAAAATTAGTAATTGAGGGGCGCCCTTTCATGCATGGGAGACTTTCCTTGAGGATCTCCACGTTTTGTGCCTTAGAGTTATTGCATGGCTTGCATGCCAATGCCATATTGATCAGAGAGGGATTCTAACCCTAGTACCTTCATCCGGGAGCATTCCGACATCAATTGATCTCTCATGCATCCATTCCTATACTGAAGAGTGTGCATTTATCATAAGGGCGCATTATTGGAGGAAGATCACCTCATATCTTGCCCGATACTTGGCACATATCTCGCATGTTGGTTCCATACTGATCTACATCTACTACTACTGCTATTGGTATGTACATGCATTATTTATATCCCTACTATTGCCGCCTCTTACGCACCTGGGGTAACGTAACAAAAATCTTCAAGCTGCTAGGTGCGTCCTTGGGGGCAAGTCTGAGTCAAGTACTGTCACTTGATCTTGACTCCTCCGTTCAGGCTTAACTCCTAACGAAGCCAAGGTGGATAGACCCTATTAATGTTACTAAGGCTTTAGATACTTAGTTCTTTTGAATGAGAGATGTTACTTAGGAGTTTTTGGAGTCAAAACATTTGATCAAGACTATTGCAAAATAAAGATAATTACGCAGCACATATGAATATAGGTATCATGACAAGTTATTATTTAAAAGTAAATAACCAAAATCAGAGACCAGTGCCGTGGACTCAAATTAAATGTTGCTGTGAAAGTAAATGTTTTGCAATTGTGTTCTTGGTCAATTTTAGGACTTATTAGGATGAGTTGATTAGAGGGAAAATGGAAGCTCCCGATATACCGTGAGGTACAAGGAGTAATGTCCGGAAATTGGGCAAAGGTGGCTCCTCACAAAGACGTGTGGGCTGGAGCGGAGTCTCGAGGGCGTGTTCAACACTACACCAATAAGGATGCAGTCTAATGGTGCCCTAAGGTCGCTCTCCAGTGGTTCCCGCTTCTCTTGAGAAATTTCCCCACGCGTTTACTCAATGTTCGAGTGCTAGATTTTCATTATCTTGAGGTTTCTTAATTTTATTAATGTGAGTAATTATTAAATGTTTGAGAATTAATGAGTTGTTGCACTCTTTTCTGGTTTCCCCGGGACCAATGTCCACAGGGGAAAGAGCATACTTCAAGAAACAACAGAATATTCGTTAAAATTTTTAGTGCTTGCAGTATATGAAATTAAATCAATAACTTACATAAAACAAATAAACCTGTCGAATCTATGTGTCACTTTCTGATCAACCTCCACTAATCGGCGATGCCTTTGGGTGGAGGTGAGAGCATACTTCCTGGCAACGAGATTGGCTCTATTTAATGAAAAGAATACAAAAATTAACTATCTAATCAAAGTATACACCTTGTGCAAAATGTTAGAAAAATTCACGCCACGAAAAAGGAACACGCGAATCCCCCCAGGGGGGATGGGATGTGGATGCTGTGTGGCCCACTTGCTCTTGTTTAATATTTTTACAATGCTTGCTGAAAGAAGTGCCTCTTAGTCCTTTTAAATTAGGATCTAAGGGCTTACAATTTATAGAATGAAGTATTGGTGAAATAAGTTCCTCTGGAAGTGTTTTTGGCACTTTCTGGCAAAAATCGGCCAGAGTTTCCTTCTCTTTTTTGTTGGACCTGCTAAAAACCAGCAAGCTAACAACACAGAAATCAATGGGTTAATTAAATAAAATACAAAAGAAATTTAAGATTTTATACATGGAAAATTTTCAGAAAAAATGTTTACTTCAAGTATAAAGAATTTCGTGCTTAGATCTAGTTTAAAAATGAACTTTGAAAGCAATCTATATCTGATATTTGTATGCTTAATGAAAGAAAGCAATTGATATGTAAATGCAGATCTAACTTTCATTAAGCAAAAGTGACTAAGTGACGATGAAAATTTTACATTTATAGTGTAGAAGGAGCACAAAACCAGCTTTGATATTTGAAAGATTAGAGAACCCAATATGCCTGCAACTCAACGATAATTAGTCCAAGGTAATCGATCATCTAAGGCGGATGAGGATGCAAGTAAACTCCTTCTCCTTTCTTAGATTTTGTCCTGTATTGTCACAAACACTTGCAAAAAAAGGGGATTAAATCTAGAATACACAATTAATAGAGATTTGAAGGGCATTAGTACAACTGAATACACTTGCTGCTTCACTATCTCTAACTAATCAAGCATTTATAAGCAAATCAAAACGATGAATGCTTACACTATCGACACAAAGGCCATCTAAGCTAGATAATCACAAAATATTTTTGCAAAATGACAAGTAACTGGTGAGATATCACCTCAAAACTTCAACAAAACATACATCCAATGAGACAGCTACACAGCATATGGCCTCCAAAGCCTTTCAACTTTATTTCGAATAAACAAGTTACAAGAACAGAGGTTCAATGCTCAGATCCTCTACAATGGAGCTAAGCTCCTCAATTTATAGCACATAATGAACAATCTATGGCGCAAAACCCTAAGGAGGTCAGCCTCCTAGATTGTAGAGCAAGTTAGCTCAAAGCCAATGGAGTTGTGCCTCCTCACTTGGAAAAATCGACCTAAAAAGGAAGCAATTGAGTTGTTTGAGGTAGCCGTGTGAGGAAGAGGGTGATCAAGGTGATGTTTCCATGCCATGGTGGAGCTTCACGCAAAGATTTTCTATTGGAGCTTCAAATTGAAGCTTATCCATAAGCTTTGTGCCACTTCACAACTTGTAGGCACCCACCATTTGACTCACCATTAACCAAATCGCAAAGGCCGAGTTGGTGGAGCTGGCTGCTCACGTGAGGGAGAGGGAGCACGATGGTGTTGGTTGTTTTAGTTAGAAACTTTATTAAGTGGGTCATGCCACCTCACAACTTGTATGCGCCCACCACTTTGATCCACAACCAAATCCATACAGCTGGCCATGTAGAGGAGTTGATCCATGCGAGAGTTTGTTTTAATTAGCACCGAAAATATAATAATCACTCAACCATTTAAATCGACCTCTAACCATATGCTTTGACCTTTGGGTATAGTCGCCCATCTTAAATGACTTATGCCATGTCAATTTGGCATGTGACATATTCATTTTTTTGATTATTTTAAATTTTTATAATGGTGCAATTTGTAGCACCATTTGCAATTAAAGTGCCATTCTGTAGCTTTGATAGGAAAAACTACTCCATGGGGCGTTTTGGTTGCCCGAAACATAGGAAAATCGGGACTAGGGTAAAGAGGATGCTCTGAGCTTGAAAACGAGCATCCTTGCGCGAAATTCCGACTTTGGATCACACTTTTATCACCACTTGAATTTTTTTATTTAAACCATTAAAAATGGCTTAAAAATGCGAAAAAATTAATTTTCTTGGAATTGACTGAAACTTCTTGGGACCTAGTACATGACCAAACGACAAAGATTTAGTGTCTATCATGTTTATAAACATTACAAAATGGACTCTAATAACCCCCTAAGGCCTAACCACCACTTTGGGCATTCCAACTTTGGAGGTGCAGGAGAAAAACTCATTGATTATACTCGGCTAAAAGCAAAGCATAATCATCAAGGGAAAAAACTCCTTGGAATACCTTCTTTGGTTGTCAAGTCCTAGGGAACCGAGTCACTCAAAGACCACCATGCTAGCACACTTATTACAAACCCCGTGGGGCATGGTCATGCAAATTTACGAAAGGGCCAAAAATGGCCTGGTGAACCTCGGAACATATGAATTGTTCAAGTCTTTGACTGCTTACTGGAAATCCACGTAAGTACAACTTAGTGGATAACACCTACTTTATAGCATTTTTTATTATTTGGGTTATTTAGGGGTTGGAAAACCCATGCATTTGCATGCATGCTCATGCAAGCATAGCTCATCACATGCATTCATGTTTCCTTCAAATATTGGACCATAGAACTACAAGCAAGCAACAACATCATCATAAACTTCATAAACATAACATGAAATATCAGTTGGTATATTACAGTGGTATCAGAGCTATTTCCTCGCTAGCTGTGGGAGCATGCAGTTATAAACAGCTAGATGAGTACAGAGGAATGTCAATGGATAACAATACATGTCAATTTTGGTTAAGTGCATGCCTGAAAGCACATGTTTTTTCCATCCAGTGAGATCATGAAGACACTGAGAAGGATCTTGGCTGGAAATTTGGGGACGTTAATAGCACTTCGACACTTTCCTCGATATCAGAAATATCTAGCCTTAGGGAAAGAGGTACGTGCAACATTGCCCCTTTCAAGACTATTAATCCATCCAGTTCAGGAGCCGGCCCAAGGATTTGGACAAGGATCTCCTTAAAAGCATAGTTGGGGGAATAGAGAAAGAGGTGCATGATGTACAGGTTGATGGTGAACTTGATATAGAGTTGACAGTACATGAGGAGGATAGTACATATGATGCAGTTATCCGATCATCCAACGTCGAGGATTCATCATCTCATCTTAGTAGTGATGCTTGTGAGGATTAGAGGGTGTTAGCACCTAGTTGTGACATGGACTCGATATTGAGTGATTTGGGCGTAAAGGACATTGAAGAGGAAGAGGATCCCACCTATGACCTTATGGTTACTAGAGATTCCTTGAACAACACTCAAATGGCTCTTCATGAATCCAATATGCATGTTGATAGGCTGTGTGACGAGTTGGAGTTGGTACACTCTTCATCATCTACAACAAGAGTCGAGACATTCATGATAGGCGAGATCCATGAGGAGAGACATGACTGGGAGATGGTTGACTCATGCATGGGCGAATTTCCTTGAGGATCTCCACGTTTTGTTCCTTAGAGTTATTACATGGCTTGCATGCCAATGCCATATTGATCAGAGAGGGATTCTAACCCTAGTACCTTCATCCGGGAGCATTCCGACATCAATTGATCTCTCATGCATCCATTCCTATACTGAAGAGTGCGCATTTATCATAAGGGCGCATTATTGGAGGAAGATCACCTCATATCTTGCCCGATACTTGGAACATATCTCGCATGTTGGTTCCATACTGATCTACATCTACTACTACTGCTATTGGTATGTACATGCATTATTTCTATCCCTACTTTATAGCATTTCTGATTATTTGGGTTATTTATGGTTTGGAAAACCCATGCATTTGCATGCATGCTCATGCAAGCATAGCTCATCACATGCATTCATGTTTCCTTCAAATATTGGACCATAAAACTACAAGCAAGCAACAACATCATCATAAACTTCATAAACATAATAGAAAACTAAGTTGCATGATACGGGGAAACGGAAACATGTATCCGATACGGAAACGCACTGGAAATGCGACCCCCCCAAAATTTAGGAAACGGGGAAACACGATATATATATATATATGTAGAATTTTCTGCCTTCAACTGTCTGCTGGTTTATGTCAATGTTTGGTGGTTTTCATTCCCAGTCGGTTATGCATAGACTGGGAACTACTTATAACAAAAATGCTTTAACAATAAACACACACTGAAAGCTACTAACAGGCTGTAAACAAATAACAATCACACATGAAAATTGACTCAGTGATTTTTGGCCAAATTGAGCCCTGGAAAAACCCCCACGGGGAAAACCAGTTGAGTGATAGAGAGATTTATTATTTCTTCAGCAAAGTAAAGTGACAGCAGTACAAGGAAAAACACAACTTATCTCCACATTAAATGCACCCCAGATGCCTCGATTTCTGTGCACAACAGTTGCCCAGAAATGTGTGCAGAATCTTCTCGGTTTCTGTGCAAATAATAGCTTGGTTCCTGTGCTATATCCTCCTCGATTTTAGTGTCAAAACCACCCTAAAATATTGCTGCTGCTGTAACACAAATTAGTGCAAATGCCAACCTTAAAACCGTGGCTGTAAGTGACTGCAGTGTGGACCACTGTACCAGTCACTACATACAGAACCGTGCAGACTGCTATCTCTCTACAGCGTGACAGATGATCACGGGTTTAGTGTCAGGGATTGATATAACATTATCTTAGCCTCAACAATATGAAGCTGCCACGAAATATAAGCCTAGACCCTACCTCAAACTGCGTGCTAATGAATAGACTGCTGTATGGTACCTCCACGATTTTATTGCTTGAGATGACAGCTAATCTCACTGTTCACAGTGCTGATAATAAATGCCATTAAATGAATGCCTCGATATCTAAGCCACTGCTGGAAACCCGTGCCTGGAACTCGTGCCAATGGAATGACAAGCTCGCTGGTATCCTGTGGAAACTCGTGCCCTAGCAGCTCTCTCGACCTCTCTCACTCCTTCATTCATTCACATCACAATGAATAGGTTTTGGAGCCTCCCTCCTTTTTGTCCAATCCCTAAATGGGAATCTTAATCCAACGGTGGAGATGAAATCAAATCGATGGCTAAGATTAGATGTGAGCAAAAGTCACATTAATTAAATCACTTAATTAATTTATTGCTCACCCACTTTAACTTTAGACAAAAAGTGACTTTAAAAACATAAAGTCTCATTAATGTGTAATTAATGTGAGGGTCCCATTTCCCCCTCTTTAGTGACTTAGGCTAGGAGTCACTAGGGGAACACATATCAAGGTACAAAAACTAACAATATATATATATATATATATATATATATATATATGCAAATTAGCAAGGACATTAAAAATTAAATGCGAAACATAAATGACAAGTGATAAATCATAATTTCAAACATCTAATATCACATTTTACTCATAAGTCCATCTTTGTATCATTAATAATTGTCATAGATGATTACATAATGCAAGTTTCCAAGTAGTAATATCCAAAAACAACCTTGGCAATACAATATATTCAAAATTTCAAAATCAACCTTTATTTATGAGGCTACAATGCTACATATATCAAAATGTGAATAGTCAACATAGAACTAAAACATGGGATAAGTCGATTTGCATAGTGTCGTAGTAGATTGTCTTCAAATCGGCTTCCTCAAGTAACCCTTGCTTGCTCAAATCATCATGTGAGATGAGGGAAGTAAAATCCTCCTTTTATGCAAAAAATGACTTTTAGAGGCTTATAGAGGTATCCTAAACCATCATTAACCCATTAAGAAACAACTTAACCCATTGATTAAGCTAACGGGTTCCTTTTTTGGATGGAAAAGTGAGAATTCGAGGAGGAAACGCGCCATACGGATGCGGATACGGCACAGAAACGGGTTTCCAGCCGTACCACCCATGTTTCGTCCACGTGAAACGTGGTGGCACGGTCGGAAACGCGTTTCAGAGGAGTACCAAACGTGTTTCCGAGTTTCCTACTTGGTACAGCAGTGGTACGGGGCCTAGTACCAAGTTTCCTGCAACTTAGATAGAAAATATCAGTTGGTATATTACAGGTTTGTAGATACAGACCAACCAATTTTAAGAGATGTTTATGAGGGGTGGGATTCCATGATTTAGGCGGTGATGACCTTTATTTTACATAATGAGTGCCCTAAGTATGGGACATCAACAAAGAGCTTATTCATCAAAAAAAATATATTCTTATCAACAGGTGGGGCAAGAATTGCACACCTTTGCATTGCCTAGCTCACTCATTGAATCCAAAGTACTACAATAATGATTGGCTCAACTTCAGTGTTGGGCCTTCAAACAAAATCCCTTGTCATGGGGACAGAGATTTGACAAGGGGGGAAGGAAGCATTTAGAAGGATATATTAGTATAGAGAATCCCTTGATGAGGTAGATTTGGAGGTTATGATGTACTCAGGGATAGGGGGGTTAAGTAGCCCTATACTTTGTGGGAAACTCATGGGGAAGCATTATATAAGCTTTAGCCATGAGGATCCTTTCTCATGTTACTTCATCCTCTTGTTGCGAGAGGAATTGGAGCACATATGGAATTTGTATAATTTGAAGAAGAGCAGGCTTTAGCATTCCAGGGCAGAGGCATTGGTGTATGTACACTCCAAGTTCCAACCTTTGTTTTATTTACAAGCAAAGGGAGGAGTGGTTGAAGGGAAAGACAAAGATGTGGGATGTGTTTCTTAATGATATGGGTTTGGACAATAGTGTTGAGTTGTCATTAGCCACCTTGGATCTCAATGAACCGGTGGTAGAGTTGGTCACTTTTGTTGATAGTGATCCTGCGGAGGGGTTATCCTCCATACTAGTACATGTAGATCTCGGATTGGATAAAGTAGATGATGATGGTGAGGAGGATGGAGGAGATAGCAGTGGCAGTGGCGATGATTTTGATGATGCTGACATGGAGGGCTATTGAGTCTTGATGGTGAAGACTCTGAGCTATTCAATTCTTCCATCTATGGTTTTAGTATCTAGATTTTACCCTATTTTGTATTTTCCATTGGGATTCCCACTTGTAGTATCTTACTATCAGTGACTCAATGAGTCAATATATATGCGATACAGTTTGATTTTGATTACATATGATGACTTAATGATAAATCTGCAGTTTTTGGTTCAAATTCTAATTTCTTGTGTCATTGTATTGAATATTTTAATTTCTTGTGTGTTTGATCATCGATTCATCATGGATGTTACATGTAGTTAGTAACTAGTTGTATCAATATTTTTAAATGTTCTAGCTTCTAAAATAATTGGATCTTTATCTCTATTTCATATTTTTTTTGTTTTTATTTTTTTTAATCTCTGTGTGTGTGTGTGTGTGTGTGTGTGTGTGTGTGTAACAGGACACAGGGACACGGTTATATATATATATATATATATAACCGTGTCCCTGTATCCTGTTTCCAGGGTCGTTGTGTTCCGTGTGAAATACTAGTATTTCCATGTCCTCAGGTCAGGTGACTTAACTTTTAACCTTGTTTACAGCATATTCATAGCTATCTAAGGGTTAAAGCTTTCTGTTGTTATAAATTTGTTTGTTGGCTTGAAAATACATTTTTAACAAGTTTTATAACAGCAATTGAATTAATAATTCAGATCCGGAATTTGAGGGCAATTTTACAGACACTGGTCAATATTCAAACCCCAATTCTGCATTAATAAAGCACATTGAAAACAGGTCTGAATTCTGGCATTTGATATCAACTCAATTTATATTAATAAATCATTCATAGTTGATATAGCAACCTAAGTCATTATGGAATTTTATCAATCTTTAATACTTAGTTGCTCTTAGGGAAGCCCCCCATGTATTGAATTGTCCAACCTAAAGCAAGGGAAGTAATTGCTTAGGTGCAAATTTGAGTGATAACAGGGACAATAAATGTTGGTGTTTTATTATCCATGTAACTTAAAATTTAAATCTGCAGCTCAGTTAAATTTCAGCAAAAGCTCAAAAAATTTCTAGTGCAGATTTGTTTGCTTTTCAGAATTGTGAGGAAGGATGTTGGGTATGTGTGCCCTACAGTGTTTTTTCTTTCCCGACAAAGAATTCATGTTTTTTTTAAACATTCCTTATTTATAATGTTCTCAATTATTGTAAGAATGGTTTGCTGCAGGGAGGAACTATCCTCTTGGTGTTTTTTTGTAGCTATTAGTGTTCACAAATGTGAATGTGGGGATAAACACAACTGATTTGTTTCTGAAGTCAAACTTATCCATCTTCATGGAGTTCACAGTATGCATCTAGGAGTAAAACTGAATTTACAGTGTTTTTTTTCTGTCTTTAAAAGATGAAAGTGTTCTCAAATTGTCTGTCGCTCATTTCTCATCCTACCTGTTGATGTTTTTGATAGTTGTACTAAATGGTTTTGAAAGTGATTTAAAAAATGGATCGATTTCTAATTACTGTCTGTTTTAGCTTGGCATGTCTATTTACAACTTCCGATAAATGTTTTTTTTCCTTATCACATCAGGATGATTAATTATCTTTCCATTTAGTTGGATTTATACAAGTGATTTCCGAGCAAGGATTGACAAAGACAGTAACTGTCATTTTGTTTTCGTTGGCAATCTTTCTGATTTTTTTGCTTTTTGTTCAGTTCAATTCTATGGTAAATCTACAACTGGAGAGGAAAGACGTCCTGCTAAAACAGACCAAGATACACTTAGAGAAGCATACAGGTTGGGTGCCCCCCCCATTCTTCAATTATAAACAATGACTTTGGATGTTTTTTTGTTATAATTTAAGATTTCATTCATTCTTTCATGGAGTTTTCTCGATAATGATTATTTCTTCTTTGAAGGGACGTCCATTATGTCTAACATGTTATGTTGTTTCAACTTAGCTTAATGTTTATTTAGTAGAATTCACCATTCCTTCAGAATAGATCTGTTTATAACAACCAATAGTCATTTTTACATATATTTAGAAATATCGGACAATTGTTTAACATAAACAGTGTTGCCGCCTAAAACACACTTAACCACAGAAAAGTCTCCAATCCACTAGGTGTGTTCTCGAGGGGAAACTATGAGTTTAGGACCCACTGCACCTCGATTCCTAACTCCTCCGTTTAGACCCAACTCCCAAAGGCCAAGGGGGGTAGTCCCTATTTACTAAGTTTTCAAAGGTTTTATTTTAGGAGTTAAAATTCAATTTTACTTGGCTAAGATTATATGACAATCAATCATGCAATGTGCAACAAAATACTTTAATGACAGTCAAACCTTCTTGATAATCAACCAAATAATGTTATAAGAATGAAACAACCAATTATTGACTAAACCAGTACCTTATCTATTGGGCTTAAAAGTACAATAAACTGAATGCTTGTTTAATAAATTGCACAAGATACATAAAGAAATTGCAATAAGTTGCTTCCCCAAACTTTAGAACATTCGAAATTGAAAGTAATAACTTGCTTGCAAAAAATAACTCAACTTGTAATGAAATATACTTGAAACTTGAAATAACTCACTTGGAAATAAAAAGGACTTGAAATAAAGCTTTTAAAAATTGAATGCGTAACGACAAGTCATCGAAATGGTTTGCAAGTGGTCCTGTAAATTTTAGTTAATTTTAAAACTCGCTTTGGCTTAGGAGATTAGTGTTTGAGACAAGAAAAGCAAATCTAACTAATATGACTACCTCTAACACTTATCTTTCGGTTGAGAGAAACTGTTGGGTGCTCAACAAGCGAAGACAAGGTTCCCTTCTAGCTCCACAAGTCAGCTCCTTAAGACTAGTAGAGTGCTCAACAGGAGGACACAGTGCCACGAGGATTCCTTCAGCCTCTACCCCTCTAGCTCCTCAACTAATCCTTATTTTCTCAATTTCAAAATAAGTTGTTAAAGTGCCTAGTTGATCTAGCCGACACAAATCTTTGCCCTTTCTTATCACCCAGGATCGGACGAACTGACAAGGGAAGTGAATACGGGACAACGTTTATTTACTTGAAATAACAAATTAACAAAGATACTCAAAATTAAACTAGACTAGCCAGCACGATTTTGCAGGAAAAACAAATGTGACAAACGCTAAAAGGAAAGTGAACTAAATCATAGCCCTTCCTCTCTTGCAATGCAAGGGTGGGTAAACCCAACTTCCTTTGCAAACAATGGGTGGTAACGAAAAATTAGACAAACGGTTAATCTAGCCACTCAATCCTCTTCCAAAAGGAAGAGGTGGGGCAAACAAGAAAACTAAAATGTTTGAAATTAAACTAAGGATCAAAATCCTAGCCCCTCTTCACTTGCAATGCAAGGGTGGGCAAGCCCAACCTCCTTTGCATGCAATGGATGGCTTAAAACTTTAAGTAAATACAATATTGCTTGAAATAAAGAAGGAAACTAGGCACAAGAGACTCTCTTGGCCCTTACAAAGCAAGAAGAAAAAATCAGCAAAGAATTAGAGAGTATGGAGGAAGAAAGAATGTGTCTTGTGTCCCTTTGGGCAAGAAACTTTGAGGTAGTTTTTATTTGGAAATTTCAGCTCCTTTTTGTAACCAAATTTTGGCAGCATCTCCCCTTGTAATGTGAAAAACCTGCACAAAAAAAACAATCAAATATACTACAAATATGTTGGAAATTAGTTTCAAACACTTCAAAGTTTTATATGCAAAAATCTACAACTTGTGGATAAAAATCAGCAAAGAAACAAGGCTAGAAATGACTATTTAGAGAGCCCAAAGCTCAAATCTGCAATAAAAACAATTAGTATAATGAAAGATAGAGTTGGGTTCTTCTTTGTTGTTGGAAAAATGGGGTATCCCACCCGGGAATCCTACTCTCCAAGCCTTAGTATCCTGCAACAAAAGCTAGCTTCACAATGCAAAAGGGGGTGAGAAATCTAAACAAAGATGTGAGAAATCACTAATTCAAACTAGAAACTCATGAAATAGAAATACCACAATAACATGTAATAGAAATACCACAATATTATTCTCAAGCAAAATAATTTGCTTGAGATCCACAAAGGTTGCAAAAACTAGAATGCACAAAGATACCTCATACAAGGTCCAAGATCACTAATCTTCTCCAAAGATTTATTCTCATTAATCAAAATAACAATAGCTGGAAATTACAGTGGCTTACGTTTCTTGGAAAATAGAGCCAAGAGAGCATGAGCAGCAAGAGAGCATGAGAAAGAAGAGAGATCATCACCAAAATGAGGAGGAGAGGCCTCCTTTTAAACAAAAAGAGAAGGAGAGAGGCTGCTTCTCAATGTGACACTTGTCTCACATGCACAAGATCAAGTGGGGCGCCCCCATGAGAGAGGAATACCAGGGGAATAGATGGAATGGGAAAAACCTCTTTCCTCTCCCCCCAAATACCACCAAAAGAGATAGAGGGAGTTGGGGCGCCTCCTTGTGAGGGTGGGACCCCCTTTTGATGCCCATCTCCCCTTTAGTGAAGTGTGCCCCCCCTCAGAAAAAGGTTATCAAGGGGTAAAAAGGGGCCCTAGGGGGTCTATTTAACATGTCTTGGTCCCCTCTAGGCTTAGACATAAAATTTTTCCCTCAAAACATTTGATTTTTTACTAGGGAATTTTCAGCATTTTTAATTAAATCAATTTTCCTGCTGAAAATTGACTGACTTTGGAAAACTTGACCAAAACCCTATCAAAACCCGACGTCTTGACTTGAAACTTGGTCCAAGGGTGTAGGGCGTCTCATGCTATTTATTTTGAGTACCCATACCCCTATTTATGTGCACTAGGTGCCACGTATCCCTCGTTTACAATACAGCTATTTATGCTGAGGGACATTTTTTAATTACAAAAAATAAAAAAAACTAGGGAAAAGTTAATGAAATTCCGCAAGACTCTGGATAATGTCTAGCATGGTAATATACAACACTCCTATACCTTAATCACCCCATGGGATCGATCATTAGAACGCCTTTCACTACTTTGGAGGAATTTTTGTGTGAAGAACTTAGATAATTAAAATCGCTAAAAAGCAAATTTAATTATCCAAGGGAAAAAAACACTCGATGAAATGACTTCCCTAATGATAAATTCTTAGGTAACCAAGTTTTACAAAAAATTTGACCCTCAAGCTGACATATCATTACAAAATCCCCTGCAGGGGTGCGACAATTTTATGAAGGAGAAGAAGAAAAGAAAGGGGCAATATTTCCCTGCTCAATCTTCTGGAGCTTGAAGTTTTTTACTAGGTACACCTTGTTTATCTTCATGGCACATTATTGACCACCTAGCTGGCTTGGTGGTCAACAAACAACATACCGTTGTTATGGACCTATGCAAAACAAATGATATTTCTTGATAAATTTCACTTTTATCTGACAAAATCCACTTGGGTTTCCATTAAGGGCGATAGTAAATAAACTTCCAATTCTTAGGGTTTTGGTGAAATCTTAAAAGATTTGCTCAGAATTTCAAATTCCTATCTTGATCAAGCTGGTGGAGATTATTCACTTACCACTAAATTCATAAACGGTTATTTTTCTAGGAGGAAATAATATTATAATAGTGACATACGGCTTTTTAAAAACAAGCTTCCAGTTTGGGTTGTTTCTTAGCCACTAAGTGAACAGAATTGAACAATTCATTAAATGCAGAAATGGTTTCACTTCAGTTATCCTAGGAAAACAAGGAAATCGACACCAATGCCAGCCATGGTTATGAAGGAAGCTTGTTTTTGGCGAAAGTACATGCATGTACAGATTGACAAACATTTTTGTGTAAATATCTGGAAAAGGATGTTGGTTCAGTAAGAGGGTTCACAACATGAACATGGGGGACAAAATGTTAGCTTTTGCCTACTCCAAGTTGTTCTCCTAGGAAGAGGGTGCATAAGTGTTGAACGGGTTTTCTTGCAGGATGGTGTGCCATGTGGGAGAGATTTCCTTACAACTCTATGACAGATTCGTTACAGTTTTGACAGATTCCTCTTACATTTATGATGCATTTATGGCGAGAGATGCACACGCTAAGCAGGGCACCTTTCCTTGAGGAGATATTCCTTGTTACATTGGTGGATGATGCATTTCATGAAGGATATTGGTAACCATTACTTTTGTAACCACTGTTCCCTTGTCAAGTTTGACTTAGTAAGGGAGGGTGTGCCAACTAGGCTTATGCATAGTGGGCATGAGTAGAGTGATTCTACCAAGAGAGTGTCTTAAGGCTTGTGAGAAGCCCTCGAGGAGAGTATTGTAAGTTTTCTATTGTGTTAACATGAAAACACCAGTCACTGTTTCAAACTTCTGTTTCCTGTCCATTATATTCATTCTGCTGATTTATTAAATCTAGTCTATTTGTATGCAGGGCTGATTTCATCTTCTGATATGCAGTGTCTACGCTCTTGACTTTAGCATTCAACAGTTGTGTTTATGCAGATTTAAAATTTTGGTTGTTGTTTCCAGTCTTTTTGTTTTAGCTCCAGTTCGATTCGATGAGCGCATATCTGTTTAGCATATGGATGTAAAATTATGACATGAAATTAGAGATGTGCATCTGAGATTCTCCAGATTTGTGCATGGAATGGACTGCTACCTGTGAGAGGGAGCTGCTGGAAAATCTCATTGGGTGTGATGCCCGGGAGGGAGGCTCCAAAGATGTGGGCTGATCTGTGCCTGTGAGAGGCACTAGGACTTGTGAGAGGTTGTGGTTGAGATGCTCTTGTAGCTCCAGTGATTGGAGTGGATTTGCTGATTGCGATAGGCACAACTTATCTTCTCTCATTTAAAAATTAGTGCTTGCTAACTTCACAGTGGTATCCCTAATGATATATACGGTCAACACTCAAAACAAAAACGAGTAATAGCACCTTAAATCAAATAAAATCTCACTATTCTGTTACAAATCTGCAGCTAAATTCAAAAAACAAATTGGAAATTGCCATAAAACAGGAAATATGCAGAATTTTGTACTATGTTTGGGCATACAACCCAAGGCAACTCTAAATAAAGTGCAGAAGCAGCAAGGCAGGATGTAATGGCTGTTATGAAGGCTGTAAATGCTAATTTAAATGCCGTTTATTGAATACTGTGTTTGTATGCTTTTATAATGCATGCAAATCGAGAAAGATGTATAGTTTCTCTCTTTATGCACAAAAATTAAGAAAACAGCAAGCTAATCTTGCTGTTTTTTACACAAAATTAACTGACAGCAAACTAAATATGTCTGATGTATATGCCCTGTATGCCTAGGGTGCACGAAAATTTAATAGTTTTGTTTTTAATAGGATGCAAGAAAACCAAGAAACCCCTCACTTTGGTACATATGGAAGGACTGCTTCAGAGACAGAGGCATAACAGATGGAAAGGGTTAAGTAGAAATCACCAACGTTGAATGGCTTTTTGTGTTAGTTCTACAAAGCTCATGGGTCTTTGTTGGGCTTGACAGAGTCCAAGTGTAAAAAAGTAGTGGTTAGAAAGGAAACCCTTGGTGCAAACTTTAACCAGGGTCTGATCAGATTCATCCCAAAGCTAGATTTAGAATGGTCAATCCTGATAGGCTAATTTTGGAAAGGGCCAAGAACTTGATCCATGATTTTTTCTCTTATCGCTTTTGGAATGCAAGCCCCTCAATCTTGGTGGGAAGACTGGAAGTGGAGGCATTCATCAGGTATAAGTTGTCAATTGCTATAAGTGGTTTCGCTTGCCCACTTTTATTTACATTTCTACATTTGTTTGGTCATCCCCTAGAGAGGATATGTCCTAAGTTATCCCCCGTTGGATAAAGTTGAGCTGGACGTGGACCTTCTAAGACAGTTATTGGGCTTTTGGGGTTGCACCCCGTGTATTGTCAGCAGGGAACCTCCGGGTGCTTCCCTTGCCCACTTTTACTTACATTTTTGCATTGTCCTTGTCATTCACTAGAGAGGATATGCCATAAGCACTCCCCATTTGGATATTTTTACTCGATGTACACCTGAGTCCTGTTGGCCTATCATTGGTCACTAGTGGGCATTAATATAATCTCTCTCTCTCTTTGCCCCCCTCTCTCTCTCTCTCTCACACACACACACACACTGGCGCGCGCGCGCTGACATGTACACACACAGAGATGCACACACACACTCTTTCACTCTCTTCCATTGCCCCGTGTACCATGGGATCAATGGGAGGTAACATTGTGTTTATAGAGTGTTAGGAGGTTCCCTCTTTATGTTCTTTAAATAATCGGACTAGAGGTGTCTTGCTCTCTTCTTGAAGGAAATATTGGGATTAAGGAGATAGATTCCATAGGGTTAACCCAGAGGAAAACCCTATTAGGCTAATCACTTCCTTTTTTCCCTCTATCTTGGTGATAGATGACCGCAAGTGACATTCGTAGTGCTAGGATATTTTGACTTCTAGATTGGTGACACCTCATACTTGTTCTCAACTTGCAGTTAGTAGACCCCCAACCAGGTTCTTGTGGAGGATCTGCTCACACACAATTTGGCCACTTAGCCTTCCATCCTCTCGCTTATTGAAAGTCTTCCATCCTCTCGGTTATTGAAAGTTCCATCACCAAGTTCTGCTCAACAACCTTCAGTGTTAGGAGAGTTTCGATAGATGATCAACTTCCACCTAGGATCACACATCCTAGTTTCCTTGCTTCAAGTTTTTCTTTCTAGGAGATTATTAGGGAGTGTATTGGGTCTTTCATGATGGATGATTCTGTTGTAACTTGTGACATCATCTTCTTCTTCCTGCCCTCATTTTGATTCTAGTTCTGATGCGCATTAAGGTGCTCCCTTGTTCCTTGTTTAGCTGGGGATGGATAGCCATTTAGCTTTGTCATTATCACTTCATGGTTGACGTTGACATTGTCATGTTATTGATTCTAGTAAATTTTATCTCTTCAGTTATTTTGTAGATCTGTGATAGGAGTTACTATTGCACTCCCACTATGTACTTGCACTAGATTGTACTTTTGAATCTCATCGACCTACTACTGTGCCATGTGGTAATTCGTAGGACATTGGTAAAATTATTTTATCTTATCTTATATTCTCTTTGTCTTTCTCATGGATTGGCAGTATCATACAAGCATTGTAGCATTAAAATAAACTCGTGATTTTGACTTTGAAAGTTATATTCTGTGAGGGCATCAAATTTCAATAGAAGGATTTGAACTTTAAAGTATATGAAGATTACTATGTGTGGTTAGATTTCTACTAATGGGTATGCTTCTCTGAGCCAGTAGTGAAATATATATAACTGACAATGTTTTCTTGGTATACTTGACACTTGAAAGGTTTATTCGGAGTGAGGAAGATGATCTGGATTCATCATGGGAACAAAGGCTGGCAAAACGTTATCATGACAAACTATTTAAAGAGTATCCTTGAACAATTTTGCTTTTCTGTTCAAGGATGTATTTTTATCCATTTCTATATGTCATATGAACTATATTAATGTTATTGCTTCTGAAAATGTTAATATTGCATTAGTGGTTGTTTTTATTTTATTTTTATAAATGTGATAAATATTAAATAAGAAATAACATTAATTTTTTGCCAACAACACTTGAAAATTAAAAAAATGGTTATAAAAATAAAAAAAGCAAAAAAATACCTAAAGGCTAAACCTAAACCTACGACTTACCTGTCCATGATTTCACTCTTATATCATTTCATTGAGCCGCTGATGCCATTTTCCTTGGAGTTTATCGGCTACTTCTTGGAGCAACAATTTACCATTTCATCTTGGAGGCTGGAGTAGTGATTTCCTTCATAGATCTCTCTTGGAGATGAAATTGTTTGGGTTTGCTATGTGCTTGGGCTGATTTCACTTCCCTTGAGTGGCTGAGTGCAGATTTGAGGCTGACTGCAGATTTTTAAGTTTGTTTTCAGGTTTTCTTCATCCAAGTGTGGTGGTAGGGTTTACACTAAAAAAATTAAATCTGAAATTAATAAGCTGGCTGTTTTTTTAATTTCTGGGTAGTTTTTTAAGTTCTTATCTGCTGGGTATCATTTCCAGTATTCAATCTCAACCTTTGGGCATGTTATCAACCATAAAAAATAAAAGCAATGTTAGATTTAAGATATAATTTTCATCTCTTTCAACTTTAACAACAAATAAGGATCACTGAAAGAATAGCCATGCACAGAAAGACAAGAACACAAAATTTACCGTGGGAAAACCCAAACTTGGGGAAAACCCAACCAACCTTTCTTATTCAGAGATTCAGTACAAAGTACAAGTACATCAGATATAAAAATGATCTATGACAAGAGAGATCACATGGAAAGATGATGCCAAAGAAAGAACCCCAAAAATTAGTCTTCTACAACCCTTGAGCGAACTCCTTCCTTTCTTGAGCGAACTTGCTTGAGTGTGTCAAATGAGGAGGGCGTCACCTTTATTTATATTTGATTTCTGGCTGACTTTTTCACTAGGGCTGACTTGTCTATTTTGTCTGGGCCGACTTCTCTTCTAGAATGATAAAGTACAATTTATTAATTGTTTTCTGTTGGGCCGACTTGGCTAGTGAGGATACCTCACGTAGCTACAACATCAACACTCCCTCTTAGCTAGTGAGGTCTCATCACACTGGAACACATCTGGATATCGTCTGATTGTCATGGCTTGTCTTGTACATCTCGTCATCAGAAGAAAGGTCTCTTTTGAGCAAGTCCTTCTGACCATAACAACTGTTCCCACTGGAACCTTGTTCCCCACTAGAACCACATCATCTTTCCAATGATAATATCTGATCTGCCTGATCAACTTGGTCATCCTAGACCAAAGAGGATTACTTCCTCATGCACTTCATCAGTCTAAAACTGAAGGGAGGCCACACTCCCCAGGAAGACACTTCTTCCAAGCAGTTTATCGATCATAAATCGAAGGGAGGCTATACTCCCCAGGAAGACACTTCTTCGAATTTACCAGTCATTACAACTGGAAGGCGGTGATGACTACATCTAGTCCACCCCTTTGGGCCCATACTCCATGTTGGCGCCTGTTGCCAACTAAGTTGTACTTGGTTGGATTATCGAGTGAGCGGGCAAAGTTGAACATTTCAATGTTCATTTTCGATGATATGATGACCATCAGGCCTTTTTGAGGGCCCCTTTTTTTATTTTTTACCACATGTCCATGGTCCTACGGGGTTTGTAATAAAATGTACTAGCATGGTGTTTTATGTAAAGGACTTGGTTCCCTATGACTTTTTGGCCAAGTCGGGTATTCCAAGCAGTTTTTTCACTTAAGAATTATGTCTTGCAACTTTGCATAACATAATTTTTGAGTTTTTCTCCTGCTCCTCCAAAGCTGGAATGCTTGGTGAGGTTAACAGGCCTTAGGGAGTTATTAAAGTCCATGGGTCAATGTATATGAACATGCTAGACATTAATTTTGGGTCGTATGGACATGTGCTAAGTCCCCCTAGGTTGTTTTTTAATTTCCGGCGAAAATTATTTTTCCCGTAATTGAGCCATTTTTAATGGTTTAATTGAAAAGGTTGTAATTGGCATAAAAATGTGGTCTAGGGGTCTTTTTTGTCTTGGGGGTGCTTGTTTTCTAACTCAGAGCACCCACCTTACCCCTAAACCCACTTTCTATAGTGGTCGAGGGATTTATTTTTCACTTATGGAGAAAAATAAAAAAAAGTGAAAAATAGTGAGAAAAAATCAAATAAGTCAAAAAGTCATTAAAAATAAACTCCATAATTATGGGGATTTGATGTCAGAAATAAACCAGCATGGATTAAGGAGCATTATGGGCTGAAATGTAAGAGATATGGGCAACCCATATTGTGGGAATGACTCCCCCATTTGAGGGAGGCACATTTCCTCAACTTGGGCACATTTCTAAATTGAGTGAGGCCCCACGAGTAAAGGATGTTGCAGCATATTTGGTGGCTGATTTATGGCTGCGTTTGGGCAGCTTGGAAGGTGGAGTTGGCAGCCCCTTTCATGCCACCATCTCCTCCACCCTTTTTACTATCTACTCCTCCACAAATGCGCTCACCTCTCCCATTTGCTCTATAAAGGCATGGCAGCTCTCTCCGATTTGGTTAGTTGGAGTTTGGGAGTTAGAGCTTGCACTTGTAATTCGATTTTCTACTTGTCATTTTGCTTAATGAATATAGAGACTTTGGAGGTCAGTCATGGTGTTGGGCTTTTTATGAGTGGATAAATGTATTGGTTTAATATGAGGTAACCTATATTTGTGCTATTTGTTTCTCTTTGAATCAAATCTAGCTTTGTGTGGTGAACTAAACCCTTGAGGCCATCATGTGTCATGATCAAGCTTGTCACTTGTACTAGTTAGCCCCAATTCAACCCCTAAACTACCCTGCATTGGACACGGTTCCCAAGGCAGTGGATTTTCTAACATTGAACTAGTACTCTAATCCTAGATCTCATTTCAAATATTATAAGTCACTCTCACATCAATAATGAACCACAGTTATACTCATTGAACCCCTCACTTGTCTTGTGACTTCATCCTTAGGTCTAGGATAAACCATACACCTTACTTCACTTAGAATTAAGTTGATTTGGTGTCTTGGTTTTGATCTCTCCTGTCGGGAGTAGATCGGGTCTCCCCCTTTGTTGTCTGGGCTAGATAACATAAAGTGAAGGTTGCCTCTACTGGCGTGACAACCATCTTTTGGAGGTCGAGGTGATCGTGGTTACACCTTTTGAGTTGCCCTTCCCTATTGCCATCCATGAGTGGATACATCCATAGGGGTAACTACAATTTGGGTGATAACAAGACCGTCCAAGGGCTAGTCATACACTATGTACCCAAAATCTCATGGAGCATCCCCAAACATGGTGTAACCACTTTTGGAGTTACCCGTTAGTCTAACAACCATTACCCTCATGTATCCTTATGTTGAAAGTAGAATCTAGTTGGGTTCACCTTGACAATCTTTCAAACTAAGCACAATCCAACTTTTGTACCCTTTGCTTGAAGACTCTTAACAAATTGCATCCAAAATGTCTTTAGAAGTCTTGCATCATGTCTAATCTATCTCATGTTAGAAGGCTTTAACATGTCAAGAAATTCTCCATGCTTTAGCGCTTTGTTATACACTTTGGACTGCATGTCATGTTTTAGGGCTTTGTCATACGTTTTGCACCACAAAGTCTAGTTTGCAATGGCATGAAAATGTTTGTAGTTGCCCATGCGAGAAATTCCTTCTTTGGACATTTGCCAGTGTGCCCTTGTTTTATTTTGACTACCCACGACATCTTCAAATGGTGCTTTGTCATGAGTTTGCAAGAGTCTCTTTGTGATGTCATTAGTCTTTTGGCATTTACAGCTCTACACAATACATTTCATAGTATAAACATGTTTAATTGCAACTTCGTCGACTGTGTTTGCTTGCAATAGTCAACCTCTGTATTTTGTGGTTTGGCTTCTATCTACAAATTGTTCTTTTGTGATGTCTATTACTTCCCAAACCTGCACTTGAAATGTTACAAAGTCCTTTAAAGAAGTGCAATCCTAGGGGCACTTGGGAAGATCACTCGATGTCACCAGAACAATACTTCCTCTCATTATAGGTCGGGTATTTTCTGGCACAAGGGTGCAAACCCTAGAAAAGATTGTTTTGATGTTTTATTTAAGAATAAAGTGGATAGTGAAATTTGCCAATACTAGTGCATATCTAATTGGGCTATGGAGTAGAAGCATATTTAGAACAAAGAGTTTGAATATGATGGAGAAGGCATAATTAAGCCATCATAGACATGCCATTATTAGTCAAAAATAGATTTTCAGAATAAGAAAGAATAAAATGAGAGCCCTTAAACAAGATGCAGCTTCACAACCAAGAAATTATAGGCAACAATAATGTTCAATCAATAAATAAATGCAGTAACAACCTCTCCGAACAATCGAAATGGATAGCAACAAGATTCTTCAATAATTCAAGATTACAACAAGGATTAGGGGGGTTTAACAATCCCAGACCTAATCTCTTCTTTTGGTACAAATCTTCCCTTCTACAGAGATTATTCCAGCAGCAAACTGAAAGCAATTCTTGCAAAATCCTAATATGTTAGATTTATACAATTATAGCACTATATTTAATTGCAGATAAACAATAGGATCACTAAAAGAATAACCAAGCACATAAACAATGAACACAAGAATTTTATCTTGGGAAACCCAACAGGGAGAAAATCCAGCAACCTTCGTATAGAGATAATCAACCCCGAGAACAAAGTACAGATACAAGAGAGAGAAATAGAAAATTTCTCCAAGTGAAAACCCAAAAAATCACTTCTCTAGCTGCAGAGGCGAACTTCTCTCTCCTCTAGTGTGAACTTGCTTAAGTTGACTGATTGAACAAGTGAGGCATTCGACCTCTCTATTTATACACATAAAAAAATGACTTTTTCCCTTGTTGGGTCGACTTGATTTTCTCAAACTCGGCTGACCTGACTGGGGTAGTTCTGCCCATTATTTGGGGCAGACTGCCCACTGTTTTGGGGTAGTTTACCCACTGGGCCGACTTGTCTAATTGACAGGGCCGACTTGTCTTGGGGAAGTTAAAATAACATTTAATAATTCTTTTCTTTGTGTGTTTTCTCCCCTAGGCTTACATTGATTCTTTCAAGGGTTTTATATGATTAATTACATGAATATCTTCTAAAGTTGCACTATTTCTGACACTCCCTCTCAACAAGGAAGGTATTCTTTGGACACGGTCATCATCAGCATCACGATCATCTGGATCTCATTTGTACATCACATCTGTCTTGATCATCTCTATACATACTGAAGGTTGTCAAGACAGTCTCAGTCCATCGAGAAGTGTCATCATGCATCTGCTCCACAGAGTCCATCGGTGGATCCATAGATCAGCTCAACAACTCTACATAGTCCATCGGAGAGTCCAACATGCATGATCTCAACCTAGTCCATCGAGGATCATGTATCAATACAATGTGCCTTAGCTCAACGTAGTCCATCGGGGAACATGCACAAGGACAACATGCCTCAACTCAACCCAGTCCTTCAGAAAAACATGCACCAACTCAACTAGTCCTTGTAAATATTTGATCCAAAGATCACTATTCCCTCTTGATTGATCCTGAGATCTCAAGTGGTATGAGTCTCAATGTAAGTAAGTACTCATACAAACATAAACTCAAACAACTAGATCTGGATTTACCAACTGAAATATAAATGCAATCAACCACATAAACAACAGATGTACCCTGGAACCCTTTGGGGGAAAACTAGCTAACTAGGGGGCTATCTTCTCTCTCGAGCCCAGAGCATATAGATGTATAAATGACAGTACTATACAGGATTACCTCAGCCGGTAACTCAATCCCTTTGAAACAGGACATACCTCAAATTTGCATGCATCTAGCTGATGCATGCACTGAAGAAGTAAGCCCTAACTGCCAAACTGGATTTGAGTGCTTTGACGATGCCTCTGACTGATCTGCCCTCTCTAGATCTCTCTGCTCTGATCTGCTCGCTCTGAAGACTGCCCACTGATGAAATTGGCCTCCTCTGCATGCACAAGTGCGCCCTCCCCTCTGAATGTCAAATGCTCGTACTGGTCCAGATCTCAACAGATCTGAGCTCTAGTCGTCCCTAACCTTCCTCAAATCCTGAGGCAAGGCTATCCTGGAAGTCACAAACTCCGAATCGGTCAATCTAGCTCACAACGAGCTTCTCCTCCCTCAGGAAAACCGTCCTCCTCCAATAGAACTTGGCCTCCTCCAATCTCCACAGTAATCTCACTATTGAGCTCTCTCAGCTCACAATAATGGGTGTCTAGCCTCTCTGGAACTGAAGGTCACTGATCTAGCTCAGATCTGACCTTCCTAGCTCCTGCAGCAACTCCTCTCTATCTCAGAAAGTCGCCCCACATGTGCAAATTCGCCCTCCTCACTCTAGCAGTATCTCTCTCCGACAATGCAACTGAGTAACCTCATATGGGGACCCCCTGCCTCTATAAATAATCTCACCGGTGAATTATGTTTGCCAAAACCCTAATTCTCGGTGCATGCAAAAAGTCACTTTTGCATGCAGTCACTGAATGCTGACAGGTCATGCAAAACTCATGCATGCAAAGGTCAATCTCCCCTGAAGCTCCGCATGCAGCCCCCACTGGGTTCATGCCACTGAGTAGAGTGCATCTCACTCTCTACTCCATCCTGATGCCTATGCAGCTAATGTACCTCCATGTAAGGCATCTGAACCATGGAGGACATCCCGAAGTTACCATAATCTAACAGTCCTTCTGTGAGTCCAAGAGTACCAGTGTGCGCCAGTGTGCACCAGCCTCTCCATCCCGTCTCAGGATGTCTGAGAGATCTCCTCACTCTTTTTATAGTGATCTGGAGAATGCACTAAATCTCTCCATCAAGTCCCATGTTGTCCGAGAGATCTCCCCACTCTACAGAGTGTCCGGAAGTGTGCGCTTGCCTTTCCATCCCATCATGATGTTCGAGAGATCTCCTCACTCTATCCCATAGTCATCCGGAGAATGCAGTGGTCTCTCCATCCAATCAGGATGTTCGAGAGATCTCCTCACTCTATCCCAGAGTGATCCGGAGAACGCAGTGGCCTCTCCATCCTATCAGGATGTCCGAGAGATCTCCTCACTCTATCCTAGAGTGATCTGGAGAATGCTGGGTCTCTGTATCATATTTCCCTCTCAAGAAGGGACACGTTCTCTTCCACACCAAGTCTTCCACAAAAGTATACAAACTTTATCCTGAGAAGAGGCTTGGTAAGAACATCTGCAGTCTGGTCATCTGTCAGAACATAGTGTAGCTCGACCGCACCTTTCTGCACCATATCACGAATGTAGTGATACAAAATCTTTATATGCTTCGACTTGTCGTGGAATACAGGATTCACTGACATCTGCACACAGCTCTAGTTATCACAGGGAATCATAGTTGGCTCTGGAATTTGGCCAAACAATCCCGCAAGGAGTTTCCGAAGCCACACAGCTTCTCAAGTTGCTGTGCTAGCAACCATGTACTCGGCCTTTGCAGTACTAAGTGCTACTGAGGTCTGCTTCCTACTGCACCAGGAAATCACTGCAGAACCCAAGCTGAAGCAACACCTGGAGGTGCTCTTCCTATCTACAACACATTCGGCCCAATCTGAATCTGAAAATCCCTGCAATCTCTGTTAGAGTTTGTACTTTAATTCAATATTATCTAGGATCTTTAACTGAAAGAATAACAAGCACAACAAAACACAATAGACACAATAGTTTTCCTCCGGGAAACCATAAAGGAGAAAACCCCGCAACTTCCTCAAAGATAGTTTCGTCACTAATACAATATCAAGCCAAAAGTGGAAAACCCAAAATATGTCTTCTGCAGCTTCTCTCTTTTCTCCACCAGCGAACTTGTCCTCTCTCCCTTGCTATGCGAACTTGTGCAAGTGAGTAGTGTGTCCAAATGAGAGAGCAAGGCTCTTTATTTATACTTTAATTTTAACTTGACCTTTTACCTAACTAGGTCGGCCTCACCTTAACTGACTGGGCCGACTTCTCTAGGAAGACTCAATAACCCTATTGCATTTGAATCTAGGGGATCTATCACCCCGACTTACAATGGTGGTTTTACATCAATGACTTTGCATGACCAAATGTAATAATGACATCTCCGACCGGAGGGAAAACATCTCCGTCGGAGGTACAAATAAAATAAAATAACAATATCAATATACATTTCAATTGAATATCTTCTGAAGTTACATTTACATCAACAATCTCAAGTTGCATTCTGAAGCATATTTCAGACCATATCCCACAGTGCCACGCAATTACCTCAGCACATGTTTTGCAGCAACCCAATGAATATGTCTCGGCTCGCACATGAACTGGCTAAGGGCATTTACTGCAAAAAATATATCTGGTCTGGTATTTGTTAGGTATATCAAAGATCCAATCGACTGGCAATAGATCGTGGGATCAATCAAATCTGAATCGGAAGTAGAGTCTCTCAGCTTCTTCAGATTTGCATCCATCGTTGTGGCGATGGACTTGTAGTCCAACATTCCGAATCTCTTCAGTATGTCAATGGTGTACTTTCCTTGACTCAGGAAAATCTCATTGTGCCTCTACCATATTTCTAATCCCAAGAAGTAATGCATCAATCTAATATCCTTCATTTCAAATTCAGAGGCAAGCTTCCTTTTACACCATACAATAAGTTTCTCATTCCCATTGAGAAACAAATCATCAACATAGAGTACCAAAATCAGTGGCTCACCATAATCAACTCCCTTTGTGCTGGAGTGTCTTGCTGCCTCTTCATCTGAGCATCCTGCTCCCTCTTTGGAGCTATCTACAGAGCGTCCTGCTCCCTCTCACTTCGGGTGCCAATTTGAGCACCAACTTTCACAGAGCAGAAGAGCACAATTGCTTACTAAAATGTAAGTATCCATCCTAGTGACGACCAGGTACATCAAGGATCCTCTCAACTGTCAGTCTGAAACTACCAGCAATGCTATCAGTGTAGCCAGGTACTCGCAGTCATCATGCTAGATCTACTCAAGATCTCAACTGCGTTCTTCCTTATCTTAGGAAGATCTCAACACATCATCAATAAGCCAAGATCCTCAACTCAAGGGCTAATTCCCTTTGAACTACTGGAGGGGGAGATGATCTCATCTCCTCAGATCGGATCCTCTGGGCCTGTGGGTCATGTATCCTGGCCTGTTTGCATGATTTCCATCTAATTGCTTTGTCTAGGAGTCATCATTCTAGGCTGAGACTCATGCTCCTAGAAGCTTCCTGTTGAACATCAACGAGATTCATGTGTCCATCACTGGAACCAGTCTCATCATCCTTCTCTTGTAGTTTTCATCAAGCTCCCGTGGATTCCCATTGTGTTGGTGTGAGAGAGATGCCATTGAAAATGTGAAATAAGCCATGCATTTTCGTGGGATAACGATGGATTTTTGGGGAAATTGTTGTCCAATCTTCTTTGCATTTCCCGATTTTAACTTAATTATTCACTTTAACTTCAATTTTAAAACTTGATTACATTTATTTAGACCATTTCTCAACTTGATTAAACACAATTGACTTGCCTTCTTTATTAGTTCTCCTTGCTTCCAAGGTTTGATCTCAGAATTGAAGTTTGCTATGCACAATCTCAATCTCTTCAAGCAGTCACATGAAATCTATTTATCCTTTAGACGCAGGCTCTGGACAATATTGCTTTGATACCATATAAGAATTTAGTTTGCACACATTCACATAGGCAAGGGTGGAGAGAGAAATAAACAAGAGTCTTTATTTTATTTTTCCAAGGAAAACGTTGTGGGGAAACCCCCAAGCACTTGCCCACATTTCATAGATGGTACCGAGTGTAAACTAGTTGGTGATGATTACGATGCTTGACATGGTAGGACATCGAGTGAGGCATGCAACAGAGGCAGGCAGCTCAGGAAATCGACACCAGTACCTCTGCATGAAGCTCAAAGCACTCGACTGCTCGAGCTAGCCCACTGGGATTTTCAATAATCTTTGTTATGAATGCTTCAGCGATACATCTCAAATGCTTTACATCATAACTTATTACAATTTATAATATTCTTAAGCGGTTATGGTTGTTCAAGTTGATCAACCACCTACCTCCTGACCAGAGCAACTAACTTTACATTGTTCACATGTCACTAACATATAAAGTGACTCCTGTCCAGACTCCAAATATTATGTGAGTGTTAATATTCCAACAGTGTTTACTGTTCATCCATATCCTCAATATAAATTATTCCATTCTAGACAGCTGCTTTGCTGAAGAATCTTGCATCTAATAAAATTATCATTTCTACGGGGAGTTCTTAAATTAATCTATTTAGTTAATAATCCGGAAATGATGAAACTTCATAGCCACCAAAATTATTGTATGTGCTTAGAAATATGATAATATCTATAGCTGAAAATTGAGTGTCTAATATCTCTTGCATTTGATCATGCAATTGACACAGGAAGTAGTGATTTTATTCTTGAACTAGTTCTTTGTTATTCTGAGGGAACATATTTATAGTTTTAAAATGCTGCAACTTTTGCTCTATGTAAATAGTTTCTATTTTTTTTCATGTTTTATGATATATTATTTTTTTAAAGAAACTTACGGATGCGAAATATGTAATGTATCTTTAGTGGTTGGCTTGTCTGATATGTTGCATGTATGATCATATTTGGTTCTTGAATCTTGCTTATTTCTGGGTCGTTATTTGCCTTGGTTGAGAGCATAAGAAAGACTCGAGTATGTAAAATCTTGACATGATGAAGATATTGCATTGCTGACATGTCAAAATACAAGGAGGGCAAGGTGCTACTATCACCTTTGCTAGTGTAAATGATAGAGTGGGCAGTTGATTTTCACAAATACTGTGTTGTTTGCAAAAAGACAGATAAAATTGATTTTGGCACAGAATTGCGTAGAGACCAGATACTGAGACAAAGAGAGTGATGTATGGTATTATGGCATAAAAATATTTATAAAATGCATTTTAAAATCCCTCTGGAAAGTTTGGACTGAGTTGGTTTTCATGTAAATAATTGTAATTATATTGTAGTCCGAATTAATCTTTTATGATTCAGTTAATTGATTTGTACTTATATAGTTGGTTGGTTTAGGTCATCTCTTTTTTTCTTCTTTGGAAAATGTAATGCATTCTCTGCCAGTTGTTAAATTTTAGGCAGAGCTGGTCTAAATCATCATTGGACAATCAATGACAGCACATCTGTGTGATAAAAGTGTTAGGTTTTACTACTAGACTTTATAGGAAATTTGATGGCTTTTAGTGCAATGCTCACCTTTAACCTATAAAATTAGTTGGTGAAAACAACTATCTTCTTTGTTCTTGGGAGTCTGGGACTACAGTTTGAGTCATTGGAATTTCTAATTCTTAAAATATTTTTCCTTGAACTGTTGATGGTGGAGGGTGTTGATGTTATCCATGGTTCCAGCATCGGGCACCGGCAAACATTCTGCAGATCATTCTCCCAGATGGGTGTTGCCGCCTAAAACACACTTAACCGTAGAAAACTCTCCAACCCACTAGGTGTGTTCTTGAGGGGCAACTATGAGTTTAGGACCCACTGTCACCTCGATTCCTAACTCCTCCATTAGACCCAATTCCCAAAGGCCAAGGGGGTAGTCCCTATTTTCTAAGTTTTTGAAGGTTTTGCTTTTTGGAGTTTAAAATCTATTAAACTTGATTAAGATTATATGACAAGCAATCATGCAATGTGCAACAAAATATTTTAATGATAGTGAAACCTTCATGAAAATTAACCAAATAATTCTATAAGAATGAAATAACCAATTATTTACAATACCAGTGCCTTATCTATTGGGCTAAAAAGTTACAATAAATCAATACTTATTTAATTAATTGCACAAGATACACAAGAAATTGCAATGATTTGCTCCCCCAAACTTTAGAACATTAAAAAATGCAAGAATTGAAAGAAATAACTTGCTTGAAAATGAAAATGCACTCGAAATAAAAAGCTTTGGAAATTGAATGCATAATGACAAGTGATTGCAATGTTTTGCAAGTGGTACTGTAATTTTTAGTTAATTTTAAGTCTCGCTTTGGCTTATTAGGGAATTAGTGTTTAAGACAAGAAAAACAAAATCTAAATAATGTGATTACCTCAAACACCTATCTTTCGATTTGTGAGAAACTATAGGGTGCTCAACAAGTGTAATGTCCTCTTTTGCTTCAGCACAAAGGACCATCCTGTTAACCTATCCGATTCCCATAGGTTCGAGCGGGCATTGACATTCAGGGAATTAACTGAGGTTTGATGCCATTTACACCCTAAGAAGATCTTTAGCATGGTTATTATATCATTAGTAGATAAATAGGGGCCACAGGAACTAGGGGCCACCTGCATGCATGACATATGAGCTATATTTCATGTTGCATGCACCGATACTCCTTCATATTGAGTCTCCATGCACTCCGGAAGCACTGCATGCAAGTCAACTGGAAATTAGAAGATAAAGCGACCTAGTCATGCATAAGTTAGGTCAAGCAAGTGAATGTTATAAAAGAAAGGTAAAGCAAGTGAGCAAAGCCTACTTATATGATTATTGATTTGAGAGGTCGAACGGGAGAGCTGAGTGAGCTAATTTGGGGTTGAGTGCACACACTCAACTCTCTAGTGTATTTCGGCAGCGAAATCTATTTGCCCTAGTCACTATCAGGTTGGATCATCCAGATTCAGCATTGCTTTCATCATCAGATACAATTCTTCAGTTTCTTGCAGGATTCGAGTTACATATCAGGCTGAGGGATTCACCCTCCTTGCATGAGCGAATTGCTCAAGGAGAGTTACACTCGTATCTCAGGCTACATGGTTTGGATCTTCTGCATGCTGGCTCCATTCTTCTGAGAGCAGCATTATTACCCTACCCCTGGAAGAGGGGCTTCTTATCTTGAATCGCAAGCTAGTTATCAGCATATTCCTCTTCCAAAAGACATCCTCCTTGCATGGGCGACTTTCTCAGAGAGGAGGCTCACGTTTTAGGCTTCTGAGCCATTGCATGGTCTGCATGCCACTTCTACTGTGATCAGAGGGGGATTATAACCCCATTGCACACTTTCTGGAGCTACTTCTGATCAATATTACACCTACAAAACCATATCAAGATTGGAGAGGATGCATTATTACCAAGGGCACATTATTGGAGGAGAAGCATTCAATAACTCATTCATCCACCGACACAATTCTTGCATGCTGGTCTTATATTGACGTACATCAACTCCTCTATCTGATGGTACGTACGTGCATAACTTCTATCCCTATTTTATAGCATTTCTTATTATTGGGGTAATACATCTGCATGCATGCTTAGATCAGTACATGCATTCATACTCCCTTCATATACTGAGCCATAAAGAATACTAGCAAGCAACAGAACTTCATAAAAAGAAAAAAAATAAGGTTCCCTTCTAGCTCCACAAGTCAGTTCCAAAGATTGCTGGGTGCTCAACAGGAGGACACGAAGTGCCACGAGGCTCCTCACAGTCTCTACCCCTCTAGCTCCATGGGTCAACCTTTATTTTCTCAATTTCAAAAGGAAAAAGATGTTGAGTGCCGATTATTCTAGCCAACACAAATCTTTGCCTTTTCTTGTCACCTAGGATTGGACGAACTGGCAAGGGGAGTGAATACAAGGCAGAGATGGGGCAAAGTTTATTAATCTCGAAATAAAGAATTAACAATGAAATTTAAACCAAATCTAGCCGGCATGATATTGCAAGAATGGGCAAAGCCACTTCTCTTGCAAGGTGTGGGCACAATAAAGAAATTTAAGCAAGAAATCTAACTAATTCTAGCCACTCAATCCTCTCCCTAGTGGATGAGGTGGGGCAAAAGAAAAATAACTTGTGGGAATGAAAATGCAAATTTAAATCCTAGCCTTCTTTCTTTTGCTATGCAAGCGTGGGCAAAGCCCAACTACCTTTGCATGCAATGAGTGGCACAAATACAATTTTGAGACAAAAATTGAAACTTTGAAAGAAATGGAAGATGGGCACAACAGATTCTCTTGGTCCTTACAATAAGAAATAAATTATGCTGTAGATTTTAGTGAGAAAGAAAGAGTGAGGAAGAGATTTTGACCACTTTAGGCAATGGACTTCGAAGTGGTGACTTTTGGGAGCCCTTTGCATTCTTTTCTACTCGAATTTTGACTGAGCTTCCCCTTGTGCGGCTAAAAACCTGCACAAAACAGCAAGCACATTAAAAGTAAAAAGTGCCCAAAATCACTTTGTAACACTATGTATGTTAGTATAAAAATTATATACAAAATTTGTGAAAATTTTATAGAGTAAACAGCTTCAAATAACTTGTAAAAATGAAGATTTAGACTAGATTCTAAAGTGCCAATAGAGATAAAATATTATGTAGACATTTTAGAGTAAATAAGTGAGGAAAGTGTGCTCTTAGTTCTTCAACACTTGAAGAAGTAGGGCATCTAACCGAAGAATCCCACTCTCCAAACTTAGCAACCTACAACTTGAAAGATTTTTGCTACACAAACTAGAAAGATGTGAGTTCCAAAAGATGAACTAATAAATCATATTATTCGAACAAGAAATGTATGGACTTCTTAATTGCAAATTTGAAAACTCATGAAATATAACATAAATGTGTAGATCTCACCAAAGCAAAGAAATTTGCCTCTCTGGTCTCCAACCACTTGAGCAACTATGGAGCACAGGAGCAAACCACCATGAACACCAAGACACACCAGCTTTCCTCCAAAGATAATTATTAAAATGCCCAAATGGTTGAAATTTTCAATGGCTCACCAAGTGAGAGCAAAATGAGATCAAGAAAATGAAAGAGCATGAGAGCATGAGAGATTGTAACCAAAATGAGGAGGAGAAGCCTCCTTATAAAGAAAAAGAGAGGGAGAGAGGCCCCTCTTGTATGAGTGCCAATTAGCAAGCATGTAAATGCCCAAGAGGGGCGCCCCCCATGAGAGAGTTAAACCATGGGAATGAGAAATAATTTCTCCCTTCCTCCTAATTTAGCACCATTGAGTAAAGAAAGGTAGGGCACCCTCATTGTGAAGGTGGGACCCCTCTCTTTGCCCCCCTTTATTTGCCCATTCATCATCCCTCATTGAAGTGCACCCCTCCCTCTTTGAGGAAAAACGCCCCACTTAGGATAAAAGGGCAAAGTGGGTATAGAGGGGCCCTAGGGGGTGTTTTTAACTTTCCTTGGTCCCCCCTAGGCTCAAACACAAAAATTTCCCTCAAAAACATTTGATTTTGACTTCGGGAAATTTTGACCATTTTAATTAAAATCAATTTTCATGCTGAAAATTGACCGACTTAGGAAAACATGACCAAAATCTTATCAAAACTTGACGACTTGACTCAAAACTTGGTCCAAGGGTGAAGGGGGTCTCATGCCATTGATTTTGAGTATCCATACCCCTATTTATGGGCATTAGGTGCCACTTATCCTTTTTAACATTACAACTTTTTTATGCCGAGGGACATTTTTTAATTACAAATAATTAAAAAAACTATGCAAAACTTAATGAAATTCCGCAAGACTCTGGATAATGTCTAGCATGGTAAAGTACAACACTCCTAGACCTTAATCACCCCATGGGCTCGATCATTAGAATGCCTTTCACCACTTTGGAGGAATTTTTGAGTGAAAACTCAGATAATTAAAATCACTAAAAACAACTTTAATTATCCAAGGGGAAAAACAGTCGATGAAAGGAATTTCCTAATGATAAAGTCTTAGTAAACTAAGTTTTACAAAAATTGACCCTCATGCTGACATATCATTACAAAATTCCCCGCACGGGTGTGGAAATTTCATGGAGAAGAGTTAAGAAGCGAAAGATGCAAAACTGCCTCGAAGAGCCTTCTTGAGTTTCAAAAACTTTGCTAGGTACATCTTTCTCACCTTCAAGGTACACGGTACATGGTTGCCCACCTAGTTGGCTTGGTGGTCAACAATGGGTTCGCAACCCAAGTAGAGAATGGCCCTGCTCTAGTCCTAATTAATCATATGTATTGACCAAGTGTCTTGAGGCTTGGATGCTTAGGCATTGTCCAATCACGTGGATTTGGCTGGAGTGATAGAAGGCTAGAGGTCACATTGCATTCTCCGAGAAGGAGTACTCTTGATGAGTGGTCTATTCTTATAGAGTGAGATGAATGGTCTATGTTACAAAGGGATCTTACCCTTTTGTATATTAGACATAGTCTAATTTAATGTTGAATTTGACGTTGGCTCTAAGAAGTGTCTGAGACTTCTTAGATTATGGTCAAATCAAAATTAGAGCTCTATGGAAGAATGCGATCTGCATGTGATGAGAACTCAACAAGGGCAACTTTTCTATGATGAAGAAATAACCAAGGAGTCAAGACAATCCATTGAAGAAGTCCTAGAGAAAGTGGAAGGCAAGAAAGAGCACAACTACCCTAGTAAAAAGGGGTAAATTGACCCTAGAAGATAAAGATAAATAGAAGATAAATATTAAACTAGAAAAACGGCCCCAATGGAGAAAAGACAAGTCGACCCCATTGAGGATTTTTCTAGTCAACCGAAGAATATAAATAAAAGTGTTTTCACATTTCATTTGACACATTAAAACAAGCGTATCTATCTCAATTGGTGCGCACTTCTCAAGGAGGACAAGTGAAGATCACTTGAAGAGTTTTTGGGGTTATCTTATTATCTCTACAAGTTTGTTATCTCTCTCAAAGGTTCGCTAGGGTTTCTTGTGGAAGAAGGGCACACTCTTGTGCTAGGGTTTAATCTTCATGATTGGTATTGTTCTTGTATTGGATTAATTTCTTCTGAGTAAAGTTTGCTGGGTTTTCTCTTGTTTGGGTTTCCCAGGATAAATCTTTGTGTCTCTTGTGCATGGTTATCTTTCAATGATCCTTGTTTTACTTTCCACTGCAAAATGAATGATGCTATAATTGTGGGCGGGAATAAATTATGGAATTAAAGTTGAAAGAGATGAAAATTATACTGCTAAGTTAAAAATTCAACATGATATCAAAGTAGTTCTGAATAGAATCCATTGTCAGAGACTGTTTATGCCCTAATTTGGAAACTAGGGCTTCCAAGTTTGGACACTTCCCTCCATAGTTTGGACAGAGAGAGCTGAGTGTCCAGATGCAGAGGGAGCATGATACTTAGGTGCAAAGGGAGCAATATGATCCCACACAGAGGGAGTAGCCGCAACACAGATTGTTGATAAAGAAGATATTGTACGAACTCAAAGCAGACCCCTAGAGTTTGGTATGCGAGGATTGACAGATACTTATGAGCTTGGGCTTCACTAAGAGTGATGCGGATTTCAACCTTATTGCAAGGGTGGTGATGGTGACCATTTGATCATGGTATTGTATGTTGATGATCTGTTCCTTATAGGAAGAGAGAGGCTCATAGATGAGTGCAAGAGGGAGTTGGCCTTTGCGTTCGTGATCTTGAATAAATTCTTGGGATTAGAGGTGTGGCAAAGATCATATGAGATCTTCTTGAGTCAAGGAAAGAAAACAGTTGAGATCTTGAGAGATTCAGGATAATGCATTGCAAGTCCATGACCACACCTATGATGACAAATATAGAGAAGTTGAGTGATTCTGCTTCAGATCCAGTGGATCCCTTGATGTGCAGATCTGGAGAAGGTGAATGATTATACTTCAGATTCAGATTTGGTGGACAATTGAGTAGGTCATTGGTGTATTTGGTTAACACTAGACCAGATGTTTGCTTTGCAGTGAACACCCAGAGCCAATTTATGGTTGAGTTGAGGCATGCACATTGGGTGACAACAAAGCATGTGCTAAGGTACTTGCATGGTACAAGTTGGACATGATCTAAGAGATGTCTTAGGTGATGAAGTGAAGCTGCAAAAGATATACAGATTCTGACTAAGAGGAGTGCAATCGACATAGAAGCATCTTGAGGTCTTGCTTTAGCTTGGATCAATTACGATATCCTGGACTAGCGGGAAGCAGGCTTTCGTACAACAGAAGTAGAGCAAATTGTAGCTAGTATCATAGGACTATTTGATTTGGAGATCAAATACCACTTCATCCTAGACATGGTATAGAAGGGAGCAATGAAGCTCCAGTACATGTCCACAGATGATTAGATAGCTGACATTCTCACCAAGCCTCTGTCCAAGGAAAAGTTTGTATACTTTAGGGACAAGCTTGGTGTGATGGAGAATGCCTCTCTGAGTGAGAGGGAGCGTTGATGGATGTGTAGCATCGTGATGATGAACAGGTAGACATTCATGAGAGATGAATGGCCCATACACCATATGAGCAGGAAGACATTCATACGAGATGAATGGACCAGACATCGTGATGATTCGATAGATGAGTGGAAGACATTCACGAACATTGAAGGGCCTAGTGGTACAGATGCAGTTGCAGTACAATATTACAGATGCAGTCGTAGTATAAACACTATAGTACAGATGCAGTTGCAGTACAGACATAGTACATATGCAGTTGCGGTACAGATATAATACAGATGTAGATGCAGTATAGGTACCGTATAGATGTAGATGTAGTACTGATGGACATTCTTACCAAGTAACCAGCTTGGCGTGATGCAGAATGTCTCCCTTGCTCAGAGGGAGTGTCGATGTTCTCTATGGTTCCAACATCGGGCAAACATTATCCACATTATTCTCCCAGATGGGTTCGCAACCCAGGTAGAGAATGGCCCCGTTGTAGCCCTAATTAGTCACATGAATTGACTAATTGTGTTGAGGCTCGGATGCTTAGCCTTTGTCCAGTCATTTGGATTTGGCTGGAGTGATGAAGGCTAGAGGTCACATTTCATTCTCCAGGGAGTACTCTTGATGAGTGATCTATTCTTATAAAGTGAGATGACTTGTTTATGTTACAAAGGGATCTTATCCTTTTGTATATTAGACAAAGTCTAATCTAATGTTGAATTTGTCATTGGCTCTAAGAAGTGGCCGAGACTTCTTAGAGTATGGTCAAATCAACATTAGAGCTCTATGGAAGAATGTGATCTGCATGTGATGAGAACTCAACAACAAGAACTTTTCTATGATGAAGAAATAACCAAGGAGTCGAGACAATCCATTGAAGAAGTCCTAGAGAAAGTGGAAGTCAAGAATGAGCACAACTACCCTAGTAAAAAGGGGTAAATTGACCCTAGAAGATAAAGATAAATATTAAACGAGCATGTTGGCCCCAATGGAGAAAAGACAAGTTGGCCCCATTGAGGAATTTTCTAGTCAACTGAAGAATATAAATAGAAGTGTTCTCACACTTCATTTGACACATTAAAGCAAGCTTATCTCTCTCAATTGGTGTGCACTTCTCAAGGAGGACAAGTGAATGTTAGAGTTTGTACTTTAATTCAATATTATCTAGGATCTTTAACTGAAAGAATAACAAGCACAACAAAACACAATAGTTTTCCTCGGGGAAACCATAAAGGAGAAAACCCCGCAATTTCCTCAAAGATAGTTTCGTCACTACTAATACAATATCAAGCCAAAAGTGGAAAACCCAAAATATGTCTTCTGCAGCTTCTCTCTTTTCTCCACCAACGAACTTGTCCCTCTCCCTTGCTATGTGAACTTGTGTGAGTGAGTAGTGATCCAAATGAGAAAGCAAGGCTCTCTATTTATACTTTACTTTTAACTTGACCTTCTAGTTTCTACCTAACTAGGTTGGCCTCACTATAACTGACTGGGTCGACTTCTCTAGGAAGACTCAATAACCCTATTACATTTGGCTCTAGGGGATCTATTGCTCCGACTGACAATGGAGGTTTTACCTCAATGAATTTGCATGACCAAATGTAATAATGACTTCTCTGACCGGAGGGAAAACATCTCCGTCAGAGGTACAAATAAAATACAATAATAATATCAATATAAAATACAATTGAATATCTTCCGAAGTTACATTTACATCAACAGTGAAATCACTGGAATAATTTTTGGGGTTATCTTATTATCTCTACAAGTTTGTTATCCTCTCTCAAAGGTTCGCTAGCGTTTGTTGTGGAAGAAGGGCACACTCTTGTGCCAGAGATTAATCTTCATGATTGGTATTGTTCTTGTATTGGATTAATTTCTTCTGAGAAAAGTTTGCTGGGTTTTTTCCCGTTTGGGTTTCCCAGGATAAATCTTTGTGTCTCTTGTGCATGGCTATCTTTTAGTGATCCTTGTTTTACTTTCCACTGCAAAATGAATGATGTAAAATTGTGGGATGAAATAAATTATGAAATTAAAGTTGAAAGAGATGAAAATTATACTGCTATGTTAAAAGTTCATCAGGAGGACATAAAAGTAGGAAATCAGTTTAATATTATGATTAGCGTTAAATAACATTTAAGAAAGACATGTAAGGTCTCAAGGTTGTAAAAATTATAGCAATTATCCTCGTTGTTGCCCTAGTTTAGTGATATAGTCCCACTTACTGAATCTCTTGTTTCATTTTTCAAATCTGTAAAATGCCATGTGATGTAAGTGGAAACTCACAACCTTTTCCACGAGTTAATGTATGTCTTTAGTATTTAAAATAAAAACAATATTATGATATGTTTTGCACATCATAATCTTTTCTTGACTTGGCATTGAATTCAAAGATTTGGCAAGTATGGAATATAGTTGAAGAGTTGAAGACAGTGGATTTGATGCGATGAGTCGAACACAAAGTGTTATGTTGCTTTCATGTTTGAGCAAAATAAAGAAGGTTATTGTCATGAACATGCATGCATCTAGTTAAGATTCAATCACTCAAAATAAATAAAAAGATGTGTGAGGCAAGGGAGGGAGCATTTCCATTTCCCAAGAATAGCATGAATTAATTGCATAATTGGCATTGAAATTATCATTGGGAAGGGTAACACTACTGAAGGAAAATATAGAGGCTAGCAATCATTAGCATGAAGAGGTATTATTAGCGAAAGGGAGGAAGGTGCCTATACTTTTGAAAATACATTTATTGTCATTAAAGGAACCACAATGGACTAAGATGGAGTTGAGGGATTAATGGATTGATGGTGTGTGGTTATCTTTTTGAGAGGGAAATGTTTTTATGATGAGTGGTACGTGGTACCAGTACCAGCGCACCTTTAGATATGTGCCCAGGGAGAGGGTCATTTTTTTTCAGGACCATGACGGGTGTTATCCAACATTTTTCAGTGGTGGTCATGCCCCGACCCTTTGGTCCTTCTTTGAGGAGTACTATGGCTTAGTGGTATTGCTGACTGCCTCATTATAGGGCTTGTAGCCTTGAGGTTGGTGTCCGGGATCCTAGGCGTGTCTCATTAGGTCACATGACCCTTCACTTGCTTCATTACTCCGGTGACATTTCTTTCACCTGTGAGGCTCTTGCCTCTCTTCCAGGTCACCTCAGGCACCCTCCTGGTCCCTCTGCAGCCTAGTGCTCTCTCTCCTTGGGCCTCTTCTAGTGTTGACGTCATCATCTCAGCTAGGCCGTACTGCTTGATTTGGGGGGGGGGAATTGAGGGATTATCAACATTGTTGGGGTTAGATGGGGCATGACGCCCCCCCTTCCTACTCCATCCTTAAGTTTGGAGTATTTTGCTCAGTTTTAGCTATTTTAGTAATTTTTGGGTAAACTCTGGGAAAATGCTCCAAGTTACGCACATATTTGATTATTTTATATTATTTTATGTTATAATTTTAAGTTGACATGTTATATTTTCAAATTGACATTTTATATGCATGTCGGCCTGGTTATATTTAAAAGTGAGTGTGAGAATATATAAATAACATCTCCTCACTCCATTTTCAAATCACAACTTATGGGACAAAACTATTATGTTACTTTTTTACCCAAGATTAGCCTTATGAAGTGATGCACACCTCTTGAAGGGATGACTCTTTGCTCTTTTGGATTAAAGTTGGTCTTCTTCTTGCTTTGCTAATGCTTGGTGGATGCTAGAATGTTTGGAATAACTTATGCTCAAGTAAATCTATTCCATTTTTAGTCTTGCTTGATGAATGATAGGTAAATTTTGATTTTTGAATGATTGAATGGTGGCACTAGGGCTGCATTCTTTTTGAATAGGGCCTTTTATCTACTTTCTCTCCACTTACCATAGTGAAAATGTTCCCTAGAGGAGGTTTTTACAAAGTTTAGCCTTGGATCTCCAAATTTTCCCTAGTTTAGGCTCTTGAAATGAACCCTAAAGGTTGTTTCAAGAAGCCCTAATCTAGTTGACAAGGAGAAATACCTCCGAGAGGAAGTTTGGTCACCTTTCTCTAAGTCTAGGGTTTAAGGGTAATATCCATTAAAACCCTAAGTTGTCCTACTTTTCTACCTAAAACCCTAATTGTACATGTGTAAATTTTTTTTTTAAGTAAGAAAGATTTTTGTATTATATATAAAAAGGAGAGGTTACATTCGAGCGCAAACAGGACGAAGCTCTGTAAATATTCTGCATGACTGGGCTCTCAGGCCTTACAAAAAGGAAAAATTGTATGACTGTTCTGCCCATATTAAAAGCTCGACTTACAGATGTTGTAGGTATCACCCAAAACATCCTTAAGAGCCCCCATAACCTCCTAACAAACGACGAATTAACCCCTAAGCAAAGCCTAAATGGACAAGACATAGTAGTAGAAACCAACGACACCTCAACTAAACAAGAGACACAATATAACGGCATTACAGTAAAATATATGGCAGATTCAGGAAGCGGCCTTGAGGATAATCGGCCAGTGTGGACGTGGGAGCTTCGGGAAGACGAAGGCCCTTGGAGTGCAGCAGGAAGTCCATCTTCCGGGTCAACTCCTTGGATTCTACTTGAAGCGCTTTCTGCACCTGATCCTTCGGCTTCCCTTTTTTTCATTCTTTTCCATACGGTCCTGGATAGCATACCTCACCATGTTTTTCATTACCCAGTAAAGGGCAACAGTTTGTTCATACAGGCTGAGACGGCCGACAGTGTTCCCCGGGTCCATGACCCAGTTCTCCATCTTCCGACACTCCTCCTGCAGTGTCTCTTTATCAAGCTTTTGCCAGAGCTGCTGCTCCACATCTTGAATTTCCTTATGTACTGCCAAAGGTAAATCCAGTTCGAAAATCCTAGATTCCCATCGAGCTTTCTGATGAGCGCGAGAGAGTCTACAACTATCCTCCACAGGGATTTCATCTCTGTTACGCCGCGGGCGACAACCATAGGTCGTATTCCTTCCTTCCTCTTGACTCTTGTCGCCCATTATGCTAATTCCCTTGGCTTTGCCTTTCTCCATGAATAGGATATCACGGGGAGAATGCATGCAGAGAAAAATCTTGCGAATACGTATATGGTCACCACCTTTCCAGTCCTTATAAGGGAAGTTACCATCCCAAACAATAATTAACACCGTACCTTCCATTGAAGGCAACTCGTACCGCACAATCCTTTGCAGATATCCTCCATGCGAATAGTTGGATCTCCCACTCTCAACATTCATGGCAACAACCATAACCATGAACCTAGACAAGACTGAAAACATAATCCGGATTAAATGAAGAGTCCCTCCCAGTAGCTTCCCCTCTGGGCTTCTAAGGCTTGACAAGAGAGATAAGACGTCATGTGTCAGGGCTAGGTTCATCCTGACGTTGGGCTTCCTTTTCAGCATGATACCGCGTGATGTCTTGAGATAGAGTGTCCTTACACCTGTCCACGGTTGCCGGATCAGGCAGGCTCTCCCACGAGTTGGCGCAAATGGACATGTGATTTTCACTCTCGAGGTTCGCCAACAGGTCCGCCAATTTATTACCATTGCGCTTAACATGGGAGAAGGTAAGGGCCATCCTGGGGTTTAAAATCGTCGCCAACTTTTCTAGTCTCCCCTCTAAATGCCATGAATACGCCACCTTGGAGCTTGGTTTTTCGTTATGGATCTCCGTTGCCACGTGGAGGATGATCTTAGAGTCTCCTTCGACCATGAGTGGGGTCCAGTTCTGAGCACCAGCCATCTGTATACCTAGGAGCAATCCTTCTAATTCCGCAGCATTGTTGGATTCAGTTCCAAGGAAGTCAATTTTGAAACATAGCATTTCGCCCGCATGATTTCTAATCACACAACTAAAACCTGCCGGTCCCGGATTTCCTTTTGAGGCTCTGTCAAAATTCATTTTGAAAAAATAGCCGAAGGGGGGGGGACCAAGACTGAGGGCTGGAGCTGGCCATGAGCGATCTTCTTTGTTTGCTATAACACTGAATCAATCCAGATATTCCCCAGGCCTGCAGTATGATGGTCTCCGCAGCATTAGCTTCCCAATTAGAATTTTCCCAAGACTGCAACTTCGCAGTTTTGAGCATCTTGCTTCTAATGGAATTCCAGACCCTATCCACAGAATCGGCCTTTTCTCGGAAGGTTCTGGAGTTTCTCTCCCTCCAGACTTGCCATACCACAAAATACGGGAAGATTTGCCTGAGTCCGTTAACAATGGGATTTTGGAACGGGTCTTTTGTCCATTCGCATATGGTCTGATCTGGATTGTCATGGTGCCTGTCGGTTCTTCTGAAGACAATCGCGCCGCGGTTCCACAAATTTGAGGCGAAAGGGCACGAGTCAAGGAGGTGGTCCAAGGTTTCTTCCGCTATACTGCACATGCAACACTGTTAAGGTCCGTGCAAACCTCTCTTCTGAAGATTGTCTCTCGTAAGAATTCGACGTTTAATTACAAGCCAAATGAAAGTTGATATTTTAGGCCATAATTTTGCATCCCATAATTTTTCCCATTTCTTGTCCGGGGCCTAATTATCGTAGCATGTCCAGAGGCTGTATGCTTCTTTGATTGAGAAAATGCCCTTAGATTCAAAGCCCCAATGGAGTTTGTCCTCCCCCAGGTGAATCCTAATTCTTTGGTTGTTTAAAGTTTCTTCAATTTTGTTTATTTCTTCTTCGGGGCCGAATTGTTCCCACTAGTCACGAGAAGCCCAAACCCTATACTCTTGTTCTGTGTTGGTTTCTTCCGAAAGATCTTTAGCCAGGATTTTATTGTGGTTGATACACTCTTGGATGATTTGGGGCACTTCAACATCTCCTTCCAGAGGAGGTAATTGTTGCCAAGAGTCTTCCCAAGCTTAGCTCTTTGTCCATTTCTAATTTCCCAGAAACTATTATCCTGAACAAGACTTCTACCTTGGGCAGCAGTCTTCCATATATGGGATCCCGGAACATTCTCCGAAAAGCAGATGAGGTTGCCTTTCTCCCACCCCTCAGCATATTTAATGTGCCAGATCTTTGCCCAGGGTTCCTAGCTATGAGTTACCCAGCGCCACCATATCTTGGCCCCAATTACATGATTCACTTTTTCAAGGTCGCATAGGTTGAGACCCCCTTGTTCCTTCGGAGAGCAAATAGTTTCCCATTTTACTAGTGCCCATTTTCTGTGTTCCCTTGACCCGTTCCACAGGAAGTTGCGTTGTATGTTACGTATCTCCTTTAGAACTGCTTTTGGGGCCGCCATGGCCGAGAACAGGTACATAGGCATAGCTTGTAGCACTGCTTTAACCAAAACCAAACGGCTAGCAAAATTGAGAGGCTTGAGAGTCTAGTTCGACAATTTTTTCCTCATTTTATCTAAGAGTTCATTCCATGACCCTTGACGGGCCATATAATCCACCAAGGGGGCTCCAAGGTATTTGGACGGATGGAAGGGAGCTCTCTTGGAAGCCAAGGATTCGACAGAAGTTACGTCTAGTGATCCTGGGGGTGTTGAAGAAGAAGACCTGGGACTTTTGTTCATTCACTTCCAGGCCTGAAGCTTTGCCGAAGTTAGTTAAACAGAGTCGAATCTTCTCGACCTCCTGGACCGGGGGGTGTCCCATCAACATAGTATCATCCACAAACTGTTGGTGAGTTTGACGTTCCGCTCTTGGGTGTATGAGAAGCCCTTGTATATCATGGTTTCCTTGCACGGCCTTGATTGTTCTTCCTAAACCCTCAGCCATAATAATGAAAAGGAAGGGGGACAAAGGATCTCCTTGACAAATACCCCTTGAGGGTTTTAGTAAGCCTGTCAGAACACCATTTAGCAGAATGGAGAAGAAGGTAGAGGAGATTAGATTCATGATCCAGCTAATCCAATCATCCGAAAAGCCAAAAGCACTTAGCATGGCCTTCATGAATTGTCAGTATAGTTTGTCGTAAGCTTTAGCAATGTCGAGTTTCAACATCATTCCCAGGATCTTCTCTTGTTTGAGGGAGTGTAAAACTTCATGGACAAGGATAATTCCATCCATGATTTTCCTCCCTTCCACAAACCTAGATTGCTCCGAGGATATAAGTGAAGGAAGAACTGGTTTAAGGCGATTGGCTATAAGTTATAACCTTGGTAACAATTTTATAAATAACATTGCAGAGGGCTATGGGGTGGAATTTTCCAGGGGAATCAGCTCCCTCAGTCTTAGGGATAAGAGCTAAAAAGGCTGCATTAAAAGCAGGAAGGATTTTCCTGGATAGTTTGGATGATTCCATTATTTGCCACACTTCTAGCTTAATGAGGTCCCAAAATTAGTGAAAGAAATTGGTGGTAAAACCATCCCGTCCTGGGGCTTTCCCATCCGCCATTTGATGCAACGCTTCTTCGACTTCGGGCATTGTTATTGGCTTTATTAGAAGATCGTTTTGATCTTGCGAGACAAGAGCAGGGATATGCTGAGTTATCAGTTCAATATCCTTGCTTCTGTTTAGATTCGTTTTAGTCATGATATCTTGAAAAAAGTTGCCAAGTTCCCCTGCAATCTCCTCTCTTGTTTCCAGTCTTTCACCTTCCAAGTTTTTTATCTTGAGGATCCTATTTTGCATTCTGTTTTGAGTAACCGACTTGTGAAAGAATTTAGTGTTTCTCTCCCCATCTTGAGGCCAGTTAACTCTAGCTTTTTGATGCCACAGGATTTCCTCCTATCGCTCCCTCTCCTGCAGCTTGTTATAAACACTAGCTTCCTCATTCTGAAGTTCAGTGGTGTACCCTGCATTTATGCCCATTTTCTGAATTTCCTCCAGTCTGGTTTCAAGGGTTTTTTTGTTCGCAATTATATTCCCAAACTCCTCCTTGTTCCATCTATTTATTTTTTCTTTGAGACTCTTTAATTTATGTTGGAACTTGTACATACATTGGCCCTTGCCTGTGCTTAGGTCAGACCACTATTGCATCACTTTCTCTTTGAACTCTGGAAGGCCTAACCAGAACTGTTCAAATCAGAAGGGTTTTTTGAATTGAGAACCTAATCCACTTCACCACAATTCCACTGTCTAGTGGTCAGAGCCAGTCGCCGGGAGAATAGAGGTAGAAATTTCACTTCCAGATTCCATAACTGACTCAGAAACAAGAAAGCGATCCAGACGAGAGGCTATGTGGTGGTCTCCTTTGCGTTTATTGTTCCATGTGAATCTACCTTCCCTCGGAATAACATCAACTAGTTTAAGGTCTTCAATGGTATCCCTGAAGCGACCACACTCATCTTCCAGTCTCCGTCTTCCGCCCTTCTTTTCCTCTAAGGAGGTTATGAGGTTAAAATCTCCACTTAAGATCCAATGTTGTTCCCCGACCCCGTCCCCCAATTTCCTTAAGGAGTCAATGAAGGCTATTTTCTCCAGCGGAGTATGGGGGCCATAGAAATTGGTTAATAGGCTGGATAAGGGGAACCCATTAACCCTGAATTCGGCTGAGAGGAAACAGTGATTCCCATCAAAACCTGATAGGCTTACTCTGTTGGGATCCCATAGGATGCCCAACCCTCCTGCCATTCCTCTGGCATCGATGCCCATTCTTTCGCTGCCCTTCCAATTCTTTTTACCAATTTCCTGAAGTTGGCTTGCCAAGCACTTAGTTTCTTGGAGAAACACAATGGCCGAATTTGTCAACCTAATCTTTTTTCGAAGGATCTTTGCTTTCTAAGGGCTGTTAAGACCTCTTATATTACAAGATACAATCTTCATTAAAATAATAAAAAATTGTAACCCTAGAACAGTCCTTATGGTAGGGTACTGACCTGATTCAACCAACTTTAATCCTGTTGCAGCAATGCATTGTCAGTTAGATTTCCTTCCCGGTTTTCTGATGATCTCTTCATGTTTCCTCTTGTAGTCTCTGTGGGATCCAGGGTTAATGCCAAGACGATTGGATTCTCTGGCTTTGATGATGGCCTCTTTAAGGACAACTTGCTCCTGGGGGGAGATATGTTAACACTCAAAAAGTGCTCATTAACTCATTTCCTTATTCACATGACCCATTTGTCCACTTTTCCACCATTTGAGCCTCTAAAGCCACCAAAACGTCACCAAAAGACCATAATACACCCATTTTTCCCCTCGAAATGAATATTTTTCCTCAAAAAGCATAAAAAACCCTAAAAAAGGGTCCAGAATTCCCAAAAATATTAAAAAGGGAATAAAAATATTAAAAATATTCAAAAAAGGAAAAATGAGGGAAAAGGTACCTAAACCATGTTGGTCAATACCACTGATTTCTTCAAAACCATAATGGTATTCCCCACCACCAAAAACTATAAAAATGTGGTAGGGGCTCCTCACTTTCCATCCATCCATCATCCTATCCTCATGCTGTCAAAATCTCTCATGAGTTCTTCACCATTGTAGCAATCTTGGAGAAGAGACCATTGGAGCCTGGAGCATCTCACCCTTGGAGCTGCTCAACACCACAACATCCTCACTATTTGAGGTATTATAATACAAAAGTTATTTTTTTATTTTATTTCTTGTTCTTGTTCTTAAATCTTTTCAAGTTTATTGTTATATGCACATGTTAGATTCAGATTTATAATTGTTTTTTGCTTTCAATATTTGAGACTGCTATCACTTGTTGATAGGTGCCCATTGCACAGAGCTTGGTTGCAAAACCAAGCCAAGAGTTTTTGGCGACTCTGCTGGCTTCGAATTCTTAGATCTCAGTTTTTTGCTTTAGATCTTAGTTTTTCTTAGTTTTAATCATTTTTATTCATAGATCTGCCATCCTAGACAACAGATCCATTGCTATTTTAGATCTTGCCCCTTCTATTGCCATTAACAGCTTGAAATTGCCATTTTCGGGTTTGTTTTTCGGTTTTCGCTTCGTGGTTTTTTGCCCGACAGTCGCGCGGCTCATCGCGACCTCGCGACTTTTTTCCGCGCGGCGCGCCGCGGCTTCGCAGCCATTTTACGCGCTGCATATCGCGGCTTCGCGACCATTTGCCGCACTGCACATTGCGACTGTGTGACCTAAACCCGTGTTGCACATCGCGGCAGCAACCCGCGCGGCACATCGCGACTGCGCGGCCGAAACCCACGCTGCACATCGCGGCTTTGCGACCGAAACCCACGCTGCCCATCGCGGCTGTTTTCCCGAAACCCGCGATGCAATTTTTTTTAATTCGGCCAATTTTTTGAAAATTATTTTTTGCTGTATTTTCTGCCCATTTAGCATATTTTACAGCATTAATTTTTCTGCATTTTTACAGCCACATTAAATCTTTTACTATTTAGAATGCTCCATTAAAAGTCTTTTTAAAATTTTTTCAGTAATTGAAAGAGAGATTTTTCTGCATTTTATTTAGATCAATGTTTTACTGTTTATTTGCTCGATACTTTGCCCAAGCAACTTTTAAGAGATCCATTTATTTCTTAAAATATTTATGTTATTTGCTTTCCTTCAAATTATTTCAAAGATCCATTATTTTTGAAACAGTTTTTTCAAGCATTTACATTTCAAAAACGCCTTTATTTTTTGCAAAACTGGAAGCGTCTTTTCTTTCATTTGTAATCAATCGCCCAAGCGAGGCAAGTCAATTTCAGTTTAAATACCACACTTGCACCCACTCTGCCACATAATTTAAACTGAGCCTTAAAATCTACCTTAGACTTAACAAACTTTTAATCCCACTTGGGGAGCACTTAAAAGAATTTTGTAGTTAGGTAGAATTGAGGGGATAGGTGTTCCAATAACACCCCTCAATTATTACATTTGAGACATAGTGGTTGTCCTCTACGGTACCAAAATCCCTTATAATTTTGACACGGTTATCAACCAATTTATCGGGAAGTCCTCTCCCTTAGGAGGGTTGAAGTAGTCAGACTGGTTCCGGAAGTCTGAGTGGAATACCGCAATCTATTCAGTAACTGAATGATACCTTTTGAAGTTCTCGGTGTACACCCAAGAGGGTGTACAGCGGCGATAGAACCAAACTGCAGATTCACCCAACCGAACGTGTCATGAACGGGGTATCCTAGTTGCCACTCTTTAGGATTGTCTACCCGGTGTCCCTTCCGGTAGGGAGATATCTAGCCGTTGATTGAACACTCTATATTGTCTGACTTGGATTTCATCACCTTGCAGAGGATATCGTTGTTGACTCACAATACTTCTAGTTAGGTGTTTGCATGATACATTACCCACCTTTGGTCTAGTAACACCCATTTTTTATAGAAACTGTTTGACTTTTGGTATTCTGACCAATTTTGTTGCATCCCTCCACTTATTATAGCACAACTGCTATAATAAGTGCTTTTTGAGGTTGATTGTTGGCCTGCGAGCCTTTATTTTTTTCACTCCCCTTTTGCACTCATTGTTGCATTAGGGTTTCAAGTTTTTTCATCACCACCTTACACTGAAATTTAAAAAAAATATTTCTCACCATTGAGAATTTAAGACGATCTCGTCGTCTTCAGGGTGAACCCCCTCAGTTCAGTATACTTGGCTCTACACGTCACCGACGTAGAGCCTTATCCCTTGACTCGACACGTCATCGGCCAAACACACAGTCATCCGATTCTGACACGCCTCACTTCACATCTGATTCTGAGGCTGAATCCGAAAACCCTACTGAAATATCACCAACCAACCTCATGGCTTGACCACAATACGACCCACCTTTCACCAGTACTATTGGAGATACATCCACAAACCCTTCTACTACTGTGCCATCCATGGTAACAACAACTCCTCTAGGCATGCCTAATATAGGGGACACTCCACCTTTAGGTATGCTCAACACAGGACTACCTCCTATTATGGGTATGCCAAACATAGGAATCACACCACCTCTCATTACCACAACCCAGATCCCAGGAATTCCTGGCACTATTCCCAACCCCGGTGTAACCTATGTTGCACTTAGGAACGCTGGCCCATACCAAACCACAATGGTTGGAGGACAAATACCTTCAATACCTAGCATACGCTTAGGGGCTACTGGACCACTACATAATGCCATCATTAATAGTTATGTCCCAGTCACTACGCCACACCCATCTGCTAGTTTACCTTACATGGATAGTATGAACTTACCAGACCTAGCCAGGCTAACCAACGATCCTATCAGGCACAACCTTACATGGCCACCCATGCCTACAAAGCTCCCCTCGGACATCCCCAAGTTTGAAGGAAAACCTGGGGAGGATCCCCAAAACCACATAATGTCATTTCACCTATGGTGTTCATCTAACTCCATAGTGGATGACTCCATTCGACTGAGACTGTTACAACGAACGTTCACTGGCTCTGCAGCCAAGTGGTACATCGAACAACCACATGGGACCCACCATACATTTACGTCTCTCGCCTCCACTTTCCTTCAGTTTTTTCAGCTACCTGTATGCTATGATGCAGGAGTTGAAATACTGTTGTCTTGCAGACAAAACACAGCTACCCACATCACCGACCATATCCATGAGTGGCGCAAGCATCATAGCCTCTGTAAGATAAAACTGGATGATTGTATATTTTTGGACTGGTTTCTTAAATCACTCCTACCCCTCATAGCAAAAGACGTAGCTTCCGAACGACCCCAGTCAGAGGAAGAAGCTATCTTAAAAGCTCAGCAATTCGACCTGATTTATGCCCAGTCAGGCTATCTCTACACCATCATACCAGACGCCCCACGAGGCGATTCTTCACGCGGTGACGCTCCGGGGGCATCACATGCCGCTGATGGTATTATCGGTCAAGTCACGACGCAAATTAAACCTTTTAGCATGGTGAGCACCATAAATGCCCCAAACCTCTCTAGGGCTACATCTAATTCTGGAGTGACAACTTCGTACGCTCCAACACAACATTGCTATGGGCAAGCGCCATTGACATATGTACCACCCACATACTATAACCAACCGGCCACCCAACACCCAATTCATTTACCGGCACAACGAATATATTACCCACAGCAAGCTACAACAGGCAACCCAACACCTCCAATAGCTAAGGGTTACCAACAACCCCAGCAGGCAACTGGACCACCTCCAGCCCCACCAGCTTATTATCCACCGCAACCTGCTCCCGCACCTGCGGCACCCCAAAATCCTCCCACTACTCAAGGGCAAGTGTACACACAACATAATCAGCCCCAACATCAAAACAACCAACGCAACCAGGGTGGACAACAAAACCGTGGAAGAGGACATAATCGCGGCAACAACCAACAACATAATCAAGGTCCACCACCTCCCAATCCTCCAAATAATAACAATGCTGCTCCTCCCAACCAGAATCCTGATTGTCATCCCAAGCAGCCAAAAAACAATAACCTGAGAACAAACCATCCATGTTCTATATGTGGAGTCTATGGACACTACACTCATAACTGCCCCCATTTAGAGAAAGCACGTGAACTTTGGGCTGACGATGCCCAACGCTAGGGCCACGCTGGACAGCCAGCTCCACTTAATCAACCGCAACCCATGATATTACAAAACCCATTGCCAAACCAGGGAGTAGTAAATACTCGCCCTATGGATCCCCCACAAGGATCTGCTGCACCCCAGCAGCAAATCACCTATGCCGCAACTGATTATCAGCATGCGGATTCAGGCACACACCATTTATTAGTGATGTCATCCAATGACATCAACCTCCAAACTTGCAGGAATCAGTACGGCCCACCCCCAGAAACTCCTCCCACTGACGCATCCACCTCCCTTCCCACCAAATCAACCACTATGCATACCAAATATGCCATTGGACGGAGGACCTAAAATCCCTCACATCCCTTTGCGAAGGATTAACAACAATCCTAATGCTCGCGCAACATCCAATTATAACGTCGTGGAAGACCTAGCACAATCCCCTGCTGCTATGTCTGCTTTAGAGGTACTGAAAACATGCCCTGTACAACGAAAACTACTACTATCCGCCATCGGAGGAGTAGTCCCTGACGACACACACATGATGGCTTTCGACTTAGACCAAGCCGAACCTCGATTGCCATCAAATTTGGCTTTCCAAGTATCAGTAAACATTCGAAACCTTGTTGTGCATCGATGCATCATCGATGAAGGAGCTTCCACCTGTGTTATGTCCACCCTTGTGTGGCAGAAGCTTGGCTCCCCTGCTTTACAACCATCCACCACGGCATTACGAGCTTACGATGGACGCTCAGCTCAACCACAAGGCCTCTTAGCGAACGTACCCGTAGAACTAGCCGGCAAATTAGTTCTTATCGACATCGAAGTGATCAATGCCTAGCCCGACTACAACTTCCTTCTTGGACGTAGCTATATGTACAAAATGAAAGCAGTGGCTTCATTTGTTTTTTGCCTCATGATGTTCCCACATGAAGGACGCGTTATCAAGATTGATCAACTCACATATTATGATCCTAACGCCCCCGCAGCTCCTCAAAATGTGCTACCAATGATTGAACAAACCATTCAAAACGAACCAACATCATTTGTGTCGTCAACTGGTCCTGGAATCTACACCGAGTCACCTATGACTTCCACATTTCCATCGATTTCACCACCTTTACCGATAACGAAAACATCGAATTTGTGCACGCTGTCGCACACCACACAGCAGCCTTCGTCACTACCACAAACACCCACAGTGCCTACTCATATTGGCACAACACCAATTCATACTATCCCGTTCTTGTTTCCATTTTGCGGAGTTGTCAGTTCGCCAGTAATGGCTACACTCAACCTTCCTGGCTTAACATTAGGGCTACCTGTATGGTACTTACCTGCACCGAGCCCCCCGCCGACTCCGACTGTTATTTTACAACCGGTACAACCTATCCCTACTACCCACCAACCACCCCCTCCGGTTGTTCATCTGCAAAACAGACCACCCCCAATAGCGACTATGACATCAACATCCAGAAACGCCCCACCTTCGTTACGAAACACAGGGGGCAGAGGCCCACCAACTTATAACACTGGACTCATAACTCGCACCCCCAAGGTAGCTAGAAACCTCCCAACTATTCGCATTCCCCCCAAGTGCTCGTTGTGTGACGACGTAGGCCATGCCACTCATCAATGTCCACAATTACCTGCACTCCAAGAACACATGAATATGTTGGATGACGACACCGGAATTCCAGTGGTAAGACTTGAGCCACCTCCTCACCCTCACGACAAAATGCTCCACACTAACCACCCTTGTGTGATATGCGGCATTTACGGCCATTATTCACACCACTGCCCCGATCTCCCAGTTTATAGAGTAGCCTTGTACGAGATGAACAATGACGACTTAGAGATATCTCCTCCCCTCATCGAGGAGATCTACCCTCCGAAATCATCTTCTTCGGAAGAAATCAATACCATCTATATGATTTCAACCACATACAAACCAGAACCCGTTGATTTATGGTCTGATTACTTTCATACTGATGAGCAAATTTTAGAAACACTCATTGCACTGGACTACCCTTGGGGCGATATGCATCATCGCTCATACTTCCTCCCTGAGGCATCTACATCCATCGCAGAAAACCGGCTATCAGTCGAATCGAAAGATTTCCTACCAACTAAGGTTGATTGGTTCAAAGACCCCATCCCAGCACCAGATGCCTTCGAAGAAGGGAACATGTCCAAAATTTCCCCTATTATACAAATCGACATTTCCACCACACCTTGAAAACTTAAGCTCATCTCGCTAGGCGCATCATGCACTCAAGCGGAAACTCAGGCATATAAGAAACTCTTCCAAGAGTTTCGTGATGTCTTCGCCTGGTCTTACACCGCAGCACGTTTTTTCCTCAACCATGTTATCGCTCGTTTTGGAGTGCCAAAGCAACTCGTCTCAGACCATGGCTCTCACTTCGAAGATGCCGTCTGGAGAGAATTATCAACCTTACTGAAATTTGAACACCATTTTTCCTCCGCTTACTACCCCCAAGGAAACGGCCAAGTCGAAGCGATTAACAAAATTTTGAAAACCATCCTCCAGCGCACTGTAGACAAACACAAATCAAATTGGCACCACATGCTTTTCCTGGCACTATGGGCATACCGCACGTCAACCAAAACCGCCACTGGTTTTACCCCTTTCCATTTAGTTCACGGTGTCGAATCCGTCCTCCCCATTGAGTGCCAGATTCCAGCCCTACAAATGGCCGTTGAACTCCTACCGGACACTTCCCCAATTGAGCAACGCTTACTACTCCTGGAGCGGGCCGATGAAGATCGGCGCACAACCCCTCAAACCATGGAAGCAACCAAGAATCGATCCAAACTAAGTTACGACAAACATTTCCACCCAATAACTTTTACTGAAGGGGACCTTGTCCTCGCCTATGATCAAGCTCATGACAAAACCGGAAAAGGAAAGTTTGTGTCCATGTGGCAAGGTCCATACATTATACACACTTGCCTCGGACAGGGAGCATACATTATGACCGATTCAGAAGGCAACCCCCTATGCAACCCTCGCAACGGGTTGTACCTCAAGCGATTTTGCCCATAGAAAACCTAATGGACACCACCGTCCATTATTGTACAGTCTTATTTTGTTTTTCACAAAAAATTCAAAAAACCTAAATATTTGTTTTCTTTGCATGACCATAGATGGATCCTGTTCCACTCTACTACATCGGTTTCGCTGATGGTGCAAGCCGTTGGTCCCCCAATCTGGCCTCCGTAGCTTGGGTAATATATTCCCCTTCACATGAGTTGATCCACATCGACGGAGTGTGCGTAGGTGCCGCCACCAACAACCATGCTGAATACGATGCCATGACCGGTCTCCTAGCCGCAGCTCTCCAAATGAACATAACTCACCTTAACGTTTTCTTGGACTCACAACTCCTTGTTTCCCCGCTCAACAACGATCACCATGTACACGATCCCTGTCTTTTCAGAAAATTCTTGCGCACTAAACAAATGGTTCGACAGTTTGAATCCATTTCATTCACACATGTCCCAAGGAATCTCAACAGTGTAGCAGACCATATGGCCAACAACATTCTTGACTGGCACACCAATCAAACCATATAGTAAACACAAATGTACCTCCACGGGCTTAAACAAAAATGCATCCACGTGCATAACATGTGCCTCCACGGGCATATATAAAAATTACAACAATGCATCCACGTGCATAACACAAAAATCAAAATGTTGCATCCACGTGCATAACATGTGCCTCTACGGGCATATAGAAAATCAAACATGTCTCCACGGGCAAGCAAAAAGACAATAAATGCATCCATGTGCATACACGACTATATACCAAATCATATATATATATATACATCATAATATAGTCAAACATGTCATAGGTGCCCTCAGCACCCAATATACAAAAATACATCAGCCGTACAAAAAAGTACTTCCCCATATGCTCATCAGCATTTGGGGGCAGATACAAGATCATCTAATCATCATGGTCTCCAGGCTCCTCTAGCGCCTCCTCCGCTGGCCCCGCTGGATCATGCCGAGCCCGAACTCTCCTCTCCGCCGGCCCCGCTGGATCATCTCGCAAACGAATCCTCCCCTCCACCGACCCTGCCGGATCATGCCGAGCCCCATCCCTCCACTCAGTCGCCAACAATGCCGCTCTGAGCAAGATCGAGCGCCACTCACGAGGCGCATCGAAACAACGCTCGGCAATGTCCCGATCCAAATCCCTCCACCCATCCTCTGGAAATCTTGCTAGGATCATGTCTAGTGCCTCTCTGACACCCTCCATGACATCATCTCGAGGCCCAGCTCCTCGACTGCGAGCCCCAAATCCTCGAGCATGAGGAGGCGGTACCGCTACAGGAGGTGGAATGACCACCATCGCCCGTCCCCTACGAACCACATGGTCGGCCGGTGGTATAGGACCAACATCTGCACAATCACGCAAGTGAACCATCATATAAATATCTAACTATAATCATAACAAACACATGATATAGTAGAGAACAAAACACAAAACATACTATCTAAACCCCAGGCCTGTCCCTAGGCTCGAGGCATCTCCGGATCTCCTCGATAATCCATACCGGCATATGGATAGTCCTCAATCAGCAGGGGGATCTGCTCCCACTGCTCATACATATCCTGCGAAAAGAATCCGCGGATACCACCACCACCGCGGGGCATCATCTGCCCCCACCGCACCATGTGCGGCTCGCTCACCAAACCGTCTCGAACCGACACCCATGGCCACAAAGTCGGTACCCGCTCAAAGAAAAAACAACACAAAAAGGAGGCATAGCAAAACTCTCCCCCCTCCCGACTGACCTTGTCCAGATCTCTCCGGACACCAGCCAAAAACATCTGATCCCATGCATAGTAGGTCCCCCACAACACAGAATCCACCATCATCGTTTGTCCCCCCGACAAACGATGTGGTGCCGCGACACCCAACACCCGCAGAACACAAGCCCCAACAGCCCGCATGTCCCAATCCCGCAAAGATCTCATGCTCAAAGCGCTGTTTTGCACAATCGCCCCAGCAACACAGAAGGTCTCCAGGAGATCCTCCATGTCCACACCTGTCGGGATCCTCGTCAGAAGATCCCCCACCTCCCCTAAGCGAGGTAACCCGGTAAGAAAATATACATCAGTTAGGGTGATCTCTAACCTCTCACCCCCAACAATAAAGGCACCCTCCGCAGGGACCCACAGACTCACTAATTTGTTCAGTAGTGGTCCTACTGAACGCATTGGTGGAATCTGAGCGAACTTCAGGAGCCCACTCACAGCCAGAGCCTGCTGGACCCTTTGATCGGTCCGAATCCGAATCATCAAATCCTCCTCCATCTCTCGCTCTCGCCATGACACCAATGGTCTCCTCAACATCCTGCCAAAAAACAAAGAAATTTTTTAGAACCGGAGAAAATTTTTCAAAAAATCCCATCGCGGCTTTTCCATCAAACGCCGCGATGATCATCGCGGCTTTCATCCAAGAACCCGCGATGAACATCGCGGGCATTGACCACACAGTCGCGATGAACATCGCGACTATCGCCCCCATAGTTGCGATGAACATCGCGACTCTCAGCCCGACAGCCGCGATGAACATCGCGGCTATCAGCCCCGAACCTGCGATGTTCATCGCGGCAAAAGACGCGAAACCCGCGATATTCCACGTTGGAAGGCCAACATGGAATTTCGCGGCCTTCGGGGGCCCGCCACTAACCAAAAAAGACATAATTAAAAAGGCTAAGGCGAATAGGGTTACCTGAAACTCGCGGAATCGAAAACCAACGGTCAAATCTTCCGGAAATTAAGAAAGAGCTCTGATTGCTCTACTAAACTCACACGTAACAATGACACGTCATATGGGCCCCACACCCTATTTATATAAATTTCACCATTTTTCAAACAACCATTGCGGTATCATACGACGTCCATTCCTCAAACCGTTGGTACCGTTGGAATCAACACAGCAAGAACTTCATGATAGTTCTTTCCTTTTCCTGTTTTCACCAGGTCCATTTTTTGACCATTTTTTCACGCCCTCGTTGCCTCGGTTTGCATGCCACATCGGCCGTTCTCCGTTTTTTACGAGTCTTATATCGCCAGATTCAGTTTTCCGCGCTCGTGATGACGCTTGAGATCATTTCTCGCTCTCATGCCCTGATTTTTCGGGCATTTTTTCCCATGCCCCCTCGTTGCCTCAGTTTGCGTGCCACATTGGCCGTTCTCCATTTTTAACAAGTCTTATATCGCCGGATTTAGTTTTCCACGCTCGTGATGACGCTTGAGATCATTTCTCGCTCTCATGCCCAGATTTTTCGGGCATTTTTCCCATGCCCCCTCGTTGACTCGGTTTGCGTGCCACATCGACTGTTCTCTGTTTTTAACAAATGTTATATCTCCGGATTCAGTTTTCCGCGCTCGTGATGACGCTTGAGACCATTTCTCGCTCTCACGCCTAGATTTTTTAGGCATTTTTTCCCATGCTCCCTCGTCACCTTGGTTTGCGTGCCACATCGGTCGTCGTCCGTTTTTGACAAGTTTGATATCGTCGGATTCAGTTTTCCGCGCTCGTGATGATGCTTGAGATCATTTCTCGCTTTCACCCCATAATTTTTGGGCATTTTTTCAAAATGCCACTCATCACCTCGGTTTGCGTGCCACATTGGCCGTTGCCCCTTTTTGACAATCTTTATGTCACCAGATTCAGTATTCTGCACTCATGACGATGCTTGAAACCTTTTCTCGCTCTCATGAATCTCTTTTTGTTCGGTATAGTTTTACCCATTGTTCGAGCAATCCCTTTTACGAAAAAGGCACTTAGGGAGTTTCTGTTAAGCTCTTTTCTGACTCCTAAAACAATGGTGACTCCTAAAACAAAGAAAAGATCGCCGAGCAATATTGCTTCCTTTCATGCTCGCTAAACGTATCTGAAAGGGCGTCTACCTGGTATAAGTTTACCCCTTTTTCGGACCTTGTAGACTAATTACGAAAAAGGAATACTCTCATCACATCGGCTAGAAGAGTTTTCCATTTGCATCATTTTATGCTTTTTCGAGCCTTAGAGAGTAACTTACGAAAAAGAAAACCAATGGAGTCCACTTACCACTTTCAGACTCTCTAAACATGAAAGTGACCACGAGCAATCACCATCCTGGGCTCGTAAAAACCCACAGGACGGTACTCCCAACCACTGCAGAGTCTTCTTATCGTTTCCAGACTCCTTAAAAATGAAAGCACCCATGAGCACGAATAGTCCTGGGCTCACAAAATCCATAGGACAATACCATTTCAGAGCACACTTTTATCCCTTCTTGGAGCGCATTAAAACTACGAAGAAGGACCCAATAGTGCTTCTCGGCGCCACAACAGATCACGTCTACTCATATGGCAACCCCCCCATTTTGGTTGCCTTTGTTCAGAGTATTCTGCAATATGTCACCCTGAGAACCCCTCGACAGCACCCATCAGCTTGTCCCCCCCCCAGAGTTAATACATACCCTTCAGTCTTTAAAAGCTATGATCCCTGCACCTACATGTCAGTTCCCTACGCTGCCAGGTCAACCATGTCATCATGCTCTGAACAAAGGAAGTTTGAGTCCACCCACTCTATGACCCCAGTTACTTAACATCCCCACAAGTATGTTAGTCCTACCATCAGTACTACCACACTTCAGTTCTACACCTCGTGCTCCTATCAAGGAAACATCATTGCCTTGTTAGTTGCTGGTCTCCCTTTGTCGACGACACCCAAATTTATTCCAGAGGATAGACCTAGAGGTCCCTGTGTCTTGGACTCATCACCATTTATGATGAGTGCCTACGAATAATTTAGAGAAGAGTCCTCAGTGCCTCTCCAAATGGTTGTTTCTCAGATGCTCGACTTCAACACCTTGATCGCATCGTTGAGACTCGCACAGGGTATTGGTCCGTTCAGTTATTTGTTGAAGACCCCGGATACCACCTGACTCTTCCACATTTGAGAGTCTACCTATGGAAACAACCAGTTACATTTTTTCTATAGATATCCGGGTTGCACATGACGATAGTATTCCGATGTACCCCAGTTTTATACTCCCTCGAGTATACAGTTACATGTACTTCTCAGAGATGACTCACAGCCATTGAGTCCCTACAGATGTTGGACGCCTTCAGTATCAGCAGTTCATCAACCCTTCTGAAACCTTGTTCAAGACGGTTGTTGTTTTATTCCAGTGTATCAGTTATTGAGATCAGTCATGTTATGATCATGAGTACATCCCAAAATAGTGTCCCCTTTGGACCATTATGATGTACCAGCAGATTTTTTATGTCTTATTTAGGTCCCCCTCCTTGGGACTAATTGTTATGTATATGTCTTGATACGAGCATGGGTATGCCCGCCTCGTCCATTATTAGAGATTATTCCTCATTCATATTGAGGCCATGTAATATTTTTTGTTTTTGCAGCTTCCAAGGGCCGTTGATCCAATCTCCAACCGGTCTCTTCTCTTCCCCAAACCCCAGGAAAAAGACAAAAGAACTATGATGTCTATCGGCCATATGATGAGCTTCTGCCCTCACACATCAGGGGGCAATCTGTTAACACCCAAAAAGTGCTCACTAGCTCATTTCCTTATGCACATGACCCATTTGTCCACTTTTCCACCATTTGAGCCTCTAAAGCCACCAAAAGGTCACCAAAAGACCATAATACACCCCTTTTTCCCCTCGAAATGAATATTTTTCCTCAGAAAGCATAAAAAACCCTAAAAAAGGGTCCAGAATTCCCAAAAATATTAAAAAGAGAATAAAAATATTCAAAATATTCAAAAAAAGAAAAAAAGGAGGGAAAAGGTACCTAAACCATGTTGGTCAATACCATTGGTTTCCTCAAAACCATAATGGTATTCCCCACCACCAAAAACTATAAAAAGGTGGTAGGGGCTCCTCACTTTCCATCCATCCATCATCCTATCCTCATGCTGTCAAAATCTCTCATGAGTTCTTCACCATTGTAGCAATCTTGGAGAAGAGACCATTGGAGCCTGGAGCATCTCACCCTTGGAGCTGCTCAACACCACAACATCCTCACCATTTGAGGTATTATAATACAAAAGTTATTTTTTATTTTATTTCTTGTTCTTGTTCTTAAATCTTTTCAAGTTTATTGTTATATGCACATGTTAGATTCAGATTTATAATTGTTTTTTGCTTTCAATATTTGAGACTGCTATCACTTGTTGATAGGTTCCCATTGCACAAAGCTTGGTTGCAAAACCAAGCCAACAACATACCCTTTTTCTACATCTTCACAAGCTTTTTCAATTCCATCAAGATCTAGATCTCCAATATCCATATCCTCAGTGTCTTCTCCAGTTTCCCCTCCTAGGTCGTCGCTAGGGTTTTCCTCCACAACAGATGTGGTTGCCTTTGTGTCTCCGATCTCCTTTTCCTTTTTGCTCAGATCCCGCTGGTCCTTGGTAGGCATTGAAAAAATCTCCTCTGATTGTTCTCTTAAGGCCTCAAATTGATTAGAGGTTAAAATCTTTTTGGAGCTTTCCGCGTTTTCTTGTTTCCTGCCTCCTCTTTTTCGATTGGTAACCCTAGTGAACCCTTGATCCTTACTTTCCTCTTCCTTTTTAGGAGAGGTTTTTGGACTATTCATAGGGCAATCTCTAAATAAATGACCATATTCATGGCACCTGCGACATTTAAACGGAATTTGTTCATAATCTAGAGTTTGAACCCAGTCTTCATCCTCCCATGACATCTTGATAGCTTCTGGTAATTCTTTAGATAGGTCCATGTAAACACATATCCTGGCATAGGCAGTGTACCTTTGAGTCTTGGTTTTCTTTGATATCTTGATAAAGGATCCTAGGTTGTTCCCAATATCTTCCAGAATTTCTGAGTCTTAGTATTCGCCAGGGAGGGAGTAAAGTCGAATCCATACCGGGGCAACCCTCATATCCTCTTTATCTGGGCAAAACTTCTCCTTCCATGGTCTCAAGAAGAGACCCGCAGAGTAGAAGAAATAAGGGCCCCCATCTAGAACTCTATTTCTGTCCTCCAGACTTAGGAAGGAAATGGTGAAAAAACCCTTTGAACCTAGTTGGAGATCGTAATGCCCTCTTGGTTTCCAAGTCGAATTTATCCACCAGACTAGGGCTTTTTCTGAAGGAAGCATGCCCACAAATTTGCCGATGAGCGCATGATCCTGCATGTATTGGATCCGTTCCTTTAACTTGCTAGATCTTATCTGCATAGAGGGGATTGAGGTCGCTTTAGGGATGCATTGTCCCGGCTTCCTCCCCGCAAAAGAGCCTGATGAAAATGAATCATGGGAGCCCGTTCCCTTTCCACCCATTCCTTCCAACGAAATTGGGATCGCCTCGATCCGAAGATCCTCATGAGGATTTGCAGGGGGGCTTGAAGACCTCCTGCCAAACTTGCTGCCATGGTTGCCGTCAGTCCTTTCGCCTTCAGAGATCGTCGTAAACCCTAGCTCTGATCTCTTAAAAAATTCCCACTCCGCCGTAAACTTCTATGCATAGTTCGTTATGTACATGTGTAAATATTAATTTTAGGTTTGTTTTAGCATTTTCTTTTTGTAATTAGGTTTTATTTATGTTTTTGTACATAATTAAACCCTTAAAAACTAAAACCCTAACCCTAAACCCAGACCTAGTTTGCCCTAGCAGCCTCCTATCTCCTCCTCCCTAGGGTTCGATCCTTCCTCCTTTGATTTCGCCTTCTTCTTCCCTTCTTTTCTAGACCCTCGCTCCTCCTTTCCAAACCCTCACCATCTTCCTCTACTCCCTCTTCTCTTCTTTTCCTTCCTCCCTTCTTTGCTTTTCCCTTTCTTCCCTTCCCTTCCCTTCCTCCTTCTCTCGTTCTCCTCTTTCTTTCTTTCCCTTCTTCCCATTCCTCCTCAAATCTACTCTCGACAACCTCCAACAAGGCTCAACCTTCCCCTTAAGACCTTCGATCTCCCCTTTCTGAGGCTCAGGCCTCTTCCCAAAGCTCCCTCTTGGCCTCAGTCCCTCCTTTGGGGGCTTGTCCAAGGCTGAAACAGCCACAAGACAGTCCTTCACCCCTCTTACCACAGTCTGCAATGAATCAATCATAATAAGGGATAGAGTGTCCTCCCTTTTGATCACTGCTTCCATGCATAAATCACTATCATGGCATGATGGCATCACGACCATGTCTCATTGAACTTTTCAATAGTCCGCACCAGTATCTATTACTGAACCTGAGCTTGATCTTGTATGCATCTTTCATATTAGCATAAGCATCATACCATCCTCATATAGTGTCACATGCATCATCACAAATATTTATAAGTGTTGATTTTTGTACCTAGGAAAGTGTTCCCCTAGGTGACTTTTGTCTAAGTCACTTAAGAGGGGGAAATAAAGTGACCCTTGCATTAAATGACTTGAGATGAGCATTTAATGTGACTTTAGTGATTAAAGTCACTTTTGATAAATTCAAGTGAGTGAGTGAATTTATTTTTTATGAGATTTAAATGAGAGCATTTAATCTCATCCACCCATCTGATCTAATCTCAGCCATTGGATTAGATGGCCCGTCACTTACCTTGGGTTTCAATAAAAAAGCAAGGGAAAGGCAAAAGAGACTCACTTTTGAGAAGAGAGTGAAGAGAGAGCAGTGTGAGCAACAAGAGGGAGGGCACGAATTTTGAGGCACCATTTTCTGAGCATTTATGCACAACAAAAAACTCGAGGTGGGAAAAGAGATTTAGAATCAACACGCATCCCCAGGAGGCCGTACAATAGTTATTGAGGGCTCGAGTTTCGAGGAGGATCCCTGGGTGTGAATACCGAGATCACTGGCACAGAAACCGAGGCTGCACTTTCTGCGCAGATTTCGAGTTTTTGCAGTTGGCACAGAAATCAAGCAGCAAGCACAGAAAACGAGTTTATGCAGTTGGCACAGAAATCGAGCAGTAGGCATAGAAATCGAGGAAGCTTCTGGGTGCATGTATTGTGGTGGAGATAAGTTGTATTTTCTACTGTAATTGCTGTTCTATATTTTGTTGAAGAAATAAAAATCTCTCTCCAAATAGGTTTTCCCCTTGTGGGTTTTTCTTGGGCAAGTTTACCAAAAATCTCTGAGTCTGAAATTTATGGTGTGCATTTATTATTTAATTTTCTGTCATTAAAGTGAGTTTCAACAGTGTTTTATTTGTCTGAAAATATTGTGCAATTTCCAACCGACAATAAAACTGGGTTGGGCATTAAACACTGAAATTTTGACATTGAAACCGGGTGGGCTAAAAACACAGAAAACTTACATGGTATCAGAGCTTGGTGGGCATAAAAATTAATTTATTGCAGACAGACAGAAATTTCTTGAACTCAGTATTTTTCTTTTGTTAGTGGGCAGCACCTTGTTGAGTTGGCAGTGAAATGGCTACAGGACTTAGGTTGGAGGATAGGCTAGTTGGGACAGGGAATTTTGTTCCATGGAAAGCTAGGATAATGCTGATTTTGGAAGAGAATGAGTTATGGGATGAAGTGGTAAACAGCACTACAGCCAACCCTATTTAGATTCTCGCTGCTACAGATGCAGCAACATTGTCAGCCTTCAACAAGAAAGACTGTAAGGCTAGAAGAATTATCTTAGATGCAGTTAAAGACCACATCATTCCCCACATTTTAGGTAAAGACCGTGCATTTAAAATGTGGGCAGCCTTGACTAGTTTGTACTAGAGCACTAATGAGAACTAGAAGATGGTTCTAAGAGAAAAGCTGAAAGGTATAAAGATGAATGGTGGAGAGGTAGTGACATCTTACCTTACCAGGATATCTCAGGTTAAAGATGAGCTAGCAGCAGTTGGGGAGGTACTTACAACTACTAAGCTTGTGCGGACAACAATGAATGGGGCTTCCAAGCCTTGAGGTGCTTTTGTGCATCCTATAGTTGGCAGGGACAACTTACCTTCTTGGGATAGATTGTGGGATAATTTTGTACAAGAGGAGACCAAGAGAGGTCTTGTACAGGGCAGCTCTTCACAGGGTAGGGAGGATGAGGAGAATGTGGCATTGACTGCAAAGGGCATGAAGAAGAAGAAGGGCCCCAAGCAGGGTGGGGCCAAGCAGCAGCAGCAGGGTGGGCAGAAGAAAGATTTAAGCAAAGTCAAGTGCTTTGCTTGTCAGGGATTTGGGCACTATGCTTTACAGTGTCCAAAGAAGAAGAAGAAGCAGCAGACAACAGCCTCCGCGAAAGTTGATGATTTTGGAGAGAGATTTCAGAGAGAGTTTTCTCTTTGTGCTAGATATGTTGAGAGAGAGAGAGAGCCTATAGTATTACCAGCACTAATCTGGATACTGAGATGGAGTATTCTTGTTGACTGGCCATCAGATGGGTGCTTCCACCACTAGCACTTGGTATATTGACAACGGATCTTCGAGTCACATGGCAGGTGCTCGAGAGATGTTCTTTGAGCTTTCATAAACAAGTGTAGATGTGGAGGTTGTACTGGGAGATGACACCATTGTCAGAGCAGTTGGTCGTGGGACCATTACCTTTCAGAGGGAGTCTATGAGTCCTATGATTATGAGGGATGTGTTGTTTGTCCCTTGGGTGAAAAGAACTTGGTATCAGTTTCCACTATTGAGGATAGGGATCTTGGGGTTTGTTTCTTGGATGGACGTGTGCAGGTATTCCCCAAGAGTACAGGACTACCTACCTCCATGAACATTGGGGCTAGATGTGGGAAACTATACAAGCTCTTGTTTCAGCCTCAGCATGCTTTGGCACACAGCAACAGCAGTGAGCTTTGCGAGCTATGGCATCGAAGGATGGCCCATTTGCATCATCCAGCTTTGCGATTGTTGAGGAGTATGGTTACAGGTTTACCAGAGTTCAGCACAGAGCAGAGTGATGTTTGCAGGGGGTGTGCTTTGGGAAAGTACACCAAGACTACTTTTCCGAGCAATGACAGTAGGTCAGCAGGGGTGCTTGATTTGATCCATACAGATATATGTGGTCCTATGTCATCAGTTTCCTTGACATGATTTGAGTATTATGTCGCATCGATGACTATTCCAGGAAGACCCAGATCTACTTCTTGAGGAGCAAGAAGTCACCTTTAGTCTTGAGGATCTTCCAAGAGTTCAAAGCTCTTGTGGAGAATCAAACAGGGAGGAGGATTCGGGTCCCAAGATCGGACAATGGGGGTGAGTATACCTCCAATGAGTTCAATGAGTTTTGCAGACAGGAGGGCATACAGAGACAGTTAACAGTTCCATACACTCCTGAGCAGAATGGAGTAGCAGAAAGGAAGAACAGGGCTATTGTGGGAGCAACGAGAGCTATGCTTCATGATCAGAGTCTTCCTTTCTTTCTTTGGGCAGAGGTTTGCAGTAATGTAGTTTACCTGCAGAACAAGAGTCCCCACCGTGCCTTGGGGAGAAAGACTCCTGAGGAGATGTTCACAGGCAAGAAGCCTGAGGTTGGCCATTTTCGCATATTTGGTTGCTTGACTTACTCTCATGTCCCTTCTGAGAAGAGGACAAAGTTTGATCCCACTTTAGAGAGAAGCATCTTTGTGGGCTATGATGAGACTTCGAAGGCTTACTACATTTATCTTCCTGGCCAGAAGAAGGTTGTTGTGAGGCGAGAAGTGAGATTTGAGGAGGAGAGAGCCTTCAGGAAGTCTAGAGAGTTGGAGCATGGGGAGCCACCGGCTTCCACACCTCAGGTGACACAAGGATCTTCAGTACAGATCACAGGTTCACAGGTTTCCGGAGTGACTGGGCCACAGGTTACAGGCACATGTTCTACAGGTTTAGTGGTTCAACCAATAGGTACTCCAGGGATAGGCTCTAGTTCTCAGGTTACAGGTTCACCAGTGACTAGTTCATGGGCTACTGGTCCATAGGTTGTTGGACCATCTGCTTCTGGCAGTTCTTTAGATGAGGAGAGACCAGTTTGGGAGGAGCCTTCAAGGAAGAGGAAGCCTAAATGGCTTCGTGATACCTTGGAGGAAGCAGAGGCATTTGGTAGGCCCCAGGAGGAGGTCAGGACAGTAGTGATGTCGGATAGATTGGGCATGGCTCTAGTTGCGAGTCTTCGTGATTCAGAGCCTTCCACATTTGAGGAGGCCTCTCAACATCAGGTTTGGAGAGATGCCATGATGGAAGAGTACCATTCCATCATGAAGAATGATGCATGGGAGATAGTACCGAGACTAGAGGGGAAGTCTGTTGTGACTTCCAATTGGATCTACAAGGTGAAGCATGCTGCAGATGGCGGTGTGGAGAAGTACAAGGCTCGTTTTGTGGCACGAGGGTTTTCACAGATAGAGGGAGTTGATTATGATGAGACCTTTGCGCCGGTTGCTCGTTATTCTTCCATTAGAGCAGTGATTTCTATAGTAGCAGAGATGGGTTGGAAGATCCACCAGATGGATGTGTAGACCGCATTTCTCAATGGTCTTCTGTAGGAGGAGGTTTACTTGGAGTAGCCACAGGGCTTTGAGATTCATGGGAGAGATTCTCATGTGTGCAGGCTGAGGAAAGCCTTGTATTGACTGAAGCAAGCTCCTAGAGCTTGGTACTCCAGGATTGATGCGTATTTGACATCGATGGGTTTTCAGAAGAGTGAGGCTGATCCCAACCTTTACTACATTGTGGTTGGTGGAGATCCTCTCGTTCTTTTGCTATATGTTGATGATTTGTTTATCACTGGGGAGGAGCATCTCATTGCACATTGCAAGAGAGATCTTGCTTCAGAGTACGAGATGACAGACATTGGGTTGATGCACTATTATCTGGGGATAGAGGTTTGGCAGGAGCCTGGTCATATTTTCCTGGGACATGAAAAGTATGAAGTAGATATTTTTAGGAGATTTCAGATGGAGGATTGTAGGCCGATGTCCACACCTATGATCACCAACTGGAGGAAGCTTCATGCTTTTGAGGGTTAGTTGGTGGATCCTACTCTATATTGTCAGCTCATTGGGTCATTGATGTATCTGGTCAACACCTGGCCAGACTTATGTTTTGCGGAGAACATTCTTAGTCAATTCATGGTGGAGCCTAGGAGTGGGCACTAGGTAGCCGTGAAACATGTGTTGAGATACCTTGCAAGGACAGTGGACTATGGATTGGACTACAGGGGTTCGGGTGGAGTCAGTTTGGTTGGTTTCACAGATTCAGACTGGGCAGGCAGTGTGAGGGATCAGAAGAGCCCTTCCGGGTGTTGCTTTAGTTTGGGCTCGGCAGCAGTGTCGTGGTTCAGTCGGAAGCAAAAGTTCGTTGCTTTGAGTTCTGCTGAGGCTGAGTATATGGCAGCCAGTCAGGCTACTTGCGAGGCATTGTGGCTTCGTAAGTTGTTGGTTGATTTATTTGATCAGGAGCTGAGACCTACGATGATTTACTGTGACAATCAGAGTTGCATCCAGCTCTTTGAGAATCCAGTTTTCCATGACAGGTCTAAGCATATAGAGATCAGATACCACTTCATCCGAGACTATGTTCAGAGAGGAGCTGTGGAGTTACAGTACATTTCCACTGATGAGCAGGTTGTAGATATTCCGACGAAATCTTTGGGGAGGGGCAAGTTTGTCTTCTTCAGAGACAAGTTGGGAGTGGTGGTTAAGAGGGAGTGTTGATTTTTGTACCTAGGAAAGTGTTCCCCTAGGTGACTTTTGCCTAAGTCACTTAAGAGGGGGAAATAAAGTGACCCTTGCATTAAATGACTTGAGATGAGCATTTAATGTGACTTTAGTGATTAAAGTCACATTTGATAAATTTAAGTGAGTGAATGAATTTAATTTTTATGAGATTTAAATGAGAGCATTTAATCTCATCCACCCATCTGATCTAATCTCAACCATTGGATTAGATGGCCCCTCACTTACCTAGGGTTTCAAAAAAAGGCAAGGGAAAGGCAAAAGAGACTGACTTTTGAGAAGAGAGTGAAGAGAGAGCAGCATGAGCAGCAAGAGGGAGGGCACGAATTTCGAGGCACCATTTTTTGAGCATTTATGGACAACACAGAAACCGAGGTGGGCAAAGAGATTTAGAATTAACACACATCTCGAGGAGGCCGTACAACAGTTATTGAGGGCTCGGGTTTCGAGGAGGATCCCTGGGCATGAATCCCGAGATCACTGGCACAAAAACCGAGGCTGCACTTTCTGCATAGATTTCGAGTTTCTGCAGTTGGCACAGAAATCGAGTAGTAGGCACAAAAAACAAGTTTGTGTAGTTGGTACATAAATCGAGTAGCAGGCACAGAAATCGAGGAAGCTTCTGGGTGCATGTATTGCGGTGGAGATAAGTTTTATTTTCTGCTGTAATTGTTGTTCTATATTTTGTTGAAGAAATAAAAGTCTCTCTCCAAACAGGTTTTCTGCTTGTGGGTTTTTCCTTGGCAAGTTTGCCAAAAATCTTTGAGTCTGAAATTTATGGTGTGCATTTATTATTTAATTTTCTGTCATTAAAGTGAGTTTCAACAGTGTTTTATTTGTCTGAAAATATTGTGCAATTTCCAGCCAACAATAAAACTGGTTTGGAAATTAAACACTGAAATTTTGACATTGAAACCGGGTGGGCTGTAAACACATAAAGCTTACAATTAGTAGCATCAAGATCATAACCCTCATAAATATCATAACTTTGAACATGATCATTTCTTATACAAATGTACTTTAGCCTAGTTACTTGTGTAACTTGTTATAAGAGTTTTTCATTCTAGTAAGTACACACACTCATTCATGTCCAACATACTTGACACAGGGGTTTAATAGATAATTTCTTCACACATGCATATATTATTCCATAAAATTCTTTACTTGTCAAACACATACTGTCAATGTCAACCATAAGACAATCAAGCTAGAGAATAGAATGATGATATAAACCCTTGACATGAAAATGAAGAATAAAGTAATCATACAAACCTTAATCTCAAGAATGATCATGCTAACATAATCATATGGAGATAAACTTGCCTAGATCCCAATCATATGATAAATTAAGTAGACTTCAAAACATAAGAAGACATACCTGTATCCTTTCAAGTCATACCTGTTGTGCTTGCTAGTTGTACCTTTTACTAGGAGTATCATATGTTTTCCTTCATCAACATAAGTTATCTTTTCCTTTTGTCTTCTTCAAAGGTTTTGGATCCTTTGTCTCATGTTGGTAACCTGCATTCCTCAAAGCTTTCCTTAAATCAAAAGTAAGCAATTTAGATCTAGTATATATACCTTGAATGAAGGATGCTTGTAGGTTCCTGTGTAGGACCAACACCCTAATTTTAAACCTCCTTTCCAGAACGTTGTGATGGGAGATTAATTTCTATGATGAAAGGATTCCAAATTCATTTTTAGAATGCCCAATGTTGCATCAGAAGTCTCCAATGCTGATCAATGTCCTTACAGGCCCATAGGGCCAGAAACCTTAAAAGAAGACTTCCTCCTCCTATCTCCAATTTCTTCTATTGAGCCTGTTCAATTGTTCGGTCCTACTTTTGCTGTAACTCTGAAATTTCTACTCCTGAAGGTCTGAAACGTTGTCCTGAGATAGCCTCATTTGTCGTCTTTCCAACCCCATAGGTTATACCATGATTGGATTCACCAAGAGGAAGTTATGCTAACTTTCCCAAGGTGACTTGTTAATGGACTGGTTTAGTATAGCAAACTTGTATGGACTGCCACGTGTCATTGTTTCCACTTTGGGTTCTGAAACTCGCACTAGAGAAACTTCAGTCCATCCCCTTTCTGAAACATTTTACGAAATTCAATTTGGAGCTTCCTAGCGTGAGATATGACATTTTTCCCTAGGTCGCCTGTTTAAAACTGAATTCTGGAAGAGGCTAGAACCCTGTTTTGCATGGATCATAACTCATAAAGTACAACGAATCTGAGGTTGAAATTCACACACAACGTACATCAATATCTCAGCTTCAAAACCTTGAACCTTTACCAAAAACAAGTTATATCGAAAATGCCAAGATGACTAGATTCTGCCTTTCTAGGGTTTCAAGCATGTCAAACAATTCTTGCACTATTGCCTTCTTGACAACCTCGCTTTGATACCATGTTAATTTTTGATAATTTTGTATAGATAAATGCTTTCTTACTGTAATAATCAGATTTCTATGCATAAATACAACCATTAAACATTTCAATAAAGCATTTTACATGTAGAATCTAGTCAAGAATAACAATAGACAAGAGACACATCATTTTATCCAGGGAAACCCTCATGGGTAGAAAACCCAACAACCTTTCTTAGAAGAATAATGTTCAAGCCAAGTACAATCATCCCATGAACATGTTCTACCATATCAGATCAACAACACATGATGAAACCCTAATCATGACAAAGAGGACATAGAAAACTTATCTCCATGAAGATGACCTCCAAGGTGTAGCGCTAGGCATACATGAACATCAAGAGCTTTCTCATGAGCAAAACCTTAAAACATAACTCATTAGGAAACCCTAATTTCGACCCTCCTCCTTCATGCGCTACTCCAAGAGAGACAAGACAAGATACGAGGTGATACAAATGAGAGGAGTGACTCTCTATTTATACAATACTCTTCCAATTTACATGGGACCACTTTCCTTACATTAGGATTACATTACATGCGGGACCACAATAACATAACAATACATTTACATTTGGGACATGTTGCCACTCGATACGCATGTCGGGGGAAAGGGGGGGGTTAGCGTGGTAGAAATCTTCAAGCTACTGGGTGCGTCCTTGTGGGCAAACAAAGAGTCGAGATACTGTCACTCAACACTCAACTTCTCTGTGTAGGCCAACTCCTAGCGAAGCTAAGGGGAGTGGTCCCTAAGAAAGAAAAATTATGGCTTTATGCTAAGTTAAAGAATGAAATTAATCTAGGAGTTTGAAGATGAATTAATACTAAACCAAAGAAATGCAATTATGAATTCAAGCAACAACATGAATAAAGACGCATCCATTTAACACATTGATTTACTTAACGTTTGATTGTTGCAGATTGTACCAGTGCCAAAATAGAGTCACATAAGTAGGAGTGCTGATGTGTCGTGAAAGCGCTGCAAGTCTTGTTGGTTAGTTTTAATTAATTTTATTATGATGTATGGATTAAGGAATGGGTTAGTTTCTGGCTTGGCCCAACTCCAACTTAGTCCTTCGAGTTGAGCGTAGTGACAACTAAACCTAGGGTCCAACTGGGCGAGGCATAACTTGCTTAAAGTAGTCCACTGACTCTGTAGTCAGTTTCACGAGACCTCCCGAGTTCTAGAGATCAAGTTTTTGTTGGATTTCCCTATTAAACTAGTTACTTAAATCCCTTTCTAATTAACCAACTGATCAGACTGAGCTGCAGCGGTCAAGAGCATACTTAGGACTTAAGCCTTGGCAATTTTATTAAGAAAAAATAAAAAAATAAAGTTTTATTATGTGGCTGAGACCCTCTTTTCACCTACTTGGGATAAAACCCTTTCAGTTTATTCGGGAATACACAGCCTTAGATTTATTTGTTAATAATGTACACAAATTTGTAAGAAACAAAATTATTGACGGTTGAGACTTTTCCCTTTCGGTACTTCGGGAATGCACAACCGGATTTAGTTTTTTATGATTTGTTAATTGCAAAAACAGAGTACAAGATTTTGAAATAAAGATTGTAACAGTAAAAAATAAAACTAACTATACATCCATGTAAGGGCGGATTGTGTGCATGTGATGATAAAATAAAATAAAGAAAGATTAGAAAAAATGCAAACCACAAAATTGAGCCTGCGAGATCCCCCCAGGGGGGATGGGGTGTGGGCGCTGAGTAGCCCACTTGCCTTTATTAATTATTTTACAATAAGAAAGTGGATACCTTTGGTCTTTATAGATCTGGATCCAAAGGTATTACAAGTTTCAGAAATGATACAAGATGGAGGTGTATTGCTCCGTGAAGCCTTGGATGGCTTTAGATCTTCGATTTTTCGGCAGCACTTCCTCTTCTTATGGCGATAAAACTGTGAAACCAACCACCTGAAATGCACCAGATGTGCCCAAATAAGCGTTAAAAGCATAAAAAATATCAAGTACCGAAACTCAAAAATAAGCACAAGTGCTTGATAAAGCTAGATCTACTTTGAAAATGTTGCTTTTAGACTTCTAGATCTAGTTACATGCTTAAACAAATCAGCCTTTAGATATTCTTTTAAAGAAACCAAAATAATCAAGCATGTTAGTAACCGTAACCAAAGGAAAATTTAATTTAGAGTGAAGGAGAGAGGGATAGAAAGAGTGCTATAAGCTTGGGAATTTATGGGCCATGGAGTCTGCTTTGGTGGAAAACCGAGGGACTATGTCCATGATAAGATCTTGAAGATGAGGAGGATGCAAGCTAGCTCAACCCCTTCTCCAAGTGAGATCACCTGCAACTTAGAAGTCCTTGCACAAATAGATGGTTAAACCAGAGGTGTCGCCGGAAAGAGAAACTTAGAAAGCATGCAATTTAAACTAAAACATACATACGAGCTAAGAGATCTAAAACAAGCAAACAATAAGAGCATGAATCAAAGTTTCAAACTAGAAGAATCTCATACCCTATTGATAGTTACCCCACCTTGCAAGCCTACAACTAACCAACCAAAAGCAAAGAAAACAAGACAGGTTATACCTCATAAGCGCATTGACAATCAACATCCACACATGAAAAGCATTACACCATAGATCTGCCTCCAAAGCCTTCTTTATTCCAAATGATGATACAATACAATACAACTAGAAGCACCCCTTCGGTCCTCTAACCATGACCAAATGAGAGCCCAATGCCATGCTTAAATAGCAAATGGAGAAGGATGGGTGCACTTGAGAGGAGAGCATGAGGGCGGCGCATCACTAAAATTTGGGAGAGAATTACTCCTTAATCAAATGCTAGATCCATGTGATTAGAGGTGAGGTGGCTGCCACATAAGGAGGGTGCCCCCACTCAAACTTTGGAAACTCCCCCAAGCCACAACGAGCTGCCACATAATGGAGAAGTCTCCCAAGTGAGGAGGGTGCATTTCCCAAGAGAGGACAACTCGCTCTCTTGATATCTTTTACAGAAATCCCAATTTCTTTATTGAATCTTCCTCCGATTGTGATTGCCAAGTCAACTGGGCCTTCAGTTGGACAAATTTCCTTCAATTTAGGAAATCTGATTTTCTTCAAATCTTTATTTTTTGAATTAAATAATTCTCTTTAATTAATTTTGAGAGAATTTTTATTTAAGTGAATAATATTCACTTAGAACTAAGGAAAAGTGGGTTAGAGGTTTAACGGGTGCTCTGGGTTAGAAAACAAGCACCCCCATGGCAAATTTCACCTCCTAACCACACTTTTATCATATTTTTGGATTTTTAATTAAAACATTAAAAAAACCCGTTAAATAGGAAAAAAATATTTTTCCGAAATTGACCGAAAATCCTAGGGGACCTAGTGCATGTCCATACGACTCATTATTGATGGCTAGCATGTAAAATACATAGACACTTCGACTTTAATAACCTCCAAGGTTTGACCACCAAGGTAAATACTCTAGCTTTGGAGGTGTGAGTGAAAAACTCAGGAAGTATACGTCATTAAAGTGCAACGCATAATTTCTAACGAAAAAACACTCTAGAGTATCCCCTTGATAGATAAACCTAAGGTAAGCCAAGCATGTTACAAAAAGACCATGTTTAGACCAACTTATTACAATTCCCCATGGGGGTATGGACATGCAATTTTTTGAAAAAGGGCCAAAATTTGGCTTGTTGGATCTCTCAAAACACTGATGATGAACAATTAGATTGTTCAAGTCTTAGACGGTTCACTCAGAATCCGCTAGATGCAATTTTAGTGGATAACAGGACCATGCCGACATTACACAACATGAGCCCCACATGTAGATAACATGACCCACCATGTACCCACATGGTTTACATCAAGTCCCCACATAGAACCATGATAGTATACATCATATGTCCACCATATACCCACACAGGATATATCATATGCACACATGGAATATATCATCGGGGTCTTCTTCCTCGTTCAATGGTCATGTACTTGCTTCTCAAACATCTTCAATTCTTCTAGAAGCAAGGTTGTCTCCGATCCTGAAACATCTTCATAGCTTCCAAGGCATGTCCACTCATGACATAAGCAAGATCTCCATAGCCACACAGGCTGGGCCACACAGGACTCAAGTCAAGCCACACAAGCAAGGAGCCACACAGGATATCATCTGAATCATCAGGCTGGTCTTGGGCCATTCTCCCCATAGTCCTAATCAGGGGGATGTCTGCCCAAAGCTGCACCATCATCAACAATTTCTTCATCACGATCTTCATCACAGATGTCCTCCTGGATCTTTCCCTGTACATGGTCAATCAAGTCCTTCCTTACATCTTCATCCATATTAGGTTCCCACTCTTTGCAGAAACCCTTTAGGAGGGAGCTCTTGATACCAATCTCTGACATCCTGATTATTCCTCAAATCAAGAGATAGCACAAATAACTTCATTCTAACATCCTTATGTATTATATTGAATAAACGATAGGATAAACGATATTATATTGTATTATATTGATAGGATAAACGATATTTGTGTATCTCATTTTAAGGTCCCTCTTTGTGGGTAAGTTGCTTTTTAAAGTTTAAAAAATCTTTGATTTATAAATAACTTGAAAATTTGGAATATGAAGCTACAGTCTTTTATCCTAATTGGAGAAGAGAAGTTTTAATTCCAACATTCTCAGCTTGATGATTTTGTTTTACAATAACTGAAAGATAATTCATTTGGTATGCGTTATTTTATACCAATTTGTTTCTCAAGTAAAGAACATAGAAAGCATAAACTGTTGGATAATTTTCTACTGAATGGACAATAGAGTGTGTTTTGGGTTTTTTGAGTTTTTGCACTTTCCTGGTCAATTTTGAGGTCTAGTGATGGTGCAGGATCAATGGACAGCTAGTTTAGAAAACAAGTTTCCTTTAATAATAAAGAGTATGTTGCAAGGCTCTTAGACACTGGCATTGATATTCATGGTGTGTTTTATTCTATGTTATTGGAAATGGGACTGTCAGTACCGTGTAAAAGGGGTACTATCGTTAATTATATTGTTTTTAAAATTCAAGTCCAGTCTATACTTACTAAAGCTAAAAGCTTACTTAACTCAGAGTGTTCCATTTACATATCATCTACAAAATGGATTTTAGTGTTTTGTTTTTTGTTTCGTGGTTGATTAAGATTTATTTCAGATTCTGTGGTTGATAACTTGATAATAGTTAATATTTGGAGTTCTGTTAAAAGTAGTTTTTATTGTACTGTTTTTATTGACTTAATGGCACAGCAAAGTAGTTTGAATTTCACTTTTGCAAATCTTAATGCATGTGAAAATTTTGGCAATGTCATTAGTCATGCAAATTCATAATGAGGAATGGAATTAACAAGGAATGATGTTGAATAGTAGCCATTTCATAATTTTAGGTGGAAGATATTTCTGAGTTTCAAGCATATGTTGTTTTTGTTTAGACTAACTACTGTAGTTAAACACTTGTTTTTGGCAGATTGGACTGAGATGGAGAGTAGAGAAGGAAGTTATCCTGGGAAAAGGTAGTGGATCTTTTTGAGATGGATGATTTCCCTAACTGCCTGGATTGGTAGTTTCTTCAGATTAAAAATTTGCTTAAATCAAATACAGGGAATGAAGGAAGTTGACTTGGGCAAATACATTGCCACTTCCTAATATGCAAAATTATTTTGTATGTCTATCTCATCATTGTGGATTGAAAACATTCATGAACTAAGATACAATTATTGCCTTCAATGATGAAAGGAGGAAAAGCTGTGTTTCTTAGAAACATGATTGTGAAATGGGCCACTGTTTAAAAACTACTATGAATTCAGGCTGAAATTAACGTCTTACCATCTACTCATAGATTAATGCTTTAGAACTATTGTTATAGGAGGTATCTTTGGACCTACGCTTTTGGGATTGGGGAGTGGGAACGGAGTGAAAAGCGAGATTTTCAAAAGCTTTCGGAGTGGGAGCTTTTTTGGGAGTGGTTTTTATATAATATATATTTCTATATATTTTGATGCATATATGTCAACAAAACCATGTAGAATGTTGAATTAGTTACAAAAAGCATAAAACATGGATTAACAGAGAACATCAACCATGAGATGAAACGATTCACGAGGCACATGTTCATTAGTAATTACCAAATACCTATAATATGCTATTGTGCAGTCTGCAAAGTTGCAAGCAGTGAACTTCAAAGGTAGGTTCAACTTCAAACATCAAACTTAAATTGCCATATAATGTTTTCAAAATAGACCGTGAGAAATATTAAAAAGTCAATAGTTACACTTTGCAAAGAACTGAAAACTAGAAAAAGACAAGTTCTAAAATTTCATCTTGCCACGGGAAACTTCTAATTTTTTTTCCTGTGATTTATGAGCACTGGGAGTGGGAGTCTCCTAATCTCAAGTAGGTGGAAGTGGTCGTGAACCATGTCCAACAACTACACGGCCCCCACACAACGATGGAGGTTGTGAAGCTAGAGGCAAAGATGGTGCATCTGGAACACTGCTAGTGGATGAAGGTGGCATCTCTACTGCTGCATGGTCACCATCATCATCGCCCAAAAGTTCATCCTCCAAGCGCTCTAAAGCCAAGGCTCCATCCTCCAAATTATTCTCCTCAGGGTTGTTGTCCCAAGTGATATATGCTCTATCAATTTTGGCCCGCTCACAATACTGAGACAACAACCTCAAGTTGTAGTGTACAAAAACCAAGCTATTAAGGTTGTTTCTGTTCACACTGTGGATGTAGCCATAGTCAATGTCACAAGGTTTCGGTTCGATTTTGAGTTCGACAACCTTCAAGTTCGATTTGGGTTCTAATTTTTCAATAAGGTTCATATGACGTTCGCCATTAGGTTCGTGTATAACTATATATATATAAACTTTAAAATATGATTATTAATTATATTATATTGTAATTACTAATAGCTTATAATTATATTAATTATATGTATGTATATATAATTATGTTAAACTTTAAAATTAAATATAAGATAATTTTAAAGTTTAAAATAATTATATACATTATTACATACATATAATTAATATATATATATATATATATATTTATATTTACTAGGGAATCGACAACTGAAGTTGGGCTGGTACTCGCGCGACACGGGGTCCAAGGATCCAATCTCGCTACCACTATACCCCTAGGTGCATCCATAGGGCCCGAACCATGGCGCACACGTAAGATTGGGCTGATTCGAACACGTGACCTTCCATTTACAATTGATTACAACTTCCCATCTTTACCACTTGAACTGCCCCCCACGGGCTAATAATATATAATTATATTAAACATCAAAATTAAACTTAAAATAAATAACAATACATAAAATAATAATACACAAATAGCAATACATAAATAACTTAATTGTAAAAAATGATAAATCCAATTTCAAAATATTGAGATGAAGGAGTAGCACAGGGTCAACTCAGTCGAGGGTTTCATAATGATGAAGTGAAGATGGAATCGCTCGAGGTCAAGTGCCTACACATGTGGCAGGGTTGAGGGTTCCATGGATGAGTGATGGCGAGTTTGTGACTATTATCTAGACACTGCATAGTACGAACTATAGGTTGTCGTCATATTGTAGATTCTGCTCAATGTTGTTAATGAGATGGAAAAAAAGGATACACTCCTCTATATAGCAATATATCTCAAGTCTGTTGCCTCAGAGCCTTGAAAAAATAAAATGCAATGATTTTGATGGGATTCACACAACATTATAAACGATGGAGGTTCAACGAACCAAATCGAACCCGAAACATTTTTTTAGGTTTGCCAAACTTCAAACCTCAAGGTTGAAGTTTGGCAACACCTCTCTGCAGAAGAACTATTAACCACTTGTGAAATCACTCTAATGATCAATTTATGCGACTGTATGTTGGAGGAGCCATACATGTTCCACGACTCAATAGGAGACAACCTATATCGATCTTTATTTGCATGCAAATTAGCAAACAATCCCTGTTGACTAAGTTATTTGCTCAATTCACCACGCAATATGGCACACTCCTCTTCTTCAGGGACCAACTCATCTAATGCTAGCGTGTACCTGTTATCACCAAACTTGTAGTTGCCCCTAGAGATGGATCCAGAAGGATGGTAGAGGGGATAGGCAACCAAAGAGGTGAACCACAAGAGCCTCGATTCCCAAAAGGATTGGTTGTCACGCCAATTGAGGCACCCTTCGCTTTATGCTATCAAAGCCAAGATAACAAAGGGGGAGACCCTGATCTACTCCCGACAGGAGAGATCTAACCAGATCACCAGATCAAGATATAACAATAGGGTGCGTAAGGTGACAGGTATGGGACCCTAAATTTAAGGAATTAGGGTCATTGTGGAGGCTTAAGAAATATAAGATTTGGATTATGGTGTTTAGGCACAGTGACACTGTGATTACAAGTGATTCCAGGATTCAAGTGCTAGTATAAATGATGAAATTCAGATGCCTTGGGAAACGTGACCCTTAAAACAGGGAAAGTGTCCCAAAGAGTGGATCTGAGAATTAGGGCTTTCTAGCACTACTTGACAGAAGGATATGACAGTGTTAAAACAGACAAGCTTGCAAACCGGGAACAAACGACAGGAAAACCAACTACTCGGGGAATGCGCGAGGGTTAGGAGATCAGTGCCTTGGGAATTGGGCCCAGTGGAGTCCTCCAACTATGACGTCTAGGAGAACCCACCTAGGATTTGGCCAAAGCAAGAATACCCAGAAATGGTTTTGCAGTAAACCAAGTCTTTTGAGCCAGAGAATTTTCCGATTAATTTAAATGAGGGTTTTGAAATTAAATGAAGATGGCCAATGGATTGGAACCCAAAAATAAATGAAATACAAGCAGATTTTACCCGGACAATCTTGCGGATGCCTTGATACTGATGATCTATTCCCTCCAGATCAATTTGAAGTAGTTTGAGTGAGTGTCCAAGTGAAATCGATTTTCCCCAAGGAGCCAATGCGCCCTCCTCTCCTACACAACGAACTACCTAAGTTATATTCGAAGCATTAAGATAAAAAGACTAATGCAACAAGAGACATATCAAGATGAATTCAAATCACAATGAAGCTATTGAAAACCCCTTGATACAAGCAAACCCAAGTGAAGCGAGTTGAGGATGCCCTGCAAAAACGCCCAAGTGAAGTCGCCCTCTTGTAGACAAAACACTGTTTCCACAAATATTTTGGATTCACCACAAAACTCCAAATGCTAGGTGACAATAGACTTTCCAATCAATATCTAAGAACATCACACCAAAGAGAATTCAAGAAGTGTCTGCAAATAAATCTTTATTATTCAAATTCCAAGAGCTAAGGGTCCCTTTACAATGAGAGGCTCTCTCATATATATAGCTATGAGAGAGACCAAAACCCTAACCACCTTTTTAAATGAGTGGCTAAGATTAAAAGATTCAATACTGATAATCTACGGTTGAGATGACCTCAACATGAAGTACATGGATCAACTCAAAAATATAACAATGTCATGGACAAAATCGCCCTAGGGGGACGTCCCACTCCAAGTGACTAGGAGAACATAACATAACGCTCATGGTGGGTCTAGGGGGTGACATATAACCTCCCTAGTGTGTCCCCATGGCACAATAACCATCAAATATATCATCAAAGTATAAAATCATGCCCAACAAGGAAAGTCGTGAGCCTGCAAAGGCACCATGAAACCACAAAATGTGCCGGAGAAAGATGTATGGGCTCCACTGATTGATGCAACTGCTGTGGAGGGTGTGGGAGACATGATACACATCATCAAAACCATTCCTATGCCATTTCCTTGCCTCAGTAGCCCAAATCGATTTCCTCTGTAGCCAATTTTACGATTTTTTATGCCTCTGTAAATCACCCGTAAAAGATAAAAATGCCTGTAACTCTCTGCCTGGTCACCCGAGGCCAAATATGATTGCACCAACATGTCTGGGAGTATGGCAATATAGCAAAAACAAGTGGCTGGACCTCATACTCCCTCTGTAGCGCCCTAGGTGAACCAATCAAACCATGAAACTGCTCTGACAGGCCATTTTAAATGGCAAATCTGCACTGAAGTGATAAACTGAGACAAATCCCAACTGAAACTGCCCGGAACTGAGAACTCACTGTCCTAATGGACTTAGAGAGCCCAAATGCACTAGAGATGCATACTCATACACCATATGGATGACTGCATAATCATATAATATCAACACCATGCCCGAACATAATAAAAATAATAATAATCTGCGAATGATCAAAATCATTAAAATGCCACAGATCAGTATCAGAGCCGGTAAACACTGCATGGAACCATCTAGTGACCAATAATAGACCACATATCATCAATAGCTATCATCCAGGGTCTAAGTCATCTCACGTCCTGTGGTTGACTTTGGTCAAACTGGGTTTGACTAAGTCAAACTGACCCATAGTATGATCCAAGCAAAAACATCAAAGTGCTGCAAGTGTAATTGGTTAAAGCATGCTTCATAAATCCTTCCAATAGCAATATAAACATAAAAATAATCATTTCACTGCCGATCTAAAACAAGATATTGAAGATTTTCCAATAATAATAATGGCTCAGACTAGAACCTCAAGGCTATACTCACTTCATGGTTGTGATCAATTTGCTAGTTATGGGTGAAGGTGGAAAACTGCAAGGCTAGGCTAAGGGATGACTGTACTGACTCAACACTGTGATACTTTGGAAGTGGGAAAGGGGATACACACTAAAGCATATGTTGGACAAGTAGTAACACAGGGGATGGCAGTGTCTCACAAATGGGTAAGCTGTTTGGGAAGTGCTTATTCAACCTTGACAGATGCATACAACTCACATCCAAGCTGATACAGCTCAGTGAGGATCTTTTCTAGAGCCGCCATGACTAGTTGTCCGACAAATCGTAACTCAAGACTCTAGGGGACACTTAGAATTAACTGTCCCTTGCTCCATCTCATATCACAACTTGTAGGCTAATTAGACCTTTTGATTTCCATAGCCTTTGTCTCCGTGTGTGTTGAAAAACACATTCTTGGATTTCATTTCATTAGGCTTTTTGATCCGTGTGTGTTGAAAAACACATTCTTGGATTTACATTTCATCATGCCTTTCATTCACGTTTGTTGAAAAACACATTATAGAATGGACTTTCATTTAAGATATACAATAAAGTTTCCAGATACAATGTAATGATGGTAGTACTATCTGTTTCAGGTCTAGCCAACACAACTTAGGCAACTCAGAGCCGAGACACAAGTTAAACATGGAAGCTCATCCAACAAAGAGGCTAGAGTGGGGGAAAGTCCTCCATATCACAAGCTAAGTAGTAAGTCAGGGCAAAGACAATAACTGGAAGGTAACGGATGGATGGAGATAGTGAAGATGATGCCAAAACTAGCAAGCCAGATAATGGTGGGAATGATCACCTCCATTCTCCTATGGAGGGTAAAACCAATGAGTATAGACAAGAACCTCTAAAACCTGAGCAGGACAATAGATAGATATACAATAGCAACCAAGTCCAATACTATATACATATGATCGCTAGATCATGACACTAAATGCTAGAACATGCCACAAGAATGACTATAAAAGCAATATAACCAAGAACACAAGATAATACCTGCTGGATCATATACCGGTGCAAAACATCTGAATCATCATCTGTCCACTAAGTCTCCTGCTGCTGCAACTCTGGGCACTGCATACTGCTCTGTAATGGAAAAATGGCTACATTGGTCATCAAATCTGAGTTTCCTGAGACTCAGTCATGGCAAAGGAATATACTGCTGCTCATCATCATAAGAGTGATCCAAAAATAGATGCTCATCTCAAGCATCTTAGTGTAAAGGACTAGCTGAAAAATATACTGGAATTTGGAATAAATATATGGTAGCCCCAGCTACTATAAATGTGATAATATCTGGCTCTAGTTGGGACAAATGCTCTGTTGAATAGAGTGCTTGAGAACCTCAGAATCTCTGGTCCCCAACACTCTGCTACTTGTATCATCGATCAATGCACTCTAGCTCTGCATCATCTACAAAATGTACCTGCTATTTGCAAAATGTCCAGAGCTATACCAAACTTGCAAACCGGTTGTCAGAACAGTGCATGGATATACATAAATCCCCAAAATAAACAGTACTAAAAATAAAATGCAGAAAGAAAAGACTAATCTACTAACATCACTTCAAATTTTATTATTATGAAGGAAAGAAAAATGGCAAGTACTCAAGACTACCTAGGAGATTCAAAGGTAAGCTTAGGGAAAAACAAAGGCGCCATACTCAATGGCTGGAAAACTAAACTACTGCTCAAATGAGCTTATTCAATTCCTACCTATTCTAAACTACTAGGCAAGCGGGAAGTCCAAGACTAAGTGAGGTTAGGGATGTAATCCCTTAACTCCCTCTGATTGATAGGAAGCAGAATTCGTCGTTCATTACTAGTCGTAACAAAACACATGTCTCCAATGCATCACTCTACCGTGAAAGGTCCAACCCAAATGTCATCAGCCTGTCCAGATCTGATATACAATAAATGATTCGGGATGATGACTTGACTTCAAGTAGGAAATCTATTCCTATTTACAGATTCAGGAACAACTTCAATATTACGTATAGGAATTGGATGGATCTCAGCAAGGTTTTGTGGTTGCGGTGTGACAACTCTTGAGCTCCTTCTAAAGGGAACTGCATTAAATCTGGGTGGACCACCATCAATGGGAATGGCTACACTACCAATTAGGACTTCTCTAATTTCTCTTCTCGTCTCCTAAACACTTACGTTAGGCTCTTCCTCTTGGGGAGACACTACATGCTTTACCGTCTCTCCGACAATCCAGAAATCTCTATGTTCCTTCAAAGGATGAAGCGTGTGTGATATATCATTAGAATGACTAGAGCCCTCCCCTGTAGGAAATAAAATGTTCATATTTTCTAACCCAATGGACAACACTTCTGAATGGGAATCTGAAGAACTAGGAATGTGAGAAGGATCATGATTTTGATGTCTAGATGACTCAGGTGGTAAAAGAAAATGAGGGATAAGAGGATATGCAGATAAAGCATTGTTTTGATTATGTGAAGGAGATTGTTGAAAAATAACAAGATTGTTTAAAGCAAAATCTCCTTCAGGGGCACCATTAATTAAGGCATCCTCTTCCCAGCTTGAGGAATCATCATAGCCTTGATTTAAAATACCATCTTCTAAAAATAAATGAGATAAGGAATTAGGCACATCGGAATAATGGGATTCGTTGATTTCATCATCACTTTCCAATACAAGAGAGGGATGTGTTCGCTCAGAATAGTTTACCCATGGGATAATATGCTCAAGTCCTTGACTTTCTCTTACTAAATTATTATCATAAAGCGCATTGAATTCCCTAACTGTTCTTGGAATACGTTCACCACGCCTTATGTCATCCAAATCATCTACAACTTCAGGTTTTGGATTTTCATTTATTTGTTCTTGATTTATTTCATCATTAAGTTCTTGACCGTGAAGTTGGTTTTCATTTCTTCTCAATTCATCTAACTCTTCAGAAAACTCACTCCTAAGCATTTCTAGGTTTATTCTCCTAGCAAGCTCAGCTATGTCTTCTTCCTCTTGCAAGAATCAGTATCTCCCATTACCATGAAAATATTTTCTGTTTGTGATAACTCCCAAATTTCATCCTCATTCTTAATCATATTAGCTTTGGCATTATTCAACAATTCATCTCCATAAGTGTTCTTTATCCCTTCCTCAAAAGTTTCCAAATGTTTATCAATGCATGGTTCTCTATTAATCCTGATTAAGGCACCATCTAAGTTGGGAACACAAATATATGATAAGTCCATCATGAGGTATCCACCTAAGCCTGCTTCCCACTTCCTAGATAAAAGCATTCCATATGCTGGGGGAAAGTCTATAACATCCATCATGGTGGAAATTTCAGAGCATGCAAAAAGATCAGCCCTCAGGTTTTTGATCAAACCGTAGGACTGTACACGTCTTGAATCAGTGCCACGAACATTTCCATAAGGTCTAGTCACCTCCAAACCCATCTCCTTCATAACATGCAAGGGCATGACATTCATGGCGGCTCCAGAATCTAACATGCAATTATGTAGGAGCATATTTTGAATGTGCAAGGTAAGGTAAAAAGGAGGGTGACCACCATTCTTTCTTTCATAAATAGCCGAATGGATATTAATGGGTGGATCTTTCTCAACTTTTCTAATCTCTGTCCCACTAAGACTTTGTATATGATAGGATTCTAAAACAGTCTCAGGAGTCTTCTCTTGGTTAATGCCTTCGAAAAATTCTTCTAGTTGGCTCCATACTGAGGGCACTTTCATTAACTCTGTCACAGGGATATTACACATTATTTAGTCCAATTCCTTTTTGATATCAATATTCAAATTATAGTCACAAGGGGCAATTTCATCTTCGTCCTTTTTATCTTCACTATTCATATTACGTTTGTCTAGGAGAGAAGGTTGTTGGGAATCATTTCTTTGCTTGTAAATTTGAAACTTGTGTTGTTCTTTAGGTTCAGGGAGAGTAATTGCACAACATGAGGAGCTTGGGTCTTCATTTAATTCTTCTTGCTCCCTTGGCTCTTCTTCTAAGAGAATTCTCCCAAAATCATCGTCATAAGATATATCCTCAATGAAGTTGATGTTTTCGGGTTGATTATCAGGATAGTTGGTGTCTAAATGTTCTTCTTGAGATTTGTCACACCAATTTACATTCTTCTTATCAGAGTTTTCTGGATTCTCTTGACGTCTTATATTGTTGTCTCCTTCAGGCCTTCTATTGTTGTTCCAGTAAGGTTTAGGGCCGTATGGGTTTCTATCAGTGTTACAAATATTGTGTCTGCGAATATATCGCCGAGGGTCCAAAACCAAAATATCGGATTTATCGGGGAAAATGTTGGCAAACATCGGCAATATATCGGCGAAATGAAAAAAATAAAAAAATATTAATTTTTTGACTCAGCCGATATTTATCCGATATTATTTTTGCCGATATTTTGTCGATTTTTGTCGATATTTGCTGATTTTTGCCGATATTTGCCGATATGTTCAAAAAAATCGTGATATTTTTGCCATTGAAGCATTCTAGGAGGAAGAATTTTCATTAAATAACCTTGCAATCTTCCAGGAAACTCCCCTTGTCAGCACTACAACCAACGAAAGTGAGCTGTCATTGAGATATCCGTTATTGAGAGATGCCCCTAGTTTCTTATTACCTAGTGAGTTACCTAGTGATGAAGGAAGTATGCACTTCAATGATCCACCTCACATTCCTATTCCTTCGCCAACATTCTTAGAATCAAAGGCTCAGAGGTTTCGAGACATGGCCTTGAACCATCCAGCACCACCCACGATTCATCCTTCAAGTTTAGCAGATATGGTTGTTCCAATCCCATCCGGAGAAGGTAGCAATAGATTTTCCATAGGTCACTGCTCATTTTGGAAATCTCAGATACGAATGTTACCGGGCAAATTAGCAGGGCTAATTCCCAATAAGCACAAATAAGAATAGTGACACAATGTCACCTTGGTCACCGTTCGAAGTATCCTTATGGAATCCTGTAAAAGACTTAAGACAACCGCATAAATATATTCTCTATGCAATTCGTAGTTAGACAAGTGCCTAAATGGAGTCAATAATGTTATGCTCAATGCAAAAGATATGGTTAGAATCGATAGGCAACTTAAATCATTCAGTGAGGTGTATAAACATGTACACGTATTACGAATAAACAATATTGGATCAAAAGACTATATTGCCAATCTACTACAACAATAACCAAAATGCATTAAAGTCGGCAGTTCTCAAGATCTAGATCAAATCCAATTATATCGTTAGCAATGTCTGTCATTAGCTAGATGTAAACAAGTTTAGTATTCATGCACATAAGTAGGGAAACATTCACCACTTATTATAAAAAGAACTTGGGCAAAGATCATGCTAGAAAGTATGTGTTATTAGCAACTAATGTCATATAATTTACAACAATTATATCAGCAGACGTAAACACTATCATTCAAAAAGTGAATAGGACTATATGTCATCAAATTTCAGTATTAGAATAGCAGTCAAATGTCAACCATGTAGGGGGATACTATCAACAACATGCCTTGACTAACATCACATTAATATCGAAGGCATTTAGGAAACCCTAAGCATTCCAATTTCTGTAGACATAATCTTTAGATTGATATGGAAACTAAAAAAGTTAGATTATTGCAAGAAAGTAAATATTCTGTAACATAGAGCAAATATAATTTCTTCACCATTTAAATAGTTAAATAACTAGCATGTGGTTTCCAGATTGTACTAGTTTATAACAGAAATGCAAGAGAATATTGCTTAGAACATAACATGGATACAAGAAAGTTTTAACCTTTGAATTTTCTGTGTGCAGATAAGGGACAAGTGGAAGACACTGGGTCTGCAATTTTATTGCAGACCTTGTGTCAAGTGGGGAGAGAATACTTGGATGGGGGACAGCAGATGAGAGAAGGCCGCGAATTAGAAATAGTGGATGGATGGTTGCAATTGGGAGTGAGAGAAAGGGCGAAGTCATGGAGAAAGTCCGCGTGGAGGAGGGAAGATGGAGGACGTGGACTGTGGAGGATGCAGCGGATGAAGAGGGAGCAAGCCGCGAACGGAGAAGCCGGGGTCGTGGAAAGGCGAGTTTGGGATAGCCGTAGGATGGCGAAGGGAGCAGCCGGAAGGGACTGCGATGAGGAGGAAGGATGGGATGGTAAGTTGCGAAGGGAGCCAGCAGAATGAAAGGGGGCTCGGCAAGGAAGTGGAGCAGGTTCGCGTGGAATGGGAGAAGGCTAGTCGGAGATGGAAAGAGGAACTGGAAGGGGCGCGAAAGGAGAAAGGTGTGGGGCGCGAAAGGAGAAAGGTGTGGGGTGCAAAGGTTGCAACAAAGGAGGAGATGGGAAAAGCCTGCGGATCGGGCAGGAAAAGAGGGACGGCCGTGGACTTGGCTGGAAAGAAGGTTGCGGGGAGGAGCAGAGCCGTGAAGGGAAAAGGGGAGCCGCGATGGAGGGAGAGGCTCGGGCTGGCGAGGAGAAGTGGAGCAGAAACGACCAGCAAAAGGAAGAGAGGGCTCGTGCTGGTGAAGGGAGCTTAGGGCAACAGGCTATAGTAATAGCGAAGGAGAACAAACCCGAGGCCTCAAAGAGGGCTGTGAGAGGGTTTGAACACACAAAAATTAATTTTAAGTTTTTATAATTTTTAAAACAACTAACTCAGAAAATAACACGTAAAACTAATTAATTTAGAAATTAGGTTAAACAAAAAATATTTACAGATATGCAAACCTCATAATTTAAGAGTAAAATAGACCTAATAATTACAAGTACAACATCAGAATTTTAGGTTTAAAGAAGTACAATGAACAACTAGGGTTTCAAGAACAACTACTCATCAAACCTAGGGCATCAATGAGAGGAAAAACTCTCCTTGAGATGGTACTTGGAAAGCTTGGGCAACTAGGGCTCACCTCTACAATCTTTAGGATTCTTAGATGAAGCCTAGCTCGAGCAAGACTTGAAGACCTAAAGCTCAAGCTTGATTGCAATGGTGATCAATGACGAAAATGACATGCAAATCAAGAGAAAATGAAGCAACAATGGCTTCCATCCAACCCTAACAAGCACCACTTTCATACATTTGACAGAGAGACATCAAACAAAAAGTATAGATACCTCGAAGTGCATGTGTTAAGCAAACAACTTTAGCCTCACCTTAGTAATGGCATGAACAAAAGAAAAACTTCCAAGAAATGCTTCAAACTTGCACAATTACCTTCATCAAGGAGTACCTTCCTTCAAAGAGCCCTAGTTAGGGCAAATAGCAGACATAATGATCTTATCCCAAAAGTTTATGATGAAAATGAAGTGAGGAGATTGAATTTATATTGTCTCACACTCACTTTTACATAAAATAAGGTCAATTTAATATTAAAAATGTCAACTAAAAATGAAAACAAAAATAATATAAAATAATGATAAAAGTGGGTAAATTGGGTATTTTTCCCCAGATTTGGCCCAAACATGAGCAAAATGGTTGAACAAGGCCAAATTTTACAAAACTGAAGGCCAGACTGCGTAGGGGGGGGTCGCCATGCCTCAACTAACCCCATCAGTGATGAAAATCCCTCAACGGCCCCCCCTTTTAGCAAGCAGACAGTTTGTCAAGGAGGATGACGCCATCCTTTGAAGGAGGCCTCAGAGAGAGGGCGCTGTTGGACTGGAGGGCCAGGAGGGTGCTAGAGGTGCTCTGAAGGATGAGTATATGCCTGAGTGCAGAAGAACCCGTTGCTGGAGTGATAAAACAAGTTCGTGGTCATGTGACCCAGTGAACCACCCTTGGAAGCCCCGGATACCAACCTCAGGGTTTTAAACTCTTTTATGAGGTAGTCAGCGATGCCATTAAGCCATAGTACTTCCAGGGAAGAAACCAGAGGGTTTGGCCATAACCCCACCTTAGAATAAGCTGGGGCACCTCTGTAGGTACGTTGGTGCTGGCACCATCGTAACACTGGCTCCAACTGTGGGATGAGTACTCCTCATGAGGGTGCTCGAGAATCCAAGAATCGTCTGGGTACCTGTAGACCTACACACATATAAAATAACCAAGGACATCAAAATACCTAGAGGCAGACACTTCCGTCCGACGTTGCTCATCAAATTAGACTAAATAAATGCGTAAACAAATGAGTAACTTATGTCAACATGAAGAATGTCAAATGCAATTCATGTATAACAGTATATGCCAAACCTACCTACCTATGGTAACATAAGAAGCGAAAAGGATTAGGTAAAATCATACCACTAGTGTAACCACTTGAGCAAACAATTCATACCTGTCGCTTTTCCTTTGTCTTTGGATAGAATCCATGATAAAACCTGATTGATCATGAAGCAAACACGTACCAAAATCTCTGCCATGATATCAGGTGAGGTTTGGATGGCTACGGGGATCTGGGAGCTGTAATACTGCTGCCATGGAGAAGAGTCACTCTTACAAGCTCCATTTATCCAAGTTTCCACCGGACTAATGTATGGACCATCTCGCGGATATATTGGAATTGAGGAAAAATTTTGCTTGAAAATTGCTTGATTGTCCATTCGAGAAAACAAATGTGGATGTGGACCTTGCGAACCTTCACATATTAGCTACAACTTGTTTGGACAATCCTTCGGAAATGCATGCATATTCTTTTTCTTGATAATTATCGTGTTAGTGCCCCTAATGATCTTTATCATTTTGAAATTGTCAACTACTCAATTCAAGCCTTCACATTTTAAACGAAAAGATAAACAATATAAATCCTGACAATGTGAAAATAAAATCATACCTGTCCACATATACCTGTATTGCCTTTATTGGAAAACATCATTGACCACTTACCAATACTGGACAAAAAGGGATGAATACTTATCGCAGAATGTAGTTGATTAAGGCTTACCATGAGCTGAGAGGTACTGGAGAAATAACCTTCAGATTCCTCTAGCCTTTAGATACTGGAGAAATTTTGCACATAAGCATTGTCAATAGGCACCACATCTTGCACCATTGCATCCTTTAGCACAGAAAATGGATTGATCCATTTTCATCGGGGAGAGAGCAAGCTTCTCCATCCATATATATGCCCGGGAGAGGATGCATCACAATGCTACAAGGCCTTGAAGAATCGTACATTGGTGGGCCATTGAACTTCCAATAATCATCGTTCTCCGCATACCTGTAACTTTCTTCCAAGAGAGCCAACATATCATAAGAAATTGTAACTTGAGGATATGGAACACTTACCATCTCCGTACATTCTTCCGTTTCTTCATCTAAGGCCTCTCGTTCTTCATCTTTTGGAATCACTTCATCTTGATCTTCTTGTAAATCTTCTGAGAATTGATCTTCATGGATTTCTTCTTTAGCATTGGGGCCCCATTGATTGCTGAATACTTCAACCAATTGGAGGAAGGAGGATATCCCCTTGGGAGGGATCCCTTCGTACCAAGCATCCATATCTGGATCACCTCCGAGCTGTAAAGACATTATGAACAGTTGTATGATAGTGTCCTCATCTATGATATCCCATGTTGTCAAAACTTATTTGAATTTTATGACATGTGCTGTAGGTGTATCTTTTTTCTTGTGGAACATCGGGATAGACTTCAAGCAGCGGTGTTTGTTGAACTTATTAGGATATCCCAGAATACTTGAGAAATCGAACGGATCAAGGGTTTCCATATCTTTTGATTTTCAATTTTGCAGAGTACTTCCTTTATATTTTTTATAGTCGGAGTCGCCAGGAGAGACCTGCCAAGTTAGACTTAGACAAATCTCACAGAAAGCACTAAATAAATACGTACCTGAGATAATGGTGAATGTTCCAGATTACTTCTTCTTAAATGTGTGGAGTCGCCAGATAAGACCTACGGAGTTAGTCCTTTGCAGATAATTATCAAATATAAGGAAAAGGATTCACCTCTGAGTTCTTACCAAATGATATTTTGCCAAGGATGTCAATGACTCCAGATGAACCACTTCAAGCTTTTAAACGTCCCCGGCAACGACGCCAAAAGTGTTACTGGGCAAATTAGCAGGGTTAATTCCCAGTAAGCGCAAATAAGAATAGTGACCCAATGTCACCTCGGTCACCGTTCTAACTTCTTCAGAAGTCGAAACCTCCAAGGAGAAGTATCCTGATGGAATCCTGTAAAACACTTAGACAACCACATAAATATATTCTCTATGCAATTCGTAGTTAGACCAGTGCCTAAATGGAGTCAATAATGTTATGCTCAATGCAAAAGATATGGTTAGAATCAATAGCCCACTTAAATCATTCTATGAGGTGTATAAACATGTACTCATGTATTACGAATAAACAATATTGGATCAAAAGACTATATTGCCAATCTACTACAACAATAACCAAAATGCATTAAAGCCGACAATTCTCAAGATCTAGATCAATCCAATTATATCGTTAGCGATGTTTGTCATTAGCTAGATACAAACAAGTTTAGTATTCATGCAGATAAGTAGGGAAACATTCACCACTTATTATAAAAAGAACTTGGGCGAATATCATTCATCAATATTTATCACCAGAAAGTATGTGTTATTAGCAACTAATGTCAAAGAATTTACAGCAATTATATCAGCAGACGTAAACACTATCATTCAAAAAGTGAATAGGACTATATGTCATCAAATTTCAGTATTAGAATAGTAGTCAAATGTCAACCATGTAAGGGGATACTATCAACAACATGCCTTGACTAACATCACATTAATATTGAAGGCATTTAGGAAACCCTAAGCATTCCAATTTCTGCAGACGTAATCTTTAGATTGATATGGAAACTACAAAAGTTAGATTATGGCAAGAAAGTAAATATTCTTTAACATAGAGCAAATCAAATTTCTTCACCATTTAAATAGTTAATTAACTAACATGTGGTTTCCAGATTGTACTAGTTTATAACAGAAATGCAAGAGAATATTGCTTAGAACATAACATGGATACAAGAAAGTTTTAACCTTTGAATTTTCTGTGTGCAGATAAGGGACAAGTGGAAGACACTGGGCCTGCAATTTTATTGCAGACCTTGTGTCAAGTGGGGAGAGAACACTCAGATGGGGGACAACAGATGAGAGAAGGCCGCAAATTATAAATAGAGGATGGCCGCAAATTATAAATAGAGGATGGATAGTTGCAACTGGGAGTGAGAGAAAGGGCGAGGTCGTGGAGAAAGTCCGCGTGTAGGAGGGAAGATGAAGGATGCAGATTGTGGAGGATGCAACGGATGAAGAGGGAGCAAGCCGCGAACGAAGAATCGGGGGTCCTGGAAAGGCGGGTTTGGGAGAGCTCCGGGATGGTGAAGGGAGCAATTGGAAGAGGCTGCGATGAGGAGGAAGGATGGGATGGTAAGCCGCGAAGGGAGCCTGCAGATTGAAAGGGGGCTTGGCAAGGAAGTGGAGCAGGTCCGCGTGGAATGGGAGAAGGCTGGCCGTAGGTGGAAAGAGGAACTGGAAGGGGCGCGGAAGGAGAAAGGTGCGGGCTGCGAAGCTTGCAACAAAGGATGAGATGGGAAAGGCCTGCGGATCGGGCAACAAAAGAGGGACGGCCGCAGACTTGGTTGGAAAGAAGGCCGCGAGGAGGAGCAAGGCCGCGAAGGGAAAAGGGGAGCTGCGATGGAGGGAGAGGCTCGGGCTGGCGAGGAGAAGTGAAGCAGAACCGACCAGCAAATGGAAGAGAGGGATCGTGCTGGTGAAGGGAGCTTAGGGCAGCAGGCTGCAGTAATAGCGAAGGAGAACAAACCTGAGGCCTCGAAGAGGGTTGCGAGAGGGTTTGAATACACAAAAATTAATTTTAGGTTTTTATAATTTCTAAAACAACTAACTCAGAAAATAACACGTAAAACTAATTAATTTAGAAATTAGGTTAAACAAAAAATATTTACATATATGCAAACCTCATAATTTAAGACTAAAATAGAGCTAATAATTACACATGTACAACTTCAGAATTTTAGGTTTAAAGAAGTGGAATGAACAACTAGGGTTTCAAGAACAACTACTCACCAAAGCTAGGGCATCAATGAGATGAAAAACTCTCCTTGAGATGGTACTTGGAAAGCTTGGCCAACTAGGGCTCACCTCTACAATCTTAAGGATTCGTAGATGAAGCCTAACTCGAGCACGACTTGAAGACCTAAAGCTCAAGCTTGATTGCAATGGTGATCAATGACGAAAATGACATGCAAATCAAGAGAAAATGAAGCAACGATGGCTTCCATCTAACCCTAACAAGCATCACTTTCATACATTTGACAAAGAGACATCAAACAAAAAGTATAGATACCTCCAAGTGCATGTGTTAAGCAAACAACTCTAGCCTCACCTTAGCAATGGCATGAACAAAAGAAAAACTTCCAAGAAATGCTTCAAACTTGCAAAATAAGCTTCATCCCAAAAGTTAGGGTAAATAGCAGACATAATGATCTTATCCCAAAAGTTTATGGTGAAAATGAAGTGGGGAGATTGAATTTATATGATCTCACACTCACTTTTACATAAAATAAGGTCAATTTAATATTAAAAATGTCAACTTAAAATTAAAACAAAAATAATATAAAGTAATGATAAAAGTGGGTATTTTTCCTCAGATTTGACCCAAACATGAGCAAAATGGCTGAACAAGGCCAAATTTTACAAAATTGAAGGCCAGGCTACATGGGGGGGGTTGTCATGCCCCAACTAACCCCATCAGTGATGAAAATCCCTCAACGCCCCCCCCCTTTTAGCAAGCAAACAGTCTACCAAGGAGGATGACGACATCCTCTGAAGGAGGCCACAGAGAGAGGGCGTTGCTGGACTGGAGGGCCAGGAGGGTGCTGGAGGTGCTATGAAGGATGAGTATATGCCTCAGTGCTGAAGAACCTGCTATGGGAGTGATAAAACAAGGTCGGGGTCATGTGACCCAGTGACCCACCCTTGGATGCCCCGGACACCAACCTCAGGGTTTTAAACTCTTTTATGAGGCAGTCAACAATGCGATTAAGCCATAGTACTTCCAGAGGAGAAACCAGAGGGTCTGGCCATAACCCCACCTCAGAATAAGCTGGCTAAACACCCCTCCTGGTCAGAAAAAAGACACCCTCTCCATGGGGCACCTCTGCAGGTACGCTGGTGCTGGAACCGTCGTAACAACAAACTTGCCCTTAATTCTTAGTAAGTCTCATGCATAATAAAACCAAACTTCTCTAATCCTAAGAAGGTATCATGAATACAATATATTTATAGATTAAAGCACATGGAATCTATCTAGAGCACAAAATTGAAGCAATCACACATGGACAACACGATATATCCTGGAAAACTACAATGGGGAAAAACCAACAATTGAGGGCTTTCTTCAATCTTGAGCCAGAGAAAAAAATGAAGAGTAGTACAATAAGAAATTATCTAGGTAGAGAAAGCTGATGGGACAAGCCCTAGATCTGCATGCAACTGCTTCTCTGAGGAATGTGCCCTCTGCTCTGTACTGTTTGAATCTCTGATGTCTGTTTCTCCCAATATCTAGAAGAAGTACTCTCATTGTCTCTACTCTGATCTGCTCAACTGCTGCACCCTCAATCTCTGATGTGCGCCCTTGCTCTAGAAGTGCGCCCTCACTGCTCTGGAAGTGCGCCCCTTACTGGATCTCAGTCAATATCCGAAGAGATCTGAATAGGTCCTCCTCAATCACCGATGAAGGATCCCCTGCTTCCGTCATCCATCCTATCCTCAAGAAGTTCGCCCTCATTGACAATTACACCCCCTCTGCTTGGGAAGTGCACCCCTCTCCTCTATAAATGCGCCCTAGCTCAATCACTGACCTCTGTGTGTGCAGATGAACTCACTACGTAGTCAAATAGCTCCTTAGAGCCTCAGATCAAGTGGCCTCTGATCTCTCTCAGATCCAATCATCCACCCACTTGGTCCTCTTGAAGATGCGCCCCTCCTATCAAGAATGGGCCCTTTACATGCACCAAGTCGCCCTCACTCTACCTCTCTTCATTCTTTGAAGAAAAATACTAAGTAATCCTTTTTCGGTGACCCCTTTCCTCCTTATATCAACTCACTGACTCATTAGGGTTTCCAAAACCTTAATATGAGTGCATGCAAAAATCTCTCTTTTGCATGCTTTTTAATTAAAATTCTTGCATGCGTAAGGAAAACGACACTGAAAGCTCTGCATGCATCCACCGTTGAATCCATGACACTTAGTAGAGTGCATCTCACTCTCTATCCTCCCCTGATGCCTACATTGAAAATGTACCTCCATTCTAGGCATTTGCAAATGAAGGACATCCTGAGATACACCTATAACAAACACTCCCTCTTATCGAGATAAGTCCTGTAAATGCTTGGATCCATCACAACCCCTGCCGCTGTAATTGCTAACTTTGAACTAGCTACCATTGCTACAATCAGATCTAATAACCCATGATCTACCTCAACCCAAACTTGTTGACTAGATCAACTGCTATGAGATTGGCCTATGAACTGGGATCGAATAGAGCGTCTACCTTGGTCTTCTTGACCTGGATCTTGATATGGAAGTGTTTCGTCATCTCCTTCCCTTCCTTGGGATGGCGGGTACTCAGGTTCACCTCCTTTTGCACTATAGTATAAACAATCTTATCTTCTAGATTTGAGCTTCTCTCCACCAGGTTTCCTAAATCCATGGCTATCAGGTTTTTCTTCTTGGCGTCTTTCTTGCGGTTCTTGGGGTTTAGCTCTAGATGTAGGTTCTAGCACTTGTCTTTAGTGTGACCATCAATGTTGCAATGATTACAGTGGTTTTTCGAATCCTTGCATTGATGTGTTGTGGTTGTAGTCTTCTTATCTTTTCCTTTCTACTTGTTTGTCCCCTCCTTGGAAGCGTCTTGGTTCTCTTTCTATTGGAAACCACTTGGCTGTGCTTTCTTGTGGTCTATATTTTCTAGGTACTGTTCTTGAACACATGCCTCATCTATTGTCATGGGCATGAAGAGCATCACTTGCTTTCGTAAATGACTATGTAGACCCCCACAAAACTCGAGGAGCACGTCTGGATTCTTGGGTGAGATACCAACGTGATAACCCTCTTCCTGAATTTGGTGGTTGCTCTTGCATACTTTGTCCATGCCTTTTCCTAAAGTAATGCCAATAGATCCGTTGGTCCTCTACAGAAACGATAGGGTAGAATTGGGAATTAAAGAGGGTTTTGAAGGCCTCTCACTTAGTTATTGGGGGATCACCCTCCAAACTAAGTGTCTTCGCGTGGCTTTTCCACTTGGTTAATACCTGGCCCTCTAATTTCAATTGAGAAAACTAAATCATTTTCTCCTCATCTATTTGGTGGATACTAAAATAGACCTTGAATTGCTACAACCAATGATTCAACTTTAAAGCATCAATCTCACCTTGGTAAGGCTTGATATCCACTTTCGCTTCCATTTTAAATAAAGGATGGAAAGGGTTAATAACATTGGAACTTGGTTGCTCTTTCTCAGACTCTTTCCTTGGCTCCTTTTATGGGTCTCCTTTATCTCCTGATTTCCCCTCCGATCTGATCTCTGAGTTAGAGCCTCGAAAATCATTGAAAGGTCGAAACTTGCTCTCCAAAGCTGAAATGATGATTGACATATTGCGAGCGATATCAATTATTTCTATTTCCATCTTTGTAAATCACTCTTCATATTCACCCCTTGATTCTTCACCAGACTCATCTGCCATTGCTAGGGTTTGAAGACTTTTTCTCCAACTACTAGATCCTGCAATTACCCACAAAAACTCAAAAGAAAACTGCATATTCCATTGGAATAGTTTGTCACAATGGATATTACAACTGAATTCATTGCATTAGCCTAATTCCATAGAATGCTAAATAAACTAGAACTGAAAGGAAAATAACTAGAGAAAAATAACATATCCACACAAATAACACAAGATGTACTCTGGGAAAACCCACTATGGGGAAAAGCCCAACTAGAAGTGAGGACTAAGCCTTTTTCTTTTCTTCTCCAATATGCAATGCAAGCACAAAGAAAGTGGTAGTCTCTATGGAGTTACCTATGACAATGTGGCCTACATGGCTACTGCATGATCTCCTACTTCCTTTGTTATGTTTTAATATCCTCTCCCTTATTATTGCTTAGCTATGGAACAATACAATAACATCATAAGAATGGAACCCCTTCTTTTCTTAACGACCCAGTATTTAACATAGCCCAATAGTCATCTAGGGTTAATTTTAGGGTTTTTTGCATGCCTCAACTCCTGATTAGGTTTAGTGTTTTGGACCCTCTAGAATGTTCTTAAAGTCCACAGATGACTAGCGCCACATCTGTGGGTAATGAGAGTTGATGTGGAATCCACTTGATACCATGGTGGTCAACTAGATAGGCCAAATTGTGGGAGGCATAACTTCATATGGACCCCGATTGAGGCAATTCTTGCATCGTTGGGAAGGTGTTGGTGTGTAGAATATGAAATCTTGGTCCTTTGTATGGTTGGGACCAAAAAATGTCGTTTAAGCCCTCAAAATGGCTTTGGGAGGTTTCAAAACGATTTATGTCCCCAAAAATGCAAAGTAAGACGTGCCCCTAAAATGGGCCCTATAAGCCTATTCATCCAATCTTTCCACCTTGAAAATACCAAAATAGATGACAAATTGTATATTGATCCATTTTGGATCAATCTTGCATACTTGTTGGAGATTGTTTGGCATGGGAGAGATCTAGGGTGTCAAAACCCTAGATCTAGGGTCGTTGTTCATGGTTTATTTATTTTATTTATTAGGGCATTCCACCTTGCATGGTGAGACTTTGGTGGTAGATGTGGCATTGACCACTCATTTTTTATGTAATATTAGTTCAGTAGTGGAGTTTTTGCATTTGTTTACTCCACCCTAGGCTATTTTATTTTATTCAATGTTATTTCATTTCTCATGGCTCAATTTTTGGAGTTCTCTCTCTTTTGAGCCTAATTGACATATCTTTTTCTTGGAGTAAATTTTGAGTGTTTTCTTCTTGTTCATGTGTGGTGCATCTCTCTTTCTTGCAGTTTCACGGTTGAAAGATTGTTGGGTGTTTTACACCGCTAAAGCATTTCTATGCGTTGCTTGGGCCATTGAAAGGGTGGTACTACCATGTTGGAGAAAGATGTTTTAAGTTAAGCTCTACTTCATCCTTTCTTTCCATCTTATTCATACGGGATCTATGTCTTGAATCGTTGCCTTAATTTCGATTGTGTAGCCATAAAATATTTATCTATAGGGTGCACACCGTAAGGCTTGAAAGGAAGTGGATATGAATTGGACCGTAACAAAAAAAATACCGAACCAAAAAACTGATCGACCAAAAAATACATAAAATATTCAAATTTTGTAAAAAGTATATTTATTCATGTGCATCCACATGAACCCAAACTATTATATACAAATATGCACAATTTCTATGTATATTGCAAGTAAGGGTGCATATAACTAAAATAACATCCAGTGCAATCCATATTTGACCCAAAATACATAAAGTTCAAACAAAGAGGCTCGAAATGGCCTCTAGAGTCCAAAAAACTTCATGCTACAATAAATGACTACATATTATCAAAATCATTGCCTATATAGGGATCCTATTCATCAATAGCACCTTGTGCCCCCCTCCTCTGGTCTCTAGCCCTTACCTCTACCTTGAGTCTCGAAGTTGATCCTCCAAGGACATGTCAACACCTTACAATTTTGATAGAACTTCCTAATTCAAGTTTTAAAATAAGATAGAAAAAGCTTCCCATGCTTAATAAGTGATCTTGCTTAAGTGAAGGGTACATCTTTATTAAGGTCATGACAGAGGAGTTCAACAATCAACACCACCAACATCAAGGTACATAGAGGGGTTGATGTGCTTGATTAAATGCCAATCACATACCCTCATACATGATAGAATCTAGTGGAAACGTTGCATTCCTGAAATCAAGAAAACTGTTAAATCTATTCTGAATGGGATCTAAAATTTAACTTTTTGCATATGAAGTCCGATGAGGTTGGAACCACTCTTAAACATCCTGAAACAATTAATGGTAATGTCAAAAATTGAAGTAAAAGTGATAGAAAATGTATTATAATGAGAATGTCACTTTTACTTCAGGAATTTAATATTACCATCTAATGCTATTGATTATTAGTAGGGTTTACCTTCTTTTATTGAAATTTCATCTCTATATCCACGGTGTACGGACTTGTACGTAACCGGCCGGTTCCATACAAAATTGGTTGGGTCAGGCATTTATGGCTGGTTCCGTATGTAACCTGCCGGTTTAGGTACAAAATCAATTGGTTCAGGGACAAAACCTACCGGTTCAGTGTGACACTAGCCCTACGCTGTTGGGAATCGCTCTACCCCCCTCGAATCGCTCCCAATTCGCAATTCGGAAGGAATTGCTGAGGAATCGATTCCGGAATCGCGATTCCGCATCGATTCCTCCCGAAATCGATTCCGGAATCGCAATTCCTCATCGATTCCTCCCGAAATTGATTTTGTAATTCGCACTCCCTTCATAAAAAAAACGATCCCTGGTTTTTTAGGGATCGATGAGGAATCGATCCCTGATCGATTCCGGGCTTAAAAATTGCTCCCGAAATCGATCCCGAAAACGCTCCCGCGGGATTGGCGGACTCAACCACGAAAATTTCGATTTTTGCATTTTTTTTTGGGTTTTTTTTGGATGGGCTAGGGTTAGTTTGGGCCACTAAGGGTGTTGGCGTCCATTTGGACTCATTCCATTACTCATTTCATTGAGTGGGAAGAGCTTTGAGCTTTGAGTGAGTTTGCTAGTTGTTTGAGAGCTTTGAGCTTTGAGTGGGAGATTGAAGGGGAGATTGAAGGGGAGAGCTTGCAAGGGAGATTGAAGCTTCCATAGAGACATTCAACCACCATTGAAGAGCTAAAAGGTAGGCTCTAAAAACTCAATCTTTGTTTGTTTTTGAATTTTTTTTCACTATGTTAAAAAATGTAAACCTTGCAATGTTCTCTTCTCCTACTCTTTCCAATATCTTCTTCTCCATCATTCTATTGCAGGCAACAAGTGACTCTCATCTTGAATCAAGAAACATGATGGGTATGTGGTTTTAGTTTTTCATTCCACTTCTTCTCATTATGATGGTGTTGGGAAGTAGATATGGTGGTGGTAGTGATGAGGGGGAAGAGGTAGAGAGTGACGCATACCAAGGAGAAGAGGAGGAAGGGGAAGAGGGTGATGATGATGAGAATGAGGGTGATGTGGGGCAAAAACAAAAAGACACAACACCTTTGTGGAAGTATGTGACAAGGCTTGGGGGAGGGAGAGGGGGTGGAACCACAAAGTTTATATGCCCCCATTGTACTAAAACTTACACAGGTTCATATACCCGGGTGATTCACCCCCCCCCTCTCAGTTAATTGATACTTTCAACAATTGGTATTAGAGCCAGACCCTTTAGTCTAAGGAAGATCTGATAAGCTTAAGCATGGCAAGTCATGATGGTTCAGCCAATAAAGCTCCTCTGTTTGATGGAACAAATTTTGCCTTTTGGAAGGTTAGAATGAGAACATACCTAATGTCTTTAGGTGTTGATGTTTGGGAAGTGGTAGAAACTGGATTAAAAAAACCTATTGTACTAGCTTCCAAAGATGATAAGCTAGAGTTTAGTTTTAATGCAAAGGCAATGAATGCCATTCTGAGTGGTCTTTCTGAATCTGAATTTGTAAAGGTAATGCATCTTGAATCTGCCAAAGAAATGTGGGATAAACTCATTAGCAGCTATGAAGGAAAGGAAAAAGTAAAAGATGCCAAAGTTCAAACTTACAGACTGAAATTTGAACAGCTAAAGATGAATGAGGATGAGTCTGTTAGTAAATATTTTTTGAGAGTTGAAGAGCTTGTGAATGCCATGAAGGGTCTTGGTGAGAAGATTGGAGAAGCTCTTCTAGTTCAAAAGATTTTGAGATCTCTACCTGATAACTTCAATCCAAAAGTCTCTGCAATAGAAGAAATGAGTGATCTGAAAACTTTATCTATTGATCAACTTCTAGGAACTTTAACTGCCTATGAAATGAGAATCAGTAAAGATAACGCTACCGTTAGAGAAGCATCTTTTAAAGTAGACAAACAGATAGATCAGGAAAATATAAAGGGAAGTTGCCTTTTAAATGTTTCAATTGTGGTAAGGTAGGGCACTTTGCATCTAAATGTCCTTATAAAGAAAAAGGTCAAAATTCTGTTGATGAAGAGTAACATACATTTAAAAGATACAATAAAAATAATAACTACAAAAAGAAAAGTTTATGTGCAAATGATGTTGACCTCTTAGAAGTTTCAGACAGTGAGTCATCTTGTGAAGATAAAATAAATGATTTTGTGCTTATGGCGATAGAAGATCTTGAAGATGATGGAAGCGATATGAATGATGAAGATGCTGCTGTTGATATGGAAGGTGAGTTGATTAGTGCTTTGGAAGAAATTGACAGACTCAGATTAAAGAAGAGGAAACAAAAACAGTTGTTAGTGCAGTATGAAAAGAATGTTAAAGAACCGAGTACAGACTGTAGCTTGTTAAAGATAGAAGTAGAAGAAACAAAGAAAATAAATGATGTTCTAAAAGAACAGTTATCACAAAAAAAGATGAGATGTGAAGCATTAGAGGAAGAAGTTGTAAAATTCAGAAAAGAATTGGAAAAATTTCAATCTCTCTATCATCAAAACTTGCCAAGTATTAAAGCAACAGAAGAACTAAATAACATTCTGAATAAACAAAGATCTCCTTTGATCAAGACTGGTTTAGTTTATGAAGAAGGGAGTAGCAGTTTGTCAGAAAACAAAGAAACAACTAAGGTAATTAACTTTCAGAACAACAATCAGTCAGAAGATACAAAGTCAGCAAGTTTCATCAAAACTGAAGAAAATAAAGACAAAAGTAAAGTTAATCTAATGAGTGGAAAAAATGCTATAGCTACTGGTCTGCAGTCAAGAAGACATGAAAAAGAATTAAAGAACAGAATGACATGGCCATCTATTCCAAGAAGATAGTCAAGATTCATGTATCAAAATTTTTTCAATGGATACTGTTATTGTTGTTCTGATTTTGGTCATAAAGCTGCAAATTGTGTTTTTCACTTAAAAAACATACAACGAAGAATGTTTAACACTAATCAAGTGCTGCAACATAAAGAGAAACAGTCAATGAGAAAACAAGAGTATCATACTATACCTTTTCCAGCAAGAAGAAGAGATTATGCTAGAAATATAAATTCTTTTGAGTCTTTGTACAATCAACCAGAATGTTATATCTATCATAATTTTGGACACAAGGCCATAGACTGTCGTTTAAAGAATTATGAATCAGATTCAAGAATAGATTTTTCTGTAAAAAAGGCTAAAGTATGGAAGAAGAAAGAAAACAACCAGTGTGGATTAGTGCTTTCTGCTCAAAGACAAAAGGACCCCTGGTATATTGACAGTGGTTGTTCCAAGCACATGACTGGAGATAAAGGTAAATTTCTATCTCTGAGTGAACTCAAATCAGGAGATGTAACTTTTGGAAATGATGCTCCAGGGAAAATCAAAGGCAAAGGATTGGTACATCTAACTAGTAAAGGAAAAGCTGAAGATGTATTATTTGTGGATGGATTGAAGCATAATCTTCTTAGTGTCAGTCAGGTATGTGATAGAGGATGTGAAGTTGTATTCAATTCTAAAGAATGCAAAATAAAATCTGTATCTTCAGGACAATTGGTTGCCAAAGGTATAAGAACATAAAATAATGTCTATGTTTTGGAAGAAGATAAGGAAGAGTGTCATCTAAGCAGGTATGATGAGAGTTGGTTATGGCATAGAAGACTTGGACATTTGAGTTTTGATCATTTAATCAAACTTAGGAATAATGAAGCTGTAAAAGATTTTCCTAAGATTTCAAAACCATATGATGCTATATGTAAACCTTGTCAAATGGGAAAATTGACTCGAACTCAGTTTAAATCTAAGAGCTTCACATCAACAGATAAACCTCTTCAATTACTGCATATGGATTTATGTGGACCATCAAGAAAGGAAGGAACAAGTAAAGAAAACTATTTTATATGATTACTCTAGACTAACATGGGTTGCTTTGTTGAAAGAAAAATCTGAAGCATTTGAAAAATTCAAAGTATTTAAAGCTTTGACTGAGAATCAAATGGGAAAAAGATTAAAAACAATAAGATCTGATAGAGGAGGAGAGTTTTGGTCAAGGGACTTCAAAGAATTCTGTGATAAACAAGGAATCAAAAGAGAATATACAATTTCAGGCACTCCACAGCAAAATGGAGTAGTTGAGAGACAGAATAGATTAGTTCAGCAGATGGCAAGTTCAATGATGAATGAAAGAAATATTTCTCAAACATTCTGGGTAGAAGCAATTCACACAGCTGTTCATGTTCTTAATAAAAGCTCACTTAAGGCCTAACAGTGATAAAACTCCTTATGAATTGTGGTTTGGGAGACCTGCTTCAATCAAGCATTTTAGAGTTTTTGGAAGTAAATGTTATATAAAAAACAATGATGAACATGTTGGCAAATATGATGATAGGGCTGATGAAGGTATTTTTTTGGGGTATGCTACAAATACTAAAGGATACATATGTTACAATAAGAGGTCACGTAAAATGGTTGAGAACATTGACATTAAGATTGATGAAGGTATGCCTGTAAAAGATATTCAGATAAACAATGTTGATACAGAAGATGCAGTTGAAGATGAAGAAGAACAGGTCCAAGAATTAGAAAAAGAAGACTCTGAGTCAGAAAATGAAAGTATAGGTACACAGCAACAACCAGTAAATCCTTCTTCAAGAATTATTCAAAAGAATCATCCCGAAAGTCAAATTATCGGCAACAAGAATGAAGGTGTTCAAACAAGAAGTAAGTTACTTAAGAGATCAGAACAGTCTCACATTGCTTTTTTATCTGTCATAGAACCCAAGAATTTTAATGAAGCCAGTGAAGATGAAGATTGGATAAAAGCTATGAATGAAGAGCTTGATCAGATTGAAAAGAATAATACTTGGGAACTTGTTCCTAGGCCAACAGACAAGAATGTGATTGGGTCCAAATGGGTGTTTAAGAATAAAATGAATGACCAAGGACAAATTGTCAGGAATAAAGCTAGATTGGTCTGTAAAGGATATGCTCAAGTTGAAGGACAAGATTTTGATGAAACCTTTGCACCTGTGGCAAGAATGGAAGCTATTAGAATATTTCTTGCTTATGTCGCTCACAAGAAGTTGAAAATTTATCAGATGGATGTCAAGTTAGCATTTCTCAATGGAGATTTAGAAGAAGAAGTTTATATGGAACAATCTGAAGGATTCTCTCTAACAGACAATCTTGATCATGTCTGCAAATTGAAGAAAGCTCTATATGGATTGAAACAAGCGCCAAGAGCCTGGTACTATAGATTAGAGAAATATTTACAAGAGAAAGGATTCAAGAAAGGCAATGTTGATAGTAATCTGTATATCAAAACAGAAGGTGATGACTTATTAGTTGTTTTGGTTTATGTTGACGATATCATTTTTGGATGTACTAATGCTTCTTCTGTTCAATGGTTTGCTAATGCTATGCAATCTGAGTTTGAAATGTCCTTGATTGGAGAACTGTCATACTTTCTTGGTCTTCAAATTACTCAGAGTTCTGAAGGATTATTTATCTCTCAAAAGAAATATCTACAAGAGATGTTGAAGAAATTTCAGATGGAGGATTCTTCACCTGTTAGCACCCTTATGATTGTTGGCTGCAAGCTTAGCAAAGATGATATTTCACCAGATGTTGATCAAAGAACATATAGGTCAATGATAGGCAGTCTTCTGTACATTACTGCAACTCGTCCTGATATTATGCATGTTGTTGGAATGGTAGGAAGATTTCAGTCTACTCCCAAACAAAGTCACTTGGTAGCTGTGAAGAGAATTTTCAAATACTTGAAAGGCACAATGACTTATGGTCTTTGGTATCCTAGGAATCAAAACTTTTAGTTGATTACATATTCAGATGCTGACTAGGCGAACTGTTTGGCTGAAAGAAGGAGCACTAGTGGAGGTGCATTCTTCTTAGGCGATTCATTAGTAGCATGGATGAGTAAAAAGCAAGGTTCTATCTCTCTATCTACTACTGAGGTTGAATGCATAGGTGCTGCAACATGCTGTACACAGGTATTATGGATGATACAAACTCTTGCTGATTTGGAGGTGAAATATTCTGAACCTATTCCTATTCACTGTGATAACACAAGTGCCATTAGTGTGTCAAAGAACCCTGTTCTTCATTCCAAGACCAAACACATTCCAATCAAGTATCATTTTTTAAGGGAGCAGGTTACAAACAGAGTTGTCCAATTACATTTCATTCCTTCTAAAGAATAGATTGCTGATATCTTTACTAAACCCTTATCCAAAATCCAGTTTGAATATCTATGCCAGAAGTTGGGTGTCATATCTTGTTCCAACTAACTTGTTCACTTTGGCAGGGGGAGTTTGTGCTTATTGCATATCTGATGTAATTCTGACATGGTTCCAGAATGTTTTCTTTGCTGATTTCTGAGTTAATCTTGATAGGGGGAGATGTATTGTCATGTTTTCTTTGACATTGATGTCAAAGGGGGAGAAGTTCAGGTAATTGCAGATAACAAGCAGTCGGTGATTACACTTGCAACATCATAAATTTTAGGTTTCCATCAATGCCAAAGGGGGAGATTGTTGGCACTTTGATTCAGTTGTCATTGATGCGATTGAGATTGAAATACAAGAAAAGAATGTTGTTAGACGGCTGCAACTTAGACAGCTGCAACTCAGATGGCTGCGACTTAGACAGCTGTGACTCAGATAGTTGCGACTCAGACAAGCTGTGACTCAGACGGCTACAACTCAGACGGCTGCGACTCAGACGGCCGTGACTCAGACGGCTGAGACTCAGACGACCGTGACTCAGACAATCGCGACTCAGACGGCTGAGACTTAGACGTCCGTGACTCAAACAGTCGTGACTCAGACAAGCTGCGACTCACAAACATTTATTTATTTTTTAATTAGTCAGTTACAGCGTGTAAATTCTAGAAGTCAAAGAGACAGTTCAAATATCAGTTACAACGTGTAAACTCTGGAAGTCAAAGAGACAGTTCAATTTTCGAATTGGGAGTTAAGAGAGTTTCAATTTTAGAATTGGTATATCTGGAAGTTAAAGAGACCGAGGCATATAACTTCAACATCTATAAAAAACAATTGATGAGAACAAAATGAGGGTGAGAATTGAGAGGATGAAGAGGAGTGGTTGCTGATAAAGCTGTGATTCGAAGAAAACAATTCAGAACAGAAATGTATGGCTCGATTTAATGAAGAACATAATGCCCAGAAACTCAAGCTGTAGCAGCACAGAACAAAAATGAAAAGGGTATGTACTGATATATCTGAATCAGTGTGATATAATTGATTGAAAAATTCTTAACAATTCAGAAGAAAAATGTGTGGCTCGATTTAATGAAAAATAGAATGCCCAGAAACCCAAGCTGTAGCAGCATAGAACAAAACATGAAAAGAGTATGTATTGATTTATCTGAACCAGTGTGATATAATCGACTGAAAAATTCTTGCTAGGGTGGAAGGGAGGTGCTAGGGAGGATTGTTGTCCTCATATTTCAGTGGGTGCTGAAGAAGAAGAGTTGGTGCTCTTTTACAAGTGGGTGCTTGTAATTCGAAGATTGTAGCCTCATTTGAGTAGAAGCTCAAAGATAAAAATGATGTACAGAAATTGAAGCTTTCCTGACATCCTAAGAAGAAGAGGTTTTTCCCTTTATGGGTTTCCTCATGAAAAATCTGTGTCTATGTGTATATTTGTGTGATTGAATGATTATACTGTGCCTATATATTAAATCTACTGCAATGAACTTTCTGCTGTTAAAACAATGAATGTAAAGGTTCTGATAACACCCTGACTGCTATAAGATATCAAGGAAAAGTTTTTAAAATTGTTTAAGTTCTGTAATTAACTGATTCACCCCCCCCTCTCAGTTAATTGATACTTTCAACACATTGTGCATATCATTAACAAGTTGACAACCTTAACAATGAATTTTAACAATCATTTGTGCATTATTTTACAAATTAGCTTGATTAGACTCTGTTTTGCTTGATTGGATTTTTTGCTTGCCTGGTTCACCTCCATATCAAGTTGGTTGCAGCTAGAACATAAAAAATTCCTAATACTTTGGAATCTGCTCTTAATTTGCTAATAATACTGTTGATTTGCTCTTTACTTTTAGGGATATGGAGATATGCCTATAGTTAATTGAAGGACTCAGTTTATATATACTCATTAGCTGGTATACTCATGTTTATTTCACTGCTGATGCCTTCAATCCATTTTTGTCTTCTGTTTAGGGTAAGATCTCTAAAAGTTTAGTTCGTAGAAGTTATGGCATTCATTTTGTCTTGATACATATATATGCTTTTTAAAGATTTTTGAGGTAACATTTTACGTGACGTTTCAAAATGTTTCTGTTCCTGGATGACTTGTTGCAAGTTTACAAGGACATTTGCTAATAGTTGTCCCATAAAGCCATCATCATCATATAGTATTTCGATTCTAGCAGAATTTATATGTCTATTCAAATCAACTGAAACACACTTTGTTGGCTGGGGTAGAAGGGCTCTTTTCCACTAACTTATAGGTTTGTTTCTTAGCATTTTTCCTATATGACTTTGAAGGTTGCATTTATGTCTGCATAGAGATGAGATGGCTAATACAGAAAATAGCACAACGTTTTTGTAGCTGTGAATATATTTTTTACTTATTTTGATTACCCTAGTTTCACTTGAACATTTTGCTTGGCAGGTCAGTTTATCTGTGGAAACAAGAAATGCGATGAGAGAGAAGGCCTGTCCAGTTATGAGGCATGTCTTTGAACTATTATATTGTTACATGTATGTTACTATGACATTTTAGATTGATAAGATTCTCTTATCTCTATCTGTTGACCCCTTTTTGCCTCCATAAGGGAGACATTGAAATTCACTTTGCTATTGTTTTTTTTTTGTTGCAGTGGGTTGTTAGGAGTAATCATGAAGGGAACTGTACTATAGGAAAAGAATGAAACATGAAGAAATGCATGCTAAGGCGAATGTAGAGAAAGACAATGAAGAGCTGCTACATAACAAGACAAGAAATAAGAAAGAATAAATCCACCAGAACAAATAAAATAAATTTATATAGTAAAAGAAAGCACTCCATTTATCCATCTATAAGACAACAACTATGAGTGAAATAGCAACTATATCTCATTATCAAAGTAAAGGCACGAAGTACACTTACATGTCTCTTTAAATCCCTAGAGGCTAGCATATCCAAAGATATTAGATAAGGCTTGAAAGAATATTGCTCTCAAACTACTCAAAAGAGTGGGTTTATGACATCCTTCTTGTCTAAAGCTCATTTGATAAAGTGCATAATTCCTCAGGCTAATATTACATTTTATGATTATCTGCTTAATTATTTTTAAGTGATCAAAGATTCAAAACTGTGTCCAACACTATCTGGACCTGAATGACATTTTTTATCGTCAAGCAATAGTGGGCACTCTTCAACACTAGAAAATAAGAAAGAGTGAAAAGAAAAGAAGAAAATGCTGAAGAAAATAAGCTGCCACTGAGAAAGTTACGGGAATCAAAACTTCTGAATCGAAAGTGTTGCTAGGACTGGGCATTTGCATCCTCAGAAAGCTCTTGTGCTGAACCTTGGTGCAGGTAACTATTGGTCAATAGACTACTTAGGGGTTGAATGGGATGTGCTTGCTCTTAATTTTATCCATAGATCACTACTCCCTCTGGATAGCCCTGAGATCTCAAGTGGTTTGAGTCTTTGTAAATCGATAATACAAATAAAGACTTAAGATGCAAACACTATAGATCTCTTAACATTTTGACGATGAAAGCATAACAATCACACAACACCAAATGTACCCTGGAAACCCCAAACTGGGAAAACCAGCTATCTGTGGGGCTTTCTTCTATCTCGAGCCTAGAGCAAAGTAAGAAGAAATACAAGTACATACAATGTTACCTCAGAAGGAACAACCGAACCTGATAGGGTCAAAACACTAGATCTGAATGCAACAACTGATGCATGCATAGAGGAAATGTGCCCTAGCTGTCAATTGGATCTGGATCTGGCTGCAGGTAACACTATCTGTACTGACTCTCTCACTACACTGCTTTGATTTGCTCTGCTACGGAAGAAGCCCAATAGCTGAATGTGCCCCTCCTCTGCATGGATAAGTGCACCCTCCCTCAAGATTTTAAATGCTCGTACGGAATCAAATCTCAACAGATCTGAGCTCTGATCGTCACACTCCTTTCTCAATCGCCGAGACAAGGATACTCTGAAAGTCTCAACTGCTCAATTGGTCAACTGAAAGTAGAACGAGCTTCTCTTTCCTCAAAGAATGCACCCTCCTTCCTTAGGAAAGTCGCTCACCTCTCAACTAGATCTATCTCAGATCAGTTGGCTCGATAACTGCTATTAGAGACCTTCTGTCTTCTTATATCAACTCACTGGTAAATTAGGTTTACCAAAAACATAAAGTGAGTGCATGCAAAACTCACTTTTGCATGCAGTCGAGCATGCAACACTTTTCATGCCCTCCAGAGAACAACTTCCTTGGTTAACTTTTTAACACTCCTTCTTAACCAGGAAAGGATTCTGAACCACTCCCATATTCTCCCTGAAGTACTCAAACTTGTTTCTCATCAAGGACTTTGTGAGAATGTCTGCAGCCTGCTCATCTATGGATATGTACTGGAGCTCAACTGCTTCTCTCTGAACATGATCTCGAATGAAGTGATATCTGATCTCTATGTGTTTGGACCTATCATGTAATACTGGATTCTCCAAGAGTTTGATGCAACTTTGATTATCACAGTGAATCACGGTAGGCTCCAACTACTGATCAAATAGACCCACCAACATTTTGCGAAGCCAAATGGCCTCACAACTAGCTAAACTAGCCGCCACATATTCTGCCTCAGCCGAACTTAGTGCTACGGACTCCTGTTTCTTGCTGAACCACGACATGACTGCCGAACCCAAACTGAAACAACACCCGGAGGTGCTTTTCCTGTCACCTGCAATGCCTTCCCAATCTGAATCAGTAAAGCCAACTAGCTGTACTCCACCCTTCCTCACATAATTCAACCCATACTCTGTTGTTCCATTGACATACCTAACAACATGCTTTGCTGCCACCCAATGAACATCTTTAGGTTCTACCATGTACTGACTCAAGGTATTGACAACAAAACTCAAATCTGGACTGGTGTTGACCAAGTACATCAAGGATCCAATGAGCTGTCAGTACCTGGTGGGATCAACCAACTTACTCTTAGAAGCCACTTGCTTCTTCCAGTTGGTTGTCATAGGAGTAGTCATGGGCTTGCAATCTTGCATCTGAAATTTCTTCAGTATGTCCATTGCATATTTACTTTGACCAAGGAAGATATGCCCATCCTTCTGCCAGACCTCCATGCCTAAGAAGTAGTGTATCAATCCTATGTCTTTCATTTCAAACTCTTTAGCAAGATCCTTCTTGCAACCACTGATAAGTTTTTCCGCCCTTGTAATGAATAAGTCATCCACATATAACACAAGAATAAGAGGATCCCCATTCATTACAATGAAGTAGAGATTGGGATCAGCTTCGCTCTTTTGAAAACCTAATTGCTGCAAGTAGGTATCTATCCTAGAATACCAAGCTCTAGGTGCCTGCTTCAAGCCGTATAGAGCTTGCTTTAGTCGACATACATGAGACTCTCTCTCAAGTATATCGAAGCCCTCTGGTTGTTCAATGTACACCTCCTCCTCTATGAGTCCATTGAGAAAAGCTGTCTTGACATCCATCTGGTGAATCTTCCATCCCAGCTCTGCTGCTACAGAGATCACAGTCCTAATGGAAGTGTATCTGGCCACCAGAGAGAATGTCTCATCATAGTCAATTCCCTCTATTTGTGAGAACCCTCTAGCCACAAATCTGGATTTGTATTTCTCAATGCTGCCATCTGCAACATATTTAATCTTATAGAGCCATCTGAAGGTGACAACTGACTTCCCTTTGGTCTGGGCACAACTTCCCAGACATCATTCTTCATGATGGAAGCATACTCTTCCAACATGGCATCTCTCCAAGCCTGCTCACTTGTTGCTTGCTCATATGAGGATGGCTCAAACTCACTGATACTGCTTACCATAGCCAAGTAACTGTAGAATCTCTGTGGCGCCTTCCTCTCTCTTACATTCTTCTTGGGAGTTCCCACTGCTTGGGTTTCCTTCAAGATATCTTGAAGCCACTTGGGCTTCCTCTTCCCTGAAGTGACATCCTGTGAGGAGAACTCCTCATCCTCGTCCCAATCAACCGTATGAGAATGAATGTCTCCAGTAGAGGTACCTGTAGTCGTCGACCCTGTAGCCCAAGAGCCTGTAATATGAGACCCTGACCTGGTTGACCACCAACTTGTGATCCTGTGCCAGTTCCTACTTCTGTGCCTGTGGAACCCGTTATCTGAGAATCCGTCACCCAGATACTTGGGACCCTGTTGGGTGTGGAATAACACTCTGACCTGATGTAGCAACCTGCTATTTTGCCTTCTCTGACTCACATGACTTCCAGAAAGCCCGATCCTCCTCAAATTTCACATCCCGCCTCACAATAGTTTTCTTGAGAGCAGGAATGTAAATGCGATAGGCTTTTGAAGTCTCATCATATCGAACAAGAATTCCCCTCTCGGCTGTAGGTTCCAGTTTTGTCTTTTTCTCTGAAGGAACATGCGAGTAGGCAATGCATCCAAAAATCCTGAAATGTCCAACCTCAGGTTTCTTTCCAGAGAAGGCTTCTTCTGGAGTTTTGTTCCCCAAAACTTTATGAGGACTCCTGTTCTGTAAATAAGCTGCAGTGTTACATGCCTCAGCCCAAAGAAAAAAAAGGCAAACCCTGGTCATGCAAAATAGATCTAGCAACACCAACGATAGCCCTGTTTTTCCTCTCAGCAACCCCATTGTGTTGAGGTGTATAGGGCACAGTTAACTGCCTCTTGATGCCCCCCTGGATGCAAAACTCATTGAACTCTTTGGAGGTTTATTCACCTCCATTTTCTGATCTGAAGATCTTGATCTTCCTTTCTGTTTGATTTTCCACAAGTGCCTTGAATTCTTGAAACTTCTGCAATACTTTTTTTGATTCTTTACTCTTTAAAAAATAAATCTAGGTCTTCCTGGAGTAGTCATCAATGAAGGATACATAGTACTTGTAGCCTTTCAAAGATGTAGTGGACATTGGACCACAGAGGTTAGAATGAATCAAATCAAGTGCTCCTGTAGATCTGTTGTCACTCTTGGGAAAAAATGTCTTGACGTACTTCCCGAGAGCACACCCTTTGCAGACATCATTTTGATCTGTGCTAAACTCAGGCACTCCTGTCACAATATCTCTCAGGATCTTTAGTGCGGGATGGTGTCGATGAGCCATCCTCCTATGCCAAAGCTCATAGGGATCACAATCATCCTCCTGGCTACTATGACTCAGGGCATGATGAAGTGTAAAGTTGAGCTTGTACAGTTTTCCGCTGTGGACTCCAACCCTCACAACAGAGGTATCGTTGGATCCCTTGTGATGAACTAGAACATTTCCATCTCTGAAAATCACCCATAATCCCCGATCTTCAATAATAGAGACAAAGATCAAGTTCTTCTTTAGACTCGGGACATATAGAACATCACGAACTCTCATAGACTCTCCTGATTCTCTCTGGAAGAATACTGCTCCTTGTCCTACTGCTTTGACAATAGAATTGTCTCCAAGTACAATCTCAAGATCGAGCCCATCCTTGGCCAGATCTGTAAAGTATCCACGAACACCTGTCATATGACTGGAGGCTCCGCCGTCTATGTACCATACACTAGAAGTTGACGCACTTAATGATTGGCAAGTGTTAAGAGCCATCACTCTGTCAATCTCGTCACTTGAATGCTCATCTATATCTGTTGAAGAGCATGAGGTGCAAACAACTTGATCATCCCTCATACTTGTAGTCATGGTCTTCTGATCTGAAGGCACAGATCTAACTTCTGCAACTGCAGATCTGATACCCAACTGAGATAACCACACAGATCAGGTGTACAACTCACAGATGTGAGTGTGATTGTTCTCCCTGACCCTTACCAGGGCTTTGGTACCATGCTAATTTTATCGAGAAATCACTACTCCCTCTGGATAGCCTTGAGATCTCAAGCGGTTTGAGTCTCTGTAAATCATTAATACAAATAAAGACTTAAGATACAAACAGTATAGATCTCTTAACACTGACAATGAAAGCATAACAATCACACAACACCGAATGTACCCTGGAATCCCCAAATAGGGAAAACCAGCTATTTGTGGGGCTTTCTTCTATCTCGAGCCCAGAGCAAAGTAAGAAGAAATACGAGTACATACAATGTTACCTTAGAAGGAAAAACCGAACCTGATAGGTGTCAAAACCTTAGATCTGCATGCAACAACTGATGCATGCACATAGGAAATGTGCCCTAGCTGTCAACTGGATCTGGATCTGTCTGCAGGTAACTCTATCTGTACTGACTCTCTCACTGCACTGCTCTGATCTGCTCTGCTACGGAAGAAGGCCAATAGCTGAATGCGCCCCTCCTCTGCATGGATAAGTTCGCCCTCCCTCAAGATATCAAATGCTCGTATGTAATCAGATCTCAACAGATCTGAACTCTGATCGTCACAGTCCTTTCTCAATCGTTGAGACAAGGATACTCTGATAGTCTCAACTGCTCAATTGGTCAACCGGAAGCAGAACAAGCTTCTCTTTCCTCAAAGAATGCGCCCTCCTTCCTTAGGAAAGTCACCCACCTCTCAACTAGATCTATCTCAGATCAGTTGGATCGGTAATTGCTTTCAAAGACCTTTTGTCTTCTTATATCAACTCACTGGTAACAACTAATGCATGCACAGAGGAAATGTGCCCTAGCTGTCAACTGGATCTGGATCTGTCTGCAGGTAACTCTATCTGTACTGACTCTCTCACTGCACTGCTCTGATCTGCTCTGCTACAGAAGAAGGCCAATAGCTGAATGCATCCCTCCTCTGCATGGATAAGTGCGCCCTCCCTCAAGATATCAAATGCTCGTACGGAATCAGATCTCAACAGATCCGAGCTTTGATCGTCACAGTCCTTTCTCAATCGCTGAGACAAGGATACTCTAATAGTCTCAACTGCTCAATCGGTCAACCAGAAGCCAAACAAGCTTCTCTTGCCTCAAAGAATGCGCCCTCCTTCCTTAGGAAAGTCGCCCACCTCTCAACTAGATCTATCTCAGATCAATTGGCTTGTTAACTGCTGTCAGAGACCTTCTGTCTTCTTATATCAACTCACTGGTATCAACTAATGCTTGCATAGAGGAAATGTGCCCTAGCTGTCAACTGGATTTGGATCTGTCTGTAGATAACTCTATTTGTATTGGCTCTCTCACTACATTGCTCTGATCTGCTCTGCTACGGAAGAAGGCCAATAGATGAATGCACCCCTCCGCTGCATGGATAAGTGCGCCCTCCCTCAAGATATCAAATGCTCGTACGGAATAAGATATCAACAGATCTGAGCTCTGATCGTCACAGTCCTTTCTCAATCGTTGAGACAAGGATACTCTGAAATTCTCAGCTGCTCAATCGGTCAACCGGAAGCAGGACGAGCTTCTCTTTCCCCAAAGAATGTGCCCTCCTTCCTTAGGAAAGTCGCCCACCTCTCAACTAGATCTATCTCAAATCAGTTGGCTCGGTAACTGCTGTCACCTTCTGTCTTCTTATATCAACTCACTGGTAAATTAGGTTTACCAAAAACCTAAAGTGAGTGCATGCAAAACTCACTTTTGCATGCAACTGAGCATGCAAAAATTTTCATGCCCTCCAGAGAACAACTTCCTTGGTTAACTTTTTAACACTTCCATGGATGTGGTGTGAGTTTTGGTGAATATATAGACTACAATTGGTCATTACCATGGTAGCATGAATGGGGGTATAAGGTCCCCTTTATCCCACAACTGGTGATAGTAATAAATATGCTCCTCGAGGGATTTCTTTGTGTTTTTCACTACTGTAATGAAGAATCTGCTTGATATATATTATATACTCAACTCAAGGCATTTTTCTTATTCAAACTCAACTTAAGCGAATTGTAGTAAACCATCTTCTTTTGGTCATATTCCTGCTGTTACCACCTAATTTGTACTTAGTTGGATTGCTCAGTTGGATTGCTTCAGTGAGCCGCCGAATTTTGAACAGGCAAATTGTTCAGTACTAGTGTTCAGAAGTCCAGCAGGCCACTTTTGTTCCTTTTTCAAATTTTTTGCATGTTCATACCCCTCGGGGAAATTGTAATAAGTTGACGTAGCATGAATTCTTTTGTAAAAGACAGGGCTTTCCTAGGACTTAAACATCAATGCGTTACTCCAGAGTGTTCATACCCCTCGGGGAAATTGTAATAAGTTGACGTAGCATGAATTCTTTTGTAAAAGACTTGGCTTTCCTAGGACTTAGACATCAATGCGTCATTCCAGAGTGTTTTTTCCTTGTTAATTATATGTTGCTTTTCCACAACATATAATTTTCGAGTTTTTTATTCACACCTCCAAAGCTGGAGTATTCGCCTTGGTTATTCGACCTTAGGAGGTTATTAAAGTCTAAGTGTCTATGTATATTAACATGCTAGTCAACATTTTTGAGTCTTATGAACATGCACTAGGTCCCCCTAAATTTATTTTATTTTTCTGCAAATAAATTTTTTCCGGTTTTATGGGTCAATTTTTTAATGTTTTAATTGTAAAAATAAAAAGAATCATAAAAGTGTGGTTAGGAAGTGGATTCTGCCATGGGGGTGCTCGATTTCTAACTTAGAGCACCCACTATACCTCTAAACCCACTTTGAGAATAATTAGAGTGATTATTTATCACTTAAATTAATTTTATCTCAAAAATGTCCAAAAAGATCAAATAAATGGCCAAAAAAGACAAAATAAAGACAAAATCAGAATCCAACAATCAATAGAAATTTGTTTGGGCATGATCTCAGTTAAATTGAATGGTGGCGATTTGATTGATTTGAGAGGGAGCCGAAACATTTGATTGATGATTTGATTGAGATCTCTTTGAAGTGGGGGCGCATTTCTCCATAAGGAGGGTGCATTTCCCAATGTATATGTGGCAACTAAGGTATGGATGGGTGCCAACCTCTTGAGAGGTGGCGTCCTTGTCCCTCAAATCACATAAGCTGGCTTCTAGTTAACTCTTGTTCAACTCCAACCAACTTCAGACTATTCTCTCTTAGCTAATGCACCCCCCCCCTCTCTGGTTTTCCTATTTAAGCAGTCACTTGCCTCTCATTTCCTCATGGTCAGAGAACCAAAAGGTTCCTCAGTTAAGCCCAATTGTAATTTGTATTATCATTTTGAATAAAGAAGGCTCGGGAGGAAGATCTATGGTGTAATGCTTTTCATGTGTGGACGTTGATTGTCAAGCACTTATGAGGTATAATCTGTCTTGTTTTCTTTGCTTTCTATTGGTTAGCTGTGGGCCTACAGAGGGAGATACCTCCCAGTAGGGTAAGAGATTATTCTAGTTTGATTTATGCTCTTACTGTTTGCTTGTTTTAGATTGTTAGAAATTATGATCCAAAACAAAGGTTAGGACTTTAGCTTAATAAACTTTATTGTAAAAGGACACCTACACACTCACGTGATTATGTGAGGTGTCCTTAGTCAGTTTTAGGTAACAGAATTTTAGTTATTTATCTTGGGTTATTTCAACCCATTTTGCATGAGGTAGATTTGGTTCTTAGCCCTCATGTGTGTCTTGTAACTATTTTTCTCCATATCAATAAAACTTGTGTCTGAGGACACTTTGTCAAAGTGGTATTAGAGCTCGGTTAGGATTGGCTCGGCTTGGTTGGAAGATTTTGAAGATTGAAGTCTGCATCTCCTATTGAAGAAGGTGGAGAAATTCTTGAAGGGATTTTCAATAATCTTTTGTGTAACCTTGTGCATGCCAGCTCATCGGTGATCTCTACTGCTCTTGCAATCCAAAAGCACTTGAAGGACACCTAGTTATGGCTGTCGCCATTGCTGCACCCTTGGTAAAACCCCTATTTTGACCTTTGCTTGAATGATCAAGATTCTTCATTGTCATAGCCGACTGTGTCTTGGTGAACCTGACTGTGTATTCATTATTGGTGAACTGGGATTGATCTTTAATCTTTAAACTGTAACTCTATGCCTAAGTCTTCCATCACCCATTGTAGTTTTATTAAAAAAACATCTTTCATTGAAGAGTTGCACTTGAAAAATCAAACTGTTGTAATTCACGGTCCTCCATAAGCATTGAGGGTACATTCCATCCTTTTTTGTTTTTAAACCCAGCTGCTGCTCGCAGCTTTTACCTATCCTCCTATTTCTTGTGGTGTTTCATGATAATTTGTTTTGTTTTTAACGCTTTAAATCTTTCAATATTGGATTTTCATGACCATAACTCTATGGCGTTTAAACAAGAAATTGGTGGCCTTAAATCCCCATGTCCATTTCCATGCTTTATTTTTCAGGCTCGTTTCATAAGTCCCAACTTCGGCCTTCCCGAGAAACCACGGAGATACTCATCTGATAATTTTCTCTCTGAATATTCCTTTACATGCAACTATCACTAAGGATGAGGTAGCAACATTTGAGAAGAAAAAAAAGTAGAAAAGGAATTAGCAGGAGAGAAATTTAACAATGAAGAAATTATTCGTCCAAAGGTACCGCTATCAGCATGTCTAGAGAGTTTCTCAGCACCAGAGGAGGTTCATGAATTTTATTCAGATTGTAGATGCTACATCGATTCGGATATTGCCAGTTTGACAAAAGATTTCTTGCATTCTCAGTGTCTACTTCTAGTCAAAGTACAAAGCAACTGGATGTGTTTTATAAGACTACGTTTAGAGTTCGTAGATGATTGGTGATGCACCAGATTGAAGCTCAAAGAGATATGGTTTCATATTATTTTTTTTTTGTAAAAGCCATCTTTATTTTAAAAATGATGCCCAGTCCATTTTTATGTGAGGTTTTAAATTATTTATTTAAAAATATAGTTGATATATATTTTTGGAGTAATAAGGAGTTTTATTTGTAGAAGCCAATATAAATTGGTTTTATATCAACTAAATCAAGTAGTTGTGAAGTTGATGTATTTTTCCTCACATTGTAAAATTGAATTTGAAAGAATTGATTATAACACAGTAAAGCTCAGTCAATTTCTTTTTTACGAGAGTATAAGAGGGTCAAGGCCAAGCCCCTATATTTCTTTTATTTTGTGGAGTGTGGTATTTGTATTCAGTGCATGGTTTCTCTTCATGGTGGTTTTATTCTTTTGATGGTGGTGCAATAGTTGCAAATGTTTTGATATTTTGAGGTGGCAAAACAGTATTTAATGCACAGATTTGTGATGATATAAGGAGTTGGTGGTGAAATAAGGTGATATTTTTTTATATATTGGATTTATAAGTTTTTTATTGCTTTTTTGGAGTTATAAGGTGTTTATTCCATCATTCATATCTTTTGGTCTTCTATCAAAATTTAGAGTGTTTCACAATGTCCAAAGTTGTTTGTTTATTTAATGACTCTGACAAGATGGAGGGGTAAATTTTTTATAAAGTATGGAGTCGACATATTCAAAGTATTTTAATCTATAATGAATTATGGAAGGGCATCTACAATTCACAACCAACCAAACATACTGATGCTGATCAATTAGCTAAGTGGGAACTGAAAGATGAGAAAGCTTTAGCGCTTATCCAGAGTACCGCTTTTGATGATGTTTATATTCACATAGAAAATTCTGCTTCTGCTTGGATAGCCTGGAAAGCTCTTAAAGACTTGTTTGATTCACAATCGGAAGTCAAGAAGATTGATCTTCAGTTAAAGTTATTTCAGCAGAAATTGACTTAGGGAGGTGATGTTATGGAGTATATTTCAAGGTTGAAGAATATTAGACAGGAAATAACTAAAGTAGGTTTTGGAAAAATTGAAGATAGTTTAATGGTCACTATTTTGATTAATGGACTCCCGAATCATACTTTTTGGAGACTCTACAACTCACAAATAAATTGGACAATATTACTTTTGACAAACTTAGTGAGCTACTAGAAAACCATGATAAAACTTTTGATAAAACTTTTGGTAAGTCAAAACAGTCAGGAGAAGATGTATTGGTTGCTAGCACAAGTAAACAATAAACAGGAAAAAGTGTTTATCCTACCAAAAGCAATGATCAGAAAGGGAATGGAAATCGATGCAATTCTTTTTAGTATTCAAATCAGGATTGTGGCCAAGGTTGTGACAGAGGAAGAGGTAGAGGTAGAGGTGATATGACTTGGAAGAAGATCAATTCAAAAGAAGGTACTCAACATTCACTATTCAGTGGAAGAGGAAAAGACAAGAAACATGTAACTTGCTTTGGATGCAATAAGATTGGACATTATGCCTCTGATTGCAGAGTTTCTTATAATAAGATTGTAAAGCAGAAAGAATCTTCTTTAGCACAATATGTAAATACAGAGGATCGTGAGGATTGTGAATATGTTTTACAACACTTCATCAGTCAGAAGCAACAAACTAGTTCAAACAACGTACTCTTTCAGAAGTGATTTTGAGGATGCATGGATCATGGATATAGGAGCCACTCAACATATGACTTACATGAAAGATTTCTTTTGGACTTATCAGGATTGGCATTTGAATTCAGTCTTTTTAGCAGATGACACCACTCATATACCACAGGGAAAAGGGTCAATTAAGGTATTTTTACCAGGAATTGGGGAAAGAATGATCTCTAATGTTTGGCTTGTTCCCACATTTGAGAAACATTTGTTGTATTTAGTTTTGATTCGCCAGTTAGGATCTATGTTACAAAAATTGGACTGGTTTTGGGAAAACCGGCCGGTCAGATCGGTTCTGAGGGTTTTCTGCTCCCATCCGCCCATCCGAACCACTTTGGTCTGGTTCCGTTCGGAACCGGCTACCGAACCGGTCAGAACCGGTCGGTTCGATCAGAACCGGTTTCTCCATGAAACCGGTCGGTCCGTACAGCAGCTATATGGATCCGTACGGTGGGCCCAAATCACAAATTTTTTAAATTAAAAAAAAAACGAAGTTGGTGTTTGGGCGATGAATGTGGACAACTCTAAACACCATAATGAAGCTATAAAAAGACCCCCACCCCCTCTCTTTCACTCACAGTGTTCATTAGAGTCTTTCCAAATTCCGAGTTTGTGCTTAGGGGTCTTGAATCTTCGGTTCTTTGAGTGTTGATTGCTGAGGGTCTTAGAGCTGGTTGCTAGGCTGATTTGAAGAGAGGATTGAAGGAGTATTTTGCGGAATGTATGGGATGATTTGTTTTGGAGACATTTGCGGCAGATTTGGAGCAGTTCGCAAATACCTGGATCCATCAAATCTCCTGCCACTGCAATTGCTAACTCTGAACTAGCTACCAATGCTGCACTCTAATTTGGTAACCCATGATCTACCTCCGTCAATTTCGTCTCAAGAGAAGCCTCTTGCTCTCTCTCCGCCTCTGACATTGAACCCTGTTCCAAACTCCCTCTGAAACTCTACTCAAAACTCCCTCTGAAGCTAATCAACAGTGGATCCACTGGCGTGTACCTGACCCTGCTGCTTTGAGATCTCTCATCTCGCTCTTGAGCTTGATCCAACTTAGACATCTCGTAGTAGCTCAATCTATGGCTAGTATTGGTATGAGCCCCTCGCTCATCCCTATGATCTGAGGACTGACTCTTGAGTGCCTCATCAGTCCTGGGAGCATCTCGCTCTTTGTCCATCTCAGACTCTGATGACGACTCTGAAGTCCACCTAGATGCTCCTGAAGTGGGATGGTTCCGGACCACATACTCCATACTAATCTGATGACCCATCAACATAGGATCAACGGAGTTTGCTCCCACTGGATAAACAAATATATGCTCCCTTTGAAACAAGACAACATAGCCTGCATCCTCTAAGGCCGACATTGAAAGTCTGTTGAGTTTAAGTCCAAGAATGAAGAGTACTCCTGATACCTCTAGGAGTTCTCCAAAATCTAGTAGGAACCATACTTGTCCGAACCCTCTGACCACATGCACTGACCCCTCAACATCTCGAACCGAATGATCTAGAATAGTATCAAGTGTAAGGAATGCTACTTGCATCCCTGTCATATGGATACACTATCTACTGTCAACCATCCATCTCTCATCAACCTCAATCTCAGTTTCACTACTATCCTGGCCTGATACGAAGGAAACAAGAGAGAACTCTCTGTCAAACCTGGCAGTAAACTCATCCACCTCGTCGACAACTGCTACATGTTCATCCTTCTCCCTCTTGCCCTTCTTATGAGGGCACTGGCTTGCATAGTGGCCATACACATTGCAGGAAAAACATATGACCTTACTTAGGTCTTTCTTTTGATCCCCCTTCTTGAATCTCTGCTTGCTTTTTGCTACAAGCGCCACATCCTCCTCATTAAGGATTGTAGAAGAGCTACCCATAATATATCCTTTCCAGGTCTCTTCTTGTGTGAAATCATCCCACAGACGATCCCACTTGAGGAGATTCTCTCTAGCCACTATGGACTCGAAGAACACAACCCATGGCTTAGTCACACCATTCAGGGCTTGCCGCACAAGTTCTCCGTCCTCAATCTTTTCCTCCACTACCCCAACTCATCTCTTACCTGTGTGATGCGGGTAAGATATGTGGCCATGCTCTCAGTCTTCATCATCTTAATGCTCTTTAGTTTTTCTCGTAGTACCATCTTCCTATTCTCGTTGGAGCTCTAGTACAACTTGATCAAGGCGTCCTAAATCTCATACACATTACCTTACCAATGATGTATGGGATCACATGGTCCTTGATTGCATCAAGGAGGATTCTTTGGGATTTGATGTTCTTCTTGTCATAGGCTGCTTTTGCAGAAGCATCTGTCGGCACTGTAATTGGTTTTGCGACTGTATCCACAATATCCCACAGTTCACTTTCCTTCAGAAGCAACACAATCCTTTCCTTCCATGCATTGAAGTTCAAGGCCCCATCCAACCGATCCTCAACCCTCAAACTAGTAGCCATAATATTTTATCCAACTGAAAAATTGAAACAAGAATATCTTGGAGACCAAGAACCCCTCTAGTGAAGAAATTTGACTTTAAATATGAAATTTGCTCATTCACACATTTTGTCAAACAGTTTGAAAACTAGGGTTTTAACTTGAAATTCTGAAAGTAAAACCGCAACTTCAAAATGTACTCCAAATACTGAAAATAACTTCAAGCAAGATGAACACAAGTAATTTTGGTCAAAGACCGGGCAAAATCCCACAAGCTTGGGGAAAACCATAAGAGAAAAATTCCATTAAAAAGAATTATGAAACTTCTTTTACACATAAATTTCCTTCACTCAGAAACTGACAAATTAACCCTACTTATCTTTTTCAGACTGCTGCCTTGAAATTCGTGCCCATGGAACAGTGTATGACCTTCCTCACACGTGCCAGAATCTGTTGTATGGAGTGTTCTTTTTCTGCATTAAATGCTGCCTCGAAATTCGTGCCCAACTACTGCCAGAAACTTTGCTGTATGGATCAGACTAACAACAATTAATTCTGTACCTTCTGCATTGATTTCAGTGCCCACACGTGTTGTACGGACTGCTAGAAAACTTGCTGTACGGACTGCTGCTCAAACTGTCTTGGGAACTGTGCCTTCTTGCTGGCTGTCTTGGAAAATGTGTTGTTGAAAATGTCTTGGGAAATGTGCCAAGTTCTTCTTGGAAGCTTTCTTCTTCTTCTTCTTCTTCTTCTTCTCTTATTCCTCTCTGATGGTGAGTGTTCTTCATTTGTCCCTTTCTCTTCTTTTATACTTTACTTTTCATTAACTAACTCTAACTACCAAAGAAACTACCTAATCAATGGCTAGGATTAGATTAGGAGATCTATGGCTCACAATAAATGCACTTTTCTCAATTTAATAAAATAATTAATTAACAAAAATACATCACTTAAGTGACCCACTTTTATAAAGTACAAAACATCACTTTATTTACATAAACGTCACTTTATTACATAAATACACAAGGGGCAAAACTTTCTGGTCCTCATCGCACCCACACCAAAAATATGGGAGGACCTCTAGAGTTATCTTTTTCAACACTCCCTCATAACGAGGGAGGTCCTTCCGGCACCATCCAAATCTCTACCACTGACTCCTGACGTAACTCCCTTCTGCTTTGGAATGTCCCTTGGAGAGAAGTGCCCACCTCTGAAATAAAACTCTGACTCTTGATATTCTGCCTGAATCTCATCAACCTGCTCATCACCATCACTTGTCTGGCTGAGTCTTCTGCCAATGCTTTGGAGAGATACACTCTCCTCATTAGAAGAAATGTAACTAACATGCCGATCAAATGCATCTCCTGCCCTATCCTCTTGACTCTGACAGCCATCCACCTGTCCATGGACATACAACATGTCCTCTCAATATGTATAACCTGTCCCTGCGATCACTAAGCAAGATTGTGGTCCTGACAGGATCATTTCTTCGATAAATGAAGATATGACTGTCCCTGACTAACAACCCATAACCATCATCTTCAAAAGATGACACTAAGAGTTTACTAACTCTCATCTCAGGTACAAAGAGAATCCCATGTATCTCCAGAACCTCTCCAAGGTCTAGTTGAAACCTGATTGTTCCAACTCCTCGAATAACTATCTGTGGACTGCCAATATCTGTTTGAATGTGGTGTCCTGGTTCCAACTCTGTGATAATTTGGAATGCATCATACATTCCAGTCATATGTCTGGTTGACCCACTGTCAACAACCTAGACATGCTAAAAAAATAAGCTTCCTACACTAGAGTCAATAGAGGCTAGAGAAAATTCATGCTCAAACTCACCTGCAAACTCATCTATTACAGTTGCTGCTGAATCTTTCTCTGTCTTCCCTTTCTTCTTCTCAGGACATTTTGTGGCATAGTGTCCTAACTGACCACACTGATAACATCTGATCTGACTCAAATCTTTCTTCTTCTTGTTCTTCGATTTGGCTGCAAGTGCCACATCTTGCTCAACATCCGCACTAGTTTGACCAACTTTGTGCCCTTCCTGGATTTCCTCCTAGGTAAACTCATCCCATAATCTGGACCAACTGGGAAGCTTTTCTCTGCCCACAATACATTTCACAAAGACCTCCCACTTCTTGGTGAAGCCCTTTAGGGCTATCCTCACCAACTCAGAATCAGGGATAGTCTCTCCTACTGCTGCCAACCCGTCCTTGACTTGTGTAACATGAGTCAAGTAGGAGGCTACACCCTCATCTTTGTTCATTTTGATACAATGTAGCTTGTCTTTTAGGGCCATGTTACGATTCTCATTCTTTGCTTCGAATAACTGGTTCAATGTGTCCCACATCTCTTTAGCTATTTTCTTTTCTGCTAAATGTGGAATGAGATGGTCTTTAACCCCATCCAGTATGACTCTCTGGGATCTGGCTTCAAGAGCTTCACACTCAAGCTCATCTTTATCTGTTGGCTTAGTCATGACACTGTTAGTAAATCCCCAAACTCTCAGTTCCTTTAACACAACTGTGATGCTTACTTTCCATGTGATATAGTTGGATATTCCAAGTGAGAGAGAAGACAAGTTCGCTAGAGGAGAAAGAGAGAGAGTTGAGAAGACATCTTATATTTGGGTTTTCTATCTTGTTTGATATTGTACTAGTGACGAATCTATTTTTGAGGAAGTTGCGGGGTTTTCTCCTTTATGGTTTCCCCGAGGAAAATTCTTGTGTCTTTTGTGTTTTGCTGTGCTTGTCTATCTTTCAGTTTAAAGATCTAACTAAATTGAATTAAAGTGCAAACATTAACAGGGTATCAGAGCCACTCTGAAAAGAAGGCATTGTGCAGCAGCGGGAAACTGGGGCTTCCTAGTTCAAGGTCTTCTCTCCACACATCATCAAGAAAAGACGGCTAGGCTAACTCGCCCTAGGAGGGCGCATCTCTTGGAGGAAGCATAATTCAATTTGAAGAATTTTCATTTTTGACCCAGTCATTGGTGAGAAAAATAGGGCATCAAACTTTTGGGGCTTCCCTCCACCAATCCAGGCAAAGGAGTACACTGGACAACTCGCCTCGAGGAGGCGCATCTTTCTGTTCAAACAGAAGTTCAAAATTCCAAGTTTGGAAAATTAGGGTTTCTTTAACAAACCTTAGGCCAGCCAGCTCTAGAACCAGGTTGGGCATCTCAAATTGGTAAGATCTAATTCTTTTCTATTTCTATTGAGGTTCTCATATCAAAATGACAAATCACAGCAAGCTTGAGGATAAGCTTAAAGGAGCTGACAACCTGCGAGCATGGAAGTGTATAATCTCTCTTGTCCTAGAAGAGAATGACTTGGACAAGTATGTCAATGAGGAGGTTCCAGAACCAGAGGGAGAAGAGGCAAAGGCAATCCACAAGAAGAACTTGGTCAAGGCCAAGAGGATTATTGCAGACTCCATCAAAGATCACCTTATCCCTCATGTATCATCCTTGAAGACTCCCAAGGCGATGTTCGATGCTTTGACGAAGATATTCGAAGGGAAGAACATCAATCACAAGATGACTTTAAGGAACCAAATCAAGAATGTAAAGGTCCAACACTTAGAGACTATGCAATCTTACTTCACAAGGGTCTCTCTAATCAAGGAGCAACTTGAAGCAATTGAAGACAAAGTAGAAGGAGGAGAGATTGTAATGACCACCTTGAATGGTCTCCCAAGATCATGGGACTCATTCATTCAAGGAATATGTGCCAGGAAGAATTTAATCACATTCAGCAGATTATGGGAAGAATGCACCCAAGAAGAAGCTCGACTAGTAGCAAGAGAAGAGAAGATGGGTGCTGATGATGACCAAGTCTTAACTGCTGATACTAAGAAGAATCAATACAAGAGGGAGGACCTCCATCACAAGAAGTCCGAAAGATTCCATAGGAATCATGGACCTAGGAGAGACCTCTCCAGTATTAGGTGCTTTACATGTAATGAGAAAGGACATTATTCAAGAAACTGTCCCAGGAACCAAGGATCCTCCAGGAGAATCAACAAGAAAAGGCATCATGCACATACTGCAAAAGATGATGAACCCGCAAGCAAAAGCACAAAAGAAGATTCTTCAAGAGATGAAGTATATGTATTGTAATAAGTGAAGGTAACCAGTTACAAGGGTTCATTCAGAAGGTTCCACCTCATAAGGTGAAGCTAGAGATGATTTTCAGTATTACATGAAAGGAGTAGGAGAAGCTCCTACAAAGTTGGACTCCGGAAAACAAATAAAGATCAATATGGAAGAACCTATCATCCAACTCAGCATTGGTTAAGATACAAAAGTAGGGAAACACAGAGTCTACTCCAATACAAAGAACTAGTGACCTACAGTGTAGAATACTTGCTCAACATTTCCGATCATAAGTAAGAAAGGAACAGGTCCTCAGAATCAAAGAACGAAGTAGAACACACTATCAGAGACTATAGTAGTTCCTGCAAGGAAGCAAAGATCAAGAGTGAGTCCACCCAACAACCAAACAAAGATAAGTGTTTGAATTGTCATTTCTTGTATATCTAATTGCTTAAATGATATTGTTTAATTGTGTACATACTTATGTTCCTAGATTTAGGATATGTATTATGCATGTTAGAGAAGTTGCATTGATGAACAGAATACTACTAATATGCAAGTAATGGGTAAGTGGCCTATGGTATTGTACAACATTCCATTGCTACTTATCTAGAATGAAACCTTTTTGCTGACATGTTGGGAGTAGGGCACGCTCTTAATAATGTTCTGGTAGAGATGGAAGGCATCTAGAAAGTTACCATATGAATATGGGATATGGATGTGACCTATGTCTTTATGCATAAGAATTTGTTCTGAAAATTATGAAATGTTTCTAACCACGCAACTGAATTTGACTTGTAGGAAAGATCGTGTACTATTACCTACCAGAGAATAATATTGAGACTTGTTTCAAAGAACAAGTGACAATGGTTTAGCTATAACATTCAAGAAGATTTATGAAATAAAGCACACTATAGATGTACAAAGCAAGGGTTTTCTTAGAAAGAGGGATTCGACTATGACAAAACGTTGCTCTAGTGGCCAGACACACTTCCTTAGTGGACATTACACTAGATAGATGGTGTAATTGAAGTAGAAGTGGATATCGAGCAACCTCCAGAATTCAAGACTCTCTATAGAGAACCACATGTGCACAGATTGAAGAAGTATTTGATCGGGCTCAAAAGGCATCCATGGGACATCATGATGAGATCAAGGATCACCTAGAATGATGGGACACCAACCTTTGCTACAAGGTTGAAGATGAGAAGCTCATAGATGGGTGCAAGATAGAACTTGCAACAGAGTTCGAGATCTTGGTATCCAGTGATCTATAAAGATGAAATAGATGGATACATAGAAGATCATCAGAAGAGAAGGCTACTAGTCACTCTAGTGCAGAATGTCCCGATGCAGAGAGTACAAGATGCAGAGGGAGGATAGTGCTCAGTTACAGAGGGAGCAGGAAAGCTCCGCTTCAGAAAGAGTGACTACAACACAGATGGAGAGATATTATCACTTAGCCTCTATCCATGGCAAAGGTGTTTGCCCTAGTATCTCAGGGATATGCTTAGAGTGATACTGGATGTCTCCCCTAATGAAGAGGAAATATATGTGGTACAGTTTGAAGTAGGCACCCAGTGTTGAGATATTGTAACTTCAAAGAATATTATAATTGTACTTTATTATTCCGGAGATGTTTCATTCCTCTGTAAAGATCTTATTGTATATCCGGAGATGTTTATTCCTCCGTCAGAATGTGGTAACTTGGGTTATTAGACTTCCCTAGTGGAGGTCGGCCCTTTATGTGTTATGTGGGTCAAAGGGTTATTAGACCACCCTAGAGGGGTCGGCCCAGTCAGTTGTAGTGGGGTATTTAACCCATTGGTTAAATACGAGCCTACGTGTACCTATGTAAAATACATGTCAGTGTAGTGTATAAATAGAGGAGGTGTGTTCCTCATTTGATACACACACACACTTGAGGATAACGCACTTGTGGAGGAGAGGTCTGCTATTGTGGAGGAGGAGATCATGTCTCAGGGTTTCATCTTTGTATATTGCTGGTCATCTATATTGAGGAAGCTTTGCTGGGTTTTCTACCCCATGAGGGTTTCCCAGGATAAATCTCTGTCTCTTGTGTTTATGCTGTGCTTGTTGCTTCTTCAGTGATCCTGTATATGCTATTATTGTGAAATGGAATGTAATGCTGCTATTTTCTGTCTTAGCATATTGAATTTTAACATGGTATCAGAGCTAACCTGAAGGAAGACAAGGTATGGCACTAAAGACACTTGCTGTACTTACGACAATTTGAAGGTTAGGGTTTTACATAGCAAAAACCAGTCATCGTAGCACTTTCGCTATAAATCCGTTTTGGCGAAGTTTTCGGATCTGAAATTGTTACAGGACGAAGCTAAAATCTCCAGGTACCTTGTGTCCAAAGGACAACCTCTAATTCGTTGTACTTTGTGATTTATGATCTGTACAATATAGGGTTTCTGCCTCTTCCAGATCTGAGTCAAAATCAGGTGACCTTGGGAAAAAGGTCATAACTTGGGCTAGGAAGCTCCAAATGAAATTTCGTGAAAAGTTACAGGTAGTACACAGGCAGAGCTATCTCAGAAAACTTTTTCAGAGGCCGAAGTTGAACCAGTGACACGTGGCACGCCGTACAAGTTCGCTCTCCTGTATTATCCCATAAACAGGTCACGTTGCGACACTTGGCATAACTCTCTCTCAGAGAATCCAATTGAGGTCAGACCTGTCAGGATGGAAAGATAACAGGCCGAGCTATCTCAGAAAACGTTTTCAGAAGCCGAAGGTCAAACAGTGACACGTGGCACGCCGTACAAGTTCGCTCTCCTGTATTTTCCCAAAACAGGTCACGTTGCGACATTTGGCATAATTCTCTCTCAGAACATCCAATTGAGGTCAGACCTGTCAGGATGGAAAGCTAACAGGTCAGGCTATCTCAGAAAACTTTTTCAGACCTTGTGGATCAAAAATTTCGGAGTTACACCAGAAACAATCAGGTACATATTTCTGTCAAAACAAAATTATTTTTTTGGTACCTTCATTCATGGCTTCTGGAATTTAGGGCTTTGAAGAAAGTTGGAATTTTTGTAATCGGAGACCACGTCTGGATGCTACTCATCAAAATAGAAATTTAGAGACCAAGATCAGAATTTTTGGTTGGGCAGAAGGCCGGGCTTGATTAGACCCTAGTTCGGGACTTTGATCAGAAAAGTGGAAAATTAGGGCTTCTGTAAAAATGGGAATTTTTGGAAATCTGTGACCACGGCTGGAAGCTCCTCAGAAAAATAGAATCTTAGAGCTTTGTATCAAACCTTTTGATGGGGCAAAAGAGTGGGCTTCATCAAACCCCAGTTCAGGGTCACGTCCAGTGAATCCGAAAGTTTCAAAGGCAAAATTGAGGAGTAAAACTTTGCAGTTTTCAATTTCTGAATATACCAGTTTGATCAGCTCATCAAGGCGCATATTTCTATCCTTTCGGAAGTTTGAAATTCAAAGTTTGAATTTTTTGGGTTTCTCTGACAAACCCATATCCAGCTCCAGGTCCAGTTCTTGCAAATCAAGTGGATTGGGTTAATCCTAGAAGAAGATGGATTGGTCACCTGCATAAGTGAAGAAGCTCCTGTCTCAAGAGGGAGATGAGGATAAGGCCTTACATAAGAAGAATACAAGCGATCTCGACAGGTATGACTCATCGAGGTATGTTTCGATATTTGTCCATGATTAAGTTTATGGTATGTTTGTCTTCAGGTTATTACAGTTAGTACAATTTTGATTTTAGATTTGTCGTATAACCTTAACAAAATTATGAATGCATGATAGAAGATATTCATTGGTTAGGGTGTTGACACTTATGATTGTACTAATGCATTATGATGTTGTGTGAGGTTGATGTTGTCTGCTAACAAGATACAGGTACATCACAAAAGACAAATCAGGTTCCATGACCATGAAAACATGAAGACAAAGACTCATCCATAATCTTTGTTCTACTTACGAGGTATGTATGACTTTGTTATATTATGCTTAACCTATGAGACATGCAGGTTCTAGCTCAGGATCTCTAAATCATTGAAGAGATTGTTTAGGTGCGTTGTACATAACCAAGTAGGTATACTAATCCAGGTATGTTTCCCATGAATCTTACCTTGTGTTAGGATCCCTTATATAAGTATACTTGGAATGATTGGTTATGCTTATTCATAAAGTTAGTAATCAAGGGATTATGCATATTATATCTTTTATCTTGATTGATGATATGCATGAGTAAAAGAAGACTTCCCTGAAATCTTGAATACTAATGTTTATTAACTATAATCATGACTATACATTTTCAAGATTATTTAGTACTATAATGTTTTGATAGCATTTAGAATATACTAATGAGTGTATGTTTGTGCATGAGATCATGAGGATGACTCTTGAGCATGCACAGTGGTACAGAATGAATAGAAGTTCAAAAGACATACAGAAGATCAAGCGGGAGGCAACCACACAAACATAAAAGATAAGTATTTGAGTTGTTATTTGAAATAGTAATGACATTGCCTGTAATAGGTTGTATGCATATTTGTATTCCTAGAATATATAATGCTGAGTATAAACATTCATAGAGCATTGAACAGTATACTACTAATGTGCATATGATTGGTAAGTTGGACAAACATTCCATTGTTGCTTGTCTAGAATGAAACCTCTTTGCTGACATGCCGAGAGCTGTGCACACTCTCGATAGTATGCTCTGGTAGAGATGGAAGGAATCTAGATAGCCACTGTATGCATACAAGATATGGGAAAGTGTTGTGCCAAAGTATTGGTCAAATTAGTTGCATAACTATGTAAATGATATCTGTATGCATAATAGGTTATTATGTCAATATGATTTGATGATTATGAAGTATTACTAATCCTGTACTTAATTTTGATTTGTAGGAAAAATCATGATGAATGATGAACAAGCGATGGATGTTCAACAAAAGGATTTACAAATCAAACACACTATAGAAAGCTTATGGAAAGAGGAAGAGAATCATGATGAGATGTTTTGACCATTCTCTTAATAATGTAATCAGGTTCTGTATGGATTCCCAGGATCGGTAGTCAATTGATGAGCTTAATGATCATCATGGGTGATGTGGATCTCAACCCTTGCTACAAGGTTGAATATGGCTTCTATACACATATGACATGGATGCAAGAAGAAACTCACCATAGAGTTCGAATGACTTTGAGGCTCATATTAGTAGACCCATCTGACGAGAGATGGCACAGATAGATATGCAGAAGATCACTCAATGCAGAGTGTGAATAATGGACAATTGATAGCTTCATGACAAAGCTTGGGCTTTACCAGAAGTAAAGCTGATCCTAAACTTTACCTAAAGGTTGTGGATGATAAACCTATCATACCATTATTATGTGACGATGATCTCTTTCTGACAAGGAATGAGAAACAGATCATGAAAATGGCTGCATAAATAAAAATGAAAGATCTCAGATTAATGCACTACTTCTTAGGTCTAGAAGTATGGCATGATCCAAAAGGAATCTTTTAAATCGAGGTAAGTATGCTGTGAAGCTTCTAAAAATATTTGATATGTTGGAGTGTAAAGCCATGGCCACTCCCATGGACTCCAACTTGAAGTTATTAGTTAATAACTCATCGGATTTAGTGGACCTAACCCTATATAGACAAATCATTGGGCCAATGATGTATTTAACAAATACTAGGCCAGATATATGCTTTGTTGTAAATACCGTAAGTCAGTATCTAGTAGAACCTAGAAAGGTTCAACTAATAGCTACAAAGCATGTAGTGATGTACCTAAAAGGTACTTTAGATTTTGGTCTATATAATCTTGGAGGTCATGAACTCCGATTACATGGTTACTCAGATTCTGACTGGGCAGGAAGTGTCTCAGACAGAAAGAGTACATCAGGTGGATGTTATAGTCTTGAATCTACCATGATCTCATGATTTAGAAAGAAACAATCTAGTGTGGCTCTCAGTACTACTGAAACAGAATATATAGCTGTCTGCTCTGCCAGCTGTGAAGCAGTGTGGCTTCAGAAGCTATTATATGGAGTGTTGACTTAGAAATGGATCCCACTGTGATTATGTGTGACAATCAAAGCTGCATTAAGATGACTGAAAATCCTGTGTTCCACGATAAGTCAAAACACATAGAGATCCGATACTTCTATATACGAGATATGGTGCAAAGAGGAGCTATCAAGCTCGTATATATAAGCACTGAGGATCAGATTGCTGATATCTTGACTAAACCTCTGTCTCGAGTAAAGTTTGAATACTTTCGAGACAAGCTTGGTGTAGTTCAAAAGGACCCTCCTAGAAAGGGGGAGTAGCATGATTCCTGATGACAAGCAAGTCTCATCAATAATGAGACTTCACCTAGTCACTTAGAAATAGTTAGATTTAGGACTACTTTATTCTATTTAGTTTTACTTATACATGCTAGATGTATTAGTGAGAATACATGCTTTTGATGATAGATGTATACATGATTGTGATGATAGATGTATTAGTGAGAATACATGCTTTTGATGTTAGATGTATACATGCTTTTGATGATAGATGTATTAGTGAGAATACATGCTTTTGATGATAGATGTATGCATGATTGTGATGATAGATGTATTAGTGAGAATACATGCTTTTGATGATAGATGTATACATGATTGTGATGATAGATGTATTAGTGAGAATACATGCTTTTGATGATAGATGTATACATGATTGTGATGATAGATGTATTAGTGAGAATACATGCTTTTGATGATATATGTATACATGATTGTGATGATAGATGTATTAGTGAGAATACATGCTTTTGATGTTAGATGTATACATGCTTTTGATGATAGATGTATTAGTGAGAATACATGCTTTTGATGACAGATGTATACATGCTTGTGATGATAGATGTATTAGTGAAAATACATGCTTTTGATGATAGATGTATACATGCTCTTGATGATAGATGTATTGATGAGAATACAATTGAGGGGATTGGATCATCCCTGGACTTTCAGTCCTAAAGAGAGCTGTAGACGTGAGGTCTCCGAGAATGAAGTCCTTAGTGGACAGTTGAGGGGATTGGATCATCCCTGGACTTTTAGTCCTAAAGAGAGCCGTAGACGTGAGGTCTCCGAGAATGAAGTCCTTAGTGGACAGTTGAGGGGATTGGATCATCCCTGGACTTTCAGTCCTAAAGAGAGCCGTAGACGTGAGGTCTCCGAGAATGAAGTCCTCAGTGGACAGTTGAGGGGATTGGATCATCCCTGGACTTTCAGTCCTAAAGAGAGCCGTAGACTGGGTCTCCGATAATGAAGTCCTGAATGAACAGGCAGGGGATTGTATCGTCCCCGGACTGAGGTCCCAGAATAGAACCGTAGACTGGGTCTCCGATAATGAAGTCCTGAATGAACAGGCAGGGGATTGTATCGTCCCCGGACTGAGGTCCCAGAATAGAACCGTAGACTGGGTCTCCGATAATGAAGTCCTGAATGAACAGGCAGGGGATTGTATCGTCCCCGGACTGAGGTCCCAGAATAGAACCGTAGACTGGGTCTCCGATAATGAAGTCCTGAATGAACAGGCAGGGGATTGTATCGTCCCTGGACTGAGGTCCCAGAATAGAACCGTAGACTGGGTCTCCGATAATGAAGTCCTGAATGAACAGGCAGGGGATTGTATCGTCCCCGGACTGAGGTCCCAGAATAGAACCGTAGACTGGGTCTTCGAAAAATGAAGTCCTGAATGAACAGGCAGGGGATTGCATCGTCCCTGGACTGAGGTCCCAGAATTGATCCGTAGACTGAAGTCTCCGAGAACTGAAGATTGGATTGTATCATCCATGGACCTATGCCCTAAAAAGAGCAGGATTGATCATCCTAGGAATATGATCGTATGATGACGATGCTGATGATCGTGTGATGACGATGCTGATGATCGTGTGATGACGATGCTGATGACGATGCTGATGATCGTATGACGACGATGCTGATGATCGTGTGATGACGATGCTGATGATCGTGTGATGACGATGCTGATGACGATGCTGATGATCGTATGATGACAATGCTGATGATCGTGTGATGACGATGTTGATGATCGTGTGATGATGATGCTGATGATTGTGTTGATCGTGTGTTGACGATGCTGATGACTGAGTACTATCAACTCTGATGATGTTGATGTTCCAGTATTGAAGATGTTCCAGTAACTAGTTGAGTTACTGATGATGTTGAGAAAGCTTCCAATGATTTATAGATGTATCATGTATGATGTTGATGACTCCTTGCTCGTGCAGATGCTGTTATAATATCCTTCTCGTTAAGGGGGAGTGTTGAGATATTGTAACTTCAAAGAATATTATAATTGTACTTTATTATTCCGGAGATGTTTCATTCCTCCGTAAAGATCTTATTGTATATCCGGAGATGTTTATTCCTCCGTCAGAATGTGGTAACTTGGGTTATTAGACTTCCCTAGTGGAGGTCGGCCCTTTATGTGTTATGTGGGTCAAAGGGTTATTAGACCACCCTAGAGGGGTCGGCCCAGTCAGTTGTAGTGGGGTATTTAACCCATTGGTTAAATACGAGCCTACGTGTACCTATGTAAAATACATGTCAGTGTAGTGTATAAATAGAGGAGGTGTGTTCCTCATTTGATACACACACACACTTGAGGATAGCGCACTTGTGGAGGAGAGGTCTGCTATTGTGGAGGAGGAGATCATGTCTCAGGGTTTCATCTTTGTATATTGCTGGTCATCTATATTGAGGAAGCTTTGCTGGGTTTTCTACCCCATGAGGGTTTCCCAGGATAAATCTCTGTCTCTTGTGTTTATGCTGTGCTTGTTGTTTCTTCAGTGATCCTGTATATGCTATTATTGTGAAATAGAATGTAATGCTGCTATTTTCTGTCTTAGCATATTGAATTTTAACACCCAGGACATGGTACGACATGATGGACAACTTTCTAATGAGCTTAGGCTTTACCAAGAGTAAAGCAGATTCCAACCTTTACTTCAAGGTTGAGGGTGGAAGACCAGTGATCTAAGTTGCCAGGGTACTCGGGTACTGGGATGGGTACAAGTACGGGTACGTTTACGGGTACGCCACTTTTTGAAATAGGGTACTTGGGTACGTTAAGGTACTGTAGACATATATATATATATATATATATATATATATATATAATTTTCAAGTTTAAATTATAAATTTAAATTTTATACTAATAATTATAATAAGTTTTCAACAAGTAACACACATTTGACATTGGTACTGCTGCTTGCACATTAATTCAAATTACATATATGATATTGATATTTATATGAATCATTAGCATAATAGCATGATATATGACATATGTCTAAAAAATTAAAAATTAAAAATAAAATCTCAGAGATTTCAGATTAATGATTATTATAAATTTATTAAATTACAATTACAATTTATAATTAAAAATTAAAATTTAATATTAATAATTATAAGTTATAAACTTATAACTTTTAAAGTTTAAAGTTTTGAACTTTTGTTCTAATTCTACAAAGTTGCAAACGTTGCACGGTTGCTGTCATGCTGATCAGTGATAAACTGATAATCCTGTTGGCTGTTTCCTGTGGGCAGAACAATCAATGGCCCTTACAAAAGAAAAACTCATTTTCTGAACTAAACAAAACCACAAAATTCAAATACTGTAATACAACTAAAAGCCTAAAATTAAACCTAATTAAGACTGCTATGGCCCATTTCAAGAGTCATTTCAAATTTGTAATATATTATTAATTTTCTATTTTCAATTTTTGTAGTAGTGATGTTGCTCCAACTTCGTTGTTCTTGGTTCCGATGCTTAATAGCAAAGAGAGGGCAACCGGCAATGTGTATGAGCCTATGAGGGCATGGCACTGATTAATTAAATAATTACGTAGGTGCATAGACTTGCTTTTTTTAAATTTATTAATTAATAATTAGTACATTCATAGTTGATAATTTCCAGGTTTAAAGATTGCTGGTTTCTTTGATATTTTACCCAGATCCACATTTTTAGGGGCAGAATAGAGGTGTTCTAACAACAGATTTGCAGGGTTCCCAAGGCAGAATTTTATTACTTGGTGTAAATCTGCACTATTACTTTCTGTTTGGAATTAATTTAACACAGATTGCAGGTCTGTTTTTATTAATTATAACTATTAACTAACATAGTAACAGCAAATGCCAAATAATATAAATTTAAATTATAATTATTAATAATGAATATGAAATAGAAAACTAAACCGTGAAAATGAAACAGAAAAGAATTAAGTACGTGGCCCTTTTGAAGTACAAGTACCCAAATTTATTTGACCAAGTATCCGGTACTCGGGTGAAGTACTCGGTACTTTCACGGTACTCCCAGAGGTACCAGTTCCGGTACCCGGTACGGCGGTATGGGTACCCGGTACTAGTATGGGTGCCCAACCCCCCGGTACGGGTACCCTGGCAACTTAGCCAGTGATACTACTGCTATATGTAGATGACTTGTTTGTAACAGGGGAGGATGAGCTCATTGTAGATGCAAAGAGAAGGATTGCCGCAGAGTTCGAGATGAAGGACTTGGGAATTATGCACTACTTCTTAGGCATGGAGGTGTGGCAGAGTGCGGATGGGATTTTCCTTGCTTAAGGAAAGTATGCAGTAGAGATTCTGAAGAGGTTCAGAATGATGGACTGGAAGGCAATGGCCACACCATTGGCATCGAACTTGAAGCTACTGTGTGACGCTTCTTCAGAGACGGTTGATTCCACGATGTACATGTAGATGATTGGTTCGTTAATGTACTTAACGAACACGAGACCAGACATATGTTTTGCTGTGAACACCTTGAGCCAGTTCCTGACAAATCTGAGACATGTTCACCTGATGGCTGCAAAACATATATTGAGGTACCTAAAGGGTATGATTGAGTATGGGCTCAAGTATGAGACGAATCAGAAGATTAACCTGCATGGTTATGTTGATTCAGATTGGGCAAGTAGTGCGACAGACAGGAAGAGCACTTCGGGATGCTGCTTTAGTTCGGGATCCGGTATGATCTCTTGGTTTAGTGGGAAGTAGTCATGTGTGGCATTGAGTACAATCGAAGTAGAGTCTATTGCAACTTGTTTGGGTAGTTGTGAGGCAGTATGGCTTCAAAAGCTACTGTCAAATTTGTTTGATCTCAAGCTCGAGGCGACTTGTATCTTCTGTGACAACCATTGGCCACACCATTGGCATCGAACTTGAGGCTACTGTGTGACGATGCCACGATGTACATGCAGATGATTGGTTCGTTAATGTACTTAACGAACACGAGACCAGACATATGTTTTGCTGTGAACACCTTGAGCCAGTTCCTGACAAATCTAAGACATGTTCACCTGACGGCTGCAAAACATATATTAAGGTACTTGTTATCACCTAAACTGTAGTTACCCCTATGGATGTATCCACTCATCGATGGCAATAGGGAAGGGCAACTCAAAAGGTGCAACCACGATCACCTCGACCTCCAATAGATGGTTGTCACGCCGATCAAGGCAACCTTCACTTTATGTTATCTAGCCCAGACAACAAAGGGGGAGACCCGATCTACTCCCGACAGGAGAGATCAAAACCAAGACACCAAATCAAGTTAATACTAAGTGAAGTAAGGTGTATGGTTTATCCTAGAACTAAGGATGAAGTCACAATATAAGTAAGGGGTTCAATGAGTATAGCTTTGGTTCATTGTTGATGTGAGAGTGACTTATAGTATTTGAAATGGGATCTAGGATTGAAGTACTAGTTCAATGTGAGAAAATCCACTGCCTTGGGAACCGTGTCCAATGCAGGGTAGTTAAGGGGTTGAATTGGGGCTAATTAGTACAAGTGACAAGCTTGATCATGATATATGATGACATCAAAGGGTTTAGTCCACCAAACAAGGATCAAACCACAAGTTAATCCAACAATCTAGGAAAGTCGAATTGACTTGGAGAGAGATCAGTGCCTTGGGAATTGGGATAATGGAGTCAAAGTGAAGTTAACTTGTGATTGATGGCTCCTATTGCATGAGACAAGTGGGCAATTAAAGTCTTGATGGATGAATAGGTCTAGATCTAGAGATTCAAGGTTTGACCTAAGTGGACCACAATCCCTTAAAACAAGGAATGCTATCCCCAAGGCAAGATTTGATGAAGTGACCAACTAGACCTAGGTTTTGAATTATGCCCGTTCCAAATTCACTAAAATCTCATGTACCCACGTCCTAGAAGTGGACAAACTCCAATCTCCAAGGTAGTGCGACTTTGCCCAAGGAGGGTAAAAATGGGGATAAATGGATCAAGACAAGTCCAATGGCATCCAAAATTTAGATCCAAGTAGGTTGATCAAGTGAGAGCATGGATCTACAATTTCACCGCAATTTGATGGCTAGATCTTACTAGATCTGAGTTTTAAGATACCAAGTGGTCCAAAAATAGGATTAAATCCCTTAAAATGTGGAATAGGGCCCACAAGGTAGAAATCAGAAAAGTGACAATCTGGGGGTAGGTTATTGGATGTGTAGATTACGAATCAAGTGGAATCTCAACTACCCACATACTAGATCTAGGTTAACTCACACAAACCAAGAAGTGTGCCCTTGCTTGGAGAGGCTAAGTGCCTTGGGAAGAGGGTCAAATGGAGGCCAATCCTCACCAAACTATAGATCCGGGATGCCGTGGATACTATAGAGGTGGGTTTTAAATTTCTTACCCAAGAAGCCACTAGATCTTAGTAGATCTGAGAAAATGTAAAATGGGGGTTTTGATTAATTAGGGTTTGAAATATTTTAGACAAGTGGATAGATCATGGAGATAGAAATTACCTTGAGATCATACCTGAGTGATGAGGAGAGATGCCTTGATGTTGAGGAAGATTCCCGCAGAGATCAAATGAGAGATGGTTGATTTTGCTTGCCAAATTGATGCCCTAGCCCACAAGTGCGCCCTCCTCTACCTGTCAATCGAAGGAAAATTGATTTCAATCAGAGAGGTCAAGTATGGAGGAAATACAAGTAAAATGCAATGATAACATGAAATAGAAGGTCTTGGGACAGTAATACTCCCTGTTACCAACGAAGAGATCCAAAGAAGAAGTAGGGAGTCTTCCCCTACCAATACTTCCTCCTCAAAGCAAATCAGCCTCCACCTATAGATGCAAAAAACGTGGTACAAAAGATATGGCAAAACAAGATCTCCAATAACTCAGTGCAAAGGAAGAACCAACGAACGAACACCAAAAACATTCACCACAACACTGGAGATAGATGCAATAATAACTTTCTATTCCAATAATCCAGAGCCACCAGTCCCCTTTACAATGAGAGGCTCTCTCCTTTAAATAGGAGGGAGAGAGTCCACAATCTAACCACTTTTTGAATGAGTGGCTAAGATTAAAAGATCAAAAGATCTAATTAATGGTTGAGATGAGCTCAACAATAAAATACATGGATCACTAATAAAATATAATAATAAGTGGACAAAATCGCGCTATGAGAGGGGATCCCACCAAATCATGATGACAAAATATAACAACTAGCTCATGGTGGGTCCAAGAGGTAATTTTAGACACCCTTGGTCAATCCCCATAGCACAATAATAATAAAATAGTCATCAAAGTACTAAATCTTGAGCCTTAGGAGGCTCCAAAAATCATCAGAAAATGCCATAAGTGATGGATGTGGGTCCTGATGAATTTGAAACTGCTGGAGAAGGTGTGGAAGACATCCCACCCATCATCACTGATCATCCCATGCCAAAACTTTGCCTCAGTAGCCCAAATCGAATTCCTCTGTAGCCATTTCTACCAATCCTGAAATGCCTCGGGAAGCGTGAAACTGCCCCAAACTGCCTCCTGAAGTGCCTGTGCTGTCAAGGTGAGGGCACCAGTGTGTTCGGGAGGGCGGTAATATGGTAAAAACAAGTGGCTGGACCACCCACTCCAAGCACAACGCCCTAGGTCAACCGGATAAAAATCACATCTGCTCTGACAGAGTCTCCGACAGACCAAAACTGCACTGGGATAGCCTACTGAGGCTCAATCATCACTGTAAGTGCTCGGAACTGAAAACAAACCGTCTCATTGGACTCAAAAGGTCCAAATACATCCAAGATGTGTACTCATACACCATATGAGTCTCTGCATGATCAAAATATATATCCAATATACCGGCATAGGTCAAATAATAATAATCTGTAAATGATCAAATACTGTTGTAAACCATGAATCATCATCATAACCCTGTAGCTGCTGCATAGAATCATCATGTACATGTACATAGACCATATATCATCAATCCATATCATCACAAGGTCCAACCATCTCATGTCCTATGGCTGACCTTGGTCAAACTAGGTTTGACCAAGTCAGCATGACCAAATATAACTCAGACCATCATCGGAAGCTACTGCAAAGTGTCAAAGGTTAATGCATGCTCTACAACTTATTCAAATAACAATTATAACACAAAGTAATCATTACTGGCGATCTAAATCCAAATATAAAGTGTCATTAATTATTATTATTACTTAGACTAGACTTTCAAGATCATACTCACTTCATAGCTGTGATCAATTTGCTAGTGAAGGGTGAAGGCTAAAATAACTAGCTAGGCTAAGGGATGACTCGACTGACTTAACTTTGTGACACTTCGGCAAAGGGAAAGGGAATACACACCATAGTATATACTGAATGAGCAACAACACAGGGAATGGCGGTGTCTCACAAATGGATGAGTTGTTCAAAGAGGGTTTATTCACCTTTAACAAATGCGCACAATCCATGATACAAACAAGGCCAACCATTGTTTTGATATAGCATTTAAGTTCCATTGCTTTTTGGGACTGAAGTTTCGATAGCCTTGATCTATGTGTGTTTATAAACACATTGCATAGATTTACATTTATTTAGGCTTTCTGCTGCAGGTGTGTTTTTAAGGCATTTGTTTACCTGAGCACTTCTAGGTGTGTCACAGACAGCTTGTTTACCTAGGTATTTACATTTCCAAAAGATATAACATTTTATTTTCATGGCCATTTTCATTTGGCATGCCTTTCATTCATGTGTGTTTAGAAACACATTGCATGAATGGGCTTTTCATACAAGATATAGCACTTCATTTTTTCCAGATTTTGTATTCATGGCAGCACTAAAAGTTTAAGGTTTAGCCAACACAACTTTAGTGACTAGGGGGAATTCACAAGGAACTCCAACTCACCATAGGTAAGTTTTGTCACCAACTCAGAGCCGAGACACAATAAACAGGGAAGCTCATCCAATACAGAGGCTACAGTGGGGAAAAGATCCTCCATGTCATTAGTCAAGTAGTAAGTCAGGGTGATAAACTAAAAGGTAGGCAATGGATGGATGAAGACAATGAATAATGGAGCCAACACTAGCAAGCCAAGGTATGGTGGAATGATCACCTCTATTCTTCCTAAGGAGGGTAAAACCAATGAGTATGAATAGTGAACTTCTAAGTCTGAGTAGGGACAATATAATATATATAATAAGATCAACCAGGTCCATATATCTATACGATCGCCAGATCATGACACTAAGTGCTAAGACATGCTATAAGAATAAGTATAAAAGCAATATAACCATAACACAATGATATACCTACTGAGTCATATACCTGAATGCTCATCAACCTGTACCATCATTTGTCCTCTGAAACTGCTGCTGTAACTCTGGGCACTACTGACTGCTCTATACCAATGGTATAATGGCTACATCGGTCATCTCTCTGAGTGTCCTGAGACTTAGTCATGGCATGGGGAATACAACTGCTGTCCAAAATCTGATAGTGATCCAATATAGATGCTCATCTCAGCATCTCAAATGTAAGGGAACTGGCTGAATAGTGTACTGGCATCAGAAAAATAATGTATGGTAGCCCGACTACTATATATATGTGATAACAGTACCTGAAGGGTACGATTGAGTATGGGCTCAAGTATGAGACGAATCAGAAGATTAACCTGCATGGTTATGTTGATTCAGATTGGGAAGGCAGTGCGACAAATAGGAAGAGCACTTCAGGATGCTGCTTTAGTTCGGGATCCGGTATGATCTCTTGGTTTAGCAGGAAGTAGTCATGTGTGGCATTGAGTACAACCGAAGTAGAGTATGTTGCAACTTGTTTGGGTAGTTGTGAGGCAGTATGGCTTCAAAAGCTACTGTCAGATTTATTTGATCTCAAGCTCGAGGTGACTTGTATCTTCTGTGACAACCAGAGTTCTGTGAAGTTGTCCGAGAACCCGATGTTCTATGACAAGTCGAAGCACATCGAGATCAAGTACCACTATATCAGGGATATGGTGCAGAGAGGAGCAGTGAAGCTCCAGTATGTGGCGACAGACGAGCAGACATCCGATGTGTTGACCAAGCCGCTAGCAAGAGTGAAGTTCGAGTACTTCAGAGAGAAGCTTGGTGTTATCCAGATCGTTGTTCGTGGAAAGAATGAGTGATGTGACCGGAAGACGCAGGTGCACCAGGGCTGTATCTTAAATGGTGGAAGACGTAGGTGGTCCATAAGGACGTAATGCATCCAAGATGCTCTTGGGCTGTAGCCACATGTTTGAAGACGCTAGTAGGTCCATGGGTCATAAAGTATCTGGGATGCGCCTGGGATGTATCTTACATGGTGGAAGATGCAGGTGGTCCGCAAGGACGTAATGCATCTGGGATGCTCTTGGGATGTATCCACATGTTTGAAGATGCAGGTTGATCGAGAGAGTCGTAATACATCTGGGCTGTATCCACGGCGTGGAAGACGCAGATGTCCCTGGGCTATACCCACTAGGTGGGAGACGTAGGTTGACCGAGAGAGAGAAGTAATACATTTGGGCTGTAACAACTGGGTGGAAGACGTAGATGTTCCTAGGCTGCATCCATTGGGTGGAAGATGTAGTTTGTCTAATGGACATGATGTATGCACTTGGGCTGCTCTCCGCATCGGATGATGAGATGATATGGATACGATGAGATGATAGTAGGAGACGCAGGTGATTGCTGTGGCAATGTAATGTGTGGTCTTAGGATGTACCTACTTGATGGCTTGCTCGCAGAGATGATGAAGCCCTAGATGAGAGCTAGGCCTACATCCAACATGAAAAAGGGCTGGCTCTATAGAACTTCTCATGACAGATAGATTCGAGAGATATCACTAGTCAATGATCAATGAGATGAGGATTGCTTCAACAACGATGATGATGATCCAACGATGATGGTGATCCAACGATGATGATGATCCAACGATGATGGTGATCCAACGATGATGACGTTGTCCAGAGTTTGTGTCCAGAGTGATGATGACTGCGGTGAGAGAATACCTTCCTAGTTAAGAGGGAGTGTTGTAAATGTAACTTCGGAAGATATTCTTTTGTATATTATTATTATATTATTATTGTATTTTTATTGTACCTCCGTCGGAGATGTTTTTCCTCCATTCGGGGATGTAATTATTGTATTTGGTCATGCAAGAATATCGAGGTAAAACGTCCATTGTAAGTCGGGGCAATAGTTCCCCAAATGTCAAATGTAAAATGTATTTTTGAGTCTCCCTAGGACAGGTCGGCCCAGTCAGTTAGGCAAGTCGGCCCCATTGAGGAAGTAGGTCACTCTCACTTAAAGTATAAATAAAGAGGGTCACTCTCTCATTTGGATCACACTCACTCATGCAAGTTCGCACCAAGTGAGAGAGAAGACAAGTTCTCTGGAGGAGAAAGAGAGAGAGTTGTAGAAGACATCTTATATTTGGGTTTTCTATCTTGTTTGATATTGTACTAGTGACGAATCTATTTCTGAGGAAGTTGCGGGGTTTTCTCCTTTATGGTTTCCTTGAGGAAAATTCATGCATCTTTTGTGTTTTGCTGTGCTTGTCTATCTTTCAGTTTAAAGATCTAACTAAATTGAATTAAAGTGCAAACATTAACACTCTGGAAGTGCACCCCTCTCCTCAGGAAATGCGTCGTAGCTCAATCTCTGAGCTCCCTCTGTGCAGATGAACTCACTACACAACAATGCAGCTCCTCAGTGCCTTCGATCAAGTGTGCACTGATCTCTCTCAGATTTGCTCACTCTCTCTCTCTTAGAAAATGCGCCCCTCTTTGGATGCATTGATTTGTGCTCTCTATCTCTCTCTCTCCAATCTCTGAAGAAAGTCTCGAGTAACCTTTTCCCAAGGTCCCTAGCCTTCTTTTATAACTCACTGCCCGATTAGGGTTTCCAAAACCCTAATGTGAGTGCATGTAAAAATCTCGCTTTTACATGTAAAATTACATTGTGCATTAAAAAATGCATGCATGCAAACTTTTGCATGCGAGGGAAAAAATCACTGAAATCCTCTGCATGTCTCCACTGACAATTGGTAGAGTGTATCTCACCCTCTACCCTACTCTAATGCCTATACTTAATATGTACTTCCATTCTAGGCATCTAAACATGAAGGGCTTCTCGAGATACACTATTACACCTATCTCCACAGAGACATGTCCTAAAGAAAGGGTACTATCCTTAGAGAGGGAAACGACTTGCCAAAAAGGGGGAAAATATGGTCACAAAGAAGGGGTGAATTGAACCAGGAAGGGGAAAAAGAGGGTCTCGACTTTTTCACTGGTAGTTTAGAGCTTTTTAACTTCCTCAATATTTATCGAATTTTCTATTATAACCACTTTTTGGAAATCCCATGGCCACTCTAGAACTAATGATATTGAGATGGCACAATTCTGGGCACTCAGTCAAAATATATGTGGCATCTTAGGTGGACTGCACGGGGATATGTGAGACTTCATAAAAATATGTTGATTGTCTCACATGAGAAGGGGAAACTTTGAGTTATAAAGCTAATGAACAGTTAGAACATTAAACTCAAAGTTAGACTTAGGGAAAATGCAATCCTAACCTTCTAACTTGTTTCTAACCTCTAACACATTTAAATTATTGTAAACCATGTGTAAGAGGGACTCCTAAGATTCTAGATTCGAACTTGACATTACATATGTGTCCATGGTTACTCAATGTTATACATTACATTGACTCTTAGGGCTTAGGTGCTCAAATGTATGGTGAGTTGCACCTAGGAAATGTTGTTGGATTGGAGGATTTTTGAGTGAAAAAACCTTGGAAGATTTACAATCATGAAGATGCAAATAATCCTTGGTAAAAAAAACATTCAAGAGACATTCCCTTTGTGCAACCATCATAGGGGAGTTGGATGTGTTATAATTGGTCCTGTAGATATACATGATACATCTTAGTTACATCATTACATTACATTACATCACAACCATGGATCATTTGATACCAATGACACAGTTTACATAATTGGCTTAGACCAACATAGATCCATTTTAAACCCGGATCTATCAAGCACCGAGAGGGATCCAAGTTCTTGAGGTGTAAATGTTGTTTTTATCTTAAACTTTTTACATGTCAAAAACAAATTTGTAATATCCCAAACTGATATTTTATCTTTTTTTTGTATTGGCTAGTAGGCTTATATCTCAATAAAGTATGAAAGTGTGCACTGATCTCTACATGCATGCATTTGCATGCAGATCTATAACCTAGATAAACTGAAATGCTACAAAATAGGAGGAATCAATGCATGTACATACCAGTATATAGATCGACTGATGTAGATCAAGATAATCCCAGCATGCGGGAATTGTGCCAGTGGAATAGTGAGATAAGGTAGGACGTCCTCCAGATAATAAATGTGCCCTCCTAAAAGATATGAATGCTCCTCAATAAATAATACTCCGCAGATGAAGCTCCAGACAAGGTGTGCGGGGGTTATAGTGCCCTTCTGAAGATGATAGAAGCAGCATGTAGAACAACTGAAGGCTCCAAGCCCTAAAACATGTGCCCCTCTCTCAGAAAGTCGCCCACATGCAAGAGGACGTCTTCTTGAAGATGGGTGTGCTGAGAAATAGCTGGAGACTGAAGCTAAAGTGCCCTTCTTCTAGGGGAAGGGTAATACCACTGCTCTGAAGAGGATGAGAGCAACATGCAGAAGAAGTGAGCCCCGTAGACAGTGATGCGAATAGGGAGGTCCTTGGACAATGCACCCATGCAGGAGGACAAATCCTTCAATAACTCATAAACTGGAATACTGCAGAAACTGAAAGATGATAGTACCTAATGATGAAGCAATGCTGAATCTAAATGATCCAACCTGATGGTGACTAGGGTAGATAGATTTCGTTGCCGAAATACACCAGTTAGCTGAGTGCATGCACTCAAACCCAAGTTAGCTCGCTGAGCTCTCCAATTCGAATCCACAAATCAATAATCATATAAGTAGGTCTTCCTTACTAGCTTTACCTTTCTTTTATAGCATTCACCTGTCAGACCTAACTTTTGACCTAATTAGGTCACTTTACCTTCTAATTCACAGTTGACTTGCATGCAGTGCTCTGGAGACTCAATTAGTGCATGCATCATGAAATAATGCTCGGATGCCATGCATGCAGGTGGCCTATGGTTCCTGTGGCCCTTGTTTACCTACTGATGATCTAATACCCTTGTCAAGGTCTTCTTAGGGTGCATAAGGCATCAATCCTCAGTTGATTCCCCGAATGTCAGTGCCTGCTCGAACCTATGGGAATCATATAGGTTAGCGGGATGGTCTTCCGTGCTTAAGCAGAAGAGGACATTACAGTCCTCCCCGCTTGAATTTGCTTGTCCTCAAGCAACTATAAGGCTGGGTGCTGTAATACTTGTTCTCCTTCCCAAGTGGCCTCCTCTATAGGCAGATCTCTCCACTGAACCAAGTAGTCTCTGATGATCTTGTTCCTCAGTTTCCACTCTCGCACCTCTAGGATGCGCTCGGGAATCAAAATCAATTGCCCCTCGTCATCAGGGGGGGCAACTCGGATGATGTAACCATATGTTGACCTACTGCCTTCTTGAGGTTGGATACATGAAATACATTGTGAATCTTGCTCTCTGGGGGTAGTTCTAGCTCATATGCTACCTCTCCCACCTTTCGGATTATCTTGTAGGGACCATAGAAGCGAGGCTTGAGCTTCTCCGCTCCTTTCTTCTTAAGGGAAGACTGACGGTAAGGTTGCAAGTGTAAATAAACTAAGTCTCCCACCTCCAAACTGTGCTCAATCCTGTGCCTGTCTGCATATATCTTCTGCTGATTCTGAGCAGCCTGTATGTTTTTTCTGAGTATGCTAAGGATGTCTTGACTCTCTTGAATCCACTCTTTGGCCTTGGGGGCCCTGCTATCACCAAATATCAGATATGCAAAAGTTAGGGTGTCGTATCCGTATAGAGCTCTAAAGTGAGTCATCCCAATGGTCATATGGTGGGTGGTATTGTAGCAATGCTCACCTAAGTGTAGCCATCTGATCCATGTCCTCTGTTGGCCTGCTACGTAATTCCTCAAGTACCCCTCAATCCACTTGTTAACTATCTCAGTCTGTCCGTCGCTCTGTGGATGATAACTTGTGCTCATAGCTGATTCGATTCCCACCAACCTGAAAAGATCTTGCCAAAAGGCTCCAGTGAATTTGCTATCCCTATCACTGACAATGGTCCTGGGTAACTCGTGGAGTCTGAATACCTCTCTGAAAAATAGTTTTGCCACTTGTGCCTGTAATATCCCTTTTTCAAATTTTATTAAAATGCCCAATTTTCCATTTTTTTCCCAATTTCGACCTTTGACTAGTTTTACTGTTTTGACCTCCAAATCAACCCAAATGCTCCCAAATCTTCTGTAGGAGTGTATGAATGGTATACAGACTTGAATATCAGGTTCAAGGATGTTTTATGGCCCTCCAAATACTGCTGCAAACTTGATTTGTATTCTGATCAATATATGTAATTTTGACTAGTAATTTGTGCATCAAATCCCCCCGGGTAACACTGCAAATGGCCTTCCAAATGCCTCCAAACTCCCACAAATTTATGAACAGAGGTATATAATGTGTTAAGTATGTGATTAAGGTCTCATATGCACCATTAATTGATTTTTACTACTGTTCTAACTCTCTCACATTCAACAGCAAAAACCCCCAATTTGACCCTTGGGGAAATGGCACTATTTCACCTCCCAATACAACTAAACTGAGTAAAAATGCTTCAAATGCTCAAGTACAGTACATGAAACTTGTAGAAGACATCCATGGCAGTATATTGATCACAAATATATCAGAGAATCATCCATCCATTCGAAATAATCAACATTATAGTGTCATACATCAATGCATTGGGGAAATGGACATTGTTTGCTCATTAATCAATAGTTTTGCATACAACCAGTGGGTATTTCGACCTGAGACTTTCTGAATATCAATAACAGAGGATATGAAGCTATTACAATCAGAAATATATAATGAGAAGCTCTCAAGAAGCACAAGTGCTCACAAAAAATGCCCTCCCTCAAGGAGCACGAATATGCCTTCAAAACTGGAAACGGTGGAGAGAAAGTGCTGCACTAAACCAAACCATGAAACTTCCTGTAGCTGCTACCTGCAAATACAAACTCCATTAAAGCACCATGAAAGACCTGAGTGGCCTCTCCAAACACCAACTTGGATGGGAATCTTTCACCCTCGAAATTGGCTAAGGCAAGAAACTAGTCATCAACTAGCTCTCTCTTCACAAATGCAATTTTTCTCAAATCATCAAAAGCCATTCTCATACTTGATTTCTACATTTTATAACCAACATTAGCTTTCAAGGGGTCGAAATCCTCTCAATTGATTCAATAATTTTCCATTTAGAAAATATTCCTCATTTGCCACTTGTCTCCTAGTTCCAACCTTACATCTTCTCCCAAATTCGAATTTGAGTCTCTTTAGATTCCTCCAACTCCATGAGCGCCTTCTTGAGCCTATTTTTGGGGTTGACATGTCATAATGGTCAGGTGTAAGAAGTCAGGTCTGAATTTTGTCATAAATGTCATAGATACTTCATTATTGTTGTCATAAAACTAGGGAATCTAGCCCAAGTGTCCACTAGTCTCCAATTTGACTCTTCCTCTCACATGGAGGTTACTATTCCATCCCATTTCGACCTAAGATGCTCAATGCCATGTGTTATGACTTACCAACTCACCCAAGAGTGTTCACCTTCCCATGAATTTGAATTGGCAAGAGAGAGCTGCCATGTGTCATTGAAAAATCAAGCTAGTGTGGGTCCCACCACCTCCATATGTCTCCAAAACCACTTGCCATCTAGAATTTCTCTTGAATTTATTTATTCATCATATTTATTAAATGCTTGAACCCTTCTAATGTCTAAATATCATTTATTAGTTTCGTTATTACCATCCCACATGTGCCCATCCAACCTAGGAAACTAGTAGGATTGATGGGATTGTCTTACTATGCACTTATTTGAATGGGGACATTACAGTCCTCCCCACCCAAGATTGCTTGTCCTCAAGCAATTTCAAATTTGGATGCTGCAAAATCTTCTCCTCTTCCCATGTGGCATCTTCATTTGGTAAGTCCTTCCATTGCACTAAATATTCTTTGATGATTCTACTCCTCAACCTTCTTTCCCGTGTCTTCAAAATCTTTTCCGGAACAAGTGTGAGCTGACCTTCATCATCCAAAGGAGGAAGTATTTATGAAGTGATGATTTGCTGACCAAGAGCTTTCTTAAGACAAGAAACATGAAATACATTGTGGATTTTACTCCCTTCCGGAAGTTCTAGTTCATATGCTACTTCTCCAACCTTCCGCACTACCTTGTATGGCCCATAGTACCTTGGTTTTAATTTTTCTGCTCCATTCTTTTTGAGAGATGTTTGTTTACAGGGCTGCAACCTTAAATATACTAAATCATTGACTTGAAAGGTTCTCTCTTCTCTATGTCTATCAACATATTGTTTTTGCTGATTTTGAGCAACTTGCAAATTGTCTTTCAAGAGCTTTAAAATTTCTTGGCTCTCTTCCACCCAATCTTTAGCCTTTGGGGCTCTACTATCACCAAATATAATGTCAGAAAATGTAAGTGCATCATAACCATATAATGCTTTGAAAGGAGACATTCCTATTGACGTATGATAAGTGGTGTTGTAGCAAAACTCACCCAAGTGTAGCCATTTTGCCCATGCTTTTTGCTGCCCTCCCACATAGTTTCTTAGGTATCCTTCCAACCATTGGTTTACCCTCTTTGTTTGTCCATCAGTTTGTGGATGATAGCTGGTACTTGGAGTCAATTGAGTGCCTACCAATCTAAAAATTTCTTTCCAAAAAACACCCATGAATCTACTATCTCTATCACTGACAATGCTCTTGGGAAGCCCATGCAATTTGAAGATTTTTTTGAAAAAAATATCAGCCACTTGTGCAGCACTAAAAGATGATGTAACAACAAAAAAATGAGCAAATTTTGTCAACCTATCAACTACCACATAGATACAATCCTTACCCAAGGATTTAGGCAATCCGGTGATGAAATCCATGGAAATACTGTCCCATTTTTGCTCCGGAATGGGCAATGGTTGTAATAGGCCGGCTGGACATGTAAGTTCTGATTTGTTTTGTTGACATGCTTTACATTCATTCACATACTTCTGAACATCTTCCTTCAGCCCCTTCCAAAAAAATATTTGCCTCAATTGTCTATAAGTTTTGAAGATCCCCGAATGGCCCGCTAGTGGGGAATCATGTGCTTCTTGCAAAATTCGGTACTTGAGCTTGGAGTTATGAACTAAATAAATTATTCCCTTATAATATATCAGCCCATTCAAAATCCTATAATTATCATCCCCTTTGATTCCATCCAACACATCACAAGCAAATTTGTCTTTGGCATATTTAACTAGTAGCATGTTTTTCCAATCCTTAGCAATATCCATGAGAGAAAAAGAAGGCCTTCTTGACAAGGCATCTGCTACTATATTATTCTTTCCTTTGACATATTCAATATCAAAATCATAAGCTTGAATCTTGCTTACCCACTTTTGTTGCCTTTCATTTAGATCTTTTTGGGTGAGAAAGTGTCTTAGACTATTGTGGTCAGTTTTCACCACAAACTTGCTGCCCACCAAGTATTGTCTGAATTTGGCCAATGCATGCATAATGGCCAGCATTTATTTATCATAGATGGAGTAAATTTTTTCATGAGGCTGCAACTTTCTGCTTTCAAAGGCTATGGGGTGTTGGCCTTGCTTTAGGACAGCCCCTATTCCTCCACCTGAAGCATCACATTCCACAACAAAAGGTTTAGTAAAATCAGAAAGTGCAAGTATGGGACAACTACTCATTACCTCTTTCATTTTTTGGAAGGCCTTTTCAGCCTCTTCATCCCACTTGAAAGCATCCTTCTTAGTCAAATCAGTGAGTGGAGAAGTCAACTTGGAGAACCCTTTCACAAATTTTCTGTAGTATGTGCATATGCCAATAAAGCCTCTCAATTCGGTAATATTTTTTGGTGATGGCCATTCCAAGATAGCCCTGATTTTTTCCATGTGTACCTTCACTCCTTGCCCAATAATGTGCCCAAGATACAGTAGTTCTTTCATTCCAAATTCACATTTTGATAATTTAGCAAATAAGGACTCTTCTTGCAAGATTTTCAACACAATCTCTAACTGCTGCAAATGCTCTTCCCATGTTTTACTGTAAATGAGAATATCATCAAAGAAAACCAAAACAAACCTTCTTAGTTGCTTGCAAAATATCCTATTCATACATGCTTGAAAGGTGGCTGGAGTATTGGTTAACCCAAAAGGCATGACAAGAAATTCAAAGTGGCCAAAATGACATCGAAAAGCGGTCTTTTGCACATCTTCATCTTTCATTCGAATTTGGTGATACCCTGATCTAAGGTCAATTTTTGAGAAGTATTTGGCCCCATGTAGCTCATCCATGAGCTCATCAATCCTAGGAATAGGATACCTATTCTTTATAGTCTTTTTGTTCAAGGCTCTAAAATCTATGCACATTCTCAATGTTCCATCTTTTTTCTTCACTAGCACTACTGAAGAAGCATAAGGGCTAGAGCTTGGTCTAATGAGCCCCAACTCTAGGAGTTCTTGGATAGCTTTTTCAATCTCATCTCTAAACCTTTTAGGATGTCTATAAGGTGGTATTTGAATGGGTGAAGTATCCTCCTCCAAAACAATACTGTGCTCAACCCCCCTATCCGGTGGCCTACCATGTGGAAGATCTTTAAAAACCTTTTCATATTTTTGCAAAAGTCTCTCTATCTCCTTTGGGTGTTTGACAATATTTATAGTTGGCTTGGGAGATGTAATATGACATTCAGCAGCCCATTCTATATCCCCATGCCTCAATATAGATCTCATGCTATTGCAAGTCACTACTTGATTTGGATAAGTGTGTTGCCCTCTCACAACTCTTTGTACTCCTTTTGAATCTTGGAATTTCATTTCGGGAATTTGATAATTTACTGTATGCTCTCCTATTGAATACAACCATTGCACTCCCAAAACCACATTAGTATTAGCAACATCAACCACATAAAAACTATCAACAAAAGTATAGTTACCTACGGTGACTTGCAGCTTTGGAACCCATGTTTTGCATTGCATTGTGTTGTGACCGGGAATGACAACTGTGAAGCCATCAAATGGTTCAATAGGTATCTTTCTTTTCTCTACCATCTCTGCATCAATGAAGTTATGAGTGGCTCCTCCATCTACCAAAACTGAAGTTCTTTGTCCTTGTACCACACCTTTGCATCGGATAGTATGATAGCGAGGTACTGCTGAAAGCACTGCCATTCTTGCTTTGTCCGGTGAAGGCTGATTTTCTTCTTGTCTTTCCTCTTCTACTGCTGTCTCATATGCCTCTTCTTGATCTGAAATATGTCCATCTTCATCCATGCCCCCATCATACCCCTCATTATCAGAAAATACTTCTATGTATTGAGCCTTTCCTTTGGTACATTTGTGCCCCGGTGTCCATGGTTGGAAGGATGTGAAGCATAGTTTATTTTTTCTAAGTTCATCCCTGTTTAGTCCCTCTGTTTTATTCCTCTCAAATGACTCTCTTTGCCAAGGTTTCTTATCATATCCATCCCTTTGCCAAGTTTTCTTTTCAAATTTATAGCTAGGCTTAGGAGGAAATCTCGTTCTAGGAAGCACATTTTGGAGATCCCTAGTCAAGCTCATTGCATCTTTTAATGTAGTTGGCTTGTGGGCTTTGACCAAACCTCTTAAGGGTTCAGCCAAACCTTCAGTGAACAACAATACTAATCTTCCCATAGATACATCAGCCACCTTGACTGATAATTTTTGAAAGTCCATCATATATTCAGTAGGGGACCCAGTTTGCTTCAATTGAGCTAGTTCTTTGAAAGGCAATTCTGGATCTTTTTGTTCAAATCTTTCTGGTACCCTGTCAACAAATTCTCCATATGTTTTAACCTGATTATGACCCAAGGTTTTCAGCCCATGAAACCACCATTCATTGGCATCTCCTTCCAAATGCAAAATGGCCATTTTTAATGCATCCTCTTCCAACATAGGATTCAGCTGAAAATATACATCCAATTTTTGCACCCAAGTGTTAGCAGAATTTTGAGAAGAACCATCAAAAGTAGGAAGTGACATTTTTCCAATAGCACTATTTAATTCTTTGTTTTGGAATGGACTCCTATTGTCTCCCTTCCTATTAATCTTTTTCATAGCATCAATGTAGTCACTGAGTGGTACACCTCTTTTACACTCTTCATTCAAATCATTCCAATCATTTACTAGTTTTTTGTAATCCAATTCAAGATTGGGCTCTTCTTTGGGTGTGAGAAATTTAGGTGCAGTAGGCCTTTGTGTGCTTTGAAATTCATCAGGTCTATTATGAGGTCTTGTACTTGAGAAAATATGCTCATTCCCTTTCATCTTTTCCCCTGAGTGTGAACCACTATTATCTCCTATTATCCTTTTGCTTTGAAGCTGGCTAATCAACAATTCGAATCCTTGCAACAATTTATCACCTATCCTATCCATGCTTGCTGAAATTTTAGAGAAACATGGATCTAAGGTTGCAATAAGTTCCTCCTTATGTTTTAATTTGTCATCCTCCTCTCTACCCATGGTTCCAGCGAAAGACTCTTCTTTTTCTACTACCTCTTCTTCAACAAAAACCTCTTCAACTACTGGTTCAAAGGGTGGTGGATTATTCTTTTGACTTCTTGTTAAGACCATCAGGTGCCAAGAACTTGCTCTGATACCACTTGTAATATCCCTTTTTCAAATTTTATTAAAATGCCCAATTTTCCACTTTTTTTCCCAATTTCGACCTTTGACTAGTTTTACTGTTTTGACCTCCAAATCAACCCAAATGCTCCCAAATCTTCTGTAGGAGTGTATGAATGGTATTTAGACTTGAATATCAGGTTCAGGGATGTTTTATGGCCCTCCAAATACTGCTGCAAACTTGATTTGTATTCTGATCAATATATGTAATTTTGACTAGTAATTTGTGCATCAAATCCCCCCCGGGTAACACTGCAAATGGCCTTCCAAATGCCTCCAAACTCCCACAAATTTATGAACAGAGGTATATAATGTGTTAAGTATGTGATTAAGGTCTCATATGCACCATTAATTGATTTTTACTACTGTTCTAACTCTCTCACATTCAACAGCAAAAACCCCCAATTTGACCCTTGGGGAAATGGCACTATTTCACCTCCCAATACAACTAAACTGAGTAAAAATGCTTCAAATGCTCAAGTATAGTACATGAAACTTGTAGAAGACATCCATGGCAGTATATTGATCACAAATATATCAGAGAATCATCCATCCATTCGAAATAATCAACATTATAGTGTCATACATCAATGCATTGGGGAAATGGACATTGTTTGCTCATTAATCAATAGTTTTGCATACAACCAGTGGGTATTTCGACCTGAGACTTTCTGAATATCAATAATAGAGGATATGAAGCTATTACAATCAGAATATATAATGAGAAGCTCTCTCAAGAAGCACAAGTGCTCACCAAAAACGCCCTCCCTCAAGGAGCACGAATATGCCTTCAAACCTTATCTCATTATCATAGCTAAAGCCTAGTAAAGCTGAATGCAAGGCTCAAAATAACAATTGCTCTCACCCTACTCAAAAGAGTTGGGTTTACAACTTATGTATCGATGCTCTAAATCACAGTTGATAAAACACATTATTCTGCTGCCTAACATTACATTACTTGACTCGTGTAATTATGTTTAACTAGTCTAAACTGCGTCCGACAGTATTTGTGGCTAGTTATGCAGTTTTGTGTGGCTTCTTTTTGATGTCAGTCTTGTGATTGTCTTCTTCTTTTTTTTTTGGAGAAAAGTCACCTTAAGATATAAAAGAAAATGGCAGTTGATCTGCATTTAAATGTCGTGATTGTTTGTTGCTCATAGAGGCATTCTTTGGATTTTCATTAACTGTGGATATTGTCTGCAATTATCTTTGTTTATAACTTTATATGTACGAGATAACCTTTGCCGACTAGTGTAGTTGTGCTTATTAACACAATTCCTATTTGGCTTCATTCTGATTGGCTTTTATATAGCCTAGGTATCTGTTGCATCTTTTGCACCAGCCTTCAGGCCTCTTTACTTAATGTTTTTCTGTTAGAAAAGGTATTGCTTCTTTTGCACAAGCTTTCAGGTTTCTGTGCACGTTTTTTTTAATGAAAATGGGCTATCCATTAGTTTGCTTGGTTTTGGTTAATGGACAAAGATTGGAGTTGTTCACAACTTTAGTTTGCTTTCTTTGCAGTTTCATGTTGACTATGCCTTTATTGTATTTTTTTCTACAACACTCGTAATCATTTCCTACTTATTTCAATGGAAGTATAATATTCAACAAACCTTTAAGCACTGTTGTCCTTTTGTGGTGCCTTTGGCAGGTTAACTTTTCTTACCAGGAAGCAGGAGAAAGCAAGCAGGCACTAGTGAAATTGAGAGCTTGCGAATCGTATGTAATTTATTTTTTGTTTTGTGTTCACCATCTAAGAGTAGGTTCCATAACATGACTGTAATATATTTAATAGTTAGATGTAAATTTGGGCATTTGTTTTAATATGGACTTAAATCAATAATCATCCAGATCCTAGATTACCATAGGCTTATTTCATTGAATGCCATGAGCCTACATTCTACATTTGAACTAGATTATTTTCTATCTGGTATTGATTAATTGGTGACAGTTCGAAGATCTTAAGAACCAATGAATATGCACATAGAATTGTAACAATTCAATAATCTAGTCAGGCTATTAAATGTTTATTTGAAGTTTTTGATGGAATAAATACTCTTAAGGAAAGCTAATTCATTCAGTCCAGAGAAGATAGATGTGTAGATACAGAAATGTGTGCAGTAGTGACAAAGGATCCTATTTTCTTGAATAATAGTATGTAGAACACAGGCTGCCAGTTGAAGCTCCTCAAAGGTGGTTTCTTCTAAGAGGTTCATCTAGTTAAACCTACAAGGTTGATTTTGCTTACTGAATCCTTACCAAGTGTTATGTATTGTTGTTGAACATTCATATTTCTCAAACAGATTTACAAATATATGGTTCTTTCTGCTGAAGAGGATATGCTGCTTAAGTCTGTAGGATTCCTTTTTGTCTTGTTAAAAGCTATGCCAAATATATGGATTCCTATATATCACTTGTAAACTTTCCAATGACACATGTCATATTGATTGGCATAAGATATTTCCTGCATGCCTAGTTCTATCTTACTTGTAATTAATAGCATTGTTGGACATTAGATTAACTGACCAACTAGCTTCTTGGTCTAAAGGGATGCTGATTAGCTTGCAATGTGCATTTGAATTTTGAAGAGAGCTAGCATGTTGATTATAATAGGAAAATAGTCGTTTTACAATAAAAAATGAAATGCTTATCAGTACATTTAATTATTGCGATTCTAGTGTGTTTTTTGTCATTATTTTTTGAAATGCTGCATGTTACTGCCCCAAGTTACACTCTAAGTGGTAAAGCCCTAAAACAAAAGTGCACCATTTGGGAAATTAAAAAAGATTGCCCACGTCTGCAATTGCTGCATATTCCCGTATGACGTGCTGTACACTACTGCTGTTGTAAATGTAACTTCGGAAGATATTCATTTGGATTTTATATTGATATTATTATTGTATTTTACTTGTACCTCCGACGGAGATGTTTTTCCTCCGTTCGGGGATTTCATTAGTATGCTTGGTCATGCTAGGTCATTGATGTAAAACCTCCATTGTAAGTCGGGGCATTAGATCCCCTAAAGTCAAATGTAAAATGTATTATTAAGTCCCCCTAGGACAAGTCGGCCCAGTCAGGTTTAGTGAGGACGAACATAAAGTATAAATAGAGAGCTTTCTCTCTCATTTGGACACACCTCTCACTCACCCAAGTTCACATAAGCAAGAGAGAAAAGAGAAGTTCGCCGAGGAGAAAGAAGAGAGAGCTGCAGAAGACTTCCTATTTTTGGGTTTTCCATTTTGTGATATTATATTAGTGACGAATCTATCTTTGAGGAAGTTGCGGGGTTTTCTCCTTTATGGTTTCCCCGAAGAAAACTATTGTGTCTATTGTGTTTTGCTGTGCTTGTTATTCTTTCAGTTAAAGATCCTAGTTAACATTGAATTAAAGTGAAAACTCTAACATGGTTTCAGAGCTAACCTGAAAAGAAGGCATTGTGCAACAGCGGGAAACTAGGGCTTACTTGTTCAAGGTCTTCTCTCCACAAATCATCTGAAAAAGAGGGCTATGCTAACTCACCCTTGGAAGGCGCATCTTTTGGAGGCAGCAGAATCAAATTCTGAGAATTTTCATTTTTGGCCCTGTCACTACTAACCTAAGTTGCACTGAAACGGATACGGATGCGGGGGGTGAAAAGGATACGGCAAATTTTCAAAAAATCTGGATACGATACGGTAGGGAAACGTCATATATATATATATATATATACCATAAAACAAAAACTAAAATTTACCATTCATTATTTAAATATTAAATTAAAGCTACATAATCATCATCATCAACCTAAATCAAATATACACATTAGAATTAATATTTATATACATAGTTAAAACATTCAATGCATAATAATTTAAAAAACATTATAAAGTTAATGTATTAAGTTACTGTAATAAAATTAAAACATTATAAAGTTATAAACTTTATTAAGTTACTATAATAAAGTTAATGCATATTATACCTAAGACATTTCATATATACATTATACATTTCAACTTTATACTATAAATATATCAATTTAGCTTAAATATATCAATTTAACTTTGTACTTAAAAAAATTAAAAAACTTAAACTTAAACTGAGTGGGCATTCAACTTAAATTAAAAACGTAAACTTAAACTTAAATTAAAAACTTAAACTTACCGAATGAAACAGGAGGCTTGCCATCGGGCTTGTCGGCACTGTGTTTCAATAGTTTAAAAAACTTAAACTTATAAAAATTAAAAAATTAAACCCGTTCGGCTTGTCGGCAATATTGTTTAAACCGGGCCATCCATCGGGCTTGTCGGCACTGGTGTTTCCATCGGGCTTCTCGATCTCACAAACAAACACCCGTTCGTGCCGGATGACACATGTGACCTATTGTGACCTGTGCGTCGGTTTACACACGCTGATCAAAACTGTCGGAACATGCTGCCGGAACACTGCCGGAACATGCTGCCGACTTGTGACCTGTGCGCCGGATTAATAGAATATTCAATGTTCATACAGTAAGTGCCGGAAGTTGGAACACACGCTGCCGTCAAGACAAATCTGGAACCCTCAAATGACAAATTTCCAGATTCTGATCGAACCCTAACCCAAAAAACGTCCACCGTATCCAAAACCCGCCGATCCGTATCAAAAATTGTGGATCTGTATCAAGGCCGTATCCCATCAGTTTCCGTATCCGAAACGGCGAACGACATTTCAGCAGGGTTAGAGGGCCGTTTTCGGTAACTTAGCTACTACCAGGAGGAAAACTAGGGCATCAAGTTTTTGGAGCTTCTGTCCATCAATTTGGAAAAACGAGTACATTGAACAACTCGCCTTGAGGAGGCACATCTTCCTGTCCAATCATAAGTTCAAGATTCCAACTTTCGAAAATTAGTGTTTCTTTGACAAACCCTAGTCCAGCCAACTCCAGAACGAGGTTGGGCATCTCAAATTGGTAAGACCTAAATATCTGCTATTTCCATTTGAGGTTCTCATTTCAAAATGACTCAGCACACCAAGCTTGAGGATAAGCTTGAGGGAGTTGATAACTTCCGAGCATGGAAGTATAGGATTGCTCTTGTCCTTGAAGAACATGATTTTGACAAATATGTTAATGAGGAGGTTCTAGCACCAGAGGGAGATGAGGATAAGGCTATCCACAGGAAGAACCTAGTCAAGGCCAAGAGAATTATTGCAGACTCCATTAAATATCATCTCATCCCCCATGTGTCATCCTTGAAGACACCCAAGGAGATGTTCGATGCTTTGACAAAGTTATTTGAAGGGAAGAACATCAATCGGAAGATGACATTAAGGAACCAATTGAAGAATGTAAAGATCCTAAAATCAGAGACCATGCAGTCCTATTTCACAAGGGTCTCTCAAATCAAGGAACACTTGAAGCAGTTGAAGAAAAGGTAGAAGAAGGAGAGATCATTATGACCACCTTGAATGGTCTCCCAAAATCATGGGACTCATTCATTCAAGGGATATGTGGCAGAAAGAAGTTGATCACTTTCAACAGACTATGGGAAGAATGCATTCAAGAAGAAGCTCGACTAATAGCAAGAGAAGAAAAGATGGGAGCAAATGATGATCAAGCTTTCACAGTTCATGCTAGAAGAAATCACAACAAGAGGGAGGACCGCCATCACAACAAGAGGGAAAACCACCATCACAGAAGACAAAGGAGACCCAGAAGAGATCTATCCAGTGTTAGATGTTACACATGTGATGAAACGGGACACTACTCTAGAGATTGTCCCAGAAACAAAGGTTCCTCCAACAAGAAGACTAACAAGAAGAGACATCACGCTCACACCGCTGAAGATGATGAACTAGCAAGGAAAAGAACCGGAGAAGAAAGTGACGATTCTTCAAGCGATGAAGAATATGTCCTAATCTCAACACTCACGGGCACTATCTTACACGGGAGCAATGATTGGCTTGTAGATAGCGGAGCATCCAAGCCTATGACGGGATACAAAGAATCCTTCGTTAATCTATCTGAGCATGAGTCACCTCACAAGGTGAAACTTGGGGATGATTATCAATATCCCATCAAAGGAAGTGGAGAAGCTTCCTACAAACTAGACTCTGGCAAATATTTGAAGATGAAAGATGTTCTATATGTTCCAGGATTAAAGAAGAATCTTCTCTCCATCTCAGCACTAGATGCTAAAAGAATGAGGGTTGCATTTGTCGATGGCCAAGTCCTAATGTGGCCAAAAGGAAAGACAATAGATGATTCAACAGTAATTGGAGAGCAAGAGGGAGGATTGTACAAATTGAAGGGACAACCTGAACAAGCATTGGTTCATGACTCCATGGAGCCAAGTGAACTATGGCACAGGAGGCTTGCACATGTGCACTACAGAGCACTACCTATTGCAAGCAAAGCAGTCTCAAGACTACCAGAAATCCAGACAAAACATGAAGGCATTTGCAAGGGATGTGCACAAGGAAAGAATGTGAAGAAGGCGTTTCCCAACAGTGAAAGCAAAGCAAAAGGAATATTGGAGATAATCCACTTGAATGTATGCGGTCCCATGTCATCCAGCTCACTAAGCGGGTATGTATATTATGTTTCTTTTATAGATGACTTTTCCTGTAAGACTTGGATTTATTTCTTGAAAAGTAAAGATGAGGTATTTAGCAAGTTCAAGGAATTTAAAGCCTTGATCGAGAATCACAGTAGAAAAAGATCAAGACCCTTCGATCGGATAATGGCAGAGAATTCACTTCGGAAGAATTCAAGAACCAATGCAGAGAATCTGGGATTAAGAGGGAGTTGAGCACTCCTTACAATCCTCAATAGAATGGCATTGCAGAACGAAAGAACAGAATGATAATGGAAGCAACAAAAGCAATGCTACATGACCAGGATCTTCCGATGCACTTATGGGAAGAAACAACAAGGACAACTTTGTATGTACAGAACCGTACACCTCATCGAGTATTATGCAATAAGACTCCCGAAGAAGCTTTCTCAGGTGAGAAACCAGAAGTCAGCCATCTCAGGATATTTGGCTGCCCAGTGTACATACACATCCTGAAGGGAAAAGAGAACCAAGCTAGATCCTTCAGGAAAGAAGGGAATATTCGTAGGATACAGTGACACTTCAAAAGCCTATCGAATATACTTCCTAGGATTCAAGAAGATCGACATCAGCAGAGACGTAACATTTGACATAGATTTAGCATACAACAAATCAAGAAAACTATCTATTGAAGAGATTGAAGAACCTGAAGCAGCCAGAGTTAGAGACACGACGATGGAAGAAGCGATTCTAGAAGAACATGAAGATCGTGACATGGCAGAACCACAAGAACCTGTAGATCCACCTTGTGAGAAGAACTCCCACAAGAGAAGATCAACATGGGTATGAGAAGCAATACAAGATGCAGAGAAGTATGGCGCTCCAGAGGGAATGCACTAAGAAAGCAAGAGACCCCGACCATACTCCAGCTATGTGGCCCTGCTATGTGACATCATTGATAAAGAACCTTCCAACTATGAAGAAGCAGCAGAGAAGAAAGAATGGAAGGATGCCATGATTGAGGAGTACCAGTCGATTATGAAGAATGATGTCTTGGAGATAGTTCCGAGACTAGAAGGGAAGTCTGTTGTGACTTCGAAATGGATCTACAAGATCAAGCATGCTACAGATGGTAGCATTGAAAAACACAAGGCAAGGTTTGTGGCACGTGGCTTCTCCCAGAAGGAAGGCATAAACTACAAAGAGACATTTGCACCTGTAGCAAGATACACTTCCATCAGATCTATACTTGCATTGGCTGTAGTAATGAAATGGAAAGTACACCAGATAGATGTCAAGACAACATTCTTGAATGGTGTAGTAGAAGAGGAAGTGTACGTGGAGCAGCCACTGGGATTCGAGACACATGGCATGCAGACTCGTGTGCAAGTTGAAGAAAGCCTTGTACGGATTGAAACAGGCACCCAGGACATGGTACGACAAGATGGACAACTTCCTGATGAGTTTAGGCTTTAGCAAGAGTAAAGCGGATTCCAACCTTTACTTCAAGGTTGAAGTTGGAAGTCCAGTGATACTTCTGCTATATGTAGATGACCTATTTCTGACAAGTGAGGATGAGCTCATTGCAGATGTAAAGAGGAGGCTTGCTGCAGAGTTCGAGATGAAGGACCCGGGTATGATGCATTATTTCTAAGGCATGGAGGTGTGGCAGAATGCGGATGGATTCTTCTTTGGTCAAGGAAAGTATGCAATAGAGATTCTGAAGAGGTTCAGAATGTTGGACTGCAAGGCAATGGCCACACCAATGGCATCGAACTTGAAGCTACTGTGTGATGCTTCATCAAAGGCAATTGATGCCACGATGTATCGCCAAATGATTGGTTCGTTGATGTACCTGACGAACATGAGACCAGGCATATGATTTGCTGTGAACACCCTGAGCCAGTTCCTGACGGATTCGAGACATGTTCACCTGATCGCTGCAAAGCATATATCGAGGTACCTGAAGGGTACAGTTGATTATGGGCTCAAGTATGAGGGGAATAAGAAGATTAACCTGCATGGTTATGTTGATTCGGATTGCGCAGGTAGTGCCATAGATCGGAAGAGCACTTCAGAATGCTGCTTTAGTATGGGATCCGGTATGATCTCCTAGTTTAGCAGGAAGCAATCATGCGTGGTGCTGAGTAAATCCGAAGCAAAGTATGTTGTAGTTTGTTCGACTAGTTGTGAGGCAGTATGGCTTAGGAAGCAAGCTACTGCCATATTTGTTTGATCTCGAGCTTGAGGCGACTTGTATTTTCTGTGACAACCAGAATTGCGTGAAGTTCTCTGAGAACCCAGTGTTCCATGACAAGTCGAAGCATATTGAGATCAAGTACCACTATATTCAGGATATGGTGCAGAGAGGAGCAGTGAAGCTCCAGTATGTAGTGACAGACGAGCAGATAGCCGATGTGTTGACTAAGCCAGAGTGAAGTTCGAGTACTTCCGAGAGAGGCTTGGTGTTATTCAGATCGAGGTTCCTCGAAAGAGGGAGTGATGAGACCGGAAGATGCAGATGCGCTAGAGCTAGTTCTCGCGTGGTGGAAGTCGCAGGTTGTCCTTGGGACGTAATGCACTTGGTGTGCTCCGGGCTGTACTCCCATCCTGGAGAAGATGTAGAGCTGGGTCTCGCATGATGGAAGATGTAGGTGGTCCTTGGGACGTAATGCACCTGGGGTGCTTCTGACTATACTCCCATGCTAGAGACGTTGAGAGGTCCACTGGTCACAAAGACACTTTGTGTGCTTCTAGGCAGTTATTGCTTGGTGGAAGACGTTGGTGGTCCTTGGGACGTAATGCACCTGGGGTGCTCCTGACTGTGCTCCCATGCAGGTAGACACGAGCTGACCGTTTAGAGACGTGATGCACCTGGGGTGCTCCTGGGCTGTACCTACTGGGTGGGAGACGCAAGTGGTCTGTTGGACATGAGGTGTGCATCTGGGCTGTGCTCCATGTATGATGACGTTATAATCTGGATACGATGAGAGGACAGTAGGAGACGCAGGTGATTGCTGTGGCAATGCAATGTGTGGTCATGGGCTCTACCTATTTGATGGCTTGCTCGTGGAGATGATGAAGACCTACATGAGAGCTAGGCCTACATCCAACATGGAAAAAGGGCTGGCTCTGTAGAACTTCTTATGACGGATAGATTCGAGAGATGTCACTAATCAATGATCGACAAAATGAGGATTATGGCAGTAGCGACGATGATGATCCGGTGTATTTGATGATGTTTTAGCATTGATGATGATCCAGTGATGATGACGTTGTCCAGATTATGTGTCCAGAATGATGATGACTATGGCGTGAGAATACCTTCCTAGTTAAGAGGGAGTGTTCTTGTAAATGTAACTTTGGAAGATATTCATTTGTATTTTATATTGATATTATCATTGTATTTTACTTGTACCTCTGACAGAGATGTTTTTCCTCCATTTGGGGATGTCATTATTATGTTTGGTCATGCTAGGTCATTGAGGTAAAACCTCCATTGTAAGTCAGGGCATTAGATCCCCTAAAGTCAAATGTAAAATGTATTATTATGTTCCCCTAGGACAAGTCGACGCAGTCAGGTTTAGTGATGCTGACTTAATTGGAAATTAGGTCTCCCAAACATAAAGTATAAATAGAGAGCTTGCTCTCTCATTTGGACACACCTCTCACTCACTCAAGTTCGCAAAAGAAAGAGAGAGAAGACAAGTTCGCAGAGGAGAAAGAAGAGAGAGTGGCAGAAGACATCCTATTTTTGGGTTTTCCATTTTGTGATATTGTATTAGTGACGAATCTATCTTTGAGGAAGTTGCGGGGTTTTCTCCTTTATGGTTTCCTCGAGGAAAACTATTGTGTCTATTGTGTTTTGCTTTGCTTGTTATTCTTTCAGTTAAAGATCCTAGTTAACATTGAATTAAAGTGCAAACTCTAACAACTACTACTGTACAATGCAGTCACCAATACTAATTGCAAGGCATTCTCTAGATGGTGATAGCCTTGTGAGATCATGGGTCATTTATCTTTTGGGGTTTAAAATACGGAAGGACACTGGGCACCAAACATTGTCCTAACTGCATTGTTATAACGAGTCATTAAATTGACTATATAAAATAAGGGTCGTGTTGTTCCAATACTAACTACTTGTGAGTTTAAGTTAAATTGACCTCCATCAACAAATACATAAAAGGACTAGAAGTGTTGTGGAATTGTAATACCTATCCAAATTATATATATATATATATATATATATATATATAGGGGGGGGCTCTGTCTTCGGGGGGGGGGGGGGGATTTGATCAACGGACAACTAGTCATCCAATCTACAATTGAGGTGGGGGAAATTTCGGATCACAGACCTATAGCCCTAAGAGTGAAAAATTCGGATAAACCCACCTCCACCATTCAAATTCAACCCCTCATGGCTGGATGAGAAAGATTATATCTCTCAAGTCATGAACTCTTGGCAACCCCTAAGAAACCCTCAAAGCTCCTCTTATATGCAACAGTTCGTAGATAATCTAGCCAGGATGAAAAAGATCTCAAAAGAATGGGAGAACAATCGTAATTCTTCACAGGAAGAGTTGAAAGGGGTAGAAGCCAAAATAGAGGATTTATATTCTTCCAACAATGAAGGGGTTTTCACTTTAGCGGAATTGGAGACCTTAAAACAGCTAGAAGACAAAAGTAGTGGCAAAGGAAGAAAAATTGTGGAGGCTAAAGAGTAGAGCTTTATGGTTAGTAGAAGGTAACAATAACACCAAATTTTTTCACATATATGCCTCACACAGAAGAAATATCAATACCATTATCGAAATTCCAGATGAACAGCGTAATAAGGTAACATCCTTCAAGAAAAAGCGGATGCAGCAGTAAAACATTTTCGCACTCTGTTCACTGAACCAACAGGTTGTCCTATTTTTGAAATTTTAGAGGTGTTAAGACTCTTTCCCAGACTTATTTCAGAAGAAATGAATAATGTTTTAAAGGAAGAAATCACAGAAGAGGAGGTAAGGAGCATTCTTCACTCTTTTCAAAAAAGAAAGAGCCCAGGTCTGGATGGATTCACTCTGGAGTTTTACTTGGGCTTTTATGAACAAATAAAAGATGACTTACTTAAAGTGGTGTAGGAATCTCAGCATTCAGCAAAAGTTCTTGGAATTTTAAATTCGACCTTTATAACTTTGATCCCCACAAAAAAGGTCTGATTCTTTTGAGGACTATAGACCAATCTCATGCTGCAACATGATTTATAAACTGATAGCAAAAATCATTGCACAAAGGCTGAAACCAATTTTGAGTGAGATCATTACAGAAGAACAATTTGGCTTCCTCTTCAATAAACAAATACATGATGTAGTTTCCTTAGCTCAAGATGCGATGCACACTATAAAGAAGGAAAAGCAAAAGGCCTTTGCCCTGAAGTTGGATCTCTCGAAAGCTTACGGCATAGTGAGTTGGACTTTCTTGCGTCTGCTTTTAATTCAGATTGGAATGTCGGTAGAGGTAGTAGATTGGATAATGGGGTGTGTCCAATCCACCTCTTTCGCTGTCTTGATTAATGGGGCCCCTTCTGTTTTCTTTAGACCTTCAAGGGGTTTAAGACAGGGATGCCCTCTTTCTCCCTTCTTATTTCTATTGATTGCAGATGCCCTAAGTAGACTAATCCATCAAGCCAAGGAACTCAATAAGATTGAAGGGGTCAAGATCTCAAGCACATAAGAGATAACGCATGCGCTTTTTGTAGACGATATCCTAATTATTGGTAAAGGTGCAATTGGAAATCTTAGAGCTCTTGATTCAAGTTTAGCGTTGTATCAGAGGGCTACAGGAATGTTGATTAACCTAGAAAAAATAGTATTGACACATAATGATTTTCCTGAAGATTTATTAGAGAATACAAAAGAGGTCTTTTCCTTTCCCACAGCTCCGATGTCAGAAGGATTGAAATATCTAGGATTTATATTGTAGCCAAACTGCTACTCGTTCCAAGATTGGATTTGGTTCTATAAGAAAATTGAGACACAAATTTCATTATGGACGAACATATTTCTCTCAAGAAGAGGTAGACTGGTCCTCCTTAAAGCAGTTTTACAAAGTATCCCAGTGTATTGGGCATCAATTGCTTATATACCTAAAGGGATATTGAAAAAGATAAGGAAGAAGTGTTTCTGTTTCCTATGGACAGCCAACAAACAAAATGAAGGGATCCCTTTGGTAAGATGGAATTCTTTAACACTCCCGAAAGAGTTAGGAGGTTGGGGAATAAAAAGTCCAGATCTCTTCTGTAAAGCACTGGCAGCCAAAACGCTTTGGTGATTGACACAAAGTCAAAAGACCCTATGGGGCAGGGTAATGAGATCAAAGTATTGCAGAGACTCCTCAATAGATGAATGGTTTCGAGACCCATCCAAATCATTTAAGAATGGTTCTATAGGATGTAAAGCGTTGGTTCTTGCCTTCCCCTTGATAGGGAATTGCATAGCATGGAAAATTGGAGATGGCAAAAAGGTGAGACTTGGTGAGGATCCATGGGCAGGTGCAGGAGAAGACTTTAGGTTGTCAGAAACTTAAAAGTTGAGAACACAAAGGGTTTTTGTTCTAGCCGATGCTCAAGCACAACAACCCCAACAAAGGGGGAGTAGTGGGTGGAAATCCTCTCAGGACCTCGCATTATCTGGAGAAGAAGCAGAGGAGTGGAACAGATTTGTGAACATTTTAGTAGGAAGTTATGTTCATTTGGAAGAGGAGGGAACAAGATCAGCTAATTTTGACCAAAAATGGAGTGAATGGGGATTTCTCGACAAAATTGGGTTATGAAGTAGCATGCCTGGAATCCTTTGTAGGAGAAAAATGCTGGTGGTGGAGTAAAATTTGGAAAATTCATAGCCCCTTAAAAACTAAATTAACTCTGTGGCTGGCTTTGAAGGATAGACTGCTAACCTGGGAAAACTTAAAGAAAAGAGGCTTGAACGGACCTAGTATATGCGTTCTGTGCAATGCTCACAAAGAACTGTCCTCACATTTGTTTGGATCATGCCCTTATGCAGGAGCCGTGTGGGATAAAGTCACCAATTCTCTACCATCTGTTGGGATAAGCACGAGTAGGGACGCTGTGCTGGAGCATCGAACTCAGACTTGGTGGCAGTCAGCAGGGGTACGTAACTATGAGGCCCTCCCTGCTCTTTTTGTGTATAGCATCTGGGAAGCTCGTAATCAGAAAATTTTCAAGAACAGATGGATTCCTATAGACATCACTTCTGCTCTGTTAATGCAGAAATTACAGGAGCACAAAACTGAAGATAAGCCAAGAAAGCAATGTGTGTTTACAGCTCTGGTCATTAATAAAAAAGAACCTTGAGCGTTCTTTGATGGAGCCAACCAAGGTTCTCCATCCCGAGGAGGTGCGGGAGGAATTTTATATTTGTCTGATAATTCCAAGATTTGCATCAAATATGCACCAGGGCGGGCAACAAACAGTAAAGCGGAATTGACAGCCCTATGGGCAGTTCTTAAGGTCGCCCAAAGGAAGAATTTATTAAGACTACATTTGTATGGGGATTCCAAAATGGTGATAGATTGGGCAAATGGAAAAATACAAATAAAAGTTCCTCATCTGCAATATCTTTTAAAGGAAATCAAATTTATCTTGGCCTCCTTTCAATCTGTCTCATTCACTCACATCTACAGAGAACCCAATGAAGAAGCAGGTTTGTTATAAAAAATGGCACTGGCATTGCAACCGGGGGTCATTGATGTGAAGGAATACAGAAATGGTCTTATGATGGTAATGAAGTGTCACATTCTAATGAAGGGACGTGACCTATCATCCAGGGTGACCAGTCAATGCATAAATAAGTATACCGTTCCAAGGCATTTTAATTATTCAATCGTTATTCATTACTCAATCATTATATCTTTGTCATTTATGGATTTAAACCTGTTGTCCATTCTATATTTATTCATGTCATATCTGGGAAATGAACTTTGTTCGTTTCACAGATTTTCTGCTGTTATAATCTGCTGTAAGAAAACATTTCAAATCTGTTATATTCTTGGAAAAGTGTTCCTAAAAGGATATAACTTTGTGGTATTGAAGCATATTTGAATGGTATTTATTTTCTAGGTCTGCCTTGTGAAATTGGGTTAAGAGAAGTGAAATATTGTTGCCGTAAATTCATATTTCAGATTCATCCCTAGGGCTGAAAGTTCACAGGAAATAGATCCCGGAAATCTCAAGGTTGAGGTGAAATTTTTTAATTTGCAATAAAAATCAAATTCTCAAAATTTCTACAGTCCAGATGTGTGCTACATATCCTATTGTGCTGAAAATGCTCCTAAACATGTGTACCAAGTTAGTTGCTCCAATTATTTTCCTCAATATATGTGTCTGGGTCCATAACCAACCTCCATGAAGTATACTCCTAAACTCAAGTGCCCTCAAGTGAAGTATCCAACCTCCAAGGTGTATGTCACATTGTCCCATGCTCTTAAGGCTTAGTGCCCTCCTCCATCTACTTAGCACTCATTGTCCTACATAGGCACCTCTCATCATGCCACATAGGATAACAACCTCCTTGGTAAGTGGGCTATGCTAGCACTCTATACAAGGTCAAACGTCCACTCAAACTGAACCATCCATGTGTCCATCAAGCATCATCAAAGGACTAGGAGACCTAGTGCTCTTTTGGCTAGGTGAAAATGCTTTTTGGAGTAACTCCATGGGCCAAAAGTGAACAAATCCTCGTATTTCAAAGCTATGATGAAATTTAAATACATTGATGATCTTGCTTCCAATCTGTCTTAGGATTTTGTAGTGTTTAGCATCTTCTGAGCGTTCATTTGTGATAATCATTTTCTTCTCACTGACTTACACTTTTATGCTGATGATTATTCTTGAATAGGTGCTCTATAAAGTTGAACTACAAGAAAGAGAAAGAAAAGGCACGACAATTACATAAACAAGATAAGGAGAGACAAAAACGAATGAGGTAATTTCCTAAGAGCTCTTATCTCAGTTTTAAATATAATTTCATTAATTATTGTATAGTATATACTATATAGCAATATACTAGTTACTTTCCCTATAATTATAGTTGATGTTGTAGGAGTTGTTATTGTTATATGATCTGCAGGCACGATAAAGGAGACAAAAAACGACCATATTGTGAAAGTGATGATGGATTGCACAACGAATCAGAGAGGAAGGAGAGAAGGAAAGAAATAGGTATGGTATTCTTGCATATATTGGCTTCCTTGATGAACACATACTATTAAACATATAAGATGCACTATCTCTTATACAACTATAATCTCTTTATATAAGAAGCTAAGATGCAGGAAACACCACCGCCCCTCTGTCCCGGCACTGTTTCTGTACAGAAATGTGTTTCAGCGTTTTGGACGGTATGGAAACACGTTTCCGTACTGACGAAACGCGTTCCCCCCTGCCCGGTGATTTTAACTTATGCAAATCAGATTTTTTTAATTTTTTTTTAATTATGGCTTTAATTAATGGTCTTAGGAAGGATGAGGATGTTAATTATTAGTCTTCACTGTTCAGTATTTACTATTTACTACTTTCAGCATTGTACTTGTAGCCTCATACATGAAGGCTAATTTTGAATATAGATGACATATGTACTAGCCTCCTTTATCAAGGCTGATTCTGGATATATATGTACTAGCCTCATTTATCAAGGTTGTTTTTTGATAATACTACTTGCATTATGGAGTCATTTATGATTAAAATGTGTGTTCTTTTAAATTTACTACTTACATTATAGAATCATTTATGAAATCATGAATAAATTGTGATGTTACATGTATGATTCATTGATTTGTAATATGTATTTTCAAATTTTTAAATGTCCTATATAAATTTATAATATATATATATATATCGTGTTTTCCCGTTTCCTAAATTTTTGGGGGTCACGTTTCCGACGCGTCCCCGTTTCGGAAACTCATCCCCATTTCCCCGTTTTGTGCAACTTAGATAAGAAGTGATTATTAGTCGATGTTTTTAAAATTATTTTTGTTATTTTCCTTATTGTACTTACATTCCTTTTTTCAACATGTAGCACATAAGAATTGTAAGCTGTATTCAACATCTATAATATCAACTTAATGTTATTTGCAAGATTGTCCAATGCCAATTGCTTATAAACTACATTAATCATGAGAATTGAATTGAATAACAACAATAACATTGACTTACAATTTGATTAATTAGTCTACTCTATGCAGGGACATTCTGGATACAAAGTAGCATTCACTGTTTGGGTTGTGTTATTTGTCTTGTGTGCTTTGTTTCCCACTTATGCCTTTTTGAGGGAAATTTGTTTTCGGATGGATGTAAAAGAGAAATAAATTTCCCAAATCCATGTGCATGTATTATTGTTTTTCTTAAAGCTTGATATTTACTATGTAAGGGGAAGGAAGTGGGTAGCCCTAATTAAATGTACACATGAAGCAAAAAACTCTTACTATCTTAGACAAGCATTAAAACAAAATCTTCGATATGTATCATTAAAGGTCATATGATGATAACATGGCAAAGGACAAAATGACCCAAACTAGAAATAATATAGTTAGCTTTTGGTTGCTTTGAAAATGTTTTCACCTAGTTAGGGAAGCACTTCTTGGGATGTGGAGGGCTTTCCATCCCCTCGCCGCTTTGTTTTATTTTGGTTGACTTATATTTGGAGAGCTTCGAGTAACCACCTTGGGGGAAAGCTGTTATGCACTTAGAGGTTGGCATAGAGACCTAGGAGCATTGGAGCCACCTTGCACATATGTTGTGGAAGAATTTTTGAGTTGGGGAACCATTGTTAGGGGACACACCATCTTGCTTAGAGGAGTGCTTGACATGTTGACACCTAGACTTGGAGGGTGCACTACCTTGGGGGTTGTACAAACCCTATTGTGCCATGTGGCATCCATGGTTATGTAGTGCTCCACTTGAGGCTTTGTTGTTAACTTAGCCTAGGGTTTGCTTGAGGAGTTGGTCCATGTATTATTGTTTCTTTCCCTTACCTAATCATATATAAAGAGGAGGATAACTTGTCTAGTGTCCTAGAGATGTGATAGTTGTTGTTATGCTAGTATTGGATGATCTTGGAAGAATAATTATTTATTCTTGTCTTGTAAGAGACATGCATTAGGGTTCATTGGCTTGTGTCATGCAAGTGAAGAGTAAAGCTTGTGAGATGCAAACACATATCTAAGGGTTGGACAGTGGTGTGATAAAGGAGGAGCCTAAAGGGAGTCAACCATCTAACATACTCTCTAAAGATAAATGATGAGCCTAAAGGCCCTCACAAGGAAAAGGGGTTATGCACCAAACTCAACCTATATGACATGCTAGAAAACAACCTATTTACATTGGATAAGGTGATGGAGCTTAAGAGTTGGACCCCCTTGATGTGAGACTACTCAATGCAAGCAAGGTTGGGGCCTAAGATCTTAGATCTAATGTCTTTGAAGTGAAAATGAAAACACAATCTCTCAAATAGGTTTAGAGATGCAGACCCTTTACAAACAAAATGGTTGGAATGTAGGTTTCATGCTAAAGTTGGGACTGGTGTGGAGAATCCCTAGGTATGTATAAGAGGTTGTAATCTCCACAGGTTTCCTTTGGAAGGCAAAATGAGAGAAACCCCATGAGGCTGAATCCACACATGAACTATAGAAGAGATATTGCTTCAACTGTACACAATCTATAAACTACATAATCTAGATAGTTATAAGAATAAATAGAGCTAAAATTGGCATGTGGAGTAATTAGTGGGTTGATTGATGGAGTGATTAGTAGTGAGATTGATGGTGTGATTGGTGTAGTGATTAGTAGTGTGATTGGTGTAGTGATTGATTACAATTTGTCTCATTAATATAAGAGTTACATATAGAAATATATAGGTATAGTCCAATATCCACTTTCCACCTACTAATTGTCACCATATGGCGCAAGATATATTGGAAAAAATTGTTCAACATTAATATTACCTCAAGTAAAGAAGAAATCAAGGGTTTTGATGGAGAATCCTAGTGAAAGGATGCAAGCTTCCAAGTGCAGCAATGCATAGATGAATGGTCTACCTTTGGGTTAAAATGCCCCCCATAGCATTGGGTGTAGAAGTGCAAGACTCGTTTTCCTCAAAATTATTTGATGGAGAAGAAAACTTCATTGCATTATCCAACAAATAAGAAAAACTTCTGTCACACCTACTCAAGTGTGAAATACTTGGTTTGTATGAGAAATTGACCCATTTTCACATTTCTAGAGAGTTATATAACCATGTAATGAGTGGGTTGTATTTTTCCTATTAATGATGTCATGAGAAGGTGCCAATGCATTAAATTTTGGGTTGATGTCCATAGGAAGTCTTTGTTGCACAATACTCTACTCAAGAATTGGAGCACTGTAAGGGCATGGGAGCTCAACATTTTATAAATTGGATGCATCCCTGTTAGTTTTGTACCTAGGGAAGTGTTCCCCTAGTGACTTTTGCCTAAGTCACTTAGAAGGGGGAAAATGTGACCCTCACATTAAAAGCTACTTAATGAGACTTTATAAAGTTAAAGTCACTTTTTGATAAATCTTAAGTGGGTGAGTGATTTTATTTATGTGAATTAAATAAAAGGGATTTTCACTCACATTGAATCTCATCCATCGGATTAGATTCAATATTCACCGTTGGATTAAAAACTCACTTAGGGTTTAGACAAAAAGGGTTGAGGGAGGCAAACCCATTCACTTTTACTTTTGTGATTGAAGTGAAGAGAGCTGAAGAGAGAGAGCAAGGGCACGATTTCCAAGGAGCTTGCTAGAGAGATTTTGGTGGGCACACAAATCGAGATAGTCTGCATTTATTATCAGCACGGTTCCCAAGGCAAGTTCAGCCATTATTTGCAGGCACATAAATCGAGGAGTGTACGGACTACATTTATTGCAGGCACAGAAATCGAGGTGTACAGATTCCGTACCGTACGGATTTTTTTGGGCACGGAAATCGAGGTCCATACAGTCGTACGGACTGTACCTTTCTGCACAGATTTCGAGATAGTTTAGCTGCACAAAAATCGAGGTTTTGGCACAGTTTTTGAGGTGTTGTTTTAGCACAGAAATCGAGACAGTTAGGTGCACAGATTTCGAGGTGATTTTGTTCAGTGTTTTGAGTTGCAGATTGGCACAGAAATCAAGGCAGATTTCTGGTTGTCTTTGGGTGGTTGAGATAAGTACATTATTTTTTACTGTAATATTTGTACTGAGATTTTTGCTGAAGAAATAATAACTCTCTCTCTCTCTAACTGGTTTTCCCCGTGGGGGTTTTTCCAGGGCTTGATTTTGGCCAAAAATTTCTGAGTCTATCATTTTTCATGTGTGAATGTTGAAATGTGTTTTTCAGCCTGTTAAAAGCATTTTACTGTGTGTTTAATTGTTATAGTAATTTTTAAAAGTAACTTACAGCCAATGCATAACCGGCTGTAAGTGAAACCACAAAATGTTGACATAAACCAGCAAACAGTCAAGTGTAGAAAATTTCTACATGGTATTAGAGCAAGGGGGCAGACAACAGTGATAGTTTGCAGACATACAGAAATTTTCAGATCTCAGAAACTTCAGTTTTTTTTTATCTTCTGTTAGTGGGCAACATTCTATTGGGTTAGTGTTTAGATGGCTACAGGTCTGAGGATTGAGGATAGGCTGAATGGGACAGAAAATTTTGTGCCTTGGTAGGCCAGAATCATGTTGATTTTGGAGGAGAATGAGCTATGGGTGGAGGTGGTGAGGAACACTGCTACCAACCCCATTGCCATTCCAGATGGCACAGATGCTACAACACTTTCAGCCTTCAACAAGAAGGACTGTAAGGCTAGGAGGATTATCCTTGATGCAGTAAAAGACCACATAATCCCTCACATTTCCGGGAAGACCAAGGCACATGAGATGTGGAGTGCCTTGACCAGCTTGTATGAGAGTTCCAATGAGAACAGAAAGATGGTTCTCAAGGAGAAACTCAAGAGTATCAAGATGAATGGAGGAGAGGGAGTCACAGCTTACCTCACTAGGATTTCTGCAGTTCGGGATGAACTGGCAGCGGTTGGTGAAGTGGTATCTCCTACTAAGCTAGTATGCACAGTAGTGAATGGGGCTTCAAAGTCCTGGAGTGCATTTGTGTAGGCCATAGTGGGTAGAGAGAACCTACCGTCTTGGGAGAGACTGTGGGATGACTTTGTGCAGGAGGAGACCAGGAGGGGTCTCGTACAAGGTAGTTCATCAAGTGGTGGGGCAGATGAGGAGAACGTGGCACTGACAGCCAAGGGTAAGAAGAAGAAGGGTCCCAAGAAGAATGGGGCCAAGGGGTAGCAGCAGCAGCAACCGCAGGGTGGACAGAAGAAGGACTTGAGTAAAATCAAGTGTTATTGTTGTCAGGCGTTTGGGCACTATGCATCACAGTGTCCAAGCAAGAAGAAGAAGAAGGGACAGGGACAGCAGACAACAGCCTCAGCAGAGGTTGATGATTTTGGTGACAGGTTTCAGAGGGAGTTTTCCCTATACGCTGGACAGATTGAGAGAGAGAGAGTCTCCTTAGCCACCAGCACAAACATGGATATGGAGAGTGAGCATTCATTGTTGACAGGGCATCGGACAGGTCCATCCACCACCGGTACGTGGTACATTGACAGCGGAGCCTCGAGACACATGACAGGTACTGGGGAGTTGTTCTCCGAGCTATCACGGACAGCTAGAGAGGTGGAGGTGGTACTTGGTGACAACACCATTGTTAGAGCAGTGGGTCAGGGGACCATTACATTTGAGAGGGAGTCCATGAGTCCCATGACCTTGAGGGATGTGTTGTACGTCCCTGGGCTGAAAAAGAACCTTGTTTCAGTTTCCACTATTGAGGACAGGGGTCTTGGGGTGTGTTTCTCAGATGGGAGAGTGCAGGTGTTTCCCAAGACCACAGGTGTGTCTACCCCCATGGATGTTGGAGTTAGATGTGGACGACTGTACAAGTTATTGTTTCAGCCACAGCATGCTCTAGCACACAGCAGCAGCAACAGCAGTGAGCTATGTGAGTTATGGCACAGGAGGATGGCCCATTTACATCACCTCGCTCTGAGATTGTTGAGGAGCATGGTCACAGGTTTACCTGAGTTCGACACTGAGCAGAGTGATGTGTGTAGGGGGTGTGCTTTGGGAAAGTACACCAAGACTGCTTTTCCTAGCAGTGACACGAGAGCAGCAGGAGTGCTTGACTTGATTCATTCTGACATTTGCAGTCCCATGTCCTCAGTATCTTTGACTGGTCACGAGTACTATATTAGCTTCATTGATGACTACTCCAGGAAGACCTGGATCTACTTCTTGAGGAACAAGAAGTCCCCACTTGTATTGAGTGTCTTCCAAGGGTTCAAAGCCCTTGTGGAGAAGCAGACGGGGAGGAAGATCAGGATGTTGAGATCAGATAATGGGAGTGAGTATACCTCCAAGGAGTTCAATGCTTTCTGCAGGCAGGAGGGTATACAGTGACAGTTGACAGTTCCCTACACTCTTGAGCAGAATGGAGTAGCAAAGAGAAAGAACAGGTCGATCGTTGGAGCAGCGAGAGCCATGCTTCATGATCAGGGGTTGCCGTTCTTTCTATGGGCAGAGGCTTGCAACACTGCAGTGTATTTGCAGAACAGGAGTCCTCACCGTGCTTTGGGGAGGATGACTCTAGAGGAGATGTATTCAGGCAAGAAGCCTGAGGTGAGCCATTTTCGGATATTTGGCTCTCTGACTTACTCTCATGTCCCTTCTGAGAAGAGGACGAAGTTCGAGCCCACTGCAGAGAGAGGTATCTTTGTGGGTTACGATGAGACTTCGAAGGCATATTGGCTTTACATTCCTGGCCAGAGGAGAGTTGTAGTGAGGCGGGAGGTGAAGTTTGATGAGGAGAGGGCCTTCAGGAAGTTGAGAGAGATGGAGCCGGGGGAGCCACCAGCTCCCACACCTCAGTTGATACAGGCTTCTTCGATACAGGTTTCAGGTCCGCAGGTTTCTGGGGTGACTGGATCACAGGGTACAGGCACAGCTTCTACAGGATCAGTGGTTCAGATTACAGGTTGAGGGACAGGTACAGGTTCAGGATCACAGGTTTCAGGCTCACAGATTACAGGGTCCTCAGGGACTAGTTCATCAGCTACAGGTCCTCGGGGTGTTAGACCTTCTGCTTTTGGCACTTCCTCAGATGAGGATACACCAGTTTGATGGAGCCTTCAAGGAAGAAGAAGCCTAAGTGGCTTCAGGACACCTTGAAAGAAGCAGAAGCATTTGGTAGACCTCAGGAGGTGATCAGGACAGTTGTTGAGCTAGACAGATATGGGATGGCCCTTGTTGCGAGTCTTCGTGACTCTGCACCTTCTACATTTGAGGAGGCTTCTCAGCATCAGGTATGGAGAGATGCCATGATGGAAGAGTACCATTCCATCATGAAGAATGATGCTTGGGAGATTGTGCCGAGACTTGAGGGGAAGTCAGTTGTGACTTCCAAGTGGCTTTACAAGGTCAAGCATGCTGCAGATAGCAGTGTCGAGAAATTCAAGGCTCGATTTGTGGCTAGGGGGTTCTCACAGGTTGAGGGAGTTGACTATGATGAGACATTTGCTCCAGTTGCTCGGTATTCCTCTATCAGGGCAGTGATATCTATAGCAGCAGAGATGGGTTGGAAGATCCACCAGATGGATGTGAAGACCGCGTTTCTCAATGGTCTTCTACAGGAGGAGGTGTATTTGGAGCAGCCACAGGGATTCGAGATACATGAGAGAGATTCTCATGTGTGCAGGCTTAGGAAAGCCTTGTACGGTTTGAAGCAAGCTCTTACAGCTTGGTACTCCAGGATCGATGCATATTTGACTTCGATGGGATTTCAGAAGAGTGAGGCTGATCCCAACCTATACTACATTGTGGTTGGTGGAGATCCACTCATTCTTCTGTTATATGTTGATGACTTATTTATCACTGGAGATGAGCGTCTTATTGCACAGTGCAAGAGAGATCTTGCAGCTGAGTATGAGATGACTGATATTGGGCTGATGCACTACTATTTGGGGATGGAGGTTTGGCAGGAGCGTGGACATATTTTCCTAGGAGAGGGGAAGTATGCAGCGGAGATTCTGAAGAGTTATCGGATGGAGGACTGCAGGCCTATGTCTACACCTATGATCACCAACTTGAAGCAACTTCATGCTTCAGAGGGTAAGTTGGTGGATCCCACACTATATCGTCAGCTCATCGAATCGTTGATGTATCTGGTCAACACCAGGCCAGACTTGTGCTTTGCAGTCAACACTCTTAGCCAGTTCATGGTGCAGCCTAGGAGTGTGCATTGGGCGGCCGGAAAGCACATCTTGAGATACCTAGTAGGGACAGTGGATTATGGTCTGGACTACAGGGGTTCGGGTGGAGTCAGCTTGGTTGGGTTCACAGATTCAAACTGGGTAGGTTGTGTGAGGGACCGGAAGAGCACTTCCGGTTGCTGTTTCAGCTTGGGCTCGGCAGCAGTGTCGTGGTTCAGCAGGAAACAAAAGTCCGTTGCATTGAGTTCTGCTGAGGCTGAGTATATGGCAGCCAGTCAGGCGACTTGCGAAGCACTGTGGCTTCGTAAGTTATTGGTAGATTTATTTGATCAGCAGCTGAGACCTACGGTGATTTATTGCGACAATCAGAGTTGCATTTAGCTCTCTGAGAATCCGGTATTCCATGACAGGTCGAAGCACATTGAGATCAGGTACCACTTCATTCGAGACTACGTTCAGAGAGGGGCAGTTGAGCTACAGTATATATCCACTGATGAGCAGGTTGCAGATGTCTTGACGAAGTCTTTGGGGAGGGGGAAGTTTGTCTTCTTCAGAGATAAGTTGGGAGTGGTGCGGAACACCTTCCTCGGTAAGAGGGAGTGTTAGTTTTGTACCTAGGGAAGTGTTCCCCTAGTGACTTTTGCCTAAGTCACTTAGAAGGGGGAAAATGTGACCCTCACATTAAAAGCTACTTAATGAGACTTTATAAAGTTAAAGTCACTTTTTGATAAATCTTAAGTGGGTGAGTGATTTTATTTATGTGAATTAAATAAAAGGGATTTTCACTCACATTGAATCTCATCCATCGGATTAGATTCAATATTCACCGTTGGATTAAAAACTCACTTAGGGTTTAGACAAAAAGGGTTGAGGGAGGCAAACCCATTCACTTTTACTTTTGTGATTGAAGTGAAGAGAGCTGAAGAGAGAGAGCAAGGGCACGATTTCCAAGGAGCTTGCTAGAGAGATTTTGGTGGGCACACAAATCGAGACAGTCTGCATTTATTATCAGCACGATTCCCAAGGCAAGTTCAGCCATTATTTGCAGGCACAGAAATCGAGGAGTGTACGAACTGCATTTATTGCAGGCACAAAAATCGAGGTGTACGGATTCCGTACCGTACGGATTTTTTTGGGCACGAAAATTGAGGTCCGTACAGTCGTACGGACTGTACCTTTTTGCACAGATTTCGAGACAGTTCAGCTGCACAGAAATCAAGGTTTTGGCACAGTTTTCGAGGTGCTGTTTTAGCACAGAAATCGAGATAGTCAGGTGCACAAATTTCGAGGTGATTTTGTTCAGTGTTTTGAGCTGCAGATTGGCACAGAAATCAAGGCAGATTTCTGGGTGTCTTTGGGTGGTTGAGATAAGTACATTATTTTTTACTGTAATATTTGTACTGAGATTTTTGCTGAAGAAATAATAACTCTCTCTCTCTCTAACTGGTTTTCCCCGTGGGGGTTTTTCCAGGGCTTGATTTTGGCCAAAAATTTCTGAGTCTATCATTTTTCATGTGTGAATGTTGAAATGTGTTTTTCAGCCTGTTAAACGCATTTTACTGTGTGTTTAATTGTTACAGTAATTTTTATAAGTAACTTACAACCAATGCATAACCGACTGTAAGTGAAAACCACAAAATGTTGACATAAACCAGCAAACAGTCAAGTGCAGAAAATTTCTACAATCCCAAGATATGGTGATAAGTCGAGCTTGATGGCATTGTGGCCCACACTGTTGGATGATTGTGTTTGGACCATATCTTGGTGCATTAAGCTCACAATGTGGGCCATTGAACCTTTCCTCCTAAATGTGAAGCCCAATTTTTTCCCCAACTAAGATTTTGTGTACAACATGATGCTTATCATGTCTCTATGTATACTCAATGAAGGTATGTCTCATTAATATCATTAGTATGGCATGAGACATTCTTGATTTGCTCAATGAAGTGTGTTGCCTTATCGATCTCTTTTTGTGTAAAGGAAGAACTACCTACAATAGTGGTTGGATAGGTGATCCTAAGCTTTGTAAAGAGGGGTTCCCTAATGGTTGGCCTCAGGGACTGTAGAGGAGTATCATTGATCCTTGCAATCCTGGAAGCACATTGGCTACAATGAGCACTAAGTTGGTCCAATTTGATCATTGGAATGGAAATAGACTCATTTGGTAAACATTCATAAGTCAACTAGTTGGGCATACTAATTCTTTGGGTTGTCTGATCTTGTTGATGTGGATTGATGAGCTGTTGATGAGGTGACATGTTGAATGACCAATTGATTTGTTGACTAAGATGGTGGCAAGTTAAGTTTGAAAGTATTGTTGCCACATTACTCAATGTTGGTGTTTGGACATATTGTGGTGGCCTAAGCTTACTATGTTGGTTGTTGACCATTTCCTCCTAAATATGAAGCCAAACATTGTCCCCAAGTAAGATGTTGTGTAGGGTGTGGTGCTTATCATGGCTCTATTTATACTTCACCAAGGTGCATTTCATATTGTCATCTATATGGTGTGAAATATTCTAGTTTCGGTCAATGAAACACATTGCTTTGTTCATTTCTTTTTGTGCAAGCATTGTATGTTGGAATCCAAAGCTTTTCTATGTTAGCAGATTCTCTCCCTTGGGCCATTGATTTTCACATTGCTTGGCACTAGACTAGAGCTGACATTTTATATCATCTTTGTAAGACGAGAAATGAATGTTTGTTCACCAACACACAACACATCACAAGATTTCCTTGAAGGTTCTCTAATATGTACCCACCCACTTCTATAGATCTAGGTATAGACTTGTAAAGAGGAGGTGGAAGTAGCTCACCTATGAGAGCTAATGGACTATTGGACTAGCATGCCATATACCACGAGTAGGGTGCCAACCAATGTTACAAAAACCGGACCGGTTTTGACAAAACCGACCAGTTCGACCGGTTCAGAGGCCTCACCAGTTCAAACTGGTGTCTCAAACCGGAAATGGCCGGTTCCGTACGGAACCAGCCGGTTCTGATCGGTTCCAGCCGGTTTTTCGGTTCCGGTTCCGGTTTTGACCGGTTCAATACAAAACTATACGACACTTAAGAGGCCATTTTTTAAATTAAAAAAAAAAGTTGGTTGAGTGGGGAAGGTTCTAGATAACCCTAAACCCCTAAGAAAGCTATAAAAGCAACCCCAATCGCTCTATTTCTCTCACACTATTCACTTGAGTATTTTGAGTTAAGAATCATTCTTGATATTCCTGGGAAGTGTAGTAGCCTTGAAAGAGTATGCTAAGTACCTACATCAGTCCTAGTTATATCATCATAAATAAAATACACCTAATAGTAGTTACCTGTAGTAAAGAGGCTTTGAGTAGCCCTAACAACAACTCTAAGCTAACTGTGTAGTTAAAAGAAACTTTTGTGGGCATATTCCAAGGTGACAGTCTCTTACAACAGCCTTGAAACAACCTTTTCAACAACAACAGTTTCCTCAGCATGTTAGACATATGATTCAAGTGAAATATGCTCAGTATGGCACCTAGCAAAATACATACAGGAGCCCTTTTTGCAAATTTGTGTATAATGGTTTTGATTCACATCGTTGAACACACACACACACACACGCACACATATATATATAATTTTTCAAAATTTGGACATTTTATGTATTTATGGTGGACCGGTTTTGTGATCCGGTTTTTTTCCCGGTGTTGGTTTGGTTTTGGTCTGGTTCCGGTTCTCAAGGTCGGCTGTTTCGACCACCGGTTCGGTTTTTGTAACATTGGTGCCAGCTAATGGGGATTGGCCTACATACTTTGCTAATTCTCGGTCTTCTAGTGGCATTGGTACTAGCATAGGGTAGGAAGAGATGTAAAAGAACATGGAGAAAGAATTTGAAGCTGGCCTTTATGTATTTATGGTGGACCCTTGGTACTAGCCTTTATGTATTTATGGTGGACCGGTTTTGTGATCCGTTTTTTTTCCCGGTGTTGGTTTGGTTCCGGTCCGGTTCTGGTTCTCAAGGTCGGCTGGTTCGACCGCCTGTTCGGTTTTTGTAACATTGGTGCCAGCTAATGGGCATTGGCCTACATACTTTGCTAATTCTCGATCTTCTGGTGGCATTGGTACTAGCATAGGGTAGGAAGAAAAGTAAAAGAACATGGAGAAAGAATTTGAAGTTGGCCTCTAGTAAGAGGCCTTGACCATCCCTGGTTTGATAAGTTTCTTATTGTTCCTTGACAAAATCAAATAGGAGTGTCCTAAAGAGCCCAAGCATTGCAACGAAGGATAGTAAGTTGAAGCTGGCCTCTAGTAAGAGGCCCTGACCATCCCTGGTTTGATAAGTTTCACATTGTTCCTTTGACCAACTCAAAATAGGAGCGTCCTAAAGAGCCCAAGTAGTGCAACAGAGGATAACATCCTATAGTGGTGGATCCTAAGCTCGTAGCTAAATGATGTGGGCCTCCTCTTGACATGGGTTTGGTTCTCATTGCATCATGATATGTCAGTTCGATCTATCTAGTTGGCCTATCCTGTGTTTATTGTTTTCTTCTTTGGATAGTTTGATGTTAGTTTTTTGTTTCTATGGAAATGTTTTCACATTTGTTGTGAGAGCACTTAATTGGATGCGAAGGGCGTTTTTTCTCCTAGCCCATCTTTTGTTTTCATTGATATTTGGAGAGCTTAGATTGGGTGAACACCTTGCCTTGGGATCTTTGTTAGGGCAAGGGAAATTGTAAAGGTCATTGGATGTGTGGGGCTTGTGAGCACACTACATGACTGCTTGACAGATGTGGCATGTAAATATTTGATTCAGAGATCACTACTCCCTCTGAATCACCTTGAGATCTCAGGCGGTATGAGTCTCAATATCAGTTTATCTCATAAAAATATAGACTCAAACAACTAGATCTGCATTTACCAACTGAAATATAAATGCAATCAAACACATAAACAACAGATATACCCTGGAACCCTTTCAGGGAAAAACCAGCTAATTGTGGGGCTACAACTCCTTTCTATCTCAGAAAGTTGCCCCACATGTGCAGCTACTCCCTCCTCACTCTAGCAGTAACCTCATCTGGGGACCCTCTGCCTCTATAAATAATCTCAACGATGAATTAGGTTTTCCAAAACCCTAATTTTCGGTGCATGCAAAAAGTCACTTTTGCATGCATGCATGCATGCAAAAGGTCACTTTTGCATGCAGTCACTGAATGTTGACAGGTCATGCAAAACTCATACATGCAAAGGTCAATCTTTCCTGAAGCTCCGCAGCCCCCAATGGACTCATGCCACTGAGTAGAGTGTCTCTACTCCATCCTGATGCCTATGCAGCTAATGTACCTCCATGTAAGGCATCTAAACCATGGAGGACATCCCGGAGTTACCATAATCTAACACTCCCTCTTAACGAGGGAAGTCCTGACACTGATGGCTGGATCCATCAAGTCCATTGCTGTTGACACTGATCTAACTGATCTGCCTGTCACTGCTCTCTGACCTAGAGAACTCTGATCAATCTCCATATGTGTGGCTTCAGAAGAAGCCCTCCTGTCAACCACTGCTGATACTGTCACTGCACTCTGAATCAAACTCCCTTTGAGTTTCTGTTGCTGTAACCAGTCCTGAAGACCTCTGTCAAGTGGATCTACTGCTCTGTAGATCATCTGCCTATGACCTTGAGTTGACTCAGCTCTGTAAGTCAACTCCCTCTGTCTCTAAACTGACTTAACTCTCTCCTGAGCCAAGCCCATCTCAACCATGTCGTACCAGCTCAATCTTTGACTGGTGCCTCTATGAGCAGCATGCTCATCCATCTGATATGAGCCCAAGGACTCACTCTCTTGAGAGTCATCACTATCAAGAGCATCACACTCATCCATCTGAACTCCAGAATCACTCCCCTGATCCTCATCATGGTGAGGATCATGCCCACCCATTTGATAACTAGGCTCACTCCTCCTGGTCTCATCTCTGCTATGAGCATCTCACTCATCATCTCACTGTGACTCTGAGGAGGATGCACTCAGCCATCTTGATGTGCCTGAGGTAGGATGTCCATGAACCAAGTACTCACCATCAATCTTGTGACCCAACAAGACTGGGTCTACTCCTCTAGGGTAGGTGAATATCTGATCTCGTTGAAACACTACTGAACAGTCAGCAACTGCCAAAGCTGCCACTGAGAGGATACTCCCTCTCAATCCTAGAACAAAGAGCACTCCTGAGACCTCCAGGAGCTCCCCACAGTCAAGCATAAAACTCACTCTGCCCACTCCAGTAACCAAGTGGTCAACCCCCTGCACATCCCGAGCCAACTGCAAGGGTGTGTGCTCTAAGATAAGGAATGCATCCCGCACTCCTGCCATGTGACTGCTGAGCATGCAGTCCACTGTCTAACTTTGATCAACCGAAGCCTCTGGTAGGCTACTATCATGTCCTGACTGAACTGAGGCTAATGAGAACTCCTCCTCAAACAGAGAAGTAAACTCATCAACCTCCTCCGCTGCTGCCACCTGCTCATCCATAATCAACCATCTCTCAATCTTCATGTGCATGCATATCTCATGCATATGCAACATGCATCATGCAAGAACTCATGCACATGCAATTCTAGTGCACATATCTATACTGACACTCCCTCTTAGCGAGGAAGGTGCTGCTGGAGAAGCATCCACCAGGATCAAACACATCATATACTGCTGCAGCTACTCCGTATGAACTGGAAGACTTTCTGGTTGCATCTGCTGCACTCTGATATGCAGATCTGCGCTCCTCCACTATCAATGTCGTCTTGAGAGAAGCATCATGCTCTCCCTCTATCACTGATACTGAAACTGCATCCAAGGTCTCCTTGGACCCACATACAGGCTTGCCCATCAACCTATTCTCTACTCTCGAGCTAGTGGCCATTACTTTGCAAAATTGAAAACTGTAACCCACAGTGAAACAAGATTCTCTCCCAATCACAGATCTAGTAGATCTATCATAGATCTGACACAAAACCAACTGATCTGATAGATCCTACCTCTACAACCTCAGATTTGAATTGGGATGTTCAAATCTGGTAGATCTGGTCTCTATCTCCATAGATCTACTAGATCTATCTCAGACCTAGTCACCAACACTGTAGATCTATGTGTGACTGCCCACCCTGACCCTCAACAGGGCTCTGATACCATGTAAATATTTGATTCAGAGATCACTACTCCCTGTGAATCGCCTTGAGATCTCAAGCGGTATGAGTCTCAATATCAGTATATCTCATAAAAATATAGACTCAAACAACTAGATCAGCATTTACCAACTGAAATATAAATGCAATCAAACACATAAACAACAGATATACCCTGGAACCCTTTCGGGGAAAAGCCAGCTAACTGTGGGGCTATCTTCCTCTTGAGCCTAGGGCATATAGATATAAATGAGACAATACAATACAGGATTACCTCAGCAGGTAACTCAACTGGTCCAAAACTGGACAGACTCTACTTTGCATGCATCCAGCTGATGCATGCACTAGATGAGTAAGTCCCAACTGTCAAACAGGATCTGAGTAATCTTAAGATGCCTCTAACTGATCTGCCCTCTCTGTATCTTACTGCTCTGAAACTGAAGAAGCCCTCTGATGAACTCGGCCTCCTTTGCATGCACAAGTGCGCCCTCCCTCCAGATGTCAAATGCTCGTACCGGATCGGATCTCAGCAGATCTGAGCTCTGATCGTCCCTAACCTTCCTCCAATGCTGAGGCAAGGCTATCCTGGAAGTCTCAGACTCCGAATCGGTCAATCCAGCTCCAAACGAGCTTCTCCCTCCTTGGGAAATGCACCCTCCTCCAAGAGAACTCAGCCTCCTCCAATCTAATTAGAAATCACACTGTTGAGCTCTCTCAGCTCACAGTACTGGGTGTCTAGTCTCTCTGGAACTGAAGGTCACTGATCTAGCTCAAATCTGACCTTCCTAGCTCCTGTAGCAACTCCTCTCTATCTCAGAAAGTCACCCCACATGTGCAGCTACGCCCTCCTCACTCTAGCTGTATCTCTCTCCGACAATGCAATTGAGTAACCTCATCTGGGGACCCCCTACCTCTATTTCCCTAACTAGGGTTTAGGAACCATTGTGGAGTCCTTGCTTGGGATGAGCTGAAAGGACATGTGTATAACAACTTGTGCTAAGCTGAGGTATTATATTGTAATCTTCTTAAGTGTAATTAAGAAGTAAATTGATTATTGTCCCAAATTATTGTCATAGATCTAGATTTTCATATTTGAGTTCTCTTGTTTAATGGATGAGTTTTTGTGCAGATTTAGTGGGCAACTTGGGCTTATTATTGCTTTGCTGATTTAGCAAGCACTTTTCAAATTTTTAGATGTGGTATATTGTTGTTCTAAGTCACATGACACGGTGACATGGGACTCAGAGGACATGTGGATGCGTGTATCCGACATGGGACACGGTGACCCTAGAAATAGGACACGAGCGACATGTTATATATATATATATATTAAAAAAATTAACATAAAGATCCAAATTTCTTAAAAACTATATACTACACCAATCATTCAATGATGAATCATGATCAATCACACAAGAAGAATAGAAGTTTAGAACCATAAATTGCATATTTCTCATTAAGTCATCGAAATCAAAATGTATTCCATAGATATCGAGAGAATGCCACTAGCAAATACAAAACATAGTATATACAAAATAGGGAAGAATCTCATAGCTGGTCAGTGTCATTGATTGATGGCATTGGCCATTGTTAATAGTCCTCTAGCTCCTCCATGGCAAAATCACCATCATTGTCACTGCTTTCTCCTCCATCCTCCTCCTCATCTGCACCCAATCCAAGATCTGTTGTCGCATCTCCTCCATCCTCCTCCTCATCTGCACCCAAGCCAAGATCTGTTGTCGCATCTGTTAGCGTGGAGGATGACCCCTCAAAAGGATCATTATCAAAAGTGTCCATCTCTAGCATTGGGTCATTAAGATCCATGTTAGCTAATGCCAACTTCAACTCCACATTGTTGTCCAAACCCATATCAGCAGGAAGCAAATCCCACATATTTGGCTTTACCTTTAACCACTCTTGCCTCTTCCTGTAAATAAGACAAAGTTTGGTGTGCACATACACCATTGCCCCTGCCTTGGATTGGTCAAGCCTGCTCTTTCTCAAACTGTACAAATTCCCATATGTGCTCCAGTTCCTCTCACAACAAGAGGATGAAGTAACTTGAGAGAGGACCCTCATGGAAAACTGCTGTAGAATAGGGCATGATGCCCCATAAGTTTCCCACCAATCATAGGGATTCTTGACCCCCTGTCTCCAAGAACATCATACCCTCCAAATCTTCTAGTGTTAGTGGAGAACTCTATGAAGCCCTCCGCTACCTCCTGAAGGGATGCTCTATCCTGATATATCCTTCTAAATGCTACCTTCCACCCCTGTGAAATCTCTCCATCCATGTGAGGAGGAAATCTACGAGAGGGACCACCATTGAGCCACTCATGAACTATAGAACCTAGGATTCAATGAGTGAGCCAAGCAATGCAAAGGTGTGCAATTCTTATCCCCCCCGGCGATAAGAATATCCTATATGGTGGACCATAAGTTTTCTATTGATGTCCCATACTCAAAACACTCATTGTGCATAACGATGGTCTTGATAGACTCAATCATGGAATCCCACCCCTCATAAACATCTCCTAAGATGGGCTGGTCTGTGTTTGCAAACCGCAACAAAGAAATGATAGGGTCCATGATCTTAATGGCAAGATCTACCCTTTCCCACCAAACATCATCTAGCATTGTGTCCTTTATCGTTTTTGAAGCAGCTTGATCTGCCTTTCTCAAAAAAGACCAAAACTTTGAAATAACCATGGCGCCATGAGCGACCTTCACCTCCCTCAACCCCTTAAGCATGATGATTGAGGAGGCAAACCGAGTATTTGCAACCTTCAAAAATTATAGATTTGTGTACTCTTTATATATTGTGAGGGCATTGGTATGGTTTTGTACAAAATTGCGGATATGGCATTCGCCATCAACAAGATTGCCAATCCATGTCATATCTGAAGCAATAGATTTAAGTGCTAAATTCAAAGAATGAACAATGCAAGGTGTCCAAAATATTTGTGGATATTTAGCTTCCACAATCATGCTAGTAGCTTTGCAAACATGTGCATTATTCATGATGATTTGCACACAAGAATCAACACATACATCTTCAATAACTTTAATGAACAACTCACCTATATATTGTGCATCCTTGTATTTTCCAAGAGCATCCACCACTTTCAAGAAGACTGGTTCATTCTTGGAAGACGCCATGAAATTGATGAGTGCATGGTGTGTTGCATCTGTCCATCAATAAAAAACAATAGTAACATTGATGTAGGCCATGCTGATTTGATAGGGTGTATGATTTGTCCACCTCCTTCTTTGCTTTACCCAACAATGTGGTTCTAAGCTTCTCTGAACTTGGAGGCAGATACCCAGTTGGAGCCTTTTTAACTAGAGATCGACACATCTCAACAAAAGAAGGCGATTGTGCACTATTAAATGAAATGAAGTTGAGATAGAAAAAGTATGCAATGGTAAGATCAACCTCATCTCGATTCTCTTGCTGATAAATCTTGTCCATTGGACCATATGTTGTGGATACCCTCCTTTTTGGTGGTTGAATTTCAACCCCACTCCCAAATTTTCTAGATGGATTCCTTAAGAATGGAAGAGGATCATCATGGTTTTGAACTTTCTTGCTTGTTGCTGCCACATTCCCCAAGCCAACTGTATCCTCTTTTTCCATCTCATATCTGTGTGTAGCATTGACCACTTTGCATGCTGCAAGTCCACAAGAAAGGCCCAACAAATTGCACTTAACTCGGTAGTATGTGCTCTTGAATTGATTCCTGTAGTAATTGCAAGTCCAAATAACATTTCTCCCCACCAAGCTTTGATTTGGGCCGTTGCTTCCTTGTTGGATACTTCCAGAGGGGGTATTTATTTTCCCGTGCTTGTTGTTTTGCTACAGCAGGGTCATATGAAGCCATGGAAGCACCAACAACTTCACTTGAGGCATTTGGAGCACTGCCTAAAAAACTAGGAGGGGAGGGACCACCAACAATGGCATTCCTCCCTTTCTTTTGACCTTTGACAGTTACCTTTGATGATTGAGCCATCACTTCCTTAAGGTAAATGAAAAACACTACTGTGTAAAAAAATGACTCCTCAAGCTGCCAAATCTGTCTCGAATCCACTTGCAATGCTCTTAAAAACTCTTCACCTACAAATAAATTCACTCTCAATACTCTCAACGTCCAGCAAATGATAAAAATAATGAGCAAAAACTATGTTTTATAATCCCTAGGCACCGTTTTGTAGAGGACACGTGTTTGAAAATCGGGACACGGTCTGGCATGTGTGGGACACGCTTCGAACGTGTAATGTACCCAAACCGGAGTTAGGCTAATGTACCCAAACTGAAGTTAGGCACTAACTTGAAATTGGCAAACTTGGACTAGAGTTTACAAATTTTTTCCAAACTCCACCTTCACTAATTTTCCCAAGCGGTGATTCAGGGGCATCTACAGACTCTAGACAAGCAGATCCACACAACAAAAGTTTACAGACTTGACTTAATGATTTGCTGCGACAGTTTGCACATTCGGAAGTGTGGGAAAGGCCAAATTGACCAGAGGCAATGTCCCTAGGAATTATGTGGAACCTCCGTTTCTTCTCGTACAATATTTGAAGCAACTAAACAACAGTAAGGACTTATACTTCAGATTTGAGAAACATGCTCAGCTCCAACATTCATGACAATGGATATCCGGGAACCAGACTCAATTTCAAACTAGGTGCACCAACCACAGTATTTGGACACAAGACACTGCTTTTCTGGGGTCTTCTAAACACAACCAAACAGACTTGAATTTGTCCATAGAGGCTATGACTCAACCCAATTACATCCCAATTGAGCCAAATGGCTCACAGATGATTTCTGAGATCACTTATGAATGATTAACAACACAAAAAACAAGATTGTTTTGCCCTTTTTATGTAGATTTTTACAAGGAAGAATATACTGTAGACTATGGGTAGAAAAGTATGAGAAAATCACACTGAGATTTTATTATTGATTGATGGCACCTTCAATACATTTATGGCTTCTCTTGCAGCTGCAATTATACAGGTAAATCTGATATAAAAGTTATACAAAAATGCCCAGCAATTTGCAGAAGAAAAGATGAACAATTTCAACTTTAAAGAATGATTTTCTACAATACCAAACTGTGTCTTCCTGAAGGAGCACGACCCCAAACATCAGATTTGCAACAATGGTTGCGCCCTCCACCTGATAAAATGAATATGCAGCCAATGGAACAACCTAGAACAACTTCCAACAGTCACAGGTGCGCCCTCCACAACCTAGCACACACAAAATTGTAACTAGTTCTGAAAACACCCTGCACAAAGAATATATCTGCTGCTTCCGGAACTCTACCACACCAAATTGGAACTCAATCATACCATACTGAAACTCAAATCAGACATGCAAAAGATCTAATCTGTTTCCTTGAAGCTCAATGAAATGAATTGAGTGTTCTCCTCCTCAATCTCCAGCTAGAATGACTTCTCAATCTCCTAACTGATTTACTAGTTGCAAAGGGGCACATCACCCAATGCTAGCAAGGGACACGTCACCCAAGCTATGAAAAGCACAGAGCTCTTCATTTCTAATGAAAAATGGCAAAACGATCCTCTAAGGAGGCTCTGATACTCATTTTATAAACTTTTGGTAGCTTTTTTTCCTCCTCTAGAGCCTTCTTTCTTTGAATTCGAGCCATTGATGAGTTGGTTGATTCTTTGGTAAGTTACACTTGCATATAAACCCACTTGTCTCAACAATTGAGCCCTCACTGGCTAAAATTAGGACTTGTAGCTTTCCTGAGATTCCTTCCTTGCTTTCTGGACAGCTACTAATCCTTCTTGAGCCTTACTGCAAAAATCTGGAAGCTTCTGTCTTTTCTGCTTTTATGCTGCTTTCCTGCTTTTAGTTGTTTTTCCTAAATTCCCTGAAGGAAAGAACGCATATAGACTTATCCATTCTCCTATGCGCCCTCCTTGATCAAATCAGTCAAATATTACATTAATAAATAAATATTGGCCTCATAAATTACAAATTTATGACGCAAACCACCAGATTAATAATTTAAAAATAAATTTGGTCCAAACTTAATTATTTTGATCAAAGGGATTTAAATTATAATTTTGGGGACATGACAGAACGTATGCCTTAATTTTTGAACACAACTTTTTGTGTCGAACACGTGTATGGGCGTGTCTCGTGCTTGACCCGTATGATATAGACACCGAGGCCTATATCGCCGTGTCCTGTGACTTAGTTGTTGTTTTATTACTGTTGTAAGTCAATATAGATTACAGATCTATGTTGCTGATTAGATCTGCTCCTTAGGGCTGGTGAATATATCTAATGGTGATGAATTTACAAAAAATTGCTTAGAAGTGAAGTGTTGTGGTAGATCTCAAGTTTCTTGTAGGTGTTTTAAATAAATCAAATGAACACTAGGGCTCAAATCTCTATGGTGCTTATTTGTAGCCTCATGTGAAGTGGAAACTTCAGAGTTCCAAAGTTTCTTCATGGTAGGAAAACTTATTCATTGAAGTCAATTGTTTGTGAAGATCGAGTTGTGGTGTGAAACCCTAGCTCCAGTGATCGAATTTGATTTGTGCTTGGGATAGGCACTTGTATCTATGAAGGATTTCTGGGTGTGATGCCCTAGGACTTCAACGATTGGTGTAGCAATTTTCACTTGGGATAGGTGGCTGATCTACTTTATTTATTTGCTGATTTGTTGATTGAAGTGTGATCCAAGATTTGTAGGGATGACTATCTTGGTCTTAGAGAGTGACAAGTTAGAGAGCACTTCCGACTTTACACCTTGGAAATATAGATTGCAAACGTTGTTGGAGGAGATTGAGCTTTGGGTTTTCTGTTGATAATGAGGTATTGTTCCTACGGATGCTACTTAGTTGTCCGAACACAAGAAGAAAAAGACCAAAGTAAATAGAACTGGTCTTATTTTTGTGAAGGACCATTTGATCCCTCATGTTGTAGAGATGAAGATGGCAAGGGGAATGTATGATTGATGCCTTGATCACCTTGTACTAGAGTGAGCAATTTTGCAAGATGTACTTGAGAAACAAATTCCCTATCACCTGCATGAGTGGCATTGACACTGTGGCTTGCTACTTGATGAAGGTCAATCGGTTGAGAGATCAATTGGGAACCTTAGGGATTAAGGTTGAAGATAAGGAGTTGGTTCCCATTGCATTGAATGGACCTCCTGCATCATGGAAGCCATCTGTCTAGGTATTTGTGCTATCATATCTTAGCCCTATTACTTCCTTAAGTTGTCTCTACTCCACTCAACTACTTTCATATTCTTTAATCTAATTATTTATTCTCATCCTTTCATCCTCATATTTAAGATAAAACTTCGCTTCTATAAGACACTTTGTGAAGATGTCTGCAACTTGATCATTTGTAGGGCAAAAGAGCATTTCAAGAACCCGATCACGAACAAGCTTTATGATGAAGTGCACATATAGCTCATTGTGTTTGCTGCACTAATGTTGAACTAGATCTTTGGTGATCTTGATGGCACTTTAATTGTCGCGCTAAAGGGTAGTCGTGTTGATTTTTGGGCAGCATCGAGAGCCATTCTCTAGGATATTGACATCAGCCTGGGTCTGAGGATCTAGTCAGGGACTAGGATGTTGATGTTCTTGATCTCCTCCTGAAGGAGACTACATCAACATGAATAAACCTTTCTTATGAAGATTTAGGAAGACAAGTTGACCATTGAATAGTGTAGACGACCTAGTGTAAATTACTTAATAAGGTCTTGTTATCACACGTATTCTAGTTGCCGCTAGATGTATCCCATCCGGGACGGTAGAGGAAGGCAACTAGGAAGGTGACACCTACAAACACCAAGCCCACTGCTCTAGGAACGATTGTCATGTCGGACAAGGTGCTTGTCGCTTTGGACAAGGCACAAAGACCAAGTCAAGGGGGAGACCCTGTTCAACCAGCTAAGGTTGAAACTCAAAATCAGACACCTACAACCCCAAGATAAACAAGAGATGACAAGGAAAAGGTGCCGATAGTGTCCTAAGACTCTTTCCAACCGAAAGACTGAAATTGTGAATGAGATTAGAGCATTCAATTGACTTATTTCAGATCTGATGTATGCATAAAGATAGTAAATTCGAAGGAATAAATGGCTGGAAATTAATTCAAGGATGAAAATTATGCTAGGAGTAGAAAGTGGATTTCTGCCTATGGGGGAAAATGATTCAAAATAATTAGGCATGCATAGCAGAAATAAAATCAGCGATTAAGGAGCACTTATAGCACATGAAAATATTGGTTTCAAATGATAGAACAATAATGGAAGAGAAACCAAAACTACCCACAACCTAGAAAACCCACAGGCAACGTGACAGGCAAAATGCCCAAGGAGGGCGTAATAAAAAATCTAACCAGTGCCTAATGGATGGGTAAATGGAGTCGGAAAAGGATGGGATTTGAGATTTAGTTGTTTAAGATCAAATGTGAAGTGGGTTTGAAATGAAAATAAGATTTTAACGGTTGAATTTTTAGATGTAAATTTCTTACTTGGTTTTTATGATGTTTCAGCTCAACAACAACTATGAAAATCTAAATGGAGAAACAAGCATAAGGAGCGTACCTGAAATGATGGTGAATGAATGTTCTTTGCCCGAAGACTATCCCCACAGTTCAAGTGTTGAGCAACTAGTGTTTTTCCTTAGCATTTTGAGTGAGCCAGATGACCAAGTGCGCCCTAGCAACCTGCCTCAGAAGAAGATAAATTAGAAATATGAAGCAAACAAGAAGTTAGCACAACAAATAAAAGATGAATGATGAAGGAAATTGATAAACAAAATGCAATTTCAACTCCCTTGTTTAAATTTCGGAGAGCAAGACCAAGAGTGGAGTTGCTGCTCCAAGTGTTGCATCCCTCTCAAAATGGCCTCTCAACCTGCAAATCCAATCAGCTGGATATGGTCGAAAAACAACTTGAATCACTCAACAATGCAATGGAAAATAGATATTAGTCATGACAAAGAAGATCCAAACACACAAAATGCCAAGAACTCCGGAAAAATTGTCTCTCTATTCAGTCTCAAGTGTCAAAATGTCCAAGAAGAAGTACAAAATGGGTGAGCTTCTTCTTAAATAGAGAAGTCTCACAACAAAATCCCTAGCCAACATGATGGATGGCTGAGATCTAATCCCTCAATGAGGAAATTGATGGCTGAGATCACATCAAAATACATCAAGTGTGGGGGGGGCGAATTGCCCAAGTGCGCCCATGTAGAGTGAGGGGAACCACAATGTGGTACAATACATGAAGTGGGGACACCTAGGGGTGGCTTTAGGTTGTTTTAGTCCCCTAGATCCCATGCCATAAGTCTCAATATATTATATTGCAAAAATGTGAAGTTTTACATGGTAAAAAACGCCCATGTTGGGCCAAATTCGCCCCAAGCAAATGGAGGGCCCCACATCAATACAATCATGTCCAAACTATATGAAAACTCCAAATAGGAACCCCTTTACCTTTTCTCAACATTGCATTACCCATATCAAAGTGTAACTTAGCCAAATTTTGATATTTTCCATTAATTTTTGCTGGTTTATATTGCTGAAGATGAAATTGGCCATTTTGGGCCCCTTCTTTTGTCCGGATTGATGAATCGTTTGTTCCATTGCGACCGTAGGCCCCAAATTCACTAGTAGTGGTCACTAGAACGACCATAATCCACCATATGAGCACAATTTTCCCAATTCCAAGCTTTTTTAATTAAAACAAGGCCCTGCTTGCCATTAATAATTAAAAATCTCATCGCTTCTTCCATCTTTTCATGATCTGACGCTTGGGGGCTTGTATGGGACCCCAATACATACCAAATAACCAAAATCGAAGTTTTGGTTCAAACTTTTTTCGGGGCCCTTTTTTGGCCTGGTCAAACTAGTTTGACCAAGTCAAACCTGGTCAACAATGGCAATGGCTGAAGTGTATGTCTCTCCATGCAACATGGGATGCCAAGGCTCCCTTATTTATGTTAATACAATAACTATACGCATAAAATGACGAACATATGGTGATCATAATAAACAATATCTTCAAAAATAGGCCCAAGGTGAGGTGGGCCCACCACTTTCAACAAAGGCTCTATTGCTATGCATACTTATAGATTTGGTCATTGAGCTAACTTTGGGTGAGGTGGACAACAAGGCTAAAAGGATAGGGGATGACGTAGACCAGAGTTGTGTGACCCATTAGATAAGCAGGGGAAACAGGGATCCAATGACATAAGTACACCATGAGAAACTCTAGGGAAGGGAGGTGCCTCACAAATGGGTATAGTGCAGGGAAACCACCACTAGCCTCTAACACACACCTTGCAGCTCACATCCGTGCCTGCAATAGACTCCATGAGGATCTTTTCTAGAGCCGCCATGACTGGGTGTCCGACAAACCGTAACTTGAGACTCTAGGGGACACTTAGAATTAGTTGTCCCTTACTCCATCTCACCTCCCAGTTGTCTTTGGACTCGGTGAGAAAATAACCTTTACATGCTCAAATACATATGTGGCCAAGCAGTCATTTAGATATAGCGTGTGTCCCTCCGTTGCTTGGTCCTTTACATTTCATTTCACATTTAGCGTTTGTCCGTGTGTGTTGAAAAACACATTCTTGGATTTACATTTCAATAGGATTTTTGATTCGTGTGTGTTGAGAAACACATTCTTGGATTTACATTTCATAATAGATAGAACAATGATACCCAAACAACAATGTAATGGTGGCAAGTGTGTATGGTTCGAGGACTAATTGGGAGCACCCTTTGAGTCTACACAATCCTATACTGCATCACAACATCGGGGGCAACCGACAGGGAGTGAATCCCAGGTTTGAGAGTGCATCCCACACACTAAAGAGCCGAGGCACGAAAAGACATGGAATCAGAGTGTACTCAGGGGCCACTGGGGGAATAGGTCCTTAAGGCCACCTATTCTAGTCTAAGTCGGGGAAAGAACCAATGATGGATGGGTCGGATGAGTGGATGGAAGTGGCAAGTGAAACCAAAGCTAGCTTCCTATAAGTCAAATGGCCAAATGTATACCAAGGAGGGGATAGGAACCAGTGTGCATAGACAGGAGTCTCTAATGAAAGGGGTGGACTGACATCACCAGAGGCCATAAGTATCACACAAATAACACACGAGATCACCAAGTCAGCCATAATATGTCAAGTCCATGTACTAATATAAATAAACAAACCTCAAAGCAAAACCGTGAGCAATAACCATAAATAATATACCTGCCATACCATATACCTGCTACTATAAGTGGATCTGAAGACCAATCTCTGCTTTATGTGGGCAAGAAGTGGTGAACCAACTGTGATCTGTGCTGCTCTCATCATAATATGGCTAAGTTACCCCTCTCAGTGGGGTCATGCAAAGGTAAGAAAGGAAGAGGGGCTCTGTAATACTGCTCAGTAACAGCTTTGGACAATCACAATACATAATGCCCCCTCTAATCCCAGCTCATCTCTGCTCTGGATCAAAAAAATATGGAAAATGGTCTCTGACCATACAATCTGCATCATGGTAGCTCCAGCTAACATGGATGTGATAACAAATCTCAAGCCAGAAGCTCTTGAAAGACCCTAAGGGTTATAGGGCACATGTGGATCATGAAGACCAAGAGGGGCTAGAGTTTAGCCCAAGATGTTTTGTCTAAGCCTTTATGAGAAATTAGAAGAGGAGCTTTTAATGTTGTTTCTAAGAATAATCTCCCTTATATATGATGATGTACCTTGAATTGGAACATGTGGACTATAAAGACCAAGAGATGGGCTAAGACTTTACGTGTTTAAAGAGAATGGGTTAAATTTCCCAAGTAAAACATTATTAAGTCCTAACAAGTGTTAAAAGCCCAACATGAAGTCATATGAACCCAAACTAAAAGTATTAAAGTGATTTTTAAATTATTAAATTAAAATTACTAAAGTGGTTTTCATTCTCTAATGGTATTTTCCCCTTGGATTACTCAATGAAGAAATATAAGTAAGGAAGCTCTCTCACATGATCATTATTATTCATCTTCATTCTTCCATCATTATCTCTGTCAACAAGAGTTCATGGGGTTCTAAGCTGTCATTATGTCTTTCTCTTCTAGATTTGGAGATCTTGTTCATCTTTGAGGTGAATGCAGTCATCTTCAAGCTGTGGGCAAGGCTGTTAGGGCTCGGTACAGACAATATAGGTACAGACAATATAGGCCCTTGAGGGCTAGATCAAGGTTGTCGCAGGCCCGAGAAGAGCAGATCAAGTCAACAATAGCTGACGACAGGAGTTTAAAGGGAAGATCAGGGCTTCCAAAACCCTTAGCAGGCTGCCAAGATCACTAGTAGGTTGCCAAGACATCTGAGAGGGCTGCCGAGGTTCGACATAGCCCTAAAGAGGGTTGTTGTGAATCTTGAAGGGCCGCTAAAAGTCTGCCGTGACACCTAAGGAGACCATCGAGGGTTGGATAAAGCCCTAAGCAGGGTTGTTGGTACACAGTATAGGCCATTGAGGGTTCTGCTAATCCCTAAATAGCGTTTCCTTGACACCAAAAGTTTGTTTAAGCCCTAACAAGGGCTGCCTAGACACTAGATAAAGTCATAGTGATCAGAAAGAGCTCTAGCAACGCTACCGGGTCAATGATCAGGGCTACCGAAGATCAAATCAAGCCTCACGAGGACTGACGTTGCTCAAATTGAGGTCAACAAAGCTCATATCTAACCATCAATAAGGTTGTCGTTGCTCAGTTGAGGCCACCAGGGCTGCCGCTACACATGTTGCAGCCACTGTGAGTCAACTCAAGGGTTTAGCAGAGATGCCAGTGCACAGATGAAGTCACTAAAGATTGAATCAAGCCCTAATAGGGTTGCCGTTGACTCAGAATTAGTTTACCATCTCCTACAATAGTTTAACGTCATCATTTGAAGGTGGACTATGGACTACTAAAGAGTTCATCTTTGTTTCTCTTGGCAAGGAAAAGAAGAGATAGGGTTGACGTCAACATCTACAAGGGCTTACATCAACAGTCATGAAGAAGAAAGAATAGCAGCTCCTGATTTTGCATGAAAAGATAAGTACTTGGTCTCTCTGATTGTATTTACCCTTATGTGTGAGAAGGGCTTGATGTTCATGGTCACTTGATGTAAACTTGTTCTTCTATTCATGAATTTATCATAAGAAATGTTGCTGGGTTTTTTCCCTCTATAGGAGAGGGTTTTCCCAGGGTAAAATATGGTGTCTACTGTTGCACTTATATTTCTGCTATAACTGGTTAATAAAATTACTTCTCATTTGATTGATACTTTCAATGTGTAATTATGAAAATTTTAAAAATGTGCACACATAATTACCTACTATTGAAAGTAGTTCAAAATTCAACAAGTTAGATGCTATTGCTCGAATCCAAACTTTGAAAGGATTTGTCGAAGCCACAAAGCTTCTGGACTTGCATTAATTGCAGCTTGATACTTTGTTTTTGCTGAGGAAAGAGCAAGAGAAGTAGACTTCCGATCATTAAGGTCATCGACCCAATTTAAATCAGTGAAACCAACCAACAAAGGATTCCCCCCCCTGAACTGTGATGAATCCCAAATTGAACTATACCCCAGATATACCAAAGTATTTCTTTCACTGCTTTCTTGAGGCTTTCATGAGGTATTTGCATAAACTGGGAAACAAGACCAACAATAAAGGAAATATCAAGCCTAGTATGAGTCACGTACAAGAGACTACCGACTAGCTGACAATACAAGGTGGCATCTGCTTTTGGTGAAGTGCAAGTGACATAAAGTTTGACTCCAAACTGGAAGGTAGATGGGGTTGCTTTACAGTCATCCATGTGAAAGCAACAAAGGTCATAAGCATACTTAGACCGAGAAAGAAAAGTTTCATCATTGGTTTGTAGGACTTGGAGGCCAAGAAAATAATTGCAAGTCATTTCAAAGGTCTTCTTAAGGTTGGATTTCACATGGGTTAAAATTTTATCGTCACTACCAGTAAGAATAAGGTCATCGACATAAAGAACAAGGATGATGAGATGGTTTCCTACTTTCTTGGTATATACATTGGGGTCAGAATGTCATCTAGAAAAACCAATGTCTAGGAGAAAGCTATCCGTTTTGGCATACCGGGCTCGAGGAGCTTGCTTAAGGCCATATAGCGATATCCTTAAGGCGTCAAACAAGGATAGAGTTATTCTGAACATAGCCAAGAGGTTGTTCCATGTAAATTTCATCCCCCAAATCCACATGCAAGAGGGCGGACTTGACATTGATTTTGATGAATCTCCCATTTATGTAAGGCCGTAAGGGAAAGAACAAAGCGGATGGAGTTCGTTTTGGCGACATGGGCAAAGGTTTCATTATAGTCAATTCCTTTAACTTGGGAAAATCCTCTGGCAACTAAGCTTGCCTTTATTCGTTCAACACTTCCATTTGATTCATACTCAGTTCTATAGACCCATTTACATTTGACAAGTTTTCTTCCTTTTGAAAGAGGTACAAGATCCCAAGTATCGTCCACCATTAAGGAATGGTATTCTTCATTCATAGCTGTGTTCCAATCCTGATGGCTTGAAGCTTCTACAAATGTCTCTAGATCATGATTCTCTGAAACTTGAACCAAAAGAGAAGTGGCTCACTGGAACTTAAAACGTGTTCGGCGTTGATCTCTGTGATCACAGACAAGATCACCAGTGGTGTAATGTCCTCTTCTGCTTAAGCACAAGGGACCATCCCACTAACCTATCTAATTCCCATAGGTTCGATCGGGTACTAACATTTAGGGAATTGACTAAGGACTGGTACCATTCGAAACAAAAGAAGATCTTAATCATGGTTATTAGGTCATCAATAGATAAAGGAGGGCCACAGGAGCTAGGGGCCACTTGCATGCATTACATGTGGGCCATATTTTATGATGCATCCACAGAAACACCTTAATTAAGCCTGCATGCGTACATAAAGCAATGCATGCAACTCAACTGAAAAACATAAGAGATAATCGACCTAGGCATGCAAAAGTTAGGGCATGCAATGTCAAAGTTATAAAAGAAGGATAAAGTGAATGATTAGGTCTACTTATTGATTATTGATTTGAGAATTCGATTTGGAGAGCATAGAGAGCCAAGTTAGGGTTGAGGGCACACTACTCAACCAACAAGTGTATTTCGGTTGTGAAATCTATTTGTCCTAGTCACTTTCAGAGTTGAATCATACATGTTCAACATTGTTGTTCATCCATACATCTTCATTCACCATTCAGCAGCAGGATCCGAACCTATTCAAGCTGAACGCTTATTTACACACATAGCTCAAGGAGGATTCACATTACTTTCCATGGGCGAATTGGATCATTGAGGAATCTTCATAATTTGATCTACATCCGTTATCTGGCTCGCAGGCCTCATCTATGCTTCTTGGAGAGCCCTTATTAGCCTAACTACTGAATATAGGCTTTTATATTCACTTCGGGAGAGAGATATCATCTATTCACTTATCAGAAGGGTGCCTTCTCCTTGCATGGGCGACTTTCCTTGAGGAGTCAATTCGCATCAAGCCTTAAACTTACTGCATGGCTTGCATGCAATCTCTATATTGATCAGAAGGGCATTATAACCCCAGTACCAACTTTCTGGAGCAACCTCACAACATTGGAGCAGTTATTATTCAATTTCTAATCTGAAGAGGGTGCCATTATTGCATAGGTGAATTGTCTAGCAGAGTTCCTCACATACCTTGGCCTATTCTCAACATATTACTTGCATGCTTATCTCATATTGACCTAGATCACGAGCACTGTTCATTGTTATGTACATGCATTCTTTCTAGCTTTGTCTCATTGCAATTTTGATTACTTGGGCTATTTAGGGTTCATGCAACCCCATGCAATTGCATGCATGATCATGCAATCATAGTACGACACATGCATTCATCTTTTATTTGAATATTGGGTTACGAGTTTGCAAGTAAGCAAGATCTACGTCAGAAATAATATAAAAAGGAAACACATATCAGTTGGGATATTACAAGTGGCTTCGCATTTTGAACGGACCCATAGAGGAAGCAATTGTGTTGGTGTAACTGGAGGAAAATGAGCAAGTGGAGGTGGATTTTCATCCTCACTGTCATCATCAGAAGTCGAAGTAGGAACACTATCAAGGAAGTTGGGAGTAGAAGATGGCACAAGCGTTGAAGATGTCTCGCATGCCAAAGGTGAAACAGACGCCAAATTAGGCTCGCGGGCTAAGATATTTTCATCAAGTTTAACATCTCTTCTAATAATTATATCATGGGAATGTGGTTGAAGATGTCTATAACCTTCAACATCTTTAGAATATCTAACAACTATGCAATTTTCACTTTTAGGCTACAATGCTTTTCGTTTTTCATCAAGAATATGAGCCCATGCTTCACAACCAAATACATGGAAGTGGCTGACATCTAGTTTAATGTTACTCTGTGCTTCTTCCAAAGTGATATCTTTTAAATCTTTAGTGGGAGTGCGATTAACTATGTAATCGACACAATTAATGGCTTCAACCCAAGATTGAAGATTTAATCCCTTAGCTTGGAGCATACAATTAGCCATTTCTTTTAATGTGCAATTCTTTCTCTCAACAACACCATTTTGTTTGGTGTATATGGAACAATATGTTGCATTTGAATTCCCTATTCAGTGCAGTAAGCAGTAAATTTGTTGTTTACATATTCGCCTCCATTATCTGTTCTTAACTTGTGTATTTGATGTCCATATTATTTCTTTACAAGGGCCTTGTAGGCCAAAATTCTCAACTTGTGTATTTGATGTCTAGATTATTTCTTTACAAGGGTCTTGTAGGCCAAAAACTTGTCGAAAAACTTCACTCTTAAGTTTTAAGAAATAAACCCAAGTGTGTCTGGAGAAGTCATCAATGAAAGTTAAGAAATACTTGGATGCAGAGAAAAAAGCATGATGAAGCGGACCACACAAATCATTGTGAAGAAGCTACAAGGGGGCCGAGGTGTGCCAAGAGGTACGTTTTTCAAAACTGTCTCGATGATGTTTGCTGAAAACACACCCGAGACAAACACCATCTCCGCAATGGACGAGAGGAAGATTAATCACACCATCTCCGCAAGGGACGAGAGGAAGACTAATCACCATTTTTTGATTACATAGTTGATGCAATGAGCAATAGTTTAAATGACCAAATCGCTCATGCCAAAGTTTGGTCAAGTCATTGCAATGAGCAATAAAAACGAAGGGAAAAGGTGATGACCCAAAGTTGTTGAATCTGTACAAGCTAGTAATATCATCAACAATTCCAGTAGCTAGGACATGCTTAGGACTTTAAAGTCCTTGATTACAACTTGGTGAGGTGTAAACGTTACAGCCTTACCTTCACTAGAATGAGTGATTTGATAGGCTGACAACAAATTGCAGGAAATTCTTGGAAGACATAATAGATCATTGAATTGACCATCATCTACCTAAACTGTTCTAGATCCTACAACACTTAGAGATCTATCATCATCAACAAATATTTGTTTGGTTTTCCATTCATTTAGATCAGTAAAAATGGCTTTATCCGTAGCCATATGATAAGATGCTCCAGAATCAATGACCCACTCATTAGAGGAAGAGGAAGAGGAAGACGATGCATTGAAGGAAAAACTAGAAGCACAAAGTGCATGTCCATGACTTGTAGAATCATAAAACGAATCAAGGTTGATGTTGTGCTTCTTTGTTGTTGCTTCCAAGGATGCCATATTCTTGAAACACTTGGATTCCACATGACCATCTTTCTCGCAAAAATTGCAATGGCGCTCAGTGTTCTTATCTTTTGATTTGGTTCCCATGTACTTATATAAAATAACCTATTTGCACTTTGTCCAACCATCTTTCCTTGAATAATAAAGACACACGACCATGTTCCAAGTTTGAAAGGAACTCAGCAAGTTGCTGATACAGCGTGAGTGGATCAACTAACCAATCAACCGCGTAATGTGCTCATGAATTGTCATTGCTGATGTTCCATCTGAAAGGCACTCAACAAGCTGTCGATGCTGCGTGGGTGGACCGACTAACCAATCAACTCGGTAATGTGCTCATGAACTGTCAATGTTGAATTGTAAACTTGCCTTGAATGACATCCATGAACATGTACTGTAGATTAACACTCAAATTTGTAAGGTCAAATCCAGTGTTAACAACTACTATCATGGATGTTACAACTTACAAGTCGTATCAAAGTAGTTCGTTTTGTTGGTTGATGGCTGGTAAGCATCTCTAGTTCGTAGTTCCACACAAGGAAATTGTGAAAAAAAGGAAAAAAGAACAAAATGGTTTACATAGTTGAAGTGCATGTTGAGGAAGAATATATGTATATGCCTCTATTATTAGTTATTAAAACTTGACATTACATAGCTTTCTTCATTTTTTTAAATAATGCATATTTGTATTCTTCAAAAATGGGCCGGAACTTTGCTTGCGCAACTTTGATACAGTTAAAAAATTACAGATCACTCAAAAATAAAAATAAAAAATAAAAAATAATGTCTCCCTGCGCTAAAATTGGCAAGTGTAGATTCTTATGAATTGCATAGAAACTTACAAAACATAGATAATAAAATGAAAGTAAAAGACACTATCGAGTGTGTCTTGGAAACCACCCCGTTGTTTGTTTCAATCTCCTCATGCAAGTCTTCATTTGCATAATGTATGTTGAACAGGCACTCTTGTGAGCAACTCCTTTGATGGTAGACCAACATAATTAACTATTATGGCCCGCAAACCTCAGAGCAGAATATAGGGCCAAAATGTGTTTTCCTAACTATACACGGCAGTGATCCCATGCTATGTTAACCTACTTGCTGACAGGTCTTCTTTACAATGTTTAGTGTTGTCGACAGTGGTGGAAAGGGTTGAGTGGAGCCCTGTAATTTCCAAGAGTAGTGATATGGGTTGCCCCTTACCTCACGCAAATCACCAATGGTTGCCATAAAACAGTCACATTGTTCCATGCTTTCTCTATTGTCGAGAAACATTCACGAAATCCCTCCCCCACTTGTAGGCCAAGATAATTGCCCTAAAGGATGAAGGGGAGCTTTATACAAAGTGAAATTCATTGAGATGACAAGAACATGAAAATACCCTATTGGAACCACCTTGTGAAATAATCACATGCTATTCATACAACCATTAAACATCGAGAATTTTGAGTATGAAGCCATGGTATCCTGTGGACCCCCTCCCACAGCCAAACTAGAAGGAAATGTAGTATCAGTCATTGAAGCCATTGAAAGTAGTGCTAATATACACCAAGTTTGGGAGCGTTGAGAAACCTGGTATCTTAATTTCCCACCCTACCTATGGTGGAATTTAAAAAACTGGCCAAACTGGAACCATAACCCACTGGTTCAGTTGGTTCAAGTCTCAACATCTTTTTGGGTGCTATAATGAACCATTTGGTCCCACCAACATGGAAAAGCAAGGAAAACCATTCATGATGGACCCAAAATTTGTTTTCGCTGGGGCTCCTCCCTCGAACCCCTTGATTGGTTGGGGATGCATAGTCTACTTGCAAAGAATACAACACCCAACAAAGAAAATGTTGTAGCAGGGTGTTTTTGGAATCTAGAGGCCATTTAGAGCCTCGATGTTTTTGTTTGTTTGTTTTAGATCTGTATCACACTTGGTGCCATTTGTTGAGAAAGTGTTGTCATTGATGTCAAAGTGGCTGTGGATGTGGCAGTGATGATGATGTGTCATTGATGTCAAAGTGACTGCTGATGTGGCAGTGATGATGAGGTGTTATTGAGGTCAATGGCTGATTGATGTTTGGCTGTCAAAGATTACTTGAAGCAGTGTAGCTGCTTGTATGTTTGTCTTCAGCATGTATGTCAACAGGAATGGGAGCTGAAGAATGTATGAGCAAGCCTAGCAATGATCTACACAACATAGGAAAAAAGACGACAAGTTACAATCACTTGAAGACTCAATAAAACACAAGTATAAGACATCTCTGCGTGAAAGGTTTGCTAGCCTTCTTTCGAACCCTGTGCTTGAGTCAGTCCTCAAGCAGATTTCAATCAGTGTTTGTCTCGATCCAAATGAAGGATAAGCAATCCTAATGCATAAGGATTACGTTACAGGTTCCAAATCATCATGTGCATTCCTGCAAACATTCAAAGAAACTCAATTTACAAGATTTCGTTATTCCTGTAAAACTTGTAAATGACTGTTTTTTAAAACTTGTAATTTGTTTCTAAGGCAAATAAGTTGTGATCGTCTGAGAAATACCTTGGTCAAATTTTCTCTTAGCTGCCACGATGGGTCCACATCTCTTGCAAATCAATTTTGAAAGATGCCGCTATGTTTCTTTTGCGTTGGAGGGAAAAAGAGATAGAAAATAAATTGGTCATTTGCTGAGCAGAAGATGTGCGTTGAGCAAGCCAGATCACCATATTAACATCCTTATTGTTGCCATGATATGTCCACAAGCAGGAAATGATTGGTCAAGGAAGGATGTGATCATGCTCGACTTTGGGTCCACATGCATAAACATGATTTGTATAAATAAGAGATTGATTTGACAAGAATGTGTGTGCGGAAAATGAATGAGCTCTGAATCGTGATTCTGAGCTCGCTCGAGATTCTGAGCATTTTGGACGCAAGTATGGGTTTAGGACTAGCTAGTATGTGATTGTTAAATTGCAGGCATGTGAGGATGAAGCGTTTTTGAAGTTCTGGGATTTCACAAGAAGAAGAAATTCAAATCTGTGGAAAACTATTTGGCATACAATTTGATGAGAAGACGTGTGAGCAATGTGGATAGGATTTTACTTGTGCGAATCACAGAGGAATGCGTGGAGGGGTTGAGCTTTGAGATCGCAGGTATACATACTCCTTGTTGGGCTTTGAAATTGCAGGTATACATACTTCTTATTGAGCTCTGAGATCGTAGTTATACATCTCCTCGTTGAGCTCTGAGATCGTAGAACTTATCTTTTGTGCTTTGGGTTCTGAAATCACAGGTTTACATTTGGGCTTTGAAGATCGCAGGGGTATATTTGTGAAAATCCTCACAGCAGATCTAAGAGATGATGTATACCTCACAAGAAAGTAATTGATTAAGCAAGAAAATAGAAGAAGAGTGGTCAATGCAGTATAATGAGCAACATAATAATAATACAGTAGAACTCAGATAGAAGCAAAAATACTTCACACACACTAGTTAATTAATCACAATATGGACAAATAAATAGTACAATGGTAGAGAGGATTCGAATGCCTAAGGTGGCAATTTGAATTAGCCGCTCAGAGTGATCATAAGATCAATAGAGTGTCATCGGAGCACAACTAGGTGTCCTCATGATCATCGGAGCACAACTGGAAGTCTTCATCATCATCAGTGGAGTCATCAATGCTCAAGTAACTGTCAACCATCAGTCAAACTAACTCTGGTAGGTGTAACTGAGTGTAACTCAGTGTAACTGAGTGTAAACTGAAGACAACTGGACTGGTAGGTGAAGAAGGGCAAGTTGCTCCCTAAAATAAAGGAAGAAGGGCGCATTAAGCAACTGGAGGGCTAAAACTGAATAGTGAGAAGCTCCTGGGGGATGGCTAACTGAGGGCTAGGTGCTAGACTAATGACTGGGATGCATGCAAACCCTAGAATGCATGCAAACCCTAAAAGTGCATGCATGACTGAAAATGTAAATGATCAAAATACTAGTGGGACTAGGATGGAGTATAGGAATATCCTAACACCCCCCCCTTAATCCATCCTGGGCCCTGGTAACTAAGACCAAAGGTCACCCAATACAATGAATAATAACAATCAATAAACCAAGGAAGTGGGAAAATTTCATGGGAAACATACCCCCTCCTCAAAAAACAGACTGTAAGGCACACACAAAAATAAATGCTCCAAACTCAAGCAGGTGTGATGCTTGGTCATAAGTCTGGAGGTATCTTCTTCTTGGGAAGAAGTGGATCATGCTCAAACAACATGTGCTTGTACTTGCTCTTCAGATCAAATGTGATGAGAACAAATCCAAAAGTATGAGGATGATCCTTGAACCTGTGATTTGAATCAGCTGAGGTAGGATCAAAATCATGAATATGCAGATAGTCTTTTGTCTTCTCCTTCGAACCATCATGGGTGAGATTATGCCAAAAAGAACCATCAAATAATAATTGCTTGAAATCTAAATCAGATTTAAGACTTGAAGAATAGTTTCTTGAGATCTCCTTTGAACCAGCAGGGGTGAGATCAAAATTATCATATGCATGAGAAATTTTCCAAGTGAATGGCAATGGTTTTTTGCTATGTTGCACGAGTTTCCGGAACGCGGAAACGTTGGGAACTTGGGTACGGGTGTCGGAAACGGTTAGAAGTTTCCCCTAAATTTGTAGGAAACGGCGAGTTGGGAACGGCAGTAATATATATTAAAAAAATATAAAAAATAATATAATTGAAAAAAAAATATAGCATACTATTTAAAGATTCAGATTGTATTACTATTTTAGTATTTAGTATTTAGTATTTAATATAATTAAATGTATTACGTCCAGGAGTTTCTCAATAAGTGTGAGGTCTCTCAAGTAGCCATGGCCCATAACTGCAAACTATGAGTGCAATTGGATCTGTGCGCCAGAGTGTGATTTAGACAGAAACTGAAAACTAAATTTTACAACCGTAAGTTTTTCTGTAGTGATTAACAATTTAAGTCTACTTTTCCTATTCAAACATGCATGTTCAATCTTGCATTTTTTTAATAGTAATAATTGGCAGGAACAACATCATTTTATCTCATTCTACATCGAATTTCTGTCAACTATGTCTACAATAATTCTTCGATAATGGATAGTCATAAAATCTATAAATTGATTTATTAGTAGTAAAATTGGATTATAATACACTTAATATTTTTCTAAATGCCCTAAAATTATATTGATCAAGCCTGTAGATCATTATGCCCTAAAATCTTCTCTACCATAATACAGTCGTAGAGCCTCAACATCAATGTTTGGATCTGCATTCGACGAGGTGGGTACACGAACTTACCCAAATACTGCAAAATTTTGGGACCATTGAAGTGTGATTGGCATTTACGTTAATATTGGTGTTATGCTATCGACCCTTTCTGACATTTCTCATGATTCAACCACGGGTGCCTTGTTACAAACAGACACCATCATTTAATATAAAAACAGACAACATCCATCCATTAAAAAATAGGACAACAATTAGGATGGTGTTACTTAAGACTTGAGTTGCATTCAGGCGAAATTCCGGAGCTTTGATGAGCATTCCTGAGATGAGGTCCTTCGCAGCCTCTGAGATTTTCTCCCATGCACCACTTTTGAGATCAACATCTTCTTTCAAAACCCTACGCTTCAGTTGGACGAAATTATCACCATCGAATGGGTGCTTTCTTTTGGAACGGCTGGGAGTTCCCAGCTCTAGGAGGAGCGTGTGGGAGTTCCCTATAAAACCGGAACGCGTGCAAGCTCCCGAAATGCGGAACGGACGATTTGAAGTTCCCAAGCTCCCTAACTTTTATGTCTGAAGCTCCCGAAAAGTTCCTAAGCTCCCGGAACCGTTCCCATGCATTTTGGAACGTTTCGTACCCGTTCCTAAGCTCCCTGGAACGTGGGAACGTCGAGAACGAGTTTCCTAAAGTCTGGGAGCGGTTCCTGTGCAATGGAGGTTTTTTGAGATCTCCTTTGAACCATAAGAGGTGAGATCAAAACCAATGGATGCATGAGAAATTATCTCAAGCGGGTGGCAATGGCCATATTCTTCAATAACCTTCTGAAAGCATGAATTAATGATCATATAGTAGTATAAAAGAGATGATTGCTTGAGAGGAGTGAATGTATTACCTCCAATAGCTGATTTTACCTCCGAAATAATCATGTGATCATGATGCAAACCAACAGACTCTGGTGCAAGAGAGGATTTAGGACCTTCTACAATATCTAGAGTGTGAGCTGGCACAGAAAGAGAAGAAAGTTTGAGCATGAGTGGAGAATCTGCAAGTTCTTTGTCAACAAATTCAATATGAGATGATACTGGTTCATGATCAATGAGATCATCAAGGAGAGCGAATGCATCACTTTGCTTGCTTTCGAATGGGTTAGGACCAAGTCCTTCATTCTTTCTGCCAAAATTTTCATCCAGGTGAGCCCATAACTCTGTTGGTGTCCCAATATCAATAATGATTGGGAGCAATATGTAATCTGGCATAGTAAGCTTCATTCTTCCAATGTGCATGTCACCTTTATTCAACCAATCAATCTTCTCTTCAGAGGATTCGAACTCTCTTTTAAAATAACAATCAAAGAGATCATGACTCTTCAAATATGCTATTATTTTTGGTTTACAGTCATCATAGTTGAATAGAGAAAGATGAGTGATTTCTTCTAATTCTGGATACATTGAAGCTGTAGAAGACTTGCAAAAGCAATAGAGAATACTGCTGCAAAGATGCATAAACTGTTGCAACTGCTGCACTCGAAATCTTGGTAATAACCTGCAAAAAACTCTCAAGAATGGAGATAAACAATACTCTCAACATGCTCTGATACCATGTGAAAATCCTCACAGCAGATCTAAGAGATGATGTATACCTCACAAGAAAGTAATTGATTAAGCAAGAAAATAGAAGAAGAGTGGTCAATGCAGTATAATGAGCAACATAATAATAATACAGTAGAACTCGAATAGAAGCAAAAATACTTCACACACACTAGTTAATTAATCACAAAATGGACAAATAAATAGTACAATGGTAGAGAGGATTCGAATGCTTAAGGTGGCAATTCGAATTAGCCTCTCAGAGTGATCATAAGATCAATAGAGTGTCATCGGAGCACAACTAGGTGTCCTCATGATCATCGGAGCACAACTGGAAGTCTTCATCATCATCAGTGGAGTCATCAATGCTCAAGTAACTGTCAACCATCAGTCAAACTAACTCTGGTAGGTGTAACTGAGTGTAACTGAGTGTAACTAAGTGTAACTGAGTGTAAACTGAAGACAACTGGACTGGTAGGTGAAGAAGGGCGAGTTGCTCCCTAAAATAAAGGAAGAAGGGCGCATTAAGCAACTGGAGGGCTAAAACTGAATAGTGAGAAGCTCCTGGGGGCTGGCTAACTAAGGGCTAGGTGCTGGACTGATGATTGGGATGCATGCAAAATACATGCAAACCCTAGAATGCATGTAAACCCTAAAAGTGCATGCATGACTGAAAATGTAAATGATCAAAATACTGGTGGGACTAGGATGGAGTATAGGAATATCCTAACAATATTTTTGTTGAGCTTTGAGTGTATGCCTAGAACGTTTGGAAACTCAGAAAAGGTGAAGATACTCTATAAGGATTTCATTTGTCATAGAGTAGGCCAGTGTACTTCCAAATGTCCTTATGCAAGTGAAGTTTGTCATGATGAAGAAGACAATAGCTCATCTGATGAAAGTAATAGAAATGATGTTCTCCTCATGACACAAGATAATAGTAAAATTGAAAATTTTAAAAGAAAGGAAGATTCTGAAACTGAGGAAGAAAGTTGATCGTGAAGAACATTATGAAACCAATGATGAAACTGAGATTATCAGCCTAAAAAGACATTTAGAGAAGGCCAGAAGCATTGAAGAAGGTTTGGCAAATAAGCTCAAAGAAATGGATGACATATGTCATGAGAAGGAATGTGAAATTGTCTTCTAAGAAATGAACTAGAACCTAGATAAGACAGTTACTCAGTTGAATACAAATCTGCAGTTTTAGATGAGATTCGCAGTTATCAAAGGTCACCATTGATCAAGACAGGTCTAGCTTTTGACAGCAATCAGAACAGTCTTGAAGAAGATGAAAACTCCATGTCAATTGAGGAGAAGTCTGAAATCAGTACAAATATTCTTAGAAGCCCCAATTGCAGCATAGAGAACAACATGGAAAGAAAGCATAATCAGCCAAGGTCTGACAGGAATAAGCTTAGAAGAGCTGCACCTCCAAGGAGACAGTGTACTATCACGTACCAAAATTTATTTCTTGGCTATTGTTTCCCTTGTAACAATTTTGGACATAAAGCAGTGGATTGTCAATTCCATGCAAGAAATGATCATGTGAGAAAAAGAGGTGCCGAGAATGTCTTTGTGGACAAAAAAAACAGAACATTTCATAAAGATGTTGATAGAAACATTGAATGCTGGAAGTGCAACAATTCTGGGCATATTGCAAGATTTTGCAATAATGTAGTCTGTTACAAATGCAACAACTTAGGCCACAAAGCTCAGGGCTGTAAAAGCCTAATGGATTTCCTACAAAAGAAAATGCTATTATCAGTCATAAGAAGGAATCCATTAAAGTATGGAAGAGAAAACAAGAAAAGAAGAATGAGGGAAAATGTCAGCTAGCCCTATATGCTCAAAACAGAGAAAGGAGTACCATTGCCAAACAACAGAAAGAAAAGTGCACAAAAGTATGGAAAAGGAAATTAGAAGAACCAAAGAAGGAAGTAGGTGGATTAACACTATATGTCGATGATGGATATGCAAGTCACATTTCAAGAAACCAGAGCAAGCCTCTTGTCCTGAAGCTGGGCAGCGTGATGGTTAAAGGATGAGGAAAAATGTCAGCTAGCCCTATATGCTCAAAACAGAGAAAGGAGTACCATTGCCAAACAACAGAAAGAAAAGTGCAGAAAAGTATGGAAAAGGAAATTAGAAGAACCAAAGAAGGAAGTAGGTGGATTAACACTATATGTCGATGATGGACATGCAAGTCACATTTCAAGAAACTAAAGCAAGCCTCTTGTCCTGGTCCTATTTTTTACTCTCATATCTGAAAATTGCAGAGGGTTGGCTAGGGCAGAAGAAGAAAACCATTGATGTTTCGAAAGAAAAATATTGTTTAAAAGCCAGGAGAAGTTGGTCAAGCTGAAAATGAAGATTAGATTGTTGGGAATTTGTAAGAACAACAATGCAAACACTTTGACTGGCAGCCTTTAATGATGAAGGAAGTTTATGTACAGCAATTATCATGACAGCAGCAGGCCATTCATTTTCGAGCAGTAGATTGTTAGCAAGTGTTGAATGCAGCAAATCCTATCAGTTGTGAGTAGCAGTGCTGTGATAGTGAACCATCTCTTAAGTCTTTGGAAGCTTTTTGATAAGTATCAAAAGGAGCAGTTTAGGAGAGACAGATTAATTGCAGAATTTCCTGTTTTCCCAACCAATAGTTGCAATGATTGAAATGGCAGAAGACCACCTTCAGCAAAAAGTTTTCATGTTGACAGGTGACAGTATTCCTCTTAAATCTCCAATGTCAGCTGAATATGAAGATATGATTAATATAAATGATACATTACATTCCCTGCAAGAAGAGGAACAAGCTCCTCCAAGTGATGGTGATTATGATAATCATTGAAAGACTGCACGATCTGGCTGAACCAGGTGTTATGTGGCATATTTCTTTAAGTCAATAATTAAATTACATGAAATATTCGAAGAACAGGAAGTCAACATTGAGATGCGAGCATTTGGAAGGTGAAAGATAATGCAGTATATTTGGGCTGTTGATAAGAGCATCCTTCCAGCATTTTAGTGACAAGATTTATCATGGAGAATAGTAAGTTTAAGGGCAGATCTGAACAAGCAATACGAGAGTCCTGTAGCAGCATTTGGGATAGCATGATGGCTCCAGTCCTAAGGCTGAATCACTCATGGAAACTTTGCTGGTTACTTGACTCCTCACTGAGTTCTTTTCAGTCCTGTAGGGCAGCCTTTAATAACAGCAGCGTGAGGTGCTTCCAGAACTCAAAGACCAGCATATGGTACAAACATTTATGTGATGATTGGTTAAAGTGGTAAAGAGAAAAAGTGCTTAAAATCTGTTCAATACTGATTTAACAACCATTTTGTTATATTCACCCTTACATGCTACACAATAATATACATGGACAAACTTTGCATATTTGGTGTCTAATGGTTTGGATTTACATCAGTGCACATTGAATATTTTTTTGATTCCATTGAAATCTTCCTTGTGTAAACCCTCCAGGTGCTTCTTCACATTCTATGAATGTCACCTGGGATAAATGCCACCAGCAAACAGCATGTACGTCAATGTGTCTATATATATATATTATATTGTTAACATTTTCATATTTTATGTATTTTTTTTGTAAACCTTACCCTAGGGACGTTTCAGTTCTGGTTCCAAATTTTAAAGCATTGCTACATCGATAGTGAGTGACCATAGATTGCCCCACTCTTTTTTAATTGAATTTGGCCCCTGTTCATGGGATGGGATAACGAGTCCTACAATCTGTCTCATCCTTTGATATATGCTAAGGGAGCACACAGGCTCTTCAACTCCCTTAATTTCTTTTCGTCCATCAGTGAGTTCAAGTGCCTCCTGATCTAGAATAGGGAAATCTCCCTGAAGTCCTGCAGAATATAAATAATTTGTATGACAGTATGAGTGTGACCCCAAGAAGGTGGCACAATCTCCTTGGATAAGGGCCTGGATAACTATAGTTGAATCTATGAGGATGACAATCCTGCCTTGGGTTTTATTGTCTTGGAATCAAGATCCCTTGGAAGGATGCAAGAGCCTTTGCTTCATTGTTTGATGTAATGCCTAGATCCCATGTGAAAGCTAACTGCTGAAGTCCTTTGAGACCCTTACAATGTTCTTCATCTGTTAAGAATATATGTCTGTTTTTAGTAGTTAAAATGTGATCTTACAAAATCATTGAGCTTAGTTTAAGGGATGTAAATGTTTCATACATTTCACATGGCTTTTGCAATTCAAGTTGTTCAAATATATTTTATTTCTTACAATATATTTTATTTCTTTGAAAAGTATACATGTTTATATTATTCATGATGGATAATCTGAGGAATATGATGATTTACTAGAATTGTGTTTGTTGTTTATAAAGGCGATTGATGGCCATTTAGTTACAAATGTGAAAATGTGAACTTTCTGGATTATTCACTCATGATTTTCTTCATCGCTTGGAATACATTATTTGTATGTACACAAGTATGTGCAGCCCTTAACTTTTTTCAATTTTTGTAGGTACAAAGAGTTCTACAGCAGGTTTCAAGCATGAAAGAGACGCTAACGTTGGTCCAGAGTTTGATGAATATTTTGAAGGAATGTTTCTTTGAACCTGCTGGTGATTAGAAAACCATAATGCACTTAGCACTTAATGATCAATTCTTTCTTATTATTATAGACAGTTGATTGTATGGTTTATTCTTTGGAGGATGTACAGAAAGTTATATAATGATAACATTAATCTACGCACTGGTGGAATAAAAAATGTATTAGGACCACATATGTGGTTATTCATGACATGAAATAGTGGCTTCTTCAAGAACATATGTAGAAAAATATCATATAATGGCATTGCATACAACTTGTTAGTGAGCGATCACTATAAATAGTGGTTATACATGTACTTGGAGATGGTATAGTTGAAAGCTCTTTCAACGGGACCAAATGAACTATCTGTTCGTATGTCTGCCTATTCATGTCTACTGGGCAGATAAAATATTCCTATATTCAATATTTGGGTTCCATATCATCTAACCAGTAAGAATGGAAGTGTATTGGTCATCAATTTCTAACGTTGTCAACCAAAATATATTTACTTAAATAATAGAATGCTGAATGTTATCATCTTAGTGGGCTTGCAAGTTCAAATTAACTTTGTTGGTAAGAGATTTTGGATGACATCAACAAATCTTTATTTGAAATGTGAGGTGTTTTGTCCCTAAGCTAGATCCTAAGAAATTCTGGAGGCAAATTCTAACTTGTAAAACTAAAAAAAATATGATTCCTTTAAGTGGCTAGAATTCCTACTTAAAAAGATTTACAAATCCCTTAATGATGTAGGCAACATTGAAACCCTTTCTAAAGAGGATTTTTATTTTTTTCTTTAGAAGATATAGAGGTTGGAGTTACTTAGTTTGCAAAAGGGAAAGATAAGGACATCGAAAACTACCAAGCATAATCTTAATAGGGCCTATCCTGATCTCTTCACAAGCTCTTCAATTTAACAGTCAAGTAGGGTTTCCCAAACCTTCGAAAAGCCTCATTTTTCATATTTTCAAAAGTGAGGAAAAAAACAATCCATTTAATTATATAACCATTATGACAACTATGATTAGTTCTCTTTCATACAAATTAAATGGCATTATTCTACAAAAAAAGATTTGCATATGGCTAGAAAGCTATGGGAAACAAGCTAAAGGTTTTGTTGGATTTAAGAGCCATCATTCAATTGTGGAACACCTTGTTACATTTAGGATTGTTGCAGATGAGTGTTGCAATAATAAAACTAATCCTAAGTTGCTATGTTGACTTTAGAAAAACATGACACAATAACTTGAACAACCTTTGAAATAGATTAGAAGAGCTAAAAGTTTATTTTGAGTTGAGTTGTTACATTAAGGTTGTACAGTCTTCTCAATTCTTCTCAATCATTTCAATATATATTCTTATATATTTACAAAAATATTCTATCAATCATAATAAACAAGAACTATTTATTACATTTGGTATTGGAGCCATTGATTTGGCCAAGTCTAAGTTAATTTCGCATAACACACAAGCTCATGGCCAAGTTTGGGTACATGCTTAATTGATGTTTGTAAACAATTAGAATTTCGTAGTGCAAATTAATTTGTCATATTGCATATTATTTTGTAGATTGTTAAAATTTTGTTCTTCTATCCTGTTAGGATGCCAACATTGGCAGACAATCAAATTGACTACACAAAGCCAAACACAAGTAAAAAGATAGGCGTGAAAGCACATATTTTCATGTAATGTCCATTTTAAAATTTTTATTAATATGGTGAATTTTTCAACTTTTTCCACTAGTTCGACCATTGACTAGTATTGGTCTCTTGGTCTCCAAATGACTCCAAATGCTTCCAAATTGTTACAGAAGGTGTATGGATGATATTAGGACATAATTATGAGGTTCAAGAGTGCTTTAGATTCTTCAAGAGGCTTTTGCAACTCTCATTTAAGTTCTGGCCAAAGTAGGGAGTTTGACTAGCAATTTCTCTTTGACTAGTATTGGTCTCTTGGTCTCGAAATGACTCCAAATGCTCCCAAATTGTTACAGAAGGTGTATGGATGATATTAGGACATCATTATGAGGTTCATGGATGCTTTAGAGTCTTCAAAAGGCTTCTGCAACTCCTTTAAATTCTGGCCAAAGTAGGGAGTTTGACTAGCAATTTGGGGTTCAAATCCCCATGGGGTAGATGATGGAAATGGCTCTCCAAATGCTATTGGACCCTCACGAATTTCTGAAAAGAGGAAGGGGATATCTAGGGGACATCAATATAGTCTCATATGCATCACCATTTAGTTTATTAAGTCTGCTACAACCCTCTTAAATCAGATACAAAAAGACTAGTTTCGACATAGGGGGAAATGAGAGTAAATCTTCACAAATGGTTATGAAACTTAAGAATAATGCTCCAAATGCTTGTATAATGAATATGAAACTTCTTTAGCATATTAATGGCACTCAATACAAAATTAATACATCAGACATTAACTGAACCATTCGAATTTGATACCACTTCAAGTGGAAATAACAAGGTATTGGGGAAATGACACCATTTGTTCATAGTTTAGCATTTTTAAATCAAATCTCTTTGAGTTTCGACCCGAATGTCTTCTGAGCAGTAAAAACAGAGTATATATATCAGATTACAAAGATATGAGACCTCAAGAGCTATCCCAAAGAGTTCATGACCTCAACAAGTGCGCCTCCTCAAGGAGCAAGAATATGCCAAGAAATAGAAGAATGGTTGTAGAAGCAAGTTGAAAGAGATGTGACCATGAGCTTCCCTGTAGCTTCAACCTGTAACAAAAGACTCCATTGTAGCTCCAAATGAAAGGTTTGAATGGCCTTTCCAATTAGCAGCTAGGATGAGAATCTTTCACCCTCGAAATTGGTGCTAAGGCAAGTAGAGTAGCACTACACTAGCTTTCCTCTCCAAATGCAAAAATGAAAATTCTAAACTGATCAAAAGCCACTATCCTTCTTTGTTATTGTCTTTTATAAACTTCTAAGGTCCTCCATGGTCGAATTCCTTCCAATAGATTCATGCCAACTCAAGTTGGGAAGAGATTCCCAAGTATGCCACTTGTCCTTCCAATTCTAGCCCCCTCCTTCTCCAAATTCAAATTGGTGTCTCTTTGGCTGCCCTAACTCCCTTGAGCGCCCTCTTGGAGGCTATTTTTAGCCCTGACATGTCATATGTCAGATGTCAGCATTCAGGTCTGATTTGTGTCATAGGTGTCATAACATCTTCATCATTGTTGTCATAGAGCTAGGGACTCTAGTCCAAGTGTCCCACTAGTTCCAAAATGCCTCTTCCTCTTCCATGTGAGTTACTCTTCCACTGCAATTCGACCTTAATTGAGTCATGCTAAGTATATTGACCTTCCAACTCATCCCAAGAACGTTGGGCTTCTTATGGATTCGAAATGACAAGAGGAGGATGCCATGTGGCATAGAAAATTTGGCTTGTGTGGGTCCCACATCCTCCATGTGTTTTCATGATCAATTGCCACTTTGATTTTTTCTTGTATTTATTTATTTAGCTCCTTTATTAAATATTTATGCCATTCTAATGTCCAAACATCATTTATTAGCCCCCTTGTTTCAAATCCCAAAGCTTCCACCCCCAACCTAGGGAACTAGCAATTTTCCTCCATGACAATTCATTTGGATGGGTATATTACAAACTTGAATTGATAATTTCTCTTAATGTGACCCGCCTTGTCCATTTGGATCTAATTTCACATTATTACTAACTTGGACATCATTCTTAGCAATTATTTGTCCCTTAACATCAATTTGACAAACTATCATGAGTATGGCTAAGGGGCTTATGCCATTGTGACCCAACGAAATTTTTTGGGACATGACAAATCCCCCCTTCCCAATATTGCTTGTCCTCAAGGAATTCAACACATGTATGTGGAAGAACTTGCTTTCTTTCCAAAATTTTGCTTCCCAAAACTTCTCTTCTGAAACCTTGAGTAGAGCCACCCATGCACTACAATTGTGTGTTTCCAAAAGCAAGGAGATGTGGATTTTCTTTTTCATTTTGATATCCCCTGTAACATCACCACTAAACACCAAAGTGTTAATTAAATCCATCAATACCATGTCTGCACAATTACTCTTTACCTCTTTCATATTTTGGAATCCTTTTCTGATACCACTGTAATTCTTGAAGTTGCCACTGAGTTGCCCAACTTTCAATCTTTGAAATCCCATGAATATTTTAGAGAGGAACCACCATGCTTGTTGCTACAATACTCTGATTAAAATCACTTTATTAAGTGGGGAATTCATCTCCCATACTACTTGTTTCCCAAAAAATTTGAAATCAATGGGACTAAAAATTATCCCAGGGTCCCATTGCTTGTATTGCACTCCAACAATTAAGAGTGCTATCCAACCCATACCATCAGAAAAGAGAATTCCTAGATCCCATTTTCTTGTATGCATTCTTCCAAACATCATGAGTACAAAAGATATATCATCAAGGTACATAACAACATAATAAAAGTGTACATCAAGGAGGTGCCTCATAAAAAATCATGAAAGTGCTTATACCTCCAAGTAAGTAGACCATCATTTGCCAAGTGCATACAAGCTTCAAGTGACCAACGAAATCTGATCCAATGACATAGGTGAGGATCCCATGTCCTATAATGCTGCTCCAAAAGGATGTAAGATGCATCCAAATAATCAACCATGTGTTCTTTCATCCAAGATGTGAATGAAAAACCTCCACTAAAATTTGAACCGAGTAGGGAGCAAAAAAAACAATAAGCCTTCAAGGGGCTCACATAAGTAGAATTTGTGCACCCATGAACATGTGTATCATCCCAAATTAAAAAAGGATGATGCTGCCAATAATAATTTCCTCCAATCATATATCTCTTCCCCAGTAGTGGATGAATTTCCTCCAATATCAATTGAACTAAGCAAGGAGCAAGGAAAACCATGAGTCTTCGAGTGACTCAAGTGAACATCATAAGTGTATCCATGTGGATGTGTCTCATCATAAGGTAACAAGGAATGCTGCTGCAAATGGAAATAAGGCATGGCTCTAATATTGTCATCATATAAACGAGAGGTAAGAGTTCCATGCTCCTCATGTGGTACCATAAAAAATAAACCTTTCACCCATACTTCATTAGGATGAATGCTGCAAAATATGGAAGTGTAGGATGTAGGAGAATGAACCAACTCACCCAAATGATCAAAAAGTGCATAAGTGTCCTCATGTGAATGCTCCATAATGGTAGGATCATGCACCTCCCTCAAAAGTGCAAAACTTTCATCATAGGTTGGTTCCAAGGTAGTGGAATAATACACTTCTTCAAAAATTGTCACCATTTCCAAGAGGAAACTCAAGTTCCTCTTCCACCACATCAAGTGCTTAGGTCTCATCAAGCTCATCTTCAAACACATCAAGCTCATGCAAATTTCCAGATTTCTCATCATCTACCATGTCATGAGAATCCTCCATGCAATCTACCATATGACAATTTGAAACATAGGAGGAAGAACAAGTATATTGCAACCTTTCAAGAAGTTGTTCATTTTGAAATTTGAGTTTATGAATATCCTCATTATTTTTCAAGTATGCATCATGTAATAATTCATTAAACTCAACCAAATTGTTTCTATCAAAAAACAAAGACTTGAAACTACCTTTGATTTTGCACATTGCTCTTTGAATCTTCTCGATGTCTTCAAGGAAGGATGGATCCTTCAATGAAGAAACTCTCTAACAAGAATTTGACACCAATGCTTGAGTGTCATGGAGTATGCTAAGGGTCTTTTGGATCTTCTTTTCATTCATATTCAAGGACCCTTCGACAAAATAAGGCTCTTGCAAATGAACCTCCTCATCTTCTTCTTTCTTGCTTGGACCAAATTCATGAAGCTCAAGTGGTGATGGGGAAGTTGATCTTGGTTCTTCTTCAACTACTACAAGGTCTTCATTCTCATGCTTAATGGAACTTTGGCTTGCAACAACACTTTCAAAAGTGATCTCTATGCCACCAACATAGAGGTGTGAGCACCCATCAATAGGTACTCCTTCATAGTTCAAACATCCATTAGTAGATGCTCCTTGATTCATGTCCAAGGTAGAATGTGTCTCGAAATGATCTTCAATATTTTCAACAGAATCTTCAAGTTCATGGGATGTATCTTCATATTTCTCCTTCAAGCAATCTCATGCACTTTGCCCCTTGGTTTCCTTAGGATCAATACATTTGGAATCTCTTTTTGAAGAAACTTCCAAAAACTCTCATCAAGTGGGAAATATATGCATTCCCTGAAGGTTCATATATTTCACTAGTCTTTTCACCCACACACATGATTTTGTCTCCAAGGTCTTTTACAAGAATGGCATAAACCTTTCTTCATCTTGAGCTTGTTTGAGACAATGAGGTATTGATCAAATGGTAGGGTGTTTCTGCAATCTTCACTCAAATTTTGCCATTCGATTAGAATTTCTTGCACATCAATTGGAGTATTAATATTTGCTTTGGAATCAATAAATTTAAGTGTGGTAGGCCTTGCTGCACTCTGAAATTCATTAGCTCTATTATGATGTCTTGTGCTTGAGAAAATATGCTCACCCATTACCTTATTTTCATCATTATGAGAACTATTGCTGCCTCCTATTACTCCTTTGCTTCCAAGTTGGCTAGCCAACAATTCGAATCCTTTCATCATCTGCTTGGTCATCTCTTCAAAGAGTGGTTTCATGAGTTTCCTAACCTCTTCACCATCATCTGAGGTTCCCTTTTTATCCCTAGTCATAGTTTCCTCAAACAAATTACTCTTCTTTTCCTACTTTTTTCTTCTTCAACAAAAGCACTTTTGGTTTCAATATCTAATGGTGGTCCCTGACTTCTTTTTCTCATGAATATCAGACCACATCAGGTGCCAAGATCATGCTCTGATACCACTGTAATCTCCCTTTTTAGAAATTTATTAATATGGTGAAATTTTCAACTTTTTCCACTAGTTCGACCTTTTGACTACTATTGGTCTCTTGGTCTCTAAATGACTCCAAATGCTCCCAAATTGTTACAGTAGGTGTATGGATGATATTAGGAAATAATTATGAGGTTCATGGGTGCTTTAAAGTCTTCAAGAGGCTTCTGCAACTCTCCTTTAAGTTCTGGCCAAAGTAGGGAGTTTGATTAGCAATTTCTCTTTGACTAGTATTGGTCTCTTGGTCTCCAAATGACTCCAAATGCTCCCAAATTGTTACAGAAAGTGTATGGATGATATTAGGACATAATTATGAGGTTCATGGGTGCTTTAGAGTCTTCAAAAGGCTTTTGCAACTCTCCTTTAAATTCTAGCCAAAGCAGAGAGTTTGACTAGCAATTTGGGGTTCAAATCCCCATGGGGTAGATGCTGGAAATGGCTCTCCAAATGCTGTTGGACCCTCTTGAATTTATGAAAAGAGACAGGGGATATCTATGGGACATCAATATACTCTCATATGCATCACCATTCAGTTTATTAAGTCTACTAGAACCCTCTTAAATTAGATACAAAAAGACTAGTTTCAACATAGGGGGAAATGAGAGTAAATATTCACAAATGGTTATGAAACTTAAGAATATTGCTCCAAATCCTTGTATAATGAATATGAAACTTCTTCAACATATTAATGGCACTCCATACAACATTAATACATCATACATTGACTAAACCATTCGAATTTGATACCACTTAAAGTGCAAATAACAAGGTATTGGGGAAATGACACAATTTGTTGATAGTTTAGCATTTTTAGATCAAATCTCTTTGAGTTTCGACCTAAATGTCTTCTGAGCAGTAAAAACAGAGTATATATATCAGATTACAAAGATATGGGGCCTCAAGAGCTATCCCAAAGAGTTCATCACCTCAACAAGTGTGCCTCTCCTCAAGGAGCAAGAATATGACAAGAAATAGAAGAATGGTTGTAGAAGCAAGCTGAAAGAGATGTGACCATGAGCTGCCCTGTAGCTTCAACCTGTAACAAAAGACTCCATTGTAGCTCCAAATGAAAGGTCTGAATGACCTTTCCAATTACCAACTAGGATGGAAATCTTTCATCCTCGAAATTGGTGCTAAGGCAAGTAGAGTAGCAATGCACTAGCTCTCCTCTCCAAATGCAAAAATGCAAATTCTAAAATGATAAAAAGTCACTATCCTTCTTTGTTATTGTCTTTAATAAACTTCTAAGGTCCTCCATGGTCGAATTCCTTCCAAGAGATTCATGCCAACTCAAGTTGGGAAGAGATTCCCAAGTATGCCACTTGTCCTTCCAATTCTAGCCCCCTCCTCCAAATTCGAATTGGTGTCTCTTTGGCTGCCCTAACTCCCTTGAGCTCCCTCTTGGAGGCTACTTTTAACCCTGACATGTCATATATGTTAGATGTCAGCATTCAGGTCTGATTTGTGTCATAGGTGTCATAACATCTTCATCATTGTTGTCATAGAGCTAGGGAATCTAGTCCAAGTGTCCCACTAGATCCAAAATGCCTCTTCCTCTTCCATGGGAGTTACTCTTCCACTCCAATTCGACCTTAATTGAGTCATGCCAAGTATATTGACCTTCCAACTCATCCCAAGAACGTTGGGCTTCTTATGGATTCGAAATGACAAGAGGAAGATGCCATGTGGCATCGAAAATCTAGCTTGTGTGGGTCCCACATCCTCCATGTGTCTTCATTATCAATTGCCACTTTGATTTTTCCTTGTATTTATTTATTTAGCTCATTTATTAAATATTTATGCCATTATAATGTCCAAACATCATTTATTAGCCCCCTTATTTCAAATCCCAAAGCTTCCACCCCCAACCTAGGGAAGTAGTAATTTTCCTCCATGACAGTTCATTTGGATGGGTATATTACAAACTTGAATTGGGAATTTCTCTTAATGTGACCTACCTTGTCCATTTGGATCTAATTTCACATTATTACTAACTTGGACATCATTCTTAGCAATTATTTGACCCTTAGCATCAATTTGACAAACTATCATGAGTATGGCCAAGGGGCTTAGGCCATTGTGACCCAATTCAAAATTTTGGGACATGACATCTCATTAGTATGTAGACATATTAATACATGAGAATGACCCTTGGTTTCAACTTCCAAGGCATCTCTTGGAGTTCCCATGACTTTTCCCATTTACATGTGACTCTTCACATGGATTACCATAACCGCAAGGATTAGGTTTCCAACACCCCCCGCTTAATCCGAAGGGATTTATATAAGCCCATGAAAAGAGAGATGAATGAATGGAAGTGGTTGCCAAGGGATGAACATTTCCAACTTGACAATCTGAATTTGCCAAGTAAGCTAGTAGAAGCTGACATTTTCTACAAAATATAAGTGCTCTCTGGAGTGGTGGTTTTCGTTGATCACAAACCAAAAGGGATAGTAGAAGCAATAGAAGTTGATGTCTTCTACTAAGTGGGTGGTTTAAGGTTGATCACAAACTCTCGAACTTGGCGACATCTCCAGTTCTCGCTGAGAGGTTCTCTCTGGAGCTTGGCACAAAGGTTCAACGATTCCTCTAGAAAATGGTGGTTTGGGGACACCATCTGATGTCTAGCAGGAGCTGAATTCTTCTACTAAGTGGGTGGTTTTAGGCTAACCACAAACTTTGGAGTTCAGTCGAAACTAGACATAGAATACCACGAACTCATGAATGCTCTGGGGCATGGCTCTTTGGCTATAGCTCCGAATCTGACATTCGAATTTGGCTATGGATTAAGATCCCTTGTTTCGGCTCGCTTGTAGAAGACCATGACTGCTTGTTGTCAGATTGATAAGGCTTTGAAACTTGAATCCTCACTATTGATTCATGATGCCCCCCCCTTCCGGGTACAAGATGCGAAGCAGTAAAATTTTATGTTGCAAGTTGTGTAAGAACTCGATTCAATCTTGTAGGTTTCTTCAGTTTCGAACATCTATATGAAAAATGGTTATGCTTACCGCCATGCCGATAAGGATGAAGATCAAAACATTGATCTTTCATATGGCCAATTCGATCACAATGTTGGCATCTCGAACTTTGAACATGTACATCTTTTGACATTATTTCATTGTTTTGGTCGTGTGTTGGCAGTTGATAGGAATCATCTTCATATTCAAAGGGAGGGTTGTTCTGAACAAACACTAGTTCAAAATGTTGATTCCTTTGTTGGACGTCGTCCTCTTTGGATTTTGAATCTTGAAGAGGAGTGATAACAGTTTGGAGAGTTTCTTTGTTGATTGTGATTGAGTTGTCTTGAGCAATAAGTATTAGAGTGTTTAGTAATTCTAATATTTCTCCAGATTGAGACATTATGAAGATTGTGTGAGGTCTCCTTGTGCATGTAGGTCCAAAGTACAATTGACTCAACCAACAAACTAAGGTTTTTTTGCAAGTCCTCCCTTTTACAAATAGACTCAACAATTAAGTCTTCAACTCAGAAAGTGAAAAGGGTGTCAGGTTTAACCGAAAGTGCACTTGAATACAACTCAGTTTCAATTTGACACTTACAAAGAACTATTGTAAGTATAAGAAATACAATAAAACTTACAAAATTGACTATTTGCAAGTTACAATTCTGAATGATCTTTGAAAATGAATTATTTACCTCCTTTGTTGTGTTAAGGCCATTGTTCTCAAATGTCTGCTGCTAGTAGCTCCTCACAATCCTCAAGATCCCACACAACTTAGGTAGTTGGATCCTGACAGTATTCACGTAGTGTATGAAAGTATAGTCCATGGACAACAACAAACAAGAGTATCGCTAGAGAGAGCAGGAATACCAAGAGTTTTTTATCTCTTGTTGTGCGTTCATAAGAAATATTATTTAGCTCCCGATGATAATGCTCTGGGAACACCACTTATAATTTTTCAACAATAAGCATCATCGTCCTCTAGATCACTTCCACAAGAAGCAATAGGTTCGTTCCACCAGTCACGAAGAGAGAGACAATATGTGCTTGCAGATAGGGTTGTGCTCATGGATGGATTCGAACCTAGTCAAATATATATCAATTTTAAAACCAACAACAAAGTCGAATATATATCAATTCTAAAACCATGTGAAATACAAAACATGCATTAGGGTTTCAATAATGGATGCACACATGTGAATACCAATGCAAATACAAGGCACACAAAGTTTGCCATCCAAAGAGGTAAATGCGCAATTGGAAGGCACGTCGTGTAACTACACAATGGATATGTATACACGTTGAGGCGTGAGGCACTGGTTCTGAATGAGGTCGCATCTCCAAAAGATGGTTCTCGGCTAGTGCACCAACAAATTTGCAGCACCAATGTATAGGCCTCGACATAGCTTCAACGATACCATTTGCAGGCGGTCACAAGCAATAGAAAATGCTCCAACGGTCTTCAATATTTCACTCCATTGTAACACGCAACAATAGTTCATGCTACAGCTTTGGGTTTCCATGCTCAAGAGAAACTAAGGTTCACCAAGAAAGTTCACCCACCAATCGTCGCTCCTCCAAGGTTCATGCAACATTAGGGTTTACATCAACGTCATAGTCCACGCAACATTCAAGGTGACTTTGTAGCTCCCAAGATGTTGGAGTATTAACACCTCAAATTGCAACTCTAAAACAATCGCAATAAGCAACAAAAATGCATTCAGTTCATGGAGCACACCCAGTTTGTGGTGGTGAACACACATTCATGGTCATGGAGAGATCTATAGGAGTCTCATGCCAGAGAGAGCATTCAACATCAGTCGCGATATCTGGACAAAATTGGTGCTAATCTCCACGTAGAGATGATGCCTATGCAACAACCGGAGAGAGCTTTCACTCAAAAAATGGAGACACAACAAATAGAGACAACTTTCACATGGAATTCCTTCTTTACAACAAATCTAATATGAGAATGTCAATAAAATAGTGAAAGAGAGAGCCATGCTCTAGGAAAAGGATTCGAAGGATTTTTTTCACAATCCACCTCTTTCATTTATTCGATAGAATGCTTTAGCTGTTGCAGAAAAAAGATCTTGTCTTGGGACTCTAGTGCCTTCAGGTTCGAACCATTTTGGTGGTAATAGGGAGATGATCAAACTTTTGACTTCAAGTAGTTTAGTTACTTATAAAAACAACGACTCTATAATCTCAACCATCTCATCCAATTGTTCTTGAGATCTTTTTTTTTCTCCACATCAGAGACGTTTGTTATGTATTTCTTGTTTTTTGTGGGGCGGGGTCCATCAAAAGTATGTAGTGTGGGTACCTGTTGGATGTTGAATTTAATTCCGCATCCAGTAAGTGCTACTGCTCTAAATTTGAGTAAAACTACATGGAAACATGTTGAAAATACGAAGAAAAAAATATTTTTTTTATGACAACTATGCCAAGTCAACCATTCTAATTTACACTTTTTCTTGAAATTCTATTGATTCTTGAATTCCAACTCATCAAAAAATTATGGTTTGATCTATATCTAGTGATTGTCTAGCGATTGTCGCACACTACTGGCTAGTGGGTCCCTCGTTCGCATCTGCTTTCTGCCAGCGCCATTACCTCTGCACGTTACGACCACCTCGCCGGCGGCTGCACCCTATTGACTTCCTGTCATCCCACGATCGATTGTCTATTCGATCTTTCCCACCGATCGTTTCTTGAGCCCAACCAACTATTGCATATCCCAGATCTGCCGTCGATGCTTCTCTCCCCACGGTTTGCTGCACCTTTGGCCAGTCGTCACCACTAGGGTCGTCAATTTGCACTATCTCCACCTGTCGTGGTTGGGACAAATCCTCAGTGGATTCTCTTCATCCACCCACGTTGTTCTCTGTTGGCTTTGCTTGCACCATCTCTTCCAAACCTTCACGTCAGCCTGATCTGCACCTGTTCAACCATTGCAAGAGCTTCACGCCTAAGCCTGCAACCACCTGCTCGCTGGATGCTCTGTCGACTGCTTCAATCGTGGGTCAGTTCATATCCCCTCGCCCTACGAGCCAATCCCCTTGTCTGTGGCGACTGCTCTACTGCGAGTCACCACGATCGGGCAAACCCAATCTTGCGTCCACCACTGTGGCTGCGGCTTCCACTTGCCACCTCCACACCCTTTTTATTTTGTAAATCCGTCAAATCGATCTCCTGGATACAATGTTGATTTTACGAGATCTAGTTATTAGTCTCTAATAATTTAATGTAAATTATTAATTAAAAAACACGAAGTTCACAATAAATCATATAGTGGAAATACTCAGGAAACCATATTCACACATTTGACACACAGATTTACCTCCAACTAAGGAAAAACCAACATCAAATGATTTTATTAAAAAAAAATTTAGGTCCATGTCTTGGGATAATGGCCCTCCTGAAGAATATACAAAAAAAAAGTAGCCTAGCCTATCACACTTGGATGCTACTTCCTTTGCTACCCTCACACTTGGATGGAATGTTAAATTTTGAGCATTAATTCATAATACTCTAGGATCTTTACTGAGAGAATAACATATATAGTATATCAATGCATAACAATCACAATAAGCATGACAAGCATCACAAGAATCAAAAGCATGAGAGACGAGACACAGAGTTTTCGTCGGGAAAACCCTAAGGTGAAAAACCCCACAACTTCCTCAGATATAGAGAGAGCAATGGCTCAACCAAAGTACAACCAAAATACACTTGAGATAGTCTCCTAGAAGCAGATGATCCTCCTCCTCACTAGTGCGCCACTTTTTGAGTGAGAGAGATATGACTTTCCGAATGGTCTAAATAGAGATCTCCTGATCTCTATTTATACTAACCTGTTTGCCCAGTGACCTTATGGGGCCAACTTGTCTAGCTAGGTACATCCACAATATAATATATATTTCAGGGCCGACCCCACACATGGTGGTATAATAACCCATCGGCAAGTACACACACTTGCGACACTTGTCAATCCACATGACGACACTTCCTTATAAAAGAATAACACATCTCTAATAAGGGTACAATAAATATATATGAAATACATAGATGAAATACATTCTGAAGTTACATATACATCAACACTCCCTCTTAACTAGGAAGGTATTTCTCGACACAGATCTGCTAGACAAGTCTTCTTCTCGGGATCATCGTCATCGATGCATCATCATCATCATCGTCACTGTTGCTGCTATCTCAACCAATCTCTGACTCTACTCGTCATAGGAAGTTCTACAGAGCCAGTCCTTTTTCATACTGGATGTAGGCCCACCACCTGTAGGTCTTCATCATCATTGGCCATACTATGGAAATCTCAAGACTTATTACGTGCGTCACAAAACCTTAAAAGAGTCTATTGACTAGCAAGAACTCTAAAGAGCATCCGAGGCCTTTTTCATCCTGTCCAGATCTCCAGGACTTATTACATGTGACCCCACCACAAAACCTCGAAAGAGAATCCCAAGACTGATTACGAGCACAAGGCTCAACCTATCGGATCTCCCAGGGCACAAATTACATGTGGTCACCACAAAACCTCGAAAGAGCATCCCAGGACTGATTACGAGCACAAGGCTCAACCTATCGGATTTCCGAGGGCACAAATTACATGTGGTCATGGCAAAACCTCGAAAGAGCATCCCAGGACTGATTACGAGCACACGGCTCAACCTATCGGATCTCCCAGGGCACAAATTACATGCCATAGGACAAAACCTCGAAAGAGCATCTGCCAGATATCCCAGGGCACAAATTACATGCCATAGGAAAAACCTCAAAAGACTATCTGCAGATCTCCCAGGGCACAAATTATATGTCCTCCCAAGCAAAACCTTGAAAGAGCATTTGCCAGATATCCCAGGGTACAAATTACATGCCGTAGGCAAAACCTCGAAAGACTATCTGCAAATCTCCCAGGGCACAAATTACATGCTTATCTGCACAACCTGTTCCACGGCCACAGAGTATCAACCTGATACTCACCATACATCATCCTGATGTACACATGATCATCTTGATCATCATCACTGCAACATCCTGCTACATGTCATCTGGAGCAACATCTTGAAGCTCGTCATCCATGATCATCCTGATCATACAATGCATCTACCTGATGCATACCAAGTATCTACCTGATACATTTCATCATACATGATCTACCTAATCACACAGTGTATCCACCTGATACAAATATAAATACATGATACATATCAACATACATGATCTACCTGATCATACAATGTATCCACCTGATACATAGACAGATACATGGTCCAAGCATCCAACATGATGCTTATACAAAATACATACACATGATCCAACCGATCATATCCAGCATCCAACATGATGCGTACATACATATACATATAAATGATCCAACTGATCATACAAAGCAGAAACTAGAACATCATCCTGATGCTCATCATTCAGCGCTTACATCCACAGGCATGTGAAGGATCCTCCTTCCAACATGCTTGGAATGGCTTCAACAAATGTGTCAGTCACTTCTTCCTCGAAGTGTCGTCGATCTGAAGAACACCAAGCCTCTCCCTGAAGTACTCGAACTTCACCTTGGCTAGTGGCTTCGTCAGCACATCTGCAATCTGCTCATCCGTCGCAACATACAGGAGCTTCACAGCTCCTCTCTGCACCATATCCCTGCTATAGTGATATTTGATCTCTATGTGTTTCGACCTGTCATGAAACACTGGGTTCTCGGATAGCTTCACACAACTCTGGTTATCACAGAAGATACCAGTAGCATCCAACTGGAGATCAAATAATTCAGATAGTAGCTTCCGTAGCCATACTGCCTCACAACTAGCTGAACACGCTGCAACATACTCTGCCTCAGCTGTACTCAGTGCTACACAGGATTGCTTTCTGCTAAACCAAGAGATCACACCTGATCCCATACTGAAGCAGCACCCAGATGTGCTCTTCCTATCTGCAGTACTGCCATCCCAATCTGAATCAACATAACCCTACAGGTTAAACTTTTGATTCGCCACATACTTGAGCACTGTACCCTTTAGGTACCTCAGAACATGCTTTACAACAACCAGATGAACACTCCTCGGATCTGTCAGGAACTGACTCAATGTGTTCACCGCAAAGCAAATATCTGGTCTCGTGTTCGTCAGGTACATCAAGGACCCAATCAATTGATGATACATAGAGACATCAACTGGCTCAGATGAAACATCACATAGAAGCTTAAGATTCGATGCCATAGGTGTGGCCATGGCCTTGCAATCCATCATCCCGAATCTCTTCAGGATATCTACTATGTACTTTCCTTGACCAAGGAAGATCCCACCTGCACTCTGCCACACCTCCATACCTAGGAAATAATGCATCATTCCCAAATCTTTCATATCGAACTCGGCAGCAAGCTTCCTCTTTGTATCACACCAAGTTCTGGGAGCTTGCTACAAGCCATACAAGGCTTTCTTCAATCTGCACACATGTGACTCCCTATTAGGTCTTGGGACTGCATCTTAAACATCTTCTTCATGATCGACGGATCATGGCATTCCATTTCTTCATCCCAGATCTTGGGAACTTCAATATCTTCAATAGATATCTTTGTTGCTGGAACAAATGTTGTAGTCCTTTTGTAGGTGAAGATATATGGTCTTTCCTACAAAACAAGTTAAATTGCATGATTAGAAACATCTCATAATTTTCAGAACAAATTCTTTACACATAAAGAAATATGTCATGCAGTCATGCAGTTATCTTAGCCAATGCTTCAATACAACATTTATCCATGTTCCACAACTTTCTAGATGCCTTCTAGTCTCTACCAGAACATTGTTAAGAGTTTGCACTACTCCCAACATGTCAGCAAAGAGGTTTCATTCTAGATAAGTAGCACTGGAATGTTGTACAGTGCCATAGGCCACTTACCCATCACATGCATATTAGTAGTATACTGTTCATTAATGCAATCATTCTAATATGCACAATACATATCCTAAGTCTAGGAACATAAGCATAATATTATTTAAACAAACAAAATAGGCAAGAAATGATAATTGAAATACTTATGTTTGTTTGTTTGTTGGGTGGACTCCCTCTGAGTCTTTGCTTCCTGGCAGGAGCTACTGAAGTAGCTTCTTCTACACCTTTTTGTTGTAGAATGTAGGAAGATGGTCAACTCCCTCTGAAAATCTGCATCCTTGTAGGAGCTACTGGAGTGTGCTCCCTCTTGATATTTGCTTCCTGTATTACCTGTCCTTGAACTTATATTCATCTTGCTGACATCAATCTTCTTGAACCCAGAAAAGACCTCTTCTGGTTTCTTGTTGTCCAATATCTTGTGGGGAGTTCTGTTCTGCACATATACAGTTGTTCTAGTTGCTTCTGCCCATAGATGCATAGGTAGGTCCTGGTCATGCAACATTGCCCTTGTTGCTTCCATGATTGTTCCGTTCTTCCTTTCTGCAACTCCATTCTGTTGAGGATTATAAGGAGCAGTCAACTCCCTCTTAATCCCTGAATCACTACAAAGCTTCTTAAAGCCACCTGAGGTGAATTCTCCACCATTGTTGGATCTGAATGTTTTGATCTTCTTGTCAGTTTGATTCTCCATCAAGGTTTTGAATTCCTTGAACTTATCAAACACCTCATCTTTGTTCTTCAAGAAGTACACCCAAGTCTTCCTAGAGAAGTCATCAATAAATGAGACATAGTAAACATACCCACTCAGAGAACTGGATGACATAGGACCACATACATCTGAGTGGATGATTTTCAGGATGTGTTTTGCCTTGCTTTCACTGCTTGGGAAAACCTTCTTAATGTTCTTACCTTTTGCACATCCTTTGCAAACACCTTCATGTTTGATCTTGATTTCAGGAAGACCCTCTACAGCCTTGCTTGCAATTGGAGGCACCCTATATTGCATATGAGCAAGTCTTCTATGCCAAAGTTCACTTGGCTCCATGGATGCATGTACCATGGCATGTTTAGGCTGTCCCTTCAATTTATACAAACCTCCCTCTTGCTCTCCAATCACTACTTCATCATCTATGTTCTTTCTCTTTGGCCACATTAGGACTTGGCCATCCACAAATGCAACCCTCATACCTTTTGCATCCAATGCAGAGATGGAGAGTAAGTTCTTCTTGAGCCCAGGTACATAAAGGACTTCTTTCATCTTCAAAGATTTTCCCGAATCTAGGTTGTAGGAGGCTTCACCACTTCCTTTGATTGGGTATTGATAATCATCTACAAGTTTCACCTGATGGGGTGATTCATGTTCAGATAGATTCACAAAAGATTCCTTAAATACAATTATGTGTTTGGAATCCCCACTGTCAATCAACCAATCATTGCAACCATGGGAGATAGTACCTGTGAGAGCAAAAATTAGAACATATTCTTCTTCACTTGATGAGTCATCATCACTATCACTTTCTGCCCTAGCCTTCTTCTTTGGGGGTTCATCATTTTTGGCAGCATCAGCATGATATCTTCTTTTGTTATTCTTCTTCTTCTTATTGAAGTTGTTGTTGTTGTCTTTCTTCTTCTTGGGACAATCTGAAGCAAAGTGTCCCTTCTCATTGCAATTGAAGCATTTGAGATCTTTCTTATCTTTATGATAATGGTGGTGTGAGAATCTCCTATTATGAGATGATTCCTTCTTGGACTTGCCTTTCCTGGCATGTGCTATGAGAGCTTGATCTTCATTTCCCATCTTTTCTTCTCGAGCCACAAGCCTAGCTTCTTCTTGAGATCATTCTCCCCGCAATCTGTTGAAAGAGATCAACTTCTTCCTTGCACAAATTCCTTGAATAAAGGAATCCCATGACCTGGGTAGGCCATTTAGAGTGGCCATCACCACTTCACCATTCTCCACCATTTCATCCACTGCTTCTAGTTGTTCCTTGATCTGGGAGACCCTTGAAAAATAAGATTGAATGGTTTCTCCATTCTGAAACTTTACTCCTTTCAATTGGTTCCATAGGGTCATCTTCCGATTTATGTTCTTCCCTTCAAATAGCTTGGTCAAAGAGTCAAACATCTCCTTGGATGTCTTTAGAGAAGACACATGGGGTATGAGATGGTCTTTGATAGAATCAACAATGATTCTCTGTGCCTTGACCAAGTTTTTCTTATGCAATACCTTAGCCTCTTTATCCTCTGGGATAGGGATGTCTTCTTTTACATATGAGTCCAACTCATTCTCTTCCAGGATTAACCCAATCCTATACTTCCAAGCTCGGAAGTTATCAGCTCCTTCAAGCTTATCCTCAAGCTTGGTGTGGTGAGACATCTTAAAGAGTACTTCAAATGGAAATAGAAAAGATTTAGGTCTTACCACTTGAAATGCTAAAAACTGGATCTAGTCCCGGATTAGGGTTTGTCGAAAAAACCCTAAAAATTCAAAATGAGAATTTCAATTTTCTGAAAGGATAGAAAGATGCGCCTTGATGAGCTGATCAGCCTGGTGTATTCAGAATTTGAGATCAGCAAAGCTTTACCTTTCAGATTTGCCTTTTTGTCCTCCCAGGTTCACTAGGAGAGCTTTGAATTAGGGTTTGAGTTTCCTGGAGATCTACCCAGCCAAAAATCTTGATCCAAAGCTCTAAACTTCGATTTTGGCAAGGAGCTTCCAGCTATGTCTTCATATTTCAGAAATTTCTATTTTTGTGGAAACCCTAATTTTTAGGGCCAAATCTGAAAATGCTCAGAATTGAATTCTGATTGGACAAATAGATTCTCCTTGATGATTAGAGTCAATCTACTATGTTGCTTTTCCAAAATCTGTGGAGAGAAACCCAATAAACAAGAAACTCAAGTTTTCGTCACTGCAAAATGTCTTCTTCTCAGGTTAGCTTTGATACTATGTTAAATTTTGAGCATTAATTCACAATACTCTAGGATCTTCACTGAGAGAATAACATATACAGTATATCAATGCATAACAATTACAATAAGCATGACAAGAATCAAAAGCATGAGAGACAAGAGACACAGAGTTTCCGTGGGGAAAACCCTAAGGTGAAAAACCCCACAACTTCCTCAGAGATAGAGAGAGCAATGGCTCAACCAAAGTACAACCAAAATACACTTGAGATAGTCTCCTAGAAGCAGATGATCCTCCTCCTCACTAGTGCGCCACTTTCTGAGTGAGAGAGATATGACTTTCCGAATGATCTAAATAGAGATCTCCTGATCTCTATTTATACTAACATGTTTTCCCAGTGACCTTATGGGGCCGACTTGTCTAGCTAGGTACATCCACAATATAATATATATTTCAGGGCCGACCCCACACATGGTGGTCTAATAACCCATCGGAAAGTACACACACTTGCGACACTTGTCAATCCACACGACGACACTTCCTTATAGAGGAATAACACATTTCTAATAAGGGTACAATAAATATATATGAAATACATAGATGAAATACATTACGAAGTTACATATACATCAACATGGAAGTCCTTTTCCACCCACTCAATAAGATCTCACTCACTTTGTGTGACTGTTGTGTCACCTCCTCTCACTTAGGATGACTTTTATAACATTACAATATGCAAATACCTTGGGCCAATACCATAGACTGTCAAATACTATGGCCCTCTAGTACTTTATATAAAGTAATAACAAAATAACATTCGCTTTAATAACTCACTTAATTAAAGTGAAACTCCTAAGTCTAAGAGGTCTCCTAGACAACTCTTACATGCTAGATACTTGGCCTATGCAAAAGTACCTATCAGATGCTACAAAAATCAACAGTCTCCATTTAGGTTTTTGTATTTATTGTCTCCAAAACATGTGCATGAGAGGATCTTTTTCTTGAGCATGTTGCAAGTTGTCTCCATTATCAATCCATGATATTATATGCCACTCCTTTTTTGGTGTGATATAAAGCATTGTGAATTGTCTCTAGATGTGTTTTGATTTACAAAATTCGTTGATCTTGTTAAAAACATACTATCTTCAAATCACGTCATAAACATAGACAAAATTTGTTGAACTCATTAGAAAGACCCACTAATCACTTAATAAAAGCTCATAGAATATATCATGAAGGATAGTATTAAATTGTGTCTATGTACTCAAAATATCACCTTGCAATTATCTATATATTTAATTAGTCACAGTTCTTTGTGAATCATTATGATAGCTTCTTCACATATTGATGTAGCATCAAGCTTATACAATCCTCTCTCTTGTGTTCTAGAGACAATCATCTCATCATTGTCATGTATTTAATTAGGCATTATCGTTTATGGTTCATGACCATGTAACATACCCATTACTCTCAGTTGTTGAAATTTTGAAATTTAACTCTGGATGTCCTTCCTCATGATTTTGTGTTTTTACATGGGAAGGACATAAATTGTATTTCCTATGTATTTTTTAATGTAAAGTGACTTTATGTTTTTAAAGTGACTTTATACTTAAATGAAGTGAAAAATTAAATAAAAGGGCAAAGTATTTAATGTGCACTTTATTATTTAAAAGTGAGTTTAATTGCACATTTAATGAGAGTCCTCAGATCTAACTCATGCTAGCCCTTGATCAAAGTTAGTTATGGAAGTTATGGTTTTCTTGGAAAATGAAAAGTACAAATACATGCTTAGGAAAGTGAGAAAGACACAAGAAAGAAGAAAACATTTGAGAGAGAGAAACATATAAAATATTGGAGAAGATTTCTATCGGTTGTGAGATATGTTCACCAAGGAAAAACAAGGGCATGATTCCCAAGAACATTTGTTACAATACATTGAACCATGCAGTCACTATTGTAGACTGTACAGGCTCAGATTTCAAGGCAGATTGCAGGCACAAACTTCAAGACAGTTGGGGTCACATTCTGGCATGAATCTCAAGGTTGTTCTGCATTTAATGTTGGGCAGAAACCATACAACAAAAGTACAGTTCGTACCTGGCACATAATCCAAGAAATTGTAGTCACACGTGTGGGTTGACTGTGAGCAAAATTTGGCACGATTTTCAGTGTAGACTGAAGGTTGTAGATAAGTGGGTTTTTAAAGTATCTTTCCTTGATGTTGTAAGAGATATTCTAATTGTAGAATTTCCGAGTTTTTCCTCTCATAATAAAATTTCTTTCTCTGGGGATTGCCCTAAAATTATGTGTCAAATTTTCATTTCCAGTTTTTGAGATCCCGTTCTTTGAATGCTAGTGGTTTTTGCTCAAGATCAATAATTGGCATTTTTAGTTTGTTAAATGCACAACAATCTTCTTCAAACCTCAGTTGGATTCAAAGTGTTTGATACAAACTCTGAAAGAGAACTTTAGTTTTTTCCACTGAATTTCTTTATTAGTAACCATTTGAGATATGGGGTATAATTTTTTTCCTTGTCTTCTTAACAAGATGAAACACTACATGTGTAACATAATTAATGCATTAGTTTCGTTAATAATTAAAATACATTCACCACGTTGTAACACACTTGTAACATAATCACTCACAAAGATTTAACTACATAGAACATACTACAAGAGTCCTTGCATCCATTTGCATGTGAAGGCCCTGCTTTCATAACTAATCATTGTCTAATACTATGCATGTAATTAAGCAACATGTTTAAACCACATTGCTTATCAATCACGCTTCTTCAAATAATAAACATGTAATACAGTCAACTGATTCAATGCTATATATAAATTTTATAATTGTAATCTCGAGTGATATAATACACGCTATAAGTATGCAGATCAAGTGTAAGGATATTTTAATGAAAGAATCTAAATCATAATATTCAAATATTGATACATCACCTATGAGTGTTCACCATTCATATTAATAGTTATAAAGACTAATGATTTATGTGAGATCACATCTCAGGGTTGTCATGAAAACACTAACTCTTGATTATAAACTTCAAACCTTCTACATACAATCAACATCATAAATTCTAATCAACATTAGACAACTTTCATCTAACTTCATACATCAAGAGTGATGTCAACTAAGATCCCGACCATTCATCCTTGGTCACATAATGCATACATGTGGAGTAACATTCTTTTTAAAAGTGGTAGACACATTACTAATCATAATTATACATATAATTTATTTTCATTCCGAAAAAAAAACATCCTTCTATTAAAAAAAGGATGTGTCAAATAAACAACATCAAATTAGATGGAGGAGTCGAGAAGACTTCTCAAATAACAAGGTCCAAAGAGTTCCAAATTTCAGCAAAGCTACGAATCCTCTAACCAGGAAATGAGCCACAAGTGGTCAAGTAAAAACGACTACCGCCTACAGTCCTCAAATGCGCATAGCACTGCTCTAAAAAACACAGGAGAAGAAAATCTCCCCCGGAACGTGCCACTCGCAGTGTTTAGAGTCAACATATTGCCTCATCTTTCCAATACATATTATTTCATCTTAGTTCATTGTTTACAAATAAACATAAAGAATAGCTAATCAACTATAACTATTCCAAGGTTACTGGGAATATCAAATGCCTCTTTAGTTGTTTACTCATGCAATCTAACAATTATAATGACACAACAATTTACTCACATAAGCATTCTTACCATCATGCATCATTCATCTTACATTTCCTTCTCATTAAATAAGGATATTGTATCATTCCTACACATGCGTGATTCATGTTGCTTGTTTAACTTTAGCAACACATTCTTTGCATGTCCACCAATGATTTAACCATACATGACTAAGTATCATTAACACAATAAATCGAGAATACTTTTACATTTCAAATCAACTAAACATAATTGAATGACAAGGACATAGCATAAAGCAAACACTTATCTTGAATGAATTCTCCTGGCGATTGAATGTGCAACTAAAATGTTCCTTCCAAACCATAGGCATTATCTCCGGCATATACTATTTATGTCGAGAGGCCACCCCCGAGCTAGGAAACATATCCACTAGGGTGAAAGAGTGACGTAAATATTTCATCATGATTTCTTAACATGTCCTATATGCTAAGCCCACAACCACAACTAAACAATAGAATTTGATTTCAATGATAACCTCGACTTCAAAACCAATAAGCTCGGTTTCACAAATATTAGGCTCGTCTTAATAATTAATAAGCTCGACTTAATAAGGGATATAAGTTTATTCTATACATTAAAATATTAGACCTCCCATCTCTTCATAATGAAAGGATTATAATCTATCTTGAACATTTAAATAATAGAACTTTAAGCTCTAATAAAATAAAACAATAATCTGATCATTTAAAATAATAGAGATCCCAACTCTTCATAATTAAAGCATTATAATTTCTTATTTAAATAACAAAGATCTCGGCTCTAATAAATAAAACAATAAATCTTGCTCTAATCATTTAAAAATAATATAGAGCTCTCGGCTCTTCATAGTTAAAGCATTATAATTTCTCATTTAAATAATAGAGCTCTCGTCTCTAATAAACAAAACAATAAGGCTTGCTCTAATCATTTAAAAATAAAATATATCTCTTGGCTCTTCATAATTAAAGCATTATAATTTCTCATTTAAATAATAGATCTTTTGGCTCTAATAAACAAAAGAATAAAGCTTGCTCTAATCATTCAAAAATTATATAGAGCTCTCGGCTCATCATAATTAAAGCAATATAATTTCTCATTTAAATAATAGAGCTCTTGACTCTAATGAACAAAACAATAAAGCTTGTTGTAATTATTTGAAAATAATATAGATCACTCGGGCTTTCGTAATTAAAGCATTATAATTTCTCATTTAAATAAATGAGATCTCGACTCTAATAAACAAAACAATAAAGCTTGATCTAATTATTTAAAATAATAAATAATAAAACCATAAAAGAACACTGCCCTGTTTTCCTCGCTCAAAATCAAGTAAAGTATTTAAATAAAATATCAAAGGGAAACACCCTCATTTTACTCACGCAGAAGCATATAAAGCAGTTAAATAAAATATTAAAGGGCAACACCCTCATTTCTTCATGAGAAGCATGTAAGGTATTTAAATAAAATATCAAAGGCAACAAACTCATTTATTCACGCAGAAGCATCTAAAACATTTAATTAAAATATCAAAGGGCGGCGCCCTCATTTACTCATGCAGAAGCATATAAAGCATTTAATTAAAATATCAAAGGGCAATGCCCTCATTTTTTTTTTTATGCAGAAGCATATAAAGAATTTAATTAAAATATCGAAGGGTAATGCCCTTATTTCTTCATGCAAAGGCATATAAAGAGAGTGGCAACGACCTTCAAGGAGGGAGGTCGTGCCTCTTCTTCACAACTTAGAATATTATTAAAAATGATTAGAAAGAATGACAGAGGCTCTCTCTCTAAGAGAGAGGTGGTGCCTCATCTCCTCAATGCATAGGAGCAAAAACATATAAGATATTAAATACATAGATCAATATTTATCTACAAGGATAATATACTTATATCTAGAGGGGCTTGGATTCCTTATTCTTTCACCAATGCAGATCCATCCTCCTCCCTCATCAACATCGAGCTCCTCAAATTTTATTAAAGTGGTCCTCCATCTCCCCAAAAATGTTGAGATGTGGATAATGTGGATTCAACGATTTTTCCTCAAAGGAAAAACTCTAACTACCACTGCTTCTTTAAAATAATAAATTTAAATAACATTTACTTTATTTTTCATTATGCATGTATATATTTTGTATATAAATACAATTTACGTTATAGTTAAAACGTAAAATTTTATTCCCCAAAATATATATTTATATATGTAATTTACATTATAATAAAAATGCAATGCTTTTATTCTCCAATAATAAATTTGCATTATAACACACAAACACACACACACATACATACACACAATGATTAAATCACTCTTTGGAAATGAAATATAGCTTCCATTAAAATGCTAGTAAGACCCTAGGAATCCAATGTTTAATAATAATTTATTTTAATTAATTAATAATCATTAATTATTAACACCCTTATTAACTAATGATTACAATAATAGAACAATGTAAATTTATCATGATCATTAAATCACATAATAATTTACTCCCTTTAGATCATAAGAAAATAATAAATCTCTTTTGCGTCATAGGCTTATAATAACGATATTAATAATAATAATAGCTTATTTAAACTTATAGAGAAATATTGAACCATTCTCCTTCTCACACAAGTAAGCTCATAATATTTATGCTCATGCTCCAAAATAGGCTAATATGATGCTTTGAGATAATAAACTCATAGTCTAAACTGCTAATTCTACACTTATAGACGAATAATAATCCATTTTCCTTCTCATGTCGATGATGCGTTGTCTTGCAAAGTTTAAAGAATGACAGTAAATTCATATTCATACCTATTGGATTTAGGTTAATAGGTGAGCAATAACAACACGCTTCCCTTTCTTCCCCGAAGGTACCATGATGACACCTAGTCATCTATACTAGAATTTCCAAGGCTTTGCCAGCCTCTAACCTCTCTCCATAGTGGATATCGTTTCCCCTCTATTTAGTTTCCTTGCACATTCAACCCCTAGGTTTATTTTTCATTAGTTTGGCATTTATAACTATCATCATATGCATGACATCACCATACTTTAGCTAGCACATGGTTCTAGTATGAATTCAAAATGTTGTTTAATGATACAATTTTCATTGGTAGGGCCTTGGCTTTGAGCTCCACACCATGAACTAGTACATACACGCATTTACATCAATTACAGTCTATTACAATAATATGGGTTAATAATGAAGGATATTACATCCTTTCCCCCTTAAGATAACACCGTCCTCGATGTCCTATTCTTTTAGACATTGCTTTCAACTTCTAATTGTTTGCACACAACAACCGTTCTTTTAACAATTCCAGTTTCCCTTGTTAGGCTTTCCAAGACAATCACATGTTCTACATCTCTTTTATATTTCTTCAAGAGTTTTTGCATCTAGATACACATGTGCTTTACTGCAAACAAATACAAGTTTTTTTTTTTCAAAACCAAAGTAAAACATATTAATGTGTGTGTGTGTGTGTGCTTTAAATCAAGAGGAAGGCAAAGTAAATATAAATCATTTGCTTTCATAGTTTTCTTTGGATGATGTTTACTTTCATCCTTTTGTTTCTACCTTCAAGTAGCAATTCCTTAGAGTCACATTTACTTATAAAGCTTTATCCTGGCATACCAATAAGTTAGTTTGTATATAACATAAATATTCATTTATTGGAAAACAACCCCAAGGAATTACAACCTATCATTACATTCATTTTGAATTAATATTTCATTTCACCTGCAATGCTTGCTAACATCATAAGGTATATCATAATCACAACTTATAAATTAACACCTGAATACCCAAGTATTCCTATCATGGCACATTGAGTTTAGCACCTTCAACCAATGTGCTTAATGTTGAGTAATTATATTCGAATGACAATATATGTAATTCCGTTAAAAAATGTTCAAAATCATACCTTTTGTATACTTGTACTATTCCAAAGTACTTTTGGAGTGTTCATGTAGGATTCCTCAACTTCTCTTAGAAGTTCTGTCACTTTAACACACACATGAGGGTCACCTCTTGATGAAACCACTAGTCCTCGTACAAACCTCCTCATGGGTACATACTTCTGTTGGAAGTCTTTACCACATTTAACATATGAGAGTCATCTCTTGATGGAACCACAAGTTCTCATGCAATCCTCCTATTTTTGTACATAGAAAAGTTCACATCCAGTGTTTCAACATTCATCAATGAATGCCTTAAGGGGAAGTACTTTTTATGTTCTTATTGTTAAAAAAAATTTAACTGCAGACTGATCACCAAGTCATCTTTATGATCCCTTTGGATTCTATAATAAAACAATATTTTTCCACTTTCCAAGCACTTCATGCCAAAACACACTCTATGGACATAGAGATTTCACATAGAATCTGGCTCCACCCTCCCGCAATCTAAAGTCGTTGCTTTAGGCAATACCTTCAGTCCCGCCTTTAGGTTTGTTTGTTAGGTTCATTCATTAGTAATGTTATGTTAGGCATATTATTATGTTAGGTTCGTTTGTTAGGCAGGGTGCCTTTGCTTGTGTTAGTAGATGGCAGATTTATTAATTTATTATTTTTAAATTTTACCACTTGAGTTCAACATTCCCTTCTCTTGGGAGATCCGTTTCTTATTGAAATCAGAGTATGAGATTCTCCCTCAAGTATTTTACTTCCCATAGCCATTGGACCTTGGTACTCATTATGGCTTTATTGATATTACCATAACCAAGTCCTTTTTACCAGTAGCTACTTCAAGAACAACCAATCACAATTTCATATTATCAATTTACATAATCGGTGATCCTTCAAATTAAGTTCACATACAATGATTTTCAATCATCACATTTCTTAGACATTGTGAAATCGAATATTAATTCTACGCATGTGAATTCTCATCACAACTAGTATTCTTACAATGTAACAAATATATGTGCAAATCATTTCAGTGAAATTTTGAAATTACAAATCAATTTATCATATATTCAACGTAGATATGCCACCTACCTTACTTTTCTCTTGGTGCAATAATTTAGTTAACACATAATCAAAGCTTAGTAACGATTTAGTTACCCCTTCCCAAACCAATCACTATGTCATTGGCATATCTGATGCTACCTTATCAAGGAAATGGTTTCCTCCCTTTTGGTAAAGTTTCATTTAGTCATGTACACATGACTACTCACGCATACCTCTTTTCACTGCATACACAACAACTTGCAAAGAAGAAGTAGAATCATTATCACTTCAATCAATGATTTGCAATGAAGACAAAACATATCAATATTTGTAATCTTGATGCAACAAAACACATGCATTAATATGCATGCATTTACACACTCTTTTCATCACACCTGGCATTATTTGGTTATTGCTTCATATTTAACAAAGTATAACAAATCACAATAACCACATATCATAATATAACTTGTTATAAATTGGAATGCATGATGAAATTCATTGTTACCGCAAGCTTTAATACCCCCTTACAACTCTCTTGGGAATCATTCACAAAATGCATTCAATGACATAACATATCATATCTAGAATGAATATGTATCTAATTCTTTCATTAAAAATGCATTAAATTTCACTTCGGCTCATACCTACATTGTTGTTGTCGGTACCTCTAACACATAACTGAGAAACAATCATGCCAATTTTCAAAACTCATCAAATTTGTGATTATCTCATCGCCACAAGTTGATCATAACACATTACAACTTTTACATGTGCAAGTACACCTATGTGCATTCCATCACAACAATCTATCATTATTAAAGAGATTTTGCTAATATCATAATACATTTATCCTCATTGCATAAATATTTCATAACCATATCCACGCTCATGATACAACATAAATGTAACAACAAGAAGAAAAGAAATATAATTTAAGAGTGTTTTCCTTTCCTCCGAACTTCCTTTAGATGCACTTAACTTTGTTTCAATCCTGTTATCACTTAATTTCACAAAACATTAGTAATGATAACTCAAAACATAAACGTTAGACTACAAACATTGTTACAAAGTTTGATTGTAAATGAATCAAGGTAAGGAAGAAGGAACTTCCCGGATCGCCACCTTGTTAACCTTCCCTGATCACCACCTTGTTAACTACATTTAATACAAGTCTGCAATATTGATTGCTAGTACTTTACTTTAATATTTTCCCATCTAAAGATCCAGTGTTGTAGCTCTGCTTAGATACCATTTGTAACATACCCATTTCCTTGAGTAACCATTTGAGATATGGGATATAATTTTGTTTGTCTTCTTAACAAGATGAAACACTACACGTGTAAGAGAACTAATTCGCTAGTTTCATTAATAATTAAAAGACATTCTCCACATTATAACATAATCATTCACAGAGATTAAACTACATATAACATACAACAAGAGTCCTTGCACCTATATGCATGCGAAGAGCCTTGCTTTCATAACCAATCATTGTCTAATACTTCACATGTAATTAAGTAAGATGTTTAAACCACATTGCTTATTGATAATGCTTCTCCACATAATAAACATGTAATACAATCAACTTATCCAATTCCATATATAAAGATTATAATTGTAATATCGAGGGCTATAATACCCTTTATAAGTATCCACATCAAGTGAAATGATATTTTAATGAAAGAATATAAATCTTAGCATTTAAATATTGATACATCACCTATGAGTTCACCATTATATTAAAAGTTATAAAGACTAATTATTTAGGCGAGATAAAAAATTAGGGTTGTCATGAAATCACAAGATTTTGATTATAAACTTCAAACCTTCTACACACAATCAATAGCATAAATTCTAATCAACATTAGACAACCTTCATCTAATTTCATACATTAAGAGTGATGTTAAGCAAGATCCTAACAATTCATTCCTGGTCACATAATACATACATGCGTGGCAATAGTCTTTTTAAAAGGGGAAGACACATTACCAATCATAATTATCCATATAATAAGGTAGAGTCATAGACGCACATATTGCCTCACCTTTCCAATATATATTATTTCATTTGAGTTCATTGTTTAGAATTAAACATAAGGGCTAGCTAATAAGCTATAACTATTGCATGATTACTGGGAATATCAAATACCTCTTTAGTTGTTTACTCATGCGACCTAACAATTATAATGACACACCAATTTACTTGCATAAGCATTCCTACCATCATGCATCATTCATCTTATATTTTATTCTCATTAAATGCAAATATTATATCATTCCTACAAGTATGCATTTTTCATCTTGCTTGTTTAACTTTAGCAACACATTCATTGCATGTCTATCAATGAGTTAACCATACATGACTAAGTATCATTAACACAATAAATCGAGAACACTTTTATGTTTCAAATTAATTAAACATAATTGAATGACAATGACATACAATAAAGTAAACTTATCTTGAATGAATTCTCCTGGCGAATGAATGTGCAACTGCAATGTTCCTTCCCAACCATAGGAACTATGTCTGACATATACTATTTATGTTGAGAGGCCACCCCCAAGCTAAGGTATCCACTAGGGTGAAAGCGTGACATAAATATTTCATGGAAACCAATCATTCATTCCTTGCAAAATATCAATAAAAATTAAGGCATTAAATAAAATTTTAATTTTAAATATATTAAAAATGAAAATAAAAAACCTTTGAAAAAGATAATATAAGTTTTAAATAATAAAACCAAGAATTTTTAAAAGTTTTAAATTAATATAAACAAATAAAATTAATATTAAAAATTGAGAACTAACTAATAACATTCAACATATAAGTTTTAATTTAGTTTTGTTATGATATTAACAATAAATTAAAAACAAACATATAAATATTTGAATAATTTATAATTTAGAAACCTAATAGGAATATATTAATAATAATAAACATAATTGAAACGTAAAAGGAACATGTTAATGAAAAACATAAATAAATTAGATCAATAGGTTTGAATATAATAATATAGCAACAATTAATAAAAATTGAAATAGTTAATTAGGTATGCTCTCTCATAAAAAAACATTAACAAAAAATAAATAAACAATATAAAAATGTAGATTCGCTGAGTTTTTATTTGAGATACCTTTTCTCTTGAAGATGGACTCAACTATAGAGTCCGAAACGCGTTGAGAACAAAAACTCCACACATGTCTCCAATTCCCTTTGAAAATAACTGCAACCTGTGAAAGCCTTAACGAAACCATGTCATGTATGCTAATCCCATGCCCACGACTAAACAATAGAATTTGATTTCAACAAAAAGCTCGGTTTCACAAATATTAGGCTCAGCTTAATAAGCAACATAATTTTATTCTATAGATTAAAATATTAGAGCTCTTGGCTCTTCATAATTAAAGCATTATAATCTATCTTGAACATTTAAAAAATAGAACTTTTAGCTCTAATAAAATAAAACAATAAGTTCACTATAATCATTTAAAATAATAGAGCTCCTAGCTCTTCATAAATAAAGCATTTATAATATATTATTTAAATAATAGAACTCTCGAATCTAATAAACAAAAAATACAACTTTCTCTAATCATTTAAAAATAATATAGAGCTACCAGCTCTTCATAATTAAAGCATTATAATTTCCCATTTAAATAATAGAGCTCGTCTCTAATAAAGAAAACAATAAATGTTACTTTAATCATTTAAAAATAATATAGAGCTCCCAACTCTTCATTATTAAAGTATTATAATTTCTCATTTAAATAATAGAGCTCTTGGCTCTAATAAACAAAACAATAAAGCTTGCTCTAATCATTTAAAAATAATATAAAGCTCTTGGCTCTTCATAGTTAAAACATTATAATTTCTCGTTTAAATAATAGATCTCTCTACTCTAATAAACAAAACAACAAAGTTTGCTCTTGTGATTTAACAATAATATAGAGCTCCCGGCCTTTCGTAATTAAAGTATTATAATTTCTCATTTAAATAATATAGTTCTTGGCTCAAATAAACAAAATAATAAAGCTTTATCTAATTATTTAAAATAATAAATATTAAAACCATAAAAGGGAAACACCCTCTTTCCCTCACTCAGAAGCAAGTAAATAATTTAAATAAAATATCAAGGGGAAACACCCTCATTTTACTCATGTAGAAGCATATAAAGCATTTAAATAATATTAAAGGGCAACACCCTCATTACTTCATGCAGAAGCATGTAAGGTATTTAAATAAAATATGAAAGGAAACACTCTCATTTATTCGTGCAGAATCATATAAATCATTTAATTAAAATATCAAAGGGCAACACCCTCATTTACTCACACATAAACATATAAAGTATTTAATTAAAATATCAAAGGGCAACACCCTCATTTATTCACGCAGAAGCATATAAAGTATTTAATTAAAATATCAAAGGGAAACACCCTCCCGTGCTCACACATAAGCATATAAAGCATTTAATTAAAATATCAAAGGGAAACACCCTCATTTATTAATGCAGAATCATATAAAGCATTTAATTAAAATATCAAAGGGAAACACCCTTATTTCTTCATGCAAATGCATATAAAGAGAGTGGCATCGATTCTTTCTCAACGAGAGCGATCGTGCCTCTTCTTCACAATTTAGAATATTAATAAAAAGAATTAAAAAGAATGACAACAACTTTCTCTCCAAGAGAGAGATCATGTCTCATCTCCTCAATGCACAAGAGCAAAAACAAATAAGATATTAAATACACAGATCAATATTTAAGTACAAGGATAAGATACTTATATGCAAAGGTGCTCAACTCCCTTATTCCTTCACCAACACAGATCCATCCTTCCCCTTCATCAATGTTGAGCTCCGCCAATTTGATCAATGTGAACCTCCTCCTCCCACGAAAATGTTGAGATATAGATAATAAAGAAGTAAATGGGGACTCGGTTCTTTTATTCAAAGGGAAAACCCTAATTGCCACCACTTTTTTAAAATAATAACTTTAAATAGTATTTACTTTATTTTTTATCATATATATATAATGAAAAATAAAGTAAATACTATTTACAGTTATATATATATCACTCTTTGTAAATGGAATTTAGCTTCCATTAAACTGTTAGCAAAATCCTAGGAATCTAGTAGTTAATAATCATTTATTTTAATTAATTAATAATCATTAATTATTAAAACCCTTATTAAATAATGATCAAAATAATGGCACTATGTAAATTCATCATAATCATTAAATCACATAATAATTTACTTCCTTTAGATCATGAGAAAATAATAAATCTCTTTTTCATCATAGGCTTATAATAACAATATTAATAATAGCTTATTTAAACTTATAAATGAACAAGAAACCATTTGCCTTCTCACGTGAGTAAGCTCATAATATTTACTCTCATGATCCAAAATAGGCTAATATGACGCTTTGAGATAATAAACTCATAGTACTAACTGATCACTCTACACTTATAGACAAATAATAATCCATTTTCCTTCTCATGTTGATGATGATTTGTCTCACAAAGCTGAAAGACTAATAGTAAATTCATACTCATACCTATGGAATTTAGGTTAATAGGCGATCAATACAAAATTGCTTCCCTTTCTTTCCCCGAAGGTACCACTATGACACCTGATCATCTTTATTAGAATTCCCAAGGCTTCATCGGCTTCTAACCTCTTCCCCTAGTAGATATCGTTGCCCCTTTATTTAGTTTCCTTACACATTCAACCCCTAGGTTTATTTTTCATTAGTTTGGAATTCAAAACTTGCATCATATGCATGATGTCACCATGCTTTAGCTAGTGCATGGTTCTACTACGAAACCAAAATGTTGTTTAATGCTACAATGTTCACTTGTGGGGCCTTGGACTTGAGATCCATGCCAAGAACCATACATAAACATATTTACATCAATTACAATCTATTGCAATAATAAGGGTTGAGAATGAGGGATATTACACTTTAAGTCTTGTATAACCATTCATTCATTGATTAGATTATGGATCATCTTGGGAAGGTACATCACACTACAATCTTTGAACTTGGCTTTTATAATTCCAAATCCTTCAAAATCCTTTCACCTAATGTAATTTTGCATCTCTTAGAGTGATTTTAACAGAGTTGAAAATTATTTTCTTCATCTAGTTCTCTTGAACCACACCTTTCAATAGGTCATACACATTGAAGCTTCTAAATCACTATACCATGAATCTAATAATGTACTTCATCCTAAACTACAACACCATTCCATTCTTTTGCAACATGTCTAGTTTCATTTTTTTTTAAGCCAAATCATTATCTCTTTTACTGATTTCTCTCAACATGTCTTTGGTTTTTTTTATAGTAAAAACATGTCTTCTTTCTTAAAAAAATTTCATATTTCATATTCTAGTTATTAGTCCATTGCTTTTCAATGCTTTTATCCTTTCACTATTTATTCACCTGCTTTGATGTTTACTTTAGCAACAAATACCTTGTTTGATATATCATAATGTACATAAATCACATTATGTAGTAAAATTACTATATATAATAATACTAAAAATAATTATATAATAAGTTCAAAGGTCATAGCCTCATTTATGTTCACACCCATGACTGTTCAATCTTATTAGTTATTTATCATTCAAGGATTAATGGCTTTGTCATTTTTCTTATAATTTTTGGTACATCACATATGGTATTAAAGTAGTTCATTTGTGTGCTAGGCGCCAAAGATTTTGTGAAGTGAAAATAAAATTTCAAGTTGGATGCCATCCATTTACATTGAACCCATTACTCATTTTGTTGCAATATACTTGGAGAAAAAAGAAAAAAAGACATGATACAAGTCACAAATATAGCATTGGACACTACTACTAAATAACTCCTATATGCACAAAATAATAATCAATATTCAAGAACAAGAGATTTGTCGAATTTTGAGCAGAGGAAGGACATCGCTCTCAACAAAAAATGAAGGGACAACTTCTTACAACCTCCTACTAGACATATTGTTACAAATAAAACCATCAATTTATTTAAATATTTACTACTAGATACAAAAGACAAAATATACTATCAATATTAGAGGTATCCACAAACAAGGGAGGTTGCATTTATGGTAAAATTCCAATGCATGGCTTCTTTAGAATAAAGTTGCATTGCTTCCTAGCAATGCTGGAATTTGGAAACCTCTTCCACCTCTATTTTGTATGTTGTTGACCATATAATTAGACACATTTTACCACATTTTATATAATTGAGGAAATGAAGCTCAAAATTGTAACCATATTTGATGACGTAAATGCTTAATGATAGGGTTTTGGTCATCAAATTTCGCCATTTCTCCCTAATTGCTATTATTTTATCCTAGCTACAACATAAAGGATATTGTGACCACATTGAGACATGTTACGGAGAAATGTGCCGACCATATTGGAATCACATATTAGAAAAAGGGTTAAACCATTAACTTTAGGTCATTAAGATTGTGTACAAAAATAATATGGGGCATATAAAGGTTGTTGATAAACTTAGATGTCATTTGGTCCCTTTCCATCATTACCTAATGGTATTGTTTAAGATATGCTAGTGAAAACAATGGCATGCATCCTCAACATAGCCACATATGTTTGAATCATGTTTCTTATGAACCATAGTGAGACATAAGAACTGGAAATAGGTATCAAAGAAATCAAGATGGTAAAGGTCTCTCTCTCTCTCTCTGGGGAAGGGGTTGGGGTAACATGTCAATACAAATGTGCTTCTTTAGCTACTTCCTTTTGCTTGACATGTTACCCACTGAATAACAAGTTTCATATATATTAACCAAATCGATGAGAAAGGAAAAGTTTGTGCATCTTCGCAACATATTGGGAATGTAGGAAGTTGTCATTGTTAAGTTTAAACTAATTTGACTAGCAAGATCACTGAAAGAAACATAATCACAAGATAGACAAAGATATTACCCTAGGAAACCCTCATGAGGTAGAAAACCCAGCAAAGCTTTCTTCAATAAGATGATCAACCAAAATACAAGATGTGCTCCAAGACTTGACCTCCTTCTCTACCTCCTATGCAGACCTCTCAAACACAAGTGCGCTACTTTCTGAGCTGAGCAAGTGTGTGATAAGTGAGGAGCAATCTCCTCTACTTATACTAGTTCCCGATTGACTAAATTCCCTTATGGGGCCGACCTCTCCCAATGAATTCTAGTTCCCGATTGACTAAATTCCCTTATGGGGCCGACCTCTCCCAATGAATTCTAATAACCCCTAATTAAATAACTCAGGGCCGACCCCCACATGGAGGATCTAATAACCCTCGTTACCACAATTCATCGGAGGAATAAACATCTCCAGATACATAATAGGATCACCTCAGAGGGATGAAACATCTCTGGAATAATAAAGTACAAATATAATATTCTTAGAAGTTACAATATTCAACACTCCCCCTTAATGAGAAGGATATTGTAATAACATCTGTAGGAGCAAGGAGTCATCGACTACATCATACATGATACATCTATAAATCATCGGAAGCTTTCTTCAATACATCATCATCAGTAACTCAATCAGTTACTGGAACATCAACATCATCATCATTGTCATCACACGATCATCAGCATCATCATCACATGATCATCATCATCGTCATCACACGATCATCAGTATCGTCATTGCCCGATCATCAACAACGTCATCACATGATCATCAACATCGTCATCATACGATCATCAGTATCTGGATCATCTCGATCAACAGTATCATCATCGCAGCATACTCTTCAATACACATGATCCTTCCTTTCGGAATTATGGGATCATGGACAATCCTTCCTTTCGGAATTATGGGATTCTAGTCCATCAACTTTGGTGATCCTTCATTTCGGAATTACGGGATCATGGACAATCCTTCCTTTCGGAATTACGGGATCATGGACAATCCTTCCTTTTGGAATTACGGGATTCTAGTCCATCAACACTGGTGATCCTTCCTTTTGAAATTACGGGATCATGGACAATCCTTCCTTTCGAAATTACGGGATTCTAGTCCATCAACACTAGTGATCCTTCCTTTCGAAATTACGAGATCATGGACAATCCTTCCTTTCGAAATTACGGGATTCTAGTCCATCAACACTAGTGATCCTTCCTTTCGGAATTACGGGATCATGGACAATCCTTCCTTTTGGAATTACAGGATTCTAGTCCATCAACACTGGTGATCCTTCCTTTCGGAATTACGGGATCATGGACAATCCTTCCTTTCGGAATTACGGGATCCTTGTCCACTACGGACTTCATTCTCGAAGACATAGGTCTACGGATCAATTCAAGGGACCAAAGTCCGGGGACGATACAATCCCCACCTGTCCACTAAGGACTTTATTCTCGAAGACATAGGTCTACGGATCAATTCAAGGGACCGAAGTCTGGGGACGATACAATCCCCACCTATATCCTCATCAATACATATATCGTTAGTACATTACTAGTACAAGTACATACAAGTATCCTCATCAATACATGTATACATATCATCAAAACATGTATCCTCATCAATACATGTATACATATCATCAAAACATGTATCCTCATCAATACATCAATATAAAAACAAGTATCCTCATCAATACATGTATACATATCATCAAAACATGTATCCTCATCAATACATCAATGTAAAAACATTAGTAATATAAGTATTCTAAGTATAAGTATCCTAAATCTAAGTAATCTAAGCATATATAAATATCTAGGTGTAATAAACAGGTATCCTCATCATCGACCTTGCTATCGATGAGGGCAATCTCGTCATCAGTGACTAAATCACTCCCCCTTTCGAGGAGGGTCCTTTTGAACTACACCAAGCTTGTCTCGGAAATATTCAAATTTCACTCGATATAGAGCTTTGGTCAATATATTAGCAATTTGTTCCTCAGTGCTCACATACTTGAATCTAATAGCTCCTCTCTGCACCATATCTCGTATGTAGAAATAACGGATTTCTATGTGTTTTGACTTATCATGGAATACTGGATTTTTTGTCATCTTAATACAACTTTGATTGTCACACATGATCACAGTGGGATCCATTTCTAAGTCAAACACTCCAGAAAATAGTTTCTGAAGCCACACTGCTTCACAACTAGCAGAGCAGGCAGCTATATATTCTGCTTTAGCAGTACTGAGAGCCACACTAGATTGTTTCTTGCTGAACCATGAGATCATGGCAGATCCAAGACCATAACATCCACCTGATGTACTCTTTCTGTCTGAAACACTTCCTGCCCAATCAGAATCTGAGTAACCATGTAATCTGAGTTCATGACTTCCAAGATAATATAGACCAAAATCTAATGTACCCTTTAGATACCTCATTACATGCTTTGCAGCTATTAAGTGAACATTTCTAGGTTCTACTAGATACTAACTCAGGGTATTTACAACAAAGCATATGTCTCGTCTGGTATTTGTTAAATACATCAATGACCCAATGATTTGTCTATATAAAGTTACATCCACTAATTCTGATGAGTCATTAACTAATAACTTCAAGTTGGAGTCCATGGGAGTGGCCATGGCTTTACACTCCAACATATCGAATCTTTTTAGAATCCCCACAGCATACTTACCTTGATTTAGAAAGATTCCTTTTGGTTATTGCCATACTTCTAGACCTAAGAAGTAGTGCATTAATCCGAGATCTTTCATTTCGAATTCTGAAGAAAGCTTCTTCTTGCATTCAATAATTTGATTCTCATTCCCTATTAGAAATAGATCATCTACATACAACAGTAATATAATAGGTTCATCATCCATAACTTTGAGGTAAAGATTATGATCAACTTTACTTTTGGTAAAGCCCATGCTTGTTAAGAAATTGTCAATCCTTCTGTACCAAGCTCTGGGAGCTTGCTTTAATCCATACAAAGCCTTTTTCAGCTTGCATACATGTGTTCTTCCATCTTTAACCTCAAATCCTTGTGGTTGTTCTATGTACACTTCTTCTTCAATCACACCATTCAGGAAGGCTATCTTAACATCCATCTGGTGTAATTGTTTCTTCATAGTCAATTCCCTCTTTCTGAGAGAATCCTCTGGCTACAAATCTTGCCTTGTATTTTTCAATGCTACCATCTACAGCATGTTTTATCTTGAATATTCATTTGGAAGAAACCACACTTTTATCTTTTGGTTTGGGAACTATATCCCAAACATCATTTTTCATTATTGACTGGTATTCTTCTGTCATTGCTTCTACCCACTCTTTCTTCTGAGCTGCCTCTTCATAGCTAGTAGGTTGTTGATCCACAAGATCACACATCAAGGCCACATAGTTTGATACTAGATTTGGTTTCTTTCTTTCTCTAGTGGAGCCTTCAGGAGCTCCATATTTTTCAGCTCCTTGAATAATGTCTCTAGCCCATGTTGGCCTTCTTTTTCTAGATAAATTTGTAATGGGGGGTTCTTGTGGTTCTAACATGTCATGGTCCTCTGGTGCATCATCTTCAGGGATGGGTACATGAGCTCCATATTTTTCAGCTCCTTGAATAATGTCTCTAGCCCATGCTGGCCTTCTTTTTCTAGATAAATTTGTAATGGGGGGTTCTTGTGGTTCTAACATGTCATGGTCCTCTGGTATTCTTCTGTCATTGCTTCTACCCACTTTTTCTTCTGAGCTGCCTCTTCATAGCTATTAGATTGTTGATCCACAAGATCACACATCAAGGCCACATAGTTTGATACTAGCTTTGGTTTCTTTCTTTCTCTAGTGGAGCCTTCAGGAGCTCCATATTTTTCAGCTCCTTGAATAATGTCTCTAGCCCATGTTGGCCTTCTTTTTCTAGATAAATTTGTAATGGGGGGTTCTTGTGGTTCTAATATGTCATGGTCCTCTGGTGCATCATCTTCAGGGATGAGTACAACTTCTGTGATTCTAGGAGATGTATCTTCTTCATAGATTTCTTCAAGTTGGCATTTCCTAGATTTCTTGAGGGCTGCTTCTTCATCAAAAGTTACATCTCTACTTATTTCCATATGATGAAAACCAGGTATGTAAATTCTAAAAGCTTTGGATGATTCAAAATATCCAACAAATATTCCCTTCTTACCAGAAGGATCCAACTTGGTTCTCTTTTCTTTTGGAATGTGAATGTACACAGGACATCCAAATATTTTGAGATGACTTACCTCAAGCTTTTTTCCTATGAACACTTCTTTTGGAGTCTTGAATTCAAGAGCACTATGGGATAGTCTATTTTGTACATAGATTGCTGTCCTAGTTGCTTCATCCCATAGATACATGGGTAGATCTTGGTCATGTATCATAGTCTTTACAGCTTCCATGATAGTTCTATTCATTCTTTCAGCAACCCCATTTTGTTGGGGATTGTAGGGAGTGGTTAGTTCCCTCTTGATTCCAGCTTCCTTACAAAAGTATTCAAAGTCCTTTGAAGTATATTCTCCACCATTATCTGTTCTGAGAATCTTGATTTTCTTTTCTGAGAGATTTTCTATTAAGGCCTTGAACTCTTTGAATTTTCCAAAGACTTCATTCTTTGCTTTTAGAAAGTATATCCAAGTCTTCCTTGAATAGTCATCAATGAATGTGAGATAGTATTCAAACCCACTTAGGGATGTGGTGGGCATTGGTCCACATACATCTGAGTGTATTAACTCCAGAATGTTCTTAGTCTTTGTTTCACTCTTTGGAAAAGGGTTCTTGACAGTCTTCCCCTTTTCACATCCTTTGCATGAGCCATTATGGTCAATCTTTAAGTTTGGTAATTCTATGACCACCTTGCTCACATAGGGTAGGGACTTGTAGTTAATGTGAGCAAGCCTTCTATGCCATAGCTCACTGGGGATAGTGGTTTCATGGACAAGGGCAGCTTCTGGGTGACCCTTGAGTTTGTAAAGACCTCCTTCTTCTTCACCAATAACAATTGCAGCCTCAATTGATTTTCCTTTGGGCCACATAAGTACTTGTCCATCAATAAATGCAATTCTAAAACCTTTCTTATGTAGTGCTAAGATAGAAAGTAGGTTCTTCTTCAAACTTGGTACATATAAAATTTCTTTCATCTTTAAAGGTGTTCCAGAATCAAGCTTGTAGCTTGCATCACCAATTCCCTTGATGGGATATTGATAATCATCTCCTAGAGATACCTTTTGTGGAGAAGACTTTTCTTCAAGTCTTGAGAGAGTTTCCTTTTGACTTGTCATGTGTTTTGAAGCACCACTATCAATGAGCCATGTATCTTCTCCAGGAGACACAGATCCAGAGAGTGTAGAAAATAGAACATACTCTTCTGCATCTTCTTCTTCATTCCTTCTAGATATTTTCCTAGGGAGGGGCCTTTCTTCTTCTTTTTCATCTCTTTTGGATCTTTTCCTATGAGGCCATACTTCCTCTTCTTCTTCTTCTTCTTCACTATCATCTTCTGCAAGATGTGCTTGATGTCTTTTGTAGTGAATATTTTTCTTCTTCCTTGAAGGACAAAATCTAGCAATGTGTCCTTCTTTATGACAATTGAAACATTGGAAAGAAGAGAATTTTCTACTTCCTTTCTTCTGAAATCTTTGTGGATATTGAGATTCCTTATGATTATCCTTCTTGAAGTAAGATTGATTCCTCCTTCTCTTAGTGTGTGTAGCCAAGGCTTGGTCATCCTCCTTGAGAAGGGCTTCTCTGTTGGCTACCCTAGCTTCTTCTTGAACACAATCCTCCCATACTACATCAAACTTCATACTTTCTTTTCTGGCACACATAGTTTGTATAAATGGCTCCCAAGGTCTAGTGAGACCATTTAGAGAAGTCATTACAAGTTCATCTTCATAAAGAGTATCACCAATGGCATCTAGTTGTTCCTTGATTTGGGAGACCCTTGAGAAGTAGTCTTGAATGGATTCTCCTTTGTGCATCTTGGTACTCTTCAATTGAGTTCTTAGGTTCATCTTTCTATTGATATTCTTTTCTTCATACATTCTTCCTAGGGAATCATACATTTCCTTTGGAGTCTTCTTGGATGCCACTTGGGGAATCAAGTGGTCTTTAATAGAATCAACAATGATTCTCTTTGCCCTAATCAAATCCTTCCTATGCTTCTCTTTGGCTTCATCTTCTTCAGGTTCTGCAACTTCATCCTTGATATATTGAGCAAGATCATTCTCTTCATGAATGAGACCAATTCTGTATTTCCATGCCCAAAAATTATCTATACTTTCAAGCTTGTCTTCAAGCTTAGTGCTTGGAGCCATCTTCTCTTGGGGGAGTCCAAGAGATAAGAAATAGAGTAGTACTTACCAGGAAACTTTACCTTTTCACTTTTCTGGATCTGGAACAGAATTTCTGGTTTATCACACTTTTGGTAAAACTAGGGTTTGACTTTCCGGAGTTCTACTTAACCAAAAACCTCGATCCGGGGCTCAAAAGATAGATCTTTAGAAGGGATATTCAGCCATGCAACCAGAATAAAAAAAATGAACTTTTTCAGAAACCCTAATTTTTGGGAGAGAGAGAGAAATATAATTTCACCTTGTGAAAGATGTTCTATTCAGGCTAGCTCTGATACCATGTTAAGGTTAAACTAATTTGACTAGCAAGATCACTGAAAGAAACATAATCACAAGATAGACAAAGATATTACCCTGGGAAACCCTCACGGGGTAGAAAAACCAGCAAAGCTTTCCTCAATAAGATGATCAACCAAAATAAAAGATGTGTTCCAAGACTTGACCTCCTTCTCTACCTCCTATGCAGACCTCTCAAACACAAGTGCGCTACTTTATGAGCTGAGCATGTGTGTGATAAGTGAGGAGCAATCTCCTCTACTTATACTAGTTCCCGACTGACTAAATTCCCTTATGGGGCCGACCTCTCCCAATGAAGTCTAATAACCCCTAATTAAATAACTTAGGGTTGACCCCCACATGGAGGATCTAATAACCCCGGTTACCACAATTCATTGGAGGAATAAACATATCTGGATACATAATAGGATCACCTCGGAGGGATGAAACATCTCCGGAATAATAAAGTACAAATATAATATTCTTAGAAGTTACAATATTCAACAATCATCAAGGGGGAATGTTAATGTAATGACATCTTCCTCCATTTGTGTTCTATCCATCTAATCATCATTAAGAGGGAATGTTAGAAAGTGTAATGATGTCTAGTGGTCTCATTTATTGTTGTACAAGCATAACTAAGGCATTTTGTAAACACAATGAGTCCTACCTAGAAAAGAAGGCAAAACATTCTTCATAACTCTCTATATTATGAACAATGAGTTATCCCACATGCATCATGGAGTAAAATTCTCCTATTATCATTCTTTATATAAGAGAGGTCGAAAAATATTTATCCCACATGTATAATGGGATATGATCATCCAACCCTCTAGCATATATAATAGAGGTGAAGGAGACCAATTGGGATATATATTGTGACGTGTTGAGAAATAATATAAAGTTGTGATTTAAAGCATATGTAGGGGTACCAAGCATTGTAAGAGTGAACATTTCCTAAAGAATAAGAAGATCAAACTTCCGTGGATGTTTCCTCATTTGGGTTTTTTTCTACGTAAAATATGTCCCTCTTTTCTCTTTCTTTTCTTGCATATTCTATTGATTATTTGATGCTTGTGTTGATAGGATATTATAATGGTTTCCTCATGTATACTTGGCTAACCTACATTTTCTTCCACTAAAGGTGTTTGTGAAAGTTGTGTTCTTGGTAAACATCATAAGGAAAAGTATGATAAGGATCAATCCTAGCATGCCAAAGAACAATTGCAACTAATTCATAGTGACATATTTGGTACTATTGAAACCCCTTATTTATCTCATGTTGTCTATTTCATTAATTTGATTGATGATTACAATAGGACTTGGGTTTATTTTTTGAAACATAAAAGTGAATATTTTGTTTAATTTCTATAATTTAGAGCCTTGGTTGAAAATGAATAAGGTAAACTTATTAAGACATTGAGAACTAATAATGTGGGGGAGTACACTAAAAATGAATTTAATGCATATTTATTCAACATCAAAATACTATTCCTTACACACCTCAACAAAATAGGGTTGCTGAAAGAAAAATAAAAATAGAACTTTAGTTGAAATGGCTAGATGTATTCTATATTCTAAAGGATTACATAAAATATTTTGGGATGGAGTTATTATTCATGCTAACCATATTTTGAGTAGAGTTCCTACTAAAGCAGTTTTGTAGGGTAACTCAAAGAAAAATAAAGTGGAAGGAAATGAGACATTAGTAACTTTAAGATATTTGGCAATGAATGTTGGGATAATATTCATGATGAAAATCGAAAAAAGTTAGAGCCCAAATCTCACAAATTTATATTAATTGGTTATTGTGAGGATTCTAAATCTTATAGGTTGTTTGATCCATCTACCCAAGGTGTCATTATCTGATGAAATGTTTAGTTCAATTAAGTATCTCCACCACATGAGTCCATTGAACCTCATGTTACCTTGAGTTTTCCTCCATCCTTTATTGCTCCCATATATGTTACCCCTTCCTCCAGTTCCGTGCATGATCTAGATCCTATTTCACCTGCTATTTCCAATGATCCACTTGAATTTTCTGATGATACTATTATAGTTCCATACTACTCATCCTCTTCTAGTTTGGGCCTAGAAAACATAAATGTGTAGGTTCTGAGGTTGGTTTTCCATCCAACACTCATTGGACTAGATCTTATTTTTCTCTTATGACAAAAGTGTTAGCCACATATTATCCCTCCACATATGGTCAAGCTAAAGAAAAACTGGAATGCAAACAAGAAATGGTTGTAGAGTGCGACTCCTTAATGAATAACAAGACTTGGAATCTTATTTCCATTCCTCCCAGAAATAATTTAGTTGGTTAAAAATGGATTTATATAAAAAAATTACCGTGGAAGGATGGATTAAAAAATATAAGGCCCAGTTAGTCTCCAAGGTTTTTTCTTAGCAAGAAGGTTTATATTATACTGAAACCTTTGCTCCTATTTCTAAAATGAACACTATAAGAACCATAATTTCTCTTGATACATCTTTTCGTTGGGAAATTCACCAAATGGATGTGAATAGTTCCTTTCTAAATGATGATCTCTGTGAAGAAATTTATATGCAACAACCACTTGGTTTTATCACCTATGAAACTTCAAGTTTTGTATGCAAATTGAACAAGTATTTATATGATCTTAAACATGCACGTAGGGCTTGGTATGAGAAACTTGATACTTATTTCTTGAAAAGTGATTTCAAGTGGTGTAGATCTAATCCAAATTTGTATTTCAAGTTCTTTGATGATGATTTCCTCATCGTGGTTCTTTATATGGATTATCTAATCCTTACTGGAAACTAGCTCTCATTAATTTAGGAATTGAAAAATGAGCTTAAGCAATGATTTGAATGACATATTTAGGCCTATTTCATTAGTTTTGGGGTCTTTATATATAGAACATGGCTGATGGGATCTTCCTTTATTAGCTTATGTATACTTATGATTTACTAGCATGGCTTCATGTTGTTAGAATTTGTACTTCAAGGATGGTTATGATATATCTTCAAACAATATATATATATTATCACAATAACCATATGCAATAGGATCACTGAAATATAGACAAGCACAACATATAAAATAGACACAGATTTACCCTGGGAAAACCCTCTCACGGGAAAAACCCAGTAAATTTTTTTTAGTATAGATTCGTAACAAGTACAATGCCAATCTAGTACATCAAGAGATAAATGATCTTACACAAAGATCCCAAGAATAAGATAAGATAGAAAACCCAAACATAAGATTCCTCCAGCTACAACTACTCTCCCATGCGCACTTTTTCACTTGCTTGAGCGAAATTGTGATGATCCAAATGAGCAATTCGACCCCCTTATTTATACACATGTTTTCTTGACTTTTCCACTATAGGGCCTACTTCACTAGGGATGTTTTGCCCATTATTTGGGGCATACTTCCCATTGTTTGGGGTAGTTTACCCATTGATTTCTATGGGGACGACTTGTCCATCTTACTTTATTTATTTTAGGGTTTTTACATGATCAAATACAATATGAATATTTCCCGAAGGAAGTACAATAATAATACAATAAGAATATATTCCGAAGTTACATTCTTCAACACTCCCTCTTAACAAGGAAGGTATTCTTCTGGCATGGTCATCATCGTCATCATTATCATTGCTGTTGCAACTCTGTACTCTAACCATTGTCTTGTGACATCTCTCTCAAATCTATACATCATAATAATTTCTCTCTATGAGCAAGCCATCCAGTGGGTACAACCTAGGAGCACAAATTACATCACTAGGTGACTACCTGCGTTACCACACTATCATCTTGTGAGTGATTCCCATGAGCATAAATTACATCACCAAGTGACTACCCGCCATCATGTCACATCCATATCATCTCGCGAGTGTATCCTAGGAATACACATTGTGTCATGCACAATGAATACATGCTAACACATCATATCACATCATGTGGAGAACAACCTAGGTCTGAAACCTGCGTCTTCGCACATCCGGGCAACACGACTCTATGAGTGTAGCCTAGAAATATACATTATGTCGCACACAGTGTGTAATGTCCCCATTTTGACCCCCTTTGCATTAAATCGTAAATGATGTAAATATTGTTATCTAATCATGGTGAGGAGCTCAAGGCCAAGGCCCCACCATTGATTTAGCATTTTATGTATCGGCAATTAAAAATAGATGCCTATGGTTTTTGTGCTAGATAGGCACAATGTAAATTAAGACATCATGTAAATACGAATTTTAATGAAAAACCCACAACTGGCTATGCAATGCAACAAAGAGATGGGGGCATGATTTCTACAAGGAATAGGGAGGGAAATTATTCAAACCCTTGAGCCAATGGTGTTAATCCATGTGTCAATGAGAAAACCCATAAACAACCAACTACCCATTTTGGGTTATGGACCCAATCATTTAATTCTTCCAGAAATTGGTTGAGGTAGTTAATGCCTTGGGAATGAAGAGGTATGGCAGCCAATTTCGTGCATGGGCAAGCCATCAACCTGGGAATTCGTATTTTTGCTTCTTGGGCAAGGAAACACCCACGAAATGGTGCCCAAAGCCATTCTGAACCCATAGTTTTTCCTCTCTCACGCAGTCTGAACTACTAGGTCTTTCCTTCATCACGTTTTTCACCAATTTCCTACATTTTCCATAGCTGGGAGCTCGTTTTTGTGTTGCACAGCAGCTGGGAGAAAGGGAGTCACGTTTTGGGGGTTTATAGAGGTTGTTTTTGCCCCAAAATACCCATGGGAATTTTTCTAAAAACGGTTTTTTCTCTCCAGGGTTGAATCCCCAATTGCCATTTCGTTTTTGGGTCTTCCCACGTTTTTCTGGGCTGGTAGAAACCCCATCTTTGGGCATCTCACTGTAAAAACGTTTTTATCATGCCCAATAAATGTGGTTCTGCTGTTATGTGCATCCTTGTTTTGGTTTGAATCTGTGAGCAAGAGATTTGGAGGGGTAGTGGACAGAATTGGCTTGATAAACCTAGTGGGGGAAAATAACCTCTCAAGAAGATCAAGAGGGCTTTGGCTACTTTTCGATGCACACCCTGAGAGCACTAGAAAGGAAGGTATGGCTTGAGGGACTGTGTGGCAGTGAAGAGAATACTTCCTTGTGTTGGGTGTGTAGGCATTGTGAGTGCCAAGCTGAATAGATCTGGGAGGGGTACCCATGGCTCTGTGCTTAAGCTCACTAGCTTAGCAATTCTTCCTTTCCACCTCCTAGCAGCCTGAGAAACCCAACTGCTGATTGGCTTGGCTGAATTTGGTGTATGTTTGGCTATGTGTGAGTCTTCTGTTCCCTGGTTCCTTGTAGAGATCATGCCCAGCTCGAGGGTGGCAGTGTGTGGAGATATTGATGATCACAACTGGCCTATGGTTGGGTGGAACGTTGCAGTTGCGTAGCCAGTTGCTTGGGACTACTTTGTTATAAGATAAGTATTCTCTTGCGTTAACTTTGCAATTATTTATTTGATGAATATATTGGATGTATGATAGAAGTGTAATTGAAATTACTTCCGCTGTGTTTTCTTATAATTATACATTTCCATATTTTTTTTATATTATGAGAATGCTTATTTAAAAATTCATGGGGCTAGATGCCCAGTTTTAGCATCGTGTCCTCTCTATCATGCTGGTATGATGGGAGGGGCCATTACACAGTGACTACCTGCTACCATGTCACCTCATGTGGAGATCATCCTAGGTCTGCAACCTATGTCTTCACAAATGCATGTATGCCCGCCATAGCATCCTCGTAAGTTTATCGTAGGAATATACATTGTGTCACACATAGTGACTACCTTCTCACTTGTCACATCATGTGGAGAACAACCCAGGTCCGTAAATTGTGTCTTTGCATAAGTGCTATGGCACTCACTACTCCCTCTTTCGAGGAACATTGATCTTGACCACTCAAAGCTTGTCCCTGAAGTACTCAAACTTCACTTTTGACAGAGGCTTGGTCAACCCATCGACTATCTGCTCATATGTCGTCACATATTGGAGCCTCAGTGCTCCTCTCTACACCATATACCAGATATAGTGATACCTAATCTTGATGTGCTTCGACTTGTCATGAAACACTAAATTCTCGGACAACTTCACATAGCTTTGGTTGTCGCAGAAAATGCAAGTCACCTCTAACTCGAGATCGAACAATAATGCAAGTAGCTTCTTAAGCCACACTACCTTACAACTAGTTGGACACTGTTGGGATACTATCTCATTCTTTAAATTTCTCTTACTGACCTAGGTTCAGCGTAGTTGTGGTACAAAAAAACCCTTCTTCACCAGCCCTTTCAGAAACAGTTTGCGAATAGAATGAGATCTCACCCGAGGCACGTTTCTATAGGGGGGGATGTAGAAGCACGTTTCTATAGGTAGGTGATGCGCAAATAATAACTGGTGTGCTGCGCGAAGTCACACCTACTTTGTGTCTACTTCTTATGCTACATCACACACTGGGACTGCGCACTTCACAATGACCACAATACACTATAACAACGCAACTCCTGACTGCGCTTCTTCTAAAAAATCACACACTTTACAGACTTTGCTGACTGTCATGTCCCCTCCCATCATACCAGTGCGATGGAGAGAACATGATGCTAAGGCTGGGCATCTAGCCCCATGATTATTAACAAAATTCACATAATATATAAAAAAGAGACATATGCAAGAAACACAGCGGAAGTAATTCTATTACACATCTACCATAAATTCAAGATATTCATGAGAGTCATCAAATAAACACATTACAGAATTAAAACATAGAGAATAACTATCTTCATTGTGCAATTGTCCCAAGCAACTAGTTATGTCGCTGCAACGTTCCACCCAACCATAGGCCAGTTGTGTTCATCAATCTCTCAACACAACTGCCACCCCTGAGTTGGGCATGATTCTTACAAGGAAAATGGGACATTTAATCTCATGCATAGCCAAAATAATCATTTCATCTAATCCAAGCCAGTCCACAACTGGGTTTATCAGGCTAAATCTGAACGCTCTTCATCACTGGATACTTGCATTTAAGCTCAAGCCAAATTAATAGATACCCATAACCCATACCCCAACATACTCTTTCCTCACACAACAAACATAATCATTGGGCATGGATACACATTTTTAACAATGGGCTTTACAAACAAGATGGCCATGGGTTTTCCCCAAATCGTTTCCAGCCAAAAACGGATTGTGGAATGGGGAAAAACAATCACAGTGAGGAAAACGATTTCTCCCCCAAATATCTAAGCATTCAGTGGACCAAACGGTCTCTATAAAACTCCACTTCGATTACCCTTCTTCCCAATAGTATACAACACAAAAACACCCTTCTCCCAGCTGAGAATGAAGGAAAACACACGATTTTGATGGAGAAAAACGCCCATCCATCCCCCAACTCGTGAGAGAGCCAAAACTGGTTGATGGATCATGGCACGGGGAGAAATTCATGGCTCTTTTCTTTCCCAAGAAGCCAAAAATGATTTTCCATGAAGGGTGGCTTTCCCATACCCGAATTTGGACAGACATACCTCTCCATTCCCCAAGGCATTAACTACTTCACCCAACTCTTGGGAGAAATAAATGATTGGGTACAAAAGTCAACATGGGTAGTTGAGGGTTTTATGGGTTCTCTCATTGACACTTGGCTTGACTTGATTGGCTCAAAGGTTTGAATATTTTCCCCTCCCAATTCCTTGTAAAATCATACCCCCATCTCTTGTTGCATTGCATAGCTAGTTGTGGGTATTTTATTAAAATGCATATTTACATGATATTTGCAATTCCATTTTTCCTGGCTAGCACATAAACCATATGCATCACTAAATAGATGGTGGGGCCTTGGCCTTCAGATCCTCACCATGATTTTATAATAATATTACATCATTTACATTTTATTACAATGGGGTCAAACTCGGGATATGACACTGACTCAATGTTTATTTCTATTACTTATGCATTCAAATTGCTTGGAATTACTTGTACATTCAGTTATACATGTTCAATACTTAACATATTATTCTCATCCATCATACATGTGAAAATACATTTAAAAGAACGAACATACACAAACATGAACATAAATATAGCAATCTCACAGATTCAATCACATAACACAAGTATTTACGTGGTTCACCCCCCGGATGGGAGCTACGTCCACGGGAACTATTGTTTATATTAATGGTAAGGGCTCAATAGTTCCAGTCTGCGCACTCAGCTGCAGACTCTTCTCTCTACAAGAGGTCTCTGCACACACAGCTGCAGAGCCTTTTCCTCTCTTCTTTCTCTCTACAATACTTAGTCTTTCATCAAAACCCCAAAAAGATACCAAACCTTCCCTTACAAATTTCCCTTTTTATAGATAGTTCCCGAAGGTCACGTCTTTTCAATCATTGTGGGACAAAATCCTATGCTACCCAAAAATCCCCCCAAAATGGCGTGGTTGCCCCGCTAACTCGACCTGGCATATTCGAAAGCTATATTACTTGACTTCGGTCGCCTTTCTGCACCACTTTTGGCTCTGACGCCTCTTCTGACAGCCGCAGTTCTGACTGCTCGACTCTAACTGCGTACTGGCCCGTCTCTTTCCACTGTTCTACTTCTGCTGTCATCGTCGGTCCGCCGCTTTGCTTCTAATGGTTTTCGCCGCTCTGGATGTCTTAGTACCTTGTCTGTACTAAGGTGACAGGTCACTTTCCTCCAATTCCGCACCACTCTTCAGCCTGCTCCCAGGACTTTGTGGAATCACTTACCCAAAATAGGTCACTGCTAGACCTCGCTGCTTGTACTTTGCTTCCAAAAATAACTGTTGCGCTGGAGCCTTGCTCCACGAAAACTATCTTACCAAAAAGTGGTCGACTTGGGCCATGCCCAACAAACACGATACAATGTACTATGCCTCATCTGTACTCATTTTCAAACTCGTCGGCTTCCTACTAAACCAGGAAAGCATGGCAGAACCCAAACTGAAGCAGCATCCCGAAGTCCTCTTCCTATGTGTGACACTACCAGCCCAATATGAGTCACCATAGCCTTGCAAGATAATCCTCTGATCTATCACATATCTAAGTCCATAATCAATCGTACCTATCAAGTACCTCAACACATGCTTTGCAGTAATAAGGTGAACACGTCTTGGATCTACCAAGTACTAAATCAATGTGTTCACCGCAAAGCATATATCCGGCCTCGTGTTCGTTAAGTACATCAACGAACAAATCATCTACCTTTATAATGTGGCATCAAATGTCTTTGAAGTAGTATCGCACAACAAATTCAAGTTTGATGCCATCGGTGTGTCCATGGCCTTAAAATCCATCATCCTGAATATCTTTAGGATATTTACCGCATATTTTCCTTGATTAAGGAAAATGTCATCTAGATTCTACCACACCTCAAGACCTAAGAAATAGTGCATCACATCCAGGTCTTTCATCTCAAATTTTGCAGCAAGTTCCCTCTTTGCTTCTGCAATGAGCTTCTCGTCACCTATTAGGAACATGTCACCTACATAAAAAAGTAGTATCACTGGTTTTCCATCCTCAAACTTGAAGTAAAGGTTGGAATCTTCTTTACTCTTGGTGAATCCCAAGCTCATCAAAAATCTGTTAAACCTGTCGTACCACGTCTTGGGTTCCTGTTTCAAACCATACAAGGCCTTCTTCAATTTGCACACATGTGTCTACCTTTCATGTGCCTCAAATCCTATTGGTTGTTCCACATACACTTCCTCTTCTAATACATCATTCAGGAAATATATCTTCACATCCATCTGGTGTACCTTCCACTTCATCACTGCATCTATCGTAAGTATATCTCTAATCGAAGTGTATCTTTCTATAGGAGCACACGTCTCATCATAATGGTCTCCCTCTTTATGAGAGAAACCAAGAACCTTTTTTTTAATTCTGTAGTATTCTTGATTTTGTAAATCTACTTGAAGGTTACTATTGAACAGTCATCACTTGTTATTTGGAACAAGTCTCAACATTATTCTCTTGAAGGTCATAGCATACAGTCTTTCCTACAAGTCAAATTCAATGGTATGATTAGTAACCTTTCATAATCATCAAATCATATTGACATTTTGATGAAAAATTCATAATGCACACAATTATGTAACAATGCATTTTATCCAATGCCTCAGCACAACCCTCATCCATATCCTGTATACACACGTTAACTATCTAGATTCCTTCCATATCTACCAGAACATATTATTAAGAGAGTGCACTGCTCTTAACATGTTAGCAAATATGTTTCATCCTAGACTAGCTCCATCAAGGGCTCATGGAATGTTGTGCAATACTATAGGCCACTTGCCCATAACATGCACTACATGAGCCTACTGCGAGTCAATCTTAGGCATATATAAATGCATAAAAAAACTATATCACAGATCTACATATAACTGTTATGATCAATAGCCTTCAAAATACTCAGGAATTTAAACGTCAATAAATAATTAATTTTTTATGTGTTTTGTAGGCTCCCTATTAGTTTCTACCTCCTTGCAGAAGTCACTGGAGTTTCTGGAAGCATGTAGCGTCCCCCTCACCAAATCTGTCCATCAGGAGGGGACACTAACTGAATTGGGGCTCTCAAAATTTTCCCCAAATCCATAAAACGAATTCATGATATGTGAAATGTGTGTAGAAATGTATATAAGCATGCACAACGGAACTAAAATATATACACACACATCTAGCATACAAATAAAAGCATAAAGATTACATGCATCAAATAAAAATATTGAAAATTCAAATGCATGAGAATACTTGTCTTTATCCAATGCATATACAAGCAACTGGTTGTAAGAGAGCTATTTTCCACCCAACCATAGGCACTTCTTCCAGCATATACTCTTTCTGCTGGGAGGCCACCCCCAAGTTGGGCTATGAGGCCACCAAGGAGAGGGAAACACCTAAAGGATTCTCTCTCTTAGGCCACAACCCATCTTGTTACCTATGCTTAGCCAAATTCTCATACAATGCTCTACATGGGTCTCACTCAGCCCTCACATCCTTGGATTCCACAATTCCTGCCCCACAAAACACCCTTTTTGGATTAGGCATCCCCTTCATCGATCCACGGTTCTCTTGGGCGATCCATCTTGCCTGGTGCTTCTAGTGTGTGCATAGAAGAATTCCAATATGATATTGGCTACTATAGAACCACCTGTAGCTTTAATTTGTGGCTTATCAAGCACCTACGAGTAGCATAACTCAATGGGATAGGGTTCCTAGCTTGGCCAACCTCTCTGCTCACCTACAACCATCAATTTTCACTTCCAAATCTGTAGCATGGTCTCCAAATTCGAATTTATGGGTTCCAAACAACATGGTAAGTTTATGGACAACAAAAATGGAGAGCTCTTCCTAGTGTAGATCAACATGTAAGAGTGAGAGAATGAGGGTTGACACAAAGGGATATGAGAAAATGGTGAAAATAAAATTGACATAACTTCTGACAGTAGAAGAAAGGAATCCTGGCAGTTGCAGACTGAATTATGTCATGACAGATGTGTCACAAAAGTGTAGTCATCCCCATGCTTCAATAACTACATGAGGTGACTTTTCCCACCAACCTCACACATGCATTTAATGATTGGAGAATAGTAAAAAAGGAGATAATTGGATTATTCAAGGAACACGACAAAATTTTGGGTGAGTTCTAAGGTTGAAACTTGGAAACAAGGATTTAGTCACCCATGGAACCCCTTTCCTCTTCCCCTCTAGTGGAATCATAGCCCCTTTGGTGCTCTTTACACAAACATTCTTGGACCATTTTATTATTTATGTGCATAATATTTACATATATTCTAAATCAACATAAAATCCAACCAAACAATCCAAATAAAATATATACATCATACATGCCTATCCATTCACTAGCTGGGCCTTGGACTTGAGCTTTACACTAGGAATTCACACTAGCATATTTACATCATTTACATAATTTTGGATAAATACATTCCAAGTCAAAACTAGGTGTACTACAATCCCCTCCACCTTGGAATAGCACCATCCTTGATGTCTACTCAAAATTATAACAAAAATGGATATGCCTATATCATGGCATCCTCCAACTCCCATGCAGCCTCATCGGGACCGAAGTGCTTCCATTGCACCTTTACCTATCCAATGGATCGGTTCTGGAGCAATGCCACCTTCTTGTCTAGGATGCATAGTGGCTCGGTTTGGAACTCTCCCTCACGTTCCACCTGGATCACATCCCAATAAATCACATGGTTAGGATCATGTACATATCTTAAGCAAAGAAACATGAAAAACATTATGAGATCTAGTGTTAGCAGGAAATGCAATCCTATATGCAACTGGCCCTATTCTCTCAAGCACTTCAAATGGCCCACAATATCTTGGTGATATCTTGGAACAACTTCCAAGCTTCGAGGAAATCTTCCTTGGCCTCACTGCAAGGTAAACATGATCCCCATAATGAAACTCTCTATGCACTCGATTCTTATCTGCATAAATTTTTTGTCTATCTTGGGCTCACTTAAAATTTTCCTTATATTTGCAACCGATTGTTCCATTTCTTTAAGCAATTATGGCCAAAGTACAATTTTGTTCACTGGATTATCCAAAGTAATTGGTGTCCTACACCTCCTGCCATACAAATCTTCAAAGGGACTCATGCCCAAATATGCTTGTTGCCCATTATTATATGCGAAACTCTACCAAGTGTAGATAATCCTCCCACTTGGATGGTTTATCCATCACGTGCATGCGTAGCATGTCTTCAAGCGCTTGATTTAACCTTTCTGTTTTCCCATCTGTTTGTGGATGGTAGGCGGTACTAAAGTGAAGTTGCATACCCAAATCAACAAAAATAGTTTTCCATAAATTTGAGCTAAAATTCATATCCCTGTCTGAAATTATTGCTTTAGGAAAACCATGCAACCTGAAAAATTTCCTTCACAAAAATATTTGCAATAACATCCGTTTTATACTTGGATTTAACTGGTATTAAGTGTGTTTCCTTAGATATTTTATCCACCACAACCATGATGGAATCATGTTGTCTGATTGTCATTGGAAAACCTATAATTAAATCCATGGAAATCACATCCCACTTCCATTCTGGAATTGGAAAAGGCTGCAATAAACCTGCTGGGTGTTGATGTTCAACCTTCACTTGCTGACATTTCATGCACTTAGAAATATACTCAACAATATCATTTTTCATTCTTGGCCAAAATGTTTCTTTATCATTGTAGCAATTGTTTTTTGGTATCCTAGCTGACCAGAAAATGATATTTTATGAATTTGATTCATAACAATTCTTCTCAAATATGCCACACTAGGAATATAAATTTTGTTTTTATAAATAAGAATTCTATCACCTTCCAAATGGTAACCTTCATACCTCTTTTCTAAATTTTCCTGTTGTAATTTGTCCTTTATTTGCACTTATAGTTCATCTTCAATGATACAGTCAACACTCTACTGCCTCAAATCTAATTGACATGTACTAATGGCTGCCACATGCATCTCATTTAATTTTTTGCTAAGTGCATCAACCACCTTATTTTCTTTACCTTTTATGTGTTTGATCTCAAAATCAAATGCACATAAAAATTCTAGACATCTAGCCTACCTAGCATTTAATGTTGGCTACTCAAAAAAATATTTCAGACCACAATTGTCTGTCCTTAGCTCAAAATTTCTTCCCATTAAATAGTGCCTCCACATTTTCAAAGCGTGCATTATGGCTGCAATATTTAAATCATGGGTAGCATAGTTCTTCTCATGCTCTTTCAAATTCCTTGAATCATACCATACCACATGGTTATATTGCATAAGAACTCCTCCAAGTCCATCTTTACATGCATCTATGCATACCACAAAATATTTTTCCGGGTCTGCAATTTTTAGAATTGGAGCACTTGTGAGAAGCTTCTTCAAAAGTTGGAAGCTTTCTTCACATTTCAATGTCTACTCAAATTTTATTCCCTTCTTTTGCAAAGAAGTGGTTGGGTGTGAAACCTTGGAGAATCCTTCAATAAACCTCCTATAGTAACCAAAAAGACCCATAAAAGATATTACATATGTCTCATTTCTTTGAGTTGGTCAATTCATGATGGCTTCAATCTTCTCGGGATCCATTGATATTGCTTCCTATGAAATAATGTGACCCAAATAATGAATTTTATTTTTGTAAAATTCACATTTTCTTAGCTTTGCATACAACTTATGCTCCCTTAGCAATTGCCACTACAGAATTTGAACCCAAAATCCGACGACATCCGACGAAAAGGACTGTGTCGTCGGATTTCACCTTCAAAATTATGAAATTTGATGACTTTTTTTAAATTGATAGAAGGGTCCTTCAGATATCCGACAGCCCGTGGATACCCGATGACCAGTGTCATTGGATAGCCGACCAAATATAAGTGTTGGATTTATTATTTGGCTTTATTTTTAGGGTAAAAACATTGGCTTATAATTAATTCATTTTATTTCAAAAGGTCTTCAAAATATGATCTAACCTAGCCCTAAACGTTTTATAAAGTTCTTGTGCATATGTTATAAGGAAAAATCAACATAGCACATTCCGACAATGCAATTATTGAATTTTTCATACGCCAGCGTTGTCGGAATCCCGAAATTATTGCAAAAGGTGGTTAGCCCACATCCAGTTCGACACATTCTTTCTCATGAATGAGGACCTTGAGGAATATGTTTTCCATATTATAGCAAGTGTCAAGTTATAATTTCAACACTTATGATTCAAGTATAAGGGGAAGCCACGTACTTCTCAAACTCATAGTGTTGTCAATGATTTCTACCATAGTAAGTGTGTTATTAGGTTATCAGTGAAGGTTATCTGGTTATCAAACACAACAAGCATGGGCAGGAGTGGAAAACTCTATAGATTGGAGCCAACAAACATTGAATGGACTAAAGAGTTCCTGGAATGTGCAGAACTATTTAGGAAAGCCGGTTGGTTCCCATTTTTTGAGAAGATTTCAGGTTATAATTTGAAGGTTACGCATGATTTTGCTCAGAAATGCTCAAGCTTATGTGTTAGCTTCAACACCCTAAAGTTTGAGTTGACAGATGAGTTAATTGCTGAGGCCACTGGTATGGCCATTGAAGGGGAGCACTGGTTCAAGAAGATTTCATTTGAGTTCGATCCAAGTCTGTTCCTATTTCTAGGTTTCGAGTCTCTTGACTGGAATAAGGGTATCCATCTAAGTAATATAAAACCAGAATGGCGGGAGGTCATTGGCATCGTGCAAAGCTATATCACCTGCAAGGGTAGGTTTGCATCTGTTTACAAATACCATGTCAGATTTTTATTACATTTGAGTGATCAATAAAAAATGAACCTCCCCTTCTATCTATTAAGAAGTATCCAAAAAATGTCGAATAGGGTTAAAGGCCATGTGGATCATGCGAACCAGTCTCTTTTCCACCATAGTTTGGTCAAATTAATTGTTTTAATAGAGCTGGATAAAAGAAATCGTAGTTGGTATCATTTTTTGTTTTGGTCAAGGTTTGAATCAGAAAACATTGAACCTGAAGGAAAGTTCCTGTCAAGAAAACAAGTTCGATTTATAAATAGGTTTAAAAGAAGCATTGTTGAAGAGGTGCATAAAACTGAAGATGGTGATGTATTGGAGAAGATTGTAAATTCAATTGATGTAGAACATAGATAGTTATTAATGGAGGAGCAACAAGAGTGTACCCCTAGAGACCATACTCTTGTGCTTGATACTCCTGTGCTGGAATGAGACAGTCTTGTTGAAATGTGTGTTTCTATTGCTAATAATGAAGAAAGCATTGATTTAGTTGCAGAAAGGAAGAAATGTACCCCTGAAGAACATACTCCTGCACTTGATACTCCTTCTATGAGTGAAAAAGAAGACATTAAAATAGGTATTGTTCATCTTCCCGATTTCAAAGCAGATGTTAAATCTATAATGGAACCTGAAAATCCTAGATGGAGACCTAAAACTAGAGCAACTAACAAATTAGGATTGAATATAAAGAGAATCTTGAATCCTAAATTGGGTAGAGAACAGGTTACCATTATTCAGGATTCCTCGAGTGAGGAAGATTTTGGGGATGGGAAATTAAATTTGAGGTCGCAACAACTTGTTAAGAACAGAAGAAAGGAAGATCTAGATTCTACAGAGCCAGTGAGAAAGTATGATGAAGTTGAAGAAGAAGAAAATGTTCCAAGTGTTGAATTAGAAATGAGCTCGGTACTTCTCCATTCAAATGCAGCAGTTAAGGAATCAGGTGATACTTATAAAGCAAAGGAAGATTTACTTATTGAAAATCTAGCCCTTCCAGTAGGTTCAAATGAAGATCCAATACTTCAAGGAGAAATTGAAATGAATTCTGAAGTTGAAAATCTTATAGGATCATTACAGCAACATAAAAGACAGATTGGATTTCTGAATGAAACAAATGAAAGGCTTGTACTGGAAAATAAGAGACATAGGGAAGATCTTGAAGATGTCAATGGTCATTATCAAGAGATTATTACAGTTGCTAAATAGGTTTTGAAAATAAAAAGGAATGCAGAGGGACAAATTGAGGAGCTAACTAAACACATTGAATACCTAAACAAGCAGTCAAAGGAGTTGTCAAACAAGGTTCATGTCATGGAAGCAGAGCAAGATCGCCTTTCCAAAAGGTCACAAGCACTGGATGGAGTAACCCTTTTGGCAGAAGGAGCGAAACAATTTTGATTGTACATATGCATACGGCTATACCAAAGAGTTCATAACACATTTTTGTTGATAAGTGTAAAGTCCTATTTTTAGTAATTAGTTGTTATAATTTAAAAGACTCCTTTTTTGTATATAATTCCTGAATAGTTTCGAAGCCTTAGAAAATGGATCTCAAACCAATTTACTTTTGATATTTTGTAATTATAAAAGAAGGAAGAATATATAGTAGAGGGGTTGGATTTTGGTATTGGAAAGGATTGGAGCTTGCAAGCTAATGTAACTAGTCTCATATGCTGAACTCTCAGTGAGTAATTTTGCAGACTGAATGTTTTGAAATGAAATTATAATATATGCCATACTATTACCCTTATGTTTTGGTTGTAGTTTCTGATCTATTTGATCACCATGTTTAGAATTTCATGTTTTGATAAAAAAAATTATCATAAGATGCTTTTGAACCCGTGGACTCAACCTAATGCTTTTTTATCTTGAAAGTTGTGATGGTTTATATAATTATTGTTATTTTGAATATTCAGTTTCTTCAAAGTTAATTATTGATTAGTTTTTGTATGCTATTTGTATTTCTTTTCCCCTTTCCATGCTTGGTTCCTCCATCATTTATAGAAAAAACAACATCATTTTAGTCTTTATACTGGATTGCTCTAGCTTGTATCTCTTTGTAGTCTACATATAATTTCTAGGACAAACATTCATCATCATCGTCATCTTCGAGATCATCTTCTTCATCATCGTCATCTTCTTCGTCATCTTCGTCATCATCTTCGTCATCATCTTCATCATCATCGTTGTTGTCGTCATCACCATCATCTCCTAGTATGTATATAGCCTTAATAAAATTTTACTTGAATCAATATAATATTAATGTTGGCCCTTCAAGTGGAGAATATTTTAATATCAGACAACCTTATTTTATGTATGTATAATGTTTACCTATTTATGATAATCCTAAAAGAATGTTTCACATGGAACAACACCTTGTTGCGTAAAATGTTGTTTATATGCAAAAAGCATCATCATCTTTGTAATCGTCATCATCATCATCATCAAATCTTTTTAATCAATTCCATCATCAACCTTATACTACATATCTACCTTTCTACTAGCCAATATGTTCATTGTTCCTATAGCATCTTCATCGGAACTTTTTGGAAACTTGGGGTTTAGGGACTACGGGCCATGATGTTGAGAAATATTGGTCTGATGATGTAGAGCATAGGAATCGAGTGGACTAGGCAAGAAATACTTGTAGAATCTCACTCACAACATTCAGAAGATGATTGTCCAAGAGATTAACTATGTTAATGATTAGACCATCTAATGGGTCAATCAAAACTATCATGCCAAGCCCCATGATTTTGGTGGAAAAAAGAAGGCACTAGATGCCATTTCATATTTAAAAGATGATTGAGTATTCTATATGGAGAAAAAACCTAAATGAGAGAAAAAAAAAGACAAGAAATAAATGATGAATCTTGTGCAATTTATCAATTTGTTTATGAATATGCTAACTTTAGATCTATATACTTAGGCATGGCCAATCAGTAAGCTATTTGGATTGGCCTCTAAGAGTGCCTTAACCCCTAACCACTCACCCAGTGAATCCTATCCCACTAACCACTAGCCACTTACCACTAATGTACTATTTGATTATCTAACACTAACTAACACATTATCCCACTCACTCACTAACTATTATGATCACTAACACACTATCCCACTCACTCCTTAACCATTATGACTCATATCACATTAACCCCCTTACCAAAATGAACCCTAATACACTATAATATCGAACCATAGTTTTGGCCCTATACACCAACCTTCCAATACACTATGACCATTTAACCCCTCTAACCCCTAATAAATTGATCCCCTAACCACTAACTAATAACAATTGTGGCCCCTTAACACACTCTGACCTTTAATGCACTAAAACCAAAATATTATAACCTCTAACACAATTTAAAATTTAAAATTAAATTAAATTTAAACAAAAGTAAACAAAAATAAATAAAAATAAAAAGAAACAAAAATTAAAAAAAAACATACAAAATTGAAAAGTTGCTCCCGACTTTCCCATTTGTCCCTTGTTGCGTCGTTGGAGAAGCCGAAATACTCATTGGAGAGTTGACTGTGAGCATGATAGCATTGACATTGGTGCCCTCATGGATATCCTGGTCAACCCCTTTGTTCCTTGATTTATCCCCTACTGCGCTGCTGGAGAGGTCTGAAATCCTCATCGGAGAACTGGAGAGAGACAAAAGTTGATAGTGATAGTGTTTCCTCGTGGAGAACCATGGTAAGTTTTCATCTTACTCTGCATCTGCAAATTGTATATGGTTAAAACACTTGTGGTACTTTTTTAAATATATGGGTTTAGGGTTTAGGATGGAACAAGGAGCATCAAACATTTGTGTAGGAGTAGGCACCATTGAGCTCGCTAGGGTTAGAAAAGATGCCAAATGAAAACCCAGTTCCACTGTTTATTTTCTCTGTAGGTACCTTTGCATATATATAGGTCTCGTCCCACCAGAAAATTGGGAAAAAAATAACCCACAAGCTTTGTATAACTTGTTTTAAAAAGCGAATGATGAATGCCAACAACGAGAGAAACTCCTATGACATGAGGTGAATTGAGTATGTGGCTTCATATTCATTTCACATGTCTCTAAGTGCTCGATGGGAACTCTAAGCGGGGGTTTCTCAAAGGCTTCTCCTAGTCCATGTCAATTAAATCCGGACCATAGCTTCCAGAACGAGCTCCAAGAAAGCTACTCGCTACAACATCTGCATCAAATGATTTGGCGGGTTGAGTATACAACCCTAAGTGTTGTGTTAGGAGTAGGAACCATTGAGCTCGCTAGGGTTAGAAAAGATGCCAAATGAAAACTTGGTTCCACTGTTTATTTTCTTTGTAGGTACCTCTGCATATATATAGGTCCCGTTCCACCGAAAAATTGGGAAAAAAAACCCACAAGCTTTGTATAACATGTTTTAAAAAGCGAATGATGAATGTCAGCAACTAGATAAAATCCTCTAACATGAGGTGAATTGAGTCTGTGGCTTCATATTCATTTCACATTTCTCTAAGTGCTCGATGGGAACTCTAAGCGGGGATTCCCCAAAGGCTGCTCCTAGTCCGTGTCAATTAAAGTCGGACCATAGCTTCCAGAATGAGATCCAAGAAAGCTACTCGCTACAACAACTGCATCAAATGATTTGGTGGGTTGAGTATACAACCCTAAGTGTTGTGTTAGGAGTAGGTGATCCAGGTTGTGGAAGGAAAAGAGACTTGGAATGTGATCCTTCGTAAACATATTAGGCAAGGGGTTCCACTGGTACAGAAAATTACAACAAGCCATTTTTGTTTAGACTATCTTGGTGATCCCATGCCAAGTAAAAAACATAGGCACTTATATTTTACAGAGTATTTGGAGGGGCTTAGAACTTTGACCTCCTAACATGAAAGAAACCCTCTCTCAAAATGATTTGTCTTTCAATGGTCATTGCCTGTGGTGATCACCTTTTATTCTTTATGTAGGTAATTAATTGGCCAAATCATCTTGATTGTTGGCCTTAAGGATATTTTGGTGAGACATTCACTCAACCAATAATATAGTTGATGGCCCATCGAGGGATTGAATCCCATGGGCTAAGATAAAAAAGAAGTTTTATTGGATAATGCTAATAACATTATTATGGTCTGCATATAGAGGCACATCCATGAATATTTAGTGTTAAAAATTGAACTTATATTACCTTATGCATGATGGTGATATTGGAAATGGGGTTCAACCACTACTCTTCTCAAATGCAAGCTAGTCACGGGATACAAATGAATGTACACTAAGCTTGTGATTGAAGATTGTTTGAAAAAATTTTAGGCAAAAATTCAAGCAAAAGACATGGTTATTTCACTTGAACCAATTTTTTTTGTCTAGATTTTAGTGGTGGGAGTTCTCCTTTTGGATAAAATGCTCACATACTTGGGAGTGCAAAACCTACGTTGTCCACAATGTGGTCATGCATAAACTTTGGAGCACATTTTCTTCTAAGTAGGTGATCCATAAGCAGTGTTTCCATAACCACACCATAGAGAACAAGTGGATCAACTATAACCAATTGATCCTCCTAAGACTTAACATGACATTGTTAAGTCTAGTTAGATTATAGTTGTTATTAGTGCTAAGTTAGATTGGTTATAGTTGGTTATATACACTAATACCAAAATCTAACATTGTTAACTATGTCACTGCTACAATAGTCATCACTTTACAACATCTTTGAATTGCTCGAAGTTGTGCAAAGTATCTCAATTCAAAATGAAAATCCAACTTGTAAATTCAATATGATTCCTCCCCTTATGCATAAAGGAAATGGGGGATCTATGTTGGCTCCTCCTCTTGGAAACAATGTTGGGGTGATAGTCCTAGTGGTTGATGTATTGATTCCAATCTTTCCCTTCATCCAAAATATGCATGTGTTATTGTCCCCCTTCCTAGTGGTTCATGTGTTGATTCCAATCTTTCCCTTCATCCAAAATATGCATGTGTTATTGTCCCCCTTCCACCAATCGATCCACTTGTTCTATATAGTTGGTTATATTAAAATTTAAATTTAGTGCAACAAGCTGTTTTTCTACAATAAACAACTATATTCCTTTTTTGGAGATCCCCCAAATTTGCAAAAAATGGCGGTTTTGGAGTTGGATTACACAAAAAATGTGGTGAGATACTTAGATATTTCTCAAATAGGTGTAAGGAGATGAAGGGATTTGGCTCACCTAGGCTTGAATTGAAGGGTCATCTTACTTGTTGGTCTAAGTCATTACAGTCCTAGCCTACTTACAAAAGTCCTCTAAGAGTCTCGGCCTATACTATCCTACCCTAGATATATTCCACTAACCTAGCAACTATTCATTTATTAACCCTTTCCACTATCAAACACATACCTTGATAAACTTGTTGGGATTCTTACTATCATTTTCTAAAATCAAATCAAGATCTGTTACAAGTATAACTTGATGTTGTTGCAAAAATTTTACAGTCCTAAGGTAACCATATTCCATCCTCTTCAACAACTAGAACCAATCCACAACAAATTAGTTTATTGCTAGTGGTTTCTAAATTATATATCAGTCATCTACTTGTTGGATTATATATTGGTTGGTCTCTAACTTTTATCCATATTCAACACATATACACTAATACCAAAATCTAACATTGTTAACTATGTCACTAACTTTTATCCATATTCAACACATATACACTAATACCAAAATCTAACATTGTTAACTATGTCATTAACTTTGAACATAGGTTATTTACCTATGTAAATATCATATCGTTGTAAGGCCAATTCACATGTGTATCATTGATTTGTTTGATGACTTATAAAGAGTTAAACCTACATATGATTGCTGCTTTTTTGTAATTAGAGTAAATATAATTGATTTCATAGGAAGACACTTCCAAATATGAAACCTATTCCACCTTATCCATTGTATGTGCACTCTAATTTCAACATTAAAACTCTGTCATTTCTAAATTCTGATCATGAACTTCTATCATGATGACACTTATTGACTCAACATGTAGACTAAAAAACTCAATTGATACACCTACGTAGACGCTACATGGAATGCCTGCAATTCTTGAGGTTTTCATCTTTTGGTGACTATGCACAATATCACAATGTCATGCTTAGGCTTGCTAAGGTTTAAACAATGTCATGCATTTTACTCATCAGAAGTAGAAGAAATTTATTGTTGGATTCATTTAATTTGAAAGAATAGTTATAGTTTGAAAGAACTCTCTCCTTACCTTAGCTAGAATTCATTGAAAGGAAAGGATTATTTGATTCATACTCATTTGCATGGTTTGAGTTAGTCATCACACCATGAGTTGCACTTCCATCACCCGACTGAGTAATACAACCATTAAAATTTAACTCTCTAACACAACACACTTTAACCTCACTTGAGGATAAAAAGAATTTGATAGTTAGGTAGGACACCGGGGATAGGCATCCAAATAATTCCCCCTTGTCATTTTCATCTGAGACATAGTTGTTGTCCTCTAGGGTACTAAAATCCTCTTGTACTTATTGACAGGTCATCGACTGGTTTGTGGGGGGGGGATCCCATTTTTTCGGGGGTAAGTCGCGAGGACTGATTCCGGGTGGACTTTGTGGAATGTCGCACTCCACTTAGCACCTAAGGACATCTATCCATTGTCTTCCTTGTATTTTACCATATAGGTGATACTTGGGCTCAAAGACAAAAGTGCCAGTTAACCTTCCCCGACGTGTCATGAAAAAGTTAGCCTAGTGACTCTTCTTCTAGGGCTCTTTTACCCATGATCCATTTCGATAGAGGGATATCCTTCCACTTTGGTCTCTCATTTCGTATTGTTCGACTTGGATTTCATCACCTTGCGAAGGATACGAATTGTCGAGGTCTCCAGCTCCTAGTTAGGAAGTTTGCTTGTTATTTCACCTTTTCAGAGGGTCTTTTTCTTTTTAGTGCTGCTTGTTGGCATTCTGGCCACTTTTGTTTCAACTCTCTTACTGTGACACCAGTCCTAGTACAGTTTTTTGAGCTTTCTTTTTTGGCTTGCGAGCCTTGTCTTTTCCTAGATCCCCTTCTGCATGCTCGGTTGCTTTAGGGTTTTTGAGTTCTTACACATCCAGTTACCAATTATCTGATGATGTGTGATGTCCTCTTATCCTAGGTCTTATAGATGTTTGAGTTAGATGGTCTTCTCAAGGGATTGGACATCCTTGATGGAGCCACAAACGCTTGAACTTAGGAGTAGTCTAGAGGACCACGTGATCACATCATTCGTGTGGACTTTTCCTTTTATTGTGATGATGGAATTTCAGGTTATATGGAACACTGGTACATTTGAGAGAGAGATGATTGGTTGTACCCCACCTTGGTTGATTGATTTTTGGTCCTTTCATTTTGTTGATAATATTTTGCGGTACCTTGCCTTTTACCTTTTGGGTATTTTACTCATATTGGGTTATCTTTTGATTTGTACCACCTTTTATGTTTTTGGTCTTATGGGTACTATAGTAGTTTGTCCACATTTGAGGTACACCCCCTTTGTCCAAATTGTTATGAGTCTTTATACCCACTTCATATCACCCTCCAGACCTTAGTTAGTAAGATTGCTTGCTATCATACCTTTTAGAGGTCCTATTTGAGTTACAAGAGGTAGTTACAAGGAGCTATGCATATAAGAGGTAGTTACAAGGAGCTATTGCATATATTTGACATTATTTGACCTTTTATCTCTTTGACATGTCAAATAACAGGTAGTTACAAGGAGTTATTGCAATATATATTTGACCTTATTTGTACCTTCCCCACAATGGTTGATTTACTTTTGGTCTTTACACCCTATTGTTTATTGGTCTTGTGGTACCTTGTCCTTTCATTTTTTTGTGGCACTTTGCCTCTTACCTTTTGGGTCTCTTGCTCATCTTGAGTTATCTTTTGATTTGTACCACCTTTTATGTTTTTGGTCTTATAGGTATAACTATGGTAGTTTGTCCACATTTGAGGTAGTACACACCCTTAGTCCTAAGGGTTATGAGTCTTTATACCCACTCTTTTCTTTTTGACTTGTACCTTACTAGTTGGTCTTTGTACCCTTTGGTTGGTCCTTGTACCTTACTGGAGGCCGTGAGTCTCTTTGGCCTCACTCTGCTAGCTATCAGCTCATCTTTATTGTGATTGTACTAAGCCTTTTGACTGTCATTGAATTTCTTTGATTGACCATACCATAGCCCATTCATCTCTCTCTCTCTGGTTTGTACTAACCATATAATAGGGTCACTTGGTTCCTAGAGTTGACTGGCCTCTAAGAGGCAGAGTCATTTATGAAAGTAACTCTTCTGAGTATATTACAGGAAACGTCTACACCCAGGTAATCAAATATGTGTTGGTAAGAATTAAGTAATCAAATTTTTGGTAATCAAATATGTGGTAAATAATTTGTATTAAGTAGTTAAGACTTGTCCTATCAGAAAAAATTGTTGGTAATCAAATATGTGTTGGTAAATATTTTTAAGAGTGGTGGAACTCCTCGATTGAACTTGTGAGAAAAATTATTTTGGAGAATAAGTGTCCTGACTATGGGACAACAACAAATATCTATTCAACAACATATGAGATATTCTAGCCACTAGGTGGGAAAATAATTATACACCTTAAATTACCAAGTACTATAGTGATGAGTGACTTAATGAAAACCATGCAAATTCCATCATTTAATAGGATATATTAGGACAAAGCCATCCTTGATAGGTGGAGAATGGATTTGTATATTTTTCCACTAAATTACTTGAGAGATTTAGATGTTACAACATGATAGGGACATGGGACTAAGAAGGTATATGATTAATGGGAAACACATGGGGTACAATACACTCTTTTAAAATAAGTCATCACAAGGTTCCTTTCTTAGGTTAGATCATCCTTTTGTTACAAGAGGAATTGGTGCACATATGAGAACGTGAAAATTTTGAAAAAAAACCGTCTTGAATATAAGGAAAGTTTGCAAGATGGAAAGCATTGTTTTACTGTTATAACTATATAGTTGAGCACATTTCTGGGAAACAAAATAACATTCCTAACTTTTTAACAAGAGAATATTTGACACAGAAGTATGTTGTTAATTTTGAACAAACGAGCTTGAAGTAAGCGAGCCTGAAACAAGCGATCCTAGAGAAAGCGAGCCCGAAGAAAGCAAGCGTAGAAGGTCAAAGCGGAATCCAGTGGGCCCATAATCCACAAGTAAACATGGAAATATCTGCTTGGATCAAAGGAAAACACCAGATCTATATTATTAATGATAATATGAGTTGGCTTGATTATATGCAAACATGGAAACCTAGGTGGGAGTTGAGACATACTGAAGTATTAGATGCTAACTTACAGGGATCTGATGCTTTTATTAGACTAGTTCCAGAACTCAAGAGAATTCCTATGGGATCCATTATTGTACCAGAGATGATTTACAACAACTCCCTGAGAAAAGAAGCTGAGGCAAGCAATTGGTTAACACACCTCTACCATGATCTTAACTTAATCACGACATAGGTCTCTACACATCACCCCAAGATACAACTAGACCATCAATACTACTATATTGACCAAATACATTCTTTGAAAGAATGGCCACATCAAGATGCTAGTCTCCGGTTTCCAATTAGTACTACCCACACTTATGAAAAATATAAAAAATTATGGTGGGAATTATTGAGAAAAGAAAATACAGGTAGAACATATTATACCATGCGAATGTTTGGACATCAAAGTACACATATCCATGAGGATCCTCCATTCTATGGCCCTGATTGGATGAGAGACGGGTGGCAGTCATTCGGCATCAACCTGACAGCATTAGAACTAGTTGTTATTTATAATCTAAAACAGGACGTTGGAGAATCTCTCAAACAAGTCAAAGATATTTTGTAGACAAAGATTACTGAGGATCAAATCCTTGAGTACTGCATTCAAAACAAAGAACAATGGCTTGTCAAAACCCGCATAGAAGTCCACATGCATCATAATAGACATGTGGTCGTGAGGTATGTTTATTCAAAGGAATGGGATATTCAATCCAACTTTCAAGAATTATATGGTTCCCCATATTCCGATCAATTGTAAATATATCAAAAGTATTTAGCTATAAGTGGGGCTTGTCCATTCAGATTGTCATAATAATATTCCATTCGGATAAGAGAGTGGGCATGTCCTCTCTAAGTTTTAGGTAGAGAACCATTTGAGGCATTCGAGTTTGGTCTCTCGCTGCTTTGTGTTTGAGTCTGAGAAAAGGTGTATGCTCTGCAACTAGCCTTTGTGGTATTATATTGCAACAAAAACCTTGTATGTCTGAGAACATGAGTATGCTCTGTGGCTGGCCCTCGTGGTATCAGATCACACTAGAAACCTGATACTTCCTTAAGTATAAGTCTTGAGTCTGTATCTATCTGAGGAAGTATGTTCTGTCTCTTGGACGAGTGATAAAAGAAGACATCGGAAAACTCTTTGAGTCTTTGTAACTATGTCATGATAATATAAAGAAATCCCTACTTTTCTCTGTGTCAATATGATTGAAAATTTATGTTATGCAATTAATGCCATCAGTCAAGATTAAGAGTAATTGTCCAAAGGAAACATTAGTTGGGAGTAGCGCTGAAGAGGTATTCACGTATGTTCACAGAAACATTTATCTTATATATAGGACAAGGGGAGAGTGGTCAAAGGGAAGGACATAGATGGAGGTATTTCCTATCTTAGAGGGAATCCTCTAAGAAGAACATGCTTGATTACAAAACTACCCATGTGTTTCCAATATTCAATGAGTTCATCCTTTTCCTTAAGAATATTTTAGTTTAGATTTTGAATAAGATTATACAAGTTTCACAACATTATATAAAATATTGTTTTTGAAGATTTGTGAACACTTATTAACCACCTCAAAGATCTTAGTTTTGAAAGTCATAAAAACTTTTAGAATTTTTCCGTAATGGTTAGTTATTTTTATTTTATATTATTATTGCTAAATATATATATCTTACTAAATGTGAGTGTAATTCAATTACCGAGGTGATGAACCCAAAATGATGGGATGAGAGAGACTTTAGGGCCATGACGACAGAGATAGTTAGATGGTGTGATATGGGACTCAAGACCCAAAGGAGCAATAAAAGACAGCTCATAATTGCATGAATTTCAATTCCTAAGAAAGATAAAGTGATCCTCTTCCTCATCACTTGAATGCCTACATTTTGAGAAAGGAAATGCGGTACAAGTCACCTTATAAAAGGCGCTACACGTCATCTTTTAAGAGGCACTATGCCTTGCAGTCCTATCTAAACTTTTTTCCCATGGTGCAGGTAGAACCAAACAGGTATTTGTTAGATCTATCTTCCTCGAGCGAGGGGAGTTTAGGAAGGCTAGAGGAAAGTGAGACATCCAGTAGGTCTACAAGAGTTTTATCAACTAGATGTCAAAAGACCAGAAGAAAATTCCATAAACACATGGAATTTTTCCGCACTCAAGGGGGGTCATGTTCCTATGATGACAAGACAATAGGCGACGTCGAGGTGCCCTTGAGGTACAGACATTTAGTGAAACAATGGGTACCCAAGGATCTTCCTCAATCGAACATAGATTTTTGTGTGAACGAGAGGATATATTGAATTGCACCGTAGTCATTACATGGTTTGGGGTTGTTTTGCATGGATGGCTTAAAGGTCCGTTACAGAACATGTACATAATTGATGGAGTATGCTGGACCCTGTTACAACTACAAAGATTGGATGCACCTGGTCCAATATACACGAAGTATGCATAGATATGGATTGTTAGCAAACTATTTACAGTTGAAAGACAAAGATCAAACTAAAGGAGCAACGCTGTACATTGACGGAAGGCCAAAGGCCATAGGGAATATTACGGGGTTTATAAACAGTACACAACCAAGGTCTACAATTAAGCAACCCAACTATGAAGTTGAGGGGCATGAAGGAAACTGTGTTTTTGTATGTGCCATTAAATCAATATCTACAGGGGAAGAGTTGCTTATTAATTACAATTTGAATCGAGTAGATACAAACACGGTTACTATGGGAGTGGTACATATAACAATTTACCCAACCTTATATTAATGAATTTAACATCTTAAGGATTTTTCGTTAGTTTATTTCGTTTAAATTTTCTATATTTACTTTGCAGGCTAGTGATTGGGGAAAATCCCTGCCAGCAGATGGTCAGAGGACTACAACTTCCTCGAGGGAGCAGGTATACATCTTTGTAATAGTAAAAATATAATAAGAATTTTTTTTTTTTTTTTGCTTTGTTTTTTCATTAGTAGATTAGTTTGGTTTATATAATGTTATCTATATTTGATGCAAAATTGTACAATTTAAATTATACGTGAAGATGTTTTGTTATTATATTCTTTCATTGAGTATTTTGGTTTCGTTTAGGTAATTTTCTCTATGTTTTTTATTTAGGATCCTATAAGGGGCATCTCCCAGCTATTAGCAGATCGGGGCAGGTCACCTATGACCATTGATCCGATGAGTGGATCATGATCCTTGAGGTCGCAGGTATAAGTCATTGGAATTGTACCAATATAATACGTAGCATAATGTTTATTTTGTTATGTATTTTTCGTGTGTATTATGGTTTCATTATGATAATGTTTTCTACTTCTTTTTTGTAGGGGCCGGATGATTGGGGAAAATCCACAGTTGTGGATTAGACAACACCATCATCCAGGCATCAGGTAAACCTAGTTGTAATTTTAGGAATCTATCATGATAGATATGTTTTGTTAATATAATTTTAGGAATCTATCATGATATAACTCAGTAGTGTTTCATATATTTTTGTTGCAGACCAATGAATCACTGTATGAAACAACATCACAGCATTCAATAGATCTTGAAGTGACAAAGATTTTAAAATATGATGACATAATTGGTTTAGATTCAAACCAATTTAAGATGCTACAGAACGTATTGGAAAAACTTGGTGTAGAGCTTCAGCGTCTACTATTCCAAATTCCGTAGACAGACGCGATTCAAGCCAGGATTGCAGTGTTGAAACATAGAACTGAAACCTTGCGAGTAAGTTGTGGAATCTTGAATCATAATATAATTCATTTATAACTTTATAATTTTCACTTTTATATGATAGTGAACTTATAAAATGTGGTTTGTATTTACAGAATTTTCTGAGACCACACACTAGTTGTCAAGGCGGTGTTGGCCCTAGTGGTTCTCATGGAGAGACGTCACATCATGATGAGCAAACGACTCCACTTGCATTGACTCCTTCACCATTGTTATCGACTGAACAATCAACAACACGTTCCGCAACACCCCAGAACCTAGCTGTGAGTGCACCGACTGCTAGTGACCGACACACACCAGATCGCCCAGAAGAAGGGGTTGACACTGAACCTCCTAGTATTGATTTTGTCGAAGCTGCATTTCCAGGATCTTCCTGTGTCACTAGCATGGGAACAATCGAGACAACATTTTTGGTGGACGAAGATCTCGTCCCAATAAATATAGAGAATATCCCAGGTAAATATACATTGATAAAGTTAGTGTTTATAATTTGATTGTAATATACTGATACAACATTTTTTTTCAACTAATTATGAACATGGCACGATCGTTTTGCAGGAAATGATTTTTGTTATAAAAATATGAATGATTTGTCCTTGGAGATCTTCAGGCCCAGCATCTGAACAAGGTGGGATAGACAGCCAAAAAATTTAAAAGATGAGCTCACTAATCGGTTGGTTGGAATGTTCGGCAATGAGACCTTCAATAAAGCCGTGGTCCTGAAAAAGGCTGGACAACATATGAAGATTGTCCGAGACCAATATAGGGTTCACATAGAAAAAAACCTAGGTATGAGCTCTCTCCCATAATTCCAACAAGAGAGTGGAGATCTCTAGTGGATGATGGAAAGGAGAGGGGCTAGAGAAAAGAAGGAAAGGTAACACCAGGCACAAGGAAGTATGCAATACTTTCCACAATGTAATTATAAACCTTATTATTAATGATTTCTATATTGAATTTGGAACATCTAACATATTTCAACACTTGCATAGACTGACAGACACATCAAAGGACACAAAGGAAAGATTGGAAAAAATTGGTTAGCACAAGCTTGGGCTTGGTGGTTATTCCAATTTGGCAGCACGTTTTGTAAGTTTCGAAAAACAAATAATGCATCCAAATAATAAATTGCAAATTATTTTTCCTTTTATTGCACCAAAAAATGTAAATTAACTACGTTATGCAAATATGCAGGCCGACTGATTCAAAGTAGTGCCCACTGAGGAAGACTTGAAGCTTGGCTTCCAGCACGGCTTTGGAACTATTGTTGAACGCCGAAAAATCTTGTTTGGGAAAACAAAGTCTTCTGGTACTGATCCATCTGGTGAACAGGTATATAAAATCTATATAGTTTAATGAAGATTTATTACTTGTGCAATATATTCGTTATAAATAATTGACATAAAATATTGACTCTGTTTTGAGAAGGAAAGCAATGATCCCCTTAATGTCAAGGAGGGACAACAACAAATCGAAGATCATGCTTCGAATCCTGGTAATGAATTTATTCATATGCTACGATTTTGTATATAGCATTGTAGATGGTGAACATTAATTGTACTTCTCCATATTTCAACTGTAGAGCATGTAGAGGGTCACACTGTACAGGTTAAGTCTAAATAGGAAAATGAAGAACATGATGCGGCCACAACAGGTAAAAAAACACGTTTGTAATGTTTTTTTTAAATGAAATACTTGTCATTACAATAGAAAAATATATCGATGCAACATTTTCACATTGTTGCAGCAAATCCGAACCCCTTGTTGCAAAGTCCACGCCGCGAGCACTCTAGGATGCAGACATCACAACAAGCTGATGAAGAACCAAGAACTGGAGGACAGGGTCCAAAAGATGATATTCTTAGATATTATGTACTAAAGAGAAGAAGAATTAAAAAGAAGTGACTCAAAAAATATTATCTAATTATTTTTGATAATAAAATGTCGTCCATGATTTTTGGCCTTATGAATGAATGAATGATTTAATGAATGGTTTAATGATTCAGTGTAGTAAACTGTTACCTTTATTTAATGTTATATTTTATTGAATGAATGTGTTCACTGAATGAATGAATGGTTTATTAAATGTTATCTTTTATTGAATGAATGTGTTGAATGAATGAAACAATGGTTTAATGAATGTTAGCCTTTATTGAATGAATGGTAGATGTTTGTTTATGATGAAATATGCATGAATTTGCACGTAATTTTTTTTCAAGTACATGCATTGGGTATGGGGAATTGAGAGTGATGTGAGGGGGGGGGGGGGGGAGGGGCCAGAAGAGCTTCCACCTTCACGTGGTTGGTCCTCTTCAGTAGATAATATTAAAATAATCTTGAAATAGAGAGGAGCTCAATGAATGGCTACGGTGCTGCCTTTCTACAACCCACTCGCGTGTCATCTAAATTTTGACAATTTATTGGAGCTTGTTGTAAGGTTTGGTTTCTCCTAATTGTTAATTTTTGAGCATTAATTCAACATACTCTAGGATCTTTAATGAGAGAATAACATGTACAACATATCAATCATAGCAATGCATATCAATCACACCAAGCAATCACATGAGACAATAGACACACAGAGTTTCACTGGGGAAAACCATAAAGGTGAAAAACCCCACAACTTCCTTAGAGATAGAAAGAGCAATGATACAACCAAAGTACAAGAGATAGTCTTCTACTAGCAGCTACTCCTCCTCTCCAACTAGTGCGCCACTTTTCGAGTGATGTAGGAGTGAATAATGAGATGATCAAATAGAGATCTCCCGATATCTATTTATACTTGTCCTTTCCTGCCCAATAAACTAATAGGGCTGACTTGTCTATCTCAGTCTAATAACCCATGGTTACATTAATCCAGGTTGACCCCACACTCGGTGGTCTAATAACCCATCACTGCAAGTTACGACACTTGTCAATACAAATGACGACACTTTCGTATAGAGGAATAATAACATCTCTATAGGAGTACAATATACATATGTGAAATACATTCCAAAGTTACATATACATCAACACTCCCTCTTAACTAGGAAGGTATTTTTTGACACAGATCTACTAGCACAAGTCTTCTTCTCCGAGTCATCGTCATCGAGTCATCATCATCGTCACTGCTGCTTCTATCTCAATCAATCTCCAATCTACTCGTCATAGGAAGTTCTACAGAGCCAGTCCTTTTCCATATTGGATGTAGGCCCACCACCTACAGGTCTTCATCATCACTATCCATACTGTGGAATCCTCAGGACTTATTACATGCGTCACAAACCCTCACAAGAGCATCCCAGGACTGATTATAGGCACACGTCCCAACCTATTGGATCTCCCAGGTCTTATATGTGACCCTCATCACAAACCCTCGAAAGAGCATCCCAGGACTTATTACAGGCACACATCCCAACCTATCGGATCTCCCAGGACTTACATGTGATCTCCACTACAAACCCTCGAAAGAGCATCCCAGGACTTATTATGGGCACACAGCCCAACCTATTGGATCTCCCAGGACTTACATGTAGTCACCATTAAAAACCCTCGAAAGAGCATCCCAAGACTTATTACGGGCACACAACCCAACCTATCGGATCTCCCAGGACTTACATGTAGTCACCACCACAAACCCTCGAAAGAGCATCCCAGGACTTATTACAGGCACACAGCCCAACCTATTGGATCTCCCAGGACTTACATGTGGTCATAGGAAAAACCCTCGAAAGAGCATCCCAAGACTTATTACGGGCACACAGCCCAACCTATCGGATCTCCCAGGACTTACATGTCCTCTCAAGCGCAACCTATCCACGGCCATAGAGTATCAACTTGATACTCACCATACATCATCCTGATCATCATCACTGCATCATCCTGATACATGTCATCATCACATGATCATCCTAATCATTGTCACTGCATCGTCCTGATGCATGTCGTCCAGAGCATCATCCTGATACTCATCACACATGATCATCCTGATGCATATCATCTGGAGCAACATCCTGAAGCTCATCATCCATGATCATCCTGATCATATAATGTATCCACCTGATACATATCATCATACATGATCTACCTGATCATAACAAGCATCCAACATGATGCATATACATATACATGATCCAACTGATGATAACAAGCATCCAACATGATGCATACAGAACAGTAACTAGAGCATCGTACTAATGCTCATCATCCAGCGCTTACATCCATAGCCATGGGAAGGATCCTCTTCTCACCATGATTGGAACGGATCCAACAAATGTGTCCATCACTTCTTCCTTGAAGTGTCTTCAATCTGAAGAACACCAAGCCTCTATCTGAAGTACTCGAACTTCACTCTGGCTAGTGGTTTCATTAGCACATCTGCAATTTGCCCATCCGTCGCAACATACAAGAGTTTCACTACTCCTCAGTGCACCATATCCCTGATATAGTGATATTTGATCTCTATGTGCTTCGACTTGTCGTGGAACACTGGGTTCTCAGACAGCTTCACACAACTCTGGTTGTCACAAAAGATACCAGTAGCATCCAACGAGAGATCAAATAACTCAGACAGTAGCTTCCTCAGTCACACTGCCTCACAACTAGCTGAACAAGCTGCAACATACTCTGCTTCGGTTGTACTCAGTGCTACACAGGACTGCTTCCTGCTAAACCAAGAGATCATACCTGATCCCATATTGAAGCAGCACCCATATGTGCTCTTCCTATCTGTTGCACTGCCTGCCCAGTCTGAATCAACATAACCCTACAGGTTAAACTTTTGATTCACATCATACTTGAGCCCATAATCAATTGTACCATTCAGGTACCTCAGAATATGCTTTATAGCAACCAGGTGAACACTCCTCAGATCTGTCAGGAACTAGATCAATGTGTTCACCGCAAAGCAAATATCTGGTCTAGTGTTCGTTAGGTACATCAAGGACCCAATCATCTGATGATACATCATGACATCAACCGGATCAGATGAAGCATCACACAGAAGCTTCAGGTTTGATGCCATAGGTGTGGCCATGGCCTTGCAGTCCATCATCTCGAACCTCTTAAGGATCTCTACTGCATACTTCCCTTGTCCAAGGAAGATTCCATCTGCACTCTACCACACCTCCATGCCTAGAAAATAGTGCATCATCCCCAATTCCTTCATCTCGAACTTGGCAGCAAGCTTCCTCTTGGTATCGACAATCAAACCATCCTCACCTGTTACAAACAGGTCATCCACATACAATAGTAGTATCATTGGATTGCCTTCCTCAACCTTGTAGTAAATATTGGAATCCGCTTTACTCTTGGTAAATCCCAAACTGGATAGAAAGTTGTCTATCCTACCATACCAAGTCCTAGGAGCTTGCTTTAAGCCATACAAGGCTTTCTTCAATCTGCACACATATGACTCTCTGTCATGTGTCTCAAAACCAAGTGGTTGCTCCACATACACTTCCTCCTCGACCACACCATTCAAGAAGGATGTCTTGACATCCATCTAGTGTATCTTCCATTTCATCACTGCAGCCAGAGCAAGTATTGTTCTAATGGAAATGTATCTGGCCACAGGAGCAAAAGTCTCTTCATAATCAATCCCTTCTTTCTGGGAGAAGCCACGAGCTACAAATCTCAATTTGTATTTCTCTATACTGCCATCTATAACATGCTTGATCTTGTAGATCCACTTGGAAGTCACCATAGAATTCCCTTCAGGTCTTGGGACTACACCCCAAACATCATTCTTCATGATCGACTGGTATTCCTCAACCATGGCATCCTTCCATTCTTTCTTTTCTGCTGCTTCTTCATAACTGGAAGGTTCTTTGTTCATAATATCACAGAGTAGGGAAGCAGAACTGGTATGTGATCTAGTCCTTTTCCTTTCTCTTTGTTCTTCTTCTGGAATGCCATATCTTTTTGCATCTTGAATGAGCTCTCTAGCCCATGCAGGTTTCCTCTTGTGAGAGTTATTCTCATGGGGTGGATCTATAGGTCTTTGTGGATCTTCAACTTCACAATCTACTTATGGAATTGCTTCATTCATGGTGGTGTCTTGAAATCTAGTTTCCTTTGGTTCTTCATGATCTTCAATAGGTGTCTTCCTTGATTTGATGAAGGCAGAGTTTTCATCAAATGTTACATCCCCGCTGACATCAATCTTCTTGAACCCTGGAAAGTATATTCTGTAAGCTTTCGAGCTTTCACTGTATCCCACAAAGATGCCCTTCTTTCCTGAAGGATCTAGCTTTGTCCTCTTTTCCTTTGGAACATGTGTATATACTGGACAACCAAATATTCTGAGATGGCTGACTTCAGGTTTCTTACCAAAGAAGACCTCTTCTGGTGTCTTGTTGTCCAATATCTTGTGAGGTGTTTGTTCTATCTTGTACATATACAGCTGTCCTAGCTGCTTCTTCCCATAGATGCATAGGCAGATCCTGGTCATGCAGCATTGCTCATGTTGCTTCCATGATTGTTCTATTCTTCCTTTCTGCAACTCCATTCTGTTGTGGATTGTAGGGATCAGTCAACTCCCTCTTAATCCCTAAATCAATGCATAGCTTCTTGAAATCACTTGAAGTGAATTCTCCGCCATTGTCAGATCTGAATGTCTTGATATTCTTATCAGTTTGATTTTCCATCAAGGCTTTGAATTCCTTGAACTTATCAAACACTTCATCTTTGTTATTCAAGAAGTAGACCCAAGTCTTGCTAGAGAAATCATCAATGAAAGAGACATAGTATACATACCCACTCAGAGAACTGGATGACATTGGTCCACATACATCGCAGTGGATAATTTCCAAGATTCCTTTAGCTTTGCTTTCACTGCTTGGAAATGCCTTCTTAATGTTCTTTCCTTTTGCACATCCTTTGCAAACACTTTCATGCTTTGTCTTGATTTCAGGAAGACCTTCTACAGCTTTGCTTGCAATTGGTAGTGCTCTATAGTGCACATGTGCAAGCCTTCTATGCCAAAGTTCACTTGGCTCCATGGATTCATGCACCGTGGCATGTTCAGGTTGTCCCTTCAATTTGTACAATCCTCCCTCTTGCTCTTCAATCACTATTGCATCATCTATAGTTTTACCCTTTGTCCACATTAGGACTTGGCCATCTAAAAATGAAACCCTCATTCCTTTTGCATCCAATGCAGATATGGAGAGTAGGTTCTTCTTGAGCCCAGGTACATATAGAACATCTTTCATCTTCAAAGACTTCCCAGAGTCTAGGTTGTAGGAGGCTTCACCACTTCCTTTGATAGGGTATTGATAGTCATCCCCAAGTTTCCACTTATGGGGTGACTCATGTTCAGATAGATTTGCAAAAGATTCTTTAAACCCAATCATGTGTTTGGAAGCCCCACTATCAATAAGCCAATCATTACATCCATGAGAGATAGTACCTGTGAGAGAAGATATTAGAACATATTCATCTTCACTTGATGAATCATCACTTTCTGCTCTAGCCTTCTTCTTGGGAGGTTCATCATCCTCAATAGCATGAGCATGATATCTCTTCTTCTTCTTGTTGTTCTTCTTGTTGAAGTTGTTGTCTTTCTTCTTCTCGGGACAATCTGCAGCAAAGTGTCCCTTCTCATTGCATGTGAAGCATCTAAGATCTTTCTTATCCTTATGATAATGGTGGTGTGAAGATTTCCTCAAGTGGGATGACTCCCTCTTGAACTTTCCTTTCTTGGTGTGTGCTGTGAGAGCTTGATCTTTATTCCCCATCTTTTCTTCTCAGGCTACAAGCCTATCCTATTCTTGTGAACATTCCTCCATAGTCTACTGAAGGAGATCAATTTCCTTCTTGCACAAATCCCTTGAATAAAGGAATCCCATGACCTAGGAAGGCCATTCAGAGTGGTCATGACAATTTCACCATTCTCCACCACTTCATCCACAGCTTCAAGTTGTTCCTTGATCTGAGAGACCTTAGAGAAATAAGATTGAATGGTCTCTCCATTCTGAAGCTTTACTCCTTTCAATTGGTTCTGCAGAGTCATCTTCAGATTTATGTTCTTCCCTTCAAATAGCCTGGTCAGGGAATCAAACATCTCCTTGGGTGTCTTTAGAGATGACACATGTGGTATGAGATGGTATTTGATAGAATCAGCAATGATCCTCTTTGCTTTGACCAAGTTCTTCCTATGCAAGGCCTTAGCCTCTTCTTCCTCTGGGATAGGGACCTTATAACTTATGTAGATATCCAATTCATTTTCTTCCAGGATTAACCCAATCCTATACTTCCATGCTCGAAAGTTATCATCCCCTTCAAGCTTATCCTCAAGCTTGGTGTGGTGAGACATCTTAAAGAGTACTTCAAATGGAAATAGAAAAGATTTAGATCTTACCACTTGATTTGCTGAAAACTGGATCTGGTCACGGATTAGGGTTTGTTAGAGAAACCCTAAAAATTCAAAATGTGAATTTCAACTTTCTGAAAGGATAGAAAGATGCGCCTTGATGAGCTGATCAGCTTGGTATATTCAGAATTTGAAATCTGCAAAGTTTCACCCTTCATAAATGCCTTTTAGTCTTCCCAGATTCACTAGGGAGGACCCAGAATTAAGGTTTGAGTTTCCTGGAGCTTCACCCAACCAAAAATCTCGATCCAAAGCTCTAAAATTTTATTTTTTCAAGGAGCTTCTAGCTATGTCCTCAGATTTAAAAAATTCCTATTTTTGCGGAAACCCTAATTTTTAAGGCCAAAAATGAAAGTGCCCAGAATTGAATTTTGACTAGACAGAAAGATTCTCCTTGATGTGTAGAGTCAATCTATCTTGTTGATTTTCCAAAATCGGTGGAGAGAAACCCAATAAACAAGAAACCCTAGTTTCTGCCACTGCACAATGTCTTCTTCTCAGGGAAGCTCTGATACCATGTTAATTTTTTAGCATTAATTCAACATACTCCAGGATCTTTACTGAGAGAATAACATGTACAACATATCAATCATAGCAATGCATATCAATCACAACAAGCAATCACGTGAGACAATAGACACACAGAGTTTCACTAGGGAAAACCATAAAGGTGAAAAACCCCACAACTTCCTCAGAGATAGAAAGAGCAATGATACAACCAAAGTACAAGAGATGGTCTTCTACTAGCAGCTACTCCTCCTGTCCAACTAGTTCACCACTTTCCAAGTGATGTAGGAGTGAATAATGAGATGATCAAATAGAGATCTCCTGATCTCTATTTATACTTGTCCTGTCATGCCCAATAAACTAACAGGGCCGACTTGTCTAACTCATTCTAATAACCCATGGTTACATTAATCCGTGTCGACCCCACACTCGGTGGTCTAATAACCCATCACTGCAAGTTACGACACTTGCGACACTTGTCAACACAAATGACGACACTTACGTATAGAGGAATAATAACATCTCTATAGGAGTACAATATACATAGGTGAAATACATTCCGAAGTTACATATACATCAACACTAATAACCAATTTCGATTTTCCACAACTTCAAAGGCCTAGTAAATGATGCACTAGAACCAATATCCTTACCCTTCTCTTTAATTTTGAGTGAGATGCAATCATTGGAGAATCATTTCCATGTCATAAGAAATTGATGCATACCACACTTCATTTAGTTGACTTGTTGCATGATGGAATATGCTTGTTGGGATCTTACAAAACAAGAAAAGACTTGAATTTGACCTGGTTATCATTTACTTCCAAGATGGATTGTATCAAAGTCTAATAATGAAGAGATACTTGCACACCAAATATGGGAATGAATTCTAATTGAATATTGTGAATTAGAGCTAGAACCATAGCCATAACTAGTAGAACAGTGAGTTGGAGCCAAAGCTATAGCTAGGAGCCAGAGTTAGAGCAATGTTCCAAAGAAGCAAACAAAAGGTATATTGATCTAGAGTTGGTTTCATTTAAAGATTTCAATGAACAAAAAGCCTCTCAATAGGGAGGTGAGATCTAAAATGGATCCAAACAACTTGAATGGTTGTAACACTCAGTACATAGAAACAATTTAGGCTATTAATGAAAGTAGAAAACAAGAAATATAATGCAATAATAAAGAAATAAAATGTAAGAAAGAAAAAAGAGAGAGAAACAAATAATAATAATAATAGGAGAGAATGTTGGTCAGAATGAGAAATGGAAGGGACGGGGACATTTGTTCTTCCCATTACCCCAACTTGGTCTATATCTTATTGAAATTCCACTCACAAAGGTGTTTTTTTCTAGCCAGTAGGTGAGGACACACAAGAGCCCAACTATGTAAATTATTGAATGGCCATAGAGCCATGAGATGAATTGTAACTACTGATTGTTGAAATAGAGGTGACATACACATGTAATTTCCTTGAGCTAGAGGTGGTACCAACCTCACCAATCAAAACACATCATTGATAAGATAGCTACAATTTGTGGGTGGTCATATGCAAGATAGTAGGCTACCTCTTGTTTCGTAGAGGTCATACAATTGGTTATTGTGGCATTTTCTTAGTTGGTTGGATTGTGTGTTGATTGGAGAGTCTAATGAACGGTAACCATAAATTATATCACCATTCATTCATTCCATTGTTTTGTCATCTTATGGTTCAAATTATATGAACTTATCTTGGTTAATAATTTTGGCATTATTTATATTTGTCGCATTCCCATGTTCACATGAAGTCAACTCATATCAATATTAATACTTAAAAAATCATTGTATGAGGAGGTATTGCATATGACATTTCATTTACTGTCAAGAAAAAGAATCATCTATGATACTTTATCATCTCATGAGTACATTATATAAATAAGGAAGTATGAATTAAATACTAAGTATATACATCATCTTCCATTTAAATTCTCATCGCATAGTGATAACTAAGGATTATTATGCATGCACCTCCTTACCTTATAATATCATGTGGGTCAAGGTGGAGAGACAACCATAAATTATCAAATGTGTACACAAAGAGTAAGAGACAACTATAAGTAAGTCTTATATTAAATTTACCATATAAGTCTTTAATTGGCACTATCATCTAAGATTTGACACGTTGGATTGTTGTGATCTTCTTATCACTCCTTACCAATGTGATTGTAAGGCTTCTTTGATGGTGAAGTCCATAATTTTAAGTCTTCTTCCTCATTCTCATGCCTTTTGGTAAGATAATAAGAAGGACAGTGGCCCGCATCAACATGGAAAACAGTTTCAACATAGAGGTAGATACATTAATTCTTTCATTAGATAACTTAAATTTCATGCCAATGACTACAAATTCATTGAATCGTGGATTGGTAAAAAAAATCAAATTATAGAGCCTCGAGCTATTAATTACTCATGTATCTAGAATTTTCGCAAATTGAGCCATTAACAAACTTATTTTGTTGTTATAGTTCAATATAAAAGGTAGATTGTCGAGACTCAAACATGCAGCGAATCTTAAGACCCACCATTCAAATTTGATCACAACATAATAGTGTATTTTTAAAAAAAAAATACACTATTTTCGTCGGATATCCAACGTCCCTCTCTAAGATATTTGGCGTTCTTTCCATACCACCAACTGCTAAGAACATCGTATTTCGGCCATTTTTACATGGAGATGCTGTCGGATATTCGACTTATACCTCTAAGATATCCGACGTTCTTGCCATACCACCGATGGCTAAGAATGTTGGATTTCGGCCATTTTTACATGGAGATGCCGTCGGATATCTGACTTCTACCTCTAAGATATCCGACATTCTTGCCATACTACCAACGACTAAGAATGTCATATTTTGACCATTTTTACATGGAGATTCCAACGGCTATCCGACTTCATATAAAGTGGTAATCGTCGGATATCCGACCGCTTGAAAAAGGATCTTTGTCGGATAGGCGACGAGCGCATAGAAAGAGATTCTGTCGGATATTTGACAGGTCATTTTACTATCGGATATCCGCCTAATTTGGATCGACGTTTAAACAAGAATAAGGTTGTCGGATGGTCGACAATTGGATGTCGAAAATCAGACATATATGCCGTCGTATTTTGGGTTCAAAAAACCTAGTGTGCAAATCCATTCTCAAATGATATTCATGTTCTTCTTTATTCTTAGAATAGATAAGAATGTCATCTAGAAATACAAGAACAAAATTTTCCAAATACTTGTTGAAAACACTATTCATGAGACACACGAATGCAGCTGGTGCATTGGTGAGACCAAATGGCACCACCACAAAATCATAGTTCCCATACCTTGTTCTAAAGGCTTTCTTGTGAATATCCTCTTCTTTGATTCTCACTTGATGGTAACCAGACCTCAAGTCAATCTTTGAAAACACATTTTCCCCTCTCATTTGATAAAAATGATCATCAATTTGAGGCAAGGGGTATTTGTTCTTCACTGTAACCTTGTTAAGTTTCCTATAATCAATACATAACATGACCATCTTTCTTTTTCACTAAGAGTACGGGTGCTCCCCATGGAGACACACTTGGACGAATGTACTTCTTTTCCAACAATTATTGTAATTGCATTTTCATCTCTAATAGTTACAGTGTACTAATCTTGTAAGGAGTTTTGGAAACTCGTGCAGATCCTGGAACAAGATCGATTGTAAAATCAATGTCCCTCTTTGGAGGAAGTCTTGGAACTTCATCGGGAAACACATCCTTGAATTTATGCAAAAAATAATGGTCTTCCAACTTGGGAATTTCATTTCCTGTTTTCTCCAAAATACGGGCTGCATACAATTGGAAATATTTCCTACAGAATTTCTTCAACTGCATGGATGAAATATGCCTAACATAAACTACCTTTGGAATTCCCTTCACAATCATTGGGTTTCCTTCTTCATCAACGCATTCAAAATTCTTGTTGTAGAAATCTAGTTTAACTCTATGGGCTTCCAACGAGTTCATTCCAATGAGAATATCATAGGAACCAAGTGGAAAAATATTCAAATTTACAAAAGAGGACAATCCACCCATTTCCAATGAAAATTTCTCCATGATTTCACTAACCTTCCTCTTGGTTCCAGTGGCTAGTTGGACTAACCATGATTTACTATGATTTGATTTCTTAAAAGCAAAAATCTCAACAATTTTAGGACTGATATAACTCTGCTTACATCCATAGTCCATCAAAATAGAAATAAATTGCTTAGCAATATTACCTTCAACTTCAACGACAATTGACTGATGGTCTGCTTGGAAGTCCTCTAGTGCTGCATAAATTTTAGGGATAGTCCTTTCCACTAGACCCATTGTTTTAGCTCCTTGGATGTTGTGAAATTGTTTTGCACTTCCATTTTTTATGTGGACAGTTCCTAAGCATATGGTCCTCTCCACATCCTCAACATTGAAGTGGATCTCTTGGCTTTCTTGGATTGTCTCCCATCATCCTAACTGGTTTAGTCACACTCTGTGGTGGCTACCTTGGTTGATTTCTGAATTGAGAAGGCTTGAACCCCTTCTTCCTTTGGTCAAAATTTTCATTTTTCGTATCCTTCCATGCCTTATGAAATCCTGGTTTGATTTTGTTTTGATTATAACAATATTTGGCCTTTCTTATGGGCTCCTCTAGAGTTCGAGGTTCATCAAACACAAATTTTTCTTTGTATGATTGGGGCAGTCCACTTAGAAAACACTGAATTTTCACCTTATCATCCCTAATATATTTGACATACCTTAGTAGCTCTAAGAATCTATTTGCATATTCTTCCATTTTCATTTGTCCCAGTTTTAACTCATGAAACTCTTTGATCTTTCCATCATAGTACCTATCACAAAGGTACTTTTCCTTGAATTACTTCTTGAATTGCTTCCACAAAATATTCCTTTCATTGATCCTCTTTACTTGCCTAAGGTGTTCCCACCATATAGATGCCCTTCCATTTAGATTGAATATGGCCACTCTTTCCTTCATATTTCTGAAATAGTCTTGGACTTGGAAATACTTCCTCATCCCAAGAAGCCAAGCCTCAACTTCTTGACCAGATTTCATCTCACCATCAAATGTAGGAGGTTTGGTATTCTTAAATTCTCCATGTGTTTTGTTCTTGGAAGACCTCTTTCTCTTGTTTCTACGAGATGAAGAGCTTGAATATTCAATGGATTCTTTAGAGTCAGATGACTCACTAGAAGATAGTTCTAGAGTGTATGTCCTATCTCTATAAATACTTCTTGAACTATGGGATCTCTTATGGGAATGTCTCCTTGAGCTACTCCCACTCTTTTCCTCATTTTCTGAATTCTTCCCGTAGTTTATCTTCCTTTGAATGTATGTCAATATTTGAAGCATAGCTTCATTCAATTGATTCTGTTCCTCTTGAGATCTAATCATCCTTTCATTGTCTTCTCTACAATTTTGTAGTTCCACCCTTAGGATCCTCGTGGTTTCAACAATGTTTGTGGGAGTTTCTTGGTGTCTTCTACCATTAGATTCTGTCTTTGCATCCTCAACTTGTATATTCTATCCCATTGCATTTGCCTCAACTTCATAAGGATCCTGTGCATCCTCCATGATGATACTATTATTCTTGGCCCAACCAAGACCAAAGATTCCCCAAATGCACTATACAGAATGCTGACCCTTAACAGTCACTGATAGGATTTTGAATCTACAGAATTGTTTATAAACACATTTTTTTAGATGTGTTATATTCTCATATAATGAAAAAATTATCTTCATGCTTTATAGGAACAATCCATATTGACAATTTCTGTCAAATCACATAATTTCCTCACAATCAACAATGTCTCAGGGGGACGATGGGGTTCAAGGGGGATTTCCCCCTTGGGGATTTTTTGTAAATCCTTTGATTTCGCGCAATTTGGCGCATGAGATATCTATTATTTTTCGATCTCAGGCACTTGAAAATCGGTTGTGAAAAATGCTACTTTTCCTCTATTTTCCTTCAGATGCCACCCACATTGCCTTACCACTTATCATAAATAAGCAGTTTCAGGCTCCTAGAAGAGTGGTTTCCTGAAAATGATTTCACGTGCCTGAATGCATGAGAGGGTGATAGGTGGATGGGGTGGTTTTCTTCTAGGGTTGAGAAATTTAATTAACCTTCATGCACCGTAATGGGCCTGAATCACTCTTAGTCATCAATCAAATATGCACAATCCTCCTAGAATGACATGACCTATGTGGGTCCCATCACCCCATGTATGGAACCCATGTCACATCATTTCCCATCAAGACGAAATAGGTTTCAGGTTCCGAGGAGAGTGGTTTCCTGGACCTACTTTTGCGATCTTCAATGAACGAGAGAGTGAGATGTCATAGGGTGGTTTACCGCTTCAGGGTCGTGCTGCTCTATTATCCTTCATACATGTTCAAGGGATTGAAGTCCTGTGAGCCATTGATATTGATCTGCACAATATTCCATGATTGACATTCATGGGGTGGGTCCCATCTTTTTTGAAATTAATTCCCATCACATAACCCCACATCACATCACTTCCTGCTAGACCCAAAAGGTGGTTTCAGGCTTTGCGAGAAGTGGTTTCGTGAGACTGCTTTTACGAGACTGAAAGCATGAGAGGATGACATGTGGATGGGGTGGTTTCCATTCAGGTCCACAAAATAAATTAACTCTCGCTCACCTTTGCGAGCCTGAATCACTATTGACCGTCGATAGGCCTCACTACTCAATGGTGAAATTTTCTCCGCCTTCACACTCCATCCCTTATGGTCACTTGTGCATGCGGATCTGATGTGAATAGTCCACATCACACCTTCTATTTCCATTGACCTTCCACATCATATCTCCTTCCCACGTGGATCCTCCACGTCACCCTACCACCTGGCACTGGTGGGGCCCAACTAAATTTTTCCCAATTTTTAGAATTTCGTGTTTATGCAAAGTTTTAATTGGTCAATAAGGGGAAAGTTTCAAGATTTATTTCAAAATTAATCCAAGCCCATTAAATTCCATTTAACAGAAACTGATTTTCTACAAAACCATGTCTGATTCATTCCTGTAATTATGGATTTTTGTTTTGGCGCATACAACTCTGGTATTTCAACCAGAAGCTCTGATACCACTCTGTAGCGTCCCCCTCACCCAATCTGTCCATTGGGAGGGGGCACTAATTGAATTCTGGCTCTTAAAATTTTCCCCTAGTCCATAAAACAAATTCATGATATGCGAAATATGTGCAAAAATGTAGATAAACATGCACATCGGAATTAAAATCTATCCACACACATCTAGCATACAAATAAAAGCATAAACATTACATGCGTTAAATACAAATATTGCAAATTCAAATGCATGAGAATACTTATCTTTATCCAATGTAGATCCAAGAAACTGGCTATGTAAGAGAGATTTCCACCCAACCATAGGAAATTCATCCAACATATACTCTTTCTATTGGGAGGCCACCCCCAAGCTGGGATATGAGGCCACCAGGGAGAGGGAAACACCTACAAGATTCTCTCTCTCATCTCACAAGACATCATGTTCTCTATTCTTAGCCAAATTATCATACAGAGTGTTAAAATTCAATATGCTAAGACAGAAAATAGCAGCATTACATTCCATTTCACAATAATAGCATATACAGGATCACTGAAGAAACAACAAGCACAGCATAAACACAAGAGACAGAGATTTATCCTGGGAAACCCTCATGGGGTAGAAAACCCAGCAAAGCTTCCTCAATATAGATGACCAGCAATATACAAAGATGAAACCCTGAGACATGATCTCCTCCTCCACAATAGCAGACCTCTCCTCCACAAGTGCGCTATCCTCAAGTGAGTGAGTGTATCAAATGAGGAACACACCTCCTCTATTTATACACTACTCTGATATGTATTTTACACAAGTACATGTAGGCTCGTATTTAACCATTAGGTTAAATACCCCATTATAACTAACTAGGCCGACCCCCACATGGTGGGTCTAATAACCCTAGTTACCACACCCAACTCAGAGGAATAAACATCTCCGGATTTATAGTATAATCACATCGGAGGTATGGAACATCTCCGGAATAAATAATATACAAATATAATATTCTTTGAAGTTACAATATTTCAACACAGAGCTCTACAGGGGTCTCACTTAGTCCTCACAGGCTTGGCTTCCACAATACCTGCCCCACACAACACCCTTCTTGGATCAGGAATCCCGATCACCGATCCACAGTTCTCTTCGGATATCCATCTTGCCTGGTGCTTCTAGTGTGTGCATAGAGGAAGTCGAATATGATATTGGCTGCTATAGAACCACCTGTAGCTTTAATTCGCGGCTTCTCAAGAGCCTATGAGCAACATAACTCAATGGGTAAGGGTTCCTATATTTCCCAACCTCTCTCCTCACCTACATCCATCAATTTTCACTTCCAAATCTGTAGCATGGTCTCCAAATTCAAATTTCCAGTTTCACAACAACATGGTAAGTTCATGGAAAACAAAAATGGAGAGCTCTGCCTAGTGTAGATTAGCATGTAAGAATGAGAGAATGAAGTTTTGTTAATTTTTCGATAATTTCATTCAATATTATCTAGGATCACTAAGAGAATAAAAAGCACAAAATAACAATCACAAGAGACAATGGACACAAAGCATTTCATCAGGGAAAACCAAGAAGGTGAAAAACCTTGCAACTTCCTTAGAGATAGAATAAGCCCCAATACAAAGATCACAAAGATCAATCCCCAAAAGATAGATGTCTCCAACAGCTACTCCTCCTCCACTTGTGCGCACTCCTCTCTCTCAACTATACGAGTTGGATGAGTGAGTGAATGAATAGAATGAGAGACACACACTCTCTATTTACAATGACTTGACCTTCCTTTAACCCTAACTGGGTCAACTTACTAAGGAATCCTAATAACCCATCCACATGACACATATAGGGCCGACCTCACACCGGTGGTCTAATAACCCATCAAATATAAGTTACGACACTTACAATGTAACTTGCAAAACTTGCAAAACTTGCAAATACAAATGACGACACTTCCAATCGGAGGAATAATACATCTCCGTTGGGGATACAATAAAGTATAAATATAATATACAAGTGAATATCTTCTGAATTTACAAATACATCAACACTCCCTTTTAACTAGGAAGGTATTCTCTTGACACAGGTCATCAATACACATATGCACAAGTCTTCAATTATGGAGTTGGATCATCGTCACTGGATCATGGAGCATCATCATCACTACTGCTATACTCGTCATCTTGATAACTGGTGCTATCTCTAAATTATTCTCATCATACGAAGTTCTACAGAGCCAACCCTTTTTCATGATGTATGTAGGCCTAGGCTCCTGTAGGTCTTCATCATCTCTATGAGCTGGCCATCTTGTGGAATCCTCAGGGCTAATCATATGCGTCAAAAAAACCTCGAAAGAGCATCCCAGGACTGATTACGAGCTTACTGCTCAACTTATCGGATCTCCCAACACTTTTACATGTGACCCCCACAAAACCTTAAAAGAGTGTCTTGCAACCTGCAAGATCTCTAAAGAGCATCCAAGGAATTTTATGTGCCTAGCACAACCTATCCGGATATCCAGGACTGATTACATGTGGTCTCCACAAAAACTTAAAAGAGTGTCTTATGACCTGCAAGATCTCTAAAGAGTATCCGAGGACTTTTACGTGCCTAGCACAACTTGTCCAGATCTCTAGGACTAATTACATGTGGTCTAGAAAAACCTTAAAAGAGTGTCTTGTGACCTTCAAGATCTCTAAAGAGCATCCGAGGACTTTTATGTGCCTAGCACAACCTATCCGGATCTCCACGACTGATTACATGCTACCCTCGCACAACCTATCCATGGCCACAGAGTACCATCCTGATACTCATGATCATCCTAATCATCCTCACACAGAGCATCATCTTGATGCTCATGATCGTATTGATCATCATCATATAGTACATCATCCTGATGCACATCATCACATCACATGATCGTCCTGATCATCATCATAGCATCATCCTGATGCATATCATCACATGATAATCATGATCATCATCATAGAATCATACTGATGCATATCATCATCACATGATTATCCTGATCATCATCATATAGAACATCATCCAGAGCATCGTCTTGATGTTCATCACACATCGCTTACATCCACAACCATGGGAAGGATCCTCCTACCACCATGCTTGGAATGGCTCTTGCAAATGTGTCCCATCACTTCCTCCTCAAAGTATCTTCTATCTGAAGAACACCAAGCCTCTCTCTGAAGTACTCGAACTTCACTCTAGCTAGTGGTTTGGTCAACACATCTGCAATATGCTCATCCATCACAACATACTGGAGCTTCATTTCTCCTCTCTGCACCATATCCCCGATATAGTGATATTTGATCTCGATATGATTCGACTTGTCATGGAACACTGAGTTCTCTGACAACTTCACACAACTCTGGTTGTCACAATAGATACAAGTAGCATCCAACTAGAGATCAAATAAATCAGATAGTAGCTTCCTTATCCATACTGCCTCACAACTAGCCAAACAAGCTGCAACATACTCTGCTTCGGCTGTACTCAGTGCTACTTAGGATTGCTTCCTGCTAAACCGAGAGATCACACCTGATCCCATACTGAAGTAACACCTCGAAGTGATCTTCCTATCTACAGCACTGCCTGCCCAATCTGAATCAACATAACCCTCTAGGTTAAAATTTTGATTCGCATCATACTTGAGCCCATAGCCAACTGTACCCTCCAGGTACCTCAGAATATGCTTGATAGCAATCAGGTGAACATGACTAGGATCCATCAGCAACTGGCTCAAGGTGTTCACCACAAAGAAAATATCTGGTCTCATGTTCGTCAGGTACATCAAGGACCCAATCATCTGACGAGACATTGTTGCATCAATCGAATCTGATGAAGCATCACTCAATAGCTTCAGGTTCGATGCCATAGGTGTGGCCATGGCCTTGCATCCCATCATCCCGAACTGCTTCAGGATCTCTACTGCATACTTCCCTTGTCTAAGGAAGATTCCATCTACACTTTGCTACACCTCCATACCTACAAAGTAATGCATCATACCCAAGTCCTTCATCTCGAACTCGGCAACAATCTCCCTCTTCGTGTCGACAATCAACCTATCCTCACCTGTCACAAATAGGTCATCCATATACAATAGGAGTATCACTGGATTTCCTTCCTCAACCTTGTAATAAAGGTTGGAATCTGCTTTACTCTTCGTAAAGCCCAAACTGGATAGGAAGTTGTCTATCCTGCCATACCATGTCCTAGGTGCTTGCTTCAAGCCATACAAGGGTTTATTTAACTTGCACACATATGAATCTTTGTCATGTGTCTCAAAACCGAGTGGCTGCTCCACATACACTTCCTCTTCGACTACACCATTCAAGAAAGTTGTCTTGACATCCATCCGGTGTATCTTCCACTTCATTACTGCAGCCAGAGCAAGCACTATTCTAATGGAAGTGTATTTGGCTATAGGTGCAAAAGTCTCTTCATAATATATCCCTTATTTCTGGGAGAAGCCATGAGCCACAAACCTTGCCCTATATTTCTCTATGCTACCATCTGCAGCATGCTTGATCTTGTAGATCCACTTGTAAGTCACAACAGACTTCCCTTCTGCTCTTGGGATCACATCCCAAACATCATTCTTCATGATCGACTGGTATTCCTCGACCATGGCATCCTTCCATTCTTTCTTTTCTACTGCTTCTTCATAACTGGAAGGTTCTTTGTTCATTATGTCACAGAGTAAGGCAACATAGTTGGTGTGTGACCTAGTCCTTTTTCTTTCTCTGTGTTCCTCCTCTGGAATCCCATACCTTTCTACATCTTGGATGAGCTCTCTAGCCCATGCTGGTTTCCTCTTGTGAGAGTTCTTCTCACAGGGTGGATCTATAGGTTCTTGTGGATATTCTATTTCATGATCCACTTCTGAAATTGCTTCATTCATGGTGGTGTCTTGTATTCTGGTACTCTTGGTTCTTCATTGTCTTCAATAGGTATCTTCCTTGATTTGATGTATGCTGAGTCTTCATCAAAAGTCACATCCCTGCTGATGTCAATCTTCTTGAACCCTAGAAAGTAGATTCTATAAGCCTTCGAGCTTTCACTGTAACCCACAAATATAACCTTCTTTCTTGAAGGATCTAACTTTGTCCTCTTTTCTTTTGGAATGTGTGTGTATACTGGACAGCCAAATATCCTGAGATGGCTAACTTTTGGTTTCTTACCAGAGAAAACTTCTTCTGGTGTCTTGTTGTCAAGTATCTTGTGAGGTGTTCTGTTTTGCACATATACAGTTGTTCTTGCTGCTTCTGCCCATAGGTTCATAGGTAGATCTTGGTCATGTAGCATTTCCCATGCTGCTTCCATGATATTTCTATTCTTCCTTTCTGCAACTCCATTCTGTTGTGGATTGTATGGAGTGGTCAACTCCCTCTTAATCCATGAGTCACTGCATAACTTATTGAAGTCCCCTGAAGTGAATTCTACGCCATTGTTGGATCTAAAGGTATTGATATTCTTATCAGTTTTGTTTTCCATCAAGGATTTGAATTCCTTGAACTTATCAAACACTTTATCTTTATTCTTCAAGAAATAGACCCAAGTCTTCCTAGAGAAATCATCAATGGAAGAAACATAATATACATACCCACTCAGAGAACTGGATGACATCGGATTGCATACATCGGAGTGGATAATCTCCAAGATTCCTTTTTCCTTGCTTTCACTACTTGGAAATGCCTTCTTTGTGTTTTTTCCTTTTGCACATCCTTTGCCAACACCTTCATGCTTTGACTGGATTTCAGGAAGACCTTCTATTGCTTTGCTTGCAATTGGTAGTGCTCTATAGTGCACATGTGCAAGCCTTCTATGCCAAAGTTCACTTGGCTCCATGGATTCATGTACCATGGCATGTTCAGGTTGTCCCTTCAATTTGTACAATCCTCCCTCTTGCTTTCCAATCACTACTGCATCATCTATGGTCTTACCTTTTGGACACATAAGTACTTGGCCATCCACAAATTCAACTCTCATTCCCTTTGCATCCAAATATTATATGGAGAGAAGATTAATCTTGAGACCATGTACATATAGAACATCTTTCATCTTTAGAGACTTCCCAGAGTCTAACTTGAAGGAGGCTTCACCACTTCCTTTTATAGGGTATTGATAGTCATCCCCAAGTTTCACCTTATGAGGTGACTCATGTTCATATAGGTCCATAAGAGATTCTTTAAATCCCGTCATATGTTTGGAAGCCCCACTATCAATAAGCCAATCATTACACCTATGTGTAATAGTACCTGTGAGAGGAGAGATTAGAACATACTCTTCGTCACTTGAAGAGTCTTCACTTTCTACCTTAGTTTTCTTCCTGGGAGGTTCATCATCCTTAGCAACATGAGCATGATATCTCTTCTTGTTGTTGTCGAAGCCCTTTCTGTTCTTGGGACATTCTATGGCAAAGTGTCCCTTCTCATTACGTGTGAAGAATCTCATATCTTTCTTCTCTCTTTGATGGTGGTGATAAGATTTCTTGTGATGAGGTTTCTCCCTCTTAAAAAATTACTTTTCTTGGTGTGTTCTGTGAGAGCTTGATCTTCATTTCCCATCTTTTCTTCTCAGGCCACAAGCCTAGCTTCTTCTTGTGAACATTCCTCCCACATTCTACTGAAAGAGATCAATTTCTTTCTTGCACAGATACCTTGGATGAAGGAGTCCCATGACCTAGGTAGGCCATTCAATGTGGTCATCAAAATTTATCCATTCTCCACTACTTCATCCACAACTTCAAGTTGTTCTTTGATTTGAGAGACCTTAGTAAAATAGGATTGGATGGTCTCTCCATTCTGGATCTTTACCCCTTTCAATTGGTTTTGCATAGCCATCTTCTGATTTATATTCTTTCCTTCAAACAACTTGGTCAAGGAGTCAAACATCTCCTTAGGTGTCTTTAGGGAAAACACATGGGGTATGAGATGGTCTTTGATAGAATCATCAATGATTCTCTTGGCCTTAACCAAGTTCTTCTTGTGTAAGTCCTTAGCCTCATCTCCTTCTGGAACTGGAACCTCTTCACTTATGTAGGTGTCCATTTCATTTTCTTCTAGGATTAACCCAATCCTATACTTCCATGCTCGAAAGTTATCATCCCCTTCAAGCTTATCCTCAAGCTTGGTGTGGTGAGACATCTTAATGAGAAACTCAAATGGAAATAAAAGATTTAGGTACTACCACTTGATTTGCTGAAATTGGATCTGGAGCTGGATTAGGGTTTGTCAGAGAAACCCTAAAAATTCAAAATTTGAATTTCAAACTTCTGAATGGATGGAAAGATGCGCCTTGTTGAGCTGATCAAGCTGGTATATTTAAATTTTGAAATCTTCAAAATTTGACCCCTCAAAATTGACTTTGAAACTTTCGGATCTGCAGTTTCTGGTTTTCTAGTCAAAATCCCGAACTAGGGTTTGATAATGCCTGAGGTTTTTCCCAAACAAAAATTTTGATCTTGGTCTCTAAACTTCAATTTTTCTGAGGAGCATCTAGCCATGGTCTCAGATTCCAAAAATTCCAACTTTCTCCGAAACCCTAATTTCCCGTAGCAGTGACAGGACAAAAACTAAAAATGCTCATAATTGAATTCTGTGTCGACAAAAAGATGCGCCCTTGCTAGGATATTCAATCTAGCCTCCTGGTTTTGATGAACTGTGGAGAGAAACCCAAAAATTAAGTAGCCCTAGCTTTCGCAGCTTCATAGTGTCTTCTTCTTAGTACCGCTATGATACCATGTTAATTTTTCGATAATTTCATTCAATATTATTGAGGATCACTAAGAGAATAACAAGCCCAACATAACAATCACAAGAGACAATGGACACAAAGCATTTCACCGGGGAAAACCAAGAAGGTGTAAAACCTCGCAACTTCCTCTGAGATAGAATAAGCCCAATACAAAGATCACAAAGATCAATCCCCAAAAGATAGATTTCTCCAGCAGCTACTCCTCCTCCACTTGTTCGCACTCCTCTCTCTCAACTATGCGAGTTGGATGAGTGAGTGAATAAATAGAATGAGAGACACACACTCTCTATTTATACAATGACTTGACCTGCCTTTAACCATAACTAGGCCGACTTCCTAAGGAAAACTAATAACCCATCCACATGACACATACAGGGCCGACCCCACACCGGTGGTCTAATAACCCATCAGATATAAGTTATGACATTTACAATGAAACTTGCGACACTTGCAAATACAAATGAAGACACTTCCAATCAGAGGAATAATACATCTCCGTTGGGGATACAATAAAGTAAAAATATAATATACAAGTGAATATCTTTCAAAGTTACAAATGCATCAACAAGTTTGACTCAATTGGATATGAGAAAATGGTGAAAAGACAACTGAAATAACTTCTGGCAGTAGAAGAAAGGACTCTTGGAAGTTGTATCCTGACTTCTGTCATGACACAACTATCACAAAAGTGCAGTCAGCCTTGTTGGAATGGGGCTAAGGTGCACAAGTTTTAGTACATTCAACGATGAAAGGGGCAGCGGCAAGGGTAAAGGTCCAGTCGCGGAGAGAATAAAGCGTAGGTTAAGCAGATAGTGCAGAGTAATTGGTTAATTAGTTAATTATTTAATGAGTCACTTTGCGAAGTGGACCAAGGGTAACAACTAAGTGAGCCTATAAATAGGAGTAGAATTGTAATCCTAACGATATCCTTTTTGATCGATCTTAATCTATCTTTGAAATTGTATATGATATGATCTGAACTTCGATGTCTTTTGTATTTTTCATCTTGATGTTGATCTGTGGATCTGACTTTGTATTGGTTCTGCGGATGTATATCCCTGATTCTGCGATGTAAGACAAACTGATGACTAATGAGTAGGATCATTTTCTCTATGTCTGTGTCTCTTTTAATCTGTCGCAATGTGATTTAATATGTGTTATCATAGTATAATTGAATGTATGTCGCAACATGGTTAAATATGGTGTATGAAAGAATCTGTAATGTCGTAGTAGTGTTATGTATCACAGATCGGTTAGATATGCTGCTATAATATGTTATTGCGTAGAACTGATTATCATGTTCTGATGTGAATGATGATTATGTCGATCTACGGATTACATTGCAATTGAATGTGAAATATGCATGTTCTCTTTTATCTGCGGAAACGTGGTTCCTGTTGCCCCCCTTATATATCTCGGGTGAGACTTCAATCGCTCTACGAGTGTTGCTGTAAAGGCTAAACCCTTTCTAGGCTGATGTTTATGGGAGATTGTGTTGAGTTTTGTTGACAATTGTGCGAAGTGAACCCCTGTCAATAGATATGTGTCAACAAATGGTTCCGTTGCTGTGACCCTAGTGCGAAAGAGAGAAGACATGCTATGGCATCCGATAGAGTCGGAGATCACAGAATGGTTCCATAAGAAGACGCACGAATTTGCTGAGGAAGAAAATCAGAACCCCGGATGGTTGAAAATTGAGTGGTTACAGAAGTACATTTACTCTGATATCCATGAGGTATTTTTTTGTGAGTTTCCTATACTACTATATTAATGGTTGGCACAACTAACTTTTCAGAAGAAGAACTTCCAAGGAGGTGAGCCTGAACATTGGACTCCAGAACTGATCCAGCAATTGTCGAGGTTTGGTTAGATAACATTTTGGAAGGATACATTACTGAGTTTCTATTGACACAGTTAAGTCATACAATGACGCAGAAAGGAAGTTCTTTAAGGGACCTAGAGGAAGGTATCTATTGTCGCTACAATTGTGTATTAAAATGCTCATTTGTGAAAAAGGAATACTGAAGATGAACTCCGACTAGTAAAGATCGGGTGTGCGGAGGCTGTGGGTAATGCGCAGATGTGGGTTTGATAGAATGATGTGGGGTAGATGGATATGAGCTATGCTGAATTTTTAAGGGAAGCTGTGGAATATTGTGGTTTCCTAAGAAGTGGGGTGAGGTTTCGGCCGGAGAAGAAGAGGAGGACTGAGATAGAGAGAGAGAATCCTAGTGCGACCAGAACAGAGAACTGCGAAACAGGACCACAAGGGACTAAGCGACCCTACGAAGATGAATAGGACTACCAGAATACCCCTGAACCTGAGGAAGGATAGACCCAAAGCTACAACGTACCCACAACCTTGTACACTGCACCAAACTTTGGAGGAAGAAACAAAAGCTCTTCGCAGGGTTTTCCTGCATGTCAGAACAGTAGTAAGAGTAGCGGATCTACGAACACCAGTAGAAAACCAAGGATGGTCGACGATGACTTAAAGATGCCTCTTTTTAAGGGTAATGGGATTGAGGATCTCGAGTAATAGTGGTTCCTATGCGAAGCGGTGTGGACAGTTAAACAAGTCCAGGATGACGATATTAATAAAGGACAATTGGTGACGACCTTTAGAGACCGTGCGCTGGACACAGGGGCTTTACTAGAAGGAAATATGATATCACGTTCGTTCATATTGGGGTATTAAATAACCATGAAAACCTAAAAATTATATTGCTTATATATTAAGAGGCAAAGGGTTTTTTTATTTAATGTAAAAAAACAAAAATACTTTGGGGTATTTTTTATATGAGCGGTCTAACAAATATCCGCGAAATGGCGATGGCAGGATGATGGTCGGATGAGAAATCGGGTTGAGGCAAGGCTCAGGATTATCAGTACACAGGGAAATCACATCTTGAGGCGTGCTTGAGGCCAGGGGTTCCGTGGGAAGAGAAACCGCGCATTGGAGGCGTGTTGGAGGCCAAGGGTTTCCAGGGGTTTCGTGGTCAGAGAAATCGTGCGGTTGGAGGCGTGTTGGAGGATAGGGGTTTCCATGGGGTTTCGTGGTGAAGAGGCCAGGGGTTTCATGGGAAGATAAAACGTGCGTTGGAGGCGTGTTGAAGGCCATGGGTTTCATGGGAAGAGAAATCACGCATTGGAGGCGTGTTGGAGTCTAGTGGTTTCCATGGGGTTTCATGGTTTGGAACTAAACCGATCAATTATTTTCAGTCTTCTTATCATCAAGGAATCTATTTATTTCTCTTGGTGGATGTATACTTGTTCTTATTTTTGATGTTATCATTTGCAGCATGGGGGTTATTCAAATGCCTTTACTAGCTTTGAACATACCAAATTTCATTTTGATGTGAATGCTGAAGATTTTGAAGGGGCATTGGACATGCGACATACTTTTTTCCCTATTTGGTTATGGGAAACTGGGTTTTAAATTTTTATTGTTACTTTAATTAGCACGTGATGCTTTGGAAACAAATTTTTTATATCTCCTTCACTGGAAAACTTTGTTCTGAAACAAATTTGCTCAATTTTTCATATGTCCCTTGATGTCACCTAATGCCACATTGAGGGAAATCAATGCAATTGATTCTGGTATGAATCTTCATATATTCTTACTTCTTAATATCTTTCTTAATAACAATTTTGTAATTTTTCATGCTTAAGTAGACCAAGGAAGAATATTTCAAGATGTCTATACATTGTTTGTCAGAAAACAAGAAAATATTCTAGTGGATGCATGGAGATTGGATCAAGTATGAAGAGTAAATTTTGATTTTGGGTTCTAAGCAAACTAGAAATGCATGTTCCGTGACATAATTTTTTGTTTACTTTTGCACAATTCTTCTTGTGAAGAGGAAGAACATTTCATATTTTCTTACCAATTTATACCCACTTGTACTAGATATATGTCTCCTGATTCATTCTATCTGCATCTAAATTTTTTCTTTATGATTGTTTATAGGGACCAGTATATTTTCTAATATACCATCTCAACTTACAAATAATCCATTTCTAATACAATTGTTAAATGAGCATATAGAATACCAAAAATTCATGACAGTGCCTCATAAGACACACTTTGTAGTTGTTCTTTCTTTTTCTTAGACCTGAAATATTTCAAACATGTCTTTAGGAATGCATTATTGTTTGAGAGGAAGTTCCTCATTGAAAAGTCATCTAAATTTGTGCTAATGGGAAAATTACCTGGGTTTTTTGTGTTCTTACAGTTGGAAAAACATACAAGTTCCAATGATCATCCATTTCATAAATTTAGCTCTGGTAAGTAGTGTTGATGTATATGTAACTTCGGAATGTATTTCATATATGTTGTATGTACTCCTATAGAGATGGTATTATTCCTCTATACGGAAGTGTCGTCATTTATATTGTAAGTGTCGTAACTTATACTTGATGGGTTATTAGACCACCTTGTTGGGGTCGGCCCTGTATAAGTTATGTGGGTCGAAGGGTTATTAGACCACCCTATTGGGGGTCGGCCATGTGGGTCTAAGGGTTATTAGACCACCCTATTGGGGGTCGGCCCAGTCAGCATTATGTTATGTGGTTAAGTTCGAGCCTACATGAGTTAGGTAAAAAGGCAAGTCAAGTCAAGTATAAATAGAGTGCGGGAGGCACTCTATTTACTCACTCACTTCTCACACATGCACTCAAGGAGGAGTGGCGCACTTATGGAGGAGGAGGATCTGCTGCTAGGTTATGGCTATCTCTCTTGGTTGGTTGTATCATTGCTCTATCTATCTCTGAGGAAGTTATTGGGGTTTTTCACCTTTATGGTTTTCCCCAAGTAAATCTGTGTGTCTCTTGTGTGCTTGCATTATTGTCTCCATGATTGATACGCTGTAGATATGCTGTACATGTTGTTCTCTCAGTTAATATCCTAGATCATATTGAAGTAAATTCAGAAATTTAACATGGTATCAGAGCTAGCCTGAAAGAAGGCATGATATGGCATGTATGACACTTGTTGCACTTACGATGCTAGGGCTTGATATAGCAAAAACCAGTCATCGTAGAACTTTCGCTATAAATCCGTTTTGGTGAAGTTTTCGGATCTGAAATTGTTACAGGATGAATATTAAATCTCCAGGTACCTTGTGTCCAAAGGAAAACCTCTAATTCGTTGTACTTTGTGATTTATGATCTGTACAATATAGGGTTTCTGCCTCTTCCAGATCTGAGTCAAAATCAGGTGACCTTGGGAAAAAGGTCATATCTTGGGCTAGGAAGCTCCAAATGAAATTTAGTAAAAAGTGACAGGTAGTACACAGTCTGTAATATCTCATAAAACGTTTTAAGAGGCCGAAGTTGAACCAGTGACACGTGGCATGCCGTACAAGTTCGCTCTCCTGTATTATCCCATAAACAGGTCACGTTGCGACATTTGGAATAACTCTCTCTCAGAGAGTCCAATTGAGGTCAGACCTGTCAGGATGGAAAGGTAACAGGCCGAGATATCGCATAAAACTTTTTCAGAGGCCGAAGTTAAAACAGTGACACGTGGCACGCCGTACAAGTTCTCTCTCCTGTTTTATCCCAAAACAGGCCACGTTGCGACATTTAGCATAACTCTCTCTCAGAGAATCCAATTGGGGTCAGACCTATCAAGATGGAAAGATAACAGGTCAGGCTATCTCAGGAAACTTTTTCAGACCCTGTGGATCAAAAATTTCAGAGTTACACCAGAAACAATCAGGTACATATTTCTGTCAAAACAGAATTATGTTTTGGTACCTTCATTCATGGCTTCCGGAATTTAGGGCTTTGGAGAAAGTTGGAATTTTTGTAATCGGAGATCACGGCTGGATGATACTCATCAAAATAGAAATTTAGAGACCAAGATCAGAATTTTTGGTTGGGCAGAAGGCCGGGCTTGATTAGACCCTAGTTCGGGACTTTGATCAGAAAAGTGGAAAATTAGGGCTTCTGTAAAAATGGGAATTTTTGAAATCTGTGACCACGGCTGGAACCTCCTCAGAAAAATAGAAGCTTAGAGCTTTGGATCAAACATTTTGATGGGGAAAAAGAGTGGGCTTCATCAAACCCCAGTTCAGGGTCATGTACAGTGATTCCAGAAGTTTCAAAGGCAAAATTGAGGAGTGAAACTTTGCAGTTTTCAAATTCTGAATATACCAGTTTGATCAGCTCATCAAGGCGCATATTCCTATCCTTTCGGAAGTTTGAAATTCAAAGTTTGAATTTTTGGGGTTTCTCTGACAAACCCATATCCAGCTCCAGGTCCAGTTCTTGCAAATCAAGTGGATTGGGTTAATCCTAGAAGAAGATGGATTGATCATCTGCATGAGTGAAGAAGTTCTTGTTTCAGAGGGAGATGAGGCTAAGGCCTTATATAAGAAGATTACAAGCGATCTCGACAGGTATGACTCATCGAGGTATGTTTCGATATTTGTCCATGATTAAGTCTATGGTATGTTTGTCTTCATGTTATTACGGTTAGTACAATTTTTATTTTAGATTTGTTGTATCACCTTAACAAAATTATGAATGCATGATAGAAGATATTCATTGGTTAAGGTGTTGACACTTATGATTGTACTAATGCATTATGGTGTTGTATGAAGTTTATGTTGTCTACTAACATGAAAGGTACACCAAGGAAGACAAATCATGTTCCATTTCAAGAACATATGATCATGATAACATGAGGACAAAGATTCATCCATTCTCATGGATCTCATAGAAGATCCATTTACGAGGTATGTATAACTTGGTTTTGTAATAGTTAACTTATGAGATATACAGGTTACTAGCACAAGTCATTGAAGAAGAACAAGAAGACATCATGTGAGTATGTTAGACATAAATAGCTAGCATGCTATTCCAGGTATGTTTTTCCTATATCAAGATAGAATCCTACCTTGTGTTAGGATCTTATACTATTGTTGATAATGATTATTCATGAAGTCATAGGTTTGAATAATCATGATTGTATGCATTTTATGTTTCTTACCATAATTGATGATATGACTAACCAGAAGAATCATGATGGTATAGGTTTGAATAATCACAGGTTTTATGGATTTTATATCTCTTATATTGATTGATGATTCAACTAACCTGAATAGTCATAGGTTTGAGTAATTACAGGTTTAGACATGTTATGTTATGTTCCTTATGATTTGACTAACCATAAGACTCCTACATAAACCTTGAATGCTAATGCTTATTATTTATGTTTGAAATGATCATGACTATACATGCTTGAGATTATTGTGTTTTAATAGTATACTAATGAATGTATGATTTTATATGAGATCACAAGGATAACACATTCATGATACTAATAAGCATGCATAGGGACCTAGGATGAATATGAGATTCAAGAACAGGTAATCCAGGAAGCAAAGATCAAAAGGGAGTACACTCCAGTGGTTTATGCAAGGATGCAGATATTCAGAGGGAGTTGACCATCTCTGTACATCCCACAACCGAAAGGTGTAGAAGAAGCTACTTCAGATTCGGACTCCAGCAGCTCCTGCAAGGAAGCGAAGACTCAGAGGGAGTCCACCCAACGAACAAACAAAGACAAGTATTTGAATTGTCATTTCTTAAATAATACTGTTCAATAATGTATATATTGATGTTCCTAGAATTAGGTTGTGTATTATGCATATTAGAATAATTGCATTGATGAACAGTATACTCCTAATATGCATGGGTAAGTGGCCTATGGCACTGTACAACATTCCATTGCTACTTATCTAGAATGAAACCTCTTTGCTGACATGTTGAGAGTTGTGCACACTCTTAACAATGTTCTGGTAGAGATTGGAAGGCATCTAGAAAGTTACGGGATATGGATAAATGTTGTATTGAAGCATTGGCTAAGATAATTGCATGACTGTATGACATATTTATTTATGCGTAAGAATTTGTTCTAAAAACTATGAGATCTTTTCTAATCATGCAATTTAACTTGTTGTGTAGGAAAGATCATATGCCATCTCCTACAAAAGAAGAACTACAACATTTGTTCAGCAACAAATTTATTTATTGAAGATATTGAAGTTCCCAGGATCTGGGATGAAGAAATGGAATGCCATGATCCGTCGATCATGAAGAATGATGTTTGGGATGTAGTCCCAAGATGTGAAGGGAATTTTGTTATGACTTCCAAATGGAACTATCAGATCAAGCATGTTGCAGATGGCAGTATTGAGAAATATAAAAGTGATGAAATAGAAGATGCACCAAATGGATCTCAAGACAACATGGTGTAGTCATATATGTGTGCAGAACTTGGTATGGTAGGATAGACAGCTTTCTATCCAGTTTGGGCGTTACCAAGAGTAAAGCAGATTCCAACCTTTTCTACAAGGTTGAAGAAGGCAATCCAGTGATACTACTTTTGTATGCAGATAACCTGTTTGTTACAGGTAAAGATAGATTGATTGCCGACACGCAGCGGAAGCTTTCTTCCAAGTTCGAGATGAAGAACTTGGGGATGATGCACTATTTGTTTTTGGCATGGAGGTGTGGCAGAGTGCATATGGAATCTTCCTTGGACAAGGGAAGTATGTAGTAGAGATCCTGAAGAGGTTTGGGATGATGGATTGCAATGCCATGACCACACCTATGGCATCAAATCTGAAGCTTCTATGTGATGCTTCATCTGAGCCAATTGATGTCTCTATGTATCGTCAGATGATTGGGTCCTTGATGTACCTGACGAACACGAAACCAGACATTTGCCTTGCTGTGAACACATTGAGCTCGTTCCTGACGGATCCGAGGAGTGTTCACCTGGTTGCTGTAAAACATGTTCTGAGGTACCGAAAGGGTACAGTGGATTATGGGCTCAGGTATGAGGTGAATCAAAATTTTAACCAGCAGGGTTATGTTGATTCAGATTGGGCTAGCAGTGCTGCAAATAGGAAGAGCACATCTGAGTGTTGCTTCAGTATGGGATCAGGTGTGATCTCTTGGTTTAGCAGGAAGCAGTCCTGCGTAGCACTGAGTACAGCTGATGTAGAGTATGTTGCAGCCTGTTCAGCTAGTTGTGAGGCAGTATGGCTACGGAAGCTACTGTCTGAGTTATTTGATCTCCCGTTGGAGGCTACTGGTATCTTCTGTGATAACCAGAGTTGTGTGAAGCTGTCCGAGAACCCAGTGTTTCATGACAAGTCGAAACACATAGAGATCAAATATCACTATATCAGGGATATGGTGCAGAGAGGAGCTGTGAAGCTCCTGTATGTTGCGACGGACGAGCAGATTGCAGATGTGCTGATGAAGCCACTAGCCAAGGTGAAGTTCGAGTACTTCAGAGAGAGGCTTGGCGTGCTTCAGATCGAGGATACTTTGAGGAAGAAGTGATGGACACATTTGCTGAAGCCATTCCAAGCATGTTGGAAGGAGGATCCTTCACATGGCTGTGGATGTAAGCACTGGATGATGAGCATTAGGATGATGTTCTAGTTTCTGCTTAATATGATCAGTTGGATCATTTTATGTATGTATGTATGCATCATGTTGGATGCTTGGACCATGTATCTGTATATGTATCAGGTGGATACATTGTATGATCAGGTGGATCATGTATGGTGATATATATCATATGTTCTGTATATGTATCAGGTGGATACATTGTATGATCAGGTGGATCATGTATGGTGATATATATATCATATGTTTTGTATTTGTATCAGGTGGATACATTGATGATCAGGAGGATCATGTATGATGATATGTATCAGGTAGATACTTGGCATGCAGCAGGATGTTGCATTGATGATCAGGATGATCATAGATGACGAGCTTCAGGATGTTGCTCCAGATGACATGCAGCAGGATGTTGCAGTGATGATCAGGATGATCATAGATGACGAGCTTCAGGATGTTGCTCCAGATGACATGCAGCAGGATGTTGCAGTGATGATCAGGACGATCATAGATGACGAGCTTCAGGATGTTGCTCCAGATGACATGCAGCAGGATGTTGCATTGATGATCAGGATGATCATAGATGACGAGCTTCAGGATGTTGCTCCAGATGACATGCAGCAGGATGTTGCAGTGATGATCAGGACGATCATAGATGACGAGCTTCAGGATGTTGCTCCAGATGACATGCAGCAGGATGTTGCAGTGATGATCAGGACGATCATAGATGACGAGCTTCAGGATGTTGCTCCAGATGACATGCAACAGGATGTTGCATTGATGATCAGGATGATCATAGATGACGAGCTTCAGGATGTTTCTCCAGATGACATGCAGCAGGATGTTGCAGTGATGATCAGGATGATCATAGATGACGAGCTTCAGGATGTTGCTCCAGATGACATGCAGCAGGACGTTGCAGTAATGATGATCAGGATGATCATGGATACATCAGGATGATGTATGGTGAGTATCAGGTTGATACTCTGTGGCCGTGGATCAGGTTGTGCAAATGAGCATGTAATTCGTTGCCCTGGGAGATCTGCAGATAGTCTTTCGAGGTTTTTCCTATGGCATGTAATTCGTTGCCCTGGGATATCTGGCATATGCTCTTGCGAGGTTTTGTCCTATGGCATGTAATTCGTTTCCCTGGGAGATCCGATAGGTTGGGCTGTGTGCCCGTAATCAGTCCTGGGATGCTCTTGCGAGGTTTTGCCATGACCACATGTAATTCGTTGCCCTGGGAGATCCTATAGGTAGAGCTGTGTGCTCGTAACAGCCTGGGATGCTCTTGCGAGGTTTTGTGGTGAGGTCACATGTAATTCGTTGCCCTGGGAGATCCTATAGGTAGAGCTGTGTGCTCGTAACAGCCTAGGATGCTCTTGCGAGGTTTTGTGACGCACGTAAAAGTCCTGAGGATTCCACAGTATGGCCAGTGATGACGAAGACCTGCAGGTGGTGGGCCTACATCCAGTATGAAAAAGGACTGGCTCTGTAGAACTTCCTATGATGAGTAGATTCAGAGATTGATTGAGATAGCAGCAGCAGTGACGATGATGATGATGACTCGATGACGATTATCCAGTGACGATGATCCAGAGAAGATGACTTGTGCTAGAATAACTGTGCTGAGAAATACCTTCCTAGTTAAGAGGGAGTGTTGATGTATATGTAACTTCAGAATGTATTTCATATATGTTGTATGTACTCCTATAGAGATGGTATTATTCCTCTATACGGAAGTGTCGTCATTTATATTGTAAGTGTCGTAACTTATACTTGATGGGTTATTAGACCACCTTGTTGGGGTCGGCCCTGTATAAGTCATGTGGGTCGAAGGGTTATTAGACCACCCTATTGGGGGTCGGCCATGTGGGTCTAAGGGTTATTAGACCACCCTATTGGGGGTCGGACCAGTCAGCATTATGTTATGTGGTTAAGTTCGAGCCTACATGAGTTAGGTAAAAAGGCAAGTCAAGTCAAGTATAAATAGAGTGCGGGAGGCACTCTATTTACTCACTCACTTCTCACACATGCACTCAAGGAGGAGTGGCGCACTTATGGAGGAGGAGGATCTGCTGCTAGGTTATGGCTATCTCTCTTGGTTGGTTGTATCATTGCTCTATCTATCTCTGAGGAAGTTATTGGGGTTTTTCACCTTTATGGTTTTCCCCAAGTAAATCTTTGTGTCTCTTGTGTGCTTGCATTATTGTCTCCATGATTGATACGCTGTAGATATGCTGTACATGTTGTTCTCTCAGTTAAGATCCTAGATCATATTGAAGTAAATTCAGAAATTTAACAAGTAGTGCTTTACAACCGTACAGATTCACTCATAACTGAAGTATGACTAGTCTTGCTTTCCTTAATAAGAAGGCATAAAATAATATATGCATTATATTTCTGGAGCAATCAAAATTGAAAATCATGGCACATATTGTTTATGGATTTTGCTGTAATGGATAAACTGTTCATTTGAAATTATTTTGACATGTTTTGCCAAAGATGCATAGACTATGTGGATGCTTTACACTTATTGGTGATACATCTGATTGTAAACAATTACTTTCAGTAACAAATGCTTTTATTTGATGAATGACCAAAATCAAGGAACCATATGTATGTAAAAAGTTCTGACGTGGTTACTGTCGATATGTGCACAATGCAACATCTCAGCTAGGGGAATGCTTAAGTATCAATTTTTTTGACTTGATTAATACATGTCCCGCAACAAGGATCCTAGAGATCACTTTAATACTTCAGTTAGGGAAATGCCCCCATTAATTCAATTTCCACTCTTATTATCTACATTAGAGTAGACCCAATGCCGCATATTATTTAGGGAGACATTTAGACCAAAGGTGATCACCAAATATATAACTGTGGTCCTGTTATCACTTGAAACTGGAAGGGATCAAATGAAATTAGTTAAGGAAAGTGAAAATGTCACCTAATACAATACTTTTCACTTTGGGCTAGTGCTTTCTAGCTACAAGGGGGAATCCCTATTGATGCGAGTAAAAAATTATTCAACTCTACCATGCAAAGTACTTCAAACCTGCGAGATATACTTTCTGAAATCTAAAAAAAAACTCAAATTTCTGCAATTAAATGCTTGATAATAGAAAGTGCAATTCAGATTTACATTTATGAATGTATAACTAAAGTTAGTCCAATGTAAATCTGCAATAATGCACTTAAGATATTTGCAGATCTACAAGTACAGTACTCAAAATCAGTGAGTTTTTTAATTAATTTCCATTTAAAGCAATCCTCACTGCATGGGTTAAAGACCACACACAACATCCCTTTCTATCTCTAATGATCACTTTGAATGATCTCTCTCACACACATGCACCAAGGCATCAACCCTATTTTATCATTGACCCATCAGGCCTCTTTCAAAGAATGACCCATCAAGCCCTTTCAAAGGAATGCTAGGATGGTAGAGGAAAGGCATCAAGCCCTTTGAAATAAATACCCCAATGGTGAAGGTAATGCCATTGGATCTTTTCAAAAAAAGTTCCTTTATGGAAAACCATCAAGCCCTCTCGAAATAAATACATTGATGGTAAGAAACACCATTGGTCCCACTTTAAAGATAAAAATAATCTTCGAAAGATGAAGGCTATTGAGCCTCTTCAAAATATGCTCATCGACTCTCCTTTTAAGATGTTATCAACTTGAAGGTTAAGACATCAGGCCTCTTTGAAAGACAAGTATGAACCTTATTGATCCACTTTAAAAAACCTAGCATGATGTTGATCACCTCTTTTGAATATATGACCTAATCTCACTGGGTTAGTTCGAAAGACAACCTAACTTAGAAGGAAAATACATCGGGCCTTCTTCAAAGTTTCCAATGTTACATCTATTTTTTTCCCTTTGTCTCATTTGAGTTAGGTTTGTTCATTAACATTTACCAAATCAATGAATTGCATGATCCTTGGAACAATTTCACTTTCTCTACCTTAAGTCTGTGGCCTATAATGATGCAGCTTGCATGCACATCTTGATCTGTCATATATATAAAAGTGCACTTTGCACATCCCATGATAATTTCTAGTGAGTATGACATGCATGAATGGTAAAATGGCCCAAAAAACATGCAAGTGCAAGTATTTAGCATGAATTTTCAAGGTCATACACTTGTAGGGAAATGATATCTCTCACCAACTAGTATGAATCACTTATAAGCCTATAAACGACCGGTTCTTGGTGAGATAGAGACACGCTTAGGTTTAGAGATCACACCCTTATGCTAGAGAAATTGGGTTCAACCTTTGCCAATATCTTCACGTTCTTTGTCTTCTTCTTGAGAGAGCCTTTTGGATTTTCCAACTCTATATTATATTGAGTGATTATGTCAACCCATTAGTGATTATGTAATAGATAAATCTCTTTTGGTCAAGGAGGATTTGCGTCGAATGAAATTAGTTAAGGAAAGTGCCAATGTCACCTCATACAATCCTTTTCACTTTGAGGTGGTGCTTGCTAGTTACAGGGGGGAATCCATATTGATCTGAGTAAAAAATTATTCAACTCTACCACGCAAAGTACTTCAAACCTGCGAGATATACTTTCTGAAATATCCAAAAACAACTCAGATTTCTGCAATTAAATGCTTGATAATAGAAAGTGCAAATTAGATTTACATTTAGGAATGTATAACTAAAGTTATTCCAGTGTAAATCTGAAATAATGCACTTAAGATATTTTCATATCTACAAGTACAATACTCAAAATCAGTGAATAAACTTGTTACTTGTTACTTTTTTTCTTGTACCTTAAATCCACTTGCCATGGAGTGAAGGCAATCAAAGAGAAAATCGATTGGGCATGCAATATAGCCGAGGGAAATCAACTCAGAAAATTCCACATCAATCAATCAAAATCATCCATAAACAAGAATTGGACACCAAAAGAGTGTAACCTTTACTTCAAAGTTATAATTTGAAACTCTGAAGATATCAATGTCATACCATAAACACATCAGGGGACAAACTATCACTTCTCAAGTACTTTACTCACATCATGCTCAGGGACACAATCACATGAACACCATGAGAGTGACCTCCAATATTTACTCTCAAATTCGCTTAATCAGTCTGACATGAAAGTAGTCAAAAGTATCAAAATGGAAGAATTAATGGACTCAATAAATAATTGATCATTTTCTCATTCAACTCTGCATCTCTTACATACTAAGAATGGTTGTGTATAAAGGAAGTGACCAAGATTGGAATCCCTAAAAGTATGTTAAATTGAGACCAAGGAGGGTACCCTCTTCCCACCAAGTATATAATGAGTAAGGAGAAAAGAATATTCCAGAAAAACACTGGACTGTTGTATAAATATTGAGAAGGAGGGCAAACTAGTCAACTTCCAATTAGGTAGATCTTCCAAAAATAATTAGAACCTTCCAATGATAATAATCTCCTTAAGTAGGATGCATCAAGTGGGCTAGACAAAGGAAAAAAGCACTGGAATCTGCGTCATGAATATTTTCTAAGGATGGCTCACTATTTATCCAATAATAGATGATGAACGCTACCCACAATAGCCTCAATTGGGGTGCCATATTCCAACCAAGAATAATTGAATGCAAGATGGAATGGACATGATTTACGATCTCTAAGAAATTGTTCAAGTAGGGTGCACTCCTAGAATAAACCAATCCTGCATGAGACACAAGGAATCACCTACTTTTCTTGAAGTACAAATCATAGATTGATAAGTCAAACAAGAAAATAAGTCCCACCTATGGAGGGATGATATCTTGCTGATAATAGACTGGAGTTGCTGCTAATAGACCATAGGCAGGGTGCCCTCTTTCTAGAATTGATAAGGCTTTCTTTTCCTAAAATTGAATTATCTTGAAGTACAAGTCAATTTGGAACAAAATATTATTCGAGGTACAAGTCAAAGATAGTTTAACATGTGTGGTGCACATCTCATTGAATAGATGACACATGACACTTGTTTGAAGTGCAAGCAACCTACAAGGCTCTCATAAGTAGGGTACACCTCTCCCAGATCAAAATAGACAACCTACTTGGAGTGCAAGTTAACCTTTTGGTACGCCCTCTTTCCTCGTCATTTAAATCTATGCTCCAAAATTGATCCCCAATCCGTGTTCACCCATACAACCAACCTCTATAACATTGACTTGAGGAAGTGTTGGTTGTCCCTTCCACAAATACCCTGTGACGTGAATACCAACTTGAGTATGGGTCAATCAATACTTTTTCATGTTCCCTCTCTATCAAAATACCATGCAAGATGAAGGGTCGACCGACCCTTCCTCGGTATCCCCTTTATGTAAAATATTTTCTTGAGGAAGGGCTAACTCTATCACTATATACCCTAGGATGTGAACACCATCTTTGAGGAAGTGTTAGTCGAGCCTTATTTGTGTGTTAATCCCTTTTCCTTGCCAACAAAAAATGGACCTGTTACCACCCAATTTGTACGTAAGTGGAAAAGATCCCAAACCACTAGCACAACCTATGTGGCAAAAAAGGACGCTCGCCACTACCACCTCAACTCACAACCTCTCACTTCAGGCTTTGTCTTTAAAACTAAGCCTAGGGTGGTATCCCTACAGTCAATTAGCTACAACACTGATATTCACTTATGTATGTCTGTTTACCAACTCGCTTGCATTCTAGAGACATTTTCTTGGCGCTATAATCCTATAAGTCATCACCACTTATTATTTAATGTATTGGTATAAATTCAACCCCTTTTAAGGTTGTTGTTACTGGTTATTGAAGCCTATCCAGTTTTATTGTGACTTGCACACACTTGAAATGTTATATGGTAATGGTGTGAAATAATTGGTAAACATATGTATGATAAGAAAATGATGCATGAGACTCATATGAAACGGAACCCAAGCATTCAACACTTATTTTCTCTGCCAAAGAAATTTGCATGCTCTAGTATAGTCAAGTCAACAAATCATCCTTTCAAACCAGTAGTATAGTCAAGTCATAAATTCATGGGGACACAGTAAACGAATCAGCCCTTCAAACTAGTAGTATAGTCAAGTCAAAAGGCTTAGATTCTCATGTAAAACTAGAAGTACATATGTGATGTCTAACCCAAATTTTTCTGGTATACAAATAACATTAAGAGTTATTATTTGACTAGGAAATACAATCATATTTAATGTACCAAGTCAGCAGTAAACAAGTAATATCAAACTCAGATTTAGTATGCTAGACTAGAAATGACTTAACAATAGTTAACAATCATTAAAGTCAGAAATTTTTTGAGTATAATTAAACATCGGTAAATATGCTAAACCCATAAAAAATTCACCAAAAAATTTAATGATTATGAGCACCATTTGAAGGGAGAGTTTCTATGTTTTTTCATCTCTTGTTTTGATCACCTTTTGATCTTCTGCAGGTACGTTGAAGTTGACTCTTTAGTTTGGGGAGGGCTATTTGAATAAGCAACTAACAATACATTTTGTTTCAAGGTGTTTCATCCCGATAGTAGTATTTCTTCATCCTTTTTAGAGATTTGAATTGAAAGTGCATACCTTGCTTCCTAGCTCTTTGTTTTATTAATGAACTAATATGCATGTGTAAATTTGAATTACTTTTTTTTTTCATTTATTTATGGATGCACTCACCTCATTTCGTAGCCATATTATATCCAAGCTTTTGAAAAAATTGTTATAATTTTATTCATTTCTTAACCAACTAAAAGGTACACATGGATGGAAATGCAGATGGATCCAAGTGATGTTGTGGACTTTGCAATTTTTATTAGTGAAGAGAATTGTGTCCTTGGCACAATTCAATGTCGAAAAGGTTGTACATATGCTAATATCCGTTGTGAAATTGTGGATGATTAAATCATCGAATATATTTTTGATTTTATTGGCCCAATTGGACATCCTTTAAATACAAAGCAAGAGGAAAAAGGAAACCTACAACAACAACTATAGGCATTAAGAGGAAAGTAGACACAATGGTTGTTGAATCATTGCAATCACATGTAATGGAAGGAACACCAATATCTGAAAACATTGAAGGGAATGTGGAGGAACCTATGCATAAAAAACCAAGAGTTGATCATGTGTCCGAGTCAGTGGAACAAGTTGTAGTGGTTGATCCTAATGTATTGGAATATTGAGAACAAAAAGTGAATAGTTTAATGGAAGTGTTTGTCAAGGAGAAGATAACACTCAAGGTATATTCAGAAAATGGTAAACCTAATATAAAGATCCGTTGTGAAATTTGTGGCATTGATTATGGAACGGGGGAAGTATCCCTGGCAGCACGAACGGTTCGTAACTTCAAAAACAATCATATGAAAACAGGATCCCATCAATGTCACATTTCAATGTTGGGAATTAATGAAATTCCTTCATGTAACAGAGAAAAGCAGACAACAGTGGCTAGATATCAACTTGAGATTGATCAAGCAATCAAACTTCTATATGATTTCAACCAAACGCAAGAGCCTAATTTGTTCAAGGTGGTGGAAGCAACACTTGCAAACTATGAGGACAAGAAAAAAGTAAGAGTGGAATGTACACAATGCAATATATGGTTCTCTTTGATGCCAGCAAGTGGTAATATTTCCAATTCTCTAAATGAACACATGAAATCAAAGAAGCACACTACTACTACAGATGAGGCTTCACATGATACAGTTATGTTGAGGAATGGAACAGTTGGGAGACCAAAGAGGCCTACCAATGTTAAGTCCCAACAAAGTTTGACTAAGTTCTTGATCCCATCACTACCATCACCATTACATGGGGTTTATACAAGTTCACATGCTTCTACTTCAGGTGTGTTAATTACCCAAGTTTTAATTTAATTTGAATTTCAATTTTCACATTACTTTGTTTGTTATTACTTGATAGTAGCAATTAGTAGATCATTTTCTAATGTGTTTTTTCATCTTATTCTAGGACAATTGCCTCCCTCGATATTACTATGTCTGGGGTATTGGGATCCCTATATTGATAGAAGAGGGGAGATATTGGACACAAAGGTTCCAATGGATGACCAAAATGGTGGAAAATTGTGGGCCATAGAGAAGCATACCAAGAGAACACTACGTTATTATGGTACTGAATGTCGTATTAACGGTACATACAGACATATTTATTGCAAGAGAGTTTCTGAAATAAGAATCCAAGTTGATTCATTGACATGCAGTTTTTGTAAGTTGATACCTAATTGTGATGACTTTTGGATGTGTTTATATCGCGAATCAAGGAGCAACATCAAAAGACATGGGAGAGATACAGGGAAAGGGAGAAGGTTGGACCATTTGACTCAAACTGAACTCAAAATTGTTGCAAGATATGAAAATGCTACACATAGATTAACAATGCGATCTTTGGTGGGAGAGGACAAAGGTTGCTACACTGTCTATTAGAACGAGGTCTCTAAGGGAAAAGTTGTTTGAATCTGTAGGAAGGAAGGATGTGTTCAAGTTTTGCAAGGATGTGTGTGAGGCTCATAAGCAAGGAAAATTACAAGGTAAAGATGTAGTTTGGGAATTTGTTCAAGATATATTTCACAACCTAGTTCGTTCAAAGTTAGGGAGAAGATATAGTGCATCCACTAAATCCATTTATGAGATGATTAAGTTATGGGGAGGTCCTAGATTACATAGCTTTATTAGCTTGAATCTGGATGGCCCTTCGATATCTATGACTTTAGGGCAAGTTAGAAAATCATTGGCATATATCCCAGGGGAGCATGAGTACATTTTTTAGGCAATCGGAAAAGTTTATGCTTCTTATAAAGCCAAACATGGTATAGAGGGCCCAATTACTGTATGCCTTGCTGAAGATGAAACTGTTGTGAAAAAATATGTCAGGTGGGTAGCAAAAAGTGATACATTGGTGGGTTTTTGTGGTAAGAAAAAAGAACATAAGTGTCAATCACATTTCTTGGTGACAGTTGGTGAGGGTGCTGCAGTCTATGATATTATTATAGATGCCTTCAAGAATTGTGTGATTGGTCATTATGCACGTGTTATTATTTTAAACCCTTTACATGAGAAGATTCCTCATTTGGTTGTGGTTTTTCATCCAATGTGCAATAGATTTGATGCAAATTTTGTCCATCGACAATGGAAAACAATAGAAGAGCTATGGAAGAAACATGTGGAACATTTTTTAGGACCTATTATTGGTCATTCCTCAGATGGGGATAGTAGGAGAAGAATGATTATGTTGAAGGATTATTACTCAACGATAGGCATGAGATATCAAATTCCCTAGGAAGGGTGGAGGCTAACTGGGTTGTATGATGGATTTAAAGTAATAGGACTTCATGACCATGATTACATCCACAATGGAAAAAATATAGTGAATCCTTTGTTTAGTGGTCGGCGATATTTGATTGTTGGAGAAGAGTTGATTAATTTTAACCATGTAAGAATGGTTTATAACACTTTTAAAGTGGATGACCACAAGCTTAAAATTGAGGATATAGAGAGGATTGATCGCCAAAACTGGGGTTTAGCACAACGCATTGCTTCAAGGAATGTCCATAGGTGCTTGAAGGAAATGAGAAGTACAAGTGGTAGGACAGAGAGGACATCGGGTACAGAGACCTATCTAGCAATCGTTGCTGACTATATTGATATTTTTTTGTCTCCTAGTTTTACTCTTTGGGAAAGGGTGCGAAATTCTTCAAGAGTCGATCATTTCTTCACATTATGGGTATGTTGGGTCAGAGAACAAGCAAATACTAATGTCAAAATTAATTTCATTAGCAGAGAGGCATATCAAGATGTGGAAATTTCTTGCCACTTTGCGGTTTTGTTGATGAGATTATTTCGTGATCAATACTCTAACTTGTTATGTGCATTGCACCTGATTGGGTCAGATGTATGTGAGAACGTCTTTATCATAGTCAGTGGCATGGTTCGAGTAGAGAGGGAATATGATTTCACTGACTTAAATCATGCTATTGGAACCCTTAATCGAGTTGCTGAAGAAGAATCGAATCCCCAAGGGATTCATTTCAATAAATCTCATAAGAAACAAATGAGTATATGGAATAAGTTGCATCAACAAACAGTAGAGGAAGGTGACATCTTGTCACAATATGATTCAATATCCACGGATAATAAAATTATAGAAGCTCTCAAGATAGGATTGGAGGATACACATGGAATTTTACTAGGTCTTGGCATGCAACTAAAAAGACACACATAATATTCTTGGTGGTTTAAACCATGGATAGACGATCACAATTATTCAACATTCGAAGTTGTGGATGAAGTAGTTGATAATTCTCCACCGAGTCATTCCACATCCATATTCCAATCTTCGTCTTTTATGGTACTCAATGATAGTGAATTGCAAACGATCGAAAGTGAGTGGAGGCACGAGTTGGATGTAATTTTAGATTTCATTTATGAGAATGTAAACATAAATACCAAACCAGTGGTGGAGCTTGATGGAAAGGACATGTACAAATCTTGTTTGGTTAGTCAATTGAATGGAAATCCAACATTATCGAAAGATAGATTGACTAAAGTGAGGAATGGAGTATACTTCAGGCGAGATGGGAGGGCCCCAAAAAAGGGTGTTGCAATTGGTTTTGGAATTGGATCAGATTGTGCAGTGTTGTTTGAGGGCGAGTCTATAGTTGTCGCTGAATGTACTACAAGAAAAGGTGTATCTAAAAGTACAAAGCACGACATTTCTTATGGGACTTGGTACATTGGAAGAGTTCAAAGAATAAGAAAGAAGGATGGTAATAGGGTGTTTGATTACCATAATGACATTGATCTTTTGGATAGGCCTGAAGGTGTTGAGCTTCAATGTTGTTGGTACAATAGAATAAAGGGGAAACACATGTACAAGTATGATTCGACAAATCATCTATTCATACAACTTGAATCTATTATAGCAACGACAAACCTATCATACAATATCAAGAATGACACATGCAAGTTAGAAGAAAGAGACCATAGAATTTATGTGGATTTCATCAAAAATTTAAATATGGTGAAGTTTTCAAAACCGTTCTAATTTCTCTCATCTTTTCTACTACTATCTTATAACTTATTTATAAAGTATTATTTTTTGTATTATCATTGATTTGTTTGTATCAATTTCATACTCATTTTATACTCTTTGGCTTCAGGTGTGATGAATGGTTTGAATGGTGAATGGTTGGGATAACTCAATGTGAAGTTATCGATCGTCAAATATTTCTTTATGCTTTCTTGAAGCATGGTTCTTGAGGCTTCTTGAACTTTTGTACAATAACTTAAAAGTTGGAACTTGCACGATTGGATCGTAAACTAGATGGATCTTCCTTAGTTTTTTTTGTTCAAATTTTGGTGGCCATGCTCATATTAGAGTTTTTAGCATTGGCTAGTTCAACAATTATATTTAATATTACTTTTAAAGGGATGAAACTAGTTTTTGTATCTCAAATTTTGGTGCCCATGCCCATGTTTTGCGGTTCAAGATTTTTCACCATGAATATCCTTATGGCATATATGCTCGTTAGGTTTTGAATTATGTGTTTAATTTCATAGCATTAAATGCTATCCGATTATATTTGATCAATTGAGTATCAAGGTTTTGCAATGAATAGTGTTGAATCTTCAAAATTTTTTTTATGTTCTAAAACAAGCTGTGATGACGGCACCTACAATGCCATCAAAAGGTGTTTTGATAGGAAGCAAATCATCAAGAAAGAGGCAACCTGCTTGAGGAATTTTTTATATTATTGCTTGTTGCTATGTTAGGTTTTCTTCTCTTAATGAACTAGTTTATCCTATGCCATTTTTGCTAATCATTCTTACATTTCATGATTGTTTGTCTAGAGTTGTGTTTAACTCGTAATAAATTTTAAAATTAATTGACTTAGTGATAATTTTTTGAAATGTATTGTTTATAACAAGGAATTTTTTAGGCATATGGCAAGTAGTGTCCTTGCCTTGGTAAATGTGACTAGGGGAATTATTTTTTTTGTCATTTTTACAAACAAGTGATCAGTTTCAGAAATTAAAAATTAAAGGTTAGGGTTTTATTCAGCCCCTTGTAAGGGTGTTTAATAGCTCCAATACATTGTCATTTTTTGGGGGATATTTATGTTCTAAAATTGGTGAAATTGCTATCATTTGCTGAATTATTCTACATGATCTTGATTCTTAGCACTATTTGGATGGTCGTTTGGTTGTAACTTGAGTGTGTGTGGACACTTGTGCTCTTAGTGCTTCATTTTTAACATATTTTAACAATCCAAGTATACTTTAACTTTCCCACATACATTTCCATGGGTTTGTGATTTATCTCTATTTTTATCTTATTAAAGTGCAGCAAATCTTGTTGAATTTCAAAGCAGCAATAGATGAAATAAAAGGCATACAATAAAGGTTTTCATTGTTCAAAGATGAATTGTCCCATTCCTGTAAAATACCTTGTAAAATTGATTTGGAAGGTGTTGTCTCCAACTCTATTTTGATTGTGGAGAATGTTGTAGCTTCTTTTTCTCATATACTTGAACAACCTACAACATTGTTTTGGAGGTTTCTAGGTTCCAAGAAAGTTCTTGTCGTGTTTCATTTTCTTGTCAGACTACCAATTTAGCAACTTTGTAGAATTTATTGACCTTCTCTTGCAACACTATTTACGAGTCAAGATATTGAAGAAGACACATTGAACAACAAGTTTCAGGAATTGAGCAGAATAATAAAGAATTGGAATTGGATTGTTACAGGTTGATGCAGGATAATCAGAGAGAGCATTAGAACAAAATCATTGTAACTTTGATTTGTTTTTCAGGTGTTTACTTCAAATTTTGAGCTATGTATCCATCCAACTGCTCAAATGGCATCAGATTTATTGTTCAAGAGTGAATACCTATCTTTGAAAGGGAATAAGGTGATCAATTTCCTGTTGGAGTTAAAATCTAAGAAATGACTTCAAAGTTCAGAGTTGGTTCTTATGTAATTAAAAGAAGATTTGGTGATGGTAAAACTAAGTTCAACTTCATTGACACTTCCTCGTATTGATTGTTTATATTTCTTTGCATTATCATCCTAGGTGAGATTAACATGGCTTGACTTTCAAAGTGTTACAGTCTGTCTCTCAATGCACATAGTTTTTTAAGTTGAGTGATCTTTAGTGATTGCACCTCTTTGTAATTCCAGTGTTATTGGTATTTTTTCTGCAAAGATCGAAGGGGTGTTTCTTGAGAGGGATTGATAAGTCCACTTTGTGCAGTTTTGCATGCCTCACTGCTTGAAAAGCATGGGAAATATGTCTATCCTTGTTGAATATTGGTTGAGAATTGAATCTTGATTACTATTTGCACTGTGAACACAAAATATTTTTCATCGTAACTTTCATTGAACAGGCCTGAGAGCAGTGTATTATCAATTTTGAGGTTTGGAAGGAATAATTTCAACAGTCTTTTTAATATTTATCACAATTGGAAGCAGATGTTGCCAACAATATTTTCCCTAGAACATTTAGGAGGACCTTAATCAGAAGAATCCTTTGTTTTGATTATGTATCTAGAAAGTTTTATGATGGACTGTGTTAACAAACTGATGTCTAATTTTACAGTATCAAAGGCTCCCTGAGATACATGAAGGAAACTTACAAGTTCATATGGAAACTGCAGATCAAGCTTCATAAAAGAGAGGCAAGAAAGTGCAACTTTGCCAGAATTGGATGACACAAGGAATGTCATAAATGCTATACCCTTTCAGTGAATGTTAAATAGAGCTTTCAAGTTTTCAGCTATCTTTTATTGTTATTCTTTATAATTTTAGAACTTTGTGCCAAGCACGTGCCAAGATAAGTAGAGAGGTAGAAAGGTTTTATAGTTTCAGGGTAAGAGGAAAATCACCAATTGGCTGTGACATAAATGTAGAATTTCAACATAAGACAGTTCAATCATGAAAAAACAAAGGTGAATCATGAAAAATATCCTTTATGTCAGGTGGAGGAAGAGGGTGACTGGGGTTGAAAGCTAGAGTTTAAAGCTTAATGCAACACTTAAGAAATGAGACGTCTTTTGTTTGACTTCAATGGAGCAGGTGGGTTAATGATGACAGTTGTGAATATCTCATATTTCCAGGTAGAAAAGTTAAAAGCACAGTACATACTTACTGCCCATTGTATCATTTCAATTCTTATTATTATTAGAGAAGGAAGAGGATTGCAGTAACAATGAGGATTTTCAGGCATTCTTGTACAACTGAAGATTTGAACAACTATTAGATCCATTGGAAGGTCCTATAAGTACGAGTAACAACAAGTGTTGGCATAGATAGTGAAAGTAAAATCAGAGTAGAATATTGATCTAAGAGAAAGCCATCATATTGTTACACCTTCAAAGATTGGTGGTATTAATGTATCCTGATGACTCATTAAAATATGGTCTTATTACTAGAAATTATTTAGAGACTAATCATTGGTGTACAACCTACTGCAGTTTTTGCAAAATCATTATCCAAAAGTGGTCTTCTCTGTTTCAGAAAGTTAGTTTTGTGCATGCTAGTTCAGTATTGCAGAAGATCTGAGTCTATAAAACTAGGATTAAATGTCAGGGATGTGTTATATTGGGAAATTGCTGGAATTAAATTAGGTTGGAATGAGCATTGGGAGGGCATTTTTTGATGGTTTTGGAGACACATATGGATGTCCACTGTCCAAGCCATTGCCAGTGGCAATGGTTATCCAAGAAAAATATTCACTCGTTGGTTTGACATTCAAATTTCAGACCATGAGAAATAGCGTGTGAATACCATCTACGCAGTGCATGCAAGAATTCTATGTGCTATGTTTTTGTAAGGGGGGATAATCACAACAATTTTGACTCTAATGTTTGGTAGGTTTTGATACCCTATATATTTCTTTTTCGATTTGTCATTTTAATATCTATGCAGACAGGTTCTCTGAGTTATTATCTTGTGTAAACTTATAATGACTTATTTTTCTTACAGAATTGAGTTGCATAAGCAGGTATGGGCTTTGATTAGTCTAAACTCTCAAAGCAGTGGAGGCACAAGTGACCATAAATAAGCTTCGACATTCATGTATACGTATGATGAAATATTGCCAAGTGATTCATGTAGCATTTTCTTACTTATGTTGGGAGATATTTGAAAAACCTCTTCACTTCTTTGTTTCAGTATCTCATTTTTTGTAAAGGAAAAGAGGAGGGTTTCTTGATTGGTTAACTTGCATTTTTACTGTTTCTGGACATATTGCATTCACTTTCAAACCTTATTAAAGGGGGGGACTTGTTATATTTGATATGCATGGTTTAATGGATGATACAAGTTGATTTTCGATTTTCGAGGTAGTATAATGGAATGTTTTAATTATTCACCGAGATTAAGGGATAGAGTGAGGTTTTCTTCATAATGGAATTGACAGCCTCAGACTTTGTTTCAAAAGTGTGTTTTTGTTATAAAATTTGACATGGTATGTTAATGTGCCTTATAGTATCTTTTTCATTGGTTGATGGTTCCAAAGTGGTAAAAGTTTGTAGCTATGAAATCTAGGGTTGGCATGAATGCATATTGCAGCTTTGAATGATCTAGTGTGTGGGTGTTAATGCCAAGTTCTTCAACTTTTCACCCGGTTTGGAGGTTTGTCTTGCCATTCATTTGAGTTTTCATTGCTCTTGCACTGCCTGTAACTCACTATTGGAGGATTGTAACCATTTATATTGTTGTCTAAGTGGGATTTTAAGCGTTGAAAGGTATGTAGACCTTCAGTAATATCTTATATCAAATGTATGAATTTGTAAAATGATTTTTTTTTGCTTTTTCGTGGCACTTGCATCATTTTACCTACTCCTTTACCTAAACAAAAATGTTTGAATTGATGATTATTATCTCAAAAAATGGTGTTGAATTTAATAATGGTGAAAGGTTACAACTCAGTTCTCAGTTTTTGCTTGTTTATAATGTTGTTTTGGTTACTTTGAAAGTAGTTCGGTCAAAAACAAAATACAGTCTTGCAGTGAAGCTATAGAATTCATAAACTCACACTTGGTTTGGTTTTGTGAATGATTTCCTAACTATCGGTATGAGACAAAAGAGATTGTTGAAGCCTAAAAAAACTTGTGGATATTCCCCTAGCAAATTATTTCGAGTTGTAGTTTTGGCTTAGTCTTGTTTTGAGATGAAACCGAGAATCCCTCTTGTGCCTACATGATTTTCACCTTCCTGGAGAATGTCATTAGTTCTTTATGTTTGGATTTCAAACCATAAATTCACACACCAGTGGTCTATTCTTCAAAACTAGGGATTCACGTTGTAACCAATCTCTGTCAAATAATTTTTTTGGGCATTTCGCCAAAACCTAAACTATACGAACCCATAATTGCAGTAATGATCAATATTATGGTCGATCCACGGAAATTCAGAGGTAAAAGAATTTTAGAAGTTTGTTTGTAAAGCTACAGGAATCTTTTTCCCTCTTAACCAAAGATCTTGACCTTGAACTATTCAAAGTTTAGATAACATCTTATTGAAAACTAGGTCCAATTTTGGAACCTAGGAAGCATAACCTTCAAGTTAATTTGTGTTTCATTCTAAAAGTGAAGATGTGACAATAGCATTGGTTTATTGTGTCAAGCTCTTGATTTTAATCCAAAAATAGTGGTTACAGGATATGAAGACATATGTGCTTTAATTATATTCTTGGAATTGTTGATATGTATGCCGAATAGTTTTTTGAAGAGAATAAGAATGATCCTTTGTTTTGATGGATTCAAATTTGGTCATGTTCCAACATATTGTGACCTTTTGCAAATATTTCTGTTGGGATTTTGTCTTCAGTAAATCAAACTTAAATATGAGCATTTTATTTATTTGATATGGCATAGTGTAGAACATGCATGTTCCTACAAAATTTTATAATTCTTACATTGGAATTTAAGCCATATAAAAAATGGTTTGCTAGATATGGAAGTTGTTGTTCATATGGAATATTTATTTTGAAATGAGCTCATCTTTCTCAATATTCCATTAAAAGAGGGTCCAAATCTTCAAATTTAGATGGCTGGGTTATTCCTATCAGCAACAACTTACAACTTTGGCTGCAGGGTCCAACTTGCTCTATTTCATATGCAATCTCTGTTAATATGCAGGTTGATTATATGTGTTTTCCATGGGAATTACTCTGGCACAGTTTTTCCTTTTACCTTTTTGTGATTGGAAAATTGTAAGGGAGTAAAAACCATAAAACTAAATTCTTTTATGGACATGCATATAGAAGTTGTAGTCCAAATATGAAGATCTGACCAAAGGCAAGTTACAAAATTAAAAAGGTCTGATGTTTCTCATTATTCTGAAATTTCATGGAGAACCATCTTGTGTTTCAACTTTTTTATGTTATGATATTTCTGACTTGACTTGAAATGTTCCTTTTCACATCCTATCCCATAGAAAAATGAACTTTCTATGCTTTGTTTTCCTTCTCACATCGCCTTAATGTACATATCAATAACTTCCATTTGATTCTTTTTAGTAGATCTAGCCTCTAGGAATGGGAAACAACTATTATTCTTTTTGAAGTGGGCATTTGTCTTCTTAGATATTGCGCTAGGTTAACTGTTGCTGGGTTTATGATGAAACTGAAGACATAACACACATTCATCCAAATTTGGTTTCAATGTTTTTGTACTCATTTATCTGGAATCCCTCCACTTGGAAGTATGTGTTGCTACATTCAAGTTGTATCCCTGAATGACCTTGATCGAGTCATTTAATGCAGTTTAGCATATATCAATTGGAACACTAGGCACATAGTTCTACTAAATTTTCCCTTTCCTACTTGTTTCACATGGAGAACAAAAGTGACTAAGCACACAGTTCTGCTTGATTTTAATACATTTTTAACTGGTATATGTACAGAAAATTATTCTCCCTTTCTTTCTATATCTATATCTATATCTATATGTATATATGTGGTGGATTCTGCAATGGTTTACTTTGGAACACAAATTTATGGGATATGTTTAACTAGCTAGAGTAGAATATCTATTTCCTGCTAGAGATTTTGTTTATGAATCCCCATATCAGCTAGATTTTGTTGAGGTTTATTACACCAGTTTTAAGACTGATTTATTTGTTCATTGCAATGCAGAGTTCAATAATAACTGTTTGTAATCGCATTTTCTAGTGGCTAAGGGATGTAGAAAGTGAGATATTTCTATTGGAGGCGAGTCCACTCTCTTGGTGAATTTGTATCAAGTGTACAACTATAGTTGAAACTGATTTTGAATTCAGATTGTCGAAAAAATAAATAAATTTTAAGATTAGAAATAATTGTTTGTTATCATTTTGATTGACAAACCAAGCTTCTTGCGCGAGGCATCATCACTGTGAGTTGATGCCAGAAGGTAGAGTATGTTGGTTCCACTTTGTTGCTTTTCTTATAAATATCATGTACAACTCCTTTAAGAGGAATCTGTGGCATTCCTTTCAGGTGAGACAATTTGCATGTTTATAGTTACATATTGTCAAATAATTGTTACTTACGAGTCTTATGATCTAGACATGAAAATGGAAACATGTTAGATTTTTCTCCCTCTCTTTTTATCCTTTTTAAATATTTTAGCAGGAAAAATAACAAATGTAACTGGAATGGAGCATTACTAGTGGAATATTCCTCTTCCTCTTCCAGAAAACTCATAGTAGTTATTGTTATACCTCAAAGTTACACTTCGAGCTATAGTGTCACATATTTGTACCATGTGACCTAGCGACATTTCTCCCTAATGAATGTTACATTTCTCTTTGGTCTCATATGGACACCTTGGAGACAAATCCACCATTTGTTGGTCGAAACACAACCTGCTAGGTCAAATGTCACCCTTGTTTGACCTTGTTTACCTCGATTTTCATGCCCTGCACATCCACCAGCCTGTGAAAACCTCACATTTTCACGCTTTGCATAACCACTTCCCCGCGAAAATCATCAAATTTTCGCGTTATGCTCAGTGTCCGGGGCGCGAAAATCCTAATTTATCCCTTGGCCTTGGATCTTGGATCTCTACCTTCCGAGAGATTACCTTGGGATTGACATCCCCGATTTGATCTCAACTCCCTCTCTCTGTTTAGCTTGGATGATCCACTAGACCCTCATGAGATCCACCTTCCTCTCCTTATGGTTAACTCCTCCAATGCTATAAAGGAGAGGCCATTCATGAGCCATGGGGGGGGACTACTTGGGGCATCCAACCTATTATCTTAGGAGATTTGCAGAGATAGCTAGAGGGAAGAAGTCTTGGAGCTGGAGCTGACTTGGACATCAAGCAACCCTATTTAAGTTTTTTCAAGCTTCTTAATAATGATAACTTGTCTGATTTCCCATTTCATGTGCATGGTGTGTGAATCTTTGGCATGAAGTGTATCTAGTTAGATTTGAGTCTAACCTTTACTTCAAGGTATTTGGGATATTGTGTGCTTTTTCTTTGTTTGATCTTGACAGTTTCTATTTGGTATCTTCGGGATCAAAGCTGGAAGAGGGACAAATGTCTGATTGAAGGTGAGTTACATCCTTCCATCGCTACTGAATACATTTAATATTTTTGTATAAGCTTAGTTCAGGATTCAAGGTAGCATTTGTTACTTAATTGTCTTAGTTTAGATCTAGTACTATCCTAGTCTGACCTAAGAGAGCCTCTTCTTATCCATGGGAAGAAAGTTCTATAACAAAAAATGGCGAATCCACTAGTTCGAATCTATTTTCTTTGATTGTGAAGTTTGCTTTTACTTTCACCCATCGATTGTGAAATTGGGTCTTTTAACCTTCATTCACATCCCTGTTCTCTGCATTGGATCACTTTTTTTCAGTTTCAACTCAGCATCTAGTTCCCTGGGTTGGCAAACCCTAGAAAAATTCAAATGTTTTCTCAAAATTCGCCTTTATTTTTCTCTCTGTGTATTTTTGAGCCCTCCACACCTTTACCAGAGTGAAAATCATCATATTTTAGCACCCTAAACACTCTGTGAAATGTGAAAACCTTAGAATTTTGCGCCTGGGCTGCATACAGACCCGTGAAAATTCACTGAGAAATTCATTTTTTAGTTTTTGTTTGGTTGATATTCACTTCATTTTTGGTTCTCTGCTACAGGTTGTTTTGCTGACATTTGTCAGACCTCTATGACATGTGGTTGCAGTACATCGCTTGCATTTTAGCTTCTTTTCAACTCTTTACAATATTTGCTTGATTTGCAAGATCCTTTGGTAGACATCTTGAACAATTTGAGACCTAGGTCACTATTACAGTAGCACCTACATTCTCATCATTTCCCTATATCTTGTCTGCATAGTCATCTTGATATCCCCTAGCAAAGTGGCAAGTGTGTTTGGTTTGTTTCATTTATTGTTTGAGATTAGATTTTATGAGTCTTGTGACATCATAACTAGCTCGTTTGCCTCCTTACCATATTCTGCAAAAGTTTGGTCATTTCTGAATAATCAAGGTCTTGTGAGCATACATATTTGAAATCCTTGATTACATTATTGAGAGAGTATATTGTTTTGAAGCAACATTTTTCTATCTATTTCATAAAATTTGATATTGAAAGACTTCTTTGAGACACTCTTTCCCTTCTTTTGAAAAGATCAAAGTCATATTTTGTATTAGGGAAGGATATTTTCATTGTTATTTGTCACATAGTTATACTCATTAGAAGTAGAATGAGTGATAGATCAGATTCATCTTGAAAGGAGTAACATTAGTTTGGCATATTAAAAAATAAAAATAAAAAATTAGTGGTTTTTTCATCTTCTTGCAAAAGTTCGTGCTTGCATTGATCAAAGAACTCTCCCCTTACCTTAGCTATCATTCATTGAAAGGAAAGGATTATTTGATTCACACTCATTTGCATGGTTTTGTGAAAATCCTCATAGCAGATCTAAGAGATGATGTGTACCTAACAAGAGTAATTATGATTAAGCAGGAAAATAGAAGAAGAGTGAACAATATAGTATAATGAGCAATAGAATAATATGGTACAGTAGAACTCAGATAGAAGCAATAATACTTCACACACACTAATTAATTAATCACACTATGGACAAATAAATAGTACAATGGTAGAGAGGATTCGAATGCCTAAGGTAGCAATTCGAATTAGCCTCTCAGAGTGACCATAAGATCAATAGAGTGTCATCAGAGCATAACTAGGTGTCCTCATGATCATCGGAGCACAATTGGAAGTCTTCATCATCATCAGTGGAGTCATCAATGCTCAAGTAACTGTAAACCATCAGTCAAACTAACTCTGGTAGGTGTAATTGAGTGTAATTGAGTGTAACTAAGTGTAACTCAGTGTAACTGAGTGTAACTATGTGTAACTGAGTCTAATTGAGTCTAACTGAGTGACAACTGGAGGGATAAAACTGAATAGTGAGAAGCTCCTGGGGGCTGGCTAACTGAGGGCTAGGTGTTGGACTAATGACTGGGATACATGCAAAATGCATGAAAACCCTAGAATGCATGCAAACCCTAAAGGTGCATGCATGACTAAAAATGTAAATGATCAAAATACTGGTGGGACTAGGATGGAGTATAGGAATATCCTAACACCCCCCGTTAATCCATCCTGGGCCCTGTTAACTAAGACCAAAGGTCACCCAATACAATGAATAATAACAATCAATAAACCAAGGAAGTGGGAAAATTTCATGGGAAACATAACCCCTCCTCAAAAAATTAGATTGTAAGGCACACATAAAAATAAATGCTCCAAACTCAAGTATGTGTGATGCTTGGTCATATGTCTGGAGGTATCTTCTTCTTGGGAAGAAGTGGATCATGTTCGAAAAGCATGTGCTTGTACTTGCTCTTCAGATCGAATGTGATGATAACAAATCCAACAGTATGAGAATGATCCTTGAACCTGTGATTCGAATCAACTGAGGTAGGATCAAATCTGTGAAAGTGCATATAGTCTTTTGTCTTCTCCTTCGAACCACCATGGGTGAGATTATGCCAAAAATAACTATTACATGTTTGCTTGAAATCAAAATCAGATTTAAGACTTAAAAAATAGTTTCTTGAGATCTCCTTTGAACCAACAGGGGTGAGATCAAAACTATCATATGCATGAGAAATTATCCCAAGCAGTAATTGCTTAGAATCCAAATTAGATCCAAGAATTGAATCATGGTTTCTTGAGATCTCCTTTGAACCATGAGAGGTGAGATCAAAACCAGTAGATGCATGAGAAATTATCCCAAGCGAATGGAAATGGCCATATTCTTCAATGACCTTCTGAAAGCATGGAATTATGATCATATAGTAGTATAAAAGAGGAGATAGCTGGAGAGGAGCGAATGCATTACCTTCAAAAGCTGTTTTGACCTCTGAAATAATCATGTGATCATGATGCAAACCAACAAACTCTGGTGCAAGAGAGGATTTAGGACCTTCTGCAATATCTAGAGTGTGAGCTGGCACAGAAAGAGAAGAAAGTTTGAGCATGAGTGGAGAATCTGCAAGTTCTTTGTCAACAAATTCAATATGAGATGATACTGGTTCATGATCTGAGAGACCATCAAGAGGAGCGAATGCATCACTTTGCTTGCTTTTGAAGGGGTTTGGACCAAATCCTTTATTATTTCTGCCAAATTTTTCATCCAAGTGAACCCATAGCTCTTTTGGAGTTTCAATATCAATAATGATTGGGAGCAATATGTAATCCAACATAGTAAGCTTCATTCTTCCAATGTGCATGTCACCTTTATTCAACTAGTCAATCTTCTCATCAGAGGATTCGAACTCTCTTTCAAAATAACAATCAAAGAGATCATGGCTCTTTAAATATGCTATTATTTTTGGTTTCCATTCATCATAGTTGAATAGAGAAAGAGGAGTGATTCTTCTAATTCGGGATACATTGAAGCTGTAGAAGACCTGCAAAAACAATATAGAATAACTGCAACTGCTACTGCTGCAAAAATGCAGAAACTACTGCACTCGAAATCTGGATAATAACCTGCAAAAAACTCTCAAGAATGGAGATAAACAATACTCTCAACATGCTCTGATACCATGTGAAAATCCTCACAGTAGATCTAAGAGATGATGTGTACCTCACAAGAGTAATTATGATTAAGCATGAAAATAGAAGAAGAGTGAACAATATAGTATAATGAGCAACAGAATAATATGGTGCAGTAGAACTTAGATAGAAGCAATAATACTTCACACACACTAATTAATTAATCACAGTATGGACAAATAAATAGTATAATGGTAGAGAGGATTCGAATGCCTAAGGCGGCAATTCGAATTAGCCTCTCAGAGTGATCATAAGATCAATAGAGTGTCATCGGAGCACAACTAGGTGTCCTCATGATCATCGGAGCACAGTTGGAAGTCTTCATCATCATCAGTGGAGTCATCAATGCTCAAGTAACTGTGAGCCATCAGTCAAACTAACTATGGTATGTGTAACTGAGTGTAACTAAGTGTAACTGATTGTAACTGAGTGTAACTGACTGTAACTAAGTGTAACTGAGTGTAACTGACTGTAACTGACTGTAACTGAGTCTAACTGAGTGTAATTGAGTGACAACTGGACTGGTAGGTGAAGAAGGGCGAGTTGCTCCCTAAAATCAAGGAAGAAGGGCACATTAAGCAACTGGAGGGCTAAAAATGAATAGTGGGAAGCTCCTGGGGGCTGGCTAACTGAGGGCTAGGTGCTGGACTAATGACTGGGATACATGCAAAATGCATGCAAACCCTAGAATGCATGCAAACCCTAAAGGTGCATGCATGACTGAAAATGTAAATGATCAAAATACTGGTGGGACTAGGATGGAGTATAGGAATATCCTAACAGGTTTGAGTTAGTCATCACACCACGAGTTGCACTTCCATTAACCGATTGAGTAATGCAACAGCCATTAAAATTCATCTCCCTAACTCAACACACTTTAACCTCGCTTGAGGATAAAAATAATTTGGTAGTTAGGTAGGACATCGGGGATAGGAATCCAAATAATTCCCCCTTGTAATTTTCATATGAGACATGGTTTTTGTCCTCCAGGGTACTAAAATACTCTTGTACTTATTGACACGGTCATCGACCAGTTTGTGGAGAGGGCTTCCCGTTCCACGGGGGTAAGCCGTGAGGATAGGTTTCGGATGGATTTTGTGGAATGCCACACTACACTTAGCCCCTAAGGACATCTATACATTGTCTTCCTTGTATTTACCGTATAGGTGATAATTGGGCTCAAATACAGAAGTGCCAGTTCACTTTCTCCGACGTGTCATGACCGAGGTAGCCTAGTGACTCTTCTTCTAGGGCTCTTTTCTCCAGGATCCCTTTTGGTAGAGGGATATCCTTACACTTTGGTCTCTCATTTCATATTGTTCGACTTGGATTTCATCACCTTGCGAAGGATACGATTTGTCGAGGTCTCCAGCTCCTAGTTAGGAAGTTTGCTTGCTATTTCATCTCTTTAGAGGGCGTTTTTATTTTTAGTGATGCTTGTTGGCATTCTGGCCATTTGTTTTTCCAGCTCGCTTACTGTGACACTGGTCCCAATACATTTTTTTGAGCTTGCTTTTTTGGCCTACGAGCCTTGTCTTTTCCTAGCTCCCCTTTTGCACACTCAGCTACTCTAGGGTTTTTGAGTTCTTTTTTCATGAGACTGTCCCCAGAACTTTTAAACCTATCACATGGATGATCAAAGGAAATCACGGAGACAACATAGGAGAATCCCTAAAACGCCACCATGGACTTCTCATCTGCTTGCTTCACGTATACCTACCCCTGCCGGCCACAGAGCTGGTCGGGAGACTGTTCCACCATTTACCAGTACAACACCTTCAGTTTCTTCTGAAACCTTGAACCATGGCATCATCTCAGATCCTAACACAATACCTGAAACTAGTAGTACACCTGAGATCCATGCAGTTCCACAATCCACTGTTGTACCAGAAACTCACACCGCAATGGACACTATGATAGCTTCTGAGGTTAGTACTTCACATGATGTTATGTCGAAAGGCCCTATCCTCCCATAAACTAGCACTACACTAGAAACGAAAACATTGTTTGAAGTCCCTGATGGTTACATTGAAAGCATTGAAGAATATAAACCCATACCTCCTATATTGTTTCATCTATCTCCTTCTGATTTTGTATATCCTATTGCAGAGCTAGAAACTCCACCTATCATCACTACATCATTAATCACACATAGTTATGAAACGAGCTCTTCTAGTAATGTACTGTTCAACTTATCTTTTCCTAATATCCCTTCAAGACTTGAGATTATGGCATACATTAAAGGCAGTATGGTTAGTATAGCCAATTCACCCCTAACATCGTACCACTTCAGACGTGACAGCTAGAATGCTAACTTCGGCTTCACAATACCCCCTCCACCTACTTCCCAAATGACAGACCTTCCTGTTTTTCGAGCTTCCATACCTCCATCTAACACGGAATATCATGAATCATTCGTAGGTCGATCCAGACCCTTAGACTGGACTATACCAACACTCCTTCTGGACCCCAATGGGATAGCTCCCATTTTTTATCCAGCCTGCACTTTATGGGATACAATTCCGGGCCAAGACCTAGATGATCTTCACACCGTTCCAATTCCTATGGACGTGACACCTAAAATCCCTCGACTTTCATCCCCACACTTATTGTCGCACAACATGTTTGGCTTACCTTTAGGGGATGAACCACTTATGAGGACCAACCTAATCTTTTCACCATCACCACCGTGATCTGAAATCAGCACAATATCCTCTTCACAAGTCGGCACCTTTAGTGCAGTCGGCCAATTTGCACCACCTCACTCTTCTAATACCATTATCGGAAGAATTCCTACCTCTACTATTCAAACCCCCAACATGACTGGAGGTCATTCTTCTGCCATGATATATACCATTTCTGGAGGACAACCGTTTGTTGGAACCATTGGTCCCAATAACCAACCTACTCCAGTTGGACCATCTACATCATGGGTACCACTGATCCCATATGTTGGAGGAAAACTACTTGTTTCTGCCCCAGGTGGGGCTACTCAACAACTGCCTCCATCCTCTTCATCGGCTCAGTGGGGCCCACATACCATATCCTCTAGAGGATTACCATTTGTTAGTGGCCCAAACGACACTATTCAACAACCTCCTCCATTAGTATCATTTGCTCCATTGGGAACACATACTCAACCTGGAAGCGGACAGCCTTACGTTAGTACCCCAACCATAACTAATTTCCAAATTCCCTTGTCAGGCCCAATTCCTTCTTGGGGACATCAAATCCCACCGAGTGGGGGGTATTCCTTATTCGGAAACCCGAATCAAGAAGGGGGGAAACCCAATCAACATCAAGCTTTCGTTCCCCCTAACTTGAATTCTAGAATGCGTTATCCCACCGCCTTGAACACTCCATGGAACCCACCTTTTCAAGCTCCACCGTTTAATCAAGGCAGAACAAACATTCCATGGGCTCCATTCTTCCAGGAACTCCCTACCTTTGGCATGGGTAATCCACCCAACCAAGGATCTTGAAACATCCTCGGGACACAACAATCCCAGGGACCTCCACCCCTCATCTCCATCTAGCAATACACTCAACAACCAGTCTCTAATTCCATTCTGAATCAATTGGTTAATCCTATGATTCCGAACCCACCACCAGTTAACGAGATGGTCCCCAACACACAAAATTTTCAACAGTATCCTATGGGTAACATGTTTGGGTACAATATGTAGCAATATGCTGTGCAGGATCCCACAGGTATCCCTACAGCCTACCAATATTACTCATACCCGTAGCCCAATCGACAACTTCCATTCTTGGAAACATTAGATTTTCCTAATTTGTCTAGACTCATTAACGATCTTATCTAGCATGAACCACACTGGCCACCCATCTTGACCAAACTACCATCGGACATCCCGAAGTTCGATGCCAAGACCGAGGAAGACCTGAATAATCATGTTATGACCTTCCATATTTGGTTTTCATCAAACTCATATATGGATGATTCCATTCGGTTACGGCTCTTCCAATGCACACTTACCGGCACGATAGCAAAATGGTATATCAAGCTGCCCCAACACTCCTTTCAAAATTTCAATACCCTGGCCATGCAATTCTTGACACACTTCCAGCTCCCCATCCGATATGAGATTGAAAAAAACTTGTTAACTTCGCTGCTCCAAACCACTGCCACACATATATCCGATCATATTCATGAGTGGTGGCGATGCCAAAGATTAATACAAGCACCAATTCCAGACCAATTATTGGCTGATTGGTTCACCAAGTCATTTTTACCCCCCATTACCAGGGATATTGCTATGGGAGGACCTGTTACGGAGGAACAAGCCATCTCTCATGCACAGTATATGGATTTGGTTTATACCCAATCCGAAACATTATACGATTTCATTCCTCATGCCTCTCGCACCACCACTAATCCAACAAAGCCCGCCACTAAACCCCCCATTGACGGTATCGTCGGTTCAGTTAAGGCCCAGCCTGCAACCAAATCGAATGGGAAACAAACTACTATTTCTCCATCTCCAACCCAGGCTACACCTAAGACTTCTACTTCTCCTGCTCAGTCCTCTGAGGTAAAAAGAAGAACAACAGAGGAAAACCTAAGAAACCTTCTACTCAGCAAGAAAACCCCAAACCCCAACAGACCAACAACGATAAAAAACCAAGAACGAAAGCGAAGTTTCCCTGCCTCATCTGCAAGGATGATCATTACACCAGAGACTGTCCTTACAAACAGGAAGTCAACAAATTCGTGAAAGGTTCTTCCCACTCGGCAGTGTTAACCGACCCATTTCCTCACCAACAACAACAGATGGTCACGTAGGAAACCCCGTAAGGGGGAAACCAAAAAAACCCTTCCTGAGCAGAAACGTCCTCGAATCATGAAGTCCTCGTGATGACTAATGAGACGGTTCACATATCTACATGCACAAAGATGTATGATCCTCCCCCAGGTTCAGAAAAAACTATGACTTCCCAAGGTAAGTCTCCTTCAGAAGAATCTCCCTCGACACCTCCCCTTAAGTGGTCATTGCCCGCCAAAGGCCACCATTCGGAAGCTGACATTCAATCCCAAATCCCGAGCAGCCTATAACTACAACATCGTTGAAGACTTAGCTCAGGCACCTTGTGCTATTTCGACCCTCGAATTTATCCAACACTATCTTGTATAGCGTAGAACTTTGTTATCAGCATTGGGAGCTGTTGATCCGGTTTCTTCCAACACAATTTTTTTTTAACCTAGAATACTTAAAACCTAGGCTTTCCCACTAGTTAGAATTCCAGATTCATACTTAGATAAATGGACACAACATCCATTGCACCATTTTGGATGAAGGTGCTTCCACCTCAATTATGTCTTTGGCCTGTTGGAGAGCCATTGGTTCTCCAGAAGTGACCCAATCTCCTACTACTTTAAAAGCATTTGATGGATGTGTTTTTCAACCATATGGACTCATCCTATCGCTTTCCATAGATCTAGGGGGAAAAACCGTGTCTATCCACGTGGAAATCATAGATGCTCCATTAGACTACAATCTCTTACTCGGTCGCAATTGGTTTATGCCATGACCACCATAGCATCTTCCGTTTTCTGCTTAGTGCAATTCCCCCATCAAGGGAAGATCGTCATGATAGACCAACTAGATTTTTGCACTTTGAACATACATCAGAATTCAACCAACAATGTCTCCTTGCTGGAAAACTCCCAGCCTCACTTCGAGGACATTGGAATTGGTATTTTGAAGGATTCCTCCATCATAGGAGTATTTCCATAAGTTCCAACCCCAGTCTTTTCAATTAACATGATTTCGACAAGCACTTCTCCACCTTATGAATCCACCAAATCGTGGGTGATACCGAGTCCATCCGAGTTTGAAACCCTTGGCACCGCCATGCGGTTGAAACATAATTTAAAAACCTATCAGGCGATTCAGTCGGCTCCCGACTGGATCGACACAATTGACCAACATCAGGTGGGAGGTTCCTTGTCTCGCATCCCTTCATCCTTACCTTACAATGACTCCCTTACACATATTTTTCCTACGGACGAATCTATTCTGTAGATCTTGAGTTTGGATGAACCCCCTTGGGAAGATCACCACCATTGGTCATCTTTCCCCACGATTCGAGCGATAGATCCCGATTTTGAATCCATTGCTTCACTGGATAATGTCAACACTAAGAATCCCGCACAAGCATATGATGTATTCTCTGAAGGGAACTTAGCAAACATCATGGAGACCATCCCCATTGACATATCCGTGAATTCTGGTGTCGTGGAACATATCCATATTGGAAAAACATGCACTCCTATGGAGATAGAATTTTATACTTCCCTATTTAAATAATTATGCAACATTTTCGCTTGGAAATATGAAGAAATTCCAGGGATAGACCCGTCCATCGTGGTACAGGAAATTCAAGTCTATCCTGGTGCTTGGCCAGTCCGACAGAAACTTCAGCTCGTACATCCCTGAAAAAGGCTGCCATAAAAGAGGAAGTTGAAAAAATTCTTCTTGTTGGGTTCATCTATCTTGTCCCGTTGATAGATTAGGTGTCGAATAGCATCCCTGTCGCAAATAAACAGAGCACGATCAGGGTCTGTGTCGATTACAGATATCTAAACAAGGCTTGTCCAAAAGAAAATTATCCAATGCCTTTCGACCTAGATTATCGATAATTGTGCCCGGAGTGTCATCTTCTCATTTATGGATGGCTTCTCCGGCTACAATCAGATAGAGATACTCCCTTCGGACCAACATAAGACCGCCTTTATTTTCCAATGGGGGACCTTCACGTACCGCAAGTTACCCTTTGGTCTCAAGAACGTCGGGGCCACCTTTCAACAAGCAATGTCATATGCGTTTCATGATATCAAACATGTTGTAGAGCCATATCTGGACGACTTAACTGCTCATTCCCATACAAGAGAGAATCACCCAAATCATCTGAGTCCCATTATATCACGATGTCGCCACTATAACATACGTTTGAATCCGCATAAATGCGTGTTTTTTGTGGAAGCCGACAGACTGTTGGGATTCATTATTTCCAAGGATGGCATATGCCTCAACCCCACGAAGGTAGAAGCTATTTTAGCCTTTCCTTCAGCCTCCAACATACCAGAACTCCAGAATTGGCAAGGGCATGCAAACTTTTTACGCTGCTTTATCTGCAATTTTGCCGAGATAACGAAGGGCTACATGAGGATTCTAAAGAAAGATGTCCCATTCTTTTGGGATGATGAATCCCAACGATCATTTGACAATTTAAAGAAGGCCCTGACCAACGCTCCCATTATTCAACCCCCCAACTATACACGGGAATTTATTCTATATCTCGTTTCTTCCCTCACCACCACCGGCATGGTGCTGGTACAAGAAGACAACAATGGTAACAAACATGTGATTTATTACCTCAGTAAGAGTCTTTCAGACTCCGAAACCCGCTATTCACATGTGGAGAAGCTAGCTCTGTCTACAATATTTGTTGTCCAGAGATTCTGTCATTACATATTGGTCAGGAAAACTACAGTCATTGCGGACTTCAATCCCATGTATTATATCCTAACACGTCAAGTGCTAGGGGGAAAATACTCTCACTGGATTGTCGTTCTCCAAGAATTTGACTTGGAATTTTCCAAGGCAAAAGCCAAGAAATCCTTAGTTTTCACCGAGCTCATGTGTGCATTTCCCCGTGCCACTGACCAAGCTAAGCCAATCGATTCTCTTCCTGATGAATCATTGTTTCTCATTAGAATGTTCGATCCTTGGTACGGAGATATCATTTTGTATCTCCAAACTCAACGTTTTCGGACGAACCTCAACCGAGATGAATGTCATCGTATCCGACATCATGCTAAATACTACCTTATAGTTAGAGATACTCTTTATCGCTGTGGTGTTGACTCCATCCTCCGACGTTGTCTAATTCTAGAAGAGGTTGAACACGTTCTTAATGACTGCCACTCCAGAGCATGTGGTGGTCACCTTTCTGGGATGGCTACAGCCCAGAAAATATTACATGCAAGATACTTCTGGCCCTCGATCTTCAAGGACTGTATAGAGACAGTCAATAAATTTCCTCCATGTCAATTTTTCCATAGTGAGAAGAACTCACACCCTGCTCCACTCCATCTCATTATTGCCGTCGGCCCCTTTGCAAAATGGGGCATTGATTTTATGCATTGTAATCCTACTTTAGTCGGGGGGCATGGCTATGTCATAGTAGTCGTAGATTATTTCACGAAATGGGCCGAAGCAATGCCTACTTATGCGGAGGATGGAAAAAAAACTGCACTTTTCATATTCAACCATATTATTTCTAGGTTTGGAGTTCCACGGGCTATCATGACCAATCATGGTTCCCATTTTAGGAACCATATGATTGATGAACTAAGCGCCAAGTTGGGTTTTCGTCACAAAAATTCAACTCCATATTACCCACAAGAGAACGGTCAAGTGGAGGCCATAAATAAGGTCTTAAAGCACATGATCCAACGCACTGTAGGCACTAAGAAGTCAAATTGGAACCTAGCTCTTTTCTCTGCTCTGTGGGCCTATTGAACCTCAGTAAAAAATGCAACCAGGTTTACACCATTCCAACTGGTGTATGGCCTGGAGGCTATCTTACTAATTGAATGTGAAATTCCATCACTGAATCTAGCCATTGAACTACTACCCAATACGACCTCCGAGGAAGAACGATTTATGTATCTAGGCAAGCTAGATGAGACCCGTCGTGACGTTGCATTGGCTAATGAAGCTCATAAAAAGCGCGTCAAATCCCAATACGATCAATCCGTCCAACCTCAGATCTTCAATGAAGGGGAATTAGTCCTGACCTATGATCAGATGCATGATAAGTTAGGGAAAGGAAAATTGTAATCTATGTGGTATGGTCCCTATATCGTGAAATGAGTATTGGAGAAAGGATCTTACGAGCTTGTAGATTGTGATGGCACACCCTTGGAACGGCCCCGAAACAGGCTGTATCTCAAGAGGTTCTATGCGTAGGATTGTCCTGCGTGAGACACCTTGTACATAATGTACTTAGCTTATTTTTAAGTTCATTTGTTTGTGTTTGTTTGGATTCTTTTTCATATACCTTTATTTACCTCGACTTGTGCTTTTATGTGCAGATGTCAACTTACTATGGGTTCGTAGATGGTGCTATCCGACATACCTGGAACCTTGCTTCCGTATCATGGGTACTCTATTCCCTTGTCAGCGAGTTGATATCCTCAAGTGGCATCTTCCTAGGCCCCACCACCAACAACGTTGCATAGTACCATGTGGTCATCAGACTCCTAACTGAAGCCACTTTTCTTGGGATCCGCACCTTTTCAGTCTACCTAGATTCCCAACTCGTGGTATCCCATTTGAATCGTGTCTACACTATTCACGAACCTACGTTACTTCGATTATTCAGAAGAGTACGCCTCTTGGAGCGATCATTTGATTCCATTCAGTATCAACATATACCAAGAGAATTCAAGATGGTAGCTGACTCATTGGCTAATTATATATCAGTTTGGTACCTTGCTCATACATAAAACACATCATAACAAAACACACAAGTCGTTGTAAATAAGTAAAACACAGAAATAGGTCCATATGTATATATACAATATTTTTTCTGAGTACATATAATATAATGTGTCAAAAAGACAAAATTGGGCTCATGTCCCATACAAAAATGGCTCTCAAGCCTACATATCGCATACATGCCACTGAAAATGCTACTTCCTATATCCTAGTAATGGGGCTCTTGGTGCTCATGAGAGCACATGAATGCTCTCGCCACACAGCGAGGAAATCTACCAATCCACTCCAGCACACCGACGGTATGCCTCTGAAGATGATATGGTACCTTAGGTAGTCTCATGGGAGGGACACCTATATTCAACCCCTGGAGGTTCCACTCCACCTCACAGAACCCCCCTGCTCCTCCTCATCCTTGGAGTCATCCTGATGCTGGATCTCGCCTCAGCACAGTGGTGAATATCCCACTGGCCTCCTCAGCTCGTGATCTGCATCATTACATATACATATGCCAGGTCTTTTTTGCACATTAAAAAAAATAAAATTATATATTACAAAAAATATTAAAAAAAATGTTTGTGAAGGTCATACACCTGAGTCATCCCAATCAACATCCTTTGGTAGTGCTAGGTTGATGTCTTCCCGAAATTCCAACCCATCGTAGGGGTGGTCCTCAATCATAACGATTTGCTGCTCGAGCCACAAAAAGAAGTCCTCGCCGAAAGCTAAGACTTGTGGCCCACCGAGCCGCTTGACATAATCACTCCACCTGCCATCTGAGGCTTGTGTGTAGGACATATCGACATACTAACTTGAGGATTCAATAAAGGCACCCTCTCCAGGAAGAACATCACAAGGACCCCTTCACACCAGTTGAACAGCCTTGGTTCCATAAACTCAACCGCATAGGTCATCTGTGCTTTGGTAGCATGGTGATCACCCACACTTCTCACCACATGCACTATGGTGTATAGAATAGTTCTCAACAGAAGGTTGATCACATCCGCGATGGGAACTTTCCCGCTCTTCTTGTGGGACCCTTGTTTGCAGTAACGAGCAATGTAAGCCTCCATGGTCTCTTCCACGGTCCGATGCTCGGCTAAACTAACTCATGCCCCTCTCTTGGAGAGACTAGTCAAGGAATAAATGTTCTCGAGCTCTAGATCGAGCACGTGCTCTCCGACTCAGAAGGCTTGGATGTCACTGTCCCACATCTGAATGATGTAGTTTAATAACTTTCCTTTCTTTTGGATACCCCTTGTTTTGAAGAACTTCAGTAAACCACATTTGCTTAGCACCACAAGCATGGCATCATCATTTAGGGAATCTCTATCAACATCTTTATGTTCTCTCTCTTTCCAGTCAACCGTCTTCGCTCAAACAAGTTGCAAACTCCTACAAAACACCAAAGAAAACATCTATGAGAAGATGAAGACTTGATTTTTTCCCAAACATGGGAAATCCACTTGCATCTTTTCCTACTTTGCAGATTTTTGCGCCTAGGCATTTATCGGACACACAAAAACTGTAAATTTGCGTGCCCCCACTCAAGGCAGAAACGTCAAAACCCTGAAATTTTCGTGCCTCTCGATGTAGAGAGGCCGCGAAAAATTTCAGAGGGAAAATTTTGTGCCCTAGAGTTCCTCAAAAACCCAAAAAGATGGCATGAGACAGAAAAATAAAGGTATGAAATGAAGGGTGAGCTGAAGAGTATCTACTTGGTTCAGACGACGGTCGAAATGGTGCCCTAGATCTCCGGATATCGTCGCTTGAAGATTTTCCCTTCACAAGGTCAAATTTCTTCTTTGGGTAAAAATGGCCAAGTTAAAATGGGTAACTTCTTCTTTTACCCTCTCTTTATACCTATTAAGTGGCTATTTTTGCTTATTATTTTATTTTTGAAGCCTTTTTAGGTCATTTTTCATATATCTTAATTACTAATGTCCCATTTCCAAGGTTTCTTAGCCGATTTTGACAGGATCCCATATGCTGTTCACACTGGTAGTATGACGCTATTTTGACCTCACTCGAGATTACTTTATTTTTTTTGTGCTTTGGACCTAAACCTGAAAAAGATTCCAAGCGCTTTTTCACACCCGTATTGTGCTTGTTAAAATTAAGTAAACGGTGTCGAGCTTAGTCGACTTTACTTGTGCTCGTAAAACGATGAGGAAAGTATCATTTTGGTATTATTTTATTCCTTTTTGGACCAAGATGATTAAATGTTACGAAAAGGACCATAGGAGTTATCTTTAATCTCTTTTCAGACTCCCTCGTTATGAAAAGATCGCCAAGTGCACTTGTCTCTTTCACACTTGTAAAAGTATTTTAAAGGACGTCTATTCAGTGATAGGTTACCCCCTTTTCAGCCCATCTAGACTATTTACGAGAAAGGTATACCTCAGTCAACTTTTGACTAGGAGAGTTCTCTCAGAAATTGTTTTACACTTTTTCAGGTCTGGGGGACTAACTTTATGAAAAAGTACATCTTGGAGTCCTCTTTAAGTTTTTTAGACTCTCTAAACATGAAAAACTGTCGATTTTTCCTTCGTTGGACTCGTTAAAATTTGACATCGAAGGGACCACATTGGGATGAACCCTTCCTTTCTTAGGTTCGTAAAACATGTGAGATTGGACTCATCCATCAGATGAGCTATACTGAGCATCTTCTATCCTATTCAAGCTTGTAAAACAACAAAGAGGTACTCGTCAGTTATGATGGGGGAAAATGCGAAATGAGTCAAGTTTACGTTTTGGCAGCTTGAAAGTCGTCACCTTTGAACATGGCATGCATCCACACCTAGTCTTCTTTTGGGTATTCAGTCCTTTCTGATCAGTTCTAATCACAATCATGCATCGTCTCCTTGGTATCAGGTCTATTCGCCTTGTGGTTGTTCTTTGCTAATTCAATCCTTGCTGCCAAGCTCTGCTTCATGTCGTTATATGTTCAAAGGGTCAATGTTGCTTTGAGTCATCCATTATGTCAAACCTTCCATTGTGTCAGTACATATCCGTTCAATCCGTTGCTTCAAATCTCTCTATCATGCCTATTTCATGTCAATGATGTGGGATTCATTATGGCCCGCCTTCGACGAGTCTATTCCTGTCGATGCTAACTCACTATCTAGGAATTAGGCTTAGGAATCAACAATTAGTACCTTGGTACTTGCATGCCTTAATGGCAGGTTTCCTTACATTCGACAATAGGTTTTCATCATTGACCTCTGATCCAATGATCTCACGGATGTTCGACGTCAACTCATCTATTCACATTTCGTCGAGATGTACTAGAGATACCTAGGGGATCATTGTCATCATTGGTGATTTCCCTCGTACTTGTTAACATCTTACATTATTGGCTAGTAATCGAGTAGTTTCTGCCATGTTCGACTTCAGGACATTGTAATCACATGGTCAGATTCGTATAATTTTGGGATCGGGTAGAAGACCCTGGACGTTCCTAGTACTGTCTCCACGTCTAGGTTGCGATGGCGATTATTGTATTGGTTGTGGTCGTGTTATTATCATCTAATGGATCTATGATTTTTCATAGTAATAATGATTTGTCTGCAGTCTATATCATCTCAGTTCTCATGGATCTGCATTGTATTGGTCGGTAGCCGTGCTTTGAGTGAGGTGTTCCGAGCATGGGTATGCCCGCCTCGGTGGTATTTGACATCTTGTTTTCTTGCAACTCCTCTCCGACTACCTCGATGCTATCTCCGCGCATTTTATTGGTATAGTATTTTGGCCATCAGTTTCTTCTGACCTCACAGTTTAGGGGGCATCTTTGTACCTCAAAGTTAGACTTCGAGCTCTAGTGATGCATCTTTGTACCATGTGACCTAGCAACATTTCTCCCTAATGAATGTTACATTTCTGCTTGGTCTCATCTGAACACCTTGGAGACAAATACACCCTTTGTTGGTCGAAACACAACCTACTAGGTCAAATGTCATCCTTGTTTGACCTTGTTTACCTCGATTTTCGTGCCCTGCACATATACCAGCCCATGAAAAACTCACATTTTCTTTCTCTACATAACCACTTCCCTGCGAAAATCATCAAATTTTTGCGTTATGCTCAGTGTTTGGGGCGTGAAAATCCTAATTTATCCCTTGGCCTTGGATCATGGATCTCTACCTTCCAAGATATTACCTTGGGATTGACATCCCTGATTCGATCTCAACTCCCTCTCTCTGTTTAGCTTGGTTGATCCACTAAACCCTCATGAGATCCACCTTCCTCTCCTTATGGTTAACTTCTCAAGTTCTATAAAGGAGAGTCCATTCATGAGCCATGGATGGGAACTACTTGGGGAATCCAACCTATGATCTTAGGATATTTGCAGAGATAGCTAGAGGGAAGTAGTCTTGGAGTTGGATCTGACTTGGACATCAAGCAACCCTATGTAAGTGTTTTCAAGCTTCTTAATAAAGATAACTTGTCTTGTTTCCCATTTCATGTGCATGGTGTGTGAATATTTGGCATGAATTGTATCTAGTTAGATTTGAGTCTAACCTTTACTTCAAGGTATTTGGGAGATTGTGTCCTTGTTCTTTGTTTGATCTTGACAGGTTCTATTTGGGAGCTTCGGGATCAAAGCTGGGAGCGGGACAAATGTCTGATTGAAGGTGAGTTACATCCTTCCATCGCTACCAAATACATTTAATCTTGTTGTATAAGCTTAGTTCAGGATTCAAGGTAGCATTTGTTACTTAAATGCCTTAGTTTAGAGCTAGTACTATCCTAATCTGACCTAAGAGAGCCTCTTCTTATCCATAGGAAGAAAGTTCTATAAAAGTTATTGTTGTTTATATCTGTGCTAACAATACTGAATATTAAACATGTTTAAATGTTCCAAGTATCCTTTGGGGAGAAATTTCACAAAATTTACACATACAAGAAAATCATATTGTTTCAATTTGACAATATGTAATGAAAATTAATTTTCTGACAAATTAGAGGATAATACTTGCTGATGACATGTAAAACCATAGCTTGAACATTATTCCTAAAATGCAAGATGAAAAACCAGCATAGTTACGTGATTATTGAAGATAACTTTTAAACACTCCACTGGCATATGGTGTAAAATAGTACTAAATTCACATGACGTGTAGTCGTGGCAATTTTTTTACTTAAAATATTTGATATTTTTTAAGGGGTAAAGTTGATGGAAAATTGAGTATTCCGAGCTTTTTCTTTTTAACAATTGTAGTATGAGTTATGTTGAAGGTGTACATCGCTTGAGCCATTAGCCAACTCAGTTGGATGGGGTGACTTGATGCTTGGTTGAAAATCAACATGAAGCAACAAGATGGAACCGACATGGTCAGAGGTGTCTTGTCCACTCAATGAGTGGACTCAGTGAATTGACCATCTAGGGACCCTAGGATTCCCAATGTCTTGGAGGTTGTAGAATCGAACTGAATTAATGGAGATTCCAAATTTACAAGTTATTTCCCACTTTAGTCTATGCATGCATAAGGCTTGTTACAACCAATCTTGCATATAAGTAGATTGGAAGATTTGTCTGATTGTAACAATGGATGTGATATTGCATATGGAAGATTGTAACAATTTCCAGTTACTGTTAGATCTGAATGGAATAATGTTGGATTTTTTTTTGCTGGAACATATCTCTGTGTATTTGTGGATTGCATTATTTATTTGTTTTTGTTTCTATTATTGTGTTTATGCTTGTATTATTCCATAGTAGGTCCATGTGTCGAATTGTCTAACCATCAACTGATCTACTTAAATCATATTTGGTATTTCCAATCGGTTCAGAGCTTAAAGATTCATGTTGGGATTTAGGGTCAAGCAATTGTAGTACAAGTCAGATCTACATATATACAAGGAATGGTGATTCAATGGGAGCCTGAAGTAATGGATTCCATCCCAGGTACAAGGGATTCCATAAATCAACCTCTGGAAACTTTAAATGGAATTGATCTTAACATAAGAGGAATTTTGGGTTGTGCAAGGGATCAAAGCTAAGGATGAGTGTTGAAAAATGAAAGATTTTGAATGATATGTCAAGGGTCATTATCATGCTTAGTTTGTTGGGCTTGGTTAGGGACACTATCATGTTTAGTCTGTTGAACTTGGTCTAATTGAATATTTCCAAGGAGAAGACAATGAAAGATGTATGGTCGACATTAAATGGATGCATGGAAACAGGTGTCATGAACGGGCGGGCTCGACCTAATTTGGAAGCTCATGGCCCTATAATTGTAAAGAATAAATCATTACCCATCTAAATCCACTCTAAATCAATGTTGAAAAATTTGTACGAGGGAATAATTTGTCGAGGTAAAAAAATGAATGACTTCAGAAAATTGGCCAACTCTATTAGAAGGTCGCGAATAATTACAAATGCCTAGAAACTCATTTTTTGATTACATCTAATTATAAATTTAAAATAAATATCATAATATCACAATATGAAAACAATATACATATCTAAGATTTATAAGATGTCCATTGATTAATGATATGCAATATACATTAACTGTTAGTGGACTGAGTAAAAAATTGACGAGTACAAATGAATGTGTCTATTATTTACCATGTTACACAGTATTGATGCTATTTTTTGGTGTAGGTATTGGGTCTCTTTGTTGCTGGGACCAATCATTTAGTGGTGTGTATTTAAGCTAGCACTTGACTTTGATCATGTTATAAATGAGCTCATCTTTATTTGTGTTAAATTAGAGAAAGGATGTCATTGTGGAGGTTGATAGTGATATTATGTGATTGCATTTCAATTTTCTATTTTATTAAAGCCTTATTATGGTGGCTATGGGATGTCTCCATACAAGATTCATTGCTTGTAATTTTTGCCTATTCATGATTTAGCAATTTTTAGTAACATTTAAGGTTGTTGATAACTTCATAGAGCACAATGCTGAAATTTTTTTAAAGATGCATTTATGCATATCTTTGATATGTTATGTTGATGGGTCCTTAGTCGGGTAATCAAAGGAAAAAAACAAATTATATTTCTGTAAAGGATGGGAGGTCCTTCTTCTTTGGGGAATTTGACAAATCCCTAAATAACCTGCTGCTCTTTGGTAGAAACTTCTAGCAACGACAACCTACAACAGGTGCAATGTCAAGGACATTGCCACCTCGTGGATCTTGTTATTTACATCTTTTAGTTGTCTTATATAATTGATGGACATTGTGCATGTATACCTTTTTATCATATGTTATTAGCATTTGAAAACAAGCGTATAGTTTAAGGCAAAATTATGAAAGGTCACGTATACATCACATGTGGAAGAAGTTGTGATTATAGAGGGAAACTGTGTGTTAGAGATTTTATCAAATATTTTATCACATTATATCCAAAGATTTCTTTTATAAAATGAATGGTTGGGAGAAGAAAATATTGCGGAGGAGTCGAGCACTATAATTTCAACTATGGAGAATTTTAAAAATGGATTTATGACCAGTATCGTTTTGATACAAACATGACAGAGGATTATACGAGGCAATGATTATTTTTAGTTATGTATTCTTGGCAGATCATGTCAAAAATTGCAAAACTGGGTATGTTGTAGAAACAATTACCTGAAAAGTCGAAAGTCAATGAAACGTCAAAAATTTCAAGGTTGATATAATTTTTTAAGAAGTATACTCTCTTCACATGCCATAGAGATCCTGTAAACTTATTTTACCTAGTTGTATTTAGTGCCTTGGAGTTGTAGAGGTCCACATATGAGACATATCTAAATTGTTGTGTTATACTTATCCCATATTCACTTGTTTGTATACCATGAAGGTATCCAAGCCCCTAGGGTGCCTTGGGAGGCTCTAAGCCTCCAAATCCTGTTATAGGCCCTTGATAGGCCTTGAGGGATTAAATAACCAACCACTTGTGCCTATTACAGGCCTTGGTAGGTTTAGTCATCCTCCTAGAGCTTGTTACAGGCCCTGGGGGCTTGGATACCTAGCCCACAACAGGCTTAGTCAGCGATTGGGGAACTACAACATGCAATTTAAATGTTGTACTATGTGCATTGGCTCTAGTGACATAAAAGAAATGATCTCCTATATCTTCATTAGACCATTAGATGTTGCAAATCATAGTGAGATGTGGTTGAATAATTTCATTGTGGGTGAAGTAATGTGCATCCACAATATACATCGAAAGAAGCAAGGTGCATTGTAGAATGCATATGGGGTCATAAGAGGGGTATCATATCAATATAGTAGGTAGAAATATAAAGGGGTATAAGAAATGTTAATAAAAAAATTGAGATAAACAATATCTAGTGAAAAAAGGGTTTTTTTTTTATAAATTGGGAAGGCATATTGGGAGGGGGTTAAAAAAAGCCATTTTGGAAGGTATTTTCCAATATTTAGTGAAATTAGGGGTATTGTTTCATATGCCATGAACGAACGTGATATGATAGCGGTTTATTGAGTGAATCCCCCATGGCGCTGGATTGGCATATGAAGTTTGTATAATTACCTACAGGGCGTCCACAGAAAACCATGGCATAAATTAGAACTGGATTGATCGACGAATTTAAGAAACTGAAATCAGAATCATAGTATATCATAGAGTTGCAGGAGATAAAGAAATTCCCTAATGAGTTGGTGTGGGATTTTGATCAAAGGTTCAAAACTATGATGGCTAAAGTTAGTTTTGGAATGAGCGATATACAACATAAGGAAAGGTTTATTGCAGGGTTGATATCGCACATTCGGATGCCGTTGATGTATAAAAATATCCTATCACAGGAAGAGGCGTTGGAAATCGCAATGAAGATCGAAGCTTCGCTGATTGGAGAAATAGGGATTGGTATGAGCCAGATCCAGTCATAGGTAGCAAATTTGACTATCCAGCTGCAAGAGATTAAGAAAGGGAAGGAAGTTCGCAAAGAGGTATGGTGCAGTCGATGCAAGTTTGAGGGACACCATAAATATCAATGTAATGAATTCCGTGAATATTTATAGTCTGGCGCACCAAATTCGCTCAGTCAAGGAGGAATTTTGTGGCGTCAAATTTTTCAAACAAGGGGACATCGCTCAGAGGAATGTGTGTAATTACATAAGATTATGTCAAAGCCTGCTAATATTTTTGTAACTTATGTCGTTCTTTCGGTCATGAGGAGAAGGATTGTAGAGCATATGACTTGCTTCAGGAAAGGACTGTGGATACTTATTTCATGAAGGGAGATGAGAAACCTCTTGCACAACCGCAGCCACAGTATAATCAACCGCAGCCACAATATAATCAATTGCAGCCACAATATAATTAACCGCCATTGCAGTATAATCAGCCACAGTATAACCAACCACAGTCATTGTATAATCAACCACGGTATAATCCGCCACAATATAATCAGCCGCGAGGCAGATTTAGATGAGGATTTCGGGGTGGTCGTGGCGAAGTTTTTGGCTGCGGAGGAAATTTTGGTCGAGGTCGAGGATCGGTCACATTCTATAATTGTGGCAAGATCGGAAATTATCAGAGAGATTTCCCAAATATGACTCCGCAGTGTACCTATTGCAGCGCAATCGATCACAATGTCAGAGATTGTCCTCAATTAATCGTAAAGTGGTAGACTAAGAATGCACCACAACCGCAACCAAATACGAACGTAAACCATAGCCAAAATCCTAATCCAAATGTGTAGAAGAGCTTAGCTGAGATCAGAAGTCCACTAGTAAATGCCATATTGGTAACCTTAGGGGGAGCTGTGAGAGGAGAAGATAGGCCACTGCCAAGTGTTCAGCCTATGACTCGGAAGTAGGTACGATTTGATTTCGAAGCATAAAAATAATCCTTTTTGGAAGCACGCGATGCATTGATCAAGAATAATGGTAAGTCACTGCCTATAGTCTGCAAAGAACCTGTCTATGAGATGCCATCTATTTTTTATACGAAGAATTCATAGAGGTCACCAGGGAAGGTCAGTACTCTGAGAAATTTTCTCGAAAGTTGTTTGACATTGGAAAAGGATCAAGACACACTAGCAGAGATAGCTAGCCTCTTGTATCGATAGGAGGAAGGGCGATAGGATTGGACAGTAAACCGGTTGCACAGGAAGAAAACGGGAAGATAAATGAGGATGAATGCCTAGATTGGTGCATATGATGTAGATTCCATCATTTTGGATCTAGGATCAGATGTGAACATCCTAACTAAGAAAACATGGGAAATGATGGGGAAGCCACAGTTGATATGGTCCCTTGTGCAACTTCGATTGGAAAATCAGAGCAAGGTCACACCAATCGGTCGATTGCCTCATCTACCTGTTGAAGTAGAAGGGATGAAGACATATGCATATTTCGATGTCATAGAGATAGTAAAAAACACAAGCCCATATCCTGTGCTGTTGGGAATAGAATGGGAAATGGAAAATTTGGCCATCATCAATTTTAAGAAAAGGACGATGTCTTTCAAGAACCAGGACATGAGGGTCATCGCCCTGCTTGATCCAATTGAAGGGAAAAGATATGTCGAACCAATGAGAGATGAGTTCATAGAAGGATGGGACAATGTCTACAATGTTTCAGAAGACTAGGTCAATCCCACCGTCGATGGATAATTGGGGTGGCGAAGTATCAGTTCGACATCATCAGACTCCGATGAGGCGCTAGAAAACTAGAAGAATCGACGGCATGAGGTATCATTCAAAAAGTGTGCACGAATAACTCAGTCGTTGATATGGGTAGCGACAGAGGTATGTGATCTACCAACATATGAAGGATTACCTAATCTGTAAATATTCATCCATGAGTTTGAAGAAAAGGTATCAAAACCACAGTGACTGCTGGCACTAGAAGAATCATTGAAGGCTACCCCAGCAAGGTGGCGGGCTGCGCATAAGTCATCGATAACGAGTTGGGAACTATGTCGATAATTGATGGAAGTCAGATTTGGGGAGAACGAATGCTACAAAGGGAAGAAATACAATGGAAGGGGTGATCCAAGGGATCATCTGGGAGAGTGTCAAATCGCATGGGGAATGAGGCCAAAGTAGGAACGGGTTCATGCATTCATCCATACGATAGATGAAGTACCACAGAGCTGGTACATCGCAACAGAACTGCGACAAGGAACAACTACGTGGGAAGAGTTGACCACTAGTTTCAGTCACACATTCAACTCTGCTAATGAGAATCCTTTCATCCACAGTGCACTGCAGGAGATCCGCGGAAAGCTACTCAAGATAGTTCCGACAAAAATACCAATGGGACTACAATGGACTGCGACACTAGAAATGATGATGGAATTTTATAATGTGTCGAGAGGACCTGATGATGAGGAAGATCCTAGATCCATCTCTGTTGCGGAGTTAGAAGGAAGGTGCGATGTCGAAGCACCAGATACGTCATTCAAAAAATTCAATCAACCATTGAAAATTAAGAAGGTCAATATTGGGTCAGTGGAAAATCCCAAGTTTGCTAGTATTGGAGACTATTGGGATGATTCAACAATTGGAAAGGTCACTGATCTACTGCATGAATTTCATGACTTGTTCCCGATGAATTTTTATGAGATGAAGGGAATTTATAGAGACCTGGGTGAGATGAAGATCCCTCTTAAACCTAATGCTAAGTCGGTAAAGCAACAACCATATAGATTGAACCCCAGATACAAAGAGTGGGTGAAGGCTGAGATAGAGTAGATGTTGGATGACGGGATCATTGAACCTGTCAAAGAGTCGGAATGGATCAATCCAATGGTCATCCAAGATAAAAATATCGGTGAAATTCAGATTTGTGTCAATATAAGGAAACTAAATGATGCATGCCTTCATGATCCATTCCCCACGCCCTTTACCGATGAAGTACTTGAAGGTGTTGAAGGAGAGGAGGTATACTCATTTATAGATGGATTCTTAGGATACCACCAGATCAGGATCGCGGAAAAAGATCGACATAAGACCACCTTCATGACAAAATGGGGCTGCTTTCAGTACATAGTGATGTCGTTTGGTCTCAAGAACGCCCCTGCAATCTTTTCAAGGCTAGTCGTCGTTGCATTCAAATATTTCATTCACAAGTTTCTGGTGGTGTATATGGATGACTGGAATGTATATGGGTTAGTTAAGGACCATGTTGCAAACCTCAGGATGATCCTGGAAAGGTGTTGACAACATCAGATTTCGTTGAATCTAAAGAAGTGTATTTTCTGTGCACCATTTGGTATCCTATTGGGACATATTGTATGCAAGGAAGGCATGTTGGTCGATCCAGCTAAGACTGCAATCATTTTCGAATTACCAGCGCTAATGACAATAAAGAAGCTGAGGGTGACATTGGGACATACAGGATATTACAGGAAGTTCATAAGGGGCTATGCAGCGATTATTGTACCCATGGAAAAGCTATTAAAGAAGGATGCAAAGTTTGAGTGGAATGACGAGTGCCATAAGAGCCTCAACATACTGAAGGCGAAGATGCTCACAGCACCAATACCAGTCTTCCCCGACTATAAGAAAGAATTCCATTTCCATGAAGATGCTTCATTAGTAGCGCTAGGGGTGATATTGGCCTAGTTTGGAGAAGGGTCGATTGACCATCCGATCGCATTTGCGAGCCATAAGTTGTCCACTGCAGAGAATAATTATACGATGACATAGAGAGAAGGCCTGCCGATGGTATATGCGCTACAAAAATTTCGACACTTTCTGCTTGCAGGACACTTCAAAATTTTTACTGACCACTAAACATTAAATTACTTGGTCAACAAGCCTATGTTCGGGGGGAATATCTGTTGGTGGTTGTTGCTATTTCAGGAATTCGATTTTGAAATAATTGTGAAGCCAGCACAATTGAACGAAGAACCCAATCATTTGTCGAGGATTGAATCAGGAGAAGAACCAAGGATCATTAATGAAGGCTTTCCCGATGCCCAGATATTTAGGATTGGAATGGTCGATGACCATTACGAACAAATTTTTCAGTTCTTGGCTATGGGAAGAGAACCTGAGGAGTTCACTATCAGTCAGAAGAAGCAGTTAGTCGTCAGGGCCACTGATTTCCAACTAATTGCAGGATAATTATACAAGATGGGGTTAGATGAAGTTCTTCATCGATGTGTCCTTCCGCATGAACAAGAATGAGTATTATCGAAATCTCATGGTAGGATCATAGGAGGGGATTATGGAGGGAGCACAACCACGAGGAATATACTTAGAGCTGGATTATGGTGGCCAACAGTGCATGGTGATGCAGTAGATTATGATAAGAGCTGTGATGTATGTCAAAGGACGGGGAAACCATCGCGAAGGGATGAGATGCCACTAGTTCCTCACTTGACATTACAACCCTTCGAAAAATGGGAAGTAGACTTTGTGGGACCCATTAACCCACTAGGGAAAAGAACCAGTGTGAGGTACATTATTATTGCGACCGATTACTTGACAAGATGGGATGAAGTAGCATCGGTGAAGGATTGCACAACTACGACAACAGTAAGGTTTCTCTTCGACAATGTGGTCACCAGATTTGGGTGTCCAAAGATATCGATGAGCCATCACGGCACACATTTCGTCAATCATACCATCTGAGCAATGACCGAGGAATTCCATATTTGACATAGAAGAAGTACCCCATATCACCCATAGGAGAATGAGCAGTGGAAGTACTGAATAATATATTGGAGAATGTGCTCACTAAGGTGTGTAATACAAACCGTGACAATTGGGACTTGAAGATTCTTGCGGTATTATGGGCCTACAGAATGATATGAAAAAAGTTGATAGGCCAGACTCTTTTCAATTTGGTATGTGAACAAGAAGCGGTGATGCCGATGGAGTACATTGTCCCTAGTTTGCGCATTGAAGCAACAACAAGAATGAGTGATGACAGAGCCATTGAAGAAAGATTGGCACAACTACTACAACTTGAAGAAGTTCGCTTCATCGTAGGATTTCATCAGAAGGTAGAAAAAGATAGACAGAATGCTTGGCATGATCGCCACGTAAAGGAAAAGCACTTTCAGCGTGGAGACATGGTTCTCCTATATCACAACAAGTTCTTGAAGCACCTAGGTAAGCTCCATATGCATTGGCTTGGTCTAAACATCATAAATTTCATCACTAATGGGGTTGCAGTTCGACTGCAAAATTTAGATGGAACACTGTTGACAAATTTAGTGAATGGGAGCCGGCTAAATCCCTATCGGGATAGCCCGACACACATCGACTGAGAAAGCGAACAAGTCAACATGAAAAATAAAATTAAAAAAATGAAATGAATGAAAAAGATAAACTGCGACATTCAGGAGTCCGTCGACAGCACTATGACAAGGATCAAGTTCATATGTCTGTCGATGGAATAGCAACAGTTTGAAACGACGGCGAGGTTTGGGGCCTTTAGACATCCAGCGAGGTGTGAATGGGTCAAATCAGGTAATAAATGCAACAGTTAAGATGCGGTGGACGACGACACAAGTGGATGGAGACACATTTAATGACCAATGAGTGCGCAGGATTTGGAAAATCGACGAAGGATTTGGAAATCATTGCACATAATTGACTCTATGGATGGGGAGCTGGAAATCAAAGCTATAAATGCATGCATAAATGGACAGTTCGAAGCATTCTGCATTTTGAAAATTGGTGAAGATGTTGTAGAATAGAACCAAGCGAAGAGTAAGTTCATAGAATTAATATGGCGCACGTAATCTCCAGCACTAGCACGTAGGAATGACCTAGGCCAACGAAAATTGTCTATGAGAAACCAAAAATTGCATCATCGTAGATATTTAGAAAGAAGAGAAGCGCCAGCCGACTCGCAGATACCGACCGGAGAACGAAGAATACTCGCAGCTCGACACCAGTTGCAGCTGCAGCAAGAGAAGTGGGCACATCGGGCACCGCAGAGGAAGAAAGGACACCAAGAGGAGGCAAAGAAGTTCCGAAAATAGAAGACATACCGTGTTATGTTCTGTCATGAAAAGAAGGGGCTCCAACGATAATACTTGGCAAGAATTCCAAGTGTGCCATCTATGAGCCAGCGACACCAAAGGGTGTCCACACCACAGGAGAAGTATTGCAGCGATTGCAAAAACTGCACTACAACGATCATGATATATTGGCGTATCTAGAGTGCACTCAGAACACATTTGCTGACAAAACTCATGAATACAGAGGTCCAATCATGAGGGAGCTAGTGAAATGGGAATTGGGGTTGCAGTGCTTAGAACTGCTATCCATTATCCACATGTCGCATTTTGGGAGATCGATAGAAGTGAACGCATGCATAAAGAAACTACTGGTATGATTTCATGGTGGGTACCTATGGCTCAAAACCAAGAATCCGATCATCGTGGACTTGATCGCACAGATTGTTGGGTTACCCAAATGAGGGGTAGACCCATCACAGTATTTCCAGGGGAAGGACGATGACAAGAAGCTAGCTGCAAAGTATGGGGTGGAGGAAAAAACCAAGGGATACTTGATCGAAAAAATCAATGACATAGCTGTAAGGCTCGCGAAAAAGTTATTGGAAATAAATATCGTAAGGAAGAATCGCCCCAATCAGTCCACATCAGGGGTGATCGCATCGGCGGAACAGTGCGCGGCCGGAGTTCAAATGAATTGGTCATTGTTTCTACTTAATTATTTGTTGGAGGATGCAGTGGCAGTGCAAGAGAAGGGTAATCCCTTCACATACTCGTGTCTCTTACTATTGATTGCACTAGTCACATGGATGGAACCACCACAATATCAGGGCATGGAGACATAGATAGCGAAAGTGTGTCGAGGGGCACGATACCAGAATTTATGGGCATTAAATGACAAGGAAATGAAAAAAGGTAATAACATTCAGTTTTTCATTTAATTAGAAGAATTACAAGCATAAGCAGTAAAGGTTCCACGACAGACGGAGGTTGTAGTGAAGAAATATAGGAGGATCGAGAGGCTCGCTGTGGGGCCTCAAGTGATATTTATCCAAGCCTGCGCAGATCCAAAGAACCAATGGCTCATGACACAATACAAGATGAGCGAAGAAGAACTGGATGCCATAATAGAGGAATGGTAGGATGAATGGAAGGTTCCAGTTGGAGAAAATAAATTGTCGGACCCCGAGGATGGGAAGCCAAAAAATGTACCACAGACACAAGTAGAAACAAAGGAATCAAATGAGTAGGATTAAGGTGTGGATGATCAATCATGCACTGCAAGCCATGATGGGGCATCGACAGATACTCAGATGGATTTAGAGTTGTAGGCTCAATGACAGGAATCCAGAAAGAAGCAGAGGATTTAGATAGCTAAGGGGAGTACTACTGTCAATCTCCCTGACGAACAAATGAATCAGCTGCTCAAGAAAATAACGACTATGGTGGAGGAGAACCGTGCAAAATTCACACAACATGCGATGAAATACTTTCACCAAGTGTCGCAGCTATTATAGACGCTGAACACTGCTATCATGGAAACAAGGATGCAACTAGGACAAGCAGAACCAAGTGCATCAGAAGTGCGCTAGGTTGAGGTGGATATTGGTACTCAACGACAAATCATACAGGTGTTACCTAGTGCGATCATGACAGGAAATGAAGATTTGGATGCGGTGTTGCGAGGAATAGACACCATTGGCTTAGAATTGAACATGATGCTGATGTTTATGCTGCATCGCACTCACATTGGGGTGATCAAAGAGATCAATGACCGCGAATCGTCAGCGCATGATCAAATGGTCACTTATAAGAAGCAGGTACAAAGCATTGAAGTGGAGTTTGAATGACTCTATGAATAAAGAGAGGCAATAATGAACAAAAGAACAAAGGAAATGGAGTATAGGAGGAAATTGGAACATGCCATCTCCATGGAATGTGAAGATGTGCCAGAAATAGGCAAAGACATGCTTGCATAAGCAAAGGCATTGAGGTTGGGCACAGTCATCGCAGATCTACGGAAAGAGAATGGGGACTTGCAGACAAGGGCGGTGCCAAGCACACCACCAGAGCAGGTTGAAGAAAGGAAGAGTGCTATTGAGGAGGCCATGACAGAGATCATGAAATTAGAGAAATAAATGCAAAGCATTGCGAAAGAAGTGTCACAGTTTTGGGGAAGTCTTGTGCAATATAAGCAGTTGCACCAGCTCAATGTGAAACTTGGCAATGCAGAGGTGAAATTAGAGGCATTGAGGGGATCACTTAAGGTGATTCCCCTACTGGTGCAATTGACGAAGGAGACAGAATTGAAAGAGTTACAGCATCGCGTCAACAAAGAATGAACACGGCATCAACGAAGAACAATGCAGTTGGATGAGCTGCAAACGAAAGCAAAGAAACCAGCAGTCGAAGCGATCCTAGTAATGACACAACTAAAGGAAAGTATGGAGAAAGTGCAACAGAGAGGAAGTGAGCACCCAATAGAGAAGTAAGTTGAATACTGCGCAATTCTCAAAGCCATGGCCAAGGAAGCTATCGACTAGATCAAGGTAGCTTACGACGAGTTCAAAATGAAGGTGAATGCACCAAAAATATTCGGCTGAGGTGGCTCGAGGCTGAGCTGCAAGTTTGTGTTGGGGGCCTATTAGAACGAGGCTAAGGAACACAGGTTTTGGTACATTCAACGATGAAAGGGACAACGACAAGGGTAAAGGACCAATCGTGGAGCGGATAAAGCGGAAGTTAAGAGGATAGTGCGGAGTAATTGGTTAATTAGTTAATTAGTTAATGAGTCACTCTACAAAGTGTACCAAGGGTAACAACCAAGTGAGCCTATAAATAGGAGTAGAATTGTAAGCCTCAGGATATCCTTTTTGATCAATATTAATATATCTTCAACATTATATTTGATCTAATATGACCTTCGACGTCTTTTGTCTTTTTCATCTTGATGTTGATATGTGGATCTAAATTTGTATTTGTTCTATGGATGTATATTCCTGATGCTGTGATGTAAGACAAACTGATGAGTAATGAGAAGGATCATTTTGTCTATGTCTGTGTATTTTTTAATATGTCGTAGTGTGACTGAATATGTGTTATCCTAGTATAATTGAATGTATGTCGCAACATGGTTAAATATGGTGTATGAATGAATCTGTAATGTCATAGTAGGGTTATGTATCTCAGATCGGTTAGATATGCTTCTATAATATGTTATTGTGTAGATATGATTAGTATGTTCTAATGTGAATGATCATTATGTCTATCTCTGGATTATATTGCGATTGAATGTGAAAGATGCATGTTCTCTTATATATGCAGAAATGTGGTTCCTATAACCCCCCTTAAATATTTCGAGTGAGACTTCACTCGCTCTGCGGGTGTTGCTGGAAAGGATAAACCCTTTCCGGACCAATGTATATGGGAGATTGTGTTGAGTTTTTTTGACAATTTTGTGAAGTGAACCCATGTCGACAGATCTATTTCAACAAGCCCCATGCTTCAATAACTACATGAGGTGACTTTTCCCACCAACCTCACACATGCATTTAATGATTGGAGAATAGTAAAAAAGGATATAATTGGATTATTCAAGGAACATGACATAATTTTGGGTTAGTTCTAAGGTTGACACTTGGGACCAAGGATTTAGTCACCCATGGATCCCCTTTCCTCTTCCCATCTGGTGGAATCATATCCCCTTTGGTGCTCTTTACAAAACCATTCTTGGACCATTTTATTATTTATGCACATAACATTTACATATATTCTAAATCAACATAAAATCCAACCAAACCTTCCAAATAAAATACATACATCATACATTCCTAGCCATTCACTAGTCAGGCCTTGGCCTTGAGCTCCACACTAGGAACTCACACTAGCATATTTACATCATTTACATAATTTTGGATAAATACATTCCAAGTCAAAACTAGGGATATTACAAAGCATTCTCTTCTCCATCATTTGATTCTAAAGACCTTGATCTTCTTCTTCATCTAGTCTCAAACTTTTTTTGAAGTATTCATTCTTGGACTCATGAACTGGATTCAAGATCTCCTTTTTCTTGGAAACAAATTATTCACACCATCATGTTTTGTTTGGATCTTGGGTAGACCATTCGCCATTTTTATTACGATCGGTAAAGCCTTGTAGTGTATATATATGAAAGCCTTCTATGCCATAGTTCACTTGGTTACATAGTGTCATGGACCAATGATTGATCTAGTTGACCTCTTAATTTGTACAAGCCTCCCTCTTTCTCTCCAATTACTACTGTATCATCAAAAGTTCACGAAATATTCTTCATCTCTTGAGGAATATTCCCTTTCTTCTTCTTAACTGGTTCGTCATCTTCTACAGCATGAGCATGATGCCTCTTCTTATTTCCTTTCTTTTTGTTGCCTTTGTTCTTGGGGAAATTTCTTGCAATGTGACCTTTTTCATCACAATTGTAACATCTAAAGTTTGAGTAATCCTTATGAGGTCTATGATTCTTTTGGAATATTCTAGACTTGCAAGAGTGTTCTTCTTTCTTGCTCTTCTTTGCATGAGTTTCCAAGGCTTGGTTATCATCTTCACTCATCTTCTCTTTTCTAGCTTCAATTCTGGCTTCTTCCTGAGCACAATTTTCCCAAATCCTACTGAATTTGATGATATTACTTCTGGAGCATATTCTATTGACACAAACCTGGTCGACAGGGGTTCCTCATGCTGTCGACACCCAAGCCACTGCGATCTCCCTGAGCACCAGCCTAGACAGGTTTAACCCTGTCCAGCAACACCTGCGGAGCAGATGAGGTCTCACCCGAGATGTTCAAGGGATAGTTGACAGAACCATGTTTCCACCAAATGAAGGAGGATGTTGTGCATTAACCGATTAACTCACATTTCAGAAATAGATCTAAGCATTCAATTCAGGCATTAAGCATAATCGTGGCATCATTCAACAGATCTTATAATTGATAGAACCATAAGTATGCAACAGATGTAACAGTAAACTGTTAATCGCAGTAAGGAAACATCGCATCATTCACAGATTCATGTCACATAATGCATTTACCACAGAGAAATGGAAAATACACAAGGATTCTGCTCAAAAACTCTGTCACGTCATATTTATCTCCGCAAAAACCCAGATACAACAATATATTCAATCATCAACTCTCAGTCTTCATCTCTGTCAAGATCGAGATCTATCAGATATCAAGATCTCAAGATGTTAAGCTCTCTCTAGCTATCTCAACACTTACAAACCTACATCTACTTATAGGCTTGCGCCTTTACATTTACGGTCCACTTAGGCAATCACCTAACTACTTCTTAACAAACTCTACAAAAATATGACCCAAAATACCCATGACATGGTCCAAATGACCCAAAACTATACATGACATGGTCCAAATGACCCAAAACTTCATAAACTATTGTCGCCTTGCACGCCACCTTCCTCCTTTTGTGGTACCTTTGGCCTTGCATAGCATCCGTGATGCTGCGATACTAACTCATCAAACTACCTACCAACAGGCCCCCAACACAATCTTGTGGTTCTCCCTCGAGCCACGTCAGCTGGACATGGTGTACTCATTCGTGTATGTCACTGGACCATTCTTCTATCATTGTTCTTGCTATCTGGAGCACGCTTTGGCTCGCTGTCATGTACTTCTCAAACTCTTACGGTGATCGGCTGGCTTGTTGTCATGTGCTTCTTAAACTCATCCTCCAATCTCTGGAATCGGGTGTAGATGGAGGAAAAATTGATGAGCAACATCGAGGTACGAAATAGGCCAAGTGCTCAGGCACATTTGTTTCGCACCGGGGATCACCTATTAGCGGGACTAAGGGACTATCGCCCCTGTCATCTTGGCGGTCACAGGGACCATGAAGCTTCGAACTACCACCACATACCTATACATCTCGGATGAGACTTCATATCTGCTACAGTCGAGTGTCCTCGTTGCTTTCTTCTCCAGGTGCTCATGCACACTCATCGTTCGGGCCCTCAGCAACGGAACCATTTGTTAACACAAACCCAGTCAATAGGGGTTCCTCACGCTGTCGACACCCAAGCCACTGCGATCTCCCTAAGCACCGGCCCAGACAGGTTTAACACTGTCCAGCAACACCTGCGGAGTAGATGAGGTCTCACCCGAGATGTTCAAGGGAGAGTTGACGGAACCATGTTTCCACCAAATGAAGGAGGATGTTGTGCATTAACCAATTAACTTATTGAAACATTTCAAAAATAGATCTAAGCATTCAATTCAGGCATTAAGCATAATCGCGACATCATTCAACAGATCTTATCATTGACAGAACCATAAGTATGCAACAGATATAACAGTAAATCATTAATCGTAGCAAGGAAACATTGCATTATTCACATATTCATGTCGCATAATGCATTTACCATAGAGAAACGAAAAAGACACAAGTATTCTGCTCAAAAAATCTGTCACGTCATATTTATCTCCGTAAAAAACCCAGATACAACAAGATATTCAATCATCAACTCTCAGTCTTCATCTCTGTGAAGATCCAGATCTATCAGATATCAATATCTCAAGATGTTAAGCTCTCTCTAGCTATCTCAACACTTACAAACCTACATCTACTTATAGGCTTGTGCCTTTACATTTATGGTCCACTTAGGAAACCGCCTAACTACTTCTTAACAAACTCTATAAAAATATGACCCAAAATACCCATGATGCAGTCCAAATGACCCAAAATACCTATGACGCGGTCCAAATGACCCAAAACTATACATGACGGGGTCCAAATGATGCAAAACTTCATAAACTATTGTCTCCTTGCGCACCACTTTCCTCCTTTCACAGTACCTTTGGCGTTGCGCAGCATCCGCAATGCTGCGATGATGACTTGTCAAACCACCTGCCAACATATTCCTTGAATGAATGCTTCCCATGATATTGGGACACCATTCAATGTGGTCATCACCAATTATTCACTTTCAACATGATCTCCAATAGCTTCTATTTATTCTTTGATATTGGAGACCCTTGTGAAATAAGATTGAATACTTTATGATCTATGCATCTTCACACCCTTGAGTTGAGTTCTCAAGGTCATCTTCATGTTAATTCCCTTCCCTTCGAATAATATATTCAATGCATCAGACATCTCCTTAGGAGTCTTCAAATATGAAATATGGGGGATCAAGTGATCCTTGATGGAGTCATCAATGATCCTCTTGGCCTTAACTAAATTATTCATGTGTTTAGCTTTGTCTTCATCTTCCTCTGGTTCCACAACCTCTTCCTTGACATAGTTGTCCAACTCATTCTCTTCTACAATGAGCATCACTCTATACTTCCAGGAACAAAATTTATCTGCTCCTTCAAGCTTATCCTCAATCTTGGTATTGTTTGTCATCTTGATAAAATAAAAACCTCAAATGGAAATATAGATAATAGGACTTACCAATTGATATGCTCCAATTAAGTGCTTGCTTGAATGTATTTTGAGATCTGACTTCTAGCTGACCTAGGGTTAGTTAGAGAAACACTAATTTTTCAACTTTGGAGTCTTGAAAAACTGACTAGAGAGAGAGATGTGCCTCCTCAAGGCGAGTTGAGTAGATGCTTCCTTCAGCCAAATCTGTGGACATAAGTCTCAAAAATATGATGCCCTAGTTTTCCTGAGTAGTAGTGATAGAGTAAAAATTCAAAGTTCTCAGATCTGGAAAATTCCTGCACAGAAAAATGCACCCTCCTAGGGTGAGTTTCTTTGGCCTCCTTTTTAGGCCAATCTATGGTGAAAACCCTTCGGAACAAGAAACCCTAGTTTTGACTTCTGACGGTTTCTGTTGCACAAGGTCTTCTTTCAGGGTAGCTCTGAAACCATGTTAGAATTTGTACTTCAAGGATGGTTATGTTAGATATTCAAACAATTTATATATATTATCACAATAACCATATGCAATAGGATCACTGAAATATAGAAAAGCACAACATACATAAGAGACACAAATATTTACCCTGGGAAAACCCTCTCACGGGAAAAACCCAATAAAAATTCTTGAGTATAGATTCATCACAAGTACAATGCCAGTCTAGAACATCAAGATATAAAGGCTCTTACAAAAATATCCAGAGAATAAGATAAGATAAAAAAAAAGAAGCATAAGCTTCCTCCATTTACAACTACTCTCCCATGCGCACTTATTCACTTGCTTGAGTGAAATTGTGATGATCCAAATGAGCAATTCGACCCCCTTATTTATACACATGTCGTGCACATGTCTAGCTGACTTTTCCACTATAGGGCTGACTTCACTGGGGTAGTTCTACCCATTATTTGGGGTAGTTTACCCATTGATTTTCGTGGGTCCAACTTGTCTATTTTAATTGATTTACTTTAAGGTTTTTACATGATCAAATACAATATGAATATTTTCCGAAGGAAGTACAATAAGAGTACAATAAGAATATCCTCCAAAGTTACATTCTTCAACACATGTAACACCCCTCTGTCATAGAATCCATTAGTACTAGGGGGAATGATGGGGTTATAGTGTAGGCATGGGACATACTCGTGATGGCCACATGAGTGGGTCCTATCCTTGCACATAGTATTAGACTATGTAACTTTATATTAATAATACTTTAAGGGGCATGTGATTCATAAGAATATAAACATACTAACTTAACAAACCAAGCTAAATTAATCATGGCTTAGGAAAATAATAAAATATGTAATTATGATCTACTATCTATTTAGTGGAATTTTTCATGGGAATTATTGCAAGTGGACATGTGTCCACCATAGGGTATCTTGGAAAAATCTTAAATAAGAGGAATGAAAAGGAGAGAGGGCTTCTTCTTCTTCCTTCCTTGTTCCTCTTTCGTAGGAGTCTTAGGTGTTTGGAGGTTTGAAGGATGATGGTAGAATAGGATCTTGATTATGAGGATTGGCTGGATTGGTATTGCACAGTGAGTGCTTAGGGACTCAGCCTATGGCTGAGGGGTTGGTTGGGAGGAGAGCGCCCCCCATTGTGGTTTTCAAATTTCTATTGGTTTCTTCAGTATTTTTTGTAAGTACAAATTTATATTTCAAGTATTCCTTTCTCTATTTCCTTTGTTTAAATAATGTCTAGATAATATTCCCTCTTGAAAATTAGTTTGTTGTTATTAATTCCATTAGGATAGTTAAAATTTATTGTTACTGCTTTCAATTTAATTGAATTTAGTTTCGGGAAAGATGTATAGTACTCTTAATGGAGGTTAGACCCCATAAATAGGATCAAGGGTGTTACATTATGGTATTAGAGTGCAACCTGGTTCCAGTACTTGGCCTATAGGCCCTCACCCAAAAATTTTAAATAAATGTGAATCCAGTTAGATCCTGATCCCAAAATATTTCAGAAAGCATTGATATACATTTGTTATCCCTTCTTTCACTCGAAATTCTCAACCTATTTAAACGATTCCAAAACATTTTCCTTTGAAACCATGAGCAAATGAGGCTCCCTTGCCACTAACTCTGATAATTCTTGTCCCTTAGCACTGAATATTTGCAAAAATGAGATGGAGAAAGGTTAAGTTAATGATCCAAACAATATTAGATAAGAATTTCAATCCGACTCTCTTGCCCAATTTTATGTTTTTGCTTGTGTCCTTGGAATCTCAGTCAGTGTGGTTTGCAATCTTCACATTTCTATTTTTAGCCACTATAATGAATAGATCTAGCACATCTAGTAGAAATTAGGGTATTTTTGTTCCTATTTTTGGTTTAGTATGTTGTAATGGCGTTTGTCATATTTGTTGAAAGTTATGACTAGAAAGACAAGCCAAACTTCAGTTTACTATCATTGCAGAAATACTATGCTTTGGAAGGAGTTTTTGGTGTATCCTGTAATTTTTCGTATTGTAATATGAAAATATATTTCATTTTCAAACAAAAAAAAAGGTTGTGAATAAAGGTTAGTGTATTTATCGAGCAAATGGAATATGAAAATATCATGCTTCAAGATACATAAATAAAACCTTAAAGAGTAAATCGATAGTGTTAACACCCAAAAAGTGCTCACTAGCTCATTTACCTATTCACATGACCCATTTGTCCACTTTTTCACCATTTGAGCCTCTAAAGCCACCAAAAGGTCACCAAAAGACCTTAATACACCCCTTTTTCCACTCAAAATGAATATTTTTCCTCAAAAAGCATAAAAAAGGGTCCAAAATTCCCAAAAATATTAAAAAGGGAATAAAAATATTAAAAATATTCAAAAAAGGAAAAAGGAGGGAAAAGGTACCTAAATCATGTTGGTCAATACCATTGGTTTCCTCAAAACCATAATGGTATTCCCCACCACCAAAAACTATAAAAAGGTGGTAGGGGCTCCTCACTTTCCATCCATCCATCTTCCTATCCTCATACTGTCAAAATCTCCCATGAGATTTTGACCATTGTAGCTATCTTGGAGAAGAGACCTTTGGAGCTTGGAGCTACTCACCTTGGAAGTTGCTCAACAATCTTCACCACTTGGAGGTATTACCATTGCAAGCACTTGCTTGCACCTATTCTTAATACAAAAATTATTTTGTTTATTTTATTTCTTCTTCTTTTTTTCGAATCTTTCCAAGTTTATTATGATATGCACATGCTAGTTTAGTTTTAGATTTAGATTTACAATTGTTTTTGCTTTTAGTATTTGAAACTGCTATCACTTGTTGATAGGTGCCCATAGCACTAAGCTTGGTTGCAAAACCAAGCCAACAGTTTTTGGCGACTCCGCTGGCTTCGAATTCTTAGATCTCAATTTTTTGCTTTAGATCTTAGTTTTTGTTCTTTTTAGTCAGTTTAATTCATAGATCTGCCATCCTAGACAGCAGATCCATTGCTGTTCTAGATTTTGCCCCTTTTCATTGCCATTAATAGCCCGAAATTGCCATTTTCGGGTTTGTTTTTCGACGTTCGTGTACGAATTTCGCCTCGCGGCTTTTTTCCCAACAGTCATGCGGCTCATCGTGACTTCGCGGCTCTTTTCCGCGTGGCTCGCCGCGGCTTCGCGACCAATTTGCGTGCTGCACATCGCGGCTTCGCGGCCATTTGCTGCGCTGCACATCGCGACTGTGTGACAAAATCCCGCGCTGCACATCGCGGCTTCGCGTCTGAAACACGCGCTGCCCATCTTGACTGTGTGACAGAAACCCACGCGATCCATCACGGCTGTTCTGCCAAAACCCGCGATGCAAGTTTTTTCAATTCGGCCAATCCGTTAAAAAATTAATTTTTTGCTGTTTTTTCTGCCCACTTAGCTATTTTACAGTATTAAAATTCCTGCATTATTACAGCCATATAAATCTTTTTACTATTTAGAATGCACCTTTAAAAATTAAAAAAAAAGTCTTTTTACAAAATTTTCAGAAATTGAAAGAAGGATTTATTTGCATTTTATGTAGATAACAATTTTTACTGTTTACTTCCTTGATACTTTGCCCAAGCAATTTAAAAAAAAAAAAAAAATCCATTTATTTCTTGAAGTATTCATATTATTTGCTTTCCTATTTCAAAATCCATTATTTTCGAATAGTTTTTTGCAAAGCATTTACATTTTAATTTCAGTTTAAATACCACACGTGCACCCACTCTGCCACTAATTTAAAACTGAGCCTTAAAATTTACCCTAAATTCAACCAACTTTTAACCCCACTTGGAGAGCACTTAAAAGAACTTTGTAGTTAGGTAGAATTGAGGAGATAGGTGTTCCAATAACACCCCTCAGTTATTACATTTGAGACATAGCTGTTGTCCATTAGGGAACCAAAATCTTTTAGTATTTTTTGGCACGGTCACAACCAGTTTATCAGAGGGCCTCTCCCCTAGGAGGGTTGAAGTCGCGAGGATGGTTCTGGAAGCTTGAGTGGAATACCGAAATCCATTCAGTAACCGAAGGCTACCATTTGCAGTTCTAGGGATATCCCTGTATGGGGGTATTGCGGTAAAATGACCAAACGACAGATTCACCTTTTCTGAACGTGTCATGAACGGAGTATCCTAGTTGCCATTCTTTAGGATTGTCTACCCGGTGTCCCTCCCGGTAGGGGGATATCTAGCCGTTGATTCAACAGTCAATATTGTCTGACTTGGATTTCATCACCTTGCAGAGAATATCGTTTGTTGACTCACAATACTTCTAGTTAGGTGTTTGCATGATACAATCCACCTTTGGTCTAGTAGCACCTCTTTTTTCTAGAAACTATTTGACTGTTGGTATTCTGACCATTTTTATTGCATCCCTCCACTTATTATAGAACAGCTACTATAATAAGTGCCTTTTGAGGTTGATTTTTTGGCCTGAGAGCCTTATTTTTCGCTCCCCTTTTTGCACCCTTGGTTGCATTAGGGTTTCGAGTTTTTTATACATCACCATCTTACACTGAAAATTTTTAAAACATATATCTCACCATTGAGAATTTTAGACGATCTCGTCGTCTTCAGGCTGAACCCCCCCAGTTCAGTCTACTTGGCTCTCCACATCACCGACGTCGATCCTTATCCCTTGACTCGACATGTCATCGGCCAAACATACAGTCATCCGATTCTGACATGCCTCACTTCACATCTGATTCCGAGGCTGAATCCGAAAACCCTACTGAATTATTACCAACCAACCTCATGGCTGGAACACAATTAGACCCACTTTTTACTAGTACTATAGGAGATACATCCACAAACCCTTCTACTGCGGTGCCATCCATGGCAACAACCACCCCTCTAGGTATGCCCAATATGGGGGACACTCCACCTTTAGGTATGCCCAACACAGGACCACCTCCTATTATGGGTATGCCAAACATAGGGGTCACACCCCCTCTCATTACCACAACCCAGATCCTAGGAATTCCTACTACTATTCCTAACCCCGGTGTAACCCATGTTGCACTTGGAAACGCTGGCCCATACCAAACCACAACTGTTGGAGGACACATACCTTCAATACCTAGCATACCCTTAGGGTCTGCTGGACCACTACATCATGCCACCATGAATAGTCATGTCCCAGTCACTACGCCACACCCATTTGCTAGTTTACCTTACATGGCTAGTCTAAACTTACCAGACTTAGCCAGGCTAACCAATGATCCTATCAGGCACAACCCTACATGGCCACCTATGCCTACAAAGCTCCCCTCGGACATACCCAAGATTGAAGGAAAACCTGGGGAGGACCCTCAAAACCACATCATGTCTTTTCACCTATGGTGTTCAAAATCCATAGTGGATGACTCCATTCGTCTAAGACTATTGCAACGAACGTTCACTGGCTCTGCAGCCAAGTGGTACATTGAACAACCACATGGGACCCACCAGACTTTTACGTCTCTCGCCTCCACTTTCCTTCAGTTTTTCAGCTACCTGTACGTTACGATGTAGGGGTTGAAATACTGTTGTCTTGCAAACAAAACACAGCTACCCACATCACGGACCACATCCATGAGTGGCGCAAGCGTCGTAGCCTTTGTAAAATTAAACTAGATGACCGTATATTTTTGGACTGGTTCCTTAAATCACTCCTACCCCTAATAGAAAAAGACGTCACTTCTGAACGACCCCAGTCAGAGGAAGAATCTATCCTAAAAGCGCAGCAATTCGACCTAATTTATGCTCAATCAGTCTATCTCTACACCATCATACCAGACACCCCACGAGGCGATTCTTCACGCGGTGACGCGCCGGGGGCATCACATGCCGCTGATGGTATTATTGGCCAGGTCACACTGCAAATTAAACCTTTTAGCATGGTGAGCACCATAAATTCCCCAGACCTCTCTAGGGCTACATCTAATTCTGGAGCGACAACTTCCTACGCTCCAACGACTCATCACACTCATGGACCCTCTTGTCCACAACATTGCTATGGGAAAACGCCATCGACATATGTACCTCCCACATACTATAACCAACCGGCCACTCAGAACCCGACTCAGTTCCCGCCACAACCAATGTATTACCCACAGCAAGCTACAACAGCTAACCCAACACCTCCAATAGCTCAGAGTTACCAACAACCCCAGCAGGTAACTGGACCACCTCCAGCCCCACCAGCTTATTATCCACCGCAACCTGCTCCCACACCTGCGGCAAACCAAAATCCTCCCACTGCTCAAGGGCAAGTGTACACACAACACAATCAGCCCCAACATCAAAACAACCAACGCAACCAGGGCGGACAACAAAACCGTGGAAGAGGACGTAACTGCAGCAACAACCAACAACAACATCAAGGCCCACCACCTCCCAATCCTCCACATAATAACAACGCTGCTCCCCCCAACCAAAATTCGGATCATCATCCCAGGCAGCCCAAAATTTGTTTGCAAGACAACAGTATTTCAACCCCTACATCGTAACGTACAGGTAGCTGAAAAACTGAAGGAAAGTGGAGGCGAGAGACGTAAAAGTCTGGTGGGTCCCATGTGGTTGTTCAATGTACCACTTGGCTGCAGAGCCAGTGAACGTTCGTTGCAATAGTCTTAGACGAATGGAGTCATCCACTATGGATTTTGAACACCATAGGTGAAAAGACATGATGTGGTTTTGAGGGTCCTCCCCAGGTTTTCCTTCAATCTTGGGTATGTCCGAGGGGAGCTTTGTAGGCATAGGTGGCCATGTAGGGTTGTGCCTGATAGGATCATTGGTTAGCCTGGCTAAGTCTGGTAAGTTTAGACTAGCCATGTAAGGTAAACTAGCAAATGGGTGTGGCGTAGTGACTGGGACATGACTATTCATGGACATGACTATTCATGGCCATGTAGGCATAGGTGGCCATGTAGGGTTGTTCCTGATAGGATCATTGGTTAGCCTGGCTAAGTCTGGTAAGTTTAGACTAGCCATGTAAGGTAAACTAGCAAATGGGTGTGGCGTAGTGACTGGGACATGACTATTCATGGACATGACTAGTGACTGGGACATGACTATTTGATCATTTATGAAATTAGAGAATATACTTAGAATTGCCCTTTGGAATGTTGCTGGAGCATTACATAAGCCAAAGGGTAGTACTCTGTATGCATAAGTATCCCAAGGACATGTAAATGTTGTCTTATCTTGATAAACTGGGTGTATTAAAATTTGGTTGTACCCACTGAAACCATCCAAATATGAAAAATACTTGTTTCCAACTAATGTGTCCAGAACCTGATCTATAAATGGTAGTGGAAAGTGATCTTTCTTGGTTGCTTTATTTAGCTCTCTATAGTCCACACAAATTCTCCATTTGCCTCCTTTTTTAGGCACTATAACCAGTGGGGAGACCCATTCGCTGTCAGAGATGGGATATATGAACCCTACATCTAATAACTTCTATAGTTCTACTTTGACAATGTCCTTTAATGTTGGGTTCAATCTCCTTTGTGGCTGGCTAATAGGGATAGAACCCTCTTTGATGTAAATATAATGTTTGCATATATCAGGGTGTATACCTTTCATGTCTGCATATGTCCATGCAAAAGCTTTATGTTGTTCTGATAATACTTTCATTAATTGCTTTTTTTGCTCTGGCTTGAGATTGGAATTAATGTTGACTCGCTTCCCAGGCATGATTTCCACTGTCTTTTCTTTTTCTGATTGCTCTTCTAGATGTAGTACTTTTTCCCACATCTTATTTAAGTTCTAGCTTCAACTTTCGCCTTCCTGTTGTTGTTCTGTGTCAAAAAAACTTTCAAGACCAACATTGTTAGAATATGCATTATGTATAAAGCTATCTATATGCCAATCTTCATCTATTGCTTTCAATGATAGTGCAGCATCAATTGTTAGGATAGGTCGTAGGTTTTGATTTGGTGTGTCGTGATAATCATCAGTCCAATTTTGATATTCTAAATCTGAATATTTCCTTGCTGGTGGGTAGATCGTGATTTTCTTGCTGGCATGTCCACTGGTGATAGTCATATCTCCTGATCGGCAACCTATGTAAGCATCCACAGTTGCTAACCAAGGTATACCTAGTATGATTGGATAACCACTAAGTTTGCTTTTGACTTCAATTACTATGAAATCAACTGGGTACTCCTAGGATTCAATATTGATCATAATGTCTTTGAGCATTCCTTCGGGTTTGACAGTGGATGTGTCAGTTAGCTGGAGTACTGTAGTTGTTGGTCTGAGCAACGATTGGAGTCCTAGGGTAGATCATGGTTTCTTTAGTCATGACATTGATAGAAGCTCCCAAATCTATTAGGCTTTTATTTATTTGCTTGCTATTGATGGTGACGTTCACTACAGGGCTACCCGGATCAAGATACTTAGGGTTAATAATAATACCCAGCACTAAATCAGCCAATTGTCCTACTACATTTATTGTTGGTGGGTCACGTTTTCTCCTCCCAGGTTTCTTCAGACAATTTTCTCTAATAAATTTGTTACAGATGGGTGCATCCCTTATGGCTTGCAAAATCAGGAATTAGATGTTTAAGTGTTTTAATTCCTTTAAAATTGCATTTTCTTCTTCCTCTTTTGTATTTTTTATAAGTTTCTCTGGAAATGGAGGGTTTCTGTTTCGTGGGAGTGGTTGGTTTTCTTCCTCTGGAGGATTTTGTTCATCTGGATGTTGAACATATGGTTCTGTTGTTTGCTCTTGAGCTTGAGGTTGTGGGATATTCTGTGTTGATGTATTTTGCAATGTTTTTCCGGATCTGAGGTTTATTGCGTTTATTTCCATGGTCTCTACGACATAGGTAGGGAATTGTGTGATATCAACATTCTAAGTTTGTTGTTGTTGTGGAGGTCTATTATTGGTGGGGGTATGGGGGGTGGTTGAGTCTGTGGGGGCGGCATAATAAGTGGTTGTTGTAATGGGGCCATCCAATTTGATGGATGGGGGTATTGATTTTCATAATTCATGGTTGATGGAGGGAATGGTAGGGGGTAAGGAGGGTAAGATGGTGGGTAATAAGATTGTTGATAAGATGATTGATAAGTTTGTTGATTCTGCTGATAAGTCTGTTGATTTTCCTACCATTGATTTGGATTTGGCTGTGCTTGCCATGGAGTTGGTGTAGAGTTCCAATTCTGTTGGCCCTGATTATAGTCGGCTTGATTGCCAGGTTGATATGGTCTAACAAAGTTACTCCTCCTTTGGTTTATAAAACAGAGCTGTTATATTGCTCCTTCAGCTGCGGGATCTTGAATAGCAGCCTTACATGAGGGTAAGAGGGGACATTTATCAACGAAGTGGTCGTCAGTGTAGAGACCACATATTTCTATGGTGTTTAAAGTGTACTTCCCCTTCTCATGTGTCTTTCTACAATGAGGATAGAATACTACCAAGGCTTGGTTAATTTCATCATGCTTCTTTTTTATTTGTAGTGCATCAAGTTGCATGGCCAGAGATTGTCAGATGTCGGTCTTCATGTAATCTAATAGGTTTCCAAAGTCATATTTTGTAAGATTGGGTCTTGAAGATGATGAGGATCCTATGGGTAGATGTGTATCTCTTGTCCCATTCTTGCTTTTCCTAGACCTAGAATGGTTTTTGAAGATCTATAGTCTTTGGTCATAAGTCTTCTGAAATATGTCTCCATCTCCCAAGAGGTTTAAGATCTCAAATTTATCCTCTTTAATCCCCCTAAGAAGGACAAGTTTCAGCGATTTAGGGTCTAGGGTGCAATGGTTAGCTCGTTTGTAGCTGAGCTGAAAACGCTGGGCATAATCTTCTAGGGATTCACGGTCTCCCTGTTGCATCCTAAATATTTCATCCCTTGTATCCTTTGCTTTGTAGTAGTCCCTATATTTTTCTAGGAATTCCTATTTCATTTGATCCCAGCTGAAAATACTATTTCCTTCTAAACTCATGAACCACCTAAGTGATAAATCTTTCAATGTGGAGGGAAAAAGCCTCAGCTTTTGTGCATCTGTAGTATAATCAAAAGATCTACAAAACACTTCAAACTCAAATAGGAATGTGTCAGGATCTTCTGAAGTCAATCCATGGAAGTTTGGAAAATTGTTAGGGTTGATATTCTTCATCCTGGCATCTCCACGAGGTATGCTAATGGGAAAGGTGAAAAGCTCCCTGGGTTCTTCCTCTTCACCAGCCATAGTGGTGTTTGAGCTAGAAATATTAGAGAAGTTTTCTCTGTTTGGATCGTATGTGGAATCGGTTTCATTTTCAGAGTTTGGGGATCCAAACTGAGAGTGGTCAGAATTGCTGTTACCATTATTTCTCATGGGACACCTAGGCAGAAAGCATCCAAACCTATCCCTTTGTCAATGAGGCATTCATTGGTGGAATCTTTATGTGTTTTTTCTTTTCTTTTTATTTGATTTTTTTTCGCTTTTGAAGATGTCTCCTAAAATATTTAGCACCTCCCCGGTAATGACGCCAAAAAGTGGTGAGCTCTCAGAATGGATACCTAATAAGGGTAGTTGGACTAAGATCCTACTTTAATTATCAACCCGGGGGATGTACAAACTTCAGAGGTGCAGGCACTATATGTGCTCTCTAGGATAGTCTTTGTCGAAGTTGGGTGTTTGTATCAATGTTTTTTAAAGAGTTGCCTAAAAATGATTCAATAAACTGTAAAAAGGATTGTTTAATCTATGAAGGTGAAATTCCTATGCTAAGAAATTCAAGTACTGAAAGCATGAAATCTATGTCTAAGGAATCAAATGCAGGAAATAGTAAGCATATCTTTAAGAATTAACTTGCTAAAAGCAGTAAAAATTATACTATGGAATTGAATACTGAAAACATAACAGATCTATTCTAACGTAATGAAAGCTTGATCTCTAACTTAAGGAGTAATTACTGTAAATCGAATGCATAAAACTCAAAGTCTGATCTAACATAATCTAATGTTAAAGCTAAATTCGGAATGCCATTATCTAATCCTGCAATTTTAATCAAAACATTGAGTGAATGTCATCATGTAACCAATAAATACCGAAAGAAATCAATCTCTATGAGCAGTTATAATAATGAAATGAATACATAGGCTTAAGATCTAGATCGTTGCTTCAGAAGTAAATGCAAGTACATAGAGAAATAGGTGTTAAATTATGCCTTGGCAGAATGCTGCTACAGGACTATAGACACAACATTACCAAACTACAGCGTGCATTATAGTGAACTATTAAATCAGAAAGGTTCAACTGCTACAGAAATCAGATCGTGCGATTTAAAGACTATTTAAAATACTCTCATCTGCAATATAAATTTAGCCAATGTAAAATACACCATGAGAAATACCTGAATAGTGAGATATCTTGACTTACATGTTGGAGGGGCCCTCTCCAACCCATACTCAGGAGTGAAAGGAACTTATAAACGCTGAATTGCAAGTAACATCAAGTCTTTAATTAAAACAGGAACTTCATAGTTTAAAACCAAGTCTGTAACACAACTGTCTGGATAATATAAAACGTAAAATAATAATTCTCCAAAATAGCAGTAGGGGATTCTCGCTACCCGAGAGGTCCATATTTATATAATTCTTAATGTTGAACCTAACTAAATGTTTAAATGCCGATTCTCTTTGAACAAGAGTTCATTCCCTACAGATCAGGAAAAATGCACCTAGTTTGGTGATGTTCTTTCATTTCTTCACTTGATTCGCATGCTGTCCTTTAGTGCACCTACACCTACTCATTCAAACTCATTTCTCATGCAATTAGCTCATAACAACCTTTCAAAACAAAAATAGAAATAATCTTTTAAACAACTTGGTTAAATAATTAAGTCAAATCATTTCTCCCACAAAACAAGTGTACTTCCTCAACCTTTCCTGTGTTTTACTGTGGGAAAAAGGCTATCATATACCTGAATTTTGGACTCATCAATTGTCACAGCATCGTCCTGATGCATATCATCATCACATGATCATCCTGATCATCATCACAGCATCATCCTGATGCGTATCATCATTGCATGATCATCCTGATCATCGTCACAGCATCGTCCTGATGCATATCATCATCACATGATGATCCTGATCATTGTCACAACATCATCTTGATGCATATCACATATATGATCTTCCTGATCATCATCATGTAAAACATCATCTGTAGCATCATATTAATGCTCATCACACTAGATTGTCCTCTTCAGATCATCTCATTGTCAATGGAGCACAGCCGAGATGCACATCATACAACACTTACACCACCGACATGGGAGAACACATCTACCACCATTCGGGGAAGGATCTAGCCCTTACTTTTTCACCATGGGAGAACACATATACCACCATGTGAAAAATGGATTCATCCCTTACATCTACACCATGGGAGAACACATCTACCACCATGTGAGAATGGCTCTAGCCCTTACATCTGCACCATGGGAGAACACATCTACCACCATGTGAGAATGGCTCAACACATACATCACGACCATGGGAGAACACATCTACAACCATGTCAATAAATCCCATGTGCATCTGCATCTTCTGGACTCATCACTTCCCCTTGGAAGGAACCTCAATCTGAAGTACACCAAGCCTCTTTCTGAAGTACTCGAACTTCACTCTAGATAGTGGTTTAGTCAACACATCTGCAATCTGCTCATCTGTCGCAAACTATAGGAGCTTCACTGCTCCTCTCTGCACCATATCCCTGATATAGTGATATTTGATCTCGATATGCTTCGCTTTGTCATGGAACACTGGGTTCCCTGACAACTTCACACAACTCAAGTTGTCACAATAGATACAAGTAGCATCCAACTAGAGATCAAATAAATCATATAGTATCTTCCTTAGCCATACTACCACACAACTAGCCGAACAAGATGCAACATACTCTGCGTCGGCTGTACTCAGTGCTACGCAGGACTGCTTCCTGCTAAACCAAGAGATCACACCTGATCCCATACTGAAGCAGCACCCTGAAATGATCTTCCTATCTACAGCATTTCCTTCCCAATCTGAATCAACATAACCCTCTAGGTTAAACTTTTGATTCGCATCATACTTGAGCCCATAATCAACCGTACCCTTTAGGTACCTCAAAATATGCTTTACAGCAATCAGGTGAACATGTCTAGGATCCGTCAGGAACTGGCTCAAGGTGTTCACTGCAAAGCAAATATCTGTTCTTGTGTTCGTCAGGTAAATCAAAGACCCAATCATCTGACGATACATCATGGCATATAGGAACATGTACATGACTGAACAACATCATTTAAGTAATAATAAATGAAAATTAAAATACTTATCTTTGTTTTCTTGTTGGGTGGACTCCCTCTCAATCTTTGCTTCCTTGTAGGAACTACTGGAGTGAGCTTCCTCTCGATCTTTGCTTCCTTGCAGGAACTACTAGAGTGAGCTCCCTCTTGATCCTGGATTACCTGTCTTTGAACTTATATCCATCCTGGACCACTATGCATGCTTAAGTGTGCACTAGTGTCATCCTCAAGATCTCATACATAATCATACATGCATTAGTATAATCTCAATACTATCAAAACATTATGATTCTAAATAATCTTAAACATGTATGGTTATGGTCATTTCATACATAGGTAATTTATCAGAAGCATTAGTATTCAAGGTTTCAGGGAGGACTTCTTTTACTCATGCATATTCTTATATGACCATAGGACTCTTCATTAAGAAGCATAATATAACGCCAATTTCATTAAACTTGGACTTATTCCAGTCCAAGTCACTTTGAAAACGGGTCAAATACAACCTTTCTAAACTCCAAAATCAAGCTAAATCTGGTTCCAAAAGTGCCAAATCCAAGTTCCAAAAGTGCCAAAACCGGTTCCAAAAGTGCCAAAACCGGTTCCGAAAGTGCCAAAACCGATTCCAAAATTGCCAAATCTGATTTTGAAAGTGCCAAAACCAGTTCCGAAATTTCCAAAACCAATTCCAAAATTGCCAAATCTAATTCCGAAAGTGCCAAATCAAGGTTCCAAAAGTGACAATATCGGTTCTGAAAGAGCCAAAACCGGTTCCAAAAGCGCCAAATCCGGTTTCGAAAGTGACCAAACCGATCTCGAAAATGCCAAATCCATTTCCAAAAGACCCAAAATCCAGGTTCCAAAACCATACTTTTTCTTTTGATATTGTTGTTTGTATAATATGACGGTCATTTGAAGTTGAATGTCATTAACCAACACCCCCATTTTTTAATGAGGCTCGAGATAAATGAATGAAGGGGTGGTCGACCCTTCTTCTGCCCACTATTATTTTCATAATAGTTCTAGATTGCAAGAGGGGTGGTTCGATCCTTCTTGTGTTCACCAATTTGGATACAGGTGAATTGTCGGATATTGGTGTTCAGAATTATCTACTAAATGAAGGGGCAGTCGATCCTTCTTTTCGTCAGTAGGAAGTCGGGAATATTGTTTACATGTTATAACATAGGCAATGTCCCCATCCCTACCATATACTACGGAAGTCGGTAGTGGGGAAATGTTGTCCCAACCTTCGTAGATTAATTGTTTTTCATTTCTCTTTTAAATGAAGGGTCGACCAACCCTTCTTGTGCTTAGTATTTTTGCAGTCTTTGCCATTCAGTATATACATGAATTGAAATCCTATACTTCGTCAGTTGAATATTTGCACAATTTCATCATAAATGAAGGGGTGGCTGACCCGTCGTGTGCCCAATAAAGAAAGGTCAGCCGACCCTTCTTGCGATTTATATTTTTCCAGTCTTGACCATTCTGGTTATACATGATTTGATCTCTATTTTGGAAGGCCAAAATCTCACGTGTGAGCCTGAAAGATAGAACTGATGCCATAGGAAGTGATGACATGGTATGTATGATGACATGGCATCTATGATGACATGGAATTAATGATGACATGGCATCTATGATGATATGACATGAATGATGACATGGCATCTATGATGATATGGAATGTCTAATGAGGCTGGAAAGACACATGATGGTGTTCTGGTGTATCATTTAGTCAGTGTTGCAATCTGACATCATTCTCAAAAAGTATGGCAAATTTGTGAAACTTTGGAAATTGACAAAGTATGGAAAAAGTATTCAAAACTGCACTAATAGAATGCCCGCCATAATTCATTGTTTCAGAAAAATTTACGCACCATCATATCATGCTATAGCTTATTGAAGTGGCTATCTAGTTATACATGATTGCGGATTGTGGGAACTGTTTGAATAATGAATTTGTGACACATGTTTCCGCAATCTGCAAGGAAGATTGCAGATTGCATAAACTTTGGTTTGTTTTTATTTCGAGTCGTAGTCCCGCAACCCGCAATTGCGGATTGCGGGAACGTTGTATATATTTCCAAACCATTAAACCCCCGCAACTTGTTGAAGCCTTCCCCAGATTAGATCTCAATTGTCCCTTGTCTTAATGTTACGGCCTAGATTTAACCCGACGGATTTAATAAATATGTGGATTTTGTTTTTGTTTCCTTTTGTTATTTTTTATCTTCGAAAATTACCTACTGTGTGGATTTTACTGCGAGTTTTTAACAGGGGTCGTTTTCGCCATTTTTTCTAGCCTTAATTAAGGGTCGGCCGACCCTTCTTCTGTCCACTATTATTTTCATACTAGTTCTAGACTACTAGAAGGGTCGTGCGATCCTTCTTGTGTTCACCAGTCTGGATATAGGTGAATTGGTGGATATTAGTGTTCACAATTATCTACTGAACGAAGGGGCAACCGACCCTTCTTCTGATTTATATTTTTTGAGTCTTGGCCATTCTCGTTATACATGAATTGATCTCTATTTTGGCAGGCCAAAATATCACATGATAGGAAGTGATGACATGGCATCTATGATGACATGGAATGTCTGATGAGGATAGAAAGACACATGATGGTGCTCTGGTGCTATCTGACATCATTCTGGAAAAGTATGGCAAGTTTGTGAAACTTTGGAAATTGAAAAAGTATGGAAAAAGTAGTCAAACCTGCTCTTAGAGAATGCCCGACATAATTCATGGTTTCAGGAAAATGCATGCACCATCATATCATGCTATAGATTGTTGAAGTGGCTATATAGTTATACATGATTGCGGATTGCGGGAACATTGTATATATTTCATAACAATTAAACCCCCGCAACTCGTCTTCTGCATTTCCCAGATTAGATCTCAGCTGTCGAATTGTCTTAATCTTACGGCCCAGAATTAAGGCAACGGAATTAATTAATATGTTGATTTTGTTTCTATTTCCTTTTATTATTTTTCATCCTCAAAAATTACCTGCTGTGTGGATTTTACTGCCAAATCCATTTCAAAAATTGCCAAATCCAGGTTCCAAAACCATACGTTTTCTTTTGATATTGCCACTTTTGAAATTGGTTTTTGGTGTGTTCTGATATGATAATTATGACAGTCATTTGAAGTAGTAAAAAATATACAAATTATCAAATGAATGATTGTCTGCATAATATGACAGTCATTTGAAGTTGTATTTCATTAACCGACACCCCATTTCAAATGAGGCTCGAGATAAATGAATGAAGAGTCAGCTGACCCTTCTTCTGCCCACTATTATTTTCATAATAGTTCTAGACTTGCAAGAAGGGACCGTGGTTCAATCCTTCCTATGTTCACCATTCTAGATACAGGTGAACTGTCGGATATTGGTGTTCACAATTATCTACTAAAACAAGGGCCAACCAATCCTTCTTGTTGGCAGTTGGAAGTCCCGAGAAATATTGTTTAGGTGTTATAACTTAGGCAATGTCCCGATCCCTACCATATACTGCGGAAGTTGGTTGTGGGGAATTGTCGTGCCAACCTTCTTATATTTAATATTTTTTCATTTCTCTTTTAAATGAAGGATCGACCGACCCTTCTTGTGGTTAATATTTTTTCAGTCTTCACTATTCAGGATATTGATAAATTGATAGCCTATACTTCATAGGTTGAATATTTGGACAACTCCCTCATAAATGAAGGGGAGGTCGACCCTTCTTCTGCCAAATATTATCTTCATACTAGTTCTAGACTGCAAGAATGGTCATCCGATCCTTCTTGTGTTCACCAGTCTGGATACAGGTGAATTACTGGATATTCATGTTAACAATTATCTACTAAGCGAAGGGTCGGCCGACCCTTCTTGTGATTTGTGTTTTTTCAGCCTTGATAATTTTGGTTATACATGAATTGATCTCTATTTTGGTAGGACAAAATCTCACACGTGTGAACCTCAAAAAGAGAATTGACACCATAGGAAGTGATGATGTGGCATGTATGATGACATGGAATGTGTGATGATGCTGGAAAGACACATGATGGTGTTCTGGTGCTATCATTAAATCAGTGTCTCAATCCGACATGTTGTATAAAAAGTACAAAAAACTGGTCTGAGAGAATGCCCGCCATAATTCATAGTTTGAGTAAATGCATGCACTATCATATCATGCTATAGCTTGTTGAAGTGGCTATCTAGTGATGGTCTCAGATTGCCTTAATAATTTCCAAGGAGAAAGTTATAAGTCTTCCAAAATAGGGTTTCATGATCAACCAAGTTGGAGAAATTCTTGGAAATGACCACGTGTTGGAAAACTGGTTCAGGTGGCCTTTGGAAAATGCTCGCCGTACCTCATGGGAGAATGATAAAAGGATGGTTAGATCAACGGCTATTCGATAAAGGGAGGTTAGATTGACGGCCCATAATCTTTCTGCGCCGCCAACATGCACGACGTAATGGACGTCTGAGCGGTTGTGAAATACCATACCATTGTACACGTGTCGTCTCCAGATAATTACGCAATCAGATAAAGTGGTAAGGAAAACCACCATCCCACGTTTCCCAACCACTTTCGGTGGTGTATAAAAGAGAAGGGCACGTCAAAATTTGACTTTTGTGTTGCGAAAGGTGGAGGATTGGAACATGTCTGTGCTGCTCGAAAGTGACAGAGCATAGGTTATTCAACCTATCTATGCCAATTAGGTCTTCTTAACTCGTGAAAGTAATTAGAATTGGTTACATAATGGAAGGAAGTAGTGAAACTCTCTGTCAAAACGTTGAAACTATGAGGATAGGAGAAACCCTAGTGGACAGAGATAGTGACATTCGTGACCCCATAATGGTTAAATTCTCAATTTCAGAAATCAAAAGCAAGTTGGAGGGTTTATATAAACAAAATTTGGATGTGCACAATGTTTATAAGTCTCATTTTATCCATTTCTGTCCCGAACAACCTTCAGGGTTTCCGGAATTCGTTTCATGGTGTGCAGTAAATTATTCTCAGAGTCGAAGAGTCATTATGAATTCATCATGAAAGAAAATTCTTTGCCGTGTAAATGTGTCTACCATTAGGAAAGCTCTAGGAGTACCCCTATTTTCCTCCCATGACCAGGAAGATTTTTTCGAAGAAGCCCTAGTTAGCCAGTACAAAGAGTCATCCCCTGAGACCAAACAAATCTTCATGACTAGTTTTCTGAAACCTGGCCTTGCCATTGATAACACCCCCTATCCACTTGACATTAATTTCTTTGATGAAAATTCACAATTAGTGTTTTCACTCATTTCACAGTTTTTAGGGTTTGATGATGATTCCATGGTCACAGAGGTCTAGTTAAGTTTGCTTTTTAGACTAAGCATTGCTAAACCAGAAATGTATTACAATAAAGTACCCTACCTTAAATTTGATGTATTCTTGGCTCGGAACATCCACTCTCAGTTAGTGAATTTCCACACTTCGAGACATTTTAGATTCCACACACCTGATGAAAATGCTCCTGTTTAGCAGTCGAAAAGATTTAAAATTCCCACAGTCTGTGTTTTCAGAAACAGTGGAAGACAGTATGTTTAATTTTATTAATTTTATTTTATCAGAAGTATACAGATTGATGTTTGGAGAAAATTTGCCTAGAGTATTATCAGAGATGAAGACCCTGATGCAATTAAGCCCAAAAAAAACAATTGGAGATTGGTTTTTAGGGAAGCAAGATACAGTAATCAGACTTTATGGATTTGTTAAGGAGCCCTTTATTCTTCCATCCTTTTTGACTCCGAGAGTTTTTTCTTTGGAGTTTATCAGACAAAAATTGACAGTAGAAAATGACCATTTTCTACTTTTCAAGAAAGCTACAAATATAAAGTTCCCTTTAAAAATTGATCCTTTTATCATTAAGAACAAGAATGCTCTCCCTTTTCTACAAAAACATTTAGAAACAATGAGTTTTAGGAAAGCGACAGCTATTAATTATGATCCTTGTCATGTTATTTCTGATAGAAGGAAAGAGAACAAAAATAAATCCTTTGATCACCAAGAGGTTGAAGGATTGGCGAAGATGGAAAATTTACTACAATATGAATTAGACACGGAAGTTTTGGGAAGTTCACACGCTAATCCTTCTACCTTGGATAAAGTTTGAGCTGAGTTTGTACCTGAGATGGTACCTACCCCGGGAAAGCTTGACGCAACAAGTAAAAGAAGTTTGTATGAAAGTACTGATATGCAGGTGGGGAAAGAAAGAGAAGCCAAAAGATTAAAATCAAGCTAGCAAGATGAATTAGTTGTATCTGACAAAGAAAAGGGAATGAAGAAAGAAAAATACCAAGGGCCAGGTATTCAAGTACAGGAATACGAATTTGATGAGGCAAGAGCTGCAGGTGATTCTAGCAAATTTCATTCAAGAGATGAAATATGTGTAAAATATGGCAAAGACAGACAAACAACAGCAAAAGCAATGCATATGTTGTTTCCAGAAGTCAGAAATGTTGTTGATTCAGAAATTACTATGATGACTAGCAGAGATCCAGACAAAAATACTTTGAATTTGGTTGTATCGTCTGATGATAAGGTCACATAAATGAAATTGAATTTGCAGAAGATAACAGTCCCTGATAAAATTCACCTACACAGACAGTCTGGAGAGGTGATTTATGTTGATATGATGTAAGCTACTTTAACAGTGGAAAAATTACAGAAAACAGTGAACATGCTGCAAATCCAGTTGAACCAAGAGAAAATAGAGAACAAAGCTCATCAACTGCAAATGCAAATACTGCAAGATGACCTGGTGAAGAGCAATGATGAACCAAATAGAGGGGAGGCAATTAAAAAACTTTTAGCTGAGAAAGAAAAGAATATCCAATTACTTCAGCAAAAGGTTAGAATTCCAGCAACACGGGTAATTCAAACCTCTGAATTAATTGTGTTGGAACAAGAAAAATAAACTTTATCTCGAGAATTGGATGATTGTCTTGCTAAATTGCTCGAGTTTGAGGAAAAAGATGAAAGTTGGGAGAAAGATAGATCGAGTCTTAAGACTAGAATTGAAGATCTAAAGGCGAAATTGGAAAATACAGCACAAGAGAAGCAAGGAACATATCAAGGCAACAAAGAAGCAAGCACAGATGATATAGTTCAAGCTATGTCCCAAGTTAGCTTGAAAGAGGTGGAGATCATAGAACTAAAAGAAGAAAAACAAAGACTAGAAGAGGAAAATCAGAAAAAGGAAAATGAAATAAAAGAGTTGACAAAAAACAATAAATATTTGGTAGGTAGAAATCAGAGGATGATAGGCCAAGTGATAGGACAACTAGCATTGCAAGGTGCAAAGCGTTTGATTTTGGATTCAATCATCGATGAGGCTGCAAAATTGAGGAATTATTTAGATTTTTTGAAGAAAAAGGAAGCCATAGAAAATGATAGCTTACAAATCTATAAAGTAATGAGAGAAGTTTTAGATAAGATACCAAAGGATACAGCCCAGGGTACCATAAGTTTCTTAAATACTCTGATAGAAGGTGATTTGAAAGCAATGGCTATCGAAAATAGGGTAACAGTCCTAACTTGGGCTAGGAGAGTCCTTAGCAAACATTCTCACATTGAGAATGTTCAAGCTCGTGCAGAACAGATGAAGGAACAGGTTGAAGCGTCCAAAAAGGGATTTGAGAAGGTAATACAAAAGGGATTGCCTTCTTTTTGGGATGAAAATAATGAGTTAATTTCCCAGGACAATTATAAGGATTTACTATATAACATCGGGAGGAACCATGAGAAATTTCAAGTTTTGACTCGTGTTCTAACAGGGAAAATTCTACTAAAGAAACTCTCCCTTCATTTTGAAATTCTAAACCAGTTGGCCATGATAGCTAAAAAGATTCCTCCAACCTCCATTGTAGAGCACATAGAGATGAAAGTACTAGTCGAGGAGATGACTAGTTATGAGGTACCTTCTACAGAGCAATGGAAGATAGTGGAGAGATATGGGAAAATGAAGTACACCTTGCACACTTGAAGACTACTATTCGAGAAAGAAGCCTTGTCGGCAGCTACAGCCAATTGAAATACATCAAATGTTATATTCTGAGAAATTTTGGAAATTGTATAAATTTTGACCGAAATGGAATGTAATAGTTAGTTTATAATTTTCTATTTTTAGATATGAAACAGTTAGGGTTTTACCTCGAGAGATTTTACAATGTATAAAGATTCCGGTTTTATTTTATTCAAAGGATTAGATGTTTATTTTTGGCAATGTAGTAAGTGTTGGAACCCATGAAGAGATACTCGTTTTGTATTGAACCATCCAATTTTGAAAATATTCCCGAGCAGAGTTGATGCATATTTTCAAGAGTAAAGATTCTTGTGTTATTTTATTCAAAGGATTAAAAAGAATGTGACTATCATGTCAATGATGAGCTAATTAACAAATTAAATTATGAACATAATGACTGCACTGTTATTAGAGAATGTGAAACTATATGAATCAAGTAAAGAAATTGACTGATGCATAACCTACATAGAAATCATATGAATGATAAATTCTGCCACTGAACTGAGGTAGACTCAACAATTCTCATGTCCACAGAGGGGGATTCTTGGCAGTGGCTACACTATGACATTCTGGACATCTTCAAAATTTCATCTTTTATAAAATACATTGTCCCCATAAGTTCAATCTGAGTGTGTTCCAAATCATCAATTCTGGAGTCGTAACAGGTTAATTACTGAGAGATATACCGCATGTGGTCGGCTAGTTGACTCTCTGTGCACTTTGATGCCCACACTGAACCTTAGGAACATCATTCCGTCAGCAAGGCCCACCATTGAACTGAGAGAAGAGGTCAGACACGGGACCGACCACAGTTTCAATTGTTTAATCCACCAAACCTCTTATGAGCACGAGAGACTCTGCGACGACCACAGGTTATATTCTCCTCTTGCTCCTTGGTGGTCCCTAATGGTCGTCGAACTGAAGTTAACTTTTTCAAGTAATTGTAAATAAGTAACATTACACATTTACATTAGTATCATTATAGTAGCATTACGAAAACTATTGTATTTTTTTCAATAGAATCATTCTTATTTCGTTTTTTAATAGAAACATTCTTTCTTTTTGTTCTTTTTAAATCAAAGTATTATTTATTTTTTATTTTTTTAAATAGAATGAAATATCATAAAAGGGAGAACACAAGAAGGATCGACCGACCTTTCTTGCAGTGTCGAACTATTATGAAAATAATATTGGGATTAAGAAGGGTCGCTCAACCCTTTTGTAGTGTCGAACTGTTATAAAAATAATATTGAGAATAAGATGGGTCGGCCGAGCCTTCAATTACGAGGGAATTGTAAAAATACAACACTTTGTAAGTTATAACATATAAAAATGGTTTCTAAGTAATTTTATTTTCGATCCTTGTTTTTCGACAAGAATGATTGGCTGCCCCTTCTTTTCGCAGTTATTTGTGAAAACCTTTATCGAGAAATTCAGCTATATGGGGAATAAGAATGGTAAAAATAGAATGCCTAAAAAAAAACAACCACTCTTTCTCTGAGAGTATTTCTACTTTCCAGCAAGGTGTTTGAAGCAAAACTTCTATAAATTTGGCTACATGTGGAACGCTTATATTGTGACATGTGGCATATCTGATTTTTAAAATTATTTCAAAGATTTTTTAAACGAATATTACAAATTTTTTAAAATTATTTCAAAGATTTTCAAGGAATCGATTGGAGTGATACGTGTATGATTACTCCAACAAAATCTGTAGTCGCAACAGATGATATCTATGATCCTGCCATACTGTGATAATTACCATTGACCCCTTCGAGAGACTTTTTTGGTGACAAGACATAAACATTATGTGGACTAAAAGCATGATGAGATTATTCACATGAGGGATACAATCCATCATTTATGTCGAATATTATTCAGCCTGCGGTAGGCCATTTAATGCGCTGGCAACAGGCATGTTGGCCGTTGGATTTTCAAGGAATCGATTGGAGTGAGGCGATCCCTAAGCATTGAGCTGCAGAGCATTTAATGCTGCAGCTCAGTGAGCTTAGGGTCTATTGGATTTTAATATTCTCCAAATACAACGGACCCTAAGCACTAAGCTACAACATTAAATGTTCTGCAGCTCAATGCGTAGGGCTTCCCTGCCTTGGAGTGATACGTGTACGATTACTCCACCAAAATCTGTAGTCGCTACAGATGATGTCTTTGACCAACACGATCCCTCCATACTGTCATAATTACCATTCCCCATCTGTCCCAAACTCCCATCCCATTCAATCCATTAACACAATGGCCACTCAGTATATATAGGCTAATCCATCAACACAGTGGCCACTCACAGTAAACTGAAATGGAATTTTTCAGTTTGTTCGCCTTGACTCTTCTGATCGCTCCCTAGTTCTGCTCATGATATATGAGCATATCGAAGTTTGCTCCCTTGAAAATACCTGGGTATGTATGGATTTATCATTCAGTTCCTGCAACGAGGAGGGTACATAGAGAGATTAGCACTGTCGAAGTCCCAATACATGGACTTATCATTATGTTCCTGGCTTTCTTCTCTAAGACAGCATGTGTTGTTGCAGTCGTTAACACTTGCAACAGTCGTCGAATGTTGTTTTAGTACCAGACCATGCTGTCAGCTTCTTCTTACTCTTGTTTCAATTCATGGAAATGGTGTAAGAGTCAATGGGGTGATGTTAGCTCACTTTGATGGATGACTCTTTAGCTTGCTTTATTTCCCATTGCCATCTTCTGCAAAAGCTTGAGCTAATGTATTGTTATGGACTGCGGAAACCTATTATTTCCTCTCCCAACATTGCACACTTAATATGTGTAGAGGCTTTAACTGTGAACTGCCAGAGTCTTATAGCTATGAAGAAATGTTCTCATATAATGGATCTAATGCACCATTTTCCTGCAGAGAAATTTGTGGAGATACTAGGTAGCTTGAAATCATTGAAGAATCTTGATATCCATATTCTGAGGCCTCTTCCTCTTCTCAACTTATTGGAGCAACTTCCTAACCTTGAAAGACTACATATCCGCAAAAGGTTTTTCTCGGTAAGAAAGAATTTTTGTAGTCATTATTATACACACGTCTAATTTAAGTGTTTGCTTATCATTTGCAAAGTATATTTCATTGGTTGAATGCCTTTGCTTCCACTAACTTCGGTGTTAGGAGCTAACCGTCCAAGCGGGATGCCCAGACCAACTGTCTGGCCATCCCCTGTTATGGTGCACTTGGCAATTTAGGAATAGTTTCTTTATTTTTATTGTGCATGATGATATGTGTGCTCACGCATTGTCATTTGTTGGAAATGGTTTCTTTTTACGGTAGCATGATAAACAGTTATTTGTTTGCTATGCAGGTATTCGAGGGAGATCCAATACCACCGTGTCTAGGCTATCCACTTGCTAATATTCGAATGTATGTGCCTCCAAATCATGCTGTCAGCTTCTTCTAAATGCACCAAGTGGTTGAATCAGCATCCTATCTGAAAGTTTGTTAAGTGACTCTCGGATGATGTAGTATCAAACTTAACAGACAGTAAACTTGTTATCACCATCGCACATGTTTTGCACTATTCGTCAACAAATAACTACATCTAGCCCGGAGAGCTTACCAGTCTTTGCAAGAATATTCCCTTTGTAGCTGAAGTTGGGAAAATCGTCAGGGTAGGAGGCTTTCTAAAGTATCTCCAGCCTGCATCCACGAGTAACTAGTCCAAGTTAATGGGATGGAAATTGGAATCCTTGGATGACTATGGGATTTTCAACACTTTTTAAAGTTTAACTTATACTACCACCTTGTGCAGGATGTATGCTGTATTCAATGAATGATTTGGTTTCATTCTTTCAAAGACACTTGCAGCAGTCATCGAATGTTGATTTAGTATGGAATGAGTCTAGTGCTTCTAAGTCTAGAAGTCGAAGCTCCAATAAAAGTTTAGTCTTTTATTTCTCCTTCAAAGGAGATGATCTAATTAAGGATAAGGAGAATCTAAAACGTTCAGCAACTTTAAATTATTGTGAAGTTAAATTTAAAATAAAAAAATGCACTTTCTGATTTGAAAAGTGAATTTCAAATAAAAAAATGCAATTGTATATTTGAAGATTGCAGTTTTCATTAGTAAATGTTCAAAATTTTAAGGTGAAAAAATCAATGTCTAAAATATTCAGTCATTGTTTGAATATCAAGTCAATCGGCTATGTTATAACATAAAAAATCAATGTCTAAAATATTCAGTCATTGTTTGAATATCAAGTCAATTGTACTTCCTTTTTCCGACATGAAGAATCAACCGCCCCTTGTTTTCGTAGTTAATTGTGAAAAAATTTATCCAGCAATTTAGCTATATCCATAATGGAGAACACAAGAAGGATCGACCGACCCTTCTTACAGTGTTAAACTATTATGAAAATAATATTGGGAATAAGAACAGTCGGTCGACCCTTCAATTTTGAGGGAATTATAAAAATAGAACACCTTGGAAGTTATAACATATAAAAATAGTTTGTCTCGACTTCCATTTTATGAAAAGAAGGATCAGATGACCCTTATTTTCGAAGTTAACTGTGAAAACCTTTATCCAAAAATTCAGCTATATCCATAATGGAGAACACAAGAAGGATCAATCGACCCTTCTTACAGTGTCAAAATATTATGAAAAGAATATTGGTAATAAGAAGGGTTGAGCGACCCATTCTTGCAGTGTCGAACTAGTATAAAAATAATATGGGGAATAAGAAGGGTTGTCTGACCCTTCAATTATGAGGGAATTGTAAAAATAGAACACCTTGGAAGTTATATCTATAAAAATGATTTGTTCCTACTTCCATTTTACGACAAGAAGGATCGGTTGCCCCTTCTTTTAGTAGTTAATTGTCAAAACCTTTATCCATCAATTCAGCTATCGCCATAATGGATAATACAGGAAGGATCGACTGACCCTTCTTGCAGTGTCGAACTATTATGAAAAGAATATTACGAATAAGAAGGGTCCGCGGATCGTTCTTTTAGGAGGGAAGTGTAACAATATAACACCTTGGAGAAATGAGAATATTTCCACTTGCCAGCAAAGTCTTTAAAGCAAAATGTCTATAAATTTTGTTGTTAAAATGTTGATATCTAGTATCCTAGGGTGACACGTGGCATATTTGATTTAGCACTTTGATATCACCCTATGGCTGGAATGCTAATTGAAAAATTAAAATGAATTTATTAATTTAATATGTTAATCATTTGCAGAAATAGATAAATGTTTTAATTAAATAAATTCACTTAAAACATATAATACACACAGATCATGAGTAAATACAAATCCAAACTGTAGATCAATGTATGGATTATTGATTACAAATATGATTAAACATGATAGTGCTTTGCAAAGAAAACTAATCAGAGGCAGGATAGCCACTCGCTCACAATCAAAGTGCTTTTGTTTGGTGATTAAAGAAGAAGATATGAACAACCCATCAATATAGAAATGAATTCTATACTGACTTTAGCAGAAAATGGTAGTGGATGCTTGAAATGAAAGCAACAGATCATAATGTTTATGAATTATGTCCCGATACAACACTTATCAAGGCATGAAAAAACATAACAGTATGAATTAAACAGTGAGAGAAACATTCACATAAGAGAAAAATATCAATAATGGGCACCAAGTTACAAATGAATACACTATCAATTTTAAGAAGAGAAAAATACAGTCGACTGTAAACAAGATCAGCACATGAATCTCTGATTCTGTAAAGATGAGTTATTTCCTGTGTGGCTCTTTATATTCAAATATATCAACTCGATTCAAAATTCTTGTCTCTCCAAAAATTTTCCAACCCTTTCAAAGTAATTCATAATGTCTTTTATACAAAATGTATTTTAACTAAAAACTGAAATAACTTAATTAAACTTGCCAAATGTCATTTGAGTCAAAGTCACAAACAATATTACAAATTTCTTTTGAATAAAAATACTTCAAAATCCTTTGTTATCTCCTGTGGCATGGAAGCTTCCCTGGCCATCTATTTTCTTGATCTATTCTGGTCCTTGGTTCGCCACTGGTTTCTATCTCTATGATCCCTGGTGGCCTCCAATCCCGCCACATGTTGCCTTTTCTTCCAGTTAAAAACACGGGAAGTCGCCCACCATTGATCTGGATCTTGCATGAATCCTGGCCGTAAAATGGTGTGACTTTTAACAAAATCATGGATTTGGATTGCGTTGATGTTTCATGCAAGTTAGATCCACAAACAAAACCTTGGCCATAGATCTCGGCCTCCTCAAATATGCACCGTCCAAACCCGTGGGCCTATACCAAAAGTTCACGGATCCAAAAATTTGTTTTCTCTGTGCATGTCGTATCAAAGAAGTAATTCCCGACCATCGATCTACTCCATTGGCCATTGATCTTCTACTTAAGATGCTCGTTGGCTAAACATCCCCCTCCATCTAAAACACCTTACCATTTTTTAGCGAATCCTACTCATGTCTGTATATCTTCACCACCGAAGATCTAGACTGTTTATTTGCGCAGATATGTAACAGGAGGCGGACCTCTACAATTTAATTCTCCTTGCAAAGTTTTGGGCTTGGCATTTTGATCATTTCACCCTTGAGGCCGTGAATACCTACCTAGATGATTCTCCATTATTTTTAGAAATTAAACCTCCCACTTTCATCCAAGACAACCCTAGTACTAACACCAACAAGCTAAACGAGACATCTAAACTTCAGTGGCGAACTATTATGAAAATAATATTTGGAATAAGAAGGGTCGAGTGACCCTTCTTACAGTGTCCAACTATTATGAAAATAATATTGAGAATAAGAAGGGTTGGCCGTTCTCTCAATTACGAGGCAATTTTAAAAATAGAACACCTTGGAAGTTTTAACATATAAAAATGGTTTCTCCATACTTTTGTTTATCGACAAGAAGGATCAACCGCTCCTTCTTTTGGTAGTTATTTGTGAAAACCTTTATCCAACAATTCGGCCATATCCATAATGGAGAACACAAGAAGGATCGTCCGACCCTTCTTGCAGTGGCAAACTATTATGAAAAGAATATTTGGAATAAGAAGGGTCGAGCGACCCTTCTTGCAGTGTCAAACTATTATGAAAATAATATTAGGGATACGAAGGGTCAGCCAAAATTTAAATTACGAGGCAATTTTAAAAATAGAACACCTTGGAAGTTTTAACATATAAAAATGGTTTCTCTCGACTTCCGTTTTCCGACAAGAAGGATCGGCCGCCCCTTCTTTTCGTAGTTAATTGTGAAAACCTTTATCCAACAATTCGGCTATATCCATAATAGAGAACACAAGAAGGATCGACCGAGCCTTCTTACAGTGTCAAACTATTATGAAAAGAATATTTGGAATAAGAAGGGTCGGCCGACCCTTCATTTACGAGGGAATCACAACAATAGAACACCTTTGGGAAAGAGCAACTGCTCTTTCTCTGAGAATACTTCCACTTGCCATCATAGTCTTTGAAGCAAGACGTCTATAAATTTTATTGTTTAAATGTCGATATCTAGTATCCCAGGGTGACACATGGAATGATCTTATTGTGACAGGTGGCATATTTGATATTGTACATTGAGTATTAGAAATATAGTTTAATTATCATATTGGTTCGTATAGAATATTTTCTCCTATGAGCACCGTTGAATTTGGAAGTTTGAGTATATTGGATCATATTTTAGTATTTTGGTAGTTATTCTGAAGACAATTACTTGATTTTAAGTGCAGCGGATAAACCATGTCTAAAGGCTAATTATTCTTAAGCACAATTTACTAGTAATTAAGGTGTGAATTACAACACTTAACGACAGTTAGTGCGCAGATGACTACACTTATCACAAATTCAATTTTGTAACAATTAACCATCCATTATCAATCCCAATGGCTATAAGTTGTATCTTTCCTTTTATAAAAATTTTATTGATGAAAATGAAAAAATACAACTTTTTGTTGACCAAGTGGAAATTTAGAAACACAACAATTTTGTTGCTTAAACTTGCCACATAGGGAAATTTAGAAACCAATTTTTTCTACTATCAACCCTTGAGGACATCCATCATTCTGAACACTATTCCCCATGTTTGCTCCTTGTGCCTTGACTGCTGCAAGGCCCTTCTCGTTTATTCTAATTCTTTATCCTGCCCATCCTTGCCTTGGTGACCATGCCCATATGATGCTATTTACATCGATCTTCATATTTTTTTCTGCACCTACAACCCATTGTTGCTGTCTATCTAAGCATTTTCTATACAAGACCTTCAGATCCTTCGATGGTCCTGTTGGCTTCCACTATTGCACCTCTACTTTGTAAGACCCAACAGTACTAGCATCTGACTCCTGATAAACATCATCAATTGCCTTACCCAACCAGATTGCACAATCTGGGTTTGGTGATTGCACAACTACCATTTGTCCCTTTACAACATCCACTCTTGGAATGAATTCATCTCTAGGCTTGTTTCGTAGCAGTCCAACATAGCAATCCTGCAAAGCAGGAACATTTTCCTTCAAATAGGAATCCATAATTTCATGTTCAGATCTTGTAGGTTCACTATGAATATCATGGCTTGTCGATGGCCAAAAGTTAGTTGATGACTAATCAACACTCTCGAAGGGACTGTCCAAAGATTTAAGTATAGCCTCCCAATAATTTAACTTGGGATGCCAACATTGTTCACCTCCCTTCTCAATCCCTCCATTCCAGAATGAAATATATGTTTCTAGTCCCTTTCTTATTTCGTCAATGTCCGAAGGAATTTTTGATTGCAGATTTAATAACCTAGGCTATCCCACCGACAAGTCTGCTCTACCATCTTGAAATGACCGCCAGAGTTTAAGAGGAGACGACCAATCGTCATCCCGAAGTGATGCCTTCCATTGCATGACTAGAATGTCATCTATGAGCTGAAATTTAAAAAACTGGCATTTTTTGATACCAACGATCTTGGCATTTCCATCCAAAAGGTGGGGTATAACAAAACTCCTAAAATCGTAAAGTTCATCAATTAGATAAGGGACAAAGGAATTTTGATCTTCACATGTCATATACGTATCCATAATTTCTGGGAGAGAAAATATATCCTTGCACATTAGCTTTGCTGATAACCTGCCAAAAGTTCCATCTATGTCTTCATGGGTGTGTCCGACCGGGAGGAATCCAACTTCAACTTTCTCGAACACTCTCCTTGCTGTTAAAAGAGATAAAAATGCAAATACAAAGCGGTTTTTGTTATCGCCTGAACAATTATCCATTTGCAACAACAATATGCATGGTAGTTTTCTATAAGGCATGCATTGATTAGTACCATCAACACACATTACATCATCTTGCTTTACATCTTGTCTGTATACCGAACACTTTTCATATGAGTCTAATTGCAATAGAGCATCATGCAATTGGTGCTTAGATGTTCCACCTTTTTAGAGCAAATCACCATATTTATCACCCACTGGTTATTCAAGACACTTCAAGCATTTAGCCAGGGATGTCACAGTGAAATTCGATCCCATCTCTAAAAATGAGAGGCTAAAATGACCAAAACCCCCAGTCTGGTGCCCATGTGTCAACATTCTAGTCAATGATATGGGAAGATTCATAACATTACTAAAATATTTTTCCTTCTTACCCATCCTTGGAGTGGAAGTCTTTGACTTGTCCATTTTGTCATGAACAATAATGAGATAAGTCTTCGGATCTTGCAGGGAAGCCGACCTATGAGCATAATAGATCTGGAGACAACTTGAGACGTATTTATTATGAGCATCCTGATTTGTTCGCAACTTTTCCACCTCAGCTGGATCAATGGTCCCCTTAAGCCTATCCTGTATTGTAATGCACTCATTACACCTTGCAAAGTTGTTTGATTTAGAAATTTTAACATATGGAAAATCTTCTCTCATCACCTTGCTAAAGGAGGATTGTGGTACTGGAGGAAAACCGATTCCTATGATTTCATCATTAGCCATTTTTCGTAGTAAGCCATGGGACATATTAGCATGCAATAATTTCAAGGTTGTCCTTGTTCCATCTTTACTGATTATTCGTGTAAGATGTGGAGATTTGTCTGAATTCTCTACTACAATTTTATTAATAGTAGCTACCAGTGCAGTAGTGTTCGGCCTGGATTTTTCCAAGCCACTGTTACCGTGCACAACTCTCACATCACCATTCATGAACATTCTTTTATAATTGAAGAAAGTGATTTTTTTTATCTGATGGAATTTATACCATGCATTTTGACAGACGTCTACTGTGTCTAATCTCAATGTAAACAAGCTTCTTTTTCTGTCATCTCCTTCTTTTGCCACAGGAGCATTTGATCCCAAAAAATTCATAACAAACTGTATTTTTGAATTTCCATTCATACTATCAAATTTCTTCACACATTCAACTATCGATCCATGTGGAATTTTTGATATACAAAGATTTGAGCAACAATGTTCGGTGCCAATGTTTGAATGGAATGCACCCAGATTTATTGCAGGCCTGTAAGGTACTGATCTTGAATTTCTTTCAGAAATTTTAGTTCCAGCTTGTCGTTTATGGAATTGCATGGCCTTGTTCCATTACCTGTAACATCTTTATATTCACAACGAGGAGTACCTGGAAGGACCATCTGTAAAGGACATTCTTCAAAAACATTCCAAAAGTTGACCATTTCTTCCTCTACTTTCTTTTTTAGTATAACATCCAAAGGAACATTATTGAGGTCAAGCAAATTGTTTGCAGGCCATCTTATAAGGGATCCTTCAAATATACCACAATCCTCGCAATTGTAGAAGACTTTATGAACTAAAATACCGAACTCACCAGCATCTAGTGCTTTGAATTGTACAATGTCTCCCTCAAAAAAATTTGACACTATTCCCCAAGCAACATACTGTGGCTTTAAAGAACATTGATGTATCAAATTAACTATCCGTCCCAACAAACTTTCATTGTGATTTTCTCTTAATACTTTTAAAGTAGATTCAGATTGATTATCGTTGAAATTTTTTGCAAAAGAAAGCAATGTTTCTGTATTAAAATCGATGAGTCTCTTAACTGGCCAAACAACAAAATCTCCACTGCTCAACCTTGGAAAACATGCCATACAAGAAAACACCACTTCATCCACCAGAATACCAAACTTGAAGTCACCCAAAAATGTTCCCCCAACAAAATTACTCCCACTCACATTTGTTACAACACCTATGGAAATGCAATCCTTTCTTTCTGAACACTTATGTAACAACTTAACTTTTCTCATAATAAAAGAAGATTTATTCTCACTTGTTATGATATGTGCTACACTCGTCAAAGTAGAAGCTGGTATATCATTGACCTCATTCTCAGTTGTTATGATATGTGCTACACTTGTCGAAGTAGAACTTGGTATATCATTCACCTCAGACCCAATCTGGTTAACGATCTCAGATACATGCCATTGAATATAACCACCAACTGCCTCTGACAATGTGTCTACACCTTCTGATCGATAGGGCAATGGAAGACTTGCATTTAAATACTTGGTAACATTTACAATGATGCATCCATCCTTAATTCTGATATTATGCAAAAAAAATCTTTCTGGAAAAGAGATTCCTTCAGCGACTTTCAATCCATTCAAAAGTAGGTCCACACATTGTTGAGTACCAAAATTCATTTCATAAACGATATCTGAAATATAAAATAATAGGACACATTGTTCAGAACCAAAATCTAGTTCAAAAGCATTTTATGAAATATAAAATAACAGGAGCACATTAATAATCATATTTATTTTAAACAAAGATATAACATAAATTATAATATATAAAAAAATGTCTGTCCTTGCTTGCAATTTTCCGAATGGTAGGATTGGCTGCCCCTTCTTGTAGAAGAAGCGAACACAAGATGGATCGAAAGACCCTTCTTGCAGTCATGAAAGATTATGAAAAGAATACTGGGTAGAAGAAGCTTCTCCCGCCCGTTCATTTATGACGAAAATTTAAAAATATTCAACCTACGAATGCTAGGCATCAATTCATGTATTTCCAAAATTGTTAGCAAGGGAAGAATACTGAGCACAATAAGGGTCGGCCAACCCTTAATTAACAATAAAAATTTAAATATATTTAATCTACGAATGTTAGGCCATCAATACATGTATTTCCAAAATTGTGAACAAGGGAAGAATACTGAGCACAACAAGGGTCAGCTGACATTTACGATATAAATTTAAATATATTTAATCTACGAAGGCTATGTCGACAATTCCCGACTTCCAACTTCTACTGTAAATAGTAGGGAGTCGACCCGGACATCATCTAAGTTCTAACATATAAAAATGTTTGTCCCGACTTCCATTTTCCAAAGAGAAGGATCGGCCGCCCCTTCGTTTAGGAGAGAATTGTGAACAACTATATCCAGCAAGTCACTGATATCCATAATAGCGAAAGAAGGAAGGATTGACCGACCCTTCTTGCATTCTAGAACTATTATGAATACAATACTTGGAAGAAGAAGGGTCAGCCGTCCCTTCTTTTTTTTTGTAAGTAAGAAGTTTTTGTATTAAATCAAATAGGATTTACAGAAGGAACAAGTTGTCCTAGAGTCAGACTTGTTCATCAAAACAGACCATCTAACTACTAACCCATAGACTCCAGCATCATTAACCTTGCGGTAGACAATTATCACCAAAACATATAAGATGCTTTCATTCAACTGGCCATCCCTATCCTCAAAAGATTTGGAACAACAAAAATCACTACCTATCCAAAAAGTTGTTGAACCAGAGATATTCTTAGCATAGGCACGCAGGCCCGAAATCAAAAAGCACAGCAAAATGCTACTACACCCATTAGGCAAGATATACATTTAGGAAAAGACAATCTAGCTTAACAGCCAACCCTCCCTTAATAAAAAGACTTGCAGCTTGGAAAAATGATTCCAGATCAAGCGTCCACGGATAAAGGCTAAGTTATAACATATAAAATTGTTCGCCCCGACTTTTTTTTTCCGAGAAGAAGGATCATTTAGTAGATAATTGTGAAAACCTCAATCTAGAAATTGAATGATATCTAGAATCATGAAGATGAAGAAGGATCGATCGACCCTTCTTGCAGTCTTAGGCTATAACAAAAAGAATATTGGGAAGAAGAAGGATCGTCCACCCCTTCTTTTACGAGGGAACTGGAAAAATAGAACTTGGAGAAAGAACGGCTGCTCTTTCTCTGTGAATTGTAAAAAAAAGAACTTGGAGAAAGAGAGGCCGATCTTTCTCTGTGGATATTTCTCTATGAAATATGTGTTTGGAGTGTGGATATCTACTTTAGCCACTCCGAAAAACTTATCCCTGGAAGAAGGAGTGGATGCTTTTTCTCCTCAGCATCTACTTCCAAAAACCCCGAAATGGAAAAACCTGACGAAAGAGCGACCTCTCTTTCTCTGACAAAATTTTGACTTGATAGCAAACTCTTTGTAGCAAAACTTCTATAAATTTTTTCGTTCAAATGTCGAAATCTAGTCTCCAGGGCGACACGTGGAATGCTCATATTGTGCCATGTGGCTTTGATTATTCATTAATGACAGTCTGTAAATTTTCTTCCTTTCTCTGTTAATTGTTATTTCTAGTAATGACAGTCTGTAAATTTCCTTCCTTTCTTTGTTAATTGTTGTTTCCAGTAAATCTTTCCCATTGTGTTATTCTTCATGCTTGGATGAAAGTAATCTTCAATCAGAATTCATATGTTTATGCTCTAGTTTAGAACATCTAAGTATTCACCAATTTTCTACTAAAATTGATATTGGATTCATTTATGACCAATGCCCAATATTAATGGATTGTTTTCTTTTCTTCATTATCAACCTGCAAACTAAGATAAACAAGGGTATTCACGAATTTTCTGATAAAATTCACTTAATTTTAAGAACATTTTTATCATCTTTATCTCTTCAACTAAATTCCTTGGTATCGTATACAAGACTCAAATGTGTTCTCATTGCATCCAACAATTTGATTCATAAACCATGTCCAACTACCCAATACATGGAACTTTTCTATAGTGAATATTAACTACAAAACGATATTAAAAAGAAGAAACATGTTTCAATTCTCCGAGTTCATTTGTTGTTATCTTTTTCCAACAAACCTAGCCAAATGATATAGGATTTGCAGAAAACAATATGGAATATATGAAAATAATACGCTACACCACCAGACAGAAAACGTATGCAAGCTGGCGGCAATCCTGTAATGCACGATTTTGAAAATATAACGATGTGAATTCATATTAATGGACTATAAGAAGATAACTACCCAGAATTGAAGGAAATAAATTCTAGAAATATGAAGAAGATAGACAAGGGTGGAAGGAAATCTGAAGAGTCTAAAATGTTCAACAACTTTAAATTACTGTGAACTTGAAACTGTCATTGCATTCATTTTTGACAACCATGGAAGATATGGATTTTTATCCCGGAGGCTGAATAAGCATGCTATGTTACAGATTTAGATTTATGGTTTGAATAATATAAATACCTGCCAATTGAAAAACTAGCATTCGATTCTTCAAACCAATCTTACTTCTCTACCCACCCAACACTCTTCTCGGTTCCACCTCAGCAAAAGCAAACCTCGTTCCTCAGAGAAAACAAAGCTCCAAACTTGCAACCACAAATTTAGATTTATGGTTTGAATAATATAAATACCTACCAATTGAAAAACTAGCAGTGGATTCTTCAAACCAATCTTACTGCTCTACCCGCCCAACACTCTTCTCGTTTCCACCTTAGCAAAAGCAAACCTCGGTCCTCAGAGAAAACAGAGCTCCAAACTCGCAACCACAAACAGTTTGAACTTTAAGTTTCAATGTTCTATGGCGGGATATCATCACATAGTATCAATGCAAAAAAGTTCGTGACATTAATTATCACAGTGTGGCGGGATATCATCTGTACATCGTGACACATAAACACAATCCATCATAAACGTGATGAGATTATTCACACGAGTGATACAGTCCATCATTTACCATTAACATCGTCCAAACCATTTTAAACGGTGGAAAAGATTACCTCCATGCCAACGTACAAACCATTTTAAATGGTGGAAAAGATCACCCCCGCCAACGTACAAACCATTTTAAATGACGGAAAATATCACCTCTGCCAACGTACAAACCATTTTAAATGGCAGAAAAGATCACCTCCGCCAACGTACAAACCATTTTAAATGGTGGAAAAGATCACCTACGCCAACGTACAAACCATTTTAAATGGCGGAAAAGAGCAATTCCTCATCCCCAACATGCGCGCTAGGACAAAGGGATGGGTGGTTGCGGAATCTGAAACCTCTCTCCACGTGGTAGCACCACATTATTTCGCAAGTTGGAAGGGCGGTAAGGAAAACCACCTTCCTCCATTTGCGAAAACACCTTCTCCCATCCTTCACGATCGTTGGCACGTGTGGATATGATGTGGCCGGATATAACAGTTGTAACCAAAACCAAAGAGACTGCCTTACAGTTGATTATATAAGGCAAACTCTTTCTAAAGTGGAGCCTTTTAGAATTTATAGTCTCTATAGTTGTGGCTATATGTATAAAGTTTTCAGTTTCGGCCAACTATGATTAAAATGTATTAGAATATAAATACATTCTATGTTAGGGTATTTGCAAAAGCGTATAAATAATTAAATTTAAATTATTATAATAATAAAAATCAAGATAATTGTTATTTAAATGTAATATATGAATTTAGAAGTAAGATTTAAAACTATTTCCAATTAGTTAAAAGTTTATTTTTTATTCATAAAGTAAATAGTAAAATATATAAATTTACTTTCTTTTATTTAATATATAAAAGTCAAAATAGATTTTCATTTATTATTGTTTACGGTAATTGCAATTCAACGTAGGGACAAGTGAATAATCTAGAATGGGTGGTAGATAGAGATTAGTGCACCAACTCGACAAGGTAGCACGAAATAGACTTTTACTGCAGCTTAGTTTTCTATAGAATTTTTTTTGAGTCAACCATGTATATGTATGTGTGTGAGGCAATAGGAATGTCATTAACAACCCACATGGCAATTATGAATGCGTGTAAGCTCCCAGTGAAGGGAACACGCAAGAAAAAGTCCCAAAGTTCCAAATTTTAGAGGGTAGAAGTTCCCAATAAGTTTCCAACCATCTGGAATGGTTCCCATCGGATTTGGAAAGTTTCCTACAAGTTCCCAAGGTCCCTGGAACGTCGGAACTTCGGGAAAGAGTTCTTAAAAGCTGGGAGTGGTTCCCATGCTACATAGTATCTTTATCTAATGTAGATCCAAGCAAATGGCATTGTAAGAGCGCTTTTCCACTTAGATAAATTTGTGTTGTGGTTGTCTATCAGTTGCAGAAAATTAGTAGATAAAATGAGTTAAATGAAGAAATTCAGTTGCAGAAAATTAATACATAAAATGAGTTAAACAAAGAAATTCATTTAAGACATAATAACACATGAATCGTATATTCATAGAAATCCAACCTACAGATCAATGCATTAATTAATTAATTAATTAAGAAATCCAAAAAAGATGGCCGAAACCGACTGAATTTCATTAATTATGCAAAAAATTACACTGACTCATGGTGCCATCCTCCTCCCAAAAGAGAGGAAGTCCCTTCTTGAATAATGGATCAAACATTTCTTTGTAGAGTTTTACTTGATGTGCTAAAATGTCTATCCTTTCCTGAATTGTGTTCTTTGTATAAATTCTATGGCCTTTTCTGCACACTCCATGGGCTTCTTGTTCAACTTTTCCTTGACTGTTGTTATGTTTTTCCTGGCTAACTTTATTACAGCCTCTTTGTCCAGAATGAAATCGAGATATGGCCTCAATTTCCCGCGACCCTCCCTTGCTTTGCTTCCATCAGGGAGGTCTCACCTCTAAGCTACTTTATTAATTCATCATATTTCACTTGTAGCCCTAGGTATTTACCTCCCAAGCCTTTCCCTCCTGCTCTTCTTCTGAGACTTTGCTCCTCATCTCTGTGTTTTTCTTTTCAACCTTTCCACTTCTCAGTTTTTTAGGCTTGCCATGTTCTCCAACTCTTTTCTCTTATCCTGCGTTTTCCTTTCAAGGTCTTTAGACTTAGCTCTCCACTTCTTTTCACTTTCCACCATGAGAACTATATCAGTCAACCACAACTTCTCTTCAAACTTCAACGGCCTATCTTTGCAGTCTGTTGGTTCCTCTTGGAGATCTCTTCCAATTCAGAAGCTTCTACCAGCTGGAGGGGATCCTTAGCATCTTTTTTAATGACTGAATGATGTTGTCTTTGTCATCCAACATCTTTCTTATACTACCCTTCTTGTCTTCTTGGCTTTCAGTAGCCAACAATGCATTTTGTAGCTTTTTTATTTGTGTCTTATGGCTTTGTTCTAACTTTCAATTTTGACAGCTCTAGGGAATCCTTTAGCAGTTTGGCATAGATAACCTCACCAGTCTCCTTGTGCAAGTTGATCATATCAGGAACAAGAATATCTTCCAAGTTCACTTTCACTTCAGTGGCTTTGGTTTTTCAAGCCGTCCAACTATAAGATCTACTATGGGTCGTGGATCTCTGTCCCTATTTAACTCCCATGAGGTCAGCCATGCGACATCGAGTAGCTGGGCTCTTTAATTCCCCTACCCCCGACATCGCCTCATCCTTCCTGGAAAAAATTCACATGGATCTTCGATGTGCAAAGATCAGGCTACCATGTTCATGCTACTATGTTCTGTCATGGCCCTCTACGCTGCGCATTTGCACTCACCTGGTTCTGATCCAGGCTCCTCATGCTCCAGTTCTCCTCACACTCTCGGTTACCTGCACTAGTAACATCTTCTCATTGGCTCCCATGGGCAGGCCAAAGGGTGCTGAAGTCTCAAATCCAATCCGTTTACTGATTGATAACTCGGAGGCTAGGATAATTGCGGACAGTATGGTTAACAGGAATCAAAAGCAGACCTGGGACCCCTATTAGATTGTAAATAACGTGTTAGGACAGCTTATGGAAGACATGCAGACTAATTGGACCTTTGCTCACCATGCCACCCAAACTCTGCGCGCTACTATGCCAAACATGGTGGCCACCCTCGCCAAGTCGCCACCCTAGAACACATGCTCAGTTGGGACTCCTATTCCGCCACTCATCCCTTCGGCCATGACAATCATCCTGGGAACAATACACCTAGCACCACCACGTCTGCTGTTAGAACTGAAGCCACCCTTGGAACACTCTGGCCACTCCTCTTGGCATGGATAAGTCCAAACCAGGGGGTAGCATGTCAGTTTTGACATACAACAGGGATACCATCCCCTCCACCTTGGGCCCAATCCTGGCCAAGCGTACACACAGTGAGCCAACTGGTTTTGTTCCTTTCATGCCCCGGAAGATGACGCCGTTGCCGGTCAAGCTCCCTGCTTAGGGAACTCGTCCTTCTGCGAAAACTACTCTGCCTCCCATCAAAGCTACGTCAACACCTGGGATTGCTACTTCGACACCTAGGAATGCTACTCCAACACCTACAAGCGATTGGAAGGACACGAATTACTATAGCTTCCCAATTCTAGAGGAGACACCTTTGGATGTAGAAGGCCCCTCTGCAACTGGTTGTGGAGGTTATTCTGATGTCTCTCTCTTACTTTTTGTCTGTTTTGGTTCTGCCTATGACTGCCAGTTTTTTGTATAGTTTGATTTTGAATCGCCACAAATCTGCTGATATCTATGGCTGGCACCTCTGGATAAGACCACTGCTAACTGTAATCTCTACTGTATTTTTATTAGCTTAATATAAATACGCATCTTTACAAAAAAAAAAATTCTCCCCCATCAGCAATGTTAAAGCTTAGGATCTTTGATTATTTGATTCGCGTGCTGCAAATTCACATCTAGAGATACATTAGACATCCCTTGGGTCTTCTGATTCGACAACCGAGGCCTTACCCCTCGTTTTATGGACCTGAACCCCTCAAATCGTCTTCATATAAAATGCTAATTGGAAAATTGGCATTAATTTAATAACATATGTTGATCATTTGCAGAAATAGATAAATGATTTAAATAAACAAATTCATTTAAAACATGAAAACATAGATCATAAGTCAAGACACATCTAAACTACAGAACAATGTATTAATTGTGACTGCAAACTAAATTAGTGTATTTCAACATAGATCAAACAAATTTGATAAATTAAAAAAATAGATATCAAGAGACAACTAATTGTATTTCTTCAAGGCTGCAAAAAATTACAATAGTCCTCTTTCTGTGATTTTCTCCCCCCCTTAAATAATAATTACCAAATAGATACAAAGGGTAAACTTCCCAAACAACTTGTCCACCTAACGATGATGGGTTGCAGAAAGAAAAAACTTTCAAATCCAACTAACTAAGCTTCCGCATTGCGGATTGCAGGTGGCGGAAAGCACAAAATTTGGAGAAAAATTGTGCTTTCCGCAAATCACAAAAGCACAAAAAATCAATGAATTCTAAAGGGAAAATTATTAACTGGAAATAACAAAGAGATCATCAATGGGCCTCTGGAGTGGGATCATCAATCACAATGCTATCAAGCAAATAAGCAATTGCCTGAGAGACTTCAGTGACCTCTTGTGTTATAGACACAGCATGGAAAAGAGATCAATCGCAATTGCGGGTTGCAGAATAAAAAAATATCAAATCCAAATGACTAAGAAATCCACAATCCTCATTGTGAGACGATTGCAGGGAGAAAATCTATGTTTTTCGCAACACACAAAAATCTATTAAATTTGAAAGGGAAATTATTAATTTGGTTGCGGAACTGGGGATGTGATAATTTAAACTTGAGCGGTTTAATGTTTCCGCCATCCGCAGTCAGGATAAAAGACAAGTTCGAGAAAGAAGACAAAGCCGCTCTTTCTCTGAGAATATTTCCACTTACCATAAAATTGTTCGAAGCAATGTAAAGTTATTGAACCTACATAGGCTAGACCGTCAATTCATTTATATCCATAACAGTGAGCAATACGAAGGAAGTGCAAACATATTTAATCTACAAAGGCCAGGCTGAGAATTATGGACTATATCCACCCATTTGTTTAGTGGATTATGAATAGATAAGAAGGGTTGGCTGCCCCTTCTGTTATGAGGGATTTGTAAAAATAGACAACTTGGAGAAAGAGCACCGCTCTTTCTTTGAGAATATTTCCATTTGCAAGCAAATTGTGCAAAGCAATGTAAACTTATTCAACCTACGAAGGCTAGACTATCAATTGATTTATATCCAAAATGGTGAGCTCAACAATTCACCTATATCCAGATTGGCCAACAAAGGAAGGATCAACCCGCCCTTCTTGCATCCAAGAACTATTATGAATAGAGTTACGGGCAGAAGAAGGGTTGGTTACCCCTTCCGTTATGAAGGATTTGTAAAAATAGACAACTTGGAGAAAGAGCGGTCGCTCTTTCTTTGAGAATATTTCAATTTGCAAGCAAATTGTGCAAAGCAATGTAAAATTATTCAACCTACGAAGGCTAGACCGTCAATTCCTTTATATCCAAATCGGTGAGCTCAACAATTCACCTATATCCAGATTGGACAACACAAGAAGGATCAACCCACCCTTCTTGCATCCTAGAACTATTATGAATAGAGTTATGGGTAGAAGAAGGGTTGGTTGCCCTTTTCGTTATGAAGGATTTGTAAAACTAGACAACTTGGAGAAAGAGCGGCCGCTCTTTCTTTGAGAATATTTCAATTTGCAAGCAAATTGTGCAAAGCAATGTAAACTTATTCAACCTATGAATGCTAGACCGTCAATTCATTTATATCCAAATCGATGAGCTCAGCAATTCACCTATATCTAGATTGGCCAACGCAAGAAGGATCAACCCACCCTTCTTTCATCCTAGAACTATTATGAATAGAGTTACGGGCAAAAGAAGGGTTGGCTACCCCTTCCGTTATGAAGGATTTGTAAAAATAAACAACTTGGAGAAAGAGAAGCCACTCTTTCTTTGAGAATATTTCCATTTGCAAGCAAATTATGCAAAGCAATGTAAACTTATTCAACCTATGAAGGCTAGAATGTCAATTCATTTATATCCAAAACGGTGAGCTCAACAATTCAACTATACCCAGATTGGCCAACACAGGAAGGATCAACCCACCCTTCTTGCATCCTAGAACTATTATGAATAGTGTTATGGGAAATAGAGTTACGGGAAAAAGAAGGGTTGGCTGCCCCTTCCGTTATGAAGGATTTGTAAAAATAGACAACTTGGAGAAAGAGCAGCCGCTCTTTCTTTGAGAATATTTCCATTTGCTAGCAAATTGTGCAAAGCAATGTAAACTTATTCAACCTACGAAAGCTAGACTATCAATTCATTTATATCCAAAATGGTTAGCACTGGCAGAATACTTACCACAAGAACGATCAACCGAGCCTTCTTGCATCCTAGAACTTTTATGAATGGTTATGGGCAAAAGAAGGGTCGGCAACCCCTTCCTTTATGTGGGATTTTACAAATAGACAACTTCGAGAAAGAGAAAGAGCGGCCGCTCTTTCTCTGAGAATACTTCCACTAAAAAATGTAAAATTATTCAACCTACGAAGGCTATACCGTCAATTCATTTATATCCTTAACGGTGAACACTGGCAGAATGCTTACCACAACAAGGGTTCGACCGACCCATCATTTACGAGACTACTGTAAAGAAATTTAATATACGAAGGCCAGTCTGAGAATTCTCGACTTTCAACTTCTACTGTAAATAGTAGGTATCCGCCACTTCGATTAGTAGATAATTGTGAACACCCATATCCATCAATTCACCTATATCAAAAATGGTGAACACAAGAAGTATCGAGTGACCCTTCTTGCATTCTTAAAACTATTATGAATAGAGTTATGGGCAGAAGAAGGGTCGGCTGCCCCTTCCTTTATGAGGGATTTGTAAAAATAGACAACTTGGAGAAAGAGCCGCCGCTCTTTCTCTGAGAATATTTCTAATTGCAATCAAGTTGTGCAATGTTCCTATGAAATTTTTGTTTGAAATTTATGTTTAGAGTGCTGAAATTTCCAATTGCTACAAAACATCTCTGGAGGAAGGAGCGATCTCTCTTTCTCCTCAGCATCTAATTGCAACACCCTTTCACTAAACACAAGTCACAGCTTGGCACCATCAAACTCTTTCGAGGAATCTTTCTATAAATTTTGTTGTTAAAATGTCGAGATCTAGCTTCCACGGTTCCAGGGTGACACGTGGAATGCTCAGATTGTGACAGATGGCATATTTGATTTTTACAGTACTTTTGCTATTGTTTAAAAGAATATTACGGATCTTAAAGGTACCATTTCAATATAAACCTTAGAATATGGATTTAAGTTATAGTAATTCCAATGCAAGAGCAAAAACATCGAGGGAAAAATCAAGAGATACATGACCTTCAAACATGAAATTTAAGCCATATTTAGATATTAACCAAGAAACATTATGCAAAGTAAAGTAAGGTAATTTACAAACATTAGTACCTTGAAAATAGCTAAAATGCACTTCCAAGATAAATATGATTCGTCGCTCAATGTGTCTCCTAGAGTTCTACATTCAAAGAGTTTTTCTCGAGTAAATAATCACTATGTTGAATTGATGGTCTGGATTTTTTGTTTTCCGTTATTTAACCTATCATTCAAAAGAAATTCAAAACTTAGTTTATTTAAATTGAAAAAGAATAGATAAATCCAAACATAATCGATAAATAAGAGAGGTTAAGAATTTAGAGAAGACCAAAGAATTAGAAAATTAATTAAAATTAATATTAAAAAAACTGCATATATTTCATTCAAGGAGGATCCGGACATATCACAGAGTTTAAAATTTTCAAAATGTAGGGACGAGGACAAAATCCCTCCCCTGAACCACAGGAGCTTCACTAGAAGGCAATATAATATCACGTTCATTCATATTGCGGTATTAAATATTCATGAAAACCTAAAAATTATATTGCTTATATATTAAGGGGCAAAGGTTTTTTTTATTTAATGTAACAATACAAAAATACCTTGGGGTCTTTTTTATATGGGTGGGATGACAAATATCCTCCAAATGGAGATGGCGGGATCAGGGCCGAATGATAAATCAGGTTGAGGCAAGGCTCGGGCCTACCAGTACGCAGGGAAATCGCGTCTTGAGGCGTGCTTGAGGCTAGTGGTTTCGTGGTGAAGTGGGTTTTCAGTCGATCATAGTCGAGATACAGTGGTCATTGACAACCAATTGTTACCAATAGAACTCATCCAGTTGTTACCAATATCCTTGGGAGCCTCTAAGCCTCCAGGGCCTATTATACCCCCTCGATAGGCCTTGGGGGCTTGAATACCCAACCACTCATGCCTATTGCAGGCCTTGGGAGGTTTAGTCATCCTCCTAGAGCTTGTTACAGGCCCTGGGGGCTTGTATACCTAGCCCACAATTGGCTTAGTCAGTGATTGGGGAACTGCAACATGCAATCTAAATGTTTTACTATGTGCATTGGCTCTAGTGACATACAAGAAGTGATCTCATATCTCTTCTTTAGACCATTAGATGTTGCAAATCATAATGATATGTGGTTTAGTAATTGCATTGTGAGTGAAGTAATGTGCATCCACAATATACATTGAAAGAAGCAAGGTGCATTGTAGAATGCATGTGGGGTCATAAGATGGGTATCATATCAATATACTAGGTAGAAATATAAAGGGGTATAAAAAATGTTAATGAAAAAATTGATGCATACATTATCTAGTGAAAATAGGATTTTTTTAAAATTGGCAAGGCATATTGGGAGGGGGTTAAAAAAACGATTTTGGAAGGTATTTTCCAATATTTAGTGAAATTAGGGGTATTATTTCATATTCCATGAATGAACGTGCTATGATAGTGGTTTATTGAGTGAATCCCCTGTGCCCTGAACCAACAAAAAAGTAAACATAAAATAGCTGTCGATACAAACTGAACATAAGGGCCTTGGATAAAAGCCCTCAACTAAACTAACAGAAAAGTAAACCTAAAATATTAGAGTTTTCAGTAAAATAACATGAGATTGTGGTGGGTGGGCCACGTGGTTCTCTCAGGATGAGTCAATCTCCATTGGTTTCACCCAGCTGGATGATCTCGAGGGAGTTGATGAGGGAGTTTTGGCAGTTGACGGAGTTTTGGCAGTTGACGAAGTTCTGGAAGTTGCGGGAGTTGATGAGGGAGTTCCGACAGTTGGACGGGACTATCCATAACCTACCGAAGTAACTGGGCTCCCCTCGGCATTACTTTGAGGTCCGATGGGTTGATTTCGAATGGCTTTGTTGCGCTCACCGAGGAGGACTCATATTTTCTCCATCATTTCGGTCTGGTTGCTTTCCATTCTTTGCTCCATCGAGTTTAGCCTAGTTTCCATGGTCTGCTGAATCTCGTCGATATGCCTTTCCAGATTCTCCACTATGATGCGGGTGGCTTCATCGGTGAATTTGGTCCTTTCGCGTGTGCTACTGTCTGCCATTATAAAACAAGGAGACTTTCCTGAAGAACTGCTGTAAGAAATCTTTCCTGAAGAACTGTTGTAAGAAATCTTTCCTGAAGAACGGCCGCTATGCAGAGTAGTGGTCGGAATATGGAGACTTTCCTTTTCTCCAACTTTAACAACTAGCCATTGAGGAGGGCCAGTGGACGGAGAAAGAGTCGAACACAGAGCTAATTTCGAAAACATTTTTGGTAATCTAGATCGAACAGGAGCAGATCCTATTTAAACGAGTGGAAATGATAAAAAAAAACAGAACACGATCCAAAACCAGAAATCGGATCGCAGGAAATCTCTAGAGGTGTCGGAATGAAAGATCAAAGCGATTGAAAGACTGTTCCAGTGGGTTATAGGACATTAAGGGTCAAAGACGTTACCCGAGAACTGGAAGACTTTACCCTTTGATTTAACTGATGGGACATATTCACGACAAGGGTTCATAATTCGCTTAGGATAAAAGCTAACTTCCTGGAAATTAAAACTGATGGGACTTTACCCTTTACCCTTTGATTTAACTGATGGGACACTAAAATGCCCCGCTTTTTCGATGAAATTTGGATGGAAACCTGTCAAATTTCTTCCTGGAAATTGTTATTTCCACAATACTACAATTTCAGCAATTGTAATTGCCATTCCTAGACTAAATGCCCTATTTTAAAACTACCCAGATCGCCGAAATTGCGATTTGAGCAATTGAAATTGCCATTTTAGCTATTTCCACACTGCCGGATTCCGGTGAGTCGGGGGTGTTTTGGTTAGGCCTTATACTGCTCTTTCATAATTGGGCTCATAAAATTTTGAAGTCCACCATCAATCTTCGATGGGTCGATCTAACGCTACAAGATAGTTACGTTGGGTTAAGTTGTGCAGCTTTTAAAGCACAAGATACAATGCAAATTCTTTATGAAATCTAGCTAAGCGCGTGTTAAAACAAGATTGAAAGACTATGAAGATCAATGATGAATCGATGCCATTATAAGGATCCAATATTCTTTCTATGAAGAGGCATGATTTTCCTTGATAAAGTTCTTTGAAAATATATATAACCATGTATGAAGAGGACCATAGGTGTCTATGAAGTAATTGCATATCAGAAGCAAGATCTGAAAAGCCGAAGTTAAAACTATTATACATCAGAGGGTTGTTGGGTGGTTCTTCGGGCAGGTTGAGGCCTTCTAAGGGAATTGTTGCCTCCTTCTAGTCGTAGGTAGAGATTTAGGGTGGTGGGGCATCCTCGTCTATTTAGCAGGTAGAAAACCAGGGGTGTAGGAGCATCCTTTCTGTTTAATGGCAGAAGAATCCATGGGATTAAGTTCTCAATCAAGTTGGTGCTTGTAGAACAATTTTGAATATGATTTGTATCGGTGTATTCAAATTTTTAATTTTCCTATTCACATTGGGAATGATTATTTAACATGTGCTTAATAATAATTTTATATAAAAAGGGTAGAAAAAGGCAATACGGATTCCCCCCCTGCCCACCTCTTAATATTATTGGATGAACCAACACCTGCCGCATTGCCCTCATCGTCGCCTAACGTCTTGTGTAGTTGATGCTCTAGCACCTCTGCATAATATTTTAAGTGCTTGGGCCTATTGGCATAATTTTGTAGGCCCCCTAAGGTAAGCTTACTTCCCTTATACTTTTTAAGCCTTCTTTGGACTCCAAAACTCATGAAATTTCCCTGATCTTTTTAGGTACTTGGGACAAAAATAATGCTAAGAATGGGGTCCCTTTGTGCAAAGATTTTGTACCTTGTCCCACCTCATGAACACCTTTCAAATTTATCTTTCACATGATCCTGCCACCCTAATCTGAATAAGAAGAATAATATTCCACTGCCATTGTATCATGGTTTCCATCAACCTATATGTGTATATATGTCCTTGTACATGTATCATTGTATTGATGTCACTATCGCAATCCATGTTCGTCACAAGGACACAAAAAATATCGATGTCAAAATGCCAACTTGTACATGACCCAAATTTGTCATCCAGGAATGGCAGCAAATTCTTCCAAGATATACTTCAGATGTATAGCAAATCCCAGAGTGTAATCAAAGCTTAGAGGGATCTCATGCCAATATCATCACCATGGTATACAATCACCCATAATATCTATTCCATTGGAGAGTGGTTTTTGATCATTTCTCATTTTGCATCTTGGAGAGCATAGCTTGTCCATAATTACTCTACTTGCCTTAGTACCAATTTCGAGGGTGAGATTTCCTAATTGGGAATTGGAGAGGCCATTGTGCATTGGACCATGAGGACACATATTAAGAGGTTGTGGGACCCACTACATTTGGCATGATTCTCTCACCAATTCGAGTTCAAGATGAAGGGTAACATACTTGGAATGATTCTCTCACCAATTTGAGTTCGAGATGAAGGGTAACATACTTGGGGTAGTTTAAGAGGCATTATTTATGGCATGAGTCATGTAAGATCGAATTGGAGTGGAAGAATAAGTCCCATGGAAGAGGAAGAGTTATCTTAGAATAATTGTGACACTTGGGCTAAATTCCTTAGGTTGCCTCTATTATGACAAAAATGATGAAGATGCTATGACACCTATGACACAAATCAGACCTGAATGCTGACATCTGAAATATCTGACATGTTAGGGATAAAAATAGCATCCAAGAAGGTGCACAAGGGAGTTAGGGAAGCCATTCAAAATGAGGGAATAAGGAGACTAGGAATTGTTGGACAAGTCGCACACATTGGAAACTCTTCCCAAATTGAGTTGGAATGAATCCTTTGGAAGGAATTTGACCGAATTCAACCCAAGGAGAGTAGCTTTTGATCATTTTTATTTGCATATTTGCAATTTGGAGAGCTTGTACCTTGTCCATGCTAGTGGAGTTTTACTCTACTTGCCTTAGTACCAATTTCGAGGGTGAAAGATTCCCATCCTAATTGGGAATTGGAGAGGCCATTGTGCATTGGACAAAAAACCAAAATTTGACAGAAATTGCAGATCCAAAATTCGCAGGTCACTTTTGAGGGGTAAATTTTTGGATTTTTCAAAATTTGAGCACACTGGCTTGCTCACCTCAGTCAATTGCATCTCCCTGTCCAGTGAAAAGTTTGAAATTCCAAGTTTCAATTTTTAGGGATTCTCTGTCAAACGCTAAGTTCCAAATCCAGTGGTAAGTTTCTCATTAAGATATCTCACCACATCAAGCTTGAAGGGGCTGATAACTTCCGAACATGAAAGTAAGGATTGGGTTTAAATCCTATCCTAGAAGTCTAGAATGAATTGGATACCTACATAAGTGAAGAGATTCCAGTCCCAGAGGGAGATGATGCCTTAAGGCCTTACATAAGAAGAACTTGGTCAAGGCCAAGAACTTGGATCATTGCAGATTCTATCAAGGACCATCTCATACCACATGTGTCATCCGTAAAGAGATGTTTGACTCCTTGACCAAGATGTTTGAAGGAAAGAACATAAATCGGAAGATGACTTTGAGGAGTCAATTAAAGAATGTCAAGATACAAAATGCAAAGACCATGCAATCACACTTTACAAGGGTCTCTCGGATAAAAGAGCAACTTGAATCCATTGAAGAAGATGTAGAGAATGGAGAAATAGTGATGACCACCTTGAATGGTCATGGGATTCCTTCATCCAAGGAATTTGTGTTAGGAAGTAGGCTGTGGGAGGAATGCTCACAGGAAGAAGCTCAAATTTTAGCTCGAAAAGAAAACATGGGTAGGGAAGAGCAGGAACATCACACACCAAGAAGAATTACAATAAGAGGGAGCATCCTCATCACAAGGAGATTGTCCCAGGAACAAAAGCAGCTCCCACAAGAAGAAGAACACTCTGTTAGAGACTCCAATAGTTCCTTCAAGGAAGCAAAGATTGAGAGGGAGTCCACCCAACTAATTATATGAAAGTAAGTGGTCTATGGTAGTAGTACAACATTCGATTGCTACTTATCTAGAAACCTCTTTGCTGACATGTTGGAGCTAAGTGAACAATCTAGAAAGTTACAGGATATGTGGACAACATTCTTGAATGGTGTAGTGGAAGATGAAGTATATGTGGAGAAACCACTTGGGTTTGAGACACATGACATGGAGACTCATGTATGCAAACTGAAGAAAGCCTTGTACGATTTGAAACAAGCACCCAGGACATGGTACGACAGAATTGACAGCTTCTAACTAGTTTGGGATTTACTTGTTAATTTTTTAGCATTAATTCAAGATACTCTAGGATCTTTACTGAGAGAATAACATGTATAGTATATCAATGCATATCAATCATAGCAAGCATGTCAATCATCACAAGAAGCAAACATGAGAGACAATAGACACACAGAGTTTACATGGGGAAAACCCTAAGGTGAGAAACCCCACAACTTCCTCAGAGATAGATAGAGCAATGATACAACCAAAGTGCATAGATATAGACTCCTCCTGGCAATTGATCCTCCTCCTCACATGTGCACCACTTTCTGAGTGAAGGAAGAGTGAGTTCTGAGTGATCCAAATAGAGATCAGGAGATCTCTATTTATACTTGTCCTGGATTCCCAATAACTTTATGGGGCCGACTTGTCTAGCTTAGTACAATAACCCAATATTAACTTAATCAGGGCTGACCCCACACATGGTGGTCTAATAACCCATCGGAAAGTTACGACACTTGCGACACTTGTCAATACAAATGACGACACTTCTGTAGAGAGGAATAATAACATCTCTATAGGAGTACAATATACATAGATGAAATACATGGGTGAAATACATTCCGAAGTTACATATACATCAACACTCCCTCTTAACTAGGAAGGTATTTCTCGACACAGATCTGCTAGCACAAGTCTTCTTCTCTCGATCATCGTCAACAAATCATCATCCTTGAATCATCGTCACCATCACTGCTGCTGCTATCTCAATCAATCTCCGAATCTACTTGTCATAGGAAGTTCTAGAGAGCCAATCCTTTTTCATACTAGATGTAGGCCCACCACCTGCAGGTCTTAATCATCACTGGCCATACTATGGAATCCTCAGGACTTATTACGTGAGTCAAAAAAACCTCGAAAGAGCATCCTAGGACTGATTATGAGCACACAGCTCAACCTAACGGATCTCCCAGGATATTTTACATGTAACTGCGCAACTTGTCCATGACCACGGAGTATCATCCTGATACTCATAATCATACTGATCATCATCCACGAAGCACAGTCCAGATGCACACAACACAACACTTACTCTCATCGGCATGGAAGGAATTTCCTCTGACCATCCGGGAAGGGCTCAACACTCACATCAACGCACATGGGAGAACACATCTGCCACCATGTCGAAAAGGCTCTGCACTTACATCCATGCACATGGGAGAACACATCTACCACCATGTTGGAAATGCACTGCAGTTACATCAACGCACATGCAAGAACACAGCCACCACCATGTCGGAAAGGCACTATGCATCTGTGTCTTCGAAACTCATCACACATAATCCAACTGATTATGTAATGCATCGACCTGATACATATGATCATCCTGATCATCATCATAGCATCATCCTAATGCATATCTGGAGCAACATCCTGAAGCTCGTCATCCATGATCATCATGATCATACAATGCATCCACCTGATGCATACATAGTATCTGCCTAATACATATCATCATACATGATCTACCTGATCATACAATGTATCCACCTGATACATACCTGATGCATATCAACCTACATGATCTACCTGATCATACAATGTATCCACCTGATACATCTACAGATACATACACATATACATATAAATGATCCAACTGATCATATCCAACATCCAACATGATACGTACATACATATACATATAAATGATCCAACTGATCATATCCAGCATCCACCTGATGCATATGCAGAGCAGTAACTGGAGCATCGTCCTGATGCTCATCATCCAGCGCTTACATCCATAGCCATGTGAAGGATACTCCTTCCAACATGCTTGGAATGGCTTCACCAAATGTGTCCATCACTTCTTCCTCAAAGTGTCGTCAATCTGAAGAACACCAAGCCTCTCTCTGAAGTATTCGAACTTGACTCTGGCTAGTGGCTTCGTCAGTACATCTGCAATCTGCTCATCCGTCACAACATACAGGAGCTTCACTGCTCCTCTCTACACCATATCCCTGATATAGTGATATTTGATCTCTATGTGTTTCGACCTATCGTGGAACACTGGGTTCTCAGATAGCTTCACACAACTCTGGTTGTCACAAAAGATACCAGTAGCTTCCAGTGGGAGACCAAATAACTCAGACAGTAGCTTCCGAAGCCATACTGCCTCACAACTAGCCGAACAGGCTTCAACATACTCTGCCTCAGCTGTACTCAGTGCTATGCAGGACTGCTTCCTGCTAAACCAAGAGATCACACCTGATCCCATACTGAAGCAGCACCCAAAAATTCTCTTCCTATCTGCAACACTACCTGCCCAATCTAAATCAACATAACCCTGTAGGTTAAACTTTTGATTCGCATCATACTTGATCCCATAGTCAACTGTACCCTTCAGGTACCTTAGAATATGCTTTACAGCAACCAGGTGAACACTCCTCGGATCCGTCAGGAACTGGCTCAATGTGTTCACTGCAAAGCAAATATCTAGTCTCGTGTTCGTCAAGTACATCAAGGACCCAATCATCTGAAAATACATCGTGACATCAACCAAATCAGATGAAGCATCACACAAAAACTTTAGGTTCGGTGCCATAGGTGTGGCCATGGCCTTGCAGTCCATCATCCTGAACCTCTTCAGGATCTCTACTGCATACTTCCCTTGTCCAAGGAAGATACCATCTACACTCTGCCACACCTCCATGCCTAGAAAATAGTGCATCATCCCCAAGTCCTTCATCTCGAACTCAGCTGCAAGCTTCCTCTTGGTATCAACAATCAAACTATCATCTCCTGTTACAAATAGGTCATCCACATACAAGAGTAGTATCACAGGATTTCCTTCCTCAACCTTGTAGTAAAGGTTGGAATCTGCTTTACTCTTGGTAAAGCCCAAACTAGATAGGAAACTGTCCATCCTACCATACCAATTCCTAGGAGCTTGCTTCAATCCATACAAGGCTTTCTTCAATTTGCACACATATGACATCCTGTCATGTGTCTCAAAACCAAGTGGTTGCTCCTAATACACTTCCTCCTCGACTACACCATTCAAGAAAGCAGTCTTGACATCTATCTGGTGTATCTTCCATTTCATCACTGCAGCCAGAGCAAGTACTGATCTTATGGAAGTGTACCTGGATACAGGAGAAAAAGTTTCTTCATAATCTATTCCCTCCTTTTGAGAGAAGCCATGAGCTACGAATCTTGCCTTGTATTTCTCTATGCTGCCATCTGCAGCATGCTTGATTTTGTAGATCCATTTGGAAGTAGCAACAGACTTCCCTTCAGGTCTTGGGACAACATCCCAAACATCATTCTTCATTATTGATTGGTATTCTTCGACCATGGAATCCTTCCATTCTTTCTTTTCTGCTGCTTCTTCATAATTGGAAGGTTCTTTGTTCATGATGTCATAGAGTAAAGCAACATAGCTGGTATGAGATCTAGTTCTCTTCTTTGATCCGTGTTCTTCTTCTGGAATGTCATATCTTTCTGCATATTGAATGAGCTCTCTATCCCATGTAGGTTCTCTTGTGAGAGTTATTCTCACGGGGTGGATCTACAGGTTCTTGTGAATCTTCAATTTCACGATCTGCATCTGGAATTGCTTCAGTCATAGTAGTGTCTTGAAATCTAGTTTCCTTAGGTTCTTCATAATCTTCAATAGGTGCCTTTCTTGATTTGATGAATGCTGAGTTTTCATCAAATGTCACATCCCTACTGACATAAATCTTCTTGAACCCTGGAAAGTATATTCTGTAAGCCTTCGAACTTTCACTATAACCCACAAAGATACCCTTCTTTCCTGAAGGATCTAGCTTGGTCCTCTTTTCCTTTGGGACATGAGTGCATACTGGACAACCAAATATTCTGAGATGGCTGACTTCAGGTTTCTCACCAGAGAAGACCTCTTCTGGTGTCTTGTTGTCCAATATCTTGTGGGGTGTTCTATTCTGCACATATACAGTTGTCCTAGCTACTTCTTCCCATAGATGCATGGGTAGATCCTAGTCATGCAGCATTGCCCATGCTGCTTCCATGATTATTCTATTCTTCCTTTCTGCAACTCCATTCGGTTGTGGATTGTAGGGAGCAGTCAACTCCCTCTTAATCCCGGAATCACTGCATAGTTTCTTGAAATCACCTGAAGTGAATTCTCCACCATTGTCTGATCTAAATGTCTTGATATTTTTATCGGTTTGGTTTTCCATCAAGGTTTTGAATTCCTTGAACTTATCAAACACTTCATCTTTATTCTTTAAGAAGTAGACCCAAGTCTTCCTGGATAATTCATCAATGAAAGAGGCATAGTAAACATACCCACTCAGAGAACTGGATGACATTGGACCACATACATCGGAGTGGATAATTTCCAAGATATCTTTTGCCTTGCTTTCACTGCTTGGAAATGCCTTCTTTATGTTCTTTCATTTTGCACATCCTTTGCAAACACCTTCATGTTTCTATAGTGCATATGAGCAAGTCTTCTATGCCAAAGTTCACTTGGCTCCATGGATTCATGCACCATGGCATGTTCAGGTTTTCCCTTTAGTTTATACAATCCTCCCTCTTGCTCTCCAATCACCATCGCATCATCAATAGTTTTACCTTTTGGCCACATTAGAACTTGGCCATCTACAAATGCAACCCACATGCCTTTTGCATCCAATGCAAATATGGAAAGTAAGTTTTTCTTGAGCCCAGGTACATACAAAACATCTTTCATCTTCAAATTCTTCCCAAAGTCTAGATTGTAGGAGGCCTCACCACTTCCTTTGATAGGGTATTGGTAGTCATCCCCAAGTTTCACCTTATGGGGTGACTCATGTTCAGATAGATTAGCAAAGGATTCTTTAAACCCAATCATGTGCTTTGAAGCCCCACTTTCAATAATCCAATCATTACAACCATGAGAGATAGTGCCTGTGAGAGCAGATATTAGAACGTACTCTTCTTCTCTTAATGAGTCATCATCATCACTTTCTGCTCGAGCCTTCTTCTTGGATGGTTCATCATCTTCAGCAGCATGAGCATGATATCTCTTCCTGCTGCCCTTCTTCTTCTTGTTGAATTTGTTGTTGTTGTTCTTTTTGTTCTTAGGACATTCTGAAGCAAAATGACCCTTCTCATTACATGTGAAGCATCTGAGATCTTTCTTATCTTTATGTTGATGATAGTGTGAATATTTCTTGGCATGAGAGTGCTCCCTCTTTGACCTTCCTTTCTTGGTGTGTGCGGTGGGAGCTTTATCTTCACTTCCCATCTTTTCTTCTCGGGCCGCAAGCCTTGCTTCTTCTTGTGAACATTCTTCCCGTAGTCTGTTGAAGGAGATCAACTTCCTTCTTGCACAAATTCCTTGAATAAAGGAATCCCATGACCTAGGTAGGCCATTCAGAGTGGTCATGACAACTTCACCATTCTCCACCATTTCATCCATTGCTTCCAGTTGTTCCTTGATCTGAGAGACCCTGTAAAAATAAGATTGAATGGTTTCTCCATTCTGAAACTTTACTCCTTTCAATTGGTTCCGCAAGGTCATTTTCCGATTTATGTTCTTCCCTTCAAATAGCTTGGTCAGGGAATCAAACATCTCTTTGGGTGTCTTTAGAGATGACACATGTGGGATGAGATGGTCCTTGATAGAATCAGCAATGATCCTCTTTTCCTTGACCACGTCCTTCTTGTGGAGGGCTTTAGCCTCTTCTTCCCCTGGGACAGGGACCTCTTCCCTTATGTAAGAGTCCAACTCATTTTCTTCCAGGATTAACCCAATCCTATACTTCCATGCTCGGAATTTATCAGCCCCTTCAAGCTTATCCTCGAGCTTGGTGTGGTGAGACATCTTAAAGAGTACTTCAAATGGAAATAGAAAAGATTTAGGTCTTACCACTTGATTTGCTGAAAACTACATCTGGTCCCAGATTAGGGTTTGTTAGAGAAACCTTAAAAATTCAAGATGTGAATTTCAACTTTCTGAAAGGATAGAAAGATGCACCTTGATGAGCTGATCAGCCTGGTGTATTCAAAATTTGAGATTTGCAAAGCTTCACCCTTTAGAAATTCCTTTTAGTCTTCCCGGGTTCACTAGGGAGGACCCTGAATTAGGGTTTGAGTTTCCCAAAGATTTACCCATCCAAAAAACTCAATCCAAAGCTCTAAAATTTGAGTTTTCCAAGGAGCTTTCATCTATGTCTTCAGATTTCAGAAGTCCCTATTTTTGTGGAAACCCTAATTTTTAGGGCCAAAACTGAAAGTGCTCAGAACTGAATTTTGATTGGACAGAAATATTCACCTTGCTAAGGGGAGTCAATCTATCATATTGCTTTTCCAAAATCTATGGAGAGAAACCCAATAAATAAGAAACCCTACTTTTCGTCACTGCACAATGTCTTCTTCTCAGGTTAGCTCTGATACCATGTTAATTTTTTAGCATTAATTCAAGATACTCTAGGATATTTACTGAGAGAATAACATGTACAGTATATCAATGCATATCAATCATAGCAAGCATGTCAATCATCACAAGAAGCAAACATGAGAGACAATAGACACACAGAGTTTCCATGGGGAAAACCCTAAGGTGAAAAACCCCACAACTTTCTCATAGATAGATAGAGCAATGATACAACCAAATTACAACCAAAGTACACAGAGATAGACACCTCCTAGCACCTGATCCTCCTCCTCACATGTGCGCCACTTTTCGAGTGAAGGAAGAGTGAGTTCTGAGTGATCCAAATAGAGATCAGGAGATCTCTATTTATACTTGTCCTGGATGCCGAATAACCTTATGGGGCCGACTTGTCTAGCTTAGTACAATAACCCAATATTAACTTAATCAGGGCCGATCCCACACATGGTGGTCTAATAACCCATTGGCAAGTTACGACACTTGCGACACTTGTCAATACAAATGACGACACTTCCGTATAGAGGAATAATAACATCTCTATAGGAGTACAATATACATAGATGAAATACATGGGTGAAATACATTCCAAAGTTACATATACATCAACATTACCAAGAGTAAAGCGGTTTCCAACCTTCACTACAAGTTGAGGAAGGAAATCTAGTTATACTCCTACTGTATGTGGATGACCTGGTTGTGATAGGTGAGGATGGGAAGAGGAAGCTTGTTGCCGAGTTCAAGATCTTGGGTACGATGCACTATTTTCTACGCATGTGGAAGAGTGCAGATAGAATCTTCCCTGTACAAAGAAAGTAGATATGTTGAAGCGTATCGGGATGATGGACTGCAAGGCCATGGCCACACCTATGGCCTTGCTGTAAACACATTGAGTCACCTGATTGCAGCAAAACATGTGATGAGATATCTGAAGGGTACATTGGATTATGGACTCAGATATGCCTCAGATAGGGAGTTTAGACTGTATGGGGATACAAACTCAGATTGGGTTGCTGACGAGGTTGCTGACAGCAGAAGATATTCCAGCTGATAGTGCTGCTGATGAGGATGTTCCAGCAGATGGTTTTCCAACTGACAAGGTTGCTGATAGCAGAAGATGTTCCAGTTGATGTTGTTGTTGATGAGGATGTTCTAGTAGACAGTGTTCCAGCTCACGAGGTTGCTGACAGTAGAAGATGTTCCAGAAGATATTAGTTAACAATCATCGATGAGGTTCCTTTTTATGTCTTAATACCCTTCATATACCTTCAGACCCAATTCGAAATCCTTTAAAGAGTCTTTTGGAGCCATCTACCCTTGGGGGCTTCTAAAATTTCCTCTATATGGGTTATTGGTTTATCTCGGTTAGACATTGCTTATTAAACGTTGTAGAGAGGAACGATGCAAATTTTCTCTCTTTTTATGTCCTAATACCTTTTAAACACATTCAGACCCAAATTTGGAAGCATTCGAGTCATTAATAGTCTAAGGGTCGAATCAACCAAAAATTGTAATTTTTGAAGTTTATCAAATTTATTAAAAAGGGACACTACATGAACAATTATGCAGCTAATATGAAATGGGTTGTGTACAAAAACAACGCCAACCTTAGATGTTATTTCTACGACATGTGATCTCTAACTCCTTCTTTTCCTAATTTAATGTTTCATATCACTGCCATCTAGGAATATTCATCGTGTTGTTTAGACTTCTCTTATCTCTTATGGTCATCTCTCCCTCTTCTTAATCGACTTCTTCCCATGTCACACTAGATTTTCTACAAACCCATTACAAACAAATTATGTCAAATATTTATTAATGTTTATAGAGAGGAACAATGCAAATATTGTTACTATTCTAAGGCCAAGGGTGGAGGTGGAACAGGTAGAATAATGATCCAGATTCACCTAGAAGCAAATCGACGGTGGAAATGGGTTCCCGCGCTAGAAAGTGCATGGTGGTTAAACCTGGATAAGGTGGAGAGGAAATTAAGCCACTTACCACGTGGAAAGCAATGGTGGAGTTTTCTATGAAAAGTAGTTAAATTTAAACCGCTCATCGCAAGTTCCAGAACCACCTAAGCATATGTTCTATAAAAGGTTTGTTCGAAGTTTAAAAAAAATATTGTCACTTATTGCCTGGAGAAAAAGAACCTGTGGGAAACACATCGTTGTCTTTGTCAACTGGAATAGCACCCAAGAAGCTCACTTCACAGGTAGCTCGAAACCCTTTGTGTTTAGATTTTGTGTCCCAAATGGAGAAAACCCAAGACCTCTTTCCCTTCAATGAAAGTTCAGATGAAAACGAGAAGCTTGTATTTGACAGGGGAAGGGATATTTTCGACCCTGTTTTGTTCGTATGTAGTATTTCGCAGTCTAAGGAGAAATTAATGGAGTTTAAGTCGCAGGGAAAGGATGTATTTAATGTTTTTGGTTCTTTTTTGTACTATTTTTGTGTCGAACAAACCCCACACTTCCCCGAATTTGTTTGTTGGTGTACGATGAATTATTCGTAGGGCCAAATGGTAATCATTAATATAAAACCAACCAAAATGCTATGCCCAGTAAATGCGCAGACTGCCTGTGAGGTTCTAGGTTTACCTTAAACATTTCCCAAAATCCCTGAGTCATTTAACGAAGAAAATTTGGCAAAGTTTTATACAAACTGCAGTCCTGCAGAAAAAGACAAGTCTTGAAAGATGGTCAGTGGCATGAAAACCTATCGTTCCCTTTGAGTATTGATGTCTTTCAGTGAGATACCCAGTTAGTTTTGTCCTTGTTGAGTCAAGTTTTAGGTCTAGATAGTGATAAGTCAATCATGAAAGTTATGTTAGGTTTCCTTCTCCATGTAATTTCACCAAAGTCACAATCGAGTCTGGTATGTTGTTTTAATTTTGATGAATTCCTAGTTGAAGCGATTCATGTGCAATTGGTGAATTTCAACTAGTTGAAGCATTTTAGATATCAGTCATATCTCCTTAACCTGTTCATGTGTTCAAACATTTCGGAATCCAAGTTTCTTGGTACCATCTTTTCTCATGACCTTCCTAAACAGGTCAATATGTTTGAGTTCACCCATAAAATCATGGCAGAAGATTACAGAATTATTTTTAATGCTAAAATGCCCCGAGTGTTAGAAGGAATGAAAGAAACTTTGCAGGCTACACCAGGAATGATTGGTTCTTGTATAGAGAACATATTATAATTAGGGTGTATGGTTTTACTGGAGCACCATATCTATTGTCAGCGTTTTTAACACCAAGGGTATTTGCCTTGGAATTTATGAGACAAAGGTTGCAGTCAGAAGAAGAACATTTTGGTGCTTTCAAAAAAGCATCGGATGTGAAATTCCCTCTTAAAGTTGGTCCATTCATCATTAAGAATAAGGCATCCCTCTCTGTAGTAGAAAAATTACTGAAGATGATGGATTTCCAAGAGGCTGAAAGGATTAATTATGATCCTCATCAAATTATATCGCAAAGGAGACATCAAAATGGAAAAAAGGCTTTTGATCATCAAATAGTAGAAGGATTGAAAGAAATGGCAAATTTATTCAAATTTGAACAAGATAATAAAGAGGCGAATATGGAACAAACATGCAATTTGGCAATGCTGGTTCAGACACCAGCTAAATCCGATATCACCAGTAAGAGAAGTATTCCAGAAGTTGATAGTATGGAAGTCGATCAAGAAGTTTCAAGGAAGAAATCAAAAGTGGAATGACAGAAGGAAATTATTAGTATGGAGGAAGAAGATTCAATTGTTCCCGAAAAAAACTAGTTTGATTTCGCAGCCACCTGCAAATATTATGCAGCAATATTATTTTTCGGAATATGGAAGTAAATCTCAGTATAAGTCCATATTTGATGTGCTTTCATAATATACATCAAAGAGGAAGCAGTATTCCGAAGAAACTCAAAAATTGTACCCTCAGGTAAGAACGCTGGCAGAACAAAAAATTTCCCTCCTTACAGCTACGGATCCAGGAAGAAGCTATATAAGGTTTGCAGTGGTGAACGATGAGAAAGTTTCTGAAATGTAAGTTAAGCTTGATGTGATTAATATACCAGATAAGATTCAATTGCATAAACAAACAGGAGATGTCCTGTATTCTAATTTATTGCAATTCACTTTAAAATTTTCTAAATTGCAGTCTGTGATAGAAAAGATGGAGAGTGAACTGAGGAAAGAGAAGGAATAAAACAAAGCAAATTCAATCCAAATCAAAAGACTACAAGTGGACCTTGTGACCGTGGGAGCCGAGCCAAGGAACAGCCAGTGTACCAAAAGGCTCATTGATGAAAAAGAAAATGCCATTCATATTCTTAAGAAAAATTTGAAGGTGCCAAATAATCAACATGTGCAGTCTCCAGAGTTGACAACATTACAACAAGAAAAGGAATTCATATATCAAGAAATGATGGATCACAAAGGTAAAATGTTAAAGTTACAAGATGAAAAGAATGCTTGGGAAAAACAAAGGATTGAATTGTTGTTGCAAATTTCATTATTGAATACCAATCCGATTGAAACTGTGCAAGCGCCAGAGAAGCGAGGGGATCAATCTCTATGTACAGGTGAAGGACAAATGAAAAACTCCTCCACAGAGGAACTGACTAGTGCTATGTCACAAAGTCATCTAAAATATGTAGAGATAGAAGAGTTGAAAGCAGAAAACTTGAAGTTGAAAGAGGAAGTACTTCGAAATTCTGGAGCAAAGATAAAGGCTTTGAGTGATAGAAATCAGCTACAAAATAAAGCTGATGAATTAAAAGATAAATTGAGAGGTCAACTTCCATTACATGGAGCTAAACACCTTATATGGGATGCGATATTAGTGGAAGTCACCAAATTTTGGTCTTATTTGAATTTTATAGCAAACATAGCTCTCCAGAGTTGTAAAGTGGCAAACGAGACATTACGCAAAAGGCCTTCAAACAACTCAGAATACAGTCAGTTTGTTAAAAAATCTAACCCAATTAGATATGCAGAGTTTTGGAATCAAAGATAGACCATCAATCATCATTTCAGCAAGAAGAGTTATTGGCAAGCATGATCGTGTTAAAGAAGTAGAAGACATGGCGCAACAAATGGTCCTTAAAGTTCAAAATTTTAAGGAATTATTTATGGGGCCTTTTGAATGTGGTCTACCTTCTTTTTGGAGTGTCGATGGAAAATTAATGGCTCAAGAAAATCATCACAATTTGATAGTACAGGCTCGTATGGATCACTCGAAATTTGAAGGTTTGGTCAAAGGATTAACTGGAAAGACAATAATTGATAAATTGACCAATGATTTTGAAATACTTAAACAATTTATAATGATTAAGAAGGGTCTGCCAGATGTATGTTACACAAAATGCATAGAATTGGAGGTGATGGTGAAAAAAATTATGGATTATGAGATCCCAACTCAAGAGCAATGGAAAATTGTTGAAAGATTTGGGAAACCAAAACACAGGTTATGTCAGGAATAAATATTCAAGTGTGTTAATTTTAAATGATGTAATATTTTTTGAAGACTTTAAAGAAGAACAGAAGTACAAGTACATCTGAAACACAGATTCATATTTTGTTATTTTCTTCAGTCTTTTAATTTCTATTTTGTGAATGTATTTCGTGTTACACCATCTTATCGCTTTGCTTCATAGTTGACTGTAATATCTGAGTTAGAATTCATTTTATATGCTATGATCCACACATTTAAATATTTTCAATGTTCTTTCTTCCAAATTAATGCAGAATTCATCATAGAACGGAGACTGTCTAAGTTATAACATATAAACAATATTTATCCCGACTTCTAACCTCCGACAAGAAGGATCGACCGCCCCTTCGTTTATTATAAAATTGCGAACAACTATATCCAACCATTCACCTGTACTATATTGAGAATGGTGAACACAAGAAGGATTGATCGACCCTTCGTGCAGTCTATAACTATTTTGAACAGAATACTGGGGAGAATAAAGGTCAGCCGACACTTCATTTATTAGTGAATGGTAAAACTATTCAACCCGCCTAGGCTGCGACAACAATTCCAGACTTTCGACTTCTGTGATGAATAGTTGGGATCGGTATATTGGATAAGTTATAACATATCAACAATATTTATCCTGACTGGCAACAAGAAGAATCGGCCGCCCCTTCATTTAGTAGAGAACTGTAGACACCTATATGTTACAATTCACCTGTATCTAGAATGGTGAACACAAGAAGGATCGACCGACCCTTCTTGCAGCCTAGAACTATTTTGAACAGAATACTTGACACAAGAAAGGTCGGCCAACCCTTCTTGCACCCCGCATGAGGATCCATTGCCTTTTCCGAAGACGCAAATATATTACAAATACCTAATTTTCTTAAAACGTTCCATCAATTCCGCTATCCCACAACCCACAATGCAGATTACAGGATGGGACAACAATTCCCGACTCCTGAGTTCCACAGTAAATAGTGGGGAATGAAGATTGGCTAAGTTATAACATATAAACGATATTTATCCCAACTTCTGACCTCCGACAAGAAGGATCGGCCTCCCCTTTGTTTAATATAAAATTGTGAACACGTATAACCAGGAGTTCACCTACATCTATTATCAGCCAACCCTTCTTTCAGTCTAGAACTATTATGAAAAGAATACTTGGTACAAGAAGGGTCATCCTCCCCTTCATTGCATGGTCATTTTGAACAAAGGAAAGGTATCCATTTAGTTACGGTCAAAATGCTTTGGTCTCGTGGAAAAGAAGAGATAAGAAACAATCCAATCAATACTCTCTCATAAGTTTTATTTGTTATCTCTATATGATTTGTCAAGCTTGTTGTCCAATAATTGTCCAAGCTTAATTAAGGTTGCCATCTATTCAATGCATGTAAATTTGATTTTTAATACGAGAAATCTTTTCAAATTATCGGGTGTCCTACATATACGTTTGTCTAATTTTAAGTCTTAGCTCATTTCCTCTCATGGACGAAGCATATAGCTTTGGAAGTGGGAATTTTTCTTGCACGCATGGGAGCAAGCTTAAACCCCTAGATTTGCTTATATATCAAAGATTCAAAATGATTATAACTATGTTCCATATGTATCATCTGACATTCCATTGTAGCTCTCTTACCCGATTCTTCGAAGTTTTCTTTGAGATAGTTGTTTAGTTATTGCATCAGTTTTGTAAGACTTGGTCCCAGATAGAATGTGCATTCACCAAGGTGCTAGAATCTATTTGAGTCTATCTAAATTCACTTTCCCCCTTGACCTCGACCAAGGGGGAAAGGGGTCAACCTATAGCGATAAAGGAGTTTCTTTGAGCCATCCATCATGCATGATCGATCAGGTATCATTGATTTCCTTCCATGCTTAGACCCACAACCTTCCAAGTTATGAAAAGTCCATTTCCCCATGCATCTCAAATCACCGAATTACCTGTCATCCCTAGATTTTTCCTTTCGCCCGTTGATATAACTTCCAACTTGCTCGCGGGCTAGCAACACTCCGCCCATGCTTAAACTGTCCTATCTTACTTTTGCGAACAACGCTTGTGGCCGTCGATCTCCATCAAGCTTCTGTAACCGTGGTGCTCAGGACATTATCTAAGTTAAAACATATAAAAAAAAATCCTGACTCCCGAAATCTGGCAAGAAGTATCGACTGCCCCTTCCTTTAGTAGAGAATTGTGAATTCACCCATATCCAGAATGGGGAACAAAAGAAGGATTGAACGACCCTTCTTGCTGATATAACTATTACAAAATGAATCCTCGGCACAAGAAGTGTCGGCCTACCCTTCATTTATGAGGGAATTGTAAAAATATTCAACCTCTGAAGGCGAGGGTGTCAATTCATGTATATGAAGAATGGTGAACACTAGAAGAAGACTGAGCACAATCAGTGTCGACCGACCCTTCATTCACGAGATAAATGCATACACAACAAAACCCCTTTCACTGGTGCCTTCGGCATCACCTTGTAAACAGGTTGAATTCTAACCCGAAGCGAATATGGGGGTTGCATAATCAAGATTCTCTTAACCACTGCAATGCACATATATGGTTATGATCTTTGCATAATGTTCTATTTAACATCAACTAGAACACCAAATGACTTCACACTTGGCAGCTATCGCAGTATACAGAACTACGCTGAATCTCTAATGTATTCACCAGTTAGCTACGAATTCATCAAACTATGTGTTTCTTCTTCACAATCACGCACTTGTATTCCAATTAATCAATGTGCAATTACCATTCACATACATATAAATTAAGTACAAAAGCTCACATAGACTCGAATACAAAACATGTGATAAACTCATACACATAAACAAGAAGGATCGGCCACCCCTTCTATGATCATCACTCGTTCTATGAATTGTCCTTATCTCAAACGACTCTATAAAATGTGCATTCGATCTCTCATGGATAATGCTAGTAGATTTGTTCTTAATCAATCAATTGATTTTGAATATGACGGGTCGTTCCTGTACCATCGATAATTAGCATGAACATTTGCAAGTATACATCTAATATTAAAACATTAATATTTAACTATAGATCATTGTATGCATGGTTGCGTTGTTGAGCCTCAATAACTACCAGGAAATGCCTTGCTTTGAATTTTCAAAAGATCACTACATTCAGCTATTCACAAATCTTAGCGTTTCACAATCTGAGAGTTTCACGTTTCACAATCTGGGCATTCCACGTGTCCCCCTGGAAAACTAGAGATCGACATTTAACAACAAAATTTATAGACGTTTAACTTTCGTCAGATTATCCTTAGAATCTACTTAATCAGATTGAATTTATTTTTCACAGGTTGAATATTTTTACAATTACCTCATAAATGAAGGGGAGACCCACCCTTCTTTTGCCCAGTATTTAATTCATATTAGTTCTAGAATGCAAGAAGGGTCGGTAGAGGTCTCATGGGGTAGGGGGGGAGAAAATAAACCAAAGAAAACTGGAGACACTCTAATTGATGCACAGATTGTAATTGTTTGCAACTTTGAAGTAATACAGTTAGTCCTTCTCTTCATTCCTCTTTTGTTAATTGATCAAATTTCTTTGATGAATTTATGAACACTGTTTAATTTTTGCAATCAATAATCCATACATTCATCTACTAATAGTTTGGATTTGTATTTACTCATGATCTGTGTGTCTTTTATCTTTTAAGTGAATTTATTTAATTAAAACATTTATCTATTTCTGCAAATGATTAACATAAATTAATAAATTCATGTTAATTTTTCAATTAGCATTCCAGCTACACGGTAATCTTGCATGTGCCTAAATTATCCCTAAAACTACTATGAGTGAATTTTCATTTCCTGATTGTGTTGTGGTTAAACCCATATTAGTAACATCGGTATACTCAATGTGTCAAACTAAATAAAAAATAGTAACCTCCCTATACTCAATGTGCCAAATCAAATGTGCCACGTGTCACCATATGATTGTTCCACGTGTCACCTTAGGATACTAGATAAGAAAATTTTAACAACAAAATTTATAGACGTTTTTCTTTGAAGACTTTGCTGGCCAGTGGAAATATTCTCGGAGAAAGAGCGGCCGCTCTTTCTACGCTCTTTCTCCAAGGTGTTCTATTGTTACAATTCCCTCCTAAATGAAGGGTCGGTCAACCCTTCTTATTCCCAATATTCTTTTCATAATAGTTCGACACTGCAATATTGGTCGATCGATCCTTCTTGTGTTCTCCATTATGGCTATGGATTAATTGCTCGATAAAGGTTTTGACAATTAACTACGAAAAGAAGGGGCAGCCAATCCTTCTTGTCGGAAAACGGAAGATGGGAGAAATGATTTTTATATGTTAACAACATCATCTATAAACGTTTTGTTTTAAAGACTTTGCTGGCAAGTGGAAATATTGTCAAAGAAAGAGCGACCGCTCTTTCTCTGCTCCTTCTCCAAGGTGTTCTACTGTTACAATTCCCTCCTAAATGAAGGGTTGGCAGACCCTTCTTATTCCCAATATTCTTTTCATAGTAGTTCGACATTACAAGAAGGGTCAGTCGGTCCTTCTAGTATTATCAATTATGGCTATATCTAAATTGATGGATAAAGGTATTGACAATTAACTCGGAAAGGAAGGGTCGGCAGATCCTTCTTATCGTAAAACGCAAGTAGGGACAAACCTTTTTTATATGATATAACTTCCAAGGTGTTCTATTTTTACAATTCCCTCGTAATTGAAGGGTCGGTCGACCCTTCTTATTAGCAACATTCTTTTCAAAATATTTCGACATTGCAAGAAGGGTCGGTCGCTCCTTCTTGTGTTCTCCATTATGGATATGGCTGAATTGTTGGATAAAGGTTTTCACAGTTTACTACGAAAATAATAGGTAGCCGATCCTTCTTGTCGAAAAATAGAAGTCGGGACAAACTATTTTTATATGTTATAACTTCCAAGGTGTTCTATTTTATAATTCCCTCAAAATTGAAGGTTCAGACGACCCTTCTTATGTTGGCCATTAAGGGGCGGTTGATCCTTCATGTCGGAAAAAGGAAATCAGGACGAACAAATTTTTATATGTTATAACTTAGCCGATTGACTTGTTATTCAAACAATGACTGAAATTTTAGACATTGATTTTTTCACAGAGAAAGGAAGGAAATTTACAAACTGACATAATTTACTGCAAATAACAATTAACAGAATGACATAATTTACTGCAAATAACAATTAACAAAGAAAGCAAGGAAATTTACAGACTGTCAGTACTGGAAATAACAATTAACAGAGAAAGGAATGAAATTTACAGAAGTGTTGGTTATAAACAGAAATAATTTGACATTGAAGCACCCCCAAATTCCATGCAAAAATCATTCTCTATGAAGACTTTAATACTAAGGAATCTAGCTGTTAGTTTCAGTTATTCTAATGCCCCTCAAAGGAATTTCATTGATTACATAGTCCTATAACAACAATTATCCATCAACTAATTGCAAAGCCAAGCATTTCTCATAAAACAACAAAAAGACAGAGAACAAAGGCAATAAAGAAAATTGCCATTGCTATCCAGAATATTTCAATTTGCTGCAATAGGAACCCAAGATAAGTAATGGCAGCAGAGTCAAGAAGTCTTCTATTTCTCGTAAGTTCACTAACTTACGATACTAACTAACTCGACATGTGGTGATCCACATGACGGTTTGACATGTTCTCTGAATTGGTCGAACGAAGGACCTAGTTGGGCAGTCGAACTAACCTCCTCCAACATCTCCCCCATGAACAATGCCTTTGTTAGCCTCAACGAAATCAGAAAATAACTAGAGTTCGATGAAGAGCGCGTTGATGACTATGAGCTGGTCATGTCTAGAAACATGTATGGAGGCACAGAGATGATGAACTACGAGCTGACCCCCGATACAAGAAACACATTCATGCCTTCCTAGACACAACATAATGCTAATTAAAATTTAACAGTGATCGACACGAAGGTTCGACATGATCTCTGAAGTAGTCGAACGGAGGACCTAGTCAGAATATTCTTGCAAAGACTGGTAAGCTCTCCGAGAGTCATCAACAAACTTTGATATAGAATTCTATGTAATTTTAGATGCCAATTCAACTACTCGAACAGTTTATCACCTTCGCGAGGACCGAAGCCTTCTGATACTAAAACAACCTTCGATGACTGTTGCAAGCCTAATGTTGACGATCGCAACAACGCATGTTGTCTTAGAGAAAGCACAGTCCTCCCTTCTACTTCTGCTGCTTCTTCTCACTATGTCCCCTGCTCATTGCATAGAAATTGGTTATTGAAAGAAGAGTGACGGAAAGAAGATGGACGAAAACGTGATTGGTGCCAAGGAACATAATGAGAAATCCATGGATTGGGACTTCGCGAGTGCTTGAAGCCTTCTACATGGTGCAGTTAGAAGAAGCTGACAGCATGGCCTGGTACTAAAACAACATTCGAAGACTGCTGATGGGATTTCCCTCCCATCATATCCCTTCATGTCTACTTTCAACACCCGAAGATTAGCAAGCGGATAGGCTAGACACAGCGGTATTGCATCTCTCTTGAATACCTACATTGCAAACAAATAACTATTTATCACACTTCTGTAAAAAGAAACCATTTCCAACAAATGCAAAAATAATCATTTTATTGCATCCAATGTAGCGTGTGAGCACACATATCATCATGCACAATAAAAACAGAAAAACTATTCATGAATTGAAACAAGAGTAAGAAGAAGTTGACAGCATGGTCTGGTACTAAAATAACATTCCACGAATGCTACAAGTGTTGACGACCGCAACAATGCATGTTGTCTTAGAGAATAAAGCTTCCAAGACTGCTAATCTCCCTATGTCTCCTCCTCGTTGCATACCTAGGAACATAATGACAAATCCATGTATTGGGACTTAGACAGTGCTAATCTCCCTTTGTCCCCATATCGGTTTGCTATGATGTGGGGCATGGTTAGCCTATATATACTGAGTGGCCACTGTGTTGATGGATTGAATGGGATGGGAGTCTAGGATGGATGGGGAATGGTAATTATCACAGTATGGTGGAATCATGGTGGTCATAGATATCATCTGTAACCAATACATATTTTTCTCCTGAATAATATTCGTCGTAAATGATGGATTGTATCACTCGTGTGAATAATCTCATCATGCATCAGTCCACATTATGTTTATGTCTTGTCACCAACAATGTATCTAAATGTTCTAGATTCTCCTTAATATCCTTGAATCAGATCATCTCCTTTGCAGGAGTAATAAAAGACTAAAATTTTATTGGAGCTTCGACTTGTAGACCAATTTTATCATGGAAGACCAATTGGGAAAACCACCAACTCTTTCTAATATTGCAAAATTATATTTACAATTAATTTGCAAGCTCCAACTTGATGGATGCACCAACACCCAATTTTTCAACTACAACTGAAACATTTTTTTTATTTTTTTTAAAATAGAAACATTCTACTTTTTGAAGAGAAACATTCTACTTTTTGAAGAGAAACATTCTACTTTTTAAATAGAAACATTTTAATTTTTAAAGAGAAACATTCTTTCTTTTTGTTTTTTTTAAATAGAAACACTTTACTTTTTATTGCAATGGCGTGGATAAAAAATATTATAAAAAGAATGAAATCTCATAAAAATAATGAACAGTATTATATAATATAGTAAATTTCCTTATCCTTCAAATGAAAAAATAGAAAATAACCATCCTGCCATACTGTGCTAATTACCATTCCCCATCCCTCCCATCGTAGTCAATTAACCAATTCACTAGCCACTCACTATATATACTAGGCTAAACCATACCCCATATCACTGCAAAACGAAATCTTCCATAAGTCATGGCCCTCTTATTTACGGCCTTTGTTCCGTTTCCTTTCTTGTTTTATCATAAATACTTGAGTCTTGTGGTCTCTCCCCAGTTCTCTTCGTGATATATGAGCATTTCGATTCATCTTCCCTGACAAATCCTCACCACAGCATGATATATGGGCATTTCGAGCACTCTCGAAGCCCCAAGACCATGATTTGGCATTCTTTTGCTTGCCAGCAATATTTATTGGTGGTGGCGGTAATTGTTTCACGGGACACTTCTCTGAAACAACATGAACACCCATTGTCGTTAACGTTAGGATTCCAGCAGTCCTCTCGGAATATAGCCTAATTGACAACGAAAATACCAATGTTGACATCAATAAGAGCCATATTGAGAGCAAGACGAAGAGCCATGTTGAAAACAATAATGGCCTTGTTGACAACAAGGATGGAAAAAATACCCATGTTGACAGCAATGACACCCATGTTGATAGTAAGAACACCCATGTTGACAACAAGAACACCCATGTTGATCCAGCTCCGGGCGGCACTAGGACATTGAATTGTATTATACTTAGTCGGCACTGAGAAATTGTATTGTATTGTACTTGGTACTGAGTAATAGAATACTTCTTTATTTCTTGACTATATTAATTCTATATATCATGTATCATGCATTATAGTTGGTATCTATATATCATGTATTATTATCTTGTTTATTATATATCACATTGTATCGCTGGTATCTATATCATGTATCGCTGGTATCTAGATTCTCCTTATCCTTATCCTTGAATCAGATCATCTCCTTTGCAGGAGTAATAAAAGACTAAAATTTTATTGGAGATTCAACTTGTAGAAGCAGTGGACTCATCCCCTGCAACCGCAAAAATAATGAGTCATTATTCCTCAAACTTGGATGAGTTTTTACATCAAATTTGGATGTAAAGACTAGTAAATCCAAAATAAATCCTATAGTAGAAGAGTTTGTGTTAGAGAGCTCAAGATCATAGTTGTGAAATGTATTAACAGCCCAAGCTCTATAAAAGTTGAAAGATTGAAGTAAATTAAATTTCCAGGAATGATATAGCTGAATATACTGATGTTTATGTCTTAATAATAAACTGTAACAGAACATTTCAATTGCCAGGTATTTATATTGTTCAAACCATAAATCTGTAATAGAACATTTCAATTTCCAGGTATTTATATTATTATAACCATAAATCTCGTTTTTCAATTTCCAGGTAATTTTATATTTTTCAATATCTCATAAGCTAGTCGCATGAAACCATTTGGGTTTGATGGCCGATTAGAACATGAAACATAGGCACAGAAGATCAAAACGATTGCAAGTATCTAGATCAACATGAATGAGCAAGATAATAGGGTGTACCGGGAGCGCTAGAGAGGCAATGATAGTGCAAGAGCACAAGAGAATAAAACGTAGCATTGATTCAGTGGTGCTCAGAGGAGAAAATATTCTATACAAGTCAATATTATAATTAAACTATATTTCTTATACTCAATGTGCCAAATGAAATATGCCACATGTCACAATATGATCGTTCCACGTGTCACCCTAGGATACTAGATATCAACATTTAAACAACAAAATTTATAGACATTTTGATTCAAAGACTTTGTTAGTAAGTGGAAATTTTCTCAAAGAAAGCATGGCCGCTCTTTCTCCAAGGTGTTATATTGTTACAATTCCCTCGTAAATGAAGGGTCCGCCAACCCTTCTTATTCTCGATATTCTTTTCATAATAATTTGACACTACAAGAAGGGTCAGTCGATCCTTCTTGTGTTATCTATTATGGATATAGCCGAATTATTGGATAAAGGTTTTCATAATTAACTACGAAAAGAAGGGGTGGTCAATCCTACTTGTCGGAAAAATGAAGTCAGGAGAAACCATTATTATATGTTAACAACAAAATTTATAGACGTTTTGCTTTAAAGACTTTGCTGGCAAGTGGAAATATACTCAGAGAAAGAGTGGCCACTCTTTCTCCGTTCCTTCTCCAACGTGTTCTATTGTTACAATTCCCTCCTAAATGAAGGGTCGGCAGACCCTTCTTATTCCCAATATTATTTTCATAATAGTTCGACATTGCAAGAAGGTTCAGTCGGTCCTTCTCGTATCATCGGTTATGGCTATATCTGAATTGATGGATAAAGGTATTGACAATTAACTAGGAAAAGAAGGGGCGACAGATCCTTCTTGTCGTAAAACGCAAGTAGGGACAAACCATTTTTATATGATATAACTTCCAAGGTGTTCTATTTTTACAATTTCCTCGTAGTTGAAGGGTCGGCCGACCCTTCTTATTCCCCATATTATATTTACAATAGTTCGAAACTCCAAGAAGGGTCGGCCGACCCTTCTTATTACCAATATTATTTTAATAATATTTTGATAGTGCAAGAAGGGTCGGTCACTTGTTATTGTGTTCTCCATTATGGATATAGCTGAATTGTTGGATAAAGGTTTTCACAGTTAACTACGAAAACAATAGGCGGCCGATCCTTCTTGTCGAAAAACGGAACTCGGGACAAACTATTTTTATATGTTATAACTTCCAAGGTGTTTTATTTTATAATTCCCTCAAAATTGAAGGGTCGGCCGACCCTTCTTATTCCCAATATTATTTTTATAATATCTTAACACTCTAAGAAGGGTCGGTCGATCCTTCTTGTGTTGGCCATTAAGGGGCGGCTGATCCTTCATGTCGGAAAAAAGGAAATTGGGATGAACAATTTTTTTATGTTATAACTTAGCCGATTGACTTGTTATTCAAACAATGACTAAAATTTTAGACATTGATTTTTTCACAGAGAAAGGAAGGAAATTTACAGACTGAAATAATTTAGTGCAAATAACAATTAACAAAATGACATAATTTACTGCAAATAACAATTAACAGAGAAAGCAAGGAAATTTACAGACTATCAGTACTGGAAATAACAATTAACAGAGAAAGGAAGGAAATTTACAGACTGACATTAATGAAATTTTTTTTCATTAGTTGTACAATTATATTCAACACATTCCATTCCATGTATAATGATAGTTTGACATGATCTTTGAAGTAGTCAAACGGAGGACCTAGTTGGAATATTCTTGCAAAGACCGGTAAGCTCTCCGGGCCAGATGTAGTTATTTGTTGATGAATAGTGCAAAAAATGTGCGATGGTGATAACAAGTTTACTGTCTGTTAAGTCTGATACTACATCATCCGAGAGTCGTCAACAAACTTTGATGCTGATTCAACCACTCGCACAGTTTCTCACCTTCCCGAGGACTGAAGCCTTCTGGTACTAAAACAACATTCGACGACTACTGCAATCCTAATGTTGACGACCACAACAACACATGTTGTCGTAGAGAAAGCACAGTCCTTCCTTCTAATTATGTTGCTTCTTCTCCCTATCTCGCCTCCTCGTTGCATAGCAATCAGTTATTGAAAGAAGAGTGACGGAAAGAAGATGGACGAAAACGTGATTGGTGCCAAGGAACATAATGAGAAATCCATGAATTGGGACTTCAAGAGTGCTCGAAGCCTTCTACTTGGCGCAATTAGAAGAAGATGACAGCATGGTTTGGTATTAAAACAACATTCGAAGACTGCTGATGGGATTTCCCTCCCATCATATCCCTTCATGTCTACTTTTAATACCCAAAGATTAGCAAGCAGATAGCCTAGACACGGCGGTATTGCATCTCTCTCGAATACCTGTATATCAAACAAATAACTATTTATCACGCTTTTATAAAATGAAACCATTTCCAACAAATGCAAAAATAATCATTTTATTGCAGCCAGGGTAGCGCATGAGCACACATATCATCATGCACAATAAAAACATAGAAACTATTCATAAATTGCCAAGTGTGCCATAACAGGGGATGGCCAGACAGTTGGTCTAGGCAGCTCGCTTAGACGGTTTAGCTCCTAACACCGTAGTTAGTGGAAGCAAAGGAATTCAACCAATGAAATATACTTTGCAAATGATACAAAAATACTTAAATTAGACGTGTGTATAATAATGACTACAAAAATTCTTTCTTACCGAGAAAAACCTTTTGCGGATATGTAGTCCTTCAAGGTTAGGAACTTGATCCAATAAGTTGAGAAGAGGAAAAGGCTTCGGAATATGGATATCAAGATTGTTCAATGATTTTAGGCTACCTATTATCTCCACATATGTCTCTGCAGGAAAATGGTGCATTATGGACGGATTCCAATTCGAACGAACTTCCAGTCCACTTAAATTACTTCCACATTCCATTTTGAGTTCCATAATCCAATTAAATTACTTCCACATTCCATTTTGAGGTCGTGAAACAATACCCCGTTTACTCTTACACCATTTTCATGAATTGAAACAAGGGTAAGAAGAAGCTGACAGCGTGATTTGGAGGCATAGAGATTCGAATATACTGCCTGGACACGGCGGTATTGAATATCTATCGAGTACCTGCATAGCAAACAAATAACTGTTTATCACGCTGCCAGAAAAAGAAACCATTTCCAACAAATGCAAAAATAATCATTTACTGCATCCAGGGTAGCGCGTGAGCACACATATCATCATGCATAATAAAAACAGAGAAACTATTCGTGAATTGAAACAAGAGTAAGAAGAAGCTAACAGCATGGTCTGGTACTAAAACAACATTCCACGACTGCTGCAAGTGTTGATGACCGCAACAGCGCATGTTGTCTTAGAGAAGAAAGCCTCCAAGACTACTAATATCCCTATGTCCCCTCCTCGTTGCATATCCAAGAACATAATGACAAATCCATGTATTAGGACTTAGACAGTGCAAATCTCCCTAATATGTCCCCATATCAGTTTGTTGTGATATGGGGCATGGTTAGCCTATATATCGTGAGTCTGGGACGGATGGGGAATGGTGATTATCATAGTATGGCGGAATCATGGTGGTCATAGATATCATCTGTAGCCAGTATAGATTTTGCTCAAGTAATCATACACGTATCACTCCAATCCAAGGGCCAACATGCATGATGCCAGTGCATTAAATGGCCTACAGCAGGCTAAATAATATTCGTCGTAAATGATGGATTGTATCACTAGTGTGAATAATCTCATCTTGCTTCAGTCTACATTATATTTATGTCTTGTCACCAACAAAATCTTGGATGGGGAATGGTAATTATCATAAATTACCATCTTCATCTGCTTACTATAACTTCTCATAGTAACTTCCTTACACCATCTTCATCTCCAACTGTAACTTCTCATTTCTCCACAAACTGCAAGCTATACTTCTCATAGTAACCTCCCCATACTCAATGTGTCAAATTAAATAAAAAATTAGTAACCTCCCCATACTCAATGTTCCAAATCAAATATGCCACGTGTCATAATATGATCGTTCCACGTGTCACCCTAGGATACTAGATATCAACATTTTAACAACAAAATTTATAGACGTTTTTATTTAAAGACTTTGCTGGAAAGTGAAAACATACTCAGAGAAAGAGTGTCCACTCTTTCTCCAAGGTGTTCTATTGTTACAATTCCCTCCTAAATGAAGGTTCGATCGCCCCTTCTTATTCCCAATATTCTTTTCATAATATTTTGACACTGCAAGAAGGGTCGGTTGACCCTTCTTATTCCCAATATTCTTTTCATAATAATTTGACACTGCAAGAAGGGTCGGTAGATCCTTCTTGTGTTCTCCATTATGGTTATGGCTTAGTTCCACGATAAAGGTTTTGATAATTAACTACGAAAATAAGGGGCGACCAATCCTTCTTGTCTTAAAACGGAAGTCGGGAAAAACCATTTTTATATGATATACCATCCAAGTGTTCTATTTTTAAAATTCCCTCCTAATTGAAGGGTCGGCCGCACCTTCTTATTTCCAATATTATTTTCATAATAGTTCGACCCTACAAAAAGGATCGGTTGACCCTTCTTATTCCCAATATTCTTTTCATGATAGTTCGACACTACAAGAAGGGTCGGTCGATCCTTCTTGTGTTCTTTATTATGGCTATGAATTAATTGCTCGATAAAGGTTTTGACAATTAACTACAAAAAGAAGGGGCCACCAATCCTTCTTGTCTTAAAACGGATGTCGAGAAAAACCATTTTTATATGATATACAATCCAAGGTGTTCTATTTTTACAATTCCCTCCTAATTGAAGGGTCAACGGCACCTTCTTATTTCCAATACTATTTTCATAATAGTTTGACCCTGCAAGAAGGATAGGTTGACCCTTCTTATTGACAATATTCTTTTCATAATATTTCGACACTACAAGAAGGGTCAGTCAATCCTTCTTGTGTTCTCCATTATGAATATAGCTGAATTGTTGGATAAAAGTTTTCACAATTAACTACGAAAAGAAGGAGCGGTCGATCCTTCTTATCAGAAAACGGAAGCCAGGACAAACTATTTTTATATGTTATAACTTCCAAGGTGTTCTATTTTTAGAATTCCCTCGAAATTGAAGGGCCGAACGACCCTTCTTATTCCCAATGTTATTCTAATAATAGTTCGACACTGCAAGAAGGGTCAGTCGATCATTCTTGTGTTCTCCAATATGGATATAGATGAACTGCTGAATAAATGTTTTCACAATTAACTATGAAAAGAAGGGGCGGCTGATCCTTCTTGCCAGAAATCAAAGCATACGATTTTTATATGTTATAACTTAGCCGATTGACTGGATATTCGCACGATGCGTGAATATCTTAAACACTGGACTTTGCACTTTAAAATTTTGAACATTTAAAAATGAAAATTGCAGTTTTCAAATAAAAAATTGCTTTCATTGATTTGAAATTCACACTTTTCCAATCAAAATTTGCATTTTTGCATTTGAAATTCACACTTTTGAAATCAAAATTTACATTTTTTGATTTGAAATTCATGCTTTTAAGGTTCATAAGTAGTCAAGAAACACATTATTCGAATGTAAAAGCACACTTTTCAAAGCCAATATTGCCACTTTCACAACTTGATTTTGCAGTTTTGAAAGGTTTGTGGATGCATAAATATTCTTCAATAATTGTGGTCTTCTGCATCCCCAACCCTTCTTTTTCTTCCCGCATGTTTACGTTTTAACCGTCTAAAAAGAATGGAGAAAGCCTCGGTGGCTTGAGAAAAATAGAATCATCTTGCTGAGGTGTTTTAGACGGAAGTGTGAGATTTAACCCACAAGCATCTTAAGGAGCAGATCAACGTCCAATGGAGCAAATCGACAGTCAGGAGTTACTTCTCCGATACGACATGCACAGAGGAAACAAATTTTCGGATCCGCGAACTTTTGGTAGAGGTCTGCAGTTTTGGACGGCGAAGATCTGACGAGGCCGAGATCTATGGCTGAGCTTTTGTTCACGGATCTAAGTTGCACGAAACATCAATGCAAGACAAATCCGCGAAGTTGGTAAAATTCACACCGTTTGACAGTCAGGATTCATGCAAGATCCAGATCAATGGTGGGCGACTTCCTGTGGTTTTAACTGGTAGAAAAGGAGACATGTGGCAGAATTCAAGGCCACCAGGGATCATAGAGTTAGAAAGCATCGGCGATCCACGGTCCAGAACGAATCAGGAAAATAGATGCCCAGGGATGCTTCCACGCCGCAGAAGATGCAGCGTTCATAGAAAAGGATAAATAATATGAAAAACTCGCCTACATGGAGAGTTGGATTCCATCTGTCCTATTTTGCATCGAAAGGCGATAAGAGCAAGCTATGCAGAATAAGACTGACACTCTGATTGATGTAGAGATTGTCCTCCTTTTTTGTTAATTAATCAAATAAAAAAGAATAACCTCCCTATTAATACTCATTGTGCTTAAATATGCCACGTGTCACAATATGATCATTCCAAATGTCACTCTAGTATAATAGATATCAACATTTTAACAACAAAATTTATAGACGTTTTTATTTAAAGACTTTGCTGGCAAGTGGAAATATTCATAGAGAAAGAGCGACCGCTCTTTCTCCAAGGTGTTCTATTGTTACAATTCCCTCCTAAATGAAGGTCTGGCCAACCCTTCTTATTCCCAATATTCTTTTCATAATAGTTCGACATTGCAAGAAGGGTCGATCGGTCCTTCTTGTATTATCCATTAAGGATATATCTGAATTGATGGATAAATATTTGACAATTAACTACGAAAATAAGGGGTAGCAGATTCTTCTTATCGTAAAATGGAATTGGGGACAAACCATTTTTTATGATATAACTTCCAAGGTGTTCTATTTGTACAATTCCCTCGTAATTGAAGGGTCGTTTGACCCCTCTTATTCCCCATATTATTTTTATAATAGTTCGACACTGCAAGAAGGGTCAATCGACCCTTCTTATTACAAATCTTCTTTTCATAATATTTCAGCACTACAAGAAGGGTCGATCGATCCTTCTTGTGTTCTCCATTATGGATATAGCTGAGTTGTTGGATAAATATTTTCACAGTTAACTACGAAAAGAAGGCATGGTCGATCCTTCTTGTTGGAAAACAGAAGTTGGGACAAACTATTTTTATATGTTATAACTTCCAAATTGTTCTATTTTTATAATTCCCTCAAAATTGAAGGGTCGGCCGACCGTTCATTTTTTTTTTAAGTAAGCAGAGTTGGAAATTCTATAAATATGGTATAAAAAGGTACAAAAATGGTACACAGTTACAAACAAAGTGAGCTAAAATCTCACTTAGTCCCTTCCCAAGTTGGGAAAACCGGGTGCCCCCAAATTAGCTTAACAACTTAACCAGATAGCATGACACAGATCATCTTAACAATTGCACCAGATAGCATGACACACATCATCTTAAAAACTGAGAACACAAAACCTCTCGGACAAGAAACCACATTCCAAGGGCCAAAAAATAGCCTAGCAGCAAAGCAAGGGAACAAGCTGTCGGCTTAATCGAGAACAACAGGTCGAACAGGAAGAACACCAACAACTAGTACTGCAATCAAAATATAATCGCAGACATAGGGCAAAGAGAGAAAAATCCATCCTGATCAACGCATGGTTCTCGACGCCCGACTCTGGGCCTCCTGCATGTCATGGATGCTGAGCGCTTCCACTAAGGTCTCCAGAGTGCATATACTCTCCATTTTTTTCTGCTAAGTCACTTTCATTCCCTCGATGATATCTTTAATGTCTTCAAAAATTTGCTCTCGCGCCTGGATTTCACCCAGAATGGGTTGGCTGCAATCTGACAGCCCTGCTACTCCTCGACCTCCTGTTGCAGCGAGATTTACAAATGAGCGATATGGGACTCAGTAGCCACAGGAGTTTCCTCCAGGTAAATGTTATACCTCTATATTTCACGGTGTCGCATCCCCATCATAACACATTTCGACGACACTTCCCCTACTATTTTGAACCTTCCAGAAGAGACAGATGATGAGTCAACCTTGAAGGTAAATCCACCCTGCCAAGTTTTGACCCACCTTGGACTTTATTTCCATACACTACCGCGCCCGTACAGATTGACAAAACGCGGCACAGTGCCGCGCTCTGTATCATTTGCAAAGCGCGGCACCCCTTTAATAGGTTTTTGCCCTTGACTTGTGGGATCTTGGATTTTTCGAAGATGATGGAAGATTGGGTTCCTTGATTCGATCCCAACTCACCTCCTTCGATTAGAAACCCTGATCCACTTATCCCTCCTTAGATCCACCTATCTCTCTTGTTGGTTAACCTCACCATTCACTATAAAAGAGAGGCATGCCATTGGGAAAAGGAGGAGGACTCTTGAGAGCACCAAACTTATGGTCTTGCAGCATTGTGGAGATAGCTAAGAGGAGAAGACACTTGGAGTTGGAGGATTGGCTTGGGCATCAAGCACCCTTTGTAAGTAATCTTCAAGTTGTAATGGAATAACTTGTCTTGTTTTCCCAAATCGTTTGTGTTAATCTTGTTTTAATCACATGATTTGTATCTCTTACAGATTTAGATCCTAACTCATGTTTCAGATTGCTAGAGAATAGTGCATACTTGTATTTTGGTTACTCTTTGACAGGTTCATTGGTGAAGACTTGGAGCTTGGAGCAAACACCAAAAACAAAGCACTTGGACATAAGGTCAGTTAAAATCCTTTGCTCTCTTCAGCATTTTAATACTGAAATGTATGTTAGATCTAGGGATTCAAGGTTGCATTTGTTTTGTCTGTTCTTAGTCTAGAGTTAGTCAGATCCTACTTTAGCCTAAGGGAGTTTTGACTTATCCGTAGGGCAGAATTCCACATAACAAGAATGGCGACTCCACTGGGGAATTGAATCCATTTTCTTTGCTTGTGAAGTTTGCTTTCAATTTCACTCATTTGATTGTAAGAATTGGGTTCTTTCACCTTCATTCACTTCCCTGCTCTCTGCATTAGACTCCTGTTACAGATCAGTAAGTCCTCTGGGTTGGAAAACCCTTGAAAAGTCAAAATCTTTTCTCAAATTTCCGCCTCTTTCCCTGTTCACACAGTACCGCGCCCCCGTAACTGCCTACAGAGCGGTAGTGCCGCGCCCTAACAACTATCCAGAGCGCGGTAGTCTTGCAGTGCCGCCCCTTAAGCGCTGTCTACAGCGCGGTAGTCTGTCAGTACCGCTCCTAGGTGGCCTGCAGGCCCGCGGTAGTTCCTGGAAAGTGTGTTTTTGGTTTGTTTGGTTATTTTTGGGTCTTTTCGAGATTTGGATCCACGTTGGCCCTTTGAGTCAATACTAGTGTTTTGCTTGCAGTTTTTAAGCGAAATGGGTTCTAGTTTTGAAAAAAAAATTCCCCCTCATGGCCGGGGGGGGCCATGAATCGTGCATCCTACAGTCGTTTTGACCCATATTAAGGTTTTGAGATCATTTGTGGTTTGGTGTGTTTTGGCATGATTGGATTGCTTGGCATCTTATTTCCTTTACATCCTAGCTAATGATTGTTTGAAAAGATTGATTCCTTGCCTCCACTTTAGTTCAAAAGAGAAGCTTGATTTTGTCATTCTTTTACCATATTCATGAAATTGAAACACATAGGTATTCTTCTTGCTGTAATTTAATCATTTGACATTCCTGGTATTACATTCATGAGAAGAAGAAATACTTGTTTCATATTTATGTGCATTTGAGTTAGACAATTTTATTAGATTCTTCTCTTTGTCTTGCATTTGATTGGAAGCATTTGTAGAATCTTTCTTTCCGTAGCTTGGATGTGTCTTTTTCAAGTGTAAAAAGATAGGAAATGAATTAGAATCATTACGTTTGGTGTTCATATGAAGAAATTTTTCATTACTTTGGGTTAGTTTTGGGTACATATTTTACTTCTTTCTATCATTTTGAAAAGAAATAAAATTGCATGTGCATTGGGTTGTGCATATTGGGAGCGGAAAGAATTCTTCCTTACTTTAGCTAGTGTTCATCGAAGAGAAAGGCTCATTTCGATTCATCTTTATTTGCATGGTTTGGGTCGTCATAACACCATCAAGTTGCACTTCCATAACCCGATTGAGTAAGACAGCCACTAAAATTAATCTCCCTAATTAAACCAACTTTAAAAGAATTTGGTAGTTAGGTAGGACACCGGGGATAGGCATCAAATAATTCCCCCTTGTCATTTTCATCTGAGACATAGTCGTTGTCTTTAGGGAACTAAAATCCTCTAGTACTTATTGACACGGTCACAGCCAGTTTGTGGAGGGGCCTCCTGACTGTTTTTAACTTTCAGGGGTTAAACGGCCGCGAGATTGAGAACCGGACGGACTCTGTGGAATACCGCACTCCACTTAGCCCTAAGGCAACATCGATCGTTGTCTTCTTCGGAAGGCTGAAGTGCCCAAAACCTTTTCCGACGTGTCATGAACGAGGTAGCTTAGTATCTATTCTACTAGGGCTCTTTTACCCAGGATCCCTTTCGGTAGAGGGATATCCTTCCATTATTGGTCTCTCATTTTGTATTGTTCGACTTGGATTTCATCACCTTGCGAAGGATACAATTTGTTGAGGTCTCCAGCTCTTAGTTAGGAGGTTTTGCTTGCTATCTTGTAGAGGGTCTTTTTCTTTGTAGGGCTGCTTGTTGGCATTCTGGCCGTTTTGTTGTACAGCTCACTTACTGTGGCAGCGGCCTCAGTATAGTTTTTTGAGCTTGCTCTTTTGGCCTGTGAGCCTTGTCTTTTCCTAGCTCCCCTTTCGCACGCTCGGTTGCCTGAGGGTTTTTGAGTTCTTTCTAACAAGACTTCGTCCACATCACTTAGTTTTGTTTCATGGAAAATCTACCTCCATGCACCCATGCTCCTTCTGGGACTACCAATCCGGAGACCCCTTTTCAAGGGGTACCTTTTACTTTTCCTTCAGTTGGAGATATTGGTCCTCCCTTTATTGCCACGTTAAATCTCCCTGGATTAACCATAGGATTACTGGTATGGTTATTCAATCCGGTAATTCCGATTGCACCCAATGTTTCGAATGTTAACTCTCCACCACGAGAGAGTCAAACCCAAACTAATCCTTCCCCTTCTTCGTCGAATGAATCTTCTTCCATTCCTTCTTCCTCGCCTAATGAAAGCAATAGTGTTAGTAATCAGGTGGATAAGAAGAAGAAGAAAAGGAAATTTAAGAAGAAGAAGGATAAAGAAGAGACCAAGCGTAAACCAGTCGCCTCTAATGGCACTCATTCTACGAAAACACCCCGTAAGCCCAAGTTCCCTTGCAAACTTTGTAAGGGTGATCACCTTCTCAAGGATTGTCCTGATCTTTCCCGTGTATCAGAAGTGTGGTCTAAAAACCCCAAACCAATTGTATCGTCGACCTCTAACCATCATGTCGATGACACCCCCTCAACCAGTGACCCCTTGGTGAAGGGTCGTAAGGGTAAAGTCCTATACCCCTGTTTGATATGCAAGGGTATGCACCGTACTTTCCTTTGTCCGAGCATGGATGAAGCTTCGCGGTGGTTGGAAGATATTACTAGTTCTCAACTGGTGCCTCCAACAGACCATGGTGAACTGTCCCTTGACCCCCCACTGGTTGACCAAGTGATCAATTCAGTTTCATCTGCAATTGATCCCACTCTCCCTTCCAAGAGTGAAGTGATCGAGTCGCTGTCATCCCCACTTGATCCCGCTCTTTCATCGGAGAAAGTCCAGACTGAAGCAGTCACCTTGACACAATCTTCGTCTCATTCTTATCTTCCAAGCGAGAGTGAATTGGAAACCACTGATGTTTTCCTTATCGGTTCAGAATGTCCTCGGCAAGGGGAAACCCTGTCCATTTCCGCGAGACCCCCTCCAACTACTGAGGTTATTTCCTTTGATTGGAATGGTCTAACAGAATATCGTCTTCCTTCGAGCGTTCCTTTTCAGATATCTGTAGGAGTTTCCGATAAAGAAATTTTTCGTACGATAGTTGATGAAGGAGCTTCTGTTAGTATTCTATCCTCAACTGCTTGGCAAGCCTTAGGTTCTCCTCGGCTTGTGCCCGTCACTGACCAGATACTGGCTTTCAATAGAAGGCCTACTGGACCTTTAGGGTCCCTTCCTCAGTTACCTATCACTTTGGGAGGGAAAACTGTCTGTATTGATGTCATGGTCATCCAAGGTCCCTTAGATTTTAATCTACTCCTTGGACGCGATTACGTCCATGCCATGAAGGCTGTAGTGTCCTCACTCTTCCGAGTGATGTATTTTCCCCATCATGGGAATGTTGTGACCATCGATCAGCTTTCCTTTGTGACGCCCACTCATCGCATGACTCCTAGTCACCAGACTTCCCTAAACGTTCCACATGTTTTAGTGGTTTCTTCCCCCTAGGGGGGGGGGGACGTTGGAGCAAAGTTCTATTCTGGTGTCAAGCTCGTTAAAAAATGAAACCATTTTTCCAAGCATAGTTTACCTTTGGTTTTAAGCTTGTGTAAAAATGAAACCAACCTTCATCTCAAGCATAGTTTACTTTTGGTTTTAAGCTTGTGTAAAAATGAAACCAACCATCTTAGGAGCAAAGTTCTATTCTGGTGTCAAGCTCATTAAAAAATGAAACCATTTTTTCAAGCATAGTTTACTCTTGGTTTTAAGCTTGTGTAAAAATGAAACCAACCATCATTATGAGCATAGTTCCCTTTCTATGTCAAGCTCATTAAAAAATGAAATAGATTCCTACGAGCATAGTTTATTCTTTGTTTCAAGCTCGTTAAAAAATGAAACCGACCCTCAAGCACAGTTTACCGTTGGTTTTGAGCTTGTGTAAAAACAAAACCAAATCCCAAGCATAGTTTACGTTCAGTTTCAAGCTTGCGTAAAAATGAAACTACCTTTGAGCATAATTTCTTTCTGTTTTAAGCTCATTAAAAAATAAAAAGGACCCTTTCAAGCATTGTTATTATCTATTTCAAGCTTGTGTAAAAATGAAATAGATCTCCCTTCCATTTGTTCGAGTCTCTCGCTAGAGTTAGGATTTGAACCTTCATTTCATCTGCCTGGGTCACTTGGTCCTGGTTCTCCCTACCCCCCCTAGTGAACACATTTGGATTAGTAGCCAGGATTTTTGGGTAAGGAAGAAGAGTAGTCAGACGAAACGAAGCTTGGGGGGCATGTTTAGCCTTTAGCAATCATGCTGGGGGCATTTACCAACCTCTGATCATCATGTTGGGAGGGAACCCATCAATGGGCCTTAACTGTGAGCAGAGTTTACCATTGGCTTCAAGCTCATTAAAAAATGAAACCAGTAGTTTGAGCAAAGTTCTACTCCTGTGTCAAGCTCGTTAAAAAATGAAACATATCCTTTCCCTTTGAGTCGAGTCTCCTCGTAGACTTAGTACCTGAACCTTCTTTTCACTCGCCTATACCTTAGGCAAATGAAGCTTGGGGGCATGTCTTCAACCTCTGGAAGTTACATTGAAGTCAACTCGATCGCCTCTCCACACCATGTTGGAGCTAAGTCACTTACTTCTAGCAATCATGCTGGGGGGCATGAACCAACCTTTGGATTTCATGACGGGAAGAAGTTCACCATTGGGAACTTTTTCGAGCATACTTTCCTTTTTAGGTTTCGAGCTCATTAAACCATGAAAATTATCCTGAGCATAGTTCATTTTCTGTTACAAGCTCGTTAAAAAATGAAGCAGACATTATGAGCATTCTTCCAACCTATCTTCGAGCTCGTTAAAAACAGTAAGATGGTGTTTGAGCTTACTTTTCACTTTTTTCGTGCTCTGGTTAAAAACATGAAAAGTGGTTTGAGCTTACTTTTTCCTTTTTCGTGCTCTGGATCCAAACATGAAAAAGATTCCGAGTGCTTTTGATACCATTATCGTGCTCGTTAAACAATTGGAGTAAAAAGGTGTGTCTAACGAGTATAGGTTTATCACTTTATCCGGCCTCGCTAGACTATTTACGGAAAAGGAACTGTGCCAAGTTTACTTTTCCTTTGTCGTACTCGGTCATCAACCATGACAAAGTTGTACATGGAGTCCATAGTTAAGCTCTTTTCAGACTCCCTAAAATTGAAAAGATTGCCAAGCGAAATTGATTCGTTCACGCTTGTAAAAGGATTTGAATGATCGTCTCCCTAGTGATAGTTTACCCCTTTTTCGGACTAGGGGGCACTACTTACGAAAAAGGAATACTCCAGCCAATCATGACTGGAAGAGTCCTCTCCCGCGTTGTTTTACCCTTTTTCGGGCAATGAGGCTAACCTTACGAAAAAGGACCATTGGAGTCTTCTTTAGTTCTTTTCAGACTCTCTAAACATGAAATGACGACCGAGTTTTCCTTCCTTGGACTCGTTAAAATTCAACATCGAAGGGCCCACTTTGGGACGAACCCCTCCTTTCTCAGGTTCGCAAAACATGTGAGATTGGACTCATCCACAAGATGAGCTACACCGAGCATCTGTTATCCTCTTCAAGCTCGTAAAACAAGAAAGAGGTACTCGTCCATCATGTCGGGGAAATATGGGGGAACAAGTCAAGTTTATTTATGGCAGCTTGTCAGTCGTTACCTTTAAACATGGCATGTGTCCATCTCTTGTCTATATTTGGGTGTCCGTTTTTCATTGAGTCATCGTCATCATCATGGGTCGTCTCCCTGGCCACGAGTCCACTCATCTGACATCTATCCTCTATTCATCAATAATCCCTGCTGCCAAGTCTTGTTACATGCCGTTATATGTTCAAAGGGTTGCATTGTATCGAGTCATTCATTGTGTCAGGCCTCCGCTGTGTCAGTACATATCCCATTACTTCATCATCCTATCATATGTGCCGATTTCGTGTCGACGATGTGGGAATCATCATGGCCCACCTTCGACGAGTCTATTCCTGTCGACACCAAATCACTATCCAGGTATTGGACTTAGAAATCAACCATTAGTACCTTGGTACCTGCATGCCTCAATGGCAGGTTTCCTCGTGTTTGACAGCAGGTTCACATCATTGACCTCTGATCAAGCAATCTCTCGAATGCTCGACATCAACTCATTTATTCGCATTTCGTTGAGATGTACTATTGATACCTTGGGAATCATTGTCATTATTGGTGATCTCCCTCGCATTTGTTAACGGTCTGCATCATTGACCGGTAATCAAATGGTTTCTTCCATGTTCGACTCCAACACCTTGTAATCACATGGTTAGATTCGTATCTTTACGCGATCGGGTAGAAGACCCTGGGTGCATCACTGTATCTTGACTGCGTCCAGGTTGCGATGGAGATGTCTCTTGTATTGTCACACAGATCCACTTATTGTATTGGTCGTGGCTGTGTCATTATTGTCTCATGGATCTACGATTGTTCATAGTAGCCATGATCTGTCCGCAGTTTACATTATATCAGTACTCATGGATCTGCAATGTATTGGTCGGCAGCCATGTTTTGAGTCATTTGTTTCCGAGCATGGGAATGCCCGCCTCAGTGGTATATCTAACACTTTGTTTCCATTTCAGCTCCGTGTCGCTCTCCTCGATGCTATCTCTGCACATTTATTTCGTAAAGTCTTTCGGCCATCAGTCCCTTCTGACCTCACACTTTAGGGGGCATCTGTTATACCTCTATATTTCACGGTGTCGCATCCCCATCATAACACATTTCGACGACACTTCCCCTACTATTTTGAACCTTCCAGAAGAGACAGATGATGAGTCAACCTTGAAGGTAAATCCACCCTGCCAAGTTTTGACCCACCTTGGACTTTATTTCCATACACTACCGCGCCCGTACAGATTGACAAAACGCGGCACAGTGCCGCGCTCTGTATCATTTGCAAAGCGCGGCACCCCTTTAATAGGTTTTTGCCCTTGACTTGTGGGATCTTGGATTTTTCGAAGATGATGGAAGATTGGGTTCCTTGATTCGATCCCAACTCACCTCCTTCGATTAGAAACCCTGATCCACTTATCCCTCCTTAGATCCACCTATCTCTCTTGTTGGTTAACCTCACCATTCACTATAAAAGAGAGGCATGCCATTGGGAAAAGGAGGAGGACTCTTGAGAGCACCAAACTTATGGTCTTGCAGCATTGTGGAGATAGCTAAGAGGAGAAGACACTTGGAGTTGGAGGATTGGCTTGGGCATCAAGCACCCTTTGTAAGTAATCTTCAAGTTGTAATGGAATAACTTGTCTTGTTTTCCCAAATCGTTTGTGTTAATCTTGTTTTAATCACATGATTTGTATCTCTTACAGATTTAGATCCTAACTCATGTTTCAGATTGCTAGAGAATAGTGCATACTTGTATTTTGGTTACTCTTTGACAGGTTCATTGGTGAAGACTTGGAGCTTGGAGCAAACACCAAAAACAAAGCACTTGGACATAAGGTCAGTTAAAATCCTTTGCTCTCTTCAGCATTTTAATACTGAAATGTATGTTAGATCTAGGGATTCAAGGTTGCATTTGTTTTGTCTGTTCTTAGTCTAGAGTTAGTCAGATCCTACTTTAGCCTAAGGGAGTTTTGACTTATCCGTAGGGCAGAATTCCACATAACAGTAAATATGTGCCCAGTTGAAATCCAGATGGTGATCATCCATCGGGATGTTCACCTGGTTGGACGAGCCTTCACCCCTTTGCCTGCCACTCTCCCCGCAGGTCCATTTACAGTCACGACGACTGCAAAGACACATGCGAGGGGCCATAATGCTTAAGAATATGGTTCTGGATGGAAAATAAAAACCTCTAGCTATCTAAAACTATTTAATTCGGAAATGGAACAAACACAGCATGCCTTTTCTCAGGGTAGGGCAAGCTACTTTCTAAATTTGGACCTGCCTACACCGGTCCATCGTTTTGGATTTATAATCCATAAGCCTGCCAATAGATATGGTCATCCTACTAGGCCTTGATTTTCCATTAATGAAAATGATAACCGTTCCATCCCTTCCCAAGGCCTCGCATTCTTGGTAAGCCTGCGAGGCCTCGCATGCTTGGTAAGCCTTCGAGTCCAGGCCTAGAATTTCAAATTTTCACTGCCTGTCAAGTCAAAATTTAATGATGGTCACTAATTTTCATTGCCTATCATTTTACGTTTGATTAAACTTTATAAAGTGTCAATTTGTTTTTTGTTATATTCAAATATTACTTATATATTTGCAATTTGTTTTACCATTTTACTCTAAAATCAACCTAAGATCAAAAAAATTCATGCTTTACAGACTTGTATTATCTTCTGCAGAGTACAAGTTCAAAAATACAATCACCTCATGCATTAGTTATTCTTCTTCAATGATCAATTGATTGACCTTCACCGTTAACAATGCTCCACTAATGAATACCAGCTGGTATTCACCCTTCCCTCCTACTACTCTTACACTCTACCACATAATTACTCTGTACGTTGGCTGCATCATTTAATTGTTATATAGAATTTAATTAAATGTGTGTAAAGGTGGCAACGTGGCCTCCTAAAATATAATGCAAAAAAGGCATCGTCTTGGAAAAGGCTGACAGCATGCACCATCTTTTTGAAGAAGATAAGATCAACCAAATTGCAAGTCTTCTAGTCAAGATTTGCAGCAGAAGATCCGACTTGGAAAAGAATATGGAGAGGATTTTGGGCTGTGATTCTTTTGGTCCCTTACGATGATCAGCCTCATGGACATTATTAAAATCTTTCATTCATTCATTCTTCTAGCCACATGATCACATGCACCTTCTAGCATGCCTGCTTTGAAGGCTAAACGTGCTTCAACACCTTTGTTAGCCAGCTCATCTCCAGTTATGCGAAATATACAATCGGTACAGATGATATCTATGACCACTATCCCACCATACTGTGATAATTATCCTTCCCCATCCGTAACATCCAAGTCAATTCACCAATACTGTGATAAATACTAAATCATGATACGAGGTATCGCAGTTCCCTAACAAATCCTCACGACACCATGATATATGGGCATTTCGAGCACTGTCAAAGCCCCAAGACCAGGATTTGTCACTAATGTGACTCATAGCTTCTAGTTGAAGCTTTTAGTGGAAGCAAAAAATAAAGTATAGCTTCTAGTTGAAGCCAAAATAAAGTCTGTAAATTCTCTGTAGTAGAAGAGTCTGTGTTTGTGAGCTCAAGCTTGTAGTACTGAAATGTATTAAGAGCCCAAGCTCTGTAAAAGGTGAAAGATCGAAGTAAATTTCATCTATGTGTAGTGCAACGAAGCTGCACTGTTTTAACCCGAAATAACTTCTAATGATTTTTATGTAGTCTACTTAGTAAGAATTTTTTTAATATAAATCCTGTAGTAGAAGAGTCTATGTTTGTGAGCTCAAGCTCGTAGTCGTGAAATGTATTAAGAGACCAAGTTCAGTAAAAGTTCTGTAACAGAACATTTCAATTGACAGGTATTTATATTTTTATCTAATTTAATCTGTAACAAAAAATTTCAATTCTCAGGTATGTATATTATTCAAACCATAAATTTGTAGCCATAAATCTAATTTTTCAATTGCCAGGTGTTTATGTTATTCAAACCATAAATCTAGTTTTTCAATTGTCAGGTATTTATATATTTATGAAATAAAACCCCGCAACCCTTCTTTTCCTTCCCGCATGTTTAAGTTTTAACTGTCGATTTGTCTTGATCCTGCGGATGAGATTACAATGGGTGAATTAAATGAATTTTAGCTTGTCCGTTATCCCCTATACCATTTTTAAAAATTGCAATTAGGATCCTAATAGCGATTTTCACCTTGTTCGGTCAAATTTGAAGTCATAGTCAGTGATCCAACTAATCCATAATGATAAGTTGTTTAGATTTGACATCAAATCATAGTAACGTGATATAATTATAATTTGGTTGGGTGCATGCTATATGTTATTTCGTTACACATGTGATAATTGCATTTCTCAGACCGAAAGGTTTTAATCATGGCAATTCATTACAGTTAATCATTATTGGATCTTTATTGCTCTTCTTAAACACAGTTAATCATGGTCAATTTGTTAGTCGTCATATTCCATAGAAAAAGTCTTCTTATTCAATTTCCAGAGATTTCTTGTGAACAATATGCAGAAAAGTCACAAAATTTCTTCAGTCAGATTTTGTGGCGAGAAATAACTTCAGCCTCTTCAATATCATGAACCTCTGTCTCCACCTTTTAAAGCTGATGTTTTGGATGACAACATTGGTAGTGAAAAAGAAGATTCTGAGATTCGATCCATGTATATACGACTCCCTCGGAGTAAGAGAAGGAAGATCACTGAGAAACATGTTGATCGAGATAATACAGTCATCCGGGATTAATCAAGTGCCTGTGACTCCACCAATTCCCCTGAAGGAAGGACAAGTGGCCAATTTTTCGGTTTTTTAGGACAATTTTGTCGATCATCATGAATATTTTAAGAATCATCTTTCAACTTCTGTCACAGATAGCTAGTGGATTGCCGGTATCTTCCACAGCTTGTTACGGGTTACTTCCCGGAAACCATGTGATGAAAATATTTTGGGAATTTTGTGAAAATATTGTCAGTATCAATCGCTCCCGAGGATGACTTTTAGTTTCGATTTGTAATCCCTGTTTAATGGGAAGTATATCTTTTGTAACTATTTTTGTAATTATTATTTAAAGGGTAGGGGGGAGAAAATCAGCAAAAGAAGACCAGAGAAACTCTGATTGATGCAGAGATTGTAATTTTTGCAACTTTGAAGTAATACAGTTAGTCCTTCTCTTCATTCCTCTATACTCAATGTGCCAAATCAAATATGTCACGTGTCACAATATGATCATTCCACGTGTAACCCTAGGATACTAGATATCAACATTATAACAAAAAAAATTATAGACGTTTTGCTTTAAAGACTTTGTTGGCAAGTAGAAAAATTCTTAGAGAAAGAGCGCACGTTCTTTCTCCAAGGTGTTCTATTTTACAATTCCCTCCGAAATGAAGGGTCGGCCAACCCTTCTTATTCCCAATATTATTTTCATACTAGTTTGACACTGCAATAAGGGTCAACCGACCCTTCTTAATCCCAATATTGTTTTTAGACTAGTTCGACACTGCAATAAGGTTCGGTCGATCCTTCTTGTCGGAAAATGGAAGTCAGGACAAATGGTGTTCTATTTGTACAATTCCCTCGTAATTGAAGAGTTGACCAACCCTTCTTATTCCCCATAATATTTTCATAATAGTTCGACACTTTAAGAAGGGTCGATCGATCCTTCTTGTGTTCCCCATTATGGATATAGCTGAATTGTTGGATAAATTTTTTCACAATTAACTACGAAAAGAAGGGGCAACCGATCCTTCTTCAATAATTGTGGTCTTTTACATCCGCAACCCGCAATTGCGGATTGCGGGAAGTGTCTTAAAATAGTTTTGCGCTAGGCGTTTTCGTAACCCGCAATTAGCAATTGTGTATTGCGGGAAGAGTCTCAAAATAGTTTCACACTTTGCGTTTCCGCAACCCGCAACCCGCAATTGCGGATTGTGGATTCTAAAAAGAATGTATATATTTATGAAATAAAACTCCACAACCCTTATTTTCCTTCATGTTTAGGTTTTAGCCGTCAATTTGTCTTGATCCTGCGGATGAGATTACATAGGGTGATTTAAATGAAGTTTACCTGTATTGTAGGAACAACATATCCTATGTTCTATTGGAACACGGGATCCCCAAGATTTTTAATGCAAAGGTAATGGTTTAAATTACTTTATCATTACGTGGGTTTCATCCTTATGCTTATTATGATTTTATGCCTTTGCATTGTTTGGATTTGATTAGAATTTTCCCTTTGAAAATTTCTAGTTTTTTTTACTGTTTTAATGAAGTTGCGGGAAGCTTTGTGTTTTTCCACCAAGTTGTTTTCATCCCGCAAGCTTGTCATTTCTTTTTGGAAGTGTTGTCATCCCGCAACCCGCAAATTGCTTATTGCGGGAAGACTTTGTAAATAGATTTTGAACATTTTGTTCTCGCAACCTGCAACCTACATTTGTGGATTGTGGATTGCAGGATCCTTTTGATTGTTTGTTTTCCAAGTTGCGATACCACAACCCGCAACGCACAATTGCAGATTGCGGATTGCGGTTTGCGGGAACAATATACGTAGTTCCAAAATAAAACTCCCCCAACTTAACCCTGCATCCCGTAAGATTTAATCTCAGGCGTTGATTCGTTTTCATCCTACGGTCTAGATTTGGCATAGGAAAAGCAATAAATATGTGAATTTCCATATTTTTCCTTATCATTTTTAATTTTGGATATTACCTTGCTGCTTGAATTTTACTGCGAAGTTTTTGCTAGGTGTCTGTTGCCCATTACTTTCAGCTGAAACAGGTTGGTTTTAGTCATTCCTCTTATTCAATTATTTACTGTTATGATATTTTGAATTGTTTTTTATTTTTGTTCATTCATTTATCAAAAAAACTCCAGTTTCAAACATGTCGCGCAATACACGTTGTAAAAATACTCAAAAGGATTTACTGAACAAAGCCCCAAATTTTGGTATTTTCTCGAACACTAGTGATAAAATCTCTTAAACCTATCAGATAGACTGGTCCAAAATCTACTAATTTTTTGATAATGATGACCTATCAGACATTCAGAATGACTAGCTGGCGTATGAGAAAATTAGGGATTTCCAGCTTCATGCCATTGCTTCCAAACCCACTATATTGCATTATACTGATGGGGTTAAATGGATGTGGACCACGCTAACCCTAAAGACCAGTCATTTAATGACAGTGCAGGGTCACAATTGGCTACCTTCCGCCTTGAGGTTTTCATCAGAGCTTATGCTCTTAAACCGTCTATGCAACCCCTTAACACTGAGTTCATAGAATCCTCTAACACCAGGTACAATTTTAACGAAATGTTGAAGTCATGGATGAATAAACCTAACAGTTTCATCCCTAGGGTTGATAACTTGTACCCGGTTTCCTGGTTTAGATAACCTTATTCCCTATTGGCTGCCATGCTATGTAGACTATATGGTCTCCCAAACTGTTCTGTATTTAAAGCTTAGTGGGATCTTGTAGCCCATCATGTCTTAACGAATAGTGAGTCATTCCCTTGGGTGTCTATCTTTTCTTTTGAACTCAAAAGAACCATTCAAGCATATCAGAAGGCACCGGCTGTGAGGAAGCCACATTTCTTCTTTTCAGCTTTTGTCGTTGATATATTTTGTGCAGAATTCCAATATCCCAACATGGGATGGAATTGGACTCCATCAGCTCCTCCTGTCCATATTTATCATTCAGCATTATGGGAGAACAATTATATGCCTTTGATAAATGACATTTTTTACCATTTCCTTGGAAGTATTTACTTCAAAATCTTCAGAAAGCAAGCTCCTGCTTTCTCAGTTGATGCCAGAACCTTCATTGCCACAATTGGTGACTGGTATGTGTGTGAATCCTTCTCATATGTCATAGTTTGGGGAAGCAGTACTATACATCTGCTACCCAGGATAGTTCCTAACAGATTGGTCATTGAAGAGGTCTCCTATCAAACTGTTACCAATGGTGTGTATTTAAAGTTATCTGGTCCTAAGAGGAAGGCGTGGCCTAAGTTCCCCTTGAACCTTGGGCCATTGGCCATCCCAACTTCAACTTGGGCTATAGTGTTGGGTGACAAAATTGATGCTTTAACATTGGGTTATGCTTCCAAAAGAAGACATGATCCTAAAGGTATTCTGGATGCCCATTTCAAGCAAAACCATGTGAAGGGTGGATATGTTCATGAAGAAGTTCCTGATGACTCCATCTATTGGGAAGTAAATACCTTTTCTGAAGTCTTAACAAGGGCTAAGAGTAAATATGAACATAACCATATCATGCAGTATCAACATGAGCTTAAGACTGAGCTTTTGAGCTACATAGCAATGGAACTAAAGCTCATTGAGCAAGAAAGAAAGGATAGAGAGGAGAAAGAAGCTCATAAAGCAGTTGCTCCACTAATGGTGACCTGCAGTGAAGGGGATAAAGGAAAAGGTATCATGGAAGATGCTCTAGAGGTAAAGACTGATGAACAAATGAAGGTATTGATGCAAGCATCACAGCGATCAAAGCAGAAGTTAGCTCAGATGAATTCGATGCTAAAAACTCAAGTAGTTGCAGCTGCTAATCTTGTTGTTGATATTCAAGTGACTCTTGCAGTTACTCAGACTTGTGATGATCAAGTGATGGTTGTTACCAAGCCAGCCAAAAGGCATAAAACTCATACTTATACATCTCAAATCCCTATATTATATATTATTGACATTGATGTTGAAGATGAGGTATATTCTTCTATGCCTGTGATTGAGGAAGTAACTAAAACTTCACAACCAATTACAGATTTATTGAATGCTATTGAGGTGGATGATTCTGTCCCAGACCATCAATTTCTTGAAACTACCCCTGCTGCTGACACCACAACCTCAGCACTTCTACTTCCATCTATTGAAATTCTTTCAACTTTGTCATCTGGCGTAACACCTCCATTCCCCATATCCCAGATTTTCTATACTCTAACTACCATCACTGCTCCATTCCCAACCAGCTCGGTTCCACTTCCTATTTTTCCATCTACTATTGCAGAGATCCAGTCTTCAACTGTCCCTCTACAATCATCTCCATTCATTTTATCACCACCAGCTACAGATGAGAAGACTCCACTTCCTCCTTATCCATTACCAGCTGATGATATCCAAGTTCCACTTTCTGAAGCCTTCACTTCAATTCCTTCCCCAACTTTTGTACCAGCGATTATTCAAAATATCCCTTCCACCCCAACTACTTTCCAAATAACTATGTCTATACCTACTGCTACTACTACTCAGACACCTTCATTGGTTTCAACAGTAAATGTGACTTCATCATTTACTGAAATGGTAGCTGAGTTTGAAGAAGACATTGTAGTCACTCTTGGGGATTACTTCTACAGCAGAGCTTCCAAGGCAGTGGTAAGAAAAGGTAAGAAGAGAAGCAAGGATCAAGGTGGATTGGAGGCACCTACTCCTAATCAAATAATTTGGACCAAGCAATCTGATGACATACAAAGAGAAGCATTGGATGTTGCTGCAGCCATGGGTGCATTTGTAGGTGCAAAATATGATTCAATGACAACACTGAATAGGGAGATTGATGTAAAGAAAAAAGAGCTAAAGAAGCTTGAAGAGAAATTGGCCAAAACCAATGAGGAACATGAATCTTATGTTGTTGATCTCAGGAAGGTATCTGAAGTTATGTTTGAAGATCTGCAGTTGAAAAATACCTCTCCAGGTTAAATTACATGATGCAGAAGTTGTAAATGTTGCCAATACACAAAGGATAGTTGTGCTAGAAAAACAATGTGAGGATGCAACTGCAAGTGCAGCCTCCTCTGCATTCTCTGGGTTTTCCCAGCTGGAGTTTAAGGATTTGGCCATTCAAGTCAATGATGAACACTATAAGCTGCTAGCTGAATTGTTTAACACCTTGAATGATATCCAGGAGACTCACATTGTTTTGGGGAATATTTCTGTTACTCTTGATCAGCAAGTAACTAAAAGACAGCAGGCCTTTAAGGCCAATGAAGATATTGTGCAATGGCAGAGTGACATTAAGGAGAGATCACCTAATTATATTCCTACTCTCACTAGTTTCCTACTGAAGAAAATTAGAACTCCGTTGTGCGCTTGGGATGATCTAAATGATATGGTTGGAGATACTATCCAGAAAGCACAAGGTGTTTCTGGAAGGAGATGGTACACTATGGATAGCATCATGGAGAAGCTGCAGTTCCCTACCATGGACCTCATTGAAAGCAGTTGTCCACCAAAGTTGATGCTAGAACAAGTTGAACGTCGATGCAAGGAAGCTAAAGAGAAGATCCAATGCCTCAAGCATATCAAGATTGATGACGTGGATCAGTTAATCAGGAAACCTGTTTCCATTGAGGGAATGATCCACATTTTTATTGGTATTTGGCATAATTTTGCTAAAAATGAGCTGGAAACTTTTACGTGTGATGCCCAGCTAGGGCTTGAGTCGGTCAATTACCCAAATATAGATGAATTGTTAGAAATTGCAGCCATGTGGCAAGATTTTCTTGGCCATTAGCCTAGTTCGAATTTTGAAATCCCTGTTTTTTTGGGAATTTATCCTTTGTAACAAAATTGTAATTATTATTTAAAGGGTAGTTCTCTCATAGGCTAGGGATGATAGAATTTGGAGGAGAAAATCAACAGAAGAGACTGGGAATACTCTGGTTAATGCAGGGCTTGTAATTTCTTGCAAGCTTTCAGTAATACAGTTATGTTATTCTCTTGCATACTCTTTTGTCTATTAATCAAATTTCTTTGATCAATATTGATTTTCACTTTCAGGTTGTTTTATCAATACTGTTTAATATTTTGCAATCTATAATTACATTGATCTACATTTTTTATTTTTCTCTGCTTATGATCTGTGTATCCTTAATGTTTTAAAAGAATTAATTCAATTAAAACTTTTAGCTATTTCTGAAAATGGTTTTTACAGAAAATTATAACGAAGTTTCTATTTACCTGATCTATAGTGTATCATCTTTAAACTTCGTTAAGGAAATTCTACTCAGCAAATCAACCATAAATACACCATCTTCATCTCCAACTACGTCTCATTTCTCCACAAACTGCAAGCTATACTTCTCATTTGGATCCCCGCTGATATAATATCCACGTTGTTGGTTCAAAAAATGCAGGAACTTAAAGCAGTCCCCAAACTTTAAATGCTACCATTAATATCCTTAATATTCATTTAAACAATCTCTAAACTAATTTTAAAAATCAAATATGACATGTGTCACAATATAAGCATTCCACGTGTCACAAAATTTATAGAAGTTTTGCTTCAAAGACTTTGTTGGAAAGTAGAAATATTCTCAGAGAAAGAGCGGCCGCTCTTTCTCTAAGGTGTTCTATTTTTACAATTCCCTGATAGATGAAAGATCGGGCGACCCTTCTTAATCCTAATATTCTTTTCATAACAGTTTGACACTGCAAGAAGGGTCGGTCGATCCTTCTTGTATTATCCATTATAGCTATAGCTTTATTAATGGATAAATATTTTGACAATTAACTACAAAAAGAAGGGGCGGCCGGTCTTGTCATAAAATGGAAGTCTGGACAAACCATTTTTATATGATATAGCTGAATTGTTGGATAAAGGTTTTCACAATTAACTACGAAAAGAAGGGGCGACCGATCCTTCTTGTCGGAACAGGAAGTCGGGACAAACTATTTTTATATGTTATAAGTTCCAAGGTGTTCTATTTTAACAATTCCCTCGAAATTGAAGGGTCGACTGACCCTTCTTATTCCCAATATTATCTTCATCATAGTTCGACACTGCAAGAAGGGTCGGTCGATCCTTCTTGTGTTCTCCATTAATATTGGGAATTGGTCATAAATGAATCCAATATCAATTTTAGCATAAAATTGGTGAATACTTAGATGCGGTAAACCAGAGCATGAACATATGAATTCTGATTTTATATTACTTTCATCAAAGCATGAAGAATAACACAATGGAAAATATTTAGTGGAAATAACAATTAACAGAGAAAGAAAGGAAATTTACACACACATAATTTACAGCAAATAACAATTAACGGAGAAAGGAAGGAAATTTACTGATAGTCATTGCTGGAAATAACAATTAACAGAGAAAGGAAGGAAATTTACAGACTGTCATTAATGAATAGTTTTTTCATCAATGGTACAATTATATTCAACACATTCCATGTATAATTTAAAAAACAAGCGACTCATGCATGCCTTCCCAGACACACTATAATGCTAATTAAAATTTAACATTGATCGACACGACGGTTTGACATGTTCTCTGAAGTGGTCGAATAGAGGACCTAGTCGAGCGGCCAGCCTAAGATCCTCCAACATCTCCCCCATGAACAATCCATTTCTTCATCTAGAAGAAATCAGAAAATAACTGGAGTTGAATGACCTATGAAAGCACAGTCCTTCTGCCTTCTACTTGGCGCAGTAAGAAGAAGTTGACAGCATGGTCTGGTACTAAAGCAACATTCGACGACTGCTGCAACTGTTAACAACCGCATGTGACGACTGATCCATCCCATCCTTACATCCATCAATTGAAGATCTATCTCTCCGGTCACGTTGTCAGGTCAAACAAAGACAGCTCCATTCCGTCCATATATCCAAGGGAGCCGATTTCGAAATGCTCATATATCATGAGGAGAACTAGGGAGCGATCATAAGACTCAATCATTTCTCATAAAACAACAAAGTACAAAGAACAGAGGAAGCAAAGAAAAATTCCATGGATTCCCAGACATACAGATGGATGGATGGGGGATGGTAATTATCACAGTATGGCGAGATCATGGTGGTCATAGATATCATCTGTAGCGACTACAGATTTTGCTGGAGTGTTCGTACACGTATCACTCCAATCGATTCCTTGAAAATCCAACGGCCAACATGCTTGCTGCCATCTCTTTAAATGGCCTATAGCAAGCGTAATAATATTCACCGTAAGTTTCAGCCTATGTGAATCAAGTATACCATATATTAAATTGTGCAATTACTTCCCATGATTGTTTTTAAGAAACAAAATTGTTTATGTGAATCAAGTATACCATATATTAACCCCAGATGCTGGTGTCACCATTATACAAGGGGCCACGTTCCGGATGTGGGCGTCACCATTATACAAGGGGCCACATGTCGGACACGAGAAGGGAACGTGGGGGAGGAGCCTCGACCCAGGCACCCGTAACATGACACGTGTGCCCCATACAATATACCACCTCCCTCGCTTCCACCTCCTTGGCCTCACATGTGCGGATTTATGGTTCCTTCTCGATCCTTCGTTTGCAAAATTGACACTTTTAAGGTTGATTTGAAATTCACACTTTCCTTTGAAATTTTCTTGAATTTTTGAGTGTTTTTGTGAGTTGCAGAAAGCACTGAGTTTTTCCAAAAGTCAGGTTCTTTCTGCAACCCGCGCAGAATCTTGGTTTTTGGTTTGAAACATTTTCTTTCTGCAACCCGCAATCCTCAATGCGGATTGTGGATGCAGAAATATTCTTCAATAATTTTACACCTGCAACCCGCAATAGCAGATTGCAGAAAGAGTCTTAAAATAGTTTTGCACTTTTAATTTCCGCAACCCGCAATTCAGACTATGGCTTGCGGAAAGAATGTATATATTTATGAAATAAAACCCCGCAACCCTTCTTTTCCTTCCCGCATGTTTAAATTTTAACCATCGATTTGTCTTGATCCTGCAGATGAGATTACACTGGGTGATTTAAATGAAGTTTAGCTTGTCCATTTTCCCCTCTACCATTTTTAAAAATTGCAATTAGGCTCGCAACTGCGATTTTCACCTTTGGCCAAATTTGAAGTCATAGTCATTGATATGACTAATCCATAATGATAAGTTGTTTAGATTTGATATAATTAAAGTTGTACTCCATCTTAATCCAAATTTTGTGGGTGCATGCTATATGTTATTTCATTACAGATGTGATAATTGCATCTCTCAGACCCAAAGGTTTTAATCATGGAAATTCATTACAGTTTATCATTATGGGATCTTTATTGCTCTTCTTAAACACAAAGACCAATATGGGCAATTTGTTAGTCGTCATATTCCATAGAAAAAGTCTTGTTATTCAATTTCCAGAGATTTCCCCCTAACATTTACATACTGTGAACAAGATGCAGAAAGAACTTAATAAATTAATAAATTCATACATATTATTTCTGCAAATGACTAACATAAATTAATAAATTCATGTTAATTTTTCAATTAGCATTCCAGCTACATGGTAATATTACATGTGCCTAATCCTTAAACCTACTATCAGTTAATTTTCATTTCCTGATTGTGTTGTAGTTAAACCCACATTAGTAACCTCGCTATACTCAATGTGCCAAATCAAATAAAAATTAGTAAACTCGCTATACTCAATGTGCCAAATGAAATAAAAATTAGTAACCTCACTATACTCAATGTGCCAAATCAAATATGCCACGTGTCACAATATGATCATTCCATGTGTCACCCTAGGATACTAGATATCAACATTTTAACAACAAAATTTATAGATGTGATGCTTTAAAGACTTTGCTGGAAAGTGGAAATATTCTCAAAGAAAGAGAGGCTGCTCTTTCTCCAAGGTGTTCTATTGTTACAAGTCCCTCCTAAATGAAGGGTCGGTCGACCCTTCTTATTCCAAATATTCTTTTCATAATAGTTTGACACTGCAATAAGGGTCAGCCGATCCTTCTTATGTTCTCCATTATAGCTATAGTTGAATTGATGGATAAAGGTTTTGACAATTAACTACGAAAAGAAGGGGCGGCTGATTAACTTGTTATTCAAACAATGACTGTATATTTTAGACAGTGAAGTTTTCGCCTTAAAATTTTGAACATTTACAAATGAAAATTGCAATTTTCAAATAAAAATTTGCTTTTTTTTATTTGAAATTCACACTTTTCAAATCAGAAATTGCATTTTTTTATTTTAAATTCACACATTTCAAATCAAAATTTGCATTTTCTGATTTAAAATTCCCACATTTCAAATAAAAATTTTCATTTTTTTATTTAAAATTCACACTTTTCAAATCAAAATTTGCATTTTCGGATTTGAAATTCATACTTTTTGAATTGAAATTCACACATTTTGAATTGAAATTCATAGTTTTATAACACAAAACTGCAATTTTAAGGTTCATAAGTAGTCCAAAAACACACTATTCGAATAGAAAAACACACTTTTCAAATCAAATATTGCCACTTTCAGAACCCGTTTTTGCACTTTAGAAAGGTTGATATTGACACTTTCAAAGTCTAAATTCACACTTTCTTAGTCCAAAATTTGCCTTTTCTTGAATGTTCGCGGTATTTTTAACTTTGTTCGAATTTTCATGCAACAACTGCTAACACAACCATATTTTGCTACTATGATATAAACAAAAAAACCATACCAACTACATGGGAGAAACAACCCTTGATCACTAGAGAGCTTCATTATAGTAAAATATAAGGCAAGTCCCGGAAATGGCCTTGAGCATTTACTTCCCGCGCATTTGTGGTAGCATCAGGAATACGGAGGCCCATGGATTGCAGTAAGAAGTCCATCTTCCGGTGCAACTCCCTGGTTTTGTCTTGAAGCGAGTTCTGTACCACATCCGCATTTTGCATACGGTCCATAAGAGCATACCCCACCAAGTTTTTCATTACCGAGTAAAGGGAAATAGTTCACTCGTACAGGGTTATAAAACGGCCAGCAGTGTTCCTCGGGTCCATGGCCTCCTGGAATTCCAGCTCCTGGATTTCCTCCTGCAGAGTATCTTTACCAAGATGTTCTTCTGGCACAGTCGTGGTAGCATTAGGAATATGGAGGTCCATGTCTTGCAACAAGAATTCCATCTTCCGGTTCATCTCCCTGGTTTCGTCTTCAAGCTTGTTCTGCACGGCTTCCTCTTTTTGTATACGATCTGTAAGAGCATACCCCACTAAGTTTTTCACTAACCAGTAACAGGAAACAGTTCGCTCGTAATGGGTTAAATGGCCAGTAGTGCTCCAGGGGTCATCGACCCAATTTCCCATCTTTCGGCTTTCCTCCTGAGGGTATCTTTATCAATATTTTTCCAGAGCTCCCGCTCCACACCTTGGATTTCCTTCTGCACTTCAGATGATAGGTCCATTTGGAAATTCCTACATTGCGTCCAAACTGTCCTATGAGCCGAAGAGACTCTGCGACTATCCAAAAGGATTTGTTCCCTATTTAGCCTCCTCCTCTTCACCTCTTCCTCCTGACGATGCTCATCCATAATGCTCGTCGATGTGAAGTTTACTTGTACAATTACATTCCAGTTCCTCGTCAATGTCACGAAAAGGGATGGAATTTCAAATTCTATGTACCTGTCAATTAAAAATTTGATGATGGTAACATGTTTTTAGTTCTTGTCATTTTACATTTTATGTAACAATAGTCAAACAATTCGTGTGCAAATGATCATTCCAGGAAAATATGTTGAATCTTTAATATCATGATAATGACACAACAGTCTAATAATTTGGGGCTTGGGATGGAACCATGGTGGGATCGCCAAGCTCCTTGACATCATAATAAATATGTAGAAGCAAGGCATGGCATTAATAGGAATCCTAGGTCGCCCGATCATCCCATCTTCCCAGCAAACAAGAAAATACAATAACTTAAGCAATAACTAGCAATTTGAGCATGCATTGGCAGAGATCTCTTCTTTATAAAAGCAATGAAATTACTTAAATTAATGTATCATGGAGCATTCTCATGAAAACAATCCTTTCTTTCAAAAATCAACGAAGGCACAATAGAGTTCATCCTATCCCTATTGATTGCAACATGCAAAGTCATAGAATATTGCAGCAGTTATACACAAAGGTCAATCCCACAGGTGGTCACCATATATATATATAAAAGATAACAGTGATAAAAATGGGTATATCAGCCTCGAGAGCCTCTGTCCGTGGCGTCGTCATGGTAATTTCAGTTCAAGCAATGATTCCATACTTTTCTGGGTAAATAAATAAAATATATGGAGGATTTCCAGTCCAGCATGCTAAAAAAAAGTGCATCTATGGTAACAAGCAATGATCCAAGAAAAATTTACTACTTTTCAAAATCATCAATATAGAACCCTTAAGCCATACAAAACTTGAAAAAATTCAACATACCTCAAGCAAGCCAATACTATTTTTTTATTTACATCAAAGTTGGTACAAAATGCCACACTACACTCAAGTCACAAATGCATCTAAGAAGCACACTGCACTCAGGTCACAAGCGCATCAAACAAGCATAAATCTGATGAAAATTTTCAATTCATTTAACCACGTAAATATTCCCAATATTAATTACTAAACTTCTCAATAATTGCAACAAGTACCAATGAAACTAGTAATTTTACTACTGTACTAACTGTACTATTTGTTTACGACGGATAAGTGAATTAATTTTGGTGGACGTCAATTTGACGGGTTTAAATTATGCATGCCTATAGACACAGGTAAATTTCAAGTAAACATGTCAAATACATTCTAGTGCAGCAAATACGTTCTACACACCGTCAATTTCTAGGCCTAAATAGTCTCACAAACTGCTGGATAATTGTACAATCACTCGACAAAATCTACAGAGATGATATCTTACTCCAGCAAAATCTATAGAGATGATATCTTACTCCAGCAAAATCTACTGTGATAATTACTATTCCCCATCCGTCCCATCCTTCTTCATTACTAATTTTGGAAAATAAATATTTATAAGTTTTAAATCCGGAATAAAAAATTAGTAACTTCGCTATACTCAATGCACCAAATCAAATAAAAATTAGTATCCTCGCTATACTCAATGTGCCAAATCAAATAAAAATTAGTAACCTCGCTATACTTAATGTGCCAAATCAAATATGCCATGTGTCACAATATGCTCGTTCCACGTGTCACCCTAGGATATTAGATATCAACATTCTAACAAAAAAAATTATAGACGTTATGCTTTAAAGACTTTGCTGGTAAGTAGACAAATTCTAGAGAAAGAGCGGTCACTTTTTCTCCAAGGTGTTCTATTGTTACAATTCCCTCCTAAATGAAGGGTCGGCCGACCCTTCTTATTCCAAATATTCTTTTCATAATAGTTTGACACTGCAAGAAGGGTCGGTCGATCCTTCTTGCATTCTCCATTATGGCTATAACTGAATTGATGGATAAAGGTTTTGAAAATTAACTACGAAAAGAAGGGGCGATCGATCCTTCTTGTCGTAAAATGGAAGTCGGGACAAACCATTTTTATATGATATAACTTCCAAGGTGTTCTATTTTTACAATTCCCTTTTAATTGAAGGGCCGGTCGACCCTTCTTTTTTTTTTCCTTGGAAAAAGTCGTAATTTTATTTCAAAAAGATGAACAAAATTACATTCTGCACATGTAATAGGATCACAAAGATCCCTACATTGTCACATATTTACATTCCCATTTCAGAAATGAAAAATAAAATCACATATGAGTGGTTACAGAGAAAATGCTCGAGTGCAAACCCTCATTGCCCAGAAAAATAAACAGAAAAAAACTGTAATCAGAACATTTCCGTCAAGACGGAAGACCCCAAACTCCAGAGAAAAGGTGCCCCACAAAAACCACCAGCCGATCCGCATCTCCCAGGATCTGCCTCCACTAATGGCACCTCTCCATCATGCAGCCATCGACCTCCCCAGTAGCAAAGGCAGTCTTTAAGACAGAGCTCCCTGCAGCGTGAAAGGAGAGGTGGCGACGTGAGAGGGAGCAGCACCAATAATAGGCAGCAAACCCTGAAAACCAAGAGTAGAGCCAGCCCTCCACAGAAAATCCGTCCCAGCCGAAACCCTCATCGAAGTATGTAGGATATCTATGTCTGTGGACAAGTAGCAGACACGATAGACCTCCCAAACCAGCGAAAAACGGCCAGCAAGCAGACCCCAGATGAAGAAAAAACTAGAGCAGACCACCGTTGGAGCCTCCATCGGAAGAAAGGGCACCGCCTTTCAGGAAACCAAAAAGAGTACCCAGAAAATGTTGCCACCAGAAAAAGAAACAGAAAAACTCATGAACAGCAAGAGAAAGAAGGGCCACTGATTTCAAATCTGGGCGCTCATCTGCCATGTAAAGAGCCGCCACCATCGAATCGCCGAGAAGGAGCTGCCGCAACGGAAATTTCTGATGCAGCACTCTGTGTAGCATACGTTCCATCGGGTAGAATGCCAGGTCGCCTCGAAGAGACAATAATGGCGTTTGCTGGTGGAGATTTGCTAGTTTCCAAACCCTCGGCATCCTCGGCCACTGTGTAAAATGGAAATTCCCCGAGGCATTGATTAATGGTCGAGATACCATTTTTTACTTCAGACAGAGAAAGGCAGTACTCTCCAATGATCCAAAGCGCACATGAATAGACACAAGAAGATCGGATCTGATAGAAAGTGTCCAGAAGCCTTGCAATTATGGAAACCCTGAGTTTATGGTTAGTCTCAATAATCTCGCGCACGAAAAGCACAACATCCATAGCAGACGCAAGATTGCTATCCCCTAAGAATTCTATCAGCAGATGAAACAGTGCTTGCAACTTCAGGGAATCCTCGAAACCACCTGCGCTGGGAAAGCATTGGAAGCCTTGAAAGCATCAAGCTCCAGATTATACCCCGACCTGCAGCCTTGTATAACAGCCGCATTCCGTTCGTCACCATCTCAACTCTGAAGCAGTCCTGTTTTCCGCCCCTGTCGCGCCGACGCAGCCGCCCACAGCAGCTGACCCTCTGAGCCATCCGGAAACCGCCGCCGCCGCCACTAGATCTGGAGCACACAGACCCAATGGGTCGCCGCGCAAAGAGCCGCACTCTCTCCAAACTCGACCATCACGCTACCTCTGATGCAAACGCAGGAGAAGGGCTACCATGGAAGAATCCATGGCCGCCCATAACCCTTGATATCTATTCCGGTCGACCCTTCTTATTCCCCATGATATTTTCATAATAGTTCGACAATGCAAGAAGGGTCGCTCGACCCTTCTTATTACCAATATTCTTTTCATAATATTTCGACACTGCAAGAAGGGTCGGTCGATCCTTCTTGTGTTCTCCATTATCGATATAGATAAACTGTTGGATAAAGGTTTTCACAATTAACTATGAAAAGAAGGGGCGATTGATCCTTCTTGTCGAAAAGAGAAATCGAGACAAACCATTTTTATATGTTATAACTTAGCGGATTGAGTTGTTATTCAAACAATGACTGAATATTTTAGACATTGAACTTTTCACCCTAAAATATTGAACATTTACAAATGAAAATTGCAATTTTTAAATAAAAAATTGTAGTTTTTTTATTTGAAATTCACACATTTGAAATCCAAAATTGCATTTTTTTATTTTAAATTCACACTTTTCAAATCAAAATTTGATTTTTTTTTATTTGAAATTCACAGTTTTCAAATCAAAATTTGCATTTTTTTATTTGAAATTCGCACATTTCAAATCAAAATTTGCATTTTTGAATTTGAAATTCACACTTTTCAAATCAAAATTTGCATTTTTGGACTTGAAATTCACACATTTTGAATTGAAATTCATGGTTTTATAACAAAAAACTGCAATTTTAAGGTTTGTATATAGTCAAAAAACATACTATTCGAATAGAAAAGCACACTTTTCAAATCCAGTATTGCCACTTTCAGAACCCATTTTTGCACTTTAGAAAGGTTGATATTGACACTTTCAAAGTCTAAATTCACACTTTCTTAGTCCAAAAATTGCCTAATTTGTCCAAATTTAATGAAATTGGCGTTATATGCATAAACCCATGATTACTCAAACTTATAACTTCATGAATAATAATTATCAATCATACACAAGTATACTTATCTAAGATCCTAACACAAACTAGGATTCTAACTCGATATAGGAAAACATACCTGGATTATCATGCTTGTCTAACATACCCAAACAATGTCTCCTTGTTCTCTTCAATCTTTTGCTAGTAACCTGTATATCTCATAGGTTAAGCATTGTAGAACCAAATTATACATACCTCGTAAGTAGAGCTTCTATGTAATCAATGGATATGTATGAGTCTTTTTCTTCATGTCATTATGGTCATATGTTCTTGATCTAGAACTTGATTTGTCTTTCTTGATGTACCTTTCATGTTAGTGGACAACTTCATCCTCATTCAACACCACAATGCATTAGTACAATCATAAGTGTCATAAACCTAATCAATGAATGTCTTCTATCATTTACATGCATTCATACTTTTACTAAGGTTATAAGACAAGTCTAAAATTAACTAGGATTGTACTAACCTCAATAATATGAAGACAAACTTAATCATGAACAGATTTCAAAACATACCTATATCTCTTCAAGTCATACCTGTCGGGATTGCTTGTAGTCTTATTTTGTAAGGCCTTAGCCTCAACTCCCTCTCGAACTGGAATCTCTTCACTTATGTAGGTGTCCAAATCATTCTCTTCTAGGATTAACCCAATCCACTTTGATTTGATGAAGCTAGATCTCGAACTGGCTAGGGTTTGACAGAGAAACCCTAAAAATTGAAACTTTGAATTTCAAACTTCTGATTGGATGAAAAGATTCACCTTGTTGAGATGATCAAGCTGGCATACTTCAATTTTGAAATCTCCAAAATTTGACCCCTCAAAATTGACTTTGAAAGTTTCGGATCTACAGCTTCTGACAAATTCTGGTTTTCTAGTTTTCTGGTCAAAATACCGAACTAGGGTTTGATAGATCCCGGGGTTCCACCCAACCAAAAACTTCGATATTGGTCTGTAAATTTCAATTTTTATGAGGAGGATCCATCCGTGGTCTCAGATTCAAGAAATTCCAACTTTCTCCAAAACCCTAATTTCCCACAGCAGTGACAAGCCAAAAATGAAAGTGCTCAGAATCCAATTATGTTTGGGTAGAAATTTATGCCATATTGTTTCTAATGTATCTCTGAAATTTCAGATCCTCAGGGTCTGAAACTTTGGCCTGTGGTAGACTGACCTGTCATATTTCCAACCCCACAGATCTGAGCTCAAATTGATTCTCTGAGAGAGATATATGTGAAGTGTCGCAGCGTGACCTGTTTACAGGATGAAATAGTATAGCAGACTTGTACGGCGTGCCACATGTCACTGTTTCAACTTCAGCCTCTCAAACCTAGACCTATGAAACTAAAATCCGTTCCCTAACTGTCATGTTTTATTGAATTCCATTTGGAGCTTCCTAGCCCTAGATATGACCTTTTTCATAGGTCACCTGTTTAGGACTTCATTCTGGAAGAGGCAGAAACCCTAACTTGTATGGATCATATCTCACAAAGTACAACGAATCTAAGGCTGTCCTTCGGACACAAGGTTCATGGACATTTTATCTTCGACCTGTAGAAGTTTCAGATCTTGAACCTTCACCAAAATGGATTTATAGCGAAAATTCCACGATGACTGGTTTTTACTATACCAAGCCCTAGCTTCCAATTTGTCGCAAGTGCAACAAGTGTCATAAATTTCATACCATGCCTTCCTTCAGGATAGCTCTGATACCATGTTATTTTTTCAGAATTTAATTCAATCTGATCTAGGATCTTAACTAAAAGGACAACATGTATAGCATATCAAACACAAGAGACAAGAGACACAAAGCATTTCACCGGGGAAAACCAAGCAGGTGAAAAACCCCGCAACTTCCTCAAAGATAGAATGAGCATCAATACAAAGATCACAAAGATCAAACCCAACAACAAGAGATATTCTCCTAGTAGTTTCTCCTCCTCCACTTGTGCACACTCCTCCTCTCTCTCATTAATGCGAAGTGAGTGAGTGTGTGAATGAACAAATGAGAGAGTCACACTCTATTTATACTTTACTTTCACTTGACCTTTACTCAACTAGCTCGGCCCCAAATTAATCACTTAACATAATGCTAACTGGGTCGACCCCACTAGGGTGGTCTAATAACCCTTTAACCTACTCAACTAGGTCGGCCCCAACTTAACCCCTTAACATAATGCTAACTGGGCCGACCCCACTAGGGTGGTCTAATAACCCTTTAACCCACATGCCTCATACAAGGCCGACCCCACCAAGGTGGTCTAATAACCCATCAAGTATAAGTTACGACACTTACAATATAACTTGTGACACTTGCAAGTACAAATGATGACACTTCCAATCGGAGGAATAATACATCTCCGTTGGAGATACAATAAAGTACACATGTAATACATAGAATAATATCTTCTGAAGTTACAAATACATCAAGAGTTAGAATATTAAAAACCCATTCCATACTTAGGATACCATTTATTAGTCATCTTTGATTAATTTCCTAGGTGTTGACGAGGTAGTTGGCCTAATTTTGGCTTCTTATGCCACCACGTGCCATCATGAGTCATAGGGGCACACTTGGATATATTTTGGATAAGATGTACTTTGATTCTGTCTTATTTCATACTATTCTTGGAATAGAAGTGCGCCTTCCTGATTTATTGTGGGAACCTCCAATAATTAAATGATGCAAATGCACTATATATCATAAATAGAAAAACACAAAAGGGATTTATTGATCGCAAGCCACTTCGAGAGAGAAACCTCGTTTGAGCAAGATCAATACAAATAACTTGTGGATTCCTTCATTGGCCTTAACACGTACTTATATACTAATTATAAGCTAAAAAACTATTACCCCATGAATGTGGGATAATACAATATACTCACGGTACGACTTACAAAGCATATGCATCCAACAACAATATACTAACAAAGTAAAGAGAAGGGTTGACATGGGTTCCTAACATCCCCTCCCCCTTATAAAAATATTTGTCCTCAAAGCTTTAGATGTGGAAATTGTTGTTGAATTTGAAGGAGTGGTTCCTATGTAGCATCCTATGGTTGCATTATGTGCCACTGAATTAATTCCTATGTGATGGATCGAGAGAGAAGCTGACGAGTATGTCTATTGAGGATGGCCTCCGAATCCAAAAGGATAGATCATTCATTATCTAGTTCTAGTAAAACAGTTTGTGCTCTGATGTTGGTTCCAGGAACTTTCTTTAGGCAAGAGACATGAAATACTTGATGAATGCGGGAAGAAGGATGAAGTTCCAATTTATAAGCAACGGACCCAATCTTCTAAAGAACATTATATGTCCCATAGATCTTTGGAGCGATCTTATGATGCCCTTTTAGTTTCAAGGAGGATTTCTTGTAAGGCTATAGACGGAGAAAAACCATATCACTTGCTTGAAAATTGTGCTCGGAACAATGTTGATTGGCTTGTTGTTTCATTTGATTTCTTGCCATGTGAAGATTGTCCTGCAAAATGCGAAGAATCTGATCGTGGGTTCAAAGAACCGTGTCGACTGCCTGAAATGGTGAATTGTTGGGGGTGTATGGAAGAAGTACTTCCGGTGAATGACTATAGACTACTTCATATCGATTCATTTTAGATGCAGTGTGGTAAGATGAATTGTACCACCATTCAGCAAGAGGGAGCCACTTTTCCCACTGATGTTGTCCAGGAAAATCTGTTGGACTGAGGAGGCGATATAGGTATGGTTGAGGGCACAAAAATGACTATATTTGGATAAGCGATCAACCATAACCAAAATCATTGTCTTCCCTCCATATTTAGGGAGGCCTTCATTGAAATCCATAGAAATATCTGTCCAAATCCGTGTAGGGATGGGAAAGGGTTCGAGCAATCCCGGAAGGAGTGTCTTTTCACCGTTGTTGCGCTGGCAAGTATCAGATTCAGCCACCATCTATTGAATTTTCCTTTTCGTTCCCTTCCAAAAGAAGTTATGTTACTCCCGCTCATACATTTTGAGGAAGCCAAAGTGCCATGTCGATGGAGAAGCATGGATTTCATAGAAGACGGCCTATTGAAGATTTGTTCTATGGGGAAGCTCCAGACGACCCTTGTATCTCAGGGAAGCACCATCCCAAGAGTAATGTGGTACAGAAGAAGGTTTTTTGGAAAACCATTGGATGATTTGAGATAATGAGGATTCATTGCCATAGCCCTGCTGAAAATATTGCAACCAATTTGGAACATCCATAGAAATAGTTGAAAGAGAAACTTGGTCATCAAATGTGCGAGAAAGAGCATCTGCCACAAGATTGTCCTTACCCTTCGTATAAGTGATCTCATAGTCATAATCCATGAGTTTTCTAACCCATTTCTGTTGTTTTGGGGAGGAGACCCGTTGTTCTAGGAAATATTCCAGACTTTGGTGATCAGTCTTGATGCAGAAATCATCCCCTAATAGGTATGGCCGCCACTTCTGTACTACATGCAAAATAGCCATCATTTCCTTCTCATATGTAGAGGTGACTAAATTCTTACCGAAAAGTGATTTGTTGGTGAACGCAATGGGATGTTCATATTGAAGGAGAGCAGCATCAAGTCCATTGTCACAAGCATCACTCTCAATAATGAAGGGCTTGAAAAAATCAAGCATAGCTAGAACAAGTGTAGTACACATAGCTTGTTTCAGTTTGTCAAATGCACACTCAGTAGCATGTGTCCATGTAAAAGAATCATTTTTCAATAGAGCGGTTAATGGAGCTGAAATATTCCCGTAATACTTGACAAACTTGCAGTAGTAGCCAGTCAATCCCAAAAAACCACAAAGGCTCTTGAGTGTTTGAGGATGCAGCCAATTTTTCATGGCATCTATTTTGGCAGGATCCACGTGAACCCCTTGTGCTGAAATAATATGCTTGGGATACTCTACTTCCTCCTATCCAAAAACACATTTGCATTGTTTGGCATGGAGGTGATCATTAGAGAAAGTTGCAGTACAAGATCCATATGTTGGAGATGCTCAGCCCATGTTGTACTATAGACGAAGATATCATCAAAGAAGAGCAGAATGAATTTCCGCAAGTAGGGCCAGAATATTTTATTCATCAATGCCTGAAATGTGGAAGGAGGATTAGTGAGGCCAAAGTGCATGACTAAAAACTCATAGTTGCCATCATGTGTGCAAAAAGATGTTTTAGGGATATCATCCTCATGAACCCAAATTTGATGATACCCAGAACGAAAATCCAACTTGGAGAAAAAATAAGCACCATGAATCTCATCAAGAAGCTCATCAACGACTGGAATTAGAAACTTATCATTGATTGTGAGGTGATTAAGTGTTCAGAATTCAATGCAGAGGCATCATGATCCATATTTTTTCAGACCAGAAGAACTTGTGAAGAAAAGGAACTGGTACTAGGGTGAATAATACCTTGCTTCAGTAAGTCTCGAACAAGCATCTCAATATCTATTTTTTGGTGAAATGGGTAGGATAGGGCCTGATGTTGAAAGTAACGCTTCCAGGAAGGAGATGAATACGATGGTCCTCTGGTCTTGGAGGTGGAAATCCTACTGGTTTAGCAAAGACACATGCATATATATCCAAAATTTGTTGTAGATCCAAAGGTGTAGTGGAGACCACTAATGGGTGCATCTAAATGGAATGGAGCTTAGTGATGAAACCATGTGAATTCTTCTTAAGGATATTTTCCATGCAATGTGAACTGATGATGTTGAGAGACCCTAGTTGTAATCCCGTCAATGTGTGTTTTTTCCCATTGACTGAAAACTGCATCCAAAGTTTAGCAAAATCCCTTAAGATGGGGCCAAGTGTGCATAACCATTGACTGCCCAACCCCATATCACATCTGCCTAAAGGAAAGGAAAACATGACAGAGCGTAGGTTATAATATCCAATAGAGATACACACATTGCGACACTTCCCCTTGCAAGGTAAGGTTCCCCCATTGGCAATCATGACTTCAAATTTGGAGCAAGGATGGACAAAACAATCATCTTGTTTGTCGATTCAAGGGTCAATGAAATTCGAAGTGCTACCAGAATCAATGAGTATTGTAAGAGAGAGAATCTTGAAGTAACCCTTGACCCACATTGTTTGTGGGGTGGTGACTCCAGCTAAAGCATGGAGAGATATCTCTGGGTGGTCCTCCTAAGAAGGAGGGTCAACATGCTATTATGTAGAATTTTGTCCTACGGATAAGCCAAAACTCTCTTAACTTTAAAGCAGACTTTAAACTAACTCTAAAGCAAGAAACAAGTCAAAACAAATGCTACCTTGAATCCCTAGATCTAACAAACATTTCAGGATTAAAATGCTAAAGAGAGTAGAAGGAATTTAACTGACCTTCTATCCGGACGCTTGTTTTTGGTATTTGCTCCAAGCTCCAAGCCCTCACGAGTGAACCTGTTAAAATGGAACCAAAACACAAGAATACACTATTCTCTAACAACCTGAAACATGAGTTAGGATCTAAATCTATGAAAGATACAAATTATATCATTAAAACAAGATTAACACAAATGATTTGGGAAAAAAAGACAAGTTATTCCATTACAACTTGAAGAATACTTACAAAAGGTGCTTGATGCCCAAGCCAATCCTTCAGCTCCAAGTGTCTTCTCCTCTAGCTATCTCCACAATGCTGCAAGACCATAAGTTTGGTGCTCTCAAGAGTCCTCCCCTTTTCCAATGGCATGCCTCTCTTTTATAGTGAATGGTGAGGTTAACCAACAAGAGAGATGGGTGGATCTAAGGAGAGATAAGTGGATCAGGGTTTCTAATCGAAGGAGATGAGCTGAGATCGAATCAAGGACCCCAATCTTTCATTATCTTCGAAAATCCAAAATCCCAAAAGCCAAGGGAAAAAATCTATTAAAAGAGTACCGCCTTTTGCAAAGTCTGCAGAACGCGGCACTGCCGCGCTTTGGGGAAAAAGCAGAACGCGGTAGTGTCTAGTACCGCGTTTTGGCAAACTAGCAAGGCGCGGTAGTGTATGTAAAAGCCTAAGGTGGGTCAAAACTTGCCAAGGTGGATTCACTTTCAAGGTTGACTCATCATCTGTCTCTTCTGGATGGTTTAAAACAGTAGGGAAAATGTCGTCAACTCGATTTGTGATGGAGATGCGACACCGTGAAACATAGAGGTATAACAGATGCCCCCTAAAGTGTGAGGTCAGAAGGGACTGATGGCCGAAAGACTTTACGAATATAATGTGCAGAGATAGCATCGAGGAGAGCGACACTGAGCTGAAATAGAAACAAAGTGTTAGATATACCACCGAGGCGGGAATTCCCATGCTCGGAAACAGATGACTCAAAGCATGGCTGCCGACCAATACATTGCAGATCCATGAGTACCGAGATAATGTAAACTGTGGACAGATCATGGCTACTATAAACAATCGTAGATCCATGAGACCATAATGACACAGCCACGACCAATACAATAAGTGGATCTGTGTGACAATACAAGAGACATCTCCATCGCAGCCTGGATGCAGTCAAAATGTAGAGGTGCGTCCAGGGTCTTCTACCCAATCGTAACAAGATACGAATCTAACCATGTGATTACAAGGTGTTGAAGTCGAACATGGTAGAAACCATTTGATTACCGGTCAATGATGTGGACCGTTAACAAATGCGAGGGAAATCACCAATGATGACAATGACTCCCAAGATATCAATAGTACATCTCAACGAAATGCGAATGAATGAGTTGATGTCGAGCATCCGAGAGATTGCTTGATCAGAGGTCAATGATGTGAACCTGCTGTCAAACACGAGGAACCCTGCCATTGAGGTATGCAGGTACCAAGGTACTAATGGTTGATCTCTAAGTCTAATTCCCGGATAGTGATTTGGTGTCGACAGGAATAGACTCGTCGAAGGTGGGCCATGATGATTCCCACATCATCAACACGAAATCGGCACATATGATAGGATGATGAAGTAATGGAGTATGTACTGACACAGCGGAGGCCTGACACAATGAATGACTCGAAACAATGCAACCCTTTGAACATGTAACGGCATGTAACAGGACTTGGCAGCAGGGATTATTGATAAATAGAGGATAGACACCGGATGAGTGGACTCGTGGCCAGGGAGACGACCCATGATGATGACTACAACCCAATGAAAGACGGATACCCAAATATAGACAAGAGACGGACACATGCCATGTTCAAAGGTAACGACTGACAAGCTGCCATAGATAAACTTGACTTATTCCCCCATATTTCCCCGACATGATGGACGAGTACCTCTTTCTTGTTTTGCGAGCTTGAAGAGGATAACAGATGCTCGGTGTAGCTCATCTCATGGATGAGTCCAATCTCACATGTTTTATGAACCTGAGAAAGGAGGGGTTCGTCCCAAAGTGGGTCCTTCGATGTTAATATTTTAACGAGCCCAAGGAAGGAAAACTCGATAGTTTTTCATATTTAGAGAGCCTAAAAAACGTAAAGGAAGCTCCATAATGTACTTTTTCGTAAAATTTAGTCCCTCGATCCCGAAAAAGTGTAAAACAATTCCCGAGAGAACTCTCCCAACCGAGATTGACTGAGGTATACCTTTCTCGTAAATAGTCTAGACGGGCCGAAAAAGGGGTAACCTATCACCGAATAGACGACCTTTCAAATACTTTTACAAGTGTGAAAGAGTCAAGATCACTTGGCAATCTTTTCAATTTTAAGGAGTCTGAAAAGAGCTTAACTATGGACTCCTATGGTCTTTTTCGTAATTTTGAATTATTCTGGTCCGAAAAAAGAATAAAATACAACCAGGATAATACTTTCCTCATCGTTTAACGAGCATGAGTAAAGCTGACCGTACTCGACACCGTTTACTTGAGTTTGACAAGCACGACACAGGTGTGAAAGCGCTTGGAATCTTTTTCAAGTTTTAAATCCAGAGCACGAAAAAGATAAAGTGGGCTCAAAATGAAGGTCAAATTACAAATAAACACCGGTGTGAATGCATCTCATCTCTATCGCGGATCCTGTCAATAAATGCTCAAAAACTGGACATTAGCAATGTGGACAAGGGTTTATTTCAATTATTAAAAATAGTAATTAATTAATTAATTAAAAAATGTGAAGAAATGCTATATAAGGAATGGTAAAAATAGAAATTACTATTCATTTGTGTTTTTTACCCAAAGGAGACATTTTCACCCATTTTGGAGCAAAATTTCAAGGATCCATACCGGGAGTTCTGGGACACCATTTCGACTGCCGTCTGCGCCAGGTAAGAGTGCTTGAGCCCCTCTTCCATTTCATGTAAGAAATTTTTTCTTTCACCAGGAAAAAATTAATTTTTTAGCAATCCCTTTTGGGCAAGAATCGCCCTCCACACTACCGCGCAGGGGCCCTATCGAAAGACGTGGTACTGTTCAACAGTACTGCACTGTATCCTCAAGATGAGTCGCGGTAGTGTGGACTGCCGCACGGTAGGGTGTCCTCCAGGCGCGGCACGGGCGAATTTCAAGTTCAAAAAATCAAATTTTCTCCAATTTTTTGCTGGAAGTAAGTTGTTAAATAGTTATTAATTGTTTTGTTTGCCTTTTTACAGGGATTTGCAACTTATTCGGAGCAAAATGGTAAGCTGGAAAGAGAGAGAGCTCGAAGTGGATGATTTTGCAGCCGAAAATGACTTACCAACCGTGACCGCATTGCGAGAATGTGGTTTGCTAAAAAATTTCAAGACTAAAGGGATCCGCTAGCAACCTAAGCTCCATACTCACCTTATCCAATTATGGGACCCTGACATTCAAGCTTTCCGAGTGGGAGAGCATGTGCTTGAAATCCAACTCGAGGATATTTACTTCCTCACGGGCCTCTCGAAAAGAGGGGCCCGGCCGAATTTTACCGGGTACATCGCTTCAGAATCAAGCACAGACGACTTGATTGCTCGATATTGCCAGGCAGGTTCGAGTAAGAAAAGTGGGAAAGTGGCCATAAAGGAGGTCATAAATCTTCCTGTAAAAACCTTGCTATTCACTATCACACGTGCAGCGAAAAGCGTGAGTCCACATCAGGCATCCCGCACGCAGGTGAATCTCGCAGGAGAGTGCATGGGAGGAACAGTTTTCAACTGGTGTGATGCAGTGTTGTCCAATCTGAAGGAATAGGTGCACAAGTGTAGAACTGGGAAAAATACCCAGTTTGGATATGGGAGCATCCTGGTCACTTTCTTTTTGGTGAGGGTGCCACTACTGCGTCCACAGATATCTATGCCCTCTCGTCCACCTACTGAGCCATGGATGGCTCGATGGAGTGACTATGCTGGACGTCTCGGGGGACCTCAGCGGCTAGCCTTTGGCGAGGACTTCTTCTCTTGGCTAGAGGAGCAGATAGTCATGATTGACGACTATCCCTATTCAGGGGTAGATTTCCGTGAGGATATCGACTTGGCATTGTCGGAGGACGATGACTGGGACAACTCTGGTATGACCTTCATGGATATGTATTTTTTTATTTTTTTCTTTTTGAATATTTAATTTTTATTAATTTTTTAGAATGTGTAAAGGACGTCTAATATATATTCGCATGCATGTTGCAGACCGTGGACCACAGAGGCCAGCTGGATACTCTCCATTACATCGTGGCGGTGTGGATCGTCAAGCTGCTCCTGACGAAGAGGAAGATGAAGACGAGGCAGGAGGCGTCCGGGACATTGAGAGGAACCTACAGGGATTGACCCATGGTATTCCTGCTATGCAAATGGATGATGTCCCTTACCACCTCCAGCGGCATACTGTGGGTGTTCCTGGTCGTATCAGTCGACTTCTTCGCAGGGTAGTTCGAGCGGTGGTGTGTTACCACCAGCAGCGGGAGGAGTTCGATGAGGGACATGATAGGTCTCCTAGGTCTCCATAGATGGTCCTTTGATCTTTTTGCGGCATGTATGCGATATGTAGGCTTTGAGGGCCAATTTTTTGTATATGGGATTTGATCCCCAATTTTGTCTTTGACACAAACTTTATGTATTTTTGAAAAAACACTCTTATATACAGTGATATGGACCTATTTATGATCTAAATATTTACAATGACTTGTGCATTTTATTTTTTATGATGTTTTTATGTATGGGAAAGATGCCAATCCAAAATGTAATTAGCCAATGAATCGGCAATACAATTGGATTCTCTCGGTATGTGTTGATATGTGATAAAATCAAATGACCGTTCCAAGCGGCGTACTCTTCGAAATAAACGAAGTAATGTAGGATCGCGAACTGTGTAAACACGATTTAGATGAGAAACCACGAGTTGGGAGTCTAAAAAGACCGATAAGGAGTCAATCCTGAGTGAAGCAACCTCTGTCAAGAGACCAATGACTGCATGGTACTCCGCGATATTGTTGGTTGCAGGGCCTAAACAATTGGCTCCTGAAGAAATTAACTCGCCAGTGGGGGAATAGATCACCCATGCTGCGGAAGCGAGATTCCAGGTATGTCGGCTTGCACCGTCGGCGAACCCAAAGTAGGCTGACATCTGCGCATAAAGTCACGAGTCAATGTAAGAGTAGATACATGAGGTCCACGTGCACACTAAAAAAGAAAGCGAAAAGCAAACTAAGTACATTATGTACAACAAGTAACCCGCATAGGGTAACCTCACGCGTAGAAACGCTTGAGGTATAGCCCGTTGCGGGGCCGTGCCAATGGCGTACCATCACAATCGACTAGTTCATAGGCTCCTTTTTCTAAGACACGTTTTACAATGAAGGGGCCATACCACATAGATTCAAGTTTACCTTTTCCAAGCTTATCATACATCTGATCATATGTAAGTACGAGGTCACCCTCATTGAAGATCCGAGGTTGAACGGATTTGTCGTATTGAGCTTTGACGCATTTTTTGTGAGCTTCATTAGCCAAAGCGGCGTCGCAGCGGGTTTCATCTAGCTTGGCTAGGTATAGAAACCGTTCTTCTTCGGAGGTAGTGTGTGGAAGTAGCTCTATGGCTATCTTGAGTGATGGAATTTCACATTCAATCGGGAGAATGGCTTCTAGGCCGTACACCAGTTGAAATGGTGTAAACCCAGTAGCACTTTTCACTGAGGTTCGGTATGCCCACAGTGCTGAGAACAGAGCCGAGTGCCAATTGGATTTTTGGGTACCCACAATGCGCTGAATCATTCGTTTCAGGACTTTATTAATGGCTTCAACTTGGCCATTAGCTTGTGGGTAATACGGGGTTGAGTTTTCGTGGCGAAAACCCAGTTTGGCACTTAGTTCTTCGATCATATGGTTCCTGAAATGGGAACCATGATCGGTCACAATAGACTGTGGGACACCGAATCTAGCTATGATATGATTGAATATGAACTGCGCTGCTATTTTGCCGTCTTCAGCATATGTAGGCATCGCTTCAGCCCATTTTGTAAAATAGTCGACAGCTACTATGACATAGCTATGCCCCCCGGCTGAAGTGGGCTTACAGTGCATAAAATCGATGCCCCATTTGGAAAAGGGGCCGACGGCAATGACAGGATGGAGTGGAGCAGGATGTGAGCGTGCTTTGCTATGAAAGAATTGACATGGCGGACACTTCTTGACTGTTTCAATGCAGTCTTTGAAAATTGAGGGCCAGAAGTATCCTGCTCGCAGTATTTTCTGGGCCGTAGCCATCCCAGAGAGGTGACCACCACATGCTCCAGTGTGGCAGTCATTGAGAACGCGTTCCGCCTCATCTAAGGTCAAACAGCGTTGAAGGACAGTGTCGACACCACGTTGATACAGAGTATCGTTCACTATAAGGTAGTATTTTGCGTGATGTCTGATACGTCGTCATTCATCGCGGGTGAGATCGAGACGGAAGCGTTGGGTTTGGAGATATAAGAGAATATCCCCATACCACGGATCAGACGTGCTAATGAGGAACAATGATTCATCGGGGAGAGAATCAATGGGCTCAGATTGCTCAGTAGCACGGGGCAGGTTACAAATTAACTCAGCAAAGACCAGAGATTTCTTAGACTTGGCTTTGACAAATTCCAAGTCAAAATCTTGGAGGATGACAATCCAACGGGAGTACCTGCCCCCAAGCACTTGTCGTGTGAGGATATAGTACATTGGATTGAAATCGGCGATGACGGTGGTACGGCGGAGTAAGATGTAATGACGGAATCTCTGGATAGCAAATACTGTTGCCAGAGCCAGCTTTTCAACATGTGAGTAGCGAGTTTCAGAGTCAAGAAGACTCTTGCTGAGATAGTACACCACATGTTCTATGCCATTGTGGTCTTCCTGGACTAACACCATACCAATGGTGGAAATCGAGGCTGCGAGATAAAGGATGTAGTCCTGTGTGTAATTGGGGGGTTGAATCACAGGATCTTTGGTTAAGGCTGCCTTTAAATTGTCAAAGGAGCGTTGGGCTTCGTCATCCCATATGAAGGGAACATTTTTCTTGAGAAGCCGCATGTAGCCTTTTGTTATCTCGGACAGATTGCAGATAAAACGGCGTAGAAAGTTTGCATGCCCTTGCAAACATTGAAGTTCTGGGATATTGGTAGGTGAAGGCAGGGCTATGATAGCTGCTACCTTTGCGGGATCTAGACGTATCCCGTCTTTGGAGACTATGAAGCCCAATAGTTTTCCGGCTTCTACACAGAAGACGCACTTATGCGGGTTCAAACGTATATTGTAGCACCGGCACCTTTCGAAAATGGCACTCAAGTGATCTGGATGTTCTTCCCGAGTTCGAGAATGAGCGGGAAGGTCATCAAGATATGGCTCTACGATATGTTTGATGTCATGGAATGCGTAGGACATCGCCCGTTGGAAAGTTGCCCCGGCATTTTTCAGGCCAAAAGGTAACTTTCGATATGCAAAGATCCCCCAAGGGTAGATAAAGGCCGTTTTGTGCTGGTCGACTGGGAGGATATCGATCTGATTATAGCCAGAGAAGCCATCCATAAATGAAAAGATAACACTTCCGGCACAGTTATCGATGATCTGGTCGATAAACGGAGTTGGGTAGTTGTCCTTGGGACAAGCTTTGTTCAAATCACGGTAATCAACACAGACTCTAATCGTTCCCTGTTTCTTGGCTACGGGAACGATGTTGGATACCCATTCTGTCAATGGGACAGGATAGATAAAACCAGCACGCAAAAGTTTTTCAACTTCTGCTTTGATGGCGGCTGCCTTACGAGGATGAACGGGTCGAAGCTTTTGCCGAACAGGTCGGGCGCCAGGGAAAGTTGGAATTTCGTGGACCACAATCGACGGGTCGATCCCTGGCATCTCTTCATAACTCCAAGCAAAAACATCGCGGAATGTTTTAAAGTAGGCATTATAGAACTCCGTTTCAAGAGGAGTACATGTTTTGCCAATGTGTACATTTTCCACGATACCAGGTTTCACTGAAATATCGATGGGAGTGGTTGCCATAAGATTGGCCAAGTTGCCTTTGGAGAATACTTCGTCGAGGGAAGTGGGGAACTTGGTTTGAACCATCCCAAGTGAAGCACTGGATTTGGTGTCAGGCTCAAGTGACTGAATGGTGGGGAATGAAGATCGATGATGAAAATCTCCCCATGGTGGCTCATCACCGCACATAACCTCTATGATTGATTCGTCAGTGGGAAAAATCAAGTTGAGAGGATCAAACAATGGTGGGTGTGTATGAGTTTCAGTCGAGAGCTGTGCCACTGTGTGATCAGTAGAACAGTCGACCCAATCTGTGGCTGATTGGATCGCGTCATATGCTGCAAGGTTTCTGTTCAAAGGCATCGAATTGCCATAGCCTTGGATCTGAGTAGGACTCGGGATCACCCATGAATCATCGGAAGGGGTGACATGCGATGAAATCATGTTGACTGGTTGAAGATGGGTTCCCAGCTCTGGAAAAAATCCAATGAGGGATGAATCCTTCATGAGACCAACACCTATGTCTTGGAACCGGTACCGAGGTTGATCCAATAACGGGACGGTATTGGTGGAGTTCGGATGGGAGTCTGGGATACAGTAATCCAATTGATCAATAGTGACAATTTTCCCTTCATGAGGAAATTGTACAATCCGGAAGACTGTAGATGCGATGGCGGTCATGGCATAGAACCAGTTCCGACCAAGTAGGAGATTGTAATCCAAAGGTGCATCTACGACTTCGATGTGTACGGATACTGTCTTGCCCCCCAGTTCAACACCGATTGAGGGAATGAGTCCATATGGTTGAAAACCATGTCCATCAAACGCCCTAAGAGTAGTGGGAGAGGTTGTGACCTCAAGTGAGCCTAAGGCTCTCCAGCAGTTCAAAGACATAATCGACGTGGAAGCACCCTCATCTAACACAGTGCAGTGGATAACATTTCCATGGATTTTCGTATGCACCTGGAAGGCTAACTGGTGAGAAAGCCTAGGTTTAGCGTGCTCCAAGTTAAACAAGATGGAGTTTGAAGTATCTGGGTCCAATGCCCCCAGTGCTGAAAGTAGGGTTCTACGCTGCGTGGGGCAGTGTTGGAGAACCTCGAGAGTTGACATAGCGCAAGGTGCTTGAGCCAAATCTTCAACAATGTTGTAGTTTTGGGCAGCTCGTGCATTCGGATTGAATGTCGCCTTTCGTATGGTGCCCTTGGGTGGGCGTAGCACTGAATCCATAAGTGGTATCTCGATATGGAGATGACCATTAGGGGGGGGAATAGGAGTCGGATCTTCAACAGGAGATTTTCCTTTGGTTGTCTCCGATTGTTTGTTTGAACTTGGAGGATTGTCATACGTCTTTGAACGAGTGGTGATATTAATCTCCTCATTACTTGTCATTAGGATTTCGCGGTTTGTGGACGTCTCTCCACGGGAAGGATTGGTCGGGTTGCCCCCTTGTGGGGATTCTTGGGCAACCATTTGCTGTTGCTGTTGGGGGAAAGGGTCAGTTAGCACTGCCGGGCGAGAGGATCCTTTAACGAACTTGTGGACCTCGTCCTTGAAGGGACAGTCACGCGTATAATGATCATCTTGACAAATCAAGCAGGGAAACTTAGCTTTCCGACGTGGTTTCTGGTCATTCTGGGTAGGTTGTGGCTTGGGGTTCTCCTACTGGTTCTTCTTGGGTTTACCACGATTGTTTTTCTTCTTTCCTCCGGATGATTGTGATGTAGATTGGACTGCATTCACTTCGGAGGAGACAGCAGGAGAGGTGGAAGCTTTTGAAGCGGCCTGGGTAAAAGCGGGGGAAGCAGAAGCTTGTTGTCCCGTCGAGTTGGTAGCAGGCTGAGCCTTGACTGAACCAACGATACCATCAATGGGTGGTTCAGTGGTAGGCTTTGTAGGATCAGTGTGAACGCGGGAGGCATGTGGAAGAAGTTCATGTAAAGTACCGGATTGAGTATATACCAAATCCATGTATTGTGCTGCCGAGATGACTTGTTCTTCTGTAACCGGTCCGCGCATAGCAATATCTCTGGCTATGGGAGGCAAAAAGGATTTTGTAAACCAATCAGCAAGTAGCTGATCCGGAATAGGTGCCTTTATTAGCCTACGGCATCTTCGCCACTCATGGATGTGATCCGAAATATGTGTAGAAGTGGTTTGACGTAGTGAAGTTAGCAGTTCTCTTCCAGTCTCATACCGGATGGGAAGCTGGAAATGTGTCAGAAACTGCATAGCCAAAGTGTTGAAATCACAAAAAGAGTGTTGTGGCAGCTCGATATACCATTTTGCTGCCGTTCCGGTAAGCGTGCGTTGGAAGAGCCGAAGTCGGATGGAATCATCCATCAAGGAGTTGGATGAACACCAAAGATGGAAGGTCATCACGTGGTTCTTGGGGTCTTCCCCGGGTTTGGCATCGAACTTAGGAATGTCCGATGGTAGTTTGGCTGGGATAGGTGGCCAGTGAGGTTCGTGCCATATAGGATCGTTGATAAGCCTCGACAAATCAGGTAGATCAAGTGTGTCCAAAAAGGGAAGTTGACGGTTGGTCTGCGGGAATGAGTAATAACCATGTGGTGCCGAGAACCCTGGAGGGCCCTGCATAGCATACTGCTGTGTGTTATACCCATATGAGTTTCCCACGGGATACTGCTGGAAATTCTGTGGATGGTAAGCCATCTGGTTAACCGGGTGATTGTAAGCAACCGGTTGGTGAGTGTTCTGCTGAGTGGGTATAGTACCCTGAGGCTGTTGATACCCAGGAATGGTTGTTGTTCCTTGTTGGGAAAAAGTTCCTTGGAATTGTTGTGTTCCAGGGATGTTTCCACTATACTGTGCAAGTGGAGGATTTCCCATAGCAGGGTTGGGGGGTGGCTGCGACAGTGGTGTCCATGGAAGGCTCGTTCCTGCTTGAGGAGCGAGTGGAAATTGAAGTGATGGGCTCCATGGAGCTGTAGCAGCTGAAGGGTAAGGGGAACCAGAATTCTAGTTGGGGGAAATCTGAGATTGCCCCCCAGCTTGGTTCCAGTTTCCAAAAAGTGAGTATCCCCCACTCTATGGGATTTGATGATTCCAAGAAGGAAGCATGCCTGACAGGGGTTGTTGAGAATAAGGCCCGGTTGGAACACCGAAATAAAGTTTCCCACTGCCAGGTGGATTGTACATACCGAACTGAGTAGATGCTGCTGGTTGGGAAGCTGGTTGGATCGAGCCAATGGGTTGTCCGCCAGCAGTGAGGTTGGATGGCCCTATATGAGGAGGCTGTTGACTGGGAAGTTGGTTCCCAGCAAAAGGTTGTCCTCCAACTGGTTGGGTTGACGGCCCACCAGTTGGAGGTTGTTGACTCGGAACAGGGTTCCCAACAAAAGGTTGTCCACCAACTGGTTGGGTTGATGGCCCACCAGGGGGAATTTGGTAGTTAGAGTTGGGGACCACTGTAGTCGGTTGTGCACCTCCTGAGATAGTGTAAATGGTGGCTGAGGGTGATCCTCCGGTCCAACCGGAAGATCCAGCAGTGAGACTAAGCGTTCTTCCGCCGCTGGTCAAATATGATAACGTGGATTGGCCAACGGCACCAAAAGTACCTATTTGCGGAGGGGGTCGTCCATATCGAACAGGTGAGGACGGGGAAAAAACTGGGTTATCCCTCATAGAATGTGCATCAAATATGGGTGATGACAGTAAATGCAGGGAATTTAGCCCAGGGGTATTAGCGTCGTTCGTGACATGTTCAATGGTAGGAGGACCCTCGAAAACTGGGTCCGAGTTCATGTCCTAGAAGAGGTTTTGGGGATCCGGCAGGAAGCTGGGCATGGTAAAATCTGAAGGTCCTGCGCCGTCTGCAAAGGAGTGTCGAAACTCTGTGCTAGACAGGATGTTGGGATCCCTATAGTCAGAAGGACGAGTGTCAGGGGGATATCTAGAGACTGACGAGAGCATGTGCTCTGTGCTGCGTCTAAACCGTGTCGATGCTAACGGAGAGTTCGCTAGGATAACCATACTAGACTGGATGGAAGCCATGATTTCATGTCCCGGAGGGAGGTTGGGTAGAGTTGTAGTACGAGGTACGTTGCTAGAAGAACTTGTCTCCTGAGGATGAACACTGGGTGATGTAGTGATAACGGGCGGAAGATCCACCTGGGAAGTGATGAAACCATAATCAGGTTCAAAGGGTGTGTCAGGTAGACAAGTATCCTCAACGATTTCAACGTATCCGCCTGGGACTGAAATTAGGCCAGGTATGTCCTGGTCGGACCCTTCTGTGGTGCCAATAGATCCATCTATATCATCGTGAAAAGTATCTGATGGAAGGGAAGTGTTGGCATCTGGTAGAAGGATGACCTCTGGGTTGTACTAGGTTCAGTTGTGGTAACTGTGTCCACTGGAACAGATAAATCTGGAATAACAGTGGGTGAGGTGACATTGGAAGTCTCAGACGTGCTAGTGGTTGCAGAAGCTGCAATAGATCCTGAGACTGTGCTGTGTGTGGCAGTTACGGGCGTAACTGAAGATGTTGTACGTATCGGCGGTGGAATGTTGCCTCGACCAGCACCGCGGCTAGGAGGAGCAGGAATGCGTGATGTAGGCAGACCAGTAGTCCGTGGTGGTGGTGGTGGTGGAGGGCTTTGGCCCTGTTGTCTTCGTGATCTTCGTGGTAGATCTGACATGATGACAGGAAAATGAAAATCGGGGGCAGTATCGTGAACAAAGAACTCAAAAACTCCAATGCAACCGAGTGTGCAGAAGAGGAGCTAGAAAAAGCAAGGCTCACAGGCCAAAAAAGCAAGATCTAAAATCTATAGTGAGACCGGTGTCTCAATAAGCGAGCTGATCAACAAAAATGGCCAGAATGCCAACAAGCAGTCCCTAGAAAGAAAAAATGACCCTCTACAAAGATGAGATAGCAAGCAAACTCCTAACTAAGAGCTGGAGACCTCAACAGGCTGTATCCTTCGCAAGGTGATGAAATCCAAGTCGAACAATACAACATGAGAGACCGATATAAGAAGGATATCCCTCTACCGAAAGGGATCCTGGGTAAAAGAGCCCTAGTAGAATAGATACTAAGCCACCTCGTTCATGACACATCGGAAAAGTTTTTGGGCACTTCAGCCTTCCGAAGAAGACAGCGATCGATGTTGCCTTAGGGCTAAGTGGAGTGCGGTATTCCACAGAGTCCGTCCGGTTCTCAATCTCGCGGCCGTTTAACCCCTGAAAGTTGGAAACAGTCAGGAGGCCCCTCCACAAACTAGCTGTGACCGTGTCAATAAGTACTAGAGGATTTTAGTTCCCTAAAGACAACGACTATGTCTCAGATGAAAATGACAAGGGGGAATTATTTTGATGCCTATCCCCAGTGTCCTACCTAACTACCAAATTCTTTTGATTTCCTCAAGTGAGGTTAAAGTTGGTTTAATTAGGGTGATTAATTTTAGTGGCTGTCTTACTCAATCGGGTAGTGGACATGAAACTTGATGGTGTTTTGACGACTCAAACCATGCAAATGAGAATGAATCACAAATAAGCCTTTGTCTTCGATGAAATCTAGCTAAGGTAAAGATAGAGGTTCTTCGATCAAATATGCATAACAATTTTCACAAGCAATCAAAGTAAAAGATTTTTCTTTTCTTTTCGATTTATAAACAAAGCCAAACTGAAGTAAACACTCTTTTCAATGCACTGATTTTACAATCTACAATGCTTCTATAATGAGAATTTCTATGGCAAAATCAATGGTTCATTTCCCTATGCAAAATACTACTAGACTTTTTCAATTTAAACAACAAAATTGCTCTCAACCAATGATCTTTTTAATTTACTGAAAATGATAATGACAATATGACTGTAAAAACTACAGTATTCGGTAACAGAGAACAGTGGTGTTGAGTTGGTTGTGGGGAAAAAATCAAGTCAATGCAATCAGACTGAAAAATGACCAATATGTCAAAAGTGCCAGTTAATTCAATCAACAATCAAGCTCACAAACTAGGTAATAAGCACACCATACAGACTGGAAATTAACCAGGATGCTAACAAGCAACAGTAAAGACTATCTAAGGCAGAGAGAAACTCAGGGAACCAAGCAAAAACAAAAAAAAAATTTAAACACTTGCAGACACTACCGCGGGTTATAGTCTGGCTGAAGCGCGGCACTGTGACAGTACCGCTCTGGTACTAAGGCATAGGGCGCGGTACTACCGCGCTGGAAGCATTTATGAGGGTGTGGTACTGTGGCAAGGGAAAGAAAAAGCGCAACTTAAGAAGAAAAAGTAAGATTTTCAGGGTTGTTGCTAACCCAGGGGACTCAGTAATTAAACAGGTAGATAAATACTGCGAGGAGGGGTGAATAAGGGTCAAAAAGGACCAAGATTCAAACTGGTTTGAAGTGCAACAAAAACTCACAATTCAAAGATAAATGACTGTGAATTGGATCAATCAAGCAGTAATCAAAACCAGCGGAGTCACCATTCTTGTTATGTAGAATTTTGTCCTACAGATAAGCCAAAACTCTCTTAACTTTAAAGCAGACTTTAAACTAACTCTAAAGCAAGAAACAAGTCAAAACAAATGCTACCTTGAATCCCTAGATCTAACAAACATTTCAGGATTAAAATGCTAAAGAGAGTAGAAGGAATTTAACTGACCTTCTATCCGGACGCTTGTTTTTGGTATTTGCTCCAAGCTCCAAGCCCTCACGAGTGAACCTGTTAAAATGGAACCAAAACACAAGAATGCACTATTCTCTAACAACCTGAAACATGAGTTAGGATCTAAATCTATGAAAGATACAAATTATATCATTAAAACAAGATTAACACAAATGATTTGGGAAAACAAGACAAGTTATTCCATTACAACTTGAAGAATACTTACAAAAGGTGCTTGATGCCCAAGCCAATCCTTCAGCTCCAAGTGTCTTCTCCTCTAGCTATCTCCACAATGCTGCAAGACCATAAGTTTGGTGCTCTCAAGAGTCCTCCCCTTTTCCAATGGCATGCCTCTCTTTTATAGTGAATGGTGAGGTTAACCAACAAGAGAGATGGGTGGATCTAAGGAGAGATAAGTGGATCAGGGTTTCTAATCAAAGGAGATGAGTTGAGATCGAATCAAGGACCCCAATCTTCCATTATCTTTGAAAATCCAAAATCCCACAAGCCAAGGGAAAAAAGCTATTAAAAGAGTACCGCGTTTTCCAAAGTCTGCAGAACGTGGCACTGCCGCGCTTTGGGGAAAAAGCAGAACGCGGTAGTGTCTAGTACCGCGTTTTGGCAAACTAGCAAGGCGCGGTAGTGTATGTAAATAAAGCCTAAGGTGGGTCAAAACTTGCCAAGGTGGATTCACTTTCAAGGTTGACTCATCATCTGTCTCTTCTGGATGGTTTAAAACAGTAGGGAAAATGTCGTCAACTCGATTTGTGATGGAGATGCGACACCGTGAAACATAGAGGTATAACACATGCGGTTGTTGAATGTCGACCTAATCATCTATTGTATCCTGAGCTTCTTCACCAATTTTAGTTGCAGGCAGAGAATCCACATCCAAGAGATAGAAATTTTGCTCAACACATCTATGTCCCCAAGTGAATTTCTCATCACAATTATAACAAATCCCTTTTTCTCTACGTGCCTGCATCTCTACTTCAGACAAATGCTTGATAGGAGTTACTCTAGGAGCTAGCGTGATGGGAGGTCGTTGGGAAACCAAATTTATGAATGGAACAAAAGTGGATTTGGAGTGTTATTGGGTTGTGTTCTTGTCCTCCGCCAACTTAACCAACCCTATGGACTCCATCATTTTGATGGGACAGAACATTTTAACCTCATATTGGATTGCATCCTTCAAACCACTGACAAAACAAATCCTGTAGAATTCATCAGGAAATCCTTCTCTGTGATTGGCCAGTTTCTCAAATTATGTTTGATACTCTCTCACAGTGCCAATTTGGTGAATTTTAGTGAGTGCTCCTGTGAATTCATCAAAAGCACTAGGACCAAATCGTTGCGAAAGGAGTTGGCAAAAATATGTCCATTTTGGCTATTCATGAGCCTTGATGTACCAACGGTACCATTGAAGAGCTTCACGTTCCAAATGAAAGGATGCAAGTGGAACTTTGTTGACATCAAAAGTATTATGCTGACTGAAATATTGTTTTGCCCAGTATATCCATCCAGTTGGATCATCACCATTGAAGCGAGGAAAATCAAGCTTCGGCCCATGAAAATTGCTAGAAGAAGAGAACCCCGTGTCTGCAGAAGACTCTGGTTGTTGTCTATTGTTCATGGCTGAATGTTGAAGATGGAGGCCGAGAATTTTTTCATCAAGATCTTGGAGTTTGGTTTTGATGGCTGCAAGTTCTTCCTCCATTTTTTTTCTCCTGCGTGGGTGACAACCATAACCAGGATTTTTATTTTTTTATTTTTGAATGGGTAGAAAAAAAAAAAAAAAAAACTTCTTTAGTAAATGAAAATTTGGATTTGGGAGAAACTCTGATGGGTAATTGGGGTTTGACTAGGTTTTGGACACTTTATGATGGACAGGGAAGTAGAAAATGGGGATTTTAGAAGCAGGGTGAAAGAATGGGAAATTTTGTCCAAGAGGGACAAAGAAGCAGAAATAGGAAATAAATACTGTGGCAAAATTTGAAGGCGATTGGGTGAAAATCGAAGAAGTTATGGAAACCCTAAAAATAGACAGATGTGGGATTTATGGATTCGGGAAGTGGAATTTGGGATAGGGTCCTCAAGAAGGAAATATGTAGAATGGAAATGCAGGGGTTACAGTGAATTTTCAAGGTAAACATAGCTAAAGAAAAAAAGATATGGCAAGAAAACATAAATTTGTACTCTTTTTTCTTCTTTTCTTTTTTTTTCGGAATTGATCTGCAACGGCTCGGAATTGATCTACAACAGTTTTGGACAGATGTAATATTCTATTTATCACCTGGAAATATATATGGACCTCGGGTATGCTCTGCTTCCTAAAGGTTTAGGGGATTCACTTGGCTACCAATATTGTCTAATGACTTGCGTATTGGGGCAGTACCCCTCACTCCACGGCTCAGGTAAAACTAATAACCACTTTGCCACAACCAATAGCTCTCGGTTTACCTCATGAGTGGGAACTAGTCAATCAGATAGGGGTCATTTCCCTTTTCACTGGCAGGTCCTCTCAATGGGCCAACTACTTCGGGATTCTTGTGGTACTCCTCACAATGATTTTTAGGGCTAATCCCAAGTACTTCCCATAGTTAAGCAAATAGGGAATATTCGCGGATCCGAACCTACAATTGAAAGGAACAATATAGATGCAAAGAAAAATAACTACTACAATAATCACAACGCCTGGAAGCCACTGCGAAAAAAAAAAAATTGGCAGAAATTCCACCCAGCAAGCCCAAGAAAGTGCTATGATTCCAGATGTGGGGAACCTCCAGCAATTAAATGATGAAAATGCACGATATATCAGAAATAGTAGAACACATAAGAGATTTATTGATCATAGACCACTTCGAGGGGTAAGCCTCCTTTGAGCAAGCTCAATACAAATAACTTGTGGATTCCTTCATTGGCCTCAACATGTACTTATATACTAAGTCTAAGCTAAACAACTATTACTCCCCATGCATGTGCGATAATACAATATACTCACGGGACGACTTACAAAGCATATGCGTCCAACAACAATATACTAACAATGTGGGATAATACAATATACTCATGGGACGACTTACAAATCATATGCGCCCAACAACAATATACTAACAAAGTAAAGAGGAGGGTTGACATGGGTTCCTAACATTTATCCTGCGTTTTTATGCTTTTAGTGGACAAGGTAAAGCTAGTTCACTTAGAAACTGGATCTTTTTGGCCAACTCACCCTCCTTGTTTTTCTTCTCTCCAAAATCCATGATTTAGTATCTTTTCCATCACTCAACACCCCACAACACTTCTTTTTCCAATTTGTGAACCTTAGAAGTGATTTGGAAAGTGATTTTGTCACCTAGGGGGGTTTTTCACATTTTTAGTAAGCCTACTTTTGTGAGGATTTCGAATGCATTCTTTGGATTTAAATTCTATGATGTAATTATATATTTGTACATCCATTGCATAGCCCAGTTTTTTTTCTGATGTACTCTTATTCAATAAACTTTTATTGTGTGCATCAAATTCATGATTGTTTTGAGTGATCTTTGACTAGTTTTTGCATGACAATTTGTTAGAGTAATTGTTTGCTTTGCAATATCAGCATGTGAATTAAATTTCATAGATAACTGGTAATGGTTCAAAATAGGATGAAGCAATAGGTTGATCAATTGCATTTAGAATGTTATTTTGCAAAAGGGGATCAAGCATTTCTCTACCTACAACCCTATAAGAAAATCTCACTTAAGTCCAACCACCAAAGAAGTATTTCCCCCAAATTTTATGGGCCCTATAATATCCTCAAATATTTGGGTCCCATGTATTTCAAATTGGAGCTACCTATCCCAAGATTTATTCCATATTTCATGTCTCTTGATTGAAGAAAATGGTCATCCCTCACTATCGTATTCAAACTAGCCTTCCAAAATTGGATGAAGAATGTTCCATTTTGTTGTAGCCCGAGCCCATCTTAGAAAAAAAGTGAATATCATCTCTTCCATTGCACCATCCAAGTGGTATTGATATAGTGGAAATATACCCTCCCTTAGGATTCTACATGGTAGCCAATAGAGATGCTTCAACAATTTCCAACCTTGAGGATAATGTTGTTTTTAAGTGGAAGGGCATGTTAGGATCCTAACCTAACCCCATAAATAGATACATTGTTATGTATTGAGGCCATGTATATTAAATAAATCCCATAAATTAGATATAATATGAAATCAATATTTGTAAGAAGACTTACCAGAAGGTTCCACCTACTAGAAAGTTCCTTCACTAAGAAGGATTGCTAGAAGGTGCCTCCTACTAGAAATTCTATCCACTAATAAGTATTACTAGAAGGTTGTGCCTACTATAGTGTAAAGGAGTAGAAGCAATGTAAAAATATGTCTTGTGAAGTATTTTGTAATTAGAGCTTGGATTCATATGGAGTTTTCCTCCTCAAAGAGGAAAGTGAACATTGCTTTCATCAATAAAGGTATTGCTCTTGTGATAATTTGTTATCTACTATTGTCTCTTGTTGTGGCAATTATGTCATTTTAATTCTAAATATTTATTTAATCCATTATTTATGTTGCAAATTTCCAATTTTGATATTAAGGTACATAACAAAGATATCTCAACCACACACAAACTTGTGAGATAAACTAGTTGTAGAGAATATCTTACACCCAACTAGCTCTAATAATCTCCTAATATAGACACTAATATTATTTAGGTAAACACATAATGTACATCACAATAACCAACACAATAAAAAAAACCATAACCCACATCATATGGTCTTAGATCATTTTATTTAGCTCTGGTCAAGGTATTGATACATTTAATTAAATGCTTTTTATTGTCTTCATTTCAAATGTTTTTATCAAACTATTGGTTGTATTTAAGTTTTTAATGTTTTAGGTGATTCAAATTTGCTTTTCAAATTGAAATAATTGTTTTGATTTGATGTTACACATTGTTTTTATTTACTTGAATCTATTGCTTTGGAAATTAAAAAAAACATTAATATCTTATTTAAAAATTTAATAATTTAAAAACTCTTGTAAAAATAAAATTTACAATCTATAAATTTTATATAAATGCAAATTAAAAGAGTGAATATCGAATTTCAATATTACTAAAGACTAAAGACATTGGAAGGACATCAAATTTCAATACTACTCAAGAATAAAGACATTGCATTGTCATTGAAAAATAATATAAATTACCATGTTACCAAATGAGTAGTTTGAAATCATGTACCCATTTACTATGATTTAGTAAAATGGTCTATCATTTTATCATAATTTTCATTTTACAATTTGAACTAGAAATCAAATCATGAGAACCTACATATCTAAACATTAAATAGCATAAATATACATAAAAAGAAATATATACACATAAATATTTTTAAAATATTCAAAATTATTTAATATGATACGTTTTGGATTAGAGGTTAAAGTGTAATTGGGGAAGTATATGGTCTCATGTATGGAACTAAGACTAGATGTTATTGACATGACCCCATTGGAGATAGCATTGGCAATGACCACAAGGGACACTAGCTTTCTTGAAGATATATATAAGCTAAAACTTCCTTTTTCATGTAGAAGCATCTTCATCAAACTCATGGTTGAATTCATAAGTCAAAAGATTTACTAGAGGAAGTTGGTTTCCTCAATTTTATTTAGAATTTGTAATAGTTAGTATTTATTAGTTTCAAGACATATTTAGAGTTTTGAATATTTGAAAATATCTCAAGAATTCAAATTTAATAGGATTTAAAATAATCAAATATGTTTGCTAAGAAAATAAGAATCAGATCCACTTTTACTGGATCTTGATCATGTTATTTATTGTAGCTAATCTTAGAGGTTATGGATGGCATAGTATAGCATTTTATAGGGTGAGGAATTCAAGTTCCTTTAGCATGTTGAGTTGGGATAGTATATAGAAATGTAACAAATACTTTGTTTTCCTCTAATAATAAAATATTCTATTTTCTGAAGATTTTAAATGTTGATTGTGTATATGCAAGCAGAGTAAGGGTTTTACAAGTTAATGGATCCAATTGGTGAGGGTGTTTATTGTTAGTTTTTTTCCTTGGATTGAATTATAGTGGTATTACTCCTAGAATGAGTATGAAACATGTAGTTGTTTGACAGAGTACCATATAACAAAGAAATGCATGCACAATCATATAATTCATGCACGCGGAGTCTATAAAATGACCGCAAGTTGTGATATGATGCATGTCTAGACTTAAAGAATGCATGTGGAGTGTAGGTTTATGCATGCAAGGCTAGCTAGATGCCCACCAAGATATTATTTAAATGGATGCAATACATAGAAAATACACACTAGTCATTGAGAAAATGCCTGCGGGGCATAGGAAATGCCCACCAAACCCAAAAAATACGCATAGGAGGTAAATTATGCACGCAGAAGACATAATTATGCAAGCAGGATGCTAGGAATGCATGCTAGCTTGATTGTTTGAATGTATGTAGGGAATACTTTTCCTTCCCCCTACATCATTTTTGGTATCAAAGCATGAATTTGAAAGTGAAACAAGTTGCAAAGGCAGTAAGAGTGACCTTTTCTGTCAAGAGATTCTTTTCAGAGTTGGAGGTAAGAGAGGTGAAAGATGAGGTCAAAGAGGAAGACCGTTTGCAAATGCAAAATTTCTAGAAGAGATGAGGAATTTGCGAGCAATATTGGAGGCCATGGAAGCTACCAGACAATGGGATCCTAAATTAGGGGATGTTAGTGAGCTAGAAGAATAATATCCAATAGAAGGAGAGGAACCAATTGAACAATCTACATATATCATATTGTTGAAGTTAGTATTTAGATCTGGTTCATGAAGACCAATGACAGATATACCTACCTACAATGGTATTCCGGAACCTAAGGAATTGATATATTGGAATATGAAGATGTTGATGAAGACAAGAATGTGAATTTTGGTGTCACAAGGATGAGAGGACATGCAACCCTATGGGGGGATGGAGTGAAAGAAGAAAGGAGAAGCTAAAACAAATCCATGATCAAAAGCTGAATTATAATGATTGCAAAGCTAAAAGGTAATTTTTTTCCCAAGGGATATCAGTTATCTTTATTTAGAAAAATACATAATTTGAAGTAGATATTAATGGCAGTTAAAGACTACACAGAATAATTTTATAAAGTGAAACATTAGAACAAGTCACATTGAAGATACACATGAAAGAATGGCTATATATATAAATGGGATGATATTTGAAATACAATACGAATTAAGTCTTTTATCTCCTAAACCTGTTGAATATGCATACCATTTTGCATTGAAGGTAGAAGTGAAATTAGCTAGAAAACAAAGCCGGAAAAAAGATGAAGGAGTCCTAGAAGAGGAAGAGGACAATCCAACAATAGGGAAGACCTTAGTCTTCAAGAGAAAAATAAGGAATTTCAAGTAATCAATCATCAAGAGGAGGTGAATTCAAAGGAAGAAGATCTTTCTCAAGAGTTTGAGGCAAATGAAGAGATTATCAAATAAAGTGTTACAGATGTGGTAAGTTGGGACATATGTCATGGGATTGTCCAGATAATGATCTTGCAAATCAAATAGGTGCAGATGTAGAAGAAAAAAAAGAAGAGAATGTGAATGCAGTCATCAAAGAAGAAACTCCAGAGGTGGGGGAATCACTATTGATGAAGAGGATCCTGATCAAATAAAAAAATGATTCTAAGGAACTAACTTAGAGTTAAAGTTTATTCATAACTACATGCAAATCAAGAGGGAAATGTTACAAGGTTGTAATTAACAGTGGTAGCATAGACAATTTGGTTTCCATTGAAATGGTAGAGAAGTTGGAGTTCAAGAGGATAATACATCCTACACCTTATAAAATGTCTTGGTTACAAAAAGGACATCAGATTCTAGTTAATGAGAAGTGTAATGTGGAAATTCAAATTGGAAGTTATAAGGATGAGGTGTTAGTGATATAATGTTTATGGATGTCTTCCATGTTTTGTTGGGAAGGCCATGGAAGCATGATAGGAAATTTGTTCATGATGGTAGGAGAACAACTACTCTCTTGAAAATGATGGTCGAAGACATTTATTGTTTCCTTTAAAGGGTGAAGGAGCCAAATAAGAAACGGGTCCTAGTGTGTTTCTAATGAGTAGAAAAGAACTTCTGAAAAGAGTCAAGAAAGAGGAGGTACACTTTTCCTTGATTGGTAAGACCAAGGTAGTACTTACTAATAAATATTTGGATGATTTTCCTATAGAATTTAATTCCTTGTTAGATGAGTTTGTTGATATCATAGTTGATGATTTTCCAAATGATTTACCCCCTATAAGGAGTATAAGCCACCACATAGATTTAATCCTAGGATCAAGTCTTCTTAATAAGGAAACATATAGAATGACTCCATGGGAAAATGAAGAGATAAAGAAACAGGTGCAAGAGATGTTGGATAAAGGTTTGATAAAGGAGATCTTGATTCCATGTGTTGTTCATGCAGTAATCACTCCAAATAAAGATGGAGGATGGTAAATGTGCACTGATTCCAGAGAAATCAATAAAATCATAATAAGGTACATATTTCCATTACCTCATATTGATGACTTGATAGACTATTTAAGTGGTGCAATTTTTTTCTCAAAATGTAATGTACCCAACCCCCTATTAGGCACACTAACTCGTATCTACAATTTGGACACACTGAAGGTAGGATTGAAACACTTAATAGGTTTCAAATAAGGTTGAACCAAGGTCAATACTTCAACAGTGCACTTTCGGGAGTACGTCATGACCAGGTAGACTCCTTGGGCTAAACCCAAGGCTTCAAGGAAATTGCCCCGGAAGTTCTGTGGAAACTCCGTTGCTTCTGGTGCAGCATGGAAGTAATATAACCTTAGGTAATATAAATGGAATTCCCCCAACCTGATAAATACTTCATATTACTTGAAAATAAGGATCTAATAGTAAAAACATTGACTAGGTGCAAAAGGGAAAGACTTGAACTAGTGGTAGAGAAAAATTCCAGATGAATACAAATGGCCTCTAGAGCTTTCTAATTTCTATTTTGGAGATATTTATAGGCTTTAATACATCTAATTTGACTGATATGGCATTCATATCAGATATTAGTAAGTCATTAGACAATAAAATTCATCCAAACAGGAAACTAGACAATTTTTGCTTACTAGGGAGCAAGCAGTGAAACAGTGAGTTACAAACACCATCAAATGATCATGAATTCCTCATTAAAAATGATAGATGAAATAAATTACATGTACTTGAATAGTATCAATCTTAAATCATATTTTTGGAGAAAAAAATAATAGTCTATTGAATCCAAATTAACAGAAAGTCCATAATTCATGGGATTTTACAATATAGAAGCAAGAATGTTGAATCTGAGAATGAAAGGATGGAATTTCACCACTAGATCAAAGCCATGGGTAGGAAATGACAACCTTGCAGCTCATTGAAGGCATAGGAACTATTGATATATATCTTTCAACATGGGTTCACTTCAAATGATGTCAACAAAGCTCACCACAAACTCCAAAAGATATCGGCCTGGAAAGGGTTTATCCTTTCCAACAACACTCGCAGAGTGAGTAAGGTCTCACTCGAGATACCTAAGCAGGATGCATGAAACAAGATTCAGTAGGTATAAGAGGACATCCATCATTCACATTTAATCATAGTATAACCCAGAGATCGAAACAATTATCATAACACCGCCATTTCATACTAAGAGATATTAATCAGATCTACTCATTAACACATCATAGAAACACAGATCATCAACACATACTAAATATATCCATACTGTGAAAAATTACATCATACTGTGGCACAACACATAAGTGACAAAGTCATAGACAAACATTCCTTCTCATTATACATCAATTTGTCTTACAAATCAGGAATACAAATTCGCAAAACCCATCTCAATAGCTCAGGTTAAATACAAAATTTTATCCAGCGCAAAAGATAGATAAAAATTCCACAGATGCGAATATACTTTCATCAACCAAAAGATCAGATCAGAGATAAAGATCAGATGAGATAAGATGCTCGAAGGATTACAATGCTACTCCTATTTATAGGCTCACTGGTCATTACAAAATTGGTCCACTTCACAAAGTGACCCATTAATTAACTAACTAATTAACTAATGACTCTACTTTGTTCACTTTACTTCTGCTTTATCTGCTTTGTTGCGCTCTGTGACTGATCCTTTACCCTTGTCACTGACCCCTTTGTCATTGGTTGTACCAAAACTTCTACAACTTAGCCCCATGCCAATAGGCCCCCAACACAAAATTGTGGCTCTCCCTCAAACCACTTCATCCGGACGTTGCTGGTGCATTCACGTGTTTGTTGAACTCTTCATACATTGCGTTGATTTTTTTGACATCTTCCCTTACTGGATATTTGAGCATTGTGCAGTCCTCAACCTCTTGCTCTATCGGGTGCTCGCTTTCGGACTACTGCACTTGCTGTAAATTTTCCTTTACCTATGACAATACTGGCATAGCTTCAATTTCTAGCTGCTTTGATTTTGACTGCAACTCATCCAACTGTGATGTTCTCCTCTACTATATGGTCTGCACCTTGTTTCCTTGGTGTTGCAATTCCTTCAATTATGTCTCTTTATTCATCTACACAAGTAGGGGCATCGCCTTTAGCGAGCCCCTTAATGTTTCTAATTGTGCCTCCGCCTCGCCGAGTTGCATGTTCAATTGATGCAACTTCTCATCTTGCACGAGACTGCCCCAAAATTGCGAGACCTCCTCTATGATGTTTTGCGTCGCCTTCTCCAATTCTGTGATCTCCATCACAGCATCCTCAATAGTTCTCTTCCTCGCTTCCACTTGCTTCGGTGGTGTGCTTGGCGCCACCTTTATTTGTAACTCCTCATTGGATTTTCTGAGATCTGTGATAACTATGCCTAGCCTAAATGCCTTAGCCTCTACGATCATCCCTTTGGCTATTTCTGACGCATCCTCACATGCCATAGAGATGGCATGTTCTAGTATCCTCCTATCCACCATTGATTTTTTCCTTTCATTCATTACTGCCTCCTTTTCCCCGCGAAGTCGTTCAATCTCTGCTTCAACATTTCTTACCTACCTTTTTTAGTTAATCATTTGATCATGTGTTGACACTTCTCGCTCATTAATTTCTTCACTAACCCCAACGTGGGTGCGATGAATCATAAACATAGGCAACATGTTGAAATCAATACTTATTGTATCTTGTCCTCGCAGTCCAGCGTCTAACTCTTCATTGCATGTAGTGATCACACCAGGTAGCACATATACAATCCGTAGCTAACTACCGATATCAACATCAACCCGTCGCATTTCTCATGGACTTGGCTCTGCAATACCTGGCTACACCTTTGTCTCCATAATAGCATTTCTCAGTTTTTGCAATAGCTACGAAACTTGGTGAAAATATTCAGTTGTGTGTTGCATCACCTTGGTTCGGTTTTCTTCGACGAAACTTTCCATTCTGTCGAGCAGCATGTTCATTTTCTCACCAGGGAGACCAGTAATGGTGATCCCTTTTCCTTTCTCCATTCTCCTCTTTGTGCACATTTCTTGTTGTTGTGCCTCCAACTCCGAATCTATCGGAGTGTCGGTTGATGCATCATGAATTCGAGTGCATGATGGATCATCCCTGCCTTCATCTTCGTCATCTGAATCTTTTGTTTCTGTCTACATCTTTGGTACATCTGTCGGCTTCCCAACCTCCGGGTCCAATAGTTGATTGTCGCCAACCAGGGTCTTCCATTCATTGGTCCATTCTTCTACTATGGTGTCTAGCTCGTCTTCGGTCAGCTTATAATGTGTAGTCAACCATTGATTCTACGGATCTGCGCATGCTTGCAGAAATATTTCTTGTGGCCCCACACCGATCCTCGCAATTAGTCGATGCTTTCTCATCATGACCTATGTCAAGTGCAGTATTTTTACTTCTTGCATACGCAGCTCTTCTAGGTAGACGTAAAATTGGATATTATTGTTGTGCTTCCTTTCCTTGTCATTTAGTGCCCATAAGTTCTGATATTGTTCCCCTTGACAAACTTTAGCTTCCTCCATCTCCATGCCTTGATATTGCAATGGCTTTATCCACGTTACCAGAGTGATTAGTAGCAAGATCCATGAGTAAGTGAAGGGCTTACCCTTCTCTTGTTCTGCAACTGCGTCCTCCATCAATTCATTTAACAGAAAGAGCGACCAGTTAATCTGAACTCCGGATGTACATTGCTCCACTAATGCGATTACCCCTGATGTGCACTGGTTGGGGTGGTTCTTCTGCACCACTTTAATAGCCAACAATTTCACTGCAAGCCTGACAACTCAATCATTGATTGTGTCAACTATGTACCCCCGGGTGTTTTTCTCCACCCCATACTTAGCTTTCATTTTTTCAGCCAATGTTTTGTCGTTGTCTTTTCCCTGGAAGTACTACGATGGATCTACCTCTATCTTGGGAAATCCAGTAATTCGTGCAATAAGATCCACGTCGATGGTGATCTTAGTGTCAAGCCATAAATAGCCACCGTGGAAGCATACAATAAATTGCTTGATTCATGCATTCACCTCCGTTGAGCGCCCAAAGTGTGGCATGTGGATGATTGACAGCATTCCTAATCATTATAATCCCAATGCCCATTGCATTGGTTCCTTGGTTATTGGGCCTCCATCTTCATGGAATTTTTCTATAAATGTCCATTGGGTGCACTTAGGATACACTAGAATGTCGTGTTCATTGTATTGCAGCTTGTGCAACCATTGCAACACTCCACCAATAATGTGGACACCCTCTGGTGTCGCTAGTTCTACTATGATGTACTTGTTATTCTTCCCCAATCTTACCAATGGAGCCCCTTCTCTCCTTGATGGTACGTAGCCTAGAATTCCTACTACAGTCAGACCGTGTTGCTTCCTGGCCCTTCCTCTTGATAGTTTTGTCTCTTCTCCTACGGCACCTGAAGTGCCTGCTTCTGCTCCTGTGTTTGCTTCTCTTGTCAAGCTGCGGGTAGTCTTTGCTCTTCTTTCTATATCTACCGACCGGTTGGCACTTCTTTTCTTCCAAAATACCCGAGCCGATGCTGATGCAATTTCTGGTTTCTCCTAGATAATGGGATCCCTTGCAGTAGGTGGCTCCTGCTCACTGGTGCTATATATCACATGCGCCATCACAACTCTGTTAGTCGTGTTCTCTTGAACAAACAAATCACTCTCACCAACTCAATTCGCTTTGACTCTCTAGTTTCTTCAATCTTGACAATTCACAATGAACCTGGATGTCTACCCTCTCATCTCTTTTATTAACTCTATTTTTTCCCATCGATTCAATTCGGACAATGATTATCCAATCCTCAATTGATTTACCAAATCCAGCGCAATCATTCATCATTTAATTAATCCCTGTCCACTTGCACCGTCGTCCGCCGCGTCTTAACTGCTTAATTTATTTCTTGATATGACAATTTCGCTCTTCGTTGGTGTCGACAGGTCCCAAACCTCATCGTTGTTTTTTCGCCCGGAATATGGATTCCAACTTTGTCGCAGTTCCATCGACAGATGTATGCACTCAAATGTTATCGTCGTTTCATCGACAGACTCCCAAACTACGCAGTGTACCTGTTGCATTTTTTTTTTTTTGTCGACTTGTTAGCTTTCTCAGTCGAGGTGTAGTGGGCTATCCCGATAGGGCTTTAGTTGGATCCCATTCACTAAGTTTTTCAAAAGTATTCCATCCAAATTTTTCAATTGAATTGTGCCCCCATCAATAATAAAATTTATGACATATGGACCAAGCCAATGCATTTGGAGCTTACCTGGGTGTTTCAATTAGAGGAAATTTCAATTTAAAATGGGCCTTCCAAAAATAATACAAATTCCATGTTATCATGTATTAGCCAATCAAAATGCTTTAAAATTAAAAAAGGGAGCACCTAAAAAAATTGGAGGGAAAAAAAAAAATTTGGATTGTATTTTCAACTTATCTCCTTGTAGGTTTACTCAAATTTCAAGTTGGAGGACTTGTTGGATGCATAATTAAATTATGCATCCAATGAGTACCCATGTTGCATACTTTTAACAACATACACACCATGAAAAATTGAAAATACATTAAAAAACGTGTTTTCTCTCACTAGAAACACGTTTTTTAACGTATTTTAGATTTTTCATGGTGTGGATGTTGCTAAGAGTATGAAACATGGGTACTCGTTGGATGAGTAATTTAATTATGCATTCAACGAGTCCTCCCACTTGAAATTTGAGTAAACCTACAAGGAGATAAGTTGAAAATACGATCCAAAAAAATAGTTTTTTTACTCTCTCTACTATTATTTTCTTATTTTCTTATTATTTTCCTTAGGAGGCCCATTTTTTACCCAAATTTCCTCTAATAGTGCAAACTTACTGTCGTACAAGAGCACCATGTCTCCGCGTTGAAAATGCTTTTGGTTTACATGGCGATCATTCCATTCCTTCTATCGATCTTTTCCCACTTGTTGTTGAAATCCCACAATGAACCGATCTTCTTCCATTTGTAGCAACTGGGCCAATATTTCTTCAATCGCCCTGTCGTTACTCATGCCTGTCGTTCCTGCTATGTACAGACTGGGGACAATGTACTCCATATGAATCACTGCTTCCTGTCCATATACCATCTTGAAAGGGATTTGGCTTGTCAATATTTTGCATGTTGTTCTATAGGACCATAATACTGCAGGAATCTTCAAGTCCCAGTCATCATGGTTTGTATTGCACACCTTAGTGAGCACATGCTCCATAATTTTTTTCAACGCTTCAACTGCTCCATTCTCCTGTGGGTGGTATGGGGTACTTATTCTATGTTGAATATAAAACTCCTCAGTCATTGATTTGATGGTTTGATTGACGAAATGTGTACCTTTGTCGCTCATCAAGATCTTTGGACACCCAAACCTGGTGACCATGTTGTCGAAAAGAAATCTTGTTGTTTTCATAGCTGTGCAATCCTTCACTAGTGCCTCTTTAGCCCATCTTGTTAGTTATTATATCGCAGTAATGATGTACCCCGCACCCGTCCTTTTTCCCTGTGGGTTAATGGGTCCCACAGATTCTACTGCCCATTTTTCAAAAGGTTGTAATGTCAACTGGGGCACCAATGGCATCTCATCCCTTTGCAATGGTTTCCCCGTCCTTTAACATACGTCGCAGCTCTTAGAGTAAGATGTTGCGTCACCATTCAATGTAGGCCACCATAATCCAGCTTTAAGTATCTTGATAGTGGTTGCGTGCCCTCCATAATCCCTCTTGTGATCCCACCATGAGCCTCGGCCAACACTCTTTCTTGCTCATGTGGAAGGACATATCGACGCAGATTTCATCTGGTCCCATCTTGTATAACTGTCCCACGATCATTTGGAAGTCAACAGCTCTGACGACTAATTGCTTCTTTCGATTAGTGGTGAACTCTTATGTGCTCTTCCCATGGTAAAAAATTGAACAATCTGTTCGTAATGGTTGTCGACCATTTCAATGTGGAATAGTTACGCGTCGGGAAGACCATCGTCGATGCTACTTGGTTCCTCCCCCAATTCAATCCTCGATAGATGGTCAGGTCCTGCATTCAATCATCTAGGCTTCACGATTATTTCAAAGTCAAATTCCTGAAACAACAGTAACCACCAACAAATATTCCCCCCCAACACAGGCTTGTTTACCAGGTACTTCAGTGCTGAGTGGTCAGTAAACATCTTGAAGTGTCCTCCTAACAGATAATGTTGGAATTTTTGCAATGCATATACCATCTTGAGGCCTTCTCTTTATGTTGTTGTATAATTTTTCTCTGCGGTTGACAACTTCCAGATAGCAAATGCAATAGGATGGTCGATCGACCCTTCTCCAGGCTGGGCCAATATCACCTCCAGTGCGACTGAAGAAGAATCTACATGGACATGGAATTCTTTCTTCTAATCAAGGAAGGCTAATATTGGTTCTACAACCATCTTTTCCTTCCATATTTTGAGGCTCTTCTGAGATTCATCGTTCCATTCAAACTTCGCATCTTTCTTCAATAGCTTTTCCATGGGCACAGTAATCATTGCATACCCCTTTATGAACTTTCAATAATATCCTATATGGACCAATGTGGCCCTCAGCTGATTTACTGTCATAGGCGTTGGTAAGTCGACAATGATCTCGATCTTGGCTAGGTCGACCAACATACCTTCCTTGTGGAAAATATGTCCCAATAAGATACCAAATGATGCACAAAAGATACACTTCTTTAAATTCAAGGAGATCTGATGCTGTCGACATCTTTCAAGTATCATTTTGAGGCTCTCGACATAGTATTTAACCAATCCATACACAGTCCAGTCATCCATATACACCACCAAGAACTTGTGAATAAAATCTTTGAAAGAAGCGACAACTAATCTTTAGAAAATTGCAGGGGCATTCTTGAGACTAAATGGCATTACTATGTATTGAAAGCAGCCCCACCCTGTTACAAAGGTGGTTTTGTGTCGATATTCTTTCGCAATCTTGATCTGGTGATATCTTGAGAACCCATTTGTGAATGAATATATTTCCTTTCCTATGACACCTTCAAGTACTTTGTTGGTAAATGGCGTGGGGAATGGATCATGAAGGCATGCATCATTCAACTTCCTTAATTCAAGGCAGATGCAGATTTCTCCAGCCTTTTTGTCCTGGACAACCATAGGGCTGATCCATTTTGACTCTTCGACGGGTTCAATGGTCCTTGCATCCAACATCCGCTCTAACTCAGCCTTCACTCGTTATTTGTATCTAGGATTCAATCTATACGGTCATTGCTTCACTGGCTTAGCATCGGGTTTAAGGGGGATCTTCATCTCTCCCAAATCCCCGAAAATACCCTTCATCTCTGAAAACTTCATCGGGAACAAATATTGAAATTCATGCAATAAGTCTGTGACCTTCCTGATTATTGTGTCATCCCAATAGTATCCAATACTGGAAAACTTTGGATCCTCCAATGATCCAATATTAACTTTCTTAATTTTCAATGATTTCCTGAATCTATTGAATGGCAGATATGGTGCTTCAACATCATGTATTCCTTCTAACTCTGGGACATAAACAGCTCTAGGATCTTCGTCATCATCAAGTCCTCCCGAAACATTGTAACACCCCATCATCATCTTTGGTGTTGCGGTCCATTGCGGTCCCATTGGTCTTTCAGTCGGAATTATCTCAAATATCTTTTTGCAGATTACCTGCAGCGCACCATCAATTAGAGGATTCTCATCAGCGAAACTGAATGTGTGACTGAAGCTAATGGTTAGATCCTCCCACATGGTTGTTCCTCATCTTATCTCTACTGAGACGTACCATCTTCACGATAATGCGTCTAATGTGTGGATGAATGCATGGACCCATTCTTTCTTTGGCCTCGCTCCCCATGTAGCCTGAAATTTTCCTAGATGATCCCTTGGATCCATCCTTCCATTGTACTTCTTCCCTTGGTAGCAGTCATTTTCCCCAAATATTACTTCCATGAATCATCGACATTGTTGCCAGTTTTTTATTGTTGACTTGTGCGCACCCCACCACCTCGCTGGAGTGGCCTTCAATGCTTCATCTAATGCTAGTAGGATCTGTGGTTCTAATACTTTGTCTTCAAACTCTTTGATGAAGCTTTCCAGGTTATTTATTCCTTCGTATGTCGGTAGATCACATACTTCTGTCGCCACCCATCTTAGTGATTAAGTGATACGCGTGCACTTCTTGAATGATACCTCATGCAACCAATTTTTCCAATTCTCTAGAGCCTCGTCAGAGTCTGATGATGTCGAACTGATACTTCACCACCCCAATTCTCCCTCAGTGGTTGGATTGACGTAATCTTCTGAGTTATTATAGATGTTTTCCCATCCTCCAGTGAGCTCGTCTCGCATTGTTTCAACATACCTCTGTCCTTCAAGTGGACTAAGTGGAGCGATGACCCTCATGTCGCGGTTCTCAAAAGACATCGTTCTTTTCTTGAAATTGATAAATGCCTGATTTTCCATCACCCAATCTATCCCCAAAAGTGCATGATATGGATTGGTGTTATCAATGATTTCTATGACGTCAAAATCTGCATATGTCTTCAATCCTTCTACCTCGACTGGTATATGACGCAACCGATTGATTGGTGTAACTTTGATCTGGTTTGCTAAATGGAGCTGCATAGGGGACCATACCAGCTGTGGTTTCCCCATCGTTTCCCATTTTTTCTTGGTTAGGATATTCACATCGGATCCGAGATCTAGAATGATGGAATCCATATCATATGCACCGATCTAGGCATTCATCTCATCTTCCTTCTTGTTTTATTCCTATATAGGCGGTTGACTACACGATCTTGTCACCCCTCTTACATTCAATGCAAGAAGCCAGCTATCTCTGCTAATGCTTCCTCATCCTTTGCTAATGTTAGACAACTTTCTAGAAAACTTTTCAAAGTACTGATCTTTCTTGCTGACTTCTGTGACATTTTTGGGTCAAAAATCTACGACATCCCATAGACATGTTCTTTGTGGACTACAGGTGTCGATTGAACATGATTCTTTATCACTGCATCTCGTGCTTCCCAAAAAAATTCCTTCTCTGCTTCAACATCAAATCGTACTTGTTTCTTGATCGCAAGTCGGACATTTGGCAGTAGCCTATATTCTCCTGTCGCAGCTCCTCCTCTGGTCACTACTGCGACATTTACTGGTTGAATTATTATCTCAGCTGAGATATTCTGCACATTCTGAGTTGGATTCGGGTTCAGTTTCAGTTGCGGTTGTGGTGTATTCTTAGTCTGCCACTTTCTGATTAATTGAGGAAAATCTTTGACAGTGTGATCAGCTGCGCTGCAATAGGTACACTGCAGGGTCGGATTTGGGAAATCCCCTTGATAGTGTCTAATTTTCCCACAATTATAGCATGTCATCGGTCATTGACCTCTACCAAAGGTTCCTCTGTGACCAACACCTCTACCATGACCACCGCAATATCCTCCTCTCAGTCCTCCTCGCTTTGGGTTGAACGGTTACTGATAGTACTGCGGTATATTGTACTATGGATGATCATACTACGGTTGATTATACTATGGCTGACTATACATAGACTGATTATATTGCGGATGATTATACTGCGGTCGTGCTGGATGTTTCTCGTCTCCCTTCATGAAGTACGTATCAGCACTGTTTTCTTGAAGCAATTCATATGCTCGACAATCTTTCTCATCATGGACGACAGATTGACAGAAGTTACAATATAGATTAGCCTGCTTTGACACAACCTTCTACAAATACACGCATTCCTCTAAGCGATGTCCTTTTTTCTGGAAAACGCAGCGCTAGGGCATTCTTCCTTAACTGAGCGGATTGGGCGCACCAGACTATATATATTCACAGAATTCAGGACACTGATCTTTATGATTCCCTTCGTACTTGCATTGAATACACCATAAATATTCATGAAATTCCTTCCCTTTTTTAATATCATGCAGTTGAATAGTCAAGTTTTCCAGCTGCGACTGGATCTAGCTCATGCCAATCCCTATTTCGCCGATTGCTGAAGCTTCGAGCTTCATCGTGATTTCCAATGCCTCCACCTGAGATAGGATATTTTGTTGCATCAACGACATTCAGATGTGCGGTATCAACCCTGCAATAAACCATTCCTTATGTTGTACGTCGCTCATCCCAAAACTAACTTTAGCCATCATATTTTTGAACCTCTGATCAAACTCCCACATCGACTCATTAGGGAATTGTTTTATATCCTTTAATTCCGTGATGTACTGTGATTCTGATTTAGGATTCTTAAACTCATCGATCGGCCCAGCTCTGATTTCTCCCAGAGTCTTCTACTGAAGCTTTGTAGGTACTTGTATAAACTTCATGTACCAATCCAGCGCACGACCTCTGGAGGTCGTCGCTAGTTGTCCCTTCTTGATAGCTTCATCTTGTACTTGTTTTACTGTCCACATTGCTTCTCATAAGAACCAATACTGCTTGGCATCCTCTGTCCCGTTTTCCTGAAAGAGAGGAAACTTTATGTCGTTTCCCGCCATCCTTGGTTTTCTATCAGTGTTTGTAGATCTGCTACTGTTACTGCTATTGTGACACACGGGACAACCCTGCGACGAGCTTGTGTTTCTTCCTCCAAAGTTTGGTGCAGTGCACGGGGTTGTGGGTACGTTGTAGCTTTGGGTTTGTCCTTCCTCGGGATCAGGGGTATCCCAGTCGTCCCCTTTGTTGTTGTAAGGTCTCTTAGTCCCTTGTGGCCTCACTTCGTAGTCCTTCGTTCCAGTCGCACTAGGAATCTCTCTCTCTATCTCAGTCCTCCTCTTCTTCTTCGGCCGAAACCTCGCCCCACTTCTCAAGAGGCCACAATATTCTATATCTTCCCTCACAATTTATTTGTAGTTCATTTCCATCTACCCCACATCATTCTATCAAACCCACATCTACGCAGTACCCACAGCCTCGCACACCAGAGTTTACTCGTTGGAGTTCATCTTCAATATTCCCTTTTCACAAATGAGCATTTTAATCCACAATGGTAATGCCAGTAGGTACCTTCTCCTAGGTACTTTGAGGAATTTCCTTTATGCGTCATTGTATGACCTAATTGTGTCGACATCAAACTCAGTAATGTACCCTTCCCAAATGCTATCTACCTAGACATTGACAACCCTTGAAGCTTTATTGTTAATGCGACTCAATTGTTGGAGTAGTTCCGGGGTCCAATGCTTTGGCTCGCCTCCTTGGAAATTCTTCTTCTAAAAAGTTAGGTTAGCCAACCGTTCATACAGTAGTATAGGAAACTCACAGAAAAATACCTCGTGGATATCAGTATAGATGTACTTCTGCAACCACTGTTCTGTCGACCATCTAGGTTTTTGATTTTCTTCCTCATCAAACTCTAGTGTCTTTTTGTCGAACCACTCCTCAATATTTGGGTTTTTCGGATGCCATAGAATGTCCTCTCTCTTTCGCACTAGGGTCCCTGCAACAGAACCATATTTTGACACAGATCTGTCGACAGGGGTTCACTTCACATGATTTCAACAAAGCTCGACACAAACTCCCATAGATATCGACTCGGAAAGGGTTTATCCTTTCCAGCAACACTCGCAGACTGAGTGAGATCTCACCTGAGATACGTAAGGGGGATGCAGGAACCAAGCTTCCTCAGGCATAAGAGGACATGCATCATTCACATTTATAACCCAGAGATCGACACAATTATCATAACACCATCATTTCATACCAAGACATATTAATCAGATCTACTCATTAACATATCATAGAAACATAGATCATCAACACATATCAAATCTATCCATACTGCGACAAAATAAATCATACTACAGTACAACACATAAGCGACAAAGTCATAGACAAAAATTCCTTCTCATTATACATCAATCTGTCTTACAAATCAGGAATACAAAATCACAAAACCCATCTCAACAGCTCAGGTTAAATACAAAATTTTATCCAACGCGAAAGATAGATCAAAATTCCACAGATGCGAAGATACTTTCATCAACCAAAAGATCAAATCAGAGATAAATATCGGATGAGATAAGATTCCCGAATGCTTACAATGCTACTCCTATTTACAGGCTCATTGGTCGTTACAAACTTGGTCCACTTCACAAAGTGACCCATTAATTAACTAACTAATTAACTAATGACTCTACTTTGTTCACTTTACTTCCTATTATCCGCTTTTTTGCACTCCGCGACTGGTCCTTTACCCTTTTCGTTGATCCATTTGTCATTGGTTGTACCAAAACTTCTGCGACTTAGCCCCGTGCCAACAGGAACAATTGATGCAACTCACACGGGGCGCAATTGCTCAAATTGCTCTCTTCTCTAGCCAAATCTCATCACAATCACAAACACTGATGCATCTATATTTGCACCATCTCTTGAGACTTGAATCCTTCAAGCAATGGGATGGATCATAACTACAATTCAAACTCTAATGGATACACTAACACTGTGAAGATGACTGGAACAAGGTTTTCAATGGGGCACATCACCCAATTCTGGCTAGGGGCGCATCTCCCAAGCCTCTAAGATATATAGCTCTCAAGACAAATGATCAAAGTGACAAAATATATGTACTAGGGAACACCTCCTTCTTTTATAATATGAATTAGTCTCAAGATACATTGAATGTGGTCCATCCACCTCAACCAGTGTACCCTCATTGACAAATTTTGTCCTGCAGCTTTTGCCTTCTTTTTCCTTGCTTTGTTTCCTTTATACTTTGGTCTTCCTTTTTGTTTTTGGAAACATCTTGCTTTTCCTAGATTTTCTCGACTTTCCTACTTTTCTAGTGCTTTTCTTGTTTTTTTGCTTTCTTCTGCTTTTATGAAATTTCCTGCTTTTCTTTTGCTTTCTGCTTTTCTAAGTTTTCCTACTTTTATGTTGCCTTTCATCGTTTTAGTGGATTTATAGATTTTCTTTGATTTTCTTCTAGTTTCCATTGTGGATGGCAACTCATAGGGTCCACAATAACTCTTATGCTCTCTCCTTGGCCCCTTAATCATATCCACTCATCACACAATTAAATACAAATAAAATATTTACATTTTATGCACTACACACATCCCTAAGTTTAGAATTTAATTAAACTAGATAATTAATGCATTCAAAATAAACCCCTACACTTTATTAAAAAATTTCTAGAACCTATAGGGATTGATAAGGTAAAAGGATGACCATGGAGCCCTCAGGGAGGGGACATTACACAAAAATTGATTTAAAGAGTGGGCATCATCAAATTAGAATCAAAGAAGGAGATAAGTGGAAAATTGCTTTCGAGACCAATGATGGATTGCATGAATGGTTAGTAATGCCTTTTGGACTCAGAAATGGTCCTAGTACCTTCATTATATTAATGAATGAAGTTTTGAAAGAATTCATTGGGAAATTTGTGATAGTTTATTTAGATGATATCTTGATATATATATATATATATATATATATATTATAAGTAAGAGGATTTTTATATTATAGTGAGAAAAGAGGAATTACCAAAAGGAACAAGTTGGAAAAAGCCCAGAACTTGCTCATCCAACCAGACCACATATCAAAAACCTTATAGACGCAAGCCCTTACAGCTAACCTACAGAGCATGACCACAGTACAAAGGAATTCCTTCGGTTCTTCATTCCAGACCTTACATCATAAACCCTTACAACTAACCAACAACCCTTAACCACAAAACAAGGAAATCTCTTTAAATAGGCTCACAGGCCAGAGTAAAAAATTATCAGCATATCATTTTGGTCGCTACCTTGCACAAGAAACATGATTACAATCTGCAGGGCAGAGCCAGACATCAAAACTAAAGACCATACCCATTTGTAGAACGGAAACAAAAACAAAAAAAGGATTTTGGTTTCCTATCATAATACTACCAAATAATGAAAGGAGCATCATAAGAGCATCCTGGGGGGGGGTAGCTAGAGGAAGAAGACGGAAAAGGAGGAGGCCGAAGCTCCATCGATTGGAGGAGATAGTCCATATTCCAGTTCATAGAACAGGACTCGTCCAAGATGCGTTGCCCCATAATCAAATGAGCACTATCATTCCTAAGCTCTTGTCTGTCTCGGATTGCATAACCCACCAAATTTTTCATCATCCAATAGAGAGCAACAAAGTGCTCATATAGACTGACTCGTCTAGCCGTGTTTCCTGGGTCAATGATCCATCTTTCCATATGTTTGCGTTCCCCCACCAAAGTTTATTTATTCATGTTGAGATATTGTAACTTCAAAGAATATTATATTTGTACTTTATTATTCCGGAGATGTTTCATTCCTCCGTGAAGATCTTATTGTATATCCGGAGATGTTTATTCCTCCGTCGGAAAGTGGTAACTCGGGTTATTAGACTTCCCTATTGGGGGTCGGCCCTGTATGTGTTATGTGGGTCAAAGGGTTATTAGACCACCCTAGAGGGGTCGGCCCAGTTAGTTGTAGTGGGGTATTTAACCCATTGGTTAAATACGAGCCTACATGTACTTGTGTAAAATACATGTCAGTGTAGTGTATAAATAGAGGAGGTATGTTCCTCATTACACACACTCACTCACTTGAGAAAGGCGCATTTGTGGAGGAGAGGTCTGCTATGGAGGAGAAGGAGCTTATGCTCAGGGTTTGCATCTTTGTATATTGCTGGTCATCTATATTGAGGAAGCTTTGTTGGGTTTTATACCCCATGAGGGTTTCCCAGGATAAATCTCTGTCTCTTGTGTTTATGCTATGCTTGTTGTTTCTTCAGTGATCCTGTATATGCTATTATTGTGAAATGGAATGTAATGCTGCTATTTTCTGTCTTAGCATATTGAATTTTAACATGGTATCAGAGCTAACCTGAAGGAAGACAAGGTATGGCACTAAAGACACTTGCTTTACTTACGACAATTTGAAGGTTAGGGTTTTACATAGCAAAAACCAGTCATCGTAGTACTTTCGCTATAAATCCGTTTTGGTGACGTTTTCGGATCTGAAATTGTTAAAGGACGAATCTAAAATCTCCAGGTACCTTGTGTCCAAATGAAAACCTCTAATTCGTTGTAATTTGTGATTTATGATCTGTACAATATAGGGTTTCTGCCTCTTCCAGATCTGAGTCAAAATCAGGTGACCTTGGGAAAAAGGTCATAACTTGGGCTAGGAAGCTCCAAATTAAATTTCGTGAAAAGTGACAGGTAGTACACAGACTGTACTATCTCAGAAAAACTTTTTCAGAGGCCGAAGTTGAACCAGTGACACGTGGCACGCCGTACAAGTTCGCTCTCCTGTATTATCTCATAAACAGGTCACGTTGCGACATTTGGCATAACTCTCTCTAAGAGAATCCAATTGAGGTCATACCTGTCAGGATGGAAAGATAACAGGCCGAGCTATCTCAGAAAACGTTTTCAGAGGCCGAAGGTCAAACAGTGACACGTGGCACGCCGTACAAGTTCGCTCTCCTGTATTATCTCATAAACAGGTCACGTTGCGACACTTGGCATAACTCTCTCTCAGAGAATCCAATTGAGGTCAGACCTGTCAGGATGGAAATATAACAGGCCGAGCTATCTCAGAAAACTTTTTCAGAGGCCGAAGGTCAAACAGTGACACGTGGCACGCCGTACAAGTTCGCTCTCTTGTATTTTCCCAAAACAGGTCACGTTGCGACATTTGGCATAACTCTCTCTCAGAACATCCAATTGAGGTCAGACCTGTCAGGATGGAAAGCTAACAGGTCAGGCTATCTCAGAAAAAAATTTCAGACCCTGTGGATCAAAAATTTCGGAGTTACACCAGAAACAATCAGGTACATATTTCTGTCAAAACAGAATTATTTTTTGGTACCTTCATTCATGGCTTCCGGAATTTAGGGCTTTGAAGAAAATGGGAATTTTTGAAATCTGTGACCACGGCTGGAAGCTCCTCAGAAAAATAGAAGCTTAGAGCTTTGGATCAAACTTTTTGATGGGGCAAAAGAGTGGGCTTCATCAAACCCCAGTTCAGGGTCACGTCCAGTGAATCCGAAAGTTTCAAAGGCAAAATTGAGGAGTAAAACTTTGCAGTTTTCAAATTCTGAATATATCAGTTTGATCAGCTCATCAAGGCGCATATCTCTATCCTTTCGGAAGTTTGAAATTCAAAGTTTGAATTTTTGGGGTTTCTCTGACAAACCCATATCCAGCTCCAGGTCCAGTTCTTGCAAATCAAGTAGATAGGGTTAATCCTAGAAGAAGATGGATTGGTCACCTACATAAGTGAAAGAGTTCATGTTTCAGAGGGAGATGAGGCTAAGGCTTTACATAAGGAGATTACAAGCGATATCGATAGGTATGACTCATCGAGGTATGTTTTGAGATTTGTTCATGATTAAGTTTATGGTATGTTTGTCTTCATGTTATTACAGTTAGTACAATCTTGATTTTAGATTTGTTGTATCACCTTAACAAAATTATGAATGCATGATAGAAGATATTCATTGGTTAGGGTATTGACACTTATGATTGTACTAATGCATTATGGTGTTGTGTGAGGTTGATGTTGTCTGCTAACAAGATACAGGTACATCACAAAAGACAAATCAGGCTCCATGACCATGAAAACATGAAGACAAAGACTCATCCATAATCTTTGTTCTACTTATGAGGTATGTATGACCTTGTTATATTATGCTTAACCTATGAGACATGCAGGTTCTAGCTCAGGATCTCTAAATCATTGAAGAGATTGTTTAGGTATGTTGTACATAACCAAGTAGGTATACTAATCCAGGTATGTTTCCCATGAATCTTACCTTGTGTTAGGATCCCTTATATAAGTATACTTGGAATGATTGGTTATGCTTATTCATAAAGTTAGTAATCAAGGGATTATGCATATTATATCTTTTATCAATGATATGCATGAGTAAAAGAAGACTTCCCTGAAATCTTGAATACTAATGTTTATTAACTATAATCTTGACTATACATTTTCAAGATTATTTAGTACTATAATGTTTTGATAGCATTTAGAATATACTAATGAGTGTATGTTTGTGTATGAGATCATGAGGATGACTCTTGAGCATGCACAGTGGTACAGAATGAATAGAAGTTCAAAAGACATACAGAAGATCAAGCGGGAGGCAGCCACACAAACATAAAAGATAAGTATTTGAGTTGCTATTTGAAATAGTAATGATATTGCCTGTAATAGGTTGTATGCATATTTGTATTCCTAGAATATATAATGCTGAGTGTAAACATTCATAGAGCATTGAACAGTATACAATTAATGTGCATATGTTTGGACAAACATTCCATTGTTGCTTGTCTAGAATGAAACCTCTTTGCTGACATGCTGAGAGTTGTGCACACTCTCGATAGTATGTTCTGGTAGAGATGGAAGGCATCTAGATAGCCACTGTATGCATACAGGATATGGGAAAGTGTTGTGCCAAAGTATTGATCAAAATAGTTGCATCACTATGTAAATGATATCTGTATGCATAATAGGTTATCTTTTGATGATTATGAAGTATTACTAATCATGTACCTAATTTTGATTTGTAGGAAAGGTCATGAAGAATGATGGACACCGTACAAGTGGTGGATGTTCAAACAAGAAGATTTACAAATCAAGGCTCATGGCTAGAAGATTCTCTTAGAAAGGGGAAGAGAATCACGACAAGATGTTTGCTCCAAGTATGGTGTAATTAAAGAAGAAGTATGAATCAGGTTCCGTATAGGTACCTATGATCGATAATAAATTGATAAGCTTAATGATCACCATGGGTGATGTGGATCTCAACCTTTGCTACAAGGTTGAATATGATACACATATGACATGGATGCAAGAAGGAACTCACCACAGAGTTCGAATGATATTGAGGCTCATATCAGTAGACCCATCTAACGAGAGATGGCACAGATAGATATGCAGAAGATCATTCAATGCAGAAATGAAAAATGAAAGATCTCAAATTGATGCTTTACTTCCTAGGTCTGGAAGTATGGCAAGGCTCAGAAGGAATATTTCTCAACCAGGGAAAGTATGATGAGAAATATGACTTGAGGTGTTGGAATGGCCACTCTTATGGATTCCAACTTGAAGCTGTTAGGGGATAACTCATCAGAGTTAGTGGATATAACTCTGTACAGTCAAATTATTGGGTCTTTGATATATCTAACATATACTAGGTTAGATATATGCTTTGTTATATCTAGTGGAAACTAGATGTGTTTACCTGATAGTTGCAAAGTATGTGATGAGGCACATAAAGGACACAATAGAATTTGATCTATGCTATCTTGAAGATCATGACTTCAGATGGCTATTCAGATTCTGATTGGGCAGGAAGTATATCAGACAAGAAGAACACATCGAGAGGATGTTATTGTCTAGGATTAGCCATGATCTCGTGGTTTAGCTGGAAGCAGTCTAGTGTGGCTCTCAGCACAAGCGGAATATATGGCTGCTTGCTCTGCTAGTTGTGAAGAAGTTTGGCTTTAGGATTGTTTGACTTAGAGATAGAACCAACTGAGATCCTATGTGATAATTAGAGTTGTATCAAGATGACATAGAATCTAGTGTTCCATGATAAGTCAAAGAACATAAGGAACTAACAAGATATGATGCAGAAAGGAACTCTAAAAGTTTGAATTTGTAACAGGTTACCGTTGTACTAACCAAACCTCTACGTCAAGTGAAGAAGTTACCAACCAAACCTCTGTCTCGAGTGAAGTTTGAATACTTCCGAGACAAGCTTGGTGTAGTTTAAAAGGACCCTCCTCGAAAGGGGGAGTAGTATAGTCACTACTGATGAGATTGTCTCATCGAACAACAAGGTCGTTGATGAGGTAACCTGTTCTCTACACCCAGTTACTTAGAATTATTTAGATTTAGGACTCTTATACTTAGAATACTTAGCTTTACGAATACATGCTAGTTGTGATGTATACATGTTTTGATGTTAGATGTATTAGTAAGAATACATGCTAGATGTGATGTATACATGTTTTGATGTATTAGTAAGAATACATGCTAGTTGTGATGTATACATGTTTTGATGTATTAGTAAGAATACATGCTAGTTGTGATGTATACATGTTTTGATGTTAGATGTATTAGTAAGAATACATGCTAGATGTGATGTATACATGTTTTGATGTATTAGTAAGAATACATGCTAGTTGTGATGTATACATGTTTTGATGTTAGATGTATTAGTAAGAATACATGCTAGATGTGATGTATACATGTTTTGATGTATTAGTAAGAATACATGCTAGTTGTGATGTATACATGTTTTGGTGTGATGTATACATGTTTTGATGTATTGGTGAGAATACATGCTAATGTGATAACTGCTCTTGTATAGATGAGAATACAGAAGGGGATTGGATCATCCCTGGACTTTCAGTCCTAAAGAGAGCCGTAGACGTAAGGTCTCCGAGAATGAAGTCCTTAGTGGACAGTTGATGGGATTGGATCATCCCTGGACTTTCAGTCCTAAAGAGAGCCGTAGACGTGAGGTCTCCGAGAATGAATTCCTTGGTGGACTTGAGGGGATTGGATCATCCATGGACTTTCAGTCCTAAAGAGAGCCGTAGACGTGAGGTCTCCGAGAATGAAGTCCTTGGTGGACTTGAGGGGATTGGATCATCCCTGGACTTTCAGTCCTAAAGAGAGCCGTAGACGTGAGGTCTTCGAGAATGAAGTTCTTGGTGGACTTGAGGGGATTGGATCATCCCTGGACTTTCAGTCCTAAAGAGAGCCGTAGACGTAAGGTCTCCGAGAATGAAGTCCTTAGTGGACAGTTGAGGGGATTGGATCATCCCTGGACTTTCAGTCCTAAAGAGAGTCGTAGACGTGAGGTCTCCGAGAATGAAGTCCTTGGTGGACTTGAGGGGATTGGATCATCCCTGGACTTTCAGTCCTAAAGAGAGCCGTAGACGTGAGGTCTCCGAGAATGAAGTCTTTGGTGGACTTGAGGGGATTGGATCATCCCTGGACTTTCAGTCCTAAAGAGAGCCGTAGACGTGAGGTCTCCGAGAATGAAGTCCTTGATGGACTTGAGGGGATTGGATCATCCCTGGACTCTCAGTCCTAAAGAGAGCCGTAGACGTGAGGTCTCCGAGAATAGAGGATAGGAATGCATCGTCCCTGAACTGATAGTTCAAAATGTACGTGATGGGGATTGCATCATCCCAGAACTGATAGTTCAAAATGTACGTGATGGGGATTGCATCATCCCGAAACTGATAGTTCAAAATGTACGTGATGGGGATTGCATCATCCCGGAACTGATAGTTCAAAATGTACGTGATGGGGATTGCATCATCCCGGAACTGATAGTTCAAAATGTACGTGATGGGGATTGCATCATCTCAGAACTGATAGTTCAAAATGTACGTGATGGGGATTGCATCATCCCGGAACTGATAGTTCAAAATGTACGTGATGGGGATTGCATCATCCCGGAACTGATAGTTCAAAATGTACGTGATGGGGATTGCATCATCCCGGAACTGATAGTTCAAAATGTACGTGATGGGGATTGCATCATCCCGGAACTGATAGTTCAAAATGTACGTGATGGGGATTGCATCATCCCGGAACTGATAGTTCAAAATGTACGTGATGGGGATTGTATCATCCCCGGACTTCGGTCCCTGAATTGATCCGTAGACGAATGGTCTCCGAGAAAGAGATTGTATTGATGATGTATCGGTGTGATGACGATGCTGCTGATCGTGTGATGACGATGCTGCTAATCGTGTGATGACGATGCTGCTGATCATGTGATGACGATGCTGCTGATCGTGTGATGACGATGCTGTTGATCGTGTGATGACGATGCTGTTGATCATGCTGCTGATCGTGTGATGACGATGCTGCTGATCGTGTGATGACGATGTTGCTGATCGTGTGATGACGATGCTGTTGATCATGCTGCTGATCGTGTGATGACGATGCTGCTGATCGTGTGATGACGATGCTGTTGATCGTGTGATGACGATGCTGCTGATCGTGTGATGACGATGCTGCTGATCGTGTGATGACGATGCTGCTGATCATGTGATGATGATGCTGTTGATCGTGTGATGACGATGCTGCTGATCGTGTGATGACGATGCTGTTGATCGTGTGATGACGATGCTGCTGATCGTATGAAGACGATGCTAAAGATCGTGATGTTGATGATTGATGTTGACAGTGATGTTCCAGTAACTGCTTGAGTTATTGATGATGTTGAGAAAGCTTCCAGTGATTTATAGATGTATCATGTATGATGACTCCTTGCAGATGTTGTTATAATATCCTTCTCGTTAAGGGGGAGTGTTGAGATATTCTAACTTGAAAGAATATTATATTTGTACTTTATTATTCCGGAGATGTTTCATTCCTCCGTGAAGATCTTATTGTATATCCGGAGATGTTTATTCCTCCGTCGGAAAGTGGTAACTCAGGTTATTAGACTTCCCTATTGGGGGTCGGCCCTGTATGTGTTATGTGGGTCAAAGGGTTATTAGACCACCCTAGAGGGGTCGGCCCAGTTAGTTGTAGTGGGGTATTTAACCCATTGGTTAAATACGAGCCTACATGTACTTGTGTAAAATACATGTCAGTGTAGTGTATAAATAGAGGAGGTATGTTCCTCATTACACACACTCACTCACTTGAGAAAGGCGCATTTGTGGAGGAGAGGTCTGCTATGGAGGAGAAGGAGCTTATGCTCAGGGTTTGCATCTTTGTATATTGCTGGTCATCTATATTGAGGAAGCTTTGTTGGGTTTTATACCCCATGAGGGTTTCCCAGGATAAATCTCTGTCTCTTGTGTTTATGCTATGCTTGTTGTTTCTTCAGTGATCCTGTATATGCTATTATTGTGAAATGGAATGTAATGCTACTATTTTCTGTCTTAGCATATTGAATTTTAACAATTCAGTTGTTGCCACTAATATTGTTCAATACCATGAATTTCCTATTGGATAGCCGACGGGATATTATGTTCGAAGACCTTCGCCTCCCTTCTAGCTCTCTATTGAGCACGGGAAAGGCCACCACTCAGATCCTTCGAAGAGTCACCATAACCCCTCTTCCGACTATGGCCAGCATTATCCTTCCACTCTTCATGACAATTGTTATCTCCATATTCTTCCATCATCTTACTATTATTCCTCTCCATTAGCAACCAGAGAGAAAGCACTTGCATGCATGAAAATAACAGGCGAATACGTTCCGCGTTGCCACCCTTCCGCATCATATAAACAAATTCTCCACCCCCGTCAATGATGAGCCAAGTACTCCCCATTAACTGCAAGGATTAATTTGGATGACGCTTACACTAATTACCACCTGCGCCATTAAAACTGCTCTTCATCATTTTCCCATCCATCGTACTTACACTTAATTTAGAAAATATTGATAATATCCCTTAGAGGAGAATGACATGACTTTCCCTTTCCCTTCCCTTAAAGGAGGGTGCACTCAAAAGGCCAACACAGGCATTACGTGTCCCGATTAGCTTCCTCCTGACATCTCTGCACATGATCAGCATGAAATTTCATCATATCCTGGTCCTGAATAGCCCTACAGCTGTCCCGAACTGCCATATATGTCAATCCTTCCCACGAGAAGGCACAGATGACCATGTGATCTCTGCTCCCATTGTTGGAAAGCATATCCACCCATTTATTTCCATTCTGTTTGACATGAGAGAAATTTAGAGCAATACCCTGAGTAAACAATGAAGACATAGTATCCAGTTTACTCTCTAACCTCCATGGCAATGCCACCTTGGAGCTCGACTTGCTACGGTGGATATTGGACGCCATATGGAGGATGATCATTGAGTCTCCATCCACAATAAGAGGAGTCCAGTTCTTAAGACGATCCATAAGTATGCCCTACAGGAGTCCCTCCAGCTCAGCAACATTATTTGAATCAATCCCTAGAAAACCCGATTTGAAGCAGAGCATCTCCCCCTCATCATTTTTGAAGACACAACCATACTCGGTTAGGCCAGGATTACCCTTGGATGCACCATCAAAATTAAGTTTGAAGAAACCTGGCGGGCGAGGCAACTAGATCTCAGGGCTAGCCCCAATCAAGGGATAACGATTGATTTTTTCGTTGCAAGGAAGCACACCCAGAATGCCCCAGTCGTGAAGAATTCGAGTCTCAATCTCGTTTGCATCCCAATCCTTGCTCTCGCAGGTCTGAAGTTTAATAGTTTCCAACATTTTGTTCTGGATAGATGTCCAAACTTTGTCAAAGGATTTTTCTTTGTCTCTAAAAATTTTGGAATTGCATTCTATCCAGAGTTCCCAAGAGAGAAAATATGGGAAAATCTGCCACAGACGATTCACCACCCGATTTTGGAAGGGATCCTTGGACCAGTCACAAATGGAAAGAACAAGGTCGTTGCGTTTTCTATCGGATCTCCTGAAGATCATCGCTCCTCGGTCCCATAAGCTAGAAGCAAACTGGAACGAATCCAAGAGGTGTTGTATGGTTTCCTCAACCGCTTTGCACATAACACACTGGTAAGGGCCTCTCAGTCCCCTCTTTTGTAAATTTTCTCCAGTCAAAATGCATTTTTTTAGAACTTGCCAAATAAAAATCGAAACTTTAGGCCAAATGTTTGCTTCCCAAATCTTTTTCCATTTGTGAACCGGATCCAGATGTCATAGGCCTCTTTGATAGGGAAGTTACCCCGTGGCTTATATCCCCACCGAAGCCGATCCTCACCATTTTGAATTTTGATTCTACGATTGCTCAAAGTCTCCTCAACTCTGTTTATCTCCTCTGTCGGTCCGAAAGGTGCCCACCACTCATGAGCCCGACAAACCCTGTAATCCTGATCTTGAGAGGACATATCCCAAATTTCATGGACCGGGACTTTTTGTGGTTGATACATCCCTGAATGACAATGGGGCATCAACAGAATTAGAAATGGGAGGTAACTGTTGCCATGAATCCTCCCAATCCTTTTCCCTTCGCCCATTTTTGACTTCCCAAAAGATATTCTCCTACACCAGGCTTTTCCCTTGAGAAGTTGACTTCCATATCTGGGATCCTGGGATTGTTTTAGAAAAATGGATCAAATTTTCTTTTTCCCACTCTCCCGCATATTTTGAGTGCCATAGCTTAGCCCAGGGTTCATCACTGTGAGTAACCCGTCTCCACCATGTTTTAGCTCCTAAGACATAATTTACCTGTGATGGGTCCCGAAGGTTGAGACCACCCTGATCTTTGGGAGAGCAAATCTCACCCCACTCAACCAGTTCCCATTTCCAGCGGTCCCCCGGACTGCTCCATAAAAAATTTCACTGAAGATTCCTAATCTCCCTAAGGATGGATTTGGGAGCCATCATTGCCGAAAACAAATAGGTAGGCATTTCCTAAAGAACAACTTTGACAAGAACTAAAATACTGGCAAAATTCAGGGGTCGAAGGGTCCAGTTAGATAGTTTGTTCCTCATTCTGTCAAGCATCTCCCACCAAGACCCATGACGAACAATGAGATCAACCAAAGGGGCACCCAAATATTTGGATGGAAGGGAACTCTCCAGGAATCCCAAGATCCTGCAAATATTTCTTCTAGTAATCTTGGGAGTATTGAAGAAAAAAGATTGCAATTTCTGACCATTAACCTCAAGACCAGAGGCTTTACCAAAGTTATCCAGGAAAAGATGAATAGCCCTTGCTTCTTGGATAGATGGGTGCCCCATAAGCATGGTGTAATCGACAAATTGATGATGGGTCTGACAGTTCGCTCTGGGATGAATAATAATCCCTTGCAACTCATGGTTTCCCTACAAGGATTTAATTGATCTCCCCAATCCTTCAGCCATGATGACGAAGAGGAAAGGGGAGAAAGGATCCCCTTGAAGAATCCCTCTAGATGGTTTGAGGATACCAGTGGAGACACCATTAAGCAATATAGAGGAGAAGGAAGAAGAAATCATATTCATAATCCATCTGATCCACATTTCCAAAAACCCGAAAGCCTACAGCATTTTCTTTCATGAATTTCCAATTCAATTTATCATAAGCCTTAGCTATGTCAAGCTTCAACATCATTCCCAGAATTGTTTCCCTTTTAAGAGAATGGAGAATCTCATGGACCAAGATAATACCATCCATGATCTGCCTGCCTTCCAAAAACCCATACTGCTCATGGGAGATGATGGAGGGAAGAATAGGCTTTAGCCTATTAGTAATAACTTTTGTAACAATCTTATAAATCACATTGGAGAGGGCTATCAGTCTGAACTTGTTAGGGGAATCCTCCCCCTCACCTTTGGGAATGAGGGCAAGGAAGGTCGCATTAAAAGCTGGGAGGATTTTCGTTGAACATCTTGAGGATTCCACAATCTGCCAAACCTCCGTCTTCACAAGATCCCAAAAGTAATTAAATAAATTGGTGGTGAAGCCATCAGGACCAAGGGATTTTCGATCCGCCATTTGTTGAACAAATTCCTCCACTTTAGTCAAGGTTATTGGTCTCAATAGGAGATCATTTTTCTCCTACGATACCATGGATGGGATGTTTTGATCCTACGATACCAGGGATGTTTTGAGTGATTAACATTATACCTTCAGATCTGATGAAATACGCGTTTCTGAAGCAACCGGGAACCATTTTTTATCAAACGAAAACTATTTCCCAATGGAAACGGTGCTCCGGACACACTGGAACACCTCCCACAGCCCAGAAATGCATAGAAATACTAGAACCAGAAACCCTTTCAAGTTTCAGCAACAACAGTTCAAGATCTAGATCATAACCGGAAGCGGCTCTTCATAAAAGCTTTGATACCATGTTCGGGTACACAGTGTACTCCCAAAAGACTGAACTCCTAGATAAACCACTTCACACAAATAGATCACAGATCGATACACCGATGTTTTGACATGGTTTAAACCCTCATGAGGGAAACACTCAACGACCCCAGCCAAATAGCTTCTACGGGACAATTTATTATGCAAAGAAAGAAAGTTACAAATGAGCTCCTCATAATCGATCAACTTTCCAGTGACCCTCCGTGCTCTTTAAATAGAGATCATGGACCAATCAAGTGTTAAGCCATGGATCAAAAGTAGGTATGATCTAAGAGAAGTTGAACTGTCGGATCACTCTATGTTGGGAACATATCGTGACCATCAGATTAAGTATTTACAAATGCATACTAATGCATACTAAAGAAACACACTTTACCTAACAGATCTATTACACAAGTTGATCTTAACTAACTCCTAAGTGTCTAAATATCCTAACACTATCCATAGCATTTTTAGTCATTATATCCTGAAAAAAAAAAAATTGGAGTTCACCTTCAATCTCTTCCTAAGTTTCAAGCCTTTCCCCCTCCCTTTTTTTGAGCTTGAGGATCCGGTTTTGCATATGGTTCTGAATAACTGAGCGATGGAAGAATTTGGTGTTCCTTTCACCATCATGAAGCCAGTTAACTCTCGCCTTTTGGTGCCTCATAATTTCCTCCTGCTTCTCCCTCTCTAAAAGCTTATTGTACACTATGGTTTCCTCACTTTGCAGCTCTGAAGTATATCCTCAGAGCATGCCTCTTTTTTGGATTTCCTCTAGCCGAGATTCAAGTGCTTGTTTGTCCTCGAAAATGTTTCCAAATTCCTCTTTATTCCATTTCTTGATTTTTTCTTTAAGCGCTTTCAATTTCTGCTGAAATTTGTACATACTCTGGCCCTCTCCAGAGTCCATCTCCTCCCACCATTGAGTTACCTTTCCTTTAAAGTTAGGATGACCTAACCAGAACTGCTCAAAGCGAAAAGAATTCTTAAATTGAGATCCCATCCCGCTCCACCAGAGTTCGATTGGCTAGTGGTCCAAACCCAGAGCCAAGAGAATGGAGGTAGCTATTTCACTGCCCAACTCCATTACCGATTCAGAGACCAGGAAACGATCCAAACGAGACGCAATGTGGTGATCTCCCTTCCTCTTATTGTTCCAAGTAAATTCACCTTCACCTAAGATCACATCAACAAGCTTTAGGTCCTCAATAGTATTCCTGAAGCGGACACACTCATCCTCAATGAGACATCTTCCTCCTTTCTTCTCCTCTAAGGAAGAAACAAGGTTGAAATATCCACCCACAATCCAATGCTTTCCCACAACCATCTCTCCCAGCCATCTCAAGGAGTCTAAGAAGGAGACTTTCTCCCCAGGAGTATAAGGACCATAGACATTGGTAAGGAGACTTGAAACCCGGAAACCAATAACCTGAAACTTCGCCGAAAGAAAACAATGATTCTCGTGGAAACCCGGGAGACTGACTTTTCTCAGGTCCCAAAGAATACCAATCCCTCCAGCAAACCCCTTGGCATCTATGCCCATAACTTCGCAATTTTTCCAGATCTTTTGCATTTCTCCTACAAATGAATTGTCGAATACTTTGTCTCTTGAAGAAACAAGATGGAAGGATTTGTTTTATGTATCTTCTTCCTAAGGATTTTAATCTTTTGCTGGTCATGAAGCCCCCTTATATTCCAGGAAACAATATTCATTGAGAAAATAAAAGATTAAAGTCCTAAGGCAACCCTGATGGTAGGGTACTAACCCGATTCAACCAACTTCAATCCTGCTGGTGCTATTCGTTTCCGATTAGATTTTCGACCTAGATTCTTGGTATTTTCTTTGTGTTTCATCTTATGGTCTTTCTGAGATATGGGTCTAATACCCAAGCGTTTGGATTCCCTAACTTTTAGGATGACTTCTTTCAGAATGGTCACCTACTCTTGAGGCACATAGCCTTTTGCAGAGTCCTCACAAGCATGTTCGATTCCATCCAGATCCATATCCCCAATATCCATGTCTTCGGTCTCTTCTACAGCATCCCCAATAACCTCGAATAGGGTTTCTTCCATCCTCGACAACGGAGACCGGGGAGGCTCAATCGATTGCTCCTGATTTTTTGTATCAAGCTTTCCCTTAGGTGGGATAGAATCAATCTCCTCCTCTTGCTCCTTGAGAGCATCAAATGGATTAGAAGTCATGATATTCTGTCACGTCCCCTCCTGCGGACCCAATTCGAGGAAGGGAACATGATGCCAATATCTGGGGCTTTTACATAAACTCAGCCCAATTCATTAGATTCATAGCAATAAAATAAATGTGTGCAGATGAAAATCAATCAAACATGCACAGCAGAATAAAAACATCATCCACACATATTTCATATGCATTCATCATATTAGAAACAACCATCAAATTATAACATTGCAGAAGTAAAACACATAGACAGAGAAACACTTATCTTTATGGTGAAATGGTCCCAAGCAATTAGTTATGTCGATGTAACGTTCCACCCAACCATAGGCCAGTTGTGTTCATCAATTCTCTCAACACAACTACCACCCCCGAGCTGGGCATGATTCTTACAAGGAAAAGGGGACATTCAAGCTCATGCACAGCCAAAGCAATAGATACCCATAACCCACACCCCAACATATTCTTTTCTCACAAAGCAAGCACCATCATTGGGCATGGATGCACATTTTAACAATGGCATTTACAAACAAGATGGCCATGGGTTTTCCCAAATCGTTTCCAGCCAAAAACAGATTTGTGGGATGGCAAAAAACATTCACAGGGAGGAAAACAATTTCTCTCCCCAACTATCTAAGCATTTAGCAGCCAGAACGGTCTCTATGGATCCCCAATTCAATTCCCCTTCTTCCCCACTAGTATATATCACAAAAACGCCCTTCTCCCAGCTGAGGATAAAGGAAAACACAGAATTTCGATGGAGAAAAATGCCCATCCAGCTCCCAACTCGTGAGAGAGACAAACTGGTTGATGGTTAATGGCTTGGGAAGCAATTCATGGCTCTTTTCTTTCCCAACAAGCAAAATGCGATTTTCCATGAAGGGTGGCTTGCCCATACCCGAATTTGGACAACCATACCTCCCATTCCCCAAGGCATTAACTACCTCAACCAACTCTTGGGAGAAATGAATGATTGGGTAGAAAAGTCAACATGGGTAGTTTAGGGTTCATGGGTTATCTCATTGACATTTGGCTTGACTTGATTGGGTCAAGGGTTTGAATGTTTTCCCTCCCAATTCTTTGTAAAATCATGCCCCCATCTCTTGTTGCATTGCAAAGCTAGTTGTGGGTATTTTATTAAAATGTATGTTTACATGATATTTGCAATTCCATCATGCCTAGCTAGCACGTAAACCATATGCATCAATAAATCGATGGTGGAGCCTTGGCCTTGAGCTCCTCACCATGATTTTATAACATTATTACATAATATAATGGGGTCAAAATAGGGACATTACATTTCCCTCCCCCTTGGAATAACACTGTCCTCGGTGTTCCAATACTTAGGAATAAATACCCACTTTACACATGTCCAAAATTCACACAATGTGGCAAGTCTGTCATGCGTGTCATCTCTTTACTTTGAAATTTCAGGAACAAGTGCTTTGGCTTCCACAAGATGCTCCTGTTAGCTTTGTTCTTCCATATCTGCAGGTGGGCATTGCTCCACAGTGATCCCTTCCTTCTATTTACCTTCTAGCTGAACTACAAGTCTAGAATTTCATGGCTGTCATCTTTCTTGTTGTCCTCACAACTATTTGAGGAATATTTTCAGCCAAAACCCATAACCTTTGGTCTGCTGCTATGGCCAATGTACACAACTGGCTCTCACTTTTCTCACTAGCAACACTTGGTTGGTAACAGCTGCAATCAATGGATTTCAATCTCTCACATGTGAGATTCATCATGGGAGTTCCTGTTAGGACATGCATAACACAATATTAACATCAGTCAATTATTTTTCCCAATTGACATGGAAAGTCCATTCTTCACTCATGAGAATTCCACACTTTTCATGCATTCCCAACATACACATGAACTCATTCATTTTCATCCTCTCACAGGGAAATAACTATTTCAGCATTCACAATTCATTTCAAGCAATAAACACAATCTATTTTCATCTATGACATGCACTCAACAATCTTTTGTTTCTAAGATGCATCAGTCAAAAGGAAAGAGAAGAGTAAGAGTTTCTCCCTCTTAGTCTTGTTCCAATCCAGAGCCACACCATCACTTGTGGTTCTATGCTCCTTAGCCTCTTTCACTTCAATGTGAATGCTTAACTTTCCCTTTCTTGGCTATGACACTTAGTGTCTAAGGTATGTCTAGGATTTTCAACTAGGGAACCCTTCCCCATTGTTTCCTACAGAACCTTTGGCTACTAGGACCCACACATGTCCAATAGCACCATCTTTCATTACTGCTCATATTGAGCTCTCTTTAGGACAGTAGTATGTCCCCATGCATCCCTATGATACTTTCATAGCCCTTGCTTCCAGCAATACCTATACTCAAACATTGAATCAATTCAAATGTTTAGTTTATTTTCATAGGGTTTATCTCTAAACAATAGTTTGAGAAATCATAACCAAATCATATACACATGTATATTCATAAGCAAGAAGGTGCAAGATAACCAAATACTTATATGTATTGGATGTCTTCACTTCATTCCACAGGATCCTTCTTTGCTTTACAAGCCTTGGATTTCCTGTGGATACAATAATGAATGTTGGGCCAGCACACAGGCTACTCCACAACCATTTGAATTTGCAATGTCAGGCCAGTATGCCGACTGGGTTTACCAAGAATTTTATAGCGCCCAACCAGTTACTCTCTGGTTTTACCAAGAATTTTATAGCGCCCAACCAGTCACTCTCTGGCTTTACCAAGAATTTTTAGTTCTTTCAAGGTCCTTGCTTCCTGCAATGACCAAGGTTTCCAACAAAGAAACAATAGTGTATCAGCTTAGCTGTTAGAAAACTTATACCTGAAATCTTCATTATTCCAAGCAAGAAATAAATGAAATTGAGTACTTATCTGTATTGTGCATTTTCCTTGCTACTCAACAGGTTTCCTTCTCTGCTTTACAATCCTTGGATCACCTGTGGGGTGGATGCTTGGCCAACACACATGCTACTCCACAACATCATCCGAATAGGAAATGCCAAGCCAGTCGACTGAGTTTATCAGGCATCCCTAGAATCAGTATGCTAAGCCAGTACACCAACTGGGTTTATCAAGCATTTCAAAAATCAGTATGCTAAGCCAGTACGTCGACTGGTTTTATCAAGCATTTCAAAAATTAGTATGCTAAGCCAGTACGTCAACTGGGTTTATCAAGCATTTCAAAAATCAATATGATAATCCAGTATGCCGACTGGGTTTATCAAGCATTTCAAAACTCAGTATGCTAAGCCAGTACACCGACTGGGTTTATCAAGCATACAACGACCATTTCCAAGCCAGTTCTCTGACTGGGTTTGTCATGAAATAACACCCTTCACCAATACCCCCACAACATGCAAATATCCAATGCCAAGCCAGTACACCGACTGGGTTTTTCAGGCATCCAATTTAACTACATGCCAAGCCAGTACACCGACTGGGTTTATCAGGCATCCAACAACCCTTCACCTCAACATTCGAATAACCAATGCCAAGCCAATACACCGACTGGGTTTATCAGGCCTACAACAACCATTTCCAAGGTAGTACACCGACTGGGTTTATCAGGAAATAAAAACAACATAATATGATTATGTGGCTCCTTCTCCTATGAAAATCAGTGGTTCTCTCCAGGAACTCCATAGGTGACACACTTGACTGTAGGCTAGCATGGCCCCACAATACCCACTCACACTACACAAGGATGATAACCCTTTTCTGCAACACAGCTCCTCGGGCCTATGCATCTCTTCTAGTTTCCTTTAGTGTGAGCATAGAAAGGTTACCACTTCCCATACAGTCCTCTTGAGCACCCTTTCTTCACTTTGCCTCTTACCGTGCAACACCAAATTGCATCTGTGTAAGCTGATAGCACAAGAAGGATAAGCAGGCTCATCAGTATTGCTGCTCTAAAATTGTAACCATATTTCATAACATTCACTATCAAGTATTGAAACATCAGGAATGCATCCATTCCCTTAGGGTCTAGTCAACATTGACAACCCTAACATAACCCATCACCCGAAAGGTATGCATCCCTTTCCGATGTGAACCATGTAGGCCTTAGTCACACTCAAGCAGTCTGGAATAATAATGAAATAATAAAACATGCTCTGCATATTAAATATAATAACCAGACATGTATATCCTTAGATAGGGTTACAGAATACTCATTTGTTTCACAGATGTATCTTTTCTTCATTTGCGAAGAATGGGGGCTCCCTTTTCTAAGTCAACAGTCCTTCAGTTTGCCACCCCAATCTGTTCATGTTCCATAACCCACACATGCCTTCCTGGCATAATTTTACTGTCTCACTCACATGCTTTACCAACATGCAGTTCGGTTGGTACATTATCAACATTTACAATGGCGTTTCACTCGAAACCCATATCCAAAGCATGGGATCCTTCCCATCTAGGTTGGCTTCTACAGGCCATCACACATGTTCTTCCTGCAATGTGTCATCCTGGCACACTTATCAAATAGCCAAACAATAAGCAACACTTAGCAATAAACTTCAAATCTAATTGTTTCATAACCAAAAATTAAAATCAAACATGAATTTACAACTCTGTCTCTTACAGAAATTGATTTGTTTAACCATGAGGCCATTCTCATGTTGTTTGGCTCTCGTAAGTGGTATCACTCTGTCCATTATGGTTTCAACCTTGCTACCATACATGAACATCCACCTACAACATGTCCTGCTGACACAATTTTATATAAGCCAAACAGTCATTAGCAATTATTAGCAAAATTTCAAATCTGAAATTTACAAATCTATTTTCCGACGGAAATTAGATTTGCAACCATGAGTTTATTCTCATAAACTTAAATCAGACAATTTTCAAATTTGTGTCATGCATAATTTAAAACCATGAGAACCCTCTCATAACATTTGGCTTCTACACATGGTAGATCCTGGTCTTTACTATGGACTTATCCTCATTGCCATACGCAAGACTTTTCTACCTGAAATCTAAACTTCAATCAACCAAAGACATTGTGAGTATCTGTGCATATAATCCTTTGATTGCTACAACAATCACTGAAGTGATCTCAGAATTATAACACTCAATAATTCAAACACTTTCAGCTGTTAATATTTGAAATGCAATGAAATATATATATACATATATCTATATATGCATCATTATCATAATAAAATTGCAAGACACAGATACACTATCCATGCAATTTAAATAAAAACTCCAATATTCATTACTTCACAACCATATCATTTTTATGCAACTTTGTCCTTCCAACAGAGCATTCTGGTATCCCATCAACATGTTTACCTTCTTCATGCAATCATTCTACTGCATTCACAGTAGCTCATGAAATGGTCTCAGTATTAACAATGGTTCACCATTTCATCGATTATCTAATTGCATTGAAACATATATATCACAACCATGCATTCACAAAGTGCATCTCAACATGTGCACCCACACATATGCATGCACATTCACAACATTTACATAATATTTTGATGTGCATTCACTTAATGCATAACCCCTCAATACAACCTTGCATTAATCCATGAATATTGTGCATTTCGGCATATTATGGCCTAACCATGACTATCTCATATGGCATGTACTACCACAACATGACTATAAGTCTTTACTTTCTTTGGTTGTTAAACTCACAACCAATATACACAAATGGCATGATGTAATTTTCATATGAATGCATTGAGGTTTCTAAGAAACTATAGGGTGCAAGGCTCCTTTCCTTTACTTACTCGCACCTCACCATACTCGGTAGGTTGACATTCGCATTCAGGCACTCAATACCACATGCAAACCAAATCAACATAGTTTAAACATAGTTGAAGGGATCTCACCAAATCCTCTTTCAACATTCATGCAATTTAAGCACAAATAACCATTACCTGCATGGTTGTCATTAACATCGCTTTATGTTACCTAATCAGTTGGCCTCTTACCAAGGCTACACGGTCATTTTTCCAACCTCATGATCACAGATTTGTTGCACCATCCTTTCCTCATAAGGTTGTTGGTCATATGCAACAACATCATCCACATCCTTAGCCATGCTTCGATTTTCTTTGGTCCTACAACCAATGCGAACACAACTAATTATTAGCAACCACCATAATGATCTTAAGTGGCTCATTGCATATGTAAAACCTCACTATTTTACCAATATGCAATGTCATATACATATATACACAAACATTCTCACATGAACTGTGCAATGGCTACTAGTATTCCAACTAGTGCATAATCACTTCATCTATCTAATCTCTTGCATTTTCAATCATGCTTCTATGGTCTGATTCCCACAACCATTGTCAACAACATTAATTGTCATCAACCATAGGCAATACCATTAATGGGCCACTGCATGTGTAACTTCACTACCTTTACCCCTATGCAACATCATGCTCATGCATAATCAATTCACATGCACTATGCAATGACTCTTTAATCATGCCCACTAATTTATATGCATTTATTTGCTACTCTCTTGCATTTCCAGCATCCCTATGCCATAATTTTCAGTATATAAAACTCAGGAAATATAAATACAAAAGCAAGAGAGCAATTAAGGAATTATCCCTTTCCAATTCCCATCATGACATGGATTTCCTCCTCCACATCATAGTTGATCCTTTTCTTGGCTTCCCTATCAAGCACACAAGGATTCATTAGCTATGATCTTCTCACGAATTGGCAATTCAAGATATACATACGTGTATAACATTCATTCTTGCTACTTTCCAAACATGCAATTCTTATGTTATAAACAGAAATAATTTAAGGTGAGGAATTTCCCTCTTATCAACATTGCCTTGCTGCTCCCATTTCTCTTCCGCAATGCATATTACAGCCAATTACTCCTAATACGGCCTCCACAACCTTCTATGTAATTCCTGCTTCTCATCCCAAGCATAGAGAATGCATTTCACACTTTCAACGACTGTCTCCGGGGCCTGAAATTCACCCTGGAAAACCGCTGAAATTCCATGTTTCAACGGACTTATTGTTTCTCCTCTGACCCATTTCGGAGCAACTCACCGATTTATGCCGATCGGTGAACTCGTCTATCTCCTCCGACACATTTTGGACCAACTCACCGAGTTATGCCTATCAGTGAACTCGTCTATCTCCTCCGATCTGTTGCGGAGCAACTCGCTCAATTCCGTCGATCGCTTCGGCGCAAACTCACCAGTTCTCGCTGACCACTTCGATGCAAACTCGTCAGTTCACACCCGACCGTTTCGGCACAAACTCGCCAGTTCTCGCCAATCTGTTTTGGCCCAAAACTCATAACTTTCCACCGATCTGTTTCGGCGACTTTTTCCTTTTTCGCTAAAATTTTCCTTCTTTTTCGGCGAACTTATTGATTTTCTGCCGACTGTTTCGGTGCAATTCGCAAACTTGAGCCGACCATTTCGGCGGAACTCGAAATCTTGCATCGACACAGACTTAGCAAAAAAACTAAAAAGAACTTAGAAATTTTTTCTAAAATACTTAGAAAATTTTGAAATTTCTCATTCTTTTCCCTGGCACTTCTGCAAACTTTGTCAACGCAACTTAGCGAGATTCACCGACCGTTTTGGCACAACTCGGCAAGATTCGCTGAAATGCATCACCGCAATCTCGTCGGTGCAACTCAGCGAGATTCCTCGACACAGCCTTGGCAGAAAACTCAGAAACACTTAGAAAAATTTTGAAAATTTGAAATTTTTCCTAACGATCACTACTGAGCAGGAAGCATACTTACCTCTGCAACTATGATAGGTATCCCATGAAGGCCCAAATGTTGAAACCTTTGCTCTGATACTATTCTGTCACATCCCCTCCCGCGGACCCAATTCGAGGAAGGAAACATGATGCCAATCTCTGAGGCTTTTACATAAACTCATCCCAATTCATTAGATTCACAGCAATAAAATAAATGTGTGCAGATGCGAATCAAGCAAACATGCACAGCGGAATAAAAACATCATCCACACATATTTCATATGCATTCAACATATTAGAAACAACCATCAAATTATAACATTGCAGAAGTAAAACACAGCTTGCACAGCGGAATAAAAATATCATCCACACATATTTCATATGCATTCAACATATTGGAAACAACCATCAAATTATAACATTGCAGAAGTAAAACACATAGACAAAGAAACACTTATCTTTATGGTGAAATGGTCCCAAGCAACTAGCTATGTCGTTGCAACATTCCACCCAACCATAGGCCAGTTGTGTTCATCAATTCTCTCAACACAACTGCCACCCTCGAGCTGGGCATGATTCTTACAAGGAAAAGGAGACATTCAAGCTCATGCACAGCCAAAGCAATAGATACCCATAACCCACACCCCAACATACTCTTTTCTCACAAAGCAAGCACCATCATTGGGCATGGATGCACATTTTAACAATGGGATTTACAAACAAGATGGCCATGGGTTTTCCCAAATCGTTTCCATCCAAAAACGGATTTGTGGGATGGGGAAAACGATTTCTCTCCCCAACTATCTAAGCATTCAGCAGCCAAAACGGTTTCTATGGATCCCCAATTCGATTCCCCTTCTTCCTCACTGGTATATATCACAAAAACGCCCTTCTCCCAGCTGAGGATAAAGGAAAACACAGAATTTCGATGGAGAAAAACACCCAGCCAACTCCCAACTCGTGAGAGAGCCAAACTGGTTGATGGTTAATTGCTTGGGAAGCAATTCATGGATCTTTTCTTTCCCAAGAAGCAAAACGTGATTTTCCATGAAGGGTGGCTTTCCCATACTCGAATTTGGATAGCCATACCTCCCATTCCCCAAGGCATTAACTACCTCAACCAACTCTTGGGAGAAATGAATGACTGGGTACAAAATTCAACATGGGTGGTTGAGGGTTCATGGGTTCTCTCATTGACATTTGGCTTGACTTGATTGGCTCAAGGGTTTGAATGTTTTCCCTCCCAATTCCTTGTAAAATCATGCCCCCATATCTTGTTGCATTGCATAGCTAGTTGTGGGTATTTTATTAAAATGTATGTTTACATGATATTTGCAATTCCATTTTGCCTAGCTAGCACGTAAACCATATGCATCAATAAATCGATGGCGGGGCCTTGGCCTTGAGCTCCTCACCATGATTTTATAACATTATTACATCATTTACATTTTAATATAATGGGGTCAAAATACGGACATTACATCTCCTTTGCTCATTCCATGACTTCCTGCTTTCTCCCTCCACGTTTATGAGTCGGCACCCTCGTGAACCTTGGATCTGTGTTCTCATCCGCACTCTTGGGGGAGGGTTTTTTATTATTCATGGGGAAGTCTCTGTATAAGTGGCCATGCTCATGGCATCTTCGACATTGGAACGGAATTTGTTCATATTCCAAGGGTTGGATCCATTCCTCGTCTTCCCACACCATCTTGATCACTTTAGGAAGCTCCTGCGTGAGATCCATGTAGACACAAATTCGTGCTTAAGTCATATAACGTTGGGATTTTTTTGTTCAGATATCTTAACAAAGGTAACCAGATTGTTCCCAATGTCCTCCAATATTTCTACCTCCCAATATTCACTTAGAAGAGAATAGAGTCTGATCCAAACTGGAGCAATCTTCATGTATTCCTTTTCGGGGCAAAACTTCTCTTTCCACGACCTCAAAAAGAGACCAGCTGAATAGAAAAAATAGGGGCCACCATCAAGAACTTTGTTTCTGTCATCCAGATTCAGGAAGGAAACCATAAAGAAGCCCTTGGACCCTAATTGTAATTCATAATGACCTTTGGGTTTCCAGGTTGAATTAATCCACCATATTAGGGATTTTTCAGAGGATAACACCCCAACAAACTTCCCAATGAGTGCATGGTCCTGCATATACTGAATCTTATCTCTCAAAGTACTCGATCTGCTTTGGGTATACACTGACCCATCTTCCTTCCCGTCGAGGGATTTGCATATCTCGCCTCCTGCGAATTTTTTCCAACACCACCCATCCCATCCAACGAGATCGGGATCCCACCGACCCGAAAGTCTATATGAGATGAGCTTTGGGGGGTAGTGACCCCCCCCCCCCCGGCAATTGTAGCCATGGACGCCGTCAATCCGCCCTCCTTCAGAAATCGCCGAAAACCCTAGCTCGCTCCGATGATATCTTGATATATATCGAAACAAGAGAATAACATTTGAGACATCTCAAGACGGTCTTAAATACCTTACGGAGGGAAAAGTTACTAATCAATTTGAAGAAATGAAGTTTTATTAAGAAACAATTGATGCACTTAGGGTTTGTAATATTTGAGGTTGGCTTGAAGATGGACCGGGAGAAAGTTCAGGAAATCAAAATTTCGCATATCCAAGGAATGTGTTTGAGGGTATAATTTTCCATGGTTTAGCAAGATTTTATAGGAATTTTATTAGAAATTTCAATCGAATTTGTGCTCCAATTGTGGAAACTATCAAGGAAATCAAACAACCTTTTAAATGGACAAATGCAATTGATAAAAAACTTAGATTTCTATAGATTATAGAACATCCTGTTTTCGCCTTGCTAGACTTTGGTAAGTTTTTCCAAGTTGAAACTGATGCTAGTGGGACTACAATATGAGTTGTCTTAAGTCAGGGGAAAAGACCAATTTCCTATTTTAGTGAAAAACTGAATGAGGCAAAACATAAATATTCTTCTTATGATAAAGAGTTTTATGTTATTGTTCAATCCCTTAAGAAATGGAGACATATCTTATGTCTAAGGAATTTGTTCTTTATACTAGCAATCATGCTTTGCAATTTATTAGTAGTCAATGAAAACTAAATTAGAGACATACTAAATTGGTGGAGTTTTTGCGAAGTTTCACATTTGTCATCAAACATAGAAGTGGTAAATCAAACAAGGTTGTTGATGCATTGAATATAATTAATTTGGTTTTTCATGAGTTTCAAATAAACACTTTAGGATTTGATAGCTAAAAGGAATGTATGAGGAGGATCCACATTTTAAAGAGGCTAATGCATCATACAAAAACCTAGTCAACACCAATATAATTCCATGGTTAAGTTACATGATACAAGAGGGACTGTTGCTCAAGGATAATAAGTTGTGCATACCAAGATGTTCAATGCGGGAGAAGTTGAGTAAGGAAAAACATAGTAGAGGACTATCAGGGAATTTTGGATAGGAAAAAACCTTTGGTCAATTGAATGCTTTTTATTTTTTGCCAGGTATGCAAAATGCTGTGAAAAAATTTGTTGATAAATGTAAGATATGTCAGTATGCCAAGGGAAGAAATCAGAATGCAAGTTTATATTAGCCATTACCAATTCCAGACAAGCCACAAGACTCAGTAAGTATGGACTTTGTGTTAAGGTTTCCAAGAACACGAAGAGGTAATGATTCTATTTTTGTTGTGGTTGGTAGATTCTCTAAAATGGCACATTTTATAACTTGTACAAAAACCAGTGATGCAACCAATGTTGCAAATCTACTCTTTAAAGAAGTAGTAAGGTTGCATGGTTTGCCTAAAAGCATTGTTTTTTATAGAGATACAAGGTTTGTAGGTCATTTTTGGAGAACTTTGTGGAAGAAAATAGGCACTAATATAAATTTCAGTTCATCTTACCACCCACATACTGATGGGAAAACAAAGGTGGTAAACAGAAGTTTGGGAAAAATTTTGAGAAGTTGTCTGGAAGTCCCAAGCAATGGGATCAAATACTTGCTCAAGCTGAATTTTCCTATAATGATTCACCTAATAGAAGCACGGGGATGAGTCCTTTTCAAATTTTGTATGGAATGCATCCAAGAGGGGTATATGAGTTGATGGATTTAGGGAAACAAGAATCAAGAAGTGTTGATGGTGAGGAATTTGCAACAAATATGCAAGAATTACAGGAAGGATTCAAGCAAATGTTGCAAGAGAGAAGCAGCAAGTATAAACATAGGGATGATATGAGAAGAATACAATACTTTGAAGTTGGAAATTTAGTCATGGCACATCTAAGAAAGGAAAGGTTTCCTATAGGGACCTATAACCAGTCAAATCTCAAGAAAATTGAGCCATGCAAGATTCTACGAAAGTTTTCTTCAAATTCTTATGAAATAGAACTCCCAAGTAACATTGGGATTTCTCCAATTTTCAACATTTCAAATTTGTACCTTTACAAAGAGACAGAGGATGCTTCAACAAGTGATCCTGTAAAATAGATAGAGGAAAATCAGACCATTGAATGGGAGGAACAATTTCCCAACATAGTGCAAAGAAAGATTGAAACATTATTGAATCAAAGAGTGACAAAAAGAACCAGAGGGAAAGAATACTTCCAGTATTTGGTGAAGTGGAAGAATAATCCATTAGAGGATGCTACTTGGACGACAAAAACAAAAATTTCCAAGTGTGGTGCAGATATTGAGGAGCTCAAGAAACATTATTTTCTTCCCCGAAAGTCTGTGCAGGAGCATCTTCATCAAACTCATGACTGACCTTCATAGGTTAAAATTTTTACTAGAGGAAGTTGGTTTCCTCAATATTTATTTGGAATTTGTAATAGTTAGTATTTATTTGTTTCAAGATATATTTAGAGGTTTGAAGTTTTGAAAATATCTCAAGCATTCAAATTTAGTAGGATTTAGGACAATTAAATCTATTTGTTACAAAAATAAGGATCATATCCACTTTTAGTGGATCTTGATTATGCTAGTTATTGTATCTAATCTTAGAGATTATGGATGGCATAGTATAGTATTTTATAGGGTGAGGAATTCGAGTTTCTCGAGCTGGTTGAGTTGGGCTAGTAGAGAAAAATGTAACTCCGCAAGAGAAATACTCTATTTTCTTATAATAATAAAATACTTTGTTTTCTCAAGATTGTAAATGTTTCCTGTGTATATGCACATAGAGTAAGGATTTCACAAGTTAATGGATCCAATTGGTGAGGGTTTTCATTGTTAGTTTATTTCCTTTGATTGCATTATGGTGGTGTTACTCCTAGAATGATTATGAAACTTGTAGTTGTTTGATAGAGTATTGTATAACAAAGAAATGCACACACAACCATATAATTTATGCACGCAGAGTCTATAAAATGACCATAGCTAGTGATATGATGCATGCCCAGACTTAAAGAATGCATGCAGTGTGTAGGTTGATGCACGCAAGGCAACCTAGATGCCCTCCAAACTATGATTTAAATGGTCGCAAGCCATATAAAATACACACTAGTCATTGAGAAAATGCCCGTGGGGCATTGGAAATGCCCACCAAATCCCAGGAAATGCATGCAGGAGGTAAATGATGCACGTAGGAGACATAATTATGCAATCAGGTTACTAGGAATGCACGTTAACCTGACTATTTGAATGTATGAAGGGAAAATTTTTCCTTTCCCTTGCATCACTTTTGGTTATTGAGTAAGACCTAAAACTGATTTTGATTGGCTAAGAGTTCGTCTTCCTCATATGTAAGGAAGAGATACTTAATGAATCAAGACCCAAAGAAATCTATTAGGAGTGGAAGTCCATCCCCTTATGAACCAACAATGGTTCATTTAAGATGGTGTGGTTTTGTTTGAATAGCAATGATGAGTCAACCCGTATTTGCGGATAAAGACTACTGATGACTATCCTCACTACCAATTGACAACTAAATTATGATAAGTTTTTTCACCTTTAAATTAATAATAATCATAATATTTGATTAACTGATTTTATCACTCCAATGACTCTATGTATCTCCAATTGATCCATGATCATGCCACTAAGTGCACATGCCCATCAAATTATGTGTTTGCATAATTGCGTCGAGAGGCGCTCTAAAGCCCAGTATGAGGGAGATCTTGTAACGTGTATGATGTAGCGTTACATGTGTGATGTAGCGTTACATCTAATAATAAAAAGTGATAATATGATGGAGATCTTGTAACGTGTATGATGTAGCGTTACATCTAATAGTAAAAAGTGATAATGTGATAAACTAATTAATATTTTGTCGGCCATTATAATAAAAGTAAAGTCCCTCATGTAACAAATTAATTTTCAGAGTAATAAATATATTTGATCAGCCATTTAGAAATGACGTGAATTTAGAAACGGTGACTATATATAATACAAAGAAAAAACATAATACAAAAAAATTCATACAAATTTATAAAACACGATTCTGCAGAAAAGAGAAAGCATTCTGAGGGAAGCATTCTGAGCGGCGAATAGCTAATTTAAAATCTGATCGAAGTGTTCTGAGCACCGAATAGGTAATTTTAAATCTGTTTTAAATTTTAAATTTTAATTTCACTTAAATTTGAAATTAAATTTAAAATAAATTTACTGCTGTAGCCGCAGCCTCCTCCCACCTGCAATCTCCTCCCTCAAACTGCTGCAACTGCCTCCTCTCTCCCTCCTCCCCTTTGCAGCGGCCTCCTCTCTCCTGCCACAGCTCATCCCTCCCACCGCAGCTCCCTCTGTCCTCTCCTCCTCCCCTCCACCTTCCTCCACCTCCTCCCTCTTGCCATCGTGAGCTCCCTCCCGCCCGCCCGCTGCACCCTCCCATCGTCGGCCTACTCCCTCCCTCCCGTCGCCGGCTTGCTCCATCCCTCCTGCCTATGAATTCGCCTCCCCTCCACTCGCACCTCCTCCTCCCCTCCACCTTCCTCCACCTCCTCCCTCCTACCCACAAGCTCACTCCCTCCCGCCCGCCTACTGCACCCTCCCGCCGCCGGCCTGCTTCCTCCCTCCCGCCAGTGGCCTGCTCCCTCCCTCCTTCCTGCGCAGCCACCTCCCCTCCACCTTCCTCCCTCCTGCCGCCGTGACCTCCCTCCCTCCATCCCGCCTGCTGCACCCTCCCACCCGCCAGCCTGCACCCTGCATTACACAAAATTTAAACAAAAATTAAATTTAAACCAAATTTATATTTATATTTATATTTAATATATATTAAGTTTCAAATTAAATATATTAATTTTATATTAAATTTAGTGTAATATTTATATTGAATTTAAATTTAAATTAACATTTAATTTATATTTATATCTAAATTAAAATATATATTAATATTTACATATAAGTATATAAGTTCTTTACATTGTACAATAAGAACTACATGTGGTATAGTGGTAAGGGTGTTGGGATAATGGGTGTGAGGTCCAATGTTCAATCCTCCTAGATCACTTACTTTTTTTTTAAATATAGAATTTCGTAAATAAATTGAATTTCATTATCATGTAAAGTGAGTTTGATTTCAGTGTATTGGGTCTTTTTATTGCATATTTTCTAGTGTAGATGTTATTCTGTGTATGGATGCATTGATTTCAGTTACTGCAGGATGCATATATTTCAGTGTATGAGGTTTTTTATTGCATATTTTTCAGTGTATATGTTATTCTGTGGACGCATTGATTTCAGTGTATGGACACATAGATTTCAGTGTGTGGACGCATTGATTTCAGTGACAACAAAAGAACGAGAAGAAGACTTGAAACGAAAAGCAGAAGAACAAAAAGAATTGCGAAAAAGGAAGTTGGACGAAATGATAGCAGAAGAACTAAAAGAACGAAGAAAACGAAACGCGGATCGACAAAAAGAATATCGAAATAGAAAGTTAGATGAATTGACAACAGAAGAACGAGAGGAACAAAGAAAACGAAGCGTTGATTGACAAAGAGTGTATCGAGAGAGAAAGTTGAAGCAGTTGGAAGAACAAAGAAATCAAGTTGCAGAACAACAAATAAATCAAAATGTATGGAATGGCGAAATCACGGCAGAAGAAGGAGAAGAACGAACAAAACAAAATGCGGATCAACAAAAAGAAAATCGAAAAAAAAGTTAGGCAAATTGACAGCAGAAGAACGAGAAGAACAAATAAAACAAAACGTTGATCGACAAAGAGCGTATCGAGAGAGAAAGTTGAAGCAATTGGAAGAACAAAAAAATCAGTTTGCAGAACAACAAATAAATCAAAATGTACGAAATGACGATAGAAGAAGGAGAAGAACAAACAAAACAAAACGTAGATCAACAAAAAGAAAATCGAAAAAAAAGTTAGGCAAATTGTCTCTATTTTCCAATTTAACAATTTACTCAATTCTTAATACTTATTACTTACATTATGATAATCCTCGTAAATATATCTGTGTTTTCAACTTAACTTGTTCCTTACAATGCTGATCAAACTCCAATTTTGTGTCACTGCCCACGATTGAAACCAGCCTAGATCCAAATCCTAAGCTCTATCAAGCACCGAGAGGGATCAAATCTCCCGAGGTGCAAACCTCTTCTCAAGTATTGCACTCAAGGAGCTTTTCGAGGAGAGGTTTGCACCTCGAGAGATTTGATCCCTCTCGGCGCTTGATAGAGCCTAGAATTTGGATCTAGGCTGGTTTAACTAAAATGCCATTAATATACATAAAATATAAAGGAACGAATGGAAAATAAAGAGCACCATATGTTTGTTTTATAAATAAAAAATATATAGAGAATACTCAAATCATTTCATTCTCAATGAAGTAAAGTTCTTTTTCTTTTTCGGAAATTTGAGAGGACTAAAACTCCTAGTACAAAGTTCCACCATCAAAGTTTGAGACTCTAACTTTCTACAAAATTCATATTAAATGTGAAACAATTTCTACCCATAAAATAGAACATATTAATACCTCTTATCGAATGCCCTATAAACATAGATAACATGGCATAAAGAACCTCAAGCACCACTTATAGAGATCCCGTTAACCACTATCAGCCGTTGCTTGCTACTAATTTCCACCACCTAGACTCACCTACGAATAAATGTGAGTAGAGAGGTGATGATACAAAGTGGGAAATTGGATCACTACCGCCAAAAAATCATATGCTTCCTAAATCATCAATTATTAAACTAGGCGTGCTTGTGCGCTTTTTTATAGGGCTTGTCGGTTTCCTTTCCTTTAGGTTGAGTTGAGATTTGTTTTTTTAAATGTTTCTTTGTATTTTCATCGTCCCTCTCAAGTCATAAGGATTTAGGTTGTTATCATCGATTGGCTAAATAAAAAGGTCAATATCGATGTTCTACTTTTGGAACCTTGACTCCGGGATGTAAATTGTTTGGCATCGTCTTTCACTCACTTTTGTTGTTAGTATATTTTTCATGAAGTTAATGTGGTGGTTGATCGTCTTTCTAAAAAAACCATTGGTATGATGGATGGTTTTATGCATTTCGCTGAGTTTCTGGAAGGTGTTTTGGTTGAAGAGGGCACTTTTAAAACCGTGTGATCTCTCTTCTACTGGAGACTGTTTTTTGCTTTTTGTAAAAGCTTCTCGGTTCATTTGCTTGTATTGTGGAACAATGTACTTGAGCTGAACATGTTTTCTATTGTTTTTGGCTAGAGGATTACATGATTATATGTTTTTTTGTTGTAAAAGCACATGATGCTAAACTAATCTAATGATGTAACTTTGATTTTCTTCTGAAAATAACAAGTTGTGTTTTTTGTTTTATGAAAAAAAAGGATTTAGGTTGTTAATTACGTGTGTGTATATTGAAATATAATGTTGGATTAATTTGTAATTTAAGTTTGGATTAAAATACATTGTGTATTTTTTTAATAAATTGATGAATATGAATTTTTTTTAGGATTTGATCTTTATTATAATAAATATGAATGGGTAATGTTATATTAATTTAAGTTTTAAGTTATATATACATGGATTAAAAAGTATTTGTATCCAGAAGTAATAAAGAAATAGTTTTCTTTGTTAACAATTCATGTCGTATTGTGTGATGGTTCATATGTATGAGTTATCATACACGGTATGAGTGTGGGTTGATATGGATTAAACTCTACATTGTACCTTGCGCGTTACTTCACTAAGGGAAAAATATTTCTTGATACGATGGTAATTATCAAAATGCAAATCCCTAGTGCGTGCCATTATTGCACCAAAAGGTATAAAACCCGTAGCCATCTAAAATTGTAGCAAATTTCCCTTCAATTGTTGGAATTGTTGGAATTTAAGATAAATTTCCCTTCAATTGTTGGAATTTAAGATAAATTTCCCTTCAATTGTTGGAATTGTTGGAATTTAAGATATAGACAGTTAGAGTTTTTATTGATTATGAATTATGATCGATGTTTTTAACAATCTAGATTGATTCAAAATTGGGCAAGACCCTAATAACATTGTTGCACCATGAACATACCTAATTGTAGGCCTTTGCTTATGGCTGAAATTTTTTTCATATTCTTAACATATTTGTAACCAAATAGAGGATATATTTTCTACGAGATTAGCTTGCTCCACGTAGAATCCTAGTGTGTGGTATTGTACCTACAACCACATTCTATAGTTCCTTACAAGGAAAACTATCATGAGTGAGAGAATGTAATGATAGTATCACGCTAATTTAAATCTAAAGAAGGGTAGGTTATGTGCATCTCCATAGATTTAAATAGTCAAATCGTTGAGTGGAGGAGGTCCATTATCCCATAAACAAAGAAATCTTATACATCAATTTGATGTTTGGCTAGATCATAACCTTAAAATAAAATTATTATTATATATATGTATGGACTTTAACTTTATCAAATATCAAGAGAAATCAATATCATAAAGTACACAACTTTCCTTAAGTGTTTGTATCATAAAAAAAAAAGTTTTCACTTATAAAAATGGGATCTCTTTTAATATTTGATAAATTTGAAATGAAATTAATCTATTAATTCATAAGCAATCATATCATAAAATCTTAAATCTTTTTGAAATTCTTTATAAAAGTTTTCCTGTATAAACAAGAAAAATGACTTCACTTCAGCTATCTTAAATGATAAAGAAAAATAACTTTTATAATAATAGAAAGGAATCTAAATAATTTATAAAAGATCATAAAATGTATTTTTAAAAGAGCCAGGATGACATCTATGTTGGTAGTACGGCTGTCGTTACACCAAAACCCGCAGGTGATTGGTAAACTCACCACCGCCAGATTTCAAGGATTCACGAGAGGCGATTAGTCCCTTGTCGCGATACACCGGGGAGCGCTGACTACTTGCAATTTCGTGCAACACTCTCCCCCTCAGCGCGAGCTGAGTGTGTATCGAACTCGTGACCTCTAGCTCGGATACCAATTGTTAGTAGTACAGTTGTCGTTACACCAAAACCCCCTGGTGATTGATAAACTCACCACCGCCAGATTTCAAGGATTCACGAGAGGTGATTAGTCCCTTATCGTGATACACCGGGGAGCATTGACTACTTGCAATTTCGTGCAACAATCTATAACTTTTGAGTGTTGTACTTAACAATCTATAACTTTTGAGTGTTGTACTTGAAAAGTGACTTCTTAATTGTAGAATCTCAATTTTAAAGGAGAGAAATATGACTTCTTAATTGTAGATTCTCAATTTTAAAGGAGAGAAAAATAGAGACAAAGGAATGGGATATTGGATAACAATTTTGTATTTAATGTAGGAACTACGTTGCATATCTCATTACTAGAAGAGAAAATGAAATAGTATCTATATTTTTTGAGTTTTATTCATATTAATGTATTCAAGAGTTTTTAAACTTCATTAAGGTTTTCTCTTGGCACCGATCAAGTTAGTTTTAGTTGAATTCTCCTCCATAGATTTAAATGATACAACATAAATCCTTGAATTATAAAGGCAAGCGAAGTTTTATGGGATTTGGAAAGAATCATTTATTATTATTATTATTATTTAACTTTCCAATTTAGAAGTTTAACATATAAATTGTATAGACTCGTGAATGTGAACAGTATTTGTTTTATATTTATACATATATTTAAATCACATTCATTATAAGTATTAATATATTAAAAAGATAAACATCTAAGTGGATTTAATAGTTAAGAACATATGTTACCGTTACCTTGAAAATTCAGGAGATTCATCTCAGAGAGTTTACCAACTCTTACATATACTTTAAGAGATTGTTGTTTCCATTTATATATATATATAATAAAACAATTCCAAAATAAAACATTTGAAATAGGAACAATGGTGTTAAGTATGATATCGTATGAGGAAGGTAGAGTGCGCCTATAAATGGGAAGAAGAATAAGGATTATAAATGAAGTAAGGAGAGCCCACGTGAATAGGTGAACAAATAGGAACATATCCCTGGAAAAGGAACCAACATTTAATGCTTTCACTCATCATGTGACCCAATTAAAACCACCTAAACACACTAATCAAGAAAGGGTATCCTAGGACTTGGATATCTCACTCTCAATATTTAATTCTATGTTTATCTATGCCTGTCCAATGTCCAATGAATCAACAAAGCCAAACTCAAAATCCACGGCAGGCGTAATGAAAGCGATTCGCGAGAACTTAGGCTGCCCTGAATGCTTGCTCGGGCTGCCCAATCTGCCTGCCCGTCGGTCTATTTGAAATTGGCGCGAACGTTCTCCACCCCCACTTTCCCGCCATAATTTCTCCCGCTGAAGTCGTTGATCACGCGCCGCCCTAGTAGTAGTCTCGACTCTCGACTCTAGTCTAGGCGGCGAATACAAGTGGAGTGTGGTGGGCAGTGGGCATATCAATATGATTTATGTTCCATTTATAGATTATTTTATTTCATGCTCCTCCAACTTAAATTCCATCTCTGCTTTTAATGAAACCAATTGACGGGCAGCACTCCACTAGTTTTAGCGGGTCGTTTGCATTATGTGGAGCTTCCATCTAGTTTTAGCGGTGTTACGAAGGATAAACGTATGCGGCGCAGCGGACATCCAGACTAGTCGTCCAAGACTAAGACTGGCTGTTGCCGTTACGTTGTTTTCCTGGCAAGTTAAAACAGAAGAGGTGTACAGTTAGAATCGTGGCAGGAACATTCTGATTATCGATACCATTACCCAATGTCCATGATCTCATCTCCCACGCGAGATGCTCCTGCTCTCATCTCATTTCCACGTACCCGACAGTATACCTACCGGTCTTGCTCTCTCTTTTGCTAGTTACCCCTTTTTTACAGTTTCATTCCAGTACTCAAATTCCGCGAAGAACCAGCCTTTGCAGAAACTTGTCCCCCAGGTTACCTGCTAAATGTAGAGACAGTTATTTTATATTATATTGTGAAGGATGGTGATCCGGCGATTCCGGCCCCTGGGTATTCACACGACACGACAGTAATGAGTACTGGGAATCTAGTAACCGTTGGGTACCCTGAACCCTTTTACTCCAGATAGCCGCATTTGCACAGAAACAAATGCAACGTAAAAAAGTTTTAACTTGAATTAAATGAGTTTTACAAGCTTCCAACAAATAATATAAGATAAATTAAGATAGGGTTCATTTTAGCTTATCCATCCATCTGACAGTAGTGATAAATCTTCTATCATTGGAAACTCCTTGTAATAACGATTGAAGAGATCATGGGATTCCTGCAGAGAATCTTATGTGCCCACTGCCCACTTCCTAAAAGGTGGACCCCAGCGTCAGCCACGACTGTACTCTGGGATTGAAATTATTCGTAAATGCCATACCCAGTATTTCGGCCGCTAAATTTGGGGATGTTCAATGCTCATGCCAGATGTGTGGGGACAAACATAAAAAGCAGGCCGTGGTGAGATTGGCGCGATGGAAATAGCCAATCAATTTGGTGGCGGAGAGGTGAGAGCGAGCGAGTTGTCACTTAAAAATCGCCCACATTCCACTCGCCCGTACAAGGGGCGCTGACTCCAAGTCAAGTGTGTTTTATTCGAGAGAATGCATGTATGTATGCATATGTCATTGATGTTTATATTTTATTTATTATTTATGTATGTGTCATTCACTTCCACTTCCCAATGGCTATGGCAATAAACAATGAACAATGGTTCTTAAATAAAATAAAATAAATAAATATATTATATATATGAAATTTGACAACGGAATATATAGATATACACACGGTGAAGTTGGACAGCGGAATCACCGGAGTGACTTTCCTTCTATCACGAGAGGTTGATGTCGCATAAATAAACTATATATTAAAGAAAGGATTAAAATTAGAGATTTTACCACAAACTCTACTTTTATAACAAGTAAAACAAAGACCTTATAAAGCACTGATCCTTAAAAGAGTTTAGTTGAAGGGAACTCTCCAAGCGTTTTTCAAACATTATATCACTTTCTACATATTAATAGATATATGTATTAATTGAGAAATGTGTTTTTTTGTTTGGTGTTTTAGGTAGTGCAAAGGAACTTGCAAATGAAACATTTTTATGTGAGAAGATTGTAAGTTTTATTTCAAGGATTATATGTGATATAGATGATATTGATTTTATGGGGTCATTCAAAATTCGAAATAAACAATTATAAAAAAAAAACGAGTAGTTGATGCATGAATAACTAGTAGTTCATACATGAATAATTTGTTTATAAACCACAAGTTAAGTGGTTGTTCTAGTTTTATGTGTTTTATGTATTTAACTTCTAAATAATGTTTTTATTACTCTCATTGAGAGGGCCTTAACCATGGTTCTCACCACGAAATAAATCCTCATTCTCAATTTTTGAAATTTGTACAAGATTTTTCATGGAGGGAATACATTCTCTTTTATAAGGATTATATTTAGGATCATGATCCATGTATGAGTTATAAGCTCAAAAATCATAATTTAATATATGGTTTGTATTCTCAAACCATGTTATAACTAGATCATATCCCTGTGTTAAGATTCATTTTGCAAAGTCTATATTGTGATTCAAGGCCATATGCATAAATGATGAGAACAAAAACAATACATAAAAACTAGATTCATTTTATAAAACCTCTATTATAATTCAAAGACACATTACATTATAAGACCAAAAACAATGCATAGAGACTAGATACTTGGTTTTTTGCCTAAACAACAATTTTCATCGAAAGACCTATCCCTATCATGCTCAATCTTTGAAATGGAAAGACACATCCCTATCATGTTCAATCTTCATGAGATAAAGATTCCTTCTCTATTAATTATATCATGATATAAGGCCTTATGCATACCTATGAATAAAAAAACATTGTTGAACATGAAATCCATCAGACTTGGCTTGGGCTAAGAAAACCATCTTTGTTTCACAAATTCCTTGGAATTGGTTCCATATTCCTCATGTAAGGAGAATAGTGAGAATATTCTTTCACTAGGTATTGTTTCATGCTCTATTATCCTATGTATGGACTATGGTCGCAAAATTCATGCACTATTGTTTTTGTCCATGGGTTTTGGCCATGAACCATGGCGTCCTCGTTGCTAATAGTCTTTGAAATCGGGACCATGTTCCTTTTTACGGGAACTACTATTTTGGTAGGGTATGCATTATGGTAGAGGGAACAATGCATAGCTTATGATTTCGAAACATCATTTTTTTAATTAAATACTTGGTTTTCTGATTTTGAATGTTGTCTTGGTTTAGAAGATTCATTTCTGTTAAGCTTAATTCTTAAAATTCAGGAAAAAAATTATTCGCTTACTTTATACATTGTTTAAGACTTCGTACATCATGTGTAGTCTTTTAATCCTTTAAACCTAGGGTTAAGATACACATCCTTGTTATGTCCATGCCTTTGAAATCAAAGCCATATTCCTCTCTCGCAAAAAGAGTCACTTCTAAAACTTGTATAATAGTAGTAGAATACCTCTTGCATGGTTTATGAAAATAAAAGGAGTTTATAAGTACATTGGAAGGATATGCAACTTTGAAAAAAAATAAAACTTCATATTAAGGAAAACTACTAATAATAATTGGAGTTTATTGTTGCTCCTGGTTGGCAAACTAAAGTTACAATAAAATGTGATGACAACTAACTATTAAATAAATAATTCAATATATGAATTAAAATGATTAATCATATGGCTAGTTATTTTAAATTATATTTAATAATTTTTATTTAATTAATTATTATATTATTTAATTATGAATTTAGTTTATTAAATTAAGATATTAATTTGTTTTTTTAGAAAAAATAAATAAATTATATTATAAAAAAAAGGTTGTGGTTTGATTGGTATATTGTTTGTACATCTTTTTATATGTTGATAAAACATTCAGCAAAAAATTCATTAAAAAAACAAAATTCGTGATTCTTAGTATTCCATAGCTACTATCCTCATGTTCTTCCTATCTAGTTTGCATAAGTAATATATATAATATTGTCCAGCCAATAATACACATTTAAAAAACATGACATTTTTTTTAATAAGCATTTCCTGATCACTAATGAGCTTCCTCAATCCTCCTTGCAGTTGAAGATCTGATGACAACTAATGAGCAATTGATCCAAAGTAGTATCGTTTTTAGACTTTTGTGGTCTTTATTTGATTCTTGTTCACAGTTTGAAAGCACCATTTTGGATGTCCTCAGTGCTTTGTTATTGCTCTAGCTGTGATTACCAAGAGCAAAATGATGCTTTTGGGTCTCCCCTCTTCCAATAACAAGTGTTGCTTCCTTTTCTACTTGACATGAATATCAGTCTTATAATCTACTAACTCCTTATCCAAACAAATCTGATTCCTTTTCTTCCATGCACAAGAGCCACAAGATCCGACTGGTATCAACCTAGTCAATTTGCCAAAGTAACAATGCAAAAGTGTCTCCAAAGAAAATATTGTCTCAGTAACGATGTGTCTCATCTCTCCCTTGTAGAAAAAATTCACCAGAAGAAAAATTTCCCTTTTCCCATGTTCCTTCAAGAAATATAGAGCTATAGTTGGGCATGCACTCAACGCTTTCAAATGAGACGGAGTCTCCCCCATTATACTATCATTTGAGAGAGCCCCCAAATGATCCCAATGATTCAAATAACTCCTCAAAAACTGTTGCTCCTCGCTTGAATTTTTTTGTATCATGAGACAATGCAATCATTCCATCCATCGCATTGCATCCTTTAAATTTGCTCTCATTGAAGACTAGTCTTCCCTCAAGTATTGTGCACTCAATTAATAGTCCTTGGTTTTTGTACCCTTGCCACATGAAGTAATGGCTCATATAACCATAAAAAATATACACCTTACCATCTAAAGGCATAATGAAAGATACATAAGATTTCGAGAATCTTAGGAGCAGAGTTAGGGAATGATGGAATAGCTTAACTCCTTCTTGTCTTGCTCCAACAATCCTTGCTCGAGATTACAAGCATGCTTAGCTTAATTATCATCTCTCTTGTTTAAATCTCTCAAAACATGATAGTATTTCACTTCCTCAAATTCAACAATAACTTGGTGAATTATTTGGACTAGACTGCATAGAAACCCATCCTTCAGAATCGACTTGAGGACTAGATGCTGTGGAATTATCATTGAATCCCCTATCATAATCAAACATCTTATATTCCTTTTTTTATCTTTCTTCAGCCCTAGCCAAAGTGTCAACGCCTCGACCTGATTGTTTGTGGACACTCCCAGTCATCAATCAAATGTTTTTGCTTTTTGTCCTCTAGGGTCAAAGAGCACCCCCCACACACACCTTCTAGCCATGGGTTATTCTTGGAAGCTCCATCAAATAAAACGATGTACTAATTTTGGTCTTTGATCCATTCATTCAACTTCATTTGATTGATTCTCAGTATCCATTTTGGATTTCTTTTTAGCTTGGATTTTACCTTTTGGATGCCTAGAACTATTTTGTAGTTGTATAAGAAATTGTGCAGCTAATTTTTTTCCTCCATTTCCATATTCTATGTCAGTTTCTTGCTTTGTCCTTTGGATTTAATAGTCTCAGACATCATTTCCCATGCTTGGGCTACTACTTTCTGGACCTTAATTCTTTTTTTTTTAAGATAATGTCATTTTTGGCTAACCAAATTTTCCAGAATATGAAATGTGGAAAAAATTTCCACGCATATTTCAGCAATGGCTTATTTATTAATTTCCTCAAGTATTTCTTATGCCATGTTACAAAGGATTCTTTCCAATTTTCTGTGATAATTATGTTGAAGTTAAGTCCTACAGAGACCATTTTCCATACTCCTCTTGAAGATTTACATGTGAAAATTACCCACTTCACATTTTCCTCCTTTTGCTTACATAGTTGGCATTGAGAAGGACCTTGAAGTCCTCTCCTTTGGAGATTATCAAAAGTTAATATCCTCTCATGACTTAAGATCCAACAAAACAACTTATTTTTTGGTAAAGCATCGTTATTCCATATTGCATTCTAGATTGAATTCCTTCGTAAATCACATCAATTTTTTTTTTGCAATTCATAACCAGATTTTACTGTGTAATGATGACACTTGTCTCCCCAAATCTGTTTGTCAGAGATAAAGTGTTATGTGGATGCTATCCCATTTAGAATTTAACCAGTACCTTCCATTAGTAGTGTAGATCAGCAAGTATACTTGATAGCCTCCAACCTATCCATTTTTCTACTGCATCCCACTTCGAAATATCTGCTAGGGTGTGTATGTTGTTACTTATCATGCAATTTTGTGGTCAACTTAGATGCAAGTTCTCTCTTATTGATGGCTGATTCACAGTCTAGTCTTCCCAAATTCTAATAATTTTCCCATTTTCTAACAACCATGAGATGTTGTTCTTCAAAATGTCAGCAGAAGCTTTGCACAAACTCGAAGTCATTGTACATGGCTCATTATTAAATTATTCTCCTGGGATTCTAGCTCTCGATGAATGAGTATATTTCCTATGGAGGGAATCCTTCCACCAGGATTCTCCCCCTATGGAAAGATTCCACATAATTTTATCCCCCAATGCCTTGTTCATCAAGCGAGTGTCACGTATTTCTAGTCCTCCATTTACTGTAGGAGCCATCACCGTGTTCCAGCTGACAAAGGGATAAAAAATTTCATATTACCTTTCCCACCTTGCCACAAAAATTTCTTTGGAGCCTGTCTAATTGGATAGAAACCCTTGTACGTGCTAACGAGATTGAATTTTTATATATAGCTAATGATGAAAAAGTTTATTTCATTAAGATTATGCAACCAACTAGGTTTAACCATTGTGTACCCCATTGGTCCATCATTTTTCCTATTTTTTCAATGACCACTCGAATATGTGGTTTTGGGGTGACGTTGGAATATTGGAATTCCTAAATACACAAAAGAGTTCCAGTCTTGCTTAGCTGAGAATTGGAGCATATTGGCGATATTTTGAATATTTATAGGAGATTAATTCCACACATAAACACAACAGTTGTGCTTATTAACTTATCCCCAAGATACCCTTAAATACTAGTAAGATTGATTTAAATCTTCCCGCAATCACCACTAAAGTTCCTCCCTGTAAAAGTGTGTCATTTGCAAACTGGGAATGGTTAATCTCCTTAACTCCTCTTACTATTTTGATATCGAGAACATTTCCTGAGATCCTTTCTGATTTCATCCTTCTATTCATAGAATCTGCCATAAGGATATATAAAATTGGAGAGAGAAGACAACCTTGTCTCAACCCCCTTCCATTATGAAAAAAATCAGTTGGCCTACCATTTACTAGATGTGCTATCTAAGGAAAGGTTATGCATGCTTTGATCCAACCAATGAAATTATTAGAGAAACAAAATTTGCAAAGAACAGAGAATAATAAAAAGTGTCTTACTTATCAAAAGCGTTCACCATGTCCATTTTGATGACCATACCTCGTTGTTTCCTGATTTTGCTAGAGTGAACTACCTCTTGTACTAAAATTATATTATCAATTAGTATTTTCCTTTTGGGAATGAAACCCCCTTGGTTTTCTGAAATTATTTGGGAAAATAAAGGCTTGACTCTGGTAGCTATAATCTTAGTGATTATCTTGTATGAAGAGTTTCACAAAGAGATTGGTCTGAAACTGGAGAAAGTTGCCGCATTTTTCTTTTTTGGAATAAGTGCAAGAAAGGAGAAGTTTTTGTTTCTTCCTAGCTTCAATTTTTCAAAGACCATTTAATCATTTTACAAATATTTTTTTTTATTACATTCCAAAAGTATCTGATTTTCTTCTATATATCTCAAAAATTGGTCTTTCAAAATAATTGCACTTATTGAAACAATGTAAAATAGGGCAAATTCGTTGATTTTGGAGGGATGTAACTTTCAGCTCTGAATTCAGAATTAGCAATAGGAGATTTCATTGGAAATATTATTATAAGGAGAATAAATATGAAATAGGATTCCATAATTAAGCAATACAGATCTTTTCAGGAAAAGAGAAGAAATGGACTTGTAGACCCTATTTGACAAAACTGTCAAAGGGTGTTTTTCATAATTTAAAATATATGGACATTTTTATTGAAATTTTAGAATTAAAATATGCCTAACAGATGTAATGACATACAATATTTCAGATTATAGGCTAGTATTAGCCTCAATTACATGACAGGTTTCCAAAAAAAAAAAAAAAATACAGAAGAGTAAAAGGGAAGAAGGGGAGCATCCATACAGTCCTGAAGAAGACATCCAAGGACAAGATATCAGTGTGGGAAATGCAAAAATATAAACAAATGAATATTATGAAAAATGTAAATCCACTGGAACTACAGAGATCATGAGAAGTTTGAGAATGGAAATACAAAGATTTAGGGGAACAATGGAATGAGCCAAGTATGGTTCAGTTGTTTGTTATATAGAAATGTGGATGATTGCCGAAGATTCTTACACCTAAGAAAAGAGTTCTATGGTTGTATATAAACATGATATATGTAAATTGAGTTGGGATGACTGTGGTTACATTCATGATGAAGTTTGTATGGTTAGGTGTAGGTGCAATGGAAGAATGAAATGCTTGGTAAAGGTTGCATGCCATGCATTTATCATATTCAAAATGTGCAAAATGGCAGTGCAAGAAGAGACATAAGCGCTCTTAGCTATTGAAGCTAAAGTGATATGAATAACAGGATTATGGTGCGGTGGAAATTATACAAATGAAGCATAAACATGATTGAAAAAGGATCGTAAATCCTATGTAAAGGATGGCTTATTAAGTGATTAAGCCTGTTATTGCATTGTCAAAGAATGCATATACTGCATTGATTATAATCTTATACAATCTAAATTGCATGAAATAAATTGGGAGAAAAGATGTGAATTTTCTTTGTTGGTGTAGTTGACATTTGATACAGTAACATAAAGACTAGTAAAGGTATGAGAAATGCTAGTTGCAGAAAACAGTATTCGTATGCATAAAAGAACGGTGTAAATCATAGACCTTTGGGATAGAGAAAGAAACCATGTAATAAATGTTGCATAGCATGGGATACAAATGTATTCACAAGAAAAGGACCATTAAAAGGCTTGGATGAGATGGATTCTACCAGGATGAAGAGTGCATGTACCCCATGGATTAGATGGGTGAACCACCATAACATTAAACAGATAAGTTTTATGCATGATAAATAGAGTTGTAGGATATGAACCAACAATTTATGTGAAATAAATGATGAACTTCAATTCACCCGAAAATAACTATCGAGGGAGTAAGGCACTCCATAGTGTAGAATTGGCTTGTGAGACAGAGATTGTGGCGCAGTTAAGTTGGACAAGAAATTTTCCAAGGAATGCAGAGAAAAATTCCGGAATTGGGAAAGGTTAGAAGCAACTCTAGATAAGAATATGATAGGTTGGGTTGGATTACGATTGATTAAGGGAATTGGAACAACAGGCCTTGAGAAACAAGTCTGATGCAAAGGTGACCCAAAGTATCAAAGAAGTTGCAACGATGGTGAGAATTGGGTGCATCAGTAAAGGGCACATGTGGGAAACATGGAAGTAATATGAACAAGGGAGATTTCCTCACCATAAACCTCTACTTTGTTTCTAAACTAGAATTGTAAATTTTTGAAATAACAAGTATAAATTAATTATTACTACTTGGGTGATAATACTGCATCTAATGGACTATTATGTAATTGGCAGAGAGACCATGGGAGAGATCAAATAAGCTATGGAATCCTATGTCATGAAGAGGATTGGAGAGGGAGAAATTCCTTGACTATTTTTTTTACATTGTTTATGTTTCTCTATGTTAAGAACTAATCTATGTGTGGATAGATTTATGGTATAGAATGCAAGAGTAACATAATATTAAAGCATATGCATTAGTAAGAATATTGAGAAATAATATGTGATAGAGTGGGTAAGAATGTGATTGAAATGCATTTATGCGAAATTGCATATGGGTTAAGAGTGATATGTTGATATATACCATGAGTGCGACATGATAATTAAGTATGATTTTTGATGTGTTGTATAACTAGGAAGGTTTGAGAACCTAGTTGAAGATGTTGATGATGCAACTACTTGTTGAGATGAATCTCACATTTGAAAGAGAACAAGGAAAGAACTTGTTAAGAGGTTCATGGAAGGAATGGTGTGAGCTCCCATGAAAACACCAGCTGACCAGGTAACATATAAGGTGTGGATGGAAACCATACAGGTATGAAAATGATCAAGCCTATGTTGCACGAGTGTTGAAGGGAATTGGGTAAGAATTTATTCAATCATGCTTGATATATCCATTGATATGTTCAGGATGATACTTAAATAACATGTATGGAATCAATACATAATTAATATAAAGGCATAAATCCTTGGGTTAAAAATCTCTTAGAATACTTTGATGCATTCATGAGTTAGTGTGTAATGATTGGAATGATTAAGAGTAATAACCATTGAAAAGGAGTATTATACTCCTACTTGGGAAATAAATGATATGTGATATAACCATGTCTAAGGCCATATGTAGTTGAATCCTTCAACATATCATGGAATATCACAAGAGTTAGGATTATAACATTCTTGAATCAATGCAAGGATGCATTGATTGAATATGCATAAGTAGATTATGTGAATGTGCATGTTGGCACATGGGTTGATTACATTGTGAAATGTTGATAACACACATGTGGCGAATGGTATTTTATTGCAATTAATTTGTTGGCAGTTGAAAATGATTGAAGTGTTGGGATTGTAATTCTAGAATTTTTAAGGGGTTATTATGGATGTTTAAATGAAATGGGTATATGAATGAATACTCATTATTGTTTGGCTAATTTGAAAATTATGTTAAGGGAACATATTGCAGGTAAAGTTGTCTTGGACATGGAAACCAGCATACGACTACAATAAAGACTATGTATTATCATGAGCAAAGGACACACACTATGAGAAATACCTCAGAGTTAATTAAAAGTCATAATCCTGAAGACACATTGCAAGAATACCACGAGCTATGGCTTGCAAGAGTTAAACTACAATGTTGTGATATTGGAGCTATTGTGATTGCAGTGAAAGAAATGATTGAAAAATCAGTCAAATTGGATGGACCACAAGAATGCTCTGTCAAAAGAACATAGTTGTGTAAAACAAATGTGTGTGTGTCTTGGATATTCTAGTAAAAGTGAGCCATATTGAAGACATGGGTTATTGCTCTTGCCAATGAAAGCTAAGTATTATGTTTGGAACTCATGTTTTTATTAGGAATTTAATTATGATGATAATGATTTCCAATATTGTTTGATAGATAAAAGTATGATTCTTAATACATGTATGTTTATGTTTATGACACAGGTGGATAATATATCTACTTATCATGAGTCCATGGTGAAAATTCTAAGTTGGAAATCTCGGGAAGAAGGCCACTGCAAAGACACGAGAACCCTAAAGTTTTACTCTTCTTGTGAAAGAAATCCCTAGGTAAATGATGGATCACCTAAGGGACTGTTGTCTTAGAGAAGGGGATTCCTAAGCCTAGAGGGTGAGTGACTACAAATAAGAGGAAATTATAATGAAATTGTTGGGAGTGATTCAAGACATTATAATCATAGAATGAATATTCCTTGGCCAACCTATGATGGAACACTGGAAGGGAACTGGGGTAACAAACCCAAGGTACTGTTAACTCATAGAAGGGATCCCGGGGTACTATTAACTTAGAGAAGGGAGCCCCATTCATTGTGTTGTGAACTCTAAGGGAATCATGGTAACAAACTTTAGGTATTGTTAACTCAGAGAAGGGAGCCCCATTCCTTGTGCATCAATAGAAGCAATGAGCTAAATTATTTCTCGTGGAAACCTTGAGAAAGGAAATGAATGTGCATGTAGATAAGTAATGGACGTAGAATTCCTACTTATTTGATGAAATAAATATGCATTCTTACATTTTGGAATTGGAAAATTGTTATAGACATTATGACTATTTCATGAGAATGATTATAACATGCATAATTATTGTTAATAAATGACGTAGGTACATGTAGATGTGCCAAGCCTGGAAAGAAAACTAAGGTAGTGGAGGATAAATGTTAGTGCATTTTGGACGAGATGGCTGAAAAATATACTAGATTGCAAGGACCAAGAACATTATGGCAACTATGGATGAGAAAGCAACTTGGAAACTAAAGGAGGTTGTGCAACGATATATCGTACGTACTCTAAGACTTGTTAAATTTTTGTAATTGTATATGTAGTGTTGATGATGCATCGAGGACGGTGCATAAATTAAGGGGAGGGGATTGTAATACCCCATTTTTTACCCTAGAATGTAATTTTGTAATTATGGATGATATGGCTAGAAGCCAAACATGAATGCTGCAATTATGTACATTTTCTATTTAATATAACACACGACTACTGCAAACCAAGAAGGACAAATAAGAGATGGGGGGGTATCCTTCCACAAGGGGGAGAGTGATCATCCTAATCCTAGGATTGGAGGGGGAAATATGTTCAACCCCAAATATTCCACTTGTCCAACTCTCCTTAGAAAATGGGGAAAAGTGTCTAATTACATGGATGCCAAGCGGATAGTTCCCATCAACCTTGGTGACACTTGGCTAGTATCAACCATGCATATAAAAAGAGAGATCTATCCCATAATTCATTCATTCCTTCAGGTTAGAGACACCCATTTTTTGGCTAGTAGACCATTGTTCCATCATTTATTTCATGTCTAAACCTTATTTGGTATCAGACATATATCCCCAATGGCTATAACACCATCACCGGAATGGGGAAGTGGAGCCAAAACAAGAATAGAGTATTGGGTATCTGTAGCAGAAACACAGTACCTTCTTGTGGATGGGTAGCCTCAACTCAGGGGAGGTTTTGTCAGAGAAATATATGGATTGACAGAGCCTACAGATGGGAGGAACATCCTTGGTTTGCAATCATTTGGCCATATTTCAGATAAGTTCACTACGTGAATAAATGTAAGGTATTTATTTTTGATTATATTACTCATTGCCATCATATGAATTACATAATCAATTCAATGGCTATGTAAATGCATTCTTATGGGAATATTTGCTAGAGTTTCCATATATGTTTTATGATTAAATATACACATTATTATTTTTCTGTAAATGTATAATTGGATCATTAGAAGAATAAAATTTACTTATCATAGGCAAATTTAGCTAGCAGATTCAATACCCCTTGACCCTAGAGTCACCGTGAGGTCACTGGGTATGTGACATGACATGTAAAAGTGGTTTTATCTTGATCTTCAAGAGCTATCTGGATTTGGTTATAACCGCTGAAGCCATTGAGAAAATAGAAAAATTTCTTCCTCAAGAGGGTGTCAAGTACTTGGTCAATGAAGGGCAGTGGAAAGTGGTCTTTTGTGTGGCTTTATTCAATTATCGGTAATCTACACAAATGCGCCACTTACCATTTTTCTTTGGGACAACAACAAGGGGTGATACCCATTCATTGTATGATATAGGATAAATAAAATTAACATCCAATAGTTTCTTGAGTTCCTCCTTGACAATATATCATAGTGTAGGATTCATTATTCATTGGGGTTTCCTACTTGGGATGCAATATTTTTTGATATAAAAGTGATGTGTGCAGATATCTAGGTGTATACCCTTCATATCTCTATAATCCCATGCAAAAGTTGTCTGTTCATATTTCAGGACTTGTAATAGCTAGTATTTTTGCAATGGTGACAAATTAGGATTTATATTTAAGGTTTTTCCAGGCTCGATTTCAATAGGAATACTCCTATGGACCACTGTAGTTGGGATTCCTTCTTCATCTTCAAGTTCATGTTCAATATTGTCTTTTGTGTTGGGTTTTATTGCATTTTATAGTAATTGATATGCAGGGTGGGAAACATAGGGCGAGTAGCTGATGAAACTAGAGATGACATCGTCCTCTATTTCATTCTTAAAGGTCATAGCTTTACCAATGGTTAGGATAGGTTGGTTGTTTTCATTTTCAATCTCAAAATCAGCCCATATGGTCTCTTCACAAGTTTCACTAGGCTTTGTTGGAGGGTAGAGAGTCATATTTTTCTTAATGTCTCCATGGGAAATAGTCATGTTTCCTGTTTTGCAACTGATATAAGCATCGAATGTAGCTAACCATGGTCTTCCCAAAATTAGGGGATGACCTTCTAGCCGAGATTTTGTCTACAGAACAAGAAAATCAACTGGGTATTCCCAGGAGTCTACTAAAATATTAGCATCCTTTACTATCCCTTTTGGTTTAATGGTTGATCTATTTGCTAGCTCCAAAACGATAGGATTTGGTCTCAATTCTGCAAGGTCCATCATTTCCCAAGTTTCCGTTGTCAGAATATTAATGGCTACACCGAGATCTACTAAGGTATTAGGGAATTTGTTGCTTTGGATTTGAGCCATAACAGTTTTATTGCCAGGATCCTCATACTTAATAGGTGTAGTATTTCCTAAAAATAGATCAGACAACTTTCCTAAAACATGAATGGTTGGAGGATCCTTGGGTTTCCTACTAGTCTTCTTAAGACACATCTCCCTCACAGTCTTAGCATAAATTGGTACATATCGGATTTCCTATAACAAAGGTATTTTAACATATAGATTATGGAGTTCTCCCAAAAGGTTGAACTCAAATTGATGATCTACCCTTGTTAACACCAGCATCTCCGGATATGGGGGAGTAATAGCCTAAGATTGGCTTGGACTACTAACATCTTGAAATTGATTTGGGCTAGTAACATAGTGAGATTGATTTGAATCAGTAATAGCTTGAGATTGATTTGGATTAATAACAAGTGTTGTTACTGGCAGAGTTACAACGGGATCGAGATCTGTGTCCTCTTCTTGTTGATGCTCTTTGTTAGGAGATAAAGGTTCTTCCTATGAAATTATTGATGAATTTTTAGATTGATAATCCTCCCAGACCTCAAGTGAATATTATTATATCCCAAAGGACCAATGGCGTAGGTTAGAAAGGTAGGCATTTAAATTTGTTGAACTGCCTTATTATTTAGGTTGGGATTTGGTTGTACAGGTAGTTAGGGTTGAATTGTAGGGGTGTTCATTTGAGTGTTCACAGGATATTCATTGGGAATTGAAGCTGAGGTTGAGCAGAGAATGGGGATGGTAATTATTGAGTTGGTTGAGGTTTCAACCCAAGGTATTGGTGCATAGGAAAGGGAGGGTTTCACTAGTTTTTAGGCCAAGCTAAAATTTGAACTGGTTGTGGTGGCCACAATACTGAGGGAGAAGGAAATTGGGAATGTTGTGGATTTTTCCAAGGCTACACATGAAACCGTGATTGCTAAGATGCATAATGAACTTGTAAAATTAAGGGCCCATATTGATTTTTCCAAGTATTAAAAAAGAATGGATCTTGATTCATACTTGGGGGTTGATTTTTCCATGACTTCTTTTGTCCCATAAAATATGCAGGTTCAACTTCCTCGATAGCATTCCAGCATGCTTCTTTCATTCTTGGAAATGAAGGACATGACTTTGTCGGGTGGTCCTTATCACATAATGCACATAATTCCACAACCTTTAGTGGCCATTCCTTCACTGGGTGCTTATGTCTACATCGTGGGAAGAAAACAACTAATGCTTTGTCTTCTTCAAATTGTCTTTGTTTTGTTTGAAACACATCAAGCTGAGAAGACAAGGTTCCAATAATATATGTTTTGAAGTCTTCCAGTAGGATTCCTATTTTTGTTTGGGCCACCCTGCCATTGGCTGAATTGACCACCCTAGTAGGAAGATCTCTAACTCCTGCCCTGTTTCTAGAAGACCCTCGAGAGCATCTCCTACACTAGTCACAAATAGTCTCATAGATTTCCTTATAAATGTCTCCCTTTCCCATGGCATTCAATATGTCAAGCCATTCATCCTACATTCCTCGGATCATAATTGTCTTAAATATTTCATTTTCTAATGTAGAATGTGGAGATCTCTGTAGATTATATTGAAAATGCTCTACGTAGTCTTCCAAATTCTAGTCTTCTCCTTGAGTCATCTTGAAAATTTCATCTCTGAGGTCTCATGATATGCAATAGTCTTGATATTTATCGAGAAAGGAATTCTTCATTTCATCCCACGTCGTTATAGATCCACCACTCAATCCCATAAACCATCTTAAGGCCGATCCCTTCAAAGTGGTGGAAAATAGTTTGAGTTTCCGCAAATTAGTAATGTAATCGTAACTTCTGCATAACACATCAAACTCGAACAGAAAAACATTTGGATCCTCAATGGTTACCCCTTGAAAATTTGGGAGGGTAGTCAATGAGATAGGTTTCATTGGTGCCACCTATGGAGTATCAGCAATGGGGAATTGGATGGTAGATGTAGTATAAGCCATCATTCATGGATTTATGTCTTCACACAATTTCCAATATCCCTCAAGCATCCCAAAATCAGCAGGAAACCATTCAAACAGAAGAGGTTCCTCCGTCTTTGATGCAGAGGTTTTGACAGCACTCCCTTGATCCAGAGGGGCAAGTTCAGGAACTACTAAATTTTAATGTTTAGGAACTATTAAATTTTGATGTTCAGTAACAACCCCTTTTGTCCCCCCATTCCATTCAAGTGATATGTGAGGTGTTGGATCTATTGGTGGTGAATGGGGCTCAAGTCCTGTTATTATAACTGGAGAGGTTGACCCCATCTGCGGACTCTGCTCCATTGGATCATTTTGCTGTTATAGTACATCATGCAAGTCACCTTCTACAGCAGCAGTCGATCCTTGTTGTGTGGAGTGTTGGTGACTAGGACCTATTTGAGGAACTGTGGCGTGACATGATGCAGATTTTGATTCATCCTTCTCAATGATGTCATGAATGTATCTTTTTCACCCGCGGTCCTTACATTCCCCCGTCTACCTGCATTTTTATTAGTGTATGGTTGTCTACCTTTACCTATAGTATTGGATTGTCTATTCATTCATTCTATGTTCTACTCTAATCAAAAGGCAATAAAATAAAACTTTAGCTCATGCGATACAAGAGTCTACCAGGGACGATCCCCACAAAAGGAACCGGTGATAGAAGCATAGTTTCTCACCTCCCGTATTTATATCTCGAATCTGAGTAAAACCAAAGGTGATGCATTTATGGAAAGAAAACAACTCAAAATGTAAACTTGTACCTTTTTATTCCCCCCAACAATGGCACCAAAATGTTGGTGCAAATTAAGGTCTTTTAATAAAACCAAACCAACATGCACATTAATTATCAATCCAGGATTGTAAAACTTTCAAGGCTACATGCACAATATATGGAGATACAAATTCATCCCTAATATTGTAAAAATATCTAGATGCAGATGTAACTAATGAGATAAGGTAGCACACAATCCATTAATCTTAATAAATATTCCTCTAAGATCTAACAGAAATCCAATTCTATCCCAATCCGCTGAAAGAGAAAGCAACACACCAATTCTGAAAATGATCAGTTCATGAACCTAATCTGTTGAGATAAATCTATAAAACTACTTATCGTGGACTCATCAACATAATTCAATAAAAGATTTGATAAATCCAAAACAACTTTTACTTAGAAACAACACTTTGATGCATTAAAGAAATCCCAATTATGAGTAACAGGACTATCAAGGAAAGAGTAACAGCTAAGACTAGATCCAGATCATAAAATCAAGAACTACCAATTCATTTCGATTAATAATTACTCTGTTCAATGAAATCATAAATGTGGATCAAGTAACAACAATCCAAATTCAATCCAACAGTTAACTTATTCCATAATCATGTAACAACAATTACAATTAAATTATACAGTTAGCAAAAAATAATGAAGCACGCTACAAACTTACTAATCAGGAAATCTACAAACTATAATAGGTAGCTCCTGGTCAGTGAAGGGGGGCCTTCCTTCTCTAACCAAGGATGCAACACACAATTAAAGACTCAAAAGATCAAAAGAGCATTTTATTAGAAATAACGGATTGATACAAGTTACAATAGTATGTAAATCAATACTCTTTTCTCTCCAAGTCTCAATTTTCTCTCTTGCTATCCCCTGTAACAGCAAAGCACATTCCCTTTTATCCCCTTTGAGTAATAAATCCCCTACTTGGAATAGTTGAACACCTTGAGAATCAAAGATTCTCAAGGATGTTAATTTAACTCTATATTCTATATCTGATACTCGCTTTTAATTACTATTACAACTTCTGTTTTACAACAAATTATACAAGATAATGATCCATCTAAAAATAACTTCAAAGCATGATACTACTGAATCCTTGAGTAACATATCACTGCCCTACTGGCTTCTTCTGAAGATTCACACTTAAGCATCAATTGAAGACCAAATGCTAAATTTCCAAAAGAGGGAAACCAACCCGTAGCATGAGTAACAATGACATCTTTTGGGACCAATGAAGAAGTAACAACACCTTATATTCACTCCCTGATCATGTTGCCTTTATCCTATTTGCACAAGATCCTGAATAACATGATTAGTAGGATAAACTCAAGCACAAAACCACCTTAAATGTTTAAATTATAACTTAAAACAACATGATATTCAAAGATGATGTACCTGTGGTCAAGCACTTGGATTAAGGGTAAAATGATATAAAAAAGGGACTCGGACTAGCTTGAATGTGTTTAAAACAGGGTAAACAAGTGGTAAAAAAGGTGACATTTTACAAGCCTGACAATGAGGCACATCAGTAGTGTTTATGGTGACTTGAAATGTCGTCCAATATTGGGGTTGCATTTCCATCTTTCTTTTTTCATTGGGTCTAGTGTAGTGATCACCAATTGTTTATTCACTATATCATATTTGGGTATCATCCTATCCTTTGTTAGTGATTCTAGGCTATCAATGCTCTGCACTTATTTTTGTGCCTCTATTTTTCTTTTATGTTCTTCCCTCAAAATATCGAAGGGGTTTCTAATACTCACTGGGTTCATAATTGTATCCCATGGAGTTTGATTCCTTATCTCTTGTGCTAAGCTAGTTATGTACATGCTTCAGATACCTTCTAAAGCTACAACATAAAAAATATTAGTAAAAACAAAAGGGGAGGAAGGAGATGAGATACGAGGTATTTCATCCCTTTCTTGCTGAGATTCTTTTGACTCCTCTACTTCATTCTAAGTATATTCTAATAATGGTAGGCCTTCCTGAGCAATCTTCTTAGTCTATTCAAGTTCTTTGGGTCCCAATTTGACCCTTTTGCTCTTTGGTTCTTCTTCAATGAATTATGTAACCTTTCTCTTTTTGGAATATTCTAAATAATCAATAATACTTAACAAATTTTGGCCAAACTTGTCAGTACCCGATTGAAGTATCTCCTATAAGTTAGGATATTGAGTTCTTTCTTACTTCTCTAGTGGTTGATCTTCAACCAACCCTTCTTCTTGAATTGGTGAATGGATATCTATGATTACTTGTGCCAAAGGTGGTTGGATTTACTCTCTTTCCTTTGTGAGGATTGGTTAATATAATAACTTTTCAACTATGGGGAGAGTCTCTGCTTCCACCATTTCTCATGTTTCATCCAATTTTTTTCCAACAACTTTTGCATGCATGAAGCTAGAAGTAAACTCTATCATGGGATGGTCCTCCATAGGAGGCGTTGTAGATGTGTTGGGTTCAACAATAGGATCCCCTATCTATGTCATATGCATTGGTGGTATGAATGTTTCCTAAATCCCCTTTTCTCCATCACTTGGTGTGTTTACATCAACACCTAGACCTAACCTCACAGGTCTCTTCTCAAATTGGATGGGTTGGGTGATGCCTTGATTGTATCTACCTAACCTTTTCTCCTATGAGAATCCCATTGAATGCATGGTGGGAATATCCTTTACATTGGGTATCACTTCCTTGGGAGGTGGGGGAATAAATATATCTGGTGGCCTCTCCTCACTCCCTTGCCCAACATATTTTGTTTCTGACAGAAGGGTGATTTTCCCCATCCCCTCTTCTAGCCTTTGGCTCATCATCCCTAGTTCCACTTCATCCTACTCATGTCAATCATCATAAATTATGATAAATTATGTATCTTCTAGGATTCCAAGATAGGGGACATCTTTCTTTCCAATATATTTTCTCATTTTCCACCATGCTCCCCTTTTATGTTTTCCAAATTTGTCTTGGACCAATACATTATATCTCTCCTAAGTGGGGGCCTCAAAGGCGATATCCTCCTTGGTTACTATATCTCCCTTTGAATTGTAAAAAGTATAATACAATGGAGCTTTCATTGCTTTTAGAGTAGGTGTAGGGAAAACATGGATGGATACTTTGGCTGGATCAACTTCTCCTTTAATGATATGCTCCACTACTTGATAAGTCCCCTTGTTGGCCAATATTTCAATATCTAGCATGGGCTCATGGTCCTGGGGATTTGGGAGATTTATCTCCTTCTCTTTCCCAATTATGAGAAGTGGATCATGTTTCCATGGCCGTTCTAAGGGTAGATCCAAGCCCTTCAAGACTTCCATCACCTCCTTGTTTCCTTTCTTTCCATTGATGGTGTATCCCACCATGGATATGGAAAAGGTGGTCCTACCTTTCCTTGTTGATTTCACAAAGTGGAGCTCATGAACCTCCACCATCTTCCTTAAGTACTCCAGTACAAACTATCTAGGTATCAACATGCATATTTATCCTATCTATTATCTCCCATCCATGTACCCATAAGTTTCTATTATCTAGATAATATGCATCCCTTAAGTAATAAATTCCTTAATGGAGCAATTCCAACAAGGCTTCTAATAACTTGTAATTTCTAGTGACTTTGATCCATGGGTCATATCAAATTCTTACCTTACTACTATTCCCAATTTTCCATTCTACCCATTTAACTAAATAGAGGAAGGCAATTACCAATCCTTTCCAAACTAAAGAAGCTGCCTATACCTAATTTGTTTCCACTATGAATCAGTCCTCCATTGTCATCCCTATTTGGTATTTAGTTTTCATTAGTCTTCGCCAAAGGGCATCATTGTAAACCAAACTCCAAAGGATTTTTCTACAAGTTTCAAAATGAAGAGATAGATGTTTTCCAAACCCCATTCCCGTACTTCTTTTCATGTCAATATTTTCCACTTAACCAAGGGAATTCCTTATTGTTCTCTTATCCCTATTTAGAGAAAGATGAAACACCTCTTTCAATTTTTTTCAAGGTACCCTTATGAATGTTAGTAATAGTCATCTAATAAATGAGAATATCCCTTAGGGTGCCTTTACAGGGATTAAAATTCCTCCACAAGATAACCATCTATTACACCAAATAGATATTTGACTATCTTCCAACTTGTTATATAACTATATCCCATCCTCAAGGAAAAAACTATTTTGTTTTGAATGAAAATCAATATATTTCACAGCTTGGTCCATGTGATAGAATGCATTGGAGAGAGACAATCAAAATTCCTTTTTATGTCATCAATTAGTTCATTGGTAAAGAGAGTAGAATTGTTCATATTAATTACCATGTTTGTGGCTTTAAAATAAATCTCTAATGATTCCTTACCTTTTTCTAGCTCTATAACTAAACCACGACCGAAGTTCATGATTTCATCTACAAAGAGAAGATGTGTGATATGTGCATAATTTGAGATCTTAACACCCTTCTACTCTCCATTACTATGAGAAGCTTTAAAATTTGTATATTTGAATGAAACAATGAAATATATGTAACATACAAATATAATTTATTTATATATTAAAATATTACAATATGTATTTATATATTTATTTTTTCGATAAAAAAAATCCATGTATTTATATTCAAAATATGAAATCAAATATAAATTAACTATATTATGGGACGTCATCACCAAATATGTACTCATTGAGACCCAAATACTACCTGATTGTTCACCCCATGATTTTAAATATTGTAGTCTTATTTTTTGAGTAGTTCTCTCCTTTAATGTTGAAAGAAAGGCACATAAAACTAACCTATAGAGGTATTGAACCAAAACATTGCACAAAGCAACTCATATACTTCCAAAATAAAGTATAATGCATCATATTTAGAACAAAGCTGTGTATGATTCTAAGTAGAAGGAGCCTCCCCTAAATATTTTTTCAATGAGATATCCCTCTAACTTGTCAACTTGAATGTTGAATTCTTGATAAATGTGGGTGAAATATATTTCATCAAAATAGCATATTACCTTACTGGAGAGGTGAAGTATTGGTTGTAAATCCATATTTTGAATGCTAACTTGATTGTTGGCCCAATCTATAACCAACTTTGACTCTCCTAGAACTTACAACTCCCCGATCCCTTTATTGTGTGCAAAACCCAAAATAATCCATAAATAAAATATTTAGTCCATGTTATTGGTACCCTAGAAAAGTGCACATGTAAGAAGTTAATACTAAAAACTATCAACAACAAGTACAACCCCATCACCACAAACATCCTATTCATGGATTCTCTTTGTCTATGTAAGGCTCCATAAGAACTCTCCCTTTGCTACTTTTTTAAGGTCTCTTGTTATCTTCCATGGCTAATCGAATTCTATGAGAAATTTGAACCAATGGATCTTGTTCTTGGAAGATTGAATTATTCCTTGCCCACCAAATACCATGATAAATAGACGAGGGAGTGCCTTGTAGACTATTGTTTTTCACACATATATATTTATATATGTAAATATATAAATATATATGTATATATTTATAATTTATAATTTATAAATGTATATATTGGTATATTGTAATATATAAATATAATATATTTATATATTAAATCTATTCAACTCCCACATACAAATACCTGAATGTTAACTTCTTAATGTAGGGTTTCTTCACGAGGTTGTAAGGTTCTTGATGGTTTCATAGTAAGAAAAAAAAAACAATAGAGTTATCCTACCTTTGCATTAACATTCATGCTAAGTTGGACTAACCTACAAACACAAAATATTTAAAACATTGGGCTATAGAGAACTATTGATTGACCAATAACCAAGAAAATATTTAGCATAATTAGGATCCCAAGGAAGGGTTGGTTGGCCCTTCCACCATAATAGTGCTCTCATGGAGGGACAACATAGAGAATTTTTAGAAGACCCTTCCTCAAGGATGGTATTCATGCCATGGGTATCAAGTTGAAGAATCAAACAATCTTTCCTCATGAAAATTGATCATGAAAGCAGAATCCTTGGGTGTAGTCATCCAACACTTCCTATGGCATAGTATCTAATGGAGGAGAGAATGTTGAAGGGTTAGTTTATCATTCCTTAAAGATGGAATTTATGGCACAATTTATCTAGTGGAATGGTCGACCAACCCTTGTTCAAGCAAGATATTCTCATGGAGGGGGAGCATGGAGAAGAGAAAATCGACCATTCCTCAAATATTCTCTTATCATTGAGATCCTAGGGAAGAGTAGGATAACACTTTCTCCAGAATAGTATTCTCATGGAGGGGGATCATGGGAAGGTTTGGACAACCCTCACTCCAACATATTATTCTCAGGAAGGAGAACGAAGAAGGATTCATCAATGTTTCCTCAAATATGATGTTTCTCTCTAGCTTTATCAAGTGAAAAGATCGATCGATTGTTACTCAAGCATAGTTTTTTCATAAGGGAGACACGTGGAAAGGATCAATCAACCTTTCCTCCAATTTTGACTTCTCATGGAGGGAGAGAAAGGATAATTGTAGGTAAAACCTTCCTCAATGGTGTTTTATCATAATGGGGTTTCCAATGGAAGGGTCAATCAGACCTTCTTAAATCATAGTGTTCCCATGGAGGGGTATCATGGAAAACTATTTCCTAACCTTTAGAAGAATGGTATTCATGTTCAAGATATCCATTATAAGGGAAAATTGACCTTCACCAACTTTATTTTTTGTATGAGGAAGCTAGGGAAGAGTTGGCCAACCATTCCTCCCGAATGGTGTTGTCATTGAGTGGGACCATGAAGTAGGGTCAATCAACCCTTTCCAATTAAAATTTTTTTCATACTCGAGATCCTTAGAAGGGGTCATCCTATGTTTCTTCCAGCATTCAATTTTCATGGAGGGGGAGCAAGGAGAATGGTTGGATAAATATTCCTCAATGATGGTATTCTTGTCACGTGGTTTCATTAGAAGGATTATCTAACCCTTATTCATACATAGTATTATCTTATATGGGGCCATGGAGAAGGATCAGGTGACCTTTCCTCTAACATGGTATTCTCATATAGTGGTGCCATATAGAAGGATCATCCAACCCTTCCTGAATAAAATTTGTACCATGATCGAGATCACCATGAAGGGTCAACATATCCTTCGTCTAGCATTTAATTATCATTGAGGGCATGTAAGGGGATTGGTAGGTTGACCCTTCCTCAATAACGATATTCTATTCATTGGTTTTCTAATGGAATATTCAGTCGATCCTTCTTCAAACATAATATTCTCATGGAGGGAGATCATGAAGAAGGATGGATAACCTTTCTAGAAGAATGGTATTCATGTTAAGGGGTATCTAGTGGAAGGCGTGACCAAACCATGCTCAACAATAGTTTTTGAATGAAGGGGAATCTAAGGAAGGTTTAACTGGACCTCCCTCCTACATGATATTCTCATGGAGGGGAACCATGGAGAAGGGTTAGTTAATCCTTATTTAATGATGGTATTATTAACATAGGTTATCGAGTGGAATGGTCAGTCAACCCTTATTCAAACAAGGTATTCTAATGGAGGAGGATCATTACGAAAGGTTATTTGACCATTTCTCAAAGAATGACTTGGCCTCAGTGATCCTTAAGAAGGATAGGTTGGCACTTCATCCAGCATGTATTCTCTTGGAGGTGGACCACTAAGAAGGGTCAATAGACCCTACCTCCAACTCATGTGATATCATGGAGAGGTATAATCCAAACCTTCCTCAAATATAATATTATTTTCAGGTTTTATCTAGTGGAAGGTTGGTCAACTCTTCCCATGGAAGGTTCAGTCGAGCCTTCCTTAAGCATTGAATTCTCATGGAGGGGGAGCAGATAGAATGATTTTATTCTCATCCTTGTGTTTTCAAGTGGAATTTTTGGTTGAACATTCCAGAATATTTGTGTTCATGTCTAGGGGAATATATTTAAAGGGTTGATTGATCCATCCACAAGAATAACATTCACATGAAGTGAATTTGAGGAAGGATTTTCCAATACATTCTCAAGAATAGTTTTTGCATGAATGTGAATCTAGAGAAGGGTTGGATGACCCTTCTTAAATGATGGTTTTCTTGTCATTGGGTTTTAAGTGAAAGGTTCAACTAGCCCTTAAACATAGTATTTCCATGGAGTTGTAGCATGAGAAGGGTCAATCGACCCTTCCTAAATGATGGTATTCCATTTGAGTGGTATCCAATGGAAGCATCAATTGATCCTTCCTTGAGAGTGGTATCTACATTGGGGGGGGTCCAAGGAACTAGCTGGTCAACTCTTCCTCCCATGTGGAATTATCATCAAGAATAATCCTAGGTAAGGGTTGATTAACTATTCCTCCAAAATAATATTCTCATTGAAGGGTTTTGGGAAAGTATTATTCGATCCTTTTTCCACCATATAATTCACCTTGAGGTGGATCCTAGTGAGGGGTTGATTGATTATTTCTCCAATAGATAATTTGCATCTAGTGTGAGCCCAAAGATGGGTTAGATGACCCTTCCTCCAACATATTATTCTCATCGAAGGTGAACTCAAGGAATGGTCAATCAATCATTCCTTCCTCCATGTTTTTATTTTTGACCAAGTGGGGCATTCTGATGGGTCAACCAAACCATTCCTATAGAATAATATCCCCATTATAGTCGAACCAAGCAAATGATCTCTTGAGCCTTTCTCCAACATAGTATCCAATACTCGGAAAGGGACATCCAACATTCCCTCCACCATCATATTTACAATTTGGTTAGTAGGTTGATATAAAATCTATGATCTTATGAACTTAAATATGTGATATATAAGAAATACTAGACATAGAACTAACAACCAAGAAAAAAATAGTATAAACTAAAAATATTGAAATAATAGAGACTGAAAATATATAGTGAAAATAAATAAATAAAGTACTATGTATATTGAAAAGTTACAAAAACCTAACTTTGAAATATTTCCCATTAACTTGCAACTCTAATTTCCAAATTTTAAAAGAAGAAATCATTCTAACATGCAACTCTAATTTCCAAATTATTTGAAAAGAAAAAATCATAATATACATCATTGAGCCTCAAATCTCTTTCATAAAAATATAAAAATACCTTTATTCTTACTCTAGTTAATAAAACTTTCTAGTTAGTTATAAAGGGACCACACTTTGATAACACTATTTCTAAGAAAACACAATATAGTCTCCTAATATTATCATCTTTACCCTTACTACAAATTAAGAGCATCTTATGAGAGAGAGTCGACTTTTTGTTTGATTTATATCATGAATTAAACCATGATTTGGTCTCCTCTAGCACAATTAATAATGAAAGGACTAATCCACAAATTAACAAATTTCCCATGTTTTCCCATAATTAATATGTTTTATTGTACTTAATAACTAAATCTATTTTGTAGATCTATCCTTCACAGTGAAAATATTCTTTCATATTTTTCTTTCAAAATTACCATGGACATAATAACAGATAAGCTTTCAACAATTTCAGTGAAACATTAATAGATAGTCACACAAGTTTTTAAAGAAAAAAGGTGTACTTTATATTAAAAATAATATACAAAATACAATCTACATGAGCATAGTGAGAAATACAAGTTATTTTTTTATGTAATTATTAAAAAAAAATCCATCGAAGATTGTGATCCTTCTCCTTGTACATATGAAAACCTCTTTAGTTTCCTTTTTGGCTTAGTTTCCAAAATAGTTCTACAATATATAATACGTCCATCATCAAGTAGGAAAAAGAAACAAGATTTCGAATAAGTAGGAAAAAAAAAAGATTTCCAATAAGTAATAAGATTACAGTGTCTATTGTGTCTATGTTGGTACTCTTGCATTATGTTTTTCTACCCTATGAAGCAAAAATCCCTAAATAGAAAGAAATCAAACTCTAAAAATATAAGAGAATATAATATGATCAAACTATGAATTATTTTTCGTCAATTTAAAACAATGTTTCACGAATCCAAAAATTTCAAATCGAATGAAAATGCCTAAACGCAAAACATATAGAAAACAATGTTTTACTAAAATCCATAACTGGTATGTGAGAGATTGGACTCTTTTTTTCCATTTTGACATTTACATTCATTTGGTTTATTGTATCTTCTTCCTTCGAATCACCAAGATCAATGTTATAAGTTGAGTTTACTTGTTTGAATTAAAAATTAATTGTCAAAACAAGGTGCATTCATTCTCTACAGCCTGAATTTGGTTCTTTTGTTGAGGCAATGTTTCCATGATAACATTGTGTTTAGCATTGTAAGTATGTATTTGACTTGTAATAGAGAATATGATGGTCTTGTTTTCCTTAACATTCCTCCTTAAAATACTATGAAAGTCATTGATATGACATATGGGGCAATGACCGACATGATGGTGGCCACTATAGTCCATTCTACCAAGTTTCCAAAGTGCATCCCAATTGAATCACCTATCCCTATAGATATGCCATTAGACAAGACACAGAGTTGCAAACTAGGGTGTCAAAAACACAACGATAACCATTTCCAAATTTAAACATCAATTTCCAAACCCAAGCCTATCCTTTTTCAAAACTTCAATTCCTACCACACCAATTGATTCCTCATGGAATATAGGCCTAGAATTGAACCTGCAGATGAACATTCTTGAGAGAATATAAGCCTGAAAGTTCACCTACAACTAACAATTTCTTCTATATTAACCCCACCATGGCCCTTAATCATTAACTATTTTTTTATAGTTGCTCGGGATTAAATGAAAATTGTGGCAAGGTACATCAAAAGTGATCTCCATTGTTGCATGCTCAACCTTGATGATTTCATCCTATCCATGAGTGAGATAGATGATACACGTGGAGGCATGAAATCAAGGATACAATTTCAAATTAATGATGATGTTTAAAAAAAATTACCACCCTTCATTTATGTTTTAAATAATATATAAAATATCACAACCCATTTATGATAGAATACAATGAAAGACTAATAAATGGGGAAGAATCATTTTGATGTGTCACTTTGTCCACTATTTAACATGTCACAAAATTAAAAATGATACTTAACAAGATTCATTTCACATTCAGTGTGATTTTTAGTGTTATGATAACCCAATTACAACAATGATGGTCAACATAACCTATGCGCCTATATAGGATCTTAGGGGTGGCCATTAGTAAAACTTGGGGGCCTTATTATGCTTGAAACTCCATATATATTTCCATCAAATGAATCTCAATGGTTACTTCTTTTAGAAACCATAACTCGGACTTCAAAAAATCATTACATAAACCCTAAATATAGAGTAAAACCATTATTGCATTGTGATTCAAACCTCAAAATAATGGACTTGAAGAGAATGAAGCCAAGCCAAAAAAATATGATCTAACAACCATCTCCATATCTGACATGCATTTAACATGATTGCTTAAAATGATGGGTGCTTGCATGATATCTTTATTCAATTAAATCTTAATCATAACTTAATTTTAACCAAATTCAAATTATTTTTGTAGCGGAAAAGTTTTAAAAATCACAATTATTGCTCTAGCCTCCTCCATTTCTTTATTCAAAACTACCTCGACAAAATATATAAAGAATGATGTTAACCCTTATTTCAATGCGCAAGTCCCCATATAGTTACTATGTGGTCCACTAAGTACAATCTCAAATCAAATATATAAAGTTATTAACTATTTTATATAATACATTTCCAAATGATACAATCAAGTATCATTCATGGTACATGATTTAATTTCCTTTGCAATTATTTCTTTATAAAAATGAAAATTAAAGTTATAAAGAAAAACAACTTTAATATAGTGCATAGTCATGATAAATATTTTCAATAAATTTATTAAAATGTAAATTAAATTTATAAAAGAGATGATTTACATAATAATCAAATTAGTGTTAATTTAATGGGTATTTAAAATTTTAACAAAATAACAATTAAGGAATGTAATTTAATTTACAATCACTTTTTAGGTTTGAAAATATCCAAATTTCGTTGTCACTTTTGGTTTTACAATTTGTTTGCATACTTTGACATTACATAATTTTCTTTAACGATTATTATTCCTTATTTATTTCAAGTCATCAATTCCTTCAAATGTCAACATTTCATTTTCAATCTTGGTTCAAGGATAGTGTTATCATTATAAATGTTCCACGGATCATAATCTCGAAGAGTTTAAAAAAGTACTGAAAATACTTGTTGCAAAGCCCTCAGGAGCTTGGCATAAAGCTTCCTAAGTCAAAAATATGCTTAAATCATGGTGCGGTGACCACTGCATGTTGCAGACCATAGGAGAAATGGAAAGCGACCGAGCGCCAAAAAGTAAAAGAATCATAAAACCAAGAGCAATAACATGGTGCTAAAATTTGACTGAGAAGATCAATAAGAGATATAAGAGATCGATGGCGGAGAGGCCTATCATATTGATGAAGTGCAACGAGGATAAAGAAAGTGACTGAAAAAATCGAAATCGGGCCCCGTAGATCAACAAATGATGGTGAAAGCGCATCAGGAAGGTGCACACGGTTTAAAAATTCCCCGAGGAGTCGTTGGCGCAAAACCACCGAGGAAACATGGATGTTTCTAATTGATAATGGCCCCAAAGATCCCTCTCCAATGCCACTCTTTGTCTGATTCGTTACCGCCCATACAAAACCAGAGTGGTTTTCTTCCCAAGAAAGGAAATGGCCAGGTAAGGATTCCATGCATGAAGAGGAAGGACATGTTGTCACCCATGTCAACCAACCAGAAGATGAAACATGTCAAGTGGGTCCACTAACACCATATGATATCATCCATTCGTTCCAAGTGAATTTTTTCCAAGTATTTGAATTCAAAATGGTTTAATCGTTAAGAAAGGAGAAATTCAAATTTCAATGTTATTCTATCTCTATCAAGAAGAAAAGCTTGAGAAACACTGCGTCCACTCTACAATCCCAGCCAGCATCAGCACACAGGAATAATTCCATGACAATAAACGTTTACCTTTCAGGTAATTCTTATACTGAAGATTTTCTTTTTAACCCTGGTGTAAAACTGTAAAAGAATTGTTACCCTCTGGTCACCCTATAAACCCTGTTTATAACCTACGAGTCTCTGCCAATTCACCTACAAGTGGAATCCTCATCCAAATCCAATCTTTTAAAACACATATTTTTTGTGGATTAACATATATATGACCATGATGTTGATATTTTTGATACAGTGGTAACCTCCTCTAACCTAAATTGCACCATTAGAGAGGCTCGGTCCCTGGCTGTTGCTGGTAAAGACCCATGTCACCTCTGGGAGAATAACCTAGCCCAAGCAGTCTTCCCACACACTGTGTATTTCCCAAAATTGATTACCTGGTGCTCTATTAGATATTCACCCAGTAAAAGGACCATCATGTCCTCAAACTATTCCACAAATCTATGCATTATAAATGTAGAGGATATCCAAACCATGATGTGCTTTCTTGATCTTCTGTCTCTACAAAATCTCCATGGACAGAACTTGGATACATCATACCAATCATTAAATCCTCTTGAAATAAATCATTGTCAGTCTCAACATTTGGAAAGGGGAATTGAAATCCCCACTTCTCCTTCCCCTTATGAAACTATGGTTTTCTCTTAAAGTTCCAAGAAATCCATATCCCTGATATGCACCATGTTAGGATATGACATTGATAGCACTATGGATGACACCATTTTAAGGTTTCTAAACTATCTAACCCATTCCACTAGATTTATTCCCTTGAAGTTTAACCTCTGTAGTTATTTGGCCCAAGCAATCCATACCCAATTGGAAGAGCTCCCTGATGTGGAGCAATTTAGATACCCTTCCTACCTATTTTACATGTTCATATATGAAAATTATGACCATTATAAAAGTATGAATTTGAGAATCAGGGATGAAAAGTGAAATCAGATACCTGTGTATGAATGGAGCAACCTAATATTTAGAAAACTTGGAAATCCTAATTACATAGAGTTTGACAAAATAAAGTCATGAAAATCACTTGCACCCTGATGTATGATTCCTCACCACCTAGGATGTTCCTAGAGAATAAAAAGCTTCTACATTTAAGCCCTGATCTAATGGTAGGAGACTGGTTCCTCTATTAGGACCACACTGTCTTGAGGATATATGGCTTTGAAGAAGAGACATACAAGATACCGATCTTCCTCACACCTAGGTTGTTTTCCATGGAGTACAATAGGTATAGTTTCACTTCAAATCATATGCACTTTATACATTTCAAGAACCAAAGAAACTTTCTATCACCTAAAGAGATAGGGCCTTTTCTAGTAAAAGGACTAAATTCCCTACAATATATGGAAGAGTTTCTAAAGCAGCTAAATATGGAAAGAGCAGAGAAAGGGTCCTATCATCCTCATCAAATAATTTCCCAGTTGAGGATTTCAAACAAACATTATCCCTATAGCTATGTCCCCAAGCCTGAGTGGGAGAGAATTGCAAATTTGGAAAGTTGGGAGCAAGTGCAAACAATTCTAAATATTATAAAAGAGCATAATTCCATAGAGCAGTAGATAGGGTATAAAAGAGGAGCTTCGGAGCTCCAAAAATACATGGATATTGATGCAGCTAAAAAGGGACCCCAAAGCAAAAGAGCCAGAACATATGGAGTAGAGGGAGAAGAGAAAGCATTGGCAGAGAAAGAGGGGAGTTATGGGCTCCCAAGAGAGTTGACTGAATTGATGGAACAACCACCAGTTGGAAGGTATGGGATAGCATTCAAGATCACCCATTTTCCTTCTTTAGAATTCACAGTACCTCAAGTGTTACAGGGCCCACCTTCTACAGGTCCAATACCCATAAAGTCAAACCTTCAAAATAGATATATGAATATAAGAGAAACAAATGTAAACTTGGTCACGGATATCAGAAAGAAGGTGGGAGCATCAGAAAAAACACTATTGACTGTGGTAGATCACAAAAATGACACTCTAAGAATGTCAATTTTGGAGCCTAAAGTGCTCATGCCTTCAACATTTAGTGATTGGAGGGAAAATGGGTATGAGGTAGACTTAAAAAAGTTTGGAAAGCTAGACAAAGTGGACTTATATAGACAAGCTAGCGATATTATGTGTAAAGAAGTAGTATAATCTATAGCTATTGAAGAAGATTGAGAAAAACACTAGAAAAGTTTGAGTAGCTATACAAGGCAGAAAGAGTGATTGTTAAAGCAAATCAAGTCACTATTAAGGAGATGGAAAATAAAATTATCGCTTTGAGGGTTAATCCAGCATAGGTTTCTCATTCTAAATATTTAATGCAGTAGAAGGACAATGAAATTGCACACTTCAAGAAGCAATTGAAAATACCTAGGGAAAAACTAGTTCATACCCCTAAACTTATGAAAGTGTAGGAAGAAAAAGAACAAATATATGAGAGCATGATGAAATAAAAAATCATGGAAGATGGATATGAAGAAAAAATAAATGATTTGGAGCTACAAATTTAAGCTTTGAAGCTACAAAATACATCTTGACTGTACAGCCTATTCCCCCAGCATCATCCCCTAGCCTACAAGAAATTAATCATCCTCTAGGGGAGGCAGAGCAGATTACAAAAGAATCTAAAAAGAAAGTTGAAATTGATCTAGTAATAGATGAAATGGAAGAAGATACATCAACTCAACAAACAGATGGTGGGGATACCAGAGTTAAAGAGCAAGAATTTTAATTGACTAAAAAAACAGAATTGTGGAGTTGGAGGATGAGGTAAGTGAAAAAAAAGGAATTAGTTGATGATTTGGAAAGTGAAAGAGATGAGTTAAACACCATAATCACCAAACTGCAAATAGATGTGCAAGGAGAAGAACTTCCGAGGAGGACCAGCAAGGTGCTATGGGACAAAATAGCACAAGAGACGCTAAATAAATGGGATCATTGTGATGTGATCCAAGATGAGATGGATATGGCTAAATTATCTCAAGAAGAAGTGAAGAGAGTGGAAAAAGATATTGGGGAAATGTCAGACCAAGTAGAACAAATAATTGATTATCTAAATAGAAGGACAAAAATAAAGTTAGAAGAGTTACAAATTACCAACAAAACTCATATCATCAAGATTAAAAATCAATTGATTATGAAGCAGACATTTCTAAAGGTAACTCAAGTTAGAATAAAATCCCTCAATGATGGAATATATGCCTTCAAAAATACTTTTAATGATGTTACAAAGTTGGGCCTACCACATCTATGGGATGGAAATGGAGAGATGTATCAAAAAGAGGAGTACAAGGACAAATTAATAAAAAAAATAGATGAGATAGTACAATTTGATGTACTAGAAGGAGATATAAGTGGTGATCAAATGATTGATAGGTTGAAATCTGAATTTGAAATATAAGTTCTTCTTAAAAATATGTTAAAAAAGATAAATCCCATATCATATGAGAATACTATAAATGTTGAAATATCATTGGAGGATTTGAAAGCACACCACTATCATATATGAAAAGAGTGGAAATCAGTGTCTATGTACCACTAGCTTATTCTTCCACCCCGAGGGAAACAATCAGAGAATACATCAGTCCAAGTACAGGGATAGCCAATAAGATAGTCAAATCCTCAATCCTTCATGCCACCAGGAGGACAAGCCAACATTCAGATGATGCATCAGTTCCTTGAGCCGGTAGCTATCAAACCAATTGTGGAAGCCATGTGTACAACTAGTTGGACAATCAATTGGACAAACAGGAGTACAAATGAGAGGGCAGCCACCTCAACCTTAAGGAGCCAAAAAGGGGTCAAGTAAGAAGAAGTAAATGAAGCAAAAGACTGTTAAATAATTATGGAATTAAAGTGAAAGTGACAGATCTAGAAGGTTGTTAGAAACGAGTTAGGCTGAACAGAAAGCAGTTTTAGATTGGAAGGCAATTCAAACTCAGTAATCAAGATTGGAATTTTTTAGAGGGTCTCTAGAATTGTTGAGTCATTGTAATTGTTTTGTATGTAAGAACCTTTATAAGATAAATATTTTGGAGTGCAACAGAGATGTTTTTCCTCTGTAATTGTATCTTTCTCTAGTTTTTTTTCCATTTCTGATTCTCTTTCTATGTAGTTTTTCATGAGGGATAAATAATTCTCGAGGAACTGATTCACCTATGGTTGTGTCATTGATGTAAATGTATGGCTGAATGTTGAAATTGCATCAAATATTTCATTTTTTTGACCCATGTTCTAGCTTTAAGATGTTCATATGATCCAACAACATCTGAAGGTTTATTTTATTGTTGTTCTGTGTATGCCATGTTTCCATTTGATCCATAATAACTCATGATATGTTTACATTCTGTAAAAAAATGTCGAATTCTTTTCCACAAAAGCTCAGTATGTTTTTTCTTCTATTGAGTGTAAGAGATTTGTCTTGTAAGCACCTCTTATATCTTTATTTGTTCCATCTGCTATAATCCACATTCATATAGATCTATCATGTTGTATACACTTCATAAGATTCCTATGAAATAAATTCATGCATCCAAAATAGTTTCATAATTATTTACTTGCAAATACTGTCAAGAAAATACAAAAAAAATTCACACCTCGTTCAATACAAATTTAGCTCTAAATATTTAAAATATTAGCCTCATCATTCTGTAGCATGTATTATATTCATCCTAGGACATATAAGGGGAAAACATGGATAATGGTGCCATTGCAAGGGACAGAGAATTAGAATTTGATTTTCCATGGGCATGACAATGTTAAAGCCTTGATTCCATATCGGTGAATACAGATTAGACAATTGGTTGAAGTTTCACCTGGTGAATCCACTAACGAGAAGCTAGCTTCTGGAAAGAGGCATACCAGAAGAAATATGACTTCAGACGAATTACCGAGTCTTCTAGATTCAATAAATCATTGGAGGAATATATGTGTTGATCAAAGTACTTAGGCGAAAGGTATTACTCGTGTAAATCCTCCCTCTATCCCTTCTATTTTTCAAAATCAATAAATCCTTGAATATTTACATGATAAATAAAATCATAGTCCTTCTCCTAGAACTCCTTTGAATCTTATTCTAGAGCCTTAGATTTCTCCCTTATTACCTTCTGCAATTAATTCTAACCCTGTACATTCTGATTCAAGGTCACAGAGAACTCTAACTCCTCAAGCCACAAATATAATTTTACAACATATAATTTCCAATTAAGGAAGAGGAGGTGGACCTCCACCACCACCTATGAACCCCTGGGTAGCTACTAGGTATGGTCTATTGAATCTCCCTACTAACCTCCATTATTTACTTGCGAGTTATTTGAAATGTTTCCTAAATATGATGGAGAGAAAGCTTCCATGGTTGAAGAACACATGGCATTTTTTCAAGACTTGACTAATAACCTGTACATTGAACATGATGATGTGTTCATGAGGATTTTTTTTCCAAACTTTAGAGAGAAAGGTAAACAAATGGTTTTGGTCCCTTCTAGTAGCTTCCATAAATTACTGGCATGACTTGGAGACTACCTTTATGAGGAAGTGGGGTGATAAGAGGGACCATTTGTATTATCTTACAGAGTTCATTTCCATAATGAAGAAGAATGGGGAGACATATAGGGAATTCAATAAGATATTTAATAATATATATAAAAATATTCCCCAAGATATAAAACCCTCACAAGAAGCTACTAAGGTCACCTATGCAAGTTATTTCGAGCTTGAATTTGCAATGATACTCAAAGAGAGGAGATCTGCAACCTTGTTGAATATGCAGGATGACGTAGTGGATGTGGAAGGAAACATGACATATTTAGTAAGACTGAGATATAAGAAATATTTAGACAAGAAGAGGTGTAAATAAGACAATGAAACATATGGGAAGGATAGAGATAGACAAGTTGCAAGGATAGAAGAGATGTCCATATTTCTAAGAGGCCTTCCAAACAAGCTCACCAAACTGGAGGTAGAAGGAAATAATTCAAATAGAAAACCCCAAGGTGAAGGGAAAATAAATCCCAACTAGTATAGGAGTTATTTTAACCCTTATATAATAAATAGAGAAAGGAGAAAGGAATATCCACCCATACAACTTCATGTAAGAGAAAATAATAACAAAATTTTTGTAGACCTACGCTCAGATGAAGAATACATAGAACCACTTGAAGAAATTTTATGGATGCAAGATGAAAATGATATGATTCACTTAACACAAGAATATTGTGAAAGTTATTTGCAAGAATATATCTATGAAAAATAATTAAGAAACACAAAGAAAGTATAATCTCATACCAAGAACTCATGCAGCAAATCAAAACAAAAATACCCCTCCTAGAAAAGCCTCCGCTGATTCACAAGCTAACAAAATTACTGATAACCTAGTCACTGCTAAAAATATTATTATCCTTCAAGATAGGATGTCTAAGCCTGCATCTCCAGTTGCACAAAAGAGAGATGAAGTCTAACAACCAAAAGAGTTGAACCTAAATGAAAAGAACAAGACAAATTTGTCATTCCTTTTGATCTTGAGATTGCATTAGCTAAAATAAAAATACCAGTACCTCTGTCAAAGCTAGCCAAGCACCCTATTTATAAAAAAAGTAGAGAAAAAATTAAATATACTAGGACCAATCATGCAACCTGACACCCTAAACCTAGAAAATGAAAATCATGCCATCTCAGTAGGTCCTATGGTAGAAGAAGAGAAAGATGACCATACAACCACATTCTACATAACTCTCAGTCTACATGGAAAATTATTACACAACTGGATGCTAGATTCTAGGTATTCCCATAATCTAATTCAAAGGTCATCATGGAGAAATTGGGTTTGGAGATCACTAAACTTTATCATGACCTTTATAGCTTTAACTCCAAGAAAGTGAAATGTTTGGTGATGATCAAAGACCTAGTGGTGTCTTTGGCTCAATTGCCTGCAAAGAGTGTCACAGTGGATTTTTTGGTAGCAAATGTGCCTGCTAGATATGGGATGCTCCTATCAATAAATTAGGCTAAAAAGATGTAATAACCTATGTGTTAAGCCCATAACATATGTAAATTGTAATTTTTTTATTATTGTGGAACTAGGTGCCAAGACAAGGGTCTTTAAGGACCTAGAGACATTATTATTATAATTTTGTAAATAATTAATTAATAAAAATAACTGGCAAAACGAGGAACACTAAAAATGTATGGGAGGCCTAGATCCACAAGGTCAGGGAGAATGGGGACATTCCTAGCACTTTAGGACTTGTTTGGTTGAGCTTGGTCTGTATTTATGCTTTGGTGAATTTATTATTGATGGTCACCCAAACATTGTACAACAGACCCAACTTTTGATTATTTTAGCCTATGCTGATACTATTGAGCCTAATTCATGATGTAGTGGGTGCTTGGGTGGATTCCACTTGTCATTTGAGCCCCTTTTGTTGTTTTGTAACTCCTTTTTGGTTACTACACTTTGTTTTGTAATCCACATTTGCGCAAGTGCAGCCTCACAGTCTATTTTTATCCATGACACCTCAAACGTTGGATAACTCCTTGTGTAACCCCTCCTTTTTTTATTTTCGAAAGATGCCTTGGTTTTTGTAACTCCTCACCTCACTAATTTTGATTCCTCTCCATAGATGATGTGTACACACATGAATTTAAGTTGGGTGGAGTGTCTTGGAGTCACACTCCTTGAAATTCAAATTGCTTGGGTTGGCTTAAAATTAACCTCTTGTGGTTGAGTTACCCCCCCCTTGGATTGACTCAAGTTGGCTTACCATGGTTTTTTTTTACCCCCTTGTGTTTGAATTTCCTCCTTTGGTCAATAAATCCATGGTTTATCTCCTTGGTTAAGGGACTTGATGGTTGTTTATTGTTTTTTTATTGATGGTTGATCTTGGTTGTTCATGCCATTAATGTTAAGAGCTTGGTAAGCTTGTGATCTTGGGAATCCATGTATGCTTTGCTATGTGAATGAACCTTGTGCTTGAAGCACTATGATCTTGTATGGTGTTTGTGGAAATCTTGGAAAAATCTAGTATAGTTATTGTGTGTCCACTGCTTGTCTCTGTCCTAAACCTGCACATAAATCTTGATGGTGAATGGCAATGTCCCGAGGAGCCTAGGGGGTGAAGGGATTACCATTACACCTGGTAGTGGGGTGGAGGAGAAAGAAAGTGGTGAGGAATTGAGTTGTGTCTTTGCAAACTAATACTTGATCTATCCTTTAGTGCACCTCTATTGTGGATCTATGGCCTCATCTCGGGGGTGGCCTTCCAAAGTGAGATATGGCTTGGCAGTTCCTTTGGTTGGGTGGAACATGGTCCGGTTGATTCTAGTTGCACATTAATAAGATAAGTGGTCTATTTTTTTTTATGAAAATTCATATGTTTACATGATGTTTCCATCGTTTCCATGGATTAACTATTTTATGTTGATGAGCATGGTAGTTGTATCAATGGTTGGATGTAGATTTGATGGTTTAAATGCTTGGAAATTGGTGATTTATCCTCTATTTGAGATATGATCTTGATCGAAACTTAAAAATATGTTCTTTCATGTGTTATTGGATGTATCTTACTCTTAAAGAGAACCCTCTATGGCTGATTAGATCAATAGATAAATTTACAGTTGAAGTTGCTTAGTTTTTGGAACTCTAGTTGTGGAAATCTTGTTTGGAAATTTGAGTTTTCTACTTGTTTTAGGATATGATATTATTGGAAGTTTGAAATATGTGATTTATGTGATTATTTTATGTATATTACTCTTCAAATTCTCCCTCTATAGCTGATCATATTTGTAGATGAATTCACACTTGGAATGGCTTAGTTTTTGGAACTCTAGTTGAGGATTCTTACTTGGAAATTGGGGTTTTCTCCTTGTTTTGAGATATGATATTAATGGAAGCTTTAAATATTGTGGTAGAATTTTCTTCCTACAGATAGGTAGAAACTCTCTTAGGTTAAAGTAGACTTTAACTGACTCTAAACTAAGACAAAAGATAACAAATGATACCTTGAATTCCTAGATCTAAACAGACATTTCAAGATTAAACTGCTGAAAGAAACAGAAGAGAACTAACTGACCTTCAATTCAATTGCTCGTCCTAATGGTCGCTCCAATTTCCAAGTCCTCGCGAATGAACCTATCAGAATGAAACCAAGATACAAGCATATACGATTCTCTAGCAACTTGAAATATGAGTTAGGATCTAAATCTATAACAGATACAAATCATATAATTGAAACAAAATCAACACACATGATTTGGGAAACAAGACAAGTTATGTTTTATTACCAACTTGAAGTCACTTACAATAGTTGCTTGATATCCAAGCCAACTCCCAGCTCCAAGTGCTTTCTCCTCTAGCTATCTCCACAAAGATTCAAGATCATAAGTTTGATGTCTCCAAGAGTCCTCCTCTTTGCTCATGGAATGCCTCTCTCTTATAGTGTGTAGTAGGGTTAACAATCAAGAGAGAAGAATGGATCTTGGGAATGTTTAGTGGATCAGGCCCACTAATCTAAGAAGGTGAGTTAGGATCGAATCAGGGATACCAATCCTAAAAAATATCTCGAAGATCAAGATCCCACAAGCCATGGTAAAAAGGCTAAAAAGGGAGTACCGCGCCTCTTAAACTGAGCATAGCGTGGTAGTACTGTGTGTCAGAGAAAGAGCATAGCGCGGTAGTGTGGACTAGCACGCACCTAAGTTGGATCAAGGCATGGTAGTGTAGGTATATGAAGTCTCAGCTGGGTTGATTATTGACAGGATAGGTTTATCTTCAAGGATCACTCATCATTTTTCTCTTTTGGGTGTTTTAAGCAGTAGGGGAAGTGTCATCAACTATTTTACGGTGAAGATGCGACACTGCGAAATATGGAGGTATAACAGATGCCCCCTAAAGTGTGAGGTCAAAAGGAACTGATGGCCGAAAGACTTTACAAATACTGTGCGGAGATAGCATCGAGGAGAGCAACAAGGAGCTGAAATAGAAACAAAATGTCAGATATACCATCGAGGAGGGCATTCCCATGCTCGAAAACAATTGACTCAAAGCATGGCTACCGACCAATACATTGCAGATCCACGAGTACTGAGATGATATAGACTATAGAAAAATCATGGCTACTATGAACATGCGTAGATCCATGAGACAGTAATGACACAGCCACGACCAATACAAAAGTGGATCTGTGTGAAAATATAAAGGACATCTCCATCGCAACTTGGACGCAATCAAGATACAAAGGTGCGCCCAGGGTCTTCTATTCAATCGCAAATGATACGAATCTAGCCATGTGATTACAAGGTGTTGAAGTTGAACATGGTAGAAACCATTCGATTACCAGTCAATGATGTGAACCGTTAACAAATGCGAGGGAAATCACCAATGATGACGATGATCCCCAATGTTTCTGTAGTATATCTCAACGAAATGCGAATGAGTGGGTTGATGTTGAGCATTCGAGAGATCGTTCGATCATAGGTCAATGATGTAAACCTACTGTCGAACATGAGGAAACCTGCCATTGAGGCATGTAGGTACCAAGGTACTAATGGTTGATTCTTAAGTCCAATTCCCGGATAGTGATTTGGTGTCGACAGGAATAAACTCGTCGAAGGTGGGCCATAATGATTCCCACATCATTGACATGAAATCGAAACAAAAAGATAGTATAGGACGATAGAACATGTACTGACACAACGGAGGTCTGACACAATAAATGACTCTGAACAATACAACCCTTTGAACATATAACGACATGCAAAAGGACCTGGCAGTAGGGATTATTAATAGCGGAGGATAGACACCGAACGAGTAGGCTCGTGGCCAGAGAGACGACTCAGGATGATGACCATAACTCAACGAAAATAGATACCCAAAATAGACAAGGGACAGACGCATGCCATGTTCAAAGGTGATGACTGACAAGCTGCCAAAATAAACTCGACTTGTTTCCCATATTCCCCCAACATGATAGACGAGTACCTCTTTGTTGTTTTTCGAGCTTGAAGAGGATAACAGATGCTCGGTATAGCTCATCTCATAGATGAGTCCAATCTCACATGTTTCACAAACCTGAGAAAGGAGGGGTTTGTCCCAAAGTGGGTCCTTCGATGTCAAAGTTTAACAAGTCCAAGGAAAGAAAACTCGGTAGTTTGCGTTTAGAGAGCCTGAAAAACTTAAAGAAGGCTCCAAAGTGTACTTTTTTGTAAATTTAGTCCCTCGATCCCAAAAATGTGTAAAACAATTCCCGAGAGAACTCTCCTAGCCAAAAATTGACCGAGGTATACCTTTCGCGTAAATAGTCTAGACGGGCCGAAAATGGGGTAACCTATCACCGAATAGACGATCTTTCAAATACTTTTACAAGTGTGAAAGAGTCAAGATCACTTGGCAATCTTTTCAATTTTAGGGAGTCTGAAAAGAGCTTAACTATGGACTCCAATGGTCTTTTTCGTAATTTTTAATTATTCTGGTCTGAAAAAAGAATAAAATACAACTAGGATAATACTTTCCTCATCGTTTAACGAGCATGAGTAAAGCTGACTAAGCTCGACACCATTTACTTAAGTTTGATAAGCACGACACAGGTGTAAAAGCACTTGGAATCTTTTTCAAGTTTTAATCCAGAGCACGAAAAAGATAAAGTAGGCTTAAAATGAAGGTCAAACAATAAATGAACGCCAGTGTGAACATTTTTTTAAAGGAGACCCTGTCAACAAATGCTCATGGAACCAGATATTAGTAATGTGAAATGGGTTTTAATTTAACCAGATAAAATAATGAGTAAAAAAAGTTATATAAGGAGTAGGTAAATATGGAAAGTCACCATTTCACTTGTGCATTTGCCAAAATAGGAGATTTTACCCATTGAGGAGCAAAAACTTCAAGAGTTCATATCTGGAGATCCGAAGCACCGTTTCAAGAACTGTCTGTGCCAGGAAAGAGCTTTCGAGCCCCTCTTTCATTTCATAGATAAATAACTTGATTTCAGTAAGTAGAAGTTAATTTTTGGGAAGGCCCTAATGGGAAAATTTCGCTATCCACAGTACCGCGCGGGAGCCGTATTGGGAAACACAGTACTGTGTAATAGTACCGCGTTGTATAGTTGAAAAGGGGCATGGTACTGTGCAGTACTGCGCAGGCACATTTCCCCCAGGCGCGATAGTGGTGATTTTTAAGATGAAAAAATTAGTTTTTCTCAAATTTTTAGCTGAGATCAAGTTGTTAAATGGTTAATGAATGTTTCCTATGACCTTTTGCAGGTGTCTGCAACTTGTTTGGAGAAAAATGGTTCAGTGGAAAGAAAGAGAGCATGAAGTGGATGATTTGTTGGCCGAAGATGACCAAGAGACCTTGATTGCATTGCGGGAATGTGGTTTGTTGAAATTCTTCAAGACCAAAGGTATCTGGAAGCAGGAAAAACTTCTCACCTACATTATTCAAATGTGGGACCCCGACATTCAAGCTTTCTGAGTGGGAGAACACAGCCTCAAGATTGAACTCGAGGACATTTATTTCCTCACGGGCCTCTCGAAAAGAGGATCCCAGGTGAGTTTTACTGGGTTTACAGCCTCAGAGGCGAGCACTGATGCTTTAATTGCTTGTTATTGCCGTCAAGGTTCGAGGAAGAAAAGCGGCAAGGTGGTCATTAAGGACATTGTAGAACTTCCTTTAAAAATCGTGTTGTTCACCATTACACGTGCAGCAGGGAGTACGGGTCCCCATCAGGCGTCCCGTACATAGATGAATCTTGCAGTGGATTGCATGGTAGGAACAGTATTCAACTGGTGTGAGGTAGTATTGACCAACCTCAAAGAGCAAGTGAACAAGTGCAGGCTTGGAGAGAACTCTCAATTTGGGTATGGGAGCATCTTTGTCACCTTCTTCTTGGCAAGGGTGCCATTGTTGCGCCCACAGCTGGCCATGCCCCCCCGTCCACCCACCGAGCCATGGATGGCTCGATGGAGCGAGTACGTAGGATGACTTGGAGGGCCGTAGCGCTTGGCTTTCAGTGAGGATTTCTTCTCATGGCTCGAGGAACAGATTGTGATGATCGATGACTACCCCTATGTAGGGGTGGACTTCCGTGAGGACATAGACTTGGCACTGCCGGAAGATGAGGATTGGGACAATTTAGGTATGACCTTCATAAATGTTTTTTTTTTTGAATATATAATTTTTATTTTTTTTAGAATGTGTAAAAGACTTTAATATATATACGTGTGCATGTCGCAGATCGTGGACCACAGAGACCGGCAGGGTACTCGTCGTTACGCTGAGGTGGTGTTGATCATCGAGCCGCTCCGGACGAGGAAGAAAACGAGGATGAGGCGGGAGGGGTCCAGGAGATAGAGAGGAACCTACAGGGTTTAACCCACAGTGTCCCCACTATGAGGATGGACGACATCCCTTTGCATCTCTAGCGGCATACCGTAGGTGTGCCTAGGCGTATTGGCCGACTCCTCCATAGGGTGGCTTGGGCTATAGTGTGTTATCACCAGCAACGTGAGGAATCTGAGGAGGAACATGATAGATCTCCCAGATCTCCTTAGATGGTAGCTTTTATCTTTTTGCGGCCTGTATACGATATGTAGGCTTTGAGAGCCAATTTTTTGTATGGGACTAGGTCCCAAATTTTGTCTTTAAAACAAAAACTTTATGTATTTGAAAAAACATTTTTATATACAGTGATATATATATGGACCTACTTTTATGACCTATTTATTTACAATGACTTGTGTGTTTATTTTATGATGTATTTTTATGTTTGGGCAAGATGCCAATCCAAAATGTAATTAGCTAATGAATCAACTATACAATTGAATTCCCTTGGTATGTGTTGATATGAAATAAAATTAAAAGATCGTTCCAAGAGGTGTGCCCTTCGAAATAAATGAAGCAGGATAGGATCGTGTACTGTGTAAAGACGATTCAGATGAGAAACCACGAGTTGGGAGTCTAAAAAGACTGATAGGGAGTCAATTCCAAGGGAAGCAACCACCGTCAAGAGTTCGATGACTGCATGGTACTCTGCGATATTGTTGGTTGCGGGACCCAAACAATTGGCTCCTGAAGATAGCAACTCTCTAGTAGGAGAATAGATTACCCATGCTGCGGAAGCGAGGTTCTGGGTATGTCGGCTCGCACCGTCGGCGAATCCGAAGTAGGCAGACATCTGCGCATAAAATCACAAGTCAAGGTAAGAATGGATACATGAGGTCCGTGTGTGCACACCAAAAAGATAAGTGAAAACAAGCTAGGTACATTATGTACAAAAAGTATCTTGCGCAGGATAACCCTACGCGTAGAAACGTTTGAGGTACAGCCCATTGCGGGGCCGTGCCAATGGTGTGCCATCACAATCGATGAGTTCATAGGCTCCTTTCTTAAGACACGTTTTACAACAAAGGGGCCGTACCACATAGATTCTAGCTTTCCTTTTCCAAGTTTATCGTGCATTTGATCATATGTGAGTACAAGGTCACCTTCATTGAAAATCCGAGGTTGAACGGATTTGTCATACTGTGCTTTGACACATTTTTTATGAGCTTCGTTGGCTAAAGCAACGTCGCGGCGGGTTTCATCTAGCTTAGCTAGGTATAGAAATTGTTCCTCTTCGGAAGTGGTGTGGAGAAGTAGCTCTATGGCTATCTTAAGTGATGGAATTTCACATTAAATCGGTAAAATAGCTTCCAGGCCATACACCAGTTGGAATGGTGTAAACCCAGTAGCACTTTTTACTGAGGTTTGGTATGCCTATAGTGCCGAAAATAGAGGTGAGTGCCAGTTGGATTTATGAGTACCCACAATACGCTGAATCTTTCGTTTCAGAAATTTGTTAATGGCTTCAACTTGGCCATTAGCCTGTGGGTAGTATGGGGTTGAGTTTTCATGGCAAAAACCCAACTTGGCACTCAGTTCCTCAATCATATGGTACCTGAAGTGGGAGCCATGATTGGTCACAATGGATTGTGGGACACCAAATCTAGCTATAGTGTGATTGAATATGAATTGTGTTGTTGTTTTGCCGTCCTCAACATAAGTAAGCATTGCTTCAGCCCATTTTGTGAAATAGTCACAGCTACTATGACATAGCTATGCCCCCCGGCTGAAGTGGGCTTACAGTGCATGAAATCTATACCCCATTTGGAAAAGGGGCTGATGGAAATAACAGGATGGAGTGGAGCAGGTTGCGAGCGTGTCTTATTATGAAAGAATTGATAGGGTGGACATTTCTTAACCGTTTCAATGCAGTCTTTGAAAATCGAGGGCTAGAAATATCCTACTCGCAGTATCTTCTGGGCCGTAGCCATCCCAGAGAGATGACCACCACATGCTCCAGTGTGGCAGTCATTAAGAATGCGTTCCGCTTCATCTAAAGTCAAACGGCGTCGAAAATAGTGTCGACACCACGTCGATAAAGGGTATCATTGACTATGAGGTAGTACTTGGCGTGATGTCGGATACGTCGACGTTCATTTCGAGTGAGGTCGGGGCGGAAATGTTGGGTTTGGAGGTATAATAAAATATTCCCGTACCATGGATTAGACGTGCTAATGAGGAACAACGATTCATCAGGAAGAGAATCGATGGGCTCGGATTGCTCGGTAGCACGGGGCAAGTTACAAATCAACTCAGCAAAGACTAAAGACTTCTTGGACTTGGCTTTGGCAAATTCCAAGTCAAACTCTTGTAGGATGATGATCCAATGAGAATATTTGCCCCCAAGCACTTGACACATGAGGATATAATACATTGGATTGAAATCTGCCATAACAGTGGTCTAGCGGAGTAGAATGTAATGACGGAATCTCTGGACAGCGAAAACTATTGCTAGAGCCAGTTTTTCAACATGTGAATAAGGAGTTTTGGAGTCGAGAAGACTCTTACTAAGATAGTATACCATATGTTCTATGCCGTTATGGTCTTCCTGGACTAGCACCATACCGATGGTGGAAATCGAAGCTACGAGATAAAGAATGTAATCCCGTGTGTAATTGGGGGGTTGAATCACAGGATCTTTAGTTAAGGCTGCCTTTAGATTATCAAAGGAACATTGGGCTTCTTTGTCCCAGATGAAGGGAGTGTTCTTCTTGAGAAGCCTCATATAGCATTTTGTTATCTCGGAAAGATGACAAATGAAACGACGTAGAAAGTTTGCATGCCCTTGCAAACTTTGAAGTTCTGGGATGTTCGTGGGGGAAGGTAGGGCTAAGATACCTTATACCTTCGCAGGATCTAAGCATATCCCGCTTTTGGAGATTATGAATCCCAAAAAAATTTCGGTTTCCACGCAAAAGATGCACTTATGTGGATTCAAACGAATATTGTAGCGACGACACCTTTCGAAAATGGCACCTAAGTGATCAGGATGGTCATCCCGGGTTTGAGAATGAGCGGGAAGATCATCAAGATATGGTTCTACAATATGTTTGATATCATGAAATGCGTATGACATAGCCCACTGGAAAGTTGCCCTGGCATTTTTAAGGCCAAAAGGTAACTTTCGATATGCAAAAATCCCCCAAGGGAAGATAAAGGCTGTTTTATGTTGGTCGACTGGGAGGATATTGATCTGATTATAGCCAGAAAATCCATCCATGAATGAAAAGATGACACTCCCAGTGCAGTTATCGATGATCTGGTCGATGAACGGAGTTGGGTAGTTGTCCTTTGGACAAGCTTTGTTCAAGTCGCGGTAATCGACACAGACTCTAATCGCTCCTTGTTTCTTGGCTACGGGAATGATGTTAGATACCCATTCTGTCAATGGGACAGGATAGATAAAATCAACACGCAAAAGTTTTTCAACTTCTGCTTTAATAGCGGCTGCCTTACGAGGATGGACGGGTCAGAGTTTCTGTCGAACAGGTTTGGTACCAGGGAAGGTTGGAATTTCATGGACCACAATCGAGGGATATATTCCTGGAATTTCTTCATAACTCCAAGCAAAAACATCGCAGAAGGTTTTAAAGTAGGCAGTGTAGAACTCCATTTTGAGGGGAGTGCATGTTTTGCCAATATGAATGTTTTCTACGATACCAGGCTTCACTGAAATGTCTATGGGAGTGGTTGCCATAAGGTTAGCCAAGTTTCCTTCGAAAAATACTTCATGGAGGGAAGTGGGAAACTTGGTTTGAACCATTCCAAGTGAAGGGATGGATTTTGTATCAGGCTCAAGCATCTGAATGGTGGGGAATGAAGATCGATGATGAAAGTCTCTCCATGGTGGCTCATCACCGCACATAACCTCCATAATTGATTCGTCAGTGGGAAAAATCAAAGTGAGAGGATCGATAAGTGGTGGGGATGAATGAGTCTCAGATGAGAGCTATGCCACGGTGTGATGGGTAGGATAGTCGACCCAATCGGTGGCTGACTGGATCGCTTCGTACGCTGCGAGGTTTCTATTCAAAGGCATGGAGTTGTCGTAGTTTTCAATCTCAGTGGGACTCGGAATCACCCATGAATCATTGGAAGGGGTGACATTTAATGAAATCATGTTGACTGGTTGAACATGGGGCCCCAGCTCTAGGAAAAATCCAATAAGGGAAGAATCCTTCATAAGACCAACGCCAACGTCTTGGAACCGGTACTGAGGTTGATCCAATAACGGGACGGTGTTGGCGGAGTTCGGATGAGATTCTGGGATACAGTAATCAAGTTGATCTATGGTGACAATTTTCCCTTCATGAGGAAATTGCACAATCCGGAAGACAGTAGATGCTATGGCGGTCATGGCGTAAAACCAGTTCCGACCAAGTAGAAGATTGTAATCCAATGGTGCATCCATGACTTCGATGTGTACGGATACTGTTTTTCCCCCCAATTCAACACCGATTGCGGGAATGAGTCCATAAGGTTGAAAACCATGTCCGTCAAATGCCCTGAGAGTGGTGGGAGACATCATGACTTCGGGTGAGCCTAAGGCTCTCCAACAATTCAAAGACATGATCAATGTGGAGGAACCTTCATCTAAAACAGTGCGATGGATGCTATTTCCACGGATTTTTGTGTGAACCTGGAAGGATAACTGGCGAGAAAGCCGAGGTTTGGCATACTTCAAGTTAAACATAATAGTGTTTGAAGTATCTGGGTCCATTGCCCCCAGTGCTGAAAGTAAGGTTCTACGCTGCATAGGGCAGTGTTGAAGAACCTCGAGAGTCGACATGGTGCAAAGTGCTTGAGCTAAATCCTCAACAATGTTGTAATTTTGGGCAGCTCACGCATTGGGATTGAATGTCGCCTTTTGTATGGTGCCCTTGGGTGGGTGTAGCATTGTGTCCATAAGCGATCTCTCGATATGGAGATGGCCGTTAGGGGGAGGGGTAGGAGTCGAATCTTCGACAGGAGATTTTCCTTTGGCTGTCGCTGACTGTTTGTTTGAACTTGGAGGGTTATCATATGTCTTTGAATGAGTGGTTATATGAATATCCTCATTACTCGTCATCAGGATTTCACGATTTGCAGACGTCTCTCTGCGAGTTGGGTTGCTCGAGTTGTCCCCTTGTGGGGTTTCTTGGGAAACCATCTACTGTTGTTGCTGAGGGAAAGGGTCAGTTAACACTGTCGGGCGAGAGGATCCTTTAAAGAATTTGTTGACTTCATCCTTGTAGGGACAGTCATGCGTGTAGTGATCGTCTTGACAAATTAGGTAGGGAAACTTAGCCTTCCGGCGTGGTTTCGGGTCGTTGTGGGTGGGTTGTGGCTTGGGATTCTCCTGCTGGTTCTTCTTGGATTTACCACGATTACTCTTCTTCTTTCCTCCAGATGGTTGTGACGTAGATTGAACTACGTTCACTTCGGAGGAGATAGCAGGAGAAGTAGTGGCTTTTGGAGTAGCCTGAGATAGAGCGGGGGAATCAGAAGCTTGTTGCCCCGTCGAGTTGGTGGTAGGATGGGCCTTGACTGAACCGACAATACCATCAATGGGGGGTTCAGTGGCGGGTTTTGTTGGATCAGTGGTAATGCGGGCGACATGGGGAAAAAGTTTGTGTAAAGTGTCGGATTGGGTATATACCAAATCCATGTACTGGGTCTACCGAGATGGCTTGTTCTTCTGTGACCGGCCTGCGCATAGCAATATCCATAGCTATGGGAGGCAAGAATGACTTTGTGAACCAATCAGCGAGTAGCTGATTCGGAATGGGTGCCTTGATTATCCTACGGCGTCGATGCCACTCATGGATGTGATCCGAAATGTGCGTAGAAGTGGTTTGACGCAATGAGGTTAACAGTTCTGTTCCAGTCTCATACCAGAAGGGGAGCTGGAAATGGGTCAGAAACTGCATAGCCAAGGTGTTGAAATCGTGGAAAGAGTGTTGTGGCAACTCGATGTACCATTTTGCTGCCGTACCGGTAAGCGTACGTTGGAAGAGCTGTAGTCGAATGGAATTGTCGATTAAGGAGTTGGATGAACACCAAAGATGGAAGGTCATTACGTGGTTCTTGGGGTCTTCCCCAGGCTTAGCATCGAACTTAGGAATGTCCGATGGAAGTTTGGCTGGAATGGGTGGCCAGTGAGGTTCATGCCATATAGGATCATTAATGAGCCTCGACAAATCAAGTAAGTCTAGCGTGGCCAAAAAGGGAAGTTGACGATTGGTCTGCGGGTATGAGTAATAATTGTATGGTGCAGAGAAACCTTGGGGGCCCTGCATAGTATACTGCTACATGTTATACCCATATGTGTTTCCCACGGGGTACTACTGGAATTTCTGTGGGTAGTAGGCCATCTGGTTAACTGGTTGAGTGTTGAAAGTCATTACCTGACTAGGAATCACGGTGGTAACTGGTTATTGGATGTTCTGCTGAGTGGGGATGGTAGGTATGGTACCCTGGGGTTGTTGTAACCCAGGAATGGTTGCTGTGCCTGGTTGGGGAAAGGTTCCCTGGAGTTGTTGTGTTCCAGGAATGTTACCACTATATTGAGTAAGTGGAGGGTTTCCCGTAGCAGGGTTGGGGGGTGGCTGCGACAGTGGTGTCCATGGAATGTTCGTTCCTCCTTGATGAAGGTGTGGAAATTGAAGGGATGGGTTCCATGGAGTTGTAGCAGCCGAAGGATAGGGGAGGCCAGAGTTCCAGTTGGGGGGAATCTGAGATTTTCCCCCAGCTGGGTTCCAGTTTCCAAATAATGAGTACCCCCCACTCTGTGGGATTTGAGATCCCCAAGAAGGAAGCATACCTGACGAGGGATGTTGAAGATGAGGCCTGGTTGGGAAACCGGTATAAGGTTGTCCACTGCTAAGTGTGTTGTACATACCATACTGAGCATATGCTACTGGTTGGGAGGGTTGTTGGATGGTGCCGATGGGTTTCCCTCCAGCAGATGGGTTGGATGGCCCTATAGAAGGAGGTTGTTGACTAGGAACGGGGTTCCCAAAAAAGGATTGTCCTCCAGTAGGTTGGGTTGATGGCCCGCCAGGAGGGATTTGGTTGTTGGAATTGGGGATCGTGGCAGTCGGTTGTCCACCTCCTGAGATAGTGTAGATAGTGGGCGAAGGTGAACCTCCGGTCAATATGGATGATCCAATGGTATGACTTGGTGTTCTTTCGACACTAGCTAGGTACGATAGTGTCGATTGGCCATCAACGCCAAAATTGCCGATTTGTGGAGGGGGTCTTCCATATGTGATGGGTGAGGATGAAGAAAAAACTGGGTTATCCCTCATAGAATGTGCGCCAAACATGGGTGATGGAAGCAAATGTGGGGAATTTAACCGAAGGGTATCAGGGGTGTCGTCCATAGCGTGTTCAACAATAGGAGGACCATAAAAGATTGGGTCCGGGTTCGTATCCTGAAAAGGGTTTTCGGGGTCTGGCGGGAACATAGGTATAGTAACGTCTGAAGGTCCAGAGACATCTGCATAGGAGTGATGAAACTCTGTGCTAGACAGAACATTGGGATCCCGATAGTCGGGAGGATGGGTAACATGGGGATATCTAGAAGCCGTCGAGAGCATTTGCTCTGTGTCATGTTTAAACTGTGTCGACGCTAACAGGGAATTAGCTAGACTAACCATACTAGACTGAATGGAGGCCATGATCTCATGTCCCAAAGGAAGGTTGGGGAGAGACACGGTATGAGGTATGCTGCTAGAAGAACTGGTTTCCTGTGGATGAACACTGGATGGCGCGGTGATAACAGGCGGAAGCTCCGCCTGGGAAGTGATAAAGCCATAGTCAGGTTCAAAAGGTGTATCAGGAAGTTGAGTGTCTTCGATAATTTCGATGTACCCGCCTGGGACTGGAATCAAGCCAGATATATCCTAGTCGGATCCTTCGGTGGTGCCAACAGATCCTTCCGTGTCATCGTAGAAAGTTTCTGGTGGAAGGGAGGTGTTGACATCAGGGAGGAGGATGGCCTCCAGTCTAGTATCTTGGGCTGTACTAGATTCAGCCGCTGTAATGTTGTCCACTATGGCAGATATTTCTAGAATAACAGTGGGTGAAGTGACAGTGAGAATCTCAGATGTACTAGTGGTTGCAGAAACTGCAAGAGGTTTTGAGACCGTGCTGTGAGTAACGGTTACAGGCGGAATTGAAGATGTAGTGCGTATCAGCGGTAGAATGTTCCCTCGACTGGCACCGTGGCTAGGAGGGGCGGGAATACGTGATGCAGGTGGACCGGAGGTCCACGACGGTGGTGGTGGTGGTGGTATTTTTCCCTGTACTCTTCGTGATCTCCGTGGTGGTTCAGACATAAAGGCAGGAATATGAAATCCGGGGGCAGTTTCGTAACAAAGAACTCAAAAACTCTAATGCAACCGAGTGTGCAAAAGAGGAGCTAGAAAAAGCAAGGCTCGCAGGCCAAAAAGCAAGCTCTAAAATCTATACTAAGATTGGTGTCTTAGTAAGCGAGCTGAGAAAAATAATGGCCAGAATGCCAACAAGTAGTCACTAGAAAGAAAAAATGACCCTCTATAAAGATGAGATAACAAGCAAACTCCTAACTAAGAGCTGGAGACCTCAACAAGTTGTATCCTTCACAAGGTGATGAAATCCAAGTCGAACAATACAACGTGAGAGACCAATATGAGAAGGATATCCCTCTACCGAAAGGGATCCTGGGTAAAAGAGCCCTAGTAGAAAAGTCAATAAGCTACCTCGTTCATGACATGTTGGAAAAGGTTTTCGGTGCTTCTGCCTTATCACCCTTGCATTACTATGAATACAAGGAAGACAATGATTGATGTTGCCTTAGGGATAAGTGGAGTGCGGCATTCCACAGAGTCCGTTCGGTTCTCAATCTCGCGGCAGTTTAACCCCTGAAAGTTAAAAATAGTCAGGAGGCCCCTCCACAAACTGGTCTATGACCGTGTCAATAAATACTAGAGGATTTTAGTTCCCTAGAGGACAACAACTATGTCTTAGATGAAAATGACAAGGGGGAATTATTTTGATGCCTATCCCCGGTGTCGTACCTAACTACCAAATTCTTTTGATTTCCTCAAGTGAGGTTAATGTTGGTTTAGTTAGGGAGGTTAATTTTAGTGGTTGTATTACTCAGTTGGGTAAATGGACGTGAAACTTGGTGGTGTTGTGATGACCCAAACCATGCAAGTGAGAATGAATTGAAATAAGCCTTGCATTCAATGAAAACTAGCTATGGAAGAGAGAGAGTTCTTCGATCATAAATGCATGAAACTTTCACAAGCAATTAAAAACCACTTAAAAAAAAAAATATTTGTTTTCTTTTTCTAAGTAGAGCCAAACTGAAATAAACACTTCTTTCTAATTCACTGATCTTGAAACTAGGATGCTTCAAAAAATGAGAATTTATGTGGCAAATTTAAATGGTTCACTTCCTAATGCACAATAATACTGCTAGATCATTTCAATCCAAACAACACAAATGTTCTCCAATGATAATTTTCGATATAAGTTTGAATAACACTAATGGAAACAATGTGATTATGAAAGATACATGATCCAGTAAAAAGAGGACAGTAGTAATGGTTTGGTTGTGATGAGAAGATCAATCCAATGCAATCAAACTAAAGGGGTGACCCAATGTGCAAATAATGCCACTAACTCATAAAATAATCAAGCTCACAAGAGAAATAAACAAACCACAAAGACTGTGTAATGAACAGGATAGTAATAAGCAACATAAAACACCAAACTAAAGCAGAGAAAATAAAAAATGACTCAGGAAACCAAACAGGCAAGAAAAATTGAAAATATGCAGACACTACCACGTGGCAGGGACAGGCTAGAGCGCGGTACTGATACACTACCGCTCTGGTAAGCATGCTGGGTATGTGGTACTACCATGCTGTAGACAGTAGCGGAGGCACGGTATTGTTGCAAAAGGTGAAGAAACACAACTTTTGAAAAGAAGATTGAATTTTTCAGGGTTGCTGCAGACCCAGAGGACTCACTGATCACAGAGGGAGGAAAGATGTAGAGAGGAGGGGAGAATAAAGGTCAAGGAGACCAAAATTTAGTACTGGTTTGAAGAGAAAGAAGAATCACAATAAAAAATGACTGAAAGTGAGATGAATCAATCAAATGGGGTTCAAACTAGCGGAGTCGCCATTCTTGTGGTAGAAATTTCTCCCTACGGATAGGTATAAACTCTCTTAGGTTAAAGTAGACTTTAACTGAATCTAAACTAAGACAAAAGATAACAAATGCTACCTTGAATTCCTAGATCTAAACAGACATTTCAAGATTAAACTACTGAAAGAAACGAAAGAGATCTAACTGACCTTCAATTCAATTTCTCATCCTAATGGTCGCTCCAATTTCCAAGTCCTCGCGAATGAACCCGTCAGAATGAAACCAAGATACAAGAATATACGATTCTCTAGCAACTTGAAATATGAGTTAGGATCTAAATCTATAACATATACAAATCATATAATTGAAACAAAATCAACACACATGATTTGGGAAACAAGACAAGTTATGTTTTATTACCAACTTGAAGTCACTTACAATGGTTGCTTGATATCCAAGCCAATTCCCAGTGTTGATGTATATGTAACTTCGGAATGTATTTCACATATATGTATATTGTATTCCTATAGAGATGTTATTATTCCTCTATATAGAAGTGTCGTCATTTATATTGTAAATGTCGTAACTTATACTTGATGGGTTATTAGACCACCTTGTTGGGGTCATCCCTATATATGTCATGTGGGTCAAAGGGTTATTAAACCACCCTATTGGGGGTCGGCCATGTGGGTCGAAGGGTTATTAGACCACCCTATTGGGGGTCGGCCCAGTCAGCATTATGTTATGTGGTTAAGTTCAAGCCTACATGATTTATGTAAAAGGCAAGTCAAGTCAAGTATAAATAGAGTGTGGGAGGCACTCTATTTTATCACTCACTTCTCACTCATGCACTCAAGGAGGAGTGGCGCACTTATGGAGGAGGAGGATCTGCTGCTAGGATATGTCTATCTCTTATGTTTAGGTTGTATCATTGCTCTATCTATCTTTGAGGAAGTTATTGGAGTTTTTCACCTTTATGGTTTTCCCCCAGTAAATCTTTGTGTCTCTTGTGTGCTTGCATTATTGTCTCCATGATTGATATGATGTAGATAAGATGTACATGTTGTTCTCTCAGTTAAGATCCTAGATCAGATTGAATTAAATTCTGAAAATTTAACATGGTATCAGAGCTAGCCTGAAAGAAGGCATGATATGGCATGTATGACACTTGTTGCACTTATGATGCTAGGGCTTGATATAGCAAAAATCAGTCATCGTAGCACTTTCGCTATAAATATGTTTTGGCGATGTTTTCAGATCTGAAATATTTACAAGTATAATATTACATCTCCATGTACCTTGTGTCCAAAGGACAACCTCTAATTCGTTGTACTTTGTGATTTATGATCTGTACAGTATAGGGTTTCTGCCTCTTCCAGATCTGAGTCAAAATCAGGTGACCTTGGGAAAAAGGTCATAACTTGGGCTAGGAAGCTCCAAATGAAATTTCGTAAAAAGTAACAGGTAGTACACAGAATGTACTATCTCAGGAACATTGTTCAGAGGCTGAAGGTGAACCAGTGACACGTGGAATGCCGTACAAGTTCTCTATCCTGTATTATCTCATAAATAGGTCACGTTACGACACTTGGCATAACTCTCTCTCAGAGAATCCAAATTAGGTCAGACCTATCAGGATGGAAAGATAACAGGCCGGGATATCTTAGGAAAATTTTTCAGAGGCCGAAGTTGAAACAGTGACATGTGGCACACCGTACAAGTTCGCTCTCCTGTATTATCCCATAAACAGGTCACGTTGCGACACTTGGCATAACTCTCTCTCAGACAATCCAATTGAGGTCAGACCTGTCAGGATGGAAAGATAACAGGTTGTGCTATCTCAGGAATATTTTTCAGACCCTATGGATCGAAAAGTTCGGAGTTAAACCAGAAACAATCAGGTACATATTTCTGTCAAAACAGAATTATTTTTGAGTACCTTCATTCATGGCTTCCGGAATTTAGGGCTTCGAAGAAAGTTGGAATTTTTGTAATCAGAGACCACGGATGGATTCTACTCATCAAAATAGAAATTTAGAGACCAAGATTAGAATTTTTGGTTGGACAGAAGGCCGGGCTTGATCAGACCCTAGTTCGGGACTTTGATCAGAAAAGTGGAAAATTAGGGCTTCTGCAAAAATAGGAATTTTTTAAATCTGTGACCACGGATGGAAGCTCCTCAGAAAAATAGAAGCTTAGAGCTTTGGATCAAACCTTTTGATTGGGAAGAAGAGTGGGTTTCATCAAACCCCAGTTCAGGGTCACGTCCAGTGAATCCAGAAGTTTCAAAGGCAAAATTGAGGAGTGAAACTTTGCAGTTTTCAAATTCTGAATATACTAGCTTGATCAGCTCATCAAGGCACATATTTCTATCCTTTCGGAAGTTTGAAATTCAAAGTTTGAATTTTTGGGGTTTCTCTGACAAACCCATATCCAGCTCCAGGTCCAGTTCTTACAAATCAAGTGGATTGGCTTAATCCTAGAAGAAGATGGATTGGTTACCTGCATAAGTGAAGAAGTTCCTGTTTCAGAGGGAGATGAGGCTAAGGCCTTACATAACAATATTACAAGCGATCTCGACAGGTATGACTCATCGAGGTATGTTTCGATATTTGTTCATGATTAAGTTTATGGTATGTCGTATCACCTTAACAAAATTATGAATGCATGATAGAAGATATTCATTGGTTAGGGTGTTCACACTTATGATTGTACTAATGCATTATGGTGTTGTATGAGGTTTATGTTGTCTGCTAACATAAAAGGTACACCAAGAAAGACAAATCATGTTCTACTTCAAGAACATATGATCATGGTGACATGAAGACAAGGATTCATCCATTGTCATGGATCACATAGAAGATCTACTTTCGAGGTATGTATAACTTGATTCTACAATGGTTAACTTATGAGACATGCAGGTTACTAGCACAAGTCACTGAAGAGAACCAGAAGACATTATGCGGGTATGTTAGACATAACTAGCTAGCATGCTAATCCAGGTATGTTTTTCCTATATCAAGCTAGAATCCTACCTTGGGTTAGGATCTTATACTGTTGTGTTGTTGATAATGATTATTCATGAAGTCATAGGTTTGAATAATCATGGTTGTATGCATATTATGTTTCTTACCATAATTGATGATATGACTAACCAGAAGAATCATGAAGGTATAGGTTTGAATAATCACGGGTTTTATGATTGATGATTCAACTAACCAGAAGAGTCCTATGATCAAATAAGAATATGTATGAGTAAAAGAAGACTTCCCTGAAACCTTGAATAATAATGTTTATTATCTGTGAATGATCATGAATATACATGTTTAAGATTATTGTGTTAAGATTATACTAATAAATGTGTGATTATGTATGAGACCTCAAGGATAACACAATGATGATACTAATAAGCATGCATAGTGATTAAGGATGGATGTAAGTGTTGAGCCCAGAATTGGCCCTTTTTAATCATCATTAATCATCTTTCCTGCCCCTGTCCTACACCACTTATCATGGCAATCAGACCTATTGTCCTTACCTTATTCCCCAAATTACCAAGGTATGGCTGATCATTGTTTTATTTTATTAATGCTTATGATTGTGATAATTAAAGCTGTGCATCTCTCAATTGTGCTAACATGTTACAATTTATGAAGGTAGTTGAGATAAATGGACTGCAGGAAGATCGGGGCTGAACAAGTCACGAAGGAAGGGATGCTCGTTGCTTGTAGAGGGATCCTTGGGGCTAGAATTATCAATTAAGGCACAACTGTGATAGGGCAGCTGTAACAGAATGCGCCATTTTGAGTATGTTGCTGCTTGAGTCTAGCTATGATTTGGAAGGACCACTACTCTTGGGTCAATTGATAACTCTCTCATATTTCGATGTCTCTGCTCTGCCCACGTATTGTAACAACTAGTTATTTAGGGTGCCTGAAGATCAAAGATCTTTAGGGCTTCCCGATTATAGGGTTTGTTATGATTTGTATGTATAAATACGGGGAGTTGCTTCGACCTAGGGGTTGAACAACATACAATTAATTCATTGTATTAGCAGTCGAGCAAAATTGTGTACTCATTCTTCTGTTAATATAAGGGGTTGCTTCTGAGCTAAAAGAGTTTGCGTTGTTCAGCCAGCATCTCTGTGTGAAGGCTGGGCCCGTCTTCCACAGAGATTATTGAGTTAATTTAGGATTCTTTAATTTATTATTGTGCGATGCTTTGTTCAAGATATTTCTTCTGTACGCAGCAGTAGTAGTTATTGTGTGGATTTTCATCATCGTTAAAGATTATATTTCTGTGATATTGGTGAATGGTGTAGAATAACAGTCGACTGAGTAAGATTTGCTTTATGCATTTCAATTGCAGTTATACACAGCCATGTTCATCTTACAACTAAGTTGTGATCCCATGAGCCCTTACAATTTATCTTTCCTGTTGTGTGTTGCTTGATTTCCATTCTGCAATTCAATTTCTTAGAACAGTTGACTCAATCTTTTGCAATTGGATTTCTAGATTAATGTTCAGTTTATGCTTTATGATTTCCAGAGTGATTAGATGAGACAAGTGATTGTTCTAGAATACGAATGAGATTTCTTTCCTGCAATTGTTGATTAGGTCTGATACCATTTCTTATTGATGCATGATAGAGAGGAATTAAAGTGTAGCAGTTAGAAGGCAATTGGGATTGCATAGATTTTTGGGACGAACATGGATGATAGAAGATAAAAGTATTTACTTCTAATGGTTTGGTGTTTAAGCATAGATTGTGCACTTATCCTTTGAAATAAAAAGACTTTCTCGGTTTGACAATAAATTTCATATGCTCTGTGTGTATTGGTAACAATTTATCTGCATATAGAGTGCTTGACATTTTGGCGCCGTTGCCGGGGAAGGATAAAAATTAAACACTAGTCATTAGTTGCATCTGATAATTGCTTTTAGTCAGTCTCTTCTTTGCTGAAATGATCTGCTTCGCATGAATACGAGGAGGGTAAAACGCGATCACCTCCCAACCCCCAAAACCCCACAAAATACTAACAACGCAGGTGGTTCGGGTCGTGGTCGAGGGCCACCGTTGGGTAGAAGAACATTCATCGATGATCTTGTTGACAGAACTGATTCAGCTATCAGGACTCGTCAATGGGAGACTCCTATCAGAAGAAGCCCTGCTGATCCTGGAGTGTTAGCGTCAGGATCCACGGTGGAAAACACAAGAGCAGTCGTGATTCCCGCATATACCCCTGCTAAAGAAGGAATAGCTGATTCAGCTATTGCAACTAAAGAATACGCAGCTGTGACAACTGAAGAATACGCAGCTGTTACAACTGAAGAATACACAGTTGTTACAACTGAAGAATACGCAGCTGTTACAACTGAAGAATACGCAGCTGCTACAACTGAAGAATACACGACTGTTACAACTGAGGTAAAGAACGCAGGAACGAACGAAGAAGAGGATACAGAAGAAAAGATGAATAACAAACATGAGAACGAAGAGGAAGAAGCAGTGGTAGAATACCATCATGAAAATGATTCCCTGCCAGAAGGAACTACGGCTACATTACAATTTCCAATACAGCAGCTAGACGGGACAACTCCTATGAAGAACATCTCACCATCAGTGTTGCCTCGCTTCCATGGCAGGGCGGCAGAAGATCCAGACGAATTCCTTTTTGAATTTGATATCCTCTGTCGCAGCTATGATTATGCCACAGATGCCGAAAAGCTGAAACTTTTTCCTGCCACCCTGAAGGACAATGCATTACGATGGTTCATGAGCCTTGGGGGAGGAACTGTTGCTAATTGGAATAAGATGAAGCAAGTGTTCCTAGAAAAATATCAAGAATATTGCAATACCAGGGACAAAAGAGAGGAATTATTCAAGATGGTGCAGAAGGAGGATGAAAGTCTGGAGGATTTTGTAGAAAGGCTGCTGTACAATGTGCAAAGAGCTGGGCAGACGAACATGGGGCTGGACGTGCTCAAGATAATCTTGCTTAGAGGGATCAGGGATGATTGCTTAGACATGTTAAATCTGTTAGGAAAGGGAGATATCTCCAAAGAACCCTTTGAGACGATTGTGGAATTATGTAAGAGATACTCCAGGGGATCTTCTAGGAATCATAAGCGGGATAAACGAGATAAGCTGGAACGTGATGTCGTCGACAGAACTCAGAAGTCATCCAATGGAGGAGCTACACATGCAGAGATAGGAAATCTCCTTGAAAATTTTAAAACAGAAATGATGAGCTCCATCTCTTCGGAGATTGATGTCCTGAAGGCCAAACAGAAACAAGCAGTGGAGGATCTCACACTAGGTGTGTTCTGTCCCCGATGTAGAAAGAATCATCCACTGAAAGAATGCCCTCTTGATAAAATACAAGTATGTCAGCTGTGTGAGCTGAACCATGACATGAAGGAATGTCCCACACTTCCTCAAGTGAAGGCTGTCCTGCAGGCATCAACTCCAGAAGTAGAATCAGCTTATTTCATTGCGCAGAAGAAACCTTGGCAGCCTCGAAATCAAGGTATGCCTCCGGACTCGTTTCCATTTTTGAATAATATGAACAATTGGAGTAATAATATGCAAAATGTGAATACACAATTCCCTTCAAATTATGCTCAGTGGAATCCTTCTCAACCTACAATGCAAAATTATAACTCATGGAGTCCTTGGACACAGCTGCCACACCAACCTACGTCATGGTCTCTTGGCTGGAGGAACTTCCATCTTGGGAACCAGTTTCCTCAACCACCTCCACCTCAACAGTCACCATATTCTCCTCCATACCCTCAATTTCCTCAATATCCTCAATACCCACCTTAGCAGTCGCAGCTGTAGCTGCAGAATAATCCTGTTCCTAATATACCATTAAGGCCTCAGCTGCCTGCCCAACCTAATCCTAACCCGAATAATAAAACAGTCCATCAATTGGAGGCTGTCAATATGCCGGCCTACTCTCTCTCCCCTGTACCTTGTAATGATATTCGTTTACGATCTGGGAAGATAATAGAACCTGTAATTACAGAAGATATTCCACCTTCTGTGCATGAAAAAGGAGAGAGTTCACAGCATCCATCCGATCCGGTTCCTATCACTGAAGGTGTTGAGCATCCCTTAGATGGGACGACTGAAAAATTAAATGAGAAATCAGATAATACACAGCCTACCCAGCTGGTAAGGCAACCACCATACCCTGAGAGACTAATGCTACCAAAAATAGGGGGGCAACCTCAGTTCAACCTCCCAGGAGAGTTGAAGAATATTTATGTTAAAATCCCCCTTCTGCAAGCCCTTCAAGACGTGCCTATTTATGCCAAAACCGTTCAGGACCTGTGCACTAAGAAACCAGGGAGGAAACCTAGAGACCCTCCCACTGTTCACGTCATAGGGAATTTATCTGCTTTAATAACAGGAAAAACCCCTGTGACCAAGTATGATGACCCTGGCAATCCTACTATCACTGTACATATAGGACAAACGCAGATACCCAACGTGCTAGTCGACTTAGGAGCAGCGATCAATGTCATAACAATTGAGACTGTGAGGAAGCTTGGACTCACTAATTTTAGGCCGACCCCTACCATTTTAGAATTGGCAGACAGATCCACCATTAGACCTGAAGGGATTCTGGACGACCTTGTCATCTCAGTAGATTCATGGGAATACCCTGCTGACTTTTTGATATTGCAACCAAAATCACAGCTGGGGGGACATCCATTGATCCTGGGGAGGCCTTGGTTGGCCACAGCTGATGCTTGCATCAACTGTCGATCTAGGTCCATGACTATATCTGATGGTACAGAGATTTAAAACCTCACCCTGTATCCTCCAGCTCGGCCAAGTTTAGAGGCTGAAACTTCTCTCTGGATAGAATAGGAAGAGGAGGAGGATGTTTAGCCACTATTAACAATAGGGAAGGCCTTAACTTTTAAAAACGAAACAGAAGATGATGCCATCAATAATTTCATTAGCGAACCTGCTTCAGTGGATAAAGAAGTTTATCAACTCCTGAACATTACCCTTGGTAAGGAAGAACAAGAATAGCTTACGGAGGAAGCACTGGTCGATGACGCAAACATAATCCCAGTTTTGAAAAACTCGAGAAGCATTCCTATTGAGGTAGAGCCTGGAAGAACTTTGAACATCAACCCTGGTCTCTCCTCAGGAGAACAGATGCGCCTAATCAGTCTCTTGAAGGAACGTAAGGGGGCATTCGCCTAGGAGTATACAGACATGAAGGGTATCCCTTCTAATCTGTGCACTCATCATATTTACATTAAAAACGACTCCCGACTTGTGTGTCAACCCCAATGACGCATGAACCCCAATCTGAGGGATATAGTGAAGGAGGAAATCCAGAAACTTTTGGAAGCAGGATTTATCTACCCTATTTCAGATAGTGAGTGGGTTTCCCCACTTGTAATTGTGCCCAAGAAAAATGGTAAATGGAGAGTCTGTGTTGATTATAGGGAGTTGAACAAAGCTACACAAAAGGATCATTTCCCTCTGCCCTTTATTGACCAAGTACTTGATACCCTATCAGGGAAGAAGTTCTTCTCCTTCTTGGATGGGTTCAGCGGGTACAACCAAATTCAGATTGCTCTTGAGGACCAGGATAAGACCACCTTCACTTGCCCCTGGGGAACGTTTGCTTACAGGGTGCTTCCCTTTGGTTTATGTAATGCACCAGCAACGTTCCAAAGAATTGTAATTGGCATATTTTCTGAATTAGTTAATGATAGCATGGAAGTCTATGGATGATTTTACTCCCTATGGCAAGGATTTTGAGGAAGCACTGGAAAATTTAAAGAAAGTTTTAATTCGTTGTGAATAGGCTCGCCTCTTATTAAGCACTGAAAAATGCCATATGATGATGAGTGAGGGGGTGGTATTAGGACATTTCATCTCTACCGATGGCATTCAAGTGGATCCTTCAAAATTTAAGGTGATAAAAAATATACCAACTCCTTCAACTCAGAAAGAGGTGCGAAGTTTTCTGGGACATGCTGGATATTACAGGAGATTTATAGAAAACTTCTCCAAACTTGCTTCTCCTTTGTTTTCATTGTTAATGAAGGACGCACAGTTTGTGTGGAGTAAAGCATGCCAGACAGCGTTTGATAAGCTTAAATAAAAACTGTCCACAGCCCCTATCCTAAGGGGACCTAATTGGACCATACCCTTCCACATTTCTTCAGATGCTTCTGATACCGCCATTGGAGCAGTATTAGGACAGCAGGATGGTCAAGTACCTTATGCCATCTATTATGTTAGTAAAAACTTAGCCCTTGCTGAACTTAATTATACTGTTACTGAAAAAGAATTCCTTGCTATTGTTTATTCTATTAATAAGTTTCGGCATTACATTACTGGGTATCCTACATTTGTGCACACTGACCACTCTGCCATTAAGTATTTGATGAACAAACCTATCACCAATGCCAGAGTAACCAGGTGGCTTTTATTATTACAGGAATTTGATATTACCATTATAGATAAACCTGGAAAAGAAATTGTTGTTGCTGATTTTTTATCACGATTTACTAATAGTGATGACAGTTCGCCTGTTGAGGATTCTTTCCCAGATGAACATCTATTCGCACTCTCAACTCATTCACCCTGGTATGCAGACGTTGCTAATTATTTGGTTGCAGGAAAGCTTCCGCCACATAAATGAGAGAAAAGAAAAATTATCCAGCAAAGTGCCAGGTATTGTTGGCTCAATGGTCATCTCTTTTACACAGGACCCGATCTTGAGATTAGGAGATGTGTAATGGAAGATGAGATCTTTCATATATTGAAGGCCTGTCATGATGAACCTTGTGGAGGACACTTTGCAGACAAAAGAACAGGGCATAAAGCGCTGCGGATGGGTTACTACTGGCCAAAAATGTTCAGGGACACTAAAAGATATGTTCAGTCCCGTGACAGCCGCCAAAGGATGGGCCAACCTAATAAGACAGATTAGATGCCTTTACAGCCCCAAGTGGTACTAGAACCATTTGATAGATGGGCATTGGATTTTGTTGGCCCTATCAGCCCTCCTTCCAGATAGAAGGTTTACATTCTGGTGTGTACAGATTACATGACCAATTGGGTAGAAGCTGTAGCTTTGGCTAAGGCTAATGACCAGGCGGTGATTGATTTTCTGTACAGTGAAATCTTTACCCGCTTTGGGGTACCAAAGGAATTAGTTACTGATGGGGGACCGCAATTAATCTCACACCAATTTGAATCCTTGCTTCGGAAGTATCATGTGCAGCATAGGATAGCTTCACCTTACCACCCCCAGGCCAATGGTCAGGTAGAAAGTACTAATAAAGTTATTGAAACAATCCTTACTAAAACAGTTAAAAGCCATCGAAAGGATTGGGCTGACAGGCTTCCAGAAGCACTGTGGGCATATCGCACAACTTGGCGCAACACCACAGGGTTTTCTCCCTATGATCTGGTGTATGGAAAGAGTGTCATCTTTCCAATTGAATTTGAGATCAAGACCCTGAAAACAGCCACCGAAATGAATCTGGATGTAACAGAAGCCCAGAAGAGAAGATTGAATCAATTAAATGAACTGGATGAGAAACGGGTAGCTGCAGTAGACCAGACTGTGCTGCTTCAGCAACAGAGATCCAACTGGCATGACCAATTCATCAAAAAGAAAATATTCCGTGAAGGAGACTGGGCACTATTATACAACTCCAGATTCAAGAAGGATTTTAAAGCTAAATTACGCACAAGATGGCTGGGTCCATATTTGGTTGACAGGGTATTTGACAACGGCACTGTTCGCCTGGTGACCATTTATGAAAACCGTATACCATTACTTGCTAACGGCCACAGACTGCGACTGTATTGTAAGCCCATCTCGAAAGATGCATTCATTTCACAAATTGCTGCCGATCCAGATTATCAGTTGGCACCCGAGCAGGAATTTTTCTCTGCCTTTGCCAATCCTTAAACTGAAAATCGTATTTGCTGTACATAAATAATTTCCTGTTGTAGCGTATAATTGTTGTTGTTTTTTTTTTTTTTTTCTCTTTGCATTTGATCTTTTCGTTTGCTGTCATTTTTCAAAAATTTTCAGGGAAGCGCCAGGAGAACGATCAGTTTGGGCCCGTCAAGCGAAATTCCCCCTGTGCCGTCCTGCGTTGTATTTTCCTTTTGCTAAAAAAAAAAAAAACATTTTCGGCAGCTGCAACATATATTCCGTCAGCTGCAACATTTTTTTTCGGCAGCTGCAACATCTTTTCCAGCAGCTGCATTATCTTTTCCGGCAACCGTGACATCTTTTCCGGCAACCGTGACATCATTGCCCATCAACCGTAAATTTGTTTTTTCGGCAGCTGCAACATCTTTTTCCACAGCTGCAGCATCATTCCCCAGTGGCTTCCATCTCATTCCCCAGCGGCTCCCATCTCATTCCTCAGCGGCTGCCACCTCATTTCCCAACAGCCGTAATATCCTTTTTCCCATCTGCCGTCAATCTTTTCTGGCAGCTGCAACATCGACAGCTGCAACATCTTTTTCCGCAGCTGCAGCATCATTTCCCAGCGGCTGCCATCTCATTCCCCAGCAGCTACCACATCATTTCCCAGCAGCCGTAAACCTTCATTCCCGACAGCTGCAACTTCTTTCCAGTGGCTGCAACATCTTGTCACAGCGACTGCCACATCATTTCCTAGCATCTGCGTTATCATTTTCCACCTACTGTAAAATCATTTTTTCTGGCAGCCGTTGATCCTTTTTCCCGGCGGCTGTGAATCATTCCCGGCAGCTGCAACTTCTTTCCAGCGGCTGCAACATCATGTCACAGCGGCCGCAACATAATTTCCCAGTGGCTGCGTTATCATTTTCCGTCTTTCGGTAAAATATTTTTCCCGGCAGCTGTGAACTTTTTCCGACGGACGTGAACTATTTTCCGGCAGCCGCAACCATTCTCCCGTAGTTGCAACAAATTTCCCGACAGGATGCAACATATTTCCCACAGTCGTAAAACTTTTCCTGCCAGCTGTAATTTTTCTCGCCGCTGTAAAACTTTTTCGTGATAGCCGTAATTTTCCTCGATACCGTAAATTCTTTTTCCGGCTGCCGTGAATTCTTTTCCGGTGGCTGTAACTTCTTTCCCGGTAGCTGCAACATGTTTTTTTGGCGACTGCAACATCTTTTTCGTCGGTCGTGCTATCATTTTTTTGGAAACTTGCAGTGGTAACTCCTGTGTTAACAGAAGAATTGTTCCAAACCTGCTAATCATGGTGCTGATTCACCTCAGTCATCCCGGCAAATTCATCATTCCGACCCCGAGGACGCGATGGTTCGTGTTTCACCGGCGGAAGAAATTATTGCCTTATCCGAGTCATCATGATCACACGTCTGACTGTGCACGAGTTCGGCTCCGTGACGTCACCAACTGCATGCTCCACCATTTTTCGCAGCATTTCGACGCACAGTTTTATGAGGTATGGCTTTCATTTATCACGTGATTAAGCATTGATATCATTTAAACGATATTGGTCGTACCTTCACTCGTACCACCATTATACCTGATTAAACCTTTCCCTCGTACCACGTAAACGCTAATAACTGCCACATTCCCCAATTCGGCATGGAAATTTCAAATGCTGTTCTGTGCTCAACTTTCCAAATTTGCCCATTCTCTCAACGTCTCCGCTCAGCGATTCGTGCATCCTCTGTGCTGCAACTTCCATTCTGGGATCCTGTAATCAGTGGAATAGCAACTTCAGCTTGCAGCCAGGACCATGGAGATTCCAGTTCGCCATGAACCTTTCAATACGCGAGAAATTAGGTGAAATCTTCAAGTTCTTGCCATTTTTCAAGCTGCTGGCTGGCTCGAATTCTTTGAACGATTGGACGGATTCGATCGGGACGCAGCCCTGCAATTTGCTTTGAATCTTACCAAAACTCACTCCACGGTGTGGGGGCTGCGCATAGAAGTCTCTTAGATCATTATATCCGAGGTTACAACCATCCCGATGGTGGGAAAACCATGGTTTAACCGACGAGTCCCTGCAACGGTTGCACGCGATGAATTTTTACTCGCAGGGGAGCAAGTTGAAGCGTCCAGAAGAGGGATTGCACTGAACTCACTGCCGTGGCCATGGGACCAGGTTGCTGTCTTTCTCAAGAAGTACATTACTTGTGAAGGTAGATATCAAACTGTGTATAACTCTAAACTTCCTTTGCTTTCTCATCTCCGCCATGGCATTTTATTGAACATTCCATACTATTTATTGCACGACTTGCGTCATATGGCCACATTTGTTCAGTCTGCTAAGCATCCACTTTCCTCTCTCACCCACCATGGCCTTATCAAATTAATTATTATAAGGACCCTTTCCCAACACCATATAACCTGGGAACAGTTCATAAACCGACCTCAGCAACCCGTTCCCTTGCGGGTCGTCCCATTACAGCAAATACCGGTTCCACCACAACAGTAGGACCGGAGTTCCTCCATTGAAGTTGGGGGGAGGGATGAAATGGGAGAAGAACAGTAATCAGGGGCACAGGAAGGACCATCCGAGGTGGATGAAACCACAGTAGAAGAATAGCAACCGGGGGCACAAGCTGGGCCATCTGGGGGGGAAACTATATTAGAGGAAGAACAACCAGGGGCACAATCAGAGCCATTCGGGGGAAATGAATCTTCGGCACAAGGAGAACCATTGGGGAATGAAATTGCATTTGAAGGAGAGTAAGGGGAGGCACAAACAGAGCCATTCGGCGATGGTGTAGATGAAACCTTTGTGGAAAACCCAGATAACAGGGCAGCTCCGACAACAGAAGGTGAAATTGGAGCAGCATCAAATGCTGCAACAATGGAACCTGAAGATGACAGAGCCAGGACAATGGAAGAAGACATTGAGCTGGTAACAATTGAGTCTTCACTAGAGTGGGAAGGAGGAGGAGCTGTAATTGAAGAAGAACAACATCAGAGGCAAGAACACATTCCCTCGATCTCAGCTTTGATCCCTTATGTACCAGCTCCACAGAAGGAAACACCACAGAAGGAAACACCACAAAAGAAAACACAACAGAAGAAAAGAAAGAGAGCCACCAATGAATTTAATCTAATATCACCAATCAGAAAGAAAAGAACTCGATCAGCCACAGCAGCAGAGGCAGCCAGGAAAAGATGCACAACCCTAGAGGCACAGGTTGAGCCCCCAATCCTTGTACCAAGACCGAGGGATGCTACACAAAGGATAGTGGAGGAAGAACCTAGAATTGAAGGACTTCTGGCTGAGAATGCAATGTTAAAAGAGGACCTCCAAGTGCTTAGGAGGGAATTGGAAATCTGGAAGGAAACCTGCAGAAAACAGGGTGAAAGAAAAATGTATACATTGATAGAGGCTGCAGACCAAGTGGAGGAATCAGATTTTGCTGGAGCTAGGGAGGAGGATGAACGAATACTCTGCCCCACCTGTGGAGAAATCTTTAAGGAAGCAGGCCATAAAATTCTACTTAACACTTATTCAGCACAACAGCCTATGGCCACAGTGGGGGAAGCAGTGGAAAAAGAAGGTGCTGCCACACAAGAACCAACACTTTTAAACATCCTCGCTGAAGCTGCCACTTCCCACGATGTATAAATTATGGAACAGGTAGGAGAAGAACACGGGATGGGGGACGCTCTGGAGCTTATAAAGGAATATAGTGAAACCCCAGAGTGTTCCCACGATACAGAGATCATAGATCAGATGGGAGAAGAACTTGGAATGAAGGATACTTTGGAGGCCAATGAAGAAATTTATGCGGTAACCCCAGAATGCTCCCAGGACACAGAAATTTTAGAAGAAGAGACACAAAGGCAGGACAGTGATAAATTGGAACAGGATGCTGCAACACAAGAACCAGCAAACCTGAATATACTTGTCCAATCGGCCAAACAGATGGGAGAAGAACCTGGAACAGAGGAGACTCTGGAGTTTAATGATGAACTCTGGGTTGTAACCCCAGAGGACTCCCATGACACAGAGCTCATAGGAGAAGAGTTGCAACAACAGAAGGATGAAGAGGCAAGCCAGGATGTTGCTACACAAGAACCAACACCCTTGGAAGCTGCAGCATGAATTCCTGCATTTCATTCAAAAGATAACCCTGGAGTGGATATCATTCCCGATACACAGTGGAGTGAAGATGAACAGGTACAGACACCATGCTCAGGTGACACTGAAATCTTGGAGGAAGGGTTGCACAATGAGAAGGATATCCAATCTCAGCAGTAGAAGGACAAAGAGGACACTGTTACACAAGAACCAGTGTCTCCAAAATCAATAAAGGTAGCTGTTGAAGAAGGTTTAAAGGATGTTGCTGTTACACAAGAACCAGCAACTCTCTTGTTAAACCTAGATGCGCTGGAGGATACTGTCCGACAAGAACCAGTGCTTCCACCTCCTATAGATGTCATTGAGTTGGATTCAGATTAAGGATTTCCTTTCAACTCCCCTAGGCACAGCATAATGAGACTGCAGGAAGATTTCCACTACACCAACTGCATTCCCAGACACCAGCAAGTAGCAGTGGAAGGGGAACAGTGAGGTTGAAAGATATTCGGTTACTCACAGAGGCCTCTCAAAATATAGATAAGGTGCCTGAGTTTCCTACAATTCTTCCTCTCTCTCCTAGGATAAAGCTCAGTACAGGATTCATATGCAGGTTGTTGCATGAGGACATGCAACAGGGTAGTTGGGGGGAGATGTTGAGCCCAGAATTGGCCCTTTTTAATCATCATTAATCATCTTTCCTGCCCCTGTCCTACACCACTTATCATGGCAATCAGACCTATTGTCCTTACCTTATTCCCCAAATTACCAAGGTATGGCTGATCATTGTTTTATTTTATTAATGCTTATGATTGTGATAATTAAAGCTGTGCATCTCTCAATTGTGCTAACATGTTACGATTTATGAAGGTAGTTGAGATAAATGGACCGCAGGAAGATCGAGGCTGAACAAGTCACGAAGGAAGGGATGCTCGTTGCTTGTAGAGGGATCCTTGGGGCTCGAATTATCAATTAAGGCACAGCTGTGACAGGGCAGCTGTAACAGAATGCACCATTTTGAGTATATTGCTGCTCGAGTCTAGCTGTGATTTGGAAGGACCACTACTCTTGGGTCAATTGATAACTCTCTCATATTTCGATGTCTCTGCTATGCCCACGTATTGTAACAGCTAGTTATTTAGGGCGCTTGAAGATCAGAGATCTTCAGGGCTGCCCGATTATAGGGTTTGTTATGATTTGTATGTATAAATACGGGGAGTTGCTTCGACCCAGGGGTTGAACAACAGACAATTAATTCATTGTATTAGTAGCCGAGCAAAACTGTGTACTCATTCTTCTGTTAATATAAGGGGTTGCTTCTGAGCTAAAAGAGTTTGCGTTGTTCAGCCAGTGTCTCTGTGTGAAGGTGGGGCCCATCTTCCACAGAGATTGCTGAGTTAATTTAGGATTCTTTAATTTATTATTGTGTGATGCTTTGTTCAAGATATTTCTTCTGTACGCAGCAGTAGTAGTTATTGTGTGGATTTTCATCATCGTTAAAGATTATATTTCTGTGAGATTAGTGAATGGTGTAGAATAACAGTCGACTGAGTAAGGTTTGCTTTATGCATTTCAATTGCAGTTATACACAGCCGTGTTCATCTTACAGCTAAGTTGTGATCCCATGAGCCCTTACAATTTATCTTTCCTGTTGTGTGTTGCTTGATTTCCATTCTGCAATTCAATTTCTTAGAACAGTTGACTCAATCTTTTGCAATTGGATTTCTAGATTAATGTTCAGTTTATGCTTTATGATTTCCGAGTGATTAGATCAGACAAGTGATTGTTCTAGAATACGAATGAGATTTCTTTCCTGCAATTGTTGATTAGGTCTGATACCATTTCTTATTGATGCATGATAGAGAGGAATTAAAGTGTAGCAGTTAGAAGGCAATTGGGATTGCATAGATTTTTGGGACGAACATGGATGATAGAAGATAAAAGTATTTACTTCTAATGGTTTGGTGTTTAAGCATAGATTGTGCACTTATCCTTTGAAATAAAAAGACTTTCTCGGGTTGACAATAAATTTCATATGCTCTGTGTGTATTGGTAACAATTTATCTACATATAGAGTGCTTGACAGTAAGTTCAAGGACAGGTAATCCAGGAAGCAAAGATCAAGAGGGAGCACACTCAAGTTGTTCCTGCAAGAAAGCAAAGGAGCACACTTCAGTAGTTTTTGCAAGGATGCAGATATTCAGAGGGAGTTGACCACTTCTCACAATCCACATAAGAATGGAGTTGCAGAAAAGAAGCAAAGACTGAGAGGGAGTCAACCCAACAAACAAACAAAGATAAGTATTTGAATTGTCATTACTTGCATATTTTATTGTTTAAATAATACTGTTTAATAATGTATATACTGAGGTTCCTAGAATTAGGTTGTGTATTATGCATATTAGAATAGTTGCATTGATGAACATTATACTACTAATATGCATGGGTAAGTGGCCTATGGCACTGTACAACATTCCATTGCTATTTATCTAGAATGAAACCTCTTTGCTGACATGTTGGGAGTTGTGCACACTCTTAACAATGTTCTGGTAGAGATTGGAAGGCATCTAGAAAGTTACGGAATATGGATAAATGTTGTATTGAAGCATTGGATGAGATAATTGCATGACTGTATGACATATTTCTTTATGTGTAAGAATTTGTTCTAAAAACTATGAGATGTTTTCTAATCATGCAATTTAACTTGTTGTGTAGGAAAGATCGTATGCCATCACCTACAAAAGAAGAACTACACCATTTGTTCAGCAACAAAATTATCTATTGAAGATATTGAAGTTCCCAGGATACAGGAAGAATGCCATGATCCGTCGATCATGAAGAATGATGTTTGGGATGTAGTCCCAAGACCTGAAGAGAAGTTTGTTATGACTTCCATATGGATCTATCAAGATCAAGCATGCTGTAGATGGCAACATAGAGAAATATAAAAGTGATGAGATAGAAGATGCACCAGATGGATTTCATGACAGCATGGTGTAGTCATATATGTGTGCAGAACTTGGTATGGTAGGATAGACAACTTTCTATCCAGTTTGGGCTTTACCAAGAATAAAGAGGATTCCAACCTTTTCTACAAGGTTGAGGAAGGCAATCCAGTGAGACTACTTTTGTATGCGGATAACGTGTTTGTTACAGGTGAAGATAGATTGATTGTCGACACGTAGCGGAAGCTTGCTGCCAAGTTCGAGTTGAGGAACTTGGGGATGATGCACTATTTGTTTTTGGCATGAAGGTGTGGAAGAGTGATGGAATCTTCCTTGGACAAGGGAAGTATGCAGTAGAGATCCTGAAGAGGTTCGGGATGATGGACCTCAAGGCTATGGCCACACCCATGGCATCGAATCTGAAGCTTCTATGTGATGCTTGATCTGAGCCGGTTGATGTCTCTATGTATCGTCAGATGATTGGGTCCTTGATGTACCTGATGAACACGAGACCAGACATTTGCTTTGCTGTGAACACATTGAGTCAGTTCCTGACAGATCCGAGGAGTGTTCACCTGGTTTATTGTAAAGCATGTTCTGAGGTACCTGAAGGGTACAGTGGATTATGGGCTCAAGTATGAAGCGAATCAAAAGTTTAACCTGCAGGGTTATGTTGATTCAGATTGGGCTGGCAGTGCTACAGATAGGAAGAGCACATCTGGGTGCTGCTTCAGTATGGGATCAGGTGTGATCTCTTGGTTTAGCAGGAAGCAGTCTTGCGTAGCACTGAGTACAGCTGAGGAAGAGTATGTTGCAGCCTGTTCAGGTAGTTGTGAGGCAGTATGGCTACGGAAGCTACTGTCTGAGTTATTTGATCTCCCGTTGGATGCTACTGGTATCTTCAGTGATAACCAGAGTTGTGTGAAGCTGTCTGAGAACCCAGTGTTTCATGACAGGTCGAAACACATAGAGATCAAATATCACTATATCAGGGATATGGTGCAGAGAGGAGCTGTGAAGCTCCTATATGTTGCGACGGACGAGCAGATTGCAGATGTGCTGACGAAGCCACTAGCCAGGGTGAAGTTCGAGTACTTCAAAGAGAGGCTTGGCGTTCTTCAGATCGAGGACACTTCGAGGAAGAAGTGATGGACACATTTGCTGAAGCCATTCCAAGCATGTTGGAAGGAGGATCCTTCACATGGTTGTGGATGTAAGCGCTGGATGATGAACATCAGGATGATGTTCTGGTTTCATCTTTGTATGTTCAGTTGGATCATTTTTATGTATGCATCATATTGGATGCTGGATATGATCAGTTGATCATTTATATGTATATGTATGTACGCATCATGTTGGATGCTGGATATGATCAGTTGGATCATTTATATGTATGTACCCATCATGTTGGATGCTGGATATGATCGGTTGGATCATGTGTATGTATTTTTGTATATGCATCATGTTGGATGCTTGGACCATGTATTTGTATATGTATCAGGTGGATACATTATATGATCAGGTGGATCATGTATGGTGATATGTATCATGTATTTGTATTTGTATCAGGTGGATACATTGTATGATAAGGTGGATCATGTATGATGATATGTATCAGGTAGATACTTGGTATGCATCAGGTGGATGCATTGTATGATCAGGATGATCATGGATGACGAGCTTCAGGATGTTGCTCCAGATGACATGCAGCAGGATGTTGCAGTGATGATGATCAGGATGATCATGTGTACATCAGGATGATGTATGGTGAGTATCAGGTTGATACTCTATGGCCGTGGATCAGGTTGTGCAGATGAGAATATAATTTGGCCCTGGGAGATTTGCAGATAGTCTTTCGAGGTTTTGCCTATGGCATGTAATTCCTTGCCCTGGGATATCTGGAAAATGCTCTTTCGAGGTTTTGCTCTGGGAGGACATATAATTTGGCCCTGGGAGATCTGCAAATAGTCTTTCGAGGTTTTGCCTATGGCATGTAATTCGTTGATCTGGGATATTTGGTAGATGCTCTTTCGAGGTTTTGTCCTATGGCATGTAATTTGTGCCCTGGGAGATCCTATAGGTAGAGTTGCATGCTTGTAACATCCTGGGATGCTCTTGTGAGGTTTTGTGGTGACCACTTATAATTCGTGCCCTGGGAGATCCTATAGGTAGAGCTGTGTGCTCGTAACAGCCTGGGATGCTCTTGCGAGGTTTTGTGGTGAGGTCACATATAATATGGCCCTGGGAGATCTGCAGATAGTCTTTTGAGGTTTTTCCTATGGCATGTAATTCATGCCCTGGGATATCTGGCAGATGCTCTTTCGAGGTTTTGTGACGCACATAATAAGTCCTGAGGATTCCACAGTATGGCCAGTGATGATGAAGACCTGCAGGTGGTGGGCCTACATCCAGTATGAAAAAGGACTGGCTCTATAGAACTTCCTATGACGAGTAGATTCAGAGATTGATTGAGATAGCAGTAGTAGTGATGATGATGATGACTCGATGATGATTATCCAGTGACGATGATCCAGAGAAGAAGACTTGTGCTAGAAGACCTGTGCTGAGAAATACCTTCCTAGTTAAGAGGGAGTGTTGATGTATATGTAACTTCAGAATGTATTTCACATATATGTATATTGTATTCCTATAGAGATGTTATTATTCCTCTATACGGAACTGTCGTCATTTATATTGTAAATGTCGTAACTTATACTTGATGGGTTATTAGACCACCTTGTTGGGGTCGGCCCTGTATATGTCATGTGCGTCAAAGGGTTATTAAACCACCCTATTGGGGGTCAGCCATGTGGGTCGAAGGGTTATTAGACCACCCTATTGGGGGTCGGCCCAGTCAGCATTATGTTATGTGGTTAAGTTCGATCCTACATGATTTATGTAAAAGGCAAGTCAAGTCAAGTATAAATAGAGTGCGGGAGGCACTCTATTTGATCACTCACTTCTCACTCATGCACTCAAGGAGGAGTGGCGCACTTATGGAGGAGGAGGATCTGCTGCTAGGATATGTCTATCTCTTATGTTTGGGTTGTATCATTCCTCTATCTATCTCTGAGGAAGTTATTGGGGTTTTTCACCTTTATGGTTTTCCCCAAGTAAATCTTTGTGTCTCTTGTGTGCTTGCATTATTGTCTCCATGATTGATATGCTGTACATGTTGTTCTCTCAGTTAAGATCCTAGATCAGATTGAAGTAAATTCTGAAAATTTAACACCCAGCTCCAAGTGCTTTCTCCTCTAGCTATCTCCACAAAGATTCAAGATCATAAGTTTGATGTCTCCAAGATTCCTCCTCTTTGCTCATGGAATGCCTCTCTCTTATAGTGTGTAGTAGGGTTAACCATCAAGAGAGAAGAATGGATCTTGGGAATGTTTAGTGGATCAGGCCCACTAATATGAGAAGGTGAGTTAGGATTGAATCAAGGATACCAATCCTAAAAAATCTCTCGAAGATCAAGATCCCACAAGCCATGGCAAAAAGGCTAAAAAGGGAGTACCGCACCTCTTAAACTGAGCATAGCGCGGTAGTACCGCGTGCCAGAGAAAGAGCATAGCGCATTAGTGTGGACTACCGCACACCTAAGCTGGATCAAGGCACGGTAGTGTAGGTATATGAAGTCTCAGATGGGTTGATTCTTGATAGGATAGGTTTGTCTTCAAGGATCACTCATCATTTTTCTCTTCTGGGTGTTTTAAGCAGAAGGGGAAGTGTTGTCAACTATTTTTATGGTGAAGATGCGACACTGCGAAATATGGAGGTATAAAAAATATTTTTGTACATGTATTATTTGTTTTAGAATACTCTACAATTTCTCCCTTCATGTCTGCGTAGATTTGTTATATGATCCACAGATGAAAATACTGAGTTTTGATTGCTAGAAGGTGGGTGTTTCTACTAGAAAACTAGATTGAATTTATAATTTCTCTGAAGAATTGAATATCTTATGTTGTATGGTTGTATGTGAATTATATAGTGCACCCTTTTGGGATGTATGTTTCCCCATATAGATTTTATGCTTTTTATTTGGGACTCATGATGGGTTTTGCAAAGATTCGGATGTTTACCGGATGATCTGGTAGTGATTTTGATAGCAAAAGTAGATCTGATATTTTGTATGGATTAATGTATGAATATAGTAGCTATATATTTGTAATTTTGAATTAGTTAATGGTTGTAGGTTTTATATTCAAATCTGACCTGATAAGTAATGCAAAACTATTAATAAAGGTATCATAAATTGGATTGACGGGAGTGCCATAAATTGCATGGTTTTATGGCGGAAATATCTAGTTTGTAATTGTTTGCAAAGAATTCCATAAATATGATTAGTTAGAATTATTAGGTTGATCATGGTCATATTTAATTTTTTAATAATTCTAAGTCCCAATTTTAGTAAATCTTGTAAATATGGTTCCAATATCATGCTTGCACGGTCGTGCATTTAAATGAGCTTTTGGGGAGTTTTATAATTGTTTTTAAAGTGACGCAGATTATTTTAAAGGATGAATGTTTGTTTTAATTGGTTTGATGGTATGTTATCCTAGCCTTTGGTCACACTTTTTCCGTTTTGATATACCTTTGTTCATCCTTCCTATGGGTTTACATGTGCCCGTGACCTTAGTTTCGGGGTCGATTACATTACAAGTTGTATCATAGCTTAGGTTCCAACTCTGCGGTTGTTGGGCCCTATTATTGATTTATAACTCTGTTTATATGAATTTGGAATTTATAAATGTGATTTTTGAAAGAATTTTAACCTCCCTTATGTTAATGGAAGATTCAAAAGCCTCACTTCAAAGATCGGTTCAGTTGTATCCTACTTTTTAATTTCAGAAGTTAAGAGATTAAATATTAGTTTGTTGCATGTTTTAGAATTAATTAATATTGCATATTTATGGCTCAATAGATTGATTGGTAAGTAATATCTAGTGCATATCTAATGATCCAGTACATTGATCATTTGATGCATGTTCACCTTGAATTTCCTCTTTTATTGTTCAATGATTTGGTTGGTCGATTCTTGTGCATTGTCTCTTTTGTTGTTTAGTGATTTGATTTTTCGATGCTTATGCATTGCCTCTTTTATTGTTCAGTGACCTGATTGGTCGATGCTTGTGTATTGTCTCTTTTACTGTTTAGTGACTTTATTGGTTGATGCTTGTTCATCGTGCACTGCCTCTTTTATTGTTCATTGAATTTATTGAAATGAGTCTTGTTGTACGATTGATTTTCGGGTATGATTGAATTGGTTTTTGGAAAGATTGATTTTCACGCTTTCATACCTTTGGTATGATATGGGTGCCTAGTTGAGTTATAAAATGTCTCATAAATGTTTTTGAGCATACCTCCTTTGAAGTTGCACTCCTACTTGGAAATTGGAATTTTGAAATTGAAACATTTTAAAATTGAAATTTGTAAACTAGGAAAAGTTGCCTTTAATTGTTTACAGAATGTGTATACTATATGTATAAGTGTGTACATATGTGATAAAGTAGGTATATAATAGACATATTTGATGATATATGTTGATATGATATAGTATCATATATGTTGTATATTATTATGAAGTATATATGTAGTATATGTGTATTATAGTGTATTTAAATTTGTTGATGTATTTAAATTTGTTGATGTAAGTATATGCAATCAAAGTAGTGAGTTGTATATATATGGTATATAAGGTTAGTGTAATTATATATATATTATGATATATATGATGTACAATGACATATATATAATAGTGTGCATATATATGATTAACGTATGAGATATAGGTAATATGTAATGTGTATAAAATTTAAATAAATATATTATATGTAGTATAATAGAATAATTACAAGTATAATTGTGAAGTATTTTATGATGATGTAGTATTACTATTTTTAATATGAATGTTATTAATGGGAAATGTACTCCCTATTGCCTTTATTGCTTCTCTTGAGAGAATAATTTTATGTATGGGCATGCTTTACCACTTGAAAGGTAGTGGTTACCTTAGTGAGTAACTCCTTGTCTATTTTAGGAAATGTGACACTTGTCTAAATGGTGTTTTCCATTCTCCTTTGATTTGATTTGATTTTATGCATGTAGTATGTTTATTATTGAATTATTGGTCATTTGTGCATGCTTGTCCATGAGAATCCAAGTGGCATTATCATTATCCTAACTTATCTAATTGATTGTTAGTGGAATTGGCACTTGGGAGGCAAGAATGGCTATGTGCTATTCTATAATTCTCTTATTATTAATTAATTTTTATTGTGATTTTATTTGGGTGAGCATTTCATTGGTGAATAGAAGAGGTTATGAGAAATGTGTAAATGATATATGTATATAGATATATATAACAATAATGTAATGAATATATAATGAAATAATAAAGTACATAAAGTATCTTTGTGATCTTTGTTAGAAAAGTATCTTGTGATCTGAGTATCTTTGTGATCTTTATCTTTATGATCTTGTTGAAAATATCTCTTTTGAAAAAGTATCTTTGCTAGAAGAGTATCATTGTTGTATTTTTTATTATATCTTTGCTAGAAAGTATCTTGGTGATAGTTCATGCATATTTATTGGAAAATACTTATCTGTAAAAGTATCTTATTGCAATTCATGCTTTTTTCATGTATTTCAAGTAACTTAGGAATATGTACATATTGCATTATTGAAATTGAATTTGAAATTGGTTAAAATGTGTCTTAGGAAGATGCTTTTCAAGTGTTTTGATTTCATATACCTTTGATGTATTTCATGTGTCATAGGTGAAGTAGAGAGAAATGGAATAAAAAGGAATTTATTTCATGTTGTGATGTACCCTTGAAATATTTAATGTATCTTGTATTCTAGAGATGTATTTTATGTATCTTGTTGAACAATGTATATATATGTGTGTGTTTGATGCTAACCGTGTGGTTGTTGCAATGTGAAGAAAGTATCTTTGTAGAAGAATATCCTTATATCATATATTTTATATACCTGATGTTAATCATATGAGTGAATGAAATATGATTTTTAGGTGGATGTATCTTTGTCGAGGATTGAAGGACTCACAACGAGGTTTGAAGGCCTTGTAATGAGGTTTGAAGACCCTACAATGGGGATTGAAGAATGACCCTTGATTCCTTGAGTCCACTCTACTAGTCTTAGTTCTCCCATGGAAATGGATACGGACAAGAAAGTAGGTGGTAGCGAGACATATTGTGGTCACAAAGTTGTTATCGTTTTGAGGCATGTATGGGCATGTCTGTGAGAGTTAGAAAGATGTTATCTTTCTGAGGCATGTATGGGCATGTATGTGAGAGTTTGAAAGATGTTATCTTTCTGAGGCATGTATGGGCATGTATGTTATCCTTTTGTAAAGACATGTATGTATTATGCATCAAAGACAATGCATTTTTTAAGGGGGGGATATAATACCCCGTGTGTTAATCCCCTGATATATGTAAATTGTAATTGTTTATTATCATCACACTAGGTGCCAAGACAAGGGTCTTTAAAGACCTAGAGACATTTTTTTTAAATACTTAATTAATAAAAATAACTGGCACAACAAGGACCACTAAAAGAGTATGGGAGGCCTAGACCCACAAGGTGAGGGGGAATGGGGACATTCCTAGCACTTTAGAACTTGCTTGGTTGAGCTTGGGCCGTATTTATGCTTTGGTGACTTTATTATTGACGGTCACCCAAACATCATACAATGACACAAATTTTGATTATTTTATCCTATGTTGGTTCTATTGATCCTAATTCATGATTTAGTGGGTGCTTGGGTGGATTCCACTTGTCATTTGAGCCCCTTTGGTTGTTTTGTAACTCCTTTTCGGTGTCTACACTTGGTTTTGCAACCCCATTTGCACAAGTGGACCCTCACTAGCTATTTTTAGCCACGAAACCTCAAAAGTTGGATAACTCCTTGTGTAACCCCTCCTTTTCTATTTTGGGAAGATGCCTTGGTTTGTGTAACTCCTCACCTCACTAATATTGATTCCTCTCCATGGATGATGTGTACACACATGAATTTGAGTTGGATGGAGTGTATTGGAGTCACTCTCCTTGAAATTCAAATTTCTTGGGTTGGATTAGAGTTAACCTCTTGTGGTTGAGTTACCCCCCCCACCTTGGATTGAATCAACTTGGATTACCTTGGTTTGTTTTGACCTCCTTGGGTTCGAAATTCATCCTTTGGTCTATAAATCAATGGTTGATATCCTTGGTTAATGGGGTTGATGGTTGTTGATTGTTGTGGATTATTGATTGTTCATCTTGGTTGTTCATGCCATTAATGTTGAGAGCTTGGTAAGCTTGTGAGCTTGAGAATGCTAATATTATATGCTACCATAGACTAGATTGCAAATTCATTAGCATTCAATACATTATTCACAATAGAAACATAATAAGGATCTCTGAAAGATGCACAATCACAAAGCACAAAAAAATTTATCATGGGAAACCCTCAAGGGGAAGAAAACCCAACAAGAAATTCCTCAATATAGATGATCAAGTACAATGCCCCAAAAACACGTCTCACAAATAAGAGAGACAAAAAGACCAAACTCTGGACTCAAGCCACTCCTCCTTCTCCTTCGCATATCTCTCTCTTTCTCTAATGCGAATTGCACAAGTGAGTGAATGTATAAATGAGAGGAACTCACTCTCTATTTATACTTTACTTTTCACTTAAATTTTAATCCAACTAGGTCGGCTCCAATAACCTAATTGGGCCAACCTATCTAGGAAGACTCAATATAGTATTTATATTATATTCTTTTGGGTGCTAATGACCCGACTTATAATGGCGGTTTAACCTCATGACCTTTACATGATCAAATGTAATAATGACATCCTCGAACGGAGGTAAAACATCTCCAACGGAGTTACAATAATAAAATACAAGTAGAATATTCTTTGAAGTTACATTAATTTAACACTCCCCCTTAACAAGAAGGGTATTCTACTGAAAACAACATTTGCATGTGTAACTCTACACAACATCACCAGAGAGAGGAGGGAATAAACAACAACATCATTTGATACATCTATAAATCAATGGAAGTTATTCAACATCATCATCAAAAACTGAAACAGCTGCTGTAACATCATCAACATCATCTCTAGTATAGAGCTAAAGTGTCATCATCTACACCACTGGAGCATCCTCATCTTTAGTACTGGAATATCATCATCTGCAGCACTGAAGCATCCTCATCTTTAGCACTGGAACATCATCATTTGCAACACTGAAGCATCCTCATCTTTAGCATTGGAACATCATCATCTGCAGCACTGGAGAATCCTCATCTACAGTACTAGAGCATCCTGGAACCTCATCATCTACAACACTGGAGCATCCTCATCTACAGTACTAGGACATCATCAGGAGCATCAACACCTGCAACACTGGAGCATCCTGGAACCTCATCATCTACAGCACCGGAGCATCCTCATCTACAGTACTGGGAGATCATCAGGAGTATCAACACCTGCAACACACATATTATCCTTCCTTTTGGAACTGGGGATCACGGACAATCCTTCCTTTCGAAACTCGAGATTCAGTCCAACAACTCTAGTGATCCTTCCTTTCGTAACAGGGATCATGGACAATCCTTCCTTTTGGAACTCGGGATTCCTTCCAAATAACTCTATGATCCTTCCTTACAGAACTGGGATCATGGATAATCCCTCCTTACGGAACTAGGGTTTCAATCCATCAACACTGGTGATCCTTCCTTACGGAACTGGGATCATGGAAAATACTTCCTTTCAGAACTAGGGATTAAGTCCAACACTCATAGACAATCCTTCCTTACGGAACTAGGGATTCAATCTAAGGATCAACATTTAAGACTATCCTTCCTTTTGGAACTAGGGATCTATGTCTAGGGATGATCAATCCCACCATAATCATTTAAGACATCTTTGTATAGGGATGATCCATCCCACCACAATCATTTAATACATCTCTTTCTAGGGACGATCGATCCCACCAAAATCATTTAAGACATATCTATCTAGGGATGATCGATCCCACCACAATCATTTAAGACATATTTGTCTAGGGACGATCGATCCCACCACAATAATTTAAGACATATCTGTGTAGGGATGATTGATCCCACCATAATCATTTAAGACATCTCTGTCTAGGGACGATCGATCCTACCACAATCATTTAAGACATCTCTGTCTAGGAATTATTGATCCCACCACAATCATTTAGGACATATTTGTCTAGGGACGATCGATCCCACCACAATCATTTAAGACATCTTTGTCTAGGGATAATCAATCCCACTGCACCACAGTATCATCAGCACTACTCCCCCTTTCGAGGGAAGTCCTTACGGACTACACCAAGCTTGTCACGGAAGTGTTCAAACTTCACTCGAGATAGAGGCTTAGTCAACACATCTGCAACCTAATCACCCGTGCTCACATATTGGAGTTTTATATCTCCCTTCTGCACCATATCACGGATGTATAGATACCATATTTCTATGTTTTTTTTACTTCTCATGGAACATAGGGTTCTCTGTCATATTTATACAACTATGGTTATCACATAGAATCACTGTGGTATCCAATTCTAGATCAAATAGACTTGATAACAACTTCCGAATCCATTTAGCTTCACAACTTGCAGAACAGGCTGCAATATACTCTGCCTCTGCAGTGCTGACAGCCACATTGAACTGCTTCCCGCTTAGCCATGAGATCATGGCTGAACCCATACTATAACATCCGCATGAAGTGCTCTTCCTGTCTGAGACACTTCCTTCCCAATCGTAATCTGTATAACCATACAATCTGAACTCATGATCTCGAGTATAATTGAGACCATAGTATATTGTAACTTTTCGGTACCTCATCACATGCTTTGCATCTACAAGGTGAACATATCTGGTCTTGTTAGGAACCCATGTCTTTACTTTGTTAGTATATTGTTGTTGGACGCATATGATTTGTAAGTCATCCCGTAGTATTTGTTGATCAATAGTTTGTGTTATTGTTGTTGGCGCATATGCTTTGTAAGTCGCCCGTAGTATTGTTGATTCATAGTTTGTAGTGGCCCATGGTTTTGACCCATAGTATTGGCGCCTAGACTTAGTATATAAGTGTGTGTTGAGACCTATGAAGGCACCGTGAAGTTATTTGTATTGAGCTTGCTCATAGGAGGTTGCCCCCTTGAAGTGGCCTGTGATCAATATAAAAGTGATTCTGAGTTCTGTCATTTCTGCTAGTTCGCATATTCTTATTAATTAATTGTTGCAGGTGCATCACATCTGGTATCAGAGCACTTTCTTGGGCTTGCTGGGTGAAATTTCTGCCAAATTTTTTTCGCATCTGTTGCAGGTTCGGATTTGGGAATAATCCCTATCCGCTTAACTGTGGGAAGTACTTGGGCATAAGCCCTAAAACTCATTGTGAGGAGTACCACAGGAACCCCGAAGTAGTTGGCCCATTGAGAGGACCTGCCATCAAAAAGGGCAATAACCCCTACCTGATTGACTAGTTCCCACCCGTGAGGTAAACCAAGAGCTGTCATTTGTGGCAAAGCGGTTATCAGTTTTACCTGAGCCGTGGAGTGAGGGGTACTGCCCCAATATGCAAGCCGTCAGACAGCATTGGTGGCCGACTGAAACCCCTGAACTGTTAGGAAGCCGCACATACCTGGGGTCCATATCTATTTTCAGCTGAACTGTTGTCGATCACTACTGTGCCGTTTCAGATCCAGCCGTTCAGATCCATTCTGCAAGCTGTTCCAGATCCAGCCGTTTTCAATCCATTCGGCGCTGTTTCAGATCTCTCTATTTCTGCTCACTTCTGGGCCGTATAAAATTCAGTTTTTTCTCCATATATCCCTTGTTTTCACTCTGTTTCCCTTGAAATTTTCGGGGAACCCCTGTCATCCCATTCTGCATATTTCATTCCTGAGGACCCTATCCCCAATTCCCCTTCCCAAAGCCTGAAATCCCACATTTGTCTATTTTTAGGGTTTGCCATAACTTCCTCAGATTTCACCCAATCACCTTCAAATTTTACCATAGAGTTCCTTTCTGAATTCTGCTTCTTTGTTCCCCTCTGCCAAATTTTCCCATTCTTTCAACCCACTTCTGAAATCCTCATTTTTGCTTCCCTGTCTATTTGACAGTGTCCAAAACCTAGTCAAACCCCAATTACCCTTCAGATTTTTTCCCAAGTCCAGATTTTCCTTTACTGAAGCAGTTTATGTTTTTGTTTTCCTACCCAGTCAACCAAAAAAAAAAAAAAAAAAAAAAAAAACTCTTGGTTATGGTTGTCACCCGTGCAGGAGCAAAAACCATGGAAGACGCACTTGCAGGCATCCAAGCCAAACTCCAAGATCTAGATGAAAAATTTCTCGGCCTCCATCTTGAACATTCAGCGATGAATAACAAACGACAGTCCGAGTCTTCATCAGACAATGGGTTCTCTTCTTTCAACAATTTTCGTGGTCCGAAGCTTGATTTTCCTCGCTTCAATGGTACCGATCCAACTGGATGGATCTATCATGCATAACAGTATTTCAGTGTGCATAATACTTTTGATGTCAAGAAAGTTCCGCTAGCATCCCTTCATTTGGAACAGGAAGCTCTTCAATGGTACCGTTGGTACATCAAGGCTCATGAAGAGCCAAAATGGCCAGACTTTTTCCAGCTCCTTTTGCAACGATTTGGTCCTAGTGCTTTTGATGACTTCACAGGAGCCCTCACTAAACTTCGCCAAATTGGCACTTTGAGAGAGTATCAAACCGAATTTGAGAAACTAGCCAACCACACCGAAGGATTACTTGATGACTTTTACCGGAGTTGTTTTATCAGTGGTCTAAAGGATGCCATCCGCTCTGAGGTCAAAATGTTCTGTCCCAACACAATGATGGAAGCCCTAGGGTTGGCTAAGTTGGCAGAAGACAAGATTGCAGCGCAACAACGCTCCAAGACCACTTTTGTTCCCTTCCAAAATATGGGTTCTCAACGACCACCTATACCGCAGGCTCCTCGACCAATTCCTATCAAGCGTTTGTCTGAAACAGAGATGCAAACACGCAGAGAAAAAGGGATTTGCTATAATTGTGATGAGAAATTCACTTGGGGACATAGATGTGTTCAGCAAAATCTCTATCTCTTGGATGTAGATTCTCCGCCTGCCTCTGAAATTGGTGACGAAGATCCAGAAACACTGGATGCTCCGGTCGACATTCAGGAACCGCCTATTGACCCTCCATCTCAGGATGACTAGCCAGAGATATCTCTACATGATTTAGCTGGAATCACCACCCCCCAAACAATGCGGTTCAGGGGTTACTTCAAGAAGCTTCCTCTTACAATACTCATTGATTCTGGTAGCACTCATAATTTCATTGACCCTCAGATCACCAAACAAGCTGATTGTTTTATCCATCCTTGCTCCAACTTTGAAGTCATGGTTGCCAATGGGGGCACCTTACCTTGCAAAGGGAAGTGTCGAAATGTGCGTATCTCTATGGGAGATTATACCTTGCGCTCTGACATGTTTGCCTTGACCTTAGGTGGATGTGATGTGGTTTTGGGCGCTCAATGGCTACGCACACTTGGCCCTATCTTATGGGATTTTGCTGAACTTTGGATGCAGTTTTCCCTCAATGGAAAAAAACACACATTGACAGGATTACAACTAGGTTCTCTTAGCATCATCAGTTCACATCGCATGGAAAAACTCCTCAAGAAGAATTCACATGGTGTCATCGCTCAGCTCCATTCCATTTAGATGCAACCATCAACGGTCTCCAACACTCCTTTGGATCTACAACAAATTCTGGATTGATATACAGGTGTCTATGTTGAACCAGTGGGATTGCCACCTTCCAGGCCAGAAGACCATTGTATTCAGCTCCTTCCTGGCAGTGTTCCTCCCAACATCAGGGCCTATCGCTACCCATTTCACCAAAAAATGGATATTGAAATGCTCGTTCGGGACTTATTGAAGCAAGGTATTATTCGCCCAAGCATTAGTTCCTTTTCTTCTCCAGTTATTCTTGTCCGCAAAAAAGATGGGTCATGGTGCCTCTGCATTGACTTCCGAGCACTTAATCACCTCACCATCAAGGATAAGTTTCCAATTCCTGTTGTTGATGAGCTTCTTGATGAGCTTCATGGGGCTCACTTTTTCTCCAAGTTGGATCTTCGTTCTGGGTATCATCAAATTCAGGTTCATGAGGATGATATCCCTAAAATAGCTTTCCGCACACATGATGGCCATTATGAGTTTTTGGTCATGCCCTTGGCCTCACTAATGCTCCTTCCACATTCCAGGCCTTAATGAATAAAATATTTTGACCCTACTTGTGGAAATTCATTCTGGTATTCTTTGATGATATCCTCATCTACAGTAAAACATGGGATGAACATCTCCAGCATCTGGATCTTGTCATGCAACTTTTCTCTGACCATCATCTCCATGCCAAGCAGTCTAAATGTGTTTTTGGACAGAAGGAAGTTGAGTATCTCGGGCACATTATCTCAGCACAAGGGGTTCACGTGGATCCTGCCAAAATCGATGCCATGAACAATTGGCCGCATCCTCAGACACTCAAGAGCCTTCGTGGTTTTTTGGGGTTGACTGGCTACTAACACAAGTTTGTGAAGGATTATGGGAAGATTGCAGCTCCCTTAACTGCTCTATTGAAAAAGGATGCTTTTACATGGACACATGCTGCTCAGTGTGCATTTGAAAAACTAAAACAAGCTATGTGTACTACACCTGTTTTAGCTATGCCCAATTTTTCCAAGCCCTTCACTATTGAGAGTGATGCTTGCGGCAATGGACTTGGTGCTGTTCTCCTTCAAGATGAACACCCCATTGCGTTCACCAGCAAAGCCCTTTCAGGTAAAAATTTAGTTGCCTCTACCTATGAGAAGGAAATGATGGCTATTTTGCATGCTGTATAGAAGTGGCGCCCATACCTATTAGGGAATCATTTCTGCATCAAGACTGATCACCAGAGTCTGAAATATTTCTTGAAACAGCGTGTCTCCTCCCCGACACAACAAAAATGGGTTAGCAAACTCATGGATTATGACTATGAGATCACTTACAAGAAGGGTAAAGACAATATTGTGGCAGATGCTCTTTCTCGCACATTTGATGCCCAAGGTTCTCTTTCATCTATTTCTATGCCTGTTCCAAATTGGTTGCAATCTGTTCAACAGGGTTATGTCAATGAATCTTCCTTATCTCAAATCATCCAATGCTTGACCAAAAACCCTTCTGCTTTACCACATTACTCTTGGGATGGTGCTTCTCTGAGATACAAGGGTCATCTGGTGCTTCCCCAGAGCATAGATCTTCAACAGGCTGTCTTCTATGAACTCCATGCTTCTCCATCGGCAGGGCACTCTGGGTTCCTCAAAACGTATGAACGGGCATAGCGTAACTTCTTTTGGCAGGGCATGAAAAGGACAATTCAATAGATGGTGACCGAATGTGATACCTGCTAGCGCAATAAGGGTGAAACAACACTCCTTCCAGGATTGCTCGAACCCTTGCCCATACCTACACGGATTTGGACAGATATTTCTATGGATTTCATTGAAGGGCTCCCTAAATCTGGCGGGAAGACAGTGATTCTCGTTGTGGTTGATCGCCTCTCCAAATATAGTCATTTTTGTGCTCTCAGCCATCCCTATACAGCCTCCTCAGTCACTCAAATTTTCCTGGACCAGATCTTTTGTCTTCATGGCATCCCTTCTTCCATTTTCTCGGATCGTGATGCGACTTTCACCAGTCATTTTTGGACAAAACTATTTCGCCACACTGGCACCAAACTGAAGATGAGTTCTGGGTATCACCCACAAACAGATGGTCAGACTGAAATTATCAATAATTTCTTGGAAACTTATCTTCGTTGCTTCACCTCTGAACAACAACATCAGTGGGAAAAGTGGCTCCCTCTCGCTGAATGGTGGTACAATACCTCTTACCACACTACCTCTAAAATGACCCCATATGAAGTAGTCTATGGTCAGGCACCTCCTGTTCTTCTTCCATACACCCCCACCAGTTCGCCAGTTCAGGAAGTTGACAAGGTCCTTCGAAACCGCGATCAGATTCTTCGCATTTTGAGGGACAATCTTCACATGGCAAGAAATCGCATGAAGCAACAAGCTGATCAACACCGTTTTGAGCGCACTTTTCAAGTCGGTGATATGGTTTTTCTTCGTCTCCAGCCATACAAGCAATCCTCCCTGAAACTCAAAGGGTGTCATAAGCTCGCTCCAAATTTCTATGGGCCATATCGGATTCTTCAGAAGATTGGGTCCGTTTCTTATAAATTGGAACTTCCTCCTTCTTCCCGCATTCATCCAGTCTTTCATGTCTCTTGTCTGAAGAAAGTTCTTGGCACCAACATCAATGGACAAACGATTTTACCCGAACTGGATAATGAAGGATCCATCCTTTTGGAGCCGGAGGCCATCCTCAATTGGCGCACTTGTCAGCTTTGCTCTCGCTCTATCACAGAGGCCTTAATTCAGTGGAACGGCATGCAACCAGAGGATGCTACATGGGAACCACTCCTTCAGATTCAACAACAATTTCCACATCTAAAGCTTTGAGGACAAAGCTTTTTTTAAGGGGGAGGGGATGTTAGGAACCCATGTCTTTACTTTGTTAGTATATTGTTGTTAGACGCATATGCTTTGTAAGTCGTCCAGTAGTATTTGTCGATCAATAGTTTGTGTTATTGTTGTTGGTGCATATGCTTTGTAAGTCGCCCGTAGTATTGTTGATCCATAGTTTGTAGTGGCCCATGGTTTTGACCCATAGTATTGGCGCCTAGAATTAGTATATAAGTGTGTGTTGAGACCTATGAAGGCACCGTGAAGTTATTTGTATTGAGCTTGCTCATAGGAGGTTTCCCCCTCGAAGTGGCCTGTGATCAATATAAAAGTGATTCCGAGTTCTGTCATTTCTGCTATTTTGCATATTCTTATTAATTAATTGTTGCAGGTGCATCATAGGTATCAACCAGATACTGACTCAAGGTGTTCACATAAAATCATATATCTGGCCTGGTATTCGTCAGATACATCAACGACCTAATAATCTTCTTGTATAGAGTCACATCCACTAATTCTGATGAAGTATCAAATAATAAATTCAAGTTGGTATCCATGGGTGTGGCCATGGCTTTGCACTCCAACATATCAAATCTTTTCAATATTTCTACTGCATACTTCTCTTTATTAAGGAAGATTCCCTCTGGGCTCTGCCATACCCCGAGACCTAGAAAATAATGCATTAAGCCAAGGTCTTTCATCTCGAATTCTGCAGTGAGCTTCTCTTTGCACTTTGAGATTCTCTTCTTAATACGTGTTAGGAACAAGTCATGCACATATAGAAATAATATGTCTGGTTCATCATTCATAACCTTGAAGTAAAGGTTAGGATCATCTTTACTCTTAGTAAAGCCCAAGCTCGTAAAAAAACTATCAATTCTTCCATACCAATCTCTTGGAGCTTGCTTCAATCCATATAGAGCCTTCTTCAATTTACAAACATGCGTCTCTTTGTTTTCAACCTCAAAACCTTGTGATTGTTCTATGTACACTTCCTCCTCAATAACACCATTCAGGAAATTTGTTTTCACATCCATCTGGTGTAACTTCCACTTCATCGGGGCTGTTAGTGCCATGATGGTTCTAATTGAAGTGTACCTTGCTACGGAAGCAATTGTTTCCTCATAATCGATTCCTTATTTTGAGAGAATCCTCGAGCCACAAACCTAGCTTTGTATTTCTCAATAATTCCATCCGTAACATGTTTTATCCTGTATATCCATTTGGAAGATACCACACTTTTACCTTATGGTTTGGGAATTATGTCCCACACATCATTCGTCATTATTGATTGGTATTCTTTCGTCATAGCTTCTACCCATTCTTTCTTTTGAATGGCCTCTTCGAAGCAAGTAGGTTATTTGTCTACAAGATCACAAATCAAAGCCACATAACTGGAAAATGGCTTTGGCATCTTGCTTTCTCTTGTGGAGCCTTCTAGAGCTCCATACCTCTCTGCATCTTGAATAATTTCTCGAGCCCAAGCTGGTTTTCTCTTCCAGGAGATAGTCATGGATGGAGGTTCTTGGGGCTCCAACATATCACGATCTTCCAGAGTCTCATCATTGGGGGTGTCCTTCTAGAGTGAGATATGGCTTGGTAGTGCCTTTGGATAGGTGGAACGTGGTGTTAATTTTTTGATAATTTCATTCAAATATTATCTAGGATCCTACTAAGAGAATAACATGCACATCATAACAATCATAAACACAAGAGACACATAGTTTCCTCGGGGAAAACTAAGAAGGTGAAAAACTCCGCAACTTCCTTAGAGATAGAATGAGCACCAATACAAAGATCACAAAGATCAAACCCCAAAAGATATATTTCTTCAGCAGCTACTCCTCCTCCACTTGTGCGCACTCCTCTCTCTCAACTATGCGAGTTGGATGAGTGTGTGAATGAGCAAATAGAGAGAGACACGCTCTCTATTTATACAACAATTTAACCTACCTTTATCCCTAACTGGGATGACTTCCTAAGGAATCCTAATAACCCATCCACATGACTCATGTAGGGCCAAACCCACCAAGGTGGTCTAATAACCCATCAAATATAAGTTGCGACACTTACAATAATACTTGCAACACTTGCGACACTTACAAATACAAATGATGACACTTCTGATTGGAGGAATAATACATCTCCATCATGAATATAATAAAGTACAAGTGTAATACATAGAAGAATATATTTTGAAGTTACAAATACATCAACACTCTCTCTTAACTAGGAAGGTACTCTCTCGACATAGGCATCAATACATATAGGCACAAGTCTTCAATTATGGAGCTGGATCATTATCCCTGGATCATGGATCATCATCGTCACTACTACTGTACTCGTCATCTTGATCATCGGTACTATGCCTCAATTCTTCTCATCATAGGAAGTTCTACGAAGCCAACCCTTTTTCATACTGGATGCAGGCCTAGCCTCCCGTAGGTCTTCATCATCTCTACGAGCGGCCATCCGGTGGAATCTCTGGACTGATTACGTGCATCAACAAAACCTAGCAAGAGCATTCCAGGACTGATTATGAGCTTACTGCTCAACCTATAGGATCTCCCAGGGAGCTATTACATGTGACCTCACAAAACCTAGCAAGAGCATCCCAGGATTGATTATGTGCCCAGCACAACCTGCAAGATCTCCCAGGGAGCTATTATATGCGACCAGGCAAGCAAAACCTAGCAAGAACATCCCAGGACTAATTATGTGCCTAGCACAACCTGCAAGATCTCCTAGGGAGCTATTATATGTTGCTAAGAAAAACCTAGCAAGAGCATCCCAGGACTGATTATGTGCCCAACACAACCTGCAAGATCTCCCAGGGTGAAATTACATGCCACATACAAAACCTCAAAAGAGCATTTGCTAGATTTCCCAGGGCGCTATTATATGCCATAGGAAAAACCTAGCAAGAGTATCTACAAATATCCCAGGGTGCTATTATATGCTTATCGCACAACCTGTCCATGACCACAAAGTATCATACTGATACTCATGATCAACCTGATCATCTTCGCATGGAGCATCGTCCTGATGCTCATGATCATACTGATCAACATCATACATAGCATCACCCTGATGCATATCATCATCGCATGATCATCCATATCATTTTCATTTGGAGCATCATCTTGATGCTCATCACACAACACTTACATCCACAGCCATGTGAAGGATCCTCCTACCACCATGCTTGGAATGGCTCCTACAAATGTGTCCCATGACTTCCTCCTCGAAGTATCTTCTATCTAAAGAACACCAAGACTCTCTCTGAAGTACTCGAACTTCACTCTGGCTAGTGGTTTGGTCAACACATCTGCAATCTGCTCATCTATCACAACATACTGGAGCTTCACTACTCCTCTTTGCACCATATCCCTGATATAGTGATATTTGATCTCGATGTGCTTCAACCTGTCATGGAACACCAGGTTCTCAGACAACTTCACACAACTTTGGTTGTCACAGAAGATACAGGTAGCATCCAACTGGAGATCAAACAAATTAGACAATATCTTTCTTATCCATATTGCCTCACAACTAGCCGAACAGGCTGCGACATACTCTGCTTCGGCTGTACTCAGTGCTACGAAGGATTGCTTCCTGCTAAACCAAGAGATCACACCTGATCCCATACTAAAATAGCACCCCAAAGTGCTCTTCCTATCTGCAGCACTGCCTTCGCAATCTGAATCAACATAAACCTTCGTGTTAAACTTTTGATTAGCATCATACTTGAGCCCATAATCAATCGTACCCTTAAGGTACCTTAGAATATGCTTTACAACAATCAGGTGAACATGTCTAGGATCCGCCAGGAACTGGCTCAAGGTGTTCACCACAAAGAAAATATATGGTCTCGTGTTCGTCAGGTACATCAAGGACCCAATCATCTGACGATACATCGTGGCATCAACTGACTCTGATGAAGCATCACTCAATAGCTTCAGGTTTGATGCCATAGGTGTGGCCATGGCCTTGCAGTCCATCATCCCGAACCGCTTCAGGATCTCTAATGCATACTTCCCTTGTCCAAGGAAGATTCCATCTGCACTCTGCCACACCTCCATACCTAGAAAGTAATGCATCATTCCCAAGTCCTTCATCTCGAACTCGGCAGCAAGATTCCTCTTCATGTCGGCAATCAATCTATCCTCACGTGTCACAAATAGGTCATCCACATACAGTAGGAGTATCACTAGATTTCCTTCCTCAACCTTGTAGTAAAGGTTGGAATCCACTTTACTCTTGGTAAAGCCCAAATTGGATAGGAAGTTGTCTGTCCTGCCGTACCATGTCATGGGTGCTTTCTTTAAGCCATACAAGGCTTTCTTCAATCTGCACACATATGACTCCCTATCATGTGTCTCAAAACTGAGTGGCTGCTCCAGATACACTTCCTCTTCGACTACACCATTCAAGAAAGTTATCTTGACATCCATTTGGTGTATCTTCCACTTCATCACTGCAGCCAGGGCAAGTATTGTTCTAATGGAAGTGTATTTGGCTATAGGTGCAAAAATCTCTTCATAATCTAGCCCTTCTTTCTAGGAGAAGCCATGAGCCACAAACCTTGCCTTGTATTTCTCTATGCTACCATCCGTAGCATTCTTGATCTTGTAGATCCACTTCGAAGTCACAACAAACTTCCCTTTTGGTCTTGGGACCACATCCCAAACATCATTCTTCATGATCAACTGGTATTCCTTGACCATGGCATCCTCCCATTCTTTCTTTTCTGCTGCTTATTCATAACTGGAAGGTTCTTTGTTCATTATTTCACAGAGTAAGGCGACATAGCTGGTGTGTGACTTTGTCCTTTTTCTTTCTCTGTGTTCCTCCTCTGGAATACCATACCTTTCCTCATCTTGGATGAGATCTCTAGCCCATGCTAGTTTCCTCTTGCGAGAGTTCTTCTCACGAGGTGGATCTATAGGTTCTTGTGGATCTTATATTTCATGATCCTCTTATGGAATTACTTCATTCATGGTGGTGTCTTGTATTCTGGGTAACATTGGTTCTTCATTGTCTTCAACCAGTGTCTTCCTTGATTTGATGTATGCTGAGTCTTCATCAAAAGTCACATCCCTGCTGATGTCAATCTTCTTGAACCCTGGAAAGTAGATTCTACATGCCTTCGAGCTTTCACTGTAACCCACAAATATACCCTTCTTTCCTGAAGGATCTAATTTTGTCCTATTTTATTTTGGAACATGTGTATATACTGGATAGCCAAATATCCTGAGATGGCTAACTTCTAGTTTCTTACCAAAGAAAACTTCTTCTGGTGTCTTGTTGTTAAGTATCTTGTGAGGTGTTCTGTTTTGCACATATACAGTTGTCCTTGCTGCTTCTTCCTATAGGTGCATGGGTAGATCTTGGTCATGTAGCATTGCTCGTGTTTCTTCCATGATTGTTCTATTCTTCCTTTCTGCAACCCCATTCTGTTGTGGATTGTAAGGAGTGGTCAACTCCCTCTTAATACCTGAGTCACTACATAACTTTTTGAAGTCTCCTGAAGTGAACTCTCTGCCATTGTCAAATCTAAAGGTCTTGATCTTCTTATCAGTTTGTTTTTCTATCAAGGCTTTGAATTCCTTGAACTTATCAAACACTTCATTTTTATTCTTCAAGAAATAAACCCAAGTCTTCCTAGATAAATCATCAATGAAAGAAACATAATATACATACCCACTCAGAGAACTAGATGACATCGGATTGCATACATCAGAGTGGATAGTTTCCAAGATTCCTTTTGCCTTTCTTTCACTGCTTGGAAATTCCTTCTTTGTGTTCTTTCCTTTTGCACATCCTTTGCAAACACCTTCATGCTTTGACTGGATTTCAGGAAGACCTTCTACTTCTTTGCTTGCAATTCATAGTGCTCTATAGTGCACATGTGAAAGCCTTCTATGCCAAAGCTCACTTGGCTCCATGGATTCATGTACCATGGCATGTTCAGGTTGTCCCTTCAATTTGTACAACCCTCCCTCTTGCTCACCAATCACTACTGCACCATCGATGGTTTTACCTTTTGGCCACATAAGTACTTAGGCATCCACAAATGCAACTCTCATCCCTTTTGCATCCAAAGATCATATGGAGAGAAGATTCTTCTTGATTCCAGGTACATATAGAACATCTTGCATCTTTAAAGACTTCCCATAGTCTAGCTTGTAGGAGGCTTCACCACTACCTTTTATAGGGTATTGATAGTCATCCGCAAGTTTTACCTTATGAGGTGACTCATGTTCAGATAAATCCATGAAAGATTCTTTAAATACCATCATGTGTTTGGAAGCCTTACTATCAAAAAGCCAATCATTACACTCATGTGTAACAGTACCTGTGAGAGCATCAATTAGAACATATTCTTGATCACTTGAAGAGTCTTCACTTTCTTATCTATCCTTCTTCCGGGGAGGTTCGTCATCCTTTGCAGTGTGAGCATGATGTATTTTCTTGTTGTTCTTCTTCTTATTGTTATTGAAGTCTCTTCTATTCCTGGGACAATCTTGGGAAAAGTGTCCCTTCTCATTACATGTGAAGCATCTACCACGAGAGATATCTTTCTTAATGTTCTCCTTTTGATGTCGGTGAGAATATTTCCTGTTGTGAGATTTCTCCCTCTTGAACTTACTTCTCTTGGTGTGAGTAGTGAGAGCTTGATCTTCACTTCCCATCTTTTCTTCTCGGGCCACAAGTCTAGCTTCTTATTGTGAACATTCCTCCCATAGTCTACTCAAAGAGATCAATTTCTTTCTTGCACAAATACCTTGGATGAAGGAGTCCCTTGACCTAGGTAGGCCATTCAATGTGGTCATCACAATTTCTCCATTCTCCACTACTTCATCCACAGCTTCAAGTTTTTCTTTGATTTGAGAGACCTTAGTAAAGTAAGATTGGATGGTCTCTCCATTCTGGATCTTTACACCTTTCAATTAGTTCCGCAGAGTCATCTTCTGATTTATATTATTTCCTTCAAACAATTTGGTCAAAGAGTCAAACATATCCTTAGGTGTCTTTAGAGAAGACACATGGGGTATGAGATGATCTTTGATAGAATCAACAATGATTCTCTTGGCCTTGAAAAAGTTCTTTTTGTGTCAGGCCTTAGCCTCATCTCCCTTTGGAACTGGAACCTCTTCACTTATGTAGGTATCCAATTCATTCTCTTCTAGGATTAACCCAATCCTATACTTCCATGCTCGGAAGTTATTAGCTCCTTCAAGCTTATCCTCAAGCTTGGTGTGGTGAGACATCTTAATGAAAAACTCAAATGGAAATAAAAGATTTAGGTTTGTTAGAAAAATAGGATCGCAGAGCATTAACAATAAATAGAAATGCAAATATAATCACACATACACATTACAAGAGAGACACCAATATATCATGGTTCACCCAAGATGGGCTACGTCTACACTGAAATTGCCAGTCCTTATTATTATATCATCCAATAAAGTGAAGGGATACAACCTGCAGCATAGCCGCTGCACTTCCTCTTCACACTCTCTCACAGTCTCTCTTATCCGATCTTAGAGATCTTTGCAATGAATAAAACCTAATACATTAACCCTAGCCATGTTACAATGTCTTTCTTTTATAACGGAAATACAATGGGAAAAAACCACAGGATACCCAAAACCATGGGCCCGAAATCTGTTAGCGAAACAACCCAAAACCATGGGCCCGAAATCTGTTAGCGAAACAACCCAAAACCATGGGATACCTGAAACCATGGGCCCAAATTCCAAGGTTGGGGAATGAGTGTATAGTAAGCTTGGAATACAAACACGACTGAATAACATCTCTGAATCTGAAGATCAGGCTCCAGAACCAAAAATCTCCCACTTGGAGACTGATCACAACAACTCCACCGCTGCTGCACTTGCTGGACTTGGACTTGGCAAATTTATCATCTTCACCTTCATGCTAGAAGGCCAATTGAAACCAAGCAAGAACTCAGTTTCTCTCTGGTCACTACCTTTGTGAACATGTCTGCAGGATTCTGCCTAGTATGTATCTTTTCCAGCTTCAACAGTTCATCTTCCAGAACAAAGCGTATGAAATGGTACTTGAGCTGTATATGTTTAGTCCTGGAATGGAATGCTGATTTCTTTGCAAGATGAATGGCACTATGGCTGTCACTATACAACCTGCTATCCTTTTGATTCTTACCCAATTCCTCCATAAACCTCTACAACCAAATCATCTCTTTCCTAGCCTCTGTAACAGAAACATACTCTACTTTCGTTGTTGAAAGTGCAATAACCTTTTGCAGTTTCAAAACCCAACTTACTGATGTTCCACCTATAGTAAACACATACCCTATGGTGCTCCTCCTGCTATCCTTGTCACCTACCACATCTACATCAACATATCCCTGTAGAATAGTGTCTGAACCTCCAAAACATAATGCCTGAGTGGTAGTACCTCTCAAATACCTGAGAATCCACCGTACTGTTTTCCAATGTTCTTTACCTGGATTGTTCATATATCTGCTCACAACTCCCATTGCATGTGCAATATCTAGTCTTGTGCACACCATGGCATACATCAAGCTGCCAACTGCTGATTGATAGGGAATCTTGGACATGTAATCTGTCTCTTCCTGTGTCTTGGGACACATTTCCTTGCTTAGATTGAAATGGATGGCCAAAGGTGTACTAACTGGTTTTGCATTTTGCATTCTGAACCTCTCCAACACCTTTTGTATGTACTCACCTTGAGACAATGTCAATTTGTGATTTTTCCTGTCTCTTGTTATTCTCATACCAAGGATTTTCTTTGCAACACCCAAATACTTCATCGCAAATGAATTAGCTAGATTCCTTTTGAGTACATTTATATCATGCATGTTAGACCCTGCAACAAGCATGTCATCCACATACAATAACAAGATAATATATCTTTCATTGTCTAGCTTCTTGAAATAAACACAGTGGTCAGAATGGCATCTACTATAACCTTGTTCTGTCATAAACCTGTCAAATTTTAAATACCACTGCCTTGGAGCTTGCTTCAAGCCATACAAACTCTTTTTCAACCTGCATACCAAGTTCTCCTTACCTTTGACCTCATACCCTTGTGGTTGTTGCATATATATCTCTTCCTTCAAATCCCCATGGAGAAAGGCTGTTTTTACATCTAACTGTTCAAGATGCAAGTCTTCTACTGCCACTAGACTTAAAATAGTCCTAATTGAAGTCATCTTAACAATAGGAGAAAATATTTCATCAAAATCTATACCTTTCTTTTGTGCAAACCCCTTCGAAACAAGTCTGGCCTTGTACCGCTTCTTACCTCCTTCTTCTTCCTTCAACCTGTAAATCCATTTATTTTGCAATGCTCTTTTACCAGCAGGAAACTAAACCAAATCCCAAGTATGGTTTCCTACCAATGAGTCCATCTCCTCATTCATGCCTTGATCCCACTTCTTTCTAGTTTCCACCTGCATTGCTTCTTCATAACACTCTAGTTCACCTAGCTTACAATTTGTCGCAAGTGCAACAAGTGTCATAAATACCATACAATGCCTTACTTCAGGCTAGCTCTGATAGCATGTTAGTTTTTCATCATTTAATTCAATATGATCTAGGATCTTAACTGAGAGAACAACATGTACAACATATCAAACACAAGAGACAAGAGACATAAAGCATTTCACCAGGGAAAACCAAGAATGTGAAAAACCCCGCAACTTCCTCAGAGATAGAATGAGAACCAATACAAAGATCACAAAGATCAAACCCCACAATAAGAGATAGTCTCCTAGCAGCTTCTCCTCCTCCACCTGTGCGCACTCCTCCTCTCTCTCACTAATGCAAAGTGAGTGAGTGAGTGAATGAATGAAAGAGTCACACTCTCTATTTATACAATGATTGGACTTGCCTTTTACTCTAACTAGGACGACCTCCCTTAGGAGAGTCTAATAACCCATTACCACTTGTCACTGGGATGACCCCACTAGGGTGGTATAATAACCCTTTAAACCATATTGGGCCGACCCCTTTAAGGTGGTCTAATAACCCATCAAATATAGGTTATGACACTTACAATGTAACTTGCGACACTTACAAATACAAATGACGACACTTTCAACCAGAGGAATAATACATCTCCGTTGGGGATACAATAAAGTACAAATGCAATATACAAGTGAATATCTTCCGAAGTTATAAATACATCAACAACATCCTTAAATTACAAATGTTTCCTCATAATCGATTCCTTCCTTTTGAGAGAATCCTCGAGCCACAAACCTAGCTTTGTATTTCTCAATACTTCCATCCGCAACATGTTTTATCCTGTATATCCATTTGGAAGATACCACACTTTTACCTTTTGGTTTGGGAACTATGTCCCACACATCATTCTTCATTATTGACTGGTATTCTTCCGTCATAGCTTCTACCCATTCTTTCTTTTGAATGGCCTCTTCGAAGCAAGTAGGTTCTTTGTCTACAAGATCACACATCAAAGCCACATAACTGGAAAATGGCTTTGGCCTCTTGCTTTCTCTTGTGGATCCTTCTGGAGCTCCATACCTCTCTGCATCTTGAATAATTTCTCAATCCCAAGCTGGTTTTCTCTTTCAGGAGATAGTCATGGATGGAGGTTCTTGGGGCTCAAACATATCATGATCTTCCGGAGTCTCATCATTGGGAGAGGGTGCAACCTCTGCAACTCTAGGAGCTACATATTCTTCATATACTTCTTCATGTTGGCACTTTCTGGACTTCTTGAGGGCTGCATATTCATCAAATGTTATATACCTACTAATATCCATGTGATGATAGCTTGGTATATGGATCCCGAAGGCCTTGGAGACCTCATAGTATCCAACAAAGATTCCTTTCTTTCCGGAAGGATCCAATTTGGTTCTTTTCTCTTTTGGAATATGAACAAACACTGGACAACCAAATATATCGAACTCTTTTGCAAGTTATCTCTTGCACCTAACTATGAGTTTCTCATGTTCAACCTTGTAGCAAAGGTTGATGTCTCATCACTCTAGGTGATCATTCTATCCTGTAGAAAGTCTTCTTCAATCTACACATATGTGGTTCTCTGAGTCCTGGAGGTTTCTCAATATCTTGATCACACCATGAGTCTGGCTACTAGAGAAACATCTCGTCATAATCGACTTTTCTATAAGTCTTGTTTATAGTTGAACCATCGTCACTTGTTCTATGGAGCAAGTCTCAACATTCTTCATTTGTAGGTGATCGTGTACGATACTTCCTACAAGTCAAGTTCAATAGCAAGGTTAGAACATTTCATAGTTTCCAAATATATGCATTGAAACATAAGTCACACTATCTTAGCCAATGCTACAACATTCATCCATATCCCACATTCATATGGTAACTTTCTAGATGCCTTCCATCTCTACCATGACATTATTAAGAGCGTGCACTACTCCCAATATGTCAGCAAAGAGGTTTCACTCTAGATAAGTAGCAATGGAAAGTTGTATAGCACCATAGACTACATACCCATCACATGCATATCACTGCAAAAGCACATCCTAAATAAATGTGTATACACCTGGATATGATCATTTAAACAAAAAAACTGGCAATTCAAATACTTATATTTGTTTGTTTGGTAATATCTCTTTTGATCCTAGTCTTCTTACAGGGATTACTGGAATGTTTGATGGTGAACTCTATTCCATCATTAGAGTTCCAGAATCAATCTTGTATGTTGATTCTCCTATTCTCCTAGTGAAACTTTCTGAGGGGAGTCCTTTTCTTCAAGATTGGAGAGAGTGCTTCTTATGACCTGTCATGTGCTTTGAAGCACCACTATCAATTAACCACGTGTCATCGCCAAGTGTCACGGACCCAGAGAGAGCAGAGAATAAAACATATTCTTCTATTTCTTTCTTTGCTTGCTTGCTGGGAGGTTCTTCATCTTCATACATTCTAGTTAAGGCATCAAACATCTCCTTTGGATTCTTCTTAGAGGACACTTGAGGAATCAAGAGATATTTAATGGAGTCTGTTATGATCCTCATCGTCCTAATCATATCCTTCTTCTGCTTCTGCTTAGATTCAACTTCTTCGAGTTCAGGTATAACTTCTTTAACAAAATTGGTAAGATCATTCTCTTCTAGAATGAGTCCAATCCTATACTTCCAAGCACGAAAGTTCTCTATTCCTTCTAACTTGTCATCAAGTTTGGTGCTTGGTGCCATCTCAACCCGAGGAGCAGAGAATAACAAATTTTTTTTTCTCAAAATGAAAAAACTGAACTCACCAAAATATGTGCTTGACTAAGGCGAGTATGCTGGTACACTTGGTTTCTGAAGATTCCAAAATTTCACCTTTCAAATTTGACTTGTGAAATTTTGATCCGTAGTTTCTATCTTTTTCTTCCTTTCTGCATTTTCTTATCCAAATTCAAACTAGGGTTTGACTTTCCATGAGTTTCACCCACTCAAAAATTTCGATCTTGGAGAGGCATACCTTCCTATGCCAATTGCACTCCAAAATTACAAATTTGTGAGAATCCCTTAATGTTTCACTTCCAGAGAGAGAGAGAGTTTTACCTTGTGAAAGTTGCACTTTTCAGGAAAGCTCTGATACCATGTTAAGATTATATGCTACCATAGACTAGATTGAAAATTCATTAGCATTCAATACATTATTCACAATAGCAGCATAATAAGGATCTTTGAAAGATGCACAATCAAAAAGCACAAAACAATTTATCCCGGGAAACCCTCAAGGGGAAGAAAACCCAACAGGAACTAATTCCTCAATATAGATGATCAAGTACAATGCCCCAAAAACATGTCTCACAAATAAGAGAGACAAAAATACCAAACTATGGACTCAAGCCACTCCTCCTTCTCCTTCGCATATCTCGCTCTTTCTCCTCTAATGCGAATTGCACAAGTGAGTGAATGTATAAATGAGAGGAACTCACTCTCTATTTATACTTTACTTTTCACTTAACTTTTAATCCAACTAGGTCGGCAGCAATAACCTAATTGCAACAACCTCTCTAGGGAGACTCAATATAATATTTATATTATATTCTTTTGGGTGCGAAAGACCTGACTTACAATGGAGGTTTAACCTCATGACCTTTACATGACCAAATGTAATAACGACATCCCCGAATGGAGGTAAAACATCCCTGATGGAGTTACAATAATAAAATACAAGTAGAATATCCTTTGAAGTTACATTAATTTAACAGGGAAGCCATGTATGCGCTGTTATATGAATGAAACTTGTGCTTGAAGCACTGTGATCTTGTATGGTGTTTGTGGAAAGCCTAGAAAAACACAGTATAGTTCCTTGATGTCCACTACTTGTCCCTATCATGGAATTACAAATAAATCCCGATGATGAAAGGTGATGTCATAAGGAACCTAGGGGGTGAAGGGATTACCATTGCACCTGGTAGTGGGGTGGAGGATAAAGAAAGTGGTGAAGAAATGAGTTATGGAATCTCAAATTGATACTTTAGCTATCCTTGAGTGCACCTCTATTGTGGATCTATGGCCTTAGCGTGGGGGTGTCCTGTCAGAGTGAGATATGGCTTGGGAGTGCCTTTGGCTAGGTGGAACATGGTGTTAATTTTTCGATAATTTCATTGAAATATTATCTAGGATCCTACTAAGAGAATAACATGCATAGCATAACAATCATAAACACAAGAGACACAGTGTTTCCTTGGGGAAAACCAAGAAGGTAAAAAACCCCGCAACTTCCTTAGAGATAGATTGAGCACCAATACTCCACTTGTGCGCACTCCTCTCTCTCAACTATGAGAGTTGGATGAGTGAGTGAATGAGCAAATAGAGAGAGACACACTCTCTATTTATACGACAACTTAACCTGCCTTTAACCCTAACTGGTTCGACTTCCTAAGGAAGCCTAATAACCCATCCACCTGAATCATGCAGGGCCGACCCCACCAAGGTGGTCTAATAACCCATCAAATATATGTTGCGACACTTACAATAATACTTGCGATACTTGCGACACTTACAAATATGAATGACGAGACTTCTGATTGGAGGAATAATACATCTCCATTAGGAATATAATAAAGTACAAGTGTAATACATAGAAGAATATCTTCCGAAGTTACAAATACATCAACACATGGTCCAGTTGATGCCATTTGCACATTAATAATATAAGTGGTTTATTTTTTTGATGTAAATTCATATGTTTACATGATGTTTCCATTTTTTCCATAGCTGAACTATTTTCTGTTAATGAGCATGGTAGTTGTATCAATGGTTGGATGTAGATCTGATGGTTTAAATGCTTGGAAATTGGTGATTTATCCTCTATTTGAGCTATGATCTTGATGGAAAATTGAAAATATGTTCATTCATGTGTTATTTTTTGTATTTTACTCTGAAAGAGAACCCTCCATGGCTTATTAGATCAATAGATAAATTTACAGTTGAAGTTGGTTGGTTTTTGGAACTCTAGTTGAGGAAATCTTGCTTGGAAATTGGTGTTTTCTCCTTGTTTTGGGATCTAGTATTATTGTGAGATTGAAATATGTGATTTATGCATTTATTTGTTTGATATTACTCTGCAAATTCTCCCTCTATGGCTGATCATATGTATAAATGAATTCATTGTTGGAATGGCTTGGTTTTTGGAACTCTAGTTGAGGAGTCTTGCTTGGAAATTGGGGTTTTCTCCTTCTTTTGAGATCTGATCTTAATGGAAGATTTCAATATGTTTGTAAATGTATTATTTATTGTATCGTACTCTGAAAGTGCACCTTCCATGGCTGATCAGGTCTGTTATATGATCCACAGATGAAAATATTGAGTTTTGATTGCTAGAATGTGGGTGTTTCTACTAGAAAAGTAGATTGAATTGATATTTTCTCTGGAGAATTGAATATGTGATGTTGTATGGATTTATGTGAATTCTGTAGTGCACCCTTTGTGGCTGTAGAGTGCCCCATATATATGGTATGATTTTTATTTTGGACTCATAGTTGGTTTTGCAAAGATTTGTATGCTTACCAGATCGATGACTCGGTAGTGATTTTGATAGCAAAAGTAGAACTGATATTTTGTATGAATTAATGGTTGTATATGATAGCTCTAAATTTTTCATTTTTCATTATTGAATTGCTGCAAGTGTTAGATTCAAATCTGAGCTAATAAGTAATGCAAAATTGTTAATAAAGGTATCATAAATTGGATTGACAGGAGTGTCATAAATTGCATAGTTTTATGGCGGAAAGATCTAGTTTGTAATTGTTTGCAAATAATTTTGAAAATCTGATTAGTTAGCATTATTAGGTTTATCATGGTCATATTTAATGTTTTAATAATTCTAAGGTCCAAGTTTATCAAATCTTGTAAATATGGTTGCATTATCATGCTTTCATGGTCGTGCATCTGCATGAGCTTTTGGGGAGTTTTATAATTGTTTTTAAAGTGACGCAAATTATTTTCAAGGATGAATGTTTGTTTTAATTGGCTTGATAGTATGTTATACTAACCTTTGGTTTCCCTTTTTCTACTATGCTATACCTTTATTCATACTTACTTTGGGTGTACATTGTTGGAGTATTTTAAAACCCATCCATGTCATTTAATACTTAGGATATCATTAATTGATCATTTTTTATTAATTCCTAGGTGTTAGACTAGGAATTTGGCCAAAATCATGCATTGTGTGGACCACAAGACTTCATGAGTTTCCTGGGCGTATTTTCTAAGATACTAGATAAGATTTGCTGAGATCTGATTAGTTTCTAGTAGATTTTATCCAATCCTGGAATAGAAAGGCGCTTTTCTGCTTTTTACTGATTTTTACTACTTTTTGTCAAAAGGTGAAAGTTAGTTGACTTGCCTTAACTATTTTTTGGCCAACTCATCCTCCATGATGTTTCCACTTCCTAAATTATGTACTTAGGATTCTTTTCCATCATACATCACCATCCAATCACTAATTTTCCAATTCATGAGCTTTAGAGGTGACTTGGAAAGCACTCTTTACACCTAGGGGGTTTTTCATAGATTTAGTAAGCCTGCTTCTGTGAGGATTTCAAATGGAATCTTTAGCCTTCAAATATATGATTTAATTATATATATTAACAGCCATTACATTGCCTAAGTTTGGATGATGTATACTTATTCAATAGTGTTATACTATTTACATCAATTCATGATTGTTTTCAGTGTTCTATGACTAGTTTTTGCAAGGAAATTTGTGAGAGTTTGTAATTGCTTGAGTAGATCTTGGTGTGTAAAAGAATTTCACATGGTATCAGAGCTATCAAGATTTTCTATTCTCCTTCTTTTTTCCTAAAAGATTGAACCAGTCTGAGAAAGGGCACAACCAGTCATACAGAGGGTGCATTCATTCACCGAGAGGGCGCAACTGAGCATCCAGGGGCGCACACAAACCACTCCAAAGCTTATTTCAAAGCTTCCATGGATCAGTCACACCAAATAATCCTAAATTCATTCAATTATTTTGATTGGAAGGAGCAGATGGATACCCTGTTCAGGATCAGATGCCTCTATAGGGTGACTATGGCAATTGAAACTGAGCCTACTTCTATCATTGAGAAGGAAAACTGGCACAACATAAGAGATGAAGCTTATGGTCTCTTGTGTCTCAACACATATAGAGATCTCCTTTTCCATATAGATGGTCTTACCACTCCCAATGAATTTTGGGTGAAGCTCCAAACCTTGTTTGGCAAGACAGATGAATTAAGATCCCACCAACTAGATAATGAACTAGTTTCACTGAGTCCAAATAATTTCGCGACCTTACAAGACTTCTTCTCAAAGTTCAAGTCTCTTGTTCTTCAATTGAAGCAATGTGGAACTGATAAGAAATATGAGAAATTTATCTAGGACATCCTCTCCAAGCTTGTCCCAGACTACTCAGTCTTTGTTTCGACCTTTCATGCTACAGGACAAGCAGTTCGAAACTAGAAGAGTCCTACTCTATCATAATTCATGGAATCTCTCACACAAGAGAAATACAAGCGAGTCTTGATGGGAGAAATAAAAAATCCATCAAAATATCATTGTTTGGCTATTGGAGATTCAAAGAATTCGAAAGGCAAGAAGAAGGGAAACTTCAAGAAGCCACCTGATCAGAAGAAAGGCAAACGAAAATATCAAGAAGACTCCTCAAATTTCAAAAAGAATCCTCATAAGAAGCAAGAGAAGGCTAAGTGCACCTATTGCAATAGGGGCTTTCATCCTGAGAGCTCATGCATGAAGAATACCATTGAGCAAATGGCTCATCTCCTTGAGAAAGCAAATATCCGTCTTCCTAAGAGCGCAGAAATACAGAAGGAGGATACAATTCTGAAGATAAGGAGAGGGTGCATGCTTTGATGTAAATAACATCCAAGCCTACCTCCTTCATCATAGATTTTGGAAATTCAAGGCATATGGTGTCTGCAAGAGATATATTCTCCTCTCTTGATTCTTCTGGTGGTCCAACCATTGTGTTGGGTGATGATTCTGAAACTACTTGCAAAGGTAAAGGTAGTGTTGATATAGAGTTTGGTTCCTTCACTAATGTGTTGTATGTCCCAGGTCTTGCTTCAAACCTCCTGTCAGTTTACCAGATGACTCACACTGGGTCTCCGCAAAAGGTTATATTTACACCTAATGATGTTGAAATCTGTGAAATTTCCACGGGCTGAATTGTTTCCTTAGGTACTGCTAACCATAGCTCAAAATTCTATAGATTCTCTCATTTTGTGCCTCTCCCATCATCTTCTTCTCTACTTACTCATGCTAATGAATCAAGCAAGTTGTGACATGAGAGATTTTGTCATCTTAATTACAAGTATCTTTCTCAACTTCATGAGAAGGATATGGTCATAAGGCTGCCCAATATCAAGTTTTCTAAAGGATTTTGACAAAGCTACATCTTATGAAAACACCTTGAGCAAGAGTTTGAAAGAGCCAAAACTGAGCGAACCTCAGCACCCCTTGAGCTTATCCACAGTGACATATCAGGTCCATTTCCCCATGAGTATTTGAACCATGCAAATTACATCCTAACCTTCATAGATGAATTTTGTAGATATTGTTGGATGTTCTTCCTCAAGTTAAAGTCTGAAGTGTTCAATTTGTTCATGCTTTTCAGAGCCTCAGCTAAGAAACAGTCTGGTAGACATATCAATATTCTTAGATATGATAATGGTGGGGAATACATCAAATATGATTTCCAACAATTATGTGCTTCTGTTGGCATTTAGATGCAACACCATGTTCCCTACACACCTCAACAAAATGGTGAAAATTCCTTCCTTGAGAGGAGTGTTCAATTTGAAGAAGAGCCTTTGCAATCTGTTGAAATTGGAGAACCTTCTACACCACCACCTGGGAGTGTAAGTGATGCTCTGCTTGATTTTTATGATTCTGATATTTTTGGTTATGAATACCATCTTATTGCAGATCCAATTTCACCTGCAAGGCCTAAGTGGGCTGCTAAGACCCTTCAAGAAGCTGCTGAACTTGTGGGGAATCCTCAGGATCCTAGGAGGACTAGATCACAATTTGAGAGTGCTCTTACTGTGAATGATCCTTATATACCTGAGAAGTGTTTTTTGATGGTTGAATCAGATCCTCAAACATATGAGGAAGCCTCACATAACCCAATATGTTAGGAATCCATGTATGAGGAGTTTCATTCACTGCAAAAGAATGAAACTTGGGAGCTAGTCAAGCTTCCACCAGGTAGAAAATTGGTAATGTGTAAGTGGATCTTCATGACCAAATTTGCAGCTGATGGTGCAGATGTGAAGTATAATTCAATTCTTGTGGCAAAGGCCTTCTCCCAAGTCCATGGTCATGACTACACTGATACTTTTTCACCAGTTGCACAAAAGGATTTGATAAGACTAGTTCTGGAAATTTCTCCATCCAAGCACTAGGAAGTGCTTCACATGGATATCAAGAGTGCTTTACTCCATGGGTGTATTGTGGAGGAGATATATATGCAGTATACAGAATGGTATACATCATATCCTAACTTTGTGTGCAGGTTGAGGAAGTCCTTATATGGGATTAAGCAAGCTCCCATAGCTTGGTATGTGAAGATGGACAACTTCCTCTTGTCACAATTTTTTACTAGATGCAAGTCTTATCCAAATGTGTACATGAAGCTGATTGATGACCCCATATTGATTATTTTGTTATATGTTGATGACCTACTAATCATGGTTAGCTCTATTGATCAAATAAATTCATTAAATACCTCCTTGCATCAAAATTTTTCCATGATTGACTTGGGAATACTTAAGCAATTTATGGGGCTTGAGATTTCACAATCCAAGTCTGGAACTAAGGTATCTTAGTCAAAATATGCTTCAGACATGCTAAATAAGTTCAAGATGGCTGATTGCAAGCCTTAAAATACTCCCTTCCTATTGGCACGGGGTTAGAGCGCATAAGATGCAGAGCCGACAATGACAAAGGGGTCATCAACAAAGGAAAGCACCATTCGCGAAGGATAAGAAGCCGACGAAAGCAGAAGTTTTGGTCCATGTTAGTTATATTTGGTCATTTGGACCATTTTGTAACCTACATAGGCATACATAAATATAAACACAAATTGTAATATATAATCATCCTAGAATCGAAGTAAGATAGAAGATTCATCGATAAGTTGATCTATTTTGTCTTCCTTCGACAGTTTTGCTCGAGATATATGAATTTGTGTTGAGTGATCAGAATTGTTATCTGCGAAGTTCATTCCGCAGTCCCTTTTTATGAGTTAATGAATGAAGATGTTCGGCTAATGTAACTGTTTTGTGTTTTCCATTTATCGACATGAATTATACTCTGTTCTTTCTAGTTGTTGCAATGTTATGAATGATATTTTGTGATTTTGTTGTTCTGTTAATCGGTAACGATAGTTGATGTGGGTTATATTGCACATTAGAATTGATAGTATGATCCAGAGACAGATCTATGGTTTCGATAGCAACTGAGTAAGGGTTAATGCATGTCTTCTCCCTACTATGGAAACTTGGTTCCTGCAGCCCCCCTTGAACATATCGAGTGAGACCTCACTCATTCTGCGGGTGTTGCTGGAAAGGGTAAAACCTTTCTGGGCCGATGTTTAAGGGTGTCTAGTTGGTGTTTGTTGACAACAGTGCAAATTGAACCCCTATCGACATAATTGTGTCAACAAATGGTTCTGTTGTCAGGACCCTAGTGGAAAGAGAAAAAGAGAGGACATGCTATGGAATCCAACGAAATCGGAGATCAAGGAGTGGTTCGACAAGAAGGCACAAGAGTTTGTTGAAGAAGAGAATCACAAACTTGGATGGTCGACAAATGATTGGTTATAGAAATACATATACTCCAACATTCATGAGATATTTTTCTGTGAATTCTCGATACTACTGCATGAGTGGTTGGCACAAGTGACATTCTGAAAGAAGAATTTCCAAGGTGGTGAACTTGAACACTAGACACCTGAATTGATCCAACAATTGAAGCGAGTGGATAACAAAGCATATAGAGATGTCGAAGTCTGGGTAGATATTATTCTGGAGGGATATATTACTGAATTCACTGTCAACACAATCAAGTCATATAATGATGTGGAAAGGAAGTTTTTCAAGGGACCCCGAGGAAGGTTTCTACTGTCGCTAAAATTGTGGATTAAAATGCTCATCTACGAAAAGGGTATACTGAAGATGAATTCTGATGAGTAAATATCATTGTGTGGAGGTTGTGGGTACCATGTGGATGCGGGTCTAGTAGAATGATGTGGGGTAGATGGATCTGAGTGATGACATAATTCTAAGGGAAGCTACGGAAGGGTGTGGTACCCTGCGAAGTGGGGTGAGGTTCCGGCTGGAGAAGAAGAGGGGGACTGAGATTGAGAGAGAGTCTCCTAGGATGACTAGAACGAAGGACTGCGAAATGGGACCACAAGGGACTAAGCGACCTTACTGTGATGAAGGAAGCGACCAAGCTACCCTTGAAGCCGAAGAAGGACAGACCCAAAGCTACAACATACCCACAATTCCGCGCACTATGCCCAATTTCGGAGGAAGAGACATAAGTTCTTCACAGTGCTGTCCAAAGTGCCAGAACAATGGTAAGAGTAGTGGGTCTGTAAATAATAGTAGGAAACCAAGAATGGCAGGTGACGATGTTAAAATGCCCATTTTCTAGGGTAACGGGATCGAGGACCCTGAGCAATATTGGTTTTTATACGAAGCGGTATGGACGGTAAAGCAGGTCCTAGACGATGACATCAAGAAGGGACAACTTGCGATGACCTTTAGGGGTTGTGCACTAGACTTGTTCATGAAATTCATACAAGTACCTACAGGAAGTCCAGAGAAAATACTGCTGCAGATCAGGGAAGGATTAATTGATGAATTCAAGAAGCCAAAATCTAAGTCACAATACATCACGAAACTGTAGGAGATCAAGCAGTTTCCAAATGAATCAGTGTGGGAGTTCGACCAGAGATATCAACTTTAATGGAAAAAGTAAGCTTTGGGATGAGAGACATACAACAAAAGGAATGGTTCATTGCAGGGATAGTACCACACATTCGTAGGCTGCTTATGCAGCAAAAAATCACATCCCAAGCAGAAGCACTGGAAATTGTAATGAAGTTGGAGGCTTCACCAGTTAGCGAAGTAGGATTAGGCATGAACCACATTCAAGCACAGCTAGAAAACCTAATGATCCATCTCCAGGACATTAAGAAGGGAAAAGAGGTGCATGAGGAAATATGGTGCACCCGCTTGAAATCAGAAGGGCATCAAAAGGACCAGTACCTAGATTTACTCGAATATTTACATTCTGGTGCATCAAATCCACTTATCCATGGAGGCATTCCGTGGTGTCGAATCTGTCAGATGAGGGGGAAATGGGTGGAAGACTGCATATATTTACAGAAGATGATGTCAAAACCGGAAAATATTTTCTGCAAATTCTGTCGATCAGTTGGGCATGAATAGAAGGATTGTAGGGCGTATGACTTGCTCCAAGAAAGGACCACAGATACATATTTTATGAAGGGGGAGGAGAAACCCCCGATACAACAGAAACCACAATACAATCAGCAACAACCGCACTACAACCAACAGTATAACCAACCGCAGCTCCACTATAGTGAACCACATACGTTCTTCCGCATGAGCAGGAAAGGATACTAGCGGAAGCTCACAATGGGATCGCAGGAGGACACTATGGAGGGCATGCCATTGCTAGGAAGATACTTAAAGATGGAATATGGTGGCCGGCGATGCATGGAGATGCTGCAGATTATGCCAGGAGCTGCGACGTGTACCAAAGAACAAGAAAACCATCGGGAAGGGATGAAATGTCACTAGTACCTCAGATAACGCTACAATCTTTTGACAAATGGGAGGTTGACTTTGTAGGACCTATCGACCCACCAGGAAAACGAACAAGGTCACAATATATAATTACTACGACTGAGTATTTGACAAGATGGGCTGAAGTTGCACCAGTAAAGGGTTGCATGGCTTCGACGACAACAATATTTCTTTTTGACAATGTGGTCACCAAGTTTGGGTGTTGAAAGATACTAATGAGTGACCAGGGTACTCACTTCGTCAACCAAACTATCCGAGCAATGACAGAATAATTCCAAATTCAGCATCGCAAGCATACCCCATATCACCCACAGGCGAATGGTGCGGTGGAAGCATTCAATAAGGTATTGGCACATGCACTAACAAAGGTATGTAACACAAACCGCGCTAACTGGGATTTGAAGATTCCAGCAACACTGTGGGCCTATAGGACGACTTGTAAATGATTGACAAAGCCAGACTCCATTTAAGTTAGTTTACGGACAAGAAGTTGTGATGCCAATCGAATATATTGTCCCAAGTCTAAGCATCGCGGTAGCCACACGAATGAGCGACAATGGAGCAATCGAAGAACGGTTGGCATAGTTAGTACAACTTGATGAGGACAGGTTCATCGTAGGATTCTAGCAATAGGTAGAAAAGGATCTCCAGAAGGCTTGGCATGATCACCATGTCAAATAAAAGCACTTCTAGCATGGAGATATGGTGTTGCTATATGACAGTAAGTTCGCAAAGCATCCAGGTAAGCTGCAGATGCTTGGTTGGGTCCCTATATTATAAATGTTATCACTGACAGAGGTCTGGTACAGTTACAAAATCTAGATGGGACACTATTGAAAAATCTAGTGAATGGAAGCCGACTGAAGCCCTATCTCCATAGTTAGGTGCATGGCGACTGAAACAAAGTTCGTATCAGGATAAAAAAAAAAAAAGACATTGGAGATTTGTCAACCGCATGGGGTCTGTACAATACCAGAGGGAACCTTAAACAAAGGAAGTTGAATCTTGTCGACAGTTAGCACGTGGTAGTCAAATCATATCATAATTACAACATTTAAGCATCGACAGAAGGCGGTGGAAGAGGATGATGACACAGTCGATGGCAGAATTTGGAAAATCAGGGAAAGATTCGATGAATGACTTGGTAATCATTCCTCAAAAATTCCATGATAGACAGGAACCGAGCAAATTAAGTTATAAATACACACAACTAGATAGATAGCATTATGAAGAGTTATTGAGCCGGATGTGGGACTCTGAGAAAGTTTCAAATTCAAGCAATGAGGATAGAGGGGTAAGAAAGTTGCAGAGTAAAGAAGTAAGGATAGAGGGGTAAGGAAGTTGCAGAATATAGAAATGAAATTAGAGGGTTGTGATGGTGCACCTCATTTCTAGCAAAAGCACCCAAGTTCTACTAAGGGCGAAGATGACAAGTGTTCACGAGCAACTGGTAGATGAAGATGTGAAAACAATCCAGAAGAAAAGAGAGGAAGTCTCACCCAAGATGTCTAAGCGAAATTCAGTTATTGGAATAAAAGTGGGCTTGTCGACCATAGAAGCACCAAGAGCAAGGGCACTCCGGGTCCAGGGAAGGATGATTAAATTTGTGAAACAGATGTGCCAGAATCAGATTCATCGATAGAGTGCTCAGCGAAGGATGATCAAATTCACGAAACGAATGTGCTGGAAACAGAGTTGTTGGCAGAGTGCTCAGTGAAGGATGATCAAATTCACAAAACAGTTGTACCGAAAGTAGATTCGTCAGTGAATATGATCAATTTGGTGAAATAGAGCCGTAGCAGAGGCATCTAGCTGAGGTGGATCGAGGGAAAGCCACAAGTTTGTATTGGGGGCATGTTGGCACGGGGTTAGAGCACAGAAGATGCGGAGCCGACAACGATAACGGGTCATCAGCGAAGGAAAAGGACAATTCATGAAAGATAAGAAGCCGACGGAAGCGGAATTTTTGGTCCATGTTAGTTAGATTTGGTCATTTGGACCATTTTGTAACTGCCATAGGGGTCCATAAATATAAACACAATTTTTAATAGATAATCATCCTAGAATTGAAGTAAGATAGAAGATTCATCGATAAGTTGATGTATTTTGTCTGCCTTCGACAGTTTTCCTCGAGATATATGAATCTTTGTTGAGTTGATCAGAATTTTTATTTGCAAAGTTCATTCCGCAGTATTTTTTGATGAGTTAATTAATGAAGATGTTCGGCTAATGTCTCTGTTCTGTGTTTTCCATTTATAGACATGAATTATACTCTGTGTTTTCCAGTTGTTGTGATGTTATGAATGATATTTTGTGATTTTGTTGTTCTGTTAATCGGTAACGATGGTTGATGTCGGTTATATTGCACATTCGAATTGATAGTATGATGTTAATAAATATATTTGGTTTATGTATCAATTGAGTAAGGGTTAACGCATGTCTTATCCCTACTGCAGAAACTTGGTTCCTACAGCCCCCCTTGAACATCTCGGGTGAGACCTCACTCGCTCTGCGGGTGTTGCTGGAAAGGGTAAAACCTTTTTGGGCCAATGTTTAAGGGTATTTGGTTGGTGTTTTTTGATAGCAGTGCAAAGTGAACCCCTTTCGATAGAACTGTGTCAACACTTCCTTTCATGAGTAATACTTTAAGAAGCAGATTCTACACCATTGGTTGACAACACCCTGTATAGACAGCTAGTTGGCAGTTTGTTGTAATTGAATCATACTCAACCTGATATTACTTATGCTATAAGTGTGGCCTCAATATACATGGATCAGCCACATGAGATTCATTGGAGGGTTTAAAAAATAATCTTTCATTATGTGCAAGGAACCAAATCTGATGGGATTCACTATGTTGCAGATTCTAGCCTAGATCTTATTGGCTTTATTGACTCAGATTGGGATGGTGATAACCTGGATAGGAATTCCACTTCTGGATTTTTTTTAATTCTTGGAGGAGGCCCCATTTTATGGTCAAGTAAGAAACATAGTGCAATTTCACTATCTTCAGTAGAGGCCGAGTACAGAGGAACAGTGAATGTTGCAACTCAATGTGTGTGGTTGCAGGGTATTCTTTAAGAGTTTGGGATTTCCTTTATCACTCCCACAGTCATATTTTGTGACAATAAGAGTACTATAAGGGTCTCAAATGATATAGTACAAAGGAAAATAACCAAGCATATAGAGATCCATATGCACTACATCAGGAGTTTAGTGCATGGTCACACCATTGATCTGCAATATTGCCCATCAGTTGAGCAAATTGCAGACATCTTCACCAAAGATTTTATTGAGAAGGATTTCAGCCATCTAAGATCACTGCTTGGGATGGTTTAACATGTGGTGGAGTGAAGTATTGATCATCAATATTTCAATTTTGTTCATGTCCATTTTTTAGGGGAGGTTTTTCCCATGAGGGTTTCCTTCTTTCCTTGTTTTGTGGACAAGGCAGTATGTTAAAGGGTGACCATGCCAAGTTGTTGGGCCCTATTTATTTCTGATTTTTAGCACATAAATTCAGGATTAAGGGGGGTTTTTGGAGTATTTTAAAAACCATCCATGTCATTTAATACTTAGGATAGCATTAATTGATCACTTTTTATTAATTCCTAGGTGTTAGACTAGGTAGTTGGCCAAAATCATACGTTGTGTGGACCACAAGCCTTCATGAGTCACATGGGTGCATTTTATGAGATCCTGGATAATATTTGCTGAGATATGATTAGATTCTAGTATATTTTATCCAATCCTAGAATAGAAAGGCATTTTCCTACTTTTTACTAATTTTTACTACTTTTTGTGAAAAGGTGAAAGCTAGTTGACTTGCCTTAACTGTTTTTTGGTCAACTCATCTTCCATGATGTTTCCACTTCCTAAATTCTGTACTTAGGATTATTTTCCATCATACATCACCATCCAATCACTAATTTTCCTATTCATGATATTTAGAGGTGACTTGGAAAGCACTCTTTACACCTAGGGGTTTTTTCATGGATTTAGTAAGCCTGCTTTTGAGAGGATTTTGAATGGCATATTTAGCCTTCAAATCTATGATGTAATTATATATATGAATAGCCATTACATTTCCTAAGTTTGTATTATGTAGACTTATTCAATAGATTTATACTGTTTGCATCAATTCATTATTGTTTTCAATGTTCTATGACTAGTTTTTGCAAGGCAATTTGTGAGAGTTTGTAATTGCTTGAGTAGATCTTGGTGTGTACAAGAATTTCACATACATGTTACCATGACCTTATTTTCGAGGTCGAGTACATTACAAAACATGGGGGGAACCATGCAAATAGACATGAAGTATGCTAAAGTGCCATTATTTGCAGGAGACATAAGAAGATTATACAAGGAATCCAAGTTTGCATATGTCATCAGTGACCAAAATAGTTCCATAAATGATCATGTATATGCTATAAATGGGGATGTGGGATGTTGCATTTTGATGGATCATCCTCTAAAGGAGAAGTAGGGGTTGGATTTGTTCTTTTATGTCCTAATCAAGAAGAGATTACTTTATCTTTCAAACTGAATTTTGAAACCACAAATAATGTGGTTGGATATGAAACTCTTATATTTGGATTAGAAGTTGCTAAAAAAATGGAAATCACACAAATTTATGTCTTTGGAGATTCATAATTAATAGTACAACAGATAGGGAATGTTTATCAAACTAAGCACCCCAGGATGAGAGCATATAGAAACCAGGTATGGTATTTAATGGAAAATTTATTCCATGCTTTCAATATCATTGTTGTACCAAGGGATATAAATCAAAAAGATGATTCATTGGATGTAGATGCCAATACATTCACACCTCCAATAGTCCCCAGACTCAAGCATGACGTTGAAATGATATAAAAACCCTCTATCACTAACAATTAGAATCATTGACAAATGTTTGAGGATGCTAAAAAAATAAAAATATTTCCAGAAATGATAGGTGAGTTCTCAACATCCTGTATTGATCAAAATAAAATTGATGATGAAGTAGAAGAGCGTTAATAGGAGGTAAAAACAGACCCAAAATTCAACAATAAAGTGGCCAATCATAATATATTATATCTAAATAATAATTTCATCCATAAAGGTTTGTTACCAATAGAAATATTGTTTGACCAAAATGATATCCATGTAAATCCTATTGCTCAACCAAAGGAGGAAGATGTAGAAGATGTGAATATTGGCACAGTAGAGGATCCCAAATATATCAAACTATCAAAATTGTTTCCTGTATAAGTTAAACACATGTACTTAAATTTGTTTAAATATTATATAGATGTATTTGCATGGAAGTATGAGGATCTTAGGACCTATCACACATCTATTATTCAGTACAAGATACCCTTGAAACATGGAGTAAAACCATTCAAGCAAAAGCCGAGGAAAACTAATCCTATCTTGTTTCCCGTAATTGAAAAGGAAATACGTAAATTATTTGTTGCTAAAATAATAACTCCTTTGAGATATTCAAAGTGGGTATCCAACCTAGTACCAGTCAGAAAGAAAAATAGAGAAATCAAATTATGTGTTGACTTTAGAAACCTCAACAATTTCTCCTTGAAATACAATTACCCATTTCCCAAGGTGGATCATATGTTGCAGAAAGTGGTAGGATCTAACATAATATCTATGATGGATGGTTTTTCAAAGTATGATCAAGTTTATATGCACCAAAAAGACAAGGAGAAGACAACTTTCACAACCCCATTGGGTACATTCATGTATGAAAAGATGCCATTTGGATTGATGAATGTAGGAGCAACATTTTAGAGGGCCATGGATATATCCTTTGTAGGGGAGAGAGATAAATTCATTATCATATATTTAGATGACATTACCATTTTTTCAAAAACAATCGATGAACATTTTTCACACCTAAAGCGGACATTCAACAAATGCAGGAAGTATGAATTATCCTTAAACCCCAAGAAGTCACATTTTTATTTTCAAGAAGGAAAACAGTTAGGGCACATTATTTCCAAAGATGGGGTCAGGTTTGATATAGAAAGGGTGGCATCCATACAATCCATAGACATCCCCAAGAATAGGAAAGAGGTTCAATCTTTCACATGGGAAAAATAAACTTTATCAGGAGGTTTATTCCTAATTTGGAAGAACTGATTAAGAACATTACGAACATGCTAAAAAAGGGTAATGATGTTAAGTGGACCAAAGAATCCAAAAGTTATTTCCAATGGTTGAAAATATCATTAGGAGAAGCCCTTGTTGTAATAAGCCTTGATTATACCAAGCCATTCTTGGTTTTTTTATTTTGCTTCAACAAATACTATTGCAGTTGTACTATTACAGAAGAATCAAGAAGGACATGAACAACATGTAGCTTTTTCGAGAAAATCTTTGAGAGATGCATAATTGAAATACAGTTTGATGGAAAAGAAGGCCTCTACCATGGTTAAAGCATTGAAATATTTTAGATGTTATGTTCTCCACTCACATGTGATTGCTTATGTTCCATATAGTACAGTGAAAAATATTCTTCGTCAAACATATAGTGAAGATAGAAGAGGGAAGTGGATTGGAAAAATCCAAGAATGTGATCGGGAAATCAAGCCTACGAAACTAGTAAAGGGATAAGGATTATCAAAGCTATTTGCTAAATCAAATTTCGGAGGCACTAGACTTGAATTTAGTGGTTGAATTGATAGAGGAGGAAAGGGTTGAAACTAAAGAAGATATTTAAGAGAGATGCATGAAAGTAAATCCCAAAATTGTACCCATCCCAATGGTACAAGGACATTGTTTTCTACTTGATACATCTCAAGTGTCCAAGATACATGAATAAATCCCAAGCTTTATATTTAAAGATACAACATGTTAAGTATTTCATCCTAGATGAATACCTATATTTGAAGGATCCTTTGGGCATACCTTTGAATTTTGTAATAGAAGAAGAAACAAAAGGAATGATCACATAATTTCACAAGGGCATATGTGGAGGACACCATGCATGGAGGGCCACAACATATAAAGTTCTCAGAGAACAATACTACTGGCCAAAGTTTCTTTTTGATTCTAATCATATTTTAATATCATGCACTAAGTGACAATTGATTGCAGGGAAGCACAAACCTAAACCCTTTCCCTTGAATCCTATAAAGACATCATCTCCTTTCCAGTAATGGGGGATAGACTTTATTGAAGAAATAAATCCTCACTCCAGTGACCAACATAGATGGATTTTGATAGCCACTTATTACTTCACTATGTGGGTAGAGGCAATCCCAACCAAGTCAATAAATGACACAATGATCATTAAGTTCCTGGAGGAAAACATATTGTCAAGATTTGGATGCCCTAGAAATATCATTGTTGACAATGAACAAGATTTTAGATCTATCAAAATGATATAATTTTGTCAAAAATAAAATATTTAATTGAGATACTCCACCCAATACTATCCACAAAGGAACGGACTGGTAGAATATTCCAACAAAAACCTACTCATAATAATCAAGAAGATGTTGTTAGAGAATAAAAAGGCATGGGATATCAATTTGAGGTATGTATTGTGGGAAGATAGAATAAGAACTACAATATATAGGATATCAATTTGAGGTATTCATTGTGGGAAAATAGAATAAGCCCTAAAAGATCCATTGGAACCTCCCCTTTTCAACTAGTCTATGGGAAGGAAGCAGTTCTACCAATTCAATTAGTATTGTCTATAATAAGGTTGATTCAGAATGAAATAGGAGAACATAATGATATGATCAAAAGGATCTATGCACTGATAGAAATACAAGAAGATAGATAACATGTCAGTCTAAAGTTGCAGGAGCACCAAAGGAGGATGAAAAAGAACTTTGATAAAAAATATATAGAGAGGGACTTCCATCCAGGGTATAAAGTGATGAAATGGGATTCCAAGAGGGAAGATAAAGGAAAGAATGGTAAGTTTGATAGCCTCTAGGTATGTCCCAACAAGATATCAATTGTCCAAGACAACAATACCTGCATTCTTACAGAGATCGGTGGTGAAATCATTGAATCAATTGTAAATGGAAGGATCCTCAAGCACTTCTTTCTTTACTGAAAATCCAAAAAAGGAATTCTACATCTATGTACATAGTAAATTAGCATCAATTAAATTCTTTCTTATTTCTTTTCTTTTCCATTTTACTCAATCATTTTCATTTTTTACATTTCCATGCTTGTAAATATTGTGCAAGACTAAAATATTTCTCAATGTGTGAGAAAATGCTCAAAGAAGGGTGACTCCATAGCCCAATATAGAAGGCACTAATCTACAGTTCCAATTTGTTCATAAAGAGAAACATTTTCCCCATTAGAGCCAATGTTATCACTATAAATGTTCCAGGGCTAATAAGCCTAAAGAGTTTTAAAAAGTGCTAAAAGTACTTGTTGCAAAGCCCTTGGGAGCTTGGCATAAAGCTTCCCAAGTAAAAAAGGTGCTTAAAGCATGGGAGAAATCATGGTTCAATGATCACATGTTTCATACCATATGCAAAAGGGAAAGCAACTAGGCACCCGGAAGTAAAAGAATCATAAAACCAAGAGTGGGAACCCAACGCTAAAAGAATTGGGTGCTAAATTTTGATCGAGTAGATTACTGGGAGATCTAAGAGATCAATGGTAGAGAGGAATATCCCATAAATGAAGTGCAAGAAGGATAAATAAAGTGACCAAGCAGATCAAAGTGGGCTCCGTAGATCAATGGCTAATGAAAAAAGTGCATCGAGAAGGTGCACAGGGTTTAAAAATTACCCGAGGAGCAGTTGGCCCAATATTGTCGAAGACACTAGGGTAATTTTTAAGGATTCAACCCTAGATGCAAGTGATGCAAGCGGACATGACACCAGGACTGGGCTGAACATGAAGCCTAACCATGTTTGTCATCCAAGTGGCAGTGCTGAGGTAAGGTATGAGTGTCGCCCAAGTGGTAGCGCTAAGGTAAGGCAGGAGGTTAGACATGATTTTGAAGCGATGTCAAGTAGTTTGGAGCATTAAACCTTCTGGCCTTTGATGTCGCCTCATCCAACATAGCCCTCACTAGCCCCATGGCTCTCAATCATGTGAGGTCCTCTCAGCTAGATAGCTGGATTCTACAACTATCTTACAACTTTTCATCTTGGCTTATGGCCAAGCTCATTTGTTTTCTCATCACTCTCCTCCAGGCTTCTCATCTTCCTGCACCAGCATCCCTCAAGCTCTTGTTTGATAGGTTCTGTGTTTTCATCACCATGGGTAGGATGAAAGGTTCCAAGGGCGGAAAGAAGAAGGACACCCATGAAATAGAGCAAAGCAGGAAAGGTTACAGTCCTGAAATCTCCATTCCATTCCGTCTACTTGTAGACAAGTGGGAAGCTCACATCATTGTTGACACTCTCTCCAACAGGAACCATGAGTAGCCATGGGACCCCTATTGGTTAGTAAAAAACATGCTGGGAGAATTAATGGATGATATGCTATCCAACTGGGCCATCGCTTGACATGCCACTCAAACACTAAGAGCCACCCTACCAAATATGGAATCCACTCTCAACAATCTGGAGAATACATTCTGTTGGGACTCATATGCTCCCACTCAACACCTTCGCCATGACCTCCGATTTGGAAGCAGCGCTCTTGGAAATTTGTCCATGCCCTCTATGGTCATAAACGAGGTAATGCTTGGCAATCTGGATACTTCTCACGACTTTGTCACTTTGGATACTACTCCGGGAACTAGGGCCACTACTCTTGGCAATTTGGCCACTACTCCTAGCAATGCTACTACACCTAGCATTCCGGATTCTACTCCTGGAAGGGCTTGGAACAACACAACTGGAAAAGATTTGGTTCATCCACAAGGTATCCCACTAAAAGGAAAGGATCCAACTCGTGCGTCCTTCCCCATCCCCTCCACCCTGGGGCTGATTCTATCCAAGCGCACTCGTAATGAACCTGATAGCGGTGTTCTTGCAACTAGAAAGACTTCACCTCTGCCCATCAAGCTCCCTGCTCGTGACACCCGGACTCCAGTGAAGGACACCCCGCCACCTGTGAAAGGCTCTTTGCCACCTGCAAGGAACGAGGAGGACACCACCTGCTATAGCTGCCCCATCCTGGAGGAAATTCCTTTTGATGCCGAAACTCCCTTTGCAGCTGGCTAAGAAGGTTTTTCTATGGTTTAATTTCGGTTTCCTATTTATTTTGTTATCCATCAGACTGTTAGTTTCTCTATAGCCCTCATGGCTTCGACTACTCCACCTATTCACCCTGGTCTCCCTAGACTGGGTGGGGTTTTTTTTGTTTATTTTGGGTTTGAACGACCATGGTTATGATGATTTTAAAGGTTGGCAACTGATAAGACCACCTCAGAATGTAACTACCTCTGTATTTCTACTTCTTTCAGTTTAATAGAATTTACAACAATTACAAAAAAAATAAAAAATTAAGGATTCAAAAGTTATACCTAAGTATAGTATTCCAGGAGATTATTTTGGATTAAAAAATTCATACATATATATAGGTAGGAAAATATTAAATAAAAACATACAATGTACTACTAAAATTTGGTGTATTTATAAAAAACATATTTTATGTAATAATAGGCTATTGGGTAGAGTAAAAAAAACCAATTAGTGAATTTATTTTTTGGAAATACGGTCCAAAAAATAGCCAATAGGAAAAAATTTATCCCTAAAAATTACCCTCGAGGACACGTGGATGTTTTTGATTGATAACAACCCCAAAGAGACCTCTCCAATACCACTCTTCCTTCGAGTCATTACAGCCCATACAAAGCTAGAGTGGTTTCCTGACCAAGAAAGGACAAGGCCAAGTAAGGCATCCATGCATGAAGAGGAAGGACACATGGGCACCCACGTCAACCAACTAGAAGATGACACATGTCAGGTGCAGTCTAGTGACACAATCCAACATCATCCAATCGCGCCAAGCGAAATTTCTCCAAGTATTTGAATTCAAAATGGTTTAACCGTTAAGAAAGGGGAAAATCAAATTTTGATGTTATTCTATCTCTATCTAGAAGAAAATATTGAGAAAACCTACATCCGCTGTATTATCCCACTCAGCATCAGTGCACATGAACAATTCCACCGCAACAATATTTTACCCTCTAGGTAATTCTTATACTAAATATTTTCCATTTTACCCTGGTGTAAAACTGTAAACTAATTGTTACCCTCCAATTGCCATGTAAACCTTGTTTATAACATACTAGTCTCTTCCAATTCACCTACAAATGGCATCCACAACCAAAGCCAAGCTGTTAAAACCCATATTTCCCAGGGATGAACATATATACGACCGTGAACCTAATATTTTTGATACAATAGTAACCTCCAATGACCAAAGTAGCACCATTAGAGAGGCTTGATCCCTGGACGCTGCTGGTAAAGAGCCTTGTCACCTCTAGGAGACTAACCTAGCCTGATTCATCTTCCCACACACTATATATTTCCCATATTGCATTACCTAGTGCTCCATTAGATATTCATCCAGTAAAAGGACCATCATGTCCTCATATTATTCTAGAAATATATGTGTTATAAATGTAGAGGCTATCGAAACCATGCCGTGCTTTCCTCATCTTATGTCTCTACAAAATCTCAATGAACAAAACCTAGATGCATCATACCAGTCATTAAATCCTCTTGAAAGAAATCATTTTTTGTATCAACATATAGAAATGGGAATTGCAATCCCCACTTCTCCTTCCCCTTATGACATTGTGGTTTTCTCTGAAAGTTACAAGAAATCCATAGCCATGATATGCACCATCTTAGTATATGACAGTGATAGCACAGTGGATGACGCCACTTTAGGGTTTCTAAATTGTGTAACCCCTTCCACTAGATTTATTCCCTCGAATTTTGACCTCTACAGTTATTTGTTCCAATCAATCCATACTGTTATAGAACTTTATTCCTATGGATAAGAAGAAGATCTCTTAGGTTAGACTAAGATGTACTAGCTCTAATCTAAGACAATGAAGTAACAAATGCAACCTTGAATCCTGAATTAAACTCATACACAAGATTTAAATGTATTTGATAATGACAGAAGGATGTAACTCACCTTCAAATCAGACGTTTGTCCCACGTCCATCTTTGATCTCGAAGCTCCCAAGTTGAACCTGCTAAGATCAAAACAAGAAACAAACATGCAATCTCCCAAATACCTTGAAGTACAAGTTAGTTTCAAATCTTACTAGATACACTTCATACCAATAATTCAAACATAAAGCGCACGAAATTGGAAACAAGACAAGTTATCATTAATGAGAAACTTGAAGATACTTACATAGAGTTGCTTGATGTCCAAGTCAGCTCCAGCTCCAAGATTTCCTCCCTCTAGCTATCTCTGCAATTCTCTTAAGATCATAAGTTGGATGTCCCAAGTAGTCCTCCCCTTGGCTCATGGATAGCCTCTCCTCTATAGAACTTGAGGAGTTAACCATAAGGAGAGGAAGGTGGATCTCATGAGGTTTTAGTGGATCAACCAAGCTATACAGAGAGAGGAGGTTGAGATCGATTCAAGGGTGTCAATCCCAAGGTAATTTCTCGGAAGGTACGGATCCAAGATAAAAGGCCAAGGGCTAAATTAGGATTTTCACACCCCAGACACTAAGCATAACGCCAAAATTTGATGATTTTCGTGGGTTAGGGGTTCTGCAGAGTGTGAAAATATTAGGTTTTTGCGGGATGATAGATGTGTAGGGTGTGAAAATCAAGGTAAACAAGGTCAAACAAGGGTCTAAAAGGTTGTTTCTTGACCAAAAGGGGTTGTATTTGTCTCCAAGGTGTCTAGATGAGAACAAGGGGGGTACCGACAACATGTAACATTCATTAGGGAGAAATGTCGCTAGGTCACATGGTACAAAGATGCGACACTAAAGCTCGAACTGTAACTTTGAGGTATAACATATGCCCCCTAAAGTGTGAGGTTAGAAGAAACTGATGGTTGAAATACTTTACGAGTAAATTGTGCGGAGATAGCATCGAGGGAGTCGGAGAGGAGCTGCAAGGAAACAAGATGTCAAAGACCACCGAGGCGAGCATACCCATGCTCGGAACAATTGACTCGGAGCATGGTTTTCGACCAATACACTACAGATCCATGAGAACTGAGATGATATAAACTATGGACAAATCATGGCTACTATGAACAATTGTAGATCCATGAGACGAAAATGACACAGCCATGACCAATACAATAGTGCATATGTGTGACAATACAATAATCACCATCGCAACCTGGGCGTAGAAACAATATCAAGAATGCCCAGGGTCTTCTAGCTGATCTCGAAATGATATGAATCTGACCATGTGATTACAATGTCTTGAAGTCGAACATGGCAGAAACTACTTGATTACCAGGCAATGATGTAAGCTGTTAACAAGTACGAGGGAAATCACGAATGATGACAATGATCCCCAAGGTATTTCTAGTACATCTCGATGAAATGTGAATAGATGAGTTGACATCGAACATCCGTTATATCATTCGATCAGAGGTCAATGATGAAAACCTACTGTCGAATGCGATGACACCTACCATTAAGGCATGCAGGTACCAAGGTACTAATTGTTGATTCCTAAGCCTAATTCATGGATAGTGAGTTGGCATCGACAAGAATAAACTCATCGAAGGAGTGCCATAATGAATCCCATATCATCGACACGAAATCGACATGAGAGAGAGATGTGAAGAAATGGATCGAAAGGATACCTACTGACATAATGGAAGGTTTGACATAATGGATGAATCAAAGCAACGCTGACCCTTTGAACATATAACGAAATGAAGCAGAGCTTGGAAGCAGGGGTTGAATTAGCATAGAATAACCAAAAGGCAAGTGGACCCAATATCAAGGAGACGACGCATGACTGTGATTAGAACTTATCAGAAAGGATTGAATACCCAAAAGAAGACAAGGTGTGGATGCATGCCATGTTCAAAGGTGATGACTTTCAAGCAGCCAAAAAGGTAAACTTGACTCATTTCCCATTTCCCCCCATCATAACTGACGAGTACCTCTTTGTTGTTTTACGAGCTTGAAGAGGATAACCGATGCTTGGTATAGCTCATCTGACGGATGATTCCAATCTCACATGTTTTACGAACCTGAGAAAAGAGGGGATCGTCCCAATGTTGGCCCTTCTATGTCAAATTTTAATGAGTCCAACGAAGGAAAACTTGGCATTTTTTCATATTTAGAGAGTCTAAAAAACTTAAACAGGACTCCAAGATGTACATTTTCATAAAGTTAGTCCCTCAGACCCAAAAAAGTGTAAAACAATTTCTGAGAGAACTCTCCCAGTCAAATGTTGACTGAGGTATACCTTTCTTGTAAATAGTCTAGACAGGCCGAAAAAGGGGTAACCTATCACCGAATAGACATCCTTTCAAATACTTTTACAAGTGTGAAAGAGACAAGTGCACTTGGTGATCTTTTCATAACAAGGGAGTCTGAAAAGAGCTTAAAGAGAACTCCTATGGTCCTTTTCGTAATTTTTAATCATTTTGGTCCAAAAAAAGGATAAAATAATACCAAAATGATACTTTCCTCATCGTTTTACGATCACAAGTAAAGTCGAATAATCTCGACACCGTTTACTTCGTTTTAACAAGCACGATACAGGTGTAAAAAGGCGCTTGGAATCTTTTTCAGGTTTAGGTCCAGAGCACGAAAAAGATAAAGTAAGTTCGAGTGAAGGTCAAAAAGCGTCATACCACCAATGTGAACAACATATGAGATCCTATCAAAATCGGTTAAAAAACCTTGGAAACGGGACATTAGTAATTAAGATATATGAAAAATGTGACCTAAAAAGGCTTCAAAAATAAAATAATAAGCAAAAAATAGCCACTTAACATGTATAAAAAGAGGGTAAAAGAAGAAGTTACCTATTTTAACTTGGCCATTTTTACCCAAAGATGAATTTTCACCTTGTGGAGGGAAAATCTTCAAGTGACGATATCCGGAGATCGAGGGCACCGTTTCAACCATCGTCTGAACCAGGTAGATTCTCTTGAGCTCATATTTCATTTCATATATTTATTTTTCTGTTTCATGTCATCTTTTTGGGTTTTTGAGGAACTCTAGGGAAAAAATTTCGCCCTCTGAAATTTTTGTGGCCTCTCTACATCGAGAGGCGCAAAATTTTCAGGGTTTTCACGTGGCTTCCTTGAGTGGGGGCACGAAAATTTACAGTTTTCGCATGGCCAATGAATTCCTAGGCACGAAAATCCGCAGAGTAGGAAAAAATGCAAATTGGTTTCTCATGTTTGGCATAAAATTAGGTCTTCATCTTCTCATAGATGTTTTCTTTGGTTTTTTTCAGGAGTTTTCAACTTGTTTGAGCAAAGATGGTTGACTGGAAAGAGAGAGAGTATGAAGATGTTGATATAGATGCCCTAAATGACAATGCCACGCTTTCGACACTAAGGGAATGTGGCTTAGTGAAGTTCTTCAAAACAAGGGGCATCCATAAGTAAGGAAAGCTATTAAACTACATCATTCAGATGTGGGATAGTGACATCCAAGATTTCCGTGTTGGAGAGCACGTTCTAGAGCTAGATCTCGAAGACATTTATTTCTTGACTGGTCTCTCCAAGAGAGGCGCACGAGTTATTTTGGCCGGGCATTGGACCGTGGAAGAGACCACAGAGGCCTATGTTTCTCGTTATTGCAGACAGGGGTCCTACAAGAAGAGAGGGAAGGTGCCCATTGCGGATGCGATCAATATTCCTTTGAGAACAATTCTATACAACATAGCGCGTGTGGCGGGAAGTGTGGGTGCTCACCATGATACTAAAGCACAAATGACGTATGCGGTGTATGGAACCAAGGTTGTTCAACTGGTGTGAAGGGGTCCTAGTAAACATCAAGGACCAAGTCACCAAGTGAAGGAATGGGGATGTTAGCCAGTTTGGATATGGGAGTATCCTTGTGACGTTCTTCCTGGAGAGAGTGATTTTGTTGCATCCTCAAGTGAGTATGTTGATCTGTCCTACAAACAAGCCTCGGATGGCGAGGTGGAGTGATTATGCCGAGAAGCTTGGTGGGCCACAAGTCTTAGCTTTCGGCGAGGACTTCTTCTCATGGCTTGAGCAACAGATTGTTATGATTGAGGACTACCCCTATGATGGGGTGGACTTCTGGGAAGACATCGATATAGCACTACTAGAGGACATTGATTGGGATGACTCAGATATATGACCTTCATAGACATTTTTTTGATATTTCTATAATATATATATATATAGTTTTTATTTTATTTTTTAATGTGCGGAAAAGACCTAACATATGTATATGTATTGCTGGAGATTGCGGGCCGAGGAGGCTAGCGGGATATTCACCACTGCGCCGAGGCAGGGTCCAGTGTCAGGATGAATCCGAGGATGAGGAGGAGGCAGGGGGGTTCCGTGATGTTGAGTAGAATCTCCAGGGATTGACTATGGGTGTCCCTCCCATGAGATTGCCCGAGGTACCATATCATCTTTAGAGGCATACGATTGATGTGCCAGAGCGGATTGGTAGATTGCTTCGCCATGTGGCGAGAGAAGTTGTGTGCTATCATGAGAATCATGATCCCGAGGATTAGGATATAGGCAGTAGCATTTTCAGTGGCATTATACAATATGTAGGCTTGAGAGCTAGTTTTTGTATGGGACATGAGCCCAATTTTGTCTTTTTGACACATTATGTTATATGTACTCAGAAAAAACTATTGTATGCGATTTATATACATATGGACATATTTCTGTGTTTTGCTTATTTACAGCGACTTATGTATTTGTTATGATGTGTTTTATGTATGAGCTAGATTCCAATCCAATACATAGTTAGCTAATGAATCAGCTACTATATTGAATTCCCTTGGTATATGTTGATACTGAATCAAATCAAATGATCGCTCCAAGAGGTGTACTCTTCTGAATAACCGAAGTAATGTAAGGTCGTGGATAGTGTAGACACGATTCAAATTATATACCATGAGTTGGGAATCCAGGTAGATTGAAAGGGTGTTGATCCCAAGGGAAGTGACTTCGTTTAGGAGTCTGATGACTGCATGGTACTCCGCAATGTTATTGGTTGTGGGGTCCAAGTAGATTCCACCTGAGGTGTTGGGCTTGGCCCAAGTGGGGCATTTTAAGTAAGAAGGATTTTGGAACCGTGGAGCTGAGCGCAGTTCAGTTAAAAGTATTTTTGGTATGATTTTTGGGATGCTGTGAAGTTACGCGCAACACAGCGTCGGAAGAGCTGCGAAGTGTAGTGCTGTGAGGAGACAGTGCTGCGAAGTGTCCAGTCTACGGAGATCTAGCAAGGCAGAGTGTTGGACAGAAGATGGCACATTTTTCTATTAGACCGTCGATGATCTATTTTTGGTAAAGATGCTCCAAGAGGGCCAAGCGACAGGCAGGAGCAAATCGGGAAGAAAGCGACTGGTCACACACGCGAAAGATACCACTACCTGAACCAGTCGCAGCAGACCATTAGAGAAAGAATGGCTCGGTGAAAGAAACCTATTGGCATGCGCGCAATAGGAAGGCTGATAGCGACGTGAAGCAGGCATGGAAGACCACCACGATGGAATATTCGCTACCAGGTGCCAGTAGTCCAGTTTTGGGGAAACCGTGACAGTTTTGTAAACTTAAAGGTTTTTGCCTATGAATTGTAAAGACATGACCTACGGGCATGATCTAATAAGGCATTTTTGTATGGGAAAGGGTTACTCTTCATTTTGGTTAAGCTTTGAATATTGTTGCATCTTTTAAGCTTAGTGCTATTGTAAAGACTCTGCAAGCTGAGTGCGCAGAGATCTAGTTGAGAGAGAAGAGAGTCTGCACCTAAGTGCACGGACTAAGAACTGTTGTACCCTTCCCAAAAGATCAATATAACAATAGTTCTTATGGATGTAGCCTCCATCCGGGGGGTGAACCACGTTAAATTCTATGTAGTGTGATTGTTTTGTGTTTTAAAACTGTACATTTGATTAGTATGGATGCTTAATGCCACAGATATCTATTATGGGGTCTCTTTTATATGTATTCGCTGCATGAATGATGGGAATAATATGTTAAGTAATACATGTGTGGATGAATGTTAAGTATTCAGCACTTCTAAGTCTTTGAATGCATGAATCTGTTGGATAATCACATAGTTGAGTATTGGATCTGAGCGTAGCGTTGGAGCGCGCAGCAGTGTGTGTTTCATTCATTTACGTACATTGTAAATATAATATCCTAAGTGTTGTTGAATGGATAAATATCTCTAAGTAAGGTTGATTAGAGTTGATCAAGTCCTTGAGTAGACAAATGGTCTAGTTGACGCACTGATCCATTGTGAGTGCTGCGAGGTAAGTTGTTAATAGCTTATCATCGTAACGTAGGAAGTATCCAATATCGCGCAGTATTTGGACACGCTAGTTGCGCAAGCACCTCCCCTTGCTAAAGTATCCGACGCAAAGTAGATAATTCACGTAGTCTTTTGTCCATAGCAAGAGTCCCTTTATTGCGCTGCCCATCAGTCTCTTTGACACTTGCATCACTAGGTTATGGAAACCTGATTCTGCAACCACCCCCTCAGCTTTGCCTCGGGTGAGACCTCAAGCTGCTCGTAGTCTATTGCCGAAAGGGCAGGTGAATAGGGGTTTTGTTGGTTCCTTGAATTGCGAAGTACCTGGGTCTACATTGGAAACCTCTAGATCAGTTACATACACCAACAAATGGCTTGTTGGGCTTGGCCCAAGTGGGGCATTTTGAGTAAGAAGGATTTTGGAACTGCGGAGCTAAGCGCAGTTCAATTAAAAGTATTTTTGTTATAAGTTTTGGGATACTGCGAAGTTACGCGCAACGCAGCGTCGGAAGAGCTGCGAAGTGTAGTGCTGCGAGGAGACAATGTTGCGAAGTGTCCAATCTACAGAGATCCAACAAGGCAGAGTGTTGGACGGAATATGGCACGTGTTCCATTTAGACCATCGGCAGTCTATTTTTGGTAAAGATGCTCTAGGAGTGCCAAGCGACGGGCAGGAGAAAATCGAGAAGAAAGCGATTGGTCACACACGCGAAAGATACCACTACCTGAACGAGTCGCACGAGACCGTCAGAGGAAGAACAGCTTGGTGAAAGCGACCTGTTGGCATGCGCACAATAGGAAGGTCGATAGCGACGTGAAGCAGGCATGGAAGACCACCACGATGGAATATTCGCTACCAGGTGCCAACATTCCGGTTTTGGGGAAACCGTGACAGTTTTATAAACCTAAGGGTTTTTTCCTATGAATTGTAAAGATATGACCTACGGGCATGATCTATAAATAAGGCATTTTTGTATGGGAAAGGGTTACTCTATATTTTGGTTAAGCTTTGAATATTTTTGCATCTTTTAAGCTTAGTGCTATTGTAAAGACTCTGCAAGTTGAGTGCCCAGAGATCTAGTTGAGAGAGAAGAGAGTCTGCAGCTGAGTGCACAGACTAAGAACTGTTGTACCCTTCCCAAAAGATCAATATAACAACAGTTCTTGTGGACGTAGCCTCCATCCAGGGGGTGAACCACGTTAAATTCTGTGTAGTGTGATTGTTTGTGTTTTACAACTGTTCATTTGCTTAGTATGGATGCTTAATGCCGCATATATATGTTATGGGGTTGCTTTTATATGTATTCGCCATAGGAATGATGGGAATAATATGTTAAGTAATACATGTGTGGATGAATGTTAAGTATTCAGCACTTCTAAGTCTTTGAATGCATGAATCTGTTGGATAATCACATAGTTGAGTACTGGATTTGAGCGTAGCATTGGAGTGCGCAATAGTGTGTTTTTCATTCATTTACATACATCGTAAAGATAATAACCTAAGTGTTGTTGAATGGATAAAGATCGCTAAGTAAGGTTGATTAGAGTTGATCAAGTCCTGAAGTAGACGCGTGATCTAGTTGAAGCGCTGACCCATTGTGAGCGCTGCGAGGTAAGCTGTTAATATCTTATCATCGTAACATAGGAAGTATCCAATATCGCGTAGTCTTTGGATGTGCTGGTTGCGCAAGCGCCTCTGCTTGCCGAAGTGTCCGACGCGAAGTAGAGACTTCGCATAGTCTTTTGTCTATAGCAAGAGTCTCTTTATCACGTTGCCCATCATACTCTTTGACACTCGCATCACCAGGTTGTGGAAACCTGATTCTGCAACCACCCCCTCAGCTTCACCTCGGGTGAGACCTCAGGCTGCTTGTAGTCTGTTTCCAAAAGGGCCGGTGAATAGGGGTTTTGTTGGTTCCTTGAACCGCGAAGTACCTAGGTCTACATTGGAAACCTCTAGATCAGTTACATACGCCAACATGAGGATATGAACTCGAATGTAGGGGAGTAAAGTACCCATGCTGCGGAAGCAAGGTTCCGGGTATGTCGGCTAGTGCCATCTATGAACCCATATTAAGCTGACATCTACGTATAGAAGCACAAGTCAGGGTAAATAAAGGTATACGAAAAAGAATCCAAACACACACAAATAAATGAACTTAAAAAAAGACTAAGTACATTATGTATAAGGTGTCTCATGCAGGATAATCCTATGCGTAGAACCTCTTGAGGTACAACTCATTACGGGGTTGTGCCAAGGGTGTGCCATCACAGTCGACAAGCTCGCAGGCTCCTTTTTCCAATACCCGTTTCATGATAGGGACCATACCACATAGATTCCAATTTTCCCTTTCCTAACTTATCATGCATCTGATCATAGATAAGGACTAAGTCCCCTTCATTGAAGATCCGAGGCTAGATAGATTTATCGTATTGGGTTTTGACGTGCTTTTTATAAGCTTCATTAGCTAATGCAGCGTCACAATGGGTTTCATCTAGCTTAGATAGATACAGGAACCATTCTTCTTCGGAGGTCGTATTGGGTAGTAGTTCGACGGCTAGCTTTAGTGATGGAATTTCACATTCAATTGGTAAGATAGCCTCCAGACCATACACCAGTTGAAACGGTGTAAACCCAGTTGCATTTTTTACTAAGGTTTGATAGGCCCAAAGAGAAGAAAAAAGGGCTAAGTGCCAATTTGACTTCTTAGTACCTACAGTGCATTGGATCATGCACTTCAAGACCTTATTTATGGCCTCTACTTGATCATTCTCCTGTGGGTAATATGGGGTTGAGTTTTCGTGACGAAAACCCAACTTGGCTCTTAGTTCATCAATCACCTGGTTCCTAAAATGGGAACCATGATCGATCACGATAGCCTGTGGAACTCTAAATCTAGCGATGATATTGTTTAATATGAAAAGTGTGGCTGTTTTTCCATCCTCTGCGTAAGTAGGCATTGCTTCATCCCATTTAGTGAAATAGTCCATGGCTACTATGACATAGCCATGCCCCCCGGCTGAAGTAGGCTTACAATGCATGAAATCGATACCCCATTTTGCAAAGGGGCCTATGGAAATAATAGGATGGAGTGGAGCAGGGTGCGAACACTTCTTACTATCGAAGAATTGACATGGAGGACATTTCTTGACTGTCTCGATACAGTCCTTGAAGATCGAGGGCCAGAAGTATCCTACACCTAAGATATTCTAGGCTGTAGCCATCCCATAAAGATGACCACCACATGCTCCAGAGTGGCAGTCATTAAGAATGTGTTCAACCTCATCTAGATTTAGACAACGTCGAAGAATGGAGTCAACACCATGATGATAAAGAGTATTGCTAACTATACGGTAATACTTAGCATGATGTCAGATACAGTGACATTCATCTCAGTTGAGGTTCAAGCGAAAACGTTGGGTTTGGAGATACAAAACGATATCTCCATACCAAGGATCGGACGTGCCAATGAGGAACAACGATTCATCTGGAAGTGAATGGATGGGCTCAGCTTGGTCAGTGCACGGGGCAATGCACACATGAGCTCGGTGAAAACTAAGGATTTTTTTGGCTTTTTCCTTGGAAACTTCCAAGTCAAATTCTTGGATAACTACAATCCAGTGAGAGTATTTTCCCCCTAGCACTTGTCGTGTTAGGATATAATACATGGGATTGAAGTTCGCAATTACGGTAGTTTTCCTTAGGAGGAGGTAATGGCAGAATCTCTAGACAACAAATACTATAGCCAGAGCCAGTTTATCCACATGTGAATAGCGGGTTTCAGAGTTTAAAATACTCTTACTGAGATAATAAATCACATGTTCATTACCGTTGTCGTCTTTTTGTACCAGCACCATGCCGATGGTGGTGAGGGAAGCGACGAGATATAGAATAAATTCCCGTGTATAGTTGGGGGGTTGAATAACGGGAGCATTGGTCAGGGCCTTCTTTAAATTGTCAAATGATCATTGGGATTTTTTGTCCCAAAAGAATGGGACATATTTCTTTAGAAGCCTCATGTAGCCCTTCATTATCTGGAAAAAATTGCAGACAAAGAGGCGTAAAAAGTTTGCATGCCCTTGCAAACTCTAGAGTTCTAGAATGTTAGAGGGCGAAGGCATGGCTAAAATAGCTTCTACCTTCGTGGGGTCGAGGCGTATGCCATCCTTGGAAATGATGAATCCCAACAATCTTCCGGATTCGACACAAAACACGCATTTATGTGGATTCAAATATATGTTATAGTGGCGACATCATGAGAAAATAGCACTCAAATGATTTGGGTGATTCTCTTTTGTATCGGAATCAAAAGGTAAGTCGTCTAGATACGACTCTACAACATGCTTGATATCGTGAAATGTGTATGAGATTGCTTGTTGAAATGTGGCACCGAAGTTCTTGAGACCAAAGGGTAACTTGTGGTATGCGAAGGTCCCCCATGGGATAATAAAGGCGGTCTTATGCTGGTCCGAAGGGAGTAGCTCTATCTGATTATGGCTGGAGAAGCCATCCATAAATGAGAAGATGACACACCTAGCACAGTTATCGATAATCTGGTCGATGAAAGGCATTGGATAATTTTATTTTGGACAAGCCTTGTTTAGATCTCTGTAATCGACGCAGACCCTGATTGTGCCCTGTTTATTTGCGACGGGGACGATATTGGACACCCAATCTGTCAACGGGATAGGATAGGTGAACCCAACACGAAGAATTTTTTCAACTTCCACTTTTATGGCAGTCATTTTTCAGTGATGCACGGACCAGAGTTTCTATCGGAATGGTCGGGCACCAGGATAGACTTGAATTTCATGTACCACAATGGACGGGTCTATCCCTGGAATTTCTTCATATTTCCAAGCGAAAACGTCGCGAAACTCTTTAAATAGGGAATCATAAAATTCTATCTCTGTAGGAGTGCATGTTTTTCCGATATGAATGTGTTCCACGACACCAGGTTTCATGGATATGTCAATGGGGATGGTCTCCATGATGTTTTCTAAGTTCCCTTTAGAGAATACATCATATGTATGTACGAGATTCTTAGTGTTGACATTATCCAGTGAAGCAATGGATTCAGAATCAGGATCTATTGCTCGAATCATGGGAAAATATTACCGATGGTGGTGATCTTCCCAAGGGGGTTCATCCGGACTCATGATCTCCATAATAGATTCGTCTGTAGGAAAAATATGTGTAAGGGAGTCGCTGTAAGTTAAGGATGAAGGGATACGAGATGATGAACCAGCCACCTGATGGTGGTCAATTGTGTCGATCCAGTCGGGAGCCGACTGAATCACCTGGTAGGTTGCTAAATTTTGGTTGAAGGGCATGGTGGTGCCAAGGGTTTCAAACTTGGATGGACTCAGTATCACCCACGAGTCAGTAGATTCGTAGGGTAGAGAAGTGCTTGTTGAAATCATGTTAATCGAAAAGACCGAGGGTGGAACTTTCGAAAATACCCCTATGATGGAGGAAACCTTCAAAAGACCAACTCCAATGTCTTCAAAGTGAGGCTGGGAGTTTGCTAGAAATGGGACATTGTTGGTGGAATTCTGATGTATGTCCGGAGTGAAAAAATATAATTGGTCTATGGTGACGATCTTCCTTTGATGGGGGAATTGCACTAAGCGAAAAACGGAGGATGCTACGGCGGTCATCGTGTAAAAGCTATTGCAACCGAGTGAGAGATTGTAGTCTAATGGAGCATCTACGATTTCCACGTGGATAGACACATTTTTTCCCCCCAGCTCTATGGAAAGTGATGGGATGAGTCCGTATGGTTGAAAACCATGTCCATCAAATGCTTTTAAAGTAGTAGGATATTGGATCACTTTTGGAGAACCAATGGCTCTCAAACAGGACAAAGACATAATTGAGGTGGAAGCACCTTCGTCCAAATGATACGATAGATGTTGTGTCCACTGATCCGAGTATGAATCTGGAAGGCTAACTGGTGGGAAAGCCTAGGTTTGAAGTATTCCAGGTTAAACAAAATTGTGTTGGAAGAATCTGGATCAACGGCTCCCAATGCTGATAACAAAGTTCTACGCTGTACAGGACAGTGTTGGAGAACTTCGAGGGTCAACATGGCACAAGGTGCCTGAGCTAAGTCTTCAATGATGTTGTAGTTCTAGGCTACTCGGGCATTGGGATTGAAATTCACCTTCCAAATGGTGGCCTTGGGTGGGTGCAGCACGGTTTCAGCAACAGGTCTCTCAATGCGGAGATGACCATTAAGGGGAGGTGTCGAGGGAGAGTCTTCTGAGGGAGACTTGCCTTGGGAAGTCATAGTATTGTCCGAACCTGGGGGAGGATCATATGTCTTTGCACGTGTAGATATGTGAACTGTATCATTAGTCATCATGAGGACTTCACGAGTCGAGGACGTTTCTGCTCGGTAAGGGTTGTTTTGGTTGCCCCCTTGCGGGGGTTCTAGCATGACCATTTGCTGTTGTGGGTGAGGAAAAGGGTCGGTTAACACTGTCGGACGGGAAGAACCTTTTACAAATTTGTTGACTTCCTCTTTGTAAGGACAGTCTCTATTGTAATGATCTTCCTGACAGATGAGGCAGGGAAAATTCACTTTTCTTCTTGGTTTGTTATCGTTGTTGGTCTGTTGGGGTTTGGGGTTTTCCTACTGAGTAGAAGGTTTCTTAGGTTTTCCTCTGTTGTTCTTATTTTTTCCTTTGGATTGTTGTGACGAGGATTGAACGACGTTCACCTCGGAGGACTGAGCATGAGAAGTAGATGTATTGGGTGTATCTTGAGTTTGAGATGGAGCAGCCGTATTTGGTTGCCGATTCAATTTGGTTGGAGGCTGAGCCTTCACGGAACTGACTATTCCATCGACAGGAGGTTCAATGGCGGGTTTTGATGGATCAGTGGTGGTGCGGGAGGCGTGAGGAATGAGCTCGTATAATGTTTCGAATTGGGTATAAACCAACTCCATATACTATGCATGAGAGATGGCTTGTTCCTCCGTAACAGGTCCTCCCATAGCAATATCCCTGGCAATGGGGGGTAGAAATGACTTGGTGAACCAATGAGCCAATAATTAGTCTGGAATCGGTGCTTTGATTAATCTTCGGCGTCACTGCCGCTCATGAATGTGATCAGATATATGTGTGGCAATGGTTTGGCACAATGAAATTAACAAGTCTTTTCCAGTATCGTATCGGATGGGGAGCTAGAAATGTGTCAAGAACTGCATGGCCAGGGTATTGAAATATCGAAAGGAGTGTTGGTGCAGCTCGATATACCATTTTACTGCTGTGCTGATAAGTGTGCGTTGGAAGATCCGTAACCGAATGGAATCATCCATCAATTATTTTGATGAACACCAAAGATGGAAGGTCATAACGTGGTTCTTCAAGTCTTCTCAGGGCTTAGCATCGAACTTCGGGATGTTCGATGGTAGTTTGGCCGGGATGGTTGGCCAGTGTGGTTCATGCCAGATAGGATCATTGATGAGTCTAGACAAATTGAGAAAATATAACGTTACCAAGAATGGAAGTTGCTGATTGGGATGCGGGTATGAGTAATATTGATATGGTGCAGGGATACCTGTGGGACCCTGCACAGCATATTGTTGCATATTGTACACAAACATGTTACCTATAGGATAATATTAAATGTTTTGTGGGTTGTGGACCATCTGGTTAATCGATGGTGGGTTCAGAATCATAGGATTAACAAATTGATTCGGAATCGAATTAGAGCTCGGTTGTTGAGTGTACTGCTAGATGGGGATGAGGGGTGGAGGTCCATGGGATTGTTATGTCCTAGGGATGTTTCCAGATCCTTGGTTGGGTGGATTACCCATGCCTGAGGTAGGGGGTTCCTGGAAAAATGGAGCCCATGGAATGTTTGGTCCGCCCTGATTAAAAAGTGGAGCTTGAAAAGGTGGGTTCCATGGATTGTTCGAGGCTGTGGGATAAGGAATTCCGGAATTCAAGTTGGGGGGAATGAAAGCTTGATGCTAATTAGGTTTCCCCCCAGCTTGATTCGAGTTTCCAAATAAGGAATAACCCCCACTTGGTGTAATTTGAGGTCCCCAAGAAGGAATTGGGCCTGATAAGGGAATTTGGAAATTAGTTATGGTTGGGGTACTAACATAAGGTTGTCCGCTACCAAGTTGAGTATATGTTCCCCACGAAGTAGATGATACTAATGGAGGAGATTGTTGAATGGTTCCTGTTGGGCCACTAACAAATGGTAATCCTCCAAAAGATGTGGCATGGGGTCCCCACTGAGCCGATGAAGTGGATGGTGTTGGTTGTTGAGTAGCCCCAGATGGGGCAGACACAAGTAGTTGTCCTCCAACAAATGGGATCGGTGGTACCTAGGATGTGGATGGTCCGACTGGAGGAGGTTAGTTATTGGGACAAATGGTTCCAACAAACGGTTGTCTTCCAAAAATAGTATATATCGTGGATGAAGAATGACCTCTAGTCACGTTGGGTGTTCGAATAGTAGAGGTGGTCATTCTTCCAATAATGGTACTAGAGGAATGAGGTGGTGCAGATTGGCCAACTGCACTAAAGGTGCCGACTTGTGAAGAGGATCCTACACCAGTTCCAGATCGTGGTGGTGGAGGTGAAAATATTGGTTTGGTCCTCATAAGGGGTTCATCCCCTGAAGGTAAGTCGAACATGTTGTGCAACAATAAGTGTGGGGAAAATAGTCGAGGAATTTTAGGTGTCACATTTGTAGGAATTGAAATGGTGCAAAAATCATTTTGGGCTTGGCCCAGAGTTGTATTCCATAAAGTGGAGGCTGGATAAAAAATGTGGGCTATCTTGTCGGGGTTCGAAAGGAGTTCTGGTATAGTCTAGTCTATGGTTTCAGACTGACCTATGAATGACTCATGATAAGTTGTGTCACTGGATGGAGGTTGGGAAGCTTGGGAATCAGGAGGATCTATCGTTTGAGAAGTGGGTGCAGGGGGATATTGTGAAGATGAAGTGAGCATTCTAGCTGTATCACGTCTAAAGCATTCCGATGTTAGGGGTGAGTTGGCTAGACTAACCATACTGGCTTGAATGGATGCCATAATCTCCAGTCCTGAAGGGAGATTAGGGAAGAATAAGTTGAACGGTGCATTACTAGAAGAGCCCATTTCATAACTATGGGTAATTAATGATGAAGTGATGACAGGCGGAGTTTCCAGCTGTCCAATAGGATATACAAAATCCGTAGATAGATGATATTGTCTAGAAGGTGTGGGTTCAGGTTCTTCAATCATTTCAATGTACCCTTCAGGGACATCGAATAATGTTGTCATTTCTGGTGTAGTGCTAGTCTCCGGGAGGATAGGGCCTTCCAGCATACTGCATGGATCTCAGGTATGCTTCTAGTTTCAGTTATTGTGTTAGGATCTGAAACAGTCCTATGGTTTAGGGGTACATAAGCAACTAGAGGTGTTGTACTTGTAGGTGGTGGAATAGTCCCTCGACCAACTCCTTGGCTGGTAGGGGGGGTAGGGATACGTGAAGCAAGTGGACGGGAAGTCCGGGGTGGTGGTTCGGGGCTTCTCCCCTGTTGTCTCTGTGATTTCCTTTGATCATCCATGTGATAGGATTAAAATTTCTAGGGACATTCTCATGAAAAAATAACTCAAAAACCCTAGAGAAACCGAGTGTGCAAAAGGGGAGCTAGGAAAAGACAAGGTTCGCAGGCCAAAAAAAAGAAAGCTCAAAAAAATTGTACTGAAACTAGTGTCACAGTAAGCGAGCTGAAACAAAAGTGGCCAGAATGCCAACAAGCAACACTAAAAAGAAAAATACCCTCTATTAAGATGAAAATAGCAAGAAAAATTCCTAACTAAGAGATGGATACCTCAACAAATCATATCCTTCGCAAGGTGAAGAAATCCAAGTCGAACAATACGAAATGAGAGACCAAAATGGAAGGATATCCCTCTACCGAAAGGGATCCTGGGTAAAATATCCCTAGAAGAAAAGTCACTAAGCTACCTCGTTCATGACACGTTCGAGAAGGATATTGGAGCTTCTGCCTTTGATCCATTGTATCACCTATACAGAAAATACAAGGAAGACAACAGATAGATATCCTTAGGTGCTAAGTGGAGTGTGGCATTCCACAAAGTCCGTCCGAAACCTGTCCTCGCTGTTTGATCCCGCGTAGTGGGGGGCCCTCTCAACAAACTGGTCAATGATCGTGTCAACAAATACAAGAGGATTTTAGTACCCTAGATGAAAACAACTACGTTTCAGATGAACATGAAAAGGGGGAATTATTTGGATGCCTATCCCCTATGTCCTACCTAACTACCAAATTCTTTTTATCCTCAAACGAGGTTAAAGTGTGTTGAGTTAGGGAGATGAATTTTAATGGTTCTTGTATTACTCAATCGGGTAGCAGAAGTGCAACTTGGTGGTGTGATGACTGACTCAAACCATGAAAATGAGTATGAATCAAATAATCCTTTCCTTTCGATGAATACTAGCTAAGGTAAGGAGACAGTTCTTCGATCAATGCAAGCATGAACTTTTTCAACAAGATGAAAAAACCCACTCAATTTTTATTTATTTTTTAATATGCCAAACTATTGTTACTTCTTTCAAGATGAATCTAATCTATTACTGATTCTACTTCTGATGAGTATAACTACATGACAAATAACAATGAAGATGTGCTTCCCAAATACAAAATATGACTTTGATCTTTTCAACAAGAAGGGAAAGAGTGTTTCAAAAAATTCTTTCAATATCAAATTTTATGAAATAGATAGAAATATGCTATTACAAAACAATATACTTCTCTCAATAATGTAATCAAGGATTTCAAATACATAAGCGCACAGGACCTTGACTAGTCAGAAATGACCAAACTTTTGCAAACTGTGGTAAGGAGGCAAATAAACTAGTGATGATGTCAGAAGACTCATAAAATCCAATCTCAAACAGTGAATGAAACAAACCAGACACACTTGCAACTTTGCTAAGGAATATCAAGATGAATATGAAGACAAAATAAAGGAAAATGATGAGTATGTCGGTGCTACCGAAGCAGTGACCTAAGTCTCAAATTATTCAATGTGTCTACCAAAGGATCTTGAAAATCAAGCAAAGATTCAAAAAAGGTTCAAAAGAAAACTAAAATGCAAGCAATATACTACAACCACAGGTCACAGAGGTCTGACAAATGTTAGCAAAGCAATCTGGAGCAGAGAACCAAAAATAAAATAAAAATGAATTTCTTAGGGAATTTTCGTGGGTCAGCATGTAGCCCAGGCGCGAAAATACTAGATTTTCGCGTTCTAGAGAGTGTATAAGGTGTGAAAATGTGATGATTTTTTCTTTGGTAAGAGTCTGCAAGGCGCGAAAATAAACAAAGATAAAAATAAAGGCAAATTTTTAAGAAAAAAATTGGATCTTCTAGGGTTTGTCAACCCAGGGGACTAAATGCTGAGGTTAAACTGAATGACATAGGACCAATGCAGAGAACAGGGGTGTGAATGAGGGTAAAAAGACCCACTTTCACAATCAATTTGAGTGAAAGTAAAAGCAAACTTCACAATCAAAGAAAATGGATTCAAACCAGTGGAGTCGCCATTTTTGGTTATAGAACTTTCTTCCTATGGATAAGAAGAGGCTCTCTTAGGTTAGACTAAGATGTACTAGCTCTAATCTAAGACAATTAAGTAACAAATGCAACCTTGAATCCTGAATTAAACTCATACACAAGATTTAAATGTATTTGATAATGACAGAAGGATGTAACTCACCTTCAAATCAGACGTTTGTCCCACTTCCAACTTTGATCCTGAAGCTCCCAAGTTGAACCTGTTAAGATAAAAACAAGAAAAAAACATCCAATGTCCCAGATACCTTGAAGTACAAGTTAGATTCAAATCTTACTAGATACACTTCATGCCAATAATTCAAACATAAAGCACATGAAATGGGAAACAAGACAAGTTATCATTAATGAGAAACTTGAAGTCACTTACATAGAGTTGGTTGATGTCCAAGTCATCTCCAGCTCTAAGATTTCCTCCCTTTAGCTATCTATGCAATTCTCTTAAGATCATAAGTTGTATGTCCCAAGTAGTCCTCCCCTTGGCTCATGGATAAACTCTCCTTTATAGCACTTGAGGAATTAACCATAAGAAGAGGAAGGTGGATCTCATGAGGGTTTAGTGGATCAACCAAGCTAAACAGAGAGAGGAGGTTGAGATCAAATCAAGGGTGTCAATCCCAAGGTAATCTCTTGGAAGGTACAAATTCAAAATCCAAGGCCAAGGGCTAAATTAGGATTTTTCGCGCCCCAGACACTATGCATAATGAAAAAATTTGATGATTTTCGTGGGTCAGGGGTTATGCAGAGCATGAAAATATGAGGTTTTCGCGGGCTGATAGATGTGCAGGGCACTAAAATCAAGGTAAACAAGGTCAAACAAGGGTCTAGAAGGTTGTTTCTTGACCAACAAGGGTTGTATTTGTCTCCAAGGTTTACATATGAGACCAAGGAGGGTACCGACAACACATAACATTCATTAGGGAGAAATGTCGGTAGGTCACATGGTACAAAGATGCGACACTAAAGCTCGAAGTGTAACTTTGAGGTATAACACATACCCAATTGGAAGAGCTCCCTATTGTGGAGCAATTCAGATACCCTTCCTACTTGTTTTACATGTTCCTATATCATAATTATGACCATTATAAAAGTATGAATTTGAGAATTAGGGATGAAAAAGGAAATCAAATACCTTTGTATGAATGGAGTGGCCTAATCTTGAGAAAAAATGGAAATCCTAATTACACAGAATTTTCCAATAAATTCATGGAAATCACTTACACCCTCATTCATGATTCCTCACCACCCAAGATGTTCCCAAAGAATAAAAATCTTCTACAGTTGAGCCATGATCTAAGGGTAGGATATTGGTTCCTCTATGATGACCACGTTGTCTTGAGGATATATGGCTTTGAAGAAGAGCCATAAAATCTACTAGTCTTCCTCACACCTAGGATGATGTTTTCCATGGAGTACACCAGGAAGAGGTTAATTTCATATTAGATTCACTTTATACATTTCAAGCACCAAAAAACCTTTATGTTACCTAAAGAGATAGACCCTTTTCTAGTAAAAGGACTAAATGCCCTACAATATATGGAAGAGTTTCCAAAGCCACTAAATATGGAAAGATCGGAGAAAGGGGCCTATGATCCTCACCAAATCATTTCCTAGTTGATGATTTCAAACAAAAATTCTCCCTATAACTATGCCTCCAATCCTGAGTGGGAGAGAATTGTAAATTTCAAAATTTGGGAGTAAGTGCAGACAATTCTACACATTATAAAAGAGCTAAATGCCACATAGCAGAATATAGATTAGAAAAGATGAGATGAAGATCTCCAAACATACATAGATATTGATGGGGATGAATGGATACCCTAAAGCAAGAGAGCCATAATAGAAGAAGGAGAGGGAGCAGAGAAACCATTGGTAGAGAAAGAGGGGAGTGATGGGATCCCGAGAGAGTTGAGTAAATTTATGGAAAAAACACTAGTTGGTAGGGATGGACCACCAGCCAAGTTCACCCACTATCCCTATTTATAATTCATAGTACCTCATATGTTACAGGCCTCACCTTCTACAAGACCAATACCCATAAAGTAAAACCTTCAAAATAGATATATGAATAAAAGAGAAAGGAATGTAAACTTGGTCACAGATATTAGAAAGTAGGTGGGAGCATAAAAAAAGAGACTGTTGACTGTGGTAGATCACAAAACTGACACTCTAATAATGTCAATTTTGGAGCCTAAAGTGCCCATATATTCAACATTTAGTGATTGGAGGGAAAATGAGTATGAGGTAGACTTTAAAATTTTTGGAAAGCTAGACAAAGTGGACTTCTACAGACAATCTAGTGATATGATGTGTAAAGAAGTAGTACAATCTAAATCTATTGAAAGAAGATAGAGAACAGCACTAGACAAGTTTGAGCAGATGTTAAACGAAGAAAGAGTGATTGTTAAAGAAAATCAGGACACTATTAAGGAGCTAGAAAATAAAATTATAGCTCTAGGGGTTAATCCAATAGAGGTTTCTCATGCTAACTCTTTATTGCCGCAGAAGAATAATGAAATTGACACCCCAGGAAGCAGTTGAAAATGCCTAGGGAAAAACTAGTTCAAACCCCTAAACTAATGAAAGTGCAAGGAGAAAAAGAAAAAATATATGAGAGCATGATGAAATACAAAAGCATGGTAGAGGGATATGAAGACAAAATAAATGATTTGGAGATACAAATTTCAACTTTGAAGTGACAAAAGACAACTTTGGATGCAGATCCTATTCCCGCATCATCATCCCCTATCCTGTAAGAAATTAATCAGCTGACGGTGGAGGCAGAGAAGACTACATAAGAATCTAAAAATTGAGTTGTACTTGATCTAGTAATAGATGAAATGGAAGAAGATACATCAACTCAGCAAACAAATGGTAGGGATACCAAAGTTAAAGAGCTAGAATTTGAATTAAGACAAGAAGACAGCAGAATTATGGAGTTGGAGAATGAGATAAGTGAAAAAAGGACCTTATTTATGATTTGGAAAGTGATAGAGATGAGTTAAAAAGACAAATCACCAAACTTCAATTAGATGTGTAAGGAGAATAATTTCTGAGGAGGACTAGTAAGGCACTATGGGACAAAATAGCACAGGAGATGCTAAATAAATGGGATCATTGTGGTGTGATCCAAGATGAGCTGGAGATGGATAAATAGGATCAATAAGAAGTGAAGAGAGTGGAGAAATATCTTGGGGAAATTCCATACCAAACATAAGAAATAATTGTTTACCTAAACAACAGGACAAAAAGATAGTTAGAAGAGTTAAAAATTGCCAACAAAACTCAGCTCACCAAGATAGAAAATCAAATGATTATTAAGAAGACATTGCTAAAGAGAACTCAAGTTAGAATAAAATCCCTCACTGATGGAATATCTATCTTCAAAATTAATTTTAATGATATCACAAACTTGGTCCTGCCACATCCATGGGATGGAAATGGAGAGATGTATCAAAAAGAGGAGTATAAGTCCAAATTAATACAAAAAAGAGATGAGATGGTACAATTTAATGTACTGGAAAGAGAGATAAGTGGCGATCAAGTGATTGATAGGTTGAATTATGAATTTGAAATATGGGTTCTTCTTAAAAATATGTTATGAAAGCTAAACCCCAAATCATTTGAGAAGAATACAAATGTTGAAATATCATTGGGGGATTTTAAAGAACACCACTATCCTGTAGGAAAAGAGTGGAAATCAGTGTATAAGTACCATAAGCTTAACCTACCACCCCAAGTGAAAACATCAAGGCAGGCATCAGAACAAGTACAGCGACAATCAACAAGACAGTAAAATCCTCAATCCTTCGTTCCACCAGGACGATAGGCCAACATTCAGATGATGTATCAGTTCCTCGAGTAGACGACTATCAAGACAATGGGGAAACTAGGTGTACATCTAGTTGGACAGTTAGTTGGACAAATAAGAAAAAAAATGAGAGGGAATCCACCTCAGCCTAAAGAATCCAAAAAGGGGTCGAGTAAGAAGAGGTAAACGAAGCAAAAGGTTGTTAAACAATTATGGAATTAAAGTGAAAGTAAAAGATCTAGAAGGTTTTTAGAAATACGTTACACTAAACAGAAAGAAGTTACAGATTGGAGGCTATAAAACTGTAGAATTATAAATAGGTTCAACACCATGCAGGAATTTTACAACCCAGGATCTAGAAACAAATTAGTCTTCACCAAGAATTTACACTGAGTTTAGCAGAAATAAGAAGAAATATTGAAACATAAATACATGAGATAGAGCACAATTGATTTAAAATCCATTGTATTATTATTCAGTAAGATGTGTACAATATATAATACATCTCAAGAGAGAAATTCATGACGCTTAGGAGGCAGTTGGGTAGCTCACAATAATGAGGCTTAGATTGGACTAATTCACCCATCAATGACATGAGGCCAAGTGTAACTCATAGATTGGGCCATAATGAGGTTCAATGAACATAGATGTACCATGAGGAAGGTTAGGCTATTCAAATAGTTTGAAAGGTACCATTATGAGGGAGCATGGGGTGAGTAGTTGGCTAAGTAGTGGCCATTAATGCAAAAGTTGACCAAAAACTTAAGAGAGCACACTCCATCTCCTTAAAACATGGAAATGCCACAACTCCCTCATAAATGCAAGGTATTGGGGTGCATTGACTCCCAAAATAATGGAAATGAGTGGATAAGTGGATAAACAATTCTTCATGGATATATCACTAGTCTAAGGTAATCAAATGTGGACAAACTATGGTCCAAGACACTAGACTAGGCACTAGAAGGACAAATAACACAAGGTAGAACAACATGAAGGTCCATGGCATGTATATGATGGGAATATTGTTCTTAAAAAATACAATTGAAACTCAATAATCAAGGATGGCATTTTTTATAGGGTCTCTGGAATTGTTGAGTCATTGTAATTGTTTTGTATGTAAGAACCTTTCTGAGATAAATACTTTGGAGTGCAGAAGAGATGTTTTTCCTCTCTAATTGTATCTTCCTCCAATTGTTGTTGTATCTGATTCACTTTCTATGTAATTTTTCAAGAGGGATAAATAAATCTTGAGCAAAATATTAACCTATGTTTATGTCATTGATGTAAATGTGTGGCTAAATGTTGAAATTGTATCAAAGATTTCATTGGTTTAACCTCTCGTACAGCTTTGAGATGTTCATATGATCCAAAAGTATCTGAAGGTTTCTTTTATTGTTGTTATTTGTATGTCATGTTTCCATTTGATCCATAAGAACTCATGAAATGTTTACATTCTGTAATAAATTGCTGAATTCTTTTCCATAAAAACTTAGTACGTTTTTGCTTCCATTGAGTGTAAGAGATTTGTTCTACATGAACCTCTTATATATCTATTTGTTCGATATACTATAATCCACATTCATATAGATCTATCATGTTTTATACACTCCATAATATTCCTATGAAATAAGTTCATGCATCCAAAATAACTTCATAATTGTTTACCTGCAAATACGGTCAAGAAAAAAAAAATCACATCTCATTCAATACATATTTATCTCTAAATATTTAAAATATGATCCTTATCATGCTCAGACGTGTACTAAATTCATCCTAGGACATCTCATGGGATAGCATATAGATCATCTAAAAATTGTCATGAAAATCAGAGCCATAAAATCCTTTCATTACTTACCTACATGTAAACCATAGCAACATGCATTATCAAGAAAATTGATTAATCCATCTCATGTAACAATCATTCCTATCACTATTTTTTTGTGTTGATCTAATACTAACAATCAAACCACAATTAGCTTCAAAATCCTTTGTCAAACATAGTATTTTGTTGGAAGGGGAGTGTTGGACACAACCCAAGTATAAGAAGTTTTCATGGAAAAAGTATAGTTAGGCGAGGCCTAACATTGACCAGTTTTGGGAGAAGCAACTCCGCAATTCCTGGGAGGAAGGTATGGAGCGAAGCGAAGTTGACAAGAAATGACCTGTCCCCGTAGTAAAGATGGAGTACTAAGGACAACCAGAGGTAGTTGAAGCAGTTAAGGATGAAGCAACAAACTAACAGCTACAGGAGCAAAGAGTAAAGAAGCGGAATGGTGCAAAGGACGTTCCATTGCAGAGTCAGAGCTGCGTGGTCAACACTGCACTATCAGAAGAAGCGTCAGAGTCAGAAGAAGTGGCGCAAAAAGACAATGGATTTACAATGAAGTTAAGGAAAAGTGTGGTCGACAGGAGAACCACGCCGTTTTGGGTTTAAGGGTACTATGGGGGTTGGACCATAGTTATTGTAATATGTGACCTTCAGGCACATCTATATAAAGGGTTATTTTTGTATGAGGAAGGGTTAGAGGCATTAGAGAGATATATCTAGACTGAGAGAGAGATCTAAGAAAGAAAGGACTCTGTAGCTGAGTGCACAGAGATCTATTGTAGAGAAGAGTCTGCAGCTGAGTGCGTAGATTGGAAATGTTACCCCTTCCAAGTAATATAAGAACATTTCCCATGGACGTAGCTCCCATATGGCGGCTGAACCACGTAAATTCCTGTGTTATTTGTATGAATCTATGATTTGTTTTGTGTTCATGTTATGGTATGTTTATGTATTTTATTTCATATGTATGTGAATGGGAATCATATGTTAAGTAAGCGGAACACATGTGTATGAATGTTGTGAAGTAACATTAAGTATGATGAATGCATAGTTATAAGAGTAAAGACAACAATGATTCAGCGAAGTCTGTAGGTTGTTGATAACTGCGAAGTGCGTAGTCACATGTTGATATTGTTATTTTAAGTAGAGAAAGAAATGCATACGAGGTCATTTACCACATCTCCGCATCTCCACGGTTACATAAACCTGATTCTATAACCCCCATCTTTGCTTCAGGTGAGACTTTAGCCTATTCGTAGGTTGATGCCGAAAGGGCCAGTGAAAGGGGATTCTATTGGGTCTACAAGAACGTCACCGAACCCGGGTCAGCCCTTGAAAGAACCAACAAATGGTTCCATTGCTGACTTTGGAATAGTCGTGCTAGTCATGTGCGATGTTGATATGTCATCCTAGAAGAGAAGTGAACCAACAAATGGTTTCGTTTCCACTCTATATATCAGTGCCTTTCTTGAACTGATACTTTGGTGATGTGTCATATTGATGTGGAATCCAGAGAAGAAAGAAATACAGAACTGAGTAATCCAGCTAGAACGTGAGTTTGGAAAGAAAGAAAAAAAACACCCGCGTCTTACCACAAAACAATGGTTGCATAGGTATATATTCACTGAATTGCACGAAGTTTTCTTCACATCTTTTGATAATGAGCTACATGAGTGGATATCGAGGATAGAAGAACAAAGAAACTATTTTCGGGGCGAAGAACCTACATTTTCAAATCCAGAGTTGATTTAGAGGCTTAAAGGGATTGACAACCAGATTTCAAGAGAAGTAGACTTTTGCTTGGATAGCTTACTGGAAGGCTATATTATAGGGTTTTCTGTGGAAACTTTGAATTCTTACAGCGCAACAGAAGGATATTTTTTCCAAGGTTTTAGAGGTAAGTACCTGAAAAACCTGATTTTATGCATTAAAATGCTATTAGCTGAAAAAGGTGTCTTGAAAATGTAATTAGATTCCTAGGGTTTGAGTCTGTAAAGTTAAAAAACACAGATAGTGACACAGACGAAGACATTGTCATTTTGTGTAGTGGAAAAAGATATAAAGTTAGCACTAGAAAGAGGTCTTGTGAAGTTGAACCTCGCACATTCCTAGAAATTGAGTTAGGAAGTGATATAAATTCATATCAAGTTGATTCTAATAGTGAAACAAAACCTAGACACATTGGCTATCAACCTATTACTCCGTCGAAACCTATAGTTGAGGAAAGAATTATTACTAGTTCATAGAACACTAGTAGTAGTAATACTACAGGAGCAGGCACTCAAAATCAGCTAAGTAGTGGTGTGCCTCCATCATTTAAGAACCCTACACCTCCTAGAAGAAGGATGATAGATGACATAAAGCTACCTGTATTTAAAGGAACTGGTCTAGACGATCCAGAGCAACATTAGTTTCTCTATGATGCTGTCTGGAACGTTAAGCAAGTACAAGACAATGTTATAAAACAAGCTCAACTAGTCACCACATTCAGAGATAGAGCTTTAGCATGGTTCATGAAATACTATGTTGGACAGAATAGAACATTAGCGGAGATCAGAACTGCGTTGATGAGAGAATTTAAGAATCTTAATTTAGAATCTCAATGCATTACAGAGCTAAAGGAAATAAAATGAAAACCTAATGAGACTGTGTGGAAATTTGATCAGAAATTCAAAGCCTTGTTGGATCAAGTTAGCTTTGATATAGCACTACAACAACATCAAGAATGGTTCATAGCTTTGTTGTTTCACCACATTACATTACCATTGATGCAAAAGAAGGTAACATCGCAAACAGAAGAATTGGAAATTGCGATGAAGCTAGAAGCTTCACCCATAGGATAAACCAACACAGGAATGGTACAAATACAGACATAGCTAACAAACCTGACATTACAGTTACAAGATATGAAGAAAGGAAAATAAATAAGAGAATAGGTTTAGTGCACTAAATGTAAAGGAGAAGTAAATTCCAAGGAACATTGCCCTATCTTCATAGATTACCTTGCTAGTGGGGCACCGAATCCATTAAATCAACCTCAAGGATCGTGGTGCGAGATTTTCCAATGTAGAGGACATTGCCCATAGGACTATTACCCACTTCAGAAGTATGTACAAACACCAAAGAACCTGTACTACACATTTTTTTAGTCAGTTGGCCATGATGATACCAACTGTAGAGCATATCACCTCATGATAGAAATAAAACATGATGTCTAAAGAGTCCAAGGAGAAATGCAGAACAATAATGAAAATGTGCAGTATGATCAAGGCACATATAGAGGATGTGGTGGATTCAGAGGAAGAGGATGTAACACTAGCCAAGGATGAGGAGGAGGTCATATTTTATGCTATAACTGTGCTCAACCTGTACATTTGGCAAGAGACTATCATAACCCATGTACTACTTGTAAGTATTGTAAATCATTTGACCATATCATTGAAGCATGCCCCCATTTTGATAGGAAAAATGAAAGAAAAAAGACCAAAAGGACAGAACCAGAATATTTAGATGATCGCAGCTGAGAAAAGAAACGAAGATCGCAACATCCATGTTGTGACGTGAAGTGGAGCTTTAACATGAAATGATAGGATGAACGAAGCTTCGACTTCTGATAATTATATAAACAAACCAAAGCCTATTGATGGGCCTTGGGTAAGAAAAGAAGTTGGAAAAATGCCTACATTCAACCCTAACCAAGAAAAAAGGTATTCATGGAAGCAAGAAAAGGATTTTAGGGCTCAGAACCTTCGACCACAAGGATCCAATTGCGAAGTGATCAGACACCTGTATTAGATATTTCGACCTCGTATGATGGATCACAAACTTCTCCAGAACAAACAAGTCCTATCACACAATTTCTACAAAGCTGCATAAAGTTGTTGAGGCATGAAAACACCTTAGGAGAATTACAGAACATGTTTGGACATTATGAACAGCGTAATACAGTAAACGATGCACACAGAGCCGTCCATCACATAAAGAACCATAGAAGGATAGGAAGAGAAATGAGGCTAAGCGCACCGATTGGAGATTTTGAAATGAACCAGGTCATTCTTGACCTAGGTTCAGAGGTGAACATGCTAACAAAACAAACATGGTAACAGATGGGGAATCCAAAGCTATATTGGTCTCCTATACAGTTGAGATTAGCTAATCGGTAGAAGGCTATACCTTTTGGGAGGCTATCAAGCATTCCTATTGACATTGATGGAGTGCGAAGTAAAGCAAACTTTGAGGTTATTGAGATAATAGATGACAGTAATCCTTATCGTGAATTATTGGGGATTGACTGGGAAATTGATAACCTCACAATTATCATCTTGAAGAAGAAAGAAATGATATTTGAAGGACCGGATATCAAGGTTATTGCACCCCTGGATCCTTCACAAGGAACAAGGTATGTTGAACCAGTACGAGAAGAATGCAGAGCTCAAGAAATTGATAATATCTACAAGTTGACAGTGAATCAAGCAGATTACACTAACCCTATAGATGATGGAACATTGAGCTAGATATGTGACAACTCTTGTGTATCAGAATAAGATGCAGGATTGGAGAACTGGCAGAGCTGAATGCATGAAGTATCAAGTAGATGATTTGCAAAGATAACGAAGTCACTGCGTTGGATTGGAACAGAGGTAAGTCCAATTCCTACTTATGATGGTTTGGGTAATATCCATGCATTCCTTGAAGAATATTTAGCATCAATTTCAGATGAACATAAGCTAGCAGCTTTAGATATAGCATTGTGAGCTACACCTGCTAGGTGGTGGGATGCACACAAAGACAACATGAACACATGGGAAGAATGTAAGCACTTAATGGAAATTAGATTTGCAGAACAAAATGAGGTTGTACAAGAAAAATACAATGGAAAGACTGATCCTAAAGATCATATAGAGTCTTGCTTGAAAGCATGGATGCATATACCAAAGATAGAATGGGTTCATATTTTTTTGCACACATTGGATCCAATACCAAAGAACTGGTATACAGAAGCAGAACTTCACAAAGGCACAACAGATTGGCACATGATGATAAAGAACTTTCAATTAAATTTCAGTTTCGAGGATGATTGTCCGAGCGTCAATGAGGCTTTATAGATCATTAAAAAGAAGATATTTGATGATGTCTCGTTTCCTGTTTATAATCAACTAGATTGGGAAATATAGTTGGAACAATCCCTTGAATGTTATAACTTCGCACTAGACGAAAATGAAGATGAAGACCCTCGTGATGTGAATATACCAAAGTCTGAAGGAAAACGCGATGTACAAGGACCTGATTTGGAAATTCCATATCTGAGTAACTCTATGAAGACCATAAAGATCAATATTAGTATCAATGATGAACCAAAATTTTCTTTTATTGGGGATTACTGGGATGAAGAAATAGTAGGACAGATCGCAAACCTACTACGCGAATATCAAGATTTGTTCCCTACCAAGTTTTCTGAAATGAAAGGAATTTTAGGTGACTTGGGAATTATGAAAATACCTCTCAAGCCTGATGCAAATCGTATTAAGAAAAGACCTTACATATTGAACCCCGTATATAAAAGAAAGAGTGAAAGTAGAAATTGACAAAATGCTTGAAGCAGGAATCATTGAACCAGTAGAAGAATTAGAATGGATAAGTCCCATGGTAATTCAAGACAAGAAAGCTAGAGGTGAAATTAGAATTTGTGTGGATATCAGAAAATTGAATGATGCATCTCTGCATGATCCATTTCATACTCCATTCACAGACAAAGTGCTAGATAACGTAGGTGGACAGGAAGCATACTCTTTCACTGATGGATTTTTGGGCTACCATCAGATCAAAATTTCTATAGAAGATAGACACGAGACTACATTTGCTACTAAATGGGGATCATTTCAGTACATTGTTATGCCTTTTGGATTGAAAAACACACTTGCTATATTTTCCAAGAGTGGTTGTAGCTGCATTTAAGGATTATATTCATAAACTCTTAGAAGTTTATTTTGATGACTGGACAATATTTGTCCTTTTGAAGGACCATCATGTGAACTTAAGAATGATGTTAGCAAAGTGTAGATAGTATTAGATTTCCTTGAACCTGAAGAAGTGCGTCTTATGTGTTCCTTATGGTATTTTTTTGGGACACATAATATGTAAGCAAGGATTGATGGTTGATCCAGCAAATATAGAAATCATAGTAAATATTCCAGTTCCTAATTCAGTGAAGCAGCTACGCATTACATTGGGGCACACATAATACTATAAAAAATTCATTAAAGGATATGTGTAGATCACTGCACCTATGGAGAAACTATTGAAGAAAGAAGCGAAGTACAATTGGACTGAATATTTCCAAAAAGGATTGGACACACTGAAAGAGAAAATGGTTACAAAACATATTCTCATCTTTCCTGACTGGAATAATCCATTTCATGTACATGTAGATGCTTCATCTATAACACTTGGCATTGTATTAGCACAACCAGGTGAGGGAGGAATCGATCATCCCATCACATTTTCAGGTAGAAATATATCTTCAGCAGAAAATAATTATACCACAACAGAGAGGGAAGGATTAGCTATGGTGTACGTGTTGCAAAAATTTAGACACTATATGCTAGGTTTGCATTTTTGTATGTTCACTGACCATTCATATTTGAAGTACTTGGTCAATAAACCAGTGTTAGGGAGAAGAATATGCAGATGGATTTTACTATTTCAGGAATATGATTTTGAAATCATTGTGAATATAGGAAGATTGAACGCAGGACCTGACCATATTTCAAGAATCAAGTCAGGAGAAGAACCTAGTAATTTGGAGGATAATCTACCGAATGCACAATTGTTTGCTATCCATATAGCAGATGACTACTTCAGAGATATTGTAGAATTTCTAACTACAGTATTATCACCTACAGAACTTACTACGCAACAAAATAAATAGTTAGTGGTAAGATCAGCTGACTTTACCCTAATTGGAGGACAATTATACAAACTGGGGCCAGATGAAGTATTGCATAGATGCGTACTAGAACATGAGAGAGCTATCATACTTGTTGAAGCACATTCAGGTGTATCTGGAGGACACTACGTAGGAAAAGCTACTACGCAGAAAATTTTGAGAGTAGGACTATGGTGGTCTATGATACACAAAGATTCAAAAGAACATTTCCGTAATTGCGATGTATGCCAGAGAACATGGAAGCCATCTTGTAGAGATGAGATTCCATTTATTGCACAACTGCCATTGCAAGCCTTTGATAAATGGGCTATTGACTTTGTGGTACCTATTAACCCACCGGGGAAGAGATTTATCTCAGGATACATCATCACAGCTATAGATTATCTAACTAGATGGGCAGAGGAAAAACCAATGAAGGACTATAGCGCAGTTACAATAGAACAGTTCATTTTTTAGAACATTTTGACAAGGTTTGGATGTCCAAAACTTCTAATGAGCGATCAAGGAACCCATTTCCTGAACAGAACTATTGAAGCCCTAACATAAGAATTTTAGATCTACCATCAGAAGAGTACACCATATCATCCACAAGCTAATGACACTATAGAAGCCTTTAATAAAGTATTGGAGAATTCAATGACCAAAGTATGAAATACAAACAAGGATGATTGGGATCTTAGAATATCAGCAGTATTATGGGCATATAGAACAACTTGTAAAAAGTTGACATGCCATACACCTTTCAGGTTAGTATATGGATAGGAAGCTGTCATGCCATGGAATACATAGTACCAAGCTTGAGAATTGCAGCATTCACAGATATCGCTGATACTGAGACAATGGACGAAAGACTACTACAGTTGGTTGGACTGGAGGAAGACCGCTTCATTGCAGGTTTCCACTAACAAGTCCAAAAATATAGAGAAAAGGTATGGAACGATAGACACATCAAGCACAAATTCTTCCAGGTAGGAGACCTTGTCCTCCTTTATGATAGCAAATTTATGAAATTTTATGGAAAATTCAAAATGCATTGGTTAGGACCATACATTGTCAAACATGTTAATAATGGTGGAGTGGTTCAGTTAGCCACATTACTGGGAGAAAACTTGCAAGGACTTGTTAATGGGAGTAGATTAAAGCCTTACAGGAATGGCCCTACTCCTACATGAATAAGTTAAGAAATGAATTACATTTTTAAGTGTCAAGTGCAGTTGAAATTGGACACTAAAACAGAGGGCAGAGTCTGCACATAACAATTTTATTAAAATGCGCAATTTTACAATATATGAAGATGTGTTGCGAAGCACACATAGAAAGCTAAGTTGTGAAGTAAAAGAAGGGAGTACTATTGCGAAGTTCAATTAAAATAAGGGAAATGCGAAGTGAACCTCACCATTCACCTAAACATCAGCAAAGCTAGAGGAAACTAGCCATTACAGTTTTGGTCGGAAAGTAGTTGTTGTACAGTACTTTTGGGAATTGAATTTTTCTGCTTTTAGGGCATATTTGTCCATTGAAGACACATTAAAAAAAGGGAAAGGACCAAGATCTAAGCAAGATTTTTCTAACGGACATGCCATTTAATTCTAATTTATCCATTTTTGGGCACGCCTTAGTGTTGATGTGCCTATAAATAGTAAGGACCGCATACTTACCGGTTTTACCGTGACTTTTAATTTTAACCGCATGTAATTTCTGATTTTTTTTTACTAGTCAAGAGCAAGAATAATCTGACAGTGTGTGTCTAAACAAGACATCCTAGAGGAGATATTAAGAGAAATCCAAAATTCTGGTTTGGAAGGAATTATGAATACGCCAATGAAGAAAACAGTCCCAGATAGAGGTGGAACCTCTAGAGCTTCACCGCAAAATATATTGCAGCAGAAGCATAAAGATAAGCAAAAGGATACTGAGCAAGAGAAGCCAAAGGCCACAGAAATTCCAAAGGAGTATCTTTCAAAGCTACCTCATGAGAGGCCGACTATGCTCATACCTGAGTACATTCCTCAGAGAAGATAGGATGCACCAGTTGTGATACTCAATAAGAATCCTCAATACGAGATCCCAATGTCTCCCATGTCGATTCATGTGTGCAGAAAGGAGAATTTGCTAGGAAAGATTCCAGAATGCAAGTTCGTAGATCATGACTTGTTGCACGGGACAAAGTGCCTACAATTTTAGCTTAACCAAGCAATGTGTAGGCGACATGATGAAACTAGTAAGTACGACAATTCAAGCACAAGACTGGATTGTGCCATTCCAGCCATCAGGATTGTTGAATTTGTTGCGAATTCCACATTTTGACAGAAGCCCAGAGCTCACAGCGATTGTGTGAACATTTCTCTCATGTACGCACCAAGGTTACTTGTGGTTATACCGCAAGATTGATATCAACATAGACCTCATTTATAGAATTATGCACTTGAGCAAAAGAGTCATTGACCCTATTGCAGAATTCGTAGGCAAGAACTAAGACAAAGAACTTGCAAGCAGGATGAAGAATGAATTTGGATTGGTAAAAGGAACCCGTGGATATCAAGAAAATCAAATCAATGATGTCGCCACAAAGTTCACAGTTCAACTACTCGCAGGAAAAGTACTAAGAAAATACAAACAGACCGAGGTGTCAGTCGTTGCGATCTCCTTAGCTGCGAAGGGCAAGGATGGACTCCAGTATAATTGGGCAAGTTACCTTCTGAATGAGTTCCTAGATGATGTTGCAGATAGACAAGAAAATGGATATCAATTCCATTATAGATGTTTGTTAGTCTTAATCGCGTTCGTAGGCTGGAAAGAGCCTAAGTATCAATAAAATGTACCAGTGTTCACTGGAGATTGTCGTGGACCCAAATTTGTGAACATGTGGGCCAATTCAAAGATGGAAAGACAAAATCTAAATAATGTATAGTTGTATACATATTATGAGAAGCTATGCGAATTAATCAAGCGCACTTCGCGTATTCCTAAGGAAATAACAACAACGTATATTCGCAAGATGATATTCAAAGCTGACCTTCACTTTATATTCATTGAGCCTAGAGAACCATCAAACCCAGAATGGTATGAGGGACATTACCAACTGGACGCGCATAAGATTGATCTTATCATTGAAGATTGGCCACCCAAGTGGAGGTTTGATGCGCTAGAGACATTGATCACTACATTAGAGGAAAGTGCAAATGAAAGTGACACCTAGGACCAAGAAGAAGAGCCAACAAATGGTCAAGAACAGGAACAAGATCAAGGACAAGAACAACAACAAACTGCTGATTTTCCAACAGGAGAGAAGAGGAAGAATCCCGACATAGTCGTGCCAGAGGGATCACAAAGAAAGAAGAAGAAATCAAGTAAGACTCTGCTCGATGCAAAGTTGCATGATGATGATTATGATTGCATCGCATCCCGAGTCCATGAGCATATTGAAGAGACGCTCGCAATAAAATACAAGAAGCAAGAGGAACTCCAAGAAAGCATGATAGAGAGCATCGCAAAACTGAAGACTATGGTGGCAAGAGTAGAAAAAGTATAGAGATATCTAGTAAGGGAATCAGACTCTGAAGACAGGACAGGGGAGTCAAGCCAAAGAAAAATAAAAGTGCATGCTTTAACGATGAGACCTCGGTTAGTCTGAATAGAGCCAATGAACGTGATATTCCTGTCTGATGAACTTACTGAAGGTGCGAAGTGGCACGCACATTTGGATATTAACGTGGGAATGTTGCCCATTGAAGGACTGCATAATCTGCATTTGCAGGTTGTGTAACAAATTAGAGACAGAGATATGATCTAATACAACCAAAATCTGAAGCTGGAAGATAGTTATAAGGAGCTGAAGAATGAATGCATGTTGAAGACAAATGAGCTAGAAAATGCTCAAGAGAAGCAAAAAAAGTTGAAGAAAACCGTAGCTGAAGTCTGTGCGAAGATCTCAGACTGTGAAGAAGAGCTTGAAGTGAAAGAAACCATCCTTATGATTGGTGTTTCCATGGACAGTCTCAAAGCAAAAATGGAATATATGGAGATTGGTTACAAAGAGAAGATTCCCGACTTAGAGTCTCGGCAACAACCTGGTACTTCGCCAGAGGTAGAATTAGCAAGAGCCAAAGAGCTAAAGACATCAACCGAGAACATCTCCGCATAAGTTGCGAAGTTTCAATACTTGCTAGAAGAAGTCACTAAGGTTTGGGCTATACTGCAAGAGGATCCCAAATTACATAAAATTCAGGATGAAGTTCAGAAAAGGCAGAAGGACCTTGATTTTATGAACACGGCCATGAATGATTTGCCACCAAGGAAAATGATCCAGAAGTTCACAGAAACGAAAGAGCTTCAGAAGGAGCTGAAGGCACTAAGGATGAAGGAAGCTGAACCTTCATCGAAGTTATAGCTTATGAAAGAAGAAGCCCAAGCACTCTCTGAAGAAATTGAGGAGAAATTGCAATAAATACGCATGACAGAGAGTACAATAAAGGATCAAATGCAAGAACCCATATCAGCGATGATGCAAAAAATGATCAAAGAATACGAACAAGAGATTAAGGAAGCAGTTGCGAATTTGAGCGCAACTTTTCAGGAATTTGTTGCAAAGACGAACATCCCAAGTGATGTGTAGTCGAAGAAGCCTGCTGAAAGTGGCTCGGGGATGAGCCACAAGTAAGTGTTAGGGGCCTGTTGGGCGCAACCCAAGTACAGGAAGTTTTGATGGCAAAAGTACAGTTAGGCGAGGCCTAACATTGACCAGTTTTGGGAGAAGCAACTCCGCAATTCCTGGGAGGAGGGTATTGAGCGAAGCGAAGTTGAAAGTAAAGTACCTGTCTCCTTAGTAAACATGAAATACTAAGGACAATGAGAGGTATTTGAAGCAGTTAAGGATGAAGCAACGAACTAACAGCTACAGGGGTAGAGAGTAAAGAATCAGAATGGTGCAAAGGACGTGCCGTTGTAGAGTTAGAGCCGCATGGTCAGAACTTCACTGTCAGAAGAATCGTTAGAGTCAAAAGAAGTGGTGAAAAAGGACAACGGAGTTATAGCGAAGTTAAGGAAAAGCGTGGTCGATAGGAGAACCACGCCGTTTTGGGTTTAAGGGTACTATGGGGGTTGGCCCATAGTTATTGTAATATGTGACCTTCGGGCACATATATATAAAGGGTTATTTTTGTATGAGGAATGGTTAGAGGCATTAGAGAGATAGATCTATATTGAGAGAGAGATCTAAAAAAGAAAGGACTCTACAGTTGAGTGCACAAAGATCTATTATAGAGAAGAGTCTGCAACTGAGTGCGCAGACTGGAACTATTACCCCTTCCAAGTAATATAAGAATAGTTCTCATGGACGTAGCTCCCATCTGGGGGGTGAACCACGTAAATCCCTATGTTATGTGTATGATCAAGTTCATGCCTACTTGATTTTGGAGCAGCAACAATTTTGGTGTGCCCATGTCCATTTTTAGGGAGGGTTTTATTCCCATGAGGTTTTCCCTATTTCCTTAGTTTACATGGGCATAATTTTTTGTATTTGGGTGACCATAATCCTTGCTGGTTGGGCCCTATATTTATGATATTTTACTCACATACATTTAGGCTTAAGGGGGGTTGTTGGAACATTTAAAAACCCATTCCATACTTAGGATATATTTTATTAGTCATCTATATTAATTTTCCTAGGTGTAGACTATGTAGTTGGCCTAGTTTTGTCTTTTATGCCTCCATATGCCTTCCTAAGTCACAAAAACGAATTTGGATAGATTTTGGATAAGATTTCCTTGGGTTCTGTTTTATTTTATTCCATTCTTGAATTAGAAAGACACTTTCCTTATTTAGACAGCTTTATCCTATTTTTTCTACTTTCTAGTGGATAAGGTAAAGCTAGTTGACTTGGAAACTCTCTCCACTTGACCAATTCTACCTCCACCACTTTATTCTCTCCTAAAGTCATCATTACATTCCATGATCCAAATTTTAGGGGGCATATGGTCTAAATTCGGATGTATAAGCCATAAAAGTATTAAATAGAGAGGCCACCCTCTCTCATCCATGGTATTTAGTAGCACATAGTTTTGGCCCATGGTATAGCCTCAAAACACATTGTAATAATGCTATATAAAGGCCTAGCAAGCCTTCTCATGAGATCAAGTTACTCATTTGGTTTCTCTCATATTTTCTATTGTTCATTGTGAGATTATTTAGATCTGAGTGAGTTATTGGTAATTAGTTTTAGAGGTGGGGCTCCTCTTTGAGCCTCACCTCCCATTCACTTCATGTGTTTTTGTTCATGCTTATTCTTATGCAATATTAGGGTTTCATCCCCCAAGATCCGGATCAGTGGTATCAGAGCGGGTACGCTCTCCATTGGGACAATATTTTGAAGGATTATGTGGGTTTAACGGAGGTTCCACAACCTCTACAACAACCCATGCTTCTCTACAAACCCTTGGCATCTCTATACTCAACACTCTCACATTCAGCAAACTTTGAACAGGTTCCATGGACTGCACAGGAGGTTTCAGAGGCTCTACCATAGCTCATCCGAAAGGTATTTCTGTCAGCTCAAATGGATATTTCACAGAATTTCATTTTGTTTCCCAGTTTGTGAGATATGCTTGTTTGAAGTAGCATATGTTTGTGCATAATGCGGCCGGATGTACAAAAAAGTTAAACAAGTACTACTAACTCCATAGAATGTCTTAGAGGCTCTACCATATCTCATTAGAAAGCTCTTTCCGTCTGCTAAAATGGGTATTCCACGGAATTTCATTTCATTTCCCGGTTTGTGAGATATGTTTGTTTGAAGTAACACATGTTTGTACACAATGCGGCCGAACGTACAAACACTTTAAACAAGTGCTACAGACTCCATATAACGTTTTAGAGGCTCTACCATAGCTCATTGGAAATCTATTTCTGTCAGCTAAAATGGGTATTTCATGGTTTTTTATTTGGCTTTCTGGTTTGAGAGATATCATCGATTGAAGCAACAGATATCTGCAAAATAGTGTGCGCGCGTCTCTTGAGCTTCAACAAACATTTTCTCAATCTCTGGGCCACCCGAGAGCAAGTATGTTATATGGATGGAAAGGTCTCTTCGATATCTCAAATGGGTCTTCAATGGAATTCAATTTCAGTACATGCATCAGAAGCTATGAATGGATTTGCAGCAAGACATCAACTGCACCAAAGATCATGAATTTTCGATTTTTTAAAAATCTTAATGTAATCATGGTTATGGGTCAACCACACAAAACCCATGGTTATGGGTTAACCACACAAAACCTATGGTTATGGGTCAACCACAAAAAACCCGTAGTTATGTATTGTAATCATGGTTGTGGGTCAACCACACAAAACCCACGGTTATGGGTTAACCACACAAAACCCTTCTCTTCAGTGGAAACAAGCTTGTCAATGCCACCATGGTTATGGGTCAACCACATAAAACCCACGGTTATGGGTCAACCACACAAAACCCATGGTTTTGAGTCAACCACACAAAACTCTTCTCTTCATTGGAATCAAGCTTGTCATTGCCATCATGGTTATGGGTCACCCTTGCAAAACCCACGGTTATGGGTCAACCTCACAAAACCCATGGTTATGGGTCAACCACACAAAACCCTTCTCTTCATTGGTAGCTAGCACAGTGTAATTATGGGTCTCTTTTTAGCATGAAATGATGGGGACCATCATTTTCTAAGGGGGGAGGAATGATCCGAATTTTAGGGGGCATATGGTCTAAATTCGGATGTATAAGTCATAAACGTATTAAATAGAGAGGCCACCCTCTCTCATCCATGGTATTTAGTAGCACATAGTTTTGGCCCATGGTATAGCCTCAAAACACATTGTAATAATGCTATATAAAGGCCTAGCAAGCCTTCTCATGAGATCAAGTTACTCATTTGGTTTCTCTCATATTTTCTATTGTTCATTGTGAGATTATTTAGATCTGAGTGAGTTATTGGTAATTAGTTTTAGAGGTGGGGCTCCTCTTTGAGCCTCACCTCCCATTCACTTCATGTGTTTTTGTTCATGCTTATTCTTATGCAATATTAGGGTTTTCATGTGAATTTTATGACAGATTTGCATGCTTAATCTCCTCCTCTCTCGGCATTCAAGCCTTCCGGGTCTCAGCCCCCAAGATCCGGATCATTCCATTTACATCGCTCATGATCTGCCATACCATATTCATCCAATTCATGAGCTTAAGAGTGTTTGGAAAGTTCTTTTGACACCTAGGGGGTTTTATGCTTTTAGTAAGCCTTACTTTTTTGTGCTTTACAACTTGCCTTTAAGGAATTCTATTTTCTCTCTTGATATGTATTATATATTGTATTCATATTGAGGAATAATACATGAGATGATATTTCCATCAATTGAGTTCCTTCTCTTATGTTTCTGTCTCAATATTTCTTCTTCTTATTCTTGCATATCTTTGAATAATTCTTGTGAGGACTTCTTTGCTTCAAGATTCTTGGATATTAGAATTCTTTCATGGTATTCAACATATATAGAATTATCACATGGTATCAGAGCCATGGGAGCTTTTGATTAAATTAGTTTTCCAGTATAAGATTTCAGAGCGTTTGTTTTGCAGGTACTGAAGATCAAATGGCAGAAATTTCTTCAATACATACAGTTGTTGAAGATGAAGAATTCCATCTCTCTCTTGTTCTCCCATAAGTATTCTATTCTAAATTCTGAGCAATATAAGCCAGTTTTTGCTCTAGAATCTAAAGAGGTTCTTGAATCATATCTTTCACATGAGTTTGCTGGTGTGCAAAATGATGATCTTCTGAATGTTTTGGAGGTTAGATCAGAATTTAGAGGTGATGTATTCTCCCTCCTTGATCATATACTTCTTATGTACTTCTATATGATCATTGGAACATGTTCTCAGAGTTTCACTGAAGATGGAGGAAACTACCATTCACTTGGGTTCAAGTATCAGGCATATTTTGGTGATTTTGGTTCTGATCTCACCCCCACTAGTTCAAAGGAGATCTCAAGGAACCATCTATATATACTTGGAGCTGATTTAACTTCCATTGGTCAGAATTTCAAGTTTCAAGAGCAATCATATATGATTGGATTTTATCCCACCTCAATTGGTTCGAATTTCAAGTTCTAGAATGGTCTGCATATTCATGGATTTGTTCTCTTCAAGAGCAAGTTCAGAGAGCCTCCAGTTTTGCTTGCATCCACTGTTGGAGAATTCAAGCACATGTTTTTGGAGCATGATCCACTTCTTCCCAAGAAGAATATTCCTCCAGACATCTGATCAAGTTCACACCTGCTTGATTTTGGAGCAGCAACAATTTTGGTGTTCACATGTCCATTTTTTAGGGAGGGTTTTATTCCCATGAGGTTTTCCTTATTTCCTCAGTTTACATGGGCATAATTTTTTGTATTTGGGTGACCATAAGCCTTGCTATTTGGGCCCTATATTTATGATATTTTATTCACATACAGTTGGGCTTAAGGGGGGGTGTTGGAACATTTAAAAACCCATTCCATACTTAGGATATATTTTATTAGCCATCTAGATTAATTTTCCTAGGTGTAGACTATGTAGTTGGCCTAGTTTTGTCTTTTATGCCTCCATATGCCATCTTAAGTCACAAAAATGAATTTGGATAGATTCTGGATAAGATTTCCTTGGATTTTGTCTAATTTTATTCCATTCCTGAATTAGAAAGACACTTTCCTGATTTAGACAGCTTTATCCTATTTTTTCTATTTTCTAGTGGATAAGGTAAAGCTAGTTGACTTGGAAACTTTCTCCACTTAACCAATTCGACCTCCACCACCTTATTCTCTCATAAATTCATCATTAAATTCCATTTACATCACTCATGATCTTCCATACCATATTCATCCAATTCATGAGCCTTTATAATGTTTTGGAAAGTTCTTTTGACACCTAAGGGTTTTTTATGCTTTTAGTAAGCCTTATTTTTTTGTGCTTTACAACTTGCCTTTAAGGAATTATATTTTCTCTCTTGAGATGTATTATATATTGTATTCATATTGAGGAATAATACATGAAATGATATTTCCATCAATTGAGTTCCTTCTCTTATGTTTTTGTCTCAATATTTCTTCTTCTTCTTCTTGCATTCTTTGAATATTTCTTGTGAGGACTTCTTTGCTTCAAGATTCTTGGCTATTAGAATTCTTTCATGGTATTCAAACTATATAGAATTTGCACATGGTATCAGAGCCATGGGAGCTCTTGATTAAATTAGTCTTCCAGTATAAGATTTCGGAGAGTTTGTTTTGCGGGTAATGAAGATAAAATGACAGAATTTCTTCAATACATATAGTTGTTGAAGATGAAGAATTCCATCTCTCTCTCTTGTTCTACCATAAGTACTCTATTCTAAATTCTGAGCAATATAAGCCAATTTTTTCTCTAGAATCTGAAGAGGTTCTTGAATCATCTCTTTCACATGACTCTACTGGTGTGCAAAATGATGGTCTTCTTAATGTTTTGGAGGTTAGATCAGAATTTGGAGGTGATGTATTCGCCCTCCTTGATAATATACTTCTTATGTACTTATATATGATCATTGGAACATGTTCTCATAGTTTCACTGAAGATGGAGGACACTACCATTCACTTGGGTTCAAGTCTCGGGCATATTTTGGTGATTTTGGTTCTGATCTCACCCATGCTGGTTCAAAGGAGATCTCAAGGAACCATCTATCAATTCTTGGAGCTGATTTAACTTCCACTGGTCAGAATTTCAAGTTTCAAGAGCAATCGGATATGATTGGAGTTGATCCTACCTCAATTGGTTCGAATTTCAAGTCCCAGAATGGTTTGCATATTCATGTATTTGTTCTCTTCAAGAGCAAGTTCAAAGAGCCTCCAGTTTCGCGTGCATCCACTGCTAGAGAATTCAAGCACATGTTTTTGGAGCATGATCCACTTCTTCCCAAGAAGAAGATTCCTCCAGACATCTGATCAAGTTCACACCTACTTGAGTTTGGAGCAACAACAATTTTGGTGTGCACATGTCCATTTTTTAGGGAGGGTTTTATTCCCATGAGGTTTTCCTTGTTTCCTCAGTTTACATGGGCATAATTTTTTGTATTTGGGTGACCATAATCCTTGCTGGTTGGGCCCTATATTTCTAATATTTTACTCACATACAGTCAAGATTAAGGAGGGGTGTTGGAACATTTAAAAACCCATTCCATACTTAGGATATATTTTATTAATCATCTAGATTAATTTTCCTAGGTGTAGACTATGTAGTTGGTCTAGTTTTGTCTTTTGTGCCTCCATATGCCATCCTAAGTCACAAAAACCAATTTGGATAGATTCTGGATAAGATTTCCTTGTATTCTATTTGATTTTATTCCATTCATGAATTAGAAAGACACTTTCCTGATTTAAACAGCTTTATCCTATTTTTTCTACTTTCTAGTGGATAAGGTAAATCTAGTTGACTTGGAAACTCTCTCCACTTGACCAATTCGACCTCCACCACTTTATTCTCTCCTAAAGTCATCATTACATTCCATTTACATCACTCATGATCTGCCATACCATATTCAACCAATTCATGAACCTTTAGAGTGTTTTGGAAAGTTCTTTTGACACCTATGGGGTTTTTATGCTTTTAGTAAGCCTTATTTTTTTGTGCTTTACATCTTGCCTTTAAGGAATTCTATTTTTTCTCTTGAGATGTATTATATATTGTATTTATATTGAGGAATAATACATGAGATGATATTTCCATCAATTGAGTTCCTTCTCTTATGTTTATGTCTCAATATTTCTTTTTCTTATTCTTGCATATCTTTGAATAATTCTTGTGAGGACTTCTTTGCTTCAAGATTCTTGGCTATTAGAATTAGTTCATGGTATTCAACCTATATAGAATTATCACACTCATTTAATGTGCTAGTGAAGTAAATGGTGTTTCCATGTGACAAGTGCTCTTCGGAGTTCCATTTTGGTAGGATTGTATGTTGTCCAATAAAACAAGTTTCATTTCAATACATATACAATCTTAAATGTTGAAATAATTAAACAAGTTGAAGGGAATTGTTGCAAAGGGTAGGATGGAGAGGAAATAAAATAAAAAATAACTTAGAAATGCTTTACAACAACTAAGGCACAAAAAGAACAAATGGGCATCATGTTGATAGTGGGAGTGGTGTTGATGAATGAAACTTTATTTGAGTGATGTTGTCTTAAATATTTATTAAAAAATATAATGATTATTCTCACTTATTTTTATTTAATTGCATCTCTTCAATCTTGACATATCTAGCAATAGGTGTCATAATGAGATTATGCATATACATACAAAAATAATATGTTGACAATTGTAAATTAATCATGGATTTAGATGTTACATACACATTAAGAATAAAAATTTTTAAAATTGAAATCTAAATTCACATGGTTGCAATTAGATATTGATACTTTCCTAATTGAAATTTACATATTTGGAATCGAAATTCACATTTTCATATTTTGAAATTCACATATTTAGAATAAAAAATCACACTTTTGGAATTGAAAAACACATTTTTAGAGTAAAAAATCACACTTTTGAGATTCAAAATTAACATTTTTGGAATTAAAAAACAAACTTTTAAAAATCGAATATTATTACCACTTTACCCAACTTCCCACTTTAAAAGGTTAATATTGACACCTTAAGAATAGAAATTCATAATTTTTTAGTCTATATTCTACTTTATTAATCCAGATTTAATAAATAAGGGTTTTTACATAAAAATTAAGGTTTATATAATAAAATAGTTAAAAACTTATTTATATTTTTAAACAAATTGTTATATTTTAAGGTTCTTTGTTTATGTTTTTCTAAAATAACATTATTAAGTTTCAAAAATATTAAATTTCTTATATTAACATTTTATATTTAGAATATTTTAAAAATATAAAAACATTAAAATAATTATTCGATTGAAAATGAAAATGTTTATTATTAAGTTTTATGATTAGTATAAAGATATATCTTTAATTCATTCTATATTAATATTGCTTTATATAATTTTATTACAAAATAAAATTCTACATATTTTATACTTAATTTCCATATATATAAATTAATAATAAAACTTTTTTATAATTTCATTTGTTAATGAAATTAATCATATTTATTATGTACCTTGAGTAATAAATTTTTATAATTTTGCATTTATTAGAATAATAAAATAGTTAAACAAAAGTAATTATAAAAAACTAACATAAATATAAATCAAAATGTGGAATTAGAATGGTTCTCCCACTGCTAACTAATATGTAACTAACATAAATATAAATCAAAATATGGAATTAGAATGGTTCTCCCACTGCTAACTAATATGTTGCATTTGTTGCAAAGATTATAATGGTTCATATAACAAAATTGCCATTCCAGGTATTTTCTCTGCAACTATTATTGGTACAAGTTCATCTCTGAAATTATTATAGTGCCAAAATCTTGCAGTCAGGATTCCTAGTCTAAATCCTAAGCTAGTTCTAATATGAACAATATTGTCCATAGAAATAAATATATGCAATAGCAGCACTTGCCTATGGTTGTTCTTTTGGTTCCATGTTTTTTCTCGGTATTGTACTTGTAGGGGAATCTAGAGTTCGATCCTCCTATATTGGAACCCCGTCTAGTCTAGGTGTGCCTACTATATTTGGTCTCATGCACATAGAGATACACAATCAATCGAAAATTACCTACTTTAAATAATATCTTATATATCCACGCCATTATAACAAAGTAAAATAGCCAGCTTTACAGAACAAGTTGCACACATTTTATATTAAAATGGACAACCACTGAAGTGATTTCAAAGATTCTAACTCAAGATAGAATGACAACTCTGCAATGTCATGCCTATCCAAAACCCTATAAACTACAGAGATTGGAAAATGGTAACAATATATAAACAATATTAAATCAAACCAAAATGCCATTATCTACCATCTTATAGATGCCCGAACATAACACGTAATTTTTTTATGAGCATTTCCATTTTACTGTGAGTCTCCAATTGATCCATGAAGATCTCGGAGTCTATCAAAATCAAAGTCTTCAAAATTTGTAATAAATCTTACAGACGTGTAGAGTTCATCAGCATCTTTCCATCAACACTTGTTTCGTGTGAAACAACCTCTAGACGCAAAATTTATTGAGTTTCAAAGTCTCGGCATAAAGGTGAAATTGTTGTAAAAAATGGAAAAAAGGAGCCACGTGGCACCACTGAAAGGGTGACAAGTGGCCTGTATGGCACTAACATTGCACCACCACAGAGCGCCATGTGGCAGGTATGGATGGCAAGTGGCAGTCTAGTTGGAGGTTGGTGTGGCAAGTTGAGCTGGCAGATGAGGTGGACCAATAACTTGTTGACACGTGGCATCCATGTGGGAATCCACGTAGCAGGTTCTGTTTATCAAAAAATATTGGAGGCCAAGGGATGCGAACCCTTGACCTCTACCTTCGCCAAAGTCTCCATAGAGCCCACCTAACCACAAGTCCCGCTATTGGTTCTTAACATGTATAAGTGTCAACTTTTATTTACTTTTATTTAAAGTTGAATGGTTGCTTGTTTGGAAAAAGGGGCAGGGTCGAGGGCTAAGCCATCGACCCCATGGACAACACCGAGGCACCCCCATATATATTATATTTTATTCAAACTATACCACCGGCGGACCACAGAACCACGCCGTTGGTTCTTAACATGTATAAGTGTCAACTTTTATTTACTTTTATTTAAAGTTGAATGGTTTCTTGTTTGGAAAAAGGGGCGGGTTAGCCCTTGACCCCATGGCCAACATCGAGGCACCCCCATATATATTATATTTTATTCAAACTATACCACCGGTGGACCAGAGAACCACGGGCCAAGTGCTTTCCACAACATATAATATTTGCCACCACAAACCATAGTCCAAGTCATATGCCATATGCCAACGAAATATAACCACATTGCATGCCAACAAAACCATGCCACGGAGCCAACAACCATAACAAAGTGCCAAAAAAAACATGATATGGGGAGAGGTCCATAGGTTTGAACCCACGACTTCCTCTCCTAATTTCCAGTGCTCTAATGAACACACCAACGACACCACATATCATGGGATATGGCATTTATCCTTTATGAATTGAAGGCATAAAACGTGGTCCAAAAAGGACGTGTGGCCCCCTTTCCCATGCCCCAAAAACCACCCAGAAACGCTATAAAAACCACGTTTGGGCACAATTATCGAGGGAGAGAATAGGGTTCGAGGCAAGTACAGGGCACAGATCCCAAGGTGGTTTTGCATGATTCCCAAGGTGGTTTTAGCACGATTCCCAAGATGATTTTAGCACAGTTCTTGAAATCCATACATCCATTAATGGGCATGGTTCCCTAGGTGCAAATCCGTACTATTTTTTCTTTTATGCAGGCAGAGTTTCTCGATTTGCGTGCCAGGGGAGGCCTCAGGAAAACATAGTCGAGTTTATACTCATTTTTCTCTAAATTTCGAGAGGATCGCAGTGGTGCTGTCTCTTTTTGCTGATAACTGATAGAAAATAGAAGTGTTTCCAGAAACTCATATTTGTAAGCTTTGAAGACTTAATAAAGATCGGTCTTCTCATTGGAAGTGGCCTGGAGACGTAGCCCAAGGAGGGTGAACTCCGTTATCAATTCTTTCCTACAAATTTCATGGTTTGCATCTCTTTTATGTGTTTAATATGCTTCAATTATGCTCTTTAATTTTATCATTTAAATCATTTTTAATGGATTTAAGCATTCAAATTTCCACATGCAAATAATGGTTATAAAGATCCTGTCATTTTCAGATAACCAATATGCCTCTAAGATATTCAATGTCAGTGAGAATGATATCATCTACTTACTATTGAAATTGATTGTAGAACCTTACATCAAACATTGTTCCTAGGCTCCACATACAATTGAAGTGAGTGACTGTGCAACATTCATAGAGCCAGTAAAAAGAAAAAGTTCTAAGTTGCAGTACCAAAAAAAGCAGTATGAGTTGTAGTGGCCCATCTCTTCAGAAGTTCAACCTTGATACACCACCTGGTAGGAAAATCATTTGAAACAACATACTAAATAAGAAATACCAAATATGAATACCCTTTCAGATGATGCAGATGATTATTATAAATATATAAGTTTGTGGAGACTCACATGCACAATGGGAGGGTATGAAATAGAAACTTGGTTGTGTTGTTATAGTTTGGAGGATTGCCAAAACTTCTTTTGAAAAATCATAATCTTTTCTTTAATATTTTTACTTTCCTCTATCCGACAATCCCATCTCATGGAAGATGTGAGATTTAATATTCTATTCACAAAATAAGAAGACTCGTGCATGATGAAATATCCATTTCTAGTATCACTAATTTCATCTCGCGCATGTCTTACAGTACAACAAATAGCACCATTATAGCATTTTTCAGCCCTACAAGATAAATTTCTTAAAACATACTTGAAATAAGGAAATCCTAAATCCCCCCAGAATGTAATGAGAACTCCAGGTTTTTCATTTCCCCACATACATCATTCACTTATGGTATTAGGAGCTATGTTGTGTGTGCAAGTAAAATGACTCAAGTACTATAGCCACAAGTTAACAAGCACATATGATAATCATTATCTGCCCTTTCTGAATCTTCAAACATTTCAATCTTGGGATTCAATCACCCACCTATGAATTTCAGCAGTGAAAAGGCCATCCAGATGCAACAAATCATAGGTTCAAAACTGAATTCCAATCCTTCCTTTGCTTGAGTTGCAAGAAAGAACCACAATTTTGACCCAAATACCATACATTTTCTGAAGAGGGGTTTTGAATTCATGAGCTAGCTTTCTTTCGGAGCATGTGCGAAGCCACTCACATTTCTCTTAAATGCTTGTCTACCAGTGGCATGTATCTTACATGCATATAATATATATTTAATATGAAACTCTCTCTCTCCACTTATCTCTATGCAAAGTCTAACATGCCAGATGTCACAAAGTAGAGTTTACATGTGAACTCTTTTATTCGAAAGTTGGAACAAAATAGAGACACTATTGCATGTGATTTTTAATTTGTCCTCTTGGTATTAAAAGATATTATATATCTCAAATTGAAATCTCAAAATATGCTGGCAAGATCTAAGACTGTAAAAGCCACATCAAAATTCATTCGGTGTGAAAAAGTTTCATGTACCTATATGTCTCGGGATTGACATTTTTAGACGTTGTTGTTAGTTAGGAAAAAGAGGAAGCTAGTGTTCTGTTCATGTGTGGTTCTTGAATTCTTTGAGTGAATTTTAGATAATAAACAACTATGTGAGCTTGATTTATGTAAACACTAATCAACATGATATGTTATTATAACATTATAAAATTTTTAATATTTATTATTTATCGATAGATATGAATTAAGGGAAGGAAATAACATTGATTATTGTTACTATTAATTCCTAAATATAAGTTGAAAATGATTCACACCTAGAGCAACAAAAGAATAATTAACTAACTACTTAACTAAAATGGTGCAACAAAGAACATGCCAAGGACTATGAATAACAAGCATCTCAAAATACCTACTAATGCACCCTCCATGGTTTTGAGCACTTACTATCACTCAAACCTGTGGCTGGGAACAAGAATTTAGAATTCAAGCCAACTGAATGGGTGGAAAAATAAAATAATTGTCTCAGACAACCATTAATTGAATTTTTATATGGTTCATAGTGAAATCACAGCTTTTCCTTCAAGATAGAGAGTACACGCCTTAAATGTTGTGCTCATGGTTTCCTTCTCTCACGACACAAGCCTGAAATGTGGCATGGTTTTGATGTGCTCGTGGTTCCAGAAGAAATGCATATGCTCTACTGAGTCCCAAAACATAATTAATGATCTGTATACCATGCAAACTACCATACAAGACACAACTTTTACATATTTGAGAAGCGAACAACCTTAACTCCACAATAGGATCTCCGGATAAGAGTGTCTATGAACAAGCCATCTCGACACTGCCATGATGTGTAATGATGACAAGAAGCCTTGCATTCAAGGTGAAAACTCAAAGGAAACTCAGAACAAGCAATGTTATATATGATGTGTGGCAATAGATACCTTGGGGGACACTCGTGGACCTATTATTGATGAGCAAACAAGCTAGTTTGCTTTCATGGTGTTTGTGTGTAACGTATGGATAAAATATGCATGTTGGTTAGAGGGATATACAATGGCCCTATCAACTATACTAGCTATCAAGAAATCATATAAGAAGCAGTGTTGCGGGGTTTCACTTTTGCTATTAAATTTGGTTTTCTAGTTGGCGTCCTGAATAGTTTATTAGACCACTTTAGAATTTAGGGATTCTATATCATTATGTAATTCATTCACCTTATCTGGCTCATTTGATGAAGAAAATGTTGATATCTTTGAATAAAAATACTCATAGGATACCGCTATTTTGGTAGAAGTTTGCTTGTCTTCTAGCCCTCTCATTTTTTCCTCTAATGTTTGAATCCGAGCTTTTGACTCCTGTATTTTCATTTTGGCATTCAAGCTCATTCATCATATTTTAAGTGCCTACTTGCATGATAAGTTTACTAATTAGGTTGTTTTGGGTAAATTATTTTGCAAAAGGGGCCCTCTCTTTTTGTTGTTCTAAGCCTATGCTTGAGTGACCAATCACCATACCTGGGGCTACATCTTAGCTTATTATAGAATGACCTTCCAATTTTTTTATTCCAATTGTGAGTGCACCCTATTGCACCCCAACTAGGAACTACCATGAGGTTTAGTATTAGTGAAATGGAGAGATTTTTAAGAACTCAATACAAATTTGCTTTCTATTGAGAGCATCCTTGCATCGCTTTGAGTAGTTTTGGTAGGGCCTTACCCCGGTGTTTTTTTTATTTTCCATGAATATCCCCATCAACATAAGATTTATAGAGTGCTCACCTTTATGGATAATAGTCTATAGTGGTATGCATTTCTCTTCTAATTAGTACACTTATCAATTCCCTCTCTTTCACATATACCAATAATCTCCTCATTTTCTACGAGTGTTCTCTCAATAGAATTAGAGCCTCCTATATTTGGTCTCTAAGAATTGTATTAAAAGCAAAAAAATTTCCAACTAAAAATCAAAATAAATAAATTATTATTCTAAATATTAGAACGAATCATAATTTAAAATGATAAAAATTCAACCTTTAAATCAACTAAAAAAAATTACTCTTATTGTTATATCAACCTTTAAATCTTATTGTTATATTTTTATATAGTACAAGTTACTCTCTAAAATCATTCAATGTTCATGAAGTTTATAATGTTCTTAATGCACTCCCCAAAATAAATTCCCATGCTCTAAAAGACAAAACATGTGCCTCCTATATATGGCCTAGAAATGTCACTTTATTTGCTTCCTACCCTCATCACCATCAAACATACACAGATTTCATGTGTGCTAGATACCTTTGGTTTGCATGGTATAATATTTCCTCATCATGCATTGTTGTACAAAGGAAGGTTCAGCTGATGAGAATGAACCTTTACTAGCCCAACACCAGCACTAGTAGTAGATCTTAAAGAACACTAGTAATAGAGACATTTGTATCAAAGACACCAGTAACGTTTGATTCCATTGCATTATAATGCTCATACGCACATTCTAGAGTATGTATACTCCAAGCATTTTTGTTTTGGTAACTCATCATTGAATCTACTCGAATTAGCTTGAACTAGAATCTAAGCATCTAAGGAGGGGTTTCCTTTACAAATTGAAACTAGATCAGCTAAGTTAAGAAGTCCCATAAGAATTTATGCAACACTAAAGGTAATAGAAAACACGCACTCAGGGCAGGGACTTGCTACTATGCAGCTCTTCTTGTTCATCATTGAACACACACACACATATATATATCCATGTTTTTATCATAATTTGTTATCATTATATATGAATTCCTCTTTATTCTATTCTTATCAAATAATGTAAATAACTTCCAATAAATTTTCAATATATATTAAGTGAATGCAATATTAATTATAAATTAATACAAAACTATTTGAAATTAATAAGATTGTATATCTTATTCATATAAAATATCCTTGAAATCTTTAAAAAAATAATAATAATATAAAATATCCTTGAAATCTTAAAAAAAAATTGAAATAAATATGGATTAATGTTAAATCCCAATTAAGTTATAATGTTAAAACCACTTTCTACAATTCTTATATAGGTCAGTATGAAGTCCTAAATCCACTTCTGCAATGCCCTATCTTTCACTTATGTTATCATATTTAATACATTGTAAACACTAAGTTATAACTGTAAATAATTTTAAATACATTATAAACTTTTGTAATAGAATAAAAAATGAAGTAGGCTAAAAAAAATTACAAAATCTATTTCTTTTTTAAATTATTTTTGTTATATGTAAATATAATTATTTACCAAAAAATAACGAGCTTCAACTTTCACGTGAGAAGAAAATATTTCAATCATATTAATTCCTTAATTCCGTCCATCTAATTTGAGGAAATATTTCAACCATATTAATTCCTTCTATCTTAATTAATATTTCAACCATGTTAATTCCTTCTATCTTAATTATTATCTACAAACTCTTTGAAGGTTGATCCATCATCACCATAAACAAAACAAAAGCATCCTTGATTCAAAGCATCCATCATTAAAACCAAATGCATGGACTCACTACATAGTAGATTTCCCTTATTTGCACTTTGATAAGAGTTGATTAATCTACTTCATACTTACATTCTCATAGTTTAGTATTTTGATAAATAAAATTACAAAATTTAAAGTGGAACATATCTTACCTGTATTTCGTGTTCATATGTGTAAGGCTCTTGCCTTGGAGCTAGCAATGGGTACCTCCACTCATCCAATGAGATGACCATTAGCGAGATTTAGCTGGTTGCAACAGTAGGTTGTAAGATTGGGTGATCATGTCTTAGTCACTATTGCATGTTGGAAAGGCAACATGCCTAAGTGTCAAATAGCTTGGCAAATCATTTGGCCAAGTCAATTGGGGTTTCTTACACTACTGCATTTTGGATCGACCAAGTCAATTGGGGTTTCTTACACTACTGCATTTTGGGTCGAAATTTGACGTTAGTTTGACACTTTTTGCGTTGAGTAAATGCCAAATGATAAATTGATTAATTTCAATTGAAAGTCTATAAATATGCATCGAATATTCAACGTTTTTAACATCTCATTTTTTACGTTCTATATAGTTTTATATTAAAATGAAAAAACATGGTGTCTTTTAAAGGACGTTAAGTCGACACAACATATGTTGAACTAATGTCACTTGAGAGATGTTAGTTGGATGTTAAGGACATCACTTAAGGGACATTGGTTGGAAGTTAAGAGGTTAACTTGATGCCACTTAAGAGACATAGATTCAATGTTTCAGTTATACATACAATGCTAGAAGATGTTGCATTTTACAAGTCATTTAAGCAACCTATGTTTAATTATTTAAAAACAAAATTGAGGTTGGTTTTGGTTTCCCCCATCAATGTTGTTTCAACAATGTAACATTATGAACTGATGCAACTATTAGAATATGTAATGATGACTTATATGACATATTGGTAAAAAATCATTTAAAGACATAAAATAACTCTAATGTTATAAAATAGAGTTATCCCACATGTATCATTGTAATTATATCATTTGTAACCATTCTCTATATAAAGAGGAGGAAATTCATTTATACCACGTGTATTATAGGATGTATTGTAGTCCAAACCTCTTGGTATATAAGAGAGGTGAAGGAGACCCTTTTGGGTACGTGTTGATTGTAATTCATCACACATCACATGTTGTGTATGTCATTTGTACACACATTGTATGATGGAGCTTGATGTGATGCATATGTGAGGATGCCACGTAATCTTTGAGATTTTTCTCATTAATGGAATATGCAACCCTACCTGTGGACGTAGCCCAATTGGGTGAACCACGTATATCTGGTGTATTCTTTTCCTTGTTCTCTTTATGTTCTTATTTATGTTGATATGTTATTGATTGCTAAGATAGGTAAGCTAGTTTAGCTAGATCTATAGTTTTGACATGGTATCAGAGTTGGTTTCTATGATCTAGCACCTTCTATAGCTTTCAATCAATAACTGTTATCATCTGGGCATTGTTTATTTTGTAGATTTGATTTCTATCTGGTAGCCATTAGGCTTCTCTTCAGATTTGGGCAAGTTTCTGCAGTTTTGTACTTCTAACCCTAACCTTGTTGTGTAGATTTTTGCATAAATTTTTCAAGCGTTTCTTGATTTTTTTTTTGTAGATCTATATGATTTTTGGCTTCTCCTCGACGATATCTATCTTCCGGTTGTCAGATCAGCAGTGTTCATCCAAGTTTGGTAGACATTGTGCAGGTTTCCATGTTTGACATAATCGATACCTTTTTCGGCCTAAAACTGGACATTCATGACTTTTCTTCGTAGACAACGCAGGTAACCGCGACTTGCCCTACTGCGAACCCGCAAGTATACTGAAAACCCGTGACTTTCAGTGTATAGAACCGCGTGTGCTACGGCATACTCACATCTTCTCTAACTGCAAACTCACGTTTACTTGAACATACTCGCTACCCTCCTGTGCAGAGACCCGCGAGTACTTTGGCATAACCACGACTTTACTATACAGAAACCCGCAACTTTCTCCTTTACATAACCGCAAACCTGCGAATTCTCTGTGCATAACCCGCGAGTACACGCAAGTTTACTATGGAAGACCCACAAATGACTTTATTTGGCACCTTTTCTAAGGGTTGTAGGTAAGTTTATGTTTTTATTGTGTTTTCTCAGATCTTGGAAAAGTTTCATCTCTTATCTTGAAATTCTTTTCATATGCTTCTTGATCTCTTTGCATTAGGTTTTTTGTTCTGATTCATCATATTTACAGAGGTTGTTTTGTTCTTATGTCTCTAACTTTCTTTGTGTGGAAGATATTTTGACATTTTTAGGGGCATGGATCTCTAGTTTGGTAATGGTGACATCAATAAATGAACCTATGCTTAGGATTTAGTTGTTTCATAACTATATTTTCATATCTATAAGTGATATTCTAAAATGGTCTCACTCTTCTAATCATGACAATGAAGCTTCGATTTATGTTATCTTGTGATCATTATTTGCTTTATTTATATATTATTGCTGACCTTTGTGTAAAATAAATTTCAGTGTTTTTATAAGCAATATCTTTATGATCATTATATGCTCCTACTAATTAATTTCTTGAGTAAAGTCAATTTTTTGAATCTATGTGATATCATATTTTTTGGCTTGTCATAAGTTATTTAATTGGGATATAGTTTATTTTTCATGTATTGCAGAGATTGTATCTAGTTCCTGTGTTGTTTGTCTCTAACATTCCTATATGGAAGCATTGACATTTCTAGGGTATTTTATCTCTTGCATATTTACATAGTGTTAACAAGAAATGAACCCATGATAAAGACCATTAATGACTTGTAATTTCATAATTTTTTATAAGTGATATCATGAGTTGATCATAATTTGCTATATGTTGATCACATTAAACATTTTGATTTATTTTCATATATGTCGATCAGCTTTTACTCAATATTTATATGGATTTGAGCAATCTTATAATCTTGAAATATTTCTCATGAGCACCTTGTTGCAATAGGATTTTTATTCTTATGATTGCAGAGGTTATCTGGTTCCTACTTGTCTCTAACGTTCCTATATGGAAGCATTGACATGTGTTTCTTGTCCCTAACTTTCATATATGGAAGCATTGACATTTTCAGGGCATTCATCTCTTGCATATTAACATAATGCTAATAAGAAATGCACCCATGCTTAAGATTAACTGCTTGATGACTAAATTTTTTCATATATTTAAGTGAAATCTTAGCTCATTATTCTATCTTGGTATCTATTATGCTCACTCATGTCTATGCTCTATATTTTATATCATGTCATATCCTTTTTTATAACCTTTTGCTCAAATTTATATGGTCTTGCATAGAAGCGACATTATTTATTTATATGTTCTTGAGCAATATCATTTTATCATATCTTATGTCTTTTGGGCTTATCATGTTTTTTATATGCTTTCTTCTTGGAAGTTGCTTTGTGCAGATTTGTTATCCATGTTTTGGGTTTGCTTGCTTCTGTTATTCCTTCCTTGTTTAAGCATATGATGGTTGCGGATCTCTGGTTTTTCAACATTGTTCCTCTTAAGAAGCAATGTAATGTTGAATTTTATCATGTTCTATCATATTTCAGTAATGTTGTATGATGGACATCCATCTTCTACTGTTAAAGTCATGATGTTCATCTGTATGATATCATTTTTGATGTATAGACCATTGGGGTCTTGTTTCTTTGATGTTTGAGGTCTTCTACAGAAATTTATATTGCACCTTGATTGGAAGAATGTCTGTTATCCGCATGTATATTGGCCATCTGGGTATTTTGTACACTGTTGTGGTGTTCTTAGCCACATGTTCTATTGTATCAGTCGTCATAAGGTATCTGTACACTGGTGTGGATGTTATATCAGATTTCTTCAGCTATCAGTTATGGTTGTGATGATTCTTGTGGTGATCTAGTCATCTTGCGGATCTAGTATCCATAAAGGCTTCTCTTTAGATCTGGGCACCTTGTTGTTGGATTGTGTCACATGTTCTCAACATTTTACTGTTAGATCTAGTAGCCATTAAGGATTCTCTTTAGATCTGGGCATCTTGTTGTTGGTATTTCATCGTACAACATGGTTCGTGTGCAATTCATGATTCAGTGAGAAGCAATTGTTCTTAATCAAATCCATGCGGAGAAGTGTTTTTTATTCACATATTATGGAGCATTCTGGAAGTTGTCATCAAGGGGGATGCTGGTGTGTTTCCACCTTCCTTCAATTTGTATTCTTTCTCCCATTCATCATTAAGGGGGGGTGTTAGAATATGTAATGACGACTTATGTGATATATTGGTAAAATATCATTTAAAGACATAAAATAACTCTAATGTTATAAAATAGAGTTATCCCACATGCATCATTGTAATTATATCCTTTGTAACCATTCTCTATATTAAGAGGAGGAAGTTCATTTATCCCATATGTGTTATGGGATGTATTGTAACCAAACCTCTTGGTATATAAGAGAGGTTAAGGAGACCCTTTTGGGCATGTGTTGATTGTAATTCATCACACATCACATGTTGTGTATGTCATTTGTACACACATTGTATGATGGAGCTTGATGTGATGCATATGTGAGCATTCCATGTAATATTTGAGATCTTTTTCATATTAATGGAATATGCAACCCTTCTCGTGGACGTATCCCAATTGGTTGAACCACGTATATTTGGTGTATTCTTTTCCTTGTTCTCTTTCTGTTCTTATTTATGTTGATATGTTATTGATTGCTAAGATAGGTAAGCTAGTTTAGCTAGATCTATAGTTCTGACAACAACATCATTTGAGTCTAAACTACTTATAATTACATAATTATGAGTCCCATTTGTCTCTTCTAGAAATGTTGATTGGGAATAGACATAGAGACTACTCACCATTTCAACTAAATTGGGTTTTAGTCGTTCCTCTTTCATCTAACAAAACAACTATAATACATCAGTATAATACCTTTATGATGGGGTTAGCAATGTCAAATCAATTTTGAAAGAAATTAGGCATAAATTTGGAGATAATCATAGGTTACCTTCCTTGGACCTTACTCTAAAGAGTACTCTAGCCTATTGGTGGGCCACAAATAAAGATAACCTAGCAATCTAGGCCAAAGTATAATCTATGATAATACATAGGATTGTACCTCATCCTCAATTAGAACTACAATATGTGTCCCTACTTGGTGGTGAATAGATTGAGTTACATGGACCCTACAATGGAAATAAGGATCATGTGATACATATTGACAATTGCATAAATAAATGGGGTATAGAAGGGATTCTTAAAGACTCCTATGGGAACAAGTTTTTGTACACCTTAGTAACAATCCCAAGGTCACATGGTATCACCATAATGAGTGCCAAATATACAAAAAGCAATAGAATATGGTTTAGGAGCACTTGTGTTTTCTATTCTCTTGTAGCGGTAAGATAGTAAGACTACTAAAATCACAACTCCATTGCATGTCTTGAAATAATTCCTATTTATAGATAAGTTGTACTATGGAAATCCTAAATTTATAGATAAGTTGTACTATTTGAGAATCCTAAATTTAGGGTGCTATGGAAAGGACCACAAGATATCATATGTTGCCAAAAATTCGGATAGGATGGGAATGATAAATATTACTTAAAAGAGTTGTGAAATGTCTCTTAATAATCCCACCTAGACTATACATAAGATGCAAAATTGACAATGAAATCAAATTTCAATATCATCTCCTAAATTTTGTCATATGTAATAGAAAGGCTCTAGACTCTGTTGACATCCTTGGTGGTAGGTATTCCAATATAGCATATAAATTAATATACATATTGATTGTGTTCAAATATTCTATAAATCCCTTCATGAGAGTGAAATGCTTGTTTATAATTAGCCACTCAACAACTTAAGTATATTTCCCCTTGTGATCAACAGTTTGGATACCTAGATGCTCGAATCTTGGGAAATAGTAGAGTATGGCGTATTAAAGGATTTCAAATAAAAAAAATACACATTAACTTCATAAAGTATGTTTCATGTGGCCCCATAATCCACCTCCAACACCCCCCTCCTCACATCACTCTCATATCCCCCTACCTATGATTTTAATTACTAAACAATGCACACACACACATCAAAGTGGAAAAGAGGAAAAATAAAGTGAAGAAACATCATATATAGCGGCGTTATATGGTACATAAAACAATAAGAAAAGTACACTAGTGTACAACAAAATTGGTCAATCATACAAAATGTTTGATCTATAGTACACTATTTCCGTATAGGCTTTTTTCTTTTTTTTCAAAGGTACACAATTATAACAATGGCATCTTCTTTATGATGTTCTTCTAGATCTCTTGATTTTGGTGGTTGTTGAGAACACAAGGTAAATATTTGTGTAGGTGGGTGAGTAGGATCCACCTCAACAATTAAAGCAAATCATTTATATGTCACCTCATTCATATTGTACATGAACCAAAAAAATATAATTTTCTAGTGACCTTGTTCATGGTACCCAGTGCAGTAAGATTAAACTTTGGCTAATCAACACTTACAATCTCAAAACTTGGTACTAATCCATAATGAAATATTCATGTACTATGTGCAATAACATTTATATTTATTGCAAGACCAAAAAATCTAAACTTGTTTACAATTAACTATTCAAAATTTATTGAACTTATATACATCCTCATTGACAGTAGAAGTGTTATCTTCTTATCCTTTTTTTTATTTCAACCAGGGATTTATACCCTTTGGTCAAGACAACTTCTATATTTCTGATGATGGGAATGACCCAAAAGTTGGTTGACTACATACCATAGCATAATGCAATTTAGTAAGGAAAATTTGTAAATTATAGTTTTTGTTTTACTAAGGGAATCGACAACTGGGGTTGGGATGGTACTCGCATGACACGAGGTCCAGGGATCCAATATTACTACCACTATAACCCTAGCTGAATCCACGGGGCCTAAACCATGGTGCACGGGTAAGTTTGGGGGGGATTTAACACGTGACCTTCCATTTACAACCGATTACAACTTCTCATCTTTACCACTTGAGATGCCCCCCACAGGCATTGTAAATTATAGTTTAAAAAATCACTAATGACAAATTTAAAATATTAGTACTTACATATTCCCCTTTTACTTTAACGTAGGCCCCTGGGCCAAGTTTGGGTTACCCAACCTTCTCCAATCTGGCTAGTGTGGCCTTTGTAGTGTCTTTGAGCCTACGAAAAGTGTGAAATGCATGTCAATGTGATTTATTCGGTATGGTAAAGTGGACAACTATAATTTCATTGTATGTTATATTATTATATCTACCTTTGTGTCTCTTCAACTCTTGGTCGCAAGGGTCCCTATTTTTTCATCTTCTTCTCCTTAGCATCGTCAATTAGTGAAGCCCACTTTTTTATGGGAATTAGTTAAGGACTCTCATAATTGGGTTAGAAACTAAAATTCATGTGGTAATTGTCCTAAATGGACATCAAGTACTTCCCCACCACGGTTTGAACCAAATTTTGATTGAATACAAGACCAAACATAATGTTCATTTGTTTTGTCAACTCTACTTTCAAGTTTTTTTCTTTGGTATTTGTAACTAGTTCTAATTGCTGATATGAAAAGACAAAACATGTTTTCTTGTAACTATTGATAGAAAAAGTTATATCTTAGAATTCCAATTATATACATAAGACCAAAATAAAAATATTCTTCATTGTATAAAATGAAAATATGTTAAAGAATTAGTAATTACCTTGGAGTTTTAATCTCTTCATTGGGATCAATTCATGGTCTATCTGTAAATAAATTGGTAAATCTTGGTGCTCTTGATGACTCTTCCTAGTGTCATGGGACTCATATAAACATCTAATGAAGGTGTAACATGAATAGAGGAAAGGGTACTACTAGCTGGGGATGTAGTAGATGGGTTGAGACGAACACTAGGTTCAAAATCAAGGGCACTAACAATGATACCAAGAGTAAATGCATCAATAGCAAGAAAATCAGATCAAAGGCTCTAGCAACATATGTAGGGATACTACTCGCAACACCCAAGGAATTTGTTCTCAAGAAGGACTATAAAAATAAAATTCTTTATCAAGCACTTGGATTCATCAAAACCAATTTGTCATGTTCATTAAATAAATTGATCTAATCCAATTTCAAAAATACATACATTGAATTATTGGATTCTTGAAAGCAAGAATTTTATTCTTTGGTCACTTTTTGGAGTGACTTTAACCACCATCAAGCCCTTAAGTTCAATCGCCCAAGCATTAACCTCTTTTGTAATAGAACCAAAGGAGTTGGGATCATAAAACAAGTCTACACTGTCAAGATCATGATGAGGTGATGGGGTAGCCTACAAAGAATCTAAACAAATAACATCAATAAACACTAACCCTAACCCTAAACGATTATCAAGATATGTTAAATATTAGGACACGGTGAAAAAAAAGTTTCATTCTTATTATATTTTATATTATTCAATTATTGAACAAAATATTAAGAACTATTGTATATTACTCCTACATGCTTTAATTTTTGATGTTTTCCCAACATGTTTCTTTTGAGCATTTAAGTTTAATCAATACAAATGAGATAACTTAGTACTTAAAAGGAACCCTAAAATAATGAACAAAGTTGATATGAAGAAATTCAAAGATTTCATTGCTCAAGCTATATTCCCTATTTTTACCCTTAGTTTAGGCAAGCAATATTATAATATCCCTAAATATGGTAAGTCTAATTTAAAATCATATCCCTAAAAATCCTTGCACCTATACGGTATAGGAACCATACTAAAATTACTTGTGCCTATAAGGTATAGGAACCATACTAAATTTTTTATTAATATATTTTTTTCCTTTTAAATCATTTTTAAAAAATTTAATCAAAATCACTCTTAACATGAAAATAAAAATAATGGTTGGCATGATTGTTTCCATGTCACTCTTCTTATTTTTATTAACTTTGACAACATAATTGTTGGTACTTTTTATGGATTTGTCAATATGCTAAGTAAATTTAATTTATTATTTCTATGGGATACCTTATTTTATGAGTTTGCATAAAATAATGCTCTTGTTTATAATGTTTGAAATTTGAAGAAAAATTAAAGGTTGACTTTTATGTCACAATATACTAAATTGATTTATTTATATTACACATGTATATATCATCCACGCCTTTATTTGTTGATGATTTTATTCCATGGAAAACGATAATTGTTTTTATAATCCTTAATTTCCCATTAACTAGTTATAAGGTGAAAATTTGAGCTCGCTTGTGGAAGGTGTTGTTTGAGATGGTGCCATTTCATTTAATGCCTTTGTTGGCTCATTAATGCTCTACCCTAATAATTAGGATATATTCCTACACTTTCCCACAAGGCATAAAATTATACCATAAGGTGATGGATGGGACTCATTATCACCAACTTACTAAACATTATAGAATATTGGCTCTAAGAATTAAGAATTTGTAGGAAGGAACATGAAAGGAGGAAGTGATGCTAGCCATGGTACCATGAGAGGTCTAATAGAAATTTGTTGGCTGTCTTCAACAATCTAATGACATTCTATTTTATAAATATCCTATTAATAATATATTTTATGAATACATGTATGTTTATAATTAATTTAAAGGGCATACCCTTCTGTTTATAATTAATTTAAAGGGCATACCCTTCCGTTTATTTTTTATGAAGGACATTAAGACCTAGATGAAGATATGGAACCAAATGGATAGTACTACAATTCCGTTAAAATCTTAATTAAGGAGAATGTGTAGTTTTCATATAAATAAGTTTCTCATTGTGTCATTTTTATCTCTTACACCATCCATATACATATGCCTTGTTACTTTTATCTACATAGTATGAGTCATTTTTATCAAACAAAGGCACCCCAATGTTTCTGCCACTCTAGTATCAATGTCTAGGGTTTTCACTACAATTTTATGATTTTTTAGAAAATATTTTTGCATTGACAGGAAAATTTATCTATCACAATATTGTGTTGTTTTTCATCTCTTGACTTTAAAATAGGATTCTCCTTAGGGTTAAATTATCCAATTAAATCAAATAATTTATGTACATTTAGGATGGGGGAAGGTGTTGTATCATATTGAAAGGTATATAAAAATTTAGCATACATGTTTTAGGTGTCATATATTAAACTAGAATTTTTGGAACTCTCCTCCCTTAAATAACCTAGACAACTTAGCAAAATTACTAATATTTCTCCACATCAACATCCCAAAAATACCCTAGCCACTATTGAAAAATAAGGTTGGGTTCAAGTGGTTGGAAAAGGAAATGAAGCTCTTCCTAACCTAAACATATTGCTTCAAATCCCATAACAAAGAAGTTTTTTCCCCAACTATAGCAATGCAACATGTTAAATTTCAACTTCCTCTTAATGGAATGGTCATAGACTAGCATTTTCCCTCTCTCCTTAACTCCCACTATACTAGGAGACTTAGGAAACTAAGAAGCCCAAAATTCATATATTGTATTCTTTATTTCAAGTCACCATTTTTAATTATGTGTTCTCACCAACTTCGCCTTTAGATGGCATATGTTATGTAATAGATTTGTATGTAATGAAGTTTATGATAATGGAATGCTAGGGTATCATGAACTCTTGCAAAAAATCATGGTTTAAACAATACATAATCTAATTGCATATTTGAATGCATTCTTCACAAGAAAGATTATTGGTTTAATACTAAAGATGCCATTAATACTATTCTAAGGTTGGGAGACATAGCCTTGTATCCTTATAACCACAAAAACGAGGGGTTTTTATAGTACTCTTTCCAAGATGAGATTGTCTTGTAATATATCATGGAATTAATTAAACACCATTTGGTGTGGGTTATGTTTAATAAAGAGAACCATAAGCACTAGTGGAACTAGGTATTCCTTTTAACCCTATGGAATTTTCTAATGCAATTTTTCCCAATCAAAATAAGGCTTTAATAGATATTGTTTATTATAGTTTAAAAAATGAGGCACTTATTGAATTTCTAGACATTGTGAGGTCATATTTGTATCCTTAGGGTCATAATTGTCTCCTTAATTTCCTCGACTTGTCTCTTGTGGGCTTGACTAGTCTCCTCTAGTCTCCTTGGTGAGGTCATATTTGTCTCCTTGGGGTCATTATATAGAGAGTGAGCAACTTGACCTACTTTATGGAATGAGGATTGTGGGATCAACCTATCGACAGAATGAGGAATGCAAGCTTGAGATCTTAATGGATTAATGTATGGCAGGCTTGACCCCTCGATGGATTAACATATGGAAATCTCAACCTATCGATGGAATGGGCAAATGTGGGCTTGACCTCTCAATGGGTTAATGTATGCTGTGCTCAACTTTATCAATGGATTAATGTATGGTGGACTATAATATATATTACAATCTATAATATGTATTAAATACTATATACTTTATACCATGTATATGTATATATGGTGTATTGTATGTAATATATAATATATGTTATAAGTTTAATATGACTTAGTGGGTTAGGGTTTAGGGTCTTAGCCATTAAGGGGTTAGGGATTAAGGGTTAGGGGTTAATGGCTTATGCGTTATGGGTTATGTAATTTAATGGTTATATAGTGGATTTAGTGTTAGGGGTTAAGGGTTAAGGGGTTAATGGATTAGGGGTTAGGGGTTTAGGTGCTAGAGGGTTTTTGGGCTAGTAGTTATGGGATTTAGGAAAGTAGCAAGGAAGGTAACCATTACAGTAGCTAACCCCTTTTAACATGAACATTTATCGTCCCTAACCGATAAATCCTATCCCCCAATCCCTAATCCCTAACATCTGTAACTATTACCCTCCAAAACCTAACCACTATAACCCCTATAACACACAATCCTTATAACTCATATCTCACAAATCCTATCCATATAATACTTAGACATTACCCTTTTGATACCCAACTTGTAATGGCTAATCATAATCACTAACCATGGACTCCTATCATTGTTAACCCAAACCACTATTAACCAATAATTGATAAACCTTAACCCATGCATTCTTTAATTGGACTCACGACCCATATAACCCCTAGCCCCTATCACCACCAACAAAAAATATATATAACCTTAACTAATATAAACCTTGATCATTATGAACTATAACCAATAACCATTACAATCCCTAACTAGTAACATATCTAGCGCATAATCCTAACAACCTTAGCATATTTCCGAAGAACCATGGTACATATAAGAAGGTTCCATAAGTTTTCACCTTGAGGGATCCATAACCCTTAACCCTTAATATAAACTCTGATAGTTATAACGCTTAACCAACAACAACTAAGGACTATCCCTTATGTCATAGTATATATGACCCCATAACCTTTAAATTTCCTCAAAATCCATATTTCCCCTAACCCCCACCACCTCTAACCTCTAATACATATAACCCCTAAATCATATTAGCCCCACTCACTATAACTTGTAATCCCTAACTAGTAACCACTTTAACCCATAATCCTATAAAAACTTAAAATATTAGAAACTCTTATATTCAATTCCTATAATTATTAACCTATATTATTCCTAACCCATATAAATATTAACTAATATAATGCATAACCTTGAGAAACTGATCCCTAACCCATGTAAATTATAAAATACCTTTAACTTGCAAAATTTATCATTCCTCATACTAATCAAATCTAACCATAAATACACACTCTAATGCCTTACATTTATAATCACTGGTTTATGGGTATGAATATGGGTTTATAATGTTTGATGTAATAATATTTTTGGTTTAGTTGGGCATATTGATTGGAAAAATAATCATAGGGCCACAACATCCATATTTTAAAGCACATAATATATGATGTAAAGGGGTTATGGGTTAAGGGATCAGTAGTTAAGGGGATAGGGATTAGTGGTTTAGAGGTTATGGGTTAAAGGGTTAGGATTTAGGGGATTTAGGGATAAGGGGATTAACAGCTTAGGGGATAAGGAATTAAGGGGTTAGGTGTTTAAGGGATTAATGGGGTTAAGGGATTAGGTTGGGTTAAGGGATTAAGGGTTTACGAGGTTAGAGAGTTAAGGGATTAGGGGTTAGAGGTTAGTGGTTAGCAGTGAAGGGGTTAAAGGGTTAGGGGTTAGAGGGTTTAGGGGTTAGGGGGTTATATTCTTAGGGGTTAACGCGTTTATGGACTATGGGATTAAGGGATTAGGGATAAAGGGGGTTAAGGGATTAGTGATAAGGGATTAGGGTTAATGGATTCTAGGAGGTTAAGGTCTCAAGGGTTAAGGGTTATGTTCTTATGGTTTAGAAGTTAATCAAATGGAGGTTAGGGGATTTAGGGGTTATAGGTTAAGGTGTTAGGGTTTAGGGGTCAGTATTTAAAAGTTAGCCATTAGTATTTAAGTATTCCTAGGGTTAGGCATTGTAAATCTTTTGGATTAAAATTATTTCTAGTTATTGGTTAAAGGGGTCTAATGATTGGGTTATGGGTTTGGTTAATTAGGGGTTATTTAAGTGTTAGGGATTGGTGAACAACTCAATATATACCTAGACAAATTGACCTAGAAAAATGTGTACAAATTTGATGTTTAATATATATTATTGACACTTAATTAATGTGTGTGTATATATATATATATATCAAATAAGTGTTGCTAGTATGGATGGAAATTCGAATAAGCGCCACTTATTCAACATTTAACCAATCCACATTTTGTGTGCCTTGTTTAAAAAAAGATATTGATTAAAGCTTGGGTAGATATATTTAAGTGAATATTGGATATTATTAATTCTAACCTAAAATTTATTAAGTGGTGTTCATATGGAAACATCACTTAATTTGACATTGGTTGAGACATGACAAGTATCCTCTATTTTTCTCCTCACTCAACTTAAATTTGATGTTAAAAGTTGTTTTTCATCAAACATTAATTGAAATGTCAAATTTTGACCCCAAATGTAGTATGTTATAAAGGTTTCATGATGACTTGAATGATGGAAATTTCTTGTTTCATGGATGCACAAGCAACAATTCCTTAACTTTGGGTGCAAAAATGTATTCTATGGGAAAGAGTACCTAGGAAGTTGGGGGTGCATCGCAAGTTGGATGGTTGAATGCTCAACATGGAATGCAACACAAGAAAGGACAAGGAGTGTCTCGGACATTATTCAAGGAAGTAAGTTGAACCATCAAATGCACAAGATAGTTGGGATGCCTTAGGAAAGAGGGAACATGATCTGTTGGATATGCAGACCCAAGGTCAAATACTTGGTGGGAGAATGGGTGGATTGCATACATGGAGTGGATTGCAATTCACCTTGGAAGAAGTAAAGAGAAGAAATCATCCATTATATAAATATGAAGCCTACATCGCATAGGGTCATTCAAGGAAGAAGAGTTGAATCAAAGAGTGATTGGAAAGGGTGGACAAGGATTTTTGTGATTATGTTAAGTGTTGGGATTGACATAGTAAACTACTTGGATGCTTGTTGAGTGAATTGTAGAACAACAAGGATCTACAGGAGACAAACGTGTGGATGCTTCAAGGATTGGATTATGTAAGTATTTTGAGTGGTAGGAAATAGGCATTATTTCCTTGCATTAGTTTTACATTATTTATAGAGTTGCAGACAAAAGTTCACACTCCCTTATTGTATCCTTGTAACATTATTTATACTAATCAAGTTAAGGATCCCACCCTGGGTTCCACCCATACATTTGTGTTGTGTTATATTTGTCATCGTTGGATGTTATTGTTCATTGCATTGTATTGGATGTCTAAGTGTTACTGAATATTTCCCAAGTGTAATAGATTTGGGATGGTTTGAGGCCACGGTTAGACATTTGTTTATTTTGAACTTGGTTGTATTGAATGTAGTTGTATTTTTATCCAACTATATCTTAAGGCATAGTTATGGGAATATATTAAGTGAAGAGGCATAGTATGGTTGTTGTAGGCATAGGTTAGCCCCACCCCTACAAATGAGGAAAGGCAATGTCACCCAACCTTAAGTTCCAATTTTTTAAAAAAAATAGGTATGACTATAGGTCTATGATAGGTGGTATCGGAGCATATTGTTCACCTCCTTTATAGAGAAAAAATGGTATTAATTTAGAGCTTACTCATCACCCCATTTCTAGAGGAAATGTTGTATCATAGCATTCTCAAGTATGCTTCACCACATCTTGGAAAAATTAGAATGAATAGAAGGTTTGGGATGAGTTGATATATAGTTGTGAGGGTGAATTGAAAGAGTAAACTTAGTTCCTTGGTCAAGTTGGCAATTGAGATAGTTTGTCCACATAGAATGGTGAGTTATCTTATTGTTTCAAGGATGTGGGATTGAGAAGAATTTCACTTGGTAAAAGTAACAAAATTTTGAAAGGTGTCAATGGATACCTCAGACGCAAATATGAATTCACATCATGAAGATAGTGATGGTGGTTCGACCCCTAAAACTCCAAGGATGAAGACTAGATTTGTAACCTTAGAAAAATATGTTGAGAATATTATGACCTCTCTTTGAAAGCATGGAGATAATGCATAATACTTGGAATCAAGGGAGAACCACATCACCATGTTTGTGATGCCATGGTGACAAAGTGTCAAAAGACTACATACTTGTTATTTTGAAAAAAAAAAGACTTCAACACTGATGTTGATGGAATATTCAAAGTGGTGGAAGACTTGTTGAAGTTTGTTGTATGGAAAGTCAGAGAGCAAGAAGATGCAATCAAATTTTTGAAATGAATTGTTTCCAGTATAAATAGTTCATTAGATCCTATGAGAATCAACGTAAAGGAATTCTATGGGTAGATAAGAACACTCCATGAGATAAGTAGTCAGAAAGAACAAGAAGACAAGTAAAGGAATATAAATCCATCTAAAAATATTGGTGATGAAAAGGAAAAGTACACAAACAAACCTAAAAAAAATATAATCCTATTTCTTGGTATATCTATGCAAAATATTATTATGCTAAGAAATTTCCAATAAAGAAGAATATTTCCGTTGTGGAGAAAGTGGACAAAACATATGTTGGTGTTTTTCAAGTATTTGATGTTGCGCTAGAAGATAGGCATATAACAATCCAAGTGAAATAATTCACGTGACTTAGCTATGTTCAAGCAAAATTGAATGGAAAATTAGTAAATTCAATGGTTGATAATATTGTGACCCACAATTTTATGAAGGAAGTTGTGGCGATGGATTTTGGGTTGCAACTTAAGAAATTACATATTGTTTGGGAATATCTTCACATTGAACCATAGAATAGAAAAGGAAATAGCAAAAGGGAACTGTATTCCAAGAAGAGAGGTGGTGTTTAAATACGCTATTTACAACACTTAAGCATATCCCATTGTGATCATAACATCACAATGCATTAAATATCAATATCAATTCCAACATATTCATTTGATATCAACACAACCCATAGGGTCACTTTTTTATAATATCCACATCTAACAAACTCCCTTGAAGTGGGGATGAGTTGGTCCACAAATAGGGTTCATTGGTTCTAACCATTTCCATGAAATACGCAATGTCCCATAGATTATTTAGTTGTTCTAGTCAAGTTGACAATAGCCTCATCAACCATTCAGTCGGCTGATTAGTTGATCGCTCAATCAACCCTGCAGTCGACTTCTCCGGTAGTTAACTATTATCTATAAACTTACTATCTCCAAAATATACATATGTGTGATGAACTTGCATAACATTTGGTTCCAACACCCTCACCCCATCAGGACAATGCTCTAGAGACTCAAGAGGTGAAATTATGTTCTCTGAACACCCTCCCATAATTGCAGTTGCGTGAATCCCAAGCATAGCCTGAATATTCACAAACTTAAAATATAGTAGAGGATTCAAAAAGATATCAGTGATCTGATCATCTGTCTTGCAATAAACAAGTGATACAACATTATGAGACAAGGAGATTCATTTTGCTGTGAGAAATGGGATTATCAATAACCTATATTGTACTTTGATTGTCACAATGGATAATAATTGAGGCATCAAAAGTAAAACCAAGATAATCTAAAAGATGATGGATCCAAACTACCTTTGTACTTGCATTGACAGTGCCACGATATTATGATTTTATAGTTGAAAGAGAGACTACCTTATGTTTCTTACATGGAAAGAACAAGGGTCCATAACTAAGTCAATAAACATAGCCAAAAGTGCAATTTCGGTCATCAATGTCACCTCCCCAGTCAGAATCAGTAAACTCGACTAGTGATTTTGAACTATGACAATACTTAATAACATACTGATAAGTTCCTTTAATATACTGAACAATTCTCTTTGAATATTTCTAGTGGCTTTCTTTAGGATCTTGCATGAACTAAGAAACCACACTAACAACAAAAAAGATATCACGTCAATTGTGATTTAAGTAAATTAGGATACCAACTAACTGTCGATAAAGAGTGGTATCGAATCGTGAAGAGTCATAGTCCTTCTACACATGACTGATAAGGTGTAGCACAAGACTTACAATCGACCATTTTGAAACATTTCAAAAGATCCAAAGCATATTTTGGTTGAGAAAGAAATATACCATCATCCATTTTCAAAATTTGAATGACCATAAGGAAATGCAACAAACCAAGATTAGCCATTTCAAAGATATTTGCAAGTTGTTTCTTCAAACCCAAAATTAGATTCACATTATTTCTTGTTATGAATAATTCATCAACATACAATACCATAATCAAGGTATCACCATGAACATGTAATACATAAATAATTTGATCGGATTCACAACGTTTGAAGCCAATATTGATAAAGAAGCAATCAATATTCTCATACCAAGAACAATGTGCTTGTTTCAAACCATACAATGAATTTTTCAGTTGGCAAACAAGACCATAGTATGCCATGGCTTGTGGGCGGAAACTTAGGTGGTAAGATGAAAAGTTGTAAATGGAAGGTCACGTGCTTGAATCGCCCCAATTTTACCCTTGTACCATGATTTCGGCCCTGTGGATGCACCTAGGGATATAGTGGTAGAGAGATTGGATCCCTGGACCCCGTGTCACATGAGTACCACCCCAACTCCAATTGTCGATTCCCCTAGTACAAAAAAAAATTCCATAGTCTGTCAAAAAACCAGGAGGTTGTTCCATATATATTTCTTCAAAAAACTCTCCATGAAGAAAAGAAATTTTCACATCCATTTGGTGAAGTTCCCATCCAAGACGAGCAACAAGAGAAAGAATCATCCGAACAAAGTTCATCTTTGCAACATGAGAAAATGTCTCTATGTAGTCAATTCCTTACTAAGAAAATACCTTATATACCAAGTGATCCTTGTGATGTTCAATAGTACCTTTAGAAGTAAACTTGGCCCTCTAAACCCATCAACACTTCACAACATTCTTTCCTTGTAGTCGAGGAACCAGTTCCCAAGTCCGATTCTTCTTCAAAGAATCAATTTTAGCATCCATATAATTTTCCCATTTAGGAACTCCCTGAGCATCAACATAAGTTTTAGGATCACAGGTTTCAAGAACACAAGCAACACAACCATGATGTTTCTGATTGTGGGTATACCGACCAATGCTACCATCTCCAGCATCAGGTTTAACATCTTCAATTGTTTTACCATCCCATCGAAGTAGACAAGTTGGTTGTGATTTCGGTTGGTGACTATTAGTTGAATGAACGGTTCTGTCAACATTCTCATTCAATGTAGATCCACTACTAGTCGAATCAGGAGTATGATTCATCATTTTGGTCGAAGATTCAAAAAAAGGGTAGAGTCAATCCATATTCTTCAAAAATATCAAATGAATCATTATGCAATAGACTAGAAGAAGAGTTCAATAACTTAGTACTTGAAAATTTTTCATCAAAGATCACATTTCTGCTCAAAATGATCTAATATTTGACTAGTTCACACAATCGATAGGATTTTGATTCACCAAAATAGCCCATCATGATGCAAGCATGACTATTTGCATCCAATTTCTCTTTATAGTTATCACTAATATGTGCCCAAGAAACAAATACAAAGGTTTTGAGGTGTCCAACAAAGGGATTACTTCCATTCCACTCCTCGACTAGTGTCATGTCGCTCACAGCTCTAGTCAAAACAAGTTTCAAGAGATTGTTTGAATAGTAAATAACTTCTGCCCAAAAAATTATTCTGAAGGTCTTTGGCCTACAGTAGGCACTGACCCCTTCATGCTATATTCCTATTCTTTTTCTCTGCAAATCCATTCTATTGAGGGTTGTGAGGGACATATTTTTTCAAAGAAATGTCATTTTTCAAGAGATGTTATTCAAAATTTCGAATCACAAATTCTACACCATTGTCTAATCTCAAGCATTTGATAGGTCGATCGCATTGCTTTTCAGCCAATGCTCTAAATTCCTTGAATATTTCAAAGAAATGACTCTTATTGTTCAATAAATATACCCAAGTAAATCGAGAGAAATCATCAGTGAAGGTCAAAATATACTTCACACTTGCTAATGAGGGTTTGTTCATGCAACCAAGATCACTACGATCAAGTTTTGGTTGGTATTGTGCTATCCACGCTTTCCTAGAATCAAAGGGTTCTTAATTATGCTTTCCAAGAAAAAATCCTCTACAAAATCCATTAGGTGGAACAGTATTTGGGATACCAGTACCTATATTAATTGTTACCATCATCTTCAAAATTTAACAGTTCAAATGTCCAGGTCGTTGATGCCAACTTCAACTTCTATTTTCGGTCTAAGCAATGAGTGTATTCGGTCCAGTCGAACCAGTAGGTCGAAATTCATGCTTGAGAGAATAATCGAAATTGTAAAGTCTATCTTTAGGATCTAAATATCTTGAAGCAACAGTCGCCCCCCAAAACTCATATCCTTTACGATAAAGTGATCGGACCAAAAATCAATAGTCTTCTTAGTATTTGTAAGTTGTGCATTTGACAACAAATTTGCAGTCAAGATAGAGACATGATAGACATTGGATATTTGACCATGCATGCATTCAACATTGCCACTTTAAGAAACCGTGACGGTGTAATCATCAACTACATAAATATTTTGTTCTAGAGCTCCACTTAAAGAAGAGAACAGAGAAGCATCCTTAGCCATATGATGAGTATAACCATAATCGATTATCTATTCTATTTGAGTGGTATGGGAATGTAATGCCTAGGAAGTGCTAATAGAAATGGTAAATTTTTATGCAGTTTGGTTGATTGACTGACCAATCGACATGCCTTCTTCAAGATGCTTGACATTTTCCTCCAATTCCTTTGCCTTCTTCTAGCAGGTTTTCTCAACATGTCTCACCTTTCCACGGTAGTGATAATTTTTCTTCTTTCAAGTCTTCTTCGTTGATTTCGACTCATCGATATTTCGTTTAGTAGGTTGGTCAATACATTCTATTCAATGATCATGTTGACCACATTCTTTATATTTTTTTTATCTTGCTTTTGAGCAAGTGATATTGGTGTTTTCCAGCAAGCTTCCCTTCTCAAGCAATTTTTGTTGGTCTTTAATCAATAAATCACAAAATATTTCGAAGGTGAAGTACTTACCATCTTACTTGCATGGGATCCAATTGGCATGAAAAGAAGAGCATAACTCATCATAAGGTGTCCTAAGATTCATTAGAACCAGTTTGATGAGTTGTCCATCCTTCTTTTAAAAACATTGACACAATTCACCCAATTTTAACTATAGCTCCTTGATGTAAACTAAATAAACCTCAATCCTTTCACAGGAATGGGGTTCCAAAGAGAACAACTTTTCTCTCTCTACATTAATTGAATTTCATTAACCTTGTCAAACTATGAATTCATCTTACTCTAACCGACATGAGGGAAATCAATCCCAGTTGTATGAAAGTGAATCTCCCTTGAAATGTAGATCATAATGACCCCAACAACCTCGTCCTTCTTTCCATCGATGACAAATGTAGCCTAGTCATCCATCATATATGGAATATGGAACTTTGTTTATTTCTACAATCCCTTTCTCTTCAACAAAGTTTCCATATCTAGCACCCATATTGAATAGTTGTGTGCATTTAGAAAAATAGATTCTATCTTGGATGTCATCCTTATAATCAAATAGATTTGATCCAATTTCAAAGAAGAGGTACCAATAAACAAGTATTCAGTCTAAATTCAATCAACCCTAGATCTGACTCAACATGATTCACATACAATGGTTAGGTCAAAACCAATAGCTTTGATACCATGTTGGGGAACCTCTTCACATTGAAGCATAGAACATAAAAGGAAATAGTATAAGGGAACTGTATTCAAAGAGGAGAGGTGGTGTCTAAAGATATCGTTTATAACACTTAAGCAAAGTGCATTGTGATCAAAACATCACAATGCATTATCTCAATATCAATTGCAACATATTCATTTGATAGAAACACAACCCATAGGGTCATTCTTTTATAGTATCTAGATCTAACAAACTCCCTTGAAGTGAGGATGATATGGTCCATAAATAGGAGTCATTGTTTCTAGTAATTTCCACACTACAAGGAGAAAACCTTCGAGGAAATATTGTATTCAAGGTTCTTAGTGTTGAACTTTCATTTTCATTGATGTCAAAGAGGACTTAATATCCATGTTCCAGTTTGAATAAGTACATAAAAATATGCGTGCAAGTCCCTAATCCTATATAGCTAGTCATAATGCTTCAAAGTTGATGTCAAAGAAGTGGTTGGATATCAAAATATGTATGTGAGTCTTGGAAGTTCGCAATACCCATCAAGAAATGGTACTTCAAGGGTGCAAGACCCAACACGTAGCGGTTCCCAAGTGTGCAAGTCCCACTATGCTAAGGAACTAGTGTGTGCAAGACTGACATGTCATGATACCTCAATTGCATAGATCAAGACAAGTGGTAGATGCTTGAGTAAGCTTGACCGTGAAGAAATGAAGAAGGGATGCTATCGTCCAACTTGTGGACACATTGTCTAAACATGTTGAGTATAAATAAGAAGCAAGTCGATGAGTGAAAAGTAAGCTTGAGAATGAACAAGAGATAGTATTGGCAAGCTTCGAATTATTGGGGTATCAATGGATCATTGATATGGAACAACAGGATCTAGTAGAGATCCAAGTGCACAAGAAAAAAAGAGAAGTACAATAGATGATGCGCAAGATGATATAGTATATGAGACAAATGTGCAAGAATAGAAGAGAAGTACAGTAGATGATGCATAGAATTGGATGAATATGCAGATGTGCAGAAACATAACAGTATGGTGAACAACGCGTAGATTACAGAAGCATATGAAATATGAAAACCAGTGCGCAATACTAAAGCAGAGACATGAATTAAGAGAAGAATTGATGATACACTACATCAATTGCATAGAACAGAGCATATAGTAGGTGCGTGCAAAGGAAATTAATGCAGCAAGTCTGAGGTGTGCATAGATCAACAGACAACAAGAAGAAATTTTGCAGTCATATCAGGATGGAAGGAAGGGGAAAGGATAGGGAGTTGGAGCTTCTTTGAGGTTGGAGCCTGTAAATCAATGGGATCGGTGCCTCCTTCCAGTTGGTACTAGTGAATGAGGGAGTTGTTTCTTCCTTCAGGATGAATCCTGTAAATCAGGGGGTTGGATCCTCCTTCCCATTGGTGCTGGATAATATTAGAATTTGGTGCTTCCTATGAATGTAATATTTATTATATAAGAAAGCATTATGTGGTTTTCTCCCATTTTTGGTTTCCACATTAAATAGTTTTGTTCTGTGTGTTATGTACGTGTTTATGAATGACATTGTTTATGGTGAATACATAATATAAGTACTTTTTGAATTTGGTAAAAATGAAAATTGTTTAAAACTGTGCTTTATTCAAATTCAATCCCCCCCATCTCAGTATTAATAAGGTTTCCAACAATTGGTACCAGAGCGGGTGTCTTTAGGAACAATTTAACAAATAGAAGGTAGATCTTTGTGAAGATATGGACAAACAAGAAGGAATCTCTACCAACAGAGCACCTAGGTTTGATGGATAAAACTACACTTTCTGGAGAATAAGAATGCAGGTATATCTGCAATCTCTTGGTGTTGATGTCTGGCAGTCAGTTGAAAATGGATATAATGTTCCCATAACTGCACCTGTCGATCCAGCTAAAAGAAGATAGTATAAATATAATGCGAGGGATAGGAATGCATTATTATGTGGATTAGCATACTCTGAATTCACCAAGGTCATGCAAAGTATGGGACAAACTCAAAAATATCTACGAAGGAGATGAAAAATTCAAGAAGGAAAAACTGCAGACTTATTCCAAACAGTTTGAATCTTTGAAGATGAAAGAAGAAGAAAATATTGCATCATATATTCTTCAAGTCGATGAGATATAAACACCATCAAAGGTCTTGGAGCTTAAATAGCCGAAGAAGCGGTTGTATAGAAGATACTGAGAACTCTTCCACCTAGATTTGACTCCAAGATGTCAGTCTTAGAAGACATAACTGATCTAGACAAATTAACAAAAGATGAACTTCATGGGATCCTTACTGCATATGAGATGAGAACCGAAAAGGAAAATTCCACTAGGAAAGAAGCATCCTTCAAACCACCAAGAAATTAAAGTGCAACAAACACAAGCAATACAAGAGCTCATATGATTTATCAGAAGAGGAAGAGGCAAACTTTGTAAGGATGCTAGAAAGAGGGCGTCACAAATACAAGGGTAAGTTATCTTTAAAATGTTTTGAATGTGGTAGAGTAGGTCATTTTGATTCAAAGTGTCCTTACAAAGAAGGTAGAGATAGTGACAGTGAAGACGTTTCCAATTACAAAGAACAAAGGATAACACACCAACAGGACAAATATGAAAATAGAAAGAAGTTCCCTAGACAGAGGAAGAGTTTGTACTCTAGGGAAGACAACATTTCATCTGAAGAAGGTGATTGTGATGATAGTTCAAGAGAAGTACTTTTCATGGCATTTCTAGAAGATGAAGGATCAAAAGAAAGGAAAACTTATTGTTCTTCAATCAAGAAAGAAACATCAGATACACATGGAAGTTAATCATGAACATTAAGTAAGTACTTTTACAATGGGATCTATAATTCACCTTCAAAACTTGTTTCAGAAGTCAGATCAGACAGTTAGTATGAAGATGAAGAAATTGCAGAAGTCAACTATGAAGGTGAACTAATTAGTTCCCTAGAAGAATTAAAGAAATCAAGAAAGAAGATCATTTTTTGCAGGATCAACTATCAAAATATGAAGAATAGGTCAAGAAAGATAAGTCCATTCAAGAATAACTTGAAAAATAGGTGAGTGGAAAGGAAATGGATCTTGAGAAATAGTTAGACTGTGCAATACATAAAATCAGGAAGCTTGAATAAGAGAGTTTTGTATTGAAAGCATCATTGTCAGAATCAAAACAGGAAAATGAGTTGCTAACAAATCATCTTGATAAAATGAATATAGATATCTCTCACTTAAAAGGAGAAATGGATGAAATTAGAGAAGGGGAATATGCTCAAGGACACTCCATGAATGATACCCCAAACTGCGCAAATCCGGGAAATGACAAGACTTGTCTTAAAGCAGAAATGGAGAACAAATTCAATAATAGCACATCAATCCTGGACAAGATATTAAACAATCAGTGATCACCAACAGACAAATCAGGGCTTGGATATGATAAGGCAACTGAAAATATCTATGCAAGAAAGTACATTTCATATGCAAATAAAATGAAGTCACTTCAATCCAGGTATGATAGTTCCCTCAATGGTTACAAATTTCTCTGTTACACTGATAGAAGAAGGTTCAATACATTGAAGTGCTCAAGGTGCAACTACAATGGACATATTGCAAAATACTCTCATACTGTGAGATGTTATAGTTGTGATGGTTTTGGACATAAGGAAAATGTTGTCTATTAACAGTAAATTGCTCAAATACTTCACATAACATCAACAACAAGATATGGATTGAAAAGGAAAGAAGTCATGTGCAGTATCAAAAATGGTGTGTGCACATTAAAAAATGGGAAAAGAAAATTCATCAAGCTTGTACAATCGAAGAAAATAATCCAAGTACTTCTCAAGCAACAAATGATTGATTCCTATCTTGCTATTCTCCTAAAGGTTGAGTGAGATCCTTGAATTCAAAAATGTTATTTATTAAGAATTCAAGGAAAGAATTAGTAGGTATTGCAGCCATAAAACATCTGAATTTTGTCACATAAAGTTGCACTAATATAAAGTTGTAAAGTAACAAATACTAGCATGGAAAAATATTTGAAAAGATGTTTTGAAGTAAAATTGTCGCAGAAAGAATACATTCACGTGATTGTTGAAATAAGGACAAAGACAAGTATTACTGTTGACAAATAGAAGTTATGTTTGAATGATTACTAATGCATAGATACAACACTTCTACACAATCATAGTTTTTATTGCATTTAAAAGCTGCTATTACATAAATAAAAAGAGTGCATAAGACCTCTTTCAAAGAGATCAGAGTTGAAGTATTCTAGAATAACAGAGTATCAAAAGAAATCTTGCTGCAAAGGCCTAACAACAACCGAAGTACATCTGAGAATAGAAGTAGCGTTGAACAAAATTGACAGTTACAAATCGACTCAGAGCCAAAGCTCGAGTTCTAACTATGTGACATGGTTGGATGGTTGATGAAATAAGCAAATCTCAAGGTCCGGTGAAGTTTGATCGACAAATTCAGGATCTTGCAGAAGTTGAAAAATTTGCAAGGTCGAAGAAGGATTGTTAGCATTACTCTGCTCCATCCAAATCGAATTTAGCAAGTCAAAAGTTTGTTTTTTTTGTCTCTCCAGGAATTCAATTCTCCTTTTCAGAATCAGGATCTCCTATGAATTTCCTTGATTAATTTTCAACTTGGTATCCACTTCATGACATCGGATTCTTGCATCTAAGACTACAAAATCCCCATCTTTATTTTCATTTTCGTGAAATCAGCTTGTTGCGACTGAACCAGTGAAAGAAGACTGTCTAATGAATTGGTAAATCTTTGAAAATGAGTAGACATGGTAGATGATGTTAAAACCATCAAAATTGGAAAATTAAAATATGCTCGGCAATCGAATGTCAGTGAACCAGGATAGATTTTGAAAATGTCTAGCGCATGCATCAAAATAAAGTGATGGGACATTGAAGCTAATTGTATTCATACCCATGCGCTTGGAAGCAGACTGAGAAGACGTCAAAGTTAATTACATTTATGGAAGCCTGTAATGATATCACTAAATAAGATTGAGCTAAAGGGAAAAGGGGAAAATGAACTCATTGTTCTGTATGATTGAATTGATGTCGTTTAAAAGGACCGAGTACGACGACAAAATGTCATATATTATGCATGAGATACCAATCACATCGAAGCCGGGTGACAGATGGAAATATATGCAACATCAAGGAAGAATTTTTGGAAGATATGTTAAGTTGTGTGAATTCAGGAAGAAGATGTGTGTCATTAATATCAGTATTAATGAATACGTATTTAATTAATGTTGAAAACTCTTCGATGTAATGAAAACCTATCACAGCGCAGTAGATGCAACAAAAGGAAGAAATGAAAGTAGGAATAATTTAGCCTAAAAAATAATGCAAAGATGGAATATAAGGAACTTGCAATTGCACAAGGAAAGCACTATGTTGCGACAAGAAGATGAATGAAAAAGCATGAAAGAAGGAGTAATACCTTAACAAGACGTTAAATCTGTCAGGAACAGTAGTTCAAGGTGAAAGGAAATTGGAAATTGTGCATGGAACATATCTTTGACTAAGAAAACTACATAGATAGTGATAAATGTACAGGTTGTAGGGCGACTGAGCACTTGGCACCAACAACAAAAAAAGAAAAGGGAATAAATCACAAAGCTAGGGGGAGTAATCAAAACAAACACTGGCATGACAATTCAAATGAGGTCAACTTGAAATCCAATGCATAGCCGAAGTATATGTTCAGAAGAGAACCTAAAATTGTGCATGAGAAGCACCACTTTTCCATTGATGTCAAATGGGGAGAGATACCATGAAGCATGTATCAGTGACAGAGAACTGTGCAAGAAGCATGAAGAAATGAAAAACCGCAGAGAAGTATTGATTGAAAGGTGCGCAGTAGAGCAAAGGTTCAAATTGGAAAGAACACAGGGGGAATATTGTATTGTGTGCAAGCATAACAGAAGAATTCATGATCAAGAGGAGAACAACTTCATAAGGTGTTGACATCATTACCAAATGGGGTTATCGTTGAAATTTGGTTGTCATTGAGGTCAAAGAGTACTTATTATCCATGTGTTAGTTTGAAGAAGTACGTAAAACTATGTGCGCATGTACCTAATCCTATCTAGCTTGTCGTGATACTTCAAAGTTGATGTCAAAGAAGTGGTTGGATATGATAGTATTTTTCCACTTTGAATAAGTGTATCAAAATATGTATGCAAGTCTTAGAAGTGCGCAATACCCACCAAGCAATGGTACTTCAAGGGTGCAAGAACCAACACGTAATGGTTCCCAAGTGTGCAAGTCCCACTATACTAAGGAACTAATGTGCACAAGACCCACAAGTCACGATACCTCAGTTGTGCAGATCAAAGCAAGTGGAATATTCTTGAGTAAGATTGACCACGAAGAAATGAAGAAGGTATTTTATCACCGAACTTGGGGACACATTGTATAAACAAGTTTAGTATAAATAAGAAGCAAGTCGATGAGCGAAAAGCAAGCTTGAAGATGAACAAGAGATAGTATTCTAAATTGGCAAGCTTCGAATTATTGGGGTATCAATGGATCGTTGATCCGGAACAACATGATCTAGAAGAGATCCAAGTGCGCAAGAAAAAAAGAGCAAAACAACAGATGATGTGGAAGATGATATATTATATGAGACAAATGTGCAAAAACAGAAGAGCAGTTTCGTAGTCGATGTGAAAAAATGGATGAATATGCATATGCCCAGAAACGAAATAGTATGTTGAAAAACACACAGATTACAAAAGCATATGAACTATGAAAACCAATGTGAAATACTGAAACAGAGACGTGAAGTAAGAGAAGAAATGATGATAGAGTACAATAGTTGTGTAGAATAGAGCATATAGCAGGTGCGTGCAAAGGAAAGTAATGCAGCAAGTCTGAGGTGTGCACGGATCAACAAACAATAAGAGGAACTTATACATTCATATCAGGGTGGAAGGAAGGGGAAAGGACAAAGAGTTGGAGATTCCTTCATGTTGGAGCCTGTACATCAAGGGGGTCGGTGCCTCCTTCCAGTTGGTGTTGGTAAATGAGGGAGTCGGTTCTCCCTTCAAGTTGAATCCTATAAATCAGGGGGTTGGATCCTCCTTCCAGTTGGTGCTGGAGAATATTGGAATTTGGTGCTTCCTATGATTGTAATATTTATTATATAAGAAATCATTTCACGATTTTCTCCCATTTGGGTTTCCACGTTAAATCTTTGTGTTTTGTGTCTTATGTATGTGTTTATGAATGAAATTTTTTATGGTGAATACATAATATAAGTACTGTTTGAATTTGGTAAAAGTGAAAATTGTTTAAAAATGCACTTAATACTAATTCACTCCCCCCTCTCAGTATTAATAATATTTCCAACACTTAGAGTTACAAGATTTGGGAAAATAGTAAAAAAACTCTGCTACAACCTCTGCAATTGGTAATGTAGGTTTTGGTGGACACTCTAATGGAGGTTTTTAGCATAGGTTTTTTGTCAATGACTGCTGGAAATATTAAGAGGGAGGTGAATCAATATTGAGCACTTTTTACGATTTAAAACATTAATTATATCATGTAAACATTAACCATTAACAACGTCATTCATCATCACATAAACCATACATAGTGCACAAGAGATTTAAGGTGGAAACCCAAATGGTAGAAAAAACATGGAATTATTTCCTTATATATTCAATATTACATTGAATTTGTTTACGAGCACCAACTGTAAGGAAGCACCAACTCACTAATTTTCTAGCACCAACTAGAAGGAGGCTCCAACCCCCTAATTTATAGGCACCACCCTGAAGGAAGCTCCAACTCCCCTATTTACTAGCACCGACTGGAAGGAGGCTCCAACCCCCTGATTTACAAGATCCAACCTAAAGGAAGATCCAACTCTCTAATTTACTAGCACCAATTGGAAGGAGGATTCAACCCCCTGAGATCATAGGAACCAACCTGAAGGAGACTTCAATCTCTTGTCCTTTCCCTATCCAACCACCCTGATATGAATAGAAGAATCAATCTCTAATAATCACGGTATCATTGCCTATAACAACTTGTACATGTATCACTTCCTCAATCAACCTATACTTGAATCACTATATCACTGCCTCTGTTGACATGTATCATTGTCCCTGTCACAATCACTATAGATCTATCTTAGTGCCTCAATCATTGTCTCTAACACAAGCCACTTTTAATGTCACAATGCCACAATCACTGTCACACTTTCCTAGTTATTGTCACACTGTCACTGTTACTATCATACTATCTCAATATATGTCACACTATATAAACCTATACATGCCTCAAATATATAACCAGAAACAATCATACATTGATTTCATTTGCATCCTCAACTTTTACATCATAGACATTTTCAAGACATTGAACATTCCAATAGATGAGGCATATGCCAAAACATAACCATGGACTATGCCAATATAACCACTATGATATATGTTAATACCATCATACAATATTCCCAGAAAATCATCAAGATCTATGTCAAGATCATCATAAAACATGCCAATATATCATCAATATCTATTCCAAGATAAATCAATATGTATCCCTATATAACATCAAGATCTATACCAACAAATCACCAAGATATATGTCAACAATATGCCAAGATAATCACCAAGATCTATGCAATATCATCACCATAATATATGCACACATCACAATGATCTATTCCAAGATCATTACCATAATCACCATGATATATGCAAAGATAACCATCATCATAGCCTCCATAACATATTCAATTACTTCACATACCATACCAATATCAGAGTGAGCTCTATCCATGAGAGAGGTGTGCCATCACAAGAGAAACCAACAAGCATGAACCATACCTTTTTCAAGATCACAATATGAATAACCAATAGACAAACCAAAATAAAATATATATCATGTTATCACATAGCCCTTCCAATAAGCTTTCCAATGAGCCAATAATTTTGTAATTTTGATATCGTATGATAAAGTTATGTCAATTTTAGTGAATCTCCTCAATCCTCAAATATGCCCAAAAATTTATCCTCTACAAAGTTTCACACTTTTCTCCAAGATGTGCGAAATACCAAAGAGAGACTTGATGGATGAATCAAATGAAATGTTTGATATTCTATTTATACAATTCATCATTCCTTGTAGCTTCTTTTAGGGTTTGCTTAAACTCATCCTTAATTTGTGGATCTCCATATTTTAAGGGGGTCTCAAGGGTTAGTACCCCACTTCAATGATCCATCGTGACTCTTCGTGCCAAAAATTCAAGATCACTCCATATCTTCTCAAAGGAGCATTAGGGATTTTCCACATCATCATACTTGATATACACATCATTAATTCTTGTGGGGATCCTTGCTTCTTCATGTGGTCCAATAGGCCAAAGAACAACAACTTTCGGGATCGTGTGGACCAAACATCATTATTTTGGGCATACTTCATGCTTCACACCAACTTGCTTCGAACCAACTTTGGTGACTCTTTAGAGCCTTCTCCACCATGGGTCATGTAACCCCAAACGCATGGGAAAGTGGACCAAACACCATTGTTTCGGGGTTTCTTTACCTTTTATTTAATCATTGTCATGTGGACCAATCCTTATTGCTTCAAGGGCTACTTCTCATGGTCATATGGACCAATCCTTATTGCTTCAAGGGCTACTTCTCATGGTCATATGGACCAATCCTTCTAGTCATGTGGACCTAACACCACTACTTTAGGGATTTCTTCACAATTCTTTCCAACATTGCTTCAAGGAAAATTTATGGACTTCCTTACACTTCTCATCATCATGGTTAAGTGACCCACCATCATGGTCATCTGAACCATTATTTTGGTCATGTGGACCCAACATCATTTCTTTAGAACATTCTTCACATTTATTTGGAACACCTTAGGGACTTCTTTATACTCCACATCATCATGGTCATTAGGGGATTCTCTCGGGGCTTCAAGGATTCATCAAACATTCCCAAATATTATATCTCTACTTACAACCACATCATCATTATCACCTTGACACCAATTGAAACACCACATATATCTTCACCCTTTTTACATCAATGACACCATGTTTGACATCAATGACAACTTCTTCCAACAATATCCCCCTTTGTCATTGATGGAATTTTTTTTAACTCTCTCTCCCCCTTTGACATAAATGGAAAAAGGGGTGAAGCAACTGTGTTCACCTGCTCCCCCTGGGATTATGATGGCTCCCCCTATCAATACACTTCTCTTATGTGACTCTGTTTTGCTGATAATTTTCTCCCTTGTAGAAGATAACTTTACTTGACTATGAATTCCCTCTGAAAATAACTTTCTTTGCTGACACTGCTCCCCCTTTGACTACGTTGACTCCCTCTTAGACTTGTCCATTTATTGAATCTTTAAGAAGTAGGTATCCCTATGTTCCTGAATGATTTACCAAACCACTACTCAGATGACTTTTCATTGATATTTGTTACTTAGACTCCCCCTCAACACTATCCATAATACTCAGAGTTGTTTGTAATACCCCTACCTTGCCTTAGTAATTGTTGGCCTCAATGTAAATATTGTGTTTATGCAATGTGTGTCGATCCTAGTGTGGAGCTCAAGGCCAAGGCCCCACTAGTGGATGTTTAAGGTTTGGTTTCCTAGGCAAGTATTTGAAAGTGAAACTATGCATTGTCTATTAAGCCATGAAATTTTGTAATTGATGTAAATGTTTAATATGGCAATGAAATACCCAAAATTGGCTAAGTGAGGCAGCTAATGAGAAGGGGGCGAAGGTATCCACTAGGGATAGGTGAGGGGGTTGTGGGATGGTGACCCATGCTGCCACTTGGGCAGGAGTAACCGATTTTATTCCATGTGCGGGTATGGATTCGGTTACAAAACGTGGAGAAGGAAAGATGGCAGAGGATATTCGCAAGAGATAAAAAGGGCGCTGAGATCTGGGAAAGGGGTTGTTTATGGTTGGTTTTTCATTTGGTGGGTTCTTCGTTCATTTTTTGGTTTTTCATGGGAGAGGGAAATACTGAGAAGAGAACGAGCCATGAGATAGAGGAAGGAGACGAGATCTCCTCTGTGAGCTGAAGTAGTGAAGCTGAATGCGAGAGGAATCCTGTGTGTATGCATTATCTTTGATTATATCCCTGAAGGCGAGTTCGAAGGTAGACTACAAGGTGTGAATAGCTTGAGGAAGCTGTGTGAATCCCGGAGTCCACGAGCATAGAGTTGAGTTGCGGGACATAGCTTAGTCCGCAACCCTGAAATAACCAGCATGTTTATCGAACGTAGAAGATAGGATTTAAGGTTTGAAGGCTTGATAAACCCGATGAAGACTATGATATCATAGAACTAGTAGTTGGACCTTCTTATGTCTACCCTGAATAGCATTGGAAGGGAAGGGGCCTTGAGGGTCTGTGTAGCAAAGAAGAGGCCTTCCTTGTGTTGGGTGAGGTGGATAACATGGGTTCCATAGCTGCTAAGTGATTGAGATGTATGTAGCTCTGTGGTTGAGCTCACTGGCTTATAAATATCCTCCCTGTTATCATGTATGTTGGGATTTTCCTATATTCCATCCTAGTCCTAACAACATTCTCCATTTTTTCATTTTTAGTCATGCATGCATTTTTGCATGCATCCCAGTCATCACTCCCAACACCTAGTCCTCATTTAGCTAGCCCCGGGAGCTTCTTTCTGATCATTTTTAGCCCTCCTAGTGCTTAGTATGCCCTCCTTTCACCTATCACTTGTGAAAGGCACCCTCTCTCACCTACCACTCAGTTGCACTTCAGTTAGTTGAGTTATCTTTAGATCTTTCCTTGATTTAAGGCTATATTGACTCGTCAACTGTCTGTATCACTCCGATGGACCTCCAGAGATACTAGACTGCCTATTCTGACTCCAGGTAGCTCCTCATGCGCTCTCCATTGAGCCTCCTTCACTATATTAGTGCTTCCATGTGCCAATTACACCTACCACACTCAGTTAGACTCAGTTTGACACCTGGTTGACAGTTACTTGTGCATTGATGATGATCAGGACTCCTAGTTTTTCTTTGATGACACTCCACTGATCTTTTGATCTATCCATGCAGGCTAATTCGAATTACACTCTTGGTATTCGAATCCTGTGCATTGTATAAATATTGTTTATTATTCAAATTAATGAAACATGTGTGATTATTCTGCTCCTATCTAAGTTCTATTGCATCTTTGTTCTGCTGCTCATTCTTTCTGCAATTATTTCTTGTGAGGTATTCATCAGATCTTAGATCTCCTATGGGAATTTCACATGGTATTAGAGCATGTTGAGAGTATAGTCTATCTCCATTCTTGAGAGAGTTTTTGCAGGTATTCGAAGTTCTAGCAGTTACAGCAGCAGTAGCAACAGTTTCACCATGCATTCGCTCCAGCAGTTGAGATGAGCAATTCGAACACTCCTCTCACTCCTAGAATCCTAAATCCTTTCATTTACTTTGATTGGAAGATTGATATGGAAATGTCCTTGAGAAGTAAATCTCTACATAGGATAACAATGGGAAGAGAAACCGAAACAAATTCAGCTGTGGAGAGAGCCAAGCATCTGAATCGATTAGATGAAGCTTTTGGTTACATGTGCATTCATATTTCTAGAGATCTATTGTTTCATACCGAAGGGTTAAAGACTCCAAGAGAGCTATGGTTGAGGTTAGAGGCCCTCTTTGGAAAAAAGGATGAGCTAAGAGGCCATACTATGGAGAATGAATTGGTTTCCCTACAACCAAGCAGTTTTGAGACCATTAAAGAATTATTCTCGAAATTCAAAGCTTTGGTTATGCAATGCAAGTCTTGTGGAATTGAGAAAAAGGAAGAGCAATTGGTGCTCTCCATTCTGAGCAAACTAGGATCTGAATTTTTTGTCTCTGTATCTACCTTTCACTTTGATCGAATGCCAATCCTTGGATGGAAGATGCCATCCTTAGAAGTTTTTACTGCAGCTCTCATCCAAGAACAAGACAAGTTGATCCAAATGGGTGCCATCAAGGCCTCCAAAGATCAAGCTCTTTTAGCAGGAGAGACAAATAGTGTGAATGTGAAAGGGATGCATAAAATAAAAGACAAGAATCCATCTGAACCTAAGATGAATTCCAAGTCAAGTCCATCAAAGGGGGCCTTCAGCTCCAATAAGGACAAACATAAAAGACCTGATGGATCTAAGTGTCTGATTCTGTAAGTGGATCTGATGGTCATGAGGATTTCCATGCATTGATGGCTGGATTTTTGAAATCAAAGGCCCCCCTCATAGATTTTGGATCCTCCAACCACATGGTTTCCTCTGAAGAATCATTTTCTTCTTTAGATCTCAAAGATTGTCCTACTATTCACATGGGAGACAACTCTCATATCTCTTCCAAAGGCATGGGTACAGTACATATGGAACATGGAAAGTTCAAGAATGTTCTATTTGTCTCTCCTTGACAACAAATTTGTTGTCTGTATATCAGATGACCCATACTGGATCACCAAATAAGGTGACCTTTGGTCCCGATATAGTTGATATTACAGAGATCTCTACTGGGAATACTATAGCGAAGGGGTTTGCAAATCACGCCTCTAAGGCATATGAGTTCTCACATTTTCTGCCCTTCTCTCTTCCTACTCCTTCGAAATCTGATGAATATCCAAGTGACTCTTCTTCTAATGAAGATAAAGATCCAGACCTTGATGTTGAGATCAAAGTTCAAGAACACTCAGATTCAGATCCAGAACCAACACATGTTCTCAATCCAGATCCAATGCCAATATGGGCTCACACAGTCCTTGCAGCTACTGAGAACACAGTTGAGGATTCATCTCATAACAGAACTACCGGATTTCAATATCATGCCAACCTTGTATTATGCCATCTACCTATTCCTGAGAGATGTTGCATGATGGTGGGGTTCACTCTTCCATCCCTTGGGAAGACTCATCATGATCCATTCCTTCCAGTAGCAGAAAGGTTTCCTGAAAGACTTGCTTCATCCAATACATCTTCTACACAGTGGGAAGCACATCAGAAGACTAGATCCAGATCTAGCACCTGCATTGGCATCCTACAGATAATCAGCTTGCCAAGTTTTTGCAAAAGTATTCACCGAGGAAAGCTTCTTCCTTTTCTTCTTAGTATGATGGTTCTTTGAGTTATTTACTGTTCTTTTGGGGGGGGGTATTTTTCCCATGAGGTTTTCCCCATTTCCTCGGTTTATGGACAGTTCTTATTTTTATCATTTATCTGATTGTATGGGTGACCTTTGGTCCTAGTTACCAGGGCCCAGGATGGATTAAGGGGGGGTGTTGGGATTTTCCTATACTCCATCCTAGTCCTAACAATATTCTTCATTTTTTTCATTTTCAGTCATGCATGCATTTTTGCATGCAGTCATGAAATTGAATGCATGCATCCCCGTCATCAGTCCCAACACCTAGTCCTCATTTAGCTAGCCCTAAGAGCTTCTTTCTGATCAGTTTTATCCCTCCTAGTGCTTAGTGTGCCCTCCTTTCACCTACCACTTGTGAAAGGCACCCTCTCTCACCTACCACTCAGTTGCACTTCAGTTAGTTGAGTTATCTTTAGATCTTTCCTTTATTTAAGGCTAGATTGACTCCTCAACTGACTATATCACTCCGGTGGACCTCCAGTGAGACTAAACTACCTATTTTGACTCCAGTTAGCTCCTCATGCGCCCTCCACTGAGCCTCCTTCACTACATTAGTGCTTCCATGTGCCAGTTACACCTACCACACTCAGTTAGACTTAGTTTGACACCTGGTTGACAGTTACTTGTGCAATGATGACTCCACTGATGATGATCAGGACTCCTAGTTTTGCTTTGATGACACTCCACTAATATTTTGATCTATCCATGTACGCTAATTCAAATTCCATTCTTGGTATTCGAATCCTGTGCATTGCATCATTATTGTTCATTATTCAGATTAATGAAACATGTGTGATTATTCTGCTCCTATCTAAGTTCTATTGCATCTTGGTTCTACTGCTCATTCTTTCTGCAATTATTTCTTGTGAGGTATTCATCAGCTATTAGATATGCTATGGGAATTTCACGTGGTATTAGAGCATGTTGAGAGTTTAGTCTAACTCTATTCTTGAGAGTTTTTTTACAGGAATTTGAAGTTCCAGCAGTAGCAACAATAGTTTCACCTTGCATTCGCTCCAGCAGTTGAGATGAGCAATTCGAACACTCCTCTCACTCCTGGAATCCTTAATCCTTTCAATTACTTTGATTGGAAGATTGATATGGAAATTTCCTTGAGAAGTAAATATGTACAGAGGATAACAATTGGAAGAGAAACCAAACCAAATTAAGTTGTGGAGAGAGCCAAGCATCCGAATCGATTAGATGAAGCTTTTGGTTACAAGTGCATTCATATTTCTAGAGATCTACTGTTTCATCTCAAAGGGTTAAAGACTCCAAGAGAGATATGGTTGAGGTTAGAGGCCCTCTTTGGAAAACAAGATGAGCTAAGAGGCCATGCTCTGGAGAATGAACTGGTTTCCCTACAACCAAGCAGTTTTGAGACCATTCAAGAATTCTTCTCGAAGTTCAAAGCTTTGGTTATGCAATGCAATTCTTATGGCATTGAGAAAAAGGAAGAGCAATTGGTGCTCTCCATTTTGAGCAAACGAGGATCTGAATTTTTTGTCTTTGTATCTACCTTCCACTCTGGGCGAATGTCAATCCATGGATGGAAGATGCCCTCCTTAGAAGTTTTTACTGCATCTCTCATCCAAGAACAAGACAAGTTGATCCAAATGGGTGCCATCAAGGCCTCCAAAGATCAATCTCTTTTAGCAGGAGAGAAAAATAGTGAGAATGTGAAAGGGAGGCATAAAAGCAAAGACAAGAAGCCGTGTGAACCTAAGATGAATGCCAAGTCAAGTCCATCGAAGGGGGCCTTCAGCTCCAAGAAGGACAAACATAAAATATCTAATGGATCTAAGTGTCCCTACTGAAAGAAAGAAAACCACAGAGAGAGATCTTTCATGCACAAGAAAAAAGATCAATTAACCAAGCTTCTTGAACAGAGCAGAATTGCTATTCCAAAAGATGCAAAAGTGTCTGATTCTGGAAGTGGATCTAATGGTCATGAGGATTTCCATGCAATGATGGTTGTATTTTCAAAATCAAAGGCCCTCCTCATAGATTCTGGAGCCTCCAACCACATGGTTGCCTATGAAGAATCATTTTCTTCTTTAGATCTCAAAGATGGTCCTACTATTCACATGGGAGACAACTCTCATATCTCTGCCAAAAAGATGGGTACAGTACATATGGAGCATGGCAAGTTCAAGAATGTTCTATTCTTTCCCTCCTTGACAACAAATTTGTTGTCTATATATCAGATGACTCACACCAGATCACCAAATAAGGTGACCTTTGGTCCCGACACATTTGAGATTATAGAGATCTCTACTAGGAAGACTATAGTGAAAGGGTTTGCAAATATTGCCTCTAAGGCATATGAGTTCTCACATTTTCTGCCCTTCTCTCTTCCTACTCCTTCGAAATATGATGAAGATCCGAGTGACTCTTCTTCTAATGAAGATGAAGATCAAGACCTTGATGTTGAGATCAAAGTTCAAGAACATTCAAATTCAGATCCAGAACCAACACATGTTGTCAATCCAGATCCAAGGTCAATATGGGCTTAGACAGTCCTTGCAGCTACTAAGAACATAGTTGAGGATTCATCTGATCACAGAACTACCAGATTTCAACATCATGCCAACCTTGCATTATTCCATCTACCTCTTCTTGAGAGATGTTGCATGATGGTAGGGTTCACTCTTCCATCCCTTGGGAAGACTCATCATGATCCATTCGTTCCAGTAGCAGAAATTTTTCCTGAAAGACTTGCTTCATCCAGTACATCTTCTACACAGTGGGAGGCACATCACAAGACCAGACCCAGTTCTAGCACCTGCATTGGCATCCTACAGATGATCAACTTGCCAAGTTTTTTGCAAAAGTTTTCACTTAGGAAAGCTTCTTCCTTTCTGCTTAGTATGATGGTTCTTTGAGTTATTTACTGTTCTTTTGAGGGGGGGTATTTTTCCGATGAGGTTTTCCCCATTTCCTCGGTTTATGGACAGTTGTTATTTTTATCATTTATTTGATTGTATGGGTGACCTTTGGTCCTAGTTACCACGGCCCTGGATGGATTAAGGAGGGGTGTTGGGATTTTCCTATACTCCGTCCTAGTCCTAACAATGTTCTCCATTTTTTCATTTTCAGTCATGCATGCAGTCATGAAATTGCATGCATGCATCCCAGTCATTAGTCCCAGTACCTAGTCCTCATTTAGCTATCCCCGGGAGCTTCTTTCTGATCCGTTTTATCCCTCCTAGTGCTTAGTGTGCCCTCCTTTCACCTACAACTTGTGAAAGGTGCCCTCTCTCACCTACCACTCAATTGCACTTTAGTTAGTTGAGTTATCTTTAGATCTTTCCTTGATTTAAGGCTATATTGACTCCTCAATTGATTGTATCACTCTAATGGACCTCAAGTGAGACTAGACTGCCTATTCTGACTCCAGTTAGCTCCTCATGTTCCCTCCACTGAGCCTCCTTCACTACATTAGTGCTTCCATCTTCCATTTACACCTACAACACTAAGTTAGACTCAATTTGACACCTGATTGACAGTTAGTTGTGCATTGATGACTCCACTGATGATGATCAAAACTCCTAGTTTTGCTTTGATGACACTCCACTGATATTTTGATCTATCCATGTAGGCTAATTCGAATTACACTCTTGGTATTCGAATCCTGTGCATTGTATCATTATTGTTTATTATTCAGATTATTGAAACATGTGTGATTATTCTGCTCCTATCTGAGTTCTATTGCATCTTTGTTCTGCTGCTCATTCTTTCTACAATTATTTCTTGTGAGGTATTCATCAGCTCTTAGATATGCTATGGGAATTTCACATGGTATTAGAGCATGTTGAGAGTATAGTCTATCTCCATTCTTGAGAGTTTTTTTGCAGGTATTCGAAGTTCCAGCAGTTACAACAGCAACAACAACAGTTTCACCTTGCATTCGCTCCAGTAGTTGAGATGATCAATTCAACCACTCCTCTCACTTCTAGAATATTGACTCTTTTCAATTACTTTGATTGGAAGATTGATATGGAAATTTCCTTGAGAAGTAAATATCTACACAGGATAACAATGGGAAGAGAAACCAAACCAAATTCAACTATGGAGAGAGCCAAGCATCTGAATCGATTAGATGAAGCTTTTGGTTACATGTGCATTCATATTTCTAGAGACCTATTGTTTCATCTCGAAGGGTTAAAGACTCCAAGAGAGAAATGGTTGAGGTTAGAGGCCCTATTTGGAAAACAAGATGAGCTAAGAGGCCATGCTCTAGAGAATGAATTGGTTGCCATACAACCAAGCCGTTTTGAGACCATTCAAGAATTCTTCTAGAAATTCAAAGCTTTGGTTATGCAATGCAAGTCTTGTGGCATTGAGAAAAAGGAAGAGCAATTGATGCTCTCCATTCTGAGCAAACCAGGATCTGAATTTTCTGTCTTTATATCTACCTTCCACTCTAGGCGAATGTCAATCCCTGGATGGAAGATGCCCTCCTTAGAATTCTTTACTGCCTCTCTCATCCAAGAACAAGAAAAGTTGATCCAAATGGATGCCATCAAGGCCTCCAAATATCAAGCTCTTTTAGCAAGAGAGACAAATAGTGCAAATGTGAAAGGGAGGCATAAAAGAAAAGACAAGAAGCCATCTGAACCTAAGATGAATGCCAAGTCAAGTCCATCGAAGGGGACCTTTAGCTCCAAGAAGGACAAACATAAAAGATCCGATGGATCTAAGTGTCCCTACTGCAAGAAAGGAAACCACCCAGAGAGATCTTGCATGCACAAGAAAATAGATCAATTAACCAAGCTTCTTGAACACAACAAAATTGCTATTCCAAAAGATGCAAAAGTGTCTGATTCTGGAAGTGGATCTGATGGTCATGAGGATTTCCATGCATTGATGGATGGATTTTCGAAATCAAAGGCCCTCCTCATAGATTCTAGAGCCTCCAACCACATGGTTTCCTTTGAAGAATCATTTTCTTCTTTAGATCTCAAAGATGGTCCTACTATTCACATGGGATACAACTCTCATATCTCTTCCAAAGGGATGGGTACAGTAAATATGGAGCATGGAAAGTTCAATAAATTTATATTCGTTCCCTCCTTGACAACAAATTTGTTGTCTATATATCAGATGAATCACACCGGATCACCAAAGAAGGTGACCTTTGGTCCTGACACAATTGAGATTACAGAGATCTCTACTGGGAAGACTATAGCGAAAGGGTTTGCAAATCATGCCTCTAATGCATATGAGTTCTCACATTTTCTTCCCTTCTCTCTTCCTACTCGTTTGAAATCTGATGAAGATCCAAGTGACTCTTCTTCTAATGAAGATGAGGATCAAGACCTTGATGTTGAGATCAAAGTTCAAGAACATTCAGATTCATATCCAGAACCAACACACGTTCTCAATCTAGATCCAAGGACAATATGGGCTCACACAGTCCTTGCAACTACTGAGAACACAGTTGAGGATTCATGTGATCATAGAACTTCCAGATTTCAACATCATGCCAACCTTTCATTATGCCATCTACCTCTTCCTGAGAGATGTTGCATGATGGTGGGGTTCACTCTTCCATCGCTTGGGAAGACTCATCATGATCCATTCGTTCCAGTAGCAGAAATGTTTCCTGAAAGACTTGCTTCATCCAATACATCTTCTACACAGTGGGAGGCACATCAGAAGACCAGATCCAGATCTAGCACCTGCATTGGCATCCTACAGATGATCAGCTTTCCAAGGTTTTTGCAAAAGATTTCACTGAAGAAAGCTTCCTCCTTTTCTGCTTAGCATGATGGTTCTTTGAGTTATTTACTGTTCTTTTGAGGGGGGGTATTTTTCCCATGAGGTTTTCCCCATTTCCTCGGTTTATGGACAGTTGTTATTTTTATCATTTATTTGATTGTATGGGTGACCTTTGGTCCTAGTTACCAGGGCCCTGGATGGATTAAGGAGGGGTGTTGGGATTTTCCTATACTCCATCCTAGTCCTAACAGTATTCTCCATTTTTTCATTTTCATTCATGCATTCATTTTTGCATGCAGTCATGAAATTGAATGCATGCATCCCAGTCATCAGTCCCAAGACCTAGTCCTCATTTAGCTAGCCCCGGGAGCTTCTTTCTGATCAGTTGTATCCCTCCTAGTGCTTAGTGCAGCCTCCTTTCACCTACCACTTGTGAAATGCACCCTCTCTCACCTACCACTTAGTTGCACTTCAGTTAATTGAGTTATCTTTAGATCTTTCCTTGATTTAAGGCTAGATTGACTCCTCAACTGACTGTATCACTCCGATGGACCTCTAGTGAGACTAGACTACCTATTCTGACTCCAGTTAGCTCCTCACATGCCCTCCAATGAGCCTCATTCACTAAATTAGTGCTTCCATGTGCCAGTTACACCTACCACACTCAATTAGACTCAGTTTGACACCTGGTTGACAGTCACTTGTGCATTGATGACTCCACTGATGATGATCAGGACTCCCAGTTTTGATTTGATGACACTCCACTGATCTTTTGATATATCCATGCATGCTAATTCGAATTACACTCTTGGTATTCGAATCCTATGCATTGTATCATTATTGTTTATTATTCAGATTAATGAAACATGTGTGATTATTCTGCTCCTATCTGAGTTCTATTGCATCTTTGTTCTGTTGCTCATTCTTTTTACAATTATTTCTTGTGAGGTATTCATCAGCTCTTAGATTTGCTATGGGAATTTCACGTGGTATCAGAGCATGTTGAGAGTATAGTCTATCTCCATTCTTGAGACTTTTTTTGCAGGCATTCGAAGTTCCAGCAGTTACAGCAGCAACAACAACAGTTTCACCTTGCATTCGCTCCAGTAGTTGAGATGAGCAATTTGAGCACTCCTCTCACTCCTAGAATCCTAACTCCTTTCAATTAATTTGATAGGAAGATTGATATGGAAATTTCCTTGAGAAGTAAATATCTACATAGGATAACAATGGGAAGAGAAACCAAACCAAATTCAGCTATGGAGAGAGCCAAGCATCTGAATCGATTAGATGAAGCTTTTCGTTACATGTGCATTCATATTTCTAGAGATCTACTATTTCATCTCGAAGGGCTAAAGACTCCAAGAGAGATATGGTTGAGCTTAGAGGCCCTCTTTGGAAAACAAGATGAGCTAAGAGGCCGTGCTCTGGAGAATGAATTGGTTTCCCTACAACCAAGCAATTTTGAGACCATTCAAGAATTCTTCTCGAAATTCAAAGATTTGGTTATGCAATGCAAGTCTTGTGGCATTGAGAAAAAGGAAGAGCAATTGGTGCTCTCCATTCTGAGCAAACTAGGATCTGAATTTTCTATCTTTGTATCTACCTTCTACTCTGGGCGAATGTCAATCCCTAGATAGAAGATGCCCTCCTTAGAATGTTTTACTGCAGCTCTCATCGAAGAACAAGACAAGTTGATCCAAATGGGTGCCATTAAGGCCTCCAAAGATCAAGCTCTTTTAGCAGGAGAGACAAATAGTGCGAATGTGAAAGGGAGGCATAAAAGTAAAGACAAGAAGCCATCTGAACCTAAGATGAATGCCAAGTCAAGTCCATCGAAGGGGTCCTTCAGCTCCAATAAGGAAAAACATAAAAGATTCGATGGATCTAAGTGTCCCTACTGCAATAGGAAACCACCCAGATCTTGCATGCACAAGAAAATAGATCAACTAACTAAGCTTCTTGAATAGAACAAATTGCTATTCCAAAAGATGCAAAAGTGTCTGATTCTGGAAGTGGATCTGATGGTCATGAGGAATTCCATGCATTGATGGTTGGATTTTTGAAATCAAAGGCCCTCCAAATAGATTCTAGAGACTCCAACCACATGGTTTCCTCTGAAGAATCATTTTCTTCTTTAGATATCAAAGATGGTCCTACTATTCACATGGGAGACAACTCTTATATCTCTCCTAAAGGGATGGGTACAGTACATATGTAGCAAGGCAAGTTCAAGAATGTTCTATTCGTTCCCTTCTTGAAAGAAAATTTGTTTTTTGTATATCATATGACTCACACCGGATGACCAAAGAAGGTGACCTTTGGTCCTGACATAGTTGAGATTACAAAGATCTCTACTGGGAAGACTATAGCGAAAGGGTTTGCAAATCATGCCTCTAAGGCATATGAGTTCTCACATTTTCTACCCTTCTCTCTTCCTACTCCTTTGAAATATGATGAAGATCCGAGTGAGTCTTCTTGTAATGAAGATGAAGATCAAGACCTTGATGTTGAGATCAAAGTTCAAGAACATTCAGATTTAGATCCAAAACCAACACATGTTCTCAATCCAGATCCAAGGCCAATATGGGCTCACACAGTCCTTGCAACTATTGAGAACACAGTTGAGGATTCATCTGATCATAGAACTACCAGATTTCAACATCATTCCAAACTTGCATTATGCCATCTACCGCTTCCTGAGAGATGTTGCATGATGGTGGGGTTCTCTCTTCCATCCCTTGGGAAGACTCATCATGATCCAGTCGTTCCAGTAGCAGAAAGGTTTCCTGAAAGACTTGCTTCATCCAATACATCTTCTACACAGTGGGAGGCACATCAGAAGACCAGATCTAGATATAGCACCTGCATTGGCATCCTACAGATGATCAACTTGCCAAGCTTTTTTCAAAAGTTCTCATTGAGGAAAGCTTCTTCCTTTTCTTCTTAGTATGATGGTTCTTTGAGTTATTTCCTGTTCTTTTGAGGGGGGGTATTTTTCCCATGAGGTTTTCCCCATTTCCTCGGTTTATGGACAATTCTTATTTTTATCATTTATTTGATTGTATGGGTGACCTTTGGTCCTAGTTACCAGGTCCCGGGATGGATTAAGGGGGGGTGGTTGGATTTTCCTATACTCCATACTAGTCCTAACAATATTCTCCATTTTTACATTTTCAGTCATGCATGCATTTTTGCATGCAGTCATGAAATTGCACGCATTCATCTGAGTCATCAGTCCCAGCACCTACTCCTCATTTAGCTAACCCCAGGAGCTTCTTTCTGATCAATTTTATCCCTCCTAGTGCTCAGTGTGCCCTCCTTTCAGCTACCACTTGTGAAAGGTACCCTCTCTCACCTACCACTCAGTTGCACTTCAGTTAGTTGAGTTATCTTTAGATATTTCCTTGATTTAAGGCTAGATTGACTCCTCAACTAACTGTATCACTTCGATGGACCTCTAGTGAGACTAGACTACTGTTGGAGCCTAGGCCGCAGCTATGGTAAAGCTGCGAATTTTGAGGAAAAAGCACAAGTATTAAAGGAAAGTGCTAATTTTGAATAAACACCAATTTTTGGGCAGAAGGAAAAGATGCGCAGTATGGTGCCAGATGGACGAGCTCAGTGCAGATTACGGACCGAAAATCGCGGAGCTCACGCGCACACGTCAAAGGAGAATAAATGTGGCCTAGTAGAGAGCTCAGCTACCATAATAAATGAAGCAACAGAGTAGAGGGCTCAGCTACCCTCATTTAAGGCTAAGTACAGAAGTTATGGTTGTTCTGATCAAGGAAGAGCAACGGACCAAAGCATTGAAGATGAAGGACAAGGAGCAGTAAACGATGAAGCGACGCCCATACCCGCAATCTATGCCGGAAGTCATAGAACCTGCAGGAAACGACGATGTGACTGCAAGCGACGCCTACAGTACACCTAGCCGTGTCCATGGTTAGGGTTTTTTGGGATTACTGCTGGGAAAGGCCCACAGTTTTGTAAAGGTGCGACCGTCATGGCCACCTATATATATGTGTAATTGTAAAGGTTAGACGTTAGTTAGTTAGTCAGTCAATTAGATAGCTAGCCTTTAGATGTTGAGACACAGGTTAGTTGTTGAGATAAGCTAGCTAGGTAGTAAGTCTTCTACCGTGTTGTTAGGAGACAAGAGTTAGAACTGGATAGCCGTGAAGCTAATCCCTGAGTTGCAGATAGTCTGAGTCGACGTCTGAACTATTGTAATCTCTGTAGAGGAAGAGACTAGATCGAGAGAAGGGCTCCCAGCTGTGTGCGTGGAGTTTCCTGGAAAGATCTAAGGCTGCAGCTGTGTGCGCAACAGGATTGTAATTTCTATTCTGTGACTAATATAAGATACTCTCCCCGTGGACGTGGTTTCCCCGTGGATGTGGTTTCCCCGTGGAGGTGAACTTCATAATTTTCCTTGTTGAGACGTTGTGTTGTGTGAATGTATGTTTTGATTCACTATCTGTGCGTACATGAGCGCTGCGTTATCTTTATGAATATGTTAAGTAAGTTCGCAAGCTTTCTTGGTAGCTATAATTGTTAAGTGTCAAAGAAACCTGTAGAAATCTGTCATTGTAGCGATAGAGGAATGCGTTACTGCGCTGGGCGTGCAAGCAGAAACGAGAGAGAAGGGATACAGAGGATAATCGCCTTGAGCATAGGAGTGAAGATACCGCGCAGCTAGGCTGTCGAGAGAGAGTTCGGCGTAGTTGCGCTGAGAGGTATGCGAAAGAGTAAGACATTCCACTTTGAGGAATCATTAAGGAAGGAAGAGAGCAGTCTCTGCGTCGCTTAGGTTAAGGAAATCTGATTCCTTAGCCCCCCCATAGCCACTTCGTGTGAGACCTCGAGCTGCTGCACAGCTTGTTGTCGAGAGGGCCAGTGCGCCAAGGGGTTTTGTTGCTGCGCTTCATTAAAACCCGGGTCTGTCAAAAAAGCAGCCAACAAATGGTTCCGTTGCCTTACAAATTGTTACTGAGACTTGTTACTCCGACGACACGAGATTGTTGCCTTATGGTTGGTTAAGCCAACAAATGGTTCCGTTTCCTTGCGACTTGTTACTGAGACTTGTTACTTCGACGACGCGAGATTGTTGCCTTATGGTTGGTTAAGCCAACAAATGGTTCCGTTTCCTTGTGACTTGTTACTGTGAAACGTGTTATTTCGGTGACGTGTGAGATTGTTGCTGAAGCCAACAAATGGTTCTGTTGCCTTGAGACTTGCTCAGCTAACAAATGTGTTACTGGAATCCTACAGCTAAAGAAATTCAAGACTGGTTTGATTTAAAGGCTACAGAGTTCGCTGAATAAGAAAATAGAAGCTCTAGGCTTCAGACAGAAGACTGGTTGCAGAAGTATATCTATACTGACCTTCATGAAATTTTCTTTGTCACATTCGCTCTTGAGTTGCATGCTTGGATAGCCAAGTTAGCAGATACTAGACCCACTGTGCACGTTAATCGACCCGTTGCTTGGACGCCTGAGCTAGTCAGTATTTTGAAGCGGGTAGATAATTCTGTGTCCCGCGTAGTAGACTTTTGGTTGAATAGTCTGCTGGAAGGTTTCATCACTGAGTTTGCAGTAGATACAAGAAAGAGTTTCAGCGAAGCAGAGAGGAGTTTCTTCCAAGCACACAGAGGTAAGTTCTTAAATTCTTTGAACTTATGGATAAAAATGCTTCTATATGAAAAAGAAAAACTATGCATAGCTTCCGATGAATAGCATAGACAAGTAATGTCCGCAGATTCTGATAGTGATCCTGAACTTATTGGTTGCACTCGTAGTGGAAAATGGTATAAACTAGGCATTAACCAGCATTCTTTTGAGTCTAGCCCAGAAGATAGTCAAGTTCCTCGAACAAGCCATATAGAGAGACAAGGGAGTGTTCATATCCCTTATCACCCCTTTACATCGCAAAAGCCAGACGGAGCTCAGTATAACCCTGCAGTAACACCTTCTAGTAGCCCGCACGGTACTTCTAGTACCTCTGTACCACCTTTGTTCAACCATCCAGGAGGCACTGCTACAACACCTCCACCTCAACCTAGCGCAAGAAGGATGGGTGATGACATGAAGCTACCAACTTTTAGAGGAACAGGGATAGAAGACCCTAAGCAGCACTGGTTCCTATGTGAAGCCATTTGGACAATTAATCAAATTAATGATGATGCTGTTAAACTGGTTCAGTTAGCAACCACACTAAGAGAAAGAGCCTTAACTTGGTTCATGAAATACTCAGCCGCACAGAATAGGACGCTTGCTGATGTAAGAAATGCTATGATTAGAGAATTCAAGAAACCTAAATCAGAATCACAGTGTATAACAGAGCTCAAAGACATCAAACAGTTACCTACAGAGTCAGTATGGGACTTTGACCAGAAGTTCAAAGCCTTGATAGATCAAGTAAGCTTTGAGTTTGCACCACAGCATCATAAGGAATGGTTCATTGCTGCGCTGCTCCCACACATTAGACTTCCTATTATGCAACAGAATATCACTACTCAGGAACAAGCCCTATAGATGGCTATGAAACTAGAAGCTTCACCAATTGCTGGAACAAGCAACGATGTTGCGCAGTTACAGAACCAATTAGCAAACTTAACCTTGCAAGTGCATGATATTAAGAAAGGTAAGGATGTTAAGGAAGAAATTTGGTGTACAAAATGTAAAGCGCAAGGTCATTCAAAGGACCATTGTCTCGTCTTCATAGAGTATATTGCGACTGGAGCACCTAAGCCTCTACCACACGCTCAAGGGCCTTGGTGTGAAATCTGTAGAACTAGAGGTCATAGACCACAAGAATGTCACTTACTTCAGAAATATGTACAAACTCCAAAGAATCTGTATTGTAATTTCTGTAAATCAGTAGGCCATGATGAGAACAATTGCAGAGCATATGATCTTATGATGGAAAGAAAGCATGATTTTTATAGAGTACAATCAGAGACACAAGGACCCACAGCAGGCCCACAATATGACCAAACTCGCGACGACAGAGCAGGAAATTATAGGGGTCGCGGACGCGCAACAAACTTTGGTCGAGGAAGAGGACAGATCACTTGTTATAATTGTGGAGCGCAAGGCCATTTTTCAAGGGATTTCCAGAATCCTACAACCATTTGCAGATATTGTAAATCTTATGATCATGTCATTGAAGAATGCCCTCAGTTGATGGCTAAGATGCAAGCAAAGACGCCACAGGTCAATCAGAATATTCAGCTGATTGGAGCAGAAAAAAGAGAACCAGACCCTACAGTTAATATAGTAACGCGCAGTGGAACAACCACTGGTGCACCAGAGATGGGAACTAGAAAGAAAGCGACGCAATGGGTGCGCTGCGCTAATATTAAACCAGCCCCACTTAACCTGCAGAAGCAAAAAGAAGCATTCAAGCAAGCTCAAGAGTATTTCTCAGATCTGAGAGCTTCAAGTTCTGTCGCAATTCCGCATAATGATATTAGATCGCAAGTGCTAAGACAAGACAACCTGGTACAAGAACAGGCCACTTCATCCGGAAGGCCCGATGAAGAGGATGCACTAGGCAGTGTCCATACTTTTCTGAGGAACTGCTTAAAGTTGTTGCGCAATGAAAAAGAAACTATGGAACTTCAACACCTATTGGATAAGCGTCAACAATCTGCTTAGATGAACACACCGCAGCGTGCTGTTCACTAGATTGGGAGTCACACTAGAACTGGAAAAGAAATGAGACTCACAGCGCAGATTGGAGCATTTGAATGGATGAAGTTATTTTAGATTTGGGCTCAGAAGTTAATGTTCTCACCATGCAGACATGGGAATAGATGGGTAGCCCTCAGCTTACAAGATCTCCTATCCAGCTAAGACTTGCGAATCAGCAACGATTCTCTCCATTGGGCAGATTACCCAATGTACCTATTGATATCGAGGGAGTAAGAAGTTCTGCAGACTTTGAAGTAATCAAAATTCTGGATGATAGTAGACCTTACCCAGCACTTTTAGGTATAGACTAGGCATTTGATAATTTGGCTGTCATCAATTTGAAGAAAAGACAGATGACCTTTGAGGATGACCAGATTAGGGTCATTGCATCGCTTGATCCTATTCAAGGACCAAGATATATTGAACGCATTCGGGCAGAAGAAGAAGTGCGCCACATGGAAAGTTTGTATCAGATGACTGCTAGTCATAGTGACTATGTCAATCCCACAACAGACGGCCATATCAGCTGGCGATGTGATAGCTCGTGCACATCAGACTCAGACGCAGGATTGGAAAACTGCCAGAATCGTTTACATGAGGTTTCTGCGAGGTGATGCACCATGATGACTAAATTCATTCGATGGATTGGCACAGAAGTGACTGACACTCCAATTTTTGATGGTTTAACTGAAGTAAGTAAATTCATACATACATATGAACAGCAGATTCCAGATGAGCAGCGCATACAAGCTTTGGATGTCGCACTGCGCGCTACACCCGCAAGATGGTGGGGTGCGCATAAAGAGAATATTTACACATGGCAAGACTATCGCAGATTGATACTGCACAGATTTCAGGACACTACAGCAGAAGTGTTGCGCAAATATGATGGACAGAGTGACCCCAAGTCACACGTTGCAGCATTTATTCAGCAATGGTCAGATATTCCAGAAGATGAGTGGGTTCACCTATTCATCCACACATTGGATACAGTTCCAAGGAACTGGTACACTGAAACGGAATTGCGCAGAGGCACTATAACTTGGCCTCTTATGATAGAAAGTTTTCAGCTTACCTTCAGTTTCGAATCAGAACTTCCGAGCATTGACCACGCTTTAAAGTGTATTAAAAAGAAGGTATTTGAACAATGTCCATTACCAGAGTATTCCCAACCCGATTGGGCTGTCCAGATAGAACATGCCCTGGAATGCTATAATTTCACTACTGAAGATGAGGAAGATGATCCTCGCAACATCAATATTCCAGAATCAGAAGGGACACGCAATGTCGAAGGTCCTCAGCTTGATATCCCTGCCATTACAGAACATATCAAGCTCAAAAAGATTAACATTGGTACAGAAGCTGACCCCAAGTTTGCTTCTATCGGAGATTATTGGGATGATGAAACTGTTGGCCATATTTCAGATTTATTACGTGACTACCAGGATATCTTTCCTACTAAGTTCACAGAAATGAAAGGAATCCTAGGAAACTTAGGAGTGATGCGCATACCTCTGAAAGCAGATGCCAAGCCAGTAAAACAGCGCCCGTATAGATTGAATCCGCGATATAAAGAAAAGGTTAAAGAAGAAATTGATAAAATGCTCGCAGCAGGTATCATTGAACCAGTAGAGGAAAGTGATTGGATTAGTCCTATGGTTGTATAAGACAAGAAGACAAAAGGCGAAATAAGAATTTGTGTGGACTTGCGCAAGCTGAACGACGCATCAGCGCATGATCCATTTCCTACTCCTTTTACAGACGAAGTGCTTGATAATGTTGGAGGACAAGAGGCTTACTCCTTTACTGATGGCTTTTCCGGATACCACCAGATCAGAATCCATCCAGACGACCGCCATAAGATGACTTTTGCGACTGAATGGGGCTCATTCCAGTATATGGTAATGCCCTTTGGTCTTAAAAACGCTCATGCTATATTCTCTCGAGTTGTTGTTGCTATATTTAAAGAATTCATTCATAAGTTTCTAGAAGTCTATTTTGATGACTGGACTGTGTTTGGTTTACTAAAGAACCATATAGGGAACCTGCGCATGATGTTAGAAAAATGTAGACAATATCAGATTTCCCTTAACTTGAAAAAATGTATCTTCTGTGCTCCTTTTGGTATTTTGTTGGGACATATTGTATGCAGACAAGGACTCTTGATGGATCCTGCGAAGGTTGCCATCATTGCTAATTTAACTGCGCCCAACTCAATCAAACAATTGCGCACTACATTGGGACATACAGGGTACTACAGAAAATTTATCAAAGGTTATGCAAAGATCACAGCACCTATGGAAAGATTGCTGAAAAAGGATTCGAAATTCCAATGGACAGAAGATTGCCAGCAGAGCTTGGATACACTTAAAGAAAAGATGATCACTGCGCCAATTCTAGTTTTCCCAGACTGGAGAAAACCCTTTCATGTTCATGTCGATGCTTCTTCCATAGCATTGGGGGTCGTGCTTACACAACCAGGAGAAGGAGGTATTGACCACCCGATTGCTTACTCCAGTAGAAAGCTGTCCACAGCCGAGAAGAACTACACCACTACAGAAAGAGAAGGACTAGCCATGGTGTATGCCCTACAGAAGTTCAGACACTACCTACTGGGCGCACATTTTAAAATGTATACTGACCATTCTTCTTTGAAATATTTGGTCAATAAGCCAGTGTTAGGGGGAAGAATTTGCAGATGGCTACTACTCTTCCAGGAGTATGATTTTGAGGTTATTGTAAAGCCAGGTAGATTAAATGCAGGACCTGACCATTTATCTAGGATAGAGTCAGGAGAGGAACCTACAAATCTGGAGGACAATCTGCCTGATGCGCAGTTGTTTTCTATTCAAGCAGCAGACGAATATTATTCCGATATTCTTGAGTTTCTCACTACCGGGCAAGCGCCGGCTGAGTTTACAATCCAGCAAAAGAAGCAACTTGTTGTCAAAGCCGTAGAATTCACTTTGATAGCAGGCCAGCTATACAAGCTGGGCCCCGATGAAGTCTTGCGCAGATGTATCCTACCGCATGAGAAGAACTCCATCATCGCAGAAGCGCACTCAGGAACCGCAGGAGGCCATTTCGCAGGAAAGCCGACTGTGCAAAAGATCTTAGCCGCAGGTCTTTGGTGGCCGACATTGCACAAGGATACTAAGGAATTCTGTAAATGTTGCGATGTGTGCCAGCGAACAGGAAAACCCTCAAGGAGAGATGAAATGTCGCTAAGACCCCAGATAACACTGCGTGCTTTTGATAAATGGGCCATTGATTTTGTAGGACCTATCAACCCACCAGGAAAAAGAATCGGTGCAAGATACATCATTACAGCTACTGAATACCTCACCAGATGGGCTGAGGCTAAGCCAGTTAAGAACTGCGACACTGCCACTGCCGCGCAGTTCATTTTCGAGAACATTATCACTAGGTTTGGATGTCCAGTGATTCTCATGAGTGATCAGGGTACGCATTTCCTCAATGAGACTATAGAGGCCCTTACTGAAGAATTCCAAATTAGTCATCATAAGAGTACACCCTACCACCCTCAAGATAATGGTACGGTGGAGGCATTCAATAAGATTCTCGAGAATGCCCTAACGAAGATCTGTAATCAACAAAGAGATGATTGGGACCTTAGAGTCACAGCTGTATTATGGTCTTACAGAACCACATGCAAGAAACTAACAGGTCACACACCTTTCAGTTTGGTGTATGGACAAGAAGCAGTTATGCCCATGGAATACATTGTTCCCAGTCTCAGAATTGCACAAATCATAGAGATGTCAGATACTGATACTATGAGTGAAAGACTTTCACAATTGCTTGCCTTAGAAGAAGACAGACTTTTAGCCGGATTCCATCAACAGGTACAGAAGGCAAGACAGAAAGCTTGGCATGACAGGCACATTAAGAATAAACACTTTGAAGAAGGAGACTTGGTACTCCTCTATGATAGTAAATTCATCAAGTTTCGTGTACATTGGTTAGGACCTTTTCGGGTCATAAAGAGAACAGAAGGAGGAGCAGTTCAACTTGCGAAGCTTAGTGGAGAATTGCTGCCCACAATGATCAACGGGAGTCGGCTCAAGCTTTATCACGATGGCCACTCTGCCATGTCGACTTAATGCAGTTCCAAAAGAAATGCAGATGTCCAGTGTAGTTGAAAGAGGCATTGCATTTTCACAGTCTACACGGAAGTTGCGAGACACTTTCAGTTTTTGGCTTCCCGCGCAGTTCCTTGAACCATCCATGCATATCAGTAAAGTTTGTTTTGAGCGAGCCTATATTTGTGCTCTTGCGAAGTTTTTTCGGGTCGTCAAACTGTCGCTCTTGCGGCGTTCCCTGTGTCAAGTTACCGCTTGAGGAGTTCTCGTTGTGGACCCCTCCATATGCACAGTTACCTATGCTGAAGTGACCCACCAAAAAATGTTAATTACAGTAGTTATGTAGCCGCGTTTGAGTATTAATGCAGGATAAGCCCGCCATTTAATTGTAGCCGCCCTGACAGATTCGGCTTGATCTCCGTAAGATTTGCATTTAACTCATGCGCCGAAAGCTTTAGCTTCCCCCGGAAGGCTGTCAGAACCCGTCCATCACCGTTAATGCACCGCGGAAGCGCGCGGATAATGGGCTTGTCAACTCATGCATAGGCATCTACAGCTAGTAACCCCACTTGCCCGCATTTACTGTCGCCTTTAGCTATAAATACCCCGCACTTGTATATTTTCGGGTTACTTTTTCTCGAGTTGCATAGTCTTGTTTGAGAATCTAAGTTATTGTTTTCAGAGCCGAGTTGTGCATAGTGCTTCCTTTGTTTTCAGCATTCGTATTTCACACTGTTTCGTCATTCATCTATTCAAGTTTTTGTTGTCTATACCGGTTCACGATGGAGAACCTGTCTACTGAAGAAGTTGTTCGTCAGTTTATGCGCCGAGGCTTAGATTTCGGCATGACTACTCCGGTGACGGCTTCAACTTACGTACACCCTGGTTGGACTGATCCAAGACAATCTCCGGGCACGAGGGCATCTTAGCGGCAGCAGCCGGATGAACCCGTTCTAGAGCCGTTAGCCACTATGGTGAATTATATTCCGCCGCGTCCAGATGATGCACTCGAGGTGCATATTCCGAAGAATGCAAAATATCCGATTCCGCTGCCACCACTGCCGGCTGGCGTGTTGCAAGAAGGGTCCCTGCTTGGACACCTTCCACTGGTCAAGTTTTCTAATTTCAACCTTGGAGACTACAGAACATATCCTTAGTTTGCGCCAGATCGTTATCTGACGGTAGTCTATAATACTGATAGAAAAGTTGATGAATTCGTTCCAAAAGAATTCGCAGCAAACCTGGAGAGGCCTGGACTGCTGAACCTGTTGAAGCTACCGCACTTCGGGCGTAGCAACGAAGTCAACGCAGTCGTTAGGACATTGCTGTCATGTGTTCATGGAGGTTATCTTTGGCTGGGGAGGCCAATCGATTTGAATGTCGACTTAATCCATCGTATTACCGGCCTATCTAAGGTTGGTAAGGACCCTAATATTCATTTTGTTGGAAAAGACAAGGATAGAAAATTGGCTGCACGGCTGGTGCAGAAATATAATTTGACAAGAGGAGGTCGATCTTATGACCTCACGATCGTGGAGGACGAAGCACTTATATTTACAGGCAGTCTTCTTGCAGGCAGACTTCTCACAAAGTGCAGACCGAAGGAAGTTACTGGAGCTGCCGTGGAGCTCGCCATCGCAGCTGCGGAGGGAGAACAGTACAATTGGTCTCTCTTCCTCCTCAATTCTTTTCTGGAAGACTGCCGGAACGTCCAAGACACCCCCGGTAAGTTGTTCCATTTTTCTTGGATTTTAATTTTATGTGCATTGGTTGGGTGGAAGGAGCCCCCGAACACTCAATTCCTTCCGCTCCGCGCAGGAGAAGCTGCCGGAATCCGCTATGTTAACCTATGGGATTCCAATAATCTCGCGAAGCGCAAGATGAACCGTGCTGTATTTTGTGAATACTACCATCTCCTTAAAGATACCATTCAGGAAATGCCAAGGCTGAGTGAGGAGACAGCTAAAACATATGAAGGAAAGTTGGCCTTTTCTGTCGACTTGCATCAACTGTACCTCCGCCCATACAACATTCACGAGGAATGGGCCGTAGGTCTTTACAGGATGACCACTGAAGATGTTGAAGAAACCATCAAGTCTTGGTCGGACGAATGGAGGGAGGCCACCGAAATCGCACCCGCGATGCCACCTCTTGCTGCGCAAGAGAGGGATAAGGGCAAGGAAGCCCCTGAGCAAAGAAGTGATGAAGGTTCGACAGAACCAGCGACCAAGAAGCAAAAGGTGTCGCATCCCTCTGAGGCCATTCCCTCGAGGATCGACCAGTATTTGAAAGAGAAATTTCGTGAGCTGTGGACCGCACACGCCCACATCAGAAGTGCTTTGGACCTGCAGTTCATAGAATTAAAAGGTTTCGCAGGAAGAGTTGCGTAGACCCATGCGCCAGCATCTACTTCGCAGGCGCCACAAGTAACCACAAGTACCGAGCGAGTTGAAGTACTCGCAGAAAGGCATACTGTTGTGCACATCCCAACTACAAGCATGACACTTCCGGATCCTCTGGCTGCACTACAGGTAAGCGCAGTTGGACCCATTGAAATAAATTTGTCCTTGATTCCCATAGAAACCTTGCAGCTAGTGCACAAGAAAGTTTCTGTTGAGTTGAGAGCTAGAGAGCTCTCTACCTTCCATGCAAACCAAAGACTGCAATCGTAGGAGATAGAGCTGAAGGCAGGCTACAAGAATATCTCTAAGAAGCTCACACTTTATGAAGCACAAGTCATTGGAATAAGGAACGTAGTTGATGAAATTTCCCAGGAGTTTCCAGCCTGCGAAATTCAACCAGACCTTCCTCTGGTTGAGAAAGTTCAAATTATTGGAGGAAGGGTGAAAACCTTGGAGCACGAAATAGTTGCTATGGCTGAAGACCATAGAACGTAGATCGCAGAGTTAGAAGCTCATGTTGCAGCGCATTCTATAGATGATAGCCAGGAACAATTTGAAGCGTTGCGCAGAAATTCCACACAACTGAAGAGCAGAGCAGGTGAATCCGAGAACCTGATGAACCAAGCTATGGAGGCTTGGACGGAGCTTGAGACGCTCCCTTTCAAAGTTGGTCTTTTGGAACAGGTACAAGCCGCAGAACAGTCCCTAACTGTTATGACTGAAGAAGCTAAGGCCTTAGATGGCTTAGCAAAAATGAGGAAAATGAGTGAAGTGCGCAGAATCCAACAGCAAATGCACAAGTTCAGAAATGAAGATGCTAAACTCACCAACAGCATTCAGCCATTTATGGATGAGTATGCTGACCTCGCTGCCCAAGTTGAGGCAAAGATCAAAGAAATTGCAGAATCTCAGCAGGAGATTGATGGCATAACTAAAGAAGAAGCCACTACAGAAACAGTGCAGACAGCTGTGGAATTTGTCGATGAAATGGACTCTGCTATTGCGCAGTGGAAGAAAACATTCGCGGAGACCCAAGCAAAAGCAGAGGCGCAAGTAAAGCGACCACACGCTAGTGCGAGTGGCTCGAGGGAGAGCCACAAGTAAGTGTTAGGGGCCTGTTGGAGCCTAGGCTGCAGCTATGGTAAAGCTGCGAATTTTGAGGAAAAAGCACAAGTATTAAAGGAAAGTGCTAATTTTGAATAAACACCAATTTTTGGGTAGAAGGAAAAGATGCGCAGTACGGTGCCAGATGGACGAGCTCAGTGCAGATTACGGACCGGAAATCGCGGAGCTTGCGCGCACACGTCAAAGGAGAATAAATGTGGCCGAGTAGAGAGCTCAGCTACCATAATAAATGAAGCAACGGAGTAGAGGGCTCAGCTACCCTCATTTAAGGCTAAGTACAGAAGTTATGGTTGTTCTGATCAAGGAAGAGCAACGGACCAAAGCATTGAAGATGAAGGACAAGGAGCAGTAAACGATGAAGCGGCGCCCATACCCGCAATCTGCGTCGAAAGTCACGGAACCTGCAGGAAACGACGACGTGACTGCAAGCGGCGCCTACAGTACACCTAGCCGTGTCCATGGTTAGGGTTTTTGGGGATTACTGCTGGGAAAGGCCCACAGTTTTGTAAAGGTGCGACCGTCATGGACACCTATATATATGTGTAATTGTAAAGGTTAGACGTTAGTTAGTTAGTCAGTCAGTTAGATAGCTAGCCTTTAGATGTTGAGACACAGGTTAGCTGTTGAGATAAGCTAGCTAGGTAGTAAGTCTTCTACCGTGTTGTTAGGAGACAAGAGTTAGAACTGGATAGCCGTGAAGCTAATCCCTGAGTTGCAGACAGTCTGAGTCGACGTCTGAACTATTGTAATCTTTGTAGAGGAAGAGACTAGATTGAGAGAAGGGCTCCCATCTGTGTGCGTGGAGTTTCCTGGAAAGATCTAAGGCTGCAGCTGTGTGCGCAGCAGGATTGTAATTTCTATTCTGTGACTAATATAAGATACTCTCCCCGTGGACGTGGTTTCCCCGTGGAGGTGAACTTCATAATTTTCCTTGTTGTGACGCTGTGTTGTGTGATTGTATGTTTTGATTCACTATCTGTGCGTACATGAACGCTGCGTTATCTTTATGAATATGTTAAGTAAGTTCGCAAGCTTTCTTGGTAGCTATAATTGTTAAGTGTCGAAGAAACCTGTAGAACTCTGTTGTTGTAGCGATAGAGGAATGCGTTACTGCGCTGGGCGTGCAAGCAGAAACGAGAGAGAAGGGATGCAGAGGATAATCGCCTTGCGCGCAGGAGTGAAGATACCGCGCAGCTAGGCTGTCGAGAGAGAGTTCGAAGTAGTTGCGTTGAGAGGTCTGCGGAAGAGTAAGACATTCCGCTTTGAGGAATCATTAAGGAAGGAAGAGAGCAGTCTCCGCGTCTCCTAGGTTAAGGAAATCTGATTCCTTAGCCCCCCATAGCCACTTCGAGTGAGACCTCGAGCTACTGCGCAGCTCGTTGCCGAGAGGGCCAGTGCGCCAAGGGGTTTTGTTGCTGCGCTTCATTAAAACCTGGGTCTGTCCAAAAAGCAGCCAACAACTACCTATTCTGACTCCAGTTAGCTCCTCATGCACCCTCCACTGAGCCTCCTTCACTACATTAGTACTTCCATTTTCCATTTACACCTACCACACTCAGTTAGATTCATTTTGACACTTGGTTGACAGTTACTTGTGCATTGATGACTCCATTGATGATGATCAGGACTCCTAGTTGTGCTTTGATGACACTCTACTGATATTTTGATCTATCCATGCAAGCTAATTCGAATTACACTCTTGGTATTCGAATCCTGTGCATTGTATCATTATTGTTTATTATTTAGATTAATGAAACATGTGTGATTATTCTACTCCTATCTGAATTCTATTGCATCTTTGTTCTGCTGCTCATTCTTTCTGCAATTCTTTCTTATGAGGTATTCATCAGCTCTTAGATCTGCTATGGGAATTTCACAATGTATGCTTCATAAACGCAACTGCAGGTTGGCTTAGCATGTGTATGCTTGATAAAACCAACTGCAGGTTGGCTTAGCATGAGATTGCTTGATAAACCCAACTATAGGTTGGCTTAGAATTGAAGTGGATCTTGACTGTTAGAGAGCCTACCTATCCCTCCTTAGTGGATACATATCCCATGTTGAGGGTGGTCTCTCAACAGAAAGAGTATAGGCTGGACAAAGACCTAAGGTTTGGTGGAATGTTGCTCTCACTTAGCCAGTTGTTGGGAAAACTTCAAGATACAAAGACAAGTATTCTGTGGAATGAATGGTGTTATTTCATGCATTATTATTATCCTATTTTGATTAAGCTATTGAATGAATGTTATATGAATGTGAAAAATAGGTAGACCTGTGTAAGCCTGAGTGCTGGTTGAATGCTTCATTCATTTGCATGAGTTTAATGCATTGTTAATTTTACATTTGTTAGATGTATGGTTAGCCTTAAATTTATTTATTATATGTATTTTTTATGAGATATTTACCCTTGTAAATGGACTTCTTAACTATACTTAATCATGGAATGGTTATGTGTCCTTTGGTGTGCTTAGCCCGCTTTGTGTGTCAGAGGAAAGATGGATTATGGTAGGAGACAGGTAGAGACTTGTTAAAGGTTTGAAGATACCTTAGAAGGTTTTATAGACAAAAATTCAGAGGAGGAAATGAGGAGTTTGTATACCTCAACTAGGAAGGGGGTTGTACAATTGGATAGAGCTCTTCAAGATATTTCCAACAGTACCAACCTTGCCTCATATGGACCCAGGATGAGGAAGTTATGCCTCTCGGAAGCTTGCATTGGTGAGCTGCAGAAACAGAGGAGTTGAACTTCCGCAAATCCCACTTCCACAGTGCGGATTGTGGAAGGGGAATTTTTCTCGAAGTTTGAAGCTGGGATTCCGTAATGCGGATTACGGATTGCGGAATGGGACATTTTCCGGAAGTTTGAAGTTGGGATTCCGCAATTCCAACTTTTGCAATGCGGATTGTGGATTGCGGAAGGGGAAGTTTTCTGGAAGTTGGAAGTTGGACTTCCGCATTTTCGACTTCCGCAATGCAGATTGTAGATTGCAGAAAGGTGCAGTTGCGGATTGTGGATTGCGTAAAGACGCAATGCGGATTGTGGATTGTGGAAAGGTGCATTTGCAGATTGCGGAAAGGTGTAGTTGTGGATTGCGGATTGCGGAAAGGTGCAATTTTAGATTGCGGATTGCGGAAAGACACCATGCAGATTGCGGATTGCAATGGTGTGTTGTGGATCTGAGTCCATTGCGGCTGTGTGTAGTTTTGGAAGTAAAAGAAGAAAAAAAGTAACATCGGATCTTCAGTGGCCTCGGAAGGCCGCAAGGGAGGTCCGGGGATGTTACATTGTTATGCCAAATTATTTAGAACAGTCAATACTGCTCTACTGTAGAATCTAGATCACTTTTATGTATGCTTGTTGATTTAGATTTATTACTTGACTTAGCTATTGTTGTAGGTATGTCCTCTGAGACATCTCTATTGACTTTTTTTCCCTTACATTTTCAACATGTAATACTAATTCCTTTCCGTCTTCTATTCCAGGACCTGTTTTTCTTTAATTCAATATGATTCCCATCTTTAAGATAACATAATTGCTTTGGTTTCATGTCCTTACATTTGAACTTTCATCATCTATAGAGAGGACCAATCCACAAGCTTCTTCCTTTTGACCTTCTCACTTCTTCTTCCAGAATTTGGTATAAGAATTTCCTTTCATGAAAGACTCCATCATGCTTCTGCATTCACGAGCTATGTTTCCAATGTTGTGGAATTTGTAACATTCAACATTGTGGTTCATCATACTTCAGCAATCTCTTTCAATGTGTCCATGGCAGATGTAACATTCAAAATTGTATTTCATGTGGATACGTCTGTTTCTTTCTTGATCATTTCCTCCATAAGCTTTGAAGTCACTAGCCCTATGTCCAAAATTGTTACACGAAAAATAATAACCACAAAATAAGCTTTGGTACCTGGGAGTAAATGATCTTCTTTGTGATGTAACTTATTTGTATCCATTCTTCCTTGAACCTTGCTGACCATGAATTATTCCTTTGTAATGGGAGATTTTGAGAATATCTGCATAACTCTTAGCCTTTTATGCACTTTCCTTTTCTGGTAGCGTAGATATTTCACTTTCTTCAATGCTCTTCGAACCTTGATTTTTTCTTCAACAAAAAAGCTTTCTTTTCTAAATACCCCTTTAGAGAAAGGATCCCAAATTCTTGCTTTTGAAAAATTTCCTTCTTCTCTTGAAGTTGACTTGTTAGGTCTTCTTCAACTTTTTTGGCCTTTTCTATCTAAATTTTCAAACCAACAATGGTCTTTTCAAATTCTTCAATACTCTTTTCAATTTGTCCTTTTCAATTCTTATCATCGTCATGAGTTTCTTGCAGCTAACCTTTTAGTGTTTGGTTCTTCTTTCTGAGTTTTGAGATTTCTTATTCAATTTCTATGTTTGCTAGAGTTAACCTCCCCAATTCCTTTTTTAAGGATCCAATTTCGGCTTCTTGTTTTCTTCTTACTTTATTTTCCAATGTTTCTTCAGTATTATTAGCCTCTTCAACTAGCATTGTAGTCTCCTCTTGAAACTTTTGTAGTTGTTCCATTAACATCTTGTTCTTCTTTATTTATTTTTTCAAGTCATCTAGGGCACTAATAAGTTTTGCTTCAAGATCTACAACCCCTTCAATTTCTGAATCTTCTTTATCTTCAGAAGCATCGCTTTCAGAAACTTCATCATATGCTTATGAATATTCTTCATTTTTTGTATCTGACCTTTCCTTTTGATTGTCTTCATGCTCTTGATAGAGAGATCCTTTTGTGTAGAGTTTTTGTAGCTTGTCTTGGAGTTCTTTAGCTAATGTACACTTTCCAACTTTGCCTTTCATGGGATCAGATAGTCCATGCAAGATGAAATCCATTGCCATTGCATTATTGTTCCTTAACTCCTTCTTGGATATTATTTTTGGTGGTATTTTTGGAGATATCTAACCATTCAAAACAAATTTCCAGATATCAAGACCTTGTTCCTGTAAATAGAGTCTCATCCTTATAATCCAATGATCCAAATTTGATCCATAGAACAAAGGAACCCCATCTACATAGTAAATACTATAATGTCCCCATTTTTTGATACCACCATGGTCCACCATCACACATACAACCCCATGGGTCCTAGTGATAGTTTGGAATTAATTAATTAATAAGGGGTTAAGTTTTGAGGCATTAATTGCCAAAGTATTTAATTTTACTTCCTTAAGTTTGAGATGCACTTGACAAAAATTATTTTTCATTAATAAATATTTATCTTAATGAAATAAAGTGGGTAATGATCCACAATGGCACATTAGAGGATACTATTTGACCAAGAGATAGCTTGCACAAGAAGAAAAGTTGAAAGCAGTTAAAGCTAGGAAAGTAGGAAAAATAAAGAAAAAGTTGGCACAAGGTAGAAAAGTAGTAAAGATCAATAAAAGAATAATAAAGCAGAAAAGCAGACAAAAGCAGAAAGCAAGATAAGGAAGAAAATCAAGAAAAAGAAGGATAAGGCAGAAAAGTAGGATAAGGCAAAAAAACAAGAAAAATAAATCAAAATAAAAAAGCAGGATAGAAAAGCAAAATCAAAAGCAAAAGCAGAAAGCAAAAGTAGGATAGAAAAGAAAAAGTGGGATAAAGCAAAGGCAGAAAAGTAAAGCAAAAAAAAAAAATTGAAACCAAGCTATCCTTGTCCACTCCATGAGGGTGCTTTATCCTAGATTACTTGCTCCACGAGTCACATCAAATCTAGAAAAGAAGGAGTCCACACCACTTTCCCATCTTTTGACAGTTTGAGAATTGAATTGACTACAAGTTTTCCTCTTTGACTTGGGAGATGTGTCCCTGCTTCTTCTAAGAGGATAATGAAATTCAGTCTTTATAATTGAGTTTATTGTAGATATTGAAGTATGATCCAGTGAAGTTCGAGCTTGTTTGAATATATTGAGAAGCCTCCCATTCGAAATCATGATGATTCCTAGTCTTTCTATGATGGACAATTCTTCTTCTTATGTATTTATTTCCTGAGACTTCTATGAGATGTGTTTAAGATTCTTGTGGATGTAATTAATTTAATGTTTAACCTATGAATTCCATTCTGCAGATTTAATAAATAGAAGTCTGAGTTTCATATCAATTTCTTGCACCTAGTCTAGATTGCCATGGAAAATAACTAGTTTTTAGTATTTGATCAATTGATGAACTTATAAAAATACAAATTTATTTATTTTAGTTGATTATATCACTTAACATGTAAAAAACCTCATTCCATATCTGAAACCAAGAATTCATAGCCTTCTCCCCCTGTTTGGGAAATCCTGAAGTTGAACTAGTTATGAAGTCCTGGGAGACAATTTTTCTTGTTTGCTTTGTAAACCTCACCAAAAATTACTCAAAATTGTTGGAGCGAAACCAAACTATATTTTTACATTCAAGTGATGTTTTTAACCCTTCATGAGTTGAAATCATCCACCACTAGTTCTTAGGTAGTGCCAAGTTGAAGTTCTAGTTTGCAAATGATGGGGTTCCCAGGAGCCTTGGAGTAGACTTCAACCTAGCTGATGTTTGAAAAATTAATGGTCCTAGTACATTTTTCAAAGGATCTCTCAGATAGCATGATCCTAATTCCTTCCATCGTTGTTTGAAATTGCCTTCCTACAACCAGTCAAGTCACTAGTGTTCATTGTTTTAGCTTAAGCCTTGTAGGAGTGTCAATTAGTGTACAATCAAGTATGATTGGTACATTACAATGGTATGAGATCGCTTTCCTCTACTCCTGTGGAAAGTAATCTCTCAATTTGAAGAATTTTCAGCCATGATACTAGTACCTTCTTGGGTTAATCTTTGTAGCAAGGCCAAGCTTCTTTGATTTATTGAAGAAATCACCATCATGTATTTCCTTGGTTTTTATGATGGGATGAATATATATGAGATGATAAGATCTATGAAAAGGTTTAATGACTACATAGATTTTATTTTTTATTGCATAAAGAAATTTTCCTTCATAGAGTACTGTGTTTTGCAAGACAAGCTTGAATAAAAAAGGTCTGCTCAAAATTCAAATTCTCTCAAGAAGAACAAACCATCTATCTATGGGAATTTCATGAGGAAATTTACAACCAAGGATACCAAAAAATCTTGTGAAGAAGATGTTTCAAGGAAGAGGACAAATACAATCATATAATAACCTTCAAATCAGCCCACTCGTAATGCAAATCCTTATACTACACAAGATGGAGAGGTTTCAAGCTGCATGATGGAGGATAGAGAGGAAACAGATTCACTTGAGCATGAAGAAGGTTCTAAAAAGTCATATTATGGCCAATAATAATCCATACCACTAGATTCGATCCTATTTGATGGACAACCAGAGGAGGCAGAACCTTATGAAACTACTTTGAATCTTATGGTGGACTCAAAAGAAGAAGAGCACTATTGTTCTTCTAATCAATTCATGGTATCATTAGATTTGGAGGAGGAAGTTCGACTTCATGAGGAGTTGATTATGTCACATTTCCTATCTTACATGGATCATGAGAATGAACACATGTCCGAATGCATTCCTAAGGAGAAGAAGGAGCTTCTTGATTTTGTGGAGGATGAAAATCTGCATGTGCATGAAGGAGATTCAAAGTTTCTTTTGTATGAGGAGAGGGATGATATGGAGGATGTGGACCAATCACTTTTCTTGATGCCAAAGGAGGACATACCATTCAGATCTACAATCAAAGGCACTTTTTTGTACAAGGATTGGATATATAAGTACATAGTGGAGATGGATATCCAAGGGTGCATTAGACTTGCATACTTTGGAAGAAGGAAAATTGGCATGTCTCTCAAAGAGCCACCTAGTGAACAAGAAAATCCACATGCATGCCATATGCATGAGGAGAATTCAGATCTACAAATGAAGAAGGTATATGCATGCATGATTATTGAATCAACCAAAAATGAAGTATTTCCATTCACCATTTTGGTGGGTGTATCTTGTAGAAAGTTTGGAGTTCAATGGATGTTATCCATTGGGGAGCCTATTTTGCACTACCAAGTTTCTAACTTGAGGTATTTTAGGAGGTATGAGTACATTGAGAGGGATGCAAAGTGCCTCATGACCATTCAAGGCACATCCATGAACATGTCTTATCATTTTGAAGTCATTGGAGGTTTTCTATGAATGCATGAGAAGGGATTGGAAGGTCTCCCACCACGTAGACCACCTGACAAGGTGAAGAAGCATAAGGTTGAATTGATGATGGATATGAAATACATAAATATATTTCATTACAAGCATTTGAAAAGGTTCAAGGAGGGAAAGTAAAGGGACATCAAGAGTTCCTTTTATTGGGGACATATCAAACCAAGTCCTATTGCATTTCTTATGGGCCTAGTGAATATGAAGATCGGACTAGAGTACATGTGCATAAGGAACAAAGTCCTTAACATGGAGATCAAGGAGGCCTTACACATTCTCCATGACACACATGTTTTAGTGTCACAATATTGTTGGAGAGCTGGTTCATTGGAAGATTCATCTTTCCTTAAAGAAATGGATAATATCCAGAAAGCAATGACTACAATCCAAGGTAATTTTTCACATATGCTTTCTAACAGAGATTACTTGTATGAGCTTGTTCATATGTTGTAGGGAGAATCCTTGAAGGATGATGAGGAAAATGATTGCAAGCTCAATTATGAGTTGATGGCCACCCAAGATTATTTGGGAAGTACTCAAAATTCCCTCTTGGAATCCAAGATGGAGATAGAACAACTCCACCAAAAGTTTCATAGATCGCACATCCCTCCTACATTCCAATCAACCATTCTCTTTCAGTTGATACCTTTAGAGTTCTATGTAGGCGCCTCATGATATGGTGGTTCATGAGGTGTATAATGACCAACATGTATTTGAGGATTTTTTTTATGTAGATTATAAGTTCCAAGCACATACTATCTCCCAGAGCGAAACTGAGCTTCTTCCTGAAGTGAGTCATTACTCCATTGAGGATTCAAAAGAACTCTTGTTTGATGGACCAGAGTTTGATGGATTTGATACATCCATTAGCTCGATGGATGAGGGTTGCAATGATGAGATTATGGCCCATGATACTACATCATTTATTCCTACGTGGACCATGTCAATTGAAGGGGAATTTTGGGTCAAGAATTTCTTCTTGATGGTGCCTGAAGAGGAGCAGAATGCCCCCACATTCGCTCTAGTTGATTCAAGCTTAGAACCACCTCCATCCTAGTAGTTGCAGAGGCATCTAGTTCCTACCTTTGATGCCTTCACACATAAAGGTGGATATGTTTCCCACTTGAAATCATGTAGCAGGGAACATTCTGATTGCATGCACCTTTTCACCAATGGAAAAGAGTTGATCCATTGGCAGTACTCACATAGGGAAGCACCTTTATTTCCAATTGGATCATTGGGTTGGAGTGTCTCTTATTTTCCTATTTGGGGGAAAAGACACATGAGTGATATTCCTACTTGCATCAATGGAGACTTCTTGGATACATTTTATGCTTCTTTTCAGCAGCATGGGAATCCATGGAATTTTGATGATGCCTATGTTTTTGGTGATTGGACATGGGACTCTCACCCTTGTCATTTGAACAACAATGTTTTGGTTTATAGTACTTGTGTGCATTGGGAACATGAGATGCATTCTAATTTGCATGTGCTTTGGGAATTTGAGGTCAAGTAAAATGAATACCAAGTACCTATTCATTGCTTGAGAGATTATGAGTTTCGTCTAGGTGGTAGTTGTACAGTTTTGGAGGAGGCACATGATATCACTTCGGTTGAGCCAACCATGATGAATGTCTGTTATAGAGAGTTGGTTCACCATTCTCCATCCCACACACATATGGAAGCCAACACACACAGGGATGAAGATTGGGTAAAGGGATTTTTTCTTTTGGTGCCACATGAGTAGAAGGAGACTCCCACACACTTTACTGATGGTTTGATGGTTAGACCTTGGGGTTTGAAAAGTGCACCTGTCCCTTACTAGTTTGATGAGAAGAAGCAGAGGCATCTATCTGATGTCTCCATCATACATAGTAGAGTAAAGAGTAGTTGAACTAGAGAAAAGATGGTACATGGGGAGGCTACAAGATTTCCATCCAGATCACTATGTTGGAGTATGCATCCATCCATTGATTGGGTGGATAGTTACATGAAGGAGTTGAGTACCACAAGGGGTAAGTTTGTTGGTTGCATTAGTTGAAAGTGTATGGACCCATCATCCATCTTTTGTGAGAAGTTGTATAAGCATTTATGGATGCTAGGTGATGTCTTCAATATACTTGGATGGACATGGGATTGTCACCTATGTCTTATGGATGGGAATTGCAGTGCTAGTTTTTACATGTATTTGAGGAGATTCAATCTTCCTTTGGAAGTGACGAACTTCCAGTTTGGTGTAGTGATCTAGACATCCTCCACGATGATATATTATTTTTGTTGATACTGATGTTTGGGAGGATGCAGTTAAGACAATGGGACCCTGGAATTCTTTAGGATGATAGTTTTCCATAATAAATAGTGCTATTGGAAGACATGCAGTAGTGGCAGTGGGATCCAAGAGTTGATGCATCATTTCAGTTTACATGGATGTATGGAGGAATACAACATAAGCATGTTAATTTTGTGAGAATTAATTCAATATACTCTAGGATCTTTACTGAGAGAATAACATGTACAGTATATCAATGCATATCAATCATCAAAAGATGCAAACATAAGAGACAATAGACACATAGAGTTTCCGTGGGGAAAACCCTAAGGTGAAAAAACCCACAACTTCCTCATAGATAGATAGAACAATAATACAACCAAAGTACAACCCAAGTACACAGATCTAGTCTCCTCCTAGCAGCTGATCCTCCTCCTCACATGTGTGCCACTTTCTGAGTGATGGATAAGTGAGTAATGAAGTGATCAAATAGAGATCTCCTGATCTCTATTTATACTTGTCCTGACTGCCCAATAAACATATGGGGCCGACTTGTCTAGCTTAGCATAATAACCCAAGGTTAACTTAATTAGGGTTGACCCCACACATGGTGGTCTAATAATCCATCAGAAAGTTACGACACTTGCGACACTTGTCAATACAAATGACGACACTTCCTTATAGAGGAATAACACATATCTATAGGAGTACAATATACATAAATGAAATACATAGGTGAAGTACATTCCGAAGTTACATATACATCAACAGTCCCTCTTAACTAGGAAGGTATTTCTTGACACAGATCTGCTATCACAAATCTTCTTCTCTGGATCATCATCAGCGAATCATCGTCCTCAAATCATCATCATCATCATGGATGCTGCTATCTCAATCAATCTCTGAATCTATTCATCATAGGAAGTTCTATAGAGCCAGTGCTTTTTCATACTAGATGTAGGCCCACCACTTGCAGGTCTTCATCATCACTGGCCATACTGTGAAATCTTCAGGACTTATTACGTGCATCAAAAAAACCTCGAAAGAGCATCCCAGGACTTTTACGAGCACACGTCTCAACCTATCGGATCTCCAAGGATCTTTTACACGTGAATGTCACAAAACCTTAAAAGGGTGTCTTGCCAAGAAAGAACCCTAAATAGCATCTGAGGTCTTTTACGTGACTAGCACAACCTGTCCAGATATCTAAGTTTGATTACATGTGACCCCTACCACAAAACCTTAAAAGGGTGTCTTGCCAAGCAAGAACTCTAAAGAGCATCTGAGGCCTTTTACGTGACTAGCACAACCTGTCCAGATCTCCAGGTCTGATTACATGTGGTCATGGCAATGCCTCGAAAGAGCATCTGCAGCCTTTTTCATCCTGTCCAGATCTCCCAAGTCTACTTATGTTCCATAGGACAATGCCTCGAAAGAGCATCTGAGGCCTTTTTCATCCTGTCCAGATCTCCCAGGTCTACTTATATGTCCTCCCAGAGCAATGCCTCGAAAGAGCATCTGAGGCCTTTTTCATCTTGTCCAGATCTCCCGGGTCTACTTATATGATCATCTACACAACCTATCCACGGCCATAGAGTATCAACCTAATACTCACCATACATCATCCTGATGTACACATGATCATCCTGATCATCAACACTGCATCGTCTTGATGCATGTCATCTGGAGAAACATCCCGAACCTTGTCATCCATGATCATCCTAATCATACAATGCATCCACCTGATGCATACACAGTATCTTCATGATATATATCATCATACATGATCTACCTGATCATATCCAACATTCAACATGATGCGTATATACATATACATATAAATGATCCAACTAATCATACCCAACATCCAACATGATGCATACATACATATACATATAAGTGATCCAACTGATCATATCCAGCATCCAACATGATGCGTACATGCATATACATATAAGTGATCCAACTGATCATATCCAACATCCAACATGATGCGTACATACATAAACATATAAGTGATCCAACTGATCATATCCAGCATCCAACATGATGCATATACAGAGTAGTAACTGGAGCATCGTCCTGATGCTCATCATCCAGCGCTTACATCCATAGCCATGGAACGATCCTCCTCTAACCATGATTGGAATGGCTTCAGCAAATGTGTCCATCACTTCTTCCTCGAAGTGTCGTCAATCTGAAGAACACCAAGCCTCTCTCTGAAGTACTCAAATGTCACTCTGGCTAGTGGTTTCGTCAGGACATATGCAATCTGCTCATCCGTCGCAATATACAGGAGCTTCACTGCTCCTCTCCGCACCATATCCCTGATATAGTGATATTTGATCTCAATGTGTTTCGACCTGGCGTGGAACATCGGGTTCTCAGACAACTTCACACAACTCTAGTTATCACAGAAGATACCAGTAGCCTCCAACGGTAGATCAAATAACTCAGACAGTAGCTTCCGAAGCCATACTGCCTCACAACTAGCTGAACAAGCTGCAACATACTCTGCTTTAGCTGTACTCAGTGCTACGCATGAGTGCTTCCTGCTAAACCAAGAGATCACACCTGATCCCATACTGAAGCAGCACCCATAAGTGCTCTTCCTATCTGCAGCACTTCCTACCCAGTCTGAATCAACATAACCCTGCAGGTTAAACTTTTGATTCGCATCATACTTGAGCCCATAATCAACCGTACCCTTTAGGTACCTCAGAATATGCTTTAAAACAACTAGGTGAACACCTCTGGGATCCGTAAAAAATGGGCTCAATGTGTTCACTGCAAAGAAAATATATGGTCTCGTGTTCGTCAGGTACATCAAGGACCCAATCATCTAATGATACATCGTGACATCAACCGGATCAGATGAAGCATCACACGGAAGCTTCAGGTTCGATGCCATAGGTGTTGTCATGGCATTGCAGTCCATCATCCTGAACCTCTTCGGGATCTCTACTGCATACTTCCCTTGTCCAAGGAAGATTCCATTTATACTCTGCCACACCTCCATGCCTAGAAAATAATGCATCATCCCCAAGTCCTTCATATCGAACTCGGTTGCAAGATTCCTCTTGGTATCGGCAATCAAACTATCATTACCTGTTACAAATAGATCATATACATACAACAGTAGTATCACAGGATTGCCTTCCTCAACCTTGTAGTAAAGGCTGGAATCTGCTTTACTCTTGGTAAAGCCCAAATTGGATAGAAAGCTGTCTATCCTCGCATACCAAGTCCTAGGAGCTTGCTTCAAGCCATACAAGGATTTCTTCAACCTGCACACATATGACTTCCTGTCATGTGTCTCAAAACCAAGTGGCTTCTCCACATACACTTCCTCCTCGACTACACCATTCAAGAAGGATGTCTTGACATCCATCTGGTGTATCTTCCATTTCATCACTGTAGCCAGAGCAAGTACTGATCTGATGGAAGTGTATCTGGCTATAGGAGCAAAAGTTTCTTCATAGTCAATTCCTTCTTTCTGGGAGAAGCCACGAGCTACAAATCTCGCTTTGTATTTCTCTATGCTGCCATCTGCAGCATGCTTGATCTTGTAGATCCATTTCGAAGTCACAACGGACTTCCCTTCAGGTCTTGGGACAACATCCCAAACATCATTCTTCATTATTGATTGGTATTCCTCGACCATGGCATCCTTTCATTCTTTCTTTTCCGCTGCCTCTTCATAACTGGAAGGTTCTTTGTTCATAATATCATAGAGTAAAGCAACATAGCTGGTATGTGATCTAGTTCTCTTCTTTGCTCTGTGTTCTTCTTCTGGAATGCCATATCTTTCTGCATCTTGAATGATCTCTCTAGCCCATGTAGGTTTCCTCGATGTTAAGAACCCATGTCTTTACTTTGTTAGTATATTGTTGTTGGACACATATGCTTTGTAAGTCATCCCGTAGGATTTTTGATCCATAGTTTGTGTTATTGTTGTTGGCGCATATGCTTTGTAAGTCACCCATAGTTTTGTTGATCCATAGTTTGTACTGGCCCATGGTTTTGACTCATAGTATTGGCACCTCGACTTAGCCCATGGTTTGTATTGACACATAGTATTGACCCATGGTATTGGTGCCTAGACTTAGTATATAAGTGTGTGTTGAGGCCTATGAAGGCACCGTGAAGTTAATTGTATTGAGCTTGCTCAAAGGAGGTTGCCCCATCGAAGTGGCCCATGATCAATATAAAAGTGATTCCGAGTTCTAATATTTCTGATATCTTGTGTATTTGCATTAATTAATTATTGCAGGTTCATCACATATGGTATCAGAGCACTTTCTTGGGCTCGTTGGGTGGAATTTCTGCCAAATTTTTTTTCGCATCTGTTGCAGCTTCGGATTTGGGAATAATCCCTATCCGCTTAAATATGGGAAGTACTTGGGCATAAGCCCTAAAACTCATTGTGAGGAGTACCACAAGAACCCCAAAGTAGCTGGCCCATTGAGAGGACCTGCCAGCGAAAAGGGCAACGACCCCTACCTGATTGACTAGTTCCCACCAGTGAGGTAAACCAAGAGTTATCATTTGTGGCAAAGCGGTTATCAGTTTTACCTGAGCCGTGGAGTGAGGGGTACTACCCCAATACGCAAGCCGTCAGACAACATTGGTGGCCAAGTGAAACACCTGAACTGTTAGGAAGCCGTACATACCTGGGGTCCATATCTATTTTAAGTTGAATTGTTGCCGATCACTTCTGCTCCAGATCCAGCCGTTTCAGATCTATTCTGAAATTCGTTCCAGATCCAGTCACCGTTTCAGATCCAGCCGTTTTCGATCCCTTCCGCGCCGTTGCAGATCCATCTATTGCAGATCCCTTCAGCGCCGCTGTTGCTGATCCATTTCTGGAAAAAAAAAAAACTGTTTTTCGGCCATATCTCGCTTGTTTCAACTCTGTTTTCCCTGAAACTTCACTGACATCCCTGCAATCCCATTCTGCATATTTCATTCCTGAAGACCCTATCCCCAATTCCACTTCCCAAAGCCCGAAATCCCACATTTGTCTATTTTTAGGGTTTGCCATAACTTCCTCAGATTTCACCCAATCACCTTCAAATTTTACCACAGAGTTCATTTCCGAATTCTGCTTCTTTGTCCCCCTCTACCAAATTTTCGCATTCTTTCACCCCGCCTCTGAAATCCTCATTTTTTTGCTTCCCTGTCTATTCGACTGTGTCCCAAATCTAGTCAAACCCCAATTACCCATCATATTTTTTCCCCAATCCAAATTTCGCTTTACTAAATCAGCTTCTGTTTGTGTTTTTCTACCCATTCCAAAAAAAAGAAAAACCTTGGTTATGGTTGTCACCCATGCAGGAGAACACACCATGGAGGAAGCACTTGCAGCCATCCAAACCAAACTCCAAGATCTAGATGAAAAATTTCTCAGCCTCCATCTTCAGCATTCAGCCATGAACAATAACTGACAGCCAGAATATTTTGCAGCCACCGGGTTCTCTTCTTCCAACAATTTTCATGGGACGAAGCTTGATTTTCCTCGCTTCAATGGTACTGATTCGACTGGATGGATATACCGAGCAGAACAATATTTCAATCTGCATAATACTTTTGATGTCCAAAAAGTTCCACTTGCATCCTTTCATTTGGAATAGGAAGCCCTTCAATGGTACCGTTGGTACATCAAAGCTCATCCTGAGCCAAATTGGACAGATTTTTTCCAACTCCTTTTGCCAGGATTTGGTCCTAGTGATTTTGATGACTTCACAGGAGCACTCACTAAACTTCACCAAATGGGCACAATGAGAGAGTATCAGAAAGAATTTGAGAAACTGGCCAATCACACAGAAGGACTGTCCGATGAATTCTACAGGAGTTGTTTTATCAGTGGTCTCAAGGATGAAATCCGCTCAGAGGTCAAAATTTTCTGTCCCAACACAATGATGGAAGTCCTAGGGTTGGCTAAGTTGGCAGAGGACAAGATCGCAGCTCAACAACGCTCCAAACCCACCTTTGTTCCCTTCAGAAATATGGGTTCCCAACGACCTCCCATCACGCTTGCTCCTCAACCAACTGCTATCAAGCATTTGTCTGAAACAGAGATGCAGGCACACCGAGAAAAAGGGATTTGGTATAATTGTGATGAGAAATTCACTCGGAGACATAGATGTGTTCAACAAAAGCTCTATCTCTTGGATGTGGATTCTCTGCCTACCTCAGAACTTGGTGAAGAAGCTACAGATACAGTAGATGATCAGGTCGACATTCAACACCCTCCTGTTGACACCCCATCTCAGGACGACCCACCCGAGATCTCTCTCCATGATGTAACCGACGTCACCACCCCATAAATAATGCGGGTCAGGGGATAATTCAAGAAGCTCCCTCTTACCATACTCATTGATTCTGGTAGCACTCATAACTTCATTGACCCTCGGATTGCCAAACAGGATGATTGTTTTGTCCATCCTTGCTCCAACTTTGAAGTCATGGTTCCCAATGGGGACACCTTACCTTGTAAGGGGAAGTGTCACAATGTGTGTATCTCTATGGAAGATTATAACCTACGCTCTGACATGTTTTCCTTGTCCTTAGGCGGATGTGATGCGGTTTTGGGCGTTCAATGGTTACGCACACTTGGCCCCATCTTATGGTATTTTTCTGAACTTTGGATGCAATTTTCAGCCAATGGGACACAACACAAAATTATGTGCTTACAACCAGGGTCTCTTTGCATCATCAGTTCACATCGCCTGGAAAAGATCCTTAAGAAGAATTCACATGGTGTCATTGCTCATCTTAATTCCCTTCAGATGCACCCACTAATGGTCTCCACTACTTCCTTGGATAGATATGCAGGTTTCTTTGTTGCACCAGTGGGCTTGCTGCCTTCATGAGACCTTTCTGGTAAGCATTTAGCCGCATCTACATCTCAGCAGGACATGATGGCTATTTTGCATACAGTACAGAAGTGGTAGCCATCCCTATTGGGGAATTGTTTCTGCATCAAGACTACTCTCCAGAGTCTGGAAACTTTCCTGGAACAACGGGTCTCCTCCCCAGCACACCTGAAATGGGTTATCCAACTCATGGGTTATGACTATGCGACCACTTACCAGAAGGGTAAGGAAAATATGGTGGAAGATGCTCCTCCTCGCACATTTGATGACCCAATTTCTCTTACAGCTATTTCTTTGCTTGTTCTAAATTGGATGCAATCTGTTCAATGGGCTATCTCTTCTATGAACTCCATGCTTCTTCATCAGTAGGGCACTCTGGGTTCCTCAAAACGTATGACCAAGAATAATGTAACTTCTTTTGGCAGGGACTCAAAAGGACAATTCAACAAATGGTGGTTGACTGTGATACTTTCCAGGTCAACAAGGGTGAAACGACCCTCCTTTCGGGACTGCTCAAACCCTTGCCCATCCCTCCACATATTTGGACAACTATTTCTATGGATTTCCTAGAAGCGCTCCAATGTTATAGTACCACATCTGAAAGGAAACCATATGAAGCAGTCTCTGGATAGGCACCACCAGTTCTTCTTCCATACACCTTCAGCATCTCCCTAGTTCAGGCAATTGACTCAATTCTTCGAAACCGTGATTAGCTTCTTCTCATTCTGCAGGACATATTTCACATGGCAAGAATTCGCTTGAAACAACAAGCCGATCAGCACCATTCTGAGCGCACTTTTCACATCGTTGATATGGTTCTTCTTCGTCTACAGCCTTCCATGCAATCCTCCCTGAAACTCCAAAGGCGCCAGTGGCTCAGAATGCAACCCGAGGATGCTATAGGGTACCCACTCCTTCAAATTCTGCATCAATTTCCACATCTAAAGCTTTGAGGACAAAGTTTTTCTAAGGGAGAGGGGATGTTAGGAACCCATGTCTTTACTTTGTTAGTATATTGTTGTTGGACGCATATGCTTTGTAAGTCGTCCCGTAGTATTTTTTGATCCATAGTTTGTGTTATTGTTGTTGGCGCATATGCTTTGTAAGTCGCCCATAGTTTGTATTGGTCCATGGTTTTGACTCATAGTATTGGCGCCTAGACTTAGCCCATGGTTTGTATTGACACATAGTATTGACCCATGGTATTGGCGCCTAGACTTAGTATATAAGTGTGTGTTGAGGCCTATGAAGGAACCGTGAAGTTAATTGTATTGAGCTTGCTCAAAGGAGGTTGCCCCCTCGAAGTGGCCTGTGATCAATATAAAAGTGATTCTGAGTTCTATTATTTCTGATATCTTGTGTATTTACATTAATTAATTATTGTAGGTTCATCACAGTCTTGGGACAACATCCCAAACATCATTATTCATTATTGATTGGTATTCCTCGACCATGGCATCCTTCCATTCTTTCTTTTCCGCTGCCTCTTCATAACTGGAAGGTTCTTTGTTCATAATATCATAGAGTAAAGCAACATAGCTGGTATGTGATCTAGTTCTCTTCTTTGCTCTGTGTTCTTCTTCTGGAATTCCATATCTTTCTGCATCTTGAATGAGATCTCTAGCCCATGTAGGTTTCCTCTCGTGAGAGTCCTTCTCGTGAGGTGGATCTATGGGTTCTTGCGGATCTTCAATTTCACGATCAACATCTGGAATCGCTTCAGTCATAGTAGTGTCTTGAAATATGGTCTCCTTTGGTTCTTCATGATCTTCAACAGGTGTCTTCCTTGATTTGATGAATGCTGAATTTTCATCAAATGTTACATCCCTGCTGACATCAATCTTCTTGAACCCTGGAAAGTATATTCTGTAAGCCTTCGAGCTTTCACTGTAACCCACAAAGATACCCTTCTTTTCTGAAGGATCTAGCTTTGTCCTCTTTTCCTTTGGAACATGTGTATATATTGGACAACCAAATATCTTGAGATGGATGAATTCAGTTCTCTTACCAGAGAAGACCTATTCTGGTGTCTTGTTGTCCAATATCTTGTGGGGTGTTCTGTTATGCACATACACAGCTGTCCTAGTTGCTTCTTCCCATATATGCATAGGCAAATCCTGGTCATGCAGCATTGCCCATGCTGCTTCCATGATTGTTCTATTCTTTCTTTCTGCAACTCTATTCTGTTGTGGATTGTAGGGAGCATTCAACTCCCTCTTAATTCCTGAATCCCTACATAGTTTCTTGAAATCACCTTAAGTGAATTCACCGCCATTGTCGAATCTGAATGTCTTGATCTTCTTGTCAGTTTGATTCTCCATCAAGGTTTTGAATTCCTTGAATTTATCAAAGACTTCATCTTTTTTTTTCAAGAAGTAGACCTAAGTCTTCCTGGAGAAGTCATCAATGAAAGAGACATAGTAAACATACCCACTAAGAGAGATGGATGACATAGGACCACATACATCGGAGTGGATAGTTTCCAAGATTCCTTTTGATTTGCTTTCACTGCTTGGAAATGATTTCTTTATGTTCTTTCCTTTTGCATAGCCTTTGAAAACACCTTCATGCTTGGTCTTGATTTCAGGAAGACCCTCTACTGCTTTGCTTGCAAGTGGTAGTGCTCTATAGTGCACATGAGCAAGCCTTCTATGCCAAAGTTCACTTGGCTCCATGGATTCATACACCATGGCATGTTCAGGTTGTCCCTTTAATTTATACAAACCTCCCTCTTGCTCTCCAATCACTACTGCATCATCTATAGTTTTACCTTTTGGCCACATAAGTAATTGGTCATCTACAAATGCAACCAACATGCCTTTTGCATCCAATGCAGATATGGAGAGTAGGTTCTTCTTGAGCCCAGGTATGAATAACCCATCTTTCATCTTCAAAGACTTTCCAGAGTCTAGGTTGTAGGAGGCTTCCCCACTTCCTTTGATAGGGTATTGATAATCATCCCCAAGTTTCACCTTATGGGGTGATTCATGTTCAGATAAAATTACAAAAGATTCTTTAAACCTAGTCAAGTGTTTAGAAGCCCCATTGTCAATTAACCAATCATTACAACCATGAGAAATAGTACCTGTGAGAGTAGAGATTAGAACATACTCTTCTTCACTTGATGAGTCATCATCATCACTTTCTGATCTAGCCTTCTTCTTGGGAGGTTCATCATCCTCAGCAGCATGAGCATGATATCTCTTCTTGTTTCCCTTGTTGTTGTTGTTGTTGGAACCCCTTTTTTTCTTGGGACAATCTATAGCAAAGTGTCCCTTCTCATTACAGGTGAAGCATCTCAGATCCTTCTTACCCTTTTGGTGGTAGTGAAAAGATTTCTTGGGATGAGATTGCTCTTTCTTGGGTTTGCTCCTTTTGGTGTGAGCAGTGAGAGATTGGTCTTCATTTCCCATCTTTTCTTCTCGAGCCACAAGCCTAGCTTCTTCTTGAGAACATTATTCCCGCAATCTGTTGAAGGAGATCAACTTCCTTCTTGCACAAATTCCTTGAATAAAGGAATCCCATGACCTGGGTAGGCCGTTCAGAGTGGTCATGACAACTTCACCATTCTCCACCATTTCATCCACCGCTTCTAGTTGTTCCTTGATCTGAGAGACCCTAGAAAAATAAGATTGAATGGTTTCTCCATTCTGAAGCTTTACCCCTTTCAGTTGGTTTCGTAGGGTCATCTTTTGATTTATATTCTTCCCTTCAAATAGCGTGGTTAGGGAATCACACATCTCTTTGGGTGTCTTTAGAGATGACACATGTGGGATGAGATGGTCCTTGATAGAATCAACAACGATCCTCTTTGCCTTGACCAAGTTCTTCTTGTGGAGGGATTTAGCCTCTTCTTCCTCTAGGATAGGGACCTCTTCCCTTATGTAAGTGCCCAACTCATTTTCTTCCAGGATTAACCCAATCCTATACTTCCATGCTCGGAAGTTATCAGCCCCTTCAAGCTTATCCTCAAGTTTGGTGTGGTGAGACATATTAAAGAGTACTTCAAATGGAAATAGAAAATATTTAGGTCTTACCACTTGATTTGCTGAAAAATGGATCTGGTCTCGGATTAGGGTTTGTTAGAGAAACCCTAAAAATTCAAAATGTGAATTTCAACTTTCTAAAAAAATAGAAAGATGCACCTTGATGAGCTAATTAGCCTTATGTATTAAGAATTTGAGATCTGCAAAGCTTCACCCTTCAGAAATGACTTTTAGTCTTCCTGGGTTCACTGGTAAGGACCTTGAATTAGGATTTGCATTTCCCGGAGCTTTACCCAACCAAAAATTTCGATCCAAAGCTCTAAAACTTGATTTTCCCAAGGATCTTTCAGCTATGTCTTCAGATTTCAGAAATTCCTATTTTTGTGGGAACCCTAATTTTTAGGGCCAAAACTGAAAGTGCTCAAAATTGAATTCTGATTGGACAGATAGATTCTCCTTTATGAGTAGAGTCAAACTACCTTACTGATTTTCCAAAATCGGTGGAGAGAAACCCAATAAACAAGAAACCCTAGTTTCCGCCACTGCACAATGTCTTCTTCTTAGGGAAGCTCTGATACCATGTTAATTTTTTGAGCATTAATTCAATATACTCTAGGATCTTTACTGAGAGAAAAAAATGTATAGTATATCAATGCATATCAATCATAGCAAGCATATCAATCATCACAAGATGCAAACATAAGAGACAATAGACACACAAAGTTTATGTGGGGAAAACCCTAAGGTGAAAAACCCACAACTTCCTCAGAGATAGATAGAGCAATAATACAACCAAAGTACAACCCAAGTACACAGAGATAGTCTCCTCCTAGCAGCTGATCCTCCTCCTCACATGTGCACCGCTTTCTGAGTGATGGATAAGTGAGTAATGAAGTGATCAAATAGAGATCTCCCGATCTCTATTTATACTTGTCCTACCTGCCCAATAAACTTATGGGGTTGACTTGTCTAGCTTAGCATAATATCCCAAGGTTAACTTAATCAGGGCCGACCCCACACATGGTGGTCTAATAACCCATCGGAAAGTTACGACACTTGTGGCACTTGTCAATACAAATGACAACACTTCCTTATAGAGGAATAACACATCTCTATAAGAGTACAATATACATAAATGAATCACATAAGTGAAATACATTCCGAAGTTACATATACATAAACAAAGCAGTGGGACCCTGGGATCATTTTTGGATATCTATTTATAACTAGAGTAGCGCAACAACACCATGGTGGAATCTCCATTGATTTCAGTTAGAATTTGGAATTCCAATGTTTGTCAAGTTCAGCTATAGATGTTAAATTGCTTGAGGACAAGCAATATTGGGAAGGGAGGATTGTAATGTTCCCATTTCTTTATACCACCATGGTCCACCATTACACATTCAACCCATGGGTCCTAGTGATAGCTTGGAATTAATTAATTAACGAGGGGTTAAGTTTTGAGGCATTAATTGCCAAAGTATTTAATTTTACTTCCTTAAGTTTGAGATGCACTGGACAAAATTTATTTTTCATTAATAAATATTTATCTTAATGAAATAGAGTGGATAATTATCCACAAGGGCGCATTATAAGATAAGATTTGACCAAGAGATAGCTTGCACAAGAAGAAAAGATGAAAGCAGATAAAGCTAGGAAAGCGGGAAAAAGAAAGGAAAATCTGGCACAAGGCTGAAAAGTAGTAAAGATCTAGAAAAGAATAATAAAGCAGAAAAGAAGACAATTGTAGAAAGCAGGATAAGCCATAAAAGACAGAAAAGCGGGATAAGGAAGAAAAGCAGGAAAAAGTAGTCAAAAGTAAAAATCAGGATAGAAAATCAAAATCAAAAGCAAAAGAAGAAAGCAACAGTGGGATAGAAAATAAAAATAAGGATAAACCAAAGGCAGAAAGAAAACAAAAAGAAGCTTGAAAGAAAGCTATCCTTATCCACTCCATGAGGGCACTTTAGCCTAGATTACTTTCTCCACAAGTTACATCAAATCTATAAAATAAGGATTGCACACCACTTTCTTATCTTTTGATATTTTGAGAATTGACTTGAGTGCAATATTTCCTCTTTGACTTGGGAGATGTACCCCTGCTTCTTCTGAGAGGACGATGACATCCATTCTTCATCATTGAGTTTTTATTTCAGGTCATGAAGTCTGATCCAGTGAATTTTGAGCTTGTTTGTAGAGATTGATAAGCCTCCCATTCGAAATCATGATGATTCATAGTCTTTCTATGATGGAGAATTCTTCTTCTTATGTATTTATTTCCCGAGAAATATATGCAATGTATTTAATAGTATTATGGCTGTCATTAATGTAATTTTGAACCTATGAATTTCATTCTACAAATTTAATAAACAGAAGTATGATTTTCATATCAATTTCTTGTACCTAGTCTATATTGCCATAGAAAATAACTAGTTTTCAGTATTTTAGAAATTGATGAAATTCTACAACTCCAAATTGCTTTATTTCAGTTTATTCTATCACTTAACATGTCACAAAACTCATTCCATGTCTGAAACCAATAATTCGTATCCTTCTCCCCCTGTTTGGGAAATCCTGAAGTTGAACAAGTTGTGCAGTCCAGGGATACAATTTTGCTTGTTTGCTTTGTAAACCTCACTAAAAATTCCTCAAACTTTCTAGATTTAATAGAAACTGAGATTTGACAGTCAAGTGATTTTTTTAAGCCTTCCTAAGTCTAAATCCTTCAGCACTAGTTCTCAGGTAGTGCCAAGTTGAAGTTCTAGTTTGCATATGTTGGGGTGCCCGGGATCCTTGGAGTAGAATTAATTCTAGATGATGTTTGAAACATTAATGGTCCTAGTACATTGTGCAAAGGATATATCAACTAAAATTATCCTAATTCCTTCCATATTTGTTTAAAATCGCCTTCCTACTGCCAGTCAAGTCACTACTGTTCATTGTTTTTCCTTAAGTCTTGTAGGAGAGTCAGTTAGTGGAAAATAAAATATGATTGGTACATTAAAAATACTTTCATGTCCATCCATGTGCTTTATAAATATTCCTTCTAGTTGTTATATTGTCTTGAATGAATCGTCTCTAATACCAATTGTTGGAAATACTGAGAGAGGGGGTGAATCAATATTAAGCACTTTTTACCATTTCAAACATTAATTATATCATGTAAACATTAACCATTAACAATGTCATTCATCATCAAATAAAACATACACAGTTCTCAAGAGATTTAACGTGGAAACCAAAATGGTAGAAAAACCATGTAGTTCTTTTCTTCTATTACATTCAATTTATTAGGAATCACCAACTCCCTAATTTTCTAGCACCAACTAGAAGGAGTCTTCAACCCCCTAATTTACAGGAACCAACCTGAAGGAAGCTCCAACTCCCTGATTTACCAGCACCAACTGGAAGGAGGCTCCAACCCATTGATTTACAAGCTCCAACCCCCTGATTTACCAACACCAAATGGAAGGAGGCTTCATCCCCTTAAGATCTTAGGAACCAACCTGAAGGAGACTTCAATCTCATGACCTTTCCCCATCCATCCACCCTGATATGAATAGAAGAATTAATCTCTAATAATCATTATATCACTGTCTCTGACAACCTGTACCTGTATCACTTCCTTAACCAACATGTACCTATATCACTGTCTCTGGAAATCTGTATCATTGTATCACTTCCTCTATTAACATGTATCATTGTCACTGTCACAATCACTACATATCTATCTCAATGCCTCAATCATTGTCTCTAACACAATGCCACTGTTAATGTCACAATGCCATAATCACTCTCAGATTGTCCTTCTCATTGTCACATTGTCACTGCCACGCTGTCCTTATCCTTGTCACACTGTATCTGTTACTGGCATATTATCTCAATATATGTCACACTATATCAACTTGTACATTCCTCAAATCTATAACCAGAAGCAATCATCCATCGATTTCATTTGCATCCTCAACCTTTACATCATAGAAATTTTCAATACATTGAACATTCCAATAGATGAGCCATATGCCAAAACATAACCATGGACTATGCCAAGATAACCACTATGATCTATGCCAAGACCATCATACAATATTCCCAGACAATCATCAAAATCTATGTCAAGATCAACATACAATATGCCAATATATCATCAATATCTATTCCAAGATAAATCAATATGTATCCCTATATAACATCAAGATCTATACCAACAAATCACCAAGATCTAAGTCAACAATACTAATTAGAGGAAATTTGGGTAAAAAATGGGCCTCCTAAGGAAAATAATAAAATAATAGTAAAAAAACTACTTTTTTGGATCGTATTTTGAACTTATCTCCTTGTAGGTTTACTCGCTTTCCAAGCGGGAGGACTCGTTAGATGCATAATTAAATTATGCATCCAATGAGTACCCATGTTGCATACTTTTAACAACATCCACACCATAAAAAATTGAAAATACATTAAAAAATGTGTTTCTAGTGAGAGAAAACATGTTTTTTAATGTATTTTTGATTTTTCATGGTGTGTATGTTGTTAAAAGTATGCAACAAGGGTACTCATTGGATGCATAATTTAATTATGCATCCAACGAGCCCCCCCGCTTGAAATTTGAGTAAACCTACAAGGAGATAAGTTGAAAATACGATCCAAAAAGTAGTTTTTATTTTTTCCCTCCAATTTTTTTACAAGCACCTTGTTTAAATTTTAAAGCATTTTGATTGGCTAATATGTGATAAAAAGAAATTGTACTTTAGGGTTAAAAGGCCCATTTTTCATCCAAATTTCCTCTAATGCGCCAAGATAATCACCAATATATATCCAATATCATCACCATAATATATGCACACATCACAACAATCTATGCCAAGATCATTACCATAATCACCATGATCTATCCAATTATGACCATCATCATAGCCTCCATAACATATTCAATGACTTCATATACCATACCAAGATCAAAGATGAACTCTATCCATGAGAGACATGTGCCATCACAAGAGAAACCAACAAGCATGAACCATACCTTTGCCAAGATCACAAGTTGAAGAAACAATAGACAAACCAAAAGAAAATCTATATCATGTCATCACATATCCCTTCCAATAAGATTTCCAATGAGTCAAGAATTTCGTAATTCTAATATCATATGATAAAGTTAGGCCAATTTTAGTGAATCTCCTCAATCCTCAAAGATGCCCAAAAATTTCTCCTCTACAAAGTTTCACACTTTTCTCCAAGAGGTGCATAATACCAAAGAGAGGTTGATGGATGAATCAAATGAAATGTTTGGTCTTCTATTTATACACTTCATCATGCCTTGTATCTTCTTTTAGGGTCTGCTTAAACTCATCCTTAATTTTTGGATCTCCATATTTTAAAGGGGTCTCAAGGGTTAGTACCACACTTCAAGGATCCATCATGACACACCATGCCAAAACTTCAAGATTGATCCATATATTCTCAAATGGGACTTAGGTATTGTACACATCATCATACTTGATAGACACATCATATTCTTGGGGGATCCTTGCCACTTCATGTGGTCCAATGGGCCAAAGTAACACAAAGTGGGATGATGTGGACCAAACATCATTATTTTGGGTATACTTCATGCTTCAGACCAACTTTGGGGACTCTTTAGAGCCTTCTCCACCATGGGTTATGTAACCCCAAACTCATGGGAAAGTGGACCAAACACCATTGTTTCAGGTTTTCTTTACCTTTTATTTCAATATTGTCTTGTGGACCAATCCTTATTACTTCGGGGGCTACTTCTCATGGTCATATGGACCAATCATTCTAGTCATGTGGACCCAACACCACTAATGTTAAGATTTAATATGCTAAGACAGAAAATAGCAGCATTACATTCCATTTCACAATAATAGCATATACAGGATCACTGAAGAAACAACAAGCACAGCATAAACACAAGAGACATAGATTTATCCTGGGAAACCCTCATGGGGTAGAAAACCCAGGAAAGCTTCCTCAATATAGATGACCAGCAAATACAAAAGATGTAACTCTGAGCATAAGCTCCTCCTTCTCCATAGCAGACCTCTCTCTCATAAGTGCGCCACTCTCAAGTGAGTGAGTGTGTGTAAAATGAGGAATACACCTCCTCTATTTATACACTACTCTGACTTGTCTTTTACACAAATCATGTAGGCTCGTATTTAACCAATGGGTTAAATACCCCACTACAACTGACTGGGCCGACCCCTCTAGGGTGGTCTAATAACCCTTTGACCCACATAACACATATAGGGTCGACCCCCACTAGGGAAGTCTAATAACCCAAGTTACCACATTCCGACGGAGGAATAAACATCTCCGGATATACAATAAGATCTTCAAGGAGGAATGAAACATCTCCAGAATAATAAAGTACAAATATAATATTCTTTGAAGTTACAATATCTCAACACTCCCCCTTAATGAGAAGGATATTATAACAGCATCTTCACGAGCAAGGAGTCATCAACATCATACATGATACATCTTTAAATCATTGGAAGCTTTCTCAACATCATCAGTAACTTAAGAAGTTACTGGAACATATTCAATATTGGAACATCAACATCTTCAGTACTGAGTCTTTATCTTCTACAGCACTCGAACAGCTACAACAACATCAACATTTGGATCCTTGCGATCATAATCATCGTCATCATATGATCATCAGCATCAGGATCATCTCGATCTACAACATCTGGATCATCACGATCTATAGCATCTGGAACATCTCGATCTACAACATCTGGATCATCTCGATCTACAACATCTGGATCATCTCGATCTACAACATCTGGATCATCTTGATCTACAACATCTGGATCATCTCGATCTGCAACATCTGGATCATCACGATCTACAACATCTAGATCATCTCGATCTACAGCATCTGGATCATCTCGGTCTACAGCATCTGGATCATCTCGATCTACAGCATCTGGATCATCTCGATCTGCAGCATCTGGATCATCTCGATCTGCAACATCTGGATCATCACGATCTACAGCATCTGGATCATCACGATCTACATCAGCTGGATCATCTCGATCTACAGCATCTGGATCATCTCGATCTACAGCATCTGGATCATCTTGATCTACATCATCTGGATCATCTCCATCTACAGCATCTAGATCATCAATACATCTATCATCAAAAGCATGTATTCTCACTAATACATCTATGATCAAAAGCATGTATTCTCACTAATACGTCTATCATCAAAAGCATGTATTCTCACTAATACATCTATCATCAATAGCATGTATTCTCACTAATACATCTATCATCAAAAGCATGTATTCTGACTAATACATTTATCATCAATAGCATGTATTCTCACTAATACATCTATCATCAAAAGCATGTATTCTCACTAATACATCTATCATCAATAGCATGTATTCTCACTAATACATCTATCATCAAAAGCATGTATTCTCACTAATACATCTATCATCAATAGCATGTATTCTCACTAATACATCTATCATCAAAAGCATGTATTCTCACTAATACATATATCATCAATAGCATGTATTCTCACTAATACATCTATCATCAATACATAGCAGCATACTCTACAACACACACGATCATATTACAGGATGATCAATCCCGCTCTCTTTAGGACATAGGTCCATGGATGATACAATCCAGATCAAGTTCCAGGATGATCAATCCTTATCACTTTAAGACAAGACTCATTTCTAGGGATGATGCAATACCATCACGTACATTTTGAACCCAGTTCACGGACGATGCAGTCCTCTCACATACATTTTGAACCGAGGTCCAGGGACGATGCAGTCCTATCTTCAATTCTCGGAGACATCATTCTACGGATCAATTCTGGGACCAAAGTCTGGGGAAGATACAATCCCCTACCTGTTCATTCAGGACTACATTCTCAGAGACCCAATCTACGGCTTAGTTCAGGGACCGAAGTCCGGGGAAGATACAATCCCCTACCTGTTCATTAAGGACTTCATTATCGGAGACCCAGTCTACGACTCAATTCTGGGACCGAAGTCCAGGCAAGATACAATCCCCTACCTATTCATTCAGGACTTTATTATCGGAGACCCAGTCTATGGCTCAATTATGGGACCGAAGTCCGGTGAAGATACAATCCCCTACCTGTTCATTCAGGACTTCATTATCGGAGACATCATGTCTGCGGCTCAATTCTGGGACCGAAGTCCAGGGAAGATACAATCCGCTACCTATTCATTCAGGACTTCATTATCGGAGACATCATGTCTACGGCTCAATTCTGGGACCCAAGTCCGGGGAAGATACAATCCCCTACCTGTTCATTCAGGACTTCATTATCGGAGACATCATGTCTACGGCTCAATTCTGGGACCGAAGTCCGGGGAAGATACAATCCCCTACCTGTTCATTCAGGACTTCATTATCGGAGACATCATGTCTACGACTCTCTTTAGGACTGAAGTCCAGGGATGATCCAATCCTCACATGTCCACCAAGGACTTCATTCTCGAAGACATACATCTATGACTCACTTTAGAACATGTGTTCAAGGATGATGCAATCCCTCTTCTTTCTTGGAGACACCTGTCTATGACTCACTTTAGAACAAGTGTTCAAGGATGATACAATCCCTCTTCTTTCTCGGAGACACCTATCTACAGCTCACTTTAGAACACGTGTTCAAGGATGATGCAATCCCTCTTATTTCTCGGAGACACCTGTCTATGGCTCACTTTAGAACAAGTGTTCAAGGATGATACAATCCCTCTTCTTTCTCAGAGACACCTGTCTATGGCTCACTTTAGAACATGTGTTCAAGGATGATGCAATCCCTCTGTCACCTTAGACCCTGTCTAACGATCATCCACCAACCTCTCTGTCGGTATCACCAATATAGGTATCCACATCATCAGCCTCACTGTCGATGTAGGCAATCTCACCATAAGTGATCACATCACTCCCCCTTTCGAGGAGGGTTCTTCTGAAAATTTGTCTCAGAAAAATTTACTTGAGGTAGAGGTTTGGTTAGTACATCGGATCGGTAGAGGTTTGGTTAGTACATCGGTAACTTGTTACAAATTCGAACTTTATAGTTCCTTTCTGCACCATATCTTGTCATATCTCTATGTGCTTTGACTTATCATGGAACACTGGATTCTCTACCATCTTGATACAACTCTGTTTGTCACATAGGATCACAATTGGGTCTATATCTAAGTCAAGCAATTCTGAATCCATACCACTTCACAACTAGCAGAGCAAGCAGCCATATATTCTGCTTGTGCTAAGAGCCACACTAGATTGTTTCCTGCTAAACCACGAGATCATGGCTGATCCCAGACAATAAAATCCTCTCGATGTGCTCTTCCTGTCTGATACACTTCCTTCCCAATCAACATCTGTCTATCCATCTGAAGTCATGATCTCCAAGATAACATAGATCAAAGTCTATTGTATCCTTTAGGTACCGCATCACATGATTTGCAACTTATCAGGTGAACACATCTAGTTTCTAGTAGATACTAACTCAAGGTGTTCACAGCAAGGCATATATCTGACCTACTATTCGTTAGATACATCAATGACCCAATAATTTGTCTGTACAGAGTTATATCCACTAACTCTGAAGAGTCATCCGCTAACAGCTTCAAGTTGGAATCCATGAGAGTGTCCATTACAACACATCAAGTCCTTTTAATATTTATCGGCATATTTTCCCTGGTTGAGAAAGATTCCTTCCGAGCCTTGCCATAATTCCAGACCTAGGAAGTAATGCATCAATCTGAGATCTTTCATCTTTCATTTCTGTAGCCATATTCGTCTTTCTTTTCATGATCTGTTTCTCATTCCCTATCAGAAAGATATCATCTACATACAATAATAGTATGATCCATAACCTTAAGGTAAAGGTTAGGAACAACATTACTTTTGGTAAAGCCCAAGCTTATCAAGAAACTATCAATTCTCCTTTTGTGACTGAACATCATTCACACTCTGCATTGAATTATCTTCTGCATATCCATCTGTGCCATCTCTCATTAGATGGGTCTACAGATATGGACCTCAATATCATTCGAACTCTGTGGTGAGTTCCTTCTTGCATCCATGTCATCTGTGTATAGAAACCATATTCAACCTTGTAGCAAAGGTTGAGATCCACATCACCCATGGTGATCATTAAGCTCATCAATTTACTATCGATCCTGGGTACCCATACAGAACTTGATTCACACTTCTTCTTTAATTACATCATTAAGAGAATGATCTTATCTAGTCACTTGGAGAAAACATCTCGTTATGATTCTCTTTCTCTTTCTAAGAGAATCTTCTAGCCAAGAGCCTTCTATATTTTTTTTAATTTGTAAATCTTCTTGTTGAACATCCATCACTTGTTCGGCGTTCATCATTCTTCATGATCTTTCCTACATATAAAAATTAAGTACAAGATTAGTAATACTTCATAATCATGAAATCATGTTGACATGATAGCCTATTATGCATACAGATATCATTTACATAGTTATGCAACTATCTTGACCAATACTTTGGCACAACACTTTTCTATATCCTGTATGCATACAATGGCTATCTAGATGCCTTCCATCTCTACCAGAACATACTATCAAGCGTGTGCACAGCTCTCAGCATGTCAGCAAAGAGGTTTCATTCTAGACAAGCAATAATGGAATGCTTGTCCAACTTACCAATCATATGCATATTAGTAGTATTTTGTTCAATGCTCTATGAATGTTTACACTCCGCATGATATATTCTAGGAATACAAATATGCATACAAGCAATATCATTTACTATTTCAAATAACAACTCAAATACTTATCTTTTATGTTTGTGTGGTTGCCTCCCGCTTGATCTTCTGTATGTCTTTTGAACTTCTATTCATTCTGTACCACTATGCATACTCAAGTGTGCACTAGTGTCATCCTCATGATCTCATACACAAACATACATTCATTAGTATATTATAAATATTATCAAAACATTATAATTCTAAATAATCTTTGAATATGTAAAGTCATGATCATTAGTATTCAGGGTTTGAAGGAAGTCTTCTTTTACTCATGCATATTCTTGTTTGATCATAGTACTCTTCTGGTTAGTTAAATCATCAAGATAAGAGACATAATATGCATAACCCCTTGATTACTAACTTTATGAATAAGCATAACCAATCATACCAAGTATACTTATATGAGGGATCCTAACACAAGGTAAGATTCTAACATGACGTAGGAAAACATACCTGGATTAGTATACCTGCTTAGTTATGTCTAACATACCTAATCAATATCTTCTTTGTTCTCTTCAATGATTTAGAGATCCTATGTTGGAACCTGCATATCTCATAGGTTAAGCATAATAGAACAAAGTCATACATACCTCGTAAGTAGAACAAATATTATGGATGAGTCTTTGTCTTCATGATGTCATGGTCATGGAACTTGATTTGTCTTTTGTGATGTACCTATATCTTGTTAGCCGACAACATCAACCTCACACAACACCATAATGCATTAGTACAATCATATAGCCCTAATCAATGAATGCCTTAGATCATTCATATGCATTCATACTGTTACTAGGGTGATAAGACAATTCTAACATTAATCAAGATTGTACTAATAAATAGTATGAAGACAAACACATTATGAACTTAATCAAGAATTACATTTCAAGACATACCTGAACCTCCTTAAGTCATACCTGTCGAGACTTCTTGTAGTCTTCTTATGTAAGGCCTTAGCCTCAACTCCCCCTGAAACTTGATCTAGAGCTTGATTAGGGTTTGCTAGAGAAACCCTAAAAATTCTATCTTTGACTTTCACACTTCTGAATGGATGGAAGGATGTGTCTTGCTGAGCTGATCAAACTAGCATACTTCAATTTTGAAATCTCCAAAATTTGACCCCTCAAAATTGCCTTCGAAACTTTTGGATCTTCTGGACAGGAACCCGAACTAGGGTTTGATGAAGCCCACCCTTCTGTCCAATCAAAAGGTTTGATCTAAGGCTCTAAAATCTTATTTTTTTGAGGAGCTTCCAGCCGTGGTTACAGACTACAAAAATTCCAACTTTTGCTGAAGCCCTAATTTTCCATCTTTTCGATCAAAATCCCGAACTGGGGTTTGATCAAGCCCGGTCTTCTACCCAACCAAAAAATTCGATCTTGGTCTCTAAATTTCAATTTTATTGAGTATCATTCAGCCGTGGATTCCGATTCCAAAAATTCTAACTTTCTCCGAAACCCTAAATTCCGGAAGCCATGAATGAAGGAGCTCCAAAAATAATTCTATTTTGACAGAAATATGTACCTGATTGTTTCTGCTGTAAATCCATAATTTTCGCTCCACAGGGTCTGAAAACTTTTTTCTGTGGTATCCTGACCTGTCATCTTTCCAACGCAATAGGTCTGACCTCAATTGGATTTTCTGAGAGAGAGTTATGCCAAGCGTCGCAACGTGACCTGTTTATGGGATAAAACAGGAGAGCGAACTTGTACGGTGTTCCACATGTCACGGGTTAAGCTTCGGCCTCTTAAAACATTTCCTGAGATAGTACAGTCTGTGTAATGCCTGTCACTTTTTACGAAATTTCATTTGGAGCTTCCTATCCCAAGTTATGACCTTTTTGCCTAGGTCACCTGATTTTGACTGAGATCTGGAAGAGGCCGAAACCCTAACTTGTAATGATCATAACTCACAAAGTACAACGAATATGAGGTTTCCCTTTGGACAAAAGGTACTTGGGGATGTTATCTACGACCTTTCAATGTTTCAGATCCTAAACCTTCGCATAAATGGATTTATAGCGAAAGTTCCACGATGACTGGTTTTTGCTATGTAAAACCCAAACCTTCAAATTGTTGCAAGTGAAGCAAGTGTCGTAAGTGCCATACATTGCCTTCCTTGAGGTTAGCTCTGATACCATGTTAGGATTTAATATACTAAGACATAAAATATCAGCATTACATTCCATTTCAAAATAATAGCATATACAGGATCACTGAAGAAACAACAAGCACAGCATAAACACAAGAGACACAGATTTATCGTGGGAAACCCTCATGGGGTAGAAAACCCAACAAAGCTTCCTCAGTATAGATGACCAGAAAATACAAAATATGTAACTCTGAGCATAAGCTCCTCCTTCTCCATAGCAGACCTCTCTCTCATAAGTGTGCCACTCTCAAGTGAGTGAGTGTGTGTAAAATGAGGAATACACCTCCTCTATTTATACACTACTCCGACTTGTCTTTTACACAAATCATGTAGGCTCGTATTTAACCAATGGGTTAAATACCCCACTACAACTGACTGGGCCGACCCCTCTAGGGTGGTCTAATAACCCTTTGACCTACATAACACATACAGGGCCGACCCCCACTAGGGAAGTCTAATAACCCAAGTTACCACATTCCGACGGAGGAATAAACATCTCCGGATATACAATAAGATCTTCAAGGAGGAATGAAACATCTCCAGAATAATAAAGTACAAATATAATATTCTTTGAAGTTACAATATCTCAACAACTAATTTAGGGATTTCTTCACAATTCTTTTTGAAATTTCTTCAAGGAAACTTTAGGGACTTCCTTACACTTTTCATCATCATGGTTAGGTGACCCTCCATCATGGTCATCTAACCCATTATCATGGTCATGTGGACCCAAGATCATTTCTTCAGAACATTCTTCGCATTTCTTCAGAACACCTTAGGGACTTATTTATACTCCACATCATCATGATCATTAGGGGATTCTCTAGAGGCTTCAAGGATTCATCAAACATTCCCAAACAATCTATCTCTACTAACAACCACATCATCATTATCACCTTAACACCAATGGAAACACCACAGATCTCTTCACCCTTTTGACACCAATGACACCATGTTTGACATCAATGACAACTTCTTCCAATGATGACCAAAGGTCTTAGTGGAGGTTTTGTGTGCCATAGTAAATAAGCATTGGTGCACTTATACCAAAGATGAGCACCAGTGAGCCTTCACCAAAGAGGAGCACCGAAACTAGTGCACCTTCACTAAAGAGAAGCATTGACACTAGTTTGCATTCGTGAAAGAGGACCACTGAAACTAGTGCACATCAACTAAAGAGGAGCACCAACACTGGTGTGCCTCAACTAAAGAGGAGCACTAACACCAATGCTCCTTCACCAAAGAGGAGTGTTACAGCGTAATTTTCCACCTTGTGAGCATTATCATTCTTTTTCCTACAAGATCCATTTTACTAACTCAGATTCACTTTAGGTCCTCCAGAAAACACAATTTTTCCCTATTTTTCTTCATGTACGCTTGCTATCCCATTATAGCCAGCGTGCACGCAGGATGTTTCACTATAGCCCGTGGGTACCAAGTAAAATGGTAAAAAACATCAGAAAATTACTTTTTACTCCCAAAAAGCAGTCTTAGGGTGACCTTTGGCCCTCCATATAACCCAAAACGCCTCGATGTGTCCTTTCACTTACCTTTGGAAGGCTATATATTGAGCTCTTATCGCATATGGAAGAGAGGAGAAAGAGAGAGCAAGATAACTCTAGTGGATTTTTTCCGTGACTTGATTCTACACTCATTGATCCTTGTTGTTGTGAATTCCTTTTATCCACCTTCCAAACTCCTTTTCATAGTTTGAGTTTTCCATTACATGGAGGATTGAAGTGGTGGAGGCACAAGTGGAGAGACCCAGTTCTTGGTTCAAATTGGTTGCCGGCAAGATGTTGTATATTGTACTTCTTGTTATTCATTAATGGAAATACTCATTTTCTCGTCCAATTGATGTTGTGAATATTGTTAAATTACATTAGGTTATATTCGCTTATGATATCATGGATCATGCTACTGATTATGCTAATGCCTTTCACATATTATATGCACTTGCTTTTACTTGTTGTTGAGACTAATCTGCAGGTTCAAGTGTAGAAGTTGAAATCTCAATGGGGATCTACTTCGAACATCCGGTTGAAGGTTGGTCTTTTACTCCATTATCTTAGCATCGTCATTTATATAGCATTGCATTAGGAATTGAGTCATTTTCTGGTAGTCAGCTATCTATTGTGGTCTGCCCCAAGCCATAGGAAGTTTTTTCCATAACAGAAATGGCAACTCTGCTGGGGAGAACCTCCATTTTTGGGGATTTTTAGGCATTTGTCCTTATTTAGAGTTGTTTTGTGTCGAGCTTCTATGTCATTGATTGGCCGTTAGGATATACTATAGAAAACAAGCTTTTTTCTGGGTTATTGGACTTCTTATTTGCTCATTTTCCTTTCCATGTACGCAGGTCAACTTAGTTTTGCCCGCATCTACCTACCTCTGTCTGCACTGTAGCCCGTGTATACCCACAGTATTCCTTTCGACAATAGCGTACAACTCCGGGATTGATTGATTTATGGTCGTGGATTGTTGCTGGGTTGGTTTTGAGTGTTCCTGAGTTTTAATTGGCCTCATTCCTGACTATTCCATGCCCTGTTTGTGACCACAAACTCCTTTTTCTCTTTGTTTTGAGTCCAGTTGGTTTTACACGATTTTTTTATATTCTAGCTCATTACATTAGCTAAGTCTCACTGTTTGGGATTTGCTGGGTTGTCTTAGTGATTTGCTCTGCATTTCTTTAACCGAATAGGTATATTTCGCTTGCATTTTTTCATTTCATTATATTGAAAAAGCAAAAAAACATAGTTTTGCATTTTCCTTTCCATTATAAGAGAAAATACAAAAATATTTGCTTTCCGTACTGCATTTTGCATCTGAGTGCTTGTGCTTTCATCTAGGATCTGCTTGTGCATTGGAAATTTAAAAGAATTGCATTTTATTTCGAACCATTGGATTGATTATCATTTCCATGGCATTGTTTTTATTGATATATGAGTCTAGAGTTTTTCGATTGTGCATATTATTGAGTCCTATACATCATAATTTTCACGACCATACCCTTTGAGTAATTAAATCCATTTAAAATCAATGCTTAATCTTAAAATTGATTAGAACGATTTTTCTTTTATAGGGTGCACCAACTAGTATAGGTTTAGAGTCTTGGAATAGATCATTTTGAGTTAAAAATCCAAGACTACTAGACGAAACATTATGTGTCTGACCAGGGAGTGGTGAATTCCATAATATACAGCAGTGTTCTCAAGAATCTCTACTCAGACTAAAGTTAAGCACAAGGTCACGGGAGGTTGGTTGTGGAGATAGCCCTCCAATACTGGCCAAACATGGGAGATATTTCCAGGATTTGTTCGTGTACAGGGAATCTTGAGGGATCTGTACCTCTTGAGTTCCGGGCTTAGCTACCTTGCCCATACGACGAATCCCACTTGCGACTGTCCGCCTGAGCATTGGTTATATTGTGGTGACCTTAGTTTCCTTACCTAGGTATTGCATAGGGCATTCATAGTGGTTATATTGTGGTTTTCTTGAATCAGACAGGGGTTGGACAACACAATTGCTTGTTGTATAGGGGTTTGACCTTGTGCATGCAGTGAAGTCTGGGAACCCTTATAACTTATTATGTTACCTCTGGTTATAGTTTGGGAGTCTCAAGCCTCTCCTAGGAGAGACATACCGGCTGTAGTGTCGGGAGGTCCCTTGAGCCAGTCCTGTTTGTGTGCATTTGGCTGTAGTTTCTTTAGGTGTGTGTTATTTGATTGTTAGTTTGGTCGTTAGGGGACACTTTGATTATTGACCTTTCAAAGATATCGTGGTGCGAGGTCCAACTCTCCACCGGTCTCGTCTATTGGCTGGTTTACCGGCCGCCGAAGTTACATGTCGTGTTCAGAGGGGATGCCGAAAGGCCCTCTCCGATTCTTATGACTCTTTTGAAGCGCTTCACGCTGACATTATCACTATTGATTCTGGCATGGGAGAAATCCCTATGACTCCGTCGGGTAGAGTCGAAGATGCTTCTACTCCTCCTACTCCTAGAGAGGCATGGGGGGGGAGATCCATTAATACCAGAGACTCAACCTCTTATGTTTGTATCTACTCCACCCGAGGACGACCCATTCAATCCTTCGAATCCATGAAATTTACTATATGGGATGCCGAATTTGCATGTTAACACAGGTCCTACAACCACTACGAACGCTACCTCGTTCTCTCATGTTATGCCTAGTTACAACACAGTTGATCCATCCACTATGTCTGGTAGACATGCTAACACTAGTCATGGTGTTCACAACACTGCACCCACTAGGGGAAATACCCTCATTGGGGGCACCACATTTTCTACTCACACACATACTATGGGGATTGGCCATATCCCTTCAAACAATCCAAATTTTGGAGGAAGGCCACCTCCTAGGACTACCCCTCCTGGTGGGAATACTGTTCGCAATACGAGTCACAATCCACAGTACAATACACACGCCTCTACACATCAACCCAGGACCACGTTCGCTAATGTTAACAATCCTCCTAATATCGGGGGTGGACACAAACCATATAATTTTACGTCTGCTCCTACCACTAGTAATGCTAATGTAGGGGGTGGGAATATACCTTATACTTATGGTCACAACACGAATGCTCCTTCTACTAGTAATGCTAATGTAGAGGGCGGGAACATACCTAACAATTATGGTTAGTACAATACAGTTCCCTCTACGAGTAATATGACCCATAATTATGGTGGTAACCCTTACTATAATATAGTCCGTGTTGGCCCTCATTACAACCCACCTCATTACGGTGCTCATAATACACATATACGTGATTACTCTCACATGGGTCAGGTTGGGGGAAGTTATTATCCTTATGGCCATGGTTAGGGTTATGGTCCATCTTATCCTTCAGGTCCGTATAATCAACCTTTTAATGGTCATGGTTAGGGTTATGGTCCATCTTATCCTCCAGGTCCGTATAATCAACCTTTTATGGGAGCTTATAATCAAGATTTATAGGCGCAGCTCTCGTTCCTTGCTTGATTGAATCTTTCAGATCTTTCAAAACTCACGAATGATCTGGTGTGTCACAATCCTAATTGGACTCTAGTCCCTACCAAGCTCCCCTCAGACATTCCCAAGTTTGAGGGGAAGGGTGGCGAGGATCTGGGTGATCATGTTATGACTTTTCACCTTTGGTTCTCATCAAACTCATTAAATCATGATTCCATTTGTTTGAGACTATTTCAACGCACCCTCACAGGGGCAGCCACGAAGTGGTATGTCGAGTTGCTTGGGGGCACGTACAGGGGTTTCAATGATATAGCCTTGGTTTTCCTAGATCATTTCCAGCTGCCGATTCGCTACAATACTGGCACTGAACTCTTTTCTACCTTTCGCCAGAATAAGGCCACACACATATCTGACCACGTTCAAGAGTGGCGTCGATGGAAGAGGCTAGTGAAAGCCAACATTCCTATGGAATTTCTATTGGAATGGTTTTTCAAGTCTTTGCTTCCATACATTTCTAAGGACGTTTCTATGTCTAGCATTACGACTGAGGAATAGGCTATACTAAAAGTCCAACAACCAAATTTACTCTATGCTCAATCTGGCATCTTGTATGACATTATTCCTGATGCATCACGATCACAACATGAGCCCAAGCAAGTTCCTGGACCACATGCCAATGGCATTGTTGGATCTGCAAGTACTCGACCCATAGATTTGGTTGCTAATCAAATGCAAAATTTGTCACTTAACCAATCTACTCCCAGACAGGTTCACACCTTGTCCACTTCCACCCCATCGTTCGATGTACACGCTATGCAATCGGCGAACCCATCAGGTAACCATTAGCCTGGTGGTAAGAAGAAGGGGAGAAATAATCGCAAGGGTGGAAATAATGGGAACAATGGTAGTAATCATAATGCTCCTCGGAAAGAGAGCGCCAACCCTCCTTGAGATGACGGAAATGCTGGTGGGGATCGTAAACCTAGGCGTAAAGTGAAATTCCCTTGCAAGCTTTGTGGGGAAGATCATCTTACTCACTTGTGTCCTCGGATTGAAGAAGCATCAAAGCATATTGCACAGAGCCCAACTGTGTTGAAAGATCCCCTTCCACATAATCAAAATATGGCTTTGAATGCTCCCGCTACTGGTTATGGGACCAATGAAACTACAACGTCTTCTTCCCATATCGGTGGATTTGGTTACGTGAATATGGTTAAATTAGAGGTTAGTGTTGCTACTCGTCAACATGATTATGACGCACCACAACCGAATATGGGGAATGAGCCTCCTCCTCCTCTTGATACCTCTTTGCATATCGAGAATCCCACTGCTATGCCGTGGATACCGAAAGGTGTTCTCAAGCGCTCCATGCATAATTCCAATGCTCGAGCCACCCAAAACTACTCTATTGTAGAATATTTGGGTCAAACTCCATGTGCCATGTCAGATCTTGAGGTCTTACAGGCGTGTCCTTCTCAAAGGCATGCCATTTTGTGAGATTTAGGAGTTCAGGATGGGGGAAGTCCTAACATTATCAAGTTTGAAACTACTGACGTTCAACCTCGCTTACCTTACCATGTGTCTTTTCAAGTCCATGTGGAGTGCTTGCAGAATATCGTCAAAAGAATGGTGGTTGACAAAGGTGCTTCTATGTCAGTAATGTCTTTAGCTTATTGGAAAGCTCTTGGCTCTCCTCCCTTATCCAAGTCTATGACCATGCTCACTGCATTTGACGGTCCATCATTTAAGCTGCATGGTATTCTCCCTTCCCTTGTTGTCCGTTTGGGTGGAAAACTTGTGCCTATTGAAGTCGAGGTGGTTGATGCACCCATCGAATACAACCTTCTCCTGGGTAGGAAATGGATTTACGATATGAGAGTAGTCGTGTCCTCCGTATTTAGAATTATTTTCTTTCCACATGAAGGAAATATTGTGACGATCGACTAGCTAGATTTTGTTAGTGCCTATTCCACAACATCCACGAGACCTATTGTCCCCCAAGTTAAAGATTCTCAGCCAGCAACTAGGAATGTGGGTGTCGGATTGTACCCCTCATTGTTGGGATCTTTGGATCTCCCTGCACCAATTGCTTTTATTGGAACCATTTCTGATAATGAGCCTCCTCCATTGAATAATGTACCATTATGGACTTCGTATTTTGATGATCCATGGACCTTACCGTCCACGAGTTCCACATCTGGAGACATTGAACATGTTGGAATGACTATGCCACCGTCTGCTGTTGAGCTTGCATATCAATATATTCAACAAGCCACTGCAGAGCCAGATCTCTCCTCTTCATGGATAGAGGAGTGTTATACCTCTATATTCCACGGTGTCGCATCTCCACCACAAACAGAGTTGACGACACTTCCCCTGCTGTTTGAACCACCCAGAAGATGAATGAACCTTGAAGGTAAATCTACCCTGACAAGTTCTGACCCAGCTGAGACTTTATTTACTTACACTACCATGCCTTGCTCATTTATATGCGCGCGGTACTCCACACTACTGTGCTATGCTTTTTCCATAGAACGCGATAGTACTGCGTTGTACTAAGACCACAGGACGCGGTACTCTTTTATTAGCCTTTTTTCCATGGCTTGTGGGATTTTGGATTTTCGAAGATAGTGGAAGATTGGGGTCCCTGATTCGATCCCAACTCACTTTCTGTGATTAGAAACCTTGATCCACTTATCTCTCCCTATATCCACCTATCTCTCTTGTTGTTTAACCCTACCATACACTATAAAAGAGAGGCATTCCATGGGGAAAGGGGAGGACTCTTGAAGTACCAAACTTATGATCTTGCAGCATTGTGGAGATAGCTAGAGGAGAAGGCACTTGGAGCTGGAGGATTGTCTTGGACATCAAGCAACCTATGTAAACATTCTTCAAGTTGTAATAAGATAACTTGTCTTGTCTTTCCCATTTCATGTGTTTTAGCATAAGTTCTTAGCATGAAATGTATCTAATCTGGATTTGAATCTAAGCTTTACATTCAAGGTATTTGGAAGTTTGCATGTTTGTTCTTTGGTTGATCTTAACAGGTTCTACATCGGAGCTTTGGATCAAGAGCTAGAAGAGGGACAAACGTCAGTTGAAAGGTGTGTCTTATCTCTCATTGTTTCTAAATACATTTAATCTTTCTGTAAAAGTTAATTCAGGAATTTCAAGGTAGCATTTGTTTTGACTTGTTTCTTGCTTTAGAGTTAGTTTAAAGTCTGCTTTAAAGTTAAGAGAGTTTTGGCTTATCTGTAGGATAAAATTCTACATAACAAGAATGGCGACTCCGCTGGGTTTGATTTCTGTTTGATTGATTCAGTTCACTGTCATCTATCTGCTGATTGTGATTTGTTTTATTACACTTCAAACTAGTTTGAATCTTGGTCTTTTTTGACCTTTATTCACCACTCCTCGCTCTATTTTTCTCCCTGTCTGATCACTGAGTCCCCTGGGTTAGCAACAACCCTGAAAGATTCATTTTTTTCTTCTCAAGTTGCATTTTTTCCCTCCCTTGCCACAGTACCGTGCCCTCAGAACTGCTTCCAGCGCGGTAGTACCGCGTTCTCTGCATTCGTACCAGAGCGGTATTGTCACAGTGCAGCGCTCTAGTCAAACCCTGACCCGTGGTAGTGTCTGCAATTTTTTAAATTTTTTATACTTGCTTGGTTTCCTGAGTCTCTCTCTGCCTTAGGTAGTCTTTATTGTTCTCTGTTAGCATCCTGGTCATTTTACAGTCTGTGTGATCTGATTATTTCCCTGTTGTGAGCTTGATTTATTCGAATTAGTGGCATTTTTGACACATTGGGTCATTTTTCCAGCTTGATTGCATTGGCTTGATTTTTTCACCATAACCAACTCAACACCACTGTTCTCTGTTACTGAACCCTGTAGCTTTTACAGTCACATTATTTCCATCATTTTCAGTAATTCAAATATTATCATTTGAGAGCAATTTTGTTGTTTGAATTGAAAAAGTCTAGTAGCATTATTTTGCATTAGGAAATGAACCATTGATTTTGCCACAAAATTCTCATAGCTGAAGCATTGTAGATTATAGGATCAGTGCATTAAAAGGAGTGTTTATTTCAGTTTGGCTTGTTTACAAAAAGAAAAGAAAAATCTTTTACTTTGATTGCTTTTCATGCATATTTGATCGAAGAAACTCTATCTTTCCCTTAGCTAGATTTCATCGAAGACAAAGGATTATTTTTGATTCATTCTCATTTGCATGGTTTGAGTCGTCATAACACCATCAAGTTTCACGTCCACTACCTGACTGAGTAAGACAGCCACTAAAATTAATCCCCCTAATTAAACCAACTTTAACCTCACTTGAGGAAATCAAAAGAATTTGGTAGTTAGGTAGGACACTGGTGATAGGCATCAAAATAATTCCCCCTTGTCATTTTCATGTGAGACATAGTCGTTGTCTTTAGGGAACTAGAATCCTCTAGTACTTATTGACACAGTCACAGCTAGTTTGTGGAGGGGCCTCCTGACTGTTTTCAACTTTCAGGGGTTAAATGACAGCGAGATTGAAAACCGGACGGACTATGTGGAATACCGCACTCCACTTAGCCTTAAGGCAACATCGATCACTGTCTTCTTTGGAAGGCTGAAGTGCCCAAAACCTTTTCCAATGTGTCATGAACGAGGTAGCTTAGTATCTATTCTACTAGGGCTCTTTTACCCAGGATCCCTTTCCGTAGAGGGATATCCTTCTTATATCGGTCTCTCATGTTGTATTGTTCGACTTGGATTTCATCACCTTGCGAAGGATACAGCTTGTTGAGGTCTCCAGCTCTTAGTTAGGAGTTTGCTTGGTATCTCATCTTCATAGAGGGTCATTTTTTCTTTGTAGGGACTGCTTGTTGGCATTCTGGCCATTTTTTTGCATCAGCTCGCTTATTGAGACAGCGGTCTCAGTATAGATTTTAGAGCTTACTTTTTTGTCCTGCGAGCCTTGCTTTTTCTAGCTCCTCTTCTGCACACTCGGCTGCATTAGAGTTTTTGAGTTCTTTGTTTACAACACTGCCCCCGATTTTCATTTTCCTATCATCATGTCAGAAAAACCATGAAGATCATGAAGAATACAGGGCCAAAGCCCTCCACCGCCACCACCGCCACGGACTTCTGGTCCGCTTGCATCATGCATTCCTACTCCTCCTGGCCGCGGTGCTGGTCAAGGCAACATTCCACCGCCGATACGTACAACATCTTCAGTTCCACCCGTAACTGCCACACACAGCACAGTCTCAGAATCTATTGCAGCTTCTGTGACCACCAGCATATCTGAGACTTCCACTGTCACCTCACCCACTGTCATTCCGAATTTATCTGTCACAGTGGACACAGTTACCGCAGCTGAACCTAGTACAACCCAAAGTACTAGACCAGAGGTCATCCTTCTACCGGATGTCAACACTTCCCGTCCATCAGACACTTTTCACGATGATACAGACAGATCTATTGGCACCACAGAAGGGTCCGACCAGGACATACCTAGCTTGATTTCAGTCCCAGGCGGATACGTTGAAATCGTTGAAGATACTCGACTCCCTGACACACCTTTTGAACCTGATTATGGCTTCATTACTTCCCAGATGAAACTTCCGCCTATTATTACTACGTCACCCAACGTTCATCCTCAGGAGACAAGTTCTTCTAGCAACGTACCTCGTACCATAGATCTACCCAACCTCCCACTGGGACATGAAATCATGGCTTCCATCCAGTCTAGTATGGTTAGCCTAGCGAACTCTCCATTAGCATCGGCACAATTTAGATGCAGCACAGAGCAAATGCTTTCGACAGTGTCTAGATACCCCCCCGTTTCTCGTCCTTCTGACTATAGGGTTCCCAATGTCCCGTCTAGCACAGAGTTTCATCACTCCTTTACAGACGGCTCAGGACCTTCAGACTTTACTATACCTAGGTTCCCGCCGGATCCCCAAAATCTTTTTCAGGATACGAACTCGGACCCAGTTCTCGATGGTCCTCCTATCATTGAACACGTTATGGACAACGCCAATACCCCTGGGCTAAATTCCCCACATTTGTTGTCATCACCTATGTTTGGTGCACATTCTATGAGGGATAACCCAGTTTTTTCTCCGTCCTCACCTGTTCGATATGGACGACCTCCTCTGCAAATTGGTACTTTTGGCGCCATAGGCCAATCCACACTATCATATTTGGCTAGCGGCGGAAGAACACCTAGTCATACTGCTGGATCTTCCGTTTTGACCGGATGATCACCTTCAGCCACCATTTACACTATTTCAGGAGGTGGACAACTGACTGCAATGGCCCCTAACTCCAACATACAAACCCTCCCTGGTGGGCCATCAACCCAACCAGCTGGGGGGCAACCTTTTGTTGGGAACCCCATTGTTGGTCAACAAACTCCTCCCATAGGGTCATCAACCCAACCAGTTGGAGAACAACCTTTTGTTGGGAACTCCATTCCTACTCAATAGCCTCCTCTCATAGGGCCATCCAATCCATCCACTGGCGGACAACCCATTGGTTCTATCCAACAACTATCCCAACCAGCAGCATCTGCTCAGTACGGTATATACAGCACACCTGGCAGCGGACAACCTTATTCTGGTATTCCAACCGAACCTCATTCTCAACCTCCCCCGTCAGGCATGCTTCCTTCTTGGGATCCTCAAATCCCAAAGAGTGGGGGGTACTCACTTTTTGGAAACTGGAACCAAGCTGGGGGGCAATCCCAGATTTCCCCCAACTTGAATTCTGGCTTCCCTTACCCTTCAGCTGCTACAACTCCATGGAACCCATCACTTCAATTCCCACTCGCTCCTCAAGCAGGAACGAGCCTTCCATGGACACCACCGTCGCAGCCACCCCCCAACCCTGCTATGGGAAACCCTCCACTTACACAGTATAGTGGTAACATCCCTGAAACAAAACAATTCCAAGGAACTTTTCCCCAACAAGGAACAACAACCATTCCTGGGTATCAACAACCTCAGGGTACCATACCCACTTAGCAGAACACTTACCAACCAGTTGCCTACAATCAACCGGTTAACCAGATGGCTTACTATCCACCGAACTTCCAGCAGTATCCTGCGGGAAGCACATATGGGTATAACACACAGCAGTATGCTATGCAGGGCCCTCCAGGTTTCTCTGCACCACATGGTTATTACTCATACCCACAGACCAACCGTCAACTTCCCTTTTTGGCCACACTTGACTTACCTGATTTTTCAAGGCTTATCAACGATCCTATATGGCATGAACCTCATTGGCCACCTATTCCAACCAAACTACCATCAGACATTCCCAAGTTCGATGCAAAGCCCAGGGAAGACCCCAAGAACCACGTGATGACCTTCCATCTTTGGTGTTCATCCAACTCCTTGATGGATGATTCCATCCAACTTCGGCTCTTCCAACGTACGCTTACCGGAACGGCAGCAAAATGGTACATTGAGCTGCCACAACACTCTTTTCGTGATTTCAACACTTTGGTTATGCAGTTTCTGACTCATTTCCAGCTCCCCATCCGGTATGAGACTAGAACAGAACTGTTAACTTCACTGCGTCAAACCACTTCTACACACATTTCGGATCACATCCATGAGTGGCGACGACGCCGTAGGCTAATAAAGGCACCTATTCTGGATCAGCTACTTGCTGATTGGTTTACAAAATCCTTTTTGCCTCCCATAGCCAGAGATATCGCTATGCGCGGACCAGTTACAGAAGAACAAGCCATCTCGGCAGCCCAGTACATGGATTTGGTATACACTCAATCCGGTACTTTACATGAACTTCTTCCACATGCCTCCCGCGTTCACACTGATCCAACGAAGCCTACCACTGAACCCCCCATTGATGGTATTGTCAGTTCAGTCAAGACCCATCCTACTACCAACTCGACGGGACAACAAGCTTCTGCATCCCCCGCTTTTACCCAGGCTGTTTCAAAAACAACTACTTCTCCTGCTGTTTCCTCCGAAGTGAACGTAGTCCAATCTACGTCACAACCATTTGGGGGAAAGAAGAAAAACAATCGTGGTAAACCCAAGAAAAACCAGCAGGAGAACCCCAAGCCACAACCCACCGAGAATGACCAGAAACCACGTCGGAAAGCTAAGTTTCCTTGCTTGATTTGTCAAGATGATCATTATACGCGTGACTGTCCCTACAAGGACGAGTGTTAGGAACCCATATCTTTACTTTGTTAGTATGTTGTTGTTGGACGCATATGCTTTGTAAGTCGTCCCGTAGTATTTGTGATCAATAGTTTGTGTTATTGTTGTTGGCGCATATGCTTTGTAAGTCGCCCGTAGTATTGTTGATCCATAGTTTGTAACGGCCCATGGTTTCGACCCATAGTATTAGCGCCTAGAATTAGTATATAAGTGTGTGTTGAGACCTATGAAGGCACCGTGAAGTTATTTGTATATAGCTTGCTCAAAGGAGGTTGCCCCCTCGAAGTGGCCCGTGATCAATACAAAAGTGATTCTGAGTTCTGTCATTTTTGCTATTTCGCGCATTCTTGTTAATTAATTGTTGCAGGTGCCTCACATCTAGTATCAGAGCACTTTCTTGGGCTCGCTGGGTGAAATTTCTGCCAAATTTTTTTTTCACATCTGTTGTAGGTTCGGATTTGGGAATAATCCCTATCCGCTTAACTGTGGGAAGTACTTGGGCATAAGCCCTAAAACTCATTGTGAGGAGTACCATAGGAACCCCGAAGTAGCTGGCCCATTGAGAGGACCTGCCGGCGAAAAGGGCAACGACCCCTACCTGATTGACTAGTTCCCACCCGTTAGGTAAACCAAGAGCTGTCGTTTGTGGCAAAGCGGTTATCAGTTTTACCTGAGCCGTGGAGTGAGGGGTACTGCCCCAATACGCAAGCCGTCAGACAGCATTGGTGGCCGAGTGAAAACCCTGAACTGTTAGGAAGCCGCACATACCTGGGGTCCATATCTACTTTCAGCTGAACTATTGTCGATCACTGCTGCGCCGTTTCAGATTCATTTTTCAAACCATTCCAGATCCAGCCGTCGGCGTTGTTCCAGAATCCTTCGAACTAGAAATCCCATTCTGCAAGCAGAGCCGTAGCCGCTCCAGTCTGTAAAAAAAAAAAAAAAAAAAAACACCGAGCCGTAGCCGCTCCAGTCGAAAAAAAAAAAAAAAATAAAAAAAAAAAATAAAATTCCGTTTTTTCTCCATATCTCCCTTGTTTTACCTCTGTTTTCCTTGAAAATTTCAGGGAACCCCTATCATTCCATTCTGCATATTTCATCCCTGAGAACCCTATCCTCAATTCCCTTTTCTACAGCCCGAAATCCCACATTTGTCTATTTTTAGGGTTTGCCATAACTTCCTTAGATTTCACTCAATCACCTTCAATTTTTACCACAGAGTTCCTTTCTGAATTCTGCTTCTTTGTTCCCTTCTGCCAAATTTTCCCATCCTTTCACCCCGCTGCTGAAATCCTCATTTTTGCTTCCCTGTCTATTCAACAGTGTCCAAAAAACGAGTCAAACCCCAATTACCCTTCTGATTTTTTCCCAAATCCAAATTTTCCTTTACTGAAGTAGTTCCTGTTTTTGTTTTCCTACCCAATCAAAAAAAAAAAATAAAAAAAATCCCTGGTTATGGTTGTCACCCGTGCAGGAGCAAAAACCATGGAGGAAGCCCTTGCAGCCATCCAAGCCAAACTCCAGGATCTGGATGAAAAATTTCTTGGTCTCCATCTTGAACATTCAACTATGAACAACAAACGGCAGTCCGAGTCTTCAGTAGACAATGGGTTCTCTTCTTCCAGCAATTTCCGTGGTCCGAAGCTTGATTTTCCTCACTTCAATGGTACCGATCCAACTGGATGGATCTATCGTGCAGAACAATATTTCAGTCTGCATAATACGTTTGATGTCAACAAAGTTCCGTTGGCATCCTTTCATTTGGAACAGGAAGCTCTTCAATGGTACCGTTGGTACATCAAGGCTCATCCAGAGCCCAACTGGCCAAACTTTTGCCAGCTCCTTCTGCAACGATTTGGTCCTAGTGCTTTTGATGACTTCACAGGATCCCTCACTAAACTTCGCCAAACTGGCACTGTGAGAGAGTATCAAACCGAATTTGAGAATCTAGCCAACCACACCGAAGGATTGTCTGATGAATTTTACCGGAGTTGTTTTATCAGTGGTCTAAAGGATGCCATCCGCTCCGAGGTCAAAATGTTCTGCCCCAACACAATGATGGAAGCACTCGGGTTGGCTAAATTGGCAGAAGACAAGATTGCAGCCCAACAATGCTCCAAGCCCACTTTTGTTCCCTTCAGAAATATGGGGTCTCAGCGACCTCCTATACCGCAGGCTCCTCGACCGACTCCTATCAAGCGTTTGTCGGAAACAGAGATGCAAGCACGCAGAGAAAAGGGTCTTTGCTATAATTGTGATGAGATATTCACTCGGGGGCATAGATGTGTTCAGCAAAAACTCTATCTCCTGGATGTGGAGTCTCCACCTGCCTCTGAAATGGGTGACGAAGATCCAGAAACACTAGATGCTCTGGTCGACATTCAGGAACCACCTATTGACCCTCCGTCTCAGGATGACCAGCCAGAGATATCTCTCCATGCTTTAGCTGGAGTCACCACCCCCCAAACAATGCGGGTCAGGGGTTACTTCAAGAAGCTTCCTCTTACAATCCTCATTGATTCTGGTAGCACTCATAATTTCATTGACCCTCGGATTGCCAAACAAGCTGATTGTTTTATCCATCCTTGCTCCAACTTTGAAGTCATGGTTGCCAATGGGGGTACCTTACCTTGCAAAGGGAAGTGTCGAAATGTGCGTATCTCTATGGGAGATTATACCTTACGCTCTGACATGTTTTCCTTGCCCTTAGGCGGATGTGATGTGGTTTTGGGCGCTCAATGGCTACGCACACTCGGCCCTATCTTATGGGATTTTGCCGAACTTTGGATGCAGTTTTCCCTCAATGGACACAAACACACATTGACAGGATTACAACCAGGTTCTCTCAGCATCATCAGTTCACATCGCAGGGAAAAACTCCTCAAGAAGAATTCACATGGTGTCATCGCTCAGATCCATTCCATCCAGATGCAACCATCAGCGGTCTCCACTACTCCTTGGGATCTACAACAAATTCTGGATCGATATACAGGTGTCTTTGCTGAACCAGTGGGATTACCACCTTCCAGACCAGAAGACCATCGTATTCAGCTCCTTCCTGGCAGCGCTCCTCCCAACATCCGGCCCTATCGCTACCCATTCCACCAAAAAACGGAGATTGAAATGCTCGTTCGGGACTTATTGAAGCAAGGTATTATTCGCCCAAGCACTAGTTCCTTTTCTTCTCTAGTTATTCTCGTCCGCAAAAAAGATGGGTCATGGCGCCTCTGCATTGACTTCCAAGCACTTAATCACCTCACCATCAAGGATAAGTTTCCAATTCCTGTTGTTGATGAACTCCTTGACGAGCTTCATGGGGCTCACTTTTTCTCCAAGTTGGATCTTCGTTATGGGTATCATCAAATTCGGGTTCATGAGGATGATATTCCTAAAACAGCTTTCCGCACACATGATGGCCATTATGAGTTTTTGGTCATGCCCTTTGGCCTCACTAATGCTCCTTCCACATTCCAAGCCTTAATGAATAAAATATTTCGACCCTACTTGCGGAAATTCATTCTGGTATTCTTTGATGATATCCTCATCTATAGTAAAACATGGGATGAACATCTCCAGCATCTGGATCTTGTCATGCAACTTTTCTCTGACCATCATCTCCATGCCAAGCAGTCTAAATGTGTTTTTGGACAAAAGGAAGTTGAGTATCTCGGGCACATTATCTCAGCACAAGGGGTTCGCGTGGATCCTGCCAAAATCGACGCCATGAACAATTGGCCATGTCCTCAGACACTCAAGAGCCTTCGTGGTTTTTTGGGGTTGACTGGCTACTACCGCAAGTTTGTCAAGGATTATGGGAAGATTGCAGCTCCATTAACCACTCTGTTGAAAAAGGATGCTTTTACATGGACACCTGCTGCTCAGTGTGCATTTGACAAACTCAAACAAGCTATGTGCACTACACCTGTGCTAGCTATGCCCGATTTTTCCAAGCCCTTCACTATTGAGAGTGATGCTTGCGGCAATGGACTTGGTGCTGTTCTCCTTCAAGATGAACACCCCATTGCGTTCACCAGCAAAGCCCTTTCAGGTAAGAATTTAGCAGCCTCTACCTATGAGAAGGAAATGATGGCTATTTTGCATGCAGTACAGAAGTGGCGTCCATACCTATTAGGGAATCATTTCTGCATCAAGACTGATCACCAGAGTCTGAAATATTTCTTGGACCAGCGTGTCTCCTCCCCGGCACAACAGAAATGGGTTAGCAAACTCATGGGTTATGACTATGAGATCACTTACAAGAAGGGTAAAGACAATATCGTGGCAGATGCTCTTTCTCGCACATTTGGTGCCCAAGGTTCTCTTTCAGCTATTTCTATGCCTATTCCAAATTGGTTGCAATCTGTTCAACAGGGTTATGTCAATGACTCTTCCTTATCTCAGATCATCCAACGCTTGACCAACAACCCTTCTGCTGTACCACATTACTCTTGGGATGGTGCTTCTCTGCGATACAAGGGTCGTCTGGTGCTTCCCCAGAGCACAGATCTTCAACAAGCTGTCTTCTATGAACTCCATGCTTCTCCATCGGCCGGGCACTCTGGGTTCCTCAAAACATATGAACGAGCACGGCGTAACTTCTTTTAGCAGGGCATGAAAAGGACAATTCAACATATGGTGGCCGAATGTGATACTTGCCAACCCAATAAGGGGGAAACAACACTCGTTCCAGGATTGCTTGAACCCCTACCCATACCTACACGGATTTGGACAGATATTTCTATGGATTTCATTGAAGGGCTCCCTAAATCTGGCGAGAAGACAGTGATTCTCGTTGTGGTTGATCGCCTCTCCAAATATAGTCATTTTTTGTGCTCTCAGTCATCCCTATACAGCCTCCTCAGTTGCTCAAATTTTTATGGACCAGATCTTTCGTCTTCATGGCATCCCTTCTTCCATTGTCTCGGATCGTGATGCGACTTTCACTAGTCATTTTTGGACAGAACTATTTCGCCACACTGGCACCAAACTGAAGATGAGTTCAGGGTATCACCCACAAACAGATGGTCAGACTGAAATTGTCAATAAATGCTTGGAAACTTATCTTCGTTGCTTCACCTCAGAACAACAACATCAGTGGGCAAAGTGGCTCCCTCTTGCTGAATGGTGGTACAATACCTCTTACCACACTGCCTCTAAAATGACCCCATATGAAGCAGTCTATGGTCAAGCACCTCCAGCTCTTCTTCCATACACCCCCACCAGTTCACCAGTTCAGGAAGTTGACACGGTCCTTCGCAACCGCGATCAGATTCTTCGCATTTTGCGGGACAATCTTCACATGGCAAGAAATCGCATGAAGCAACAAGCGGATCAACACCGTTCAGAGCGCACTTTTCAAGTCGGCGATATGGTTTTTCTTCGTCTCCAGCCGTACAAACAATCCTCCTTGAAACTCAAAGGGCGTCATAAGCTTGCTCCAAAGTTCTATGGGCCATATCGGATTCTTCAGAAGATTGGGTCCGTTGCTTATAAATTGGAACTTCCTCCTTCTTCCCGCATTCATCCAGTCTTTCATGTCTCTTGTTTGAAGAAAGTTCTTGGCACCAACATCAGCGGCGAAACGATTTTACCCGAACTGGATAATGAAGGATCCATCCTTTTGGAGCCAGAGGCCATCCTCAATCGGCGCACACGTCAGCTTCGCTCTCGCTCTATCACAGAGGTCTTAATTCAGTGGCATGGCATGCAACCAGAGGATGCTACATGGGAACCACTCCTTCAAATTCAACAACAATTTCCACATCTGAAGCTTTGAGGACAAAGCTTTTTTTAAGGGGGAGGGGATGTTAGGAACCCATATCTTTACTTTGTTAGTATGTTGTTGTTGGACGCATATGCTTTGTAAGTCGTCCCGTAGTATTTGTGATCAATAGTTTGTGTTATTGTTGTTGGCGCATATGCTTTGTAAGTCGCCCGTAGTATTGTTGATCCATAGTTTGTAACGGCCCATGGTTTCGACCCATAGTATTGGCGCCTAGAATTAGTATATAAGTGTGTGTTGAGACCTATGAAGGCACCGTGAAGTTATTTGTATATAGCTTGCTCAAAGGAGGTTTCCCCCTCGAAGTGGCCCGTGATCAATACAAAAGTGATTCTGAGTTCTGTCATTTTTGCTATTTCGTGCATTCTTGTTAATTAATTGTTGCAGGTGCCTCACAACGAGGTCAACAAGTTCGTTAAAGGATCCTCTCGCCCAACAGTGTTAACTGACCCTTTCCCCCAATAGCAATAGAAAATGGTGGCCCAAGAATCCCCACAAGGGGCAACCCGACCAATCCCACCCGCGGAGAGACGTCCACAAACCGCGAAATCCTGATGACTAGTAACGAAGAGGTTCATATCACCACTTGTTCAAAAATGTATGACAACCCTCCAAGTTCAAACAAACAATTGGAGATAGCTAAAGGAAAATCTCCTATTGAAGATCCGATTCCTATTCCCCCCCCTAACGGTCATCTCCATATCGAGAGACCGCTGATATACACAGTGCTACGCCCACCCAAGGGCACCATACGAAAGGCGACATTTAATCCGAATGCGCGAGCTTCCCAAAACTACAACATTGTTGAGGATTTGGCTCAAGCACCTTGCGCCATGTCGACTCTCGGGGTTCTCCAACACTGCCCCACGCAGCATAGAACCCTACTTTCAGCACTGGGGGCAATGGACCCAGATACTTCAAAATCCATCATGTTTAACTTGGAGCACGCCAAACCTAGGCTTTCTCATCAGTTAGCCTTCCAGGTACATACAAAAATCCATGGAAATACCATCCATCGCACTGTATTAGACGAAGGTGCTTCCACATCGATCATGTCTTTGAATTGTTGGAGAGCCTTAGGCTCACCCGAGGTCACCACTTCTCCTACTACTCTCAAGGCGTTTGATGGACACGGTTTTCAACCTTATGGACTCATTCCCTCAATTGGTGTTGAACTGGGGGAAAAAACAGTATCCGTACATGTTGAAGTCATAGATGCACCATTGGACTACAATCTCCTCCTTGGACGGAACTGGTTTTATGCCATGACCGCCATAGCATCTACAGTCTTCCGGATTGTGCAATTTCCTCATGAAGGGAAAATTGTCACTATTGATCAATTGGATTACTGTATCCCAGACTCCCATCCAAACTCCGCCAACACCATCCCGTTATTGGAACAACTACGGTACCGGTTCCAAGACGTTGGCGTTGGTCTCATGAAGGATTCATCCCTCATTGGAGTTTTTCCAGAGCTGGGAACCCATGTTCAACCAATTAGCATGATTTCATCGAGTATCACCCCATCCAACGATTCATGGGTGATTCCGAGTCCCTCTCAGATTGAAGACTACGACAACTCTATGCCTCTGAACAGAAACCTCGCAGCATATAACGCGATCCAATCAGCCACAGATTGGGTCGAATGTTCTACTGATCACACCGTGGCACAGCTCTCGGCTGAAACGCATCCTTACCCACCACTTTTCGATCCTCTCAATTTGATTTTTCCCACCGACGAATCAATTATGGAGGTTATGTGCGGTGATGAGCCACCATGGGGAGATTTTCATCATCGATCTTCATTCCCCACCATTCAGCCACTTGATCCTGATACAAAACCCAACACTTCACTTGGGATGGTTTAGACCAAGTTCCCCACTTCCCTCGATGAGGTATTTTCAGAAGGAAACTTGGCCAATCTTATGGAAACCACTCCCATCGATATTTCAGTGAATCCTGGTATCGTGGAAAACGTACACATCGGCAAAACATGTACTCCCCTCGAAACGGAGTTCTATAGTGCCTACTTCAAAACTTTCCGCGATGTTTTCGCTTGGAGTTATGAAGAAATGCCAGGGATAGATCCCTCGATCGTGGTCCACGAAATCCCAACTTTCCCTGGCGCCCGACCTGTTCGACAAAAGCTTCGACCCGTCCATCCTCGTAAAGCAGCCGCCATTAAAGCAGAAGTTGAAAAACTTTTGCGTGCTGGTTTTATCTATCCTGTCCCATTGACAGAATGGGTATCCAACATTGTTCCCGTAGCCAAGAAACATGGAACGATTAGGGTCTGTGTTGATTACCGTGATTTGAACAAGGCTTGTCCAAAGGACAACTACCCAACTCCGTTTATTGACCAGATCATTGATAACTGTGCCGGGAGTGTCATATTTTCATTTATGGATGGCTTCTCTGGCTATAATCAGATCGATATCCTCCCAGCCGACCAGCACAAAATGGCCTTTATCTGCCCTTGGGGGATCTTTGCATATCGAAAGTTACCTTTTGGCCTGAAAAATGTTGGGGCAACTTTCCAACGGGCGATGTCCTACGCATTTCATGACATCAAACATATTGTAGAACCATATCTTGATGACCTTCCCGCTCACTCTCGAACTCGGGAAGACCATCCAGACCACTTAAGCGCCATTTTCGAAAGGTGCCATCGCTACAATATACGTTTGAACCCGAATAAGTGCGTATTCTGTGTAGAAGCCGGGAAACTGTTGGGATTCATAGTCTCCAAAGACGGGATATGTTTAGATCCCGCAAAGGTAGAAGCTATTGTAGCCCTGCCTTCACCCACCAATATTCCAGAACTTCAATGTTTGCAAGGGCATGCAAACTTTCTACGCCGTTTCATCTGCAATCTGTCCGAGATAACAAAAGGCTACATGCGACTTCTCAAGAAAAATGTTCCCTTCATTTGGGATGACGAATCCCAATGCTCCTTTGACAATCTAAAGGCAGCCTTAACCAAAGATCCTGTGATTCAACCCCCCAATTACACACAGGACTACATTCTTTATCTCACAGCCTCGATTTCCACCATCGGTATGGTGCTAGTCCAGGAAGACCAAAACGACATAGAACATGTGGTATACTATCTCAGTAAGAGTCTTCTTGACCCTGAAACCTGCTATTCACATGTTGAAAAACTGGCTCTGGCAACAGTATTTGCTGTCCAGAGATTCCGCCACTACATCTTACTCCGCCGGACCACTGTTATAGCCGACTTCAACCCAATGTATTACATCCTCACACGATAGGTGCTTGGGGGCAGATACTCTCGTTGGGTTGTCATCCTTCAAGAGTTTGACTTGGAGTTTGTCAAGGCTAAGTCCAAGAAGTCTTTGGTCTTCGCGGAATTAATTTGTAACTTGCCCCGTGCTACTGAGCCACCCGAGCCCATTGATTCTCTTCCTGACGAATCATTGTTCCTCATTAGCACGTCTGATCCGTGGTACGGGGATATTCTTTTATATCTCCAAACCCAACGCTTCCGTCCCGACCTCACTCGCGATGAACGGCGACGCATCCGACATCACTCAAAAGACTATCTTATAGTCAATGATACTCTTTATCGGCGTGGTGTCGACACCGTCCTTCGACGCTGTTTGACCTTAGATGAGGCGGAACGCATTCTCAATGACTGCCACGCTGGAGCATGTGGTGGTCATCTCTCTGGGATGGCTACGACCCAGAAAATACTGCGAGCAGGATACTTCTGGCCCTCAATTTTCAAAGACTGCATTGAAACAGTCAAGAAGTGTCCGCCATGTCAATTCTTTCATAGCAAAACACGCTCGCATCCTGCTCCACTCCATCCTGTCATTGCCGTCGGCCCCTTTTCCAAATGGGGCATTGATTTCATGCACTGTAAGCCCACTTCAGCTGGGGGGCATAGCTATGTCATAGTAGCTGTCGACTATTTTACAAAATGGGCTGAAGCGATGCCTACGTATGCCGAGGACAGCAAAACAGTAGCACAGTTCATATTCAATCATATTATAGCTAGATTCGGTGTCCCACGGTCTATTGTGACCGATCACGGTTCCCATTTCAGGAACCATATGATCAAAGAACTAAGTGCCAAGCTGGGTTTTCACCATGAAAACTCAACCCCGTATTACCCACAAGCTAATGGCCAAGTTGAAGCCATTAACAAAGTCCTGAAACGAATGATCCAGCGCATTGTGGGTACCCAGAAATCTAACTGGCACTCAGCTCTATTCTCAGCACTATGGGCCTACCGGACCTCAGTGAAAAGTGCTACTGGGTTTACACCATTCCAACTGGTGTATGGCCTAGAAGCCATTCTGCCGATTGAATGTGAAATTCCATCACTCAAGATAGCCATAGAGCTACTTCCGAAGAGGAACGGTTTCTATACCTAGCTAAGCTAGATGAATCCCGCCGTGACGCTACTTTGGCTAATGAAGCTCACAAAAAACGTGTCAAAGCTCAATATGACAAATCCGTTCAACCTCGGATCTTCAATGAGGGTGACCTCGTACTTACATATGATCAAATGCATGATAAGATTGGAAAAGGTAAACTTGAATCTATGTGGTACGGACCCTTCATTATAAAACGTGTCTTAGAAAAAGGAGCCTATGAACTAATCGATTGTGATGGTACGCCATTGGCACGGCCCCGCAACGGGCTTTACCTCAAACGTTTCTACGCATGAGGATACCCTACGCGGGTTACTTGTTGTACATAATGTACTTAGTTTTCTTTTGCTTTCTTTTTGGTGTGCACGTGGACCTCATGTATCCACTCTTACTTTGACTCGTGACTTTATGCGCAGATGTCTGCCTACTTTGGATTCGCCGACGGTGCAAGCCGACATACCCGGAATCTCGCTTCCGCAGCTTGGGTAATCTATTCCCCCACTGGCGAGTTGATTTCTTCAGGAGCCAATTGTTTAGGTCCTGCAACCAATAATATCGCGGAGTACCATGCAGTCATTGGTCTCTTGATAGAGGTTGCTTCTCTCGGGATTGACTCCTGATCAGTCTTTTTAGACTCCCAACTCGTGGTTTCTCATCTAAACCATGTTTACACAGTTCACGATCCTACGCTACTTCGTTTATTTCGGAGAGTACGCCTCTTGGAACGATCATTTAATTTTATTACATATCATCACATACCGAGAGAATTCAATTATATAGCTGATTCATTGGCTAATTACATTTTGGATTGGCATCTTGCCCATACATAAACACATCATAAAAAATAAAATGCACAAGTCATTGTAAATATTTAGATCATAAATAGGTCCATATCATTGTATATAAGAGTGTTTTTTCCAAAATACATAAAGTTTGTGTCAAAGACAAAATTTGGGACCAAATCCCATATACAAAATTTGGCTCTCAAAGCCTACATATCGTGTACATGCCGCAAAAAGATCAAGAGACCATCTATGGAGATCTAGGAGACCTATCATGTCCCTCATCGGACTCCTCCCACTACTGGTGGTAACATACTACAGCTCGAACCACCTTACGAAGAAGTCAACTGATACGACCAGGCACACCTACAGTATGCCGCTGGAGGTGGTAAGGGACGTCATCCATCCTCATAGCAGGGATACCATGAGTCAATCCATGCAAGTTCCTCTTAATGTCCCGAATGCCTCCTGCCTCGTCTTCATCCTCCTCCTCGTCAGGAACAGCTTGACGATCGACACCACCATGACGTAGTGGAGAGTACCCAGCTGGTCTCTGTGGTCCATGGTTTGCAACATGCATGCGAACATACATTAGACGTCTTTTACACATTCTAAAAAAGTAATAAAAATTAAATATTCAAAAAGGAAAAAATACATATCCATGAAGGTCATACCAGAGTTGTCCCAATCATCATCCTCTGGCAGTGCCAAGTCGATGTCCTCACGAAAATCTACCCCAGAGTAGGGATAGTCATCAATCATAACTATCTGCTCCTCGAGCCAGGAAAATAAATCCTCACCAAAGGCTAAGCGCTGAGGTCCCCCGAGACGTCCAGCATAATCACTCCATCGAGCCATCCATGGCTCAGTAGGTGGACGGGGGGGCATAGATATCTACGGGCGCAATAGTGGCACCCTCGCCAAAAAGAAAGTAACCAGGATGCTCCCATAGCCAAATTGGGAATTCTTTCCAACCCTACACTTGTGCACTTGTTCTTTCAGATTGGACAACACCGCCTCACACCAGTTAAATACTGTTCCTCCCATACACTCTGCTGCGAGATTCACTTGTGTGCGAGATGCCTGATGCGGACTCACACTTCCTGCTGCACGCATGATAGTGAACAGTACGGTTTTTACAGGAAGTTCTATAACCTCCTTTATGGCCACCTTCCCACTTTTCTTACTTGAACTCTGATGGCAATACCGAGCAATCAAGTCATCTGTACTTGATTCTGAGGCTGAGTATCTGGTAAAGTTCACCTGGGCCCCTCTTTTCGAGAGGCCCGTGAGGAAATAAATATCCTCGACTTGAATTTCGAGAACATGCTCTCCCACTCGGAAAGCTCGAGTGTCAGGGTCCCACAATTGGATGAGATGAGTGAGAAGCTTGGGTTGCTGACGAATCCCTTTGGTCTTAAAGAACTTTAACAAACCACATTCTCGCAATGCGGTCACGGTTGGTAAGTCATTTTCAGCTGCAAAATCATCCACTTCATGCTCTCTTTCTTTCCAGCTTACCATTTTGCTTCGAACAAGATGCAAACTCCTGCAAAAGGTCAAGGAAAGCAGTTAGTAACTATTTAGCAACTTAGTTCCAGCAGAAAATTGGAGAAAATTTGATTTCTTAACCACAAAATTCGCCTTCACTGCGCCTGGGGGAAACACTGCCGCGCGGTACTGCACAGTGCCGCGCCTCTCTTTGGAGCTCCAGCGCGGTACTGTTAGACAGTACCGCGTTTCCCGATAGAGCCCCCACGCGGTACTGTGAAGGGCGATTTTTTCCCAATAGGGCTTGCCCAAAAATCAAATTTTTCCTGGTAAAAGCAAATAATTTTTATATAAAATGAAAGAGGAGATCAAGAACTCTTACCTGACGCGGACGATTGTCGAAATGGTGTCCTGGAACTCCCGATATGGATCCTTGAAGTTTTGCTCCTCAAATGGGTAAAAATCTCCACTTTGGGTAAAAATACAAATGAAATGGTATTTTTAACCATTCCTTATATAGCATTTTCACATATTTTTTAATTGTTATTTTAAATGGTTAAAATAAAACCTTTTTCACATTGCTAATGTCCAGTTTTGTGAGCATTTATTGACAGGATCCTCGGTAAAAACGTGATACATTCACACTGGTGTTTATTCATAAGCTGGCCTTCATTTTTGAGCCCACTTTATCTTTTTCGTGCTCTGGATTTAAAACTTGAAAAAGATTCCAAGCGCTTTTACACCCGTCTCGTGCTTGTCAAACTCAAGTAAATGGTGTCGAGTACGGTCAGCTTTACTCATGCTCGTTAAACGATGAGGAAAGCATTATCCTGGTTGTATTTTATTCTTTTTTTGGACCAGAATAATAAAAAATTACGAAAAAGACCATAGGAGTCCATAGTTAAGCTCTTTTCAGACTCCCTAAAATTGAAAAGATTGCCAAGTGATCTTGACTCTTTCACACTTGTAAAAGTATTTGAAAGGTCGTCTATTCGGTGATAGGTTACCCCTTTTTCGACCCGTCTAGACTATTTACGAGAAAGGTATACCTCAATCAATCTCGGCTGGGAGAGTTCTCTCGGGAATTGTTTTACACTTTTTCGGGATTGAGGGACTAAATTTTACGAAAAAGTACATTATGGAGCTTCCTTTAAGTTTTTTAGGCTCTCCAAATGCGAAAAACTACCGAGTTTTCCTTCCTTGGACTCGTTAAAATTTTAACATCGAAGGACCCACTTTGGGACGAACCCCTCCTTTCTCAAGTTGGTAAAACATGTGAGATTGGACTCATCCGGGAGATGAGCTAAACCGAGCATTTGTTATCCTCTTCAAGCTCGCAAAACAACAAAGAGGTACTCGTCTATCATGTCGGGGGAATATGGGGGGATGAGTCAAGTTTATTTATGGCAGCTTGTCAGTCGTTACCTTTGAACATGGCATGTGTCCGTCTCTTGTCTATATTGGGTATCCATTTTTCACTGAGTTATGGTCATCATCATGAGTCATCTCCTTGGCCACGAGCCTACTCATCCGGTGTCTATCCTCTATTGTCAATAATCCCTGCTGCCAAGTCGTGTTATGTGCCATTATATGTTCAACGGGTTGCATTGTTTCGAGTCATTCATTGTGTCAGACCTCCGCTGTGTCAGTACATACTCCATTGTTTCATCATCTTATCGTTCGTACTGATTTCGTGTCGATGATGTGGGAAACATCATGGCCCACCTTCGACGAGTCTATTCCCGTCGACACCAAATCACTATCTGGGAATTAGACTTAGGAATCAACCATTAGTACCTTGGTACCTGCATGCCTCAATGGAAAGTTTCCTCGTGTTTGACAGTAGGTTCACATCATTGACCTCTGATCAAGCAATCTCTCGGATGCTCGACATCAACTCATTCATTCGCATTTCGTTGAGATGTACTATTGATACCTTGGGAATCATCGTCATCATTGGTGTTCTCCCTCGCATTTGTTAATGGTCCACATCATTGACCGGTAATCAAATGGTTTCTACCATGTTCGACTTCAACACCTTGTAAGCACATGGTTAGATTCGTATCTTTTGCGATCGGGTAGAAGACCCTAGGCGCACCGCTGTATCTTGATTGCGTCCAGCTTGCGATGGAGATGTCCTTTGTATTGTCACACAGATCCACTTATTGTATTGGTCGTGGCTATGTCATTATTGTCTCATGGATCTACGCTTGTTCATAGTAGCCATGGTCTGTCCACAGTCTATATCATCTCAGTACTCATGGATTTGCAATGTATTGGTTGGCAGCCATGCTTTGAGTCATTTGTTTCCGAGCATGGGGATGCCCGCCTCGGTGGTATATCTAACACTTTGTTTCTGTTTCAGCTCCTTGTCACTCTCCTCGATGCTATCTCTGCACATTATATTCGTAAAGTCTTTCGGCCATTAGTCCCTTCTGACCTCACACTTTAGGGGGCATCTGTTATACCTCTATATTCCACGGTGTCGCATCTCCACCACAAACAGAGTTGACGACACTTCCCCTGCTGTTTGAACCACCCAGAAGATGAATGAACCTTGAAGGTAAATCTACCCTGACAAGTTCTGACCTAGCTAAGACTTTATTTACTTACACTACCGCGCCTTGCTCATTTATATGCGCGCGGTACTCCACACTACCGTGCTATGCTTTTTCCATAGAACGCGGTAGTACCGCGTTGTGCTAAGACCACAGGACGCGGTACTCTTTTATTAGCCTTTTTTCCATGGCTTGTGGGATTTTGGATTTTTGAAGATAGTGGAAGATTGGGGTCCCTGATTCGATCCCAACTCACTTTCTGTGATTAGAAACCTTGATCCACTTATCTCTCCCTAGATCCACCTATCTCTCTTGTTGGTTAACCCTACCATACACTATAAAAGAGAGGCATTCCATGGGGAAAGGGGAGGACTCTTGAAGTACCAAACTTATGATCTTGCAGCATTGTGGAGATAGCTAGAGGAGAAGGCACTTGGAGCTGGAGGATTGGCTTGGACATCAAGCAACCTATGTAAACATTCTTCAAGTTGTAATAAGATAACTTGTCTTGTCTTTCCCATTTCATGTGTTTTAGCATAAGTTCTTAGCATGAAATGTATCTAATCTGGATTTGAATCTAACCTTTACATTCAAGGTATTTGGAAGTTTGCATGTTTGTTCTTTGGTTGATCTTAACAGGTTCTACATCGGAGCTTTGGATCAAGAGCTAGAAGCAGGACAAACGTCAGTTGAAAGGTGTGTCTTATCTCTCATTGTTTCTAAATACATTTAATCTTGCTGTAAAAGTTAATTCAGGAATTTCAAGGTAGCATTTGTTTTGACTTGTTTCTTGCTTTAGAGTTAGTTTAAAGTCTGCTTTAAAGTTAAGAGAGTTTTGGCTTATCCGTAGGACAAAATTCTACATAACAAGGAGGAAGATCTCGTTATGCTGCAAGAATGGGAAGACAACTCGTCTTGTTCGAATGATTGTCTTGATGGTACTTTACCTTTGGATGAAGCTATTGTTGAGGCCATGTGTGGTAGTGAAAGACCTTGGGAAGACATGCATCATCACTCCCATTTTCTTCCCAACCTGGATCTTATCGAGCAAGAAGAGTTTAGGACGACTCTTGCCGAGATGGTTGGTCACCCCGTGGTTCCTTGGGATTCGCATGGGATTTACACAGAGGGGAACATGGCTAATATTTCCCCTATCATACCGATCAACATTTATCGCACACCCGGAAAGGTTGAGAACATTTACATCGATGTTGATTTCTCTCCTGAGGAGGTTCGCATTTACACCAAACTGTTTAAATATTTCTGGGAATATTTCACCTGGTCATATGAGGAGATGGCAAGAATAGACCCCAGCATTGTCGAGCACGATATTAGAACATATCCCAATGCTAAGGCGGTTCGACAATGCCTTCATGCTGTGAACCCTCGAAAGGTAGCCGCGATCAAGGCAGAGGTGGAGAAACTGCTTAACATTGGTTTCATCTACCTAGTTCCCCTTACCGAATGGGTGTCAAATCCCGTTCCTGTGGATAAGAAGCAGGGAACTATCCGTGTATGCACTGATTTTAGAGATCTGAACCGCACATGTTCGAAAGACAATTTCCCCACTCCATTCATAGATCAGATTTTGGATGCTTGTGCGGGAAGTGAAGTTTTTTCGTTTATGGATGGCTTTTAAAAAATACAACCAGATCCAGACAAAGCCCGAGGACCAACATAAAACAACTTTTATTTGTCCTTGGGGTATATTTGCGTATCGCAAAATGACCTACAGCCTTAAAAACGCCAGAGCCACTTTTCAGCATGCCGCCATGCTATGACCTACGCCTTTCATGAACTTAAACGCATAGTGGAGGCATACATGGATGATCTTGCTAGCCATTCTCGCAAGAGAGTGGACCACCCCAAGCATCTCCGTTTAATTCTCAAAAGATGCATACGCAACAAGATTTGGTTAAATCCCAATATGTGCATCTTTGTTGTGAAAACGGGTCGCCTTCCAGGTTTCATAGTTTCGAAAGAGGGTATCAGAGTCGATCCTCTTAAAGTTGAGGCAATACTTCGGTTGCCTCCTCCATGCAATTTACTTCAACTTCAGAGCCTCCAAGGGAGAGCCACTTTTCTACGTCGTTTTGTAGTGAATTATGCTAGTCTTACTAAAGGTTTTGCACACTTGTTGAAGAAAGACACACCGTTTATCTAGGATGAGCAAGCCCAACAGTCTTTCGATGCTCTTAAGAAAGCTTTGGTATTGGTCCCTCTGCTTAGTCCACCCGACTTCACAAGAGATTTTATACTTTATGTGGCTGCATCTCAAGAGACGATTGGCATGGTCTTAGTTCAGGTTGATGATGTGCTCGTGGAGCATGTGATCTATTAGCTTAATCGAAATCTAATAGATGTTGAGCTGAGATACACTCATGTGAAGAAGTTGGCACTTGCAACTGTTCATGTAGTCCAATGGTTACAGCATTATATCATGCTTAAGAAAACCACAGTCATAGTGCATATCAATCCATTTCAGTTCGTGCTATCACGACGTCTTATAGGGGGGAAGTACAATAAATGGATTGTGATCCTTCAGGAGTTTGATCTTGATTTTGCTTCGGCGAAGTCGATGAAATCCTTGGTTTTTGCTGAGCTCATATCTGACCTTCCGTGACTTGATGAGGATATTGTCCATGAAGATTCCTTTATGGGTAAACACTTATTTCTTATCTCGTTTGAGGACCCTTGGTATGGGGATATTATTGTATATCTTCAAACTTTGAAGTTTCCTTCGCATTATTCACGAGACGAACGATGACATGTGAAACACCACGCTAAATATTATACCATTTTCGGAGACACTTTGTATCATCGAGGAAAGGATTCTACCCTCCGTCGTTGTTTGACTCATGAAGAAGTGGAGCGTGTTCTTAATGATTGCCACGCTGGGGCATGTGGTGGTCACTTATTCAGGCTTGCAACAACCCAACGTATTATGCGAGATGGTTACTTTTGGCCTTCGATCTTGAAGGATTGTATGAACGCCATAAAGAGATGTCACCCTTGCCAGCTGTTTTCTGGGAATGTACCTGCATTCAGCACACCTTCATCCGGTCGTCACCATCGATCCCTTCACCAAGTGGGGGGTGGATTTCATGGATTGCAAAGCAGCTTCGGATGGGGGGAATCACCATATCATTGTGGCCGTGGATTATTTTTCCAAATGGGCTGAGATCATGCCTACCGTAAAAGTCGATGGTGCTACAACAGCCCATTTCGTATTCAATCAGATTATCGCTCGTTTCGGTATTCCAAGAGAGATTGTCACTGACTATGGCAGTCACTTTCAGAACAAGATGATGGAGGATTTGTCACTTAATCTTGGGTTTCATCAAGATCACTCCTCCTTGTACTACCCCCAAGAAAATGGTCAAGTTGAGGCAGTGAATAAGTCCTTAAATACCATTCTCCAATGTACCATCCAACAGAGCAAGTGAAACTGGCATATTATGTTATATCTGGCTTTGTGGGCATATCAAACTATAGTTAAGACTGCCACTGGGTTCTCACCGTTTCAACTAGTACACGGTGTGGAGACTATTCTACCGATTGAATGTGAAATCCCTTCATTAAAACTAGCCATAGAGCTCCTCCCTGATATGCCAGATATTGAGAAACGTTTGATCCACCTTGAGTAGCTTGACGAGCAGTGTCGAGATGTTGCCGTGGCTATAGATGCCAATAAGAGTCCTGTCAAGGTTCAATATGATAGGTCTATTCATCCCTGGCAATATGTTGAAGGTGACTTGGTCCTCTTGTATGACCAAGCTAAAGAACCCCTGGGGGAAGGCAAGTTTAACCCAAGGTGGCACGGTCCTTACATCGTGAGGCATGTCCTTGAGAAAGGAGCCTACGGATTGGAAGATTATGAAGGGAACGCCTTGAAGGAGCCTAGAAATGGGCTCTACCTCAAGCGGTAATATGCTTGAGCTTCTAGCTCGAGCTAGTACTTTTGTATACTATTGTATAGTTGCTTCTGTACATAGTTTAGAATTTCTTGTGGTTTTTTCGGTCTGCTGATTCGCTTCCGTTTGGTTGACAGATGCCAGCGGAATCTCCTATGTTCTCGGGATTCACGGATGGTGCTAGCCATCATACGCAATAGCTCGCTTCTGCTGCTTGGGTTATTTATTCACCTGACCAACTAGTTGTGTCTTTCGGAGGTGCTTGTATCGTTCCTACATCCAACAATGTGGTTGAGTACAGTGTCGTAGTTGAGCTACTTTGGGATGCTATTTCGCATGGTATCCAATGTTTAGAAGTCCGCCTAGATTCACAACTGGTTGTGTCTCAATTGAATGGTCAGTACCATGTGAGGAATCCTACTTTACTACGAATATTCTTAAGGGTAAGGCTCGTGGAACGTCATTTTGTTTCCATTACATACATTCATGTTCCGAGAAGTTTTAATCATGTATCTGATGCATATGCTAACTATGTCCTAGATTGGCATTTGTCACATTCATAATGAAGCACACAAATAAACATACATTCATACATTTGTACATACATACTAGAACCAGAGAGCCATAGTTTTTATAAATAACATGTCCAAAATGGTAGTGTCACAATACAAAACTGGAGCCTGTAGCTCTCAAAAATATACATATTGATACAAAATATGGGACTCTGAGATGTATAAGCCCCACGAGGAGGCCTAGCTGCCTCGGCAGGATGTTTCTGATAGTAATAATGTACTGCATTGGCTATGCATTGTAGTAGTTGCACCCAGGGGATTGGTACTCCCACAACATGGCACTACATATCCTCTGGCAGCCACGCTACCTCGATCATGGGTACCTTGTTGGTCATGAGGGACAAGTTGACCTGCATGATATCTAATGTGTGCTTTGCTGCAGCGCCAACTACCTCTCCACCCCTACCTCGTCAACGATGTCTCAGGAAACCCTTTGGTCTTCGCGGACCAGTATCTACGAGCAAAAAGTGAAATGTCATCATGTGATGCTACCCCCAAAAATATTTTTGCATTTTCAAATATAATAAAAAATCCCAAAAAATTTAATACGCAAAAACATAAAATTAGTAACATACCCATGTCTCCGAACGTGGCTCCTGGAGGAAGTGACATGTCACGATCACCATGAAAGTCTATCCCTCCATAGGGGTAGTCGTCAATGGCTATGACCTGTCGGTCCCACCAGCGAAAGAACTCATTTGTGTATGGTAATGCCTATCGGCCACCACCCTGTCGTGTCAAGAACTCTACCCACCTGGTCAGGGCTGGGTCACGGAGACTATGAGGAGGGACTTCAACCCTCAGATTGAGCCTCAGAACCCTCTAGAAGAAAAAGCTGCATAGTATACTGTCGTATCCAAAGTTTTTTTCCTCCCCACACTTGCACTCTGTTAACTGGGTCTTCATAGACCCTAGTAATGTTGTGCGCCAATCATATATCATGGGCCGCATGCACTGTGAGGTGTAGAACATCACCGGCCTTGAAGCCTGGTGTAGAGTTGCCAAACCTGTAATCCTGACAAGAGTGGACACTATAATCTTCATGCTCAGACTGACTATGGCTCCAATGGGAACCTGAATCCCCACCTTGCGGGTGTTGGGAAGATAGTATTGCTCTATGTAGTCGGGAATGGTGATCCCGCCACCCACAGTATGAGATCGAAGACTTGCCACTTCCCCTCGATGGAACAATCCTGTAATGAAATATATGTCATCTACCTCCAAGGAGAGTATTTGACCATCTAGGTTGAAATTTTGTGCGTCTACGTCCTAGTAGTCTATCAAGCGACGGAGCAATTAGTTTTGGGCCCTCAAACCCACAATGCTCCAAAATTTGAAAATCTCACATGCCTGTAATGCTTTTTGTGCAGGAAAATCGTGATGGGCGGCCTCATCCACAAGGTCATGCTCCCTTTCCCTCCATTCTAGAACCATCCTGGAGGAAGAAACACAAAGAGTTTAGCCCTTGAAATTTAAAAAACCAACTTCACAACCATACCCGCGAGCTATTTAGCACACAGAGGCGAGCACCCGCGGTCAACGCATGCATTGACCACGGGTAGCAGGCCCTACCAGCGACCCGTATACTTGTAGCCTGCGTATAGCTTTGTGACCAAATAGGGCTTGCCCATTAAAAAAATTGGACCACTGGAAAATGAAATAAAAACTATCAAATGAAAGATAAGGATGAGACAGCTAACCTACTCCAGACGGCTCGACGAACGGATTCCTGTAGCTCCCAGAATCAGCAACTGAAGTTTCAAGTGAAAACTAACCAAAAACTCCAAATTGGGCAAAAAGTGAAAATGAATTGTAAATTGTAATTTTTTATTACTATTTATAGTTTTGGAAACCCACTTGTCTATAGTTTTTTCCGTTTTAAGTTGTTTTGGACTAATGTGATGTCTTGGAGTAGCATTTTGAACAGATTTCTTCGATGAGAGTTGATTTTTGGCCATTTCGCGCCTACAACAGGTATATTTCACACCTGGCATATCGGTTAGATGTCATTTTCACATGCATTATGCATTTGACCTTTTGACTGTTTTCATTAACCTAGGTGTAACGTCCCGTCCCGCCTTCCAAATGCAGGGGAGAGAACATTACCCATAATACGGGGGCTTTTGGCAGACTTAGCTCCAATATTTTACTTTACTCATAAATTCATAACAATTAAAAACTTCTGTGTGCAAAATCAACTCAATATAAACACAGCGGAATTAAACATAATAGCAAGCACACAAACAGTAATGCCTAACATATATACATATATCATAGCAGATGATGATTCAACATATAGAGACTCAATCTCGTTCCAATGCCATGCATGGATTCCAAATTAAGATAATAAATTCATTTCATTAAACATGGACAATTTAACATATTGCAGGACACAAAATGCAAATAATTTATAACACATAGAACACTTATCTTGAAGATGAAGTTGTCCAAACAACTGGCTATGTGAGAGCCACGTTCCACCCAACCATAGATCTCTGTCCATCCTATATTCTTTCAGCTGAGAGATCACCCCTGAGCTGGGCTGTGTATCCACTAAGGAAGAACTAGCTGGGCTCACTCATAGCCATGGTTTCGGTCATCAGCTATGCTAAGCCAACACACCATTGGGTTTATCAAGCATACGGATGACAAATGAGGAGGATGCTAAGCCAGTGATCTCAACCACAAAGCTACAGGCATCTCAAATGAACTCAGCAGTCATGGCACCCACAATACCTACCGCACCCAACACAAGGAAGGTCCCCTTCTCTGCTGCACAATCCCTCAGGCGTCCCTTCCCTCCAGTGCTCTTCAGGGTGGGCATAGAAAGGTCCAGTTGCTAATTCCTTGAGATTCTAGCCTTCACTGGGTTTATCAAGCAAACCAAACCTCTGCTCAGTCATTCACACTTGGATTTCTCACAGTTCTGTTATCCAATAACTCAATCCCGTCACTTCATTTCTAGGCTATAAAAACTGGGTTTTCCAATGGATTTCAGAGTATCTAATACTCTCAATTTCGCCCCAAGGTTCATATCTATGGATCCCCCATTGGATTTCACTGTCAAATACCAATTCTGGGCGTTTTTGGCTCTCCAAAACGTGGGTTCTCTCACAGTCGCGATTTATGGTTTTTCTCCCTGCTGGCAATTCATTTTTGGATGGAAAATGGTGCTGGTAAGTTTCACAATCGAATGGGGATGAGGAAGAAGCAACATCCCTGAGGTAGAGTGGCTTGTGGTACTCTGCCATACGAATTTCTGGGCTGCCCATGCTCCATTGAAGCCATGGACTGAATTCCTCAACCACTTCCTTACAACAAAATTAAATGTCAACAAGGAAAGTCAAATGGGTTCTCAAGGTGACATATGGTAGCCTATGGTTCAATCCCACAACCCCCTCACCACTCCCTAGTGGATACACATGGCCCCTTCTCATTCGTTGCTCCCATAGCCAGTTTTGGTATTTTATTTCAATATTAAATATTTACATCAATTTAAAATATCCCATGGCTTAATAGCACATGGGTAATAACATATCAAATACTTGTCCATTTTAAATAAAACCCGAACATATACTAGCAGGGCCTTGGCCTTGAGCTCCACGCTAGGAAAACATACATTACATGTATACAATATTTACATGAAAGCCAATATTTTCTAAGGGTCAAAATTGGGGTATTACACTAGGTGTGACCCTGCTTCTTAACCGACACAGAGCTTTCACATTGTTATAAAAGTGTCGTTATTTGGCAGTAGGAAATTTTTGAACATCGGTGCCCTAGCTATAACCCCGTTTTTCCTTATGGTGCCCATGCCGTCGTCTTTCCTTAAGATTGGGAGTCCTTTGTAGTTATGCCATGACTTTGCGATAAAGACTCATACTTTACTTTGTCTTATGCTGGCCATCTCCCATAAGGACTCCCCCCATTTGTATCAAGTTGTGATTGCATTGCATCATCCTGCTTACCGCTTGAGCCTTGTGCCGACCCCCGATTACTGAATTATTAGCCTGGTGCTTGAGCACTTTCCTTGTCGAGCCCTGCAGAGCTTCCATTTTCCTTTCACAATTTGAGGACCTTTTGACCCTGAGGGAACACCCCCCCAAGTGTCTACATTCTGCACATGCTTCCACTTCTTGGGACTAATCTACTCGCTATTTGACACTCGTTCCCTCGATTGTTGTACTATAAGCAATTTTATTATTTTTCAAGCTTTCCAAATATGAAAAAGACCAAAAAAATCAAATATTCCAAAAAGCTGGACGGGAGAATATTTACTTCTTTTTGTTGGCAGTTGTTGTGTCGCCTTTGAATAGAGCATTCATTCCACTCCATTCATTATGAGTTGGGACTATAGTCAGACCTTAGTAGCCTTACTCGTTTCTCAGTTTTACTCCACTGATTGGTTAAGCTTCCAGACATTATGGAGCCCTTTTTTTATGCATCCTGCATCGCACAGTGTTATGTCGAGTCTATGCTTCCTAAGTCTATCCATCTGTTCATGCTCTTGTTCAAAGGAATCCCTGAAACCAAAGTCGGTCACTCCTCAGATCTCTTGACTATTGCATGTCATCCATCCTTATTGAGTCAGTCCGTTTCATCTGATTTCTTCCAAATATTTCAGCGTAGCTTTTACCTCGTGCTAGTTGATGGGGGATGCCTTAATGCCTTCCTTCCAGCAAGTTTCGTTCCGTCAAATTCAACCCATTTATTCTGGAATTGAGACTTAGATTCGGTTGAGTACCTTGAGGCTTGTAGTCATTAGTGGTAGGTTCTCTCACCATCGACAGTTTTGGGAATACATCAATGTCCCTTGATCGATGGATTCATCTTAGTGTTCGACTTCAACACTTCTATTCACACTTTGATGATTGTACTCTGTGCCTTGATGCCCATTTTCATTATTGGTGGGTTATCTCGTGTTTGTTAACGGTATACATCATTGACCGGTAATCAGACGATGTCACATCAGGTTAGACCTCAACACCTTTATTCACTTGATGGGACTTGCACCATAGATTATTTGTGTAGAAGACCCCAGACGTTAGTAGCATTCAGTATGCTACTCTTGATCGTGACTGTACATCTAAGATATCACCTCTCAGACATCAACAGTTTGTACCTCCAGTTTGCACCAGTTGTTTCCTTTCAGCAAGAGACCGTCTCTTACTGTATATGGTTATGGCTATGATCACCTATGACATGTATTCATTATGTATTTCCTACTCATGGCCATTGTATCAGATGTTGTACTATACCGACATGTATTCAGAGATATTATTGTATTATGACGAGTGAGTTGTTCCTTCTAGTTGTGTTTCCATCACTCCACTTCTGATATTTACAATGTATTTCGTCCATCGTAGCACCATTCTCTAACCTCACACATTAGGGGGCATCTGTTACAGTGTAATTTTCCACCTTGTGAGCATCAACATTCTTTGGCCTGCAGGATCCATTTTACTGACTCAGATTCACTTTAGGTCCTCCAGAAAATACAATTTTTCCCTATTTTTCTTCATGTACGCTTGCTGTCCCATTATATCCAGCGTACACGCAGGCTGTTCCACTATAGCCCGCGGGTACCAAGTAAAATGGTAAAAATCATTAGAAAAATACTTTTTACTCCCAAAAAGCAGTCTTAGGGTGACCTTTGGCCCTCCATATGCCCCGAAACACCTCGATGTGTCCTTTCACTTACCTTTGGAAGGCTATGTATTGAGCTCTTATGGCATATGGAAGGGAGGAGAAAGAGAGAGCAAGATAACTCTAGTGGATTTTTTCCGTGACTTGAGTCTACACTCATTGATCCTTGTTGTTGTGAATTCCTTATATTAACCTTCCAAACTCCTTTTCATAGTTTGAGTTTTCCATTACATGGAGGATTGAAGTGGTGGAGGCACAAGTGGAGAGACGCAGTTCTTGGTTCAGATTGGTTTCCGGCAAGAGGTCATATATTGTACTTCTTGTTATTCATTAATGGAAATACTTATTTTCTCATCCAATTAATGTTGTGAATATTGTTAAATTACATTGGGTTATATTCGCTTATGATATCATGGATCATGCTAATGATTATGCTAATTCCTTTCACATATTATATGCATTTGCTTGTACTTGTTGTTGAGACTAATTTGCAGGTTCAAGTTTAGAAGTTGAAATCTCAACGGGGATCTACTTCGAACATTCGGTTGAAAGTTGGTCTTTTACTCCATTATCTTAGCATTGTCATTTATAAAGCATTGCATTAGGAATTGAGTCATTTTATGGTAGTCAGCTATCTGTTGTGGCCTGCCCCAAGCCATAGGAAGTATTCTCCATAACAAGGAGCATCAGAACCTATGTGCCTTAAACAAAGAGGAGCACAAGTGTTTTTTTTCCAAAATCACACTGGTGCACATGGGTCATGGAGCATCGGTGCACCTACAGTAAAAAAGCATTGGTGTACGTATACCAAATATGAGCACCGATGCACCTTAACCAACAATGAACATTTGTGCATGCATACCAAAGAGGAGCACCAATGACAAAAAAAAATTGTCATGTACAAAACAACTTGTGAACATGCAATTAAAGGGAGTTGATTTAATAAATACATGAATATTAAAATGTAGTTATATAATAACTTTGATTTTGAATATTCGAATTATTAGTTCTAACCATTGTTTATTAATGAATTTCCTATTTACAATTTTAAAATGAAATACGTCAAATATTAAACAAAAAATATAATTTTGATTATTTGAAATAAAATTTATGGTTAAAAGCATATGAAATAAGACATTATTAATAAACATAAAAATAATATTATGAAAATGTAGAATAATTAATATTGAAATGTTAATCATTACAATTTATAGTCATGGAGCATTGATGCGCCTACAATGAAGAAGCACCAGTGCACTTGTAGCAAATATTTTCACCGGTGCACCTTAACCAGCAACAAGCATCAGTGTGCCCATACCAAAGAGGAGAACCGGTGACAAAAGTGCTATAATAAGTTTTCTTTCGAATATTCCAAGTATTAATTGTTACCTTTTTTTATTAATGAATATCTTGTTTACAATTCAAAAATGAAATACTTGTCGAATATTAAACAAAAAATTATAACTTTGATTGTTTGAAATAAAAAATTATAAATAAAAGCATATGAAATAAGACATCATCAATAAACATAAAAATAATATTATGAAAATGCACAATAATTAATATTGAAATGTTAAGTACTACAATTTATAGTGATGGTGATGAAACTTCCCATACAAAACCATGGTGAGTTTCAAACAACACAATTTACCACTTAATGAGTGGATATCTTGTAATTACAAAACCACTCATTGTTACATGAAAAATATTTGATGAGAACTCTCCAAAACCATTGATCGACTAGAGATAATATGCTTAACATTGAGAATCAATGCTCTCAAACCATAGAATAGCACTAGTGTTCCCACACCTTAAAACGGGACCACCAGTGCACTTATACTAAAATGAGCACCGATGTGCCTTCACTAAAGAGGAGCACTGATACCAATGTGCCTTCCACAAAGAAGAGCATCGAGATCAGTGTGCCTTCCCCAAAGAAGAGAAACAAAATTGATGTGCCTTAACCAAAGAGTAGCACCCGTGCACCCTCACCAAATAGAAAGCACTGGTGTGCTCACATAGAATAAGAGCACCGCGAACAAAAAATAGAATGTTGTGAACAAAATAGTTTTCCACATGTATAAAAACATTGTTACCTGCAAATAAAAGGGTGAAAACCACTATAGATATGAACCCATGCTATAGAAAATTCTATCATTTTCTTTTCTAAACTTTCCCTCATTTTCTATCCATATATTTTGAAGGAAACCCGTAAAATAAATCCACCATTAACCTGCAAAATAGATGGAAAACCCTAAAACCAACAAAAACCAACAACAAAACCAAATAACGAATTAGGAACAATAGTGAGAAATGTAAAATAATAGAATTAAAATACATAATGGGAAGAAGTAAAACAATGAAGACGGGAAAATGGTTTCTTAGATGCAATACTCTTCCTCTACCTCTTCTCTCTTGTAGAACCATGTGAAATTAAGAAATGAAACAAAGCCCTATTTTCCCCCCTCTTGTTAAGACGTTTTCCTACTTTCAAAAGTTTAAAATTTCTTGCTTCTTTCAATAAGTGGGGAAACCCATATATTTTTATGTAAAACCCTAAAATAAATGCAGCATTAGCCTACAAAATAGAGGGAAAACCCTCAAACCAACAAAAACAAAAAAAAAAAACAAAAAAAAAATTAGGAATGTTCAATAGTGAGAAATACAAAGTAATATAAATAAATTAGATAATGGGAAGAATTGAAACAATGAAGAGGGGAAAAATTTGTTTCTTGGATGCAATACTCTTTCTCTTCCTCTTCTCTCTTGTAAAACCATGTGAAATTAAGAAAGGAAACATACCCTCTTTTTTTCCTCTTTTTAAAACATTTTTCTCACTTCTTTTGAAAAGTTTAAAAAATCTTGTTTATTCAATAGGTTAACGTACTAGAGAATTCTTCCTACGGATAGTTAAATTCACTCATGGGATTAATAAGGTCCCTAGACACCTAACCCAAGACAAAAAGATAACAAATAGACACTATAATCCTCCTAGATCTAGATCATACATAAATAAACAATCTATGGAAAACAAAGTAGGTAGATGGCTTACCTCACTTCCATGGTTGTCCTTGTTGTTTGTATGTTGCTCCATCTCCTAGCTTTTGACCATGGGATTATGAAACTGCTCACAATGGAAAAGAAACACCTTCTCCAAAGCAATAGATATATAAACAAAGACCAAACTATGAAAAGAAAAAAAATTTCATGCATTCACCGTTAAAGACATGAAAATGGGAGGAATAGGCTAAGTTTGATTAATAGAAATAAATCCATAAAGAAGATATACAACATATGTTTATACCTAATCTTATGCTTGATCACACCTTCTCCAAGCTCTCCTTTAGTATCCCTTCAAGACTCTTAAGACCATAACATCCACCTCTCTAAGTGTTTCCTCCCCCTTTTTCCATGGGTAGGAGGTCCATTATATAGGTTAGGGAGGCCAAACCAATTAGGAGAGATCTTTGGATCAAGGGAGAATGAAGTGGATCAAGGGATATTGAGCCTCCTTAGGTTAGTAAGAGGATAGGATTTGAAGGAAGGATGAATACCTAAAAATATCCCACAAATCTCCTCCCAAAAATATAGGAATTTCGTCAAAAGGAGGTATTTTCGCTCCCCCAAAGTGGTGTACAGAGCAAAAAATGGATAATTTCGTTCCCCCATAGGCATGCAAGGATCAAAATTTTGATCCCTAGGACACTAGCAGGATGCAAAAATATGAGGAGGAGGTAGTTTAGGGGGTTACTTTGGTAGGATTTCAACCCCTTACTTGTTGGATTTGCTTCCAAGTGTGATTAAGGAAGGGACTAGCATGTTATGAAGGGTCCTAACACTTTCTAGGAGGTGATATGACATAAATAGGTCCTCAATGGTACATGGTGTGACAATTTGAGGTATAACAAGTTCCCCCTAAAGTGTGAGGTCAGAAAAGAAACTAATGGCTGAAACACTTTACCAAATATAATTATGTAGGGATATCTGAAAGAGAACAAGAGAATAGATGCAAGAAAACAACAAACAATATGTCTAATGAACCCGAGGCAGTCACACCCATGCTCGCAATAAACTAACTTGAAACATGGATACCGACCAATACATTGCAGATCCATGACAGTACTGACCAAGGATATGGCCACTGACATACAACGTGGATCCATACCTGAATTACTGAACAAAATCATGGCTACGAAAAATAAAAAGTAGATCCATGATGAGATAATAACATGGACACGACCAATACAAAGTGGATCTGTGTGAAAGTACATAAATGAGGTCACCAACATGATGTCCATGTGGGAACCTACTAAAACAATCACCATCGCAACCTGAGAATGAAAAAAATATATCATAACAACCTAGGGTCTTCTACCTAATCCCGAATAGATAGGAATCTAACCATGCGATTACAAGGTGTTGAAGTCGAACATGGTAGAAACCAATTTATTACTAGTCAATCATGTAAACCATTAACAAGTGTGAGGGAAATCACCAATGATGACAATGATTGCCAAGGTATCACTAGTACAATCCGACGAATGTGAATGGATGAGCTGACGTTGAACACTCGTGGAATCATTCGATCAAAGGTCAATGAAAAAAACCTACTGTCGAATATGAGGAAACCTGCTATTAAGGCATGTAGGTACCAAGTTACTAAGGTGGTTTCGAAGCTTAATTCCTAGATGATGTGATGATGTCAACGGGAACAAAATCATTGAAATAGGGCCATGATGAATCCCACATCATTGACACCAAACTAACAAGATAATGATATGAAGTGATGAAATGAATGAGCAAAAACTAACACAAGGATGAAAAGGCCGACAATATTGCAGAGGATAACTTAGGTAAACTTCCCTTTGAACATTGAACGACATGACAACAAGTGACTCGGAAACATTGAATCAACGAGGAAGAGACCAAGACATAATGCAATGATGACTGAGGAATTATTTGGATGACTCATGGAATTGGCATGAATCACAGACAAGCATTTTATCCAACTGTATGACGAGACACAAACAGGTGCCATGTTCAAAAGCGACACAAGATGCCATAAAGATTTCAAGATCGACTTGGCTTATTTCTCCCCAACCCATATCATGATTGACGAGTACCTCTTTGTTTTTTAACAAGATTTAGGAGGATAAAAGATGCTCAGTATAGATCATCTTTGATGAGTCCAATCTCACATGTTTTATGAACCTGAGAATGGAGGGGCTCGGTCCCATATGGGTCCTTCAATGTTTAATTTCACGAGTCCAAAGAAGGAAAAATTGGCGATGTTTCACATTTAGAGAATCTGAAACAGTCAAAAGAAGACTTCGAAATGAATTTTTCATGAATTTAGTCCCCTAATCCTGAAAAAGTGTAAAATAATGTCTATGAGAACTCTCTTAGTCGATGGTCCGATAAGGTATTCCTTTTTCGTAATTAGTGCTACTCAACTCGAAAAAGGGATAAAATAAAACTGAATAGATTCCCTTTCAAATCCTTTTACAAGCGTGAAAGGAAGCAAGTTTGCTCGACAATCTTTTCATGTTTTGGGAGTCTGAAAAGAACTTAAAGGAAACTCTAGGGGTTCATTTTTCGTAATAGTTTTTACGAGCCAGAAAAAGTGATAAAAGTATACGTGAAAGACGACTTTGTCATGGGTTATAACCGAGTATGACAAAGGTGAAAATTAAACTCATCACAGTTCCTTTTCTGTAAATAGTCTAGTGAGGATGGATAAAGAGATAAAACTGCAGCCATTAGACACACCTTTCTCCTTAATTTTATCGAGCATGGCTATGGTATCAAAATCACATAGAATATTTTTCATGTTTTAACCAGAGCACGAAAAAGTAAAAAGTAAGCTCAAACCACTTTTCATGTTTTAACCAAAGCAAAAAAAAGTGAAAAGCAAGCTCAATACAATCTTACTATTTTTAACTAGCTTGAAGATAGATGAAAATAATGCTCAAGGGATTTGTAATGTCTCTTGTTAGGAGTTTTATTAAAATGTCAAATTTTCACTTTTTTCCCTAGTTCGACCTTTGACTAGTTTTGAGCTCTAGGTCCCCAAATTGCTCCAATTGCTCCCAAATATTCTGAGAAGGTATATGGATGATGTTAGAACATAAATATGTATTTCAGGGATGCTTTTGGACCTTTAAAATACTTCTTCAAATCCTCTTTCAATTCTGGCCAATGTAGGGAACTTTACTAGTAATTTCCCTTTGACTAGTATTGGTCTCTAGGTCTCAAATTGACTCCAAATTCCTTGAAATATTCAAGGAATGTGTATGAATGATATTGGGACTTGAATATGATGTTCAGGGATGATATATGGCCACCAAAAGACCTCTGCAAACTCTCTTAATATTTTGGACCCAGTATGCAATTTTACTAGTAATTTCGGGTTCAAATCCCCCTGGGGTAAGTACTGAAAATGGCTTCCCAAATTGTTATAGCTTGAAATGACACCTCTCCGTCCGTGACGACACTTGCTTCCCTTGGTCGCATGACGACACTTCTTGAGAACAAGTTCAATCACACAACAGGACATTTGTGGATGGAGGAGTCATTTGGGACACTAAAAATTGTTGAAATTACCTCATTATTAACCCATTTGATGTATATGACCCTTAGGAACATTTTTCCAGACCAAACCATCTCCTGAAAATGAGCAGAAAAGCCTGTTTTTGGCCATTTTTTAACATGAGCGCGACTCCACTGTTGACATAGTAGCGTGTGTACGCGACTTTGTCTCATTTAAAGTAGCGCCCATTGCCATGTGTACGCGACTTTGTCTACTATAGAGTAGCGTACACCCCTGTTTTGGTCAAAATCTCAAAATTCGAGTAAGTTAAGTTGGTTTGGAAACCTCTTAAGTGGTTATAACTTCTTTTCCTCTTTCTCATTGACTATATAAGGAGGGTAGAAGGGTCATGTGAGGGAACGAAGCCCAATTACAAAGTTATGCTAGAGGAATGGAGACCCTCATCCCCCTCTCTTGTGCTTCAGTTTTGGTAAACCCTAGTACAATTGCTTAGAGGCTGGGATCCTTGGAGAACGGAAGCAGGAGACCTCGAATCTAGGTTTCGTGAAGTGCCAAGCTTGAAGGAAGGTATAATTGTATGAACTTGCTTTCATTCATCAATAAAGATTAGACGTTCTTCTCTTTCCAAATATGACCTATTAATGTGTCTCGGATTTGATTACAGTTTGTTTATAATCTTATGTCTTCTTCTATTATGAATATTAGTCTTATATATGTAGTCAAATGTGTTTGAGAAAGGTATCAAGTTGTTTCGCAGGTCTGGGCATTGCGACACTGGATAAGCATTGAAGAGTGAGGGAGGCAAAGCTAGGATCAACCTTCTGAATAAGGTGCCTACATCTCTAAACCCTAATCTCTTCTTTTATTTGTTGTATTTGCAGAATGCTTGTAAGTCTATCTTTATCACCATAAGTTGGTAGTTTCTCCCCTGAACTATAGGTGCATTTTCCCCACAACAGAATGGCGACTCCACTGGGGAAAGCCTAACTGCTTAGGGGTATCCAAGGTCATTTCTTCAGTCTTGTTTGATGGTCTTTGTTCATTTTCTTGATTAGGATCAGTTAGTAGGCTCTGTTTGACCGTCCTGGGCTTTTTACAAACCCTTCCCAGCCCTTGCAAACCTTTGTGGACCCAGTTTGGGGGTTTTAACCCCATTTTTTAGACTTTTTTTCATGTACGCTACTGTTTGTACCACATAGTAGCGCCCATACGCTACTTTTTCTCTGCACAGTAGCGCCCATACTGCTATGAGCACTAGTTTCCTTCATACACCGTAGCGCTCAAAATCTGGGTTTGATTTTTTGAGTTTTTGGGTTGTGGACCCAAATCTGGGGGCTGTGGCTGCATTTTTTAGGGTCCCTGATGACCCTAGGTCTGAGTTAAACCCCTGTAAGTGGTCTCCCATCCTTGTATTGATCCTACATTCATGATTTGAACCTCTTTTGATCAATTTGGGCTTGTTTGGAAAGTTTTGGGGTTTGTTGACCCAAGTTGGGGGGTTGTGGACCTGTTTGGTGTTTTGTACCCTAATTTGAGTCTGATTGAACTTGCTTGCCCCATTTCCACTAGATTTGAAACCTCTTGAGTCTTCTTGACCCTGTTTGTATCTATTTGAGTGAAATTTCTCGTTTAGGTTGGTTTCTTATCCTCCCTTAAGCTTTTAGTTTTTCTTTTGTAGTGAAAGCTCAAGTGTTTTGGCTGTTGTTCAAGACCTTGTTTGCATTGTTTATGTGCAGGCCTGACTTTACCAAACCATACTTCTTCGTAGGTCATTTTCTTTGTTTGGGTCTAAAAGTAGTTTTTGTACTCTTTTCCCAATGTTTGGCATGCTTACATCAATAAGAATTTGAAAGTCATATTTGGTAGCTTTTACTGTTTCATAAAGAGAACTTGAAAGTTTCTTTGCTTTGCTTTGAGAGTAGGTTAGTTTCAGTTTTGTTTCTTACCTTTGAAAAGCATAAAGAAATTTGATTTATCTTCTGAATAGAGTACCTTGCAAGTGGCTTAAAAGATTTTAGAGTGCTTTGCATCAAAAAGAACAAGTTTTCTTTTACATACCTAGTTGCTTGAGTAGCTGCATTCTTAGGTTTTGAGTTTATTTTTGTACATTTAGACTTTATTTTTACCATTTTTGCATTCGAAATATTAAAAACTGCATTTGCACATGCATTCTAGATCAGAATTTTAAGACTTGCATTGAAAAGAAAAAGATTTGTTTGGTGGTAAATTTTTCATTTTCAGTACTCTATCTCTTCTATAACCACTCTCACACACCCACTACCTTTTTGAGTAATCAATTAACCTTTAAAATGAACCCTAATAAAATGTACTAGTAACATTTTCATTTTCTAGGTTACACTACACCAACTAGTTTTGGTTAGGATCTTGGGTTTAAAACACCTTAAACCACCCAAGATCACACATTACGAAAAATCGTAGTAAGACTATCACAGGTAAACCCACCTCACTCAAAACTTGCCTGGGATCTATGCAGTAGGTCATTGCGAGATCAGTTTGTGGGAATACTCCTCCTACTTTCTGTTCGAGCATACGCCAGGATCGGATTGCGTATTGGGGACTCTTTCGAGTTTCGAGCTTAGCTACCCTGCCCACGCTTTCTGATTCGACCGGTGACTGTTCCCCCAGGATTTTTTGGTGTTGTAGTATCCTTAGTATCTGACTCTAGGTTCATACACAGGTGACAGCAGAGGGTATATCTGCTGTACCTAAGACAGACATGGGAGAAAATCCCTTGCAGGTCTTTGGGAGGGCGGTTGGGTGATTCCAACGCTTGCACCCTTAGTCATTGTATTGTGGACCCCGGGTAACTGTCTTTCTTCCTTCGTTGATTTGTTCTGGGCCCTCATCATCCCAGACTCTTCTCCGGAAGGCATCTGTTTGCCTGGTTTGATTTACCTAGGACCTTTTAGTGGTGTGCTCTTTGTGCTACTTTTTTTTAGTTTGCCTTAGAGAACTTCTTGTTCATTTGAGCGAGAAACTATGTCTAGCATTCCGGCGAGTGCCAATCAAGGTACCCCTGTTCCGGGGGATCCTTGTGCTGTTCCATTCATTGGAAACATTGGTAATCCCTTAATGGCTACTCTGAATCTTCCTAGATTCACTATTGGGTTGCCGGTTTGGTTGTTTTCCACTCCGAATGCCTTGCATGCTCCTGACGCTTCTTTTGTGAGCACCTCAAATCAAGAGCATCAGAACCCTGTGCCTCCCTTGCTAGTAACATCTTCTCCTCCTCCTTCTACCTCATGTGGTGAAAGTAGCAATACTAGTAACCAGCAGTCTAAAAGGAATAGACGGAGGAAGAATGGGAAGAAGATGCCAAAACAAAGGGGCAGCAACCCAGCCTCTGTGAGTCATGCTGGGGGAAAGCACCCTGCCTCTGCAAGTCATGCAAGGGGCACCTACCCAGCCTCTGGAGGTCATGCTGGGAGAAAACTTTTAGTCACTGAAAATCATACTGAAAGTTTGTCTTCAACCACTGTCAGTCATGTTGAGGACACGTCATTGATCACTGCTAGTCATATTAATGATAAGTCACTAGTTCATGTGATTCATACTGGAGACACCAGATCAGCCACTGCAAGTCATGCTGATGGAGTTGACATTGTCGACAAACCAAACAAACAAAAGCTTAAGTTCCCTTGTAAGTTTTGCGAGGAAGATCACCTTACTTACTTGTGCCCTGTACTTCCAGGAGTGCAAAAAGTGTGGTCCTTAGTTCAAAAGTCTTCTGCTTCTGAGCAACCAGCCTCTGAGAGTCATGCTGGGGGCAAGCTGTCAGCCAATGCTAGTCATGCTGAGAGTACTGACGTTGTAAAGGAGTCTAAACCTATAGGACGGAAACCAAAGTTCCCTTGTAAACTTTGTAAGGGAGATCACCTTACTCACCGATGCCCTGCTATTCCAGAGGCACGAAGAGTGTGGTCCATGTCTGAAGGGACCTCTGTTCCTGAGTTGTCTATAGATTCCCTGCAGTCAGATCAACCTTCGGTTGATAAAGTGGTTGAACCAATGAAATCTTTGGTCGACCCCACTCTTCCTTCGGAGAGTGAAGTGATCGAATCGATGCAATCTTCGATCGATCCCATCAGTCCTTCGGAGATTGATGCACCTACTGCTGAAGTATTCTGCATTACTAGTTTGGATATTCCTGAAAAAGGGGGCACTTCATCTGTGCCATGTGAAACCCTACCAAGCCCTAGGATTGTTTCCTTTGATTGGAATAGTCTAGCCGAGCCTCGTCTTCCTTCTTCGACACCTTTCCAGATAAAGGTTGATATCGGGAACCATATGGTTAATCGATGCATTGTTGATGAAGGTGCTTCTGTTAGTATCTTATCTGCTTATGCTTGGAGAGATTTGGGTTTCCCTAATGTTATTCCAACTGTTAATTGGCCGTTGACCTTTGATAGAAGACCTAGTGAACCGATCGGATTCCTCCGTCAGGCACCTGTTACCTTGGGTGGAAAAACAGTCTTAGTTGATTTTATGGTTCTAAAGGACCCTGTGGACTTTGATATGATCCTTGGGCATGATTACATTTATGCTATGCATGCTGTGGTGTCTACGCTTTTTCGTATGATGCATTTCCCTCATAACGAAAACATTGTCACCATCGACCAGCTTGCATTCGTTGATCCTCCTTATTACCCAACTGAAGACCAGTCAGATCCCTCGTCATTAGGCACTACTATGTCACATGAGCCTTATGTGGCATATTGTTCCTTGAGTTCAACTGCTACTGAGAAGAAGTCTCTGAGTTCATGCTTACCTTCTCGGGACTTGGTCCCAGCTTTTGACCAAGTGACACCTCCATCTGAATGTTTAGATATGTGTTCTATCTGGGATGATATACTTCCTTCCGATGAAGTTTTCCTAGAGTCCATAGTACAATCTGCCATTCATTTGGATGTTGATCCAGTCATAGTTATGTCCATCCCCGGTTTGACCTTAAAGTCTGATCTTCCTACTGTTGAGTCTTTGGACTCTCCTATAGATCCGCAAATCGGTGTTCCTGCTGAGTTTGATTCTGCTTCTAGAATTTTCAACTCCCGTGATGATGAATTTGCTTCTGCAGATTCCATCATGTCCTTCAACTTTGATCTTCATCCTGAAGTTGATCTTGTTGATTGTGAGTCCTCCGGCTTGGGTACCATAGAGTCTTCATTTGAAAACTCTGCCTTGTTTATGCCTGTTGTTGATGATAGTGAAGTTGAAAGTATTTCTACCACAGTGACTTGTATCGGGTTTTTCTTTACATATGTTTTAGATATGATCTTGGTACTAATGTTTCTTGGAGACAGGATTCTTAGCTGGATGTATACTTACTTACTGGTCATTTTCGACACCTTGTGCGACCATGCCAGGTATATTCGGAACCTTGCATATAGGTTTAGGCTTCCCTGCTGTTATGTTGCATTTGAACCTTTTGCCATCCGAATTCGCCATAGGGTCGAACCTGTTGGATATTGGTGTGTTAGCCATCTCTTTATGCATTGTGCACTAGTCCGACAGCAGAGCCTACCTAACATGGGTCACCCTAGTTAGCACCCTTATGCCATTCTGGTGCCCATGCTGAGTTTTTCTCATAGGTTCGGGAGCCTTTCTAGATTTACCATGACTTTGAGAAGAAGCCTCATATCTTTCTTCCTCATATATTTCTGGCCATCCCTGATAAGGCTCCCATTTTTATGTTCAAGTTGCATATGCATATGTTATGATCCCTCTTGCGCTAATGAGCTCGATGCCAGCTTCCACGCTTTTAGCTCGCTGTATAAGCCTCCATCTTTGATCTCATTTCCGCTAAGCCCTGTATCATTTTGCCCTCACAATTTGACACCTTTTACCTGGAGGAGACACACCCTGAGTGTCCTTATCTTGCTCATGTTCCTTGCATTAGGAATAGCTTTGCTCCATGCGCTTGGAGCCAGTTTTGCATGTCCCTGACACTCGTCTCCTCCCATTGCGAGCATTCTTCTTTTACTTCGAGCTCGTTAAAAACAGTAAGTAGGTTGCGAGCATTCTTCTTTTACTTCGAGCTCGTTAAAAACAGTAAGTAGGTTGTGAGCATTCTTCTTTTACTTCAAGCTCGTTAAAAACAGTAAGTAGGTTACGAGCAGTCTTTCACCTTTCCTTCGAGCTCGTTAAAAATAGTAAGGAAGCTATGAGCATTTCTTTCATCTTCACTTCGAGCTCATTAAAAAGAGTAAGGAAGTTGTGAGCATTTTCTGTATCTCCTTTGAGCTCGTTAAAAACAGTAAGGAGGTCATGAGTTTACTTTTTTGGACTCGTTAAACCTTTACGAAAAAGATCCCTATGGAGTTATTTTAAGCCCTTTTCAGACTCCTTAAATAGGAAAAGTTTGCCGAGCATAGTTGTCTTTTCGGGCTCGTTAAAATAACTGAACTGACATCCACTTAGGTATAGAATTACCCCTTTTCCGGGCCATGGTGGATAATTTACGGAAAAAGGTATACTCTAGGTATACTTTGGTATGCGCTAGAAGAGTTCTTCTTCCATTATTTTACACTTTTTCGGGGAAGGAGACTAACTTTACGAAAAAGGACCTTTGGAGTCGTCTTTAGGGTTTTCAGACTCTCAAAATGTGAAAACACCAAGCGAGCATTCACCTATCCGAGCTCAATATAAAATCCACGGATAGGTGTATAGAGGACTGTTTAAGTTTTTCAACTCTATAAGCAAGAAAACACCGCCGAGCATAGACCAATCCGGGCTCGATATAAAATCTACAGATAGGTGTATGGAGTTTTCTTCTAGGTTTTTCAGACTCCTTAAATATAAAAATACCGTCGAGCATGCTTTAGTTCTTTGTCAAGCTCGTTAAAAAATGAAAAAGGAAAGGGAAGGGAAGAATGTTAAAATATCTTTCAATATGATGGTAGAAATTCAACTATCTCCTTGAACAAAGCACCTGTTTTGAGTCTATCAAACAAGTTGGGTTCTGGTGTTGGCCTTAGGGTAAACTTGATCTCAGAGTTCTTACTCCTCCGTTTGGTTAGTCTTCCAATCATATGGAGAATCTGTTAATGTCTCCTACATTGCAGATTTGCATCGTGGTCCCTTTGTGTTAAAAGCTGCCTAAGTCACTCTTGTGTCATGCTCACTGTTCAAGGATACAACCTATGTCGGCCATTCTGCAGTTTCCTTGACCTCATGTGTCGGCCATTCCTTGGTGTCAGTATGTTTCATCATGTGTTTAGTCCTACTCCAAATTAGCTCATACCTTTTGAGTGTCCCTCGTGTTGGATGATGGAGGATGCATTAAGGCCTCCCTTCCAACGGACTTCTTCCCATCGACTTCAACTCATTGTGCTCTGGGAATGAAGTTTAGAGTTTCGGTTAGTACCTTGGGGATTGCAGTCATTAGTGGCAGTTTCCCTCGCTATTGGATAGATGGGAATACATCAATGTCTCCTATCCGATGGATTCTTCAAGTGTTCGACGGCAAGACCACTTATTCACACTTGCTTGAATGTACTAGGTACCTTGGGTTCCATTTTCATTATCGGTGGACACCCTAGCGTTTGTTAACGGTATACATCAAGGACCGGTAATCAAACGATACCTCCCATGTTCGACATCAACTCATTTATTCGCATGGATAGGTTTGTACCTTGGGTTGTTTTTGGATGAAGACCTTGGGATCCTCGATAGCATCACCTCATTTATGTTATCGCCCAAGTTGCGCAAGACTGAGCCACACTCTTTTTGGCCCTTGATGACACATAGATCCATCTTGTTCTCTATGGCTATGTTCTCCAGTTTTGACATAGATCCACCTTGTATTTATGTGGCTATGTTTACACTTATGTTCCTCATGGATCCACGCTTGTATTTTAGTGGCCATGATATATGCATCAGTATTTGGATCATTATTGTATCCTCTTGGAGGTCTTGTTCCACCATTTGAACATCGATAGTTACCCCATGGATAAGTTTGTCTGACTTTACCTTTGCTTTCAGGTACTTCATTTGAGCCTATGATTCTTGGTTTCTCCATTCTGTTGATGTATATGTAACTTCGGAATGTATTTCACATATATGTATATTGTATTCCTATAGAGATGGTATTATTCCTCTATAAGGAAGTGTCGTCATTTATATTGTAAGTGTCGTAACTTATACTTGATGGGTTATTAGACCACCTTATTTGGGGTCGGCCCTGTATAAGTCATGTGGGTCAAAGGGTTATTAGACCACCCTATTGGGGGTCGACCATGTGGGTCAAAGGGTTATTAGACCACCCTATTGGGGGTCGGCCCAGTCAGCATTATGTTATGTGGTTAAGTTCGAGCCTACATGAGTTAGGTAAAAAGGCAAGTCAAGTCAAGTATAAATAGAGTGCGGGAGGCACTCTATTTACTCACTCACTTTTCACACATGCACTCAAGGAGGAGTGATGCACTTATGGAGGAGGAGGATCTGCTGCTAGGTTATGGATATCTCTCTTGGTTGGTTGTATAATTGCTCTATTTATCTCTGAGGAAGTTATTGGGGTTTTTCACCTTTATGGTTTTCCCCAAGTAAATCTTTGTGTCTCTTGTGTGCTTGCATTATTGTCTCCATGATTGATATGTTGTAGATATGCTGTACATGTTGTTCTCTCAGTTAAGATCCTAGATCATATTGAAGTAAATTCTGAAAATTTAACATGGTATCAGAGCTAGCCTGAAAGAAGGCATGATATGGCATGTATGACACTTGTTGCACTTACGATGCTAGGGCTTGATATAGCAAAAACCAGTCATCGTATCACTTTCGCTATAAATCCGTTTTGGCGAATTTTTCGGATCTGAAATTGTTACAGGCCGAAGCTAAGATCTCCAGGTACCTTGTGTCAAAAGGAAAACCTCTAATTAGTTGTAATTTGTGATTTATGATCTGTGCAATATAGGGTTTCTGCCTCTTCCAGATCTGAGTCAAAATCAGGTGACCTTGGGCAAAAGGTCATAACTTGGGCTAGGAAGCTCCAAATGAAATTTCGTAAAAAGTGACAGGTAGTACACAATCTGTACTATCTCAAAAAACTTTTTCAGAGGCCGAAGTTGAACCAGTGACACGTGGCACGCCGTACAAGTTCGCTCTACTGTTTTATCCCATAAACAGGTCACGTTGCGACACTTGGCATAACTCTCTCTCAGAAAATCCAATTGAGGTCAGACCTATCAGGATGGAAAGATAACAGGCCGAGCTATCTCAAAAAACTTTTTCAGAGGCTGAAGTTCAAACAGTGACACGTGGCACGCCGTACAAGTTCGCTCTTCTGTTTTATCCCAAAACAGGTCACGTTGCGACATTTGGCATAACTCTCTCTCAGAGACTGCAATTGAGGTCAGACCTGTCAGGATGGAAAGGTAACAGGTCAGGCTATCTCAGGAAACTTTTTTCAGACCCTGTGGATCAAAAATTTCAGAGTTACACCAGAAACAATCAGGTACATATTTCTGTCAAAACAGAATTATTTTTTGGTACCTTCATTCATGGCTTCCGGAATTTAGGGCTTTGAAGAAAGTTGGAATTTTTGTAATCGGAGACCACGGCTGAATGCTACTCATCAAAATAAAAATTTAGAGACCAAAATCAGAATTTTGGTTGGGCAGAAGGTCGGGCTTGATCAGACCCTAGTTCGGGACTTTGATCAGGAAAGTGGAAAATTAGGGCTTCTGTAAAAATGGGAATTTTTGAAATCTGAGACCACGGCTGGAAGCTCCTCAGAAAAATAGAAGCTTAGAGCTTTGGATCAAACCTTTTGATTGGGAAAAAGAGTGGGATTCATCAAACCCCAGTTCAGGGTCACGTCCAGTGAATCCGAAAGTTTCAAAGGCAAAATTGAGGAGTGAAACTTTGCAGTTTTCAAATTATGAATATACCATTTTGATCAGCTCATCAAGGCGCATATTTCTATCCTTTCGGAAGTTTGAAATTCAATGTTTGAATTTTTGGGTTTCTCTGACAAACCCATATCCAGCTCCAGGTCCAGTTCTTGCAAATCAAGTGGATTGGGTTAATCCTAGAAGAAGATGGATTGGTCACCTACATAGGTGAAGAAGTTCTTGTTTCAGAGGGAGATAAGGCTAAGGCCTTACATAAGAAGATTACTAGCGATCTCGACAGGTATGACTCATCAAGGTATGTCTCGATATTTGTTCATGATTAAGTTTATGGTATGCTTGTCTTCATGTTATTACGGTTAGTACACTCTTGATTTTAGACTTGTCATATCACCTTAATAAAACTATGAATGCACGATAGAAAATATTCATTGATTAAGGTGTTGACACTTATGATTGTACTAATGCATTATGGTGTTGTATGAGGTTTATGTTGTCTACTAAAATGAAAGGTACACCAAGAAAGACAAATCATGTTCTGGTCCAAGAACATATGATCATGATAACATGAGGACAAAGATTCATCCATTGTCATGGATCTCATAGAAGATCCATTTACGAGGTATGTATAACTTGGTTTTGTAATGGTTAACTTATGAGACATGCAGGTTACTAGCACAAGTCATTGACGAAGAACAAGAAGACATTATGCGGGTATGTTAGACATAAATAGCTAGCATGCTAATCCAGGTATGTTTTTCCTATATCAAGCTAGAATCCTACCTTGGGTTAGGATCTTATACTGTTGTGTTGTTGATAATGATTATTCATGAAGTCATAGGTTTGAATAGTCATGGTTGTATACATATTATGTTTCTTACCATATTTGATGATATGGCTAACCAAAAGAATCATGAAGGCATAAGTTAGAATAATCATGGGTATATGCATATTATGTGTCTTACCTTAATTAATGATATGACTAACCCGAAGAGTCATAGGTTTGAGTAATTATAAGTTTAGACATGTTATGTTTCTTATGATTTGACTAACCATAAGAATCCTACATAAACCTTGAAAGCTAATGCTTATTATTTCTGCTTGAAATGATCATGACTATACATGCTTGAGATTATTGTGTTTTAATAGTATACTAATGAATGTATGATTTTATATGAGTTCACAAGGATAACACAATCATGATACTAATAAGCATGCATAGGGACCAAGGATGAATATGAGTTCAAGAACAGGTAATTTAGGAAGCAAAGATCAAGAGGGAGCACACTCCAGTTGTTCCTGCAAGAAAGCAAAGGAGCACACTTCAGTAGTTTCTGCAAGGATGCAGATATTCAGAGGGAGTTGACCATCTCTCTACATTCCACAATAGAAAGGTGTAGAAGAAGCTACTTCAGATTAGGACTCCAGCAGCTCCTGCAAGGAAGCAAAGACTCAGAGGGAGTCCACCCAACGAACAAACAAAGATAAGTATTTTAAATTATCATTTCTTGCATATTTGTTTGTTTAAATAATACTGTTCAATAATGTATACACTGATGTTCCTAGAATTAGGTTGTGTATTATGCATATTAGAATAGTTGCATTGATGAACAGTATACTACTAATATACATGGGTAAGTGGCCTATGGCACTGTACAACATTCCATTGCTACTTATCTAGAATGAAACCTATTTGCTGACATGTTGGGAGTTGTGCACACTCTTAACAATGTTCTGGTAGAGATTGGAAGGCATCTAGAAAGTTACGGGATATGAATAAATGTTGTATTGAAGCATTGGCTAAGATAATTGCATGACTGTATGACATATTTCTTTATGTGTAAGAATTTGTTCTGAAAACTATGAGATGTTTTCTAATCATGCAATTTAACTTGTTGTGTAGGAAAGATCGTATGCCATCTCCTACAAAAGAAGAACTACAACATTTTGTTCCAGCAACAAAGATATCTATTGAAGATATTGAAGATATTGAAGTTCCCAGGATCTGGGATGAAGAAATGGAATGCCATGATCCGTTGATCATGAAGAATGATGTTTGGGATGTAGTCCCAAGATGTCAAGGGAAGTTTTTTATGACTTCCAAATGGAACTATCAGATCAAGCATGTTGCAGATGGCAGCATTGAGAAATATAAAAGTGATAAAATAGAAGATGCACCAGATGGATCTCAAGACAGCATGGTGTAGTCATATATGTGTGCAGAACTTGGTATGGTAGGATAGACAGCTTTCTATCCAGTTTGGGCGTTACCAAGAGTAAAGCAGATTCCAACCTTTTCTACAAGGTTGAAGAAGGCAATCCAGTGATACTATTTTTTTTTTTTTTTTTTATGCAGATAACCTGTTTGTTACAGGTAAAGATAGATTGATTGCCGACACGCAGCGGAAGCTTTCTTCCAAGTTCAAGATGATGCACTATTTGTTTTTGGCATGGAGGTGTGGCAGAGTGATGGAATCTTCCTTGGACAAGGGAAGTATGCAGTAGAGATCCTGAAGAGGTTCGGGATGATGGACTGCAAGCTATGGCCACACTTATGGCATCGAATCTGAAGCTTCTATGTGATGCTTCATCTGAGCTGGTTGATGTCTCCATGTATCGTCAGATGATTGGGTCCTTGATGTACCTGATGAACACGAGACCAGATATTTGCTTTGCTGTGAACACATTGAGCCAGTTCCTGACGGATCCAAGGAGTGTTCACCTGGTTGCTGTAAAGCATATTCTGAGGTACCTGAAGGGTACAATGGATTATGGGCTCAGGTATGAGGCGAATCAAAAGTTTAACCTGCAGGGTTATGTTGATTCAGATTGGGCTGGCAGTGCTGCAGATAGGAAGAGCACATCTGGGTGCTGCTTCAGTATGGGATCAGGTGTGATCTCTTGGTTTAGCAGGAAGCAGTCCTACGTAGCACTGAGTACAGCTGAGGCAGAGTATGTTGCAGCCTGTTCAGCTAGTTGTGAGGCAGTATGGCTACGAAAGCTACTGTCTGAGTTATTTGATCTCCATTGGAAGCTACTGGTATCTTCTGTGATAACCAGAGTTGTGTGAAGCTGTCCGAGAATCCAGTGTTTCATGACAGGTCGAAACACATAGAGATCAAATATCACTATATCAGGTATATGGTATAGAGAGGAGCTGTGAAGCTCCTGTATGTTGCGACGGACGAGCAGATTGCAGATGTGCTGACGAAGCCACTAGCCAGGGTGAAGTTTGAGTACTTTAGAGAGAGGCTTGGCATTCTTCAGATCGAGGACACTTCGAGGAAGAAGTGATGGACACATTTGCTGAAGCCATTCCAAGCATGTGGGAAGGAGGATCCTTCACATGGCTGTGGATGTAAGCGTTGGATGATGAGCATCAGGATGATGTTCTGGTTTCTGCCTGGATATGATCAGTTGGATCATTTATGTATGTACGCATCATGTTGGATGCTGGATATGATCGGTTGGATCATGTGTATGTATTTTGTATGAACGCATCATGTTGGATGCTGTTGGATACATTGTGTGGATCATGTATCTTTGTATGATCAGGTAGATCATGGATGATGATGGATACATTGTGTGGATCATGTATCTTTGTATGATCAGGTAGATCATGGATGCTGATGGATACATTGTGTGGATTATGTATCTTTGTATGATCAGGTAGATCATGCATACTGATGGATACATTGTGTGGATCATGTATCCTTGTATGATCAGGTAGATCATGTATGCTGATGGATACATTGTGTGGATCATGTATCTTTGTATGATCAGGTGGATCATGTATGTTGATGGATACATTGTGTGGATCATGTATCTATGTATGTATCAGGTGGATACTTGGATGATCATGGATGACGAGCTTCTCCAGATGACATGCAGCAGGATGTTGCAGTGATGATGATCAGGATGATCATGTGTACATCAGGATGATGTTTGATGAGTATCAGATGATACTTTGTGGCCGTGGATCAGGTTGTGCAGGAAAGCATGTAATTTGTGCCCTGGGATATTTGCAGATGGTCTTTCGAGGTTTTGCCTATGGCATGTAATTCAGTGCCCTGGGACATCTGGCAAATGCTCTTGCGAGGTTTTGCTTGGGAGGACATGTAATTTGTGCCCTGGGAGATTTCAGGTCGGAGTTGTGTACCCGTAACATCCTGAGATGCTCTTGCGAGGTTTTGTCCTATGGCATGTAATTTGCTCCTGGGAGATCTGGACAGGATGAAAAAGGCCTCAGATGCTTCAGCCAGGTTTTGCCATGACCACATGTAATTTGCTCCTGGGAGATCTGGACAGGATGAAAAAGGCCTCAGATGCTTCAGCCAGGTTTTGTGGTGGACCACATGTAATTTGCTCCTGGGAGATCTGGACAGGATGAAAAAGGCCTCAGATGCTTTAGCCAGGTTTTGTTGTGAGATCACATGTAATGTGCTCCTGGGAGATCCGACAGGTAGAGCCGCGTGCTCGTAACAGCCTGGGATGCTTCAGCCAGGTTTTGTGATGGGTCACATGTAATGTGCTCCTGGGAGATCCTACAGGTAGAGCTGTGTGCTCGTAATAGCCTGGGATGCTGCAGCCAGGTTTTGTGACGCACGTAATAAGTCCTGAGGATTCCACAGTATGGCCAGTGATGATGAAGACCTGCAGGTGGTGGGCCTACATCCAGTATGAAAAAGGACTGGCTCTATAGAACTTCCTATGACGAGTAGATTCAGAGATTGATTGAGATAGCAGCAGCAGTGACGATGATGATGACTCGATGATGATTATCCAGTGACGATGATCCAGAGAAGATGACTTGTGCTAGAAGAACTGTGCTGAGAAATACCTTCCTAGTTAAGAGGGAGTGTTGATGTATATGTAACTTCGGAATGTATTTCACATATATGTATATTGTATTCCTATAGAGATGGTATTATTCCTCTATAAGGAAGTGTCGTCATTTATATTGTAAGTGTCGTAACTTATACTTGATGGGTTATTAGACCACCTTATTTGGGGTCGGCCCTGTATAAGTCATGTGGGTCAAAGGGTTATTAGACCACCCTATTGGGGGTCGGCCATGTGGGTCAAAGGGTTATTAGACCACCCTATTGGGGGTCGGCCCAGTCAGCATTATGTTATGTGGTTAAGTTCGAGCCTACATGAGTTAGGTAAAAAGGCAAGTCAAGTCAAGTATAAATAGAGTGCGGGAGGCACTCTATTTACTCACTCACTTTTCACACATGCACTCAAGGAGGAGTGACGCACTTATGGAGGAGGAGGATCTGCTGCTAGGTTATGGATATCTCTCTTGGTTGGTTGTATAATTGCTCTATCTATCTCTGAGGAAGTTATTGGGGTTTTTCACCTTTATGGTTTTCCCCAAGTAAATCTTTGTGTCTCTTGTGTGCTTGCATTATTGTCTCCATGATTGATATGTTGTAGATATGCTGTACATGTTGTTCTCTCAGTTAAGATCCTAGATCAGATTGAAGTAAATTCTGAAAATTTAACACGTTCCTCCACGTTCCTCCACGATTCAACTCTTTTTTATTTATAATGTATTTCGGCCATCGTTTCCCATACTCCCTCTGACCTCATACATTAGGGGGCATCTGTTATAGCTTGAAATGACACCTCTCCGTTCGTGACGACACTTGCTTCCCTTGGTCGCATGACGACACTTCTTGAGAACAAGTTCAATCACACAACAGGACATTTGTGGATGGAGGAGTCATTTGGGACACTAAAAATGGTTGAAATTACCTCATTAGTGACCCATTTGATGTATATGACCCTTAGGAACATTTTTCCAGACCAAACCATCTCATGAAAATGAGCAGAAAAGCCTGTTTTTGGCCATTTTTTAACATGAGCGCGACTCCACTGTTGACATAGTAGCATGTGTACGCGACTTTGTCTCATTTAAAGTAGCACCCATTGCCATGTGTACGCGACTTTGTCTACTATAGAGTAGCGTACACCCCTGTTTTGGTCAAAATCTCGAAATTCGAGTAAGTTAAGTTGGTTTGGAAACCTCTTGAGTGGTTATAACTTCTTTTCCTCTTCCTCATTGACTATATAAGGAGGGTAGAAGGGTCATGTGAGGGGACAAAGCCCAATTACAAAGTTATGCTGGAGGAATGGAGACCCTCATCCCCCTCTCTTGTGCTTCAGTTTTGGTAAACCCTAGTACAATTGCTTAGAGGCTGGGATCCTTGGAGAACGAAAGCAGGAGACCTCAAATCTAGGTTTCGTGAAGTGCCAAGCTTGAAGGAAGGTATAATTGTATGTACTTGCTTTCATTCATCAATAAAGATCAGACGTTCTTCTCTTTCCAAATATGACCTATTAATGTGTCTCAGATTTGATTACAGTTTTTTTATAATCTTATGTCTTCTTCTATTATGAATATCAGTCTTATATATGTAGTCAAATGTGTTTGAGAAAGGTATCAAGTTGTTTTGCAGGTCTGGGCATTGCGACACTGGATAAGCATTGAAGAGTGAGGGAGGCAAAGCTAGGATCAACCTTCTGAATAAGGTGCCTACATATCTAAACCCTAATCTCTTCTTTTATTTGTTGTATTTGCAGAATGCTTGTAAGTCTATCTTTATCACCGTAAGTTGGTAGTTTCTCCCCTGAACTATAGGTGCATTTTCCCCACAACACAAATGCCTCCAAACCCACTCAAATTTATGAACAGAGATTGGGAATGTATTAAGGATGTTATTAAGGTCTCATATAAACCATTAATTGATTATTATATATGTTCCAACCCTCTCCCATTCAGCTGCGAAAATCTCCAATTCGACCCTTGGTGAAATGGCACTATTTCTTCTCCCAATGCAATTAAACTGAGTAAAAATACTTCAAATGCTCAAGTAAAGTACATTAAACTTTTAAAATACATCCATGGCAGTCCATTAATTACAAATTCATCATATAATCACCCATTCATTCAAAATCATCAGCATTACATTGATGCACAACAAGGTAGTGGGGAAATGCACTATTCTTTCATTAAAAATGAGATTTATACATTTCTACTTGAAATTTAGACCTGAAACTTTTTGGAGATGAAAAAAAGAGTATTTAATTCATATTAAAAAATAAATGGGGCATTATAATATCCCCCAAAGAGTACAATAGCTCACCAAAAACGCCCTCCCTCAAGGATCAAGAATATGTCATCAAAACTGAAAATGGTTGAAGGAGTGAGATGCAATAGAAGAAACCATGAGATGCCCTGTATCTTACACCTACAAATAAATACTCCATTAAATCTCCAAATGAAAGTTCTGAATGTCCTTTCCAATTACCAACTTGGATGGGAATCTTTCACCCTCGAAATTGGCTAAGGCAAGAAACTAGTCATCCACTAGCTCTCCCTCTACACAAATGCAATTGAAAATTATACAAATGATCAAAAGATGGTTTCATTCTTTTTTATTGACATTTATAAAGTTCTAATTTCCTCCATGGGTCGAATTCCTTCCAAGAGACTCATGCCAACTCAAGTTGGGAAGAGATTCCAAAGAACGCCACTTGTACAACAATTCCTAGTCTCCCACTTCCACCAAATCACATGTGGAAGCATATTAGCTTCCCTAACACCTTTGAGCGCCCTCTTAGAGTCTATGTTTAGCCCTGACATGTCATATATGTCATATGTCAGCCTTCAGGTCTGATTTGTGTCATAGGTGTCATAGCATCTTCATCATTGTTGTCATAGAGCTAGGGAATCTAGCCCAAGTGTCTCACTAGCTCCAAATTGCCTCTTCCTCTTCCATGGGAGTTACTCTTCCTCTATATTTCAACCTCATTGACTCATGACAAGTCTTATTGAACTTATAATTCATCCCAAGAACATTAGGCTTCCCATAAATTCGAAATTGCAAGAAGAGGATGCCATGTGGCACATACATTCTAGCTTGTGTGGGTCCCACTTCCTCCATGTGTCTTCATGACCAAATGCCACTTTTATTTTCACTTGTATATATTTATTTATCTCCTTTATTAAACATTTATGCCATCCTAATGTTCCAACATCATTTATTATCCCCATTATTCACAATCCCAAAGCTTCCACCCCAAACCTAGGAAACTAGTAATTTCCCTCCTTGGCATTTATTTGACCTTTAGCATCAATTTGACAAACACTAATGAATATGTCCATTGTGATTAGGCCATTGTGACCCAATGCAACTTTTGGTACATGACAAATCCTCCCTTCCCAATATTGCTTGTCCTCAAGCAACTTCAAACACGGGTGTTGAAGAACCTGCTTTCTGTATAATTTTTTGAAGTTTCCATTGAATTTCCCAACCTTGAGTCTTTGAGTTTCCATGAAGATTTTAGAGAAGAACCACCATGCTTGCTGCTGCACTACTCTGATAAAAATCACTTTATTAAGTGGGAAGTCCATCTCCCATACTGCTTGTTTCTGAAAAAAAATTGAAACCAATGAAACAAAAATTATTCTAGGGTCCCATTGCTTGTATTGCACCGCAACAATTAAGAGTGCTCTCCAACCCACACCATTAGATAAGAGGATTCCTGGATCCCATTTTCTTGTATTCATTCTTCCAAACATCATGAGTACCAAAAATATATCATCAAAGTACATAACAAAATAATGAAAATGTACATCAAGGAGATGCTTCATCATAGAGTCATGAAAGTGCTTATACCTCCAAGCAAGTAGACCACCATTTTCAAAGTGCATACAATCTTCAAGTGGCCCATCAAATCTGCTCCAATGACATAGGTGAGGATCCCATGTCCTATAATGATGCTCCAAAAGGATGTGATATGCATAAAAATATTCATCCATGTATTCTTTCATCCAAGAAGTGAATGAAGAATCTCCACTAAAATCTGAACCAAATAATGAGCAGAAAAAACAAGGAGACTTCAAATCACTCAAAGAAGTCTCACCCATACATCCCTGAATGTGAGAATCATAAAGATATAACAAAGTATGTGGATTCCAAAAAAAATGTTCTCCAATCATAAATCTATTCACCCAAGTGTTGGATGAAGTTCCTCCAATGTCAAATGAATCAAGTGTTGAGCAAGAAAAACCATGAGTCTTCAAGTGACTCAAATGCATATCATAGGTGCATCCATGTAGATTTGCATAATCATAAAGTGACAAATAGTGTTGTTGCAAATGTGAATAAGAATGTGCTCCAACCATGTCATCATAAAATCTAAATCTAGGAGTTCCATAATCCTCATGTGGCACCATAAAAAAGAACCCTTTCACCCATACTTCATTGAGACTAATGCTGCAAAACATGGAATTGTAGGATGTAGGAGAATGAACAAACTCACACAAATGATCAAAAAGTGCAGAAGTTTCATCATGGGAAGGATCCATATTGTAACGTCCCCTCCCGCCTTCCAAATGAAGGGGAGAGAACATTACCCATCATATGGGACTTTTGGCAGACTTAGCCCCAATATTACTTCTTTACTCATAAATTCATAACAATTAAAAACTTCTGTGTGCAAAATCAACTCAATATAAACAGAACGGAATTAAACATAATAGCAAGCACACAAACAGTAATGCCTAACATATATACATATATCACAGCAAAGGATGATACAGCATATAGAGACTCAATCTCGTTCCAATGCCATGCATGGATTCCAAATTAAGATAATCAATTCATTTCATTAAACATGGACAATTTAACATATTGCAGAACACAAAATGCAAATAATTTATAATACATAGAACACTTATCTTGAAGATGAAGCTGTCCAAACAACTGGCTATGTGAGAGCAACGTTCCACCCAACCATAGATCTCTGTCCAGCCTATATTCTTTCAGCTGAGAGATCACCCCCGAGCTGGGCTGTGTATCCACCAAGGAAGAACTAGCTGGGCTCACTCACAGCCATGGTTTCGGTCATCAGCTATGCTAAGCCAACACACCGTTGGGTTTATCAAGCATATGGATGAAAAATGAGGAGGATGCTAAGCCAGTGAGCTCAACCACAAAGCTACAGGAATCTCAAATGAACTCAGCAGTCATGGCACCCACAATACCTACCGCACCCAACACAAGGAAGGTCTCCTTCTCTGTTGCACAGTCCCTCAGGCGTCCCTTCCCTCCAGTGCTCTTCAGGGTGGGCATAGAAAGGTCCAGCTGCTAATTCCTTGAGATTCTAGCCTTCACTGAGTTTATCAAGCAAACCAAACCTCTGCTCAGTCATTCACACTTGGATTTCTCACAGTTCTGTTATCCAATAACTCAATCCCGTCACTTCATTTCTGGGCTGTAAAATTTGGGTTTTCCAATGGATTTTGGGGTATCTAATACTCTCAATTTCGCCCCAAGGTTCATATCTATGGATCCCCCATTGGATTTCACTGTCAAATACCAATTCTGGGCGTTTTTGGCTCTCCAAAACGTGGGTTCTCTCATAGTCGCGATTTCTGGTTTTTCTTCCTGTTGGCAATTCGTTTTTGGATAGAAAATGGTGTTGGTCCGTTTCACAATCGAATGGGGATGAGGAAGAAGCAACATCCATGAGGTAGAGTGGCTTGTGGTACAAGAAAACAGAGCCCATACTCTGCCATACGAATTTCTGGGCTGCCCATGCTCCATTGAAGCCATGGACTGAATTCCTCAACCACTTCCTTACAACATAAATAAATGTCAGCAAGGTAAGTCAAATGGGTTCTCAAGGTGACATATGGCATCCTATGGTTCAATCCCTTAGCCCCCTCACCACTCCCTAGTGGATACACATGGCCCCTTCTCATCCGTTGCTCCCATAGCCAGTTTTGGTATTTTATTTCAATATTAAATATTTACATCAATTTACAATATCCCATGGCTTAATAGGACATGGGTAATAACATATCAAATACTTCTCCATTTTAAATAAAACCCGAACATATGCTAGTGGGGCCTTGGCCTTGAGCTCCACGCTAGGAAAACATACATTACATGTATACAATATTTACATGAAAGCCAATATTTCCTAAGGGTCAAAATTGGGGTATTACATTCCCCGCCCCCTTAGAACAACACCGTTCTCGGTGTTCTCAAAACTGAACAAAAATGGAAATGCCTCTCTCATGGCATCCTCTAGCTCCTATGTAGCCTCATCGGAACTAAAGTGCTCCCATTGGAGCTTTACCTGTCCGATGGCTCTATTCCGGAGCAAAGTGACTTTCTTGTCGAGGATGCGCATAGGTTCTACTTGGAACTCTCCCTCGGGTTCCACCTGTATCACATTCCAATCAATCATATGATTAGGATCATGTACATACTTCTTAAGCAAAGATACATGGAAAACATTATGAGCTCTTATGTTAGCAGGCAATGCAATTCTATATGCAACTGGCCCTATCCTATCAAGGACTTCAAATGGCCCACAATATCTTGGTGACAACTTGGCACAACTCCCCAACTTGAGGGAACTCTTCCTTGGTTTCACTCTCAAATAAACATGATCCCCAATCTGAAATTCCTTATGTACTCTTTTCAAATCTGCATAACTCCTTTGCCTGTCCTGAGCGGCCTTTAAATTCTGTCTAATCTTAACAATTTCCTGTTCCATTTCCTTGATCATCTCATGTCCAAGCACTACCTTGTTCACTGGGCCGTCCCAATTCATTGGTGTCCTGCATCCCTTGCCATACAATGCTTCAAATGGACTCATTCCCAAGGATGCATGGTGTCCATTGTTATATGCAAATTCAACTAAGTGTAAATAATATTCCCACTTGGATGGTTTGTACATCACATACATTCTCAGCATGTCTTCAAGAACTTGATTCACCCTCTCGGTTTGGTCGTCCGTTTGAGGATGGTAAGCTGTACTGAAATTCAATTTAGTCCCCAATTCCTGAAACAATCCCTTCCAAAAATTGGAAGTAAACTTTGTATCACGATCAGAAATTATTGCCTTAGGCAATCCATGCAATCTGAATATCTCTCTCATGAAGATGTTTGCAATGTCACTAGCCTTGTGAGTGGACTTCACTGGAATAAAGTGAGCTACCTTCGATAGCTCATCCACCACAACCATGATTGAATCATGCTTCTTCACTGTCATGGGAAGACCTGTTATAAAATCCATGGATATCACTTCCCACTTCCATTCCGGAATGGGTAAGGGCTGCAATAACCCTGCTGGATGTTGGTGTTCTGCCTTCACTTGTTGGCACTTCTGACACCTAGCAATGTACTCAGCTATGTCCTTCTTCATACCATGCCAAAAGTATTGTTTTCTTGCTGCTGTTATAGTCTTCTGATATCCTGGGTGTCCAGAGTACGGCATTTGGTGTATTTCATCCATCACTAGTTTCTTCAAATCTGCGTTATTTGGAATGTACATCCTATCTTTGTAGATGAGGATACTGTCTTCACCCAGCTGATATCCTGCACACTTTTCATCCACATTACCGTGCTGCAACTTCTCTTTAATTTTAAGGCAAGTTTCGTCACCGTTTTGAGCTTCAAGAACTCTTGTATTCAAATCTGATTTGCACATACTTACTGTTGAAACATGAAATTTTCTGCTAAGAGCATCTGCAACCTTATTCTCCTTCCCTTTTACATGTTTAATTTCAAAATCAAATTCACAAAGAAATTCCATCCATCTAGCTTGCCTAGCATTCAAGTTTGGTTGATCAAACAAATACTTCAAGCTCATGTGGTCTGTTCTAAGCTCGAATCTTCTTCCCATCAAGTAATTCCTCCACATCTTAAGAGCATGCACTATGGCTGCCAATTCTAAATCATGTGTGGCATAATTCTTTTCATGCTCTTTTAATTTCTTGGATTCATAGCAAATCACAATTCCTTCTTGCATGAGAATCCCACCCAGTCCTTCAATGCAAGCATCTGTGCACACTATAAAATCCTTCTTTGGATCTGCTATCTTCAAAACAGGAGCGCTGGTAAGTAACTCTTTTAATTTCTGAAAACTTTTCTCACATTTTTCAGACCATACAAATTTGATGTTCTTCCTTTGCAACGAAGTGATCGGATGAGCTATCCTGGATAATCTTTCAATAAGCCTTATGTAGTAACCAGCAAGGCCCATAAAAGATTTAACATCTGAAACATTTCTTGGAGTTGGCCAATCCATGATGGAATTAATCTTCTCCGGATCCACTGCAATTCCTTCTTCTGAAATGACGTGACCCAAATATTGAATCCTCCTTTGATAGAATTCACACTTGCTTAACTTGGCATACATCTGATGTTCTCTAAGAACTTGCAAAACCATTCTTAGATGCTCCTCATGTTCTTCTTCATTTCTTGAATAGACAAGAATGTCATCTAAAAACACAATCACAAACTTATCCAAATATTTGCTGAATACGCTATTCATGAGACACATTAATGTGGCAGGTGCGTTGGTAAGGCCAAATGGAACCACAGTGAACTCATAATGACCATATCTAGTTCTGAAAGTCGTCTTGTGAATGTCTTCTTCTTTAATCCTCACTTGATGGTAGCCAGACCTCAAGTCAATCTTTGAAAATAATTTGGCTTCCTTCATTTGATCAAACAAGTCATCAACTCTTGGTAATGGATACTTGTTCTTAACTGTCACTTTATTGAGCTGCCTGTAATCAATACACAGCCTTAAAGTCCCATCTTTCTTCTTGACAAATAATACCGGTGCTCCCCAAGGAGACACACTAGGCCTGATATACCTTTTATCCATTAATTCTTGCAGCTGCATCTTCAATTCCACCAACTCCGGTGTACTCATTCTATAAGGAGCTTTGGAATTCGGCGCTGCCCCTGGAACAAGATCGATGGTAAAATCAATATTTCTCGTCGGTGGAAACCTTGGTACCTCATCCGGAAACACATCTTGGAACTCTTGCAATATCCTGAATTCTTCTAGTCTTGGCCCTTTGTCCTCTAATGAATCTAGCATATGGACTGCACATAATTGACAACCCTTCTTATAAAACTTTTTCAACTGCAGGGCTGAAATCTGCCTTACTGAAACTTGCTTGGGAATCCCTTTTACCAATGTTGGCCTTCCCTTTTCATCAATGCACTCAAGTGCTTTCTCGTAATAGTCCAATTTGGATCTATGTCTTTCTAACCAATCCATGCCAATTAATGCATCATAGGATCCTAATGGTAACACGTTCAATTCAGCATATGTGTGGAGTCCATTCAATTCTATGGGACACTCCATCACTACCTCACTTACTTTTCTCTTGGTTCCCGTGGCTAATTGCACTAGCCAAGACTTATTATGCTTCATTTTTCTAAGAGAGAAACCTTCAACCACTTTTGGAGAAACATAACTATGAGTGGATCCTGGATCAATCAAAACAGAAATAGATTGCGTAGCAATCTTACCTTCGACTTCCACCACTGATGATTGATGGTCTGCTTGATGATTATCCAGCGTTGCATAAATCCAAGGTGCTTCCCTTGCCATGTCCTCCACCGTAGCTACTCCTTTCAGGTTGTTCAACTTTCGAGAATTATCTTTTCGATGTGGACAATTCTTCAACATGTGGTTTTCTCCACATCCCCAACACTGAAGTGGTCCCTTTGATGCTTTGTCTGCTGTCACTGCTGGTTTGAATCCACTCCTTGCTTGCTTCCCCTGTGGAAAGGTCTTAGGCTGACCTATGAATGGTGGCTTGAAGCCATCCTTCTTTTGATCAAACTTCCCTCTTGGCTTTCCTTTCCATGCTAGGTTAGCCTCTGTTTTTCCTTTATTCTGCTCATAACAATGCATTGCCATCCTAATAGATTCATCCAAACTTGGTGGATTAACAAACTTAATACGATCTCTGAAACTTTGAGGTAGACCTCCAAGGAAGCATTGGATTTTTACTCTCTCATATTTGATATAGTCAACATACCTCAATAATTCCAAGAATTTGTGGACATGCTCTTCCATAGATTTTAGTCCCAACCTGAGTTCATTAAACTATTTTCTCTTACCGTCATAATACCTAGCAGAAAGGTATTTCTCCTTGAAGTACCTCTTAAATCTTTCCCAACTGATCTTTCTCTCACTAATTCTTTTCACTTGCACGAGATTGTCCCACCAAATGGAAGCTCTGCCATTTAGGTTGTAAATGGTAATTCTGGCTTTCTCATTTCCTGAGTAGTCTTGAATTCTGAAGTATTTCTTCATTCCAAGAAGCCATGCTTCTGCTTCTTGGCCAGTCTTGCCTTCCCCATCAAATGTGGGAGGTCTTTCCTTCCTGAATTCTCCATGTGGGATGCCCTTGAACTTCTTTCTTCTATCCAATCTCTTAGGTGCACGTCTTGGACTTCTTCTAGAACATTTGGAGTCACACGACCTGCTGGAAGAAGACCTTGATGAAGATGTTTGATGCTTTATGCTCACCGAACTCTTCCTTGGGCTTGGAGTCCTCCTCTTCGAGTGACCTCTAGAATGACTCCCTGCATTTCTTCCTTCTTCACCCATATTGCTTGGGTTGGACCCAAGGTTTATCTTATGCTGCATATCAGCAAGGCTTTGCAAAATAGCAGCATTGAGTTGGTGTTGTTCTTCTTGAGCCTTCATCAATCTTTCATTGAAGCTCACCATGGTTTCAACCAAATTCTGAGGAGTCACCTGCTCCCTTCTCCCATTGGATTCAGTCTCTGCATTCCCTTCATGCTCATTTTCTCCTAGAACATCTTCTTCATGTTCATAAGGATCTTGAGCATCATTTATGGTCACCATCTTTCCTGTATGCTACCTCTGCTACAATTATAAATTTTATGAGCTGCAAGCACTGTGCATTATGAAAATATTTGTCAGGCATCATAAGAATGCATATAGAAATATTCACAATCAATATTTAACATAATAGAACTCATGGAATAATTCACACAGTTGCTATGCATTCCTTTCCCTTGCCCATTCAAGCAATTATGGAAATTGCCCATATTTATCAATAATTTGTCAAAACAGTCGCTGGTACATTTATGCTCTAATTATTTGTGGGGTATGATAACTTCATTCCAATTCTGGTCATACACCATTATTCCCTACTAGACAAGATTTCCAATGCCTATCCCCGTGCTCCATTCCGACGTTGGGTGTTGAAACAACGTTGTTTAAAAAATGACAACTTTTACCAATAATTCTACACATTTTACACAGTTGTATTTTGGTCCAGAATGCCAATTTCAGCCACCTGTGGAAGAAAATCTATGAAGAATCACAAAAATTTTATATCGGGCGAAGTTAGTCCATATAACAAGGAACACTCGGCACTTCGCGGATCTCAATTTAGATGCACCATTCATCTTTTATAAAATTATGGGTTTAACTACTTCTTACTTTTCACATTTTTAACTCCCTTTGCATCCTGTGCTCCACCTGTGCGCCACCTGCGCACAACCTGCGTGCAATCTGCGCACTATCCGCGCGCAACCTACACGCAATCTGCGCGCAATCCGCGCGCAATCTGTGCGCGACCTGCACGCAATCCACGCGCAATATGCGCGCAACTGTGCGCGATCCGCGCGCAATCCTCGCAAAATCTGTGCGCAATCCGCGCGCAATCCACGCGCAACCCGCACGCAATCTGCGCGCAATCCGCGTGAAATCTGTGCGCGACACGCACGCAATCCGCACGCAATCTGTGCGCAATCCGCGTGCAATCCGTGCACAATCTGTGCGCGATCCACGCGCAACCCGCACGCAATCTATGCGCAATCCGCACGCAATCTGTGCGCGACCTGCACGCAATCTGCGCGCAATCCGCGCGCAACCTGCGTGCTTGCGGGGGTCATATCTCCCTCGTCCCTTAACCAAATTGGACTAATTTAGTACCGTTGGAAAGCTATTGGAGAGGCCTATGCACCTATGTGATCTTATTCTTCATCTGAGAAGTCTGACCCTGTTATTTTCCCAATCAAAGTGCCGCCCCCAACTTCCCAATATTACATTAAAACCATTATGTTTCTTGCCTGTAATTCAGAGTTTGGCCCAAGCAGCCCCAGTGCTGCAAGCTGGGCTCTGATACCACTCTGTAACGTCCCCTCCAACCTTCCAAATGCAGGGGAGAGAACATTACCCATCATATGGGACTTTTGGCAGACTTAGCCCCAATATTACTTCTTTACTCATAAATTCATAACAATTAAAAACTTTTGTGTGCAAAATCAACTCAATATAAACACAGCGGAATTAAACATAATAGCAAGCACACAAACAGTAATGCCTAACATATATACATATATCACAGCAAAGGATGATTCAGCATATAGCGACTCACTCTCGTTCCAATGCCATGCATGGATTCCAAATTAAGATAATCAATTCATTTCATTAAACATGGACAATTTAACATATTGCAGAACACAAAATGCAAATAATTTATAATACATAGAACACTTATCTTGAAGATGAAGCTGTCCAAACAACTAGCTATGTGAGAGCAACGTTCCACCCAACCATAGATCTCTGTCCAGCCTATATTCTTTCAGCTGAGAGATCACCCCCGAGCTGGGCTATGTATCCACCAAGGAAGAACTAGCTAGGCTCACTCACAGCCATGGTTTTGGTCATTAGCTATGCTAAGACAACACACCGTTGGGTTTATCAAGCATACGGATGACAAATGAGGAGGATGCTAAGCCAGTGAGCTCAACCACAAAGCTACAGGCATCTCAAATGAACTCAGCAGACATGGAACCCACAATACCTACCGCACCCAACACAAGGAAGGTCCCCTTCTCTGCCGCACAGTCCCTTAGGCGTCCCTTCCCTCTAGTGCTCTTCAGGGTGGGCATAGAAAGGTCCAGCTGCTAATTCCTTGAGATTCTAGCCTTCACTGGGTTTATCAAGCAAACCAAACCTCTGCTCAGTCATTCACACTTGGATTTCTCACAGTTCTGTTATCCAATAACTCAATCCCGTCACTTCATTTCTGGGCTGTAAAATCTGGGTTTTCCAATGGATTTCGGGGTATCTAATACTCTCAATTTCGCCCCAAGGTTCATATCTATGGATCCCCCATTGGATTTCACTGTCAAATACCAATTCTGGGCGTTTTTGGCTCTCCAAAACGTGGGTTCTCTCACAGTCGCGATTTCTGGTTTTTCTCCCTGCTGGCAATTCGTTTTTGGATGGAAAATGGTGCTGGTCCGTTTCACAATCGAATGGGGATGAGGAAGAAGCAACATCCATGAGGTAGAGTGGCTTGTGGTACAAGAAAACAGAGCCCATACTCTGCCATACGAATTTCTGTGCTGCCCATGCTCCATTGAAGCCATGGACTGAATTCCTCAACCACTTCCTTACAACATAAATAAATGTCAGCAAGGTAAGTCAAATGGGTTCTCAAGGTGACATATGGCATCCTATGGTTCAATCCCTTATCCCCCTCACCACTCCCTAGTGGATACACATGGCCCCTTCTCATTCGTTGCTCCCATAGCCAGTTTTGGTATTTTATTTCAATATTAAATATTTACATCAATTTACAATATCCCATGGCTTAATAGCACATGGGTAATAACATATCAAATACTTGTCCATTTTAAATGAAACCCGAACATATGCTAGCGGGGCCTTGGCCTTGAGCTCCACGCTAGGAAAACATACATTACATGTATACAATATTTACATGAAAGCCAATATTTCCTAAGGGTCAAAATTGGGATATTACACATATGGGTAGTATCATGCAGCTCCTTCAAAAGTGTGAAACCTTTGTCATAGATTGGTTCCAATGTAGAGGAATCGTGCTCTTCTTTAAAAATCGCATAACCTTCATCAAGAGACAATTCAAGTTCCTCTTCCACCACATCAAGTGTTTGGATCTCTTCAAGTTCATCTTCAAACATATCAAGAACATTGAAATTTCCACATTTCTCATGATCCACCATGTCATGAGAATCCTCCAAACAATCTACCATTTGACAATATGAAACATAGGAGGAAAAACAAGTATCTTGCAACTTTTCAAGAAGTTGCTCATTTTGAATTGTGAACTTATGATTATCCTCATTATTCTTCAAGTATGCATCATGTAACAATTCATTAAGCTCAAACAAATGGTTTCTATCAAAAATCAAAGACATGAAAGTACCTTTGATGTGGCACATTGCTCTTTGAATCTTCTCCATGTCTTCAAGAAAGGATGTTTCCTCCAATAAAGTAGCTCTCCAACAAGAATTTGACACCAAAGCTTGAGTGTCATGGAGAATGTTGAGGGACTCTTGGATCTTCTTTTTATTCATCTTTAAAGACCCTTCAAGAAAATGAGGCTCTTGCAAATGAACCTCATCTTCTTCATTTTTGCTTGGATCAACTTCATGAAGCTCAAGTGGTGATGGGGAAGTTGATCTTGGTTCTTATTCAAATGCTACAAGGTCTTCATTATCATGCTTAATGGAACTTGGGCTTGCAGAAACACTTTCAAAAGTGATCTCTATGTCACCAACATAGAGGTGTGAGCACCCATCAGTAGGTACTCCTTCATAGTTTAAGCATCCATCAGTAGATGCTCTTTGGTTCATGTTTAAGCTAGAAGGTGTCTCGAAATGATCTTCCATATTTTCAATAGAATCTTCTTCATGCTCTTGTGATGTCTCTTCATTTTTATCCTTCAATCAAGATCATTCATTTTGCCCCTTGTTTTCCTTATGATCAATATCTTTGGAATCTCTTTTTTAAGAATTCCCAAAAGCTCTCCTCAAGTGGGACATAATTTCATGCACACATATATGATACTCACTCCAAGGTTCTTTACAAGAAGGGCATAAACCTTTCTTTACTAACTCCACATTTTCATTTTTGGGCCTATTTTCAAAAACATGTTCAGCATAGTACTCAAAAGACATGGCATTTTGTGTATTTTTGCTTGAAGCAAGATATTCTTGACATTTTTGATATTGTTGGGGCAAGGTTTTATATGTTGCTCTCCATCTTTGGAACTCACTCATAGAATTATCCTTGGTTGGTGTGACACACTCATATTCATCAGATTTAAAGTCATAAAAATAATCTTCATTTATCTTGAAATTGTAAGAAGTGTTGCATGATGGCACCTCTTCCTCGTACCATTCACATTCTGCTTCATATTGCTCATAAGCATCTGCATATTCCTCACAAGCATCTGCATATTCCACATAAGAATTGTACTCATAGGATTCATCATAATAGTAAGACATGGATGCCAATTATTCTTGAATGTATGTACCTAATACAAAGGTGCAAGAACCATGCTTTGATACCACTGTAATGTACCTTGTTATGAATGTTATTAAAATGTCAATTTTTCACTTTTTTCCCTAGTTTTACCTTTGACTAGTTTTGAGCTCCAGGTCCCCAAATTGCTCCAATTGATCCCAAATCTTCTGAGAAGGTATAGGTATTATTTTAGAAAATAAATATATATTTTAGGGATTATTTTGGACCTTTAAAATATTTCTTCAAATCTTCTTTCAATTATGGCCAATGTAGGGAACTTTACTAGTAATTTCCCTTTGACTAGTATTGGTCTCTAGGTCTCAAATTGACTCCAAATTCCTTCAAATATTCAATGAGGGTGTATGAATGATATTAGGAATTGAATATGATGTTCAGGGATGATATATGGCCACAAAAATACCTCTGCAAACTCTCTTAAGATTCTGGACCCAGTATGCAATTTTACTAGTAATTTCGGGTTAAAATCCCCCTGGGGTAAGTACTGAAAATGGCTTCCCAAATGCCTCCAAAACCACTCAAATTTATGAACAGAGATAGGAAATTTATTAAGGATGTTATTAAGGTCTCATGTGCACCATTAATTTATTATTATATATGTTCCAACCCTCTCCCATTCAGCTGCAAAAATCTCCAATACGGCCCTTGGGGAAATTGCACTATTTCTTCTCCCAATGCAATTAAACTGCGTAAAAATACTTCAAATGCTCAAGTACAGTACATGAAACTTGTAAAATACATCCATGGAAGTCTATTAATCACAAATTCATCAGATAATCACCCATTCATTCGAAATCATCAGCATTACATTGATTCACAACAAGGTAGTGGGGAAATGGCACCGTTCTTTCATTAAAAATGAGATTTATACATTTCTACTTGGAATTTAGACCTGAAAATTTCTGGATATGAAGAACAGAGTATTTACTTCATATTAAAAAATAAATGGGGCATTATAAGCTCCCCCAAAGAGTACAATAGCTCACCAAAAACGCCCTCTCTCAAGGATCAAGAATATGCCATCAAAACTGGAAATGGTTGAAGGAGTGAGATGCAATAGAAGAAACCATGAGCTGCCCTGCAGCTTACAATTGAAAATAAAGACTCCATTAAAGGTCCAAAATGAAAGGTCTGAATGGCATTTCCAATTACCAACTTGGATGGGAATCTTTCACCCTCGAAATTGGCTAAGGCAAGAAACTAGTCATCCACTAGCTCTCCCTCTACACAAATGCAATTGCAAATTCTACAAATGATAAAAAGCTGGTTTCATTCTTTGTTATTGAAATTTATAAAGTTCTAATTTACTCCATGGGTCGAATTCCTTCCAAGAGACTCATGCCAACTCAAGTTGGGAAGAGATTCCTAATAACGCCACTTGTACAACAATTCCTAGTCTCCCACTTCCACCAAATCACATGTGGAAGCATCTTAGCTGCCCTAACACCCTTGAGTACCCTCTTGGAGCCTATGTTTAGCCCTGACATGTCATATATTTCATATGTCAGCCTTGTATTGGAGAAAACTCACTATGGCTTGGGAATACCACAACAGATAGATGACTACCAAAAATCTACTCAATTCTCAAAGCAATGCTATTATAAATGACAATGTTAAGATAATGGAGAAATGTGACCAACCTAGATCCAACGTTTGATGTAGATCCCCGTTGGAGCTTTCAATCCACGCACTTGTAATATGCAAATTAGTCTTGACAGCCAATATCCAACAAGTACATATAATATATAAATGACATTGACATTATCAATAACAATGGTCCATAATATCATAAGCAAATGTAACCCAATGTATAATAAATGACATTCACACCATGAATGGACGAGAATATGGGTATTTTTATTGATGAACAAGAAGACGTACAAAGTGATATGACCTCTTTCCGGCAACCAATCTGAACCAAGATATAGATCAATCCACTTGTGCCTCCACCACTTCAATCCTCCATGAATGGCAAACTCAAACTAGAAAGGAGTTTGGAAGGTGAACATAACTGGTTCACAACTACAAGGATCAATGAGTGCAGACTCAAGATAGGGAAAAAATCCACTAGAGTTCTCTTACAATTCTCTTCTTCCTCCCGTCCATAAGCCATATGTGCTCAATATATAGTCCTCTCAAAGGTAGGTGAAAGGACACATCGAGGGATTACTTGGGTATATGGAGAGCCAAAGGTCACCCAATGACCACTTTTTGGGAGTAAAAAGTAATTAATAATGGTTTTTTCCATTTTACATGCTACCCGCTGGCTATAGGGATGCAACTCGTGGGTACTCCTGCTATAAAGATGCAACAGGTGGGTAGGAATAAAAATAGGGCAAACTGGTATCTCTGAAGGATATAAATGGATCTGAGCCACTAAAATGGATCTTACAGGCCAAAGAATGTTGATGCTCACAGGGTGGAATATTTCTGTGTAACAGATGCCCCCTAATGTGTGAGGTCAAAGAACGAAAGTGCTACGATGGCCGAAATACATTATAAAACTCAGAAGTGGAGTGATGGAGACACAAGTGGAAAGAACAACTCACTTGTCATAATACAATAGTATCTATGAATACATGTCGGTATAGTACAACAATTTGATACAATGGCCATGAATAGTACATAATGAATATATGTCATAAGTGGTCATAGACATGATCCCTCTACAGTAAGATACGGTCTCCTGCTGAAAAGGAAACAACTGGTGCAAAACTATAGGTACAAACTGCTTAAATCTGAGAGGTGATATCTCAGATGTAAAGTCAAAGTCATATGTAGCATACTGAATGCCACAATCGCCTGGGGTCTTCTACACAAGTCTTCGACAGTGCAAGTCCCATCAAGTGAATAAAGGAGTTGGGGTTGAACCTGATGAGACATCTTCTGATTACCGGTAAATGATATATACCATTAACAGATGCGAGATGACCCACCAATAATGAAAATGGGCATCAAGGCACAGAGCACAATCATCAGAGTGTGAATAAATGGGTTGAAGTCGAACACTAGGATGAATCCATCGATCATGGGACATTGATGTATTCCCAAAACTGTTGATGGCGAGAGAACCTGCCACTAATTACTGCAAGCCTCAAGGTATTCAACCGAACTCTAAGCCTCAAGTCCTGGAATAAATGAGTTGAAGTCGATGGAATGAGACTCGCTGGAAGGAGGGCATTAAGACAACCCCCATCAACCAGCACGAGGTAACAGCAATGCTGAAAGATTTGGAAGATCTCAGGTGAAATGGACTGACTCAATAAGGATGGCCAACATCTAATAGTCAAGAGATCTGAGGAGTGGCCGACACTGGTTCAGGACTTCCTTTGAACAAGAGCATGAGCAGATGGATAAACTCAGGCAGCATAGACTTGACATAAACTGTGCAATGCAGGAGGCATTACAGAGGGCTCCATAATGATTGGAATCTTAACCAATCGGTGGAGAAAACTGAGAAACAAGTACAGCTCCTAAGGCCCAACTATAGTCCCAACTCATAATGTACGGAGTGGAATGAATGCTCTGTTCAAAAGCGACACAATAGCTGCCAACAAGAAATAGTGACCATAATCCCATCTGGCTTTTTGGAATATTTGATTTTTTTGTTCTTTTTCATATTTGGGAAAAGCTTGAAAAAGAATAAAATTGCTTATAGTACAACAATTGAGGGAACGAGTGTCAAATAGCTAGCAGACTAGTCCCAAGCAGTGGAACATACCTATGCTCAATGCAAGGAAGTGTGTGCAGGATGTGGACACTCAGGGGTGCGTTCCCTCAGGGTCAAAAGGTCATCACATCGTGAAGGGCAAATATATAAGCTTTGTAGGGCTCGACAGGGAAAAGTGCTCAGGCACCAGGCTAACCATTGAGTAAGCGGGAGCCGGTGCAAGGCTCAAGTGACAAGTAGGATGATGCAATGCAATCACAACATGATATAGCTAAGGGGAGTCCTTAAGGGAGATGGCCATCATAAGACAAAGTAGAGTATGAATCTTTATCGCAATGTCATGGCGTAACTACGAAGGACTCCCAATCCTAAGGACAAACGACGGCATGGGCACCAGAATGCATAAAGGGGTTCTAACTAGGGTACCCATGTTCGAGAAATCCCTACCGCCACATAACGACACTTCTATAGCAATGTGAAGGTTCTGTGTCAGTCACGAAGCGGGGTCGCACCTAGGGTTTATGAAAATGGTCAACAGGTCAAATGCATAATGCATGTGAAAATGGCATCTAACCTATATGCCAGGTGTGAAATGTACTTGCCATAGGTGTGAAATGGTTCAGAACAACTCTCGTTAAGGAAATCTATTGAAAAAATACTACTCCATGACACGATATTAGTTCATAATGGCTCAAAATGGCAAAAACTATATAAAAGTGGGTCCAGAAAATTAAGAATAGTAATAAAATTTTGTAATTTTCAATTCATTTGCACTATTCACCAATTTGGAGTTTAGTGGTAAGTTTTCACCTGAAATTTCGAGTGCCGATCGTGGGAGCTACAAGCGACCGTTCAACGAACCCTCTGGAGCAGGTTAGTGGTCACTACCATACCTTTCATTTAAGTGCTTTTATTTCAATTTTGGTTGGTGGGATTTTTGTTTGGCCAAGCCCTAAATGGGTTTGTCTCTACCCGCGGGCTATAAGTATGCGGGTCGTGGGTAGGGCACCAAACGCACAGTCAAAAAACTGACTGCTTGCGTCAACCCGCCACTGTCTACAATTTAGCCTGCAGGTATGGCCGTGAATAAGTTTTTAAACATGAAATTGACTAAAAATTTCTTTCTTTGCACTCCAGGATGGTTCTAGAGTGGAGGGAAAGAGAGCATGACCAGGTAGATGAGGCCGTGTGCAACGATTTGCAAGCACAACAAGCATTGCAAGCATGTGGTTTATATAAATATTTGAGTCTCGGGGGTTTAAGGGCCCAAATCCTACTACTCCATCATTTGATCAACTACTGGGATGTGGATGCTCAACACTTCATCCTCAACGAGAAAACACTGACACTAGAAGTAGAGGATATCTATTTCATTACCGGTTTATCCCGTAGAGGGGAGGTGGCTAGTCTTTGGTCACAGACCGTCGGTGGTGGGATCACTATGCAAGATTACATAGCGCGGTATTTCCCCACCAACACACGAGCAATGGGAAGCCAAGTACCGGTCAACCTCATAGTGGACCTGAGCACAAAGTTCATAGTGGCTACTCTGGTACGGATCACGGGATCCAAAGCACTACATCAAGCATCCAGACCGGTGATGTTCTACGCATCACAATGCTTGCAGCCTACTATATTTTATTGGTGTACTACTCTGCTGGTGTCTATGAAGACACAACTGATGGAATGCAAAGATGGTAAGGCAAAAAAATTTGGGTTTGGTAGAATCCTCTGCAGTTTCTTCTTTGAGAGTGTTCCGGGACTTAGCCCGAGGGTGGATGTCCCTCCTCACAGTCTCCGTGATCCAGCCCTGACCCGGTGGGCTGATATCTTGACATGACAGGGTGGTGGCCATCTGGCGTCACCATATATTGAAGGGTTCTTCCGTTGGTGGAACCGAAAGGTGATCGCGATAGAGGACTATCCCTATGCAGGGATAGACTTTAGACAGGACCGTGACATGCCGCTCCCACCAGGCGCAGCTTTTGAAGACATCGGTGAGTAATCTTTTGGTTTTGTGTTTATTAAATTTTTATGGATTTTTTTATTATAGTTGAAATGAAAAAAATATTTTTGGTGGTAATGTCATGTGCTAATGGGTGATTGTTTGCTCGCAAACAAAGGCGCAGTGAGACCCGAGGGATTCCCGAGACATGGTCGTCGGGGTAGAGATGAGGTGGCAGTAGGGCGCACACTCCAGACGTTGCAGCTCAACATATCATGGATGGTTTCCCGAGTACCATTGATAGAGGTATCCCGACTACCTGAGGCTATGTAACGCTAGGTAGTGGGTGTTCCTGGTGAGTGGGTGCGGCTACTGCAGCGGATGGCCAATGCAGTACAATACTACTATGAGACACATCCCATCGAGGCGGCAGCTATACCTCCTCAGAGGGATTAGATATCCCAGGGTCTCATCATTTTTTGTATTAATATGTATATTTTTGAGGGCCACGGGCTCCAGTTTTGTATGACACTACCATTTTTGGACATATTTATATATATATACAACTTTGATTCTCGGTTCTACTACACGTGTGTATGTACAAATGTATGAATGTCTTTGTATTTATGTGATCATGATGAATGTGACAAATGCCAATCTAATACATAGTTAGCGTATGCATCAGATATATAATTATGACTTCTCGGAATATGAATATATGTAATGGAAACAAAATGTCTCTCCAAGAGTCGTACCTTAAGGAATATCCGTAGTAATGTAGGGTCTCGTACACGGTACTACCCATTTAGCTGAGACACAACTAGTTGTGAATCTAGGCGGACTTCTAAAGACTGGATGTCATATGAAATGGCATCCCGAAGTATCTCAACAATGGCGCTATACTCAACCACATTGTTAGATGTAGGACCAAGACAAGCACCTCCTGAGGACACAACTAGGTGGTCAGGTGAGAAGATAACCTAGGCAGCAGAACCAAGCTGCTGTGTATTTCGGCTAGCACCATCCGCGAAACCTAAGAACGTAGGACATCCCGTTGACATCTATCAATCAAACAGAGGCTAATCAGCAGACCCGACAACCAAAAGGACAGCTAAACTATGTACAGAAAAACTATACAATAGTGTACAAAAGTATCAGCCTGCACTAGAGGTTCAAGCGTAATATCGCTTGAGGTAGAGCCCATTTCTAGGTTCCTTCAAGACAACTCCCTCGTAATCTTCTAACTCATAAGCTCCTTTTTCAAGGACACGCCTCACAATGTAAGGACCATGCCACATGGGATTGAACTTGCCTGCCCCCAGGGGTTCTTTAGCTTGGTCATACAAGAGTACCAAGTCACCTTCAGCATATTGTTGGGGACGGACAGACCTATCATATTGAACCTTGACACGATGCTTGTTAACATCAATGGCCATGGCGGCATCTCGATGGTGCTCATCAAGTTGCTCGAGGTGTACTAAATGTTTCTCAATCTTCGACGTCTCAAGGAGGAGCTCTATGGCTACCTTGAGTGAAGGAATTTCGAATTCAATCGGTAAAAGTGACTCCACACCATGAACTAACTGGAATGGTGAGAACCCTGTGGTAGTCTTAACTGTGGTTCGATATGCCCACAAAGTAGGATATAACATGATATGCCAATTGGTCTTGCTTTGTTGGATGGTACATTGGGAATGGTCTTCAAACACTTATTTACTGCTTCAACCTGACCATTCACTTGAGGATAGTAGGAAGACGAGTGTTCCTGATGAAACCCAAGCTTGAGAGACAAATCCTCCATCATCTTATTTTGAAAGTGACTGCCATGGTCAGTGACAATCTCCTTTGGGATATCGAATCGAGTGATAATCTGGTTGAACACGAAATGGGCTGCAGTAGCACCGTCGGATTTTACTATAGGCATGGCCTCATCCCATTTGTAAAAATAATCCATGGCCACGATAATATGGTGATGCCCCCTAGCGAAAGCTGGTTTGCAATCCATGAAATCTACCCCCCACTTTGTGAAGGCACCGACAGTGACGACCGGATGGAGGGGCGTTGGATGCGAGTGTATGTTCTAAGAAAACACATGGCAAGGGTGACATCTCTTCACAGCGTTAATACAATCTTTAAAGATGGTAGGCCAAAAATAACCCGCTCGCATGATACGCTGGGCTGTACCAAGTGTTGATGTATATGTAACTTCGGAATGTATTTCATCTGTATATTTTATATATATTTATTGTACCCTTATAAGAGATGTGTCATTCCTCTATAAGGAAGTGTCGTCATGTGGATTGACAAGTGTCGCAAGTGTGTGTACTTTCCAATGGGTTATTAGACCACCATTTGGGGTCGGCCCGGAATTATGTATAATATAATGTGGATGTATCTAAGTAGACAAGTCGGCCCCAGTAGGTCACTGGGCAAAAAGGTAAGTATAAATAGAGATAGAAGATCTCTATTTTACTCACTCGAAAAAGTAACTCACTCTCTCTCTGGAAAGTGGCGCACTTGTGAGGAGGAGGAGGATCATCTGCTAGGAGACTATCTCAGTGTTATTTGGTTGTATTTTGGTTGAGCCATTGCTCTCTCTATCTCTGAGGAAGTTGTGGGGTTTTTCACCTTAGGGTTTTCCCCACGGAAACTCTGTGTCTCTTGTCTCTATGCTTTTGATTCTTGTGATGCTTGTGATGCTTGTCATATTATGATTGTCATGCATTGATATACTTTAGATGTTATTCTCTCAGCAAAGATCCTAGAGTATAATGAATTAATTCTCAAAATTTAACATGGTATCAGAGCTAACCTGAGAAGAAGACATTTTGCAGTGACGGAAGCTTGTGTTCCTTGTTTATTGGGTTTCTCTCCACAGATTTTTGAAATTCAGTATAGTAGATTGGATCTACTCATCAAGGCGCATCTATCTGTCCAATCAGAATTCAGTTCCGAGCATTTTCAGATTTGGCCCTAAAAATTAGGGTTTCCACAAAAATAGGAATTTCTGGAAACTGAAGGCACAGCTGGAAGCTCCTTGCAAAAATCGAAGGTTAGAGCTTTGGATCGAGATTTTTGGCTGGGTAGATCTCCGGGAAACTCAAACCCTAATTCAGGGCTCTCCCTAGTGAACCCGGGAGGACAAAAAGGCAATTTTGAAGGGCAAGACTTTGCTGATCTCAAATTCTGAATGTACTAGGATGATCAACTCTCCAAGGTGCATCTTTCTATCCTTTTGGAATTTTGAAATTCACATTTTGAATTTTTAGGGTTTCTCTGACAAACCCTAATCTGGGACCAGATCCAATTTTCAGCACTTCAAGTGGTAAGTCCTAAATCTTTTCTATTTCCATTTGAAGTACTCTTAAAGATGTCTCTCCAAACTAAGCTTGAGGATAAGCTTGAAGGGGCTGTTAACTTCCGAGCCTGGAAGTATAGGATTGGGTTAATCCTGGAAGAGAATGAGTTGGACTCATATGTGAAAGAAGACATCCCTATTCCAGAGGATGAAGAAGCCAATGCATTACACAAGAAGAACTTGGTCAAGGCAAAGAGAATCATTGCTGATTCTATCAAAGACCATCTCATACCCCATGTGTCTTCTCTTAAGACACCCAAGGAAATGTTTGAATCTTTGACCAAACTATTTGAAGGAAAGAACATAAATCGGAAGATGACCCTGCGGAACCAATTGAAAGCAGTGAAGTTTCAGAATGGAGAAACCATTCAATCTTACTTTTCAAGGGTCTCCCAGATCAAGGAACAATTAGAAGCAGTAGATGAAATGGTGGAGAATGGTGAAGTGGTGATAACCACTCTAAATGGCCTACCCAGGTCATGGGATTCCTTTATTCAAGGAATTTGTGCAAGGAAGAAGTTGATCTCCTTCAGTAGACTTCAGGAAGAATGCTCTCAAGAAGAAGCTAGACTTATAACTCGTGAAGAAAAGATGGGAGGTGAAGATCAGGCTCTTGCAGCCCACACCAGGAAAGGAAAGTTCAAGAAAGAGCCATCTCACTCCAAGAGATCTTCACATCAATTCAAAGAAATAAGAGTATGATTCACCTGTAATGAGAAAGGACATATTGCCATAGATTGTCCCACGAACAAGAAGGACAACAACATCTCAAATAAGAAGAAGAAGGGTGGCAAAAGAAGGTTTCATGCTCATGCTGCCGAAGATGATGAACCTCCAAAGAAGAAGGCTAGGGCAGAAAGTGATAGTAATGATGACTCATCAAGTGAAGAAGAGTATGTTCTGATCTCTGCTCTCACAGGTACCATCTCCCATGGTTGTAATGATTGGTTGATTGATAGTGGGGCTTCCAAACACATGACTGGGTTCAAAGAATCTTTTGTGAACCTATCTGAACATGAATCACCCCATAAGGTGAAACTTGGGGATGATTATCAATACCCAATCAAAGGAAGTGGTGAATCCTCCTACAACCTAGATTCTGGAAAATCTCTGAAGATGAAGGAAGTACTTTATGTACCTGGGCTCAAGAAGAACTTACTCTCCATTTCTGCATTAGATGCAAAAGGTATGAGGGTTGCATTTGTGGATGGCCAAGTCCTAATGTGGCCAAAGGGAAAGACCATAGATGATGCAGTAGTAATTGGAGAGCAAGAGGGAGGTTTGTATAAATTGAAGGGACAACCTGAACATGCCATGGTGCATGAATCCATGGAGCCAAGTGAACTTTGGCATAAAAGACTTGCTCACATGCACTATAGAGCACTTCCAATTGCAAGCAAGGCAGTAGAGGGTCTTCCTGAAATCAAGACCAAAAATGAAGGTGTTTGCAAAGGATGTGCAAAAGGTAAGAATATTAAGAAGGCTTTCCCAAGCAGTGAAAGCAAGGCAAAAGACATCCTGGAAATCATCCACTCAGATGTATGTGGTCCTATGTCTTCCAGTTCCCTAAGTGGGTATGTTTACTATGTCTCATTTATTGATGACTTTTCAAGTGGAAGACTTGGGTATACTTCTTGAAGGGCAAAGATGAGGTGCTTGATAAATTCAAGGAATTCAAAACCTTGATGGAGAATCAAACTGACAAGAAGATCAAAACATTCAGATCCGACAATGGTGAAGAATTCACCTCAAAAGACTTCAAGAAGATTTGCAGTGATTCAGGGATTAAGAGGGAGTTGACTGCTCCTTATAATCCTCAACAGAATGGAGTTGCAGAAAGGAAGAACAGAACTATCATGGAAGCAGCAAGGGCAATGTTGCATGACCAGGATCTTCCTATGCATCTATGGGCAGAAGCAGCTAGAACAACTGTATATGTGCAGAACAGAACACCCCACAAGATATTGGACAACAAGACACCAGAAGAGGTCTTTTCTGGTAAGAAACCTGAAGTCAGTCATCTCAGAATATTTGGTTGTCCAGTGTACACTCATGTCCCAAAGGAAAAGAGGACTAAACTAGATCCTTCAGGAAAGAAGGGTATTTTTGTGGGATACAGTGAAAGCTTGAAGGCTTACAGATTATACTTTTCTGGGTTCAAGAATATTGATGTCAGCAAAGATGAATATAAGGACAGGTAATCTAGGAAGCAAAGATCAAAAGGGAGCACACTCTAGCAGCTCCTGCAAGGATGCAGATCTTCAGAGGGAGTTGACCATCTTCCTACATTCCACAACAGAAAGGTGTAGAAGAAGCTACTTCAGCAGCTCCTACCAGGAAGCAAAGACTCAGAGGGAGTCCACCCAAACAAACAAACAAAGATAAGCATTTCAATTATCATTTCTTGCCTATTTTGTTTGTTTAATAATATTATGCTTATGTTCATAGACTTAGGAGATGTATTGTGCATATTTGAATGATTGCATTAATGAACAGTATACTACTAATATGCATGTGATGGGTAAGTGGCTTATGGCACTGAACAACATTCCTGTGCTACTTATCTAGAATGAAACCTCTTTGCTGACATGTTGGGAGTAGTGCAAACTCTTAACAATGTTCTGGTAGAGACTGGAAGGCATCTAGAAATTTGTGGAACATGGATAAATGTTGTATTGAAGCATTGGCTAAGATAACTGCATGACTGCATGACATATTTCTTTATGTGTAAAGAATTTGTTCTGAAAATTATGAGATGTTTCTAATCATGCAATTTAACTTGTTTTGTAGGAAAGACCATATATCTTCACCTACAAAAGGACTACAACATTTGTTCCAGCAACAAAGATATCTATTGAAGATATTGAAGTTCCCAGGATATGGGATGAAGAAATGGAATGCCATGATCCGTAGATCATGAAGAAGATGTTTGGGATGCAGTCCCAAGACCTGACAGGAAGTCATATGTGTGCAGATTGAAGAAAGCCTTGCATGGCTTGAAGCAAGCTCCCAAAACCTGGTATGGTAGGATGGACAGTTTCCTATCTAGTTTAGGCTTTACCAAGAGTAAAGCGGATTCCAACCTTTACTACAAGGTTGAGGAAGGGAATCCTGTGATTCTACTCCTGTATGTGGATGACTTATTTGTAACAGGAGATGACAGACTGATTGCAGATACTAAAAGGAAGCTTGCCGCAGAATTCGATATGAAAGATTTGGGAATGATGCACTATTTCCTAGGTATGGAGGTGTGGCAGAATGCAGGTGGGATCTTCCTTGGTCAAGGGAAGTACACAGTAGATATCCTGAATAGATTTGGGATGATGGATTGCAAGGCCATGGCCACACCTATGGCATCGAATCTGAAGCTTCTATGTGATGCTTCATCTGAGCCAGTTGATGTCTCCATGTATCGTCAGATGATTGGATCCTTGATGTACCTGACGAACACGAGACCAGATATTTGCTTTGCTGTGAACACATTGAGCCTGTTCCTGACGGATCTGAGGAGTGTTCACCTGGTTGCTGTAAAGCATGTTCTGAGGTACCTGAAGGGTACAGTGGATTATGGGCTCAAGTATGAAGCGAATCAAAAGTATCAAAAGTTTAACCTGCAGGGTTATGTTGATTCAGATTGGGCTGGCAGTGCTGCAGATAGGAAGAGCACATCTGGGTGCTGCTTCAGTATGGGATCAGGTGTGATCTCTTGGTTTAGAAAGAAGCAGTCCTACGTAGCATTGAGTACAACTGAGGCAGAGTATGTTGCAGCCTGTTCAGCTAGTTGTGAGGCAGTATGGCTACGGAAGCTACTGTCTGAGTTATTTGATCTCCTGTTGGATGCTATTGGTATCTTCTGTGATAACCAGAGTTGTGTGAAGCTGTCCGAGAACCCAGTGTTTCATGACAGGTCAAAACACATAGAGATCAAATATCACTATATCAGGGATATGGTGCAGAGAGGAGCTATGAAGCTCTTGTATGTTGCGACGGACGAGCAGATTGCAGATGTGCTGACGAAGCCACTAGCCAGGGTGAAGTTCGAGTACTTCAGAGAGAGGCTTGGCATGCTTCATATCGAGGACACTTCGAGGAAGAAGTGATGAACACATTTGCTGAAGCCATTCCAAGCATGTTGGAAGGGGGATCCTTCACATGGCTGTGGATGTAAGCGCTGAATGATGAACATCAGGAGGATGTTCTGGTTTCTGCTTGGATATGATCAGTTGGATCATTATATGTATTTTGTGTATGCATCATGTTGGATGCTGGATATGATCAGTTGGATCATTATATGTATGTATGAATGCATCATGTTGGATGCTGGATATGATCGGTTGGATCATGTATCTTTGTATGATCAGGTAGATCATGTATGCTGATGGATACATTGTGTGGATCATGTATCTTTGTATGATCAAGTAGATCATGTATGCTGATGGATACATTGTGTGGATCATGTATCTTTGTATGATCAGGTAGATCATGTATGCTGATGGATACATTGTCTGGATCATGTATCTTTGTATGATCAAGTGGATCATGTATGTTGATGGATACATTGTGTGGATCATGTATCTATGTATGTATCAGGTGGATACTTGGATGATCGTGGATGACGAGCTTCTCTAGATGACATGCAGCAGGATGTTGCAGTGATGATGATCAGGATGATCATGTGTACATCAGGATGATGTTTGATGAGTATCAGATGATACTTTGTGGTCGTGGATCAGGTTGTGCAGGAAAGCATGTAATTTGTGCCCTGGGAGATTTGCAGATGGTCTTTCTAGGTTTTTCCTATGGCATGTAATTCAATGCCCTGGGACATCTGGCAAATGCTCTTGCGAGGTTTTGCTTGGGAGGACATGTAATTTGTGCCCTAGGATATTTCAGGTCGGAGTTGTGTACCCGTAAAATCCTGAGATGCTCTTGCGAGGTTTTGTCCTATGGCATGTAATTTGCTCCTGGGAGATCTGGACAGGATGAAAAAGGCCTCAGATGCTTCAGCCAGGTTTTGCCATGACCACATGTAATTTGCTCCTGGGAGATCTGGACAGGATGAAAAAGGCCTCAGATGCTTCAGCCAGGTTTGGTGGTGAGATCACATGTAATGTGCTCCTGGGAGATCCGACAGGTAGAGCCGCGTGCTCGTAACAGCCTGGGATGCTTCAGCCAGGTTTTGTGATGGGTCACATGTAATGTGCTCCTGGAAGATCCTACAAGTAGAGCTGTGTGCTCGTAATAGCCTGGGATGCTGCAGCCAGGTTTTGTGACGCACGTAATGAGTCCTGAGGATTCCAAAGTATGGCCAGTGATGATGAAGACCTGCAGATGGCGGGCCTACATCCAGTATGAAAAAGGACTGGCTCTGTGTTGGCTGCTTTCTTGGGCAGACCCGGGTTTTAATGAAGCGCAGCAACAAAACCCCTTGGCGCACTGGCCCTCTCGGCAACGAGCTGCACGGCAGCTCGAGGTCTCACCCGAAGTGGCTATGGGGGGGTTAAGGAATCAAGTTTCCTTAACCGGGGTGACGCGGAGATAGCTTGTCCTTGAATGGTTCCTGCGAAATCGGCGGTCGGACCTTCCCGCAGACCGCTCGGCGCAGCTGCGCGGGTCCCTTCCTCGGCAGGTCTACTGCGCAGTTTCTCCTTTCCAACGCAGCAGGCAACTATTCCTTGGGTCAACGCGCGAAACACTTCCTCGCCCTTCGCGTCTAGCGCAGTAACGCAGTCTGCTCTCGCCGCAGCGACTGAGCGTTACTACCTCTTTGGTACTTAAGATACTTATAGTTATCAAGGGACCTTTCCAACCCGCTCAAACAGTCACAAAGATAAGACAGAAGTCTTGCATACACAAATAATGAACTCGGAATAGTTATCATTCACACAAACCTTATAACAAGAAGATATAAGTGAAGCTCATCTCCTCGAGGAAAACCACGTCCTCAGGAGTCTTAGATTAACCGGAAAATGATAGAGTTATACAATATGCTGCGCACACAGCTGCAGCCTAGAACTTACAGGAAACTCCACGCACACAGCTGGGAGCCCTTTTCTCAAGCTAGTCTCCTCTCTATGGAGATTACAAAGGCACAGACGTCGACACAGACTGTCTGGCAACTCAGGGATTAGCTCCTCGGCTATCCAATTTCCTCTCTCTAGTTCTACGCACCAGGTAGAATTTACAGTGAAGGATAATCAACACATGATCTATCCCTTTAGACTGACTCTCTAACAGTCTAGCATCTAACTCTCTAACTCTTCAAAAAGGGGAGGAAGAAGAACAAGAAGAAGAAGAAGAAGCAGACCCTCTACCCATTACAGTGATTCATCTATATAGGTAGCCATGACGGTCACACCTTTACAAAACTGTGGGCCTTTCCCAACAGTGATTCCCAAAAACCCTAACCACGCACATGGCTAGGTGTACTGTAGGCGCCGCTTGCAGTCACGTCGCCGCTTCCTGCAGGCTCCATGAATTCCGGCGCAGATTGTGGGTATGGGCGATCGTCCTTCGCCTTCAATGCTCTGGTCCGTTGCTCCTCCTTGATCCGAGCAACCATAACTTCTGTACTAAGCCTTTAAATGAGGGTAGCTAAGCCTTCTACTCCATCACCTTATTTATTATGGTAGCTGAGCCACCTTCATTCTTCGATGACGTGCGCGCGAGCTCCGCAATTTCCGGTCCGTGCTCTGTGCTGAGATCATCCATCTGGCACCGTACTGCGCACCGTCTCCTTCTTACCCAAAACTTAGTGCTTGTCCCAAAATTAGCACTTTCCTTTCATACTCGTGCTTTTTTCCCAAAATTCGCAGCTTTTACTATAGCTGCGACCTTGGCCCCAACAGGCCCCCAACACTCACTTGTGGCTCGCCCTCGAGCCACTCGCACTAGCGCGTGGTCTTTGAATTTGCGCATCTGCGTTTGCTTGAGTCTCCGCGAATGTTTTCTGCCATTTCACAATAGCGGAGTCCAATTCCTCAATACACTGATCGGCTGTTTGTACTGTTTCTGCGGTCGTTTCTTCTTTAGTGAGTGTATCAATGATCTCTTGAGACTCGGCAATTTCTTTGATTTTTGTCTCAATCTGGCCAACAATTTCAGCATACTCATCCATGAATGGCTGAATGCTGTTGGTGAGCTTCTCATCTTCAGTTCTGAGCTTGTGCAGTTGCTGCTGCATTTTGCGCACTTCGCCCATTTTCTTCATCTTTGGCAAGCCTGTTAAGGACTTGGCTTCTTCATTCAGAACAGTGAGGGACTGTTCTGCAGCTTGCACCTGTTGTGATAGTCCTACTTTAAAAGGGAGGTTCACAAGCTCTGTCCAAGCTTCCATAGCCTGGTTCATCAGGTTCTTGGCTTCCTGTACTCGACCTTTCATTCGTGTGGAAGCTCTGCTCAATGCTTCAAACTGTACCTGCGCATCATCTGTAAGATGCGCAGCAACGCGAGCTTCTAGCTCAGCGATCTGGGTTTTATGGCCTTCTGCCATAGCAGCTATTTCTTGCTCCAGGGTTTTCGCCCTTTCGCCAATAATTTGCACTTTTGCAACCAGAGGGAGGTCTGGTTGAATCTCGCAAGCCGGCAGTTCCTGAGCAATCTCTTCTATTGCGTTTCTGATGCCGGTGTCTTGCGCCTCATAGAGTGCAAGCTTCGCAGAGATGTTTTTATGACTTTCCTTCAGCTCTATCTCCTGCGATTGCAGTCGTTGGTTTGCCTGGAAAGTAGAGAGCTCTCTAGCTCTCAATTCAAGAGAAACTTTCTCCTGTACTAGCTGTAGAGTTTCTATAGGAATCATAGACAAATTAATTTCCACAGGTCCAAATGTGCTTACCTGCAGTTCAGCTAGGGGATCTGGAAGTGTCATGCTGGTAGGCGGAATATGCACGACAGTGTGCCTTTCTGTGAGTTCTTCAACTCGCTCGGCAGTTGGGATTTCTTGTGGCGCCTGCGAAGTGGATGCTGGCGCATGGGTCTGCGCAATCCTTCCTGCGAGACCTTTGAGTTCTACAAATTGTAAGTCTAGAGCACCTCGGATGTGAGCATGCATGTTCCTCATCTCACGAAATTGCTCCTTCAAGTATTTGTCGACCTCCGAGGGAATGGCCTCAGTGGGATGCGACACTTTCTGCTTCTTTGTGGCTGGTTCTGTTGAGCCTTCATCGCTTCTTTGCTCAGGGGCTTCCTTGCCCTTATCTTTTTCTTGCGCAGCGGCGTGTGGCATCGCAGGTGCGATGTCAGCTGCTGCTCTCCATTCGTCTGACCAAGACTTAATGGTTTCTTCGACATCTTCTGTGGTCATCCTGTAAAGACCTAGCGCCCAATCACCTGGAATGTCGCAAGGCCGAAGGTAGAGTTGATGGATGTCGGCAGTAAAAGCCAACTTCCCTTCATACAATGTGGCTGTCTCCGCGCTCAGCCTTGGCATATCTTGTATGGTATCGCGGAGGAGATAGTAATACTCACAAAAAACAGCGCGATTCATCTTGCGCTTCGCGGGATTAGGGGAATCCCAGAGGTTGATGTAGCGCATGCCGGCAACCTCTCCTGCGCGGCGTGGACGGAACTGAGTATTCGGGGGCTCCTTCCACCCGACGAGAGCACATAGAATTAAAAGCCATGAAAAATGGAATGATTGGCCTGCATTGTCCTGCACATTCAGGCAATCAGCCAAAAAAGAATTCAGCAGGAAGAGAGACCAGTTGTACTGTTCTCCCTCCGCAGCTGCGATAGCGAGCTCTACGACAGCTCCAGTAACTTCTTTTGGTCGGCACTTGGTGAGAAGTCTACCTGCAAGCAGACTTCCTGTGAAGCGAAGTGCCTCATCTTCAACTGTGGTGAGGTCATAAGCCCGACCTCCTCTTGTCAAGTTATATTTCTGGACCAGCTTTGCGGCTAATTTTCGGTCCTTCTCTTTTCCCGCAAAATGGATATTGGGATCCTTACCAACCTTAGATAGGCCGGTGATACGGTGTATCAAATCAACATTTAGATCAATTGGCCTCCCGAGCCAAAGGTAACCTCCATGAACGCAGGATAGCAGTGTTTTAACGACTGCGTTCACTTCGTTGCTACGCCCAAAGTGCGGTAGCTTCAACAGATTCAAGAGTCCAGGGCGCTCAAGATTTGCTGCAAATCCCTTCGGGATAAACTCATCAACATTTCTGGTGGGATTATGGACGATATCCAAATATCGGTCCAACTGAAACTGAGGATATGTCTTATAGTCTCCAAGGTTAAAATCAGAGAATTTAACCAGTGGAATGTTTCCCAATAGTTGGCCTTCTACCCGCACACTAGCCGGTAGTGGCGGTAGCGGAATTGGATACTTTGCATTCTTCGGAATCTGGACATCCGGCGCATCGTCTGGACGCGGCGGAAGGTAGTTCACCATAGACGCGAGCGGTTCTGGAACAGGTTCCTCCGGCTGCTGCTGAGATGCTCTTGTGCCTGGAGATGTTCTGGGATCAGTAGCACCAGGGTGTACGTAGGTCGAATGCGTCACCGGAGTGGCCATGCCGAAATCTAAGCCTCGGCGTAGAAATTGACGAACAACTTCTTCAGTCGATAAATTCTCCGTTGTGAACCAATGTAAATAACAACACTCTGGACAGCAAATAGCGGAACTGCGTAGGGTATAGACTCTGAAAACAAGGGAAAATAGTCTGCACACTCGGCTCTGAAAACAATAATGCAGATCTTAAACAGAACTTATGCAACTCGAGACAGTAACCCGAAATTGATACAAGTGTGGGGTATTTGTAGCCAGCGGGGTTAGTAGATGCGACCAAGTGGGGTAGCGTAGCTGTAGGCGGCTACAGATGAGTTGACAACACGCTATCCTCCTTGCCGTAGCGGTGCATTTAGTGTGATTGACGGGTTCTGACAGCCTTCCGGGAGAAGCTAATGCTTTCGGCGCCTGAATTAAATGCAAATCTTTCGGAGATTAAGCCGAATCCGTCGGAACGGCTGGACTTAAATAGCGGCCTTATCCTTCATTTATTCAAACGCGGCTACATAACTGCTTGACTTCAAAATTTCCGGCGGGTCATTTCAACTTAGGAAACTGTGCCTCTATGGGTCCACAACAAAACTCTTTTCAGCGGCAAATTATCAGAGGGAACTCCGCAAGAGCGATAGTTCAACGGTTCAAAAACAAAACTTCGCCAGAGCGCACCGATAAGCTCTCTTCAAGCAATTTTTATTCAGGATGCGCGGATATTTCAAGGAACTGCGCAGGAAGCTGGAAACTGAGGGTGTGTCGCAGCTTCCGTGTAGACTAAATGCGATGTCTCTTTCAACTACACTGGGCATCTGCATTCCTGAGTAATATATTATGTCAACAGGGCGGAGTGGCCGTCGCAATAAAGCTTAAGCCGACTCCCGTTTATCATTGTAGGTAGTGGTTCTCCATTCAGCTTCGCAAGCTGAACTGCGCCTCCGTCTGTTATTTTTATTACCTGAAAAGGACCTAACCAATGCACACGAAACTTGCCTGGAAACTTGGTGAATTTACTATCATAAAGGAGTACCAGGTCTCCTTCTTCAAAGTGCTTATGCTTAATGTGCCTGTCATGCCAAGCTTTCTGTCTTGCCTTCTGTACCTGTTGATGAAATCCGGCCATAAGTCTGTCTTCTTCTAAAGAAAGCAGTTGCGAAAGTCTTTCATTCATAGTGTCAGGATCTGCCATTTCTGTAATTTGCGCAATTCGGAGACTGGGAACAATGTATTCCATGGGCATAACTGCTTCTTGTCCATACACCAAGCTGAAAGGTGTGTGACCTGTTAATTTCTTGCAAGTGGTTCTGTAAGCCCATAATACAGCTGTGACTCTAAGGTCCCAATCATCTCTTTGTTGATTACAGATCTTCGTCAGGGCATTCTCAAGGATCTTATTGAATGCTTCCACCGTACCATTAGCTTGAGGATGGTAGGGTGTACTCTTATGGTGATTAATTTGAAATTCTTCAGTAAGGGCCTCTATAGTCTCATTGAGGAAATGTGTACCTTGATCACTCATGAGGATCACTGGGCATCCAAACCTAGTGATAATGTTCTCGAAAATGAACTGCGCAGCAGTAGCAGCGTCGCAGTTCTTAACTGGCTTCGCCTCAGCCCATCGGGTGAGGTACTCAGTAGCTGTAATGATATATCTTGCGCCAGTTCTTTTTCCTGGTGGGTTAATAGGTCCTACAAAGTCAATGGCCCATTTATCAAAAGCACGCAGTGTGATCTGGGGTCTTAGCGGCATTTCATCTCTCCTTGAGGGTTTCCCTGTGCGCTGGCACACATCGCAACATTTACAGAATTCCTTAGTATCCTTGTGCAATGTCGGCCACCAAAGTCCTGCGGCTAATATTTTCTGCGCAGTCGGCTTTCCTGCGAAATGGCCTCCTGCGGTACCTGAATGCGCTTCTGCGATGATAAAGTTCTTTTCATATGGTAAGATACATCTGCGCAAAATTTCGTCCGGGCCCAACTTATAAAGCTGGCCTGCTATCAAAGTGAAGTCTGCGGCTCGAACAACAAGTTGCTTCTTCTGCTGGATTGTAAACTCAGCCGGCGCTTGTCCGGTAGTGAGAAAGTTAAGAATATCAGAATAATATTCGTCTGCTGCTTGGATATAAAACAACTGTGCGTCAGGCAGATTGTCCTCCAGACTCGTAGGTTCCTCTCCTGACTCTATTCTGGATAGATGGTCAGGCCCTGCATTCAATCTGCCTGGCTTTACAATAACCTCAAAATCATACTCTTGAAAGAGCAGTAGCCATCTGCAAATTCTTCCTCCTAAAACTGGTTTATTGACCAAATATTTCAAAGCAGAATGATCAGTATACATTTTAAAGTGAGCTCCTAACAGGTAGTGTCTGAATTTCTGTAGGGCATACACCATAGCTAGTCCTTCCCTTTCTGTAGTGGTGTAGTTCTTCTCAGCTGTAGATAACTTTCTGCTGGAGTAAGCAATTGGGTGGTCAATACTTCCTTCTCCCGACTGTGTAAGCACGATTCCTAATGCTATGGAAGAAGCATCAACATGAACATGAAAAGGTTTTCTCCAATCCGGGAAAACTAGAATAGGCGCTGTGATCATCTTTTCTTTAAGTGTGTCCAAGCTCTGTTGGCATTCCTCTGTCCATTGGAACTTCGAATCCTTCTTCAGCAATCTTTCCATAGGCGCTGTGATCCTTGCATATCCTTTGATGAATTTTCTGTAGTATCCTGTATGTCCCAATGTAGTGCGCAATTGCTTAACTGAGTTGGGCGCAGGTAAATTAGCAATGATGGCAACCTTCGCAGGATCCATCAAGAGTCCTTGTCTGCATACAATATGTCCCAACAAAATACCAAAGGGCGCACAGAATATACATTTTTTCAAGTTAAGGGAAATCTGATGCTGTCTACATTTTTCTAGCATCATACGCAGATTCGCAATATGGTTCTTTAGTAAACCAAATACAGTCCAGTCATCAAAATAGACTTCTAAAAATTTGTGGATAAATTCTTTAAAAACAGCAACAACAACTCTAGAGAAGATAGCAGGTGCGTTTTTAAGACCAAAGGGCATTACCGTGTACTGGAATGAGCCCCATTCAGTTGCAAAAGTAGTCTTGTGGCGGTCATCCGGATGGATTCTAATCTGATGATATCCCGAAAATCCATCAGTGAAAGAGTAAGCCTCTTGTCCTCCAACATTATCAAGTACTTCGTCTGTGAAAGGAGTGGGAAATGGGTCGTGCGCTGATGCATCATTGAGTTTGCGCAAGTCGACACAAATTCTTATTTCACCTTTTGTTTTCTTTTCTTGGACCACCATAGGACTAATCCAATCGCTTTCCTCTACTGGCTCAATAATACCTGCTGCAAGCATCTTATCAATTTCTTCTTTGACTTTTTCTTTGTAGCGCGGGTTCAACCTGTATGGGCGCTGCTTTACTGGCTTGGCATCTGGTTTCAGAGGTATGCGCATCACTCCTAAGTCTCCTAGGATGCCTTTCATTTCTGTGAACTTGGTAGGAAAGATATCCTGGTAATCACGTAATAAATCTGAAACATGCGCAACGGTTTCATCATCCCAATAATCTCCTATAGAAGCAAACTTTGGGTCAGCTTCTGTGCCAATGTTAACTTTCTTGAGCTTGACGTGTTCTGCGATGGCAGGAATATCAAGCTCAGGACCTTCAATATTGCGTGTCCCTTCTGATTCTGGGATATTGAGGTTGCGAGGATCGTCGTCCTCATCTTCGGCGGTAAAGTTATAACATTCCAGGGCATGCTCCATCTGAACAGCCCAATCTGGTTGGGAATATTCTGTTACTAGACCTGGTTCAAATACCTTCTTTTTAATGCACTTCAGAGCCTGATCAATGCTTGGATGCTCTGATTCAAAGTTGAATGTAAGTTGAAAACTTTCTATCATAAGAGCCCAAGTAAGAGTGCCTTTGCGCAATTCTATTTCAGTATACCAATTCCTTGGAATTGTATCTAATGTGTGGATGAATTGGTGAACCCATTCATCTTCCGGAACATCTGACCATTGCTGGATACATGCTTCGATGTGTGACCTGGGGTCACTCTGTCCTTCGTATTTGCGTAGCGCTTCGGCTGTGGTGTCCTGAAATCTGCGCAGTATCAATCTGCGACAGTCTTTCCATGTATGAATATTCTCCTTGTGCGCAATCCACCATCTTGCGGGTGTAGCGCGCAATGCTATATCCAGTGCCTGGATGCGCTGTGGTTCTGGAAGCTTTTGTTCATATTCCTGTATGAATTTAGTTACTTCAATTAAGCCATCAAAAGTTGGGGTATCAACTAATTCTGTACCAATCCATCGAATGGATTTAGTCATCATGGCGCAACGTCTTGCAGAAACCTTATGTAGACGATTCTGCCAATTTTCCAATCCTGCATCTGAATCTGATGTGCACGAGCTATCACATCGCCAGCTGATATGGCCATCTGCTGTGGGGTTGACATAGTCACTGTGGTTAGTGGTCATCTGATACAAGCTTTCCATGTGGCGCGCTTCCTCTTCTGCGCGAATAGGTTCTATATATCTTGGTCCTTGAATAGGATCAAGAGGTGCGATGACCCTGATCTGGTCATCCTCAAAGGTCATCTGTCTTTTCTTCAGGTTAATGACAGCCAAATTATCAAGTGCCCAGTCTATTCCTAACAGCGCTGGGTATGGTCTACTATCATCCATAATTTTGATTACTTCAAAATCTGCAGAGCTTCTTACTCCTTCAATATCAATAGGTACATTGGGTAATCTGCCCAATGGAGAGACTCGTTGCTGATTTGCGAGTCTTAGCTGGATAGGGGATCTTGTAAGCTGAGGGCTTCCCATCTGTTCCCATGTCTGCATAGTGAGAACATTGGCTTCTGAGCCCAAATCTAACATGACTTCGTCCATTTCAAATGCTCCAATCTGCGCTGTGAGCCTCATCTCTTTTCCAGTTCTAATGTGACTCCTAATCTGGTGAACAGCACGCTGTGGTGTGTTCGTCGAAGCAGAGTGTTGGCACCGATCCAACAGGTGTTGGAGTTCTAGAGTTGCTCTTTCATTGCGCAACAATTTTAAACATTGTCGCAGGAATGCATGAACACTTCCTAGTGCATGCTCATCGTCATTATCATCATCAGGCCTTCCAGCTGTAGTGGCCTGTTCTTGTACCAGGTTGTCTTGTCTTAGCACTTGCGATCTACTATTGTTCTGCGGAATCGCGGTAGAACTTGAAGCTCTCGGATCTGAGAAATACTCTTGAGCTTGCTTAAATGCTTCTTTTTGCTTCTGTAGGTTAAGTGGGGCTGGTTTAATGTTAGCGCGGCGCACCCATTGCGTCGCTTGCTTTCCCGTTCCCATCTCTTGCGCACCAGTTGTAGCTCCACTGCGTGTCACTATATTAACTGTAGGGTCTGGTTCTCTTTTTTCGGCTCCAATCAACTGGATATTCTGATTGACCTGTGGTGTCTTTGCTTGCATCTTAGCCTGTAACTGAGGGCATTCTTCGATGATATGGTCAGAAGATTTACAATATCTGCAGAGGGTTGTAGGATTTTGGCAATCCCTAGCAAAATGACCTTGTTCTCCGCAATTATAGCAAGTGATCTGTCCTCTTCCACGACCCAAATTTGTTGTGCGTCCGCGTCCTCTGTAATTTGCTGCTCGGGCGTCCCGAGATTGGTCATAAGGTGGACCTGCTATAGGTCCTTGTGTCTCTGCTTGTACCCTATAAACATCATGCTTTCTTTCTATCATAAGATCATATGCTCTACAATTGTTCTCATCATGACCTACTGATTTACAGAAATTACAATATAGATTCTTTGGAGTTTGTACATATTTCTGAAGTAAGTGGCATTCTTGTGGTCTATGACCTCTAGTTCTGCAGATTTCACACCAAGGCCCTTGTGCCTGTGGTAAAGGATTAGGTGCTCCAGTTGCAATATAGTCTATGAAAACAGGACAATGGTCCTTTGAATGACCTTGGGCTTTACATTTTGTACACCAAATTTCTTCCTTGATCTCCTTGCCTTTCTTAATATCATGCACTTGCAAGGTTAAGTTTGCTAATTGGTTCTGTAGATGCGCAACATCGTTGCTTGTTCCTGCAATTGGCGAAGCTTCTAGTTTCATAGCCATTTCTAGAGCTTGTTCCTGAGTATTGAGACTCTGTTGCATAAGAGGAAGTCTAATGTGTGGAAGCAGTGCAGCAATAAACCATTCTTTATGTTGCTGTGGTGCAAACTCGAAGCTTACTTGATCTATCAAAGCTTTGAACTTCTGGTCAAAGTCCCATACTGATTCTGTAGGTAACTGTTTGATGTCTTTGAGCTCTGTTATACACTGTGATTCTGACTTAGGTTTCTTGAATTCTCTAATCATGGCATTTCTTACCTCAGCAAGCGTCCTATTCTGTGCTGCTGAGTATTTCATGAACCAAGTCAAGGCTCTTTCTCTTAGTGTGGTTGCTAACTGAACCAGTTTAACAGCATCATCATTAATTTGCTTAATTGTCCAAATGGCTTCACATAAGAACCAGTGCTGCTCAGGGTCCTCTATCCCCGTTCCTCTAAAAGTTGGTAGTTTCATGTCATCACCCATCCTTCTTGCACGGGTTTGAGGTGGAGGTACTGTAGCAGTGCCTCCGGGATGGTTAAACAAAGGTGGTACAGAGGTACTAGAAGTAGCGTGTGGGCTACTCGAAGGTGTTACTGTAGGATTATACTGAGCTCCGTCTGGTTTTTGCGGTGTAAAGGGGTAATACGGGATATGAGCATTCCCCTGTCTTTCTATATGGCTTGCTCTAGGGACTTGGCGATTGTCTGGGCTAGACTCAAAAGGATATTGGTCAAGGCCTACTTTATATCGTTTTCCACTACGAGTGCAACCAATAACTTCAGGATCACTATCAGAATCTACGGACATTACTTGACTATGCTATTCATCAGAAGCAATACATAGCTTTCCTTTTTCATACAGAAGCATTTTAATCCATAAGTTCAGAGAATTTAAGAACTTACCTCTGTGTACTTGGAAGAAACTCCTCTCAGCTTCACTGAAACTCTTTCTTGTATCGACTGCAAATTCGGTAATAAAACCTTCCAGTAGACTATTCAACCAAAAGTCTACTGCGCGGGACACAGGATTGTCTATCCGCTTCACAATACTAGCTAGCTCAGGCGTCCACGTGACGGGTCGATCCACATGCAGCGTAGGTCTAGAATCTGCTAACTTGGCTATCCAAGCGTGTAACTCCAATGCAAACGTAACAAAGAAAATTTCGTAAAGGTCAGCATAAATATACTTCTGTAACCAATCTTCTGTTTGAAGCGTAGGGCTTCTATTTTCTTGTTCAGCAAACTCTTTAGCTTTTAAATCAAACCAGTCTCCAATTTCCTTAGTTGTAGGGTTCCAGTAACACATTTGGAACCATTTGTTGGTCACTAGGCAACGGAACCATTTGTTGGCTCCAACAGTATCTCATACGTTGCTGAAAGAACAAGTCTCATTCGCGCGGCAACGGAACCATTTGTTGCACTGTTCTATCTCGCGCGTCGCCAAAATAACAAGTCTCATTCGCGCGGCAACGGAACCATTTGTTGCACTGTTCTATCTCGCGCGTCGCCAAAATAACAAGTCTCATTCGCGCGGCAACGGAACCATTTGTTGGTTGCTTTCTTGGGCAGACCCGGGTTTTAATGAAGCGCAGCAACAAAACCCCTTGGCGCACTGGCCCTCTCGGCAACGAGCTGCACGGCAGCTCGAGGTCTCACCCGAAGTGGCTATGGGGGGTTAAGGAATCAAGTTTCCTTAACCGGGGTGACGCGGAGATAGCTTTTCCTTGAATGGTTCCTGCGAAATCGGCGGTCGGACCTTCCCGCAGACCGCTCGGCGCAGCTGCGCGGGTCCCTTCCTCGGCAGGTCTACTGCGCAGTTTCTCCTTTCCAACGCAGCAGGCAACTATTCCTTGGGTCAACGCGCGAAACACTTCCTCGCCCTTCGCGTCTAGCGCAGTAACGCAGTCTGCTCTCGCCGCAGCGACTGAGCGTTACTACCTCTTTGGTACTTAAGATACTTATAGTTATCAAGGGACCTTTCCAACCCGCTCAAACAGTCACAAAGATAAGACAGAAGTCTTGCATACACAAATAATGAACTCGGAATAGTTATCATTCACACAAACCTTATAACAAGAAGATATAAGTGAAGCTCATCTCCTCGAGGAAAACCACGTCCTCAGGAGTCTTAGATTAACCGGAAAATGATAGAGTTATACAATATGCTGCGCACACAGCTGCAGCCTAGAACTTACAGGAAACTCCACGCACACAGCTGGGAGCCCTTTTCTCAAGCTAGTCTCCTCTCTATGGAGATTACAAAGGCACAGACGTCGACACAGACTGTCTGGCAACTCAGGGATTAGCTCCTCGGCTATCCAATTTCCTCTCTCTAGTTCTACGCACCAGGTAGAATTTACAGTGAAGGATAATCAACACATGATCTATCCCTTTAGACTGACTCTCTAACAGTCTAGCATCTAACTCTCTAACTCTTCAAAAAGGGGAGGAAGAAGAACAAGAAGAAGAAGAAGAAGCAGACCCTCTACCCATTACAGTGATTCATCTATATAGGTAGCCATGACGGTCACACCTTTACAAAACTGTGGGCCTTTCCCAACAGTGATTCCCAAAAACCCTAACCACGCACATGGCTAGGTGTACTGTAGGCGCCGCTTGCAGTCACGTCGCCGCTTCCTGCAGGCTCCATGAATTCCGGCGCAGATTGTGGGTATGGGCGATCGTCCTTCGCCTTCAATGCTCTGGTCCGTTGCTCCTCCTTGATCCGAGCAACCATAACTTCTGTACTAAGCCTTTAAATGAGGGTAGCTAAGCCTTCTACTCCATCACCTTATTTATTATGGTAGCTGAGCCACCTTCATTCTTCGATGACGTGCGCGCGAGCTCCGCAATTTCCGGTCCGTGCTCTGTGCTGAGATCATCCATCTGGCACCGTACTGTGCACCGTCTCCTTCTTACCCAAAACTTAGTGCTTGTCCCAAAATTAGCACTTTCCTTTCATACTCGTGCTTTTTTCCCAAAATTCGCAGCTTTTACTATAGCTGCGACCTTGGCCCCAACACTCTGTAGAACTTCCTATGATGAGTAGAGTCAGAGATTGGTTGAGATAGCAGCAGCAGTGACGATGATGATGACGATGCATCGATGACGATGATCCAGAGAAGAAGACTTGTCTAGCAGATCTGTGTCGAGAAATACCTTCCTAGTTAAGAGGGAGTGTTGATGTATATGTAACTTCGGAATGTATTTCATCTGTATATTTTATATATATTTATTGTACCCTTATAAGAGATGTGTCATTCCTCTATAAGGAAGTGTCGTCATGTGGATTGACAAGTGTCGCAAGTGTGTGTACTTGTCGATGGGTTATTAGACCACCATTTGGGGTCGGCCCGGAATTATATATAATATAATGTGGATGTATCTAAGTAGACAAGTCGGCCCCAGTAGGTCACTGGGAAAAAAGGTAAGTATAAATAGAGATAGGAGATCTCTATTTCACTCACTCGGAAAAGTAACTCACTCTCTCTCTGGAAAGTGGCGCACTTGTGAGGAGGAGGAGGATCATCTGCTAGGAGACTATCTCAGTGTTATTTGGTTGTATTTTGGTTGAGCCATTGCTCTCTCTATCTCTGAGGAAGTTGTGGGGTTTTTCACCTTAGGGTTTTCCCCACGGAAACTCTGTGTCTCTTGTCTCTATGCTTTTGATTCTTGTGATGCTTGTGATGCTTGTCATATTATGATTGTCATGCATTGATATACTGTAGATGTTATTCTCTCAGCAAAGATCCTAGAGTATAATGAATTAATGCTCAAAATTTAACACCAAGCCCGGATACATGACCGCCACACGCCCCCGCATGGAAATCATTAAGTACCCGTTCCGCTTCTTCGTGAGTCAAGCAACGACGGAGAATAGAATCCTTTCCTCGGTGATACAAAGTGTCATCGACGATAGTATAATCTTTAGCGTGATGTCTCACACGCCGTTGCTCATCTCGTGAATAATGCGGAGGAAACTTCAAAGTTTGGAGATATACAATGACATCCCCATACCAAGGGTCCTGCGTTGAGATAAGAAATAAGTGTTCATCCACAAAGGAATCTTCATGAATGACATCCTCATCAAGCGGTGGAAGGTCCAACATAAGTTCAGCGAACACCAAAGATTTCATCGATTTTTCAGAAGAAAAATCGAGATCAAATTCCTGAAGGATCACAATCCATTTATTATACTTACCCCCGATAACGCGCCGTGATAGCACGAATTGAAACAGATTGATGTGAGATACAACGGTGGTTGTTCAAAGCAAAATGTAATGCCGTAACCGTTGGACTGCGTGGACAGTCGCAAGTGCCAGCTTTTCTATGTGGGTGTATCTTAGCTCAGCATCTACTAAATTTTGACTAATATAATAGATAACATGCTGGACAAGTGCATCATCTACCTGAACCAAGACCATGCCAATAGTCTCTTGAGACATGGCCACATAAAAAATGAAATCTCATGTAAAGTCTGGTGGACTAAGCATGGGGGGCGATACCAAAGCTTTCTTAAGGGCATCGAAAGACTGTTGGGCTCGCTCATCCCAGATAAAAGGTGTGTTTTTCTTCAATAGGCATGCGAAACCTTTAGTAATACTAGCATAGTTAGCTATAAACTGACACAGAAAAGTAGCTCTTCCTTGGAGGATTTGAAGTTGTAACAGATTACGCAGAGGAGGCAACTGAAGTATTACCTCAACTTTGAGAGGATCGACTCTAATACCCTCCCTCGAAACTATGAATCCTAGAAGGCGACCAGTCCTAACAACGAAGATGCATTTGTTTGGATTCAATCGAATTTTGTAGTGAATACATCGTTCGATAATCATACGGAGGTGCTTGGGGTGGTCCACTCTCTTACGAGAATGGCTAGCAAGATCATCCAAGAAAACTTCCATAATCATCTTAAGATCGTGAAAGGCATAGGTCATGGCTCGCTGAAAAATAGCTCCGACATTTTTGAGGCCAAAGAACATTTTCCGGTACGCAAAGGTTCCCCATGGACAAATAAATGTCATTTTATGTTGGTCCGCAGGTTTGATTTGAATCTGATTATAACCCAAGAATCCATCCATGAATGAAAAAATCTCACTCCCCGCACAAGCATCCAATATCTGATCAATGAATAGCTTGGGGAAGTTGTCTTTCGTACATGCACGGTTCAAATCTCTAAAATCAGTGCATACATGGATCGTTCCCTGCTTCTTATCCACAGGAATGGGGTTTGACACCCATTCGGTAAGGGGAACGGGGTAGATGAAACCAGCTTTGAGCCGTTTCTCCACCTCTGCCTAAATAGCAGTTGCCTTCCTATCGTTCACAGCATGTAAGCGTTGTCGAACCAGTTTAGCATCAGGATACATTCTAATCTCGTGTTCAACAATGCGGGGGTCTATTCCTGGCATCTCCTCATATGACTAGGCGAAAGCTTCTCGGAGTTCAGTAAACAAATCAGTGTAAATAGCAATCTCCTAAGGAGTGCAATCGGCACCGATGTAAACATTCTCAACCTTTCTGGGAGTATGAGAGATGTTGATCGAAGTGGTTGGGGAAATATTTGCCATATTCCCCTCCAAAAAAACATCATGCGACTGCAAAAGAGCCACAGGGTGACCAACCATCTCAGCTAGAGTCATCCTAAACTCCCCTTGCTCAACGAGCTCAAGGTTGTAAAGGAAATAAGAGCGATGGTGCATATCTTCCGAAGGCCTCTCACTACAACACATGGCTTCGAGGATAGCTTCATCATATGGAAAAGTATAATCAAGGAAATCATGAGAGCAAGATGAGTTGGCTACCCAAACTGGCAGCGTAACGAGATATTCTTCAACTGTCTGGGAAGAAGAGAGATACGGATCTGCAGTGGTTTGTTGGATATGATCGTAAGTGAGCTCCACTACAGATAGAGGAATAGACATCCCGATGTGCGCAATGTCTCTAGACATAGAATCCACGGATGTTAAAATCCATGGATCACTACAATAGGAAGTCCGGAATGGCATACTACTCGAAGGAGGAGGCGCACTGTCGGAAATGGTTCCAATAAAATTCACAGGTGTGGAATGGTTAAAAGTTCCCATCAATGAGGGGCACATCCCAACACCTATGTTCCCAGCTGCCGGCTAAGAATCAGAAACTTGCGGGAACACAGATCCCATGGATGTTGTGGAAGGAGTGCCAACATAATCCAGTTGATCGATTGTCACAATCTTGCCTTCATGGGGAAAGCAAATAACTTAAAACACATTAGACGCGACATCCTTCATAGCGTACATCCAGTTCCGACCCAGTAAAAGGTTGTACTCGATGGGTGCATCAACCACTTCTACTTCAATAGGCACGGACTTAACTCCCAAGGAGACAACAAGGGAAGGGATAATTTCGTGCGGTGTAAAAGACCTACCGTCGAATGCAGTGATTGTAGTTCTAAATGTGAGTAGAGGAGGAGAGCCAAGAGCTTTCCAACAATTCAATGACATTATTGACGTGGAAGCACCTTCATCAACCATAGTACATTTGACGAATCTTTTAAGGCAAACCGCCTGGATTTGAAAAGCCACGTGGTAAGGTAAGCGAGGCTGGACATCAGTAGTGTTGAACTTGATAACACTAGGACTTCCCCCATCCTGAACTCCTAATGCACTCAAAAGGGCATGCTTCTAAGAAGGATAGGCTTGCAAAACCTCAAGAGCCGATATAGCACACGAAGTTTGGCCCAAATCTTCTACGATGGAGTAGTTCTGGGTGGCTCAAGCATTAGGGTTATGTGTGGAGCGCTTAAGAACACCTTTCGGTATTCGTGGCATAATGGAAGGCTTCTCGATATGCAAGTAATTATCAGGAGGAGGGGGAGGCTCTTTCCCCAAATTTGGTTGTGGTGCACCATAATCGCGTTGACGAGTAGCAACACAAACCTCAGACTGAACCACATTCACACATCCATAACCACTAGTTTTGGAAGAAGTCGTTTCATTAGTACCATAACCAGTGGTGGGAGCATGCGAAGCCATGTTTTGATGATGAGGAAGGGGATCCTTCAACACAGCTGGACTCTGTGTCAAATGCTTTGATGCTTCTTCAATTCGAGGACATAAGTGAGTAAGATGATCCTCCCCACAAAGCTTGCAAGGGAATTTCACCTTACACCTAGGTTTACGATCCTCGCCAGCATTATTGCCTTCCTGAGGAGGGTTGGCATTCTCTTTACAAGGAGTATTACGATTTATATTATTATTGCTTCCGTTGTTTCCACCCCTACGATTATTTATCCCCTTTTTCTTACCACCATGTTGCTGGTTACCCGACGGTTTTGTTGATTGCACATTGTGTACATCAGACGACAGAGTGGAAGTGGACAAGGTGTGAACTTGTCCAGGAGCAGACTGGTTTAGCGACAAATTTTGCATTTGATTAGCTACCAAGTCTATAGGGCGAGTGCATGCGGACCCCACGATGCCATCGTCATGTGGTCCAGGAACTGACGTAGGCTTATGTCTTATTCTCGGTGCATCAGGAATAATGTCATACAAAATGCTAGACTGAGAATAAAGTAGATCTAACTGCTGGACTTTCAAGATAGCTTGTTCCTCAGTCACAATGTTGGACATCGAAACATCCTTAGCAATGTATGGAAGTAAAGACTTGAGGAACCATTCCAACAGGAACTCTAGAGGAATATTGGCTTTCACTAATCTCTTCCATTGACGCCACTCTTGAACATGGTCAGAAATATGTGTGGCCTTATTTTGACAAAAGGTGGACAACAACTCAGTACCAGTATCGTAACGAACCGGTAACTGGAAATGGTCTAAGAAAACCAAAGCAATCTCATTGAATCCCCTATAGGTGTTCCCGAGAAACTCCACATACCACTTCGCGGCTGCCCCCGTGAGGGTGCGTTGAAATAGTCGTAATCGAATGGAATCATGATTCAAAGAGTTGGAGGAGCACCAAAGGTGAAACATTGTGACATGATCTCCCGGGTCCTCACCACCTTTCCCCTCAAACTTTGGAATGTCCGAAGGGATCTTTGTAGGGACCAAGGGCCAAGTAGGGTTGTGACACACTGGATCATTCGCGAGCTTCGAAAGATCCAGGAGATTCAATCATGTAAGGAATGGGAGCTACGGTTGGAAAGCTTGATTATAAACTCCCATAAAAGGTTGGTTGAATGGAACTGTGTTATAGGAAGGACCAAAATATTGACCATGAGGATTGAACTGCTGATAATGAGGACCCGACGGCCCGTAAGCTTTCCCATGGCCATAAGATGGATAACCTCCCCTTGCTTGACCCATTTGAGAGTAAGCAGGTATATGTGCGTTTTGAGCACCATATTGGGTTGGTGGGTGATATTGGTGGCCAGCACCAACTGTGTTGTAGTAAGGGTTGCCACCATGAGTATGTGGCATGTATGTACTATTTATAGTGGGAACCGTGTTGTATTGACTGTAATGGTATGGTATGTTCCCACCCCCAACATTAGGATTAGCTTGAGCAGTCGTGTGGTGACCAGAAGCATGAGAAGCATTCCCAGGTCCAATATGGGCGTGACTAGTAGCAGGGTTGCTGGTGTGATGTCCATGTGGATAGGAAATATTCCCACCTCCTACATTAGCATTACTAGTGGTGGCAATGGATGCATAAGTATGCGGTATGTGTCCACCCCCGTGGTTGGGAGGAATGGTATCATGTGCAAAAGTAGTCCTGGGTTGACAAGTAGTGACATGTGTATTAGGTGGTGGATGGTGAGTCGTATTCCAAACAACATTCCGACTAGGTTGGGTATTCTTAGGAGGTGGTCGTGTTCCAACATTAGCATGGTTAGGAATCTGACCAGTCCCCATACTATGTGAGTGGGTGGACAACATAGTGCCCCCAGTGGGTATAGTATGGCTAACACTTTGACTAGTGCCAGCATGAGTACCAACCATAGTGGAAGGTTTGACGGTAGTGTGACTAGGCATACCAAAAGAGAGTACGGTGGGGTTGACCATAGGGAGAGTATCATCTGAGTCTCAAGTCTCCCGTATCTATAATCGCGTGGAAAATAAGGAACAAAATGCTTGTCCCGTTCTCCTTCCTTGGGTAAGTCGGGCGTCCCATAAAGATAATTATCAGGATTCGAAGGATCAAATGAATCCCGGTCAAGTGGATTAGGCCTAATAGAGCCAGGTTGAGTTTCCGGTGGATCACCTCCCCAATCCTCGCGAGGAGTATGGGGATCGAAATTATGTTCAACTCTACCCGAAGGAGTAGAAGGGTCTTGCCCGATATTGGGATGTGCAGTCATGTAGTCCTCAACGTAAGTCACGTAAGAATCTAAAGACTCAGAGGGAGCCCTCCAGTGTCCTCTAGCAATATGGTGTGTAACCAAAGCTGGATTTAAACCATCCAACCGATGGGACCGGCGGAGAGTAGGTCTCCGCGCCACGTTCTCTCCAGAGAGAGACACAACATCTCCTAAAGGCCAAGTATCGATCAAAAATAGTAAATCAAAAGCACACACCTAGAGAAACTACAGCCAAGAGCAGACAAACAGAGTGGCTAAATGAGCTCTCGACACTAGAGCCGGTATGTATCGCCTAATAGAGGCTTGAGACTCCCAAACTATAGTCGAAGGTAACAGAATCAGTTATAGAGACACCCAGGCTTCACTATGTTGACAGGGTCAAGTCCACTGCATGAACACAACTGTACTGTCCAATCCCTATCTGACTCGGGACAAAAACAACATAACCACTGTAAGTACTCTGTGTGGTACCTAGGTAAGGAAACTATGTTCACCACAATATAACCAATGCTCAGGGGGACAGTCGGAGGTGGGACCCGTCATATGGGCAAGGTAGCTAAGCCCGAAGCACAAGAGGATGAACCTATGGTACCCCCAGATACGAACAAATCCTGGATATATCTCCCATGTTCAGCCGGTATCAGAGGAATATCTCCTCAACCAACCTCCCGTGACCTCGTGCTTAAATCTGGATTGAGTAGAGCTTCCTAAGAACACTGATCTATACCATGGATTCCTCCACTCCCTGGTCGGACACCTAATGTTTTGTTCAGTAGTATTGGATTGTTAACTCACAATGATCTATTCCAAGACTCTAAACCTATGCTAGTTGGTGTACCCTATAAATAAAATCAGTCTAATCAATTTTATGATTAAGCGTTAATTTTAGTGGTTGTGGTTACTCAAGGGATATGATCGTGAAACTAGTGATGTGTAGACTCAATAGTATGCAACATTGTCCAATCCTAGACTCATCTATCCAATTAAACAATGTCACTAATATGCAAAATCAACCAACAATTCCGAAATAAATATGCAATCCTTTATCTTTTCAATGCACAAGCAGAACCTAAAATGAAGGCAAAAGCACTCAATGCAAGATGCAGTACATGAAAGTAAAATATTTTTGTATTTTCACTTATAAACAAGAAGGAAAATGAAAAAAACTAAATGAATATTTTTGTATTTTTTCAATATAAATGAAATGAAAAAATGCAAGCAAAATCCTACTATTCAGTCACTGAAGTGCCGAGAAGATCACTAAGACAACCCAGCAGATCCTAAACAGCAAGACTCAGCCGAAGGAAAGAGCTCCAAAGGAAAAAACCAAGAGATTAAAACCAAAGATTGGTAAAAACCCAAGAAGGCTCAACCGAGAGAAACAAAGAGATCCGGTCACAACCAAGGCATGAAACAGTCAAGAAAGAGGCCAACAAAGACTCAGGAATCAATCAAACTCACCCAGCAACAACCAATAGCCATAAAACAACAAAAACCAGAGTCACATGCTATTGTCGAAGGAAATCCTGCAGGTACCTGCAAGCAGTAGAGTAAACAGAGGCGGGTAGACGCAGGCAAAACTAAGCTAGCCCGCGGGTGAGGAAAGACAAATGGGCAATTAAAGAGTCCAGAGGCTCAGAAAAAGCAAGTTTTCTATAGTGTATCTTAATGGCCAATCAATGACACAAAGCTTCGATAAACAGCAACTCTAATTAAGGACTAATGCTCAAAAAATTTCCCAAACATGGATGTTTTCCCCAGCGGAGTTGCCATTTCTGTATTGGAGAAAACTCACTATGGCTTGGGAATACCACAATAGACAGATGACTACCAGAAATCTACTCAATTCTCAAAGCAATGCTATTATAAATGGAAATGTTAAGATAATGGAGAAATGTAACCAACCTCGATCCAACGTTTGATGTAGATCCCCGTTGGAGCTTTCAATCCACGCACTTGTAATATGCAAATTAGTCTTGACAGCCAATATCCAACAAGTACATATAATATATAAATGACATTAACATTATCAATAAAAATGGTCCATAATATCATAAGCAAATGTAACCCAATGTATAATAAATGACATTCACACCATGAATGGACGAGAATATGAGTATTTCTATTGATGAACAAGAAGAAGTACAAAGTGATACGACCTCTTGCTGACAACCAATCTGAACCAAGATCTAGATCAATCCACTTGTGCCTCCACCACTTCAATCCTCCATGGATGGAAAACTCAAACTAGAAAGGAGTTTGGAATGTGAACATAACTGGTTCACAACTACAAGGATCAATGAGTGCAGACTCAAGATAGGGAAAAAATCCACTAGATTTCTCTTATGATTCTCTTCTTCCTCCCGTCCATAAGCCATATGTGCTCAATATATAGTCCTCTCAAAGGTAGGTGAAAGGACACATCGAGGTGTTACTTGGGTAGATGGAGAGCCAAAGGTCACACAATGACCGCTTTTTGGGAGTAAAAAGTAATTAATAGTGGTTTTTACCATTTTACATGCTACCCGCGGGATATAGGGATGCAACTCGTGGGTATGCCTGCTATAAATATGCAACAGGCGGGTAGGAATAAAAATAGGGAAAACTGGTATCTTTGAAGGATATAAATGGATTTGAGCCACTAAAATGGATCCTACAGGCCAAAGAATGCTGATGCTCATAGGGTGGAAGATTTTTGTGTAACAAGCCTTCAAGTCTGATTTGTGTCATAGGTGTCATAGCATCTTCATCATTGTTTTCATAGAGCTAGGGAATCTAGCCCAAGTGTCTCACTAGCTCCAAATTGCCTCTTCCTCTTCCATGGGAGTTACTCTTCCTTTATATTTCGACCTCATTGACTCATGACAAGTATTATTGAACTTATAACTCATCCCAAGAACATTAGGCTTCCCATAGATTCGAAATTGCAAGAAGAGGATGCCATGTGGCACATACATTCTAGCTTGTGTGGGTCCCACTTCCTCCATGTGTCTTCATGATGAAATGACACTTTTATTTTCACTTGTATATATTTATTTATCTCCTTTATTAAATATTTATGCCATCCTAATGTTCTAACATCATTTATTATCCCATTATTCACAATCCCAAAGCTTCCACCCCAAACCTAGGAAACTAGTAATTTCCCTGCTTGGCATTTATTTGACCTTTAGCATCAATTTGACAAACACTAATGAATATGGCCATTGTGATTAGGCCATTGTGACCCAATGCCACTTTTGGGACATGACGGGATCTTCTTCATTTTTTAACGAGCTTGCAATAGAAAATGAACTATGATTAGGACGATGGTTTCATTTTTCAGTGAGATTGAAGTTGAAAATAAACTATGCTCAGAATGAATCCAATTGAAGGGTTCCTTTCCAACATGATGTCCAGACGTTGGTACTTAGGGTGATACACATTAGCAGGTTTTTTCCCCCAACATGATGTCCATAGGTTGGATATTTTCCCCCAGCATTATCAACAAAAGCTAGCGTCTTAATTCCAATATGATTTCCTGAGACTGGAGACATTTCCCTCAAGCTTCATTTCGTCTGCCTACTCTTCTTCTTCACCTAATTAAATTCCTAGCTACTAATAGGAAAATTTCATTGGATGGGTAGGAAGAATTAGGATCAAGTGACACAGGAAGATGAAATGAAGGTTCAAGTCCTAAATTTGGTAGGAGACTTGACTCAATGGGAGAGGAATTTGTTTCATTTTTTAATGAGTTTGACACATGTAAGGAACTATGTCCGTAGTCATCTGTTTCATTTTTTAATGATCTTGACACAAGAATAGAAATGTTCCCGTGGTCATCCTTTTCATTTTTCAACGAGCTTGAAAAAGAAAAGGAACTATGCTCGTGAAGTTGGTTTCATTTTTACGCAAGCTTGAAACCAAAGGTAAACTATGTTTGGAAATGGTTTCATTTTTACACAAGCTTGAAACCAAAGGTAAACTATGCTTGTAAGGGTTTGTTCCTTTTTTTAATGAGCTTGGAGACATATACCAATCTATGCTCATAATGGTTGATTTCATTTTTTAATGAGCTTGGAACCAAAAACCAAACCATGCTCAAAGGAGGCTAGTTTCATTTTTACGCATGATTGAAACCAAAGGTAAACTATGCTTGGAACGAATTCCTAACCAACATGATGTCCAGAGGTTGGTAGCGCACCCCCCAGCATAAAAAGTTGGAAGGATAATTCCATCATGATGTCCAGAGGTTGGAGACATGCCCCCCAGAGCGCCCTCTAAAAAGGAAAGAGCTATCTATTTACTAACTATTTAACTCTAACATGATGTCCGGAGCCGAGAGATATGGTCGACGATGGAGGAGGAACCATTAGGACATGAGAAACATTCAGGGAATTCTGGTGGTTGGAAGTCATACAATGATTGGTTGTAAAAAAGGAAAGTTGATCGATGGTCACTATGTTTCCATGATGAGGAAAATACATCACTCGAAAAAGTGTGGACACTACAGCTTTCATGGCATAGACATAATCTCTCCCAAGAAGCATATTAAAATCTAAGGGACCTTGGACTACCATAACATCAATGTAGACATTTTTCCCTCATAAAGTAATTGGTAACTGAGGAAGGATACCTAAAGGTCTAGTAGGTCTTCTATTAAAATCCAATATTTGATCAATGGCTGGAACAAGCTGAGGAGAACCTATAGCTTTCCAAGAAGTTGAGGATAAAATACTAACAGAATCCCCTTCATAAACAATAATTTGAAGTACATTCCTACTGGTAAATCCTACAGATATCTAGAAACAAACACCCAAAGGAGACAAGATTATGTTAAACTAATCCAATCAAAGGAAATAACTTCAGTTCTTGGAGGGGGTTCCATCAAAATGGGTAAAATGCTCCTTCGTCTAGAACAATCTGATCTGACTAAGAAAAAATAAGTCATTTTTGTTTCATTCTCAATTGGAAGATTCGGATGACATGAATATTGTGTCATGCTAACTACTTCATTCTTATCATTCTCCAATGAAAGACTGGTATCAAGTGGAGATGAAATTGACCTGGCCATTTCAACTTATCTCTCCAAAGGAAGAGCGGTATTAACTAATTGTTCTTCATTCTTTGAGGAAAGAGTGGGATCGACTAATGGGGGGTCAAGAGACAGCTTATGATATCTTGTTGGAAGATGTTTCTGGGATACAGTAATGTATTCCAATAACTACGATTCTTCATCCATGTGAGGAAGAAGGTAAGTAAGGTGCATGTCTTTATATAACAAACAAGTATTCTTCACTTTACCTTTCCAACACTTTACCATAAAGTCACTGGTCGATGGGGTATCATCAGTATGATGTCTAGAGGCTGGTGATATATTTTTTTTGGAGGTTTTAGACCACTCTTCTAATACTTTGGAAAGACAAGGACAATCCTTAAGAAGGTGATCACCCCCACAAAGCTTGCAAGGGAACTTGGGTTTTCGAGGTGTTTCAATAGAAAGAGCATCATTAGAGGCACTTGATTGATGCTTGGTCTCTTTCTTATTCTTCTTCTTCTTAATATTATTTTTCTTCTTCTTCTTATACTCATGATTACTAGCATCATCGATTTTATCAGGCGAGGAAGAAGAAATGAAGAAGATACATCTTATGAAGAAGGAAAAGGATCAATTTTGGATTGATGCTCTTGTGATGGAGAGTTAGAATTTGAAACATTGTTTGCATCCAGGATCACCGAACTGGAGAACAACCATACTGGTAATCCGATAGACAATTCGGGAAGATTCAAAGTGGCAATAAAGGGAGGACTAATATATCCAAATGGAGGAAAAAGAAAAGGTACCCATTGAGAAGGGGCTTCTTGGTTGGTATACCCAGAAGAGGTTTCCATAGCTATCTGTTGAAACTACTTATCTCCCTAAGGCCTTCTAAATGCCACACACAGAAAATGCTACTCAAACTAAAAGCAACAAGCAAACTGGTGAATAGGTGGGATATAAAAGCCAGAATCCTCATGGGTGTTTCAAGTTGTCACAACTCACGATATACTATAGGGTCCAATTGTTTTACTCGGACCAATTTTTCAGAGCACTAACCAAGGAGGATTGGGACCATACCCTTATCCATATAACCTAACTACCTGACATTCTGTGCATAGTAATATCCTTGAATGTTTTTATTGGCTTATTGCGACAAAAAGATGGACAGAAGGTTTACTCGGATGGTTTTAGGATTTTATAAGGGTATCTTGATATACACAAGGTACGTGGAAGCTCAAATCCGCAGTAGTGTTGTCAAATGTGCAACCATTCGAAAGGGGCCTCCCGATATACTCTAGGTACGTGGAAGAACCCCACAGTCCTTGGATTGTAGCGCTGACATTAACGACATCTCCTACACTTAACAACGTCGGAACACATCTCTATCCTATCACACAATGTTTCTAAAAAAATTAACTTAACTAGAGCTTGATTTTATCTTATCCAGTTAAGTGGAAAAATGGAATTTGGACCTGACTCAAAACCATGCAAGTATGAGCTACAAGTCTTATTTTCGATGTAGTCCTACTCAAGAAGTATAGAGAGAGTTTTTGTTCCCAAATGAAAAACCCTATGCAAATGCAATTTTAGCTTCTTCAAAAATGATAGAAAGAAGCCAAAAATTTAGAAATCATGCACCCAAAACTATCCTAAAGTGACAAAAGATATCTTTCTATCAATAACAAATGCAAAAGCTCTAGTTTGTTTCCTATCTTTCCAAGAAATGAAAAATACACATCCAAGATATGGGAAAGAAAAATTTCATGAATGTTTCCAACCAAGTGTAATGCAAAGAATAAGGACTCAGTAATCTTTTAATAACCCAAATGCATGCAAAACTTGAAACAATATTCTCGTCTTGTAATGAATATAAGACCAAAGATGCCAAATGATCAAACTAATGCAAGAAGGAATTTTTTTTCAAGCTTGTAAATATTGCAAAAGAGAGACAAAAATGAAGCTTTTCTTTGAACAAAAATGGAAACAAGGAATTAATCTACTCCAATTATCAATAGATAGCTAGGAATGTAAAGGAAGCAAAATGCACAACGCAAGCAAAATGACTCCAAAAAACAAGGATATGCCAAGTTTTTCAAAGTATATAAACCAAGCCACTCCACAAATAACCAAATATTATTTGAAAATTTAATATGGATCAAAGAGACTATAGGATACATGATCCTTGGCCCCCCTCATCCTTGAGGGGGGATTTGTTTTCAAATTTGATGTCTATTTTAATCAAATCTAGTGCAAACAATTCCTAAAACTGAAAACAAAACATGCACTCAAAGAAGCTTTTGTTTTCTTATTTTTAAATACCTTTAAATTATCAATACAAGCTTAATTATATGATAAGGAGGGATTAGAATGGGTTCGCAAAGTTCTGGACTTGTTAGGGATTGGTAACTTCACCCAAAACAAAGAGAACAAAAAATTGCATGAAAAAAAACCCTACTCAAATCTTGATTCCCAATCACCACCAAAGTGTCCCAAATTTTTCCAAACAGGGATTGAGGGTAACCAAAATATCGGTCTAGATACCACTGGTTAGGAAAAAACAAAAAATGGAAGTCGCTAGATCAATAGAGAATCAAGACATCCTATATTGACTCCAAACCTTCATGAATTGAATAAGATCAAAGTGAACACAAAAGATACCTAAGAGGCAACCAAATCCTAGATTCAAGGGAAATTAAAGCTTCAACCAGACACAAATATATCAGATAGACAATCTTGAATCAAAATACCAAGGAAAAACCTACCAAAGAGCTCTCAAAAAACCTAAAAGAGGGGATTTTCGCCCCTAAACAGTCATTCACGGAGCGAAACGTGGGATTTTTGCACCTTGAAACACTACAGGGGAGTGAAAAAGAGGTTATTTTATCCCTCAGGTACAATGTGGGGGAGACAAAATCACAATATTATCACGCCTAGGGCCACTAGCAAGGAGCAAAAAAGGGAAAATTTCGCTTTGTAACCTACTTTGAGGGAGCGAAAGTAGGTGAAAAACATGTACAACATATCTATAGCATATCAATCATAGACACAATAGCAATCACACAAGAGACACAGAGTTTCACCGGGGAAAACCAAGAAAGTGAAAAACCCTGCAACTTCCTCAGAGATAAGATAATCCACAAACCAAGATCACAATGATCAAACCCAATAAGATGTCTCTAGCAGATGCTCCTCCTCCTCCACATGTGTGCATCTTTCTCACTTAGCTATGCAAGCTTTAGAAGTGAGTGAGTGAATAGAATGAGAGAGGCACACCCTCTATTTATAAACTGACTTGACCTGCCAATAAATCACTGGGGCCGACTTCCTAATGAAGCCTAATAACCCAACCACATGACGTAACTAGGGCCGACCCCACACTAGTGGTCTAGTAACCCATTAATACAAATGACAACACTTACAATGTAACTTGCGACACTTGTAAATACAAATTATGACACTTCCAATTAGAGGAATAATACATATCTGTTGGATATACAATAAAGTACAAATGTAATATAAAAGTGAATATCTTCCGAAGTTACAAATACATCAACACTCACTCTTAACTAGGAAGGTATTCTCTAGACACAAGTCATCAATACATATTGGTGCAAGTCTTCAATTCTGGAGCTGGATCATCATCACTGGATCACAGAGCATCATCATCATCACTGCTGTTGTACTCAACATCTCGATCACTGGGCTATCTCTGAATTATTCTCGTCATAGGAAGTTCTACAGAGCCAACCCTTTTTCATGCTGGATGTAGGCCTAGCCTCCTGTAGGTATTCATCATCTCTAGGAATACTATGGATCCCAGGACTAATTACGTGCATTAACAAAATCTCGAAAGAGCATCCCAAGTTGTTACGAGCACATAGCTCTACCTGTCTGGATCTCCCCGGATATTTTACATGTGACCTTCACAAAACCTTTAAAGAGCATATTGCAACCTACAAGATCTCTATAGAGTATCCCAGGATGTTACGAGCACAAAGCTCTATCTGTCCGGATCTCCAAGATCTTTTCTATGTGAACTTCCACAAAACCTTTAAAGAGAATCTTGAAACCTGAAAGATCACTATAGAGCATCCCAGGATCTTTTACTAGCACACAGCTTAACCTGTCCAGATCTCCAAGATCTTTTCTATGCGAAACTGTAGCAAAACCTCGAAAGAGTATCCCAGGATATTTTCTATGCTACCTGCACAACCTTTCCATGGCCACGGAGTATCAAATTGATACTCATGATCATACTGATCATCATATAGTGCATCATCCTGATGCACATCATCTGGAGAATCAACCTGATTCTCATCACACATGATCGTCCTGATCATCATACAGTACATTATCCTGATGTACATCATCTGGAGCATCGACCTGATGCTCATTACACATGATCAAATTGATCATACAATGCATCCACCTGATACATATCATCACATATGATCCAACTGATCATATAAAGCATCCAACTGATGCATATGATCATACATGATCCAATTGATCATACAAAGCATCCAACTGATGCATATCATCATACATTATCCATTTGATCATACAAAGCATCCAACTGATGCATATCATCATACATGATCCAACTGATCATACAAAGCATCCAACTGATGCATATCATCATACATGATCCAACTGATCATCGTCATACAAAACATCATCTGGATCATTGTCCTGATGTTCATCACACATCGCTTACATCCACAGCCATGGGAAGGAACCTCCTACCACCATGCTTGTAATGGCTCCTGCATATGCGTCCCATCACTTCTTCCTCGAAGTATCTTCTATCTGAAGAACACCAATCCTCTCTATGAAGTACTCAAACTTTACTCTGGCTAGTGCTTTCGTCAACAAATCTGCAACCTGCTCATCTGTCGCAACATACAGGAGCTTCACTGCTCCTCTCTGCACCATATCCTTGATATAGTGATATTTGATCTCAATGTGCTTCGACCTGTCATGGAACACTGGGTTATCTGACAACTTCACACAACTCTGTTTGTCACAATAGATACAGGTAGCATCCAATGGGAGATCATATAACTCACACAGTAGCTAACTAAGCCATGCTGCCTCACAACTGGCCGAACTAGCTGCAACATACTTTGCTTCAGTGGTACTCAGTGCTACGCAGGACTGCTTCCTACTAAACCAAGAGATCACACCTGATCCCATACTGAAGCAACACCCTGAAGTGCTCTTCCTATTTGCAGCACTTCCTTCCCAATCTGAATCAACATAACCCTCCAGGTTAAACTTTTGATTCACATCATACTTGAGTCCATAATCAATTGTACCCTTTCGGTACCTCAGAATGTGCTTTACAGCAACCAGGTGAACACTTCTGGGATCCATTAGGAACTGACTCAATGTGTTCACCACAAAGCAAATATCTGGTCTTGTGTTTGTCAGGTACATCAAGGACCTAATCATCTGACGATACACCATGACATCAACTAGCTCAGATGAAGCATCACACAGAAGCTTTGGGTTCAATGCCATAGGTGTGGCCATGGCCTTGCAATCCATCATCCCGAACTGCTTCAGGATCTCTACTACATACTTCCCTTGTCCAAGGAAGATTCCATCTGCACTCTACCAAACCTTCATGCCTAGAAAGTAATGCATCATCCCCAAGTCCTTCATCTCGAACTCGGCAGCAAGATTCCTCTTCGCATAGGAAATCAACCCATCCTCACCTGTAACAAACAGGTTATCCACATACAATAGTAGTATCACTGGATTTCCTTCCTCAAAATTGTAGTAAAGGTTGGAATCTGCTTTACTCTAGGTAAATCCCAAACTGGATAGAAAGCTATCTATCCTCCCATACCAAGTTCTAGGAGCTTGCTTCAATCCATACAAGGCTTTCTTCAATCTGCACACATATGACTCCCTGTCATGTGTTTCAAAACCAACTGGTTTCTCTACATACACTTCCTCTTCGACTACACCATTCAAGAAAATTGTCTTGACATCCATCTGGTGTATCTTCCCTTTCACCACTGCAACCAGAGCAAGTAATGTTCTGATGGAAGTGTATCTAGCCACAGGAGAAAAAGTTTCTCCATAATCTATTCCCTCTTTCTGGGAGAAGCCACAAGCTACAAACCTTGCCTTGTATTTCTCTATGCTTCCATTTGCAGCATGCTTGATCTTATAGATCGATTTGGAAGTCACAACATACTTCCCTTTAGGTCTTGGGACCACATCCCAAACATCATTCTTCATGATCAATTGGTATTCTTCAACCATGGCATCCTTCCATTCTTTCTTTTCCGCTGCTTCCTCATAACTGAAAGGTTCTTTGTTCATAATATCACAGAGTAATGCAACATAACTGGTGTGTGACCTAGTCCTTTTTCTTTCTCTATGTTCCTCCTCTAGAATGCCATATCTTTCTGCATCTTGGATGAGCTCTCTAGACCATGCAGGTTTTCTTTTGTGAGATTTCTTCTCATGGGGTGGATCTACAGGTTCTTGTGGATCTTCAATTTCACGATCTTCTTCTGGAATTGCTTTATTCATAGTGGTGTCTTGAATTTTGGTTACCCTTGGTTCTTCATTGTCTTCAACAGGTGTCTTCCTTGATTTGATGTATGCTGAGCCTTCATCAAATATTACATCCCTATTGATGTCAATCTTCTTGAACCCTGGAAAGTAGATTTTGTAAGCCTTCGAGCTTTCACTGTAACCCACAAAGATGCCCTTCTTTCCTGAAGGATCTAGCTTTGTCCTCTTTTCCTTTGGAATGTGTGTGTACACATGACAACCAAATATTCTGAGATGGATGACTTCAGGTTTCTTACCAGAGAAAACTTCTTCTAGTGTCTTGTTGTCAAGTATCTTGTGAGGTGTTCTGTTCTGTACATATACAGTTGTCCTAGTTGCTTCTGCCCATAGGTGCATAGGTAGATCCTGGTCATGAAGCATTGCTTGTGCTGCTTCCATGATAGTTCTATTCTTCCTTTCTGCAACTCCATTCTGTTGTGGATTGTAAGGAGTGGTCAACTCCCTCTTAATACCTGAATCAATGCATAACTTCTTAAATTCTCCTAAAGTGAATTCTCCTCCATATCGCATCTAAAGGTCTTGATCTTCTTAGCAGTTTTATTTTCTATCAAGGCTTTGAATTCCTTGAACTTATCAAACACTTCATCTTTATTCTTCAAGAAGTAAACCCAAGTCTTCCTATAGAAATCATCAATGAAGGAAACATAGTATACATACCCACTCATAGAACTGGATGACATTGGACAGCATACATCGGAGTGGATAATCTCCAAGATTCCTTTTGCTTTGCCTTCACTGCTTGGAAATTCCTTCTTTGTGTTCTTCCCTTTTGCACATCCTTTGCAAATACCTTCATGCTTTGACTAGATTTCAGGAAGACCTTCTACTGCTTTACTTGCAATTGGTAGTGCTCTATAGTGCATGTGTGCAAGCCTTCTATGCCAAAGTTCACTTGGCTCCATGGATTCATGAACCATTGCATGTTCAGGTTGTCCCTTTAATTTTTGCAATCCTCCCTCTTGCTCTCCAATTACTATTGCATCATCTATGGTCTTACCCTTTAGCCACATGAGTACTTGGCCATCCACAAATGCAACTCTCATCCCCTTTGCATCCAAAGATGATATGGAGAGAAGATTCTTCTTGAGTCTAGGTACATATAGAACATCTTTCATTTTCAAAGACTTCCCAGAGTCTAGCATGTAGGAGGATTCACCACTTCCTTTTATAGGATATTGATAGTCAAACCCAAGTTTCACCTTGTGAGGTGACTCATGTTCGGATAGGTCCATAAAGGATTCTTTCAACCTAGTCATGTGTTTAGAATCCCCACTATCAATAATCCAATCATTACACCCATGTGTAACAATACCTGTGAGAGCAGAGATTAATACATATTCATCTTCACTTGATGAGTCATCACTTTCTTCTCTAGTCTTCTTCTTGGGAGGTTCATCATCCTCAACAGCATGAGCATGATATCTCTTGTTGTTGTTGTTGTTGTTGAAGTCTTTTATTTTCCTGGGACATTCTGAGGAATAATGTCCTTTCTCATCACAAGAGTAACATCGAACTTGGGAGAGATCTTTCTTCTTTTGATGGAAGTGAGGATGTTACTTGTTATGAGATTTCTCCCTCTTGAACTTTCTTCCCTTAGTGTGAGCTGTGAGAGCTTGATCTTCATTTCCCATCTTTTCTTCTCGGGCCACAAACCTTTCTTATTCTTGTGAACATTCCTCCCACAATCTACTAAAAGAGATCAATTTTTTTCTTGCACAGATTCCTTGGATGAAGGAGTCCCATGACCTAGGTAGGACATTCAATGTGGTCATGACAATTTCTCCATTCTCCACCACTTCATCGACAGCTTCAAGTTGTTCCTTGATTTGAGAGACCTTTGAAAATTAGGATTGGATGGTCTCTCCATTCTAGATCTTTACACCTTTCAATTGGTTCCACAAAGTCATCTTCTGATTTATGTTCTTTCCTTCAAACAATTTAGTCAAATATTCAAACATCTCCTTAGGTGTCTTTAGGGAAGATACATGGGGTATGAGATGGTCCTTAATAGAATCAACAATGATTCTCTTGGATTTGACCAAGTTCTTCTTGTGTAAGGCCTTAGCCTCATCTCCCTCTGGAATTGAAACCTCTTCCTTTATGTAGTTGTCCAACTCATTCTCTTCTAGGATTAACCCAATCTTATACTTCCAGGATCAGAAGTTATTAGCCCCTTCAAGCTTGGTGTGGTTAGACATCTTAAAGAGTACTTCAAATGGAATAGAGAAGTTATTAGGTCTTACCACTTGATTTGCTGAAAACCGGATCTGGAGCTGGATTAGGGTTTGTTCGAAAAACCCTAAAAATTCAAAATTTGAATTTCAAACTTTTGAAAGGATAGAAAGATGCGCCTTGCTAAGATGGTGAAGTTAGTATACTCAGAATTTGAAATCTGCAAATTTTCACCCCTCAAAATTGCTTTTGAAATTTCTGGATACACTAAATAGGACCCTGAATTAGGGTTTGATTTTATCGGAGCTTCACCTAACCCAAAAGTTCGATCCAAAGCTCTAAATTTTGATTTTTCAGAGGATCTTCTAGTTGTGTTCCAGGATTTCAGAAATTCCAATTTTTGCAGAAACCTTAATATTTAGGTCAAAAACTGAAAATGCTCAGAATTGAATTTTGTCTCGACAGAAAGATGTGCCCTTGCTAGGAGAGTCAATATAGCCTCATAGATTTGATGATCTATGCAGAGAAAACCAAAAAATAAGAATCCCTAGATTCTGCAGCTGCACAATGCCTTCTTCTTAGGTCAGCTCTGATACCATGTTAATTTTTCGATAATTTCATTCCATTATCATTTAGGATCACTAAGAGAATAACATGTACAACATATCTATAACATATCAATCATAGACACAATATCAATCACACAAGAGACACAGAGTTTCATCGGGGAAAACCAAGAAGGTGAAAAACCTCGCAACTTCCTCAGAGATAAGATAAGACACAAACCAAGATCACAATGATCAAACCCAACAAGATGTCTCTAGTAGATGCTCCTCCTCCTCCACATGTGCACCTCTTTCTCACTTAGCTATGCGAGCTTTAGAAGTGAGTGAGTGAATAGAATGAGAGAGGCACGCCCTCTATTTATACACTGACTTGACCTGCCAATAAATCACTAGGGCCGACTTCCTAATGAAGCCTAATAACCCAACCACATGATCTAACTAGGGCCTACCCCACACTGGTGGTCTAATAACCCATCAATACAAATGACGACACTTACAATGTAACTTGCGACACTGGCAAATACAAATGATGATACTTCCAATCAGAGGAATAATACATCTATGTTGGATATACAATAAAGTACAAATGTAATATACAAGCGAATATATTCCGAAGTTACAAATACATCAACAAATTTCATGCATTCACCATTAAAGACATGAAATTGGGAGGAATAGGCTAAGTTGGATTAATAGAAAGAAATCCATAAAGAAGGTATACAACATATGTTATAGCTGATCTTATGCTTAATCACACCTTCTCCAAGCTCTCCTTCAGTATCCCTTCAAGACTCTTAAGACCATAACCTCCACCTCTCTAAGTGTTTCCTACCCCTTTTTCCATGGGTAGGAGGTCCATTATATAGGTTAGGGAGGCCAAACCAATTAGGAGAGATCTTTGGATCAAGGGAAAATGAAATGGATCGAGGGATCTTGATCCTCCTTAGGTTAGTAAGAGGATAGGATTTGAAGGATGGATGAATCCCTTGAAAATATCCCGCAAATGGCATCCCAAAAATATAGGAATTTGGTCAAAAAGAAGGTATTTTTCTCTCCCCCAAAGTGGTGTAGAGAACGAAAAAGGGATAGTTTCACTTCTCCACAGGCATGAAAGGAGCAAAATTTCACTCCCTAGGACACGAGCAGGACACGAAAATCTCACGAGGATGTGGTTTAAGGGGTTGCATTGGTAGGATTTCGACCCTTTACATGTTAGATTTGCTTCCAAGTGTGATTAGGGAAGGGACCAACATGTTATGAAGGGTCCTAACACTTTCTAGGAGGTGATATGACATAAAGACCCTCAATGGTACATGGTGTGACAATTTGAGGTGTAACAGTTAAAAAAATGACTTATTGTTCTGTGCTTTATTTATCAAAAGAATCAATGTGCCCACAAGATAAAAACAGCACCAATGCACCTTCACCAAACAGGATCACCGACATTGGTGCACATTCATCAATGAGGAGCACTGACACTAGTGCACCTTAGCTAAAGAGAAGCACATGTGCACCATTTCAAAAGTGAAGCACCGATGTTTTTTTGTCCAAAAGAATGTTGGTGCACATATGTCATGGAGCACTGATGTGTCCACACCTTAAAAAGAGAAACGATGCACCTTTACCAAATAGTAGCATTGAAACCAGTGTTCTTTCACCAATTAGGAGCATCAGCACCAGTGCGCCTTAACCAAAGAAAATCACCAGTGTGTTATTTCAAAAGTGGAGCACGGATATTTTTTTTCCAAAAGAATACCGGTGCACATTGGTCGTGGAGCACCAATGCTCCCACACCTTAAAAAGAGCATTGATATGCCTTCACCACAGCGGAGCACTGACACTAATGTGCCTTCACCAAAGAGGAGCAATGACACCAGTATTCCTTCACCAAGGAGGAGCACACACGTAGTCAAGAAGCTAAGTGACCCTATAGTGAAGGACTTGGATTCTTTGGGGTTTATGGAGATCAACACCTAGAGCTTCAAGAAGGAGTTATATGAAACCTTTAGAAGACGGTACTTTGATGAATTAATTAGAGGAGAGATCCAATATGCTTGAAGCCCTAGTGGACTCTATAGTGACAACAATTGCTAGAGTAGTGGGTGTTTTCTTAAACAAGCAAGTCATTCTATATTTTAGTGGAAAAATGGAGAGAATGGAATCAAAGACACTTGTGAATCATTTGACCTGCATGTGTTCGACTTGATAGTATAACAAGTTGACAAGGTTTGGGAGCATCAACCTTGGTGTGAAAGGACCAAGAAAAGGTTTAATCCTCTTTGACCACACTTGACAAGAATTCTAGTAAGATAAACCAAATATCAAAATATTATTAGATGAATGAAATGGAAGAATTTGTTTGAACGAACATCTCTAAATGTATTTGATTCAAAGATACAGGCATATTTGAGCTGTCATTGGTGACTTAGAGGATTCTAGACATGTTGTTGTCATAGTCATTGGTAATGGCCTTGAAAATCACTTACCATATTATTTTCATTGACTTAATGTTGCAAGGAGACTCATCGCCTAAGAGCAGGAGGTGGAGATTGTTAGTTTTTAATCATTTAATTCAATCTGATCTAGGATCTTAACTAAGAGAACAAAATGTACAGCATATCAAACACGAGAGACAAGAGACACAAAGCATTTCACTGGGGAAAACCAAGAAGGTGAAAAACCCTGCAACTTCCTCAGAGATATAATGAGCATCAATACAAAGATCACAAAGATCAAATCCCACAAAAAGAGATATTATCCTAGCAGCTGCTCCTCCTCCACTTATGCCCACTTCTCCTCTCTCTCACTAATGCGAATTGAGTGAGTGTGTGAATGAATAAATGAGAGAGTCACACTCTCTATTTATACTTTACTTCACTTGAATTTTAACTCTAACTAGGTTGGCCCCAACTTAACCACTTAACATAATGCTAACTGGGCCGACCCCACTAGAGTGGTCTAATAACCCTTTGACCCACACAAATTATATAGGGTCGACCCCACCAAGGTGGTCTAATAAACCATCAAGTATAAGTTGCGACACTTACAATAATACTTGTGACACTTGCAAATACAAATGGTGACACTTCCAATCGGAGGAATGATACATCTCCGTTAGGGATACAATAAAGTACAAATGTAATACATAGAAGAATATCTTCCGAAGTTACAAATACATCAACACTCCCTCTTAACTAGGAAGGTATTATCTAGACACGGGTCATCAATACATATCGCCACAATTCTTCAATTCTGGAGCTGGATCATCGTCATTGGATCACGGAGCATCATCCTCACTGTTGTTGTACTCGTCATCTCAATCACTGAGCTATCTCTCAATTCTTCTCGTCATAGGAATTTCTACAAAGCTTGCCCTTTTTCATGTTGGATGTAGGCCTAGCCTCCTGTAGGTCTTCATCATCTCTGCGAGCGGGCCATCCTATGGAATCCTCGAGACTAATTACGTGCGTCAACAAAACCTCGAAAGAGTATCCCAAGATCCTTTATGTGCCTAAGCACGACCGGCAAGATCTCCCAGGAAGCTATTACATGCGACCACCACAAAACCTTAAAAGAGTGTCCTAGGAACGTTTATGTGCATAAAACGACCGGAAAGAACTCTAAAGATCATCCCAAGACCATTTATGTGCCTTGAGCATGACCAACAAGATCTCTAGGACTGATTACATGTGGTCTGGAAAAAACTCGAAAGAGCATACCAGGACTGATTACAAGCGTACTGCTCAACCTATCGTATCTCCCAGGGAAACATTATATGCCACAGGACAAAACCTCGAAAGAGTATCCCAAGATCCTTTATGTGTCTAAGCACAACCGACAATATCTCCCATGGCAAGATTATATGTCCTCCCAAACAAAACCTTGAAAGAGCATTTTCCAGATCTCCTAGGGAGCTATTATATTCCATAGGAAAAAACTCGCAAGAGTATCTACAAATCTCCCAGGGAAATATTACATGCTTATTGCAAAACCTATCCACGACCAACCTATAGAAAAACCTCAAAAGAGTATCCAAGCTCAGACTATCGGATCTCCCAAGATATTTTCTATGCTACCAATACAATCTGTCCACGACCAACCAGTAGCAAAATCTAGAAAGAGTATTCGAGCTCAGACTATCAGATCTCCCAGAATATTTTCTATGCTACCTATAGCAAAACCTCGAAAGAGTATCCAAGCTCAGACTATCAGATCTCCTAGGATATTTTCTATGATACCTGCACAATTTGTCCACGGCTGCGGAGTATCATCCTGATACTCATGATCATATTGATCATCATCATACAGTACAACATCCAAATGCACATCATCATCACATGATTACCTTGATCATGTACACAGCATCATCCTGACGCTCATCACACATGATCATCCTGATCATCATACATACCATCATCCTGATGCCTATCATCCGGAGCATCATCCTGATGCTCATCACACATGATCGTCCTCTTTAGATCATCTCATCGTCCACAAAGCACATCCCAGATGCACATCATACAACACTTACACCATCGACATGGGAGAACACATCTACCACCATTCGAGGAAGGCTCTAGCCCTTACTTTTTCACCATGGGAGAACACATCTACCACCATGTGAAAATGGCTTCAGCCCTTACATCTACAACATGGGAGAACACATCTACCACCATGTGAGAATGGCTCCATCCCTTACATCTCCACCATGGGAGAACACATCTACCACCATGTGAGAATGGCTCAGCAATTACATCACAACCATGGGAGAACACATCTACAACCATGTCAAAAAATGTCGTGTGCATCTGCGTCTTCTGGACTCATCACTTACCCTTGGAAGGAACCTCGATCTGAAGTACACCAAGCCTCTTTCTGAAGTACTCGAACTTCACTCTGGCTAGTGGTTTGGTCAACACATTTGCAATTTGCTCATTCGTTGCAACATAAAGGAGCTTCACTGCTCCTCTCTGCACCATATCCTTGGTATAGTGATATTTGATCTCGATATGCTTCGAATTTTCATGGAACACCGGGTTCTCTGACAACTTCACACAACTCTGGTTGTCACAATAGATACAAGTAGCATCCAATTGGAGATCAAATCAATCAGATAGTAGCTTCCTTAGCCATACTTACTCACAACTAGCCGAACACGCTGCGACATACTCTGCTTTGGTTGTACTCAGTGCTATGCAGGATTGCTTCTTGCTAAACTAAGAGATCACACTTGATCCCATACTGAAGCAGCACCCAGAAGTGCTCTTCCTATCTGCAACACTGCCTGCCCAATCTAAATCAGCATAACTCTCCAAGTTAAACTTTTGATTCACATCATACTTGAGCCCATAATCAATTGTACCCTTCAGGTACCTCAGAATATGCTTTACAGCAATCAAGTGAACATGTTTAGGATCTGTCAGAAACTGGCTCAAGGTGTTCACTGCAAAGAAAATATCTAGTCTCGTGTTCGTCAGGTACATCAAGGACCCAATCATCTGACAATACATTGTGGCATCAACTAACTCTAATGAAGCATCACTCAATAGCTTTAGGTTTGATGCCATAGGTGTGGCCATGGCCTTGTAGTCCATCATCCAGAACCGCTTCAGGATCTCTACTGCATACTTCCCTTGTCCAAGGAAGATTCCATCTGCACTTTGCCACACCTCCATACCTAGAAAGTAATGCATCAAACCCAAGTCGTTTATCTCAAACTCGTCAGCAAGCTTCCTCTTCATGTCAGAAATCAATCTATCCTTTCTTTCTGGGAGAAGCCACGAGCCAAAAAACTTTCCTTGTATTCTTCTATGCTACCATCTGCAGCATGCTTGATCTTGTAGATCCTTTTGGAAATCACAACAGAATTCCCTTCTAGTCTTGGGACCACATCCAAAACATCATTCTTCATGATCGACTGGTAATCCTCAATCAAGGCATCCTTCCATTACTGCATCCCTGATCCTGGGAACTTTAGATTCTTCAATATCTTCATTAGGTAGTTTTCTTGAACTTCATTGCTGGAATAAATGTCGTTGTCTTTCTTTTGTAGGTGATTATACACGATCTTTCCTACAAGTCAAATTCAATTGCATGATTAGAAACTTCTCATCGTTTTCAGAACAAAATCTTACACATAAATATATATGTCATACAGTCATGCAATTATCTTAGGCAATGATTCAATACAACATTTATCCATATCCCATAACTTTATAGATGCCTACCATCTCTACCAGAACATTGTTAAGAGGGTGCACAACTCCCAAAATGTCAGCAAAGAGGTTTCATTCTAGATAAGTAGCAATGGAATGTTGTACAGTACCATAGGCCACTTACCCATTACTATATTAGTAGTATCTTGCTCATTAATGCAACCTTTTCTAAAATGGATAATATACATCCTAAATATAGGAACATAAGTATGTACATGACTGAAAAAATCATATATACAAGAAATGACAATTTAAATACTTATCTTTGTTTGCTTGTTGGGTGGACTCCCTCTCAATCTTTGCTTCCTTGCAGGAACTACTAGAGTGAGCTCCCTCTTGATATTTGCTTCATGTATTATTTGTCTTTGAACTTATATCCATCCTGGACCACTATGCATGCTTAAGTGTGCACTAGTGTCATCCTCAAGATCTCATACATAATCATACATTCATTAGTATAATCTCAATACTATCAAAACATTATGATTCTAAATAATCTTAGACATGTATGGTTATGGTCATTTCATACATAGGTAATTTATCACAAGCATTAGTATTCAAGGTTTCAGGGAGTACTTCTTTTACTTATGCATATTCTTATTTGACCATAGGACTCTTCTAGTTTGTTATATCATTAATCAAACTAAGAAGCATAATATGCATAAACCCATGATTACTCAAACTTATAACTTCATGAATACAAAATTATACTTATCTAAGATCCTAAAAAAAAGTAGGATTCTAAATCGATATAAGAAAACATACCTGGATTATCATGCTTGTCTAACATACCCAAACAATGTTTCCTTGTTCTCTTCAATCTTGTGCTAGTAACATGTATATCTCATAAGTTAAGCATTGTAGAACCAAAGTATACATACCTCATAAGTAGAGCTTTTATGTAATATTGATGAGTCTTTGTCTTCACGTCACCATGGACATATGTTCTTGATCTAGAACTTGATTTGCCTTTCTTGATGTACCTTTCATGTTAGCGGACAACACCATCCTCATACAACACCACAATGCATTAGTACAATCATAAGTGTCATAAACCTAATCAATGAATGTCTTCTATCATTTACATGCATTCATACTTTTACTAAGGTTATAAGACAAGTCTAAAATTAACCAGGATTGTACTAACCTCAATAATATGAAGACAAACTTAATCATGAACAGATTTCAAAACATACCTGTATCTCTTCAATTCATACCTGTCGGGATTGCTTGTAGTCTTATTTTGTAAGGCCGTAGCCTCATCTTCCTCTGGAACTGGAACTTTTGTAGGTGTCCAAATCATTCTCTTCTTGGATTAACCCAATCCACTTGATTTGTTGAATCTAGATCTGAAGCTGGCTAGGGTTTGACAAAGAAACCCTAAAAATCAAAACTTTGAATTTCAAACTTTTGATTGGATGAAATATGCACCTTACTGAGCTGATCAAGCTGGCATACTTCAATTTTGAAATCTCCAAAATTTGACCCCTCAAAATTGCCTTCGAAATTTTTGGATCTTCTGGTCAAAATCCCGAACTAGGGTTTGATAATGCACAAGGTTCTACCCAGAAAAAAAGTTTGATCTTGTTCTCTAAACTTTGATTTTTCTAAGGAGCATCCATCCTTGGTCACAGATTCCAAAAATTTCAACTTTTGCGGAAACCCTAATTTTCCACCTTTCCAATCAAAATCTCAAACTAGGGTTTGATGATGCTCGGGGTTCTGCCCAACCAAAAACTTCGATCTTGGTCTCTAAACTTCAATTTTCTTGAGGATCATCCAGCCGTGGTCTCGGATTCCAAAAATTCCAACTTTCTTCGAAACCCTAATTTCCCGCTGCAGTGACAAACCAAAAATGAAAGTTCTCATAATCTAATTATGTTTGGGAAGAAATATATGCTATATTGTTTCTGATGTATCTCTGAAATTTTGGATTCTCAAGGTCTGAAACATCGGCCTTTGGTAGACTGACCTGTCATCTTTCCAACCCCACATATTTGACCTCAAATGGACTCTCTGAGAGAGAGATATTCCAAGTGTTGCAATGTGGCCTGTTTATAGCATGAAACAATATATCGAACTTGTACAGCGTGCCACGTGTCACTGTTTCAACTTCGGCCTCTAAAACCCGGACTTGTGAAACTACACTCAGTTTCCTAACTGTAAATTTTTATGGAATTCCATTTGGATCTTCCTATCCCGATATATGACCTTTTTTCCTAGGTCACCTGTTTAGGACTACATTCTAGAAGGGGAATAAACCCTAACTTGTATGGATCATATCTCACAAGGTACAACGAATATGAGGCTATCCTTTAGACACAAGGTACATGGATATTTCATCTTCTACCTGTAGAAGTTTCAGATACTGAAACTTCACCAAAATGGATTTATAGCGAAAGTACCATGATGACTGGTTTTTACTATACCAATCCCTAGCTTCGAATTTGTCACAAGTGCAACAAGTGTCATAAATTCCATACCATACCTTCCTTCAGGCTAGCTCTGATACCATGTTAGTTTTTCATCATTTAATTCAATCTGATATAGGATCTTAACTGAGAGAACAACATGTACAGCATATCAAACACAAGAGACAAGAGACACAAAGCATTTCACCGGGGAAAACCAAGAAGGTGAAAAACCCCACAACTTCCTCAGAGATAGAATGAGCATCAATACAAAGATCACAAAGATCAAACCCCACAAGAAGAGATATTATCCTAGCAGCTGATCCTCCTCCACTTGTGCACACTCCTCCTCTCTCTCACTAATGCGAAGTGAGTGAGTGTGTCAATGAATAAATGAGAGAGTCACACTCTCTATTTATACTTTACTTCACTTGACTTTTAACTCTAACTAGGTCGGCCCCAACTTAACCACTTAATATAATGCTAACTGGGCCAACCCCACTAGGGTGGTCTAATAAACCTTTGACCCACACAACTTATACAGGGCCGACCCCACCAAGGTGGTCTAATAACCCATCAAGTATAAGTTGCGACACTTACAATAATACTTGTGACACTTGCAAATACAAATGACGACACTTCCAATTGGAGGAATGATACATCTCCGTTGGGGATACAATAAAGTATAAATGCAATACATAGAAGAATATCTTCCGAAGTTACAAATACATCAACAGAGATTAAAGTGAAAGTAAGAGGGTGCCTTGGAAAAATTTGTTAGGTTGTAGAATGTGACTTTATAGATTTAAGGAAGGGGTGGAGACCTTTCCATTTTTCAACAGGATTATACATGCAAACTGAAATATAGAAGGAAGGCATTATGTTGGGCATAAGGAAGTGCATTCTCATGGGTTGGATGTGACAGTTGGATTAGCTATCCAATCAGTTCAATACATGAGAGGATCTAGTGTACAAAAGAATGGAAGAATGGATCAGAGTACTAATGGAGTGGTATATTTGGATAAGTGCAACACTTGGACATTTATGCGACCTTTGTAGTGAGTATTGGGTTGCTACAATAGTGGGAACTAGCCAAAGAAACATTGGATAGTTGGGTTGCAATAGAAATAGAAGTAAATATTAACATCATTGAGTAGTTAGGTTGCAACAACAATAGAAATAAACAATAACCACATTGGATAGTTTGGTTATAATAGTAGAAAAAGGAAGTAGTAGTAACATGGGTATCCAAGAAGCAATGTTTGTAAGAGTTTAGAAAAGGTGCTTTGTTCAAATGCAATCTGGGTAGTGGACATTTGCATGATGATTCTATCAATATAAATGCAAAATGGATGAAGGAGTTGACTACAGATGGGTGTGATAGTGTAAGAAAGATACTTTGGAGGAAAATAATGTTCGTGGAGATGTTGTTGAGGATGAAAATGAATTTAAGTGTGAGAGGATGCAATGCCCTTTCCTTGGATCTAGTAATGGGTTCCTCCACCCATATATTGATATAGTTATTAGCATGTTTTAATCAGTTGCAATGGAAATTTGCAAGGGTGGGAAAGCATACCTTAGTTAGTTTTACACGTTGTTAAGACATGCCTAAGTTCCATATGGGTTTGCAAGCCATTTGACTAAGTATGTGTTGTAGATATTTCTTCCTATGGATAAGAAGAACCCCTCTTAGGATAAAGTGAGAAAGCCTAACTCTATACTAAAACAAAAATGAAACAAATGTGATCTTGTTCCCTAGATTAAACAAGTATTTCAGAATTCTTGTATTGCAGAGAATGAGAGAAAGTAACTCATCTTCACTCTTGATGTTTTGTCCCACTCAACATTCCGATCCTGAAGTCCTCCCGATGAACCTGTTGAGATCAAACAATAGAAAAACATATACAATTCTCCAATATCTATGAATCACAAGTTAGAATCCAAATCCATGTAGATACAAATCATGAAATTGAAATATAATCAACACACATGAGTTGGGAAACAAGGAAAGTTAACTTTATAACAACTTGAAGATTCTTACAAAGGTTGCTTGATGTCCAAGCCAAACTCTAGCTCAAGTCCTTCCTCTAGCTATCTCCTCAAAAGGCTTATGACCATAGGTTTCATGCCCCGAAAGTCCTCCATTTGGCCCATGGAAGGTCTCTCCTTTATAGTGTTTGGGAAGGTTAACCAAAAGGAGAGTAAAATGGATCTGGAGAGTGTTTAGTGGATCAGGCCTTCTAAACAGAGAGAGGGGTTGGGATCGAATCAAAGTTGTGGCCCAAGAAAATCTCTCAAAAGGTAAGATCCCAAGATCCATGGGAAAAGGGCTAAAACAGGATTATCACGCCCCTAGTACTGAGCATAGCGCGACATTATTGTGCCTTAGGGTAGGAGAAAAGCGCGGTAACCCTAATTATCATGCCCACATAGATGTGCAAAGCGTGATAATTCTTGCAGATTGGGTCTGTCTAGGCGACACGTGGCAGGTGAGATGTTGCTTTCAGTGTTCAGGCAATAGACTTCACTCGTGGGTGTCCAAATGATCATTAAGGGGAAGTGCCATTTAGGTCGCATGGTGTAAGGACGCAACACTGGGGTTTAGTGTGTAATATTGAGGTATAACAGATGCCCCCTAAAGTGTGAGGTCAGAAGAGACTGATGGCCGAAAGAATTTACAAATACTTTGCGGAGATAGCATCGAGGGGAGCAACGAGGAGCTGAAACATAAAAAAAAATTCAGATATAACACCGACGCGGGAATTCCCATGCTTGAAAACAATTGACTGAAAGCATATATGCCGACCAATACATTGCAGATCCATGAGTATTGAGATGATATAGACTATAGATGTATCATGTCTACTATGAACAAGCGTAGATCCACAAGATAATAATGACACAGCCACGACCAATACATAAGTGGATCTCTGTGAGAATACAAGAGTTAGGTCTTCCACGTAATGACTAGGTGGAAACCTGATCACGGAATCACCATCACAGCCTAGACGTAATCAATATACAAAAAGGTGTCCAGGGTCTTCTACCTGATCCAAAACGATACAAATCTAACCATGTGATTGCAATGTGTTGAAGTCGAACATGGTAGAAACCATTTGATTACCGTTCAATGATGTGAACCGTTAACAAATGCGAGGGAAATCACCAATGATGACAATGATCCCCAAGGTATCTGTAGTACATCTCAACGAAATGTGAATAGATGAGTTGATGTTGAGCACTCGTGAGATTATTCGATCAAAGGTCATTGATGAAAACCTACTGTTGAACACGAGGAAACCTACCATTGAGGTATGTAGGTACCAAGATACTAGTGGTTGACTCCTAAGCCTAATTCCTGGATAGTGATTTGGCGTCGACGGGAATAGACTCATCGAAGGTGGGCCATAATGATTCCCACATCATCGACATGAAATCGGAACGAGAGATAGGATGTACCAATGGAACAAAAGAACATGTATTGACACAGCGGAAGACTCGACATAGATGATGACTCAGAACAACACAAACCCTTTGAACATATAATGGCATGAAGCAGAACCTGGAAGCAAGGATTATTAATAGCAGAGAATAAACATATGACAAGTAGGCTCGTGGCCAAGGAGACGACTCGAGACGATGACTATAACTCAACAAGAACAGATAAATACCCAAAAGTAGACAAGGGATATATGCATGCCATGTTCAAAGGTGACGACTGACAAGCTTCCAACAAGATAAACTTGACTCATTTCCCATCTTCCCCCGACATGATGGATGAGTACCTCTTTATTTTTTTACAAGCTTGAGGAGGATAACAGATGCTTGGTATAGCTCATCTCATAGATGAGTCCAATCTCACATGTTTTATGAACCTGAGAAAGGAGGGGTTCGTCCCAAATTGGGCCCTTCGATGTTGAATTTTAATGAGTCCAAGGACGGAAAACTCGACAGTTTTTCACATTTAGAGAGCCTGAAAAACTTAAAGAAGGCTCCAGAATGTACTTTTTCATAATTTTAGTCCCTTAGTCTTGACAAAGTGTAAAACAATTCCTGAGAGAACTCTCCCAGTCAAAATTTGACTGAGATATGCCTTTCTCGTAAATAGTCTAGACGGGCCGAAAAAGGGGTAACCTATCACCAAATAGACGACCTTTCAAATACTTTTACAAGTGTGAAAGAGACAAGTGCACTTGGCAATCTTTTCGAAACGAGGGAGTCTGAAAAGAGCTTAAAGAGAACTCCGATGGTCTTTTTCGTAATTTTTTAATCATTTCGGTCCGAAAAAAGAATAAAATAATACCGAAAAGATACATTCCTCATCGTTTTACGAGCACGAGTAAAGTCGACTAAGCTCGACACCATTTACTTGATTTTAACAAGCACGAGATAAGTGTGAAAAAGTGCTTGGAATCTTTTTCAGGTTTTAATCCAAAGCATGAAAAAGATAAAGTCAGCTGAAATGAAGGTCAAAACAGTTATATATCGCAAGTGTGAACAAAGTATAGAGAACCTGACAAAAATGGTTAATGAAACCTTGGAAAAAGATATTAGTAATGTGAAGTATTTGACCTAAAAGATATTTAAATAAAATAATGAGCAAAAATAGAGTCATGGAACTTATATAAGCAAGAGGTAAAAGTAGAAAGTTACCATTTTAACTTGGCTATTGTGCTCATAGAGGAATTTTTACCTATTGAAGGGTAAAACTTCAAGTGACCATATGTGGAGATCCGAGGCACCGTTCTGACAACCATCTGCACCAGGTAATAGCTCTTAAGCTCCTATTTCAATTCATGTCCTTATTTTTTTATTTCTAAATAGTTTGATAATTTTTTGAGGAAGCCCTAGGGCATCTTTTTCACACCTATAATTATCGTGGCCCCCCTCTATCGAGAAACACGGTAACCTCAGGATTACCACTCTGTATATCCATACGAGGGCACGGTAATTCCTCATTTCCGCGTAGCCAGGCGACACCCAGGCGTGATAATCGCGGAAAAAAGGAAAAAATGTTTGATGTTTCCTCATGTTTGGGATGAGATCAGTCTTCCAGCTTGTTGATGGATGCTTTACTTGTCTTTTTGCAGGGATTTGCATCTCATTTAAGGAAAAATGGTTGATTGGAAGGAATGGGAACATGAAGTTGATGATCAGGTTGTTGCAAATGACCAAATGACACTAAATGCACTGCGAGCATGTGGGTTGTTGAAGTTATTTAAGACCAAAGGTATCCAAAAATAGGGCAAACTTCTAACTCACATAACTCAAATGTGGGTGCTCGACATTCAGGCTTTCCGAGTTGGAGAGAATACTCTTGAGATTGAACTTGAGGATATTTACTTTCTCACTGGCTTCTCTAAGAGAGGGGCATGGGTGAACCTAACGAGGCACAGGGCCTCTGAAGAGAGTACAAATGACTTAATTGTTCATTATTGCTGACAAGGTTCTTCAAAGAAAAGTGGGAAAGTGGCCATCAAGGATGTGATAGAGCTCCCATTGAGGACTATATTTTTCACCATAACCCGAGTGGCGGGTAGTGTGAGCCCTCATCAAGCATCCTGAGCGCAAATGAATCTCACTGTAGAGTGTATGGCACCAACTTTGTTCAACTGGTGTGAGGGGGTGTTATCCAACCTCAAGGAGCAAGTGACCAAGTGCAGAAATGGAGAGACTTGCCAATTTGGATATGGGAGTACCTTAGTTACCTTCTTTTTGGAGAGGGTGTCATTGCTACGTCCACATATATCCATTCCTATCCGCCCAATGACCAAGCCTCGGATGGGTCGATGGAGTGACTACACACGACGGCTCGGGGGACCACAAGTATTAGCCTTCGGTGAGGATTTCTTCATGTGGCTCGAGGATCAGATCATGATGATTGAGGACTACCCCTATGGAGGGGTGGATTTCTAAGAGGAAATTGACTTGGCATTGCCCGATGATGAGGATTGGGACAACTCAGGTATAACCTTCACCAATGTATATTTAAATTTTCAAATACATATGATTTTTAGTTATTTTTTAATGTGTAAAAGATATAATGTGTGTACATGTGCATGTCGCAAATCATGGACCAAGGAGACCAGCAGGCTATTCGCCGCTACGATGAGGTGAGGTCCAGCATCAGGTCATTGCTAAGGAGGAATAGGAGGATGAGGAAGAAGTAGGAGGTATCCATGATGTAGAGCAGAATCTTACGAGTTTGACTTTTGGAGTTCCTTCTATGAGGATAGAAGACGTCCCTCTCCATCTCCAGCGGCATACTGTGGGTGTGCCTAGGCATATCAGCCTACTCCTTTGTAGGGTGTCTAGAGCCGTGGTATGCTACCATAAACAACGCGAGGATCGCGAGGATCACGATGATCGCGAGAGGTCTCCTTAGATAGTAGTACTTACTTTTTGCGGCATGTACACGATATGTAGGCCCGAGTGCCAAACTTTGAGTGGGACGAGATCCCAAATTTTTTCTTTTAGACACATCATATGTATTCAGAAAAACACTTTTATAGACGATTATATACATGTGGACTTATTTCTATGACTTATTCATTTACAATGGCTTGTGTGTTTGATTTATGATGTATTTCTATGTATGGGCTAGATGCCAATCAAAAATGTAGTTAGCTAATGAGTCAGCTACAAAATTTAATTCTCTTGGTATATGTTGATATGAAATGTAATCAAAAGATCATTCCAAGAGGCATACCCTTCTAAATAAGTGAAGTAATATGGGATCGTGAACAATGTAGACACGATTCAACTGGGACACCACAAGTTGGAGTCTAAAAAAACTTATAAGGAGTCAATTCCAAGGGAAGCAACACACATGTAGATACAAATCATGAAATTGAAATATAATCAACACACATGAGTTGGGAAACAAGGCAAGTTAACTTTATTACAACTTGAAGATTCTTACAAAGGTTGCTTGATGTCCAAGCCAAACTCTAGCTCCAAGTCCTTCCTCTAATATCTCCTCAAAAGGCTAATGATCATAGGTTTGATGCCCCAAAAGGCCTCCCTTTAGCCCATGGAAGGCCTCTCCTTTATAGTGTTTGGGAAGGTTAACCAAAAGGAGAGTAAAATGGATCTAGAGAGTGTTTAGGGGATCAGGCCTACTAAACAGAGAGAGGGGTTGGGATCGAATCAAAGCTGTGGCCCAAGAAAATCTCTCGAAAGGTAAGATCCCAAGATCCATGGGAAAAAAGTCTAAAACAGGATTATCGCGCCCCTAGTATTGAGCATAACATGGCATTATTGCGCCCTAGGGTAGGAGCAAAGCGCGGTAACCCTAATTATCGCGCCCACGTAGATGTGCAAAACGCGATAATTCCTGTAGATTGGGTCTGTCTGGATGACACGTGGCAAGTGAGATGTTTCTTTTAGTGTTCAGGAAATAGACTTCACTCTTGGGTGTCCAAATGATCATTAAGGGGGAGTGTCGTTTAGGTCGCATGGTGTAAGGACACGACACTAGGGTTTAGTGTGTAATATTGAGGTATAACAGTATGGAATCAAGATGTGAGTTGTAAGTTGAGGTTTCTTATAGAGGTTGAAGATGAATTGGATGGTGAATATTCCTTGGTTCATGGGTGTGTAGGAAACAATACCTTAACTTGGGGTGAAATACCTTATTCCATGGGCAAGAGTGCCTAGGAAATTGGGTGTAGTGCAAGTTGGATTTATGGATGCTCGACATGATCTACAACACAAGTAAGGGTAAGGAGTTCCTTGAAAACCATTCAAGAAATACATTTGGACCATTAGATGCATAATATGGTTGGTATTCCTTGTGAAGGAGGGTGCATAATTCGATGGACGTGAAAAAAAACTTAAAAGATCAAAGACTTGTTGGGTGAATGGGTGGATTGCATGTTGGGTCTACTTTGGGCATAGATTGGATTGCAAGTCACCTTAGAAAAAGGAAAGATAAGAAATCATCCACTATATAAAGATATGTTTATGGGTCAAAATGAACACATAAACATTAAGGGAAAATATCTAATTGTAAGCCCCAAGTTAGGCTTGGGCATGCTTGGTGTGATACTTTCCGATTGGTATGTGGGCCTAGTTTCCTTAGTGATTTTCTTTGAAGTTATAATATTTTTATTTCCTTTTAAGTTTATCAACCCAATATAGGAATTAAATTAATTTATTCTAGAAATACATAAAATTGAGCTAAAAACTGGAGCATATCTTGTAATTAAACATATGCATAGAAAAATAATGATATTGTTGAGACAGAGAAAATAATTTATATAATAAAGAATATATTAAAACATCATTGTAACAAGAATAATCAATAAAGAGTTATCTTCTTAATTCTACATACATTGCATACACATCTGATTGATAAGGAGGTGTTAAATCACCAGACTGAATACAAACCTACAACATGAGAAATAATTCACCATAACAAGTAAATATGCATTCAAAAATACACATTGACACAAAAAATAAAATAATTACTCTAAGTATCACACATATCCCTATAATTTAAATGTAATTGTTGAAGGATTGGATCATGCAATCATTCATACATAAACATAAAAGTATTTATATCTGCATAAAATGAATGCCACAATTAGAATATGACTAAAACACTGAAGATTAGTCTTTGATATTTCCATATCCAAAAAATCCCTTCAACAATTACATCGGACTCCACATCACCCTTCAATTCATGAAAATAGTGTAAAAATTAAATGAAAAAGGGTTTCCCACCATCACCACCATTTTCTTTTAAATCCCAAATCTAGGGGACAACTGAAAACTTTTTATAATTGTTTTTATACAAAATTACAAAAAAATACAAGCAAACTAATCTATTTAACATTGTCATGGAAGTATTTCCATTGAGCATGGAGTTCATATATTCTATTCACCATTTCATTTTGGATCTTCTCTAGCTATAGTTCTCCATCGAATATCTTCAACTCAACATCCTTTTCCAAATCCTTCCTAGCCCTTTTTACAAATGCATCAAATAGTGTTGTGAGTTTGAATGTTCTATACAAGTAATTGTTTAATAGTTCTTCATTTTCTGCCATAAGTTGATTTATTACCTCCTTGATTTTGTCTTGATCTTGTTCTACATCTACAATTTTCAATTTGATCGAATCTTGTTTTTCTAGCTCATCAAGGGATGTCATGTCAAACTTGTCAAGCATGGAGTCAGCGGAGTTCCAGATTCTGCAACAATACCAATCATACATACTGATAATTTAATTGATTTACATACAAGTCGTTTTCCTTGAATCAGTCCATCTCTTGGTCCTGTCACTCTCCTTCTTGTCCATCATTGGTAGTGCCTTAGGTTTTTCCTTATAATATTGATGTCAATCAAGGATTTTGTCAAACTTATATTCTACTTGCAGTTCTACTTCATCTGATAGTTGAGTAACTTGATCATAACGCTATTGTAGTGTTGTAGCCACAATGATCCATCTTTTGTTAGGAAAATAAGGGAAACCCCCTTTTACATTTAAATCCCTTACTTTACTTTTCAAGCAGTTTTAGCAGTTCATTTCAAAGTTAATTTCATTTATTTTTACACTATAAGTACGTTGGAGTTAATCTAAGAAAAACTAAGCACTTAATTATCCTTGTTCTAATGTTTTTGATGCCCTAATCCTCATGTTTAAGCAAAAATCGGACTTCTAAAGTCGGGATGTCGACTTGATGACATTAAGCTTTCTGATGTTCTGATGTCGGGGACCCTATTTTATAAACCTCGAAAGTCAGAAGTTGGAAACCTATTTATGCTTTGTAATTTTACACACAACGTGTCGATGCCGATGTTTGTGATTTCCTCAAACCTGTGAAGTCGGGATGACATTTATTTATCACATAATTTTTCCCCGACGTTTTGATGCCAATGTTTTATCCCCACAAAGCTTGGACCTCAAAATTTGGTAAATCATTTATTTTCCATATATACTTCTGACATTACCTATTCACATTAACCTCGAACCTCGGAAGTCGGGATGCCATTCATTTGGATTCCAATTTCTTCTCGAGACCCGATGTCCGACTATTTTAAATTCTCGACGGGCCCACCTCGGCACTCTTATTCTAACGTTGGAAGCTGACATTTCCCACGCACGCACTACAATATCCTGAAGAACTAGTCAAATAAAATGCAATTAATGGATAATCATTACCTAAACTGCCAATCTATGACTAGTTTATTCACAATTAATGATAAATGGATTTGTTCTTAACGGAGCTCACACTTAGTTAAATTTTTAAATTTCATTCACCATTTTCATGCTCGGAATTTGAATCACAGAGTAGCAAAATTCTTTGCTTTTACATAAGGCCTTTATTCACTCTCTGCAATCTTAGTTTAGGTTTACTCCATGTACTTCATATTTCTTTTCCTTTCTTGTTTTCATTTTTTGAGATTTAAAATAGCTTATGTTGTTTATAATGCATAGCATAACCATATTTGGACACCATGGCTCATAAAACTAGATCGGAGGTTGTAATGGATGAATTGAAGATAAGAGATCCCAGTTTCGGCATGTATTCAGATACTGATGGACGGGTTTCCGATACAATTTGTTTGGATTGGGCCATAATTTATAAAATCTTCAACAATGATGACTTCTCAGAGTTTAAAGAAGATTCCCAAATTTACAATAACATCAATAAGTCTCAATTCCATGCCATTGTCACACGCCCAGCTATTATGGCTTTTACAAACTTGGTAAAGTGGATGATTGATTATGCGGACATCCCTACTTGCACCTTCAGATATTCTAATCACACTCTCTATGCTTCCTTTAAGCAAGATACCTTTGCCAAATTTATTCCCCAAAGAATCCTCAGCAGCTACTGACACGGGATTTTAGAAGAGATTTTAGAAGAAGTATGAAGCAGATGTGTTTGTCAAGACTTGGAAGACCAACCCCGATAGTTTCATACTAAAACCCAACTGGAAGTACCCAATTTTCCCGCCTAGAGAACCATACAAATTTCTCACAGTCATGATGTGTAGGTTTTATGGTGCAAACAATTATTCATATTTCAAATTCGTATGGGCCCCCATAGCCCATCATATAGCTACTATAGGGAAAATATTAAATTGGGCGCAATTTGTTTCCATAACTCTTAGGGATGTGATCGCTCAAGCACAAAAATCTCCAGCCACAAGGAAGCCAAAGTTTTACTTATTAGTGTATATGGTAGACATTATGTGTGCCTCTATTTCTTACCCTTCTATGATATGGCATTGGACTAGGAAGAACCCTCCTATTCATATTTACTATTCAATCCTGTGGGAAGACAATTACAATGTCATGTTCCCAATTTTTGCTATATTATTTGGCCAAGTCACCTAGGTAAAAACCATTAAAATTGTTAAATGGGTCGCTAAAGGAGAAATATTGCCTAATTTTAATAGTCCAAGGAAAAATTAAATATTATTTGGACTTAGGTAAGCCACATGAAGAAGACAAGGTTCCCAATTCAAGTTGTTAGGCAAAATTATTAATTTGGGAATAAATTGGAAAATAATTGGCCAACTATATTTTGCACAAGTTTATTTTTCTAATCTTGGTCCAAAAATGAAAAATAATAATTATTGGTGAATGGATTGGGTCAAAGATGGTGCCCAAGAACTTGTTTAGAAATTATAAGGCATGTGTGAATAAGTTGGGGAAAAAATAATGGAAGTAGTGGAGGAAAAGATAAGATTTTGGACGAATTCCACAATCCAGTTTAAATTGGTAAGAGTTGGTTAACGAAGTTAGAGGATGCATTTATGAAGGTCCAAGTGGTTACAGGGTGCATATCTGAAGGTCAAAGTGGTTAGCAGTCACACTCATGAAGGTAGTGGATCAATTATGAACCACTAACTACCCATTGCATGGTTTTGGGTGATCCATGGTATTGGATAAACGTGGTTATGGAACATGGTTTTCACTCATCCATAGTATTTTTCCATGGCATTGGATATCTCTAAATCTTAAAAGGAGTAGCAATGCATACTGGCAAATGTTTTTTATGAAATTTTATTTTATTGGAGTTGCTTGGGTGATGCTCCCCTTGCATACCAAGAGGGTGATGGGTGTCTCATTTCCACACTAGTTGTGTGTTCAGATAGCCATTGAGGAGGAAGGAATGAAGCCTTTATCACTGATTATATTTCATATTTATGATATACTTCTCATGTTTCAAAATTTCCAATAATAATCAAGTTGTTTCATGCTCCAAGTTATATGTGTTATTATGCAATGATTCTTAATATCTTTTGCAGATTAGTGGTTAGAAATTCATGTGATATGGATGTTGTACATGACAGCCCCTGATATTTGTTTTCATTCATATAAAGGAATAATACTCATAATTCTGTTCCATTCTGCATTTACTATCTCTTTCTCAACAATATATCTCACCCCTGCCCAATCATTACACGAATTTAACTAGTCTCCATTGTTTTGGCTATATATTCAATTTTGTATGTCAAAATTGAGTTCTATAAGTTGATGAAGGTAGGTGGGATAGTATAGATCCCATCTCCGATATCAGATCAGAATTTTGTAACTCTCATATAGCATTTGGGTCGAGTTGGAAAACACCTAGATGAGTTATCCTGAATTCCTAGTTTTTCTCCTAGTAACCCCAAATTGAAAAATCACTTCCCAAAATACTATCCAAGTGTCTCATACTAAATATAGGAATTTAACATATTCTATATAAATCCGTTTAAGCACTAGGATATTTTGGGATTTCACAGAAGTCCCGAGTACTGAAACTACGTGGTCTTAGGACTATCCCAGGCGTGACGTACCCAAAGAATGTTCCCATTAATGAATGTATGGAATCCAAACCTATATATAATTTATTAATACCACCTACAACAACATATTGTAGAGAATATATCCTTCCTATATAAATCCATTCCATCCATCCCCAATTTCCACACCCTTGCTCATTCACTAGTCAATTTTGACTAGCTCCCGGTAAAACAACCATATCATTCCTTTAAGAGATCCAATTCACATTCCGTGAGTTTCTGAAGAAACCTGATACTATGTAAAATACATCCCCAGTGTTTGTGAATATAATTGACCCTCCTATATACCAATTACATCCATTTAAAAAAATTTACCCTGTATTGTCCTGAACTCCCAGTTCCACTCCAAGTCCCTCCAAACCTCTCCCGAACCCCTCAAACTCTGCAATTGTTATTATGTAGTCTACATTCTATGAAATATCAAAGTCCATATCCACTCCAATCATCTCCAAGCCATCCCAATCCTTCTATATTCAAACCACAAGCCTCCTAGTACGTATTGAATAACCTTTGGAGCTAGTGTGCCAATTTGGCATCCTAGAAGTGGACCATAAGCTTTCTGCAGATTTATCATAGCTGTAGCAGTAGTACATCATATTTTTTGAGTTAGTGTGCCTGAATTCTGGTTTGGGTACATTACGGTGGTATCGTAGCACTTTCCTCTACTCCTATGGAAGGAAAGCTCATTTGGAGAAAAGAACACATCTCGAAGCTGTAGACATGTCTTGGTATCGACCCCAAGAGTACAAGTTCCAAAAAATACAAGATGATGGTTTCTATTGTGGCCCATCATATGAAGAATATCCTCCAATTGTAATGTACCCACCCATCCATCCAAGTCAAGGGAGGGAACATGATGCCAATCTATGGGGATTTTTACATAAACTAAGCCCATTCATTTGATTCATACAATTAAAAACCCATGTGTGCAGATGTAAATTCAACAAACATGCACAGCAGAGATAAACTCATCCACACACAAAATTTCATATGCATTCAATATATCAATAACAGCCATTTAATTTAAACACTACAGAGGCAAAACACATAGATGGAAAACACTTATCTTTGTTGTGCAATTGTCCCACACAACTAGCTATGTCGCTGCAACGTTCCTCCCAACCGTAGGTCTCTTCCTAGCTTGTATTATTTCAGCACTCAGAGACCACCCCTGAGCTGGGCATGATATCTATAAGGAAAAGGGAACTCTCAAGCTCATCACAACCCAAAGCAATGGATACCCATAACAACAAAATCATAATTTCTGGGCATGATGAAAAACATTGGGCAACCAAAAACGAAATGGCAATTGGGGAAATCACCCTGGGAGAACAAAATCATTTCCAGAAAACGTTTGTGGGAACTCAAGGGACAAAAACGGCCTCCATAAACCCCAAATTCGTGGCTCCCTTCTTCCCAGCCATTTTGCAATGCAAAAACGAGTTCCCAGGCATGGAAAATGCAGGATATAGATGAAAAACGTGGTGGGAAAAGCCCCAACTAGCTCAGACTGCTTGAGAGGGCAAAGGCTTGGGCATTCAAGAGCCAAAACAACCTTCACACAGTCATTAACTGGCAACAGGGAACCGACACGATTTTTGGGAAAAATCGTGATAGGTTGGCACTCGAAATTGACACATACATAATCACACAATTGATGAGAAGATTCAAAAACGATTTTTGAGGTAGGGGATGACAACTAGATTCACAAAAAAAAAATTCCACAAATGAAACCAAATCTGGAAATTGAAAAATGATTTTAGAACAATAATGGAAACAACAAGCTATCAAACTTATCTATTAAGCTTCCCAATGGATTCTCTTCTTTCCCCACAGTCCATCCATCACAAAAACGCCCTTCTCAGCTTGAAAACCAGTGAATTTACAGCATACTCCATGAGAGAAACACCCAGCAAGCTCCAAAAACGTGAGAGAGTGAAGTCTGGTCCTGAATAATGGCTTGGGAAGGCAAGTCGTGGGTGTTTTCTTTCCCAAGAAGGAGAAACATCATTTTCCATGAGGGTGGCTTGCCCATACTCGAATTTGGGCAGCCATACCTCCCCAATCCCCAAGGCATTAACTACTTCACCCAACTCTTGGGCGAAATGAATGATTGGGCACCAAAGTCAACTTGGGTATTTGATGGTTGATGGGTTCTCTCATTGACACTTGGCTTCACTTCATTGGCTCAAGGGTTTGAATATGTCCCTCCCAATTCCTTGTAATATCATGCCCCCATCTCTTGTTGCATTGCATAGCTACTTGTGGGCACATTTATATAAAAATGCATATTTACAATTCCCATGGTTCTCTAGCACATGGGCAACATAATATCAAATACTTGCCTCTTCTAGATCGATCGTTCACTAGCGAGGCCTTGGCCTTGAGCTCCACGCTAGGAATCATACATAATATGCATACATTATTTACATTATAGCCCAAAATATTACAAGGGTCAAAATAGGGGACATTACATTCCCCTCCCCTTGGAATAACACCGTCTGCGGTGTTCCAATGCCTAGTAATACATACACGCTACATACATGTCCAAAATTCACAAAATATGGCAGGTCTGTCTTGCATTTCACCATTTTCTTGGGTTTTCGGGATCAAGTCCTTTGGCCCTCACAAACTATTCCTGCTGGCCAGGACCTTCTAGCTCTGCATGAGGGCATTGTTCCAAAACAATCCCTTCCCTTTCCTGCTCAAATTCCTTTGAGTCTTCCCACCTGGAATGTTTTTTAATCAGCCGATTGGATGAATGCTTTTTCATGGATCCACTTTCCTTTCCTTTATTGATTGCTCTCAGAATGCTTTTTACCTCTTTTTGCAGGTGAATAGAGTCCTACAAAGCCTTATGGTTCATCTCATTCTGTTGCCTCTGTAGCTTGAGCATCTCTCCAAGATTTTCTTGGGTCCTGGCAATTGTTTGAAGAAGACTTTCAGCCAACTCTAATAGCCCTTCGTCTACTGCCATGGTCAATGGAAACAACTAACCACACTTTGCTTACTAGCAACACTTTCTTGTGTCGGCTGCAACCAATTGTTTCACCTTCTTACCTGTGAAATTCATCATGGAAATCCTTTGTTAGGACAAGCATAACATAAACATTAAAATTAGTCAATTATTTTCCCAATTGATATGGAATGTCCACGCTTTATTCATGGTACTTCCACACTTTTCATGCTTTCCCAACATACACATAAACTCATTCATGTTCATCATTTCGTAGGAAATTTACTATTTCAGCATTCACAATTCATTTCAAGCAATTAAACACAATCTATTTTCAGCCATGACATGCACTCAACAATATTTTGTTTTATAAATGCATCAATCGAAAGGAAAGAGAAGAGTAGGAGTTTCTCCCTCTTAGTCTTGTTCTATTATGGAGCTACACCATCATTGTGGTTTCATGCTCCTTAGTCTCCTTCACTTCAATGTGAATGCTTTGACTTTCCTTTCTTGGCTATGACACTTAGTGTCTAAGGTCTGTCTAAGGATTTTCAACTAGGAACCCTTCTCCATAGTTTCCTACAAAACCTTTGGCTGCTATGACCCACTCATGTCCACTAGCACCATCTTTCATTACTGCTCATACGGAGCTCTTTAGGATGGTCACATGTCCATCTGCATCCCTATGATGCCTTCGTAGTCCTTGCTTCCAACATTACCTACACTCAAAAATTGAATCAATTCACATCTTTAGTTTATTTTCATAGGGTTTATCTCTAAACAAGAGTTTAGGAAATCATAACCAAATCATATACACACGTATATATATAAGCAAGAATCTGCAAGGTATTCAAATACTTATCCGTATTGGATGTCTTCACTTTATTCCGCGGGATCCTTCTTTGCTTTACGAACCTTTGATTTCCCATGGATACAATTATGAATGTTGGGCCAGCAAGTAGGCAACTCCACAATCATTCGAATAGGAAATGCTAGGCCAGTACGCCGACTGGGTTTATCAATCATTTCCTTTAGCAATATGCTAGGCCAGTGCTCCGACTGGTTTTATTAATTCATTAAGGAATTTTGGGATAGCATACACGTTGCTTTACAATATCAAGTAGTTAATTCCCAACTAGTCACTCTCTGGACTTATCAAGAACTTTATAGCGTTCAACCAGTTACTCAATGGATTTCTCCATAATTTATATCGCCCACTCATTTACTCTCTGGATTTACCAGTAACTTATAGTTCTTTCAGGGTCTTGCTTTCCTGCAATGACCAAGGTTTCCAACAAAGAAAAAATAGTGTATTAGCTTAGCTGTTAGAAGACTTATACCTGAAATCTTCATTATTCCAAAAAAGACATAAATGAAAATGAATACTTATCTGTATTGTGTGTTTCCCCTCTGGTCCATAGGATCCTTCTTCGATTTGCAAGCCTTGGGATTGCCTATGGACTTGGATGTCGTTAATGCTTCACCAGTACACCTTCACGCCAACTGAATTTACCAAGCATTTGGTGGTGCCCAACTAGTCCCATACTTGGTTGGCCCTCTCCATTGTCGAGCCAGCACATTCGTCTGGGTCATCGACCAATGGAAGGAAACTGCGCCACCTAACCATTATAGGCTCTACTATGGATCCATAGGAATATCAGGGTTTTCAATCAGTCTTGGCGCCCGCCCTCCTACTGCTGTCCCAATAGAGATTTTATGCCTTCACCAATGTCACCACAACTTCTTTCACCACAACCCTTCACACACACAACTCTTCATTCATACAAGGACGTCACTGCTTCTCTGGTGTAAATCGGTGGTTCCTTTTAGGAACTTTATAGATGACTTTCTTGACTGCAGGTTAGCATGACCCCACTCACACAAAGATGATACCTCTTCTTATTACACAGCTCTTCGGTCCTATCCATCCCTTCTGGTAATATTTCATGTGAGCATAGAAAGGTTACCAATTCCTATACAGTCATTTTGCGTACCCTTCTTCACTTTGCCTCTTAATGTGCAGTATCAATCTGCATCTATGTAGGCTGACAAAACAAGAAGGATAAGCAAGCTCATTAGTATTGCTGGTCAATTTTGTAACCATAATCCATATCATTCACTATCAAGTATTGAAACACCAGGAATGCATCCATTCCCTTAGGGTGTAGTCAATATTGAAAACCCTATCATGACCCAGCACCAGAAAAGGTGTGCACCCCCTTTCCGATGTGCGCCATGTAGGCCCTAATCATACTCAAGCAGTCTGCAATGATATAAATAAGATAGAGCATGCTCTGCCTATTAACCCTAATAATTTAGACATGCATGTTCTTGTCTAGGGTCACAGAATACTCATTCATTTTGCAAATGTATCTCACATGTTTTCTGGGCATAGCTTTACCATCTCACTCTCATGGTTTACCGACATGCAGTTTGGCTGAGATATTATCAATGGTGTTTCACCCAAAACCCATTTCCAAAGCATGGGGTCTTTCCCATCTAGTTTGGATTTTGCAGGCCATCACTCCTGGTCTTCCTGCAATGTGTCTTCCTGGCACATTTATCAAATAGCAAAATAGTTAGCAGCATTTAACAATAAAATTCAAATCTGATTTCTCTAATCAGTCAATGGCATTGATAATTAAATTCAAGTATGAATTGCAATTATGTCCTCTACGGAAATTGATTCGCTTAGCCATGAGTATGTTCTCATATCGTTTGGCTCTTGCTCACGGTAGATTCCCATCTTCATCATGGACTTACCCATATTTTCCATGCCCAAAACAATCTACCTGAAATCTGAAACTTCCATAAGCCAAACGCTTTGTAAGTCTTTATGCATATAATATTTCATTGCTGTCGCAGCCACTGAAGCATTTTAATATCACCAAAATCATCTACTTCATGTGAATCATTACCATACTAGAGTTGCATGGTTTAATTACATCATTTTATGCAATCATTCAATGTATAACCACAATATTGTACATAATATTTTAAGGCACATCTCCTCAATGCAACCCTGCATTAATTTATGAGTACTATGCATTCAAACATATTATGGTCTAACCATGTACTACCATGACAGGTCCATAAGTTCTCACTTGCTTTGGTTGTTAAACTTACAACTGTCATGGCATGACATAATTTCATATGAATGCATTGAGATTTCTAAGCAATTATAGGGTGTAAGGATCATTGCCTTCACTTACCCATACCTCACCATACTTGGTAGGTTAACAGTCCCATTCGGGAACTCAATACCATATGCAAACCAAATCATCATAGTTCAAAACATAGTTGAAGGGATCTCACCAAATCCTCTTTCAACATTCATGCAATTAAGCACAAATAACCATTACCTGCATGGCTGCTATTAACATCGCTTGATGTTACCTGATCAGTTGGCCTCTTACCAAGGCTACTTATTCCTTTTTCCAACATCATGATCACGGACTTGTTACACCATCCTCTCTTCATAAGGTCATTGGTCACATGAAACAACGTCATTAACTTCTTTAGCCATGTTTTGATTGTATTTGTCCTACAACCAATGCGGACACAACTAATTATTAGCAACCACCATAATTGTCTCAATTGGCTCATTGCATATGTGAAACCTCACTATTTTACCAATATGCAATGTCCTATTCATGCACAAACATTTCACATGCACTGTGCAATGTTTCTTAATATTCCTACTAGTGCATAGTCATATCATCTATCTAATCTCTTGCATTTCATCATTCCTATGCCATAATTTATATGCACGACCACTTCAGAATTATAAATACAATATCAAGAGGGTAGTGGGGGGATTATCCCTTCCAATTCCTCATTGTAGCATGGAATTTCCTCTTCCACATCATAGCTGATCCAATTCCATGGGCTCTCTACCATGCACACAAGCAATTATTAGCTATGATCTTCTCACAAAGTAGAAATTCAATATATGTATTCACGTGTATAACATTCATTCATGATATTTTCCAAGCATACAATTATTATGTTATAAACATAAATCGTTTAAGGTGAGAGATTTCCCTTTCATCAGCGTTTCCTTACTGCTGGCATTGCTTTTCCCCGTTTGGCGCAAATATTAAGGGTAAAATGGTCGCTGATGTCGTAGATCTTATCGTTATTTTTTCTGCCGGTGTCGCGAATATTTAGCTTAAAAAGCATCGCCCGTGTCGCAGAATTTTAAGCTAAAATTCGTCGACCTTGTCGTAGATCTTAAGGTTATTTTCGCGGTGCGCGTCATAGATTTTAACATTAAAATTGCCACCGTCGCGCCGCGCGCATCGCAGATTTTAGCGTTAAAATTTCCACCGCCGCGCCGCGCGCATCGCAGATTTTAGCGTTAAAATTGCCACCGCCGCGCTGCGCGCATCACAGATTTTAGCCTTAAAATTGTTGCTGCTGCGTCGCGCGCATCACAGATTTTAGCGTTAAAATTGTCGCCGCCGTGACGAGCACATCGCAGATTTTAGCGTTAAAATTGGCGCCGCCACGCCGCGTGCATTGTAGAGTTAACGCTAAACCCACCAACTGCGTCGCATAATTTTAACATTAATTTCGTTGCTACAGCCTTAGGCAAAATTCGAAAACAGTTAGAAATTTTTTTCTTTTTTGAGAGAGAGAGATTTTCTCTTCCTTTTGGCACAGAATTACCATCTTCTCCGCCGACCGTGTCATAAGAGATAAGGTTAAAATCTCTGACCGCTAACCATGCGACCGTTGACCGCTTCCCTTCATCGTAGAGTTAATGGCTATTTCGCTGACTGTTGTGACGCTTTTGGGCTTATCTTTACCGACAGAGTTGCAAGAGTTAGCACAATTTTCGTCGCCATGTGCGCAGAAAATTAGCCTAATTTTCGCCGCCGCAACCCTTAGGCAAAATTCCCAAAACAAAATTTTTCCCTTCCTTTCAGTGCAGAATTAACAACTTTCCCATCGACCGTGTCGCAAAAATTAACGTTAATTTTGCCACCGCATGCGCAAAACTTAACGCTAAAATTGTCGACAAAGCCTTTAACAGAAGTCATAAATACTTACAAAAGTTTTGCAAATTTTCAAAGACAGTTAGAATTTTTTTGGAGATATTTGCTTTGTTTCTTTACAGAGGTAAGCCTCTTAGAGATCATACTCGCATAGAACAAAACAGAAAAAGTATGTCAAGAAAATTGCACCTCTTTCGTGTCAAGAATAAACCCTGGGGAAAATTTGAGAGTGTTAAAAGTCCATAAATCCATGTGAGAACCCAGATTTGGAATCCTGAAAAATTAATTTCGTGGCTGCATATTAGAGTGGCCAGAAAGTAGAGAATCAAAGAGAACAATTAAAGTACGAGAGAGACCAGAGGTTCGAATGGCTTGATAAACCTAGTGAAAGAAAGAATATCTGAAGGTTTAGTAGCTTGGACCTTTCTATTCCCACCCTGAATAGCATGGGAGGGAAGGGGAACCTGAGGGACTGTGTAGCAGAGAAGGGGACCTTCCTTGTGTTGGGTGTGGTAGGTAATGTGGGTGCCAAGGTTGTTTGAGACCAATTGAGATTCCTGTAGCTCTATGGATGAGCTCATTGGCTTAGAATTCACTTTCATTTCCTCTCTATATGCTTGATAAACCCATCTTTTCACTAGCTTAGCATGAGAATGTGTTCCTATGGTTGTGAGTGAGCCTGTGTAGTTCCTCCTTAATGGCTACATATCCCAACTCAGGGGTGGCCTCTCAGTAGGGAGGTAAAGTGTTAGATAGAGTGCCTATGGATGGGTGGAACATTGCTCTTCCATATCTAGTTTATTGGATAACTTCAATTAAAATATAAGTGCCTACTTGTTGATATACTATTGTGTTTAAATGTGTCTGATTATTATTCTTATGCCTGTGATGAATATGCTGGTATATACATGGTGTGTACGTGGATAGATTTATTTCTGCTTTGTTTTTATTTCTGCATCTACACATACAATTTAAATGTTTATGAATTTCGTAATATAGTCGTGGGGGAAAAATTTAGAATGCCCATGAGTCTTTCATGTTCCCATTGTCGATCGGACTAATGGGAGGGGATGTGACACCTACATAGATGAAAAAGCCGACTCGTGATGAGACCTCTTGTCCCTCATCCTTGTTGCTGGGAGACACTACCCTGGATTGGTAACCATATATGGTAATGTCATCCTATAAACACCTATGATCATGATAGGTTGGCTCATAATGAGACACCCTATCCTTCAACTAACCCCTTAGAATTGATTTATTGTAAAGGACTATGTTTTTATTAATCTCATAAGAGATACTTAATGGATGGGGAAGCATGAATAGAAACTTCTTAAGAGTGAGGGATGGCATAAAGGAGTTTCATGTTTACAACTCATCATTGTGTATCATCCATCTAGTGTCAAGGGCATTCCTTCTAGAGAAAAAACAATCTTTATTTGAATCTGATCCAAATTTAATTTTTGCTTAAAAGAAGAAATATATTGGAGAGGTTTGACAATCAATAACTTGGTAAAGATAATTCAGAAGTCCATGGGAGGAATGATCCGTAGAAAGATACCGAATAGTTGCCAGTATGCCTATTGATAATTAGTAAACACTTCTACACTTTGTTAACCTTTTAGGGAATAATAATAATAATCCAATGAGACTTAATTACAACCACTTTATTAAAATAAGGAAGAAAATTTAAACAAACCACATAAAATGGAATAGGAAATGCAATAAAACACACCACACTATGTACAAGCCTAACCAAACTAATTAGGAAAAATATTTTTTCAAAATTTGGGAATTTACTGGATCACCTTCTAGTGTTTGTAATCGAAATGTGCCATGGCCTAGATTTTCTGAAATAGTAAATGGCCCTAACCAAGGGTGTTGGAACTTCGTGTGTTCACCCTTATCCTCGTGGGCTCTGTCTCATTTCAGAACCAAGTCCTCTACTTGAAAATCCCTTTGGGAGGAATATTTTTCGGCAAACCAGTGTTTGACGAGTTGTTGATGTTGATAGAGCTTGCTTTTATACTTCTCTCTTTCTTCCTCTAACTGAAGTAAGGTATTTATTATGTTTTCTAAAGCAGAAAATCATCCTACTGGACAGATCTAAGTTGTAATGAAGGTAAATGTAGCTAGGGTTTTACCCCTAGCTTGTGCAAATGAGCACCTACTAAGGAGAATGGACTCCTTAGTAGCAGTTCAGTAAATGTAAATTATTAAGCTAAAACAAGAATGTAAACTAATCTAAAACACATGCATGAAACATAAAGAACAAAAGATAAATAATGGTTTTGTATTGATATTACCTCCAATGTGGAGGTTGATGAAGCTCTTGCAATGTCCAAGAGGGTTGCTCCAAGCTCCAATGTGCTCCTTCTCTTTCTCCAATGGTGGAAATGGGCCAAAAGGGGCTCTCAAGGTGAAAGTAGTTCAATGGTGAACTAGGGTTTCGAGAGAGATTTTGGCAGAGTAAGGGTATACTTGATTGTGGATATGAAATAAGGGATCTCCATCACCTATTTATAGTTTTTTGGTGGTGGAGTGCTGACCCATGGTTTTAGGAAACACATGGTTTAGGGCAGCTGTATAGGGTTTTTTTCTCCTTTTCCTCATTATTTTATATTTTTTATTCCCTTTTTAGGGGATTTTTGCTATTTTTGGAGGAAAAGGGGGTTTTTTAGCCTTTTTGAGGCTATTTTGATGGTTTTGTGGCCTTTTGGAGGCATTTTAGGCCTTTTGGAGGCTTTTTAATGGGATTTTTTGGGATTTTAAGGGAAATATGGTAGGAAAATGGACAAATGAGCCATATAATGTGGTAGATGAGGTAGTGAACACTTTTTGGGTGTTAACAGATTGCCCCTTGATGTGCGAGGGCAGGAGCTCATCGTATGGCTGATGGACATCATAAGTCATGAATGGTTTTCCTGGGGTGTGGAGAGAAGAGAAGAAACAAACTGAAGCCCGGAACAACGATCCCGAACAACTGCAAGAACTAAAAGTACATAACCTCAATAATGGATGAGGAATCATCTAATCATGTGGACGAGGTGGGCATACCCATGCTCGTATCAGGATATAATATAATAACAATGGGGTCCAAAAAATGGGGACCTGAAATATACATGACCTCAAATACTGACTGAGGAATAATATCAATATATGGACGAGGCGGGCATACCCATGCTCGTATCAAGATACATAAACAGAACTGTGAGGCCCGAAAAGGGGGACCTGTAAGATACATAGCCACTGTGTACATCATAAGAGTCCAGAGGGGACACAAAATCTGGGACATACTGCTGAGCTAATCATGTGGGAACGGAAGAACCGGTGCACTGGAACATCAACAGTGCAGCTGACTGGGGTACCAGAGGAACTGATGAGCTGTTGGATCATAATGACTGGGAGCCATAACCTCGATGGTACACTGAGCTGGAACTGAAAATGGGTACTCAAGGAAGCAGATATCTGGATGGCTTCCGAATACAAACGCCTAACGCAGCCCGGACATCCACGGGAACATATAACTAGGTGTTCCGAAGTGACTCAGCAATGTGCTAGAGTCGGGGGAAATCCGGGGTCTTCAACAAATAATGTAAAGGATGTAACCCTACGCGATTCTCGACGACGCGATCAAGGTGTTGAAGTCGAGCATGTGAGAAACAACCACTCAGAGAGGCAATGATGACTCCTCTCAGAATGATCTGTAGGTACTTACCACAGATGGTGATAAGTCCAAGGCATAGGGACCTCTGGGCCTATCCTCTGGAATAGAGGTGATGTCATCGACAGAGGGAGACCTGCAACTATCAAGGCAATGATGTTTCCTTGACAGGAGCACGAGGTGGAGAACCGAAATGTGATAGTACTGATGGCAAGACTGACCGAAATGTGGGGGGACAACTGGGAAAGGAGAGTGGGTGGACTCAAACTTCCTTTGTTCAGAGTATGATAATGGGAATGATCTGGCAGCATATGAAACTAACTGAGGGGAAAGGGATCATAGCTGTAATGGATCTGGGGGGATAACTGGGCTGAGGGAGACTCAAGCTGGTATAAAATGGCAGGAGACTGCAGAATACTCTGAACAAAGGCGACCTGATTGGGGGTGTTGCCGAGATGATCGATCATAGTGCCAGGAGGCATAGGAGGGTACTTCTTCATGGGTTAATGAACTAGAAGAAGTGTGTGTAAAATGATACGATCGTGTGGATTTATACGAGCCCAGGACAGTTCATGCTCGTGGTTGCTTTCAATTTTAAGGAGTCTGAAAGCGATAAGAAGACTCTGAAGTGATGGAATGGTACTGTCGTGTGGATTTTACGAGCCCAGGACAGTGCATGCTCGTGGTTGCTTTCAATTTTAGAGAGTCTGAAAGCAAATAAGAAAACTCCAGGGGGTTGCTTTTTCGTAGATTTAGTCTCCAAGGCCCAAAGAAGCATAAAAGGATGTAATGAAGAACTCTTCTAGCCGGTGTGACTAGAGTATTCCTTTTTCGTAATTAGTATACCAGGTCCGGAAAAGGGTTAAACTTATACCAGATAGACGCCCTTTCAGGTACTTTAATGAGCATGAAAGGAAGCAATATTGCTCGCCAATCTTTTCATTCTTTTAGGAGTCAGAAAAGAGCTTAACGGAAACTCCCTAAGTGCCTTTTTCGTAAAGGACTTGTCCGGCCCGAAAAAGGGATAAAATTATACCGAACAAAAGGAATGGCCAGGCAAGGAGGAAGTGTTCAATCAAGGAACAGTAATGATTACCAAGACCAAGGGTGGGCGGGGAACACTGATGGGCCTCCTTGCGGGGTAAATGAAATGGTGGCAAAATAACGAAACATTTGCAGTATGACAGGAGTGAGTGGCTCATGTAAATGTGTGGAACAATCCGATGGCGGTCGATGTGGCACGTAAACCGAGGCAGCAAGGTCTCGGGACACAATGTTGAAATTGTACCAGGTGAGAGTGAGAAATGATCTCAAGCATCATCACAAGCTCAGAAAAATGAATCCAGTGATATAAAGGGTGCCAAAAACAGCTAACGGCCGATGTGGCACACACATCGAGGCGACTAGTGATGTCTGGAAAAATGGGCAAAAAAAAAAAAGATGGAACAAAAATAATGCAACGAGGTGACCATCTTGACGGTCTCGTCGTGCTGATTCCAGTGGTGGAAACGGTTCGAAAAACGGACTCCGTATGGGGTCAGAATGTCCGTAACAAGAAAAATTCAACTGACTATAAATAGTGGTGGGTCCAACATGACATGTGTCATTTGTACGGTTTGACTTTGACTTGTGATCAGAGTGGACCAAAGCTTAGGTGGCATTTCTGGACGATCCGACCGACCGATTTCAGATCCAGGAGATACAGGTATTCCGTCAAACTCATACTTGCATGTTTTTTAGGGTCGGGGGTTGGGTAGTGGGTCCCAGGGCTTATTTGTGCAGTCCACATGGGGTGGCCCGCGGGTTAGGGGGTCGAAACCGCGGTTGGCGACCGCAAGTTTCGGGGTGAACCACGCGGTTGGAGACCGCGTGTTTCCTGGATGGATACGCGGTCGAGTACCGCGAGTTCCAAGGAGGAACACGCGGTTCCAAACCACGGGGTTAGGGCTGACAGGCGCGGTTAAGCACCGCGACCATAGGCCTGATAGCCGCGGTCGAAAACCGCGGCAGGAAGCCCGAAAGCCGCGGTTTTGGGTCGAGCTATGAGGGTCTTCCGGGAGAGGGAAAAGTACTTATTTAGTTGACATGAGTCTGATGAGTCTATTTTGTGTGATTGACAGGATGCCGCAGGTGCTCTGGAGAGAGTGGGAGATCCCTGATGAGATCGTGGCTGTGATCCAGGGGGATCGCCATGTGCGATCTGTGTTGGGACTGTGCGGACTACTGAAGTTCGCATAGATACCCATGATACGGTCAGCAGCATTGCTGCTGAACCGGCTGATCAGCTTCTGGGAGCCAGACATACAGGCTTTCCGGGTACAAGGTGAGAGGGTGGACCTCACCCTGACCAATGTATACTTTCTGATGGGGTTGCCCTGTCTAGGCAGGGTAGCAGACACACAGCCGCGGGTTGCCGTGGACGTCGACATGGAGGACATGCTGGAGAGATACTGTGGTCCTGAGGCGAGGGTGCATAGGAATGCACTCCTGGTGAGGGACCTACAGGAGCCAACAGTGCAGGCCATGGCAGCATGTGTGGTCTGGGTATTGGGGTCCCAGTCACCTGAGAAGGTGTCTGGGGGTCAGATGCAGATGATAGAGCACGTACTGGATGGGGTGTACTACGCGTGGGGCCAGATGTTCCTGACCTGCGTTCAGTGGCAGCTGACAGCAGTGAAGGAAGCTGGCAAGGGCTTTTGTTTTGGTTCCTTCTTGTGTGCCTTCTTTATGGAGAGGGTACCCACACTGCGGCCATGGGTCTCGATCAGGGAAAGAGGTATGAGGGAGCCGCGTATGGTGCGGTGGGGCGAGATGATGCGCCGTCGTGGTGGCGGCGACATGGGCAGGTATTTTACGCAGGAGTTGTACCTGCAGTGGCTCCAGATACCGTTGACATTGGATGACTTCCCGTATAGGGACATGGACTACACGGGAGATCTAGAGGCGCCGCGAGCGCCAGGACAGGCATGGGGTTCCGACGGTACGTATGGTGTTGCGTGTATTCTATGGATGCCAATTTTTTTTTTTTTTTTTTGTTATATATGATAGTAGATTGATATACTGTGACTGACATATGGGTGATCTTGCAGATGTGGGCCCAAGGCCGCCTCCAGGACATGTGGCACGGAGGGGTATTGTGGCCGTCCCAGCTCTGCCTGGGCGAGGTGAGGTCCATCGCCGTGATGCGGAGGGGACACTGGAGTCGGTGCGGGCACTACTAGATCGGTTGTTGATAGGGGTGACCGACGAGGGATGGCGGGATGTCGATCCTGATGTAGTTTAGGATTGCATGAGGGTACCCCGAGAGTTCAGATCCATCGCAATCCGGGGTGGCGATCTTGGTGGACCAGGTACGGGCACAGGAGGCCAGAGGAGATGAGGACTTGTCGAAGGAGGAGCGAGGGGAGGACTCAAAGGAAGCCGATGCAGGCAGTGATGCAAGATACGACTCCCATTAGGGAGTGCAGGGGACTCCCCCCAAGTTTTGTAGCTACGGCATGTATGTTGATGAGGTTGTTAGGGATGTATAGCCATTTTTTGTATAGCTGAGTACAGGGGTACTCAGGACATGTATAGCACTGAACATGTATATTTTTTGATATATATATATGCACGTGGATGCACCTTTTTGTATGATGTTGTTTTATTTGTACGCACGTGGATGCGCTTTATGAGTTGTGATATGTTTACATTGCACGTGGATGCAAGTAGGTTAGGATGTTAGGCACGTGGATGCCCCTTGTGTATTTTATGTGATGCGACATGATATATGTATGTTTAGGCACGTGGATGCCCCTATGGATATGAATGTGGTGTATGTACATGGATGCAAATGTGGATGCGATGCAATCTTTTTGGGTTTTTATATATTTTTATGAGATGCTATGGGATTGTGATGCATGATGTTACATGGTGTGATTGATATGCCAATCTAGGATGTTGTTGGCCATTTGGTCTGCAACATTATTTTGGGCTCTGGGGACATGTGTGAATGTGATGGTTTCAAACTGTCGGCTGAGTTGTTTTGCGCGCAGGAATTTTCTAAAAAGGCAGGGATCACGCACCTGGTAGCAATTGTTGAGCTGGGAAACAAGTAGTTGGGAGTCAAGGAACACATGAAGGTGACATATGCCCATTTGGAGGGCGGCAGTCAACAGACCGGTCACAGCATCATACTCCGCCTGGTTATTGGTAGCAGCGCCTATACATATTCCGTCAAGGTGAATCATCTCGTTGGAAGGGGAGTACAAGACCCATGCTGCAGAAGCCAGGTTGGGAGACCAGCGGCTTGCGCCATCAGCGAAGCCAGTGTAACAAGGTGGAAGATGGTCCAGCTGTAATCATGCAGAAATGATGAATGTAAGATGATGGTAAAAAAGTGAAAAAACAAAAAGATAGCAAACTGTACAATGCGGACCAACGAGGTCGCGGTGTCATTTATGGGTAAAAACGCTTAAGATACAACCCATTATGGGGGTTGCGCAAAGGATGGCCTTCGGAGTCGCCGAGGATGTATGCCCCCTTTCCTAGGAAGGTCTGCACGATGTAAGGGCCTTGCCACATGGATTAAAACTTCCCTTTGCCAGTTTTGTCGTGGGCTTGGTCATAGACGAGGACGAGGTCCCCTTCATGGAAAGTTCGAGGGTGAACTTGTTTGTCGTAACCGGCTTTGGAGCGGTTCTTGGCAGCTTCAATGGTCTGGAGAGCGGAACGACGATCTTCATCGGATTGTTCAAGGGATAGAAGACGTTGCTCGAGAGGGGAGGTAAAGATATCACTGAACTCTTGGAAGAGTTGTTTGTAGTCCTCAATCTCCTGCTCGCTGCAGGAGGCTCCTAAAGTGATGAGTTCGGGGGTCTCAATAACAGCTGGGAATTTTGAAGGAGGAATGGGACGTTGTTGTTGACGGACAGGGGGTACATCAGGCCATGTTTGAATGTGGTGATCGATAATGGCAGGGTCAAGACCGGGCATTTCGGTATAGGACCAGGCAAAGACATCACGGAACTCTTTAAAGAGGTTAGTGTATTCCTCAATCTCTTGTTTACTGCAGAATGCTCCTAAAGTGATGAGTTCAAGGGCACGTCCTGGGGCAGCGATATCAACTTGGATGACGGGTGAAATGTTGGCCATGTTACCTTCCTCGAAGGCGTCAGGAGCAGGAATAGGGTCCTTGAACCAGTCGACCTTAGTGGGAAGGAAGTCTTTGGATTCAACCGCAAATTGGGTAGCAGTGCTAGAGGAAGATGCTTCTGGGATGAAGTAGGAACGATGATGCATATCATCCCAGGGATAATCTGGGGCGGTAAGGGCCTCAAGAATCTCCTCATCAGTACGGAAAGTTTGCGTCATCAAATCGGTTGACGAGGGGGTAGTTGTTGAAGAGATCATGTAAATGGTATTAACCTCTCCAGTAGGGGAAGAGATCGGGGGATAGATCTCCTCCATGGTGGGTGGTGCCATCTCAAGATCCAGATTGTTCATCTCATAGAGAGCCGCTCTGTAATCCGGGAGATCGGGACAATGATGGGAATAATGCCCGTAAACGCCGCATATGGCACAAGAGTGGTTGGTACGCATGGATTTGTCTTTAGGCTTGGGAGTGGGGTTTAGTTCGATAGTTGGGATGTTGGGGTCATCGTCGAGCATCTGCATGTGTTTTTGTAGGGCTGGTAACTATGGACACTGGTGAGTCGCATGACCCAACTCGTCGCGCAGCGAGAATTTGGGAGGAGCATGAAATACTGGAGGGTTTTTAACTGTCTTGGGAGGTGGTACAGCAGTGTAAGGTTGTGGCCCTCTGCCCCCAGTGGGTTTGGGAGTAGGAGGGGGAGTCGTGGAGGATGAAGGGGTAGAGACACCGGGAGGTGGCTGAGTGGTAGTAGCCATGGGTTGCACCGGTTGGAGGACGATGTTTGGTGTCGGCGGGCGAACGGGAGGCGAAAGATACCATACGGGTAATCCCAAAGTTAACCTAGGGAGGCTAAGGGTAGCCATGACCGGGGCGCTTACTACGCCCGATGGAGGGACTAGGAAGGGGATCGTATGGATAGGTGTAACACCAATGTGGCTAGGTACCAATGGTGGTTTAGGCAACAAGGGTGGTTGATTATTAGGTGGTTGGTTATCGTGGGACAAGGTACATAAGTCAGACACGTCCGTGGGGGCTGATGGAGGCGGAATAGATTGGAAGGTGGAGGTCATCGACGCGTCTAAATAAACTCCAGGTCCCGTAGAGGAAACAAATGAAGTGGTGGCATGAGAAACAGGTTGTTCAACCATGGGGAGAACATTTTCGGGTGCAGCGGGAGCATTTGGATCATAGTAAGTAAGTTGGTCGATCTTAACCACGCGTCCATCATGGGGGAACATCATGGTACGAAAAACGGAAGAGGCAACCGCCCGCATTGCATACATGTAACTGCGGCCAAGTAAAAGGTTATAATCCAATTGGGCATTGATTACCTCAATGTCGATAAGGACGGTTTTACCACCTAACTGGACGGGGACATTGGGTAGGAGGCCTTGGGGTTGGGCCGACCGACCGTCATAGGCGCGTAACGCAGTGGTGGACTGCTGGAGGGTAGGGGATCCCAACTTCTGCCATACGAATGTAGACATAATGCATGTGGAAGCACCTTCATCGATGATGCATCGATGGATGACAAGATTCCGAACGGAAACAGAAACTTGGAATGCTAAGGAGGAAGGCAGGCGTGGCTCGGATTGGTCCAAATCAAATGCCATTAAATTCTAATCATTTGGGTCAATCCCCCCAATGGCAGAGAGTAAAGTCTTGCGCTGGGAAGGGCAATTCTTCAAGACTTCTAACACAGACATGGCTGCGGGAGATTGGGCTATGTCGTCTACAATGTTGTAGTTTGACGCAGCACGCGCATTGGGGTTATTGTTGATACGGCGAAGTGGGAAACGAGGGGCTTTGGGAGCTCCATCTAGTGGAGGTGGAGGTATACGTAACGCCTGATCAGTGGGATGGGCGTTAGTAGGTTTATCTGTGGGAAGTGCTTCAGTGGTGGAGCCATATTGGTTTCGACGGGTCTGGAGGTTGACATCAGCGGAAGACATCATCAATAAGTGGTGGGTACTTGAGTCAAACATGGGTTGATCAGGGGTAGCGTAAGTGATTTGTTGTTGGGGTTGCGCGTTGGCTGAGGGGGAGCCAACGGCTGAGTGTTCATGACGCCTTGGTTTGGTAAGGGGTTTTTCAACACTAAAGGTGGCTGCTGAGGTTGTGGAGGGTTGGGCTGCGCTTGAGGAGCTGCCTGCCCTTGGCGATGGGCATCATCAACCCAAAGCTGCCGAGCTCGCTCCAAATGTGGGCAAGTATGTGTGTAGTGTCCACAGACCCCACAGATAGAACAAGGGTGGTTCATTCGTAAATTGGGTTTTTTAGCCTGCTTGGGCGGGCAATCAGGGTTTTGATTAGCGGGGACCGCATTGTTGTTGTCAGGGGGATTAGCCGGTTAACCGGCTTGGTCTGCAGGTTGGTTGTTCCCACGATTACGGCCCTTGCCGCGGTTCTGTTGGCCCTGGTTGCGTTGGTTGTTCTGGTTCTGCTGCGGATTTTGTTGGGTGTAGACTTTCCCTTGGGCAGCAGGTGGGTTCTGAGGTTGCGCAGGTGCGGGAGCAGGCTGCGAGGGATGATATACAGGTGGAGGCTGAGCAGGTGCAGCAACTTGAGTAGGTTGTTGATATGGCTGCGGAGCAAGTTGTGGGTTGGCCACAGGGGCTGCCTGTGGTAGGTAATAAGCTGGTTGGGCTTGGGAAGGCGCAGGAGCTGGTGCAGCCTGCTGGTGGTAATAAGCAGGTTGGGCCTGAGGAGGCGCAGGAGCTGGTGCAGCCTGCTGGTGGTAATAGGGCTGAGGTGCAACCGGGGGGTTATAAGCAGAGGGCGCATGACCGAAGCACTGAGGTGGACAGCTAGGTCCATGGGAATGATGGTGATGTGTCATAGGAGCATACGAGCTGGTTGCTCCAGACTGTGAGGAAGCCTGCGAAAGGTCGGGGCCAGGGGTAGGACGTGTAATAGAAAATGGTTGGGGATGCGAAGAAACACGGCCAATGATACCGTCTGCAGCGTGGGATTCCCTCGACGCATCATGCTGGGAGGACTCGCTGCGAGGGGCATCAGGTATAATGGTATAAAGGTAACCCGATTGGGCGTAAATGAGGTCGAACTGTTGGGCCTTAAGGATGGCCTCTTCTTCAAACTGGGGTCTTTCTGATGCCACATCCTTAGCAATAACGGGGAGAAGGGATTTGAGGAACCAATCTAGGAAGATACGGTCGTCTAGTTTGATCTTGCATAAGCTACGGCATCGACGCCACTCATGGATGTGGTCTGTGATATGGGTAGCCGTGTTTTGTCTGCAGGATAGGAGGATCTCAATGCCCGCGTCATAGCGGACAGGCAACTGGAAGAACTGCAGGAAGGTCGAGGCAAGGGAAGCAAAGGTGGCGTGGGTCCCATGAGGTTGCTCGATATACCACTTGGCTGCAGAGCCAGTGAAGGTGCGCTGTAAGAGACAGAGGTGAACAGAGTCGTCCACTATGGAGTTGGAGGAACACCATAGGTGGAAAGACATGATATGATTTTGTGGGTCCTCACCGGCCTTGCCCTCGAACTTAGGGATGTCAGAGGGGAGCTTGGTAGGCATATGAGGCCACGTAGGGTTGTGTCGAATAGGATTGTTGGTCAATCTGGCAAGGTTAGGTAGGTTGAGGCTAGCCATGAATGGCAAACTGGAAGAAGGATGTGACACAGTAGTGGGTTGGACCAAGTTGGGGCCAATGCCCCCAAGTGGAGGGACAGGATTTGTGATGGTGCCCCCAAGTGGGGGAACGGAGGTAGTATAGGAGGGGCCTGCACCACCATGAGTAGTGTGAGCCACTGATGTAGTGGGGATAGGGATTCCCGTTGCGGGAATAGGTACCGTGAGGGGGATGGTAGATGGGGGCCCCATGGAGGGCATACCCAAAACAGGTGTAGTAACTGGTGTAGTGGTGGATGTGCCACCAATGGTCCCTATAACAAAAGGAGTGGAAGTCGTGCCATCCATGGGGCTAGTAGGGGCAGTGTAAATAGGGTTCTCAGACTCTTCGTCAAAATCAAAGGTAAAGTAAGGAGCGTCAATATCTGGTGACGGAGTCCTATGTCGCTGACGAGTGGAGTCAAGTGACAAGGCTCTAGATCTATGATGAGTGGTATCAACGGATGATGATCGTAATCTATGACGGGTGGTGTCAAGAGAACCGTGCTGTGGGGGCTCGCCCCTGAGGCACCGAGAATGTCTCGGGGACTCAATGGTGATGGATGGTGTCGAATCTCTGTGGGTTGAGGTGAGTAGAAAAACAGCTCAAAAAAGCCTAATGTAACCGAGTGTGCAAAAGGAGAGCTAAAAAACAAGGCACTCAGGCCAACAACCAACTCAAAACACCCACTGCAACAGCTGTGCTACAATAGGTGGAGTATCAACAAAGATGGTCAGAATACCAACAAGCAGTAGGTTTCCTAAAAATAAAAAATGGTGGACTCACTAGACCAAAGGGAGGTAAAGGAGCATGCAAACACCTAACTAAAAGTATTCTGACTCAACTAAACATATCCTCTGCAAGGTGATGAAATCCAAGTCAGACAATATGAGTAGAAAAGCCAAGTGGTTATGATATCCCCCTACCAGGAGGGACACCAGGTAGTCAATCCTAGAAGAATGGCAACTAAGATACCCCGTTCATGACACGTCCAGAAAGGTGAATCTGTCGTTTAGTCCGTTTACGGCAATACCCCTATACAGGGATATCCCGCGAACCACGAAAGGTAGCCCTTCGGTTACTGAATGGAGTGCGGTATTCCACTCAGGCCTCCGGAACAATTCTCCCGACTTCAACCCTCCTAAGGGAGAGGCCCTCTGATAAACTGGTCGTGACCGTGCCAAAAAGTACTAGGGGATTTTGGTTCCCTATTTGGACAACAACTATGTCTCAAGTGAAAGTAACCGAGGGGCGTTATTGGAATCCTATCCCCCCGATCCTACCTAACTACAATGATTCTTTTGTGTTCCCCAAGTGGGGTTAGAATGTTGGTTCAGTTAAGTACTTTTTAAGGCTCACTTGAATTATGTGACAGAGTGTGTGCTCGTGAGGTGATGAACCCAAAATAGAAGTGCCACAAGGGGGGCAACTTCTAACTATCAATAATGCTGGAATTGAAACTTTAACTTGCAAAATTTTCTGAATTAAAAATACTGAAATTTTAAAAAGATTCTGTAAAGGGAACAGAAATTATGTTGCAGAAAGGTTGTAAGGAAGTGGGGCTGCAAGTAGGATAGGGGGCTATTCAGATGCAGAAAATATTGCAGCAAAAGGGGCTAGGCTCAAAACAGGAAAAATGCAGAAATCAAACCGCGGGTCTGTGGCGAATCAGAACAGGGAGACCGCGGGTTTGAGGGAAACAGACGCGGTCAGGTCGCGGTTTTTGGGCCAACAGACGCAGTCGGGACGTAGGAAACAGGGAAAAAGACGCAGTCGGGTCGCGGCAAAAAGGGTAACAGACGCAGTCGGGACACCGGAAAGGGGCTGAAAGTCACAATCGGGACGCGGGAAAAAGGCCGACAGGCGCAGTCAGATCGCAGCAAACAGGCTGATTAACCGCGGTCGGATCGCAAGTAACAGACTTGAATCCACCGGCAGGGCGTCGGAAACCGTCTGAGAGCCGTGGTCGAGTCACAGGTAAAGGCCTGAAAGACGCGGTCGGGACGCGACTGCAGAGGGAAAAAACGCGGTGTGCGGCAGCCGAAAGGGACAGCCGAAAGAAAAAAAAATTTAAAACGAAACCAGAAATTCAAAATCTAGGGGAGTCGCCAAAACTGTAGCTAGGGTTTTACCCCTAGCTTGTGCAAATGAGCACCTACTAAGGAGAATGGACTCCTTAGTAGCAGTTCAGTAAATGTAAATTATTAAGCTAAAACAAGAATGTAAACTAATCTAAAACACATGCATGAAACATAAAGAACAAAAGATAAATAATGGTTTTGTATTGATATTACCTCCAATGTGGAGGTTGATGAAGCTCTTGCAATGTCCAAGAGGGTTGCTCCAAGCTCCAATGTGCTCCTTCTCTTTCTCCAATGGTGGAAATGGGCCAAAAGGGGCTCTCAAGGTGAAAGTAGTTCAATAGTGAACTAGGGTTTCGAGAGAGATTTTGGCAGAGTAAGGGTATACTTGATTGTGGATATGAAATAAGGGATCTCCATCACCTATTTATAGTTTTTTGGTGGTGGAGTGCTGACCCATGGTTTTAGGAAACACATGGTTTAGGGCAGTTGTATAGGGTTTTTTTCTCCTTTTCCTCATTATTTTATATTTTTTATTCCTTTTTTAGGGGATTTTTGCTATTTTTGGAGGAAAAGGGGGTTTTTTAGCCTTTTTGAGGCTATTTTGATGGTTTTGTGGCCTTTTGGAGGCATTTTAGGCCTTTTGGAGGCTTTTTAATGGGATTTTTTGGGATTCTAAGGGAAATATGGTAGGAAAATGGACAAATGAGCCATATAATGTGGTAGATGAGGTAGTGAACACTTTTTGGGTGTTAACAGTAAAGCAAGATTATGAGGTAGGATGACTTCTTTTCCATAAACAAGGTAAAAGGGTGAACTCCCTATGGTAGCCTTAATGGCTACCCTATCCTCCCATAAGGCATTAAAGAGTTGGGTCTGCCAGTTTTTGTGATGACTTGCTACAATATTTTTGAGGATTTGAATTAATTTCTTATTAGTAGATTCAGCCAAACCATTTCCATGAGGGTAGTATTTGTTTGAATATTTTACCTTTATAACTTTGTCTAATGCATACTGAGTAAGATCTATAGAAGAAAATTATGATGCATTATAAAAAACCAAGAACTTAGGAACACCAAACTTGGTTACAATATTAGTTTCAAGGAACGAAATCACCTGGTTTGTGTTGACCACCCTGAGTGGAACTTCCTCCACCCACCTAGTAAAGTAATCCATAGTAGTAAGAATATATTTATGCTGCAAAGAGGATAGAGGGTTAATTGGACCGACAATTTATAAGACCCACTGTTGGAAAGAACTATCCATGGTAATTGGATGTAGTGGAATGATAAATTTCTTTACCTTACTAGTAGCCTTCTGGCACACTTCACATTTATGAGAAAAAGAGTGGGCATCCTTAAAAAACATTGGACAGTAATAACCATCCCTCAAGATTTTATGAGTTGTGGTATCTCATTAGAAATGACCACCAGCAGGACCTGCATACAATTCCATTAATATTCTGTCAGCATCATTTTTCTCAACACAACGTAACAAAACTCCATCATAATTTCTCCTGAAAAGAACATCGTCAATAAGCTGGTAAGGGGCATTTTTCAATCTAAGTGCTCTCCTATTTTTAGGTTCAATATTTTTGGGAGCGTAGCCTCTTGTTAAGAAAAATTTAATATCATCATACTAGGAGTTTGGAATTGTAGGAATAAAATAAATTTGTTTGTCACCGGAAACTTCTTCATTGATCCATTCTAATTCATCTTCCCGTGTATCAGCTAACTGGGCCACCAGCTTTCATAATCCTTGACCTCTTACGATATTTGTTGGCCTAATCTCAATATTGTACTCCTATAACGCCATCATCCAATGCGCTCATTTCTCCCCAAGTTCTTTCTGGATTAATACACCCCGAACTACCGAATAAGGAACAATGACTTTAGTTTGGGACTTGAGGAGGTAAGGCCTAAAATGTTTTGCCTGCTTATAAAATGTGTAAGCTTGTTTGTTGACTTCTGGATAATTAAGTTAATATCGCTTGAGCGTATAACTCATAAACAATATAGGGATTTCATCCCCTTCGGTATTTCAATGTGTCAAGTCTGCAACATATGAAACATCAAAAGCATAAGTATACAAAATAAAATCTTTTGAGCAATAAGGAGACATCAAAGTTGGAGCTTCAACAATAGCTTCCCTAATCCTACCAAAATATTCTTTTTGAATGTCATTCCATTTAAATACTGCATATTTTTTAATCATCTCTTGTAAGGGCTTAAAAATTTGAGCAAAATTGGGAATAAACCTCCTTATAAAATTGATTTTCCCTAAGAAAGATTGCATGGAATTTTTCGAACTCGGGAAATTAATTTTAGGTATTGGTTAGGTCCTTTCAGGATTGATCATCATTCCATGTTTAGAAACAACAAACCTGAGCTATCTACCTTCAGTTGAAGCTATTTTTTTTTTAGGGTTTAATGAAATTCCATATTTTTTGCATCGTTCCAAAACCTGCCTTAAATGCAAAATATGGTCATGCCTCTTTTTTGAAAAAATAGTAACGTCGTCCAAATATACCACAACACAATTATGAATTAAACCTCAGAAAGCAATGTCCATTTCTCTCTCAAAGGTAGCACCTATGTTTATTAACCTAATGGAATTTTCCTATAGGAGAAGGTTCCCCATGGGGTTCTAAAGGAAATTTTCAATTGATCTAGGTGGGACACCAATACCTAGTTATACCCAGAAAAACCATCTAACAGAGAGAACATCTCAGACCCAGATACCTTTTGCAAGATCTGTTCCATTGAAGGCATTGGGTAATTATCCTTTTTAGAGGATTTATTTAGATTCCTAAAATCCACAAGAGACGAATGTCTCCATTCTTATTTCGAATAGGTACCAAGTTAGCCACCCATTGAGTATGTCTCATAGGGAAAATAATCCTAGTGGCCATAATTTTATCTGGTTCTTTCTTGACTTACAGTTTTGTTGCAGCTGCAACCACCCTCCCCATTTTTTTGAAAATATGGGGCCCCTCCCTTCTTTTGAACTCAACTTTTGCTTGATTCACTCTTTTAGTTTTTTCCATAAAATGAGACTAGTATTGCTTGAAGTTGGTTGCTTCTTGGGAAGAGTGATAATTAGAATTTTTTCCAAGTTTTTTGCCCCTCTTATCATTTTGGAGACTTATTGAAAACTCAGCAAAGCATCGGGCAACTTCTGTAAAACCCTCTAAAATAGGTCGTAAAGTTTTTCATTTGTGCCCTGACACGTAGAAGGAGATTTTCGTTTTTCGCCGAAACACCGATCGAATTTTGAGTTGTACACCGAAATGCCCGAAGGTCTTGGTAAATCTCCCTGAAACAAGTTGGAGGAGTTTCTAGTTTACCGCCCAAACAGGTCAGAGTAGTTTTAATTTTTCTTCGAAGTGCTAGTAGAAGTTGTTAATACCACTCGATGTGTCGTCTCTTTCCTTTTTATCACCAAACTATTAAATTAATTTTTTTTTGGCAAGGACCGAGTCTCGTTGAATTTTAGAAAGATGATCAGGTAATGGATGTGAGAATTCTAAATAGTTTCATAACCATGAAATATTTCTAATAGCCAAGGATCTTGAAGCAAAAAGGTCCTCATAAGAATTATTCAAAGATATGCAAGAATAAGAAGAAATATTGAAACAAAAACATAAGAGAGTGGACTCAATTGATGTAAATATCATCTCTGTATTATTCAAAAATATGAATACAATATATAATACATATCAAGAGAGAAAAATAGAATTCCTTTAAGGAAAGTTGTAAATCACAAAAAAAGGAAGGCTTACTAAAAGCATAAAAAGCCCTTAGGTGTCAAAAGCACCTTCCAAATCAGTCAAGAGGCTCACGAATTAGCTAAATAGGGTATGGAAGCTAATGAGCTATGAAAATGGAATGTGATGATTACTTTTGGAGAGAATAAAGAGGTGGAGGTCGAATTGGCCAAGTGGAGACAGTTTCCTAGTCTAACTAGCTTTACCTTATCCACTTCAAAGAAGAAAAAGCAGGATAAAGTTGTCTAAAGCAGGAAGGCACCTTTATAATCTAGGAATAGAATAAAATTAGACAAAATCATCCAGAATCTATCCAAATTCACCCTAATGACTCAGGATGGCATACTGATGCATATAATACAAAAATTAGGCCAACTACATAGTCAACACCTAGGAAAAATAATCTAGATGACTAATAAAATATATCCTAAGTATGGAATGGGTTTTTAGATGTTTGAACACCCCCCCTTAAGCCTAACTATATGTGGTAAAATATCATAAATATAGGGCCCAAGAAACAAGGCTTATGGTCACCCCAATACAAAAATTTATTAGTCCATGTAGGTGAGCAAAGAAGGAAAACCACTTGGGAAAAAAAACTCCCCTCAATATAATGGAATACACCATAATAAGGCTCTCCAAAATCCAAGCAGGTGAGAACTTGGTCAAATGTATAGAGGAATCTTCTTCTTGGGAAGAAGTGTAATGTGCTCACTAAACTTGAGCTTCTTGAGATCAGGTCCAAATGAGACTTGATGATGTCCTTCATATTCTGTGCAGTAGGTGCCAATAATCATGTAGTGGATCAGAAGCAGGACAGAGAGAGCGAATCTAGTCACTCCAAACTATAATTCTGCCTCTATAGAATCCAATAACACACCAAAAAAAAACCCAAGGAGAGGTTCTGAGCGTGTATGATATGCAACAAATGGCTGATGATTCAAATTAGAAGACATATGAGAGAACTGATAGATGTCTCCAACTTCTTGGAAAACATGATGGTAATCAAGTAGGAACTAGAAGGAGCATGGACAGAGGAAGTGAAGGGGAAACCAACAACCTTAATTGTATACTGACTTCCAAATAACTATAGATCACCTTCTTGTATACCATTTAATAGAAAATGATCCTCAATATATGAAGTGTAAGAGGAGAACAATGATGAGAGATGGAAAGATCTAAGTTCTCCTTCAACAATAGATTTATGCCATTTGATCTTTAGTACCTGCAAAAATAACTCTATGAAAATTATACTAGAAGAATAATTTAATCAAGAGCTCACATGCTCTGATACCATGTTATAATTCTAAATATGTTCATAACCATGAAATAATTCTAATAGCCAAGTATCTTGAAGAAAAAAAGTCCTCACAAGAATTATTCAAAGATATGCAAGAATAAGAAGAAATATTGAAACACAAACACAAGAGAGTGGAATCAATTGATGGAAATATCATATCGTTATTATTCAACAATATGAATGGAATATATAATACATATCAACAGAGAAGAATAGAATTCCTTGAAGGCAAGTTGTAAAGCACAAAAAATGAAGGCTTACTAAAAGCATAAAAACCCCTTAGGTTTCAAAAGCACCTTCCAAATCAGTCAAGAGGCTTATGGATTAGATAAAAAAAGGTATGGAAGCTAATGAGTGATGAAAATGGAATGTGATGATGAATTTTGGAGAGACGAAAGAGGTGGAGATCGACTTGGCCAAGTGGAGACAATTTCCTAGTCAAACTAGCTTTACCTTATCCCTTAGAAAGTGGAAAAAGTAGGATAAACCTGTCTAAAGCAGGAAGGTGCCTTTCTAATCTAGGAATAGAATAAAATCAGATAGAATCTTATCCAGAATCTATCCAAATTCACCCTAGTGACTCAGGATGGCAGATGGAGGCATAAAAGGAAAAAAATAGGCCAACTACATAGTCAACACCTAGGAAAATTAATCTATATGAATAATAAAATATATCCTAAGTATGGAATGGGTTTTTAAATGTTCCAACAGGGATCTTGTTCTCCCAATTTGTGGTTTTGGTCTCCGAAATGTATCGATGTATTTTACGCTTGTTCTCTGAAACTGTTCAACGAAGAAATATATTCTTCCCCGACCATGTCGCAAAATGTTTGAACTCTTCGCCGAAACTTTTGTGGTGGTGATTTTTGGAGGCTGACAAGGTTCTTTCCAGAACCATATTGACGAATATTGAGGATAAAATCCAATACAGGTCGTTGATCATATGATTCTTGTGCCTATCCGCAATCACAAAAGATTGCGAATATCGTCCAAAAAGTGTCAGAATGAGATTATGTTTTAACACTGAACTATTTGTTTTAAACTTTTAAAGAGAAATTTTCATTTGTTTGAAGTCACTTGTAAAGAACAATAAGGTTGTGGAAATCCTGTCTAACATCCTAACCCCGTTTGTTGAATTTAAGCAGTATTAGGGTTTGTGGAACTATTTATATTGAGAGTTAGAATCTCGTTTGCAAGCTCAAACCCTGTTTCCTCAATGTCGTTGCATTCCTCGCGGAAACTGGAAGAGAATCCTTGCCAAATGAATTGCAGGATCAATGATACGTTCATCATCTATCCAGGTAAGCATTTTTTTCTTCATCTGAAGTGTTTTTCTACCTGTCTTTAAATGGTTTATGTATTAGAATGTGAATCTACAACTGGTTAGACTGTTTGTTTTGGATCTCACTTTCATTGGTCAATCTGAAGCTGTTAGAGTCTGAGGGATTTTAGCATACCATTTATGCATATGCTTCTTGAAAACCCTAATATTTAAGCTGAAGTAATGCGAGGAAGGCATTGTCTAAACCCTAGTCTTTGGAGACATCCTAAAATGCATTTTTGTTCAGTATATTTTTAAACCCTAGTTTTGCAACACACGTACTGTTGATGTATATGTAACTTCGGAATGTATTTCATCTGTATATTTTATATATATTTATTGTACCCTTATAAGAGATGTGTTATTCCTCTATAAGTGTCGTCATGTGGATTGACAGGTGTTGCAAGTGTGTGTACTTGCCGATGGATTATTAGACCACCATTTGGGGTCGGCCCGGAATTATATATAATATAATGTGGATGTATCTAAGTAGACAAGTCGGCCCCAGTAGGTCACTGGGCAAAAAGGTAAGTATAAATAGAGATAGGAGATCTCTATTTTACTCACTCGAAAAAGTAACTCACTCTCTCTCTAGAAAGTGGCGCACTTGTGAGGAGGAGGAGGATCATCTGCTAGGAGACTATCTCAGTGTTATTTGGTTGTATTTTGGTTGAGCCATTGCTCTCTCTATCTCTGAGGAAGTTGTGGGGTTTTTCACCTTAGGGTTTTCCCCACGGAAACTCTGTGTCTCTTGTCTCTATGCTTTTGATTCTTGTGATGCTTGTGATGCTTGTCATATTATGATTGTCATGCATTGATATACTGTAGATGTTATTCTCTCAGCAAAGATCCTAGAGTATAATGAATTAATGCTCAAAATTTAACATGGTATTAGAGCTTAACTGAGAAGAAGACATTTTGCAGTGACGGAAGCTTGTATTCCTTGTTTATTGGGTTTCTCTCCACAGATTTTTGAAATTCAGTATAGTAGATTGGATCTACTCATCAAGGCGCATCTATCTGTCCAATCAGAATTCAGTTCCGAGCATTTTCCGATTTGGCCCTAAAAATTAGGGTTTCCACAAAAATAGGAATTTCTGGAAACTGAAGGCACAGCTGGAAGCTCCTTGCAAAAATCGAAGGTTAAAGCTTTGGATCAAGATTTTTGGTTGGGTAGATCTCCAGGAAACTCAAACCCTAATTCAGGGCTCTCCCTAGTGAACCCGGGAGGACAAAAAGGCAATTTTGAAGGGCAAGACTTTGCTGATCTCAAATTCTGAATGTACTAGGCTGATCAGCTCTCCAAGGCGCATCTTTCTATCCTTTCAGAATTTTGAAATTCACATTTTGAATTTTTAGGGTTTCTCTGACAAACCCTAATCCGGGACCAGATCCAGTTTTCAGCACTTCAAGTGGTAAGTCCTAAATCTTTTCTATTTCCATTTGAAGTACTATTAAAGATGTCTCTCCACACTAAGCTTGAGGATAAGCTTGAAGGGGTTGATAACTTCCGAGCCTGGAAGTATAGGATTGGGTTAATCCTGGAAGAGAATGAGTTGGACTCATATGTGAAAGAAGACATCCCTATCCCAGAGGATTAAGAAGCCAAGGCATTACACAAGAAGAACTTGGTCAAGGCAAAGAGAATCATTGCTGATTCTATCAAAGACCATCTCATACCCCATGTGTCTTCTCTTAAGACACCCAAGGAGATGTTTGAATCTTTGACCAAGCTATTTGAAGGAAAGAACATAAATCGGAAGATGACCCTGCGGAACCAATTGAAAGCAGTGAAGTTTCAAAATGGAGAAACCATTCAATCTTACTTTTCAAGGGTCTCCCAGATCAAGGAACAATTAGAAGCAGTAGATGAAATGGTGGAGAATGGTGAAGTGGTGATGACCACTCTAAATGGCCTACCCAGGTCATGGGATTCCTTTATTCAAGGAATTTGTGCAAGGAAGAAGTTGATCTCCTTCAGTAGACTTCAGGAAGAATGCTCTCAAGAAGAAGCTAGACTTATAGCTCGTGAAGAAAAGATGGGAGGTGAAGATCAAGCTCTTGCAGCCCACACCAGGAAAGGAAAGTTCAAGAAAGAGCCATCTCACTCCAAGAGATCTTCACATCAATTCAAAGAAAGAAGAGTATGCTTCACCTGTAATGAGAAAGGACATATTTCCATAAATTGTCCCAAGAACAAGAAGGACAACAACATCTCCAATAAGAAGAAGAAGGGTGGCAAAAGAAGGTTTCATGCTCATGCTGTCGAAGATGATGAACCTCCAAAGAAGAAGGCTAGGGCAGAAAGTGATAGTAATGATGACTCATCAAGTGAAGAAGAGTATGTTCTGATCTCTGCTCTCACAGGTACCATCTCCCATGGTTGTAATGATTGGTTGATTGATAGTGGGGCTTCCAAACACATGACTGGGTTCAAAGAATCTTTTGTGAACCTATCTGAACATGAATCACCCCATAAGGTGAAACTTGGGGATGATTATCAATACCCAATCAAAGGAAGTGGTGAAGCCTCCTACAACCTAGATTCTGGAAAATCTCTGAAGATGAAGGAAGTACTTTATGTACCTGGGCTCAAGAAGAACTTACTCTCCATTTCTGCATTAGATGCAAAAGGTATGAGGGTTGCATTTGTGGATCGCCAAGTCCTAATGTGGCCAAAGGGAAAGACCATAGATGATGCAGTAGTAATTGGAGAGCAAGAGGGAGGCTTGTATAAATTGAAGGGACAACCTGAACATGCCATGGTGCATGAATCCATGGAGCCAAGTGAACTTTGGCATAGAAGACTTTCTCACATGCACTATAGAGCACTTCCAATTGCAAGCAAGGCAGTAGAGGGTCTTCCTGAAATCAAGACCAAAAATGAAGGTGTTTGCAAAGGATGTGCAAAAGGTAAGAACATTAAGAAGGCTTTCCCAAGCAGTGAAAGCAAGGCAAAAGACATCCTGGAAATAATCCACTCAGATGTATGTGGTCCTATGTCATCCAGTTCCCTGAGTGGGTATGTTTACTATGTCTCATTTATTGATGACTTATCCAGGAAGACTTGGGTATACTTCTTGAAGGGCAAAGATGAGGTGCTTGATAAATTCAAGGAATTCAAAACCTTGATGGAGAATCAAACTGACAAGAAGATCAAAACATTCAGATCTAACAATGGTGGAGAATTCACCTCAAGTGACTTCAAGAAGCTTTACAGTGATTCAGGGATTAAGAGGGAGTTGACTGCTCCTTATAATCCTCAACAGAATGGTGTTGCAGAAAGGAAGAACAGAACTATCATGGAAGCAGCAAGGGCAATGTTGCATGACCAGGATCTTCCTATGCATCTATGGGCAGAAGCAGCTAGAACAGCTGTATATGTACAGAACAGAACACCCCACAAGATATTAGACAACAAGACACCAGAAGAGGTCTTTTCTGGTAAGAAACCTGAAGTCATTCATCTCAGAATATTTGGTTGTCCAGTGTACACTCATGTCCCAAAGGAAAAGAGGACTAAACTAGATCCTTCAGGAAAGAAGGGTATTTTTGTGGGTTACAGTGAAAGCTCGAAGGCTTACAGAATATACTTTCCAGGGTTCAAGAAGATTGATGTCAGCAGGGATGTAACATTTGATGAAAACTCAGCATTCATCAAATCAAGGAAGGCACCTACTGAAGTTTATGAAGAACCTAAGGAAACAAGATTTCAGGACACTCCCATGACTGAAGCAGTTCCAGAAGCTGTTCGTGAGTTTGAAGATCCACAAGAACCTATAGATCCACCCCGTGAGGATAACTCTCACAAGAGGAAACCTGTATGGGCTAGAGAGCTCATTCAAGATGCAGAAAGATTTGGTATTCCAGAAGAAGAACACAGAGCAAAGAAAAGAACCAGATCACAGACCAGCTATGTTGCTTTACTCTGTGACATTATGAACAAAGAGCCTTCCAGTTATGAAGAAGCAGCAGAAAAGAAAGAATGGAAGGATGCCATGGTTGAGGAATACCAATCAATAATGAAGAATGATGTTTGGGATGTTGTCCCAAGACCTAAAGAGAAGTCTGTTGTGACTTCTAAATGGATCTTCAAAATCAAACATGCTGCAGAAGGCAGTGTGGAGAAATACAAAGCAAGATTCGTAGCTCGTGGATTCTCTCAGAAAGAGGGAATAGATTATGAAGAAACTTTTGCACCTGTAGCTAGGTATACTTCCATCAAAACAGTACTTGCCCTGGCTGCAGCTATGAAATGGAAAATACACCAGATGGATGTCAAGACTGCTTTCTTGAATGGTATAGTTGAAGAGGAAGTATATGTGGAACAACCACTTGGTTTTGAAATACATGACAGGGAGTCATATGTGTGCAGACTGAAGAAAGCCTTGTATGGCTTGAAGCAAGCTCCCAGAACTTGGTATGGTAGGATGGACGGTTTCCTATCTAGTTTGGGCTTTACCAAGAGTAAAGCGGATTCCAACCTTTACTACAAGGTTGAGGAAGGGAATCCTGTGATTCTACTCCTGTATGTGGATGACTTATTTGTAACAGGAGATGACAGACTAATTGCAGATACTAAAAGGAAGCTTGTCGCTAAATTCGATATGAAAGATTTGGGAATGACGCACTATTTCCTAGGTATGGAGGTGTGGTAGAATGCAAGTGGGATCTTCCTTGGTCAAGGGAAGTACACAGTAGATATCCTAAAGAGATTTGGGATGATGGATTGCAAGGCCATGGCCACACCTATGGCATCGAATCTGAAGCTTCTATGTGATGCTTCATCTGAGCCGGTTGATGTCTCCATGTATCGTCAGATGATTGGGTCCTTGATGTACCTGACGAACATGAGACCAGACATTTGCTTTGCTGTGAACACATTGAGCCAGTTCCTGATGGATCCGAGGAGTGTTCACCTGGTTGTTGTAAAGCATGTTCTGAGGTACCTGAAGGGTACAGTGGATTATGGGCTCAAGTATGAAGCGAATCAAAAGTTTAACCTGGAAGGTTATGTTGATTCAGATTGGGCTGGCAGTGCTGCAGATAGGAAGAGCACATCTGGGTGTTGCTTCAATATGGGATCAGGTGTGATCTCTTGGTTTAGCAGGAAGCAGTCCTGCGTAGCACTGAGTACAGCAGAGGCTGAGTATGTTGTAGCCTGTTCAGCTAGTTGTGAGGCAGTATGGCTACGGAAGCTACTGTCTGAGTTATTTGATCTCCCGCTGGATGCTACTGGTATCTTCTGTGATAACCGGAGTTGTGTGAAGCTATCCGAGAACCCAGTGTTTCATGACAGGTCGAAACACATAGAGATCAAATATCACTATATCAGGGATATGGTGCAGAGAGGAGCTGTGAAGCTCCTGTATGTTGCGACGGACGAGCAGATTGCAGATGTGCTGACGAAGCCACTAGCCAGGGTGAAGTTCAAGTACTTCAGAGAGAGGCTTGGCGTTCTTCAGATCGAGGACACTTCAAGGAAGAAGTGATGGACACATTTGCTGAAGCCATTCCAAGCATGTTGGAAGGAGGATCCTTCACATGGCTGTGGATGTAAGCGCTGGATGATGAGCATCAGGATGATGTTCTGGTTTCTGCTTGGATATGATCAGTTGGATCATTTTTATGTATGTATGTACGCATCATGTTGGATGCTGGATATGATCAATTGGATCATTTTTATATATGTATGTACGCATCATGTTGGATGTTGGATATGATCGGTTGGATCATGTGTATGCATTTTGTATGAACGCATCATGTTGGATGCTGTTGGATACATTGTGTGGATCATGTATCTTTGTATGATCAGGTAGATCATGGATGCTGTTGGATACATTGTGTGGATCATGTATCTTTGTATGATCAGGTAGATCATGGATGCTGATGGATACATTGTGTGGATCATGTATCTTTGTATGATCAGGTAGATCATGTATGTTGATGGGTACATTGTGTGGATCATGTATCTTTGTATGATCAGGTAGATCATGTATGATTGATGGATACATTGTGTGGATCATGTATCTATGAGTGCATCAGATGGATGCATTGTATGATCAGGATGATCGTGGATGATGAGCTTCTCTAGATGACATGCAGCAGGATGTTGCAGTGATGATGATCAGGATGATCATGTGTACATCAGGATGATGTTTGATGAGTATCAGATGATACTTTGTGGCCGTGGATCAGGTTGTGCAAGTAAGCATGTAATTTGTGCCCTGGGAGATTTGCAGATGGTCTTTCGAGGTTTTGCCTATGGCATGTAATTCGGTGCCCTGGGACATCTGGAAAATGCTCTTGCAAGGTTTTTCTTGGGAGGACATGTAATTTGTGCCCTGGGAGATCTGCAGATAGTCTTTCAAGGTTTTGCCTATGGCATGTAATTCGGTGCCCTGGGATATCTGGCAGATGCTCTTGCGAGGTTTTGTCCTATGGCATGTAATTTTCTCCTGGGAGATCTGGACAGGATGAAAAAGGCCTCAGATGCTTCAGCCAGGTTTTGCCATGACCACATGTAATTTTCTCCTGGGAGATCTCGACAGGATGAAAAAGGCCTCAGATGCTTCAGCCAGGTTTTGTGGTGAGATCACATGTAATGTGCTCCTGGGAGATCTGACAGGTAGAGCCGTGTGCTCGTAACAGCCTGGGATGCTTTAGCCAGGTTTTGTGATGGGTCACGTGTAATGTGCTCCTGGGAGATCCTACAGGTAGAGCTGTGTGCTCGTAATAGCCTGGGATTTTGCAGCCAGGTTTTGTGATGCACGTAATGAGTCCTGAGGATTCCACGGTATGGCCAGTGATGATGAAGACCTGCAGATGGCGGGCCTACATCCAATATGAAAAAGGACTGGCTCTGTAGAACTTCCTATGACGAGTAGAGTCAGAGATTGGTTGAGATAGCAGCAGCAGTGATGATGATGATGACGATGATCCAGAGAAGAAGACTTGTCTAGCAGATCTGTGTCGAGAAATACCTTCCTAGTTAAGAAGGAGTGTTGATGTATATGTAACTTCGGAATGTATTTCATCTGTATATTTTATATATATTTATTGTACCCTTATAAGAGATGTGTTATTCCTCTATAAGGAAGTGTCGTCATGTGGATTGACAAGTGTCACAAGTGTGTGTACTTGCCGATGGGTTATTAGACCACCATTTGGGGTCGGCCCGGAATTATATATAATATAATGTGGATGTATCTAAGTAGACAAGTCGGCCCCAGTAGGTCACTAGGAAAAAAGGTAAGTATAAATAGAGATAGGAGATCTCTATTTTACTCACTCGGAAAAGTAACTCACTCTCTCTCTGGAAAGTGGCGCACTTGTGAAGAGGAGGAGGATCATCTGCTAGGAGACTATCTCTGTGTTATTTGGTTGTATTTTGGTTGAGCCATTGCTCTCTCTCTCTCTGAGGAAGTTGTGGGGTTTTTCACCTTAGGTTTTTCCCCACGGAAACTCTGTGTCTCTTGTCTCTATGCTTTTGATTCTTGTGATGCTTGTGATGCTTGTCATATTATGATTGTCATGCATTGATATACTGTAGATGTTATTCTCTCAGCAAAGATCCTAGAGTATAATGAATTAATGCTCAAAATTTAACACGTACAATTTGTGTTATTGAGTGATGAGGTTCAATATCACCTTAAGGAGTAGTTTAACATCATTTACATTAACATGAGATCACATATTCTTGCATTTAGTAGTTTTTTCATCGATATCTTGATTGTAAATATTTCTTGATTCTTAAATTTGTTTAGTTTATAGTTTTATTGGAAATTATGCAACCCAATGATGCTTCCCTTGCTTCACATGATCTATAAATGTCAAAGAGGGCTCCGAAGCATATTTCCAAGGTGGCATTGTATTTAGATGATGAATATGCCCCAAAAGTAGCCCTATAAATCCAATTCGATGATACTAAATCTACCACAAGAGTGCCCCCTTGAGTTCAAGTTGATTGAAATCTATCATTTGATTAGGTATCAAAGCATACCAGAGTCATCAATTGAAGATATTATTTACCAAAATATCAATAAGTCCAGTATTCATAAGGCCGCTGCATGCCCATAATTGTTTCCATGTGCCAAAGTGATAGGGTGGATTCTCCCCTGTGTTGATTTCAAAGCCCATATCATTTCAAGTGCTATAGGAAAAGGATTTGCTTCCTTCCATCCTTCCCACATAGTAAAGGTTTACAGACTCCCAACACCCAAATTATTCTTGACATCATATTGGATTAAGAGCTTGAAATTAGATCATGCAGAGTGTGCAAAGAAGATGTTGCTGCTTGGAAAACAATTGCGTCAAAGAATCAGTGGAGAGTATGAGACTAAGTTCTTGAAAACCCCTTTCAAGGTAGCTTCCACTCTCCTTGGTAGGTTGTATGGAAGATCCAACGCAATAAACTACAAACTTAGTTGGATACCTTTGTTGTATCACATCACAATGCATGGTACAATGGTCAACTAGGTTGGTATTATCTCGGAGAACACGATATAGGCCATTGACGATACACAGAAAGGATTGAAACAAAAGAAGGTCGAGTTTCATATGTCATCTTATCTTATAGATTGTATTCTGATCATGAATCCTTTTTTAAAGCTTGGGTGCAAATGGAATCCTAGTGAAACTCTAGTGTATGTGGCATATCATATTCTATGGATTCAGAAACATGCAAGCTGTTACAAACAAATTTGCGAAGACTTCTTTGTCCCATTGTGAAAATTTTATTTTGAGAAAGAATTGAATTGCATGTTTGATGAATCCCTTACTATAGCCACACAGTTAGGGGATTATTTTTTCACTCCTGAAGGTACTTTTCTACGTGCATATGGAGGTTCAAAAGGTCCACTACTGATGCCAAAATATGTCATTGATTACATCATTTTGAATGAGATAGTGGCATAGGTATTTGTAAATGGTGTAGGGAATGTCTTACATGAAAACAAGAAATATTCCTGCCCCCCACTCCCACTCATAGTTGGAGCATATAAATTCAATAAAGTCAGAGAGGCTGAAGAATTTGTAAAAGGATTGGATTTTTATCATTTCGGTGAGAAGAGTTTTGTTAGAAATGATATCCATCAGAAAGTGGCTTTACATTTCCAATCAACTTGAATTAACTATGAATATGTAGATCAACACTTACGAGAGGAAGAGGTGTACAAAAGAGTAAAGAATCTTGCAGAATTAGACAGAAGCTTTGGAAAAAGGAAAGTAGCTAGTTCCATCAATCCTTCTAATTCATCAACACAAGAAGAGTTAGAAGAAGATGAAATAAAAAAGGCAGTAGAATAGACTCTCTTAGTTGAAAATGCTAAGAGACTGCAGGAAATAGAAATGGCCAAGAAGGGAGAAGGAGAGAGACAAGAGAAAGAAAAAGATGAAGAAACACAAAAGAAGGCTGAACAACAGAAAGCTGAAAAGTTGGTTGCTGCATAAGAAGAGCAAAGTAGAATTAAAGAAGAAGAATGAAGAGGAAGAGTTGCTCAAGAAATATGTGGAATCCAAAAACCTACAAGAAGGTAATTGTTATCCCTAAAGTTGAACCTGACTGCTTGGGTCAAGCTTAGAGAAATCTTAGATGGTAGATATTAGACATCTACTCAGTAATTTTTATGATGTTCTGGTGGCAGATGAGTATATAACAGAGATCAAGCAACTTAATGATTAGGTAGCAGGGAGTACATGGGTTTCAAAGCATGGACAAAAGATGACTGTGATCAGAAAACTACGAATACAAGAGCTCATATGCTATTTCATGATGGGGGCATAGTTATATACTATTTGGAAGAATCATAGCATGAAATTTAGACCATGCATGGATAGAATACCAAAAGCATACACTTCATAAATTGAAACAGAATAGGCTCAAAGATCATACTTTATTTCATAAACAATCATGCCTGCAACAGATTAACATGAGAAACAAAATACATGCCTGTACAATGTTGCATCAGACTGACCCCCTACCTCAGCCCTCGGCTGGAACTCTCCTACTTCTGCTATTACAAACTGATGAAATATATATCAATTACATGACCTGGACTGTTACAAATATTTAGGAATAAGATAGTTACAAACTCGAATGAGATACCAAGAATTGGACAGATTGCTAAGATTAGAATTTGATTCCTAATTCCACATGTAACCTTGAATGCTCGATGCTGCTGAGTTGGATACCCTTATTTTTAATCTGGAGCTTATCTTTAAATGATAGATAATACAAAGCTAGCACTTGAAATTTGGAATTAATCTGGCAGACTCCAAATACTCTGCCACTTGTAATTGGTTGTTTTAATACCTTAAAATGCTGGAGATGACCTTTTGACTGGCTAAATTATTCTAATATCAAGCTTCTAATTGTTGATTATATGCCTGATACATCGACCTAGAAATATGGAATTTGATTCAAAATGAAGATAAAACTTATTAATAAGCTCGATTCTGATGATACTCTGTCATCAATTAACCCTGGAATTCTGGAACTGCTGAAATGGAGCTAATATTTGATTTTGAATGATATTTCGATGGCTAGAAATACTAAGTCAATTTCTTATTGCATCACGAATTTGATAACTTATTTGATTTGCATTGGATAATCAGTTGCTTCCTCGATCCAGAATCCTTGCAGGTCAATGGCAGATTGTGATAATCACATCACAACAACTAGAAGAATCCAAGCGACATTCATGGGATAACTTCTTCACTGGAACTCAAAAATATTTTCTGAAACTGGCAGTGCATATTTTCTCCATAGTAGGTTGATATTCCTTTTACCAAAAGACCAAGAAGGGTATTTCCTTGCTTCTGTATCAGAAATGTATGCAAAAGAGAAGCATCTTGATTTAGGACCACAATTAAAATATCAGTCCTAGTTAGACGAAGAAACCTGTCTTCACTTTGCAGAGCACTAGTAACAATTTCAAACAACCCATTATCGACCAGATCCCTAAAGAGACGCATTTGGCTGGCAAGGAGGAGACGTTTGCTTAGGCCACAAAATTCTTGAAGGAACAAAATCAAGTTTTTCTTCACTTCATCTAGCGTATCTGGAGATTTAAACTTTGCAAATAATTCCTGAATGAAAGCATTATCATCCTTAAGAGAAAACACCACTGCTACATTATTAGTGTGGATGATAGAATTCAAAGTTGTAAATGTGGCTTCGTCCAAAACTCTCGGTAAAATAACATCCTTTATGTGGCTAATTCTATATGTTTGATTTTGAACTATAAGCTCTGCCACTCGAATATGATCCATAATGCATCCCTCCATTACAGTCTTCAGGATTAGATGAAATGTTGATAGCTCCACCTGTGGAAGCTCTTTGAGTTCACTGTTACCTCCATGGGCTGCATCATCATTCAGGCTCAATGGCGTGGGCATAGAGCTGATTCTCACTATAGGAGTATGAAAAGGGCAGGACTTATTATGCATTGTGCTTGGAAATCAAAGACAACAGGAGGAACATAAAATCTTGGAAGTATTTCAGTGACTATTTCTAGGATACAAATCAAGAGATAATAGTAATGAAAATCAAGATATGGAAATTGATTTTACAATTGATATCAACACATAATTTCCTCTTATTGGAGTACATATTTCTCTAGTTGAGCTAGGACTTATGCCATTCACACCTTCCAAGCACCATGCAATTGCTAAATTGGAAACAGTAGTCTATGATCCAAAAACCTACAAGAAGGTAATGAAAATCAAGATATGGACATTGATGTTACAATTGATGTCAACACATAATTTCCTCTTATTGGAGTACATATTCCTCTCGTTGAGCTAGGACTTATGCCATTCACACCTTCCAAGAAACATGCAGTTGATAAATTGGAAACAATAGTCTACGATCCAAAAATAAAGACTATTATGAAGAGAAAAAAGAAAAGACTCAAAGTTGATTCACAACCAGATATTGTCAATATATAGGAAGTCCCATTGGTTGAGGGGACAAATAAAGATCCAAGATTCATGACATATATTAATGTTGTTGTGGAATTAGCTAATGAAGATAATATACATAAGCTAATGGAGAATGTAGAGAGCAACAAGGACAAAGTGATCAAATTGAAAGATAATATGGTGCAGGTTAGGAGCGAAGGAATTGAAATGAAGCACTAGCAAGATGCCCTGGAGCTGGAAAAGGAAGAATCCGTGCAGACTATTCAAAGTATAGAAGATGCGAAATATTCACTTAATGTAAAGGTAGTAATACTAGAAGGTGGAAAAGAAAATCTTCAGTCTAAACTGAGCAGGTTATAGGAGAAAGAAAACCAGTTGGATCAACAGGTAGAATCTCTTACTATAGAGAAAGGAGCTTTGCAAGATCAAATAACAAAGCTCAATAGAGAAAAGGAATCACTGGTGTATCAATTAAATATTGCACAAGAACATAAGCAAGATTTGACTTCGTTTTATAAATGTGCTTCTACCTTACAAGAACAACTGTTCCATTCCCAAGAATTCCTCACCAAACAGACTTATGAAGTGCAATGGATGGTAACTAGGCTCAGGAAAATTTTCAAGGAAGCCACTGCTACGAGGACAAATATTATAGAAATTTATGATATGATGAATAAGCCGACTGCCTAGAGGAAAACAACCAAAGAATTCCCTCCACATTTTCCTAAGAGATCTACAGTTGAACTTAAGCTAGATTTTTCAATTTTGAACAATTGTCAGAAAGCAGAAAAGAAATTGCAGAATGAAGTGAGATACTCCATCTCCAAATGTGAGGATATCCACTAGAGTATTTCCAGAGATTTCAAAAAGTGTCATCTACCTCCTCCGGGATCATTTGAAAATATAGTACCAAAAGGGAAATGCTTGGCTAAATAAAGGACTATCAAGGAAGAAGACATTGCTGCTATCCAGAGTCTAGAGACTGTCACTCCCGAAGATTTACAAGAGTGCATTGGACAAGCTACAATGAAGACACATCACTTAGAAAACGGTCATAATACAACAACTAAAGGATTGAATCCCATGGTAAAATATTTACCATTTCATGAAGTGGCTTGAAATTTATTAGAACCACAACAATTAAATGTTATATATTATGAAAGTGGTCTTTGGAATGATTATATCCAAACTCTAGAGAGCGCTCCACCATATTAGATGATATTTTTATTGTATTTTGATAATTTAATCACTTATTTTGTAATCATAAAGAGACAAAAGTTTTGGAAAGAAAAATGTATAGGTAATGTGAACTGATAAGTCCCCCAAAGGATGGGTTTGTAAATATAAATAGGAGAAATTATATGAGGAGATGGATTTTGGCTAGTGAAATTTGGTACTAGACTCATGTGTAAGAAACTATTTTCTACTAATGAGAAAGACAATTTTCTAGGTGAAAGAATTCGTGGGATATTGTGCTGAAGCATGTGAACAAATGTGTAGAACTAATTTATTCTTTTTGTTCATGGATATGAAGTAAGATATTTCCTTTTATGTTGGATTATTCTAATAGCTTTGAATTATCTTATTGTATATGAATGCCAAATTACAATTTTCTGTGTTATTTGTGAGCAATGGATGTAATAAGCGTTAATACTCAAGTTATCTATGTCTTGAATTTATTCTGTGGTTGTTAAATACATTATTTTCAGTAGTTAACTTCCATAATTGTATGATACAATTTACTATCATCGCTCCTTAAAATTTGCTCCTTGCAAGGATAGGCTAGATAGGTTAGAACATTGCATTTAATTAGTACATACTCTTGGTTGACTGATAGTGAGGAGGTGATAAGACAAGAGGTAAGAACCTATGCATCACCTAGTGAGACCTCTTTCTACTTGTCAAACATGCATAGATAAAACCATGTGCATTTAGAATTAGTAATATGCATTGCATACATAACTCTAAAACTCTAAACGGTGGATCGGGCCACATTTGATAAATCTATCACAAGAGTATCTTTTACGGTAGCCGGATCGTAAACTTGACGGGTTCCCTATTCCAAATAGTGGAGAGTCTAATTGGGACTTTTCATTGGGGAGAACCCCTACTGTCGATGCAAGGAATTTTCCAAGCATCAATAGGTTCTAGGCTAGGATGCATCTTCCTAAGTTTTTGTTGATAGGGTTTAACTTGAGGTTTCATTGGAATATTGTGCTACATTATATTCATGTCAAATGTATTTAAATCATCATAGGTCTAGGAAAATACATCTTTATATTCTTTAAATATATTAACAAAAGTGGTTCTCTCGGCAAGGGTATATTAAGTCCCAAGATTAATATTTTGGGGATTTTGTTCAGTTCCAATGTTAACAACTTGATAATTTATATAGGAGCTATTTTTTTACAATTGGTAACCTTTTTAAATTTGTCCTGTAAGTCATAGAATTTATCAAGCCTAACAACTGATTTTGGGACCAAAGTAATGGGATCATTTATGTTTGATGTAGAATAAAAAGACTTCTGTAAATTAGGGAGAGACTGATCATGGGTATCTTCATCAATGGCATGTTGATGTATATGTAACTTCAGAATATATTTCACATATATGTATATTGTATTCCTATAGAGATGTTATTATTCCTCTATACGGAAGTGTCGTCATTTATATTGTAAGTGTCATAACTTATACTTGATGGGTTATTAGACCACCTTGTTGGGGTCGGTCCTGTATAAGTCATGTGGGTCAAAGGGTTATTAGACCACCCTATTGGGGTTCGGCCATGTGGGTCAAAGGGTTATTAGACCACCCTAGTGGGGGTCGGCCCAGTCAGCATTATGTTAAGTGGTTAAGTTGAGGCCGACCTAGTTGAGTAAAGGTCAAGTCAAGTTAGTGTATAAATAGAGAGTGTGTCTCTCTCATTTTACACATTCTATTCTCTCACTCACACTTGGGAGAGTGGCACACTTGTGGAGGAGGAGGCTCTACTGCTAGGAGAAGACTATCTCTTGTATTCTGGTTGTATCATTTCTCTATCTATCTCTGAGGAAGTTATTGGGATTTTCCACCTTTATGGTTTTCCCCAAGTAAACTCTGTGTCTCTTGTGTGCTTGCATTATTGTGTCCATGATTGATATGCTGTAGATTTGTTGTACATGTTGTTCTCTCAGTTAAGATCCTAGATCAGATTGAAGTAAATTCTGAAAATTTAACATGGTATCAGAGCTAGCTTGAAAGAAGGCATGATATGGCATGTATGACACTTGTTGCACTTATGATGCTAGGGCTTGATATAGCAAAAACCAATCATCGTAGCACTTTCACTATAAATCCATTTTGGAGAAGTTTTCAGATCTGAAACTTTTACAGGTCGAAGATCAGATCCCCATGTACCTTTTTTCCAAAGTCCAATCTCTAATTCGTTGTACTTTGTGATTTATGATCTGTACAATATAGGGTTTCTGCCTCTTCCAGATCTGAGTCAAAATCAGGTGACCTTGGATAAAAGGTCATAACTTGGGATAGGAATATCCAAATGAAATTTTGTAAAATGTGATAGGTATTAAACAGACTGTACTATCTCAAGAAAAAATTTCAGAGGCCGAAGTTGAACCAATGACACGTGGCATGCCGTACAAGTCCGCTCTCCTGTATTATCCCATAAATAGGTCATGTTGCGACACTTGGAATAACTATCTATCAGAGAATCCAATTGAGGTCAGACCTATCGAGATGGAAAGATAACAGGTCGAGCTATCTCAAAAAAAATTCAGACCCTGTGGATCGAAATGTTCGGAGTTACACCAGAAACAATCAGGTACATAGTTCTGTCAAAACAGAATTAGTTTTGAGCACCTTCATCCATGGCTTCCGGAATTTAGGGCTTCGGAGAAAGTTGGAATTTTTTTAATCGGATACCATGGCTGGGTGCTACTCATCAAAATCAAAATTTAGATACCAAGATCATATTTTTTGGTTGGGAAGAAGGTCGGGCTTGATCAAACCCAGTTCGGGACTTTGATGGGAAAGATGGAAAATTAGGGCTTCTGCAAAACTTGGAATTTTGGAAATCTGTGACCACGGATAGAAGCTCCTCAGAAAAATCGAAGCTTAGAGCTTTGAATCAAATCTTTTGGTTGGGTGAAGCTCCAGGAAACCCAAACCCTAATTCAGGGTCCTCCCTAGTGAATCCGAAAATCTTAAAGGCAATTTCAAGGGGTGAAACTTTGCAGTTTTCAAATTTTGAATATACCAACTTGATCATCTCATCAAGGCGCATATTTCTATCCTTTCAGAAGTTTTAAATTCAAAGTTTGAATTTTTAGGGTTTCTTTGACGAACCCTAATCCAGCTCGAGGTCCAGTTCTTGCAAATCAAGTGGATTGGGTTAATCCTAGAAGAAGATGGATCTGTCACCTGCATAAGTGAAGAAGTTCCTGTTTCAGAGGGAGATGAGGCTAAGGCCTTTCATAAGAAGATTACAAGCAATCTTGATAGGTATGGCTTATAGGTATGTTTCGTAGTTAAGTTTATCATATGTTTGTCTTCATATCATTACAGTACAATCTTGATTAATTACTACACTTGTCATATCACCTTAATAGAAGATATTCATTGATTAAGGTTTTGACACTTATGAATGTACTAATGCATTGTGATGTTGTATGAGGTTTATGTTGTTCGCTAACATAAAAGGTACACCAAGAAAGACAAATCATGTTCTACTTCAAGAACATATGATCATGGTGACATGAAGACAAAGATTCATCCATTGTCATGGATCACATATAAGATCTACTTTCAAGGTATGTACAACTTGGTCCTACAATGGTTAGCCTATGAGACATGCAGGTTACTAGCACAAGTCACTGAAGAGAACCAGAAGGCATTATGCGGGTATGTTAGACATAACTAGCTAGCATGCTAATCCAGGTATGTTTTTCCTATATCAAGCTAGAATCCTACCTTGTGTTAGGATCTTATACTGTTGTGTTGTTGATAATGATTATTCATGAAGTCATAGGTTTGAATAGTCATGGTTGTATGCATATTATGTTTCTTACCATAATTGATGATATAACTAACCATAAGAGCCCTATATAAACCTTGAATACTAATGCTTATTATTTCTATTTGAAATGATCATGACAATACATGCTTAAGATTATTGTGTTTTAATAGTATTAAGATTATACTAATGAATGTGTGATTATGTATGAGACCTTGAGGATAACACAATGATGATACTAATAAGCATGCATAGTGATGGATATAAGTTCAAGGACAGGTAATCCAGGAAGCAAAGATCAAGAGGGAGCACACTCCAGTTGTTCCTGCAAGGAAGCAAAGATCAAGAAGGAGCACACTTCAGTAGTTTCTGCAAGGATGCAGATATTCAGAGGGAGTTGACCACTTCTCACAATCCACATCAGAATGGAGTTGCAAAAAAGAAGCAAATACTGAGAGGCATTCAACCCAACAAACAAACAAAGATAAGTATTTGAATTGTCATTACTTGCATATTTTATTGTTTAAATAATACTGTTCAATAATGTATATACTGATGTTCCTAGAATTAGGTTGTGTATTATGCATATTAGAATAGTTGCATTGATGAACAGTATACTACTAATATACATGGGTAAGTGGCCTATGGCACTGTACAACATTCCATTGCTACTTATCTAGAATGAAACCTCTTTGCTGACATGTTGGGAGTTGTGCACACTCTTAACAATGTTCTGGTAGAGATTGGAAGGAATCTAGAAAGTTACGGGATATGGATAAATGTTGTATTGAAGCATTGGCTAAGATAATTGCATGATTGTATGACATATTTCTTTATGTGTAAGAATTTGTTCTGAAAACTATGAGCTATTTTCTAATCATGCAATTTAACTTGTCTTGTAGGAAAGATCATATACCATCACCTACAAAAGAAGGACTACAACATTTTTTCAGCAACAAAGTTATCTCTTGAAAATATTGAAGATATTGAAGTTCCCAAGATCTGGGAAGATTGCCATGATCGAGGAGTACCAGTCGATCATGAAGATGTTTGGGATGCAGTCCCAAGACCTGAAGGGGAGTCTGTAGTGACTTCCAAGAGGATCTACAAGATAAAGCATGCTATAGGTGGTAGCATAAAGACTTTTTGCTCCTGTAGCCAGATACACTTTCATTAGATCAGTACTTGCTATGGATGCAGTGATGAAGTGGAAGATACACCAAATGGATTTCAAGATAGCTTTCTTGAATGGTGTGGTTGAAGAAGAAGTGTATGTGGAGCAGCCACTTGGTTCTGAGACATGCGACAGGGAGTCATATACGTGCAGAACTTGGTATGGTAGGATAGATAGCTTTCTATCCAGTTTGGGATTTACCAAGAGTAAAGCAGATTCCAACCTTTACTACAAGGTTGAGGAAGGAAATCCAGTGATACTACTTTGTATGTGGATGACCTGTTTGTTACAAATGAGGATAGATTGATTGCCGACATGCAGCGGAAGCTTGCTGCCGAGCTAGAGATGAAGAACTTGGGTACGATGCACTCTGTCTTGGTATGGAGGTGTGGCAGAGTGCAGATGGAATCTTCCTTGGACAAGGGAAGTATGCAGTAAAGATCCTGAAGAGTTTTGGGATGATGGACTGCAAGGCCATGGCCACACCTATGGCATCGAACCTGAAGCTTCTGTGTGATGCTTCTTCTGAACCGGTTGATGCTACAATGTATCGTCAAATGATTGGGTCCTTGATGTACTTGACAAATACAAGGCTATACATTTGCTTTGTGGTGAATACCTTGATCCAGTACTTGAAAGATCCGAGACATGTTCACCTGATAGCTGCAAAGCATGTTCTGAGGTACCTGAAGGGTACAGTGGATTATGGGCTCAAGTATGAGGCGAATCAAAAGTTTAACCTGGAGGGTTATGTTGATTCGGATTGGGCAGGTAGTGCCATTGATCGGAAGAGAACTTCGGGGTGCTGCTTCGGTATGGGGTCAAGTGTGATCTCTTGGTTTAGCAGGAAGCAGTCTTGTGTGGCACTGAGTACAGCTGAAGCAAAGTATGTCGCAGCTTGTTCAACTAGTTGTGAGGCAGTATGGCTTAGGAAGCTACTATCTAATTTGTTTGATCTCCAGTTGAGTGCTACTTGTATATATTGCGACAACCAGAGTTGTGTGAAGTTGTCAGAGAACCCAGTGTTCCATGACAAGTCAAAGCACTTTGAGATCAAGTTCCACTATATCAGGGATATGGTGTAGAGAGGAGCTGTGAAGCTCCTGTATGTTGTGACAGATGAGAAGATAGCTGATGTGTTGACCAAGCCACTTACCAGAGTGAAGTTTGAATACTTCAGAGGGAGACGTGGTGTACTTCAGATCGAGATGCCTTTCAGAGGGAAGTGATGAGTCCAAAGACACAGATGCACACTGGGCCATTCTTACATGGTCATAAGTTGGTCCTCCCATGGTAAGATGTAAGGGCCGGGCCATTCTTACATGGTGGTAGGTTGTTCCTCCCATGATAAGATGTAAGGGTTGAGCCATTCTCACATAGTGGTAGGTTGGTCCTCCTATGGTGATATGTAAGGGCTGGGCCATTCTCACATAGCGGTAGGTTGGTCCTCCTATGATGAGATATAAGTGCTGGAGCCATTCTGACATGATAGTAGGTTGGTCCTCTCATGGTCATGATATAAGTGCTGAATCCATTTTGACATGATAGTAGGTTGGTCCTCTCATGGTCATTGATGTAAGTATTGGGCCTTTCCGACATGGTGGTAGGTTGGTCCTCCCATGGTCGTTGATGTAAGTGTTGTGCCATTCCGACATGGTGGTAGGTCTGTCCTCCCATGGTCGTTGATGTAAGTGTTGTTCCATTCCGACATGGTGGTAGGTTGGTCCTCCCATGGTCGTTGATGTAAGTGCTGTGAGCATTTCCCAGATGGTAGTAGGTTGGTCCTCCCATGCTGGTGAGTGTAAGTGCTGTGTGTGTGCAACTGGGTTGTGCTCCATGGACTATGTGGTGATCTGAAGACATTGATGTGACAGTATGGTACACAGGTCTTGCAGAAGCATATAATCAGTCCTGAGATGCTCTTGCAAGTTTTGCAGAGGCAATGTAATCAGTCCTGAGAGATCTTGCAGGTTTTGCAGAGGCAGTGTAATCAATCCTGAGGTGTACCGACTTGATGGCTTGCTCGCAGAGTTGATGATGATGATCAAGATGATCATGTGATGATATACATCAGGTGGATGTATGGTGAGTATCGGGTTGATACTCTGTGGTCGTGGACAGGTTGTGCAGTGGCATGGAAAAGATCCTGGGGATTCAGTAGGTTGAGCTGTGCGCTCGTAAAAGTCCTAGGATGCTCTTGCGAGGTTTTGCAGATGCACGTGATGAGTCCTGAGGATTCCATAGTATGACCAGTGATGATGAATATCTATAGGTGGTGGGCCTACATCTAGTATGAAAAAGGACTGGCTCTGTAGAAATTCCTATGATGAGTAGATTCAGAGATTGATTGAGATAGTAGCAACAGTGACGATGATGATGATTCACTGATGATGATCCAGAGAAGAATACTTGTACTAGCAGATCTGTGTCGAGAAATACCTTCCTAGTTAAGAGGGAGTGTTGATGTATATGTAACTTCGGAATGTATTTCATATATATATTTATTGTACCCTTATAGAGATGTGTTATTCCTCTATAAGGAAGTGTCGTCATTTGTATTGACAAGTGTTGCAAGTGTGTTAAGTTGCCGATGGGTTATTAGACCACCTTGATGGGGTCGACCCTGTATGAGTCATGTGGGTAAAAGGGTTATTAGACAACCAAGTGTGGGGTTGGGCCAGATTAAGTTAATCATGGGTTAAGCTAGACATGTAGGCCCCATTAGTTTATTGGGCAGGACAGGACAAGTATAAATAGAGATCGGGAGATCTCTATTTGATCACTCATTACACACACTTCTCTCATTCGGAAAGTGGCGCACTTGTGAGGAGGAGGTTCTGTTGCTAGGAGAAGACTATCTCTTGTACTTCGGTTGTATCATTGCTCTATCTATATCTGAGTAAGTTATTGGGGTTTTTCACTTTTATTGTTTTCCCCAAGTAAACTTTGTGTCTCTTGTGTGCTTGCATTATTGTGTCCATGATTGATATACTATAGATATGCTATACATGTTGTTCTCTCAGTTAAGATCCTAGATCAGATTGAAGTAAATTCTGAAAATCTAACAAGTACTTCAACGGTTCAAACTCGAAGCCAATCAAGGGCTTCAACATCTGAACAACCAATGGTTGTCCCTGCTACACTTGCTCAAAAAATTGTCGCACCTGTTGTATCTGCAGCACAACAGGAAAACACAAGGAATATCTTTATTGTATCACCTACCAGAGGAGCCCTCTCACTAGAGTAGATATGTAAAAAATCAGCTGATAGGGTAACTAGGGTAGAAAAAAATGTGCTGATCAATTAGGACGTGGTTTTGCAGCGATCAATTTAGAAAATTTTCTACAGGCCAATAATCAAGAACCTTAACAAGACACAATTTCACAGATCAGTGATCCAATTATCCAAAAGACAACTGATCAAAATATTGAACATCAACAGACAGTTAATCCACAACCTGAAAATCAAGAACTGGTTGGTCAATCAGGTTCCCCTAAATACAACCTTAGTCAACTTTTTCAAGAAACACAAGATCATCCAAAACTTGAAACTGGTGGACCACCACCATCCCCTCCTTCATCCTCTTCCTCAGACAGTGAACATTCTTCAAGATCTTCGTCAGAAGAAGAAGAAGAAGAACCATCGATGGCTGCAGAAGGCCAAAATAGACCATGGCTTGACCAAGATGCAGTATGGGTACTTGGAGACCAACATAGGCTACCCAAAAACCCTGAGAATTGGTTACCCAAGTTTAACCCAGATGACAAATCACCTGCCCTAGATCATGTTAAAACCTTCATGCAGGCTATTAGGATTAGAAGTGTCATTTACGAGGATGTGGTCTGCAGACTCTTTCCTTATACTTTAGAAGGAAAAGCAGTTGCATGGTATTTTTCCTTGCCACCAAGGTCTATTGTTTCTTGGGATGAGTTTGAGAAATTATTCATCCAAAAGTTTGGAGATGACAAAACACCACAGGATCTTGTTTTGGAATTATCCTCCATGAAAATCAAAGGGAAAGAAAGGGTTAAAGATTTCAACCAAAGGTTCGCATACTTAAAGAATAGGATTCCTATCAACCTTCTTCCTGCTGAAGAATTGTTGATAGCCTACTATGAAAAGGGCCTACCTGCTTCGATTTCAATGTGGGTGAAACGAGCACAAAAGGGAACTTTGTTGGAAGTGTTTGTTGAAGCAATACAAGTTGAGAAGGAAATTTTCTGTCTTAAAGACAATCTTGAAATCTCAGAAGAATAGCCTTCAACTTCCAGGAAAAGGAATGATAGTGTTCCTAAACCCACTGCACAAAACAAGGATCCATTTGACATAATTGACATGAAAAATCTCATCCAGAAAATGTCAAACGAGATGGTAGATTTGAAAAGAACTAACAATGAAAATCAAAACTAGAATAGAGGTTTTGTGAGGCCACCTTTTAGGAGACCTTATCAACCTCCACCGAATCCACCACCTCCTAATCCAACAAAAGGCCTCACGAATGAAGAAATTTATTCTATCTTTAGAGCCTTAGCAGCAGAATCTCAAAACACCCCTGAATTCCCTAATGATCAAACTATTCTAGACCCACAACCACCTGAGGAAGAAGAAGATGAGCATGAGGATCCACAAATCAACACTGTAAGTTACTTTTCAAAGCTTCCTATGTGTGAAGAAGAAGAAGAACCTGAGACTGTGTTTAATATCTAGCATCCTTATAACACAAGGTCTAAACCTCAACCCCCTCAGGAACCTTCATCCTCCACACCAGTTCCTAATAAAGGAAAGATTGTCCCCCACAAGGATACAATCATCCCTGAGATGGAGTACAATTTAGTTGAAGATCTTAAAAGAGTGAAGGCAAACATCTCTTTGTTTGAATTATTGAAAATCCCTTTGATGAGGATACTTTTCCCAAAGGCATGGTGGTCAAACAGCCAAGAGAATTGCAGAATAATAACCTTGACTCTTTCCCTAAACCAGATGATCAAAAATCTAGTAGCAGAAGGACACCTCCTTTTCTGATTACCTTTGATATTTTCAACCAAAACGTACATAACTGCATGATAGACTCTGGAACCTCATCAAATGTGATGCCTCTTTCTGTCTGCAGAAATTTGAATGCCACATGGGAACCATGCCCTACTCAGATAGTACAACTTGACATATCAAAAGTCAGAGTATTATGAAGGCTCAGAAATGTCTTAATTACATTATCAGCTGATTCTCGAATCCATCAAACAATTGACATGGTCATTGCTGATATCCCAGAAGCATATGGTATGCGGCTTAGTAGAGACTGGTCAGAAAAGCTAAAAGGTTATTTTGCTATTGATTGGTCCCATTTGTGGTTACCCTATAATGGTCAGCCAAACAAGATCAAGATAAGTAGGGAGCCTTTTATGAAACAGACAGTCACAGACTTGAATGACTCAAGTGAGCCTGTGGGTTATTTCAACACGCACATTGAACACTTTACCTTTGATACCTTTTTCGGGAATTTATCAGCTAATGTTTCACCACAGGAGAATGCATAGAATGAATCTCAGGTAACTCATCTCACTTTTGTACCATTCTTAGGAGAAATTGTACATAATGTTTTTAATGTAAATACAAATTTTAGATTAGATCCCATTACTTGGACATTGTTTTTTGACGGCTCTAAATCTAAGGATGGAGCTGGTGCAGGATGTGTTCTCATAGATCCAAAAGGGACAAAAACTATGATTGCATGCAGATTAGAGTTTGATTGTACTAACAATGTGGCTGAGTATGAGGCCCTGATATAGGGACTAAAAGAGGCTATTGACTTGAAAGTACAAATCATTCATTGCTTTGGAGATTCAAAAATTATTGTGAAACAGGTGAGGAATAAGATACACTGCTTGTCCCCCCGCCTGTTGAATTATCAGAAATTGGTAAGAGATCTTACCAGCTCTTTTATTGCATTCAATATTAATTCAGTTCCTAGGTCTCAGAACTTCGATGCTAACTTGTTGGCAAATACAGCTTCCAGATTGATTCCACCAGAAGTCCTATCTCCTCAAACATTCTCAATAGAACTGATGTATAGGCCTTCCATACCAGATAATGTGATGAACTGGAAGGTATTCGATGATGATCAACAGATACTTGATTTTTTGACAAACCAGGACACATTCCAGGATATGGCTATAGACGAGGATGAACATGAAAAGTGTCTCTCTGATTCCTTGAATGTCATCCCAAAGTCTGTAATCAATTTGGAGAGGTTTTACGATTTGCAAGACAAGTTCAGACACAAAACCAATTGTAAAACACAGAGCTCTTCACTTAATTACGAGCAAGTCAATTTAGGGACCGAGCAAGAACCCCGTTTCATCAATTTAGGAATTGATGGCACCCCAGAAGAAAGGCGAGCTATCATTAAGCTGTGTAAAGAATATAAAGATGTCTTCGCCTGGACCTATGACAAATTGAAAACGTTTGACACTAGTGTCATCTACCATAATATACCTATGAAGCTGGAAGTTAAACCATATCAACAGAAACTACGGAAAATGCATCCCAGTTTAGAGCCTTCTGTGAAAAAAGAACTGGAAAAGCTACTCACAGCCCGAATTATTTTTCTGGTGAGGCATACGCAGTGGATAGCCAATTTGGTGCATGTACGCAAGAAAAGTGGTGAAATCCGACTGTGTGTCGATTTTAGGAATTTGAATCGGGCCTCAAAAAAAGATAACTACCATGTTCCACCCATGGAACAGATTCTCCAAAAGGTAGCAGGGTCAGAAATGTTCTCTCTCCTAGATGGCTTTTTAGGGTACAACCAGGTTATGGTTGCCCCAGATGACCAATTAAAGACAACTTTCAGAACCCCTTGGGGCACCTTCTCCTACAGGCAAATGCCTTTCGGTTTAATTAATGCAGGAGCCACTTTTCAGAGAGCTATGGATATAGCTTTCCGAGGTTTAATGCGTAATTTTGTTGTGGTTTATTTAGATGATATTACTATATTTTCAAAAAAACAACATGAACATCTATTTTCTCTCAAGCAAGTTTTTGAATGCTGTAGGAAATTTGGAATTTCCTTGAACCCCAAGAAATCCATTTTCGCAGTCACGGAAGGGAAGCTGTTGGGCTTCATCGTTTCAAAAGAAGGTATGATCATCGACCCTGAACGCACAGACGTAATTTCAAAAATTGGCTTACCAGGTTTGCGCAAAGCAACGCAGTCCTTCTTGGGTAAGATCAACTTTGTATGCAGGTTTGTACCTAATTTCGCTCAGATAGTTAAACCTTTATAGCATTTAGTTAAGAAATATGTACAATTCACATGGTCACAAGAACAAAAAGATGCATTCGTGGAAATTCGTAAGGCTATTGCTAAAGCTCCTGCTCTCATGTCCCCAAATTTTGATAAAGATTTTATTCTCTACACTTTCGCCACTGATTTCTCCTATGCAGTGGTTTTAACATAGAAACAGGACAGTGATGCAGAGATCCCAATCTCTTTCATGAGTTCAACCTTCAAGGGTGCAGAGCTCAATTATTCACAAATTGAGAAACAATCCTACGTAGTTTACAAGTCTATCAAACATTACAGGCCTTATCTGTTAAAATCTCGAACAAAGGTCATTGTCTCGTATTTTGCTATTAGAAATGTGCTGATCCAGAAGGAGTTGGGCGAAAAAAGGGCCCACTGGATGACTGCTCTGTAAGAGTATGATTTGGAAATAAGGCCAACCAAAATTTTCAAAGGACAAGTCCTTTGCCTTCTTACTGCTAAATCTAACAATCCCCAGCAGCAGCAAATTGAATGGGAACAGGAAGAAGACATTCCTACAAGTTTTGTCAATGCTATTGATACCCCGACATCAGAATGGTATGATCATATCAAATTTTTCCTGAATAATGGGTTTGCTCCTGAAACCTTTGACTTTAATAAATGAAGAGCTTTGAGATTAAAGGCCGCAACTTACCAGTTTATTAATGAAGTTCTGTTTAGAAAAAACTATGTTGGGGTTTTTCTTAGGTGTTTGGAAAAACATGAAACTGATGACATCTTATTCCAATTTCATGCAGGACCAACTGGAGGTCATTTTTCAGGCGAGACAACAGCTCATAAGATTCTCAGAGCTGGGTATTACTGGCCTACGTTGTTTAAAGATGCTTATTCCTATGTAAGGAGGTGTGAACCATGCCAGAAATGCACAGGGAAGTTCAACAAACCCGCTTTCCCTCTGCAACCAGTCACTGTTCAGTTTCCATTTCAGCAATGGGGGTTGGATTTTGTCGAGCCCATAAATCCTACCTCGTCCCTCCAACACAAATACATTCTCACAGCAACTGACTACTTCACTAGATGGGTGGAGGAAATTCCACTTAAGCAATGTAATGCCAGCCAAGTCATTTCTTTCCTAGACAGTCATATAGTCTCACGATTTGTTACTCCAGAATTCCTGGTTTTTGATAATGCATCCTATTTTTCCTCGATTGACATAACTGAATATGCTTTTGAAAAGGGAATGAAACTCAAGTTTTTTTCCAATTACTACCCACAGGGTAATGGGTTGGCTGAGTCTTCGAACAAAAATTTGATCAACATTCTGAAGAAGATTGTGGCCTCTCACCATAGAGATTGGCATACACAGCTCAATAATGCTCTTTGGGTAGATTGGATTACTCCAAAGGCAGCAATTGGGAATTCTCCTTACTATCTAGTGTATGGCAAAGAAGCCATTCTTCCTAATAATCTTACCATCCCTTCACTACAGTTAGCCCAGTCTGTCCAACAAGATAATTCTTCTCCCCTCCAGCAGAGAATTGACACTCTACTTAAACTGGAGGAAGATAGAGAAGTGGCTAGAAACAAGTTATATAATCATCAGCAGATGGTGAAAATATGGTTTGATGAAAAATCTTCATCTGACAGAGAATTTTCTATTGGAGACTTGGTTTTAAGATGGGATAAAAAACACAAAGATAAGAACCCGTATACCAAGTTTCAACGCCTCTAACTGGGACTTTTCATTATTACAGAAAAGATGGGTCCTGGTACTGTTTGATTACAGACACTGGAAGGAGTTGTGGACACTTATCCAGTGAATGTTTCACTCCTCAAAAAGTATTTTGTCTGATCAGGATGATGTACTTGTACATAGGTTTGTTTTTCTTTTTCTTTTCTTGATTGGATTGTATGTTTTGTTTTCATTTGTTGCTTTGAGCTCCACACATTTGGTGATACTCATTGATCAGTTTCTCTCTTGGTGATGATTTCAACATGGGTTTTATAATTTTCTGCCAACCATAATTTTGTCATGTATCGGAGGTTGTTCAACAAAGGGCATATAGCTAATGATTGCAGGACCCTGAATTGATATCTCTCCACAATGGTCATTATCTTACACCTGTATTATTTGTTTAATTGGGGTCTGGAGAATAGCAGAGTCTCCATTGTCTCATGTTTCATGGTTCAAGCTGCATATCATAATAACCTTCCTAGCTTGTTCTGCTCTGGATCCTTTTACAATCACCTTGGTAATAAATCTCTTAATAAATGTAAATTACAAGGTGGGAAGTCTTGATATCAAGCCATCCCATTAGGTTCATAGGTGCTAAGCAGAATGACATCTTCACATTAAGCCACCACACTTGGAAGATGACTTTCAGTTTTACTGGGAGTTGGAAGATCCTATCACAGGTCGGTCCATTCATGATCAGCAAAGCATTGGTGAGTAACACTGCTAATATATGGTCACCAAGCCATGGTAGTGCCTTGTAATTTTCAACCTAATAAAATTTGGTTTGCTCCTTTTTTAAAAAGATGCTCGTGCATATAGGGACAGGGGGGTCTTATCGCAACCCATCCCTTCCATGATCATGGGTTTAATTTGGACTGAAGTTATCACAATATGGTCACCAAGCCATGGTAGTTGCTTTCAGTATTGTAACTGGAAGACAAGGAGTCTCTCTATCGATTTGGCTTGATCAGTTTCTGAATTATGCTTGTGAATGGCACTGCTTATATCTGATCACCAAGTCAGGGCAGTGGTCTTATATACACAGTCTCTTCTGTTAATAAAAATAAATAAAAATAAAAAGAAGGAAAAAAGGGAATCTCGTGAATTGTTGCATGTAAATAAATCTCAATAAATCAAGGTGATGTGTAATTAGGATATCCAGGAGCATTTTCAAGTATGTGCCTAGGTTCAACACAAGCTGCTTCTCCATGATTAAATAAAGGTGAAGGATCTCAATTGTTTCTTCAACCCCCTTATCATATTTTCATTATTCTTAACATGATCATATATGGGGATGTATTAATTTCATGCTCCATGCTCGTTAACTGTTTCTCTTGTGATCAATTTTTTGGAAAAATTCAGGTTAAAAAAAGTGATGTGGCTAACATGTTTCATTTAGTTGATTTTCATTGTAGAGATAACCGGTTCTTCCTAGCCAGTCGCCATTTGTTGTGTCCACAACAGATCCCATGCTTAGCTGAAGCACGGGAACCCCATTTTGAATAAACACAAAGCTTTTTTTGTGAGTGTACTCTGTAAATATGAGAATTTGGTTTTTCACTTGTTTAGATCTCTCACCCATGCTTTTGTCCTGTGTGTTTCCCTCTTTCTGGATGATCTCTAACTGTCTGGTTTTTTGAAATCCTCAAATTTTGAGTATTTTACCCTTTTCTTCAGTCAACCCGAAACCCGACAGATAGGAGACCCGAAACCCGCAACCCGACAATTTCGGGTTGTGGGGTGTTTGTTTTAAAATTTTGGATTTTGGCCAACCCGAAATCCGCAACCTAACGGTTTCCGGTTGCAGGTTCGTCTTGTAATAATCTCGGGAATTATCATCCCGAATCCCGAAAACCCACAATTGCAGCTTTCAGCTTTCGGGCTCTGCCTTTTATTTATTTGTTGTGTGTCCCTGAAACCCGCAACTGTTGGGTTGCGGCTTTCGGGAATTTGTTTTCGGTTTACGAGTGTGTCATTCTCGAAACCCGCAACCCACAAGTGTCGGGTTGCGGCTTTCGGGAATGCATTTCTCATTTTTCGATTCTGGTCATTCCCAAAACCCGCAATTGCAGCTTTCGGCTTTCGGGAATTCTTTTCTGCCTTTGTCGTTTGCTCGACCCCGCAACCCGCAACCCACAATTGTCAGGTTGTGGCTTTCGGGATCCCTTAATAATTTTTGTGAATAAAACTTTTGCGCGACTCTGCATCCCGCTTCGATTAATCTCAGTCGTTTGTTTATTCTAATCGCACGGTTATCTTTTAATCTGGTAAATATAATAAATAGGGTTTTTCCGTTTTATTTTGTCATTTTACTGCTCGAAAATTATCCCGTCGCACTGAGGATTTTACTGTTAGGATATTCCTATACTCCATCCTAGTCCCACCAGTATTTTGATCATTTACATTTTCAGTCATGCATGCACTTTTAGGGTTTGCATGCATCTCAGTCATCAATCCAGCACCTAGCCCTCAGTTAGCCAGCCCCCGAGAGATTCTCACTGATCAGTTTTAGCCCTCCAGTTGCTTAATGTGCCCTTCTTCCTTGATTTTAGGAAGCAACTAGCCCTTCTTCACCTACCAGTCAAGTTGTCTTCAGTTTACACTCAGTTACACCTACCAAATTCAGTTTGACTGATGATTGACAGTTACTTGAGCATTGATGACTCCACTGATGATGACAAAGACTTCTAGTTGTGCTCTGATGACACCAGTTGTGCTCCGATGACACTCCAGTGATCCTTTGATCACTCCATGAAGGCTAATTCGAATTGCCACCTTAGGCATTCGAATCCTCATGCATTGTACTATTTATTTGTCCATATTGTGATTAATTAACTAGTGTGTGTGAAGTATTTTTGCTTCTATCCGAGTTCTACTGTATTATTATTCTAATGCTCATTATACTGCATTGATCACTCTTCTTCTATTTTCCTGCTTAATCATAATTACTCTTGTGAGGTATACATCATCTCTTAGATCTGCTGTGAGGATTTTCACATTTACTGTCGAATTCTTACTAGAGGACGTTTTAACTGATTTTCAATTACTTTTGGCTGGATTGCTTCCTTTGCTACACTCAGTGTTTGACAGTTTCGATTTTGTTTGGGACACCTTTTCGTTATTTGTTTCTACTCCTCAAGATTTTATCCCATTATGCCTTTCTGGGTCTGAAAGATTCTCCCAGTTATTTTGTTAGATCTGGTCACCCAAATCCGGCTTGATAGGTATGCAAGAGTTGTTGGTCTGCGTACTCAAGATTCTGTTTCAGTCATTTCGCAGTCGGTTTTCAAGCCATAATTTTCATTTTGGTCATGAATGTGAAGCCATGATTGTTGATGTGAGAATACTCGAAATAATGAGCTTTTGGAACTAGTTTATGGCGTGCGAGTCTCGATTGATTTTGTAGTTTCACACAGGTTTTATCCAACTAACGCATGTCCTCGCTCGTTTTCATCACAGTTTGGATAATTGCAATGAATTGATCACATAATTTGGATTATTACCATTTGTCCTGTTCAATGTCTGTTATCTTATCAGTTGGCCTTAAATTGGAAACAAACATGAATCCTTTAGTTTGTCCTTTGCGTTCTGTAAGGGGAAAAATTCTGTGTGATAATCTTGTAAGCTTCCTTCTGAACGTATCTGATAAAAGCAGTATGCAGACAGTTAATGAATCTCCCAATGTCAGTTTCAAAGATGAAGAACTCTATCCCTTACTATATCAAGAACCTATGTCACCACCTTTTGATGCAGGTGTTCCTGATTTAAGTAGCGATAATGGTGAAGAAGATTCTGACGCTCTGTTTACCTGCATGCAATTCCTTAATAAGAAAGAGAAGAAAGTTTCCAAGGAACTGGCTAACCGTACGATGATGTTATACAAGATTATATAATCAATCAAGAACCTGATTTCCCGACGTCTTCTTGTGAACTAGATCCTTTAATGGATTTTTCTGTTTTTGACAATATAGTCTCTGATCCAGAGGTTCCCGCGAAAAATTCTCCACAAGCCCAATCTTCCGTTGCTGATAATGAGCAGGTTGGGGCAGAATTCTTGTTATGCTATGAGGATCTTTTTTATTAAAGAATGTATCTTTAATCATCTATTTTGAAAGGTGGTAGAAATCATGTAGATCGAGGAATGGCAATATTTCTTGGATCGATAGTTTTGATCCGATTTTGTAATCTTTGTTTTCTAGGGATCTCCATTTTTGGACTCTGTTGTAATTATTTAAAGAAGGATACCTATTGTAGTTAGGGGTGGGTAATTTTGGAGTTGTATGTCAGTAGAAGACTAGACTGGAGAAACTCTATTAAGCAGAGCCTTTTGTAATTTCTGTACAAGACCTCTTCATACAGTAAAGTTATCTTTTAATCTATCTTCTGTTATTCCTCACATTTCTTTGAGACTTCCTGATTTATGCTTCAAATTTTCATCTGTTATGTATTTAATCTTTCGCTAAACATTTGTTAATGCACAAATCTGTTGTATTGATTTCTCTATATAACTGGTTTATGTTACAAAGTACTTCATTGAGTTTCTTCAATACAAGTACTTTCATGTTTTATTTCTACAAATGATTCGATGCATATGAACTTATATAATCATTGTTAATTTTTAAATTAACAAAGTGATTACAGACTGGATATTGAATAAGCCTGAATACTTGAAATATTGTTATTTAATTTTCATTAACTGATAATAATTTAAGTTGATAAGTAATACAACTAAATACATTTCTGTTTAAGCTGTTCAATTACTTGTTTAATCACATTTCAAGACCAATCTGCACATAAACAAGCTTTCATTTTAGAATAGGACTGACTTAGACTAGTTTCCCCTTTTCTAAAATAGGTTAGGTTAGCTTTGCATCACCATATTCACACCTTGGTTTTCCTTGACTAGAAAACTGATCTTATAGGTCAACTCATCTACTCTTAGAGTTCCAACGGAGGCCTAATATCCGTGGAGGATCACCACACCAAACAAGTTGGGGATAGAATTTCCCTTACACAGGGTCCTTCGAAGCCTTTCAACTTGGGTTTTCTTCCTCTTTTGAGTGTCTTGGAACATTCCAGCACGTTTTGCATCTAACTTGCATAGCTGAGGCATCAATAGTCCTGACATCTCACCACTTCTACGGAGATGTTTCCTATTGATGCCTTCCACTCTTCAGCTCTTTCTTCTTTCACATATTGCGGAGTTCCAGGTTGTTGCCAAGACTCTAAGTCGGTAATCCTCTCCTTGTAGCCAATATCCATATCCTCCATCTTTGCTTTGATATTTTCCATAGCAGTACCAATCTTCAGGATGGTCGCTTCTACTTCAGGCTCTTCTGCGCAGTCTGGGATCTTCGCACAAACTTTAGCGACATCTTTCTTCATCTTTTTCTGCTTCTCTTGAACACATGCTAACTCATTTGTCTTTAGTGTGCATTTATCCTTCAGCTCCTTGTAGCTATCTTCCAGCTTCAGATGTTGTTTATAAGAGACCATGTTTATATCTTTGATCTCTTCCACAACCTGCAAATGAAGATTATGCGGTCCTTCGAAGGGAAACATCCCAACGTTAATGTCCAGATGTGCGAGTTTATTCGCACCTTCAGTAATCTCATCAATCGGGAATATGACATTCATCGGCTCTATTCTGACTAGCCGAGGTATCATATTCAAGGCAGGCGCCTTTCTTTTCCTTTGGCTTGACTTTCATGTCCTATCTTCAGAATCTCATTCTCTAAATAAGTCTCGCTGGACTTGTTCAACTCTTGCTACCAAACTCTTTAGTTCTGTGAGGCTCTCCATCATGCCCGCTTGGACTTCTTCTTACTTATTGTCCTTCAATGCAAGTGTCTCTTCAATATGCTCATTTACTTAGGCTGCGATGCAGTCATAATCGTCATCATGCAACTACACATCGAGCGGAGCCTTATTTTCCTTATGTTTATTTCTTTGCATTTTTTCCGGCACAACTGTGTCGATATTCTTCATTTTCTCTCTGGCTGGAAAATCAGCAGCTTGTTGTTTTTCTTCTTCTGGATCTTGGCCCGAATCTTGAGTACTGTTTAGGTCATCCTATGGGTTCCGCATATTTTCAGCTTCGCTTTCCTCTGATGTAGTGATGAGCTTCTCTGGTGCATCGATATTCCACTCTGGCTGCCAATCTTCTATGATAAGATCGATTTTTTGCGCATCCAGTTGATATAGCCCTTCAAACCATTCAAGATTATTTAATTGTGCTCTTAGTTGAATGTAAATGAAATGAAGTCCAGATTTGAATGTTATCTTGCGAATGTAGGAAGTTGTTACATCTTTGGTAATACGTGGATTCCTCTGGATAACTTCGCATCACTTCTCATAGTACGTAAACAACTGTATGTTCGCAAACCTGGGTCCTCGGCAATCTCCAATGAGTACCGGGACATTCTACTGATACTTAGGCTCTTTCCATCCTATGAATGTGATCAAAAATAACAACCGACTATAATGGAACGAATGTCCACCATCTTGTGTATCTCTAATGTCATCTAGAAACTCGTTCAATAGATAACTTGCCTAGTTATACTAGAGTCCATCCTTGGCCTTCGCAGCTAAGGAGATCGCAGTGGTCGGCACCTCGTTCGGTCTGCATTTCCTTAGGATTCTCCCTGAGAGTATTTGAACTGTGAACCATGTAGCTTTATCCTTGATTACGGATTTTGTATATCCATGGTTTCCCTTGAGCAAACCAAATTTGCTCTTCATTCTCTTGGAAAGCTCTTTGTCCTTGTTCTTACCTACAAACTCAACTACGGGATCAACACCTCTCTTGCTCAAGTGCGTGATTCGGTAGATGAGATCTATGTTGATGTTGATATTGCGGTCTAACCACAAGTATCCCTAGTGCGTACATGAAAGTAGTGTGTGCACAACCACCATGATCTCTAGGCTCATGTCAAAGTGCGGAATGCACAGCAAGTTCAGCAACCCTGATGGCTACAACAACGCAATCCAGTCTTGCGCTTGAATGGTTGCATGTTTATTGGCTTCAACATGTCTTCTACACATGTATTGGTCCGGTTGAAATTGTAGGTACTTCGTATCTTGCAGCAAGTCATGATCCAAGAACTTGCACTCTGGAATTCTACCAAGCAAATTCTCCTTAATGCGCACATGACTCGACATGGGCGGCAGCGGAATCTCATACTGCGGATTCTTTGTGAGAAACACCACTGGCGCATTATCTCTCCTTGGAGGGATGTACTCTGGAACAAGAAGGATGGGCTTGTCACGAGATTTTTCTGGTGGAAACGGCTTCGGAATACTCGCGGCCTTCGGATTTTATTTCTCAGTGGCCTTCTGCTTATCTTTTTGCTTCGACTCTTGTACATTCTTCACTGGTGTCATGACTCCTTCCAAACTAGAATGTCGTAATTCTCTTAATATTTATTCTAGGGTCTATTGCTCAGACATGCACTCTCGGGTTACTCTTTCTCTTAATTGGTAAAAAATTGGAAATTATAGGAAGTAAAAATTAAAATTCGTCATAAAACCGGTAACTATGCGGTATTTACTATTTATAGGCACATCAACACTAAGGCGCACCCAAAAAAGGTTAAATTAGCATTAAATTCCATGTCCATTGGCCAAATATTGCTTAGATCTTCGTCCTTTCCATTCATTTAATGTGTCTTCAACGGATGAATATGCCTTAAAAGTGGAAACATCTGGTTCCCGAAAGTATTGTATAACGGCTACTTTCCGACCAAAACTGTAATGGTTAGTTTTCTTTTACTTCGCTGACAGTTAGGAAAATGGCAAATTTCATTGCGCATTTTCCTTCTCTCAACTTGAACTTCGCAGCGTGACTCCCTTCTTTTACTTCGCAACTTAGCTTGTTATGTGTGCTTCGCAGCACATCTTCCCCTATTGTGAAACTACACATTTTAACAAAACTATGTGCATACTCTGCCCTCTAATTTACTGTCCAATTTCAACCGCACTTGACACTTAAAACATTTTTACATTGCTTAACTGATACCTGGAGGAGTAGGGCCATCCCCGTAAGGCTTTAGTCTACTCCCATTAACAAGTCCTTGCAAATTTTCTCCAAGTAATGTGTCTAGATTAACTACGCCACCATTAGTGACATGCTTAACAGTGTATGGTCCTAACCAATGTAATTTGAATTTTCCAGGAAACTTCATGAATTTGCTATCATAAAGGTGGACAAGGTCTCCTACCTAGAATAATTTATTATTGATGTGTCTATCATGTCGTACCTTTTCTCTTTCTTTCTACACTTGTTGGTGAAAACCCGCAATGAAGCGATATTCCTCCAATCCAACCAATTGTAATAGTCTTTCATCCATTGTCTGATCATCAGCCATATCTATGAATGCTGCAATTCTCAAGCTTGGTACTATGTATTCCATGGGAATGATAGCTTCCTTTCCATATGCTAATCTGAAAGCTGTATGACTTGTCAACTTCTTACAAGTTGTTCTATATTTTCATAATACTGCTGGTATTCTAAGATCCCAATCATCCCTGTTTGTATTGCATACCTTGGTTAGTGCATTCTCCAATACTTTATTAAAGGCTTCTACAGTGCCATTAGCTTGTGGATGATATAGTGTGCTCTTCCGATGGTAGATCTGAAATTCTTCTGTCGGGTCTGCAATAGTTCTATTCATGAAATGGGTTTCCTGCTTAATCATAATTACTCTTGTGAGGTATACATCATCTCTTAGATCTACTGTGAGGAGTTTCACATTTACTGTCGAATTCTTACCAGAGGACGTTTTAACTGATTTTCAATTACTTTTGGATGGATTGCTTCGTTTGCTACACTCAGTGTTTGACAATTCCGATTTTGTTTGGGACACCTTTTCGTTATTTGTTTCTACTCCTCAATATTTTATCCCATTATGCATTTTTGGGTCTGAAAGATTCTCCCAGTTATTTTGTTAGATCTGGTCACCCAAATCCAGTTTGATAGGTATGCAAGAGTTGCTGGTCTACGTACTCAAGATTCTGTTTCAGTCATTTCGCAGTCGCTTTTCAAGCCATATTTTTCATTTTGGTCGCGAATGTGAAGCCATGATTGTTGATGTGAGAATACTCGAAATAATGAGCTTTTGGAACTAGTTTAAGACGTGCGAGTCTCGATTGATTTTGTAGTTTCACACAGGTTTTATCCAACTAACACATGTCCTCGCTCGTTTTCATCACAGTTTGGATAATTGCAATGAATTGATCGCATAATTTGAATTATTACCATTTGTCTTGTTCAATGTCTGTTAACTTATCGGTTGGCCTTAAATTGGCAACAAACATGAAGCCTTTAGTTTGTCCTTTGCGTTCTTTAAGGGGAAAATTCTGTGTGATAATCTTGTAAGCTTCCTTATGAATGTATCTGATAAAAGTAGTATGCAAACAGTTAATGAATCTCCCAATGCCCGTTTCAAAGATGAAGAACTCTATCCCTTAATATATCAAGAACCTATGTCACCACCTTTTGATGCAGGTGTTCCTGATTTAAGTAGCGATAATGGTGAAGAAGATTCTGATGCTCTGTTTATCTGCATGCAATTCCCTAATAAGAAAGAGAAGAAAGTTTCCAAGGAACTAGCTGACTGTACGATGATGTTATACGAGATTATATAATCAATCAAGAACCTGATTTCCCGATGTCTTCTTCTGAACTAGATCCTTTAATGGATTTTTCTGTTTTTGAAAATATAGTCTCTGATCCAGAGGTTCCCGCGGAAAATTCTCCACAAGCCGAATCTTCCGTTGCTGATAATGAGCAGGTTGGGGTGGAATTCTTGTTGTGCTATAAGGATATTTTTTATTAAAGAATGTATCTTTAATCATCTATTTTGAAAGGTGGTATAAATCATGTAAACTGAGAAATGGCAAGATTTCTTGGATCAATAGTTTTGATCCGATTTTGTAATCTTTGTTTTCTAGGGATCTCCATTTTTGGACTCTGTTGTAATTATTTAAAGAAGGATACCTCTCGTAGTTAGGGGTGGGTAATTTTGGAGTTGTATGTCAGCAGAAGACTAGACTAGAGAAACTCTATTAAGCAGACCCTTTTGTAATTTTTGTACAAGACCTCTTCATACAGTAAAGTTATCTTTTAATCTATCTTCTGTTATTCCTCACATTTCTTTGAGAGTTCCTGATTTATGCTTCAAATTTTCATCTGTTATGTATTTAATCTTTTGCTAAACATTTGTTAATGCACAAATCTGTTGTATTGATTTCTCTATATAACTGGTTTATGTTACAAAGTACTTCATTGAGTTTCTTCAATACAAGTACTTTCATGTTTTATTTCTGCAAATGATTCCGTGCATATGAACTTATATAATCATTGTTAATTTTTAAATTAACAGAGTGATTACAGACTGGATATTGAATAAGCCTGAATACTTGAAAGATTGTCATTTAATTTTCATTAACTGGTAATAATTTAAGTTGATAAGTAATACAACTAAATACATTTCTATTTAAGCTGTTCAATTACTTGTTTAATCACATTTCAAGACCAATCTGCACATAAACAAGCTTTCATTTTAGAATAGGACTGACTTAGACTAGTTTCCCCTTTTCTAAAATAGGTTAGGTTAGCTTTGCATCACCATATCCACACCTTGGTTTTCCTTGACTAGAAAACTAATCTTATAGGTCAACTCATCTACTCTTAGAGTTCCAATGGAGGCCTAATATCCGTGGAGGATCACCACACCAAACAGGTTGGGGATAGAATTGCCCTTGCACAAGGTCCTTCGAAGCCTTTCAACTTGGGTTTTCTTCCTCTGTTGAGTGTCTTGGAACATTCCAGCACCTTTTGCATCTAACCTGCACAGCCGAGGCATCAACAGTCCTGACATCTCACCACTTCTACAGAGATGTTTCCTATTGATGCCTTCCACTCTTCGGCTCTTTCTTCTTTCACATCTTGCGGAGTTCCAGGTTGTTTCCGAGACTCTAAGTCGGCAATCCTCTCCTTGTAGCCAATATCCATATCCTCCATCTTTGCTTTGAGATTTTCCATAGCAGTACCAATCTTCAGGATGGTCGCTTCTACTTCAGGCTCTTCTGCACAGTCTGGGATCTTCACGCAAACTTTAGCGACATCTTTCTTCATCTTTTTCTGCTTCTCTTGAGCATATGCTAACTCATTTGTCTTTAGTGTGCATTTATCCTTTAGCTCCTTGTAGCTATCTTCCAGCTTCAGATGTTGTTTATAAGAGACCATGTTTATATCTTTGATCTCTTCCACAACCTGCAAATGAAGATTATGCGGTCCTTCGAAGGGAAACATCCCAACGTTAATGTCCAGATGTGCGGGTTTATTCGCACCTTCAGTAATCTCATCAATCGGGAATATGACATTCATCGGCTCTATTCTGACTAGCCGAGGTCTCATATTCAAGGCAGGCGCCTTTCTTTTCCTTTGGCTTGACTTGCCTATCCTATCTTCAGAATCTCATTCCCTAAATAATTCTCGCTGGACTTGTTCAACTCTTGCTACCAAACTCTTTAGTTCTGTGAGGCTCTCCATCATGCCCGCTTGGACTTCTTCTTACTTGTTGTCCTTCAATGCAAGTGTCTCTTCAATATGCTCATTTACTTAGGCTGCGATGCAGTCATAATCATCATCATGCAACTACACATCGAGCGGAGCCTTATTTTCCTTATGTTTATTTCTTTGCATTCCTTCCGGCACAGCTGTGTCGGTATTCTTCCTTTTCTCTCTGGCTAGAAAATCAGCAGCTTGTTGTTTTTCTTCTTCTGGATCTTGGCCCGAATCTTGAGTACGGTTTAGGTCATCCTATGGGTTCCGCATATTTTCAGCTTCGCTTTCCTCTGATGTAGTGATGAGCTTCTCTGGTGCATCGATATTCCACTCTGGCTGCCAATCTTCTATGATAAGATCGATTTTTTGCGCATCCAGTTGATCTAGCCCTTCAAACCATTCAAGATTATTTAATTGTGCTCTTAGTTGAATGTAAATGAAATGAAGTCCAGATTTGAATGTTATCTTGCGAATGTAGGAAGTTGTTACATCTTTGGTAATACGTGGAGTCCTCTGGATAACTTCGCATCACTTCTCATAGTACGTAAACAACTGTATGTTCACAAACCTGGGTCCTCGGCAATCTCCAATGAGTACCGGGACATTCTACTGATACTTAGGCTCTTTCCATCCTACGAATGTGATCAAAAATAAAAACCTACTATAATGGAACGAATTTCCACCATCTTGTGTATCTCTAACGTCATCTAGAAACTCGTTCAATAGATAACTTGCCTAGTTATACTGGAGTCCATCCTTGGCCTTCGCAGCTAAGGAGATCATAGCGGTCGGCACCTCGTTCGGTCTGCATTTCCTTAGGATTCTCCCTGACAGCATTTGAACTGTGAACCACATAGCTTGATCCTTGATTACGGATGTTGTATATCCACGGTTTCCCTTGAGCAAACCAAATTCGCTCTTCATTCTCTTGGAAAGCTCTTTGTCCTTGTTCTTACCTACAAAATCAACTACGGGATCAACACCTCTCTTGCTCAAGTGCATGATTCGGTAGATGAGATCGATGTTGATGTTGATACTGCGGTCTAACCACAAGTATCCCTAGTGCGTACATGAAAGTAGTGTGCGCACAACCACCATGATCTCTAGGCTCATGTCAAAGTGCAGAATGTACAGCAAGTTCAGCAACCCTGATGGCTGCAACAACGCAATCCATTCTTGCGCTTGAATGGTTGCATGTTTATTGGCTTCAACATGTATTCTACACATGTACTGGTCCGGTTGAAATTGTAGGTACTTTGTATCTTGCAGCAAGTCATGATCCAAGAACTTGCACTCTGGAATTCTACCAAGCAAATTCTCCTTAATGCGCACATGACTCGACATGGGCGGCAGCGGAATCTCATACTGCGGATTCTTTGTGAGAAACAGCACTGGCGCATTATCTCTCCTTGGAGGGATGTACTCTGGAACAAGAAGGATGGGCCTGTCACGAGGTTTTTCTGGTGGAAACGGCTTCGGAATACTCGTGGCTTTCGGATTTTATTTCTCAATGGCCTTCTGCTTATATTTTTGCTTCGGCTCTTGTACATTCCGTGTTGAATTTCTAGGTGATCCACCTTGCTCTGGGACTGCTTTCTTCACTGGTGTCATGACTCCTTCCAAACTAGAGTGTCGTAATTCTCTTAATATTTCTTCTAGGGTCTATTGCTCAGACATGCACTATCGGGTTACTCTTTCTCTTAATTGGTAAAAAATTGGAAATTATATGAAGTAAAAATTAAAATTCGTCATAAAACCGGTAACTATGCGGTCTTTACTATTTATAGGCACATCAACACTAAGGCGCACCCAAAAAAGGATAAATTAGCATTAAATTCCATGTCCATTGGCCAAATATTGCTTAGATCTTCGTCCTTTCCATTCATTTAATGTGTCTTCAACGGATGAATATGCCTTAAAAGTGGAAACATCTGGTTCCCGAAAGTATTGTATAACGGCTACTTTCCGACCAAAACTGTAATGGTTAGTTTTCTTTTACTTCGCTGACAGTTAGGAAAATGGCAAATTTCACTGCGCATTTTCCTTCTCTCAACTTGAACTTCGCAGCGTGACTCCCTTCTTTTACTTCGCAACTTAGCTTTTTATGTGTGCTTCGCAGCACATCTTCCCCTATTGTGAAACTACACATTTTAACAAAACTATGTGCATACTCTGCCCTCTAATTTAGTGTCCAATTTCAACCGCACTTGACACTTAAAACATTTTTACATTGCTTAACTGATACCTGGAGGAGTAGGGCCATCCCTGTAAGGCTTTAGTCTACTCCCATTAACAAGTCCTTGCAAATTTTCTCCAAGTAATGTGTCTAGATTAACTACGCCACCATTAGTGACATGCTTAACAGTGTATGGTCCTAACCAATGTAATTTGAATTTTCCAAGAAACTTCATGAATTTGCTATCATAAAGGTGGACAAGGTCTCCTACCTAGAATAATTTATTATTGATGTGTCTATCATGTCGTACCTTTTCTCTTTCTTTCTACACTTGTTGGTGAAAACCCGCAATGAAGCGATATTCCTCCAATCCAACCAATTGTAATAGTCTTTCATCCATTGTCTGATCATCAGCCATATCTATGAATGCTGCAATTCTCAAGCTTGGTACTATGTATTCCATGGGAATGATAGCTTCCTTTCCATATGCTAATCTGAAAGCTGTATGACTTGTCAACTTCTTACAAGTTGTTCTATATTTTCATAATACTGCTGGTATTCTAAGATCCCAATCATCCCTATTTGTATTGCATACCTTGGTTAGTGCATTCTCCAATACTTTATTAAAGGCTTCTACAGTGCCATTAGCTTGTGGATGATATAGTGTGCTCTTCCGATGGTAGATCTGAAATTCTTCTGTCGGGTCTGCAATAGTTCTATTCATGAAATGGGTTTCCTACTTAATCATAATTACTCTTGTGAGGTATACATCATCTCTTAGATCTACTGTGAGGAGTTTCACATTTACTGTCGAATTCTTACCAGAGGACGTTTTAACTGATTTTCAATTACTTTTGGATGGATTGCTTCGTTTGCTACACTCAGTGTTTGACAATTCCGATTTTGTTTGGGACACCTTTTCGTTATTTGTTTCTACTCCTCAATATTTTATCCCATTATGCATTTTTGGGTCTGAAAGATTCTCCCAGTTATTTTGTTAGATCTGGTCACCCAAATCCAGTTTGATAGGTATGCAAGAGTTGCTGGTCTACGTACTCAAGATTCTGTTTCAGTCATTTCGCAGTCGCTTTTCAAGCCATATTTTTCATTTTGGTCGCGAATGTGAAGCCATGATTGTTGATGTGAGAATACTCGAAATAATGAGCTTTTGGAACTAGTTTAAGACGTGCGAGTCTCGATTGATTTTGTAGTTTCACACAGGTTTTATCCAACTAACACATGTCCTCGCTCGTTTTCATCACAGTTTGGATAATTGCAATGAATTGATCGCATAATTTGAATTATTACCATTTGTCTTGTTCAATGTCTGTTAACTTATCGGTTGGCCTTAAATTGGCAACAAACATGAAGCCTTTAGTTTGTCCTTTGCGTTCTTTAAGGGGAAAATTCTGTGTGATAATCTTGTAAGCTTCCTTATGAATGTATCTGATAAAAGTAGTATGCAAACAGTTAATGAATCTCCCAATGCCCGTTTCAAAGATGAAGAACTCTATCCCTTAATATATCAAGAACCTATGTCACCACCTTTTGATGCAGGTGTTCCTGATTTAAGTAGCGATAACGGTGAAGAAGATTCTGATGCTCTGTTTATCTGCATGCAATTCCCTAATAAGAAAGAGAAGAAAGTTTCCAAGGAACTAGCTGACTGTACGATGATGTTATACGAGATTATATAATCAATCAAGAACCTGATTTCCCGATGTCTTCTTCTGAACTAGATCCTTTAATGGATTTTTCTGTTTTTGAAAATATAGTCTCTGATCCAGAGGTTCCCGCGGAAAATTCTCCACAAGCCGAATCTTCCGTTGCTGATAATGAGCAGGTTGGGGTGGAATTCTTGTTGTGCTATAAGGATATTTTTTATTAAAGAATGTATCTTTAATCATCTATTTTGAAAGGTGGTATAAATCATGTAAACTGAGAAATGGCAAGATTTCTTGGATCAATAGTTTTGATCCGATTTTGTAATCTTTGTTTTCTAGGGATCTCCATTTTTGGACTCTGTTGTAATTATTTAAAGAAGGATACCTCTCGTAGTTAGGGGTGGGTAATTTTGGAGTTGTATGTCAGCAGAAGACTAGACTGGAGAAACTCTATTAAGCAGACCCTTTTGTAATTTTTGTACAAGACCTCTTCATACAGTAAAGTTATCTTTTAATCTATCTTCTGTTATTCCTCACATTTCTTTGAGAGTTCCTGATTTATGCTTCAAATTTTCATCTGTTATGTATTTAATCTTTTGCTAAACATTTGTTAATGCACAAATCTGTTGTATTGATTTCTCTATATAACTGGTTTATGTTACAAAGTACTTCATTGAGTTTCTTCAATACAAGTACTTTCATGTTTTATTTCTGCAAATGATTCCGTGCATATGAACTTATATAATCATTGTTAATTTTTAAATTAACAGAGTGATTACAGACTGGATATTGAATAAGCCTGAATACTTGAAAGATTGTCATTTAATTTTCATTAACTGGTAATAATTTAAGTTGATAAGTAATACAACTAAATACATTTCTATTTAAGCTGTTCAATTACTTGTTTAATCACATTTCAAGACCAATCTGCACATAAACAAGCTTTCATTTTAGAATAGGACTGACTTAGACTAGTTTCCCCTTTTCTAAAATAGGTTAGGTTAGCTTTGCATCACCATATCCACACCTTGGTTTTCCTTGACTAGAAAACTAATCTTATAGGTCAACTCATCTACTCTTAGAGTTCCAATGGAGGCCTAATATCCGTGGAGGATCACCACACCAAACAGGTTGGGGATAGAATTGCCCTTGCACAAGGTCCTTCGAAGCCTTTCAACTTGGGTTTTCTTCCTCTGTTGAGTGTCTTGGAACATTCCAGCACCTTTTGCATCTAACCTGCACAGCCGAGGCATCAACAGTCCTGACATCTCACCACTTCTACAGAGATGTTTCCTATTGATGCCTTCCACTCTTCGGCTCTTTCTTCTTTCACATCTTGCGGAGTTCCAGGTTGTTTCCGAGACTCTAAGTTGGCAATCCTCTCCTTGTAGCCAATATCCATATCCTCCATCTTTGCTTTGAGATTTTCCATAGCAGTACCAATCTTCAGGATGGTCGCTTCTACTTCAGGCTCTTCTGCACAGTCTGGGATCTTCACGCAAACTTTAGCGACATCTTTCTTCATCTTTTTCTGCTTCTCTTGAGCATATGCTAACTCATTTGTCTTTAGTGTGCATTTATCCTTTAGCTCCTTGTAGCTATCTTCCAGCTTCAGATGTTGTTTATAAGAGACCATGTTTATATCTTTGATCTCTTCCACAACCTGCAAATGAAGATTATGCGGTCCTTCGAAGGGAAACATCCCAACGTTAATGTCCAGATGTGCGGGTTTATTCGCACCTTCAGTAATCTCATCAATCGGGAATATGACATTCATCGGCTCTATTCTGACTAGCCGAGGTCTCATATTCAAGGCAGGCGCCTTTCTTTTCCTTTGGCTTGACTTGCCTATCCTATCTTCAGAATCTCATTCCCTAAATAATTCTCGCTGGACTTGTTCAACTCTTGCTACCAAACTCTTTAGTTCTGTGAGGCTCTCCATCATGCCCGCTTGGACTTCTTCTTACTTGTTGTCCTTCAATGCAAGTGTCTCTTCAATATGCTCATTTACTTAGGCTGCGATGCAGTCATAATCATCATCATGCAACTACACATCGAGCGGAGCCTTATTTTCCTTATGTTTATTTCTTTGCATTCCTTCCGGCACAGCTGTGTCGGTATTCTTCCTTTTCTCTCTGGCTAGAAAATCAGCAGCTTGTTGTTTTTCTTCTTCTGGATCTTGGCCCGAATCTTGAGTACGGTTTAGGTCATCCTATGGGTTCCGCATATTTTCAGCTTCGCTTTCCTCTGATGTAGTGATGAGCTTCTCTGGTGCATCGATATTCCACTCTGGCTGCCAATCTTCTATGATAAGATCGATTTTTTGCGCATCCAGTTGATCTAGCCCTTCAAACCATTCAAGATTATTTAATTGTGCTCTTAGTTGAATGTAAATGAAATGAAGTCCAGATTTGAATGTTATCTTGCGAATGTAGGAAGTTGTTACATCTTTGGTAATACGTGGAGTCCTCTGGATAACTTCGCATCACTTCTCATAGTACGTAAACAACTGTATGTTCACAAACCTGGGTCCTCGGCAATCTCCAATGAGTACCGGGACATTCTACTGATACTTAGGCTCTTTCCATCCTACGAATGTGATCAAAAATAAAAACCTACTATAATGGAACGAATTTCCACCATCTTGTGTATCTCTAACGTCATCTAGAAACTCGTTCAATAGATAACTTGCCTAGTTATACTGGAGTCCATCCTTGGCCTTCGCAGCTAAGGAGATCATAGCGGTCGGCACCTCGTTCGGTCTGCATTTCCTTAGGATTCTCCCTGACAGCATTTGAACTGTGAACCACATAGCTTGATCCTTGATTACGGATGTTGTATATCCACGGTTTCCCTTGAGCAAACCAAATTCGCTCTTCATTCTCTTGGAAAGCTCTTTGTCCTTGTTCTTACCTACAAAATCAACTACGGGATCAACACCTCTCTTGCTCAAGTGCATGATTCGGTAGATGAGATCGATGTTGATGTTGATACTGCGGTCTAACCACAAGTATCCCTAGTGCGTACATGAAAGTAGTGTGCGCACAACCACCATGATCTCTAGGCTCATGTCAAAGTCCAGAATGTACAGCAAGTTCAGCAACCCTGATGGCTGCAACAACGCAATCCATTCTTGCGCTTGAATGGTTGCATGTTTATTGGCTTCAACATGTCTTCTACACATGTACTGGTCCGGTTGAAATTGTAGGTACTTTGTATCTTGCAGCAAGTCATGATCCAAGAACTTGCACTCTGGAATTCTACCAAGCAAATTCTCCTTAATGCGCACATGACTCGACATGGGCGGCAGCGGAATCTCATACTGCGGATTCTTTGTGAGAAACAGCACTGGCGCATTATCTCTCCTTGGAGGGATGTACTCTGGAACAAGAAGGATGGGCCTGTCACGAGGTTTTTCTGGTGGAAACGGCTTCGGAATACTCGTGGCTTTCGGATTTTATTTCTCAATGGCCTTCTGCTTATATTTTTGCTTCGGCTCTTGTACATTCCGCGTTGAATTTCTAGATGATCCACCTTGCTCTGGGACTGCTTTCTTCACTGGTGTCATGACTCCTTCCAAACTAGAGTGTCGTAATTCTCTTAATATTTCTTCTAGGGTCTATTGCTCAGACATGCACTATCGGGTTACTCTTTCTCTTAATTGGTAAAAAATTGGAAATTATATGAAGTAAAAATTAAAATTCGTCATAAAACCGGTAACTATGCGGTCTTTACTATTTATAGGCACATCAACACTAAGGCGCACCCAAAAAAGGATAAATTAGCATTAAATTCCATGTCCATTGGCCAAATATTGCTTAGATCTTCGTCCTTTCCATTCATTTAATGTGTCTTCAACGGATGAATATGCCTTAAAAGTGGAAACATCTGGTTCCCGAAAGTATTGTATAACGGCTACTTTCCGACCAAAACTGTAATGGTTAGTTTTCTTTTACTTCGCTGACAGTTAGGAAAATGGCAAATTTCACTGCGCATTTTCCTTCTCTCAACTTGAACTTCGCAGCGTGACTCCCTTCTTTTACTTCGCAACTTAGCTTTTTATGTGTGCTTCGCAGCACATCTTCCCCTATTGTGAAACTACACATTTTAACAAAACTATGTGCATACTCTGCCCTCTAATTTAGTGTCCAATTTCAACCGCACTTGACACTTAAAACATTTTTACATTGCTTAACTGATACCTGGAGGAGTAGGGCCATCCCTGTAAGGATTTAGTCTACTCCCATTAACAAGTCCTTGCAAATTTTCTCCAAGTAATGTGTCTAGATTAACTACGCCACCATTAGTGACATGCTTAACAGTGTATGGTCCTAACCAATGTAATTTGAATTTTCCAAGAAACTTCATGAATTTGCTATCATAAAGGTGGACAAGGTCTCCTACCTAGAATAATTTATTATTGATGTGTCTATCATGTCGTACCTTTTCTCTTTCTTTCTACACTTGTTGGTGAAAACCCGCAATGAAGCGATATTCCTCCAATCCAACCAATTGTAATAGTCTTTCATCCATTGTCTGATCATCAGCCATATCTATGAATGCTGCAATTCTCAAGCTTGGTACTATGTATTCCATGGGAATGATAGCTTCCTTTCCATATGCTAATCTGAAAGCTGTATGACTTGTCAACTTCTTACAAGTTGTTCTATATTTTCATAATACTGCTGGTATTCTAAGATCCCAATCATCCCTGTTTGTATTGCATACCTTGGTTAGTGCATTCTCCAATACTTTATTAAAGGCTTCTACAGTGCCATTAGCTTGTGGATGATATAGTGTGCTCTTCCGATGGTAGATCTGAAATTCTTCTGTCGGGTCTGCAATAGTTCTATTCATGAAATGGGTTCCCTGATCACTCATTAGAATCTTTGTACATCCAAACCTTGTCAAAATGTTTTCAAAAATGAACTGCGCAGCGGTAACTGTGCTATAGTCCTTCACTGGTTTTTCCTCTACCCATATAGTTAGGTAATCTGTAGTTGTGATGATATATCTTGAACCAGTTCGCTTCTCTGGTGGGTTAATAGGTCCCACTAAGTCAATAGCCCGTTTATCGAAGGCTTGAAATGTCAGTTGTGGCATCAATGGCATCTCATCTCTATGAGATGGCTTTCCTGTTCTTTGGCATACATCGCATTTTTTGTAATGTTCTTTTGAGTCTTTGTGTATCGTAGGCCACCATAGACCTGATCTAAAAAAAATTTGCACAGTAGCTCTTCCTGCGCAGTGTCCTCCGGATACACCTAAATGTGCTTCAACCAGTATAATAGGTCTTTCATGTTCTAGTACGCATCTTCGTAATACTTCATCTAGTCCCAATTTGTATAATTGTCCTGCAATTACAGTAAAGTCAGCTGCTCTTACCACTAATTGCTTCTTCTGCTCCATAGTAAATTTTGTAGGTGTCAATCCTGTAGTCATACATTCTACAATATCTCTGAAATAGTCATCTGCTATATGGATAGCAAACAACTGTGCATCTGGTAGATTATCCTCCAAATTACTAAGTTCTTCTCCTGACTCGATTCTTGAAAGATTGTCAGGTCCTACGTTCAATATTCTTGGTTTCACAATGATTTCAAAATCATATTCCTGAAACAATAACATCCATCTACATATTCTTCCCCCTAATACTAGTTTATTGACCAAGTACTTCAAAGTTGAATGATCAGTAAACATACAGAAATGTGAACCTAGCAAATAGTGTCTAAACTTCTGCAATGTGTACACCATATCTAAGCCTTCCCTTTATGTTGTGGTATAGTTCTTTTCTGTTGAAGACAGCTTTCTACTTGACAATGCGATGGGATGATCGACGCCTCCCTGACCTGGTTGTGCTAATACAATGCCAAGTGCTATAGATAAAGCATCTACATGTACATGAAATGGTTTATTCCAGTCAGGAAAGACGAGAATAGACGTTGTAACCATTTTCTCTTTCAATGTGTCCAAGCCTTTTTGACAATCTTCAGTCCAATTGTACTTTGCTTCTTTATTCAACAATTTCTCCATTGGTGCAGTGATCTGCACATATCCTTTGATGAATTTTCTATAGTATCTTATGTGTCCCAATGTAGTGTGTAGCTGTTTAACTGAATTAGGCACTAGAAGATTTACTATGATTTCTATCTTCGTTGGATCAACCATCAATCCTTGCTTACATACTATGTGTCCCAATAAAATACCATAAGGAACACAAAAGACGCACTTCTTCAGGTTCAAGGAAATCTGATACTATCTAAACTTTGCTAACATCATTCTTAAGTTTGCATGATGGTTCTTCAAAAGACCAAATACTGTCCAGTCATCAAAGTAATCTTCTAAGAATTTATGAATATAGTCCTTAAAAGCAACTACAACCACTCTTGAAAAAATAGCAGGTGCGTTCTTCAATCCAAAAGGCATAACAGTGTATTGATATGATCCCCATCAGTAGAAAATGTAGTCTTGTGTCTGTCTTCTGCAGCAATTCTGATCTGATGATATCCATAAAATCCATCAGTGAAAGAGTATGCCTCTTGTCCACCTACATTATCTAGCACTTCATCTAGCACTTCATCTGTGAATGGAGTAGGAAATGGGTCATGTAGAGATACATCATTCAATTTCCTGAGGTCCACACAAATTTTGATTTCACCTTCAGCTTTCTTGTCTTGAATTACCATGGGACTTATCCATTCTGATTCTTCTACTGGTTCAATGATTCCTTCCTCAAGCATTTTATAAATTTCTACTTTTACTCTTTCTTTATATCTGGGATTCAATCTGTAGGGTCTTTGCTTAATAGGCTTCGCATCAAGCTTGAGAGGTATTTTCATAACTCCCAAGTCACCTAAAATGCTCTTCATTTTAGAAAACTTGGTAGGGAACAAGTCTTGATATTCGTGCAGTAGGTTTGCAATCTGTCCTACTATTTCTTCATCCCAATAATCCCCAATAGAAGCAATCTTCGGTTCGTCATTGGTACCAATATTGATCTTTCTAGTCTTCACAATGTTACTTAGGTCTGGAATTTCTAAATCAGGTCCTTGTACATCGCGTTTTCCTTCAGACTCAGGTATATTCACATCGTGAGGATCTTCATCTTCATCATAGTCTAGCGCGAAGTTATAACATTCAAGGGCATGTTCCAACTGTATTTCCCAATCTGGTTGATTATACACAGGTAACAGGACATCATTAAATATCTTCTTTTTAATGATCTGTAAAGCCTTATTGACACTCATACAATCATCCTCAAAGATGAAAGTGGATTGAAAGTCGTTTATCATTATGTGCCAATCTATTGTACCTCTGCGAAGTTCTTCTTCTGTATACCAGTTCTTTGGTATTTGATCTAATGTGTGCACAAACATATGAACCCATTCTGTCTTTGGTATTGTGAAATTCTATGTCACAGCAGATCTATGAGCTGATGGATACCTCACAAAGAAAGACTCACTATTGCGCCCTCCTTAGTTAGTTAATTGATTGTGACTTCAGTTAACTGAGTTTAGGTTCAGTTCAGTTGACTTTGAGTCTTCGGGAGTAGTCCAGTGGTGATAATCCCTATGCTAGACCAAATGAGGTTCGAATTCTCCTGCATGATTTGAATTCTCTCCATTGTATTATAATTGTTCATTATACTGATAATTTAGTAGTGTGACATTATTCTGCTCTTATCTGAGTTCTGCTGTATCATTATTCTTCTGCTCCATTTTACTGCAGTTTTCACTCTTCTTCAATTTTCTGCTAGTAAGGTGACTGGTATCGGAAAACAACATGCCTTCAGTACTGGCAAGAGATGGATTAAGTTATAAACAAAGGAGAAATGGTCGAAATGATTAGTGGATGAAAGAATAAACAATACGTCTTAATTTACTCTTTTTATGCTTTCGAGATTTGAAATCATTCTACAATTAATATTATGATGATGGCGATTTTATTATAGGTCTCGTCAAACACACAGATCATTTACTGCATTGATTTCCCACAATGCCGCATAATATGTATTAAATTTTCCCTAGATCATGAGGATTTGATTCAACGACTATTTTGTACACCTGATTGCAGGGTTTTGATGCCCCTTCAGAGATAAGATATTGGGATTGCACATCGTATATGCAAAAAATACATATCAGAAGATATCCCAACAGGACAAGTCTAAGATATTGGGATTTGATTCAACGACTATTTTGTACGCCTGATTGCATGGTTTTGATGCCCCTTCAAAGATAAGATATTGGGATTGCACATCGTATATGCAAAAAATACATATCAGAAGATATCCCAACAGGACAGGTCTAATATAAGCCTTTTCAAAGTATGTTGATCAGAGTTTCCACAAGGGTGCATCATAGAATATCCCGATTAGGCATGTCTGATAGGGAGATTTCGTGATATACATATTAAAGATGCAAGAAAGAGGCATTGAGAGATACTCTAACGGGACAAGTCTAACAAAGAGATTTTGGGGAAAGTTCATCGAAGGTGCAAAACTGTTGTATCGCGGAATATCCCTACAGGGAAAGTCTAATAGAGAAATATTGGCATTTGTCCATCGGAAATTTGAAAATTTATATCCAGAGATACCCTGACAAGGTAAGTCCAATGCATTTTTCAAAGTGCGCCCATCGAGGATGTGAAAATGTGTTTCGAGAAATATCCCAACGTGGTAGGTTTGATACTAGCTATCAAATATTGCTTATTGGAGTTCAATCAAGGTGAATATCGAAATGTTATCCCGATGGTAATATTTATCAGGGATAATCACTGGGGTGTCAAAGAGTTATGTCGAGTAATATGTCGAAGAGGCAAGTCCGATTTCGGGGTAGAGCATCGGAGATGCAAAAGGATGCATTGGAGGATATCCTGACAGGGTAAGTCCGATGAGCCGATTCCAATCCCATGAAGGCCAATTATAGGGATCCCTCTACATTGCGTAGAATCCATATTAGTTTAAGTTTTGCTTGAAGGATTGTGGTCTTTGAGACTTAAGCTAGGAAAATGTGATTAAGTGAAGGAAAGTTAAGCTAATAACTCAAACTTATTTGAATAGATTGTGAGTTCGAAAATCTCCAGACAACTTCGATCTTTAAGTCTTATTCTTCCTTACCCATACTTAGCCTTAAATTTAAATAAAGGGGGTCCATAAATTTTTCCCTCGAGGCGAAATTCAATGGGAGTTGTTGTAGGCACAACAAGATGGCACCTACATTGTGCAAAGTCATTTGAGGAAGAGGAGTTCAATCAAGGAGTGATTGGCAAGGGTGGACAAAGAGCTTTGTGATTGTGTTAAGTCTTAGGGGTGGCATACTAGACTACTTAGATGTTCACTGAGAGTAAATTGCGAAAGAGTCAAGATCTACAAGAGGTAAACATGTACATGCTTCAAGGGTTGGATTGTGCAATCCTTTTGTGCAGTAGGTAGTGGGTAGTATTGTGTTGGATTGATTGTACATATGTTATAGAGTTGTAGGCCGAAGGTCGCACTTCCTTGTTGTATATTTGTGACATTCTTCATACTAATAAATTTAAGGCATCCACCTTGTGTGTCACTCATATATTTGTGTTGTGGTCTCTTTGTCATCGTTGGATGTTACTATTCATTGCATTGTATTGGCTGGCTAAGTGTTATTAAATATTGGTTATGTAATAAATCTAAGATGCTTTAAGACCACAATTGGATGTGCAATATACTTAGTTGCAGATTTAGCCAATTATAGTTTAAGACATGGTTATGGGTAGACTTTAAGTAAAGAGGCATAGTCTAATTATAATAGGCGCAAGTTGACCATGCACCTACAACCAAGACAAAGCAATGTTGCATGACCTCAAATATTTAAACTTAAATTATTTTAACATGATTGTAGAACCATAACAATATGCATGCCATTAACTACATTTTGATAATAGTTGATCAGTACATTTCTCCATTACGCACATGAACATGGTATGGAGTACACTCCTTTATATACATACCCTCGAACCTTCCCACCTTCTCAATTTTGTCGTTATCCGAACACAAATAATAATAAGTAATTATAAAGGCATCTCTTGGTCTATATTGTTCAAAAGATAACTTAGTCCAATCCTAGGTAAACGAGTAATTATTTGGTTGTGGCATATCTTTCATGGAGCTACAATCCCTATCACCGATATTGTCAATACTATAATCAATTTTATGCATGGATCCTAATGTCACTTTCGTTCATCACTTTTATGCATATAACATCATCATTCTCAAAAATTAATATTTTGAGAAATGTAATCTTTCACATTTAAAGCTTCTCTTGCTTTACTAAAATCACTTTCCAACATGCATCCCATCATCTATAAGACTATAGAAAATGTTTATTGCGGTGTATGCCCGCGTGCACGTGTACGAGAGATGTTTGCAAGTAATAAAGATACACCTTCATAATAAATGTGTAAATCCATCATGCACAAATCCTTTCAAAGCTTTATTTATTTTTGAAGAAACTTCAGTGTGGGTCATCAACTTTTATGAAAGACTTCTTGACCCATTTACTTTTAAATATAATCATTTCTTCGCTGCACAAATCCCTCCAAACGCAATCCTCCACTTCGATCCTCGCTATTATGGACTTATATATCAGTATTGACTTTGTTACACGTTTGAACCTTGGATTCATAAGAGGCGGTTATTGTACCATGAAAGACAACAACTAGTTTGAGACCTTTTATTTTCTTTCATGCCCAAATCCTTAATTTAGTTGCCATGAACTTTTCTCTACGTATGCACAAATCCTAAACTCGGTTGAGATGAACTAGTTTGAGACTTAGTTTTATGTCCATGTCTAGTATGGTCTTGATATATGTTGTATGTTGTTTGTGTTGAGATCATATGTTGTTTGTGGTGAAATCCATACTCTGCCTTTATCAATAACTAAGAACCTAACATTGGTAAAAACAAACTATATATTTGTATCAATGATTTCTTACTCCCTAATCTATGACTTACAATGACAAACTAACAAATATCATCACTTGGTTCACTAATCAACCCTTCTTTACTCGAGCATTGTCTTATAAATACGGAAACCACGTGCACAAACCTTAGTTTGTCTAATTAATGTTTGTTAAGACACAATTGTGCCTTTATAATCAATGACCATTACATCTATAACAATTTACATTGTTGAGTTATATAAATGTCCACTATGTTCATAGTTGTTAAAGGAAATCTTTGCCTAGACACTTCGACTCAAGATTATAGCATTAACATATCATAAAATTCATGTACATATATTTACATACCACATCCACACATATATATGTCATCTCAAACATTGATGCACAAGAAAACATGTGGGCATCTAGGACCATGTCATATGTAGTCACTACAGTGAATGCAAAATGGTTACATTCCACACAATATGACCACGACCAAGGTCCGAAATCCCATGCAACATCCACATATCCCCTAAAATATGTCAATGCCTCTCAACTACATTGTATCAATAATGCTCATTGAATGCCATCATTGCATTACAACATAAATGATATAGGTGCTTGCAATGTGCCAAGGCCTTGACCTAATAGAATTATGTTAAAATAGAACTATGCTCTCTCTTCCTTGTCCTTTCTCTTAAGTATGCTAGATAGTTCCCTTTCAGGAAGTGTGATTTTCACCCAATGACCTTCCCCATTTGTCCATTCTTCTGTGTCCATAACCAATTCCTTCAAAACAATCCACTTAGAATACTCGGGCTCCTCCTATCATATTTAAGCCATTCTCCTCTAGTATCCTAGAACCTTCTATCAATACCTAATTGGCATTTGGATTCCTCCCCATAATGACCCATAGAGCCCTATTTACAATCCCAATTTTTCAAATAGTAAACTATCCATAATTATTCATCAAAACATCTATGTTAAGTTCTTTGACTTATGTCCACTTCCCTATGCTCATGGCCATTCTCACATTTCCTCTATACAATGTCATTGCCACATGTGGCACTTTTTGGCATCATTTGTATATCCTTATAAACTTTCCTTCTTCTTATGCATTGACTTAGTCTTCTACAATTCATCAAACCTACAAAACTACACAGTAGGTAATACCCATATGTCATCCAACTCTTATTGTCTTTGGTTGGTTTCTATCTATAGACACAACAATGTCCCCCTTAAATGTGTATTCAAAGTTTCCCTCTATCATTTTTTTTCTTGGGGCTTCTTACCTCATGCATTGTCCTCGAAAGTGGAAGGATCTAGCCTATAATTATTCACTAAGCTATGATAAGGTATCACGTTCATTCCAATGTAGAAAATCCAATCTCAAATAGACTCTTCAGATTGTATGGTCCAAGCTAGCAATAGTTTAGCTTCTCGAACTTGTTCCTTTTTTAGTTTTCATAGAGAATATTAAGTTATCCTTCCTTAAAGGTAAAACCATAAGATTGTTATAATGGTGTATCTTCATCCTTCTCTTGGATAGAATTTGGCGATATCCACACAATAGTTTTTCCCCATATAAGTGTTTGAGATCTTCTATCTTGTACCTTGTGGACTTGGGGCTTTTCCACCTCTGCTCCACTACAATTAATAAGGATGGAACCGATCATTCCATATACATGATGACATCTTGTCTAAATGTTATTCATAATGGATTATGATCTATAAACTATCATGGATATTCTAGTGGAACAATTCACCATAATAGACATTATAATATTTTGAAATCTCTTACTATGCAATGTACTAAAACTAAATTGAAAGGAGCAAGAAAATAACACACCATCCACACAATGAATAAGATGTGACCTAGGAAAACCCAACGCAGGAAAAACTCAACTAGAAGGTGAGGTCTATGCTCTTACTCTTTTCTTATTAGTTATGAAATGCAAATACAAAGAAAGTGCACTCGCTATGGAGTTGACATAGACATTAAGGCTTGAATGGTTGCAACAAGATCTTATACTTCCTTTGTTATGCTTCAATATTCCACTCCTAGATACTCTACTCAACTATGGAAAAATAAACAATACCAATAGAATAGAATCCCTTATTTTCATAATGTTCTAGTATTTAACATAGCTTAATAGTCATTTAGGGTTAGGGTCAGGGTTTTTGCATGCCTCAACCCCCAATAAATGCTAGACTTTGGGACCCTCTAGAATATTTTTGAAATTCTACATGTGACTAGTTCCATAGTGTGAATAAGGGAAGGTGACATGGAATCCACTTGGTACCATGGTGGTCAACAAGATAGGTCAAATTGTGGGAGACATAACTTTAGTATAAAAAATTTGAATGAGGTGATTTTCGCGTTGTTGGAAATATTTGAATGTGTAGAACAATGTCAGCGATTGTGAACTAATATCACAAAGTTTTGACCCCAAAATGGTTATTTAAGGCATCAAATATGATCTAAAATGTCTTGGATCCCAAATCACCAAAGTGGGACCTACCCATAAAACGAACCCTACAATCCAATATCTCTAATTTTTCACACATAAAGTACCAAAATAGATGATCATATTTTATATAATAATCCTTTCTAGACCAAATTGTGACATGCCTCTCTTTTCCCTACCATCTTATATGCCCATAAGAAAACATGCAATCTATCTGCCAAGTGCCTCTCTTTAGATCACATATCTTAGTGACTGCCTTCGCCAACACCTTATTCATGTTCTCTAGATGTCCATTATCTCTCAAGTAGAATAGACTAACCTTCAAGTGCATAACATTCAAAATTTGTGTCAATCCTTCATCGAGTTGGTAGTAAAATGCGTGCCTCTTTCTAATGTACTCATTGAACTTGCAAATACAACTCAAAAAACAATTTGGTTGTTGGTGTTCCTTTGGAGAATTTTACATTAGTTCAAATAGTGAACAAAATTGTGGCCACAAAATAGTGTTCCTTAATGCTTAATGGTTTCATGCATGGGATGGAGTTCAATGCAAGAAAGTGCCCCACTTGCGGTTATTTACTTGTATTCTAACATAATTGCTTCCATGTATTCACAATATTAAAGCAATATTTAAATAATGCTAGCAAACAAAAACAATAATATATAATTTTGTTGGTAGTCCTTGCTATTAAGAAATGTCATCCAACAACCCTAAAGTGTTATTCCTTTATTAAATTATCTATGTTTCCTAATACATGACGCCTACACCAATATTAAACCACATGGACCAAGCTTCAGCTTTGTTCCTTCCTCATCCCACTCAATGCTTGCCCATTTGCTAGAAAGCGCTATGAATTTTCATGATAACTAGGAGACACCTACATAAGAAATAGGTTCACATATGGAAATCCCCATTCTCCTTATTTGGTAGCTTATTCATTGTCTATCACAAGATAAGTGACCCAATCCTAGCTAAGCTTTCCTAGTCTTAGTGATTATCTTGAAATCATACTCTAGAAATATCATCAACCACCTACTAAGTCTTTTGGATAATAATGACTTGATAATCATATACTTTAATGCATGATGGTTGTAGAAGTTAAACCTCTTAGAGAGTAAATAATGCCAGAAATTTTATCATCCATATTATTAGCATTTGTATTACCTCTAAATCTATTTTAGTGGTGTTCCTTTTTATGGGGGAATCTTCCTACTAGCACAATAGATAGGATGATTGATAAATTCCCCTCCACCATTATGCAAGGAAAAATCCAATAGTATTTCTCAAGGTGTCCATATGCATGTGAAATGTCCCATTCCATATAAAAAACATAGGAGAAATGCACAAATAATCTTAATGTCTCAAATGCTACATGATACCAAAATGTCCATTGGAAAAATGACTCCTTGAGTAATGTTTCCAATGGTTTGACAATCCCTACATATACCTTGACAATTTTTTGTTAATATCATATGTGGCCAACAAAGGAATTCACCTTGGATGTATTAATCAGTGGTTCTAGGCCAAATGATCACTTTAACCTTGTTTAGTTCCATCATCCTTTCTTCTCTGAAGATGATGTAACCCAACAACTTACCAAAGGGCTTCAAAAATTGAGACTTATCTAAATTAAGGGAGACTCATGTCTGCCTACAATTGATTTAGAATTTGTTTGGATTAGATAAGTGATTCTTTAGTCTCCAATAGAGTGTCCAATAATCCAAATATAATTATGAGGACTTGTAAATGAAGTCCTTGAAAATATTTAGAATTGTTCTAGAGAAACATGTTGGTGACTTCATGAGTCCAAAAGGTATCCTATGACATGGATATAGGCCCTACTCAATCACAAATTTTGTTGGTCCTTATTCCTAGTGGATGCCTACTAAGTATCCATACAAGAATGAATATATTTATCATATGGATATTGTTTCAATGACCTCTTCTATAAATGATGTTGGGAATGGACATCAAATGGTCACATGATAAGTACATGTAGATGGACATCTTCCCCATTTTTATTTATTTATGATCACAATTGAAGGTAGACGTTTAATTTGCTTAATCTAATAGATTATGTTGACATTCAATATTTTTTGTATCTCCTCTTGAATCTTGATTTGTACTTGGGATTCATTTTATATGGTCACTACCCTACCAATCTTACTTTAGTATGAACTCTTTCTTCAACTTCCCATACTCATTAGGCATCCCTTTAAATCTTGATAGCTAAAATAAGATACCTCCATAAATTCTTTAAATATATATAGCTTTAGCAACCGTTTGAGCATCACAAAATTCTCCTATTTCCATGTACCTATCAAGTTGGCCTTCATTCACGATGTCCACTCATCAAATATTTTACTTGACTCCTACAACATCTATTGGTTCACGTGGCACTCATCAATGTGCTTGTCCACGAGCTTATCTTTGTTAAATGTATTGGAAACAATGTCCTCTACTTTTACGATGTGAAAAACCATTTGGACATGTCTCCCTTTGTGTGGCTTGAGATGAACTGTCTCATCTTCAGCAAGACAATACCCAAGGTGATGTTGTCCTTCATGGCTTTGATGTCAAATTATCTTCTAAATCTTGTCAAAAACTCTAGCCAACGTTGGACCTATCTCTTTCTCTCCTACCCATGACACTAGATGTACACAAATCCATTATTAGTCATGCCAAGGCACATAAAACAACTTCCTTTGAACCTATCCTACTCTTCATTGCCTATGCCTTGGTATCCATCAACTTAAATAGATAAGATAATGAAACTATGCCATAGTATGCATAATAATTTTCTACCACCACTTCTTATTCATGCCTTGATATCCATTAACTTAGATAGATAAAATAATGAAACTATACAATGTAGACACAATAAGTTTCTCCCACCACTTATTAAATATATAAACAAACAATTAAGGCTTTCATTTGATCCCAAGATACCAAGAAACTATCCTAATGACAATTTGCCATTCACAAAATGTTGAATATCCCAAGTTATAAAAAAAAATATTGTTTCCTTAAGAAACAAGTGTCCAATACCTCTTTGTTTAATTATATCTTTCATTCTTCAAATGCACAAGTATCCTAATACCTCTTTATTTAATTGGATCTTTCATTCTTCAAATGCACTTATCTTTTTCAAGAAATGTGACTTATTCAAATGAATAACTAGAGTGTCATCGAAGAATCCACTTGGTTTGTCTTTCATAATAAAATTATGTACCAAAAATTAATATAACCAGGTTAAAGTTTTGGTTCTCAAAATCCAATTCTTTCATAACCTTGTACGAGTCTTTACTCAAACATGCATTAACATGAATAATGTCATTGTCATCTAGGGTAGTATTCCTTTTCACCCTATATATAGATTGTTAATGCCTTGCCATCGTATGTGATATTCATGTTCTTTGCTGGTTACATCGGTCTTTTGTTCATATACATAATTCTAATACTTGTCCAAAAAAATGTACCCGCCCATGCTTGGTAGTATCACGTGTCCTATAATAGTTATACTTTTTGCTTCCTTGAATAGAATCATTTGTATCCTTCATCTAATCTTGACTTTTGCTTCTTCTTTTTTCTTCTCACATGGTTCGTTAATATTGTAAGTGGTTGTTGCGAACTTTTTTTACTTCTCATTTCATCGCTCAATTTTTATTTATTTATTTCACCCTTCTTAACATGATATGATGTGGTTTTCCCTTCCATATCAATGGTGACGTCGAAAGCTTCCCTATACAATTTGGGTTGCGGTTTATACATTATTACAGATACTAGGATCTAGTACTAGTCCGGTTAATATTTTCATGTTTTGAAGCCTAGTTTGGTAGTTAACTTAGTAGTTTTTGGATTCACGAGTCATTCATACAAAGTCTTTCCTTGATCTCCTTTAATTGTGTGGAAGTGAAAGACTTCGTATTTGTATGAGATCGTGTTTTCAAAATATCTATAAATTGTTTGTTATTGGTATTTGATTAGTACAATTCATCATAATAGATTTTTTAATATGTTATTATTGAATATTTTACTTTAAATTGTATAATCAATATTACTTGCTTAATGTTAACATAAACTATTTTTTTTGGATCCTAGATTGAGTGGTTGAGATCATTCACTCCTCACCTAGGTTTAAATCTAGTTCACGACATGTTATGCTAGACATTGGGGATACCTTGATTCTTCGTGAAAAGTAGGCGCATGTCTTTCCGTGGACATGTAGCCCTTGACAACAGTGAACCACATTTAAAAAAACTAAAAAACACTAAAAAAAATTGAAAGTAAAATAAAAGAAGCTTAAGAAAATACACACCATGAACACAAAGGTAGGAAAATCCAATACAGGAAGAACCCATCTAGAAGTTGAGGCCTATGCTTTGTTATTTTCTTCTCAGATATGAAATGCAAATACAAAGAAAGAGACACTCACTATGGAGCTACCATGGAATTTGTGGCCAATATGGCTTCTATAGGATCTTCTAATTCATCTATTCTACTTCAATATTCCACTCCCAAATGCTCTGCTCAACTATGGAACAATATATAATACAAAAAGAATGGAACCCTTTCTTTTCCTAGCAACCTAGTGTTTAACATAATCCATAGTCATCTAGGGTTAGGTTTTTTACATGCCTTGTCCCCCAATTAGTGTTAGGGTTTTGATCCTCTAGAATCTTCTTGAAAATCAACATTTGGCTAGCTCCACATGTGTGAGTAATGCAAGTTGATGTGGCGTCCACTTGGCATCATAGTGATCAACATGATAGGTCAGCCTTTGGGAGGGACAACTTTTGCTTACAAATCCCAATCGAGGTGATTTTTCACCTTTTGAAAGCACTAGATGTGTAGAACAACGTTGAGAGGTTGGAAACTAAGATTGCAAAGTTTTGACCCTTAAAATGAATTTTGGAAGGTTTTGGACCCTAAATCACCAAAGTGGGACCTACCTGTAAAATGGGCCCTACAATCCAATACCTCCAAATTTTCCACCTAGAAAATACCAAAATAGATGATAAAATAATATAAACTAACATGCTTGGATGAATATGAATCGTGTCTCCAACCAAACTTGCTCCGATTTGAATACCATGGGGATCCATTTTGGATCACTATACATCTAAAAAATGAAAACATCCCAATTATGTAATGGGGTCCAACACCCATCCAATAATTTTGCCATGTCAAAGTTACACTTCACAATGAGATTTTGAACTAGGACCAATTCTTCCTCGAGTTTCACTCACTATAGGGATCCTTTCATAATTCAAGGTAAATATATGGCCATACGTCTTGGTATTACCAACATAGTTTGGAATGCATGTAGGGTCCCTTGTGTTTAATTTTCCCTGGTTGTACACATATCTATCCTTCTCTAATTTTACCCTTTATGCATGTATTTGTGTTTTTTCTCACAATTGAGGATACATGTCATAATTAATGTCTTCTTGGTCCATTTGGACAACTTCTAAGACTCCATTTCCTTTACGAACTTCATCTTGTATGCCTATCTATGACCTATCCTTTGTCTTATGATCGATACTTTGATCGAGGTCTTTATCTCTTCAATCTCTTTCTCGCTCCTCAACCTTCTCCTCATCTTTTCAAAAAGCTTGTTTCTCCCTTGTGCCTAGGCAAGTTGCTTTTGGATCTTATCCAACTAACACTGCAATGCTCAATCTTTCCATCTAACTTTTAGAGCTTGTCTATCTCCCGGATTTGTCTTACTCAAGCTACCTAATATCATCATACTATCTTTGCCTCTAATGGTCTTCAATGAGAACTCACAGTTTCACTTTTTTTAATGTTAATCATGGGAACGTCATCTTAATTTTATGATGGATTGAGATCATGTTCAAGACATTGTCTAGATGCTTCTTCTTCATGATTCTTACTCTTTTCTCTATAGTCTAACTCATGCATAAATAAATAAAAGAAATACAACACCAATTATACAAAAGATAAATAATAGGAACTTGGGTATTGAAAGAAAACCCACTCTACAATAGTCATGTCCATTATGTTCAAAGGTTGCAGTCAAATTCATTAGGTATGATACTCAGTTGCATGCCCATGCCTATCTTGTTGTCATATTGTATGTTTTCCACATTGAGCTTAATACTCTAATGCCTGTGGCTAGCAACCTATACTCTAATAATACTAAACAATCTCTCGTTTCTCTCACCATTGACTTGACTCACTCACCAACTTATGACTTAAAATGACTAACTAAAAGATCAAACATCAACCCTTCCTTCATAAAGTGTCATCCTATAAATAGAAAATTGCATGCACAAACTCTGAATCAATTCATTAGCTCTCACTAAGACACGATCTCCTTTACAATCAATGACCACTAACTTTGTAACCATTTACATCATAAACTTCCTTAAATGTCCACCGTGTCCATAGTTGTTAAAGGACATATGATGAACTAATTAACACCTACTAAGACATAATCAAAGTCGTCTAATCTTCTAGCAAACTTCCATTTAGTTGTTAGATTCTAATGATATAGAAAGTTAGGGTTTCTATTGATCCATAACTCCAATTGAATTTTTTGATGATATGGTTCAATTCAAAATTGGGCAAAACCCTACAACCATTGTTCCACCATGCACAAGCCTCAAATCATAGTATAACTTTGATCATGCCTAAAATTTCTATTGGATTATTATCCAATTTATGGTTGAAAAGAGGGTCCATTTGTGACAAAATTAACTTACTCTAGATACAATTTCCTTTACAATAATGACCATTACATCTGCAACCTTTACAAAATCATCTACTTCCTAGTGTCCACTATGCCCATAGTTGTTAAAGGCCATGCCCGCACAAACAAATCAACTCAAACTTATCACAATGATTTATCATAAAATGTGCACTATGTGCATAGTCATTTATAGTCCACGTCGATAAAACATGTGGCGTCAAACATCAAAACATAAATGCACAAGAGGACATGAACATTTGAGAGCAAGCCAAACTTAATCACTAGAGATCATACAACAAAGTTACATGGGACTTCCTATAACTATGTCCTAAAGCCCATAAACAACATGTGGCAAGTAGCAATAAGAAAAGGCATGTATCACCTAAGTTATAACCTAATCATTAAACTCTATCTTGTAATCTACTATTAAATATAACCAAATATTTGCATGTAATAATGGTTTTAGTTACATATTATGATCTAGTGAGAAGGATCCAATCTCTTGAGGCGATTTTTTTTTAAAAGGTGGCATAATTTTTTTAATTACTTTTTATTTTTTATGAGAGATGAACCAACATGGCTTTTTTTTAATTATTTTTTATTTTTAGAACATTACATGTGCAATAACAACATTAAACTACATGTAATTAAAAAAATAATAAATAATATTTCTTATAGGGTGATGAGCACTGTCATAATCTTATGGTGCAAACATTGTATAATAAAACATCTTCGAACTTGTTTTTTGTTGTTCATATGTATATATCATCATGATAGTAGTTTTTCGAAAAGGCCAACGCTTATCCTCATGCTTCCCTCACTCGGCGTTTCCTCATCACATCGTCTTATATTATATGCTCTACAATGGTTATCATACATAAACTATGAAACATATTGTGAATGCCAGGGATAAATTCTGTCGGTTACCTAATCAAATATTTATTTCGTCTTATATTAGATACTCTACAATGGTTATCATATACATAAACTATGAAACATATTGTGAATGCCAGGGATAAATTCTGTCGGTTACCTAATCAAATATTTATTATGGATCAAATTATTTGACCAATCTTGCCCATTGATAGATCTTTAGAGTCACTTCCATGGAGATATAAGATGATCATTCTAAGAATGCACTCTTTCACATTTAAACCAATACTAGTTTTACTAAAATTACTCTTCGAAAATGTTATGCAGGAGACGACATACATTCCATCATCTATAAAATATAGAAAATGTTGATTGCAATTTGTGCCCCGTGCACGTGTACGAGAAAGTTTTTTAAAGTAAGAAATAGACACCTTCGGGATAAATGAATCATATCGTGACACATACCCAAAAATTCCACTTCGAATTCTTTATACTTAATTAAAGCGGTGTGTAAACCCAAGGTAAATTTAACACGGTTAAAACTTGAAACTAAATCTGTGGGCAAGCCCATGTAATTTTCACATCAAAACTTTTAAATAAGTAAAATGAACATAATAACATGGCATATTTAAAATCCAGTGTCCTTTCACCAATAAAATCATTAAAATGATCAAACGTAAAAAGAAATTAGAGTGGATTGCGTTGTGGACTTCAATTTAAGTTTTGATAAAAGTCATTATGTACAAATCCTCTTGATGTGGAAGTGGGCCGGCGATGGAGTTCCGTCTACAATTAAGAAGACTTTGTGCATTTACTTGAGATTAAATGAGCTCTTTAATGAACAAGACACTCGTCGAAACGCAGCCCTCCACTTGAATCCTCATTCTCATGTATTTAGACATCAATGTTGACTTTGTTCCAGTTTTGGACCTTGGATTCATCATTGGCGGCTACTGTATTCTCAAATTTCCATCCAAGCTCAAAAGTAGGCGTCTAATCAATACCATCAAACTTTTGACGCTTCGATGGCTTCATCCTGAAGCTTCCCTTCCCGGCTCAGGATTCATAGAAGGGACCTTCAATAACAGAGACCCTTAATGTTTGTGGAAAGAAACCCTCGTTACCTATGCTCTTAAACCTGTTGCACACAATCTAAAAGAGTTCAGAAATTAGATTACTGCATTCAGAGTCAGACTAAGTTACGATAACTTCCGTTTTAACAGTTTAAATTCCTTCGTCGGAAAAGAGTGAATATCGCAGCAGTGCGCTTCTTGTAGAAAAAATTAGAGATTGAGGACACAGTAAGACAGAGACAAATCCCATTAAATATTGCTGTCGCATCTTTGGAACATATATTCATGAAATTTGAAGGCACAACAATAACAATACAATGAGATTGATGATACAAAGTTGAAGCATAGAGCAAAGACGAGTATCGTCTCATTGCTATTTATACATTAATGACTGAAGCTTTATGAGGGGGGCGAACAACAAATCTAACTCAGGACTGCTGAAATACCCCTCCGATGGCACGGGACGATGGCGAGAAGCTGTGACTCTCCGCTTTCTCGGCGCTGGAGGGCATGTCAATAGCTCCGGTATACGGCACTCCTTCGCCTTGGGAGTAACACATTCTTCGATATTGCCATTGCTAATATTGCTGGTACAGCTCTCTTCGTCGCTGGTAACCCCGCTGCCTGCACTGTCCCCGGCGAGATTCGAACTCTGGACTTGTGAAGAACAGCTCGTGATAATAGGGCGCAAAAGTGGGGGAACGAAAACGTCCTCCGTCACTTGGTGGTTCTCAGTTTGATCCTCGGAGCGGCTTCTCTTGCGGCGGCTCATATTTGTGAAGCTCGATCTCTCGTCTCTACCCTGGGCGGGAACCATTTCAGTGAGAGCGCACAATATTGAACAAGAAGAAGAGCACTGGTATATTATGATTCTCTTGGATGATCAGAAGCGCTACAAAGGAAACTTTGGCATTTTAATAAAACTGTATAAAGCAGGAGTCGCTGTATATTAAAGCAATATGCTTTGAAGTCTTCAATTCGTCGCTGTATAAAGCAGATTTTGCCGAAAGAAATACAGTAAAGAGAGAGAGAATCAATCACAGAGTCGGTCGAACATATGAAAGGAATAGCATAAAGTGCTGGCGGAGAACCTTCGCTTTGGAGTAATGTCGGTGATGACTTTAATTATTTTTTCAGGAACTTCCTCCTTTCTCCTCGTAGCCAGAATCTGCTGGGCAGCTTTAAAGCTCAAGTAATCCAAGAACCCTTCGAGTTGGCGTAGCAGACAAACAAAGGAAGCGCCCCCCTCTTGAACGAGATTTGATGTGCAGAGCGGACACGGACAAGGTGCACGGGCTACTTACCTACCACACCGCAAAGAAAAAGAAGAGTAAGTGGAAACAAAATGTCGACAGCCGGTCTCACAAAATGAGAAAAAGGTTGCCTTTTTACGACGAAGCTGCCCGTGAAGTGCTGCCCGTAATGTCGGGCTGCGGGCAATTGAATTGCAGAGGCGGGGGATGCGTGTGGGGGCGTCGGCGAAGACCGACGGTTATGTCAGCGCCGCCAGAGATGACAGTAAATGCCCACGTTCTATCAGCTTTAGTGCTCCTCCGGCTCCAGTCCCGCAAACTTTCAACTCCCACTACTCAATAACCGCTTTCTCTGCTCAGTCCGCGCCGACGCGTCATTAACTCAAATGGCTCTAAGTCTCTTTGATGGCATGTGATGGCCATGATCCATGGCCATACCTTACCTAGCATAGCATCATACAGTTAGGCGAGTAACGTCATGCATATTGTTGGTAGTCGTCAGTCAATCAATCAACGAAGGAATAATAACATAGGATCCTCTCCTCTTTCCCTCTACTACTACTTGCGGACAAACATTCCTTTACCTTGGGGAACACTCCATATTTATTATTACATTCATACGTTGCCCCCCTCCCCTCCCGTGCTTTAATTTATTTTCATTTATATACCCATCTCCACTGAGGCTCAAGAGTATAATATTTTAGATGTAATAAGAACTGCAAACACAATTATATAGTTTACATAGAAGGCAAAAATCTTAATCTAAGATAATAGCAAAAGTGGAAAGGAAAAAGTAGATCCATTGTATTAAAATGCAGGACATCAAAGTGAGAATATCAAAAAGATTCGTCACGAGAAAAGTTTTATAAACAAAGAAGAATAATGTTGTTGGGAAGAAATATTATTGACTATGATGTACGTAAATCTAAAGCTAATGGTATTATTGGATTTATTTTTTAATAAGAAAAAATTATAACTTATTAATAAAAAAATTACATTTTTCATAATCTACACACTCCCTATATCTTTATGTCTTTTGAGTAAAAACTTTTCCAAAATTAATAAAAAAAACTCAATACCATATATAGACAAAATAATAGTTCAGGAATAATGGTATTTTTGGATTTGTAGTACTTTGTGGACTTATCAATTGAGTTGAGTTTGTTTTGAATTATGATTAAGGGTGTCTTTTGTAAGGTGTAAAAAAGTTGGAAAAAGGAAATAATCAACTTGGTACTAAGTAAATAAAAAATGAAAGTAAACATCTCATAAAAATAAAAACATGTATTTTTAAAATTTTAGAAAATTTTAAATTATGTATGTTATAATTTGAGTTTATACTTACTTTAATAAGTGTTTTCAGTGAGGGCAAATTTCAAGGGCATTATTGCTAGATTTATTGTCCCTCGCCCAACCAACGCCCACCATAGAGGATTTTAATACATTTTCCCCGTAGGTCTTCTCTTGTGGTTTTCACACAGGTTTAAGTCCATCTCTACCCTATTTCCTTCACACCTGCATGGGGTTTTGTTTTGCTATGTTCCATGCCCCGTCACCTTGTTGTTTTCTTCACACATTTGTGGGGTTTTTGTACACCCTATTCCATACTCTGTCACCTCATTGTTTCCTTCACGCTTTTATGGAGTTTGCTCAATGGATTTTCCATGGCTCCCCTGTTACGATCGTAGTAAATTTAGCGTTTGGTGGAGTTTCCTCTATGGGTCTTCCATCGGTCCATTGCTACGATCCCTTCCATATTTTGCATCACAATTTACTCTCCTATCAATTGGTAATGGATGTGTTATGGAGGTTGATAAACATCTTGTTAATCCAACGACCTTCCCTCTCCATCCTTCTTAATATATTGACTATTTGAAGGCATACAAATTATCTGTGGTTTCTTGTGAATTCATATGATTTGAAGGAACCTATGATTCATTCTTGCAAAGCTTGCTTTAGACAAGCAATTTACAGGTTATAAATGTTTCTTCATCTTGCATAATATGTTTGCTTTCATGTTTATATTGTAGAAGGTTTACCCATAGTTTTGAATGTAAGACTAGGGTTAGGATTATGTTATGAATACTATTCTTTTTCGTAATATTTATCTTTGTCGCTTGATTATCCCACAAGCTTGTAACATATCTTATCAGTGCTATTTTACTCTAAACAAACAACACTTCTACAAATAATCCAACAAAATAGCCAATAACATGTTTTCTTGCTTTAGTTGTTAAATCCATATCCAATATTATATATTATGGGGTGACACTTTTTATCATATCACGCTTAAAGGAAGGAATCTCTATCAACATATACTTCTTTGTTTACAAAAGCCATATCCCCAAGCACTACTTGAAACACATTGTAATAGCATGTAACCATTTCTATTTAATGATTTCATTGTGTTTCATCAATTCATTTTGGCACATAAAAATACAATCCTTAAAACCTACCACAAGTCTCTCATTATGATTCAACAACTCCTTCAACATCCTAATGTCACTCTTATTGGAAGCCTAATTAATCACTTTATACCCAGTGTTAGAGAGTGGGTGACTATTTCCTCGTTTCTCTAAGCTCAATCTCAAATACAATCTCCAAACACCTTGGAGCTCTCTAACATTTGGTTTTATGTACATCATGTGTTGGCAACAATAGGTATTTTATCCCAATCCCAACCTATTGCAGCTTTTTTAAAATTAGAAGTACAATCTATCTAGAGCTATCTAATGAAAATCTAAGATGTCAACATTCACAAAAGGACATAAAACTTCCCTTGTATCACATTAAGTTTTGTTTCTCTGCTTGAAAACATGTATATCGGGTTGTCATATTCAAATAACATCTCTTATTTTCAAAGTCAACTCTCAAAAAAGTCCATACACCAAAATGTATCAAATCATATACCATACATATATCTTTACAGAAATACAAGTCCCTCAAAATCCATGAATGACTCCTATTGGAAAAGTAATTCCTTCATGCTTATTATTGAGTGTATGAGTGACTACTTGTTCATATCTCTATGTCCATAAACCAAAAATGTCCTAGAATATTTTGCAGCCATAGGCATCTTATCTCCATTCCCAGTACAATCCAAATTCCATATAAATTTATCTAAAGACAAGTTTTGTGCTACCACTGTGCCCAAAAGAGAGAATCCATTACCTTGATTTGCATATGACGTGTTGATTAACACATTGAATTTATAGTTTGTATGATCCTCTTGCAACCTAGTCATTGCTATTAGATTTGTTGGCAACACTATTTATGGTTATTAAATAAATTTAATTTCAAAACAAAAAGTTAATGTAAAGTTTCAACTTTGAAATATGCTTAGAGTTTGTGGGTTGTCGATGTGATGTCAACTTTGAAATATGCTCAGAGTTTGTAGGTTGTCAATGTGATGTTTGCAAACTTAAAATATCAAAGCACAATATTCCTCGATTTGAAGGTTACCAAAAAACCCAAGGGTTGTATCCTTGGAATTTAGGCATTAAAAGCAAATCCAAGTGACATGTTCTTGGCCAAGGGTTTGATTCCAAGCCAATGACTATCTCATGATTATCAAACCTTAATCAAATTAAGTTCGGTAAGTAGTTTTGAATTTAAAGCAAGAATTCAGATGTTCATCAATAAAGTGCCATGGTCTTCTTTTGTTTTAGCATTCTAGCCTATCGTTTAGGCTATGGGTATTTTTCCATAGAATATGCATTTTTCAAAGAGACTCTTAATGTTGATTCTTTTTGTTAAAATTGTCAAAAGAGTAAGATATTTTTTTTCATTTCCAATGCTTTTTTCATATCATGCTTGGTTTATTGATTCAATGTCAACATATAGCAATTGACTCAGTTGTTCCAATAAGGTTAATGCTTCATAGTTTCACATGCATTGCATCAACCTCTTATTCCATCTACATCAAAATTGTGAAATTCCAGTTGACCTTATATTTTAGTCATTGTGCCTCCTATTTCAACTTGTAAAATTGTTGTGATAATGTAGAGGGTATTTGTTGAGGTAAATATTCATTTTGGAATTTTCAAATGTGTATGTAGTTGGATGGTTCAATTGTGCCACGTCAAAGTTTCAATTTTTTTTTATATATATTATATATCATTTTTGTTGTTTGTTAATGGTTAATTGTAAAAAAAATATTTTAGAAATGAAAAACTCATTTATGTTGCAATTAGTTAAGCAAAACAACCACATACAACATAGTTTTAGAATTTTTCAAAGTTCTGAATGGATTCAAAGGCTATTAAACTCTAAAGTATAGAGAAACTATGTCTTCATAACTTTAAAATATATAACTATGTGAATTACCAATTTTTTTGGGGACCAATAATCCTTGTCTGGAGTTACAATCCATTGTAACTTTCATATTTATGTAAGACTTTCTGGACGTAAAATGCATTTGTCCATGGGTTGTGATATGCTTTGACTAGAAGAATTATGACTATAGTTATGTTTTACAATCTTTGAAACCATTAAAAAAATTCATCCACGATCGAGTTAAATTAGGGAGTTTAGTGAAAAGAGAACTAAATTAGGGAGTTTAAATGTAAAACAAATCTAGTTATTATAACATAATCAACTCAATTGTTGTGTATGCAAAACAACCTTTATAACATCAACGTTCCCTTTACAAAAAAACTAGGCACAAATTTTATTTTTCCTATACAAAATCAGACCCATGTAACTAAGATTCATTCTTTGTAACACAAGCCAACCCTCTAGAGTGTGAAATAAGACCCCTTAAAGACAAAACCTAGTATTCACCGCACAAAATCAACATCCCGCAATTGAAAATTAGACTTATCTATATTGTGAATTTTGAGATAAGATCCATGCATCTTCAAAGTAGTGCAAAAGTAGATTATGTATCTCAAATTGCACCTCTCTATTCTCAAATCAGCCTCCAAAAATGGGAAGTTAGACCCCTACAACATTATGTTTATTTATGATGATCATTGGCCCATATAACCAGTAACAAATATGATTGGAGCATATCCTCTAACATATATTTGAATCTGACGTGTCCAACGCACTAAATTTAGAGTATGTGTGATCCTCTTGGAGCGCGATCATTCCTATTGGATGTTCATGTTATATATGGATATGAAGAGAATATTGTTCAATGAATAATAAGAAAGATAGGTCTACTTGAGTTTTCATATAAAATCCTTTAGAACCTTTCGGTATAAGCCCATGTAGGAATGGAACATTGCATTATCTCAAGTAAATTGGGCATTGATTTGCTTAGGGTGGTAGGTCCTTCAAATGCATTTTTTTTTGTCGGCAATGTTACCTATGGTGATTAAAAAATAATAATTTCACAACAAAAAGTTACGTTATAAAAAAAAACTAATTTCACAACAAAAGTTAATGTCAAGGTGCAACTTTGAAATATACTCAGACTTTGTGGGTTGTTAATGTGATATTAACTTTGAAATATGCTCAAAGTTTGTGAGTTGTTAATGTGATGTCTACAAACTTAAATGTCCAAGTACAATATCCCTCGATTTGAAGATTACCAAAAATACCAAGGGTCGCATCCTTGGAGTTTAGGCATTATAAAAAAAAATCCAAGTGGCATGTTCCTGGTCAAGGATTTGATTCCAAGCCAATCTAACTATCTCATGATTGTCAAACCTCAATTAAGTCAATATGGTAAGTAGTTTTGAATTTAAAGCAAGAATCCAGATGTTCATCAATGAAGTGCCATGATATTCTTTTGCTTTATCCTTTTATCCTATATGTTAGGTTATGCGTGTTTTCCCATAAAATATGTGTTGGCGCTTTGATTCAGTTATCATTGATGGTTGGAAAGCAGACAAAGTGGGTCACTCAAACCATACCAACTTCAGTTTACTAAAGCTGCGACTGAGTTTGAAATACAAGAAAAGAATGTTGTTAGACAAGCTGCAATTCAGACAGCTGCAACTCAGACAGCTGTGACTCAGGCAAGCTGTGACTTAGACGGCTGCAACTCAGACAGCTGTGACTCAGACAAGTTGTGACTCAGACTGCTGCAACTCAGACGGTTGTGACTCAGACGACTGCAACTCAAATGGCTGCGACTTAGACGACCATGACTCAACAGTTGCGACTCAGACGAGCTGTGACTCAGATGGCTGCAACTCAAACAGCTACGACTCAGACGACCATGACTCAGACGGCTGAGACTCAGATGACCGTGACTCAGACGACTGCAACTCAGACAGTCGTGACTCAGACGGCTGAGACTCAGACGGTCGTGACTCAGACAGCCGCGACTCAGACGACTGAGACTTAGACGGCCGTGACTCAGACAACCGTGACTCAGACAAGCTGCGACTGACAAACATTTATTTTTATTTTTTAATTAGTCAGTTACATCGTGTAAATTCTGGAAGTCAAAGAGACAGTTCAATTTTTGAATTGGGAGCTAAAGAGATAGTTTTAGTTTTAGAATTGGAATATCTAGAAGCTAAAGAGACTGAGGCATATAACTTCAACATCTATTAAAAACAATTGCTGTGAACAAAATCGTAGTGAGAATTGAGAGGATGAAGAGGAGTGGTTGTTGATGAAGCTATGATTCGAAGAAAACAATTCAGAACAGAAATGTATGGCTCGATTTAATGAAGAATAGAATGCCCAGAAACTCAAGCTGTAGTAGCACAGAACAAAAATGAAAAGGGTATGTACTGATATATCTGAATCAGTGTGATATAATTGACTGAAAAATTCTTAACAATTCAGAAGAAAAATGTGTGGCTCGATTTAATGAAAAATAGAATGCCCAGAAACCCAAGCTGTAGCAGCACATAACAAAAAATGAAAAGAGTATGTATTGACTTATCTGAACCAGTGTGATATAATCGACTGAAAAATTCTTGCTAGGGTGGAAGGGAGGTGCTAGGGAGGATTGTTGTCCTCATATTTTAGTGGGTGCTAAAGAAGAAGAGTTGGTGCTCTTTTACGAGTGGGTGCTTGTAATTCGAAGGTTGTAGCCTCATTTGAGTAGAAGCTCAAAGATAAAAATGATGTACAGAAGTTGAAGCTTTCCTGACATCCTAAGAAGAAGAGGTTTTTCCCTTTATGGGTTTCCTCATGAAAAATCTATGTCTATGTGTATATTTGTGTGATTGAATGATTATATTGTTCCCATATATTAAATATACTGCAATGAACTTTCTGTTGTTAAAATAATGAATGTAAAGGTTTTGATAACACCCTGACTGCTATAAGATATCAAGGAAAAGATTTTTAAAATTGTTTAAGCTCTGTAATTAACTGATTAATCCCCCCCTCTCAGTTAATTGATACTTTCAACAATTGGTATCAGAGCCAGACCCTTTAGTCTAAGGAAGATCCGATAAGCTTAAGCATGGAAAGTCATGATGGTTCAACCAATAAAGCTCCTCTATTTGATGGAACAAATTTTTCCTTTTGGAAGGTTAGAATGAGAAAATACTTAATGTCTTTAGGTGCTGATGTTTGGTAAGTGGTAGAAACTAGATATACAAAACCTATTGTACTAGCTTCCAAAGATGATAAGCTAGAGTTTAGTTTTAATGCAAAGGCAATGAATGCCATTCTGAGTGGTCTTTCCGAATCTGAATTTGTAAAGGTAATGCATCTTGAATCTGCCAAAGAAATGTGGGATAAAATCATTAGTAGCTATGAAGGAAATGAAAAAGTAAAAGATGCCAAACTTCAAACTTACAGACTGAAATTTGAACAGCTAAAGATGAATGAGGATGAGTCTGTTAGTAAATATTTTTTGAGAGTTGAAGAGCTTGTGAATGCCATGAAGGGTCTTGGTGAGAAGATTGGAGAAGCTCCTCTAGTTCAAAAGATTTTGAGATCTCTACCTGATAAGTTCAATCCAAAAGTCTCTGCAATAGAAGAAATGAGTGATCTGAAAACTTTATCTATTGATCAACTTCTAGGAACTTTAACTGCCTATGAAATGAGAATCAGTAAAGATAAAGCTACCGTTAGAGAAGCATCTTTTAAAGAAGACAAACAAATAGAATCTGAAATGGAAGAGATTGAGGCAAAATTTGTAAGAAGACTGAAAACTAGATCAAGAAAATATAAAGGGAAGTTGCCTTTTAAATGTTTCAATTGTGGTAAGGTAGGGCACTTTGCATCTAAATGTCCTTATAAAGAAAAAGGTCAGAATTCTATTGATGAAGAGAAACATACATTTAAAAGATACAATAAAAATAATAACTACAAAAAGAAAAGTTTATGTGCAAATGATGTTGACCTGTCAGAAGTTTTAGACAGTGAGTCATCTTGTGAAGATAAAATGAATGTTTTTGTGCTTATGGCCATAGAATATCTTGAAGATGATGGAAGTGATATGAATGATGAAGATGCTGTTGTTGATATGGAAGGTGAGTTGATTAGTGCTTTTGAAGAAACTGACAGACTCAGATTAAAGAAGAAGAAACAAAAACAGTTGTTAGTGCAGTATGAAAAGAATGCTAAAGAACCAAGTACAGACTGTAGCTTGTTAAAGATAGAACTAGAAGAAACAAAGAAAATAAATGATGTTCTAAAAGAACAATTATCACAGAAAAAGATGAGATGTGAAGCATTAGAGGAAGAAGTTGTAAAATTCAAAAAAGAATTGGAAAAATTTCAATCTCTCTATCATAAAAAATTGCCAAGTATTAAAGCAGCAGAAGAAATAAATAACATTCTGAATAAACAAAGATATCCTTTGATCAAGACTGGTTTAGGTTATGAAGAAGGGAGTAGCAGTTTGTCAAAAAACAAAGAAACAACTAAGGTAATTAACTTTCAGAACAACAATCAGTCAGAATATACAAAGTCAGCAAGTTTCATTAAAACTGAAGAAAATAAAGACAAAAGTAAAGTTAATCTAATGAGTGGAAAAGATGATATAGCTACTGGTCTGCAGTCAAGAAGACATGAAAAAGAATTAAAGAACAGAATGACATGGCCATCTATTCCAAGAAAATAGTCAAGATCCAGGTATCAAATTTTTTTCAATGGATACTGTTATTGTTGTTCTGATTTTGGTCATAAAGCTGCAAATTGTGTTTTTCACTTTAGAAACATACAACGAAGAATGTTTAACAGTAATCAAGTGCTGCAACATAAAGAGAAACAATCAATGAGAAAACAAGAGTATCATACTACACCTTTTCCAGCAAGAAGAAGAGATTATGCTAGAAATATAAATTCTTTTGAGTCTTTGTACAATCAACCAGAATGTTATATTTGTCATAATTTTGGACACAAGGCCATAGACTGTCGTTTAAAGAATTATGAATCAGATTCAAGAATAGATTTTTCTATTAAAAAGGCTAAAGTATGGAAGAAGAAAGAAAACAACCAGTGTGGATTAGTGCTTTCTGTTCAAAGACAAAAGGACCCCTGGTATATTGATAGTGGTTGTTCCAAGCACATGACTGGAGATAAAGGTAAATTTCTATCTCTGAGTGAACACAAATCAGGAGATGTAACTTTTGGAAATGCTGCTCTAGGGAAAATCAAAGGCAAAGGATTGGTACATCTAACTAGTAAAGGAAAAGCTAAAGATGTATTATTTGTGGATGGATCGAAGCATAATCTTCTTAGTGTCAGTAAGGTATGTGATAGAGGATGTGAAGTTGTATTCAATTCTAAAGAATGAAAAATAAAATCTGTATCTTCAGGACAATTGGTTTCCAAACGTATAAGAACATAAAATAATGTCTATGTTTTGAAAGAAGATAAGGAAGAGTGTCATCTAAGCAAGTATGATGAGAGTTGGTTATGGCATAGAAGACTTAGACATTTGAGTTTTGATCATTTAATCAAACCTAGGAACAATGAAGCTGTAAAATATTTTCCTAAGATTTCAAAACCATATGATGATGTATGTAAACCTTGTCAAATGGGAAAATTGACTCGAACTCAGTTTAAATCTAAGAGCTTCACATCAACAGATAAACCTATTCAATTAGTACATATGGATTTATGTGGACCATCAAGAAAGGAAGGAACAGGTAAAGAAAACTATTTTATGCTAGTTATTGATGATTACTCTAGACTAACATGGGTTTCTTTCTTGAAAGAAAAATCCAAAGCATTTGAAAAAATCAAAGTATTTAAAGCTTTGACTGAGAATCAAACAGGAAAAATATTAAAAGCAGTAAGATCTGACAAAGGAGGAGAGTTTTGTTCAAGGGACTTCAAAGAATTCCGTGATGAACAAGGAATCAAAAGAGAATATACAATTTCAGGCACTCCACAGCAAAATGGAGTAGTTGAGAGACAAAATAGATCAGTTCAGCAGATGGCAAGGTCAATGATGAATGAAAGAAATATTTCTCAGACATTCTGGGTAGAAGAAATTCACACAGCTATTCATGTTCTTAATAAAGCTCACTTAAGGCCTAACAGTGATAAAACTCCTTATGAATTGTGGTTTGGGAGACCTGCTTCAATCAAGCATTTTAGAGTTTTTGGAAGTAAATGTTATATAAAAAACAATGATGAACATCTTGGCAAATATGATGATAGGGCTGATGAAGATATCTTTCTAGGGTATGCTACAAATAGTAAAGGATACAGATGTTACAATAAGAGGTCACATAAAATGGTTGACAGCATTGACATTAAGATTGATGAAGGTATTCCTGTAAAAGATATTCAGATAAACAATGTTGATACAGAAGATGCAGCTGAAGACGAAGAAGAACAGGTCCAAGAATCAGAAAAGGAAGACTCTAAGTCAGAAAATGAAAGTACAGGTACAAAACAACAACCAGTAAATCCTTCTTCAAGAATTATTCAAAAGAATCACCCTGAAAGTCAAATTATTGGCAACAAGAATGAAGGTGTTCAAACAAGATGTAAGTTACTTAAGAATTCAGAACAGTCTCACATTGCTTTTTTATCTGTCATAGAACCCAAGAATTTTAATGAAGCCAGTGAAGATGAAGATTAGATAAAAGATATGAATGAAGAGCTTGATCAGATTGAAAAGAATAATACTTGGGAACTTGTTCCTAGGCCAACAGACAAGAATGTGATTGGGTCCAAATGGGTGTTTAAGAATAAAATGAATGACCAAGGACAAATTGTCAGGAATAAAGCTAGATTGGTCTGTAAAGGATATGCTCAAGTTGAAGGACAAGATTTTGATGAAACCTTTGCACCTGTGGAAAGAATGGAAGCTATCAGAATATTTCTTGCTTATGCCTATCACAAGAAGTTCAAAATTTATTAGATGGATGTCAAGTCAGCATTTCTCAATGGAGATTTAGAAGAAGAAGTTTATATGGAATAACCTGAAGGATTCTCTCTAACAGACAATCTTGATCATGTATGCAAATTGAAGAAAGCTCTATATGGATTGAAACAAGTGCCAAGAGCCCGGTACTATAGATTAGATAAATATTTACAAGAGAAAGGATTCAAGAAAGGCAATGTTGATAGTAATTTGTATACCAAAACAGAAGGTGATGACTTATTAGTTGTTTTGGTTTATGTTGACGATATCATTTTTGGATGTACTAATGCTTCTTCTGTTCAATGGTTTGCTAATGCTATGTAATCTAAGATTGAAATTTCCATGATTGGAGAACTGTCATACTTTCTTGGTCTTCAAATTAATCAGAGTTCTGAAGGACTATTTATCTCTCAAAAGAAATACCTACAAGAGATGTTGAAGAAATTTCAGATGGAGGATTCTTCACCTGTTAGTACCCCTATGATTGTTGGCTGCAAGCTTAGCAAAGATGATATTTCACCAGATGTTGATCAAAGAACATATAGGTCAATGATAGGCAGTCTTATGTACATTACTGCAACTCGTCCTGATATTATGCATGCTGTTGGAATGGTAGGAAGATTTCAGTCTGCTCCCAAACAAAGTCACTTGGTAGCTGTGAAGAGAATTTTCAAATACTTGAAAGGCATAATGACTTATGGGCTTTGGTATCCTAGGAATCAAAACTTTCAGTTGATTACATATTCATATGCTGACTGGGAAAACTGTTTGGATGAAAGAAAGAGCACTAGTGGAGGTGCATTCTTCTTAGGCGATTCATTAGTAGCATGGATGAGTAAAAAACAAGGTTCTATCTCTCTATCTACTACTGAGGGTGAATACATAGTTGCTGCAACATGCTGTACATAGGTATTATGGATGATACAAACTCTTGCTGATTTGGTGGTGAAATATTATGAACCTATTCCTATTCATTGTGATAACACAAGTGCCATTAGTGTGTCAAAGAACCCTATTCTTCATTCCAAGACCAAACACATTCCAATCAAGTATCATTTTTTAATGGAGCAGGTTACAAACAGAGTTGTCCAATTGCATTTCATTCCTTCTAAAGAATAGATTGCTGATATCTTTACTAAACCCTTATCCAAAATCCAGTTTGAATATCTACACCAGAAGTTGGGTGTCATATCTTGTTCCAACTAACTTGTTCACTTTGGCAGGGGGAGTTTGTGCTTATTGCATATCTGATGTAATTCTGAGATGGTTCCATAATGTTTTCTTTACATATTTCTGAGTTAATCTAGATAGGGGGAGATGTATTGTCATGTTTTCTTTGACATTGATGTCAAAGGGGGAGAAGTTCAGGTAGTTGCAGATAACAAGCAGTCGGTGATTACACTTGCGACATCATAAATTTTAGGTTTCCATCAATGCCAAAGGGGGAGATTGTTGGCACTTTGATTCAGTTGTCATTGATGGTTGGAAAGCAGACAAGGCGGGTGACTCAGACCATACCAACTTCAGTTTACTAAAGCTACGACTGAGTTTGAAATACAAGAAAAGAATGTTGTTAGACAAGCTGCAACTCAGATAGCTGTGACTCAGACAAGAAGTGACTCAGATGGCTGCAACTCAGACAGCTGTGACTCAGAAAATCCGTGACTTAGACGGTTGTGACTTAGACAACTACAACTCAAACGGATGCGACATAGACGACAGTGACTCAACAGCTGTGACTCAGACAAGCTATGACTCAGACAGCTACAACTCAAACGGCTGCGACTCAGATGGCCGTGACTCAGCCGACTGAGAGTTAGACGACTGAGAGTCAGACGGCTGAGAGTCAGACGGCCGTGACTCAGACGGCTGTGACTCATATGGTCGTGAATCAGATGGCTGAGACTCAGATAACCGTGACTCAGACAGTCGCGACTTAGACGGCTGAGACTCAGATGGCCGTGACTTAGACAACCGCGACTCAGACAAGCTACGACTCACAAACATTTATTTTTATTTTTTAATTAGTCAGTTACAGCGTGTAAATTCTAGAAGTCAAAGAGACAGTTCAATTTTTTAATTGGGAGCTAAAGAGACAATTTCAGTTTTAGAATTGGAATATCTGGAAGTTAAAGAGACCGAGGCATATAACTTCAGCATCTATAAAAAACAATTGCTGTGAACAAAATCGTTGTGATAATTGAGAGAATGAAGAGGAGTGGTTGCTGATGAAGCTGTGATTTGAAGAAAACAATTCAAAACAGAAATGTATGGCTCGATTTAATGAAGAACAGAATGCCCAGAAACTCAAGCTGTAGTAGCACAGAACAAAAATGAAAAGGGTATGTACTGATATATCTGAATCAGTGTGATATAATTGACTGAAAAATTCTTAACAATTCAGAAGAAAAATGTGTGGCTCGATTTAATGAAAAATATAATGCCCAGAAACCCAAGCTGTAGCAGCACAGAACACAAAATGAAAAGAGTATGTATTGATTTATCTGAACTAGTGTGATATAATCGACTGAAAAATTCTTGCTAGGGTGGAAGGGAGGTGCTAGGGAGGATTGTTGTCCTCATATTTCAGTGGGTGCTGAAGAAGAAGAGTTGGTGCTCTTTTACAAGTGGGTGTTTGTAATTCGAAGGTTGTAGCCTCATTTGAGTAGAAGCTCAAAGATAAAAATGATGTACAAAATTTGAAGCTTTCCTGACATCCTAAGAAGAAGAGGTTTTTCCCTTTATGGATTTCCTTATGAAAAATCTATGTCTATGTGTATATTTGTGTGATTGAATGATTATACTGTGCCTATATATTAAATCTACTGCAATGAACTTTCTGTTGTTAAAAGAATGAATGTAAAGGTTCTGATAACACCCTGACTGCTATAAGATATCAAGGAAAATATTTTTAAAATTGTTTAAGCTCTGTAATTAACTGATTCATCCCCCCCCCTCTCAGTTAATTGATACTTTCAACAATATGCATGTTTTAAAGAGACTCTTAATGTAGATTATTTTTGTTGGGATTTTAACTGTGTAAAGTTGTCTCACAGTTAGTTTCATGATATTATGAAAATGTTTGTTGTTAAGGATAGCAATTTATAGTTTTATGCATGAATGGTAGCTTCTAATCCATCTAGATTTAAACTTCATTGTGTCATGTATTTAAAAGCTACGGAAATTGAAAGTTGTATGATTCAATATGTAGGTTCATAAATGGACTTTTTTATTATATGCATTTTCTCATTATACAGAAAGTAACCCCCATTGTTAGACTATCATGGGATATTTTCAAAATATTGAACACCTTGAGCATCCAATCGTAGAAATAGATGAAAGATCAACACACCAATATTTTTACGTGGTTTAAACCCTCGAAGAGGGAAACACTCCATGACCACAGCCAAATAGCTACTTGAGGAAATATTATTATTCAAAAGAAAACAAATGTTACAAAATGAGATTCTCATAATTGATCAATGAGAAAATGACACTCCATATTCTTTAAAGAGAGATCATGGAACAATTTGGTGTTAAGACACAAATCAATGATCGTTAAGATTGAGGAGAAGATGAACCATCAAATCACTCTATGTCAAGAACATATCATGACCATCGGATTATGTTGGGCCTAGGTTGAGATAAAAGTGTTGGAAACACCTTTTTGAGATAAGCAGGGAAAGCTGAGCTGAGCACAGCTCAGAAATACAATTTTGCCTAAGTATTGAGGATGCTGCGAAGTTGCGTGCAGCATCCAACTTTTGACCATATTTCAGAGTTGCACGCAGCATCGAAGTTTTGGCCGTGATGCGAAGACCAGTACTGCGCAGAAGCAGTGCTACGGAGTTAGGAGGCCATGTGGAGCCAGCAAAGTGGAGTGCTGGACAAGTATCAAGTGCAGGTACCGATTGGACCGGTAGCAACCATTTTTGGAAAGATATTCCAGGATTTCCAAGCGGCGGACATAAACAAATCAGGAAGGCGACCATGCATGGGTTGTGAAGGAAAGTGACATTTGGCACACTTGGAAGGCGAAACCATTAAAGAGAAATGGTTTGGCAGAAGGAACCTGTAGGTACGCATGTGACAGGAAGGTCGATAACGACAAGATGAGGACATGGAGGTCCACCATGATCAAGCAGACACTACCAGGAGCCAACAAGCCAGTTTGGAAAATCGACGCAGTTTTGGAAACCCTTAGGGTTTTGGGTTTTTAGGTCTTCGACATTGTACAGACATGACCTTCAGGCATGATCTATTTAAGAAGACAATTTTGTATGGGATGGGGTTGCTCTATTTTTGGGGGCTAGATGCTAGTTGCTAGAGTAATCATGATATAACCTTTTGTATTGAGAAATCTCTCTGAGCTGAGAATATTGTAAAGGCTCTGCAGCTGTGTGCGTAGAGACCTAGCCGAGAGAAAGGAGAGTTTGCAGCTGAGTGCGCAGACTAAGAACGATTGCCGCATCCCTTTTGAAAGAAATATATTACCAACCATTCTTGTGGACGTAGCTTTCCATCCGGGGAAGTGAACCACGATAAATCCTGTGTTATGCAATTATGTTTTGTGAATGAATGACTGTCTGTATTGTCTGTAGAATGAACGTTGAATGTTTCCTTGCATGCCGTAATAGGAGAACTTTGATATTCATTTACCAATAGGAGAAGTTTGGGAATGATATGCTAGGTTCCACGAGAACAGATGAATGGCAAACATTTCAATTATATGTTAAGAACGTGAATCAGTCATTTAGGGTTAATGTTTTCTTAAAACACAGTGAAGGAACGCAACACGGTTAGTCGCGTCTATCAATTCAGTTCACATTGTAATAATCGAAGTCCTTGAATGAATGCTCGAAAGATAACCAGTAAGTGCCTGAATGGATGGATGGGTGATATTCATCTCAGTGCCTTAACCTTTTCAAGATCTTCCAAGTAGAGGAGAATTGTGGTTGATTCGAAGTTCCAGTAGAAGATTCGCAGCAGTAAGAAGCCCTTAGTTAGGCCTGCAGCGTTGCCATCACCGCACCGTAGTCGCTTGCAGTGTAGATCCTGCTGCATACTGCATCGCTTTGACCCACAGTGCACTCCTTCTGTCCTGCACTGCGTAGCTTGTTCATATAAACAACTCATCATTTACTGTGGAAACCTGATTCCATAGTACCCCATAAGATACACCTCGGGTGAGACCTCAGCCTGCTCGCAGGTTGTTGCCGAAAGGGCTGGTGCGAAGGGGTTTTGTTGGTCAAAAGGGAGAATCTCAAAGAACCTGGGTCTAAGTGGAAACCTTTGGGTCAGTTTAAGCCAACAAATGGTTCCGTTTCTGCGCTAGAATCCATGATGAGCTGCAATCACAATGTGTGAAGAAGAATGTCAGTTCCCTGAAGGATCTAACTATTGGCATCCTGAAAAGACAGAAATCCAGGCTTGGTGGGATAATACCATAAGAGATTTTAACAGACAAGAGAACAGACATCCACATCTAAGCGACACACAGTGGTCGGATAGATATCTGTTGGACGACATTCATGAGATTTTTTGGGCATCGTTTCCAAACGAACTACATGCGTGGATCTCGCGGCTCGCAGAGAAGAAAAATTGTTTCCAGGGAGGAGTACCCACGGAGTGGAATCCTGAGCTCACAACACAGCTCAAATCGTTAGACAGCTCGTTGTCACGCGTAGTGGATTATTAGGTTGATCATATGCTAGAAGGCTTTGTAACAGAATTTGTTGTAGACACACTCAAATCCTACAACCAAGCAGAAGCAAACTTTTTCGAAGGATTCCAAGGTAAGTTTCTGAACAATCTCAGTCTATACATTAAGATGCTGTTAGTTGAGAAAGGTGTTCTAAGAATGCAGTAATTTTGTCAAAGTTTGTCATGATAAACAGTACATATAATAATTCTGACGAAGAGACACATACCCTTAGAAGTGGCAAGAGATATAAATTTAATAAGAATCCTACTGGTCCTAAACTTCATATAGATACTGAGATCCCTTGTGACCTTGATAATGAAGTTGCACAACCATTTACCCCTGAGAATTCGCCGACTGCACAAACTGTGCCATCCTTATCGCAGAACCCACCCGCTACGCAGCCCGCCCTGCAGAAGACTCAGCCTAGTCCATCTCTCCCGATAGTCCCATTTGTGTTCACTGCACAGATCCCTTTACAGCAGCCGCGCACTAACCACAGTGCCCCACAAACTAACCCGACAATGGAAAAAACGGAGATGAAACTGCCAATATTCAAAGGGACTGGCCTAGAAGACCCTGATCACCATTGGTTCCTTTGTGAAGCCGTATGGAGTGTAAGACAAATCCAGGATGATGCCATGAAGCAAGCACAGCTCATCACCACCTTTAGAGACAGAGATTTACACTGGTTTATGAAATATTCTCAGATACACCCATAACCCTCGCAGAAATTAAAGCCGCGCTAGTGGCTGAGTTCAAGAAACCAAAGTTTGAATCTCATTGTATAAATGAGTTAAAGGAAATAAAGCAGAGACCAACTGAAACGAGAATTTGATCAAAAGTTTAAGACCCTACTAGACCAAGTAAGTTTTGTTATACCGCCAGAACAACATAAAGAATGGTTCATTGCTGCGCTGTTACCACATATCAGATTACCATTGATGCAACAGAAGGTTCTATCACAGGCAGAGGCCTTGGAAATCGCAATGAAGCTGTAAGCTTCGCCGATTGGTGATACTAGTTCTGGGATGTCTCAGATCCAGAACTAGCTGACTACCCTAACACTTGAACTACAAAGTATGAAAATGGTAAAGAACAAAGATATGAACCTAGACAGGAGTTCTAGTGTACAAGTTGTAAAGGAGAAGGTCATGACCGCGAGCATTTCCCTCTATTCCGCAACTATCTTAACAGTGGTGCACCTAACCCATTAAATCAAAATTAGGCCCCATGGTGTGAAATTTGTAGAACCACAGGACATAGACCTGAAGACTGTTACCTCATCCAAAAATATGTGAAAACTCCTAAGAATTTATACTGCAATTTCTGTAAATCAGTTGGATATGATGAATCCAACTGCCGCGCATATGAATTAATGAATGAAAGAAAACAAGATATGGATGTAAGGAGAGGCACTGGCATATACCGTGTACAGGAAGAAAATCAGCCTAAGCAGGATAACACACAATATGACCAAGGAGGATACAGAGGTCGTGGTGGTGGATACCGCGACAGAGGAAGAAATGTTGGTCCGGCGCAGGGAAGAAGCCGCGGCCAAGTCATTTGTTATAATTGTGGCCAACCCGGTCACGTATCTAGAGATTGTGTTAACCCATGCACCACATGCAATTATTGTAAATCATTTGGCCATGTTATTGAATATTTTCCAGTTTAGAGGTGGAAATGCAGAAGAGAAGACGAACGGAGGCCCCGAATCCAAATGTCCAATAGATCGCAGTAGAAAATAGACCAGTGGATCCAAGTATCAATTTGGTCACATGCAGTGGTGCTGAGACAGGCCGCGACAGAGGAGTGGAAGCTTCAACATCAGGGGAGGCACATACGAAGAAGGATCCCCTTGAAACAGTATGGATAAGGAAAGCTCTAGGAAAAGAACCCCCTCTTAACTTACAGAAGAACAAGGATATCTTCATTGACGTGCGGTATACCTTTAGAGAACCAGCGGATAAGTCATCAAGGATCCCACTGCGCAGTGAAACACCGCATGTTGAAGACATGCCAGCTCCTTATGATAAAACAAGCAACGACAGATGTCCGTACTTCTGTTGCATAGTTCTTGCGAAGCTGCATGAAGTTACTAAAAAGCGAGAAAGCCATAGTAGAGCTCCACAAGATCATCAGCCTGTATGAACCTCAGATTGCAACAGAGACTCCAGATAGCACTGTACATCATATAAGGAAGCACAAAAGAACAGGCCGAGAGATGAGGCTTACTGCACAGATAGGAGATTTTGAAATGGATGAAGTCATCCTTGATATGAGATCAGAAGTGAATGTCTTGACCAAGCAGACATGACAGCAGATGGGTCGACCAAAGTTGCTCTGGTCACCTATCCAGTTAAGAATGGCTAATCAAGAGAAGGTCATACCTTTTGGCCACTTAGCTAATGTAGTAGTTGACATCGACAGAGTACAGAATCATGCAGACTTTGAAGTTATTGAAATTGTGGATGATAGTCAACCTTTTCCAGCAATATTGGGAATTGATTGGGCTATGGATAACTTGGATATCATAAAATTGAAGACAAAGAAGATGATATTTGAAGGGAAGCATCTTAGGGTCATCGCACCATTGGATCCTAAAGATGGTGACAGATACAGTGAGCCGATTCAGGAGGAATCCCAAGCTCAAGATTTAGACCGACTATACCAGCTAACTGCGAACAAGGAAGACTACATTAATCCTACTGCAGACGGTATGCTCAGCTGGCGATGTGACCCTTCTTGTATATCTGACTCGGATATAGGACTGGAGAATTGGCAAAGCTGCATGCATGAAGTATCAGCAAGAAGATGTGCGCATGTTACAAAATCACTGCGCTGGATCGAAAAAGAGGTGAGTCCTATTCCCACATATGATGGTTCTGCTAATGTTTATAGTTTCATAAGGGAATATACTACAGCTATACCAGATGAGCATAGACTACCAGCTTTAGATATAGCATTGAGCGATACACCTGCTAGATGGTGGAATGCACATAAGAAGACATTGACCACTTGGGATCAATGCAAAACTAAGATGCACATCCGGTTCGCCGAAAGGGTTACTTTACCCTTCGAAAAGTATAATGGACAAACAAACCCTAGTAAGCATATTGAATTCTGTTCAAAGGCATGGGTGGGAAGACCACCTACAGAATGGGTACATTTATTTGTACATACACTAGATGCGGGTATCCCAGAAAAATGGTACCTAGACCTGGAGTTGCGCAGCGAATTCACTGATTGGAAGTTGCTCACTACGAACTTCTAGAAGGACTTCAGTTTTGAAGATGAGAATCCATTAATCCATGAAGCATCATAGCTAATCAAGAAGCGCATATTCCAAGACGACTGTCCTCATCAAAACATAACATTGCAGGAAATTCATTAGAGAAATTTTGAGGTCAAAAAATGGCCTCAAAACAAAGAAAATGTACTATAAAAAACAACCAATCACATTTTAGTAGATGACATCATCCCCCTTGGTGGGGTGGCATTGCATGAGTTAAGAATGCTTATTTGTCAAATTTTCTATGGTGAATGAAAACACATAGTTAACCAAGGTAGTGGTGTAAGTACTTTTAAGTCATAAAGTAAAGTACTCATAATGATAGTCTTTTCATAAAATAATATTATTGTCATTTTCAAGTAAAGTACTCATAATGAATGTCTTTTCACACTTTCTCATAAAATAATATTATTGTCATTTTCAAGTGAAGTACTCTTAATTCATAAAGAAAGTCCTTTCACATTTTTTTATAAAATAATATATTATCATTTTTATGTTTTTAATTTTAAATTATATATTCACTCCAATCTATTTAATAACATAATGTCAAACTAATAAAGAATAATAATAGATTTAATAAATAATAATAATAATAATAATAATGCAATGTGGATTATAATAATATTATTAACATTTTACATGTAAATAAATTCTCAATTAAATTACATTATATTAAATTCATGAGAAAAATACTAAATATAAAAAGTCAACATAAAATTAAAAAAATAGCTCTTAAAAATATTTTTTACTATTTAATTTCATTTGCAAGTTCAAGACAAATAAATGCTAAAGGACAATAAATTTTTGGGAATTTACAATGAATCTTAGTCACATCAATGTAGACTTATTTTATTAATTTTATTTTTAGTGAAATTTGAAAAGCAACTCAACCATGGTTATTTATATTGTGCATAGAAAATAGTGTCTGAGGTGACTTGTCATATATATCTACCCCATAAAACCCCCAATTCATAATATTTTAATATATCTCATATTTTTATAGTACATCTCTTAGGAGGCCATTTTTTGACCTCAAAATCTCTCTAATGCCTGCGCACTTACAATCAGAATGGAAGGAACATGAAGAGCAATTTATCGAGTGTTACAACTTAGCTGAAGATACCAATGATACAAATGAAGACGATGAGGAGGACCCGCGCAACATAGATATACCAGAGTCGGAAGGAGCGCGCGAGGTAGAAGGACCTCCGTTGGAAATCCCAGATATGACTGGACCAGTAAAAACACAAAAAGTGAACATTGGCACAAACAAAGAGACAAAGTTTGCATCAATAGGAGATTATTGGGATGATCAGACTGTTGCAGAGATCACAGATACCTTACATGAGTATCAGGAACTATTTCCGACAAAATTTACAGAGATGAAAGGAATTTTGGGAGACATAGGGGTCATGAAAATACCTTTAAAGCCAAGTGCTAAGCCTGTCAAGCAGAGGCCATACAGATTAAATCCGCACTACAAGGAAAAAGTCCGTGCAGAGCTAGATAAGCTGCTAGAGGCAAGAATCATTGAACCAGTCGAAGAATCCGAATGGATTAGCCCCATGGTTGTTCAAGACAAGAAAGAAAAAGGCGAGATCAAGATTTGTGTGGATCTAAGAAAACTTAATGATGCTTCCATGCGCAACCCATTTCCTACTCCATTCACAGACGAGGTCCTTGATAACGTTCGAGGAAATGAGGCATATTCTTTCACTGATGGTTTCTCTGGCTATCATCAGATCAGGATTGATCCTGTGGATAGGCATAAGACGACATTTGCACATAATGGGGGTCATTCCAGCACACCATCATGCCTTTTGGTCTGAAGAACACACCTGCCATATTGTCCAGAGTCGTCGTCACAGCATTTAAAGATTTTATGCACAAGTTTTTAGAAGTGTATTTTGATGATTGGAATGTGTTTGGTCTATTGAAAAATCATTGTGCGAATCTCCGTATGATGCTAGAAAAGTGCTGACAGCATCAAATATCCTTGAATTTGAAGAAGTGTATTTTATGTGTGCCCTATGGAATTTTACTTGGCCACATTGTCTGTAAGCAAGGATTGATGGTAGACCCTGCGAAGATTGCAGTCATCGCAAACTTACCAACACCAAATTCAGTCAAGATGTTGTGCTCTACCTTAGGCCATACCAGATACTATAGGAAATTTATAAAGGGTTATGCGCAGATGATCGCAGCAATGGAGAAGCTGCTGAAGAAAGACGCACCGTTCATTTGGAACGCAGAATGTGAATAGGGTTTTGATACATTGAAAGAAAAGATGGTCACTACGCTGATTCTAGTCTTTCCAGACTGGACAAAGCCATTCCATGTCCATGTTGACGCAACATGTATTTCCCTGGGGATCGTGTTAGCTCAACCAGGAGAGGGAGGTGTTGACCACCCTATTGCATTTTCTAGTAGAAAGATTTCAATAGTAGAGAAGAACTATACTACTACTAAGAGGGAAGGCCTTGTGATGGTATATGCCCTACAGAAAGTTAGACACTAGTTGCTGGGATCACACTTCCTTATGTTTACTGACCATTCTGCGTTGAAATATTTGGTCAACAAGCTAGTGTTAGGGGGACGCATATGCAGATGGCTATTGTTGTTCCAGGAATATGACTTTGAGATTGTTGTTAAGCCAGGTAGACTGAACTTGGGACCTGATCATTTGTCAAGGATTGAGTTAGGAGAGGAGCCGACGAACATTGAAGATAGTCTACCTTATGTGCAGATATTTTCTATATAGGTTGTCGATGATTATTAAAAGGATATCATTTATTTCCTAACCATAGGGCTGGCACCCCAGGAATTCTCTGTCCAGCAGAAAAAATAGTTAGTGGTGCGCGCCGCAGACTTCACTATAATTGCAGGTCAGTTATACAAACTTGGGCCGGATGAAGTCCTGCGCAGGTGCGTACTTGATCATGAGAAGCCATTTATTTTAGCGGATGCACACTCAGGAATTGCAGGAGGTCACTATGCAAGAAGGGATACCGCACAGAAGATATTGCATGCAGGGCTATGGTGGCCTACGCTCCATAAAGATGCCAAATAACATTGTAGGAACTATGATGTCTATCAGAGAACAGGAAAACCATCACGCCGAGATGAGATGCCATTGAATCCACAGCTGACACTGCAACCATTTGAAAAATGGGAAATAGACTTTGTGGGTCCTATAAACCCACCAGGAAAAAGAACGGGTGCAAGGTACATTATTACTGCTACTGATTAACTCACTAGATGGGATGAAGCAAAACTAGTTAAGGACTATAGCGCCAGTACTGCTGCGCAGTTTATTTTTGAAGAAATACTCACCAGATTTGGCTGTCCGAAGATTTTGATGAGTGACCAAGGTACTCACTTTTTGAACAAGACTATTGAGGCACTTACGAAAGAATTCCACGTTCATCATCAGCGCAATACTCCATATCATCCATAGGAGAATGGTAATGTAGAAGCTTTCAATAAAATATTGGAGAACGCACTCACTAAGGTATGCAATGTAAATAGAGACGATTGGGACCTGCGCGTCTCATCTGTGTTATGGGCATACAGGACCACATGCAAGAAATTGATAAGACAGACACCCTTTCGGTTGGTTTATGGGAAGGAGGCTATAATGCCTATGAAATATATTGTCCCTAGTTTAAGAATCGTTGCATTCACAGGGATGGAAGATTGCGAAGCTCTAGAAGAGAGATTTCTACACTTACTGGGCTTGGAGGAAGATCGCTTCATCACAGGCTTCCACCAGCAAGCTCAGAATGACCGCGAGAAAGCATGGCATGATCGCCATATAAAGAACAAGTGTTGTCAGGTAGGTGACCTAGTCCTCCTGTATGATAGCAAATTCATGAAATTCCCTGGTAAATTTAAGATGCATTGGCTTGGCCCATATACTGTGATACATGTTACTAACACTGGTGCAGTCCAGTTAGCCAATTTAGCTGGTGATACTTTTCCAACCTTGATAAATGGAAGCAGGCTAAAGCTATACCATGATAGCACTGCTTCGCAAAACCTTGAATATGAGCAAAGGAAGGAAGTTCTAAGTGTCAAGCACAGTTGAAATTGGACACTAGAAATATAAAGGAGTCTATACATGTATGATAAAAGGAAGAAGGTATGATAAAAAGAATGATCTATGCACCACGCAGCACTATCGAAGCTACGCAGGGTAAAAACAAAAATGAAAATTTTTGGCTTTGCGAAGTATCTGCGCAGGGTTGCAAATGGATTGCCGTGCAGTTTGGCACATCACTCAGAGAAAAATAGCCGTTGCATGGCTTTTCAGAAAAATAGCCGTTAGATGACCGTTGCAGCAACCGCTTCAGCAATTAAAGAGGAAATAACTGTTCGGAGCATGTTGACGACGGAAAAGACTGAAGGATCCGCTCAAATTCACCAACGGACACCACATTAAATGCCTATATAGCCGTTGAAGGGAGCAGGAGGGGGTCTGCTATGCCTATAAATAACACCGTTGGGAGACTCGCGGGTGTTACCGAACACTTAGAATTTTCATGTGATTAACCTCTCCGAGCTAGTAGCCATCTATATTCTGTCTGCCTTAGCCGCTACCTCATTAGTGAATGTTCGAACCTCCTTATAGAGAAGAATAACTGAGCCTTGAAGAAGCACTGAGGATCTTTCAGCACGGAGGGATTCAACAGTTAATGAAAAATCCAGTTAAGAAGGTCGCTGTAGAACAAGGTGAAGGATCCCGTAGATCACCAAGAATTAATCCGACAATGTAGGAAAAAGCGAAAGAGAAAGGAAAAGACGTAACTGCACCTTGATCCAAGGTCATAAAGATGGGCTCCTCGACACAAAAATCGCCAATCTTTCAGAAAGAACCCTTGAAGATGACACCCGAATATATCTCCCCACGAGCACTGAATGCCCCTATGTTTAAATTGTCCAAGAATGTGAGATATGACATACCGCTGTCACCTATCTCAAAACATGTAAAGATTTCTAAGAATCTGCTGGGGAAGATAGCAGAATGTAAATGGGAGGATTATGACCTCTTGGGAATGAAGAAGGACGAGCCAGATGTTCCCAAGTACCCATATTTTCAACCAGACCAGTATATGTGTTGGAAAAAGGATGCCAAGGTAACTCTTAACCTGGTTGCCGAGAGCTAGCTAACACCTGTCATTCAGTTGGGGCTACTAAACTTGCTCAGATTGCCACATTTTGACCATTCTCCAGAACTTAATATCGTCGTTCGCACACTCATGGCGCAAATCCACCAAGGTTATCTGTGGCTGGATAGGAACATTGACATTAACATCGATTTGATCCACTGCATCACTGGGCTAAGAAAGCGCGGTAAGGATCCTAAGCAACTCTTCCAGGGGAAGATCAAAGAAAAAGAGGCTATTGAGAAGATGAAGAAAACCCATCTACTGGTGAAGGCAAAAAGAGGCTTCCCGACAGATGACATAGAGGACAGAGCAACAAAATTTGTAACGCAGTTGCTCGTAGGCAAGATACTCAAAACAACTAGGCCTTCGGAGGTTCCTACGGGCGTGATACTTCTTGGTGCCGCAGCGCCTGAAGGCACCAAATTTAATTGGTGTCAGTTTCTATTGAATGAGTTCCTTGAAGAACTCATTGACACACAAGTGAATGGCGGCCAATTCCATTTCACCTGACTGATTGTCCTGATTGCTTTTTGTGGATGGAAGGAACCGCGAGATTATGTGGGCATCATTATGGACACCAATGATCCTAGAGGGTTTAAGTTCGTCAACCTCTGGGAAAACACAAATGTAGAGCGCCAGCATGTGACAGCAGAAGTCTTTTGCCAGTACTATATCCAGCTGCGCGATGCAATCACGAAGACAGCCTGCATTACAATGCAGGTCACGGTGAAGTATATTCGCATCATCGACTTTGAGGCGGATATGAAATCTATCTTCATATTGCCGAAAGCACAAACAAAGAAATCGGAGTGGTTCCCAGCAAAATACATCATGTATGAGTAGGACATTGAAGACCTCATGAGAGATTGGCCACCAGAGTTCCACGTAGAAGCTATGGACTTGGAGACAGATTCAGCAGAATATGAGCCAATCCCGCTCTCATGCCCAATCATTGAAGAAACAGGGAAGAGAAAAGAACCTGAGACTTCACAGAAGCCAAAGTCGAGGAAGAAGGTGAAGGCCACAGAGATTCAATCGGAGGCAGTCCTCAATGATGATGACTACGAGATGATAGCCGAAACAGTCTCAGAGCAGATGAAGGAGCTCATGGCGGTTAAAGAAAAGAAGGACATGGTCATCTAGGATGACCTGCAGAAGATGCGGCTCGCAATGCAAGGTCTCATGAAGAAAATGGATGATGTCCAAAAAATCCTAAGCTTGCTACGTGACACAAGAGAAGAAGGGAGGTCGGCAGGAACCTTGCAACAAACGCCGCCGTAGTTAGCAATAACGCTGCCATCGAAGACTAGAATTGTCCATGTGGACCCATTGGCTATTGCATTGCTAGTGGCAGAACAAATTGTGTTGGACACAAAGGGAGTTGAGAGGGTAGAGCTCGACCTAGACAAAATCCCCTTACTAGGATTGCACTTCATCCACACGCAGATCGTTGAGGAGATGCATGAACGGACGGTTGAGTCGATGAAGTCACAAGCAGAGCTCACCGCAGCAAACATACAAATTCAGCTGTACACAGAAATGCAGCCATGGAATGAACTGGACCACTGACAAAATTTGGAGACTACCATATCCAATGTTGCGAAGGATATTGAAGGCATAGAAATCCAGGATGATCCTGCAGACACAGTTCTGAGGATCAGAGATAAGGTGAGATCCTTGCAGTTGGAGATGTAGGATAAAGAGATTTATTATGAGGCTGATATTGCCACATTGAAGGATAAGCTGAATAAGCAGGCGCCATTAACTAAGCAGCAGTTGAGAGAGCAAGCCGTCAAGACCGCCGCGCAGAACATAACAAGTGGCATGGCTCAATGCCAAGATCTATTGGAACAAGTTTCCAAGGCATTCACCACCCTTGAAGAGGATCAGGGGCTACTGTAGGTAAAGACCGCAGTAAAAGAAAAATAGACCGTGTTAGAAAAGTTGGAAGCAGAGCTCAAGGCTTTGCCACCCAGGGAGAGGCTGTCCAGGTACAAGGAAGTATCAGGCTTAAAGAAGCAAGTCCAAGTATTAAGAGAGAAGGAGACTGAGATGGACAATTAGTCACAACAACTCCTGGAGGATGCTACAGCAGTATCGCAGTAGATAGAAGATAAGCTAAAGGAACTGCGTGAAAATCGGGAGTAGGTACAGGATCAGATTGGGGAAGAGATAACTCCAGCGCTGCTTGAAACAGTTTAGCAAGTTGAGAAGGATACCAGACAAGCAGTGGAGCAGTTGCTCGGTGTATATAATGAGTTCGTAGCCAAACTAGTCCCACCAGTCGCAGAGCAGAGTGAGACAACTGAAGCAGCAAGTGGCTCGGGAACGAGCCACATGTAAGTGTTAGGGGCATGTTGGGCCCAGGTTGAGACAAACGTGTTGGAAACACCTTTTTGAGATAAGCAGGGAAAGCTGAGCTGAGCACATCTCAGAAATACAATTTTGCCTAAGTATTGAGGATGCTGCGAAGTTGCGCGCAGCATCCAACTTTTGACCAGACTGCGGAGTTTTCGCGTAGCATCGAAGTTTTGTCTGTGATGCGAAGACCAGTACTGCACAGAAGCAGTGCTGCGGAGTTACGAGGCCAAGTGGAGCCAGCAAAGCGGAGTGTTGGATAAGTATCAGGTGCAGGTACCGGTTGGACCAGTAGCAGCCATTTTTGGAAAGATATTTTAGGATTGCCGAGCGGCGGACATAAGCAAATCAGGAAGGAGGCCACGCATGGGTTGTTAAGGAAAGCAACATTTGGCATGCTTGGAAGGAGAAACCATTAGAGATAAATGGTTTGGCAGAAGCAGCCTGTAGGCACGCATGCGACAGGAAGGCCGATAGCGACAGGATGAGGATGTGGAGGTCCACCATGATCAAGCAGACGCTACCAAGAGCCAGCAAGCCGATTTGGAAAACCGCTGCAGTTTTGAAAACCCTTAGGGTTTTTTGTTTTTAGGTCTTCGACATTGTACAGACATGACCTTCGGGCATGATCTATTTAAGAAGACAATTTTGTATGGGATGGGGTTGCTCTATTTTTGGGGGCTAGATGCTAGTTGCTAGAGTAATCGTGATATAACCTTTTCTATTGAGAAATCTCTTCAAGCTGAGAATATTGTAAAGGCTCTGCAGCTGTGTGCGTAGAGACCTAGCCGAGAGAAAGGAGAGTCTGCAACTGAGTGCGCAGAATAAGAACAGTTGCCCCATCCCTTTTGAAAGAAATATATTACCAACCATTCTTGTGGACGTAGCTTTCCATCCGGGGAAGTGAACCACGTTAAATCCTGTGTTATGCAATTATGTTTTATGAATGAATGACTATCTGTATTGTTTGTAGAATGAACGTTGAATGTTTCCTTGCATGCTGTAATAGGAGAACTTTGATATGCATTTACCAATAGGAGAAGTTTGGGAATGATATGCTAGGTTCCACGAGAACAGATGAATGGCGAACATTTCAATTATATGTTAAGATCGTGAATCAGTCATTTAGGGTTAATGTTTTCTTAAAACACAGTGAAGAAACGCAGCACTGTTAGTCGCATCCATCAATTCAGTTCACGTTGTAATAATCTAAGTCCTTGAATGAATGCTAGAAAGATAACCAGTAAGTGCCTGAATGGATGGATGGGTGATATTCATCTCAGTTCCTTAACCCTTTCAAGATCTTCCAAGTAGAGGAGAAGTGTGGTTGATTCGTAGTTCCAGTAGAAGATTCGCAGTAGTAAGAAGCCCTTAGTGAGGCCCATAGTGTTGCCATCACCGCACCGTAGTCGCTCGCAGTGTAGATCCTGCTGTGTACCGCATCGCTTTGATCCGCAGTGCACTCCTTCTGTCCTGCGTTGTGCAACTTGTTCATATAAACAACTCATCATTCACTATAGAAACCTGATTCCGCAGTACCCCATAAGATACACCTTGGGTGAGACCTCAGCCTGCTCGTAGGTTGTTGCTGAAAGGGCCGGTGCGAAGGGGTTTTGTTGGTCAAGAGGGAGAACCTCAAAGAACCTTGGTCTAAGTGGAAACCTCTGGGTCAGTTTAAGCCCACAAATGGTTCTGTTGTCTGTATGGCCTCTGCTTGCATACCTTTAGAGAACTAGTGGATAAGTCTTCAAGGACCCCGCTGCGCAGTGAAACACCGCATGTTGAAGACATGACAACTCCTTGTGATAAAACAAGCACTGCGACAGATGTCCGTACTTCTGTTGCGTAGTTCTTGTGAAGCTACATGAAGTTACTAAAAAGTGAGAAAGCCATAGTAGAGCTCCAGAAGCTCATCAGCCAGTATGAACCTCAGATTGCAACAGAGACTCCAGATAGCGCTGTACATCATATAAGGAAGCATAAAAGAACAGGTCGAGAGATGAGGCTCAGTGCGCAGATAGGAGATTTTGAAATGGATGAAGTCATCCTTGATCTGGGATCATAAGTGAATGTCTTGACTAAGCAAACATGGCAGCAAATGGGTCGACTAATGTTGCTCTGGTCACCTATCCAGTTAAGAATGGCTAATCAAGAGAAGGTCATACCTTTTGGCCGCTTAGCTAATGTATTAGTTGACATCGATGGAGTACAGAGTCATGCAGACTTTGAAGTTATTGAAATTGTGGATGATAGTCAACCTTTTCCAGCAATATTGGGAATTGATTGGGCTATGCATAACTTGGCTATCATAAACTTGAAGACATAGAAGATGATATTTGAAGGGAAGCATCTTAGGGTCATCGTACCATTGGATCCTAAAGATGGTGACAGATACAGTGAGTCGATTTAGGAGGAATCCTAAGCTCAAGATTTAGACCGACTATACCAGCTGACTGCGAACAAGGAAGACTACATTAATCCTACTGCGGATGGTACGCTCAGCTGGCGATGTGACACTTCTTGTATCTCTGACTCAGATACAGGACTGGAGAATTGGCAAAGCCGCATGCATGAAGTATTAGCAAGAAGATGTGCCCAGGTTACGAAATCACTGCGTTGGATCGAAAAAGAGGTGAGTCCTATTCCCACATATGATGATTCTGCTAATGTTTACAGTTTCATAAGGGAATATACTACAGCTATACCAGATGAGCATAGAATACCAGCTTTAGATATAGCATTGCGCGATACACCTGCCAGATGGTGGAATGTACATAAGAAGACATTGACCACTTGGGATCAATGCAAAACTAAGATGCACATCCGGTTCGCTGAAAGGGTTACTTTACCCTTCGAAAAGTATAATGGAAAAACAAACCTTAGTCAACATATTGAAGTATGTTCAAAGGCATGGGTGGGAAGACCACCTACAGAATGGGTACATTTATTTGTACATACATTGGATGCGGGTATCCCAGAAAAATGGTACGTAGACTTGGAGTTGCGCAGCGAACTCACTGATTGGAAGCTGCTCACTGCTAACTTCCATAAGGACTTCAGTTTTGAAGATGAGAATCCATTAATCCATGAAGCATTACAGCTACTCAAGAAGCGCATATTCCAGGACGATTGTCCTCATCAAAACATAACATTACAAGAATCCTTTGGGACAGATTGTGTTCCTGTGAACTTACAATCGGAATGGAAGGAACATGAAGAGCACTTTATCGAGTGTTACAACTTAGCTAAAGATACCAATGATACAAATGAAGACAATGAGGAGGACTCGTGCAACATAGATATACCAAAGTCGGAAGGCGCGCGTGAGGTAGAAGGACCTCTGTTGGAAATCCTAGATATGACTGGACCAGTAAAAACACAAAAAGTGAACATTGGAACAGACAAAGAGCCGAAGTTCGCATCAATAGGAGATTATTGGGACGATCAGACTGTTGCAGAGATCGCAGATACCTTACATGAGTATCAGGAACTGTTTTCGACAAAATTTACAGAGATGAAAGTAATTTTGGGAGACCTAGGGGTCATGAAAATACCTTTAAAGCCAGGTGCTAATCCTGTCAAGCAGAGGCCATATAGATTAAATCCATGCTACAAGGAAAAAGTCCGCGTAGAGCTAGACAAGATGCTAGAGGCAGGAATCATTGAACCAGTCAAAGAATCCGAATGGATTAGCCCCATGGTTGTTCAAGACAAGAAAGCAAAAGGCAAGATCATGATTTGTGTGGATCAAAGAAAACTTAATGATGCTTCCATGCACGACCCATTTCCTACTCCATTCACAGACGAGGTCCTTGATAATGTTGGAGGAAATGAGGCATATTCTTTCACTGATGGTTTCTCTGGCTATCATTAGATCAGGATTGATCCTGTGGATAGGCATAAGATGACATTTTCCACATAATGGGGGTCATTCCAGTACGCTGTCATGCCTTTTGGTATGAAGAACGCACCTGCCATATTGTCCAGAGTCGTCATCGCAGCATTTAAAGATTTTATGCACAAGTTTTTAGAAGCGTATTTTGATGATTGGACTGTGTTTGGTCTATTGAAAAATCATTGCGTGAATCTCCATATGATGCTAGAAAAGTGCTGACAGCATCAAATATCCTTGAATTTGAAGAAGTGTATTTTCTGTGTGCCCTATGGAATTTTACTTGGCCACATTGTCTGTAAGCAAGGATTGATAGTAGACCCTGCGAAGATTGCAGTCATCGCAAACTTACCAACACCAAATTCAGTCAAGATGTTGCGCTCTACCTTAGGCCATACCGGATACTACAGAAAATTTATAAAGGGTTATGTGCAGATAACCACAGCAATGGAGAAGCTATTGAAGAAAGACGCACCATTCATTTGGAACAAAGAATGCGAACAGGGTTTTGATACATTGAAAGAAAAGATGGTCATTGCACCGATTCTAGTCTTTCCAGACTGGACAAAGCCATTCCATGTCCATGTTGAGGCATCATGTATTGCCTTGGGGATCGTGTTAGCTCAGCCAGGAGAGGGAGGTATTGACCACCCTATTGCATTTTCTAGTAGAAAGCTTTCAACAACAGAGAAGAACTATACTACTACTGAGAGGGAAGGCCTTGCGATGGTATATGCCCTACATAAATTTAGACACTAGTTGCTGGGATCGCACTTCCTTATGTTTACTGACCATTCTGCGTTGAAATATTTGGTCAACAAGCCAGTGTTAGGGGGATGCATATGTAGATGGCTATTGCTGTTCCAGGAATATGACTTTGAGATTGTTGTCAAGCTAGGTAGACTGAGCTTGGGACCTGATAATTTGTCAAGGATTGAGTCAGGAGAGGAGCCGACGAACATTGAAGACAGTCTACCTGATGCGCAGCTATTTGCTATACAAGCTGTCGATGATTATTACAAGGATATCATTGATTTCCTAACCATAGGGTTGGCATCCTAGGAATTCTATGTCCAGCAGAAAAAAACAGTTAGTGGTGCGCGCCGCGGACTTCACTATAATTGCAGGTCAGTTATACAAACTTGGGACAGATGAAGTCCTGCGCAGGTGCGTACTCAATCATGAGAAGCCATTTATTTTAGCGGATGCACACTCAGGAATCATGGGAGGTCACTATGCAGGAAGGGCTACCGCGCAGAAGATATTGCACGCAGGGCTATGGTGGCCTACACTCCATAAAGATGCCAAAGAACATTGCAGGAACTGTGATGTCTAGAAGAGAATAGGAAAACCATCATGGGAGAAGAGATGCCATTGAATCCACAGTTGACACTGCAGCCTTTTGAAAAATGGGCAATAGACTTTGTGGGTCCTATAAACCCACCAGGAAAAAGAACGGGTGCAAGGTATATTATTACTGCTACTGATTACCTCACCAGATGGGCGGAAGCAAAACCAGTTAAGGACTGCAGCACCAGTACTGCTGCGTAGTTTATTTTTGAAGAAATACTCACCAGATTTGGCTGTCCGAAGATTTTGATGAGTGACCAAGGTACTCACTTTTTGAACAAGACTATTGAGGCACTTACGGAAGAATTCCATGTTCGTCATTAGCACAGTACTCCATATCATCCACAGGCGAATGGTACTATAGAGGCTTTCAATAAAATATTGGAGAACACACTCACTAAGGTATGCAATGTAAATAGAGATGATTGGGACTTGCGCGTCTCATCTGTGTTATGGGCATACAGGACCACATGCAAGAAATTGACAGGACAGACACCCTTTCAGTTGGTTTATGGGCAGGAGGCTATAATGCCTATGGCATATATTGTCCCTAGTTTAAGAATCGTTGCATTCATAGGGATGGCAGATTGCGAAGCTCTAGAAGAGAGATTGCTACACTTACTGGGCTTGGAGGAAGATCACTTCATCGCAGGCTTCCACCAGCAAGCTCAGAAGGATCGCGAGAAAGCATGACATGATCGCCATATAAAGAACAAGTGTTTTCAGGTAGGTGACTTAGTCCTCCTGTATGATAGCAAATTCATGAAATTCCCTGGTAAATTTAAGATGCATTGGATTGGCCCATATACTATGATACATGTTACTAACACTGATGCAGTCTAGTTAGCCAATTTAGCTGGTGATACTTTGGCAACCTTGATAAATGGAAGCAAGCTAAAGCTATACCATGATAGCACTGCTTTGCAGAACCTTGAATAACGAGAAAAGGAAGGAAGTTCTAAGTGTCAAGTATAGTTGAAATTGGACACTAGAAATATAAAGGAGTCTGTACATGTATGATAAAAGGAAGAAGGTATGATAAGAAGAATGATCTATGCACCGCGCAACACTGTCGAAGCTACGCGGGGAAAAAAAAAAAAAAGTTGGAAATTTTTGGCACTGTGAAGTATCTGCGCAGGGTTGCAAATGGATTGCCGCGCAGTTCGGCGCATCACTCAGAGAAAAATAGCCGTTGCATGGTTTTTCAGAAAAATAGCCGTTAGATGACCGTTGCAGCAACCGCTTCAGCAATTAAGGAGAAAATAATCGTTCTGAGCATGCTGATGATGGAAAAGACCGAAGGATCCGCTCAAATTCACCAATGGACACCACATTAAATGCCTATCTAACCGTTGAAGGGTGTAGGAGGGGGTCTACTGCGCCTATAAATAACACCGTTGGGAGACTCGTGGGCGTTAACAACACTTAGAATTTTCTTGTGATTAACCTCTCCGAGCTAGTAGCCATCTGTATTCTGTCTGCCTTAGCCGCTACCTCGTTAGTGAATGTCCGAACCTCCCTATAGAGAAGAAGAACTTGCCCTTGAAGAAGCACTGAGGATCTTTCAGCACGGAGGGATTTAGCAGTTAATGAAAACTGCAATTAAGAAGGTCGCTGTAGAACAAGGTGAAGGATCCCCTAGATCACCAAGAATTAATCCGACAATGCAGGAAAAAGCAAAAGAGAAAGGAAAAGATGTAACTGCACCTTGATCCAAGGTCATAAAGATGGGCTCCTCGACACAAAAATCACTAGTCTTTCAGAAAGAACCCTTGAAGATGACACCCGAATATATCTCCCAATGGGCACTGAATGCCCCTATGTTTAAATTGTCCAAGAATGTGAGATATGACATCCTGCTGTCACCTATCTCAAAACATGTAAAGATTTCTAAGAATCTGCTGGGGAAGATAGCAGAATGTAAATGGGAGGATTATGACCTCTTGGGAATGAATAAGGATGAGCCAAATGTTCCTAAGTACCCATATTTTCAACCAGACCAGTATATGTGCTGAAAAAAGGATGCCAAGGGAACTCTTAACCTGGTTGCCGAGAGCTGGCTAACACCTGTCGTTCAGTCAGGGCTACTAAACTTGCTTAGATTGCCACATTTTGACCGTTCCTAGAACTTAATATCGTCGTTTGCAAACTCATGGCGAGAATCCACCAAGGTTATCTGTGGCTGGATAGGAACATTGGTATTAACATTGATTTGATCCACTGCATCACCAGGCTAAGGAAGCGCGGTAAGGATCCTAAGCAACTCTTCTAGGGGAAGAGCAAAGAAAAAGAGGCTGTTGAGAAGATGAAGAAAACCCATCTGGTGGTGAAGGAAAAAAGAGGCTTCCCGACAGTTGACATAGAGGACAGAGCAACAAAATTTGTAACGCAGTTGCTCGCAGGAAAGATACTCAAAATAGCTAGGCCTTCGGAGGTGCCTGCAGGCGCAATACTCCTTGGTGCCGCAGGGGCTGAAGGCACCAACTTTAATTGGTGTCAGTTTTTGTTGAATGAGTTCCTTGAAGAACTCAACGAAACACAAGTGAATGGTGGCCAGTTCCATTTCACCTGGATCATCGTCCTGATTGCTTTTTGTGGATGGAAGGAACCACGAGATTATGTGGGCATCATTATGGACACCAATGATCCTAGATGGTTTAAGTTCGTCAACCTCTGGGCAAACAAAAATGCAGAGCACCAGCAGAAGTCTTTTACCAGTACTATATCCAGCTGCGCGATGCAATCACGAAGACAGCCCGCATTATGAAGCAGGTCACGACGAAGTATATTCGTGTCATCGACTTTGAGGCGGATATGAAATGTATCTTCATATCGCCGAAAACAAAAACAAAGAAAGCAGAGTGGTTCCTAGGGAACTACATCATGTATGCGCAAGACGTTGAAGACCTCATGAAATATTGGCCACCAGAGTTCCGCGTAGAAGTTATGGATGTGGAGACAGATTCAACAGAAGATGAGCCAATCCCGCTCTCATGCCCAATCACTGAAGTAACAGGGAAGAGAAAAGAACCTGAGACTTTGCAGAAGCCAATGTCGAGGAATAAATTGAAGGCCACAAAGATTCAATCAGAGGCAGTCCTCAATGATGATGACTACGAGATGATAGCAGGAATAGTCTCAGAGCAGATGAAGGAGCTCATGGCAGTTAAAGAAAAGAAGGACATGGTCATCCAGGATGACCTGTAGAAGACGTGGCTCACAATGCAAGGTCTGATGAAGAAAATGGATGATGTACAGAAAATCCTAAGCTTTCCGTGTGACACAGGAGCAGAAGGGAGGTCGACAGGAACCTTGCAACAAATGCCGCCGCAGTTAGCAATAACGCTGCCATCGAAGACTAGAATTGTCCATGTGGACCCATTGGCTATTGCATTGCCAGTGGAAGAACAAATTGTGTTGGACACAAAGGGAGTCGAGAGGGTAGAGCTCGACCTAGCCAAAATCCCCTTACCAGGATTGCACTTCATCCACATGCAGATCGTTGAGGAGATGCATGAACGGATGGTTGAGTCGATGAAGTCACAAGCAGAGCTCACCGCAGCAAACATGCAAATTCAGTTGTACGCAGAAATGCAGCCACGGAATGAACTGGACCACCGAAAAAATTTGGAGACTACCATATCCAATGTTGCGAAGGATATTGAAGGCATAGAAATCCAGGATGATCCTGCAAACAGTTCTGAGGATCAGAGATAAGGTGAGATCCTTGCAGTCGGAGATGTAGGTAAAGAGATTTATTATGAGGCTGATATTGCCACATTGAAAGATAAGCTGAATAAGCAGGCGCCATTAACTAAGCAGCAGTTGAGAGAGCAAGCCGTCAAGACCGCCGCGCAGAACATAACAAGTGGCATGGCTCAGTGCCAAGATCTATTGGAACAAGTTTCCAAGGCATTCACCGCCCTTGAAGAGGATCAGGGGCTACTGCAGGTAAAGACCACGGTAAAAGAAAAATAGACAGTGTTAGAAAAGTTGGAAGCAGAGCCCAAGGCTTTGCCACCCAGGGAGAGGCTGTCCAGGTACAAGGAAGTATCAGGCTTAAAGAAGCAAGTCCAAGTATTAAGAGAGAAGGAGACTGAGATGGACAATCAGTCACAACAACTCCTGGAGGATGCTACAGCAGTATCGCAGCAGATAGAAGATAAGTTAAAGGAACTGCGCGAAAATCAGGAGCAGGTACAGGACCAAATTGGATAAGAGATAACTCCAGCGCTGCTTGAAATAGTTCAACAAGTTGAGCAGGATACCATACAAGTAGTGGAGCAGTTGCTCAGTGTATATAATGAGTTCGTGGCCAAACTAGTCCCACCGATCATGGAACAGAGTGAGACAACTAAAGCAGCAAGTGGCTCGGGGACGAGCCACATGTAAGTGTTAGGGGCATGTTGGGTCCAGGTTGAGACAAAAGTGTTGGAAACACCTTTTTGAGATAAGCAGGGAAAGCTGAGCTGAGCACAGCTCGGAAATACAATTTTGCCTAAGTATTGAGGATGCTTCGAAGTTGGACGCAGCATCCAACTTTTGACTAGACTGCGAAGTTGCGCGCAGCATCGAAGTTTTGTCTGTGATGCGAAGACCAGTACTATGCAGAAGCAGTGCTACGGAGTTAGGAGGCCATGTGGAGCCAACAAAGCAGAGTGCCGGACAAGTATCAGGTGCAGGTACCGGTTGGACCGGTAGCATCCATTTTTGGAAAGATATTCCTGGATTGTCAAGCAGTGGATATAAGCAAATCAGGAAGGCAGCTACCCGTGGGTTGTTAAGGAAAGCGACGTTTGGCATGCTTGGAAGGCGAAACCGTTAGAGAGAAACGGTTCGGCAGAAGCAGCTTGTAGGCACGCGTGCGACGGGAAGGCCGATAGCGATAGGATGAGGACGTGGAGGTCCACCATGATCAAGCAGACGCTACTAAGAGCTAGCAAGCCGATTTGGAAAACCGGCGTAGTTTTGGAAACTCTTAGGGTTTTGGGTTTTTAGGTCTTCGACATTGTACAGACATGACCTTCGGGAATGATCTATTTAAGAAGAAAATTTTGTATGGGATGGGGTTGCTCTATTTTTGGGGGCTAGATGCTAGTTGCTAGAGTAATCATGATATAACCTTTTGTATTGAGAAATCTCTCCGAGCTGAGAATATTGTAAAGGCTCTGCAGCTGTGTGCGCAGAGACCTAGCCGAGAGAAAGGAGAGTTTGCAGCTGAGTGTGCAGACTAAGAACGGTTTCCCCATCCCTTTTGAAAGAAATATATTACCAACCGTTCTTGTGGACGTAGCTTTCCATCCGGGGAAGTGAACCACGTTAAATCCTGTGTTATGCGATTATGTTTTATGAATGAATGACTGTCTGTATTGTCTGTAGAATGAACATTGAATGTTTCCTTGCATGCTGCAATAGGAGAACTTTGATATGCATTTACCAATAGAAGAAGTTTAGGAATGATATGCTAGGTTCCACAAGAACATATGAATGGCGAACATTTCAATTATAAGTTAAGATTGTGAATCACTCATTTAGGGTTAATGTTTTCTTAAAACACAGTGAAGGAACGCATCACGGTTAGTCGCGTCTATCAATTCAGTTCACGTTGTAATAATCTAAGTCCTTGAATGAATGCTAGAAAGATAACTAGTAAGTGCTTGAATTGATGGATGGGTGATATTCATCTCAGTGCCTTAACCTTTTCAAGATCTTCCAAGTAGAGGAGAAGTGTGGTTGATTCGTAGTTCCAGCAGAAGATTCGCAGTAGTAAGAAGCCCTTAGTGAGGCCCGCAGCATTGCCATCACCTCACCATAGTCGCTCGTAGTGTAGATCCTGCTGTGTACCACATCGCTTTGACCCGCAGCGCAATCCTTCTGTCCTGTGTTGTGTAGCTTGTTCATATAAACAACTCATCATTTACTGTGGAAACTTGATTCCACAATACCCCATAAGATACACCTCGAGTGAGACCTCAACCTGCTTGCAAGTTGTTGCCGAAAGGGCCGGTGCGAAGGGGTTTTGTTGGTCAAAAGGGAGAACCTCAAAGAACTTGGGTCTAGGTGGAAACCTCTGGGTCAGTTTAAGCCAACAGATTACATATATACAAATGCATACTAAAGAAACATGCTTTACCTAGTGGATACATTATAACAAGTTGATCTTAACTAACTCCTAAGTGTCTAAATATCCTAACATATCCCCTTAAGAACAACTTGGGATATGATTGAAGGATTTTAAAAAGTGACACTATAGGAGAAGGAAGGAGGAATTAGACCCTATCTCCCCTTAATGACAAATTGATGAACTCCTAACATAGATCAAAGTTTAGAAAACTTCGCTTCTGTAAGAGACTTTGTGAAGATGTTTGTAACTTGATCATTTGTATGGCAAACAAGCACTTTGAGAGCGCAATCATGAACAAGAATTTTGATGAAGTGAATATGTAGCTGAATGTGTTTATTGCATTGCTGTTGAATTGGATATTTGGTGAGGTTAATGGCACTCTGATTGTCACACCAAAGGGTAGTCGAAAGTTGTTTCCCAAATCCAAACTCTAAAAGGATCTGCCGAAGCCATAAAGATTCCTGGCTTACATTAGTTGTGGCTCGATACTTTGCTTCTGTTGAATAAATAGCAAGGGATTGTTTTTTCTTACAAGCCCAAGTGATAAGTGCGAAACCAATACTAAAAACATAACCTACATCAGACATCCAATCATCAAGGTCACCGACCCAGTTTTTCAATGAAACCAACCAACAAAGGAGTACCCCTGGACTGTAATAAATCCCAAATTGAACTATACCCTGAATATACCAAAGTATCATTTTTGGTACTTTCCAATGGATTTCATGAGGCATTTGCATATAGAGGGTGTCGAATCCCAACATTAGGTAAGGAAAGGCATCTAATTCCTTTTCTATCAGTCATTCTGGACCAAAAAGGGAGTATTATGGTAACAAGATGTTGAATAATGCGTGCATCCTAGTTAGGATTATAAAAGATTCTAGTTTAGCTATTTTAGATGTTGTAGTCTTCCTTTTTCTAGCTAAAATGCACATGTGACACTAATGAGGTTGGTTTTCAGCAACATCTTTTTGACAGAGTTGTTATACTTATACATTTTGACATCTAGAAGACATCAATCCAATTTTTCTTAGAAGACATATGATCGAAAAGGTCCCCTTACAGTTCGAGTTAACCCAAATAAGTTCCAGTGTTGCAGCAATTTTGTATACCCAATGCGCAGAATATAAGGAAGAACTGCAGTTGTCGGGTGTTGATATCAGTGTTCAACGAGCTCTAAAGCTACATTCAACTGAGGCCTAGTCCTCGAAGATTGAATGAAGCTCAACGAACTACCACTACACACATTGTTTTGCATGGCATGCTTCACGCAGTCATAGTGCATGCACTAGAGGAAGAACTAGAAGTGTTCGTTTGATAGCTTAGGAAAATATATATTTAAGCAACGTGGCCCGAATTAAACAACAGTGCCCATTTTGAAGAAGACATTATTATTTTCTATAATTGTGTTATTAAGACAAAAGGAACTGACTGTTCTATTGTTTTCCATATTTTAAGTGAAACTACTTTGATTTGCTTATCTCCTTGAGTTTCTAAATGTTCTTGGATTTCCTTGGATTAGGGACTATCCAAGGTAAATTACAGTGACTCACTGTTATGTTATTTTTTCTGGATTTACATACGTTTTGATAGAACATAGTGGTTTTACTCATTGTAGCCTCTCTTCATATTGTAGCAGTTCTGAATTATTAGAGTAAGATACAGTTTTCCAGATTAATTATGAAGAACTTAGTTAATATTTACTTCATGCATGCACACATTTAAGATGATTTCCTTTCATGTGATATCTTGCTTTCTGTGTTTGGTAAAATCTTTGATCCTCTACTTGTTATGAACACTTGTATGAATCCTCAAAAGTGACTGAATGCTTGACTTTTGCAAACTGAAGGTAGAGTAATAAAAAGGATATGCGAGAAATATTAAAATGCTTGTCTCTGATGATTGCTGGTTTAGGAATAAGTGCTAAGGACAGAAGTTAGATCTCATTCCATCACAACCCTTAGTTAAATATCAATTCCTTCTTACTGTTTTGATTAAAGACTAGATTTACACATGGCCAACCATAGTTAGTTCCCTTGTAGTTGCATATATTATGCAAGTCCCTCATAATTTTGTACGAATCCTTGGGTTGATGATTAAAGTATAGGTTTAGATACAACATTCTTGATATTGTCTTACTCCAATAAGATAGGATATTACTGTTTATTAATTAATCCCATCACTTTTTGGCATCGTTGCCGAGGAGGCATTCCAAACCTCAAGGAAACTAACAATAAATATTAGTTGTTTTATGTTTAGTAGGTTACACTCGGAGAAGAGCAAGTAGACATGAAGCAAATGTGTTTCCAGGTAGTTCTCTCTTCCAACATAATTTTTCATTATTTATTTTTCTGCTAAGTAGCTAGGTTCATTTTAAATATTTCATATCTTAAACACAAAAATAGAAAAGAGAAAAAAAGAAAAAAGAAAAAAATCACAAAAAGTTTTGAAAACATGAAACTCCAAAAATACAGATACCACACCTTATTATGCATGCCTAGAGTGAGGGAATAGTTTGGCCGATTTCTACCAAAGACACCTATTCCATCCAAACCTAGCACAAGTAGTACGGGAAAGGAGGAAGAAAATTTTGAACAAAACCTTGAAGTTAACTCACCTCCTTTTCAATCCATGAGAAGAAGGACGTGACTCTTCATCCACTGACCCAGAAGAAAATGAAATGGAAGATGAGGAACAAGCTGGGGTGTTTGAATTTCCCATTCAGGGGGACAATGATGAAGAAACAAAAATGAAAAATATTAACTTAACAACCTTGCCCAACTTTCATGGCTTAACATCTGAGGATCTAAAAACCTTCCTATTTGAGTTTGAGGTGGTCTGTAGGACCTACAAATACATTTTAGATGCCCAGAAGCTCAGGCTATTTACATCCACTATAAAGGACTCTACCTTACGATGGTTTATGAGATTAAAATCCAACAATATAACCTCTTGGGATCAAATCAAAGATACTTTCCCAGAAAATTACATAGACTACTATAAAGCTAGAGAAAATAGAGATGAGATCTTTAGAATGCAACAATGAGAGAATGAATTATTAGAAGATTATGAAGAACGATTCCAACTTAGCTACAAAAGAGCTCATAATTGTTGATGGCTCCCAACTTTAGGTAAGAAAAGGAATCTAAATCCTTTTCTAATCAATCATTTTGGTCCAAAAAGGGAATACTATGATATCAAGTTGATGAATGATGTGTGCATCCTAGTTAGGATTGCAAAATATTTTAGTTTATATATTCTAGATGTTGTAGTCTTCCTTTATCTAATTAAAATGCACATGTGACACTGATGAGGTTGGTTGTTAGTAACATCTTGTTGACACAGGTCTTGAAATAATCCCTTTTTGACATCCAAAATGAATCAAGCCAATTTTTCTCAAATGATAGATGATAAGAGCACTTTACTTACAGTTCATTGGTGATACTCAGGATAAAACGAAGGAGTTCCAATGTTGCAACATTTTGTATGAACAAATGCACATGACAAGAATAATCTAAGGGAGAACTGCAGTTACTAGGCACCAATATCAGTGTTCAACGATCTCTAAATATATATCCGAATGAGGTCTAGTCCTTGAAGACTAAGCATAGCTCAGCGAACTGCCACTACATGCACTGTATTTCATAACGTGCTTCATGTAGTCGTAGCATAGGCACTAGCAAATTATTTGTTTTATATTTTTAGAAAGTAGATATTTAAGTAGTGCGGTCTGGATTACACAACATGCCCCATTTTTTATGAACTCAATTATTATTACAATTTTGAGAAGAAGACATTAAGATTCGTGATGTTGAAACAATTATTTTGAAGTAAATGAAGACTCCTATTTTCCTAGCTTATTGAGTAATCTTTTGTTCCCGTGTCACCTTGGATAAGGGCCCATCCATAGGTAATTACAGGGGTTATGCATTAAGTTAGATTTATTGCTTTCATATGAATGTGATAGAACATAATAGAACAAAATAGATTTACTACAATTTGTAGAGGATTTACAGTATGTTGACATAATAGCTTTGATAAATTATTTATGCACCTTTAATTCTGTTTGAATGCTTCTTTACCGTTTCTGCAATTTCCAATTGAGTATTTATTTTTATCACATGGGATCTTGTCATATGAGCTTGGTAAAGCATTGAAGTTCTAAGTTTTTTTTATTACTTACTCATAATTTAGTGTAATCGGAATACCTGGACTCGATGTGTGAATGGTAGGGTAGATCAAGGGTTTTCCTCAAAAGGCTTACCTAAAACTAGGTGAGGAGCGTTCTGAAACTTGTCTATGAAACCATTGATAAAGGGATGGATGCCCAGTCAAATGAGGGGATCCATGTTCCTTGCAACCCTTGGATCATATATTAAACTTCCCTTTTATTTTTACCAAACAATCATTCTTTACTCAGTTTTTATACTACTAGGCATCATTAGAGTTTTCTTTGTAGGTTGTACATATTGTGCAGGACCCTCAGAATTTTGTAGGAACCCATGGGTTGATGATTAAAGGAAAGGTTTAGGTACATCACCCTTGCTGGCATATTGTCCCAGCATGATACAATATTTTTGATGATTGATTGAGTGTTATATAAAAAATATATAATAATAATAATATATATAAATATAAAATAACATTAAGAAAGCAATAAAATAAATAAATTAAAATAATAAAAGTGATCAAATAAATGAATTATCTAAAATCAAAAAGTCATTCCTTTTTGTAAAGGTGCCAAGACAACCCAATGAAATGTATATATATGGGCCTTTTCATAACTGTAAATCATTCACATTTTTACTCATTTATATTACTCCATTATGGATTTTACTTATTCAACTTATTATTTAGATAGTTGGGTGTGAACTAATTTAGCTCATAACATTGGTGTCAGAGCTACGTTCGTGATCCATGCCTTGGCCATATTGTGGATTTTAACCATTGTAGCTAGTGTTTTCACACAAGCTAGTGCAAAAGGAAACTTACTAAGAGTTGTGGAACTCTTAGTAACAGTTCATGAATGGTAGTGTGTGCATGCAACCAAAAGGTAAAAGTAAATATAACAACGATTACTGCAGTAAAAATAAATATCTAAACTAACATATCAAACACCCATGAATCAAAGAATAGTTTTGTATTATAGTAAACAAATATTTACAACATGGGTTACCTCAATATGGTGAGTAGATTGGGCCCCTTGCAGCCGTATGAATGGTGGTGCTCGGGGTCTCCAATGTCCCTTGATCTCCTCCAAATGCTCAAAATGGTGGCCAAAACTCAACTAAGTGTGAACAAAAGCTCAAAAGGTTATGCTAGGGTTCAATAGAAATTTTGGTAGAGTTTCGATAAGATAGGGTAGATGATGATGATAAATGGGGGGCCTCCACCACCGTTTTATAGAAATTTTGAATGGTGGTATATTCTCCCATGGTATTGGGAAGCCACTAGTATTGGCTAGTGGTATTTGATGTTTCCCTCATTTTTATTTTATTTTGACTATTTCCCCTCTTTCTTTTTCTTTTATTTTTCTTTTTTTGGGATTTTGACCCTTTTTTGGGGGATTTTGGCCTTTTTGGAGGATTTTAATTAATTGTTGAGGGAAATAATGATTTTTTCCTATTTGGTTACTAAATTAGGGACTTTTGGGTTTTTGGAGGCCAAATATGAAGGAAAAAGGGGATAAATGGGCTATGTGACTAAGGGGATGAGCTAGGTGGTCAAATTTTGGTGTTAACAGATTGCCCCCTGATGTGTGAGGGCAGGAGCTCATCGTATGGTCGATAGACATCATAGGTTCTAAATTTTTCCAAGGGTGTGATCATTGTAGTGGCAGAGAGAAGAGACTAGTTGGAGACCGGAAAAAGTGCTTCATACAAAATGCAAGGGCGATAACTGGAAATACAACACCTCAATAATGGAAGAGGAACACATAATCTCAAATATATGGAAGAGGAAGGCATACCTATGCTCATATCAATGTCTCAATATATATAAATAATGGTGAGGTCCAGAGGGGATCTAACCAATACATAGAGAACTGCTATGTACATCATAATGGTCTAGAGGGTACACAAATCTGCGACATACTCATGATCCAACCATGACTAGTTTGAAGAGCTGAAACTTGAAACAATGGAATCCATCCTGAATGTGGTATCACAAAAACTAATGCTCTACTAGATCTGAAGGGGTCCAACAACTATATGGACTCAACGACTGAGAGTCAGAATCTCAAAGGTACAATGACTACATCTGAACTGGATACTCTAAGAAGCATATAACTAGAGGGCTTCGAAACATTGTTGGCAACGTAGCCCATATATCCATGGGAAAATACAACCGTGGGGTTCCAAATAGACTCACCAATGTGCTAGAGTCATGGGATATCCTGGGTCTTCGACCAATCACTGAAGGGACCAATACCCTGTACGGATCTCAATGGTGCGATGATGGAGCTGGAGTTGAGCATGTGAGAAACAACCATGCTAAGAGGCACTAATGAATCCTCTCAGATGGTTTGTAGGTACTCACCATTGATGGATATGAGTCCAAGATACAGGGACCTCTTGGTCTATCCTTTGGAATATATGTGCTGGCGTCGATAGAGGGAGACCTGAAACTACCAAGGAAATGATTTTTCCTTGATAGAAGCGTGAGGTGTATAACCAAGATGTGATGGCACTGGATGTGAGACTAGCATATTGGGGGCGTGCCATACAGTGATGGGACTCAAACTTCCTTTGTTCAAAGTATGACGACGGGGCTGACCTGGAATCATATGAAACAAACCTTGGGGGAAAGGGATAATAGCTTAATGGATTAGGGACTGTGACGACAATAGGGGAGACTCAAGGAGGGGAAAATGATGAATGATATCAAAAGACTCCAAGGGTGACACATCGCAGAATACCCTGAACAAAGGAATTCATACTAGGGGTGCCTCCATAATGGGGGGAATAGAGGTGATCTATCGGGGCATGGAGAGGCACCGTTTGGTTCATGGTTTAAGGATCTCGAATAAGGGATAGAAGTGTGCTCGATATGATACCATCGTTGGGATTTGTACGAGCCCAAGACGGTCGGGGCATGGAGAGGCACCGTTTGTTCCTTCTTCATGGTTTAAGGATCTCGAAGAATGGATAGAAGTGTGCTCGACATGATACCGTCGTTGGGATTTGTACGAGCCCAATACGATGAATGCTCGTGGGTGCTTTCAATTTTAGAGAGTTTGAAATCAATAAGAAGATTTCGAGGGGGTTCTTTTTCATGTGTTAGTCCCCAAATCCCGGAAAGTATAAAAGTATGCAATCGAGAACTCTTCTAGCCAAATTGACTAGAGTATTCCTTTTTCGTAATTAGTCTACCGTGTTCGGAAAAGGGTTAAACTTATACCAGATAGACACCCTTTCAGATACTTTAATGAGCATGAAAGGAAGTAAGATTTCTTGGCGATCTTTTCATTCTTTAAGGAGTCATAAAATAGCTTAACATAAACTCCCTAAGTTTCTTTTTCATAAAAGGATCCGCAGGCCCCGAAAAAGGGATAAACGTATATCGAACATATGTGAAAGTCAATAAGGGTAGAAGTGTTCAAGTCGGGGGGATAGGTATGAGTGGACCAATAAAGAAGGTAAGGGGGCAAATTGATGGGGCCTCCTTATGGGTATATGAATGACGGTAAAATAACGCAATAATTGCAGTATGGAGGGAGCGAAGGGCTCGTGAATAGGACGCGATCAATAAAGCAGTAAAAAGATACCAGGGGCCACTAGCATTCCTAATGGCATGCAAATTGAGCTAGGGGTTCGTTGAAAGGATCACCTGATAAAAGGTGAGTGAGAGAAAGAAATGATCTCAAGCATCATCATTGGCATGGAATGTTGATTTCGGCGGTGCGAACGAGATGAAAAATAGAGGTCAAAGGACTTTGGTATGGTCAAAGAGAGAAAAAGAGGCAAAAAAGGGCCACAATTTCGGGGGAGCTCACTGTTATCAGTAAAATTAGCACTTCTTCGTCCATGACCACATTGCCCTGTCGGTCACACAAAAGGACACTATGGATGGAAGAGCTTACTTGACCCTAGATAACTTGGATTTGAACATTTGCAATCCTTTCCTCAATAAACATATTTTTGCAATTATTTTGAAGCATAACTGTGACTTTGATACTAGCAAACATGCGGGTTAACCGCAGGTGTCTATACAGACAACCCATGGGTATCATTTGAAATGTTTCACCCTCTAGATGTAAGGCATAAGAGCCGCGAGTCACTCGTTGGTTGTCCAAAGGCATACTCACGGGTATCTTCAAAAAACTCAAAAAAATATATAAAAACACGAATTATGGATTAGTTAGGGCAATTATTCAAACTACCTTATATTCCCAATCCAACTGCCTTTTGAACCTTCCCTCCTAGACTTGCCATAAATACAAGGGGAGAGGCATGAGAAAGGAGATTGTTGGCATGGGACAGATCCGTTGGAAGTGCAGAAGCCAATAGATTCGAAAGTGTCATCCCGCAGAAAAAGGACCTTTCGCCACATTTTGAGGAAATATAAGAAGTATCAGATTAGTTGAGTCGGTCATGTGGACCAGATTGTAATAAGAGATAAACATATAAATAGAAAAAGATTGTAAGCCTAAGGGATGCTAAGTTTTGGAGATAAATGCGATCTTTTGAATTTTGTTGTATCGGCGATAGGAATGACTTGACTATTCTCTGCGAGGTTTGTTCCACAGATGTTAATGAATGAAGATGTTTGGTTATGAATTATGTTGTTATACAATGATGGGTTATTTAAATACTTTATGTTGATTTGTATCGATACACTTTGTTGGTTAATGTGAATGTGTTGTTAAATATGCTTTGAAATATATATGTGAATGATGAATTAAGTAGACTGTGGTAAATATTGTGATCTCTGGGTAAATGTGCACATATCTTCTCCACAACTGCGGAAGCTTGGTTCCTGCAGCACCCTTATTCACTTCGGGTGAGACCTCGTCTGCATCGCATACGTTGCTGGAAGGGTAACCCCTTTCCGGGCCAGTGCATAAGGGTTGTTGGTATTTGTTGATGACAGTGTGAACCCCTATCGAGAAGAGTTGTGTCTGTTAAATTTTGAGCATTAATTCACAATACTCTAGGATCTTTACTGAGAGAATAACATATACAGTATATCAATGCATGACAATCACAATAAGTATGACAAGCATCACAAGAATCAAAAGCATAAGAGACAAGAGACACAGAGTTTCCGTGGGGAAAACCCTAAGGTGAAAAACCCCACAACTTCCTCAGAGATAGAGAGAGCAATGGCTCAACCAAAGTACAACCAAAATACACTGAGATAGTCTCCTAGTAGCAGATAATCCTCCTCCTCACTAGTGCACCACTTTCTGAGTGAGAGAGATGTACTTTTCTGAATGATCTAAATAGAGATCACCTGATCTCTATTTACACTAACCTGTTTGCCCAGTGACCTTATGGAGCCGACTTGTCTAGCTAGGTACATCCACATTATAATATATATATCAGGTCCCACCCCACACATGGTGGTATAATAACCCATCGGCAAGTACACACACTTGCGACACTTGTCAATCCACATGACGACACTTCCTTATAGAGGAATGACACATCTCTTATAAGGGTACAATAAATATATATAAAATACACAGATGAAATACATTCCGAAGTTACATATACATCAACACTCCCTCTTAACTAGGAAGGTATTTCTCGACACAGATATGCTAGACAAGTCTTCTTCTCGGGATCATCATCATCATCATTGTCACTGCTGCTGCTATCTCAACCAATCTCTGACTCTACTCGTCATAGGAAGTTCTACAGAGCCAGTCCTTTTTCATACTGGATGTAGGCCCACCACCTGTAGGTCTTTGTCATCACTGGCCATACTATGGAATCCTCAGGACTTATTACGTGCATCACAAAACCTGGCTGCAGCATCCCAGGCTATTACGAGCACTCAACTCTACCTGTAGGATCTCCCAGGAGCACATTACATGTGACCCATCACAAAACCTGGCTGAAGCATCCCAGGTTGTTACGAGCACACAGCTCTACCTGTCGGATCTCCCAGGAGCACATTACATATGATCTCACCAAAAAACCTGGATGAAGCATCCCAGGCTGTTACGAGCATACAGCTCTACCTATCGGATCTCCCAGGATCACATTACATGCGGTCCACCACAAAACCTGGCTGAAGCATCTGAGGCCTTTTTCATCCTGTCCAGATCTCCTAGGAGCAAATTACATGTGGTCATGGCAAAACCTGGTTGAATCATCTGAGGCCTTTTTCATCCTGTCCAGATCTCCCAGGAGCAAATTACATGCCATAGGACAAAACCTCGCAAGAGCATCTCAGGATGTTATGGGTACACAACTCTAACCTGAAGATCTCCCAGGGCACCAATTACATGTCCTCCTAGAGCAATGTCTCGAAAGAGCATCCCAGGATGTTATGGGTATGCAACTCCGACCTATAGGATCTCCCAGACATGCTCATCTGTAAAACCTGATCCACGGCCACAAAGTATCATCTGATACTCACCATACATCATCCTGATGTACACATGATCATCCTGATCATCATCACTGCAACATCTTGCTGCATGTCATCTGGAGAAGCTCATCATCCACGATCACCCTGATCATACAATGCATCCATTTGATGCACACCAAGTATCTACCTGATACATATCATCATACACAGTGTATCCACCTGATACATAGATACATGATCCACACAATGTATCCATCAACATACATGATCTACCTGATCATACCTGATACATATCAATATACCTGATCTACCTGATCATACAATGTATCCACCTGATACATATACAGATACATGGTCCAAGCATCCAACATGATGCATATACAAAATACATACAAATGATCCAACGGATCATATCCAGCATCCAACATGATGCGTACATATAAATGATCCAACTGATCATATCCAGCATCCAACATGATGCGTGCATACATATAAATGATCCAACTGATCATATCCATCATCCAACATGATGTGTATGTACATATACATATAAATGATCCAACTGATCATACAAAGCAGAAACTAGAACATCATCCTGATGCTCATCATCTAGCACTTACATCCACAGTCATGTGAAGGATCCTCCTTCCAACATGCTTGGAATGGCTTCAGCAAATGTGTCCATCACTTCTTCCTCGAAGTGTCCTCGATATGAAGAACACCAAGCCTCTCCCTGAAGTACTCGAACTTCACCCTAGCTAGTGGCTTCGTTAGCACATCTGCAATCTGCTTGTCCGTCGCCACATACAGGAGCTTCATAGCTCCTCTCTGCACCATATCCCTTATATAGTGATATTTGATCTCTATGTGTTTCGACCTGTCATGAAACAATGGATTCTCGGATAGCTTCACATAACTCTGGTTATCACAGAAGATACCAGTAGCATCCAACGGGAGATCAAATAATTCAGACAATAGCTTCCGTAGCCATACTGCCTCACAACTAGCTGAACAGGCTGCAACATACTCTGCCTCAGCTGTACTCAGTGCTACGCAGGACTACTTCCTGCTAAACCAAGAGATCACACCTGATCCCATACTGAAGCAGCACCCAGATGTGCTCTTCCTATCTGCAGCACTGCCAACCCAGTCTGAATCAACATAACCCTGCAGGTTAAACTTTTGATTCGCTTCATACTTGAGCCCATAATCCACTGTACCCTTCAGGTACCTCAGAACATGCTTTACAGCAACCAGGTGAACACTCCTCGGATTCGTCAAGAACTGGCTCAATGTGTTCACAGCAAAGCAAATGTCCGGTCTCGTGTTCGTCAGGTACATCAAGGACCCAATCATCTGACGATACATAGAGACATCAACTGACTCAGATGAAGCATCGCATAGAAGCTTCAGATTCGATGCCATAGGTGTGGCCATGGCCTTGCAATCCATCATCCTGAATCTCTTCAGGATATCTAGTGTGTACTTCCCTTGACCAAGGAAGATCCCACCTGCACTCTGCCACACCTCCATACCTAGGAAATAATGCATCATTCCCAAATCTTTCATATCGAACTCAGCAGCAAGCTTCCTCTTAGTATCTGCAATCAATCTGTCATCTCCTGTTACAAATAAGTCATCCACATACAGGAGTAGAACCACAGGATTCCCTTCTTCAACCTTGTAATAAAAGTTGGAATCTGCTTTACTCTTGGTAAAGCCTAAACTAGATAGGAAACTGTCCATCCTACCATACCAGGTTCTGGGAGCTTGTTTCAAGCCATACAAGGCTTTCTTTAATCTGCACACATATGACTCCCTATCATGTATTTCAAAACCAAGTGGCTGCTCCACATATACTTCTTCTTCAACTACACCATTCAAGAAAGCAGTCTTGACATCCATCTGGTGTATTTTCCATTTCATCGCTGCAGCCAGGGCAAGTACAATTATGTTGGAAGTATACCTGGCTATAGGTGCAAAAGTTTCTTCATAATCTATTCCCTCTTTCTGAGAGAAGCCACGAGCTACGAATCCTGCCTTGTATTTCTCCACACTGCCATCTGCAGCATGCTTGATTTTGTAAATCCATTTGGAAGTCACAACAGACTTCTCTTTAGGTCTTGGGACAACATCCCAAACATTATTCTTCATTATTGATTGATATTCCTCAATCATGGCATCCTTCCATTCTTTCTTTTCCGCTGCTTCTTCATAACTGGAAGGCTCTTTGTTCATAATGTCACAGAGTAAAGCAACATAGCTGGTATGTGATCTGGTTCTCTTCTTTGCTCTGTGTTCCTCTTCTAGAATGCCAAATCTTTCTGCATCTTGAATGAGTTCTCTAGCCCATGTAGGTTTCCTCTTGTGAGAGTTATCCTCACGAGGTGGATCTATAGGTTCTTGCGGATCTTCAAACTCACGAACAACTTCTTGAACTGCTTCAGTCATGGTAGTGTCTTGAAATCTAGTTTCCTTAGGTTCTTCATAAACTTCGATCGGTGCCTTCCTTGATTTGATGAATGCTGAGTTCTCATCAATTGTCACATCCCTGCTGACATCAATCTTCTTGAACCCTGGAAAGTATATTCTGTAAGCCTTCGAGCTTTCACTGCAACCCACAAAGATACCCTTCTTTCCTGAAGGATCTAGTTTGGTCCTCTTTTCCTTTGGGACATGAGTGAATACTGGACAACCAAATATTCTGAGATGGCTGACTTCAGGTTTCTTACCAGAGAAGACCTCTTCTGGTGTCTTGTTGTCCAATATTTTGTGGGGTGTTCTATTATGCACATATACAGCTGTTCTAGCTGCTTCTGCCCATAGATGCATAGGTAGATCCTGGTCATGGAGCATTGCTCTTGTTGCTTCCATGATTGTTCTGTTCTTCCTTTCTACAACTCCATTCTGTTGTGGATTGTAAGGAGCAGTCAACTCCCTCTTAATCCCTGAATTACTGCAAAGCTTCTTGAAGTCACCTGAGGTGAATTCTCCACCATTGTCGGATCTGAATGTTTTGATCTTCTTGTCAGTTTGATTCTCCATCAAGGTTTTGAATTCCTTAAACTTATCAAACACCTCATCTTTGTTCTTCAAGAAGTATACCCAAGTCTTCCTGGAGAAGTCATCAATAAATGAGACATAGTAAACATACCCACTTAGAGAACTGGATGACATAGGACCACATACATCTGCATGGATGATTTCCAGGATGTCTTTTTCCTTGCTTTCACTGCTTGGGAAAGCCTTCTTAATGTTCTTACCTTTTGCACATCCTTTGCAAACACCTTCATGTTTGGTCTTGATTTCAGGAAGACCCTCTACATCCTTGCTTGCAATTGGAAGTGCTCTATAGTGCATATGAGCAAGTCTTCTATTCCAAAGTTCACTTGGCTCCATGGATTCATGTACCATGGCATGTTCAGGTTGTCCCTTCAATTTATACAAACCTCCCTCTTGCTCTCCAATCACTACTGCATCATCTATGTTCTTTCCCTTTGGCCACATTAGGACTTGGCCATCCACAAATGCAACCCTCGTGCCTTTTGCATCCAATGCAGAGATGGAGAGTAAGTTCTTCTTGCGCCCAGGTACATAAAGAACTTCTTTCATCTTCAAATATTTTCCAAAATCTAGGTTGTAGGAGGCTTCACCACTTCCTTTGATTGGGTATTGATAATCATCCCCAAGTTTCACCTTATGGGGTGATTCATGTTCAAATAGATTCAAAAAAGATTCCTTAAACCCAGTGATGTGTTTGGAAGCCCCACTATCAATCAACCAATCATTACAACCATGGGAGATGGTACCTGTGAGAGCAGAGATCAGAACATACTCTTCTTCACTTGATGAGTTATCATCACTTTCTTCCCTAGCCTTCTTCTTGGGTGGTTCATCATCCTCGACAGCATGAGCATGAAACCTTATTTTGCTGCCCTTCTTCTTCTTGTTGGAGTTGTTGTTGTCCTTCTTGTTCTTGGGACAATTTATGGCAATATGTCCTTTCTCATTACATGTGAAGGATATTCTTCTTTCTTTGAAGTGATGTGAAGATTTCTTGGAGTGAGATGGCTCTCTCTTGGACTTCCCTTTCTTGGTGTGAGCTGTGAGAGCTTGATCTTCATTCCCCATCTTTTCTTCTCATGCCACAAGCCTTGCTTCTTCTTGTGAGCATTCTTCCCGTAGTCTACTAAAGGAAATCAACTTCTTTCTTGCATAGATTCCTTGAATGAAGGAGTCCCATGACCTAGGTAAGCCATTCAGAGTGGTCATGACAACTTCACCATTCTCTACCATTTCATCCACTGATTCTAGTTGTTCCTTGATCTGGGAGACTCTTGAAAAATAAGATTGAATGGTTTCTCCAATCTAAAACTTTACCCCTTTCAATTGGTTCCGCAGGGTCATCTTCCGATTTATGTTCTTCCCTTCAAATAGCTTGGTCAAAGAGTCAAACATCTCTTTGGGTGTCTTTAGAGAAGACACATGGGGTATGAGATGGTCTTTGATAGAATTAGCAATGATTCTCTTTGCCTTGACCAAGTTCTTCTTATGCAATACTTTAGCCTCTTCATCCTCTGGGATAGGGATGTCTTCTTTTATATATGAGTCCAACTCATTCTCTTCCAGGATTAACCCAATCCTATACTTCCAAGCTCGGAAGTTATCAACCCCTTCAAGCTTATCCTCAAGCTTGGTGTGGTGAGACATCTTAAAGAGTACTTCAAATGGAAATAGAAAAGATTTAGGTCTTACCACTTGAAATGCTGAAAAACTGGATCTGGTCCTGGATTAGGGTTTGTCGAAAAAACCCTAAAAATTCAAAATGTGAATTTCAATTTTCTGAAAGGATATAAAGATGCGCCTTGATGAGCTGATCAGCCTAATGCATTCAGAATTTGAGATCAGCAAAGCTTTACCCTTCAGATTTGTCCTTTTGTCCTCCCAGGTTCACTGGGAGAGCCCTGAATTAGGGTTTGAGTTTCCCAGAGATCTACCCAGCCAAAAGCCTCGATCCAAAGCTCTAAACTTTGATTTTTGCAAGGAGCTTCCAACTATGTCTTTAGATTTCAGAAATTCCTATTTTTGTGGAAACCCTAATTGTTAGGGCCAAATATGAAAAAGCTTAGAATTGAATTCTGATTGGACAGATAGATGCACCTTGATGAGTAGAGTCAATCTACTATACTGCTTTTCCAAAATCTGTGGAGAGAAACCCAATAAACAAGAAACTCAAGTTTCTGTCACTGCAAAATGTCTTCTTCTCAGGTTAGCTCTGATTCCATGTTAAATTTTAAGAATTAATTCACAATACTCTAGGATCTTTACTGAGAGAATAACATATACAGTATATCAATGCATGACAATCACAATAAGTATGACAAGCATCACAAGAATCAAAAGCATAAGAGACAAGAGACACAGAGTTTCCGTGGGGAAAACCCTAAGGTGAAAAACCCCACAACTTCCTCAGAGATAGAGAGAGCAATGTCTCAACCAAAGTACAACCAAAATACACTGAGATAGTCTCCTAGTAGTAGATAATCCTCCTCCTCACTAGTGTGCCACTTTCTGAGTGAGAGAGATGTACTTTTTCGAATGATCTAAATAGAGATCACCTGATCTCTATTTAGACTAACCTGTTTGCCCAGTGACCTTATGGGGACGACTTGTCTAGCTAGGTACATCCACATTATAATATATATATCAGGGCTGACCCCACACATGGTGGTATAATAACCCATCGGCAAGTACACACACTTGCGACACTTGTCAATCCACATGACGACACTTCCTTATAGAGGAATGACACATCTCTTATAACGGTACAATAAATATATATAAAATAGACAGATGAAATACATTCCAAAGTTACATATACATCAACAGTTCAACAAATGGTTCCATTGTCGAGACCCTAAGTGAAAAGAAGGGGATATGCTGTGGTACCCAACAAAACCAGAGATCCAAGAGTGGTTTGACAAAATAGCAGAAGAATTTGCAGGAAGTGAGAAGAGGAACCCTAAATAGACAGCAACCGAGTGGTTAAAAAAATATGTATACTTGGATATCCATGAAATTTTCTTCTGCGAATTCCTAGTTGTATTACACGAGTGGCTGGCACAGTTGAGGTATCGCAAAAACCACTGCCAGAAGACTGCACCAGAGTGCTGGACCCTAGAATTGGTGCGACAGTTGAAGCAGGTTAACAACAAGGTATCACGAGCTGTTGAATTTTGGGTAGACAACATCCTTGAAGGATACATAACTGAGTTCGCAGTGGATACGATCAAATCATATAGTGACGCCGAAAGAAACTTCTTCAGGGGACCAAGGGGAAGATTCTTGTCATCACTAAAATTGTGGATTAAAATGCTGGTCTGCGAAAAAGGAATATTAAGGATGTCCGCTAATGAGTAGAAAACCCGGTGTGCGAGGGTGAAGGTACTGCGTACAGGAGGGCCTGACAAAAAGATGTGGTAGATGGACATGAGCGACGACAAATTGGAAAGGGAAGCTAACGAAGAGTGTGGTCTCCTGAGGAGTGGAGTAATATTTCAACGTCCTGAGAAGAAGAGGAGGACTGAGAGAGAGTCTCCTGAGAGGAACGGAACAGGAAGTCACGAGGTAGGACCACAAGGAAGGAAGCGCCCTTATTGCAAGGAAGACGTCGACCAGGCTACCCCAGAGGCAGAACAAGGTCAGGTCCTAAGTTACCACGTACCTCCGATCCCGCACACTACTCCAAATTTTATAGGATGAAACCAAAATTATTTGCAAAGTTTCCCTAGTTGCAGTGCTAAGAGTAGTGCTTCAGTAAACCACAATACTAGCAGTGTTAAGATGGCGGATGAGGAAAAGATGCCTACATTTCCAGGAAACTGGATGGAGGATCCCTAACAGTATTTGTTTGTATTGGAGGCAGTATGGACCGTGAAGCAGGTTCAGGATGAAGCGATAAAATTGGGACAGCTAGCAATGACCCTGAGGGGCCGTGCGTTAGACTGGTACATGAAATTTGTGAAGGTTCCGACAGGAACAACAGCGAGAAAATTGTATGAGATCAGAGCTGCGATGATTGATGAGTTTAAAAAACCAAAATTGGAGTCGCAATATGTCACTGAACTTAAGGAAATTACGCAATTTTTGAATGAATCAGTATGGGAGTTCGATCAGGGTTATAAGACGTTGATAGCGAAGGTGAGTTTTCCAGTAAATGAATTGCAACATAAAGAATGGTTTATTGCGGGACTGGTACCGCACATACGAGGACCACTAATGAAGCAAAAGGTTGTGACACAAGTGGAGGCGCTGGAAATCGCAATGAGATTGGAGGTTTCACTGATTGGCGACATAGGGATCAACATGGATAGAGTACAGGTGCAGCTGGCCAATCTAACAATCCAATTAGAGGATATCAAGAAGGGCAAGGAGAATCGCGAAGACATATGGTGTACCAGATGTAGGACCGAGGGACACTGCAAAGACAACTACTTAGAGTTTCAGGAATATTTACAGTCAGGGCCCCCAAACCCCCTTCGGAAAGAAGGAATGCCATGGTGTACTGTATGCCTGACCAGAGGACATCAGCCCGAAGAGTGAGTATACCTGCAAAAGATGGTGTCGAAACAAACAAACTTATACTATAAGTTCTGCCGATCGGTAGGACATGATGAGAAGAACTACAGGGCCTATGACTTGCTGCAAGAACGAATGGCTAATGCATACTTTATGAAAGGGGAGGAACTGCCGGTGATGCAGCAGCACCCATAGTACAACCAGCAATATGACCAGGAGAAATATAGGCACCCACAGTATCCCCCACCGCCATATGGACAGCCGTGATACGAACCGCAATAGTATCAACAATCACAGTAAGGGAAACAACCATATCAACAATATGGACCACCAGTGGAGGCTACGGTGGAGGCTTCCGTGGAGGAAGAGGTCGGGGAGGAGCCGCTAGTAGGGGATGAGGCCCAATCACCTGTTATAATTGTGGTCAGCAAGGACATTATCAGAGAGACTGTCCAAACCCTACACCGCAATGTACATATTGCAGTGCTGTGGAAGATAGTATCGAGGATTTCCCTCAGCTTATAGCGAAATGGAAATCGAAGCAGAACTAGAATCCGAATACTCCAAAACCACCACCTACGGTACAGATGATTTTGATAGAAGCCCGTAGTAATCATGCAACATTAGGGATTGTAACACAGGGAGGAGCAGTAACAGGAGCCAATAAAACCAACACCCACATCAAACCAACACAAACACGACAACAACAAGGTAAGGACGGTGCGAATACGGAACAGGGCATCTTCTTGGAAGCGGAGAGTGCAACAAAGAATCGGCGACAATCGACTGTTGAAAAAGAAGTCTACGCCATGCCACCAACATTTGACCCAACAAGGTCTCAAAAGAAGGCGACTACCCTCAAAACCTTCTTAGGAAGTTGCCTCGAGTTGGAGAAAGATCCAGAAGTATTGGAGCACATAGCGGGCCTACTACAACGAAGGGGAGGTGCACGACTAGAATAGAAAGTCAACCGCATACATAAGAGGAAGATGGGAAGAGAGATGCGGATGTCTGCGCAAATTGGAGAATTCAACGTCGACTCCATCATCCTAGATTTAGGATGAGATGTAAATATTTTGACAAAATAGACGTGGGAGACGATGGGGAAGCCATGGATGACATCGTCACTAGTACAGCTACAATTGACAAACCAAAGCAAAGCCAGTCCGCTCAGACGGGTATGTCAAGTACCGGTTGAAATTGAAGGGCTCCGAATGTATGCAGATTTCGACGTCATTGAAATTGTGGATGACACCAGTCCCTACCCAATACTGTTGGGTATGGACTGGGCTCTAGAGAATCAAGCCATCATTAAATTCAAGAAGAGAATAATGTCTTTTGAAAACCATGAGCTAAGAGTCATCGCACCATTGGATCCAATGGAAGGTCAATGCTACACAGAGTCAACCAGAGATGAATTTATAGAAGGATGGGACAATTTGTTCAACATTTCGGAAGATCATGTGAACCCCACCACGGAGGGAGAATTAGAATGGCGCAGCACCAGTTCTGCATCCTCCGACTCAGACGAGGCCTTGGAGAATTGGAAAAACTGATTACACAAAGTATCCTTTCGAATATTTGCATGGATCACACAAATCGTATGAATGGTGACCCAAGGAGAGTATGTGTTACCAACCTATGAGGGCTTACCCAAATTGGGTACGTTTCTCACAGAATTTGAAAACAAAATAGTAGAGCCACGACGTCTTCTAGCCTTGGAAGCAGCCCTAAAGGCCACTCCCGCGCAATGGTGGGAAGCACATAAACCAAACATAACATCTTGGCCATTATGTCGACGCCTCTTGGAGGTTCGGTTCGGTGAAACTACAGAAGATGACCAGGTGTGATATGATGGACATGGAGACCCTAAAGCACATCTAAATGCTTGTCAACACCGATGGAATTCGAAAGCATGACAAGAATGAGTACATGCATTTGTACACACACTAGATGAGATACCACGGAGTTGGTATGTCACTGCGGAACTGCAACATGGAACAACATCCTGGGAACAACTTACCATTGGGTTCAGTTAGACATTTTCAATCACCAACAGCAATCCCTAGATTCATGCCGCATTACAAGCAATTCGAGGAAAAATATTCGAAGAAGGACCGGTTGGGAAACCGATGACATGGCCATGGACTGCCACACCAGACATGTTACTGGAATGCTATAATATCACGGGGGAACCAGACGATGATGATGACCCTAGGGAAATGGATATACCAGAATCAGAAGGTAACCATGGAGTTGGGGCACCAGAAATATCATTGGGCAAATTCCAGCAACCACTAAAGATAAAAAAGGTGAACATTGGATCAGAGGAAAACCCGAAATTCAAAAACATTAGGGACTACTGGGATGAAACGACTATTGCGACAACGACCAACATATTGCACGAATTCCAGGATCTATTCCCAATGAAATTTTCATAGATGAAGGGAAATTCTGGCGATTTGGGAGAAATGCAGATCCCGCTGAAACCAGACGTGAAACCAGTGAAACAACGACCATATAGATTGAACCCATGACATAAGGAACGTGTACAAGCTGAGATCGAGCGCATGTTGGAAGTCGGCATAATAGAACTAGTGGCTGAGTCTGATTGGATCAATCCAATGGTTGTTCATGACAAGAAAACCAGTGAATTATGCATATGTGTCGATATAAGGAAATTAAATGATGCTTTCCTACATGATCCCTTCCCAACTCCATTTACAGATGAGGTACTTGAAGGTGTAGGCACCTAAGAGATATACTTGTTCACAGACGGGTTTTCGGGGTACCACCAAGTCCGGATTGTGAAAGAAGATCGACATAAGACCACATTCGTCATAGAGTGGGGATGTTTCCAATATACGGTGATGCCGTTCGGATTGAAAAATGCTCCTGCCGTATTTTCTAGAATAGTGGTAGCCACTTTCAAAGATTATATTCATAAATTCCTGGCTGTTTATATGGACAATTAGACAATATACAGGCTACTCAAGGACCATGCTGCGAGTCTGCGACTCATGCTCGAACGATGCCAACAACACCATATTTATTTGAACCTAAAGAAGTGCATTTTTTGCGCCCCATTCGGCATACTGTTGGGCCACATTGTCTACCGACACGGTTTGTTGGTTGATCCGACAAAGATTGCTATCATTTTCGACCTCCCACCACCCACGACAGCTAAACAGCTACGGGCCACTCTAGGACACACTGGGTACTACAGAAAATTTATTCGTGGATATGCAGCGATCACCGCACCCATGGAAAAGTTACTCAAGAAAGACGCTAAGTTCGATTGGACCACAGAATGTTAGAAAAGCTTGGATATATTAAAACAAAAGATGGTTGAAGCACCAATCCTTGATTTCCCCGATTGGACGAAAGAATTTCACGTCCATGTTGATGTGTCGTCAGTCACACTAGGGGTTATCCTGGCTCAACCAGGTACTGGCGACATCGACCATTCGATAGCATTCGCAAGTAGGAGGCTATCCACCATGGAAAAGAACTACATGACCACTGAGTGGGAAGGGTTGGCCATGCTCTATGCCTTACAGAAATTCTAGCATTACCTTCTGGGAGGTCACTTCAAAATGTTCACCGATCACTCCGCACTAAAAGACCTAGTGAATAAACCTGTGTTGGGGGGGAAGATCTAACGCTGGCTGCTACTTTTGCAGGAGTTCGACTTTGAAATCATCGTAAAGCTAGGGCGATTGAAAACAGGGCCCGACCATCTCTCACAAATAAAATCAGGAGAGGAACCACAAAACATTGATGAAGGGCTGCCTGATGCTCAATTATTCTGGGTGGGAATGGTCGACAATAATTACGAAGAAATCATCCAATTTTTGGTGATAGGGGAGGCACCAGCCGGACTCACTACCAGCCAACAAAAGCAACTGGTATTCTGCGCTGCTGACTTCCAGCTAATTGCAGGGGAACTGTATAAAATGGGCCAAGATGAGATTCTATGACGATGCATTCTTCCACATGAACAGGAACAGATTCTGTCGAAAGCTCATGATGGAAATGCTGGGGGACACTACGGTGGGCAAGCAACTGCCCGAAAAGTTCTTCGGGAAAGACTGTGGTGGCCAACCTTACACGGGGATGTGGTCGACTATGCCAGAAGCTGCGATGTGTGCCAATGCACTCGGAAACCATTGCGACGCGACGAAATGCCACTGGTACCACAAGTAACATTGCAGGCCTTCGACAAATGGGCTGTTGACTTTGTCGGGCCAATCAACCCACCAGGGAAAAGGATAGGGTCGCGATATATTATCACAGCAACTGACTATCTAACGCGTTGGGCAGAAGCGGCACCAGTAAGAGATTGCTCAGCTGCGACAGCGGACCGATTTCTATTTGACAATGTGGTTACTCAGTTCAGTTGATCAAAGATTTTACTCAGTGATCAAGGAACACACTTCATCAACCAAACAATTGCAGAAATGACGAAGGAATTTCAGATCCAGCACACAAAGAGCACACCTTACCATCCTCAGGCGAATGGCACCATTGAGGCATTTAATAAAATCCTGGAGAATGCACTCACTAAAGTGTGTAATGTGAATCGAGATGACTGGGACCTAAAAATACCAGCGGTCCTTTGGGCGTATTGCACCACCTGCAAGCAACTGATGGGCCAAATGCCATTTAAACTTGTATACGGCCAAGAAGCTGTCATGCCGATGGAATACATAGTACCTAGTTTAAGGATCGCCGCAGCAACAGACATGAACAACGATAGTGCACTCAATGAACGATTGACACAGTTAATAAAATTAGAGGAAGATCGGTTCATCGTAGGGTTTTACCAGAAAGTAGAAAAGGACCGCCAGAAGGCATGGCATGACTGCTACATAAGGAGGAAACACCTACAGAAGGGGGATACAATGTTGTTGTATGATAGCAAATTCACCAAACACCCTGGAAAATTACAAATTCACTGGTTAGGACCATACATTATCACTTTTATTACGGATAGAGGCGCAACACAGTTACAAAGCTTGGATGGGGTACTGTTACCCAAATTAGTAAATGGGAGTAGGCTGAAGCCCTATCACCACGATCCGACACAAAGCGGATGAAAAAAAAAAGATTCTTTTGCAGGATAAGGAAGGATTGTTTCACCACTTTAGATATGGTGTCGCAGTCGAACGATGATGATATCAAATCAACACGAACGCGGCCTTTTTCGGTGACAGGTCTAACAGACACATACGATGATGATTAGTAGCAGCATGTTCGACAGTAACAATGTGGAAAATTCACACAAATGACATCAGAATCAGATGAGGGGGACAGTATGGTTACCCATATCGCATGCCCGAACCCATTCGCCCACACAGACAAAATGATGACTGAATCGGCGTACCAAACCAAATAGATCCACTGCAGAGATCTCGATGAACATCCTGTTATGTAGAATTTTGTCCTACGGATAAGCCAAAACTCTCTTAACTTTAAAGCAGACTTTAAACTAACTCTAAAGCAAGAAACAAGTCAAAACAAATGCTACCTTGAATCCCTAGATCTAACAAACATCTCAGGATTAAAATGCTAAAGAGAGTAGAAGGAATTTAACTGACCTTCTATCCGGACGCTTGTTTTTGGTATTTGCTCCAAGCTCCAAGCCCTCACAAGTGAACCTGTCAAAATGGAACCAAGACACAAGAATGCACTATTCTCTAGCAACCTGAAACATGAGTTAGGATCTAAATCTATGAAAGATACAAATCATATCATTAAAACAAGATTAACACAAATGATTTGGGAAAACAAGACAAGTTATTCCATTACAACTTGAAGAATACTTACAAAAGGTGCTTGATGCCCAAGCCAATCCTTCAACTCCAAGTCTTTTCTCCTCTAGCTATCTCCACAATGCTGCAAGACCATAAGTTTGGTGCTCTCAAGAGTCCTCCCCTTTTTCCAATGGCATGCCTCTCTTTTATAGTGAATGGTGAGGTTAACCAACAAGAGAGATGGGTGGATCTAAGGAGAGATAAGTGGATCAGGGTTTCTAATCGAAGGAGATGAGTTGAGATAGAATCAAGGACCCCAATCTTCCATTATCTTCGAAAATCCAAAATCCCACAAGCCAAGGGAAAAAAGCTATTAAAAGAGTACCGCGTTTTGCAAATACTGCAGAACACGGCACTGCCGTGCTTTGGGGAAAAAGCAGAACGCGGTAGTGTTTAGTACCGCGTTTTGGCAAACTAGAAAGGCGCGGTAGTGTGTGTAAATAAAGTCTAAGGTGGGTCAAAACTTGCCAGGGTGGATTCACCTTCAAGGTTGACTCATCATCTGTCTCTTCTGGATGGTTTAAAACAGTAGGGAAAGTGTCGTCAACTTGTTTTGTGATGGGGATGCGACACTGTGAAACATAGAGGTATAACAGATGCCCCCTAAAGTATAAGGTCAGAAGGGACTGATGGCCGAAAGACTTTACGAACATAATATGCAGAGATAGCATCGAGGAGAGCGACACTGAGCTGAAATAAAAACAAAGTGTTAGATATACCACCGAGGCGGGCATTCCCATGCTCGGAAACAGATGACTCAAAGCATGGCTGCCGACCAATACATTGCAGATCCATGAGTACTGAAATAATGTAAACTGTGGACAGATCATGGCTACTATGAACAATCGTAGATCCATGAGACAATAATGACACAGCCACGACCAATACAATAAGTGGATCTGTGTGACAATACAAGAGACATCTCTATCGCAGCCTGGACGCAGTCAAAATGTAGAGGTGCGTCCAGGGTCTTCTACCCGATCGCAAAAAGATACGAATCTAACCATGTGATTACAAGGTGTTGAAGTCGAACATGGTAGAAACCATTTGATTACCAGTCAATGATGTGGACCGTTAACAAATGCGAGGGAGATCACCAATGATGACAATGATTCCCAAGGTATCAATAATACATCTCAACGAAATGTGAATGAATGAGTTGATGTCGAGCATCCGAGAGATTGCTTGATCAGAGGTCAATGATGCGAACCTGCTGTCAAGCACGAGGAAACCTGCCATTGAGGCATGCAGGTACCAAGGTACTAATGGTTGATCTCTGAGTCTAATTCCCAGATAGTGATTTGATGTCGACAGGAATAGACTCGTCGAAGGTGGGCCATGATGATTCCCACATCATCGACACGAAATCGGTGCATATGATAGGATGATGAAGCAATAGAGTATGTACTGACACAGCGGAGGCCTGACACAATGAACGACTTGAAACAATGCAACCCTTTGAACATGTAACGGCATGTAACAGGACTTGGCAGCAGGGATTATTGATGAGTAGAGGATAGACACCGGATGAGTGGACTCGTGGCCAGGGAGACGACCCATGATGATGACTATAACTCAATGAAAGACGGATACCCAAATATAGACAAGAGACGGACACATGCCATGTTCAAAGGTAACGACTGACAAGCTGCCATAGATAAACTTGACTTATTCCCCCATATTTCCTCGACATGATGGACGAGTACCTCTTTCTTGTTTTGCGAGCTTGAAGAGGATAACAGATGCTCGGTGTAGCTCATCTCGTGGATGAGTCCAATCTCACATGTTTTACGAACCTGAGAAAGGAGGGGTTCATCCCAAAGTGGGTCCTTCGATGTTAATATTTTAACGAGCCCAAGGAAGGAAAAATCGGTAGTTTTTCATATTTAGAGAGCCTAAAAAACTTAAAGGAAGCTCCATAATGTACTTTTTCGTAAAATTTAGTCCCTCGATCCCGAAAAAGTGTAAAACAATTCCTGAGAGAACTCTCCCAGCCGAGATTGACTGAGGTATACCTTTCTCGTGAATAGTCTAGACGGGCTGAAAAAGGGGTAACCTATCACCGAATAGACGACCTTTCAAATACTTTTACAAGTGTGAAAGAGTCAAGATCACTTGGCAATCTTTTCAATTTTAAGGAGTCTGAAAAGAGCTTAACTATGGACTCCTATGGCCTTTTTTCATAATTTTGAATTATTCTGGTCCGAAAAAAGAATAAAATACAACCAGGATAATACTTTCCTCATCGTTTAACGAGCATGAGTAAAGCTGACTGTACTCGACACCGTTTACTTGAGTTTGACAAGCACGACACAGGTGTGAAAGCGCTTGGAATCTTTTTCAAGTTTTAAATCCAGAGCACGAAAAAGATAAAGTGGGCTCAAAATGAAGGTCAAATTACGAATAAACACCGGTGTGAATGTATCTCATTTCTACCGCGGATCCTGTCAATAAATGCTCAAAACTGGACATTAGCAATGTGAACAAGGGTTTATTTCAGTTATTAAAAATAGTAATTAATTAATTAATTAAAAAATGTGAAAAAATGCTATATAAGGAATAGTAAAAATAGAAATTACTATTCATTTGTGTTTTTTACCCAAAGGAGACATTTTCACCCATTTTGGAGCAAAATTTCAAGGATCCATATCGGGAGTTCTGGGACACCATTTCGACCGCCGTCTACGCCAGGTAAGAGTGCTTGAGCCCCTCTTTCATTTCATGTAAGAAATTTTTGCATTCACCAGGAAAAAATTAATTTTTTAGCAAGCCCTTTTGGGCAAAAATCGCCCTCCACACTACCGCACGGGGGCCCTATCGAAAGACGCGGTATTGTTGAACAGTACCGCGCTGTATCCCCAAGATGAGGCGCGGCAGTGTGGACTGCCGCGCGGTAGGGTGTCCTCCAGGCGTGGCACGGGCGAATTTCAAGTTCAAAAAATCAGTTTTTCTCCAATTTTTTGCTGGAAGTAAGTTGTTAAATAGTTATTAATTATTTTGTTTTCCCTTTTGCAGGGATTTGCAACTTATTCGGAGCAAAATGGTAAGCTGGAAAGAGAGAGAGCACGAAGCGGATGATTTTGCAGCCGAAAATGACTTACCAACCGTGACCGTATTGCGAGAATGTGGTTTGCTAAAGTTTTTCAAGACCAAAGGGATCCGCCAGCAACCTAAGCTCCTTACTCACCTTATCCAATTGCGGGACCCCGATATTCAAGCTTTCCGAGTGGGAGAGCATGTGCTTGAAATCCAACTCGAGGATATTTAATTCCTCACGGGCCTCTCGAAAAGAGGGGCCCGACCGAACTTTACCGGGTACACCGCTTTAGAATCAAGCACAGATGATTTAATTGCTCGATATTGCCAGGCAGGTTCGAGTAAGAAAAGTGGGAAGGTGGCCATAAAAGAGGTCACAAATCTTCCTTTAAAAACCTTGCCATTCACTATCACGCGTGCAGCGGGAAGCGTGAGTCCACATCGGGCATCCCGTACACAGGTGAATCTCGCAGCAGAGTGCATGGGAGGAACAGTTTTCAACTGGTGTGATGCAGTGTTGTCCAATCTGAAGGAACAGGTGCACAAGTGTAGAACTGGGAAAAATACCCAGTTTGGCTATGGGAGCATCCTGGTCACTTTCTTTCTGGCGAGGGTGCCACTACTGCGCCCACAGATATCTATGCCCCCTCGTCCACCTACTGAGCCATGGATGGCTCGATGGAGTGACTATGCTGGACGCCTCGGGGGACCTCAACGGTTAGCCTTTGGAGAGGACTTCTTCTCTTGGCTAGAGGAGCAGATAGTCATGATTGACGACTATCCCTATTCAGGGGTAGATTTCCGTGAGGATATCGACCTGGCATTGCCGGAGGACGATGACTGGGACAACTCTGGTATGACCTTCATGGATACGTATTTTTTCCTTTTTGAATATTTAATTTTTATTGCTTTTTTAGAATGTGTAAAAGATGCCTAATATATATTCACATGCATGTTGCAGACCGTGGACCACAGAGGCCAGCTGGATACTCTCCACTACGTCGTGGCGGTGTGGATCGTCAAGCTGCTCCTGACGAAGAGGAAGATGAAGACGAGGCAGGAGGCATCCGGGACATTGAGAGGAACCTGCAGGGATTGACCCATGGTATCCCTGCTATGCGGATGGATGACGTTCCTTACCACCTCCAGCGGCATACTGTGGGTGTACCTGGTCGTATCAGTCGACTTCTTCGCAGGGTAGTTCGAGCTGTGGTGTGTTACCACCAGCAGCGGGAGGAGTCCGATGAGGGACATGATAGGTCTCCTAGGTCTCCATAGATGGTCCTTTGATCTTTTTGCGACATGTATGCGATATGTAGGCTTTGAGGGCCAATTTTTTGTATATGGGATTTGATCCCCAATTTTGTCTTTGACACAAACTTTATGTATTTTTGAAAAAACACTCTTATATACAGTGATATGGACCTATTTATGATCTAAATATTTACAATGACTTGTGCATTTTATTTTTTATGATGTTTTTATGTATGGGAAAGATGCCAATCCAAAATGTAATTAGCCAATGAATCGGCAATACAATTGAATTCTCTCGGTATGTGTTGATATGTGATAAAATCAAATGACCGTTCCAAGAGGCGTACTCTTCGAAATAACCGAAGTAATGTAGGATCGCGAACTGTGTAAACACGGTTTAAATGAGAAACCACGAGTTGGGAGTCTAAAAAGACTGATAAGGAGTCAATCCCGAGTGAAGCAACCTCTGTCAAGAGACCAATGACTGCATGGTACTCCGCGATATTGTTGGTTGCAGGACCTAAACAATTGGCTCCTGAAGAAAACAACTCGCCAGTGGGGGAATAAATCACCCATGCTGCGGAAGCGAGATTCCGGGTATGTCGGCTTGCACCATCGGCGAACCCAAAGTAGGCTGACATCTGTGCATAAAGTCACGAGTCAACATAAGAGTAGATACATGAGGTCCATGCGCACACTAAACAGAAAGCAAAAAGCAAACTAAGTACATTATGTACAACAAGTAACCTGCGTAGGGTAACCTCACGCGTAGAAACGCTTGAGGTATAGCCCGTTGCGGGGCCGTGCCAATGGTGTACCATCACAATCGACTAGTTCATAGGCTCCTTTTTCTAAGACACGTTTTACAATGAAGGGGCCGTACCACATAGATTCAAGTTTACCTTTTCCAAGCTTATCATGCATCTGATCATATGTAAGTACGAGGTCACCCTCATTGAAGATCCGAGGTTGAACGGATTTGTCGTATTGAGCTTTGACGCGTTTTTTGTGAGCTTCATTAGCCAAAGCGGCGTCGCGGCGGGTTTCATCTAGCTTGGTTAGGTATAGAAACCATTCTTCTTCGGAAGTAGTGTGTGGAAGTAGCTCTATGGCTATCTTGAGTGATGGAATTTCACATTCAATCGGGAGAATGGCTTCTAGGCCGTACACCAGTTGAAATGGTGTAAACCCAGTAGCACTTTTCACTGAGGTTCGGTATGCCCACAGTGCTGAGAACAGAGCTGAGTGCCAATTGGACTTTTGGGTACCCACAATGCGCTGAATCATTCTTTTCAGGACTTTATTAATGGCTTCAACTTGGCCATTAGCTTGTGGGTAATACGGGGTTGAGTTTTCGTGGCGAAAACCCAGTTTGGCACTTAGTTCTTCGATCATATGGTTCCTAAAATGGGAACCATGATCGGTCACAATAGACTGTGGGACACCGAATCTAGCTATGATATGATTGAATATGAACTGCGCTGCTGTTTTGCCATCTTCAACATATGTAGGCATCGCTTCAGCCCATTTTGTAAAATAGTCGACAGCTACTATGACATAGCTATGCCCCCCGGCTGAAGTGGGCTTACAGTGCATAAAATCGATGCCCCATTTGGAGAAGGGGCCGACGGCAATGACAGGATGGAGTGGAGCAGGATGCGAGCGTGCTTTGCTATGAAAGAATTGATATGGCGGACACTTCTTGACTGTTTCAATGCAGTCTTTGAAAATTGAGGGCCAGAAGTATCCTGCTCGCAGTATTTTCTGGGCCGTAGCCATCCCAGAGAGATGACCACCACATGCTCCAGCGTGGCAGTCGTTGAGAACGCGTTCCGCCTCATCTAAGGTCAAACAACGTCGAAGGACGGTGTCGACACCACGTCGATACAGAGTATCGTTCACTATAAGGTAGTATTTTGTGTGATGTCTAATACGTCGTCGTTCATCGCGGGTGAGATCGGGACGGAAGCGTTGGGTTTGGAGATATAAGAGAATATCCCCATACCACGGATCTGACGTGCTAATGAGGAACAATGATTCATCGGGAAGAGAATCAATGGGCTCAGATTGCTCAGTAGCACGAGGCAGGTTACAAATTAACTCAGCAAAGACCAGAGATTTCTTAGACTTGGCTTTGACAAATTCCAAGTCAAACTCTTGGAGGATGACAATCCAACGGGAGTACTTGCCCCCAAGCACTTGTCGTGTGAGGATATAGTACATTGGATTGAAATCGGCGATGACGGTGGTCCGGTGGAGTAATATGTAATGACGGAATCTCTGGACAGCAAATACTGTTGCCAGAGCCAGCTTTTCAACATGCGAGTAGCGAGTTTCAGAGTCAAGAAGACTCTTGCTGAGATAGTACACCACATGTTCTATGCCGTTGTGGTCTTCCTGGACTAACACCATACCAATGGTGGAAATCGAGGCTGCGAGATAAAGGATGTAGTCCTGTGTGTAATTGGGGGGTTGAATCACAGGATCTTTGGTTAAGGCTGCCTTTAAATTGTCAAAGGAGCATTGGGCTTCATCATCCCATATGAAGGGAACATTCTTCTTGAGAAGCCGCATGTAGCCTTTTGTTATCTCGGACAGATTGCAGATAAAATGGCGTAGAAAGTTTGCATGCCCTTGCAAACATTGAAGTTCTAGAATATTGGTAGGTGAAGGCAGGGCTATGATAGCTGCTACCTTTGCGGGATCTAGACGTATCCCGTCTTTGGAGACTATGAAGCCCAATAGTTTTCCGGCTTCTACACAGAAGACGCACTTATGCGGGTTCAAACGTATATTGTAGCGCCGACACCTTTCTAAAATGGCACTCAAGTGATCTGGATGTTCTTCCCGAGTTCGAGAGTGAGCGGGAAGGTCATCAAGATATGGCTCTATGATATGTTTGATGTCATGGAATGCGTAGGACATCGCCCGTTGGAAAGTTGCCCCGGCATTTTTCAGGCCAAAATGTAACTTTCGATATGCAAAGATCCCCCGAGGGTAGATAAAGGCCGTTTTGTGCTGGTCGGCTGGGAGGATATCGATCTGATTATAGCCAGAGAAGCCATCCATAAATGAAAAGATAACACTTTCGGCACAGTTATCGATGATCTGGTCGATAAACGGAGTTGGGTAGTTGTCCTTGGGACAAGCCTTGTTCAAATCACGGTAATCAACACAGACTCTAATCGTTCCCTATTTCTTGGCTACGGGAACGATGTTGGATACCCATTCTGTCAATGGGACAGGATAGATAAAACCAGCACGCAAAAGTTTTTCAACTTCTGCTTTAATGGCAGCTGCCTTACGAGGATGAACGGGTCGAAGCTTTTGCCGAACAGGTCGGGCGCCAGGGAAAGTTGGAATTTCGTGGACCACAATCGACGGGTCAATCCCTGGCATCTCTTCATAACTCCAAGCGAAAACATCGCAGAAAGTTTTAAAGTAGGCATTATAGAACTCCGTTTCGAGAGGAGTACATGTTTTGCCAATGTGTATGTTTTCCACGATACCAGGCTTTACTGAGATATCGATGGGAGTGGTTGCCATAAGGTTGGCCAAGTTGCCTTCGGAAAATACTTCGTCGAGGGAAGTAGGGAACTTGGTTTGAACCATCCCAAGTGAAGCACTGGATTTGGTGTCAGGCTCAAGTGACTGAATGGTGGGGAATGAAGATCGATGATGAAAATCTCCCCATGGTGGCTCATCACCGCACATAACCTCTATGATTGATTCGTCAGTGGGAAAAATCAAGTTGAGAGGATCAAACAATGGTGGGTGTGTATGAGTTTCAGTCGAGAGTTGTGCCACTGTGTGATCAGTAGAACAGTCGACCCAATTCGTGGCTGATTGGATCGCGTCATATGCTGCAAGGTTTATGTTCAAAGGCATGGAATTGCCATAGCCTTGGATCTGAGTAGGACTCGGAATCACCCATGAATCATCGGAAGGGTTGACATGCGACGAAATCATGTTGACTGGTTGAAGATGGGTTCCCAGCTCTGGAAAAACTCCAATGAGGGATGAATCCTTCATGAGACCAACACCTATGTCTTGGAACCGGTACCTAGGTTGATCCAATAACGGGATGGTATTGGTGGAGTTCGGATGGGAGTCTGGGATACAGTAATCCAGTTGATCAATAGTGACAATTTTCCCTTCATGAGGAAATTGTACAATCCGGAAGACTGTAGATGCTATGGCGGTCATGGCATAGAACCAGTTCCGACCAAGTAGGAGATTATAATCCAAAGGTGCATCTACGACTTCGATGTGTACGGATACTGTTTTGCCCCCCAGTTCAACACCGATTGAGGGAATGAGTCCATATGGTTGAAAACCATGTCCATCAAACGCCCTAAGAGTAGTGGGAGAGGTTGTGACCTCGGGTGAGCCTAAGGCTCTCCAGCAGTTCAAAGACATAATCGACGTGGAAGCACCCTCATCTAACACAGTGCGGTGGATGACATTTCCACGGATTTTCGTATGCACCTGGAAGGCTAACTGGTGAGAAAGCCTAGGTTTAGCGTGCTCCAAGTTAAACATGATGGAGTTTGAAGTATCTGGGTCCAGTGCCCCCAGTGCTGAAAGTAGGGTTCTACGCTGCGTGGGGCAGTGTTGGAGAACCTCGAGAGTTGACATAGCGCAAGGTGCTTGAGCCAAATCCTCAACAATGTTGTAGTTTTGGGCAGCTCACGCATTCGGATTGAATGTCGCCTTTCGTATGGTGCCCTTGGGTGGGCGTAGCACTGTATCCATAAGTGGTCTCTCGATATGGAGATGACCGTTAGGAGGGGGAATAGGAATCGGATCTTCAACAGGAGATTTGCCTTTGGCTGTCTTCGATTGTTTGTTTGAACTTGGAGGATTGTCATACGTCTTTGAACGAGTGGTGATATTAATCTCCTCATTACTTGTCATTAGGATTTCGCGGTTTGTGGACGTCTCTCCATGGGAAGGATTGGTCGGGTTGCCCCCTTGTGGGGATTCTTGGGCAACCATTTGTTGTTGCTGTTGGGGGAAAGGGTCAGTTAGCACTGCCGGGCGAGAGGATCCTTTAACGAACTTGTGGACCTCGTCCTTGTAGGGACAGTCACGCGTATAATGATCATCTTGACAAATCAAGCAGGGAAACTTAGCTTTCCGACGTGGTTTCTGGTCATTCTGGGTAGGTTGTGACTTGGGGTTCTCCTGCTGGTTCTTCTTGGGTTTACCCCGATTGTTTTTCTTCTTTCCTCCGGATGGTTGTGACATAGATTGGACTGCATTCACTTCGGAGGAGACAGCAGGAGAGGTGGAAGCTTTTGAAGCGGCCTGGGTAAAAGCGGGGGAAGCAGAAGCTTGTTGTCCCGTCGAGTTGGTAGCAGGCTGAGCCTTGACTGAACCAACGATACCATCAATGGGTGGTTCAGTGGTAGGCTTTGTGGGATCAGTGTGAACGCGGGAGGCATGTGGAAGAAGTTCATGTAAAGTACCGGATTGAGTATATACTAAATCCATGTATTGTGCTGCCGAGATGGCTTGTTCTTCTGTAACCGATCCGCGCATAGCAATATCTCTGGCTATGGGAGGAAAAAAGGATTTTGTAAACCAATCAGTAAGTAGCTAATCCGGAATAGGTGCCTTTATTAGCCTACGGTGTCTTCGCCACTCGTTGTTGTGATCCGAAATATGTGTAGAAGTGGTTTGACATAGTGAAGTTAGCAGTTCTGTTCCAGTCTCATACCGGATGGGAAGCTGGAAATGTGTCAGAAACTGCATAGCCAAAGTGTTGAAATCACGAAAAGAGTGTTGTGGCAGCTCGATATACCATTTTGCTGCCGTTCCGGTGAGCGTGCGTTGGAAGAGCCGAAGTCAGATGGAATCATCCATCAAGGAGTTGGATGAACACCAAAGATGGAAGGTCATCACGTGGTTCTTGGGGTCTTCCCCGGGTTTGGCATCGAACTTAGGAATGTCCGATGGTAGTTTGGATGGGATAGGTGGCCAGTGAGGTTCATGCCATATAGGATCATTGATAAGCCTCGACAAATCAGGTAGATCAAGTGTGGCCAAAAAGGGAAGTTGATGGTTGGCCTGTGGGAATGAGTAATAACCATGTGGTGCCGAGAACCCTGGAGGGCCCTGTATAGCATACTGCTGTGTGTTATACCCATATGAGTTTCCCGTGGGATACTGCTGGAAATTCTGTGGATGGTAAGCCATCTGGTTAACCGGTTGATTGTAAGCAACCGGTTGGTGAGTGTTCTGCTGAGTGGGTATAGTACCCTGAGGCTGTTGATACCCAGGAATGGTTGCTGTTCCTTGTTGGGGAAAAGTTCCTTGGAATTGTTGTGTTCCAGGGATGTTACCACCATACTGTGCAAGTGGAGGATTTCCCATAGCAGGGTTGGGGGGTGGCTGCGACGATGGTGTCCATGGAAGGCTCGTTCCTGCTTGAGGAGCGAGTGGAAATTGAAGTGATGGGTTCCATGGAGCTGTGGCAGCTGAAGGGTAAGGGAAGCCAGAATTCAAGTTGGGGGAAATCTGAGATTTCCCCCAGCTTGGTTCCAGTTTCCAAAAAGTGAGTACCCCCCACTCTGTGGGATTTGATGATCCCAAGAAGGAAGCATGCCTGACAGGGGTTGTTGAGAGGAAGGCCCGGTTGGAACACCAGAATAAAGTTTCCCACTACCAGGTGGATTGTACATACCGAACTGAGTAGACGCTGCTGGTTGGGAAGCTTGTTGGATCGAGCCAATAGGTTGTCCGCCAGCAGTTAGGTTGGATGGCCCTATGTGAGGAGGTTGTTGACTGGGAAGTGGGTTCCCAGCAAAAGGTTGTCCTCCAACTGGTTGGGTTGATGGCCCACCAGTTGGAGGTTGTTGACTCGAAACAGGGTTCCCAACAAAAGGTTGTCCACCAACTGGTTGGGTTGATGGCCCACCAGGGGGGATTTGGTAGCTAGGGTTGGGGACCACTGTAGTCGGTTGTCCACCTCCTGAGATAGTGTAAATGGTGGCTGAGGGTGATCCTTCGGTCCAACCGGAAGATCCAGCAGTGTGACTAAGCGTTCTTCCGCCGCTGGTCAAATATGATAACGTGGATTGGCCAACGGCACCAAAAGTACCTATTTGCGGAGGGGGTCGTCCATATCGAACAGGTGAGGACGGGGAAAAAACTGGGTTATCCCTCATAGAATGTGCACCAAATATAGGTGATGATAGCAAATGCGGGGAATTTAGCCCAGGGGTATTAGCGTCGTCCATGACATGTTCAATGGTAGGAGGACCCTCGAAAACTGGGTCCGAGTTCATGTCCTGGAAAAGGTTTTGGGGATCCGGCAGGAAACTAGGTATGGTAACATCTGAAGGTCCTGCGCCGTCTGCAAAGGAGTGTCGAAACTCTGTGCTAGACGGGGTGTTGGGATCCCTATAGTTAGAAGGACGAGTGTCAGGGGGATATCTAGAGACTGACGAGAGCATGTGCTCTGTGCTGCGTCTAAACCGTGCCGATGCTAACGGAGAGTTCGCTAGGCTAACCATACTAGACTGGATGGAAGCCATGATTTCATGTCCCGGAGGGAGGTTGGGTAGAGCTGTAGTACGAGGTACGTTGCTAGAAGAACTTGTCTCCTGAGGATGAACACTGGGTGACGTAGTGATAACAGGCGGAAGATCCACCTGGGAAGTGATGAAACCATAATCAGGTTCAAAAGGTGTGTCAGGTAGACGAGTATCTTCAACAATTTCAACGTATCCGCCTGGGACTGAAATTAATCCAGGTATGTCCTGGTCGGAACCTTCTGTGGTGCCAATAGATCCGTCTATATCATCATGAAAAGTGTCTGATGGACGGGAAGTGTTGGCATCCGGTAGAAGGATGACCTCTGGTCTAGTACTCTGGGTTGTACTAGGTTCAGTTACGGTAACTATGTCCACTATAATAGATAAATCTGGAATGACAGTGGGTGACGTGACAGTGGAAGTCTCAGACGTGCTAGTGGTTGCAGAAGCTGTAATAGATCCTGAGACTGTGCTGTGTGTGGCAGGTATGGGCGTAACTGAAGATGTTGTACGTATCGGCGGTGGAATGTTGCCTCGACCAGCACTGCGGCCAGGAGGAGCAGGAATGCGTGATGCAGGCGGACCAGTAGTCCGTGGTGGTGGTGGTGGTGGAGGGCTTTGGCCCTGTTGTCTTCGTGATCTCCGTGGTGGATCTGACATGATGACAGGAAAATGAAAATCGGGGGCAGTATCGTAAACAAAGAACTCAAAAACTCTAATGCAACCGAGTGTGCATAAGAGGAGCTAGAAAAAGCAAGGCTCACAGGCCAAAAAAGCAAGCTCTAAAATCTATACTGAGACCGGTGTCTCAATAAGCGAGCTGGTCAACAAAAATGGCCAGAATGCCAACAAGCAGTCCCTATAAAGAAAAAATGACCCTCTACAAAGATGAGATAGCAAGCAAACTCCTAACTAAGAGCTGGAGACCTCAGCAGGCTGTATCCTTCGCAAGGTGATGAAATCCAAGTCGAACAATACAACATGAGAGACCGATATAAGAAGGATATCCCTCTACCGAAAGGGATCCTGGGTAAAAGAGCCCTAGTAGAATAGATACTAAGCCACCTCGTTCATGACACGTCGGAAAAGGTTTTGGGCACTTCAGCCTTCCGAAGAAGACAGCGATCGATGTTGCCTTAGGGCTAAGTGGAGTGCAGTATTCCACAGAGTCCGTCCGGTTCTCAATCTCGCGGCCGTTTAACCCCTGAAAGTTGGAAACAGTCAGGAGGCCCCTCCACAAACTGGCTGTGACCGTGTCAATAAGTACTAGAGGATTTTAGTTCCCTAAAGACAACGACTATGTCTCAGATGAAAATGACAAGGGGGAATTATTTTGATGCCTATCCCCGGTGTCCTACCTAACTACCAAATTCTTTTGATTTCCTCAAGTGAGGTTAAAGTTGGTTTAATTAGGGTGATTAATTTTAGTGGCTGTCTTTACTCAATCGGGTAGTGGACGTGAAACTTGATGGTGTTATGACGACTCAAACCATGCAAATGAGAATGAATCACAAACAAGCCTTTGTCTTCGATGAAATCTAGCTAAGGGTAAAGATAGAGGTTCTTCGATCAAATATGCATAACAATTTTCACAAGCAATCAAAGTAAAAGATTTTTCTTTTCTTTTTGATTTATAAACAAAGCCAAACTGAAGTAAACACTCTTTTCAATGCACTGATTTTACAATCTACAATGCTTCTATAATGAGAATTTCTATGGCAAAATCAATGGTTCATTTCCCTATGCAAAATACCAATAGACTTTTTTAATTTAAACAACAAAATTGCTCTCAACTAATGATCTTTTTAATTTACTGAAAATGATAATGATAATATTACTGTACAAACTACAATATTCAGTAACAGAGAACAGTGATGTTGAGTTGGTTGTGGTGAAAAAATCAAGTCAATGCAATCAGACTGGAAAAATGACCAATATGTCAAAAGTGCCACTAATTCAATCAACAATCAAGCTCACAAACTGGGTAATAAGCACACCATACAGACTGGAAATTAACCAGGATGCTAATAGGCAATAGTAAAGACTATCTAAGGCAGAGAGAAACTCAGGAAACCAAGCAAAAATAAAAAAAAATTTAAACTCTTGCAGACACTACCGCGGGTGACAGTCTGGCTGAAGCACGGCACTGTGACAGTACCGCTCTGGTACTAAGGCAGAGGACGCGGTACTACCGCACTGGAAGCAGTTATTAGGGCGCGGTACTGTGGCAAGGGAAAGAAGAAGCGTAACTTGAGAAGAAAAAATAAGATTTTCAGGGTTGTTGCTAACCCAGGGGACTCAGTAATTAAACAGGGAGATAAATACTGCGAGGAGGGGTGAATAAGGGTCAAAAAGGACCAAGATTCAAACTGGTTTGAAGTGCAACAAAAACTCACAATTCAAAGATAAATGACTGTGAATTGAATCAATCAAGCAGTAATCAAAACCAGCGGAGTCGCCATTCTTGTTATGTAGAATTTTGTCCTACGGATAAGCCAAAACTCTCTTAACTTTAAAGCAGACTTTAAACTAACTCTAAAGCAAGAAACAAGTCAAAACAAATGCTACCTTGAATCCCTAGATCTAACAAACATCTCAGGATTAAAATGCTAAAGAGAGTAGAAGGAATTTAACTGACCTTCTATCCGGACGCTTGTTTTTGGTATTTGCTCCAAGCTCCAAGCCCTCACAAGTGAACCTGTCAAAATGGAACCAAGACACAAGAATGCACTATTCTCTAGCAACCTGAAACATGAGTTAGGATCTAAATCTATGAAAGATACAAATCATATCATTAAAACAAGATTAACACAAATGATTTGGGAAAACAAGACAAGTTATTCCATTACAACTTGAAGAATACTTACAAAAGGTGCTTGATGCCCAAGCCAATCCTTCAACTCCAAGTGTCTTCTCCTCTAGCTATCTCCACAATGCTGCAAGACCATAAGTTTGGTGCTCTCAAGAGTCCTCCCCTTTTTCCAATGGCATGCCTCTCCTTGATGCCCAAGCCAATCCTTCAACTCCAAGTGTCTTCTCCTCTAGCTATCTCCACAATGCTGCAAGACCATAAGTTTGGTGCTCTCAAGAGTCCTCCCCTTTTTCCAATGGCATGCCTCTCTTTTATAGTGAATGGTGAGGTTAACCAACAAGAGAGATGGGTGGATCTAAGGAGAGATAAGTGGATCAGGGTTTCTAATCGAAGGATATGAGTTGAGATCGAATCAAGGACCCCAATCTTCCATTATCTTCGAAAATCCAAAATCCCACAAGCCAAGGGAAAAAAGCTATTAAAAGAGTACCACATTTTGCAAATACTGCAGAACGCGGCACTGCCGCGCTTTGGGGAAAAAGCAGAACGCGGTAGTGTTTAGTACCGCGTTTTGGCAAACTAGCAAGGCGCGGTAGTGTGTGTAAATAAAGTCTAAGGTGGGTCAAAACTTGCTAGGGTGGATTCACCTTCAAGGTTGACTCATCATCTGTCTCTTCTGGATGGTTTAAAACAGTAGGGAAAGTGTCGTCAACTTGTTTTGTGATGGGGATGCGACACTGTGAAACATAGAGGTATAACACATCCCGAACGACGAAAATGCATAAATATAGGAACCAGAGATCAAGTAGAACCTCAAAGTAGTTGCTATATATAGAGAACCCATGCTAACAGGCAGACAGGTTTTTGCATGGCTTAGGAATCTCAAGGAGGTTGTGGAAATGCTCCACTGCATTTCATGTAGTGGCGCACCTGGAGTACATTGGGATCAAACGATGAGGGTACATCAGCGCTTAGAGAAACTGAAGTCAGGACACCCGGATATCACAACACTGAGGTCTCATCCAAGATGCTTAGGCACATGGTAGTAGTTCGAAGCTCCCTGGTCCTAGTGAACACCAGAAGAACCAGGGTAGCAGATCTCTAACCTTGGGAGGATATCATCCAAGGCACGAAACATATGTGCCAGAGTACGCAGCCTGTTTCCCACCTTGGCATCGTCGAAAAATCCTTTCTCAAGAGAAGAAAAACAAAGGATAAACCAGCATACTCCGATGAGGTAGATGATCAAGGTTCCATGAGACTGGAGGATGAGTGTAGAAACTCCAGAACAATGAACCAGCAACTGACAAATGGGCAGATGAAGTACCCAACAACGAGTTCCAGATAGTAAGAACAGCTTCGAGTCGACCAGCACAGACATGTACCAGCAGTGGTCTGCTGAAGTGGCTCAAGATGAGCCACAATATTGTGTTGGGGGCCTATTGGCATGGGACAGATCTGCTAGAAGTGCGGAAGCCGACAGATGCGAAAGGGTCGTCCTGTAGAAAAAGGACCTTTCACCAAGTTTTGAGGAAATATAAGAAGTATTAGATTAGTTGAGTTGGTCATGTGGACCAGATTGTAATAAGAGATAAACATATAAATATAACAATATTGTAAGCCTAAGGGCAGCTAAGTTTTGGAGATAAATGTGATCTTTTGGATTTTGTTGTATCGGTGATAGGAATGACTTGACTATTCCATGCGAGGTTTGTTCCGCAGATGTTAATGAATGAAGATGTTTGGTTATGAATTATGTTTTTATACAATGATGGGTTATTTAAATACTTTCTGTTGATTTGTATCGATACACTTTGTTGGTTAATGTGAATGTGCGGTTAAATATGCTTTGAAATATATATGCGAATGATGAATTAAGTAGACTGTGGTAAATATTGTGATCTCTGGGTAAATGTGCACATATCTTCTCCACAACTGTGGAATCTTGGTTGCTGCAGCACCCTTATTCACTTCAGGTGAGACCTAGTCTGCATCGCGGACGTTGCTGGAAGGGTAACCCCTTTCCGGGCCAGTGCGTAAGGGTTGTTGGTATTTATTGACGATAGTGTGAACCCCTGTCGAGAAGAGTTGTGTCAACAGAGATCCAACTTTGGTAGAGAAATGATAGAGGAATGCTTACTCAAGAGAGAGGAGCAGAATCCCAAGGTCTGATTACAACAATGCCAGTTGCAGGACAAGTATAACTAGCTGTTATTTATGCAAATAAAATCAGATATTTCCGTTCCCATAGCACTTGTTTTTGTGTAAACTTGATGTTTGAATCTGTATATGAGTTTCAATTTCAATTGTTTATCTTTATATAGTCAAATTGCTTTGAGAAAGGTAGTTTGGTTGCAAATAAAATCAGATATGAATCTATATATGAGTTTCAATTTCAATTGTTTATCTTTATATAGTCAAATTGCTTTGAGAAAGGTAGTTTGGTTGTTTGCAGGTCCATCAATTGGAGCAGTGTAGCAGTGGATCGGGATCGTGAAAGCTTGGATCAACCATCGATTATTCAGGTATGAGCCTAATCTTGAATCCTATTTTTTTTATGAATGGAAAGAAGCGTTGAATGTTACATGTAGTCGATTTTCTGTTTCTGCAATAAAAATTGATGTACGTTGGTGACCTCCATTTCCTAGTCATAGGTTATTAAACCGTACAACAAAACTGGTGAATCCGCTGGGGAAGCACCTGTTTCTGCTTTGGGATTTCTTGAGATAATTTATTTCAGTTTTTATCAACCTTTTAGGTCTCTGTGAAGGTTTCTAGGGTATTTTCCATCCCTTTGCTTGACTTAGTTGTAGTCTGATCTTCAGTTTTCTTTCTTTTTTTTAAATTTGTTCAGAGCCTACCCATGAGTTGCACATATATATAGTCACGGTTATCCTCCCTCACCCATGAGTTTCCTTTATATGTATCTGCGGGTTGCTCGCGTGATTTTACTGACACAATCGCAGTTTTTCCCTGAGAGAATTGTTTTTTCTTTTAGGGTTGGTTGCTTTGGTTTTGAAAGTTCTCCTATGGATCTTAGACCTTCTGACTGCTTATGAGTTGTATGATTCTTTTAAATCCCTTTGCAAGATTTATTTTTGGTTCTTTGTGCTTGTAAGGGTACCTAACTCTTTCTAATCCATAGTGTATTTGGAGGATACTTGGACTTGGTCCTTTGGAGTCACTGGTGTTTAGAGAGCATGCTGATATCTACATAGATTCATTGCTTTATGTTTTTATATATTAGTTGTTTCTTATAGTATCTCGTTGCCAAACCTTAGTTACTTCTAGGTCATTTGAAGCAACGTTTTGGGTTGGTCTTTTTCGGTCCTTGGTTAGGGTCAAAGTTCTGATTGTTATAGCTTTAGGTTCATCTTTCCTTTGCCTGCATGTCTGATTGTTCTTGTTTGTTCATATATATTTTCCTTTTCTTTCATTTTTAAAGAAAAAAAATCAAATCAAAAGAACGTTTCCTTTATAACAAGAATTTTTTCCTTTTTCCGAAGTAGTTGTAGTCATATATGCTATCTTCTTTGAAAAATAAAAAAAAACTTTACTTTGTTTTAGGTTTACTTTGCGATTTTACATTTTGAAATATAAGCAACAAGAAAATTGTGAATAATTTGCTTTGGCATATATACAATTTGCTTTCAGTTGTAACCAATGCAAACAAACGCAATACCCTTTTGAGTAAACAAAAACCCTAAAAAGAATCATTAATCTAAAAAAAATTAGTAACTTTTCTTTTTAGGTCTCACAAACCAACTAGCTTAGGCTAGGGTTTTGGATTAGAACACTTTAAACCTTCCAAAACCGATTAAATATTGAAATCATAGTAAGACTATCTTTAGGTAAATCCACTTTTGTGGAGGTGTGCTGGGAAGTTCCACTCAAACTGGAGTTAAGCATGAGGTCATGTGAGGTTGATCAATTAGGGATACCCCCCCGCTTTTCAATCGAGCATCTACAAGAGATGACACGTGTACGGGGATCCAATAGTACCTTGTGTGCTTTTGGGTTTCGATCCTAGTTACCCTACCCATATGTGTTGATTCGACCTGCAATTGTCCCCCTAGACTCTTTCTGCAACTGTAGTAGCCTTAGTATATTTGACCTATAGGGATTTACACAAGTGACGGTGGAAGGATATTTCCACTGTACCTAGAACAGACGTGGGAGGAAATCCCTTACATTTATTTGGGAGGGTGGTTGGTGATTCAAATGCTTGCACCGAAAGACTTTGTATTGTGGACCTCGGGTAACTTTCCTTCGCTACTATACTAGTTTGTTCTCATCCCTAATCATCCTAGACTTCCCTTTGAGAGTATCATCTCTGTTTTCCTGGTCTTGATTACCATAGGAAAATTTTATAGTGGTGTGTTTTTTGTTTCTTGTTGTTCTAGTGGCCCTTAGGTTGATCACTGTTATAGGTCAAATATGCACTTCTCCGTCCGTGATCACCTTGAGCTGTCGATCACACAAAAGGACAACTTGGATTGAAGAGCAGGATGACCTCAGATGAGACTTTGACCTGACTCACCTTCCTGCAAGCTGACAAAACTCTAAAAATATCATATTTTTCTATGGGCACTTCTCTTCTTAAGAAAACCAGTGCATATTCCCTACTCTGTAAGCTATATAGTAGCGCACATCTCCTGGTATGCCCTACTCTACTTCAATAAACTAGCGCAAAGCTTTAAAAAGTGGCAAACGCTAGTTATTAAACACTGAAGTTGCATGTTGGGCGCTACTCCACTATGAAATAGTCACGCACATCTTAAAATATGATCAAAAAAATATTAATTTGATGAATTGGGATTAGTTGCAGTTGGTTTCCCAACTTCCCCAGCTTCCCCTTCAACCACCTCTTGACCTGAACTGCCTACCTTGTCTTATAAATACAAGGAGGATTGAAGAGAGGGGTTAGACATAAGAGCCATAGAGAGACTCTTCTTATATCAGAAGCTTGTATTGAATGTGGTTATGCTGGAGAAACATTGAATTCAGAGAGGAGCATGAGCCTAGGATCAGGTTACATGAGCATGCTGCAAAGTCAGGTATACTTTGTATCATTCATACGTTTTTGACAATAAAAGGTTGAAACATCTTTCTCGTCCCAAATCAAATGCTTAATGGACTATGTATTTGTTTGGATCAATGTTGGTTAATGATTGATGTTTGAATTACTTTTCAATTCCATCATTATTATATTGGTCAAGACACGCTGAGAAAGGTCTTTGTGTTGCAGGTTTATCAGATGGGAGATTGAGTGGAGGATCGAGCGCAAGGTTGGACAAAATCTAGGATCAAACTTTGTTCATAAGGTATGTCCTCAAGGTCTCTAATCTATTTCCCTTTATAAATTCTTTTGTAATGCAATCAATATGTTTACCTATCACCCCCTTAAGTTGATAATGTCTATTTCCTCACTATAGGGTAGTATTTCCCGCCAATAGACTGGCGACTCCACTAGGGAGGTTGTTTTTTTTGGTCTAGGAAACCCTTCTTGTTGTCTTTCCAGTACTTCTTAACCCTTTTAATCTTTTGAGAAGCCCTGTATGTTTCCCCTACCTGCTTCCTTTTGTTTGACTCAGTCTTTTTACACCTCTGCAAAGTTAGTTTTTGACTTTTTAAGACTTGTGCGCTAATCTACTGTACATACAATAGTGCATATGTGCCAGTTTTACTCTGCACAGTACCGCACACATCCCCAAACGCGATAGTTTTCCTATTGCACAGTAGGGCACATTCCTCTAGCTCTCTGTTTGAAGTAGGGTTGAGTTTTATTCCCGTTTGGCTGGGTTTCTAACTTTGTTTTTGGTCTTCTTAACTAGTCTTTGAGGTCTGTAATCCTTCGTTCAGTCTCATTAGCCTCTTTTGAGTCCTTTAGGTCATCTTTTGGCCACTTTTTTACTTTTGAAGTGTTTGGTTCATTTGTGACTCTTTTTGGAAACTGTGCATTGTTCCTTAGTGAACACAGTTGCTCATCCATACCCTAGTAGTGTGTTGTTGACCTACAAACCTTTGTGCTTAGCATTTGCTGTTTGTTGGAACACTTGTGTGCTCTTTGGGTGTCTCATCCTTTGTTTTAGGGTTTGACCCTTTTTTTTTTGGAGTTTTTGGGGTTTCTTCCAAAACTTTTTGAGTCCCAACATTTCTTGACCTCGCTGTCATTTCCAGTATCAAGTGAGTGTGAAGTACTTTAGTTTGCTTCACCTTTGAGTCATTGTGTTAGTAAGGTCGTATTTAGTTCGCTTGCCTACCTACTACTTGGCTTGGTGTTCTTGTTAGGGTTTGGTACTTTGGAGCATTCTTTTAAGTTTGATTTCCAGTTTTAAGCATCTTTCCTCCTTGTTTTCTTCACACTTTGCTTTCAAGTTCAAGAGCTTTTTCCTTTGAAAAAACTTGTAGGACAAGTCTTTGTCGGATCATTGATTCGATTGTTGTGAACTTTAGAATCTTTTTGCCATATTTTCACATCTTTTATAGGTCTTACTTACTCCTGATTTCAAGTTATTTTCGTTCATATATAACAGAAAAAGCAAAATAAGTTTGGTAGCTTAGAATAGTGAGGCTTATAATTTCTATAGAATAGCATAGTTTATTTTGTTCAAAATTTGAAAAGAAAACGAAAAAGAAAGCTTTGTTTAGGTGTGCTTAATCTTCATTTTGGAAATAATATAAAATGAAAATAAAAAGTCTTTTTGTTGTTGAAAGTTGTTTCATTTCATGCACTTTACTTTCTATTGCAACCACACCACATAATGCATTGCCCCATTGAGTAAAAAGTAACCTTAAAAAGAATCTTAATAAAATCAATTAGAAATGATTTTCTTTCTAGGGATACATGACACCAACAAGTCTAGGCTAGAGTTTCGAGCTTAAAACACCTTAAACTGCTCGAAGCTCGTTTCATTACTCAAAAATTGTAGTGCAACTGTCATATAGGTAAACCCATATATATCAAATATTCCTGGGAAAATCTACTGAAACCAGAGCTAAGCACAGGCCGTGGAAGATCAGAATCGTTGAGGATACCTCCCTCACGTTCCTTTTGACCATAAACCAAGGTCGATTCGCATATGGGGGTCTATTCGGACTTCGGGCTTTGCTACCCTTCCCACGCGTTTTGATCAGGCTGGCGACTATCCCCCTAGGATATTTCGTATGTATGGTAGCCTTAGTATCTGACCATAGGATGATACACAGGTGACAGCGGAGGGTATATCTGCTGTGCCTAGGACAGATGTGGGAGGAAATCCCTTGCAGGTCTTTGGGAGGGCAGTTGGGTGATTCCAAAGCTTGCACCCTTAGTCATTGTATTGTGGACCCCGGGTAACTGTTCTTCATTCTTAGTTGATCTGTTCTGGGCCCCCATCATCCCAGACTCTTCTCTGGAAGGCATCTTGTTTTCCTGGTTTGTATACTTAGGATTTTTTAGTGGTGTGTTGTTTGCTCCTTAGTCTTAGTGGCCCCTAGGTTTTTACTTAGTTTTATTTTTATATATAATTGTGGAAGACCAATAGCTTTGTAGGTCTAGAAGGTTGCAAGACCTTCTCCCACTTAGAGTGGAACCACTACCGCCACCAAGATGATAGAGAATAGATTCGAGTGGTCCTTTTGAAACTACTGGTGAAATAGAGGTTCCTGAGGAACCACAACCTGGGGCTCCAGATCAGCAAGCTTTTAATATAGTTGAGATTGAGGATCTCACTTCTGGTGAGTTTAATACTCCCTTTAATCCTCCTCTAACTAATATTAACAATCCGCTTCTGGTACCTGTTGGTTTCCAGCAACCTGATTATAGTGCATATATTTTCACACCTGAGCATTTTATGACTAACTCGGGAGGCGAACAGGGAGTTACACAAACTCTCGCAATAGGTATGAATACAAATACTGTAAATCCTTCTTCCACTGATACACAGAGTTCGGCACAACTAACTTCTATTTCGACTCCGTCCTTCAGTTTTAATACCAGTACCTTAGGCATGCCGAGTTCAACAACTGTGGCATCCGCCTCTACACCCACTTTTGGACCCAGTAGTACAGTAAATCTTGTTCCACCTCCTGCAACTCAACAACCATATCATATACCTAGTACTTGGATTTCCACACCGAATGTAGGGCCGAATGCTTCTGCAACTATACCTATCATAAGTACCATGATTGCGTCGTCCACCTCAACTACCCCTGGTTTTAACACGTTTGCAGGTTACAACATGAATCAAAATAATGTACCTGCAGGAAACACCCCTTTTTCTTTGTTTTACGGAGGAGGGGGTAGCATCCTTAATCAACATTATGGCAGGGCTAACGCCTAGCCTCAGTGGACAAACGTTCAGAGTACCAACCGACTTTCATTTAGATGGGGAAATTTCAACAACACTTTCACATAACAATAGATGGCTGGGGGAAACCCCTACTAGCAGATGGCTGGGGGAAACCCTTACCAACAGATGGTTGGGGGCAACCCCTACCAGTAGTTTACGGGTCAAACTATGGGTGGTTCCCCCTTTATGACCCCAGCTTATCAAATGCCATCTTGTAGACCTCGTTTACCATTTCTGGAAACTTTGAATTTGTCGGACCTTTCCAAGTTAACAAATGATCCGGTATGCCATAACGCGACTTGGCCACCAATTCCAACTAAGTTACCTTCGGACATTCCAAAATTCAAAGGAAAAACCGGTGAAGACCCTGGTGATCATGTCACCACTTTCCATTTATGGTGTTCTTTGAACTCGTTGAACGAAGATTCCATTAGGTTGAGACTTTTCCAAAGAACCTTAAACGACACTGCGGCTAAATGGTACATTGAGTTACCTGCAGCTATGTTTTTTAACTTTCGGTATCTCGGGACTGTTTTTTTGAACCACTTCCAGCTTCCTATTCGGTACGATGTTGGGATAGATCTTTTGTCTACATTTAGATAGAATAAGGCCACTCACTTATCTGATCACATTCAGGAGTGGCGAAGACGGAAGAGGCTCATTAAAGCCAATATACCTCCATAATTTCTTCTTGAGTGGTATCTAAAATCACTCCTTCCTTACATTTCTAAGGAAGTAGCTACTTCTAGAGTGTCTACAGAGGAAGAAGCCATTTTACGGACCCAGTAGCTAGACCTAGTTTATGCACAGTCTGGGCTACTTTATGAGTATATACCGAATGCACCGCGATCAAACACTGATCTTAGCAGACCTAAACCTGGACCACATGCTGACGGCATAGTGGGTTTAGTAGATTCTACAGCTTTCGAAGCATTGACTAAGCAGGTTCATGCATTATCCGTCAAACAATTGACTGTAGAATCGACCTCCGTCACAACCTCTACTTCTACTTCTGAATCTGTAAACCAGGTTCAAAACAATCAAAAGGGCCCTTGGCAGCCCAATAACAAAAAGAAGGGCAAGAAAGGAGAGGGGAACCAACAAAATCCCAAGAATAAAGAAAATGTCAAGGAGGGTAACAAAGAAAAGAAGAAGGTTAAGTTCCCTTGTAAGCTTTGCAAGTAGGATCACCTCACTCACCAATGCCCTCTACTCGAAGAAGCCCAAAAGCTGCTCCAAGAAAAGAAACCTGCCGTACTTAAAGATCCATTTCCTAAGGGGCAGGGTTTAGCTTATGGCACCTCCAAAGCTGGAGGCACTACTCATGCTTCAGTTGATCAAAATTTCATTAATATGGTTAGTGCGGATGCACTTTTGCAAACACGAGCAAGAAATTATACCCCGGATGCACAGAACAAAGATAAAGAGATTCCAGAATCTTCCTTTCCTCTCCACATACCTGTGGACCCATAGCCCAAGATCTCGAAAGGTGTCTTGAAACGGGCATCGCACAATCCCAATGAACAGGCTGCTGCCAACTACAATGTGGTTGAAGATTTAGCCCAGACCCCTTATGCCATGTCCACCTTAGAAGTTCTACAAAGTTGTCCTTTACAACGAAATGCACTTCTGGCAGCGATTGGACGTATGGAATCATCCAACATGACTGCGTGCTTTGATATGTCTGATATCAAATATCGGTTGTCGTACCATGTTTCACTACAGATAGAAGTGGTCCATGGTCCTATGACCATCAGACGGGCTGTCGTAGACGAGGCCGCATCGACGTGTGTGATGTCCATTTCTTGCTGGAAAGCTTTAGGCTCTCCCAAGCTAGCTCCCTTTAACACACTGCTTACTACCTTCGATGGCAGGACTTTCCGTCCACACGGAGTTCTACCATCGTTTGAAATTACACTCGCCGGTAAGATAGTTGCTGTAGAGATAGAAGTTTTGGATGCTCCGCTTGATTACAATATGTTATTAGGCAGGATCTGGACATATGCCATGCGAGCCATTGCATCTGCAGTTTTCCGAGTTGTTATGTTCCCCCACAAAGGAAAGATCATCACGGTTGATCAAATTTCATTCTCTCGGTAAAACAACTAGACTTCATCGGATACCACTATTCCTTTAGTTGATCAATCTGCCCCAGTAAGTGAGATTTTAGGAGCAGGGCTTTATAGGTCGTTAATAGGCACTTTCGACCTACCCTCCCCTGTTCTTTTCATGTGTTCTGATGTAGGTACTTCTACTGAAACTTTTATGATTCTTCTTAGGACTGATCCGTGGATCCTTCCTACTGTATCAGAACCTTTAGTGCCTTTAACCATTGCAGAGATAGCATACATGGAAGCACACCATGCTGCAATAGAACATATCGTGACTCCGCCAGTCTCTGCTAAGTCAGATATGGACTATGCTCCTGCATGGTCATTGAATTCTACCCACTCTTTCGACTATTTAGACACGGTCTTATCGTCTGATGAAGCCATTTTGGAAGCCGTGATGGGCCTGGACTAGCCATGGGAACATATGCATCACAAGTCTTACCTGCTTCCAAACTTAGACAGGATAGAGAGAGGAGAATTCTCTATGAGACCCGATGGATTTGTTGATTTGTCATCTTTTCCTTCTACTTCAAGACCTGTTTACGCTAAAGGGAATATGGCTAATATATCGAGAACAATCCCGATTAACATTTCCACCAAACTTGGGGTTGTGGAAAACATTTTTATTGGTGCAGACTATTGTCCAGAAGAGATCGCTCTGTATACCAAGCTTTTTAAAGAATTCCGCGACATTTTTTCCTGGTCTTATGAGGAGATGCTAGGTATCGATCCAGCCATAGTTGAGCATGTCATCACTACATACCCTAATGCAAAACTTGTGAGATAGAAGCTCTGTCCTGTGAATCCTCGAAAAGCGGCTGCCATTAAGGCGGAGGTTGAAAAGTTGCTTAGAGCCAAATTTATCTACTCGATTGACATGATGGAATGGGTTTCAAACCCTGTTACGGTTGATAAGAAGCAAGGTACCATATGAGTCTGTACCGATTTCCGGGAATTGAATAAAGCTTGTCTGAAAGATAACTATCCCACACCATTTATCAACCAGATCATAGATGCTTGTGCGGGACATGAGATGTTTTCTCTCATGGATGGATTTTTGGGATATAATCAAATCCAAATCAAACCCGAAGATCAACACAAAATAACTTTCATTTTCCCATGGGGAACCTTTGTGTATCAGAAGATTCCATTTGGCTTAAAGAATGCTGGAGCTACCTTCCAGCGAGCTATGAATTCTGCTTTTCACGATATCAAACACATAGTTGAACCTTACTTAGATGACCTCCCGACGCGATCTCGTAAGAGACGGGATCATCCAGCTCATTTGAGACTTGTGTTTGAAAGATGTAGACAATATAAGATTCGATTGAATCCAAATAAGAGCGTATTTTGCGTTGAATCAGGACATTTACTATGTTTTATTGTATCCAGTCATGGTATAATGGTCGACCCGTTAAAAGTGGAGCGATTGTAAATCTGCCTCCTCCTCGCACCTTGCGACAACTCCAAAGTCTGCAAGGCATGTCTAACTTCTTGTGATGCTTTATCATAAACTATGCTAAGATCACAAAAGGTTTTATGAGACTGCTTAAACAAGATACCTACTTCTTGTGGGATGAGGATGCTCAAGCATCATTTGAGGCCTTGAAAAAGGCACTACTTTTAGCCCCCTTGTTAAGCCCACCGGACTATGCAAAATATTTTCTTTTATATCTGGCAGCGTCTCTTAATACAATTGGCATAGTACTAGTTCAGGAGGATGACACGCTCCAAGAGAATGTTGTTTACTATCTTTCTCACGCATTGATAGCTCCTGATGTTAAATATTCTCATGTTGAGAAGCTATCACTTGCTGCAGTCTATGCGGTACAGAGGCTTCGTCATTACATACTTTTACAAATAACTACTATGATAGCAAAAGTCAATCCTTTTCAGTACGTTCTCACTCAACGCATCATCGGTGGGAAATACAATAAATGGATTGTAATCTTACAAGAGTTCAATTTGGTCTTTCAATCGGCCAAGTCGAAGAAATCACTAGTGTTCGCTGAGTTAATCTCAAAGTTTTCGAGTGACTTAGAGCATATCGAGGAAGAATCATCATTCCCGAATGAACATATCTTCCTTATCGCTTCCTCTAACCCATGGTACGGGGATATATTAGTATATCTCCAGACTTTGAGGTGTCCTACCACTTTTTCTAGAGAAGAACGACGCAAACTGAAAAGTCATGCGAAAAACTATCTCATCAGCTCTGATACTTTGTACAGACGTGGGGTAGATTCAATCTTACGACGTTGTTTGTCTTTGGAAGAAGCACAATCAGTATTGAATGATGCCCACAGTGGAGCTTGTGGGGGTCATCTTTCTGGGTTGGCAACAACCCAGAAAATACTGTGTGCCGGGTATTTTTGTGTTAGGAACCCATGTCTTTACTTTGTTAGTATGTTGTTGTTGGATGCATATGCTTTGTAAGTCATCCCGTAGTATTTGTTGATCAATAGTTTGTGTTATTGTTGTTGGCGCATATGCTTTGTAAGTCGCCCGTAGTATTGTTGATCCATAGTTTGTAGTGGCCCATGGTTTTGACCCATAGTATTGGCGCCTAGAATTAGTATATAAGTGTTTGTTGAGACCTATGAAGGCACCGTGAAGTTATTTGTATTGAGCTTGCTCATAGGAGGTTGCCCCCTCGAAGTGGCCTGTGATCAATATAAAAGTGATTCTGAGTTTTGTCATTTCTTCTATTTTGCATATTCGTATTAATTAATTGTTGCAGGTGCATCACATCTGGTATCAGAGCACTTTCTTGGGCTCGTTGGGTGAAATTTCTGCCAATTTTTTTTTCGCATCTGTTGCAGGTTCGGATTTGGGAATAATCCCTATCCGCTTAACTATGGGAAGTACTTGGGCATAATCCCTAACACTCATTGTGAGGAGTACCACAGGAACCCCAAAGTAGCTGGCCCATTGAGAGGACCTTCCAGCGAAAAGGGCAACGACCCCTACCTGATTAACTAGTTCCCATCCGTGAGGTAAACCAAGAGCTGTCATTTGTGGCAAAGCGGTTATCAATTTTACCTGAGCCGTGGAGTGAGGGGTACTGCCCCAATATGCAAGTCGTCAGATAGCATTGGTGGCTGAGTGAAACCCCTGAATTGTTAGGAAGCCGCACATACCTGGGGTCCATATCTACTTTCAGCTGAACTATTGTTGATCACTACTGTGCCGTTTCAGATCCATTTTGCAAGCCGTTCCAGATCCAGCCGTTTTCAATCCATTCGGCACTATTCCAGATCCCTTTCGAGCCGTAGCTGCTCCAGTCTGAAAAAAAAAAAAACAAAAAAAAAAGTTCATCCCATATCTCCCTTGTTTTCACTCTGTTTCCCTTGCAATTTTCAGGGAACCCCTATCATCCCATTCTGCATATTTCATTCCTGAGGACCCTATCCCCAATTCCCCTTCCCAAAGCCTGAAAGCTCCCCTGTTTTCACTATGTTTCCCTTGCAATTTTCAGGGAACCCCTATCATCCCATTCTGCATATTTCATTCCTGAGGACCCTATCCCCAATTCCCCTTCCCAAAGCCCGAAAGCCCACATTTGTCTATTTTTAGGGTTTGCCATAACTTCCTCATATTTCACCCAATCACCTTCAAATTTTACCACAGAGTTCCTTTCTAAATTCCACTTCTTTGTCCCCCTCTGCCAAATTTTCCCATTCTTTCACCCCGCTTCTGAAATCCTCATTTTTGCTTCCTTGTCTAGTCGATAGTGTCCAACACCTAGTCAAACCCCATTACCCTTCAGATTTTTTCCCAAGTCCAGATTTTCCCTTACTGAAGCAGTTTCTGTTTTTGTTTTCCTACCCAGTTAAAAAAAAAAAAACTCCTGGTTATGGTTGTCACCTGTGCAGGAGCAAAAACCATGGAAGAAGCACTTACAGCCATCCAAGCCAAACTTCAGGATCGGGTTGAAAAATTTCTCGGCCTCCATCTTGAACATTCAGCTATGAACAACAAACGGCAGTCCGAGTCTTCATCAGACAATGGGTTCTCTTCTTCCTGCAATTTTCGTGGTCCGAAGCTTGATTTTCCTCGCTTCAATGGTATTGATCCAACTGGATGGATCTATCATGCAGAATAGTATTTCAGTCTGCATAATACTTTTGATGTCAACAAAGTTCCGCTGGCATCCTTTCACTTGGAACAAGAAGCTCTTCAATGGTACCGTTGGTACATCAAGGCTCATCCAGAGCCCAAATGGTCGGACTTTTTTCAGCTCCTTTTGCAATGATTTGGTCCTAGTGCTTTTGATGACTTCACCGGAGCCCTCACTAAACTTCGCCAAATTGGCACTGTGAGAGAGTATCAAATCGAATTTGAGAACCTAGCCAACCACACTGAAGGATTGTCTGATGACTTTTACCGGAGTTGTTTTATCAGTGGTCTAAAGGATGCCATCCGCTCTGAGGTCAAAATGTTCTGTCCCACCACAATGATGGAAGCCCTAGGGTTGGCTAAGTTGGCAAAAGACAAGATTGCAGCCTAACAATGCTCCAAGCCCACTTTTGTTCCCTTCCGAAATATGGGTTCTCAGCAACCACCTATACCGCAGGCTCCTCGACCGACTCTTATCAAGCGTTTGTCTGAAACAGAGATGCAAGCACACAAAGAAAAGGGGCTTTCCTATAATTATGATGAGAAATTCACTCGGGGACATAGATGTGTTCAACAAAAGCTCTATCTCTTGGATGTGGAGTCTCCGTCTGCCTCTGAAATTGGTGACGAAGATCCAGAAACACTGGATGCTCCGGTTGACATTCAGGAACCGCCTATTGACCCTCCGTCTCAGGATGACCAGCCAAAGATATCTCTCCATGCTTTAGCTGGAAGCACTACCCCCCAAACAATGCGGGTCAGGGGTTACTTCAAGAAGCTTCCTCTTACAATACTCATTGATTCTGGTAGCACTCATAATTTCATTGACCCTCGAATCGCCAAACAAGCTTATTGTTTTATCCATCCTTGCTCCAACTTTGAAGTCATGGTTGCCAATGGGGGCACCTTACCTTACAAAGGGAAGTGTCTAAATGTGCGTATCTCTATGGGAGATTATACCTTGCACTCTGAAATGTTTGCCTTGCCCTTAGGCGGATGTGATGTGGTTTTGGGCGCTCAATGGCTATGCACACTTGGCCCTATCTTATGGGATTTTGCTGAACTTTGGATGCAGTTTTCCCTTAATGGACAAAAACACACATTGACAGGATTACAACTAGGTTCTCTCAGCATCATCAGTTCACATCGCATGGAAAAACTCCTCAAGAAGAATTCACATGGTGTCATCACTCAGATCCATTCCATTCAGATGCAACCATCAGCGGTCTCCACTACTCCTTTGGATCTACAACAAATTCTGGATCGATATACAGGTGTCTTTGCTGAACCAATGGGATTGCCACCTTCCAAGCCAGAAGACCATCGTATTCAGATCCTTCTTGGTAGCGTTCCTCTCAACATCAGGCCCTATCGCTACCCATTTCACCAAAAAACAGAGATTGAAATGCTCGTTCGGGACTTATTGAAGCAAGGGATTATTCGCCCAAGCACTAGTTCCTTTTCTTCTCCAGTTATTCTTGTCCGCAAAAAAGATGGGTCATGGCGCCTCTGCATTGACTTCCGAGCACTTAATCACCTCACCATCAAGGATAAGTTTCCAATTCCTGTTGTTGATGAGCTTCTTGATGAGCTTCATGGGGCTCACTTTTTCTCCAAGTTGGATCTTCATTTTGGGTATCATCAAATTCGGGTTCATGAGGATGATATCCCTAAAACAGCTTTCCGCACACATGATGGCCATTATGAGTTTTTGGTCATGCCCTTTGGCCTCACTAATGCTCCTTCCACATTCCAGGCCTTAATGAATAAAATATTTCGACCCTACTTGCATAAATTCATTCTGGTATTCTTTGATGATATCCTCATCTATAGTAAAACATGGGATGAACATCTCCAGCATTTGGATCTTGTCATGCAACTTTTCTCTGACCATCATCTCCATGCCAAGTAATCTAAATGTGTTTTTGGACAGAAGGAAGTTGAGTATCTCGGGCACATCATCTCAGCACAAGGGGTTCGCGTGGATCCTGCCAAAATCGATGCCATGAACAATTGGCCGCATCCTCAAACACTCAAGAGCCTTCGTGGTTTTTTGGGGTTGACTGGCTACTACCACAAGTTTGTCAAGGATTATGGGAAGATTGCAGCTCCATTAAATGCTCTATTGAAAAAGGATGCTTTTACATGGACACCTGCTGCTCAGTGTGCATTTGACAAACTAAAACAAGCTATGTGTACTACACCTGTGCTAGCTATGCCCGATTTTTCCAAGCCCTTCACTATTGAGAGTGATGCTTGCGGCAATGGACTTGGTGCTATTCTCCTTCAAGATTAACACCCCATTGAATTCACCAGCAAAGCCCTTTTAGGTAAGAATTTAGCTGCCTCTACCTATGAGAAGGAAATGATGGCTATTTTGCATGCAGTACAGAAGTGGCGCCCATACCTATTAGGGAATCATTTTTGCATCAAGACTGATCACCAGAGTCTGAAATATTTCTTGGACCAGCATGTCTCCTCCCCGGCACAACAGAAATGGGTTAGCAAACTCATGGGTTATGACTATGAGATCACTTACAAGAAGGGTAAAGACAATATTGTGGCAGATGCTCTTTCTCGCACATTTGATGCCCAAGGTTCTCTTTCAGCTATTTCTATGCCTGTTCCAAATTAGTTGCAATCTGTTCAACAGGGTTATGTCAATGACTCTTCCTTATCTCAAATCATCCAATGCTTGACCAACAACCCTTCTGCTGTACCACATTACTCTTGGGATGGTGCTTCTCTGCGATACAAGGGTCATCTGGTGCTTCCCCAGAGCACAGATCTTCAACAAGCTATCTTCTATGAACTCCATTCTTCTCCATCGGCAGGGCACTCTGGGTTCCTCAAAACGTATGAATGAGCATGGCGTAACTTCTTTTGGCAGGGCATGAAAATAAAAATTCAACAGATGGTGGCTGAATGTGATACCTGCCAGCACAATAAGGGTGAAACAACACTCCTTCCAGGATTGCTTAAACCCTTGCCCATACCTACACGGATTTGGACAGATATTTCTATGGATTTCATTGAAGGGCTCCCTAAATTTGGCCGGAAGACAGTGATTCTTGTTGTGGTTGATCGCCTCTCCAAATATAGTCATTTTTGTGCTCTCAACCATCCCTATACAGCCTCCTCCGTCGCTCAAATTTTACTGGACCAGATCTTTCGTCTTCATGGAATCCCTTCTTCCATTGTCTCGGATCGTGATGCAACTTTCACCAGTCATTTTTGGACAGAACTATTTTGCCACACTAGCACCAAACTGAAGATGAGTTCAGGGTATCACCCACAAACAGATGGTCAGACTGAAATTATCAATAAATGCTTGGAAACTTATCTTCGTTGCTTCACCTCAGAACAACAACAACAGTGGGAAAAGTGGCTTCCTCTCGCTGAATGGTGGTACAATACCTCTTACCACACCGCCTCTAAAATGACCCCATATGAAGCAGTCTATGGTCAGGCACCTCCAGCTCTTCTTCCATACACCCCGACGAGTTCACCAGTTCAGGAAGTTGACACAGTCCTTCGAAACCGCGATCAAATTCTTCGTATTTTGTGGGACAATCTTCACATGGCAAGAAATCGCATGAAGCAACAAGCTGATCAGCACCATTTTGAGCGCACTTTTCAAGTCGGCGATATGGTTTTTCTTCGTCTCCAGCCGTACAAACAATCCTCCTTGAAACTCAAAGGGCCTCAAAAGCTCGCTCCAAAGTTCTATGGGCCATATCGGATTCTTCATAAGATTAGGTCCGTTGCTTATAAATTGGAACTTCCTCCTTCTTCCCGCATTCATCCAGTCTTTCATGTCTCTTGTTTGAAGAAAGTTCTTGGCACCAACATCAGTGGACAAACGATTTTACCCGAATTGGATAATTAAGGATCCATCCTTTTGGAGCTAGAGGCCATCCTCAATCGGCGCACACGTCAACTTCGCTCTCGCTCTATCACAGAGGTCTTAATTCAGTGGCATGGCATGCAACCAGAGGATACTACATGGGAACCACTCCTTCAGATTCAACAACAATTTCCACATCTAAAGCTTTGAGGACAAAGCTTTTTTTAAGGGGGGGGGATGTTAGGAACCCATGTCTTTACTTTGTTAGTATGTTGTTGTTGGACGCATATGCTTTGTAAGTCGTCCCATAGTATTTGTTGATCAATAGTTTGTGTTATTGTTGTTGGCACATATGCTTTGTAAGTCGCCCGTAGTATTGTTGATCCATAGTTTGTAGTGGCCCATGGTTTTGACCCATAGTATTGGCGCCTAGAATTAGTATATAAGTGTGTGTTGAGACGTATGAAGGCACCGTAAAGTTATTTGTATTGAGCTTGCTCATAGGAGGTTGCCCCCTCGAAGTGGCCTGTGATCAATATAAAAGTGATTCTGAGTTCTGTCATTTCTGCTATTTCTCATATTCATATTAATTAATTGTTGCAGGTGCATCACATTTTGGCCCACAATCTTTAAATATTGTGTGGAAGCTGTGAAACGCTGTCGTCCATGTCAATTTGTCACCAGGAAAATGAGAGCACATCCAGCTCCTCTTCATCCTGTAATTACAGCAGGTCCCTTCACAAAATGGGGGGTTGATTATATGACTTGCAATCCAGTTTCGGCTGGAGGACATCATAACATCATCGTTGCCATCGACTACTTCACCAAGTGGGCTGAGGCAATGCCTACTATCAAGGTAGATGGAGAAACTGCCGCTTATTTTGTATTCAATAAGATTATTGCAAGGTTTGGCATACCCAAAGAGATTGTGACTGATCACGGTAGTCATTTCCAGAATAGCATGATGACCGATCTGTATACAATGTTAGGTTTTCGGCAAGAACATTCGTCTTCATATTATCCACAGGCGAATGGAAAAGTCGAGTCAGTTAACAAAACATTAAAGGTAATTATGCAAATAACTGTTAATACTAGTTGAAATAACTGGCACATCATGCTATACCCTGCTCTTTGGGATTACTGAGCGAATGTAAAGAATGCTACTGGTTTCTCTCCCTTCCAGCTTATGCATGGGATAGAAGCAGTCGTTCCGATTGAATGCGAGATTCCTTCATTAAAATTGGTTGTTCAATTACTACCGGATACTTCAGCACTGGAAGAACGTTTGTTGCATTTAGAGCATCTAGATCAGCAGCGCCGCGATGCCCTCACAGCAAATGAAGTTCATAAGAAACAAGTCAAAGGACAATATGACAAGTCTGTTAGACCTAGGGTGTTCCTTGAAGGAGATCTTGTTCTACTTTGGGATCAGGACAAGGAACCTCTAGGACCTGGCAAGTTCAAGTCCATGTGGCTCGGGCTTTACATAATCTCTAAAGTATTGCAGAAGGGTGCTTACGAGCTAGTAGACTATGAGGGTAATAAGCTGCCTGAGCCTAGAAATGGGCTCTACCTGAAGAAGTACTACGCTTAGGCAATTGTGCTTTTTCTTGTAACATAGTTGTATATTTTGTAGAGCTAGTTTTTGCTTAAGTTAACCTTATGTGTGTCTTCATTTCGTGTATCAGATGTCGACTGAAAATTTCTTAGGATTTGTTGATGGCACCAGTTGCCACACTCGACAGTTGGCTTTAGCAGCTTTGGTCATTTACTCACCAGCTGGCCAACTGGTTTCTTCGGGGGGGGGGGGGTTGTTTGGGTCCCACTATGAACAATGTTGCTGAGTACAGTGCGGTTATAGAACTTCTCCGAGATGCTCTTAGTCATGGCATTTCACATTTGGAGGTAAGACTTGATTCACAACTAGTTGTATTTAAGTTAAAGGGTGTTTACCAGATTAGAGATCCTGTGTTTCTACGACAGTTTTTGCGAGTTAGATTATTGGAAAGACAGTTTGATTCGATTATATATCAACACATTCCAAGAAATTTAAATGCATTAGCTGATTCATTTGCAAATTATGTTTTCGATTGGCATTTGTATCATACACTTCCATAAACAGCATTTCACACATAAAGGTCAAACACATACACATGTAAATAACTGATACTGTATCAAAAAATATATGAGTTTTGGATCACAAGTCTATCACAAGTCATGTCATAAAGTACAAAACTAGGCTTGGTGGCCTCAAAAATATACATAAAATATCCATCTCCTACGGAGAAGGAGGGGCCTCATCATCATCTACCGCATCCCGATAACATATGACCAACCTAGCCATCTTCCGCAACACCCTAAGCCATGCTGGGGGCACCCCAACTACATCTTCCTACATATCAATAGGTATCTAATCCATGCGACATGCAGGAACATCATGAGTCAACCGACTCACTTTCCACTCTATGGTCCCTAACATAGCATCAACTGCACCAACATCTGCTAGCCTCACGAAGATAGTAGGATGTCCCTCGAGACGAACAGGCCCAATATCTGCATATGACACTTATTTAGTACTTCAAAATTCATTCATAAAAATCATATAATTGAAAATTTGAAAAAATTAAATAATTCTCAAAGTAAAAACATACCAATATCTCCCCAGGCACCACCTGGAGGAAGAACCAGCTCTGGATCATGGCAGAAGTCCAATCCAGCATACGGAAACTGCTTGAATGCTGACACCTGTCTCTCCCACCACCCCCAGAAATCACTAGTATGATAGAAAAAGTGACTTTCACCACCACCCTGGCAGAGAAAAATGTCACCCCAGCAGCCCAATATCGGCTCACGAGGATTGGATGGAGCTAGAGGCATGCCCAAGCTAAGAGTAGGTACCCTCTCAAAAAAGAAGGTACACAAAATGTGGCCATATCCAAATTTCTTCATACGCCCAGACTTACAACCCGTGAGTTGAAGCTTCATATTTGCCAATAAACTAGTGCACCAATCGTACAGATGTCCCTGCAAGCATTTAACACCAATATGCATGGAATGACTCGAAGCTAGGTGTTGTTTGTTTCTCCCCGCCATGCAACTCAACATACTCACAATAAACTTTAGAGGGAGGCTTTCAATAGTAGAAATTACGATTTGACTTCCTGATTTCTCGGCTCCCGCCACAGAGTATGCATTCAAATATTCTTGCACCGATGTAGCACTCACATTGCGAGAATATCCTTTCAAATTTAACGCATCTCCCCTCCTGGAGAATATGGTAATGAAGTATATGTCGTCAACGGTAAGGTCCGGGGTTTGTCTCCGGATATCAAATGCATTGGCATCTACATCCCAGTATTGAACAAGTCTTTGAAGCAATCGATTGAATGCCCTCATGTTCACGGTTCGGTAAAACTTTAACAAACCACATCTTCAGAGGGCATGGAGAGTGATCGGGTCTTGCATTGCCACCCTATCCATCTCCTCATGTTCTCTCTCCCTCCAAATAAGCACCATCATGCCACAAAATTGTCAAATTTTAGCATCTCAACACTTTTTCCTTCATGTTCAGGGGTGTGCGCTACTGTACAAGCCACACAGTCACGCATGGGCGCTACTGTGTAGAGGCAGAGTAGCGCATACCTCCAGTATGCACTACTTTTCCTACTACAAAGTAGCGCACATGCTTCTCACGATGTGAGCATGGCCTTAAAAATGATTTTAAGCTCAAAAATTGACAAATAACCGATGGAAATGCAAGTTAGGATGAATTCAACTTACTTGGTGGAGGCAAAATGTTGATTGGTTGCTTGAGTTGATCGCCACGGAGGATTGAAATACAAGGGTTTGCTCCAAATTTTTCTTTCCCTACAAAACCAAAATGAAATTTGAGTTTTAATTTTAAAATTACATATATGAATTTTTGTTTAAATTTTTACCCACTTTGGTAAAATCTCTATAGTTGCAAATTCTACCAATTTGAACTATTTAATCAATTAATAGCTACCTATGGTATTATGGTAATTTCACCCAATGGTTCTCATTTTTTCACTAAAATTTTGTAGGATCAATCCTTTAAGACTAATTCTCTTGATGATAGACCTTCTCAACTAGCTCGTAGTTAAAATTTACATATCATTTAATAATTTTTGTCACAATTACTAACATATTTGTTGAAGTCCTAGTTTTGGCAGATCATGAGTCATGATCCTAGAAGCTGTCATTTAAGTCATTTTAAGCTCTTGTTTGGACTATTTAAACCTAAAGAAGATCGCCAAGCAAACTTGTCCTCTTCAAGCTCGTTAAAGTAATTGAAGGCTCATCCACTCAGGTATAGAATTACCCCTTTTCCTGGCCTTGGTGGATAAATTACGGAAAAGGTATCCTCTAGGTATACTTCTGTATGCGCTAGAAGAGTTCTTCTTCCATTGTTTTATACTTTTTCGGGAGAGGAGACTAACTTTACGAAAAAGGACCTGTCGGAGCCTTTCTTTATGGTTTTCAGGCTCTCTAAACATGAAAACACCAAGCGAGCATTCACCTACTCGGGCTCGATGTGAAATCCACGAGATGGTAAATAGAGGACTGTTTAAGTTTTTCAACTCTATAAACAAGAAAACACTGTCGAGCACGGACCAATCCGGGATCAATATAAAATCCACGGATAGGTGTAAAGAGGATTGTTTAAGTTTTTCAGACTCTATAAAGAGGAAAACACCGACGAGCATTAACCTACTTGGGCTCGATATTAAAATCCATGAGTAGGTGTATGGAGTTATTGTTTAAGTTTTCCAGACTCCTTAAAATTGAAAACACCGGCGAGCAGGAACAGATCTCGACTCGATATTAAAATCCAGAGATCAGTAATATAGAGTAATCTTCTATCTATTCTTCGAACTCCGTAAACAATGAAGAAGGTCCTGAGTCTTCCTCCCATGGGCTCATTAAAATTTTTACATGGTTGGATCTATTGAGTTTTCATTCTTTCTTGGACTCATTAAAACAACAAGAAAGGTATTCTTTTATCTAAAAAGAATAAGGGATGAGAAAGATGTATCATATCTTCAGTGTCAAAGGCAGTTCAGTCAGTTATATTCTTGAACACAACACCTACTTGAGTCTATCATGTCAGTTGGGTTTATTTTTTGACCTTAGGGTAAACCCGATCTCCGAGTTGTTTACTCCCCCGGTTGGTTATTCTTCCAACCATATGGAGGGTCTTCTAATGTCTCCTACATTACAGGCTTATATCATTTTCCCCATTTTTTTTGAAAACTGCCTAAGTCACTTTGTGTCGTGCTCATTGTTCAAGGATATAGCCTATGTCGGCCATTCTGCAGTTTACCTTGACCTCATGTGTCGGCCATCCTAGTGTCAGTCTTGCTACATATATTTCTCCATATCAACTCACACCAGTTCAGTGTTCCTCGTGTTGGATGATGGAGGATGCCTTAAGGCCTCCCCTCCAATGGATTTCTTACCATCGACATCAACTCATTTTACTCTGGGAATGAAGTTTAGAGTTTCGATTAGTACCTTGGAGATTTCAGTCACCAGTGGAAATTTTCCTCGCTGTTGAATTATGAGAATACATCAATGTCTCCTATTCAATAGGATCGTCAAGTGTTCGACTCCAAATCCACTTATTCACACTTGTCGGATTGTACTAGGTACCTTGGGTCCCATTATCATTATCGGTGGAAGCCCTCACGTTCGTTAACGGTATACATCAATCACTAGTAATCAAACGATACTCCCCATGTTCGACTTTCAGCTAACTTATTCACATGGTTAGGGTTTGTACCTTGGGTTGTTTTGGATGAAGACCTTGGGATGTTGATGACGTTACCTCATTATCTTATCACCCAAGCTACACAAGACTAAGCCTCACTTATATTCCGTTCTCCATGAGACATAGATCCAGTTTGTTGTTATGGCTATGATCTCTTAGTTTGACATGGATCCACGCTTGTATTTCAAGTGGCCATGCTATATATACATCTCCTCGTTATGTATCAGAGATCATGTTGTATCACACTGCACATCTATATGATGTCAAGAATGTAATTGCTCACTGACCTTGATCTTTGTTTCAGGTGTTTCTGTGACTTGGTCCTGCGGTTTCTTGCTCCTCCTCTGGCTTTGGATTATAATGTATTTTGGCCATCGTTTCCCTCTGACCTCACACATTAGGGGGCATCTGTTATTGGTCAAATCTACACTTCTCCGTCCTTGATCACCTTGAGCTATCGATCACACAAAAGGACAACTTGGATTGAAGAGCAGGATGACCTCAGATGAGACTTTGACCTGACTCACCTTCCTGCAAGCTGACAAAACTCTAAAAATATCATATTTTGGCATGGGCACTACTCTTCTTAAGCAAACCAGCAGATATTCCCTATTTTGTAAGCTATATAGTAGCGCACATCTCCTGGTATGCGCTACTCTACTTCAATAAACTAGCGCACAGCATTAAAAAGTGGCAAACGCTAGTTATTAAACACTAAAGTTGCATGTTGGGAGCTACTCCACTGTGAAATAGTCGTGCACATCTTAAAATATGATAAAAAAATATGAATTTGATAAATTGGGATTAGCTACAATTGGTTTCCCAACTTCCCCAACTTCCCCTTCAACCACCTCTCCACCTGAACTGCCTACCTTGTCCTATAAATACAAGGAGGATTGAAGAGAGGGGTTAGACATAAGAGCCATAGAGAGACTCTTCTTATATGAGAAGCTTGTATTGAAGGTGTTATGCTGGAGAAACTTTGAAGTCAGAGAGGAGCAGGATCCTAGGATCAGGTTACATGAGCATGCTGCAAAGTCAGGTATACTTTGTATCATTCATACATTTTTGACAATAAAAGGTTGAAACATCTTTCTCGTCCCATATCAAATGCTTAATGGGCTATGTATTTGTTTGGATCAATGTTGGTTAATGCTTGATGTTTGAATTAATTTTCAATTCCATCATTATTATATTGGTCAAGACACGCTGAGAAAGGTCTCTGTGTTGCAGGTTTATTGAACGGGAGATTGAGTGGAGGATCGAGCGCAAGGTTGGACAAAAGCTAGGATCAAACTTAGTTCATAAGGTATGTCCTCAAGGTCTCTAATCTATTTCCTTTTATAAACGCTTCTATAATGCAATCAATCTGTTTACCTGTCACCACCTTAAGTTGATAGTGTCTATTTCCTCACTATAGGGTAGTATTTCCCGCCAACAGACTGGCGACTCCGCTGGGGAGGTTGTTTTTTCTGGTCTAGGAAACCCTTCTTATTGTCTTTCCAGTAATTCTCAACCCTTTTAATCTTCTGAGAAGCCCTGTAGGTTGCCCCTACCTACTTCCTTTTGTTTGACTCAGTCTTTTTACACCTCTGCAAAGTTAGTTTTTGACTTTTTAAGATCTGTGCACTACTTTACTGTACATACAGTAGCGCATATGCACCAGTTTGCCTCTGCACAGTAGCGCACACATCCCCAAATGCGCTAGTTTTCCTACTGCACAGTAGGGCACATTCCTACAGCTCTCTGTTTGAAGTAGGGTTGAGTTTTATGCCTGTTTGGGTGGGTTTCTAACTTTGTTTTTGGTCTTCTTGACTAGTCTTTGAGGTCTGTAATCCTTCGTTGAGTCTCATTAGCCTCTTTTGAGTCCTTTAGGTCATCTTTTGGTCACTTGTTTACTTTTGAAGTGTTTGGTTCATTTGTGACTCTTTTTGGAGACTGTGCATTGTTCCTTAGTGAACACCGTTGCTCATTCGTACCCTAGTAGTGTGTTGCTGACCTACAACCTTTGTGCCTAGCATTTGCTATTTGTTGCAACACGTGTGTGTTCTTTGGGTGTCTCATCCTTTGTTTTAGGGTTTGACCCATTTTGTTTTGGAGTTTTTGGGGTGTCTTCCAAAACTTTTTGAGTCCCAACATTTCTTGACCTCGCTGTCATTTCCAGTATGATGTTAGTGTGAAGTACTTTAGTTTGCTTCACCTTTGAGTCATTGTGTTAGTAAGGTCGTCTTTAGTTCGCTTTCCTACGTACTACTTGGCTTGGTGTTCTTGTTAGGGTTTGGTGCTTTGGAGAATTCTTTTAAGTTTGATTTCCATTTTTAAGCATCTTTCCTCCTTGTTTTCTTCACACTTTGCTTCCAAGTTCAAGAGCTTTTTCCTTTGAAAAAACTTGTAGGACAAGTCTTTGTTGGATCATTGATTCACTTGTTGTGAACTTTAGAATCTTTTTTCCATACTTGCACATCTTTAATAGGACTTACTTACTTCCGCTTTCAAGTTCTTTTCGTTCATATATAACAAAAAAAAACAAAATAAGTTTGGTAGCTTAGAATAGTGAGGCTTATAATTTCTGCAGAATAGCATAGTTTATTTTGTTCAGAATTTGAAAAGAAAACAAAAAAGAAAGCTTTGTTTAAGTTTGCTTAATCTTCATTTTGGAAATAATATAAAACGAAAATAAAAAGTATTTTTGTTGTTGAAAGTTGTTTCATTTCATGCACTTTACTTTCTATTGCAACCACACCACACAATGCACTGCCCCACTGAGTAAAAAGTAACCTTAAAAAGAATCTTAATAAAATCAATTAGAAACGATTTTCTTTCTAGGGATACACGACACCAACAAGTCTAGGATAGAGTTTCGAGCTTAAAACACCTTAAACTGCTCGAAGCTTGTTTCATTACTCAAAAATCATAGTGCAACTGTCATATAGGTAAACCCATATATATCAAATATTCCTGGGAATCTCTATTGAAACATGAGATAAACACGAGGCCATGGAAGATTGGATTCATTCAGGATACCTCCCTCACGTTCCTTTTGACCATAAACCAAGGTCAATTCGTGTATGGGGGTCCATTCGGACTTCGGGCTTTGCTACCCTGCCCACGCGTTTTGATCAGGTTGACGACTATCCCCCCAAGATATTTCATATGTATGTTAGCCTTAGTATCTGATCATAGGATCATACACAGGTGATAGCAGAGGGTATATCTGTTGTACCTAGGACAGATGTGGGAGGAAATCCCTTGCAGGTCTTTGGGAGGGCGGTTGGTTGATTCTAGCGCTTCCACCCTTAGTCATTGTATTGTGGACCCCATGTAGCTATTCTTCATGCTTCGTTGATCTATTCTGGGCCCTCATCATCCCAGACTCTTCTCTGGAAGGGATCTTGTTTGCCTGGTTTGTATACTTAGGATTTTTTAGTGGTGTGTTGGTTGCTCCTTAGTCTTAGTGGCCACTAGGTTTTTACTTAGTTTTATTTTTATATATAATTGTGGAATACCAATAGCTTCGTAGGTCTAGAAGGTTGCAAAACCTTCTCCCACTTAGAGTGGAACCACTACCTCCACCAAGATGACAGAGGATAGATTCTAGTGGTCCTTTTGAAACTACTGGTGAAATAGAGGTTCCTGAGGAACCACAACCTGGGGCTCCCGATCAGCAAACATTTAATACAGTTTAGAATGAGGATCTCACTTCTAGTGAGTTTAATACTCCCTTTAATCCTCTTCTAACTAATATTAACAATTCGCTTCTGGTACATATTGGTTTCCAGCAACCTGATTATAGTGCATATCTTTTCACACCTGAGCATTTTATGACTAAACCAGGAGGCGAACAGGGAGTTCCACAGACTCCCACAATAGGTATGAATACAAATACTGTAAATCCTTCTTCCACTACTACACCGAGTTTGGCACATCTAACTTCTATTTCGACTTCATCCTTCAGTTTTAATACTGGTGCCTTAGGCATGCTGAGTTCAACAACTGTGGCATCCGCTTCTACACCCACTTTTGGACCCAGTAGTACAGTAAATCTTGTTCCACCTCCTGCAACTCTACAGCCATATCATATACCTAGTACTTGGATTTCCACACCGAATGTAGGGCCGAATGCTTCTGCAACTATGCCTGTCATGAGTACCATGACTGCGTCGTCCACCTCGACTACCCCTGGTTTTAACACCTTTGCAGGTTACAACATGAATCAAAATAATGTACCTACAGGAAACACCCCTTTTTCTTTATTTTCTGGAGGAGGGGGTAACATCCTTAATCAACAATATGGCGGGTCTAACGCCTAGCCTTAGTGGACAAATGTTCAGAGTACCAACCCACTTTCATTTGAATGGGGGAATTTCAACAACACTTTCACAAAACAACAGATGGCTAGGGGCAACCCCTACCAGTAGATGGCTGGGGGAAACCCCTACCAACAGATGGCTGGGGGCAACCCCTACTAGCAGTTTATGGATCGGACTATGGGTGGTTCCCCCTTTATGACCCCAGCTTATCAAATTCCATCTTGTAGACCTCGTTTACCATTTCTGGCAACTCTGAATTTGACAGACCTTTCTAAGTTAACAAATGATCCGGTATGCCATAACGCGACTTGGACACCAGTTCCAACTAAGTATCCTTCGGACATTCCAAAATTCGAAGGAGAAACCGGTGAAGACCCTGGTGATCATATCACCACTTTCCATTTATGGTGTTCTTCGAACTCGTTGAACGAAGATTCCGTTAGGTTGAGACTTTTGCAAAGAACCTTAACCGGCGCTGCGGCTAAATGGTACATTGAGTTACCTGCAGCTACATTTTTTAACTTTCGGGATCTCGGGACTATTTTTCTGAACCACTTCCAGCTTCCTATTCGGTACAATTTTGGGACAGATCTTTTGTCTACATTTAGACAGAATAATGCCACTCACTTATCTGATCACATTCAGGAGTGGTGAAGATGGAAGAGGCTCATTAAATCCAATATACCTCCATAATTTCTTCTTGAGTGGTATCTAAAATCACTCCTTCCTTACATTTCTAAGGAAGTAGCTACTTCTGGAGTGTCTACAGAGGAAGAAGCCATTTTACAGACCTAGCAGCTAGACCTGGTTTATGCACAGTCTAGGCTACTTTATGAGATTATACCGGACGCACCGCAATCAAACACTAATCTTTGTAGACCTAATCCTAGACCACATGCTGACGACATAGTGGGTTTAGTAGATTATGCAACTTTCGAAGCATTGACTAAGAAGGTTCATGCCTTATCCGTCAAACAATCGACTGCAGAATCAACCTCTGTCACAACCTCTCCTTCTACTTCTAAATCTGTAAACCAGGTTCAAAACAATCAAAAGGGCCCTCGGCAGCCCAATAACAAAAAGAAGGGCAAGAAAGGAGAGGGGAACTAGCAAAATCCCAAGAATAAAGAGAATATCGAGGAGGGTAACAAAGTAAAGAAGAAGGTTAAGTTCCCTTGTAATCTTTGCAAGTAGGATCACCTCACTCACCAATGCCCTCTACTCAAAGAAGCCTAGAAGCTACTCCAAGAAAAGAAACCTGCCGTACTTAAAGATCCATTTCCTAAGGGGAAGGGTTCAGCTTCTGGCACCTCCAAATCCGGGGGCACTACTCATGCTTCAGTTGATCAAACTTTCATTAATATGGTTAGGGCGGATGCACTTTTGCAAATGCGAGCAAGAAATTATACCCCGGATGCACAGAACAAAGATAAAGAGATTCTAGAATCTTCCATTCCTCTCCATATACCTATGGACCCACAGCCCAAGATCTCGAAAGGTGTCTTGAAACGGGCATTGCACAATCCCAACTCACAGGCTGCTGCCAACTACAATGTGGTTGAAGATTTAGCCCAAACCCCTTGTGCCATGTCCACCTTAGAAGTTCTGCAAAGTTGTCCTTTACAACGAAATGCACTTCTGGCAGCGATTGGAAGTATGGAATCATCCAACATGACTACGCGCTTTGATATGTCTGATATCAAATATCGGTTGCCATACCACATTGCCCTACAAATAGAAGTGGTCCATGGTCCTATGACCATCAGACGGGCTATCGTGGATGAGGGCGCGTCGACGTGCATGATGTCCATTTCTTGCTAGAAAGCTTTAGGCTCTCCCAAGCTAGCTCCCTCTAACACACTGCTTACTACCTTCGATCGAAGGACTTTCCAACCACACGGAGTTCTACCATCATTTGAAATTACACTCGCTAGTAAGACAGTTGCTGTAGAGATCGAAGTTCTTGATGCTCCGCTTGATTACAATATGTTATTAGGCAAGAGTTGGACATATGCCATGTGAGCCATTGCATCTGTAGTTTTCCGAGTTGTTATGTTCCCCCATGAAGGCAAGATCGTCACGGTCGATCAAATTTCGTTCTCTCAGAAAAATAACCAAACTTCATCGGATACCACTATTTCTTTAGGTTATCAATCTGCCCTAGTAAGCAAGAGTTTAGGAGCAGGGCTTTATGGGTCGTTAATAGGCACTTTCGACCTACCCTCCCCTGTTCTTTTCATGCATTTTGATGTAGGTACTTCTACTGAAACTTTCACGATTGGTCTTAGGACTGATCCATGGATCCTTCCTACTGTATCAGAACCTTCAGTGCCTTTAACCATTGTAGAGATAGCATACATGGAAGCACACCATGTTGCAATGGAACATATCGTGACTCCGCCAGTCTCTGCTGAGTCGAATATGGACTTCACTCCTGCATGGTCATTGAATGCTACCCACTCTTTCGACTGCTTCGACACGACCTTACCGTCTGATGAAGCCATTTTGGAAGCCATGATTGGCCTAGACCAGCCATGGGAACATATGCATCACAGGTCTTACCTACTTCCAAACTTAGACAGGATAGAGAGAGGAGAATTCTCTATGAGACCCGGTGGATTTGTTGATTTGTCATCTTTTCCTTCTACTTCAAGACCTGTTTACGCTGAAGGGAATATGTCTAATATATCAAGAACAATCCTGATTAACATTTCCACCAAACCTGGGGTCGTGGAAAACATTTTTATTGGTGCAGATTGTTCTCCAGAAGAGATCACTCTATATACCAAGCTTTTTAAAGAATTTTGCGACATTTTTTCCTAGTCTTATGAGGAGATGCTAGGTATCGATCCAGCCACAGTTGAGCATGTCATCACTACATACCCTAATGCAAAACATGTGTGACAGAAGCTCCGTCCAGTGAATCCTCGAAAAGCGGCCGCCATTAAGGTGGAGGTTGAAAAGTTGCTTAGAGCCGGATTTATCTACCCGATTGACATGACGGAATGGGTTTCAAACCCTGTTCCAGTTGATAAGAAGCAAGGTACCATACGAGTTTGTATCGATTTCTGGGAATTGAATAAAGCTTGTCCAAAAGATAACTATCCCACACCATTTATCGACTAGATCATAGATGCCTGTGCGGGACACGAGATGTTTTCTTTCATGGATGGATTTTCGGGATATAATCAAACCCGAAGATCGACACAAAACAACTTTCATCTTCCCGTGGGGAACCTTTGCGTATCGGATGACGCCGTTTGGCTTAAAGAATGTTGGAGCTACCTTCCAGTGAGCTATGAATTTCGCTTTTCATGATATCAAACACATAGTTGAACCTTACTTAGATGACCTCCCGGCACGATCTCGAAAGAGACGGGATCATCCAGCTCATTTGAGACTTGTGTTTGAAAGATGCAAACAATATAAGATTTGATTGAATCAAAATAAGTGTGTATTTTGTGTCGAATCAGGATGTTTACTGGGTTTTGTTGTATCCATTCATGGTATAATGGTCGACCCGTTAAAAGTTGAAGCGATTGTAAATCTGCCTCCTCCTCGCACCTTGCGACAACTCCAAAGTCTGCAAGGCATGTCTAACTTCTTGCGACGCTTTATCATAAACTATGCTAAGATCACAAAATTTTTTATGAGACTGCTTAAACAAGATACCTATTTCTTGTGGGATGAGGCTGCTCAAGCATCATTTGAGGCCTTGAAAAAGGCACTACTCTCAGCCCCCTTGTTGAGCCCACCGGACTATGCAAAAGATTTTCTTTTATATCTGGCAGCGTCTCTTAATACAATTGGCATAGTACTAGTTCAGGAGGACGACACGCTCCAAGAGCATGTTGTTTACTATTTTTCTTGTGCATTGATATCTCTCGAGGTTAAATATTTGCATGTTGAGAAGTTATCTCTTGCTGTGGTCTATGCGGTATAGAGGCTTCGTCATTAAATACTTTTACAAACAACTACTGTGATAGCAGAAGTCAATCCTTTTCAGTACATTCTCACTTGACGCATCATCGGTGGGAAGTACAATAAATGGATTGTAATCTTACAAGAGTTTGATTTGGTATTTCAATCGGCCAAGTCAAAGAAATCACTAGTGTTCGCTGAGTTAATCTCAGAGTTTTCGAGTGACTTAGAGCATATCGAGGAAGAATCATTATTCCCGGATGAACATATCTTCCTTATCGCTTCCTCTGACCCATGGTACGGGGATATCTTAGTATATCTCCAGACTTTGAGGTGTCCTACCATTTTTTCTAGAGAAGAACAATGGAAACTGAATATTCATGCAAAAAACTATGTCATCATCTCTGATACTTTGTACAGACATGGGGTAGATTCCATCTTACAACGTTGTTTGAATTTGGAAGAAGCAGAATCAGTATTGACTGATGCCCACAATGGAGCTTGTGGGGTTCATTTTTCTGGGTTGGCAACAACCCAGAAAATACTACGTGCTAGGTATTTTTGGCCAACAATCTTTAAAGATTGTGTGGAAGCTGTGAAACACTGCCGTCCGTGTGTAGTTTTTCACCAGGAAAATGAGAGCACATCCAGCTCCTCTTCGTCCTGTAATTATAGCAGGTCCCTTAAAAGAATGGGGGGTTGATTATATGACTTGCAATCCAGTTTCAGCTGGAGGACATCATTACATCATCGTTGCCATCGACTACTTCACCAAGTGGGCCGAGGCAATGCCTACTGTCAAGGCAGATGGAGAAAATGCCGCTTATTTTGTATTCAATCAGATTATTGCAAGGTTCGGCATACCAAAAGAGATTGTGACTGATCACGATAGTCATTTCCAGAATAGCATGATGACCGATCTGTATACAATGTTAGTTTTCGGCAAGAACATTCGCCTTCATATTATCCACAGGCAAATGGACAAGTCGAGGAAGTTAACAAAACTTTAAAGGTAATTCTACAAAGAACTGTTAATGCCAGTCGAAATAACTGGCACATCATGCTATACCCTGCTCTTTGGGCTTACCGAGCGAATGTAAATACTGTTACTTGGTTCTCTCCCTTCCAGCTTATGCATGGGATAGAAGCAGTCATTCTGATTGAATGTGAGATTCCTTCGTTAAAACTGGCTCTTCAATTACTACTGGATACTTCAGCACTGGAAGTGTTAAATTTTTAGAATTTACTTCAATATGATCTAGGATCTTAACTGAGAGAACAACATGCACAGCAAATCTATAGCATATCAATCATGGACACAATAATGCAAGCACACAAGAGACATAGAGTTTACTTGGGGAAAACCATAAAGGTGAAAAACCCCAATAACTTCCTCAGAGATAGATAAAGAAATGGTACAACCAAAATACAAGAGATATTCTTCTCCTAGCAATAGAGCCTCCTCCTCCACAAGTGCGCCACTCTTCACAGTGTGAGTGAGAGAATAGAATGTGTAAAATGAGAGAGACACACTCTCTATTTATACACTAACTTGACTTGACCTTTACTCAATTAGGTCGGCCTTAACTTAACCACTTAACATAATGCTGACTGGGCCGACCCCCACTAGGGTGGTCTAATAACCCTTTGACCCACATGGCTGACCCCCAATAGGGTGGTCTAATAACCCTTTGACCCACATGACTTATACAGGGCCGACCCCAACAAGATGGTGTAATAACCCATCATGTATAAGTTACGACACTTACAATATAAATGACGACACTTCCGTATAGAGGAATAATAACATCTCTATAGGAATACAATCACTTCTGTATAGAGGAATAATAACATCTCTATAGGAATACAATATACATATATGTGAAATACATTCTAAAGTTACATATACATCAACACTCCCTCTTAACTAGGAAGGTATTTATCGACACAGGTCTTCTAGCACAAGTCATCTTCTTTGGATCGTCGTCACTAGATAATCATCATCGAGTCATCATCATCGTCACTGCTACTGCTATCTCAATCAATCTCTGAATCTACTCGTCATAGGAAGTTCTACAGAGCTAGTCCTTTTTCATACTGGATGTAGGCCCACCACCTGCAGGTCTTCATCATCTGTGCGAACAGTCTGATAGAGGTGGCCTCTCAGGACTAATTTTATGTGCAGATGCAATACCAGAAAGAGTATCCCAGGAAAATTTATGTGCCTAAGCACGATCGTCAAGATCTCCCAGGACTGATTACATGCATCTCCTTCACAATACCTTTAAAGAGCATCCCAGGAACATTTATGTGCCGCAGCACGACCGAAAAGATCTCTAAAGAGCATCCCAGGACTTTTTACGAGCACACAGCTCAACCTCTCGGATCTCCAGGACTGATTACATGTGGATAGACAAAACCTTTAAAGAGCATCCCAGGAACATTTATGTGCCATAACATGACCGGCAAGATCTCTAAAGAGCATCCCAGACTAATTACGAGCACACAGCTCAACTTCTCGGATCTCCAAGACTAATTACATGTCTCCATAGTAATACCTCATCCCAGGACTGATTACGAGCACATAGCTCAACCTATCGGATATATGAGGACTGATTACATACTACATAGCAATACCGGAAAGAGTATCCCAGGAACATTTATGTGCCGCAGCACGACTGACAAGATCTCCCGGGACTGATTACATGCTATTTGCACAACCTGCCACATATCATCTCTGACCTCCAAGTATCAACCTGATACTCATGATCCAACGGATCATCATCGCACAAAGAATCATCCTGATGCTCATGATCACACTGATCATCATCACTGTATCATCCTGATACATATCATCTGGAGCAACACCCTGAAGCTCGTCATCATGATCATACAATGCATCCACCTGATGCATACCAAGTATCTACCTTATACATATCATCATACATGATCGACCTGATCATACAGTGTATCCACCTGATACCAATACAAATACATGATACATATCAACATACATGATCTACCTGATCATACAATGTATCCACCTGATACATATACAGATACATGGTCCAAGCATCCGACATGATGCATATACAAAATACATACAAATGATCCAACCGATCATATCCAGCATCCAACATGATGCGTACATACATATACATATAAATGATCCAACTGATCATATCCAGCATCCAACATGATGCGTACATACATATACATATAAATGATCCAACTGATCATACAAAGCAAAAACTAGAACATCATCCCGATGCTCATCATCCAGCGCTTACATCCACAGCCATGTGAAGGATCCTCCTTCCAACATGCTTGGAATGGCTTCAGCAAATGTGTCCATCACTTCTTCCTCGAAGTTTCGTCGATCTGAAGAACACCAAGCCTCTCTCTGAAGTACTTGAACTTCACTCTGGCTAATGGCTTCGTCAACACATCTGCAATCTGCTCGTCCGTCGCAACATACAGGAGCTTCACCGCTCCTCTTTGTACCATATCCCTGATATAGTGATATTTAATCTCTATGTGTTTCGACCTGTCATGGAACACCAGGTTCTCGGACAGCTTCACACAACTCTGGTTGTCACAAAAGATACCAGTAGCCTCAAGCGGGAGATCAAATAACTTAGATAGTAGCTTCCGGAGCCATACTGCCTCACAACTAGCTGAACATGCTGCAACATACTCTGCCTCGGCTATACTCAGTGCTACATAGGATTTCCACCTGCTAAACTAAGAGATCACACCTAATCCCATAATGAAGCAGCACCCAAGAGTGCTCTTCTTATCTGCAGCAATGCCTGCCCAGTCTGAATCAACATAACCCATCGGGTTAAACTTTTGATTCACGTCATACTTGATCCCATAGTCAACCGTACCCTTCAGGTACCTCAGAATATGATTTACAACAACCAGGTGAACACTCCTCGGATCTGTTAGGAACTGGCTCAATGTGTTCACCACAAAGCAAATATATGGTCTCGTGTTCGTCAGGTACATCAAGGACCCAATCATCTGACGATACATAGTGAAATCAACCAGATCAGATGAAGCATCACACAGAAGCTTCAGGTTCGATGCCATAGGTGTGGCCATGGCCTTGCAGTCCATCATCCCAAACCTCTTTAGGATCTCTACTGCATACTTCCCTTTTCCAAGGAAGATTCCATCTGCATTCTACCACACCTCGATGCCAAAAACAAATAGTGCATCATCCCCAAGTTCTTAAACTCAAACTCGGCAGCAAGCTTCCGCTGCATGTCGGCAATCAATCTATCCTCACCTGTTACAAATAGGTCATCCATATACAAAAGTAGTATCACTGGATTGGCTTCGTCAACCTTGTAGTAAAGGTTGGAATCCGCTTTACTCTTGGTAAAGCCCAAACTGGATAGAAAGTTGTCTATCCTACCATACCAAGTTCTGCACATATATGAGTCCCTGTCATGTGTCTTAGAACCAAGTAGCTGCACCACATACACTTATTCTTCAACTACACCATTCAAGAAAGTGTATCTTCCTCTTCATCACTACAGCCAGAGCAAGTACTGATTTAATGGAAGTGTATCTGGCTACAGGAGCAAAAGTCTCTATGCTACCACCTGCAGCATGCTTGATCTTGTAGATCCTCTTGGAAGTCACTATAGACTCCCCTTCAGGACTTGAGACTACATCCCAAACATCTTCATGATCGACTGATACTCCTCGATCATGGCATTCTTCCCAAATCCTGGGAACTTCAATATCTTCAATATTTTCAATAGATAACTTTGTTGCTGAAAAAATGTTGTAGTCCTTCTTTTGTAGGTGATGGTATACGATCTTTCCTACACAACAAGTTAAATTGCATGATTAGAAAACATCTCATAGTTTTCAGAACAAATTCTTACACATAAAGAAATATGTCATACAGTCATGCAATTATCTTAGCCAATGCTTCAATACAACATTTATCCATATTCCGTAACTTTCTAGATGCCTTCCAATCTCTACCAGAACATTATTAAGAGTGTGCACAACTCCTAACATGTCAGCAAAGAGGTTTCATTCTAGATAAGTAGCAATGGAATGTTGTACAGTGCCATAGGCCACTTACCCATGTATATTAGTAGTATACTGTTCATCAATGCAACTATTCTAATATGCATAATACACAACCTAATTCTAGGAACATAAGCATATACATCATTGAATAACATTATGTAAGAAATGACAATTCAAATACTTATCTTTGTTTGGTTGCTGAGTGGACTCCCTTTGAATCTTTGCAACTCCATTCTGACGTGGATTGTGAGAAGTGATCAACTCCCTCTGAATATCTGCATCCTTGCAGAAACTATTGAAGTGTGCTCCTTTGCTTTCTTGCAGGAACAACTGGAGTGTGCTCCCTCTTGAGCTTTGCTTACTGGATTACCTGTCCTTGAACTTACATCCATCCTTAATCACTATGCATGCTTATTAGTATCATCATTGTGTTATCCTTGAGGTCTCATACATAATCACACATTTATTAGTATAATCTTAATACTATCAAAACACAATAATCTTAAACATGTATATTCATGATCATTCACAGATAATAAACATTAGTATTCAAGGTTTCATGGAAGTCTTGTTTTACTCATGCATATTCTTATTTGATCATAGGACTCTTCTGATTAGTTAAATCATCAATGCATAAACCCATGATTACTCAAACCTATACTGTAACGTCCCCTTCTCCATAGAACAACAGGGAAGGAAACATTAACAACATACCGGGCTTATGGCATATTTAGCCCCAATAATTTTTAACATAAATAACTAACATTTAAAACTTCTATATGCAGATTCGATTCAATATAAACACAGCGGAATTAAACAATACATCTGCACACAGTTTCATCATGCATTCAACATATAAACAACAGTCATTAATTAAAATGCTTGCAGGGCATAGAATTAACATCAAGAATACTTATCTCGAATTATAATGGCCCAAACGACTGGCTACGTGAGAGCAACGTTCCACCCAACCATAGATCTCTATCCAGCCTGTATTCTTTCAGCTGAGAGATCACCCCCGAGCTGGGCTGTGTATCCACTAAGGAGGAACTAGATGGCTCCCTCACAGTCAGGATTTCACTCAGACAACCATGCTAAGCCAACACACAGTTGGGTTTTTCAAGCATGCAATGGGAAATGGAGAGGGATGCTAGTCCGCTAAGCTCAATCCCAGAGCTAGTACACATCAAGCTAGACTCCAACGATCCCAGCCTCCATTCGAACATCCACACTTGGATTTCTCACAGCTTTGTTCAGCAATTGACCCAAATCCGTCACTGATTTTCTGGGCAGTTAAAACTGGGTTTTCCCATGGCTTTTGGGGTAGCTATTGCTCCCAAATTCGCCCCAAGGTTCCTACCAATGGATCCCCCATTGGATTTCTCTGTCCAATACCAAATCGGGACGTTTTTGGCTTCCCAAAACGTGGGTTTCCTTCAAGTCGCGATTTCTGGTTTTCTCCTTGCTGGGAGCTCGTTTTTGGGTGGGAAAAGATGTCCCATACTTCCACCATGGAATGGGGATAAGGATGGAGCAACCCCCAAGATGTAGAGTGACTTGTGGGACAAGTCAAAATAGCCCATACATTCCCATACGAATTTCAGGGCTGCCCATACTCCATCAAAGTCATGGGCTGAAATCTCAACCACTTCCTTACAATTGGCATTAATGTCACCTAAGGAATTCAATGGGTTCACATAATGACAAATGGCAACCTATGGGTCACTCCCATAGCCCCCTCACCACTCCCTAGTGGATACACGTGGCCCCTTCTCATTCGTTGCCTCCATAGCCAGCTTTGGTATTTTATATTGCATGATGTCTAATTTACATCCTATTACAATTTCCATGGCTTAAGAGCACATGGTATCAAATATCAAATACTTGCCCTTTAAATAAAATTTGGCTTTCACTAGCGGGGCCTTGGCCTTGAGCTCCACGCTAGGAAAACATACATCACATGTACACTGATTTACATTAAAGGCTCATATATCCTAAGGGTCGAATTGGGGGTATTACATATACCTTCATGATTCTTCTGGTTAGTCATATCATCAATTATGGTAAGAAACATAATATGCATACAACCATGACTATTCAAACCTATGACTTCATGAATAATCATTATCAACAACACAATAGTATAAGATCCTAACACAATGTAGGATTCTAGCTTGATATAGGAAAAACATACCTGAATTAGCATGCTAGCTAGTTATGTCTAACATACCCGCATAATGTCTTCTGGTTCTCTTCAGTGACTTGTGCTAGTAACCTACATGTCTCATAGGTTAACCATTGTACGGCCAAGTTATACATACCTCGAATGTAGATATTCTATGAGATCCTTGACAATGGATGAATCTTTTTCTTCATGTCACAATGATCATATGTTCTTGAAGTAGAACATGATTTGTCTTTCTTGGTGTACCTTTTATGTTAGCGAACAACATAAACCTCATACAACATCACAATGCATTAGTACATTCATAAGTGTCAAAACCTTAATCAATGAATATCTTCTATTAAGGTGATACGACAAGTCCAGTAATTAATCAAGATTGTACTATAATGATATGAAGACAAACATATGATAAACTTAACCATGAAACATACATGTAAGCCATACCTGTCAAGATTGCTTGTAATCTTCTTATGGAAGGCCTTAGCCTCATCTCCCTCTGAGACATGAACTTCTTCACTTATGCAGGTGACCAATCCATCTTCTTCTAGGATTAACCCAATCCACTTGATTTGCAAGACCTGGACCTAGAGCTGGATTAGGGTTTGTCAAAGAAACCCCAAAAATTCAAACTTTGAATATCAAACTTCCGAAAGGATAGAAATATGTGCCTTGATGAGCTAATCAAGTTGGTATATTCAGAATTTGACAACTGCAAAGTTTCACCCCTCGAAATTGCCTTTTAGATTTCCGGATTCACTAGGGAGGACCCTGAATTAGGGTTTGAGTTTCCCGAAGCTTCACCCAACCAAAAGATTTGATTCAAAACTCTAAGCTTTGATTTTTCTAAGGAGCTTCCAGCCGTGGTCACAGATTTTGAAAATTCCAATTTTTGCAGAAGCCCTAATTTTCCATCTTTCCGATTAAAGTCCCGAACTGGGGTTTGATCAAGCCCGGCCTTCTGCCCAGCCAAAAAATCTGATATTGGTCTCTAAATTTCAATTTTGATGAGTAGAATCCAGTCGTGGTCTCCGATTACAAAAATTCCAACTTTCTTCGAAGCCCTAAATTTCGGAAGCCATGAATGAAGGTACTCAAAAATAATTTTGTTTTGACAGAAATATGTACCTGATTATTTCTAGTGTAACTCTGAACTTTTCGATCCACAGGGTCTGAAAAATGTTCTTGAGATAGCCTGACCTGTTATCTTTCCATCCCAATAGGTCTGACCTCAATTGGATTTTCTGAGAGAGAGTTATGCCAAGTGTCGCAACGTGACCTGTTTATAAGATAATACAGGAGAGCGAACTTGTACGGCGTGCCACGTGTCACTGGTTCAACTTCGGCCTCTGAAATTTTTTTTTGAGATATTACAGTCTGTTTACTACCTGTCACTGTTTACGAAATTTCATTTGGAGCTTCCTAGCCCAAGTTATGAGCTTTTTCCCAAGGTCACCTGATTTTGACTCAGATCTGCAAGAGGCATAAACCCTATATTGTATAGATCATAAATCACAAAGTAAAACTAAATAGAGGTTGTTCTTTGGAAACAAGGTACATGAGGATCCAATCTTCAATCTGTACACGTTTTAGATCCGAAAAATTCACCAAACGGATTTATAGCGAAAGTGCTACGATGACTAGTTTTTGCTATATCAAGCCCTAGCATCGTAAGTGCAACAAGTGTCATACATGCCATATCATCCCTTCTTTTAGGTTGGCTCTGATACCATGTTAAATTTTCAGAATTTACTTCAATATGATCTAGGATCTTAACTGAGAGAACAACATGTACAACAAATCTACAACATATCAATCATGGACACAATAATGCAAGCACACAAGAGACACAGAGTTTACTTGGGGAAAACCATAAAGGTGAAAAACCCCAATAACTTCCTCAGAGATAGATAGAGCAATGATACAACCAAAATACAAGAGATAGTCTTCTCCTAGCAGCAGAGCCTCCTCCTCCACAAGTGTGCCACTCTCCACAGTGTGAGTGAGAGAATAGAATGTGTAAAATGAGAGAGACACTCTCTATTTATACACTAACTTGACTTGACCTTTACTCAACTAGGTCGGCCTTAACTTAACCACTTAACATAATGCTGACTGGGCCGACCCCCACTAGGGTGGTCTAATAACCCTTTGACCCACATGGCCGACCCCCAATAGGGTGGTCTAATAACCCTTTGACCCACATGACTTATACAGGGCCGACCCCAACAAGGTGGTCTAATAACCCATCAAGTATAAGTTACGACACTTACAATATAAATGACAACACTTTTGTATAGAGGAATAATAACATCTCTATAGGAATACAGCCACTTCCGTATAGAGGAATAATAACATCTCTATAGGAATACAATATACATATATGTGAAATACATTCTGAAGTTACATATACATCAACAGGAAGAACGGTTGTTGCATTTAGAGCATCTAGATGAGTAGTGCCGCGACACTCTCACAACAAACGAAGTTCATAAGAAACGAGTCAAAGGACAATATGACAAGTCTGTCAGACCTAGGGTGTTCCTTGAAGGAGATCTTGTTCTACTTTGGGATCAGGACAAGGAACCTCTAGGACCTAGCAAGTTCAAGTCCATGTGGCTCAGGCCTTACATAATCTCTAAAGTACTAAAGAAGGGTGCTTACAAGCTAGTAGACTACGAGGGTAATAAGCTGCCTGAGCCTAGAAATGGGATCTACCTGAAGAAGTACTACACTTAGGTAGTTGTGCTTTTTATTGTAACATAGCTGTATATTTTGTAGAGATCGTTTTTGCTTAAGTTAACCTTATGTGTGTCTTCTTTTCGTGTATCAGATGTCGACTGAAAATTTCTTAGGATTTGCTGATGGCGCCAGTCGCCACACCCAACAGTTGGCTTCAGCAGCTTGGGTCATTTACTCACCAGCTGGCCAACTGGTTTCTTCAGGGGGGGGGGGGGGGGGGATTTGTTTGGGTCCCACTATGACAATGTTGTTGAGTATAGTGCAGTTATAGAACTTCTCCGAGATGCTCTTATTCATGGCATTTCACATTTGGAGGTAAGACTTGATTCACAACTAGTTGTATTTCAATTTACGATAGTTTTTGCGAGTTAGATTATTGGAAAGACAGTTTGATTCGATTATATATCAACACATTCCAAGAAATTTAAATGCATTAGCTGATTCATTTTCAAATTATGTTTTAGATTGGAATTTGTATCATACACTTCCATCAACAGCATTTCACACATAAAGTTCAAACACATACACATGTAAATAACCGATACTGTATAAAAAAATATATGAGTTTTGGATCACAAGTCATGTCATAAAGTACAAAACTGGGCTCGGTGGCCTGAAAAATATACATAAATTATCCATCTCCTATGGAGAAGGAGGGGCCTCGTCATCATCTACTGCATCCCAATAACATATGACCAACCTAGCCATCTTCCGCAGCACCCTAAGCCATGTTGGGGGCACCCCAACTACATCTTCCTGCATATCAATAGGTATCTGATCCATGCGACATGCAGGAACATCATGAGTCAACCGACTCACTTTCCGCTCTATGGTCCCTAACATAGCATCAGTTGCACCAACATCTGTTGGCCTCACGAAGATAGTAGGATGTCCCTCGGGATGAACAGGCCCAATATCTGCATATGACACTTATTTAGTACTTCAAAATTCATTCATAAAAATCATGTAATTGAAAATTTAAAAAATTAAATAATTCTCAAAGTAAAAACATACCAATATCTCCCCAGACACCACCTGGAGGAAGCACTAGCATTGGATCATGGCAGAAGTCCAATCCAGCATACGAAAACTACTCGAATGCCGACACCTGTCTGTCCCACCACCCCCAGAAATCATCAGTATTAAGACATATTTCATTAAATTTGGAATTAAATAGTGGATCTAGAATTCTAAAATAACCAAAAAACTCAATTCTAGTGATGTCATTGGAATAAAAAATTTCCAATTTTAATGAAATATGTGTTATGATAGCAAAAGTGACTTTCACCACCACCCTGGCGGAGAAAAATGTCACCCCAGTGGCCCAACTCATCTCACGAGGATTGGCTAGAGGTAGAGGCATGCCCAATCTAAGAGCAAGTACCCTCTCAAAAAAGAAGGTACAACAAAATGCTGTTGTATCCAAAGTTCTTCATACGCCTAGACTTACAACCCATGAGTTGAAGCTTCATATTTGCCAATAAACTAGTGCACCAATCGTACACATGTCCCTACATGCATCTAACACCAATATGCACGGAATGCCTCGAAGCTAGGTGTTGTGTGGCACTCCCCACCATGCGTTTCAGCATACTCACAATAACCTTTAGAGGGAGGCTTTCAATAGTATAAATTAGGATTTGACTTCCTGATTTCTCGGCTCCCACCACACAGTATGCATTCAAATATTCTTGCACCGATGTAGCACTCACATTGCAAGAAGATCCTTTCAAATTTACCGCATCTCCCCTCCTGGAGAGTCCGGTAATGAAGTATATGTTGTCAACAGTAAGGTCCAGGGTTTGTCCCCAAATATCAAATGCATTGGCATCTACATCCCAGTATTGAATGAGTCTTTGAAGTAATCGAATGAGTGCCCTCATGTTCACAGTTTGGTAAAAATTTAACAAACCATATCTTCAGAGGGCATGGAGAGTGGCCGAGTCTTTCATTGCCAACCTATCCATCTCCTCATGTTCTCTCTCCCTCCAAATAAGCACCATCCTACCACAAAATTATCAAATTTTAGCATCTCGACACTTTTTCCTTCATGTTCAGGGGTGTGCGCTACTGTATAAGCCACACAGTCACGCATGGGTGCTACTGTGTAGAGGCAGAGTAGTGCATACCTCCAGTATGCGCTACTTTTCCTACTGCAGAGTAGCACACACGCTTCTCACGATATGAGCATGGCCTTAAAAATGATTTTAAGCTCAAAAATTGACAAATAACCGATGGAAATGCAAGTTAGGATGAATTCAACTTACTTAGTGGAGGCAAAATGTTGATTGGTTGCCTAAGTTGATCACCAGAGAGGATTGAAATACAAGGGTTTGCTCCAAATTTTTCTTTCCCTACAAAACCAAAATAAAATTTGAGTTTTAATTTTGAAATTACATATATGAATTTTTGTTTAAATTTTTACCCACTTTGGTAAAATCTCTATAGTTGCAAATTCTCCCAATTTGTTCTATTTAATCAATTAATAGCTACAAATGGTATTATGGTAATTTCACCCAATGGTTCTCATTTTTTCACTAAAATTTTGTAGGATCAATCCTTTAAGAATAATTTTCTTGATGATAGACCTTCTCAACTAGCTCATAGTTGAAATTTACATATCATTTAAGAATTTTTGTCACGATTACTAACATATTTGTTGAAGTCCTAGTTTTGGCAGATCATGAGTCGTGATCCTAGAAGCTGTCATTTAGGTCATTTTAAGCTCTTGTTTGGACTATTTAAACCTAAAGAAGATCGCCGAGCAAACTTGTCCTCTTCAAGCTCGTTAAAATAATAGAAGGCTCATCCACTCAGGTATAGAATTACCCCTTTTCCGGGGCTTGGTGGATAAATTACGGAAAAGGTATACTCTAGGTATACTTCTGTATGCACTAGAAGAGTTCTTCTTCCATTGTTTTATACTTTTTCGGGGGAGGAGACTAACTTTACGAAAAAGGACCAGCCTTTCTTTAGGGTTTTCAAGCTCTCTAAACATGAAAACAACAAGCGAGCATTCACCTACTCGGGCTCGATGTGAAATCCACGAGATGGTAAATAGAGGACTGTTTAAGTTTTTCAACTCTATAAACAAGAAAACACCGCCGAGCACAAACCAATCCGGGCTCAATATAAAATCCACGAATAGGTGTAAAGAGGATCGTTTAAGTTTTTCAGACTCTATAAATAGGAAAACACCGGCGAGCATTAACCTACTTGGGCTCGATATTAAAATCCACGAGTAGGTGTATGGAGTTACTGTTTAAGTTTTTCAGACTCCTTAAAATTGAAAACACCGATGAGCATAAATAGATCTCGGCTCGATATTAAAATCTAGAGATCACTAATATGGAGTAATCTTCTATCTCTTCTTTGAACTCTGTAAACAATGAAGAAGGTCCTGAGTCTTCCTCCCATGGGCTCATTAAATTTTTTACATGGTTGGATCTATTGAGTTTTCATTCTTTCTTAGACTCATTAAAACAACAAGAAAGGTATTCTTTTATCTAAAAAGAATAAGGAATGAGAAAGATGTATCATATCTTCAGTGTCAAAGGCAGTTCAGTTAGTTCTATCCTTGAACACAGTACCTACTTAAGTCTATAATGTCGGTTGGGTTTATTTTTTGACCTTAGGGTAAACCTGATCCCCGTGTTGTTTACTCCCCCGGCTGGTTATTCTTCCACCATATGGAGGGTCTGCTAATGTCTCCTACATTACAGGCTTATATCATTTTCCCCATTTGTGTCGGCCATTCTGCAGTTTACCTTGACCTCATGTGTCAGCCATCCTAGTGTCAGTCTTGTTACATATATTACTCCATATAAGCTCATACCAATTGAGTGTTCCTCATGTTGGATGATGGAGGATGCCTTAAGGCCTCCCCTCCAATGGATTTCTTCCCATCGACATCAACTCATGTTACTCTGGGAATGAAGTTTAGAGTTTCGGTTAGTACCTTGGAGATTGCAGTCACCAGTGGAAATTTTCCTCGCTGTTGAATTATGAGAATACATAAATGTCTCCTATTCAACAAGATCCTCAAGTGTTCGACTCCAAATCTACTTATTCACACTTGTCGGATCGTACTAGGTACCTTGGGCCCCATTATCATTATCAGTGGAAGCCCTCTCGTTTGTTAACAGTATACATCAATGACCGGTAATCAAACGATACTCCCCATGTTCGACTTTCAACTCACTTATTCACATGGTTAGGGTTTGTACCTTGGGTTGTTTTGGATGAAGACCTTGGGATGTTGATGACATTACCTCATTATGTTATCACCCAAGTTGCACTAGACTAAGCCTCACTTATATTCGGCTCTCCATGAGACATAGATCCAGTTTGTTGTTATGGCTATGATCTCTTAGTTTGACATGGATCCACGCTTGTATTTCAAGTGGCCATGCTATATATACATCTCCTAGTTATGTATCGGAGATCATATTGTATCACATTGCACATCTATATGATGCCAAGAATGTAATTTCTCCCTGACCTTGATCTTTGTTTCAGGTGTTTCTATGACTTGGTCCTACGGTTTCTTGCTCCTCCTATGGCTTTGGATTATAATGTATTTCAACCATCATTTCCCTCTGACCTCACACATTAGGGGGAATCTCTTATAGGTCAAATCTGCACTTCTCCATCTGTGATCACCTTGAGCTATCGATCACCCAAAAGGAAAACTTGGATTGAAGAGCAGGATGACCTCAGATGAGACTTTGACCTAACTCGCCTTCCTGCAAGCTAACAAAACTCTAAAAATATCATATTTTGGCATGGGCACTACTCTTCTTAAGCAAACCAGCGCATATTCCCTACTTTGTAATCTATATAGTAGCGCACATCTCCTGGTATGCGCTACTCTACTTCAATAAACTAGCGCACAACATTAAAAAGTGGAAAACGCTAGTTATTAAACACTGAAGTTGCATGTTGGGTGCTACTCCACTGTGAAATAGTCATGCACATCTTAAAATATGATAAAAAAAATATTAATTTGACGAATTGGGATTAGTTGCAGTTGGTTTCCCAACTTCTCCCACTTCCCCTTCTACCACCTCTCGACCTGAACTGCCTACCTTGTCCTATAAATACAAGGAGGATTGAAGAGAGGGGTTAGACATAAAAGCCATAGAGAGACTCTTCTTATATGAGAAGCTTGTAATGAAGGTGGTTATGCTGGAGAAACTTTGAAGTTAGCGAGGAGAAGGAGCCTAGGATCAGGTTACATGAGCATGCTGCAAAGTCAGGTATACTTTGTATCATTCATACGTTTTTGACAATAAAAGGTTGAAACATCTTTCTCGTCCCAAATCAAATGCTTAATGGACTATGTATTTGTTTGGATCAATGTTGGTTAATGCTTGATGTTTGAATTACTTTTCAATTCCATCATTATTATATTGGTCAAGACACACTAAGAAAGGTCTTTGTGTTGCAGGTTTATCAGATGGGAGATTGAATGGAGGATCGAGTGCAAGGTTGGACAAAAGCTAGGATCAAACTTCATTCATAAGGTATGTTCTCAAGGTCTCTAATCTATTTCCCTTTATAAATGCTTCTGTAATGCAATCAATATGTTTACCTGTCACCCCCTTAAGTTGATAGTGTCTATTTCCTCACTATAGGGTAGTATTTCCTACCAACAAACTGGCGACTCCATTGGGGAGGTTGTTTTTTCTGCTCTAGGAAACCCTTCTTGTTGTCTTTCCAGTACTTCTTAACCCTTTTAATCTTCTGAGAAGCCCTATAGATTGCCCCTACCTGCTTCCTTTTGTTTGACTCAGTCGTTTTACACCTATGCAAAGTCAGTTTTTGACTTTTTAAGACCTGTGCGCTACTCTACTGTACATACAGTAGCGCATATGCGCCAGTTTGCCTCTTCACAGTAGCGCACACATCCCCAAATGTGCTAGTTTGACTACTGCACAGTAGGGCACATTCCTGTAGCTCTCTGTTTGAAGTATGGTTGAGTTTTATGCCCGTTTGGGTGGGTTTCTAACTTTGTTTTTGGTCTTCTTGACTGGTCTTTGAGGTATGTAATCCTTCGTTGAGTCTCATTAGCCTCTTTTGAGTCCTTTAGGTCATCTTTTGGTCACTTGTTTACTTTTGAAATGTTTGGTTCATTTGTGACTCTTTTTGGAGACTGTGCATTGTTCCTTAGTGAACATAGTTGCTCATCCTGTTAAATTTTGAGCATTAATTCACAATACTCTAGGATCTTTGCTGAGAGAATAACATATATAGTATATCAATGCATGATAATCACAATAAGCATGACAAGCATCACAAGAATCAAAAGCATGAGAGACAAGAGACATAGAGTTTCCATGGGGAAAACCCTAAGGTGAGAAACCCCACAACTTCCTCAGAGATAGAGAGAGCAATGGCTCAACCAAAGTACAACCAAAATACACTGAGATAGTCTCCTAGTAGCAGATGATCCTCCTCCTCACAAATGTGACACTTTCTGAGTCAGAGTGAGATACTTTTTTGAGTGATCTAAATAGAGATCACCTGATCTCTATTTATACTAATCTGTTTGCCTAGTGACCTTATGGGGCCGACTTGTCTAGATAGGTACATCCACATTATAATATATACAATTCAGGGCCGATCCCACATGGTGGTCTAATAACCCATCGGTAAGTACACACACTTGCGACACTTGTCAATCCACATGACGACACTTCCTTATAGAGGAATAACACATCTCTAATAAGGGTACAATAAATATATATGAAATACATAAATGAAATACATTCCGAAGTTACATATACATCAACACTCCCTCTTAACTAGGAAGGTATTTCTCGACACAGACCTTCTAGACAAGTCTTCTTCTTGGGATTATCATCATCGATGCATCGTCATCGTCATCGTCACTGCTATTGCTATCTCAACCAAACTCTGACTCTACTTGTCATAGGAAGTTCTACAGAGCCAGTCCTTTTTCATACTGGATGTAGGCCCACCACCTGTAGGTCTTCGTCATCACTGGCCATACTGTGGAATCCTCAGGACTTATTATGTGTGTCACAAAACCTCGAAAGAGCATCCCAGGCTGTTACGAGCACAGGGCTCTACCTATAGGATCTCCCAGGGCCATATTATATGTGACCTCACCACAAAACCTCGCAAGAGCATCCCAAGCTGTTACGAGCACGCAGCTCTACCTATAGGATCTCCTAGGGACAGATTATATGTGGTCACCACAAAACCTTGCAAGAGCATCCCAGGCTGTTACGAGCACGCAGATCTACCTATAGGATCTCCTAGGGACAGATTATATGTGGTCATGGCAAAACCTTGCAAGAGCATCCCAGACTTATTACGGGCACACAGCCCAACCTATCGGATCTCCCAGGGATAGATTATATGCCATAGGACAAAACCTCGAAAGAGCATCAGCCAGATATCCCAGGGCATGAATTACATGCCATAGGAAAAACCTTGAAAGACTATCTGCAGATCTCCCAGGGCCAAATTATATGTCCTCCCAGAGCAAAACCTCGAAAGAGCATTTGCCAGATATCCCAGGGCACAAATTACATGCCATAGGAAAAACCTCAAAAGACTATCTGCAAATCTCCTAGGGCCAAATTATATGCTCATCTGCACAACCTGATCCACGGCCATAGAGTATCAACCTAATACTCACCATACATCATCCTTATGTACACATGATCATCCTGATCATCATCACTGCAACATCCTGCTGCATGTCATCTGGAGCAACATCCTAAAGCTTGTCATCCACGATCATCCTGATCATATAATGTATCTACCTGATGCATACCAAGTATCTACCTGATACATATCATCATACATGATCCACCTAATCATACAATGTATCCACCTGATACAAATACAAATACATGATACATATCATCATACATGATCCACCTGATCATACAATGTATCCACTTGATACATATACAGATACACGGTCCAAGCATCCAACATGATGCATACAAAATACATACAAATGATCCAACTGATCATATCTAGCATCCAACATGATGCATACATACATATACATATAAATGATCCAATTGATCATATCCGGCATCCAACATTATGCGTATATACATATAAATGATCCAACTGATCATATCCAGCATCCAACACGATGCATACATATAAAAATGATCCAACTGATCATACAAAGTAGAAACCAGAACATCACCCTGATGTTCATCATCCAGCGCTTACATCCACAGCCATGTGAAGGATCCTCCTTCCGACATGCTTGGAATGGCTTCAGCAAATGTGTCCATCACTTCTTCCTCGAAGTGTCCTCGATCTAAAGAACACCAAGCCTCTCCCTGAAGTATTCGAACTTCACCCTGGCTAGTGGCTTCATCAGCACATCTGCAATCTGCTCGTTTGTCACAACATATAGGAGCTTCACAGCTCCTCTCTGCACCATATCCCTGATATAGTGATATTTGATCTCTATGTGTTTCGACCTGTCATGAAACACTAGGTTCTCGAACAGCTTTACACAACTCTGGTTATCACAGAAGATACCAGTAGCATCCAATGGGAGATCAAATAACTTATATAGTAGCTTCCGTAGCCATATTGCCTCACAACTAGCTGAACAGGATGCACCATACTCTGCCTCAGCTGTACTCAGTGCTACGCAGGACTGCTTCCTGCTAAACCAAGAGATCACACCTGATCCCATACTAAAGCAGCATCCAGATGTGCTCTTCCTATCTGCAGCACTGCCAACCCAATCTGAATCAACATAACCCTGCAGGTTAAACTTTTGATTTGCTTCATACTTGAGCCCATAATCCACTGTACCCTTCAGGTACCTCAGAACATGCTTTACAGCAACTAGGTGAACACTCCTTGGATCTGTCAGGAACTGACTCAATGTGTTCACAGCAAAGCAAATGTCTGGTCTTGTGTTTGTCAGGTACATCAAGGACCTAATCATCTGACGATACATAGAGACATCAACCAGCTCAGATGAAGCATCACATAGAAGCTTCAGATTCGATGCCATAGGTGTGGCCATGGACTTGCAATCCATCATCCCAAATCTCTTCAGGATATCTACTGTGTACTTCCCTTGACCAAGGAAGATCCCACCTGCACTCTGCCACACCTCCATACCTAGGAAATAGTGCATCATTCCCAAATCTTTCATATTGAATTCAGCAGCAAGCTTCCTCTTAGTTTCTGCAATCAGTCTGTCATCTCCTGTTACAAATAAGTCATCCACATACAGGAGTAGAATCACAGGATTCCCTTCCTCAACCTTGTAGTAAAGGTTGGAATCCGCTTTACTCTTGGTAAAGCCCAAACTAGATAGGAAACTGTCCATCCTACCATACCAAGTTTTGGGGTCTTGTTTCAAGCCATACAAGGCTTTCTTCAATCTGCATACATATCACTCCCTGTCATGTATTTCAAAATCGAGTGGCTGCTCCACATATACTTCCTCTTCAACTACACCATTCAAGAAAGTAGTCTTGACATCCATCTGGTGTATTTTCCATTTCATTGCTGCATCCAGGGCAAGTACTATTCTGATGGAAGTATACCTAGCTACAGGTGCAAAATTTTCTTCATAATCTATTCCCTCTTTCTGAGAGAAGCCACAACCTACGAATCTTGCCTTGTATTTCTATACACTGCCATCTACAGCATGCTTGATTTTGAAGATCCATTTAGAAGTCACAACAGACTTCTCTTTAGGTCTTGGGACAACATCCCAAACATCATTCTTCATTATTGATTGGTATTCCTCAACCATGGCATCCTTCCATTCTTTCTTTTCTGCTACTTCTTCATAACTGGAAGGATCTTTGTTCATAATGTCACAGAGTAATGCAACATAGCTGGTATGTGATCTGGTTCTCTTCTTTGCTCTGTGTTCCTCTTCTGGAATGCCAAATCTTTCTACATCTTGAATGAGATCTCTAGCCCATGCAAGTTTCCTCTTGTGAGAGTTATCCTCACGGGTTGGATCTACAGGTTCTTGCGGATCTTCAAACTCACGAACAACTTTTGGAACTGCTTCAGTCATGGTAGTGTCTTGAAATCTAGTTTCCTTAGGTTCTTCATAAACTTCGATAGGTTCCTTCTTTGATTTGATGAATGTTGAGTTTTCATCAAATGTTACATACCTGCTGACATCAATCTTCTTGAACGCTGGAAAGTATATTCTGTAAGCCTTCGAGCTTTCACTGTAACCCACAAAGATACCCTTCTTTCCTGAAGGATCTAGTTTAGTCCTCTTTTCCTTTGGGACATGAGTGTATACTGGACAACCAAATATTCTGAGATGGCTGACTTCAGGTTTCTTACCAGAGAAGACCTCTTCTGGTGTCTTGTTGTCCAATATCTTGTGGCGTGTTCTGTTATGCACATATACAGCTGTTCTAGCTGCTTCTGCCCATAGATGCATAGGTAAATCCTGGTCATGCAGCATTGCCCTTGCTGCTTCCATGATAGTTCTATTCTTCCTTTCTGCAACTCCATTTTGTTGAGGATTATAAGGAGCAGTCAACTCCCTCTTAATCCCTGAATCACTACAAAGCTTCTTGAATACACCTGAGGTGAATTCTCCACCATTGTCAGATCTGAATGTTTTGATCTTCTTGTCAGTTTGATTCTCCATCAAGGTTTTGAATTCCTTGAATTTATCAAACACCTCATCTTTGTTCTTCAAGAAGTATACCCAAGTCTTCCTGGAGAAGTCATCAATAAATGAGACATAATAAACATACCCACTTAGAGAACTGGATGACATAGGACCACATACATCTGAGTGGATGATTTCCAGGATGTCTTTTGCCTTGCTTTCACTGCTTGGGAAAGCCTTCTTAATGTTCTTACCTTTTGCAAATCCTTTGCAAACACCTTCATGTTTGGTCTTGATTTCAGGAAGACCCCCTACAGCCTTGCTTGCAATTGGAAGTGCTCTATAGTGCATATGAGCAAGTCTTCTATGCCAAAGTTCACTTCGCTCCATGGATTCATGTACCATGGCATGTTCAAGTTGTCCCTTCAATTTATACAAACCTCCCTCTTGCTCTCCAATCACTACGGCATCATCTATGTTCTTTCCCTTTGGCCACATTAGGACTTGGCCATCCACAAATGCAACCCTCATACCTTTTGCATCCAATGCAGAGATGGAGAGTAAGTTCTTCTTGATCCCAGGTACATAAGGGACTTCTTTCATCTTCAAATATTTTCCAGAATCTAGGTTGTAGGAGGCTTCACCACTTCCTTTGATTGGGTATTGATAATCATCCCCAAGTTTCACCTTATGGGGTGATTCATGTTCAGATAGATTCATAAAAGATTCCTTAAACCCAGTCATGTGTTTGGAAGCCCCACTATCAATCAACCAATCATTACAACCATGGGAGATAGTACCTGTGAGAGCAGAGATTAGAACATACTCTTCTTCACTTGATGAGTCAACATCACTATCATCACTTTCTTCCCTAGCCTTCTTCTTTGGAGGTTTATCATCCTCGGCAGCATGAGCATGAAACTTTCTTTTGCTGACCTTGTTCTTCTTGCTGGAGTTGTTGCTATTATCCCTTTTATTCTTGGGACAATCTGAAGCAAAGTGACCCTTCTCATTGCATGTGAAGCATCTTAGATCCTTCTTATTCTTTTGATAGGATCTCTTGTGGCAGAGTGCTCCTTCTTGGGCTTGCTTCTTTTGGTGTGAGCTGCAAGAGCTTGATCTTCACCTCCCATCTTTTCCTCACGAGCTATAAGTCTAGCTTCTTCTTGAGAGCATTCTTCCCGCAATTTGTTGAAGGAGATCAACTTCTTCCTTGCACAAATTCCTTGAATAAAGGAATCCCATGACCTAGGTAGGCCATTTAGAGTGGTCATCACCACTTCACCATTCTCCACCATTTCATCCACTGCTCTAGTTGTTCCTTGATCTGGGAGACCCTTGAAAAATAAGATTGAATGGTTTCTCCATTCTGAAACTTTACTCCTTTCAATTGATTCCGCAGGGTCATCTTCCGATTTATGTTCTTCCCTTCAAATAGCTTGGTCAAAGAGTCAAACATCTCCTTGGGTGTCTTTAGAGAAGACACATGGGGTATGAGATGGTCTTTAATGGAATCAGCAATGATTCTCTTTTCCTTGACCAAGTTCTTCTTGTGCAATACCTTGGCCTCTTCATCCTCTGGGATAGGGATGTCTTCTTTTACATATGAGTCCAACTCATTCTCTTCCAGGATTAGCCCAATCCTATACTTCCAAGCTTGGAAGTTATCAGATCCTTCAAGCTTATCCTCAAGCTTGGTGTGGTGAGACATCTTAAAGAGTACTTCAAATGGAAATAGAAAAGATTTAGATCTTACCACTTGAAATATTGAAAACTGGATCTGGTCCCGGATTACTGTTTGTCGAAAAAACCCTAAAAATTTAAAATGTGAATTTCAAATTTCTGAAAGGATAGAAAGATGCGCTTTGATGAGCTGATCAGCCTGGTGCATTCAGAATTTGAGATCAGCAAAGTTTTACCCTTCAGAATTGACTTTTTGTCCTCCCGGGTTAACTAGGGAGAGCCCTGAATTAGGGTTTGAGTTTCCCGGAGATCTACCCAGCCAAAAATCTCGATCCAAAGCTCTAAACTTCGATTTTTGCAAGGAGCTTCCAGATGTGTCTTCAGATTCCAGAAATTCCTATTTTTGTGGAAACCCTAATTTTTAGGGCCAAATTTGAAAATGCCCGGAATTGAATTCTGATTGGACAGATAGATGCGCCTTGATGAGTAGAGTCAATCTACTATACTGTTTTTCCAAAATCTATGGAGAGAAACCCAATAAACAAGAAACTCAAGTTTTCGTCACTGTAAAATGTCTTCTTCTCAGGTTAGCTCTGATACCATGTTAAATTTTGAGCATTAATTCACAATACTCTAGGATCTTTGCTGAGAGAATAACATATATAGTATATCAATGCATGATAATCACAATAAGCATCACAAGCATCACAAGAATCAAAAGCATGAGAGACAAGAGACACAGAGTTTCCGTGGGGAAAACCCTAAGGTGAAAAACCCCAGAACTTCCTCAGAGATAGAGAGAGCAATGGATCAACCAAAGTACAACCAAAATACACTGAGATAGTCTCCTAGTAGCAGATGATCCTCCTCCTCACTAGTGCGCCACTTTCTGAGTCAGAGTGAGATACTTTTTCGAGTGATCTAAATAGAGATCACCTGATCTCTATTTATACTAATTTGTTTTCCTAGTGACCTTATGGGGCCAACTTGTCTAGCTAGGTACATCCACATTATAATATATATAATTCAGGGTCGACCCCACATGGTGGTCTAATAACCCATCGGCAAGTACACACACTTGCGACACTTGTCAATCCACATGACGACACTTCCTTATAGAGGAATAACACATCTCTAATAAGGGTACAATAAATATATATGAAATACATAGATGAAATACATTCCAAAGTTACATATACATCAACACATCCATACCCTACTAGTGTGTTACTAACCTACAAACCTTTGTGCTTAGCATTTGATGTTTGTTGCAACACTTGTGTGCTCTTTGGGTTTCTCATCCTTTGTTTTAGGGTTTGACCCATATTTTTTTGGAGTTTTTGGGGTGTCTTCCAAAACTTTTTGAGTCCCAACATTTCTTGACCTCGCTAACATTTCCAGTATCAAGTGAGTGTGAAGTACTTTACTTTTCTTCACCTTTGAGTCATTGTGTTAGTAAGGTCGTCTTTAGTTCGCTTGCCTACCTACTACTTGGCTTGGTTTTCTTGTTAGGGTTTGGTGCTTTGGAGCATTCTTTTAAGTTTGATTTCCAGTTTTAAGCATCTTTCCTCCTTGTTTTCTTCACACTTTGCTTCCAAGTTCAAGAGCTTTTTCCTTTGAAAAAACTTGTAAGACAAGTCTTTGTCAAATCATTGATTTGCTTGTTGTGAACTTTAGAATCTTTTTTCCATACTGGCACATCTTTTATAGGTCTTACTTACTTCTGCTATGAGGTCCTTTTCATTCATAAATAACAGAAAAAGAAAAATAAGTTTGGTAGCTTAGAATAGTGAGGCTTATAATTTCTGTAGAATAGCATAGTTTATTTTGTTCATAATTTGAAAAGAAAACAAAAAAGAAAGCTTTTTTTAGGTTTTCTTAATCTTCATTTTGGAAAGAATATAAAATGAAAATAAAAAGTATTTTTGTTGTTGAAAGTTGTTTCATTTCATGCACTTTACTTTCTATTGCAACCACACCACACAATGCACTACCCCACTGAGTAGAAAGTAACCTTAAAAAGAATCTTAATAAAATCAATTAGAAATGATTTTCTTTCTAGGGATACACGACACCAACAAGTCTAGGCTAGAGTTTCGAGCTTAAAACACCTTAAACTGCTCGAAACTTGTTTCATTACTCAAAAATTGTAGTGCGACTGTCATATAGGTAAACCCATATATATCAAATATTCTCGGGAAACTCTACTGAAACCAGAGCTAAGCACGAGGACGTGGAAGATCAGAATCGTTGAGGATACCTCCCTCACATTCCTTTTGACCATAAACCAAGATCAATTCGCGTACGGGGGTCCATTTGGACTTCGGGCTTTGCTACCCTTCCCACGCGTTTTGATCAGGCTGACGACTATCCCCCTAGGATATTTCGTATGTATGGTAGCCTTAGTATCTGACCTTAGGATCATACATAGGTGACAGCGGAGGGTATATCTGTTGTACGTAGGACAGACGTGGGAGGAAATCTCTTGTAGGTCTTTGGGAGGGCGGTTGGGTGATTCCAACGCTTGTACCCTTAGTCATTGTATTGTGGACCCCGGGTAACTGTTCTTCATCCTTTGTTGATCTATTATGGGCCCTCATCATCCCAGAATCTTCTCTGGAAGGCATCTTGTTTGCCTGGTTTGTATACTTAGTATTTGTTAGTGGTGTGTTGTTTGCTCCTTAGTCTTAGTGGCCACTAGGTTTTTACTTAGTTTTATTTTTATATATAATTGTGGAAGACCAACAGCTTCGTAGGTCTAGAAGGTTTCAAAAGCTTCTCCCACTTAGAGTGGAACCACTACCGCCACCAAGACGACAGAGGATAGATTCCAGTGGTCCTTTCGAAACTACTTGTGAAATAGAGGTTCCTGAGGAACCACAACTTGGGGCTCCAGATCAGCAAGATTTTAGTACAGTTGAGATTGAGGATCTCACTTCTGGTGAGTTTAATACTCCCTTTAATCCTCCTCTAACTAATATTAACAATCCACTTCTGGTACCTGTTGGTTTCCAGCAACCTGATTACATTGCATATCTTTTCACACCTCAGCATTTTATGACTAACCCGGGAGGTGAACAGGGAGTTCCACGGACTCCGACAATAGGTATGAATACAAATACTGTAAATCCTTCTCCCACTGCTACACCGAGTTCGGCATAGCTAACTTCTATTTCGACTCCGTCCTTCAGTTTTAATACTGGTACCTTAGGCATGCCAAGTTCAACAACTGTGGAATTCGCCTCTACACCCACTTTTGGCTCGAGTAGTATAGTAAATATTGTTCTACCTCCTGCAACTCAACAACCATATCATATACCTAGTACTTGGATTTCCACACCGAATGTAGGGTTGAATGCTTCTGCAACTATGCCTGTCATGAGTACCATGACTGCGTCATCCACCTCGACTACCCCTCGTTTTAACACCTTTGCAGGTTACAACATGAATCAAAAAAATGTACCTATAGGAAACACTCCTTTTTCTTTGTTTTCTGGAGGAAGGGGTCACATCCTTAATCAACAATATGGCGGGGCTAACACCCAGCCTCACTAGACAAATGTTCAGAGTACCAACCCACTTTCATTTGGATTTGGGAATTTCAACAACAGATGGTTGGGGGAAACCCCTACCAGCAGATGGCTGGGGGAAACCCCTACCAACAGATGGCTGGGGGCAATCCCTACCAACAGATTCCTGGGGGAAACCCCTACCAGCAGTTTACGGGTCAAACTATGGATGGTTCCCCCCTTATGACCCCAGCTTATCAAATGCCATCTTCTAGACCTTGTTTACCATTTCTGGAAACCCTGAATTTGCTAGACCTTTCCAAGTTAACAAATGATCCGGTATGTCATAATGCGACTTGGCCGCCAGTTCCAACTAAGTTACCTTTGAACATTCCAAAATTCGAAGGAAAAACCGGTGAAGACCCTGGTGATCATGTCACCACTTTCCATTTATGGTGTTCTTCGAACTCGTTGAATGAAGATTCCATTAGGTTGAGACTTTTCCAAAGAACCTTCAACCCTGTTGGAATATTATCACCATCATTTTTTACATTTGCATGCATGCATGCATCCAGTCATCATGCATGCATCCAGTCATTAGTATGGTGGTCTCCCCAACATCTGGAGCCTATTTTCATCCCGCTGGAGCCTGTTTCCAGCCTTTAGTATCCCTCCTACCTACCTGATGCATCTTGTTTTCCTCACCTGGATGACATATGCGCCCTACTACACTACTTGGAAAGTTGGATCACTGTCAGTCAGTTAGAGAATTGATTGACCAGTTCTTGCATTTATTTCTCAGTTTAACTTCCTGTAGCTCCCAGTTGTCTCTATCAGAGTGCAACTTAACCTACTGACAGCCTCATGCACCCTCCTTGGGGTCTCCATCCCCTAATTTGTGCTCACATGGTTCAGTTAGACTCAGTTAGACTCATTTGACTGACTTTTTACTATTTATGACTACTACCACTGATTGGATGATGTCTCCAATGCTATCCAACCTACACACTGAGGATGATGTCTTTCATTGAACACCAGAAGCCTCTAGATTTCCATAGCAATTCTTGGTGCAATTGTATTGAATTCACTGGAGAAATCCAGTGAGGTCTAACCAGGTGTGAAGGATCCAGTCACATGTTCTCATTGTCCTAAGGTAGTTTTCTCTCAATTTGCAGCAAATATCCATCAACAATTTCATTTGTTTTGCAGGTTTATTCCATCATTCGAATTCATCATCAATTTGACTTCAACATCTACCTATGGATCTAAAACTGAATTCATTCAATTATTTCGAATGGAAGGCCAAGATGGACATCTTCATGAAGTCCAAGAGTCTCTCTAGAGTACTTAATGGCACTACAGTTGATCCCACTGGTGCAGTAGAGAAATCCAAGCACTTGGATAAACTTGATGAAGTAGTAGGATTGCTACTCCTCAGCATTTCTGAAGACCTCCATTTTCATGTCATAGATCTAGCCACTCCAAAATAAGTTTGGGACAAGCTCAAATCTCTTCTTGGACAGAAAGCTGACTTGAAATGTCACAAATTAGAAAATGAGCTTGTCTCACCGAGCCCTTGCAACTTCGACTCCATCAATGAGTTTCTTACCAAGTTTAGAAATCTGATTTCACAATTGAAGAGATATGGAATAGTGAAGGAAGCGAAGCAGCTCACCTTTTCCATACTATCAAAATTGGGCCCTAACTACTCATTATTTGTCTCCACCTTTCAGATAGCGAAGCTATCCATCCCAAAATGGAAGTTTCCAAGCCTTGATGAGTTCATCCAATCTCTCACACAAGAGGAGGAGAAGTTGATTCAAATGGGAATGATAAAACCCAAGATGGATTCATCACTTGCAGTTGTTGAGGTGAAGAGAGCAAATGGAAAGGGAAAGAAATTTTTTTTTGACAAGAATTCGAATGAGCAGAAGCAAAAGGAGGCTCCCTATCAATCAGAAGGGGCTTCGAATTCCAAGTAGACCATGCATTCTCAAAAGGATAAATCCAAATGTACCTATTTCAATAGAGGATTTCATCCTGAGAGTTCTTGTATGAAGAAGACTATAGACATGATGGCTCAGTTAATTGAAAATAATAACCTCCGAGTACCTGCATGTACTAGGAAGAAAGAAGTTGAACCTTCTAGATCTGAGGACAAGGAGAGATGCCATGCTCTCATGGCAGGTGCATCAAGAGATTCCTCCTTCATCATAGATTTAGGAGCATCAAGACACATGTCTTCCTCCAAATATCTCTTCACTAGATTCGAATGCACAGTTGGCTCTTACATCATGTTGGGGAATGATTATGAGGTCTCCTCTGAGGGGATTGGAAGGATCAAACTTGATCATGGATACTTCTCCAATGTACTCTATGTTCCTACACTTACTTGCAATCTACTTTCATTCTACCAAATGACCCATACTGGAGAGCCCAAGAGGGTGATCTTCTCTCCAAATGAGGTCAAAATACAAGACATGGTTTCAGGAAAAATCATTGCAAAAGGTGTTGCAAACCACAGTTTGAAACTCTATGAGTTCTCTGACTTTATTCCTCTCTCCAAGCATCCTTCTCTTCATGCTCATGCAAATGAAGAGAGTAGGCTATGGCATGAAATATTTGGGCATCTCAACTACAAGCACTTGCAAGACATGCTAACTCAAAAGGTGGTTGAAGTTCTACCCAATCTCATATTTTCCCAAGGCACCTGCAAAGGTTGCTTGAATGGCAAATATCCATCAAAGAATATTGAGAAAAAGATGATTCATGAAGAAGTGTGAATACTAGATCTAGATCCACAAGAACCTGAAGATCTAGCACCTATTGTTTCAACTTCTATTTCTAGATGGGCCACCACCACTCCTGCTTCCACCATTGATCTCCAAGATACAAGAGTTGCATTCTCTCCCACAAATCCATTTCTAGCTGAGAGATGCTTTCTTATGATTGGATCTAATACAAAAACATTCTTTGAGGCCTCCCAAGATACAATATGGGTAGCAGCTAAGGAAGAAGAGTATCAATCTCTTCAAAGAAATGAGACTTGGGATCTTGTCTCTCTCCCACCTGGGAGGAATCTTGTTCAATGCAAGTGGATATACAGAACAAAGATGGACTTTGATGGAGTCAGAAGCAAGTATAAGGCTCAATTGGTTGCAAGGGGTTTCTCCCAAGTTCATGGGATTGACTATTCTGAGACATTCGTACCTGTTGCTAAGATGGATTCCACCTGTCTTGTTCTTACTCTTGCTTCATCCAAGCACTGGTAAGTGCATCACATGGATGTCAAGAGTGCTTTCCTTCATGGTGATCTAGAGGAGGATATCTACATGAAGCAACCTGAGGGGTATATTGATGATCCTTCACTTGTGAACAGATTGAGAAAGTCCTTGTATGGGCTTAAGCAAGCTCCCCGAGCTTGGTATGCTAAGATGGATTCCTTCTTACTTTCACAAGATTTTCAGAGATGCAAATCAGATTCAAATGTCTACATGAGACATGTTGATAACTCCCTACTTCTTAATGTCCTTTATGTTGATGATTTGTTAATTACTGGGAGCAATTCTTCATGCATTAGATCTATCAAAACGGATTTGCACAACTCCTTCTCTATTTCAGATTTGAGGCTGCTAAAGCAGTTTCTTGGTCTTGAAGTCACTCAGAGTGATGCAGGAATCAGAGTTGCACAGTCCAAATATGCATTAGATCTACTTGACAGGTTTCATATGAGCGAATGCAAACTAATAGCATTTCCCTTTATTTCAAGGACCATCCTTGAGGATGGTTCTTCTACACCTCTGGTGGATAGTAGTTTGTATCGGCAATTGATTGGCAGTTTTTTGTTTCTTACACATACTCGACCTGATCTATCCTATGCAGTCAGTGCTATCTCTAGATACATGCAGGAGCCTCATGAGCTTCATTGGAAGGCAACAAAGAGGATCTTTCATTATATGCAAGGGATAAAGACACATGGTCTTTTCTATGGAGTTGGGTCTCCTTTGAACCTAGTTGGGTATATTGATTCTAATTGGGCTGGAGATAGCTCAAATCGGAAGTCTACATCTGGTTTTGTTTTCATGATTGGATCTGGACCTATCTATTGGTCGAGCAAAAAGAAGAATGCTTTATATCTTTCTTCAGTTGAGGCCGAGTATAGAGGTGTTGTGAATGCAACCACACAGTGCATCTGGTTGCGGGGAATCTTGTCATAGTTTGGGATTTGATTCAGTACTCCACCAGTCATCTATTGTGACAATTAGAGTGCCATCAATATCTCCACAGATCCAGTTATAAGATAGAGAACCAAACATATTGAGATACACATGCATTACATTCAAGGATTGGTGCATGATAGTACCATCACACTGCTCTACTGTCCTACAGAAGAGCATATTGCATATATCTTCACCAAGACCTTCACAGTGAAGAGGTTCACTTACCATAGATCTCTTCTTGGGGTGAGTGATTCCATGATACATTAGCATCCTTCAGTCTATTTTGAGGGAGGGATTTCTTCCCACTGGATTTTCCCTCTTTCCTCAATCTATTATTTAGATTGTTGTATGGGGTGACCTTTGGTCTCAGTCACTAAGGCCCTACTATTAGTTTCTTCTGTAATTTCCTCATAGCATAGCTTGCAGGGGGGTGTTGGAATATTATCACCATCATTTTTTACATTTTCATGCATGCATCCAATCATCAGTATGGTGGTCTCCCCAGCACCTGGAACCTATTTTCAACCCCCTAGAGCCTGTTTCCATCCCTTAATAGCCTTCCTACCTACATGATGCACCTTGTTTTCCTCACCTGGATGACATATGCGCCCTACTACACTACTTGGATAACTGACAGTCAGTTAGAGCATTGACTGACCAGTTCTTGCATTTATTGCTTAGTTTAACTGCCTGTAGCTCCTAGTTGTCTCTATTGGAGTGCCACTTGACCTAGTGATAGCCTCATGCTCCCTCCTTGGAGTCGTCATCCCCTTATTTGTGCTCACATGGTTCAGTTAGACTCAGTTAGACTCATTTGACTGACTTTTGACTATTTGTGACTACTACCACTAATTGGATGATGTCCCCAATGCTATCCAAGCTACACACTAAGGAGAATTCAAATGAGCTTTGTCCTATTCAAATTCACATGACAGTGATATCATTGTATTCATTTTTCACAGTGCCAACTTACAACTGATGTATGATTATACTGCAGATTTCTCCATTTCTGAGTGATTATTGATTCATTTGTTCTTCTTTCTTCTCTGCAATTCTTGAGTGAGATTAGTGAGATTTTCTCTAGCTGAGAGATATTCTTATAGATTATCACAAACCCTCCACTAACTGGACTTAACAACCTTTTGTTAGAAAGAGCTGTCTCTTTAGGGATTCCTGAGTTAAGTTTTTATAGGTTTACACCTGGTCTTGATATGGATAACATACATGATGCATCAGGATTTCCTCATACTCCCACTTCAGCTATCACATCGGGAGGTTTATCTCCCCCACACTTAAACACATCGACACCGAGTTCGTTGCAGTTCACTTCTTCTCCAAACACCTCTTTCAGTTTCAATGTTGGATCTTCAGGTTTGTCTAGCACCCAAGTTGTGATGACATCTATTCCCTTTGGATCCACCATTGTCCCATATAGTATTCCCTTTTTAGGGATACCTTCAGTGTCCTTTACATCTTCCCCTTTTGTTCATCAGTTCCAAGTCATTCCTACTTATGCTCCTTTCAATCAAGTATTTCCTTGGCACGAAGGACACATTGCTCCTTCTGCACCATTTGTAGGCTCAATGCTTGCCTCTTCCATTGCATCAATGTCAGGTTTTAACCCCTTTCCAGGTTTCAATGCACATTCTTATAATGTACAAACCTCTAATGTGCATGTGGGGAGTACTCCCTTTTCACTATTTGGTGGAGGGGGCAGTAATAGTTACAATAACCCTCCATTTGGAGGCACTTATACCCAGCCGCAATGGAATGGGCCACAAGAAAGTAATCCGTTATCTTATGGTTGGAGCAACTTTCACATTTTTTTTTCTTCACAACCGATGGCTGGGGGAATCCCCAACCAACCTTATAGGAAATAGGGTTTGGGAGGTTCCCCTTACCAGGATCCTCTAAATCACACGCCATCGGCACGACCCCATTTTCCTTTTCTAGAAACTTTAAATTTTCTAGACATTTCAAAACTGATGAATGACCTGGTGCGGCAAAAACTTGCTTGGCCTCCAGTCCCAACCAAACTCCCTTCGGATATTCCAAAATTCAAAGGCAAAATTGGCGAAGACCCTGGAGATCATATCATGACATTTCACCTCTGGTGCTCCTCTAACTCTTAAATGATGAATCGATTTGATTGACGCTCTTTCAAAGAACCTTAACGAGCATTGCAACTAAGTGGTATATCGAATTGCCCGCTGCAGCATATAACAATTTTTGGGATTTAGCGACAGTTTTCTTGAATCATTTCTAGCTTCCCGTCCGGTATGATGCCGGTACGGATCTTATCTCTACCTTTAGACAAAACAAAGCAACCCATCTTTCTGATGATATTCAGGAGTGGTGAAGATAGAAACGACTCATCAAAGATGAGATCCCCCCAGAATTTCTATTGGAGTGGTATTTAAAATCACTACTACCTTACATCTCTAAGTATGTTTCAACTTCTGGGGTAACTTCCGAAGAGGAAGCAATTTTAAGGACCCAACAGCTCGACCTGATCTACGCTCAGTCTGGGATCCTTTACGAGATAATTCCTTATGCACCTAGGTCTAATATAGATCTCGGTAAGCCTAAACTTGGACCACATGCCGATGGCATCATTGGTTCAACCGACTCTTCCACACTAGAAGCTTTAACAAAACAAATCCATGCACTTTCAGTGAAGTAGTTTGTTGCGGAAGCAACTATGGTTGCATCCCCCCCTTCAAAAACATAATCTGTACAAAATGTGCAAACAAACCAAAAGGGTCTTCGAAAACCCAACAAAAAGAAGAAGGGTAAGAAAGGTGAGGGGAACCAACAAAATCCCAAGAATATTGAAAATTCCGAGGAGGACAAGAAAGATAAGAGGAAGGTAAAGTTTCCTTGCAAACTTTGTAAAGGAGACCACCTCACTCATCAATACCCTCTCATAGGTGAAGCCCATAAGCTATTACATGAAAAGAAATTGGCTATCTTGAAGGATTCTTTTTCGCAAGCACAAAGCTCAGCTTCTGGCAGCTCTAATACTGGGGGCACTCACCGTGCCACATCAGCTGATCAGTCTTATATCAATATGGTTAACTCACACACTCTACTACAAATGAGAGCCAGGAATTATAACCTGGATATGCAGCAAAAAGACAAATATATTCCTGAGTCATCTATTCCTCTCCACATTGAGAGACCAACAAACCCTTTGTTGAAGATATTGAAAGGTGTCTATAAACGGGAAATGCGCAATCCTAATGCGCAGGCTGCTCCAAACTACTACATTGTAGAAGATTTAGCCCAAACACCATGTGCTATGTCCACACTAGAAGTCTCGCAAAGCTTCCCATCGTAGTGGAATGCACTTTTAGCGGAAATAGGTAACATGGACTCGTCGAGTATGCTTGCTAGATTTGATATGCCAAATATCAAACCCAGGTTTCCCTATCATGTGGCCTTCTAGATATAAGTATTCCATGGTTCAATGACCATTGGATGAATGGTAATAGATGAAGGCATGTCGACGTGAGTAATGTTTATATCCTCTTGGAAATCCTTGGGCTCTCCTGATTTATCCCCTTCCATTACAAATTACTTACTGCTTTGACGAAATATCTTTCCACCTGCATGGAGTCTTACCCTCATTCGAGATCCAGTTTCCCGGTAAAGTAGTGTCAGTGGATGTAGAATTTGTGGATGCTTCTCTCGACTAAAATATGTTGTTGGGAAGAAGTTGGATGTATGCTATGCAATCCATCCCCTCTTCCATTTTCCGAGTGCTTATGTTCCCTCGCGAAGGTAAGATCATCACAATTGATCAACTATCCTTCACTCGGAAAAACAACACAACTCTATCCAATTCAAATATCCCTTGGATTGCTCAAGCTCGTCCTCCTAGTAAGAGCTTAGGAGTGGGTATGTATTCATATTTTATGGGAACATTTGACCTACCTGTTCCTGCAAACTATATTGGTCTAATGAGTACCATCGACATATCCTCTCGGGAAGTTTTTATAGTTATTCTAACAACTGATCCGTGGATCCTTCCTACTCAACAAGAACCAATTGTGCCCTTATCTATCACAGAAGTGGCTTACCAAGCATCACAAAATGCTACGATAGATTATATATTGACTCCGTCAGTCTCAACAGAGTTAGATATTGATTATGCACCTGCATGGTCAGTTAACTCCACACATTCTTTTGATTGTTTAGATATTGTTTTACTTTCTGACGAAGCCATATTGGAAGCTATGGTAGGTCTGGATCATCCATGGGAACATGTGCATCACAGATCCAATTTTCTTCCATATCTAAACAAGATTGACAATGGAGAGTTTTCTTTGAGACCTGGTGGGAATATTGATTTGTCCATCACTCCTATGAAACAAAAAATTTATGTTGAAGGTAATATGGCGAACATTTCGACGACTATACCGATCGATATTTCCACCAAACCTAATGTTGTGGAAAACGTTTTCATTGGAGAAAATTGTTCTCCACAGGAGATCACTTTGTACACCACTTTATTTAAGGAATTTTGCGATGTTTTTTCTTGGTCTTATGAGGAGATTCCAGGAATCAACCCCTCTATTGTTGAGCATGTTATCATGACTTATCCTAATGCAAAACCAGTACAAAAAAAATTCGTCCGGTCAACCCTAAGAAAGCTAGGACCATTAAGGCTGAAGTCAAAAAGCTCCTTAAGGCCAACTTCATTTATCCTATCGAAATGATGGAATGGGTTTCTAATCCAGTCCCGGTCGATAAAAATCAAGGGACCATATGCATATGTATGGACTTTAGGGACCTTAGTAAAGCCTGTCCAAAAGATAATTATCCCACACCATTCATAGATCAAATCATTGATGGGGGTGCAGGCCATGAAATTGTCTCTTTCATGGACGGTTTTTCGGGATATAACCAAATACAAATTAAACCCAAAGACCAACACAAGACGAATTTTATTTGTCCCTGGGGTACCTTTGCCTATAGGAAAATGCCGTTCACATTGAAGAATGTTGGAGATACTTTCTAGCAAGCTATGAACTTCGCTTTCCATGACATCAAACACATAGTCGAACTGTATCTGGATGATATCCCTGCACGGTCTCGTAAGAGATGAGATCATCATGACCATTTACAGATTATGTTTGAACGATGCAGACACTACAAGATCTGGTTAAACCCTAACAAATGTGTATTCTGCGTCGAGTCTAGACATTTACTAGGTTTCATTGTGTCTAGTTGTGGCATTATGGCCGACCCCTTGAAAGTTGAGGCTATTATCAAATTGCCTCCTCCTCACACCATTAGACAACTCCAAATTCTGTAGGGAATGTCTAATTTTATACGACGATTTATCATGAACTATTCCAAGATCACTAAAGGGTTCATGCGATTGCTTAAGCTATACACCCATTTTTTCTGGGATGAGGCTACATAAACTTCATTTGACGCTTTTAAAAAAGCATTATTATCATCCCCCTTACTGATCCCACCGGATTATACTATGGATTTCCTTCTATATCTAGCGGTGTCTGTTTCCACGATCGGAATAGTCCTGGTTCAATAGGATGACAATCTCCAAGAGCATGTCATTTATTATCTCTCTCGTGCACTGGTGTTTCCGGAACTTAAATATTCTCACGTCGAGAAATTGGCATTAGCCACTGTCTATGCCGTTCAGATATTACATCATTACATTTTGTTATGGACAACCACATTTATAGCAGATGTCAACCTTTTCAATATGTATTAACCCGACATATCATCAAAGGGAAATTTAATAAGTGGATTTTCATTCTGCAAGAATTTGACCTAACATTTCAATATGCTAAGTCAAAAAAGTCTTTGGTGTTCGCCGAGCTTATCGCTGAGTTCCCTAGTGATGTAATTAGCAATAAGGAATATTCGTCATTACCTGATGAACATATTTTTCTCCTTGTGACCTCTGACCCATGGTATGGAGACATCTTAATATATCTCCAAACTTTGAAGTGTCCGTCGACTTTCTCCAGAGACGAACGATGAAATCTTAGGGCTCATGCAAAGAACTACCTCATTATTTCTAACACGCTCTATAGACGTGGGGTAGATTACATATTACGTCGTTGTTTGAATATGGAGGAAGCTGACTCAGTATTGAATGATGCCCATAGTGGATCCTATGAGGGCCATCTTTCTAGGTTGGAAACAACCCAGAAAATACTGTGTGCTGGGTATTTTTGGCCCACCATCTTTAAAGCTTGTGTGGAAGCCGTGAAACACTCCCAACCATGTTAGTTTTTCACAAATAAAATGTGAGCACACCCAACTCCTCTTCACTATGCTATAACAACAGGCCCCTTCACCAAGTGGGGGATTGACTTTATGACTTGTAATCTAGTTTCGACTGGAGGACATCACCTTATCATCGTTTCCGTCGACTACTTTACGAAATGGGCCGAGGAAATGCCTATTGTGAAAGAAGATGGGGAAACGAAAGCTTACTTTGTTTTCAATGAGATCATTGCTAGGTTTGGTATTCCTAAGGAGATTGTCACTGACAACGGTAGACATTTCCAGAACAACATGATGACTGATTTATACACTATGCTAGGGTTTTGACAAGAACACTCGTCTTCGTTTTATCCACAGGTGAATGGGAAAGTCGAAGCTGTCAACAAAACTTTGAAAACTATTCTTCAACATGTCATTAATGCCAGTAGACCAAACTAACACATCATGTTGTATCTGGCGCTTTGGGCGTATCGATCCAACGTTAAGACTGCTATGGGATTTTCACCTTTTCAACTTGTTCATGGGTTGGAGCCAGTCATACCGGTTAAATGTGAGATTCTATCTTTGAAGTTGGATATCCAGCTACTTCCCAAAACTTCTGCTTTAGAAGAGCATTTGATTCATTTAGAGCATTTAGATGAGCAATTTTATGATGCGGTTACTACAAACAAAGCTCATAAGAGCCGAGTTAAACATCAGTATGATAAGTCTATAAACCAAGGGTTTTCTCAGAAGGAGACCTTTTTTTTATCTACGACTAGGTTGAACTTATGAAACCATTCTAACTTCTCTTGTAACTGAACGTAATGGGAAAACAACCCAAGCATTCTCAGCACTCTATTTAAGCATGTAAAATATTGTAATATAGGGGGAGAGAAGAATCAAGAAGTAACGAAGTGAAAATAAAGAAGAGATTAGTTCACATTCATGCATATTGTTTGTGTGTGTATGTTTATGTGCGTAGTGTATTTCCTGATTTGCTTATTATTATGCTTCCTCCATAACAATACCGATTCATTCAATCAAACTGTTGTCCCCGTCGTGCACCTGGGTGCGTACGAATCATTGGTATCAGAGATTCATTCATTCATAGATTTATTGAGATATTTATTCGTGCTTAAGTTGTGCATAGACACTTCCATCGAAGTTACCTAACTTATGCTTGTTCAAACATGCTCGCAAACTCAGCAATCCAAGCAGAAACTACCTTAAAAGATGGCAGGAGAAACAAACAGTAGACATGCAATTGATGAGAAAGAGAAACTCATAGAGAAAGCACTAGCTCGAAAATGAACTGAAATGTTCTCCCAGTTCAATGAGATTCTCACACAATTTTCTTCGACATCGGGAGGATTTCCGACAAGATCTAACTCCGACAAAATCAATGCATTCAAGGTGCAAATGAATTTGGACATACTGAATCTAGAAGGAAAGATTGTGATGGAATCCGTCGAAAATTGGGTAAAACAATTGGAATCCTATTACTCTATGAATCAACTCTCAGAAACTGAAAAGATCACCATTGCATCCTTAAAGATGTCAACATCTGTGCACTGCTGGTGGGAGAACCTATCGACAAAGATGTAGAAAAGTGGAGACCCCATAGAGACATAGGAGAAATTTTTTTAATATGTCTAAAAGGAGTTCTACCCACCCAAGTACATTGAACAATAGTATAAGAAGTAGCAGCAGCTAAGGCAATGGAAATACTAGTTCATATAGAGTTACACCGATGAGTTCTACCGATTAATGGATAGACTTGGCATTCAAGAAGAAGATAAATTGCTTGTTTTGAAGTACATCAGCAGATTGTCCCTGTACATTCAGTAGGAGATGGAGTTTCTGACTATCAATACACTTGTGGATGCATTACACTATGCCAATAATCTTGAAGCCAAACAAAAAGGAAAAGCACGCTTCACGACCAAGCCGATAGGATGACCACTCGACAAGAAGGCACCAGCCGACTTCGACAAGTCATTATCTTCTCAGCCAACTCCGCTAATGCAAGATCATGGAAAAAATAATTCTCAGAAAGACAAAAGGGAAAGTAGCAAACAACCCCCTACTGGAAAATGGTGTGATTACAACAATTCATCATGGCATGATACGTCTGAATGAAAATCTTGGAAGACATTTTTGGAAAAAGTGTTGACATCTGACTTGTTCGACAAAACTATGGTAGAATCTGACCCAGAAGAAATGACCCTTTTGACATCAACATTGACCACTCCAGCAACCTTGACTATAGTTGACGAGGAGGAATGAGAGCCCTTATTCCATACACAGATCTGGGTTCAAAACAATCCATTGCATCTGATTGTGGATCATGGTATCCAGAAGAACTTTGTTTCTAAATATATTGTGAAGAAACTAGGTATTGTTACCACTCCACATCCTCAGCCTTATAACATCGGTTGGATGAAGGATGGACAGGAACTAAGGATCACCCGACAATGCAAACTCACCTACTTCATTAATCCTTTTGAAGATGAAGTACTCTGCGACGTGGCACCACTCTCCGTAGCCGACGCCTTGTTTGGGAAACCTTACTTATGGGATCGACATGGAAGTTACCAGTCACAAACTCAGAAGGTGATTATCAGAATTCAAAACCAATGGTAAGGCATACCAGAGCGACGACCTACACCAACAGTTGCAATGATATCTGCTAAACAGAAGAAGAATCTCATCAACCATGCTCAAAAGTTAGAATTGATCATGCTTAAGCCGTAACATTCCAGGAATACTGCAACAACCGGTCCACTCACTGACCGGTGCATCTCCTGACAGAAGTAGCAGATTGACAATATTCTTGATGAGTACCGGAACCTATTCCAAGAGCCAGACGAAGTACCTCTACATTTGTGGGTAAAACATTCTATTGAACTTGCTCCTAGTTCTTCATTACCTAATGCATTTGTTTACAGAAGATCCATTATAAATGTTAAGATTTAATATGCTAAGACAGAAAATATCAGCATTATATTCCATTTCACAATAATAGAATATACAGGATCACTGAAAGAACAACAAGCACAACATAAACACAAGAGAAACAGATTTATCCTGGGAAACCCTTATGGGGAAGAAAACCCAGCAAAGCTTCCTCAATATAGATGACCAACAAATACAAAGATGTAATCCACAACCATGAGCTCCTTCTCCTCCACAGCAGATCTCTCTCTCACTAATGCGTTATTCACAGGTGAGTGCAATGTGTGATAAATGAGGAACACACCTCCTCTATTTATACACAACTCCGACTTGTATTTTATATTAACTAGGTTGGCCCCAACTTAACCACTGGGTTAAACACCCCATTACAACTAACTGGGCCGACCCCTCTAGGGTGATCTAATAACCCTTTGACCCACATAACACATACAGGGCCGACCCCCACTAGGGAAGTCTAATAACCCAAGTTACCACATTCTGACGGAGGAATAAACATCTCCGGATATACAATAAGGTCTTCACGGAGGAATGAAACATCTCCAGAATAATAAAGTACAAATATAATATTCTTAGAAGTTACAATATCTCAACACTCCCCCTTAGCGAGAAGGATATTATAACAACATCTGTAGGAGCAAGGAGTCATCAACATCATACATGATACATCTATAAATCATTGGAAGCTTTCTTTATACATCATCATCAGTAACTCAAGCAGTTACTGGAACATCTTCAAGATCTTCAATACTAGAACATCAACATCTTCAGTACCGAGTCTTCATCTTCTGCAGCACTCGAACAGCTACAGCATCATCATCATCGGATCCTCTGATCAACAGAATCATCTGGATCTCTCGATCACAATAAGCAGCATCGTCATCTAGATCATCACGATCAACAACATCACTGGATCCTCTCAATCAACAGCCTCATAGCAACATACCCTGCAATACACATGATCCAATTACGGGATGATCAATCCCTCTCACTTTAGGACATAGGTCCAAGGATGATACAATCCTGATCCGCTTACGGGATGGTCAGTCCCTCTCAGTTTAAGACATCTCTCATGTCTATGGAAGATGCAATCCAGATCAACTTACGGGATGATCAATCCTTATCACTTTAAGACACCTCACCATGTCTAGGGATGATGCAATCCCAATCTACTTACAGGATGACTAATCCTTATCACTTTAAGACACCTCACCATGTCTACGGATGATGCAATCCCAATCTACTTACAAGATGATTAATCCTTATCACTTTAAGACACCTCACCATGTCTAGGGACGATGCAATCCCAATCTACGTACATGATGATTAATCCTTATCACTTTAAGACACCTCACCATGTCTAGGGACGATGCAATTCCAATCTACGTACAGGATGATTAATCATTATCACTTTAAGACACCTCACCATGTCTAGGGACGATGCAATCCCAATCTACTTACAGGATGATTAATCCTTATCACTTTAGGACATAAGTCCAAGGACGATGCAATCCTGATCCACTTACAGGATGATCAATCCTTATCACTTTAGGACATAAGTCCAAGGATGATGCAATCCTGACACATCCATTTTGAACCAAAAGCTCAAGGACGATGTAGTCCTATCACGTCCACTAGGTACCACTTTCTCAGAGACATATGTCTACGGATCTCTTTTAGTACATGTGTCCAGGGATGATACAATCCCCTCATCCACTAGCGACCACATTCTCGGAGACATCTGTCTACAGATTTGTTGAGGACATGTGTCCAGGGATGATACAATCCCCTCGTCCACTAGGGACCACATTCTCGGAGATATCTATCTACGGATCTGTTTAGGACATGTGTCCAGGGATGATACAATCCCCTCGTCCAATAGGAGCCACATTCTCAGAGACATCTGTCTATGGATCACTTTAGGACTGAATTCCAGGGATGATACAACCCCTCTCATCCACTTAGACAAATTCTAAGGACCTTCATCAACCTCATCGTTGATTCAGGTAACCTCATCATCAACCTCATCGTTAGAACAGGTAACCTCATCATCAATACAAGTATCCACACCAATACAAGTATACACATCATCAATACAAGTATCCACACCAATACAAGTATACACATCATCAATACAAGTATCCATACCAATACAAGTATACATCATCAATACAAGTATCCACACCAATACAGGTATAAACATCATCAATACAATTATCCACACCAATACAAGTATACACATCATCGATCTTACCGTCGATACTGGCAATCTCATCATCAGTGACCATATCACTCCCCCTTTCGAGGAGGGTCTTTCTAAATTACACCAAGCTTGTCTCGGAAATAATCAAACTTTACTCGAGACAGAGGTTTGGTCAACACATCAGCAATTTGTTCGTCAGTGCTCATATACTCGAGCTTGATAGCTCCTTTATGCACCATAGAAATATCGGATCTCTATGTGCTTTGACTTATCATGGAATTACTAGATTCTCTGTCATCTTGATACAACTCTAGTTGTCACATAGGATCACAGTGGAGTCCACCTCTACGTCAAACAGTCCTGATAACAACTTCTGAAGCCATACCGCTTCACAACTAGAAGAGAAAGAAACTATATATATATTCCACTTCAGCTATGCTGAGATCCATACTAGAATGCTTCCTGCTAGACCACGAGATCATGGCAGATCCCAGACAATAACATCCACTCGATGTGCTCTTCTTGTCTGAAGCACTTCCTGTCCAATCAGCATCTGTGTAGCCATACAATCTGAAGTCATGATCTCCAAAATAATATAGACCAAAGTCTATCGTACCTTTTAGGTACCTCATCACATGCTTTGCATCAATCAGATGAACTCGTCTAGGTTCCACTAGATACTGACTCAAGGTGTTCACAGCAAAGCATATATCTGGTCTAGTATTTTTCAAATACATCAATGACCCAATAATCCGTCTGTATAGAGTCATATCCACTAACTCTAAGGAGTCATCAGCTAACAACTTCAAGTTGGAATCCATGGAGTGACCTTGGCTTTGCATTCCCACATATCAAATACTTTCCCTGGTTGAGAAAGATTCCTTCTGGGCCTTGCCATACTTCCAGACCTAGGAAGTAATGCATGAATCCGAGATCTTTCATCTTAAATTCTGCAGCTAGCTTCTTCTTTCTTTCCATGATCTATTTCTCATTCCCTGTCAAAAAGAGATCATCCATATACAATAATAGTATCATTCATAACCTTAAGGTAAAGGTTAGGATCAGCTTTACTTTTGGTAAAGCCCAAGCTTTTCAAGAATCTATTAGCTCTCCTTCTGTGACTGAACATCATCTACACTCTACAATGATTTTTCTTCTGCATATCTATCTGTGCCATCTCCCGTCAGATGGGTCTACTGATATGAGCCTCAAGATCATTCGAACTCTGTGGTGAGTTCCTTCTTGAATGTCATCTGTGTATAGATACCATCTTTAACCTTGTAGCAAAGGTTGAAATCCGCATCACCCATGGTGATCATTAATCTCATCAAATGACTATCGATCTTGGGTATCCATACAAGGCTTTCTTCAATTACACCATTAGGAGAATGGTCTTATCTAGCCACTTGGAGCAAACATCTTGTCATGATCCTCTTCCTCTTTCTAAGAGAATCTTCTAGTCATGAGCCTTCTATAGTATGTTTGATTTGTAAGTTTTCTTGTTGAACATCCATCACTTGTTCGGTGTTCATCATTCTTCATGATCTTACCTACAAATCAAAGTTAATTACATGATTATAAATACTTCATAATCATCAAATCATGTTGACATCATAACCTTATTATTCATACAATTATGATTCACATGGTTATGCAACTATCTTGACCAATACTTTGGCACAACACTTTTCCATATCCTGTATGCATACAGTGGTTATCTAGATGCCTTCCATCTCTACCAGAACATACTATCGAGAGTGTGCACAACTCTCAGTATGTCAGCAAAGAGGTTTCATTCTAGACAAGCAACAATGGAATGTTTGTCCAACTTACCAATCATATACATATTAGTAGTATATTGTTCAATGCTGTATGAATACTTAGCATGATATATTCTAGGAATACAAGTATGCATACAACTATTATGAGCAATATCATAGACTATTCAGTAATTCAAATACTTATCTTTTTATGTCTTGTGAGGTTGCTTCCTTCTTGGTCTCTACTTCCCTTCCACATCATGAGCTTCTATCCATCCTTGACCACTATGCAAGCTTAAGTGTGCACTAGTGTCATCATCATGATCTCATACATAATCATACATTCATTAGTATAAGCTCAATATTATCACAACATTATGATTCTGAGTAATCTTGAATATGTGTGGTCATGATGATTCAATACATGGGTATACTAAGATCCTAGCACAAAGTAGGATTCTAACATAGGAAAACATACCTGGATTAGATACATGCTTAGTTATGTCTAACATACCCAAACGGTATCTTTAGTCTCTTCAATGATTTAGAGACCTTGTGCTAGTAACCTGCATACCTCATAAGTTAAGCATAGTAGAAATAAATCATACATACCTCATAAGTAGATCTTTTGAAGACTATGGATAAGTCTTTGTCTTTATGTCATCATGGTCATAGAACTTGATTTGTCTTTCTTGATGTACCTATCTTTTGTTAGCGGACAATATCATCCTCATACAACACCACAGGTGCATTAGTACAATCATATAACCTTGATCAAAGAATGTCTTCTATCATTCACTAGCATTCATACTTTTACTAGGGTGATAAGACAATTCTAAGATTAATCAAGATTGTACTAACCTCAATCATATGAATATGAGCATATTATAAACTTAATCATGAACACATACCTATATCTCCTCAAGTCATACCTGTCAAGATTTCTTGTAGTCTTCTTATGTAAGGCCTTAGCCTCATCTCCCCCTGAAACTAGATCTGGAGCTCGATTAGGGTTTGTCAGAGAAACCCTAAAAATTCAAAATTTGACTTTCACACTTCTGAATGGATGGAAAGATGTGCCTTGCTGAGCTGATCAAACTAGCATACTTCAATTTTGAAATCTCCAAAATTTGACCCCTCAAAATTGCCTTTGAAACTTTTGGATCTTCTGGACAGGATCCCGAACTAGGGTTTGGTGAAGCCCACCCTTTTTCCCATTCAAAAGGTTTGATCCAAAGCTCTAAGCTTCGATTTTTCTGAGGAGCTTCTAGCCGTGGTCACAGACTTAAAAAATTCCAACTTTTGCAGAAGCCCTAATTTTCCATCTTTTCGATCAAAATCCCGAACCAGGGTTTGATCAAGCCCGGCCTTCTACCCAACCAAAAAATTTGATCTTGGTCTCTAAATTTTGATTTTTATGAGTAGCATCCAGTCGTGGTCTCCGATTCCAAGAATTTCAACTTTCCCTGAAACCCTAATTTCCCACAGTAGTGGCAATCCAAAAATGGAGGTGCTCAGAAATAATTCTGTTTGGACAGAAATATGTACCTGATTGTTTCTGGTGCATCTATGAAATTACGAATCCATAGGGTCTAAAAATTCTTTTTGTGGTAGCTTGATCTGTCCTCTTTCCAACCCCATAGGTATGACCTCAATTGGATTCTTTGAGAGATATTTATTCCAAGTGTCGCAATGTGACCTGTTTATGGGATAAAACAGGAGAGCGAACTTGTACGGAGTTCCACATGTCACTGGTTCAACTTCCGCCTCTGAAAAAGTTACTTGATAGCGCAGAGTCCGTTTACTACCTGTCACATTTTATGAAATTTCATTTGGAGCTTCCTAGCCCAAGTTATGACCTTTTTCCTAGGTCACCTAATTATGACTGAGATTTGGAAGAGCCAGAAACCTTAACTTCTACTGATCATAACTCACAAAGTACAACGAATATGAGGGTGTCCTTTGGACAAAAGGTACATGGGAATGTTATCTACGACTTGTAAAGGTTTCCGATCTTGAAACTTCTCCAAAATGGATTTATAGCGAAAGTTACACGATGACTGGTTTTTTCTATATAAAACCCTAACCTTCAAATTGTCGCAAGTGAAGCAAGTGTCGTAAGTGCCATACCTTGCCTTCCTTCAGGTTAGCTCTGATACCATGTTAAGATTTAATATTCTAAGACAGAAAATATCAGCATTATATTCCATTTCACAATAATAGCATATACAGGATCACTGAAAGAACAACAAGCACAACATAAACACAAGAGACACAGATTTATCCTAGGAAACCCTCATGGGGAAGAAAACCCAACAAAGATTCCTCAATATAGATGACCAGCAAATACAAAGATGAAATGCACAACCCTGAGCTCCTTCTCCTCCATAGCATATCTCTCTCTCACTAATGCGCTATTCATAAGTGAGTGCAATGTGTGATAAATGAGGAACACACCTCCTCTATCTATACACAACTCCGACTTGTAATTTATATTAACTAGGTCGGCCCCAACTTAACCACTAGGTTAAACACCCCATTACAATTGACTGGGCCGACCCCTCTAGGGTGGTCTAATAACCCTTTGACCCACATAACACATACAGGGCCGACCCCCACTAGGGAAGTCTAATAACCCAAGTTACCACATTCTGACGGAGGAGTAAACATCTCCGGATATACAATAAGGTCTTCACGGAGGAATGAAACATCTCCAGAATAATAAAGTACAAATATAATATTCTTAGAAGTTACAATATCTCAACAATAAAAAATGAAGAGATTCGCAGACAAATTTAAGATTTAATCAACAAAGGTCATCTCCGACCCAGCTCCTCTCCTTGTGGAAGTCCAGTCGTACTTGTTCTAAAGAAAGATGAGACTTGGCACATGTGCATTGACAACTGGTCCCTCAACAAAATTTCGGTAAAAAATATATACCCTTTTCCAAAAATAGAGGAGCTCATCGATTGTCTGAAAGGTGCTAAATTATTACTAAGCTTGAGCTCAAGTCGGGATATCATCAAATTCCAATCGAGCCCGTAGATGTATGGAAAACTGCTTTCAAGACCAAGGAAGGATTATTTGAATGGTTAGTCATGCCTTTCAGCTTAACCAATGCACCTGCGACCTTTATGCGGTATATGGATAACATTCTTTGACCTTTCATCAACAAATGTGTCATTGTCTACCTCGACGATATATTGATTTTCATTTGACCATGGGAAGAACATGTTGGACAATTTCGACAAGTCCTCGACACTCTCTGACAACATCGACTCTACTTGAACATGGAAAAATGTTCCTTTGTGATGAACAACATCAAATATTTGGGCTATGTAATTGACTCTGCAGGAATTCACGTCGATCCAGACAAAGTGAAAATCCTTAAAGAGTGTCCCATTCCTCAAAGCATTCATGAACAAATAATTTTTCTTGGTTTGGCGAATTTTGATCGAGGATTCATACTCGGTTTCAGTCACATAGCTTGGCCTTTGAATGAGTTGAGCAAGGGAAATGGGAAAATTGTCTTCAAATTGACATCGACACAAAAAGAAGCTTTCGAGCATCTCAAGAACAAGCTTTGTACTGCACCAATACTTGTGTTACCTGATTTGCATCAGTCCTTTGAGATTGAGATGGATGCATCCGACTATGCCTTGGGTGCAATGATCACTCAGTCGGGTCATCCAGTCACTTTTCATTCCAAAACTTTTAACAACACTATTAAAAGATATTCGATGTATGAAAAGCGACTGGATGAGTATGCATGGTTATGACACCACCATGTGGCCTCAGTTGTATCAAGAAGACAATGAATTTTCATTAGTCTATCGACAACTTTAGACCGACAAGTCGTCGACCTCCGACTATTTCTTGAAAGACACCTTGCTATACAAGCTTGGACAACTTTGTGTACCGACAGGTGAGCATCAGCAGCAACTCATTTGGGATGCGCACTACAACAAGACTATAGGAAACTTTTGAGTATCAAAGACACTTGTTATTCTCCAATTTTTTTTCTTTTTTCCTTGACTTAAAACTGACGTCAACAAGTACATTTGATCATGCGTGGTTTGTGCCATTGCTAAACCACCTAATCGACAACAGGGATTGTAGACACCTTTTCCAGTTCCTAGTTGACCATGGGAATCTATTTCTATGGCTACTTGACAAGATATCCTACTACCAAACATCAGCATGAAGCAATCTTAGTGGTAGTCGACAGATTTTCCAAGATGGCCATTCTCATTCCATGCAAGAAGACTGCGACATCGCAGTAGACTACTCAACTCTTCTTTGAACATGTCTGGAAACATTATGCTTTAGCGACAACCATTATTTCTGACAGAGATTCCAGATTTGTCAGCATCTTTTGGAAGACTCTCTGGCAACAGCTCGATACAAGAAGACTCCCCTTATCGAAAGCTTTCCATCCTCAAATAGGTGGATAGACAGAAGTTGTGAATCGCTTGGTAGTACAACTGCTTCGTATGTACAACCACAAGCATCGATGAACATGGGATGAAAGTCTTCCATATATATAGCATAGATACAATCGTGCTCAGCACAGCTCTACAAGAAAGAGTCCATATGATATCTGTTATGGATTTCAACCCTCAGTGCCTATTGACTTGATTGGTTCCTCGACATAGTCAAACGATACCAACTATAACCGGTGAGAAGTTGACAAGCATTGAAGTTTCGAGATCAAATCGGTGACATCCAGAAACAAGAACATGAAATGTTGCAATGAGCTAATGCGAAAGCTAAGGACCGACACGATAATCATCGTATCCCTCATTCATTTCAAATTGGGGATCAGGTCTAGTTGCATCTCAAGAATTAACACTTCACTAGTCCATATAAGAAGCTGAAGCCTTTGCGATATGGTTCGTACAGTATTCTTGATCAGATTGGAGAAAAATATTTCCAACTTGACATTCCTTCATGCCTGGGTCTGCATCCAGTATTTAATGTGGATCTACTTCGACCATACCATGCACCATTGTTGGAACAAAATGACTTGCGGACGGCAAAACCCGAAGACATCCATCCAGATATTTAGGAGCCTCTTCCTTCTGACACCATTATGGGACGACGAGTATTCCATACAAGGATGGACACAATTCCCTTGTTTCAGGTGTCCAAAGCTGGACAGATCCCATCACAATAAAAATGGTACTCTGCTACTGAACTGACCAACAAGTTTCCTCATCTGTACAAGCAAACAATGGGGACCATTGTTTCTTAAGGAAGGAGGTATGATCCACCCAGGAGTTGGCATTATTGTCAGATGCCAGCATCAACTTCGACAAGTGAATCGACTTCAACAAGTTCATCAAATTCGATAAGTTTAATGACTTCGACAAGTTCATCGACTTCGACATGTATCATCGATATTTGCAACCGACGAACTACGATAGATTGTCTCTCTGTCTTCCAGTCGACCATAACGATTTAACTTCTGAAACCGTTCTAACTTCTCTTGTAACTGAACGTAATGGGAAGACAACCCAATTATTCTCAACACTCTATTTAAGCATGTAAAATATTGCAATATAGGGGGAGAGAAGAATCAAGAAGTAACAGAGTGAAAATAAAGAATATATTAGTTCACATTCCTGCATATTGTCTATGTGTGTATGTTTATGTGCGCAGTGTATTTCCTTCTTTTCTCATTATTATGCTTCCGCCATAACAGTACTTATTCATTCAATCAAATTGTTGTCCCCGTCGTGCACCTGGGCACGTTTGGATCATTCCTCCTAGTTCAATTGGTAAGGAAACAATGATTCCATGAGGGATAAATGTTCGATTGTCAAATGATTTTAACGATGTGGAAGACTGGACAAGATCAGGAGAGCCTATCACATGCCAACACAATATAGACATAACACAAGTAGAGGCTCCTTCATCAATAACAATGTCAAATATATTCTTCCCACGTAAAACTACTTGGATTTGAAAATCAATATGGTAGGAGAGCCTCAGTTGGTGACGTTCCATGTCCAAGATGACCAAAATCGACTCAATGGGAGAAATCCCTCCTATAGCCGACAACAGTGACTTACATTTCACAGGACAACTTTGTAACACTTCGAGAGCAGGCATGGCACAAGGGGTCTGAGCTAGATCTTCCAAAATATTGTATTTTTTTGTGCCACGGGAAATGGGATTACTATTTCTCGTTGAAGTACCCCCTTTGTAAGGTGAATGAATGTGTCAAGAACATGTTTCTATATTTTAAGAGGGCCATTATGTTTGGATGACGAGGTTGAGTCTTGTTCGGGAGAACAGGTCTTCGGTTTCTTATAGGTATGATTTCGAGTGGTCAAGGCGACATTTTATTCACATAAAAAGACATTGGTATTTGGCGTCCCATCCCCTTGACAAGGATGACCCCAATTTCCCCCTTGTATATGTAGAGGATTTGCAGCAATCCTTTGTTGATGTTATTTTTGGGGAGGGAAAGGATTCTTCAAAATGGTAGGTTGTGGGGCAGATTTTTTATGAGTAATAAACTCATTAACCTCTTTTAATTGTGGACATAAATGGGTCATATGGTCACCTCCACAAATATTGAAAGGGAAGTTAGGTTTCCTTTCCTTCTTATTTACCCCAACATTAGTTGGTGGCACTTTGATCTAGATGGCTATCGATGGTTACACACCTATTCCACTGGCTCAAAACAGTTTTCCATTTTGGCATTTTTCTAGTAGTTTTTATACGGTTTTTCGAGTCTTGAACTTCTAGGGAAATTTTGAGGCCCTAAACAATGTTTTTTGGGCTTGCAGCAGCCTAGACGATAACCATTACCTCTCGTTTTGTCCCGATCCACTATTTTACTCCTCGGCTAGATATTTCCACTAGTCTACCGAGTGCCTCAAATGGAGATCGTATGCAAAATTTATGACCCTAGGAAGTTGATTGTTCAACTAACCACCTTGGGGCTGCAAACGTTATGACGGTTCATCTCCTAGGGTTAGGGTTTTGGACTTTTAGAGTTATTTCTCTCATACTTATGATAAATAGGCCCTTTTGGCCTCTTTTTGTACTCATCTATTCTTGAATGAGCATATCCATCACATCTCTTCTTAGAGATAAGCTACCATCATTCTAGCTGCTTTATTTTATAGTCTATTCTATTTCTGCCATTTAATAAAATTTGTGTTTGCTATATCATTTTGTTCCTTACAATATATCTATGTATGTGGTTCTATATCTGTTCTTTCATTTTTTTTCACATAAATCCATATCAGTGGTATCATTGTAGTCTACTCTTTCGTTATTTCTCCATGCATGTCTTCGACAAGGTCAGAATATAAATAGTTGGGTCTTGAACTAGTTCAATGTGAGGAATACTTCCCTCGGTGGACCAAAATGCCTCCTATGGCCAAGGAAAAAGGAGATGATAGAGTGGGATATCCTATCAAGATGTTTCTCAAGTATCTCATGCAATATAGGAACGATATGATGGATCGTTTCACCCAAATCCTTCAACGGATGCCAACAACATTAGAGGGGTTATCAAGCAAAATCAAACACTTCAAAGGAGCCACACCCTTCAAGGTACAAGTTAACTTTGACATTTCCATATTTGAAGGTCAGACAATTGTCTATGCCCTAGATAAATGGTTGAGTTTGCTAGAGAGCTATTTCTTTGTCCACAATTTTTGCAATATGGAAAAGATCATATTTGCACTCCTTAAGGCAATGCCCCATGTGAAATATTGGTGGGACACTTATTGTGAGAAAAACACCACAGATGGGATTGATATTTTTTGGGGAAAGCCCACCTGGGCATATTTTGTGGAATCCCTCAAGATGCAATACTATCCGATTGGAAGCTATGATTCCCAATACACAAAATGGACCATGTTGCGGTAGGAGAGGGACCAAAAGGTGTCGGAGTACACTAACATCTTCCATACCTTGCGCACAAAGCTCAGTATTAGGGACTCCGGGAGGCACCAAGTTCTGAAATATTGCATTGGCCTGCATAGGTACATCCAAACCAAAATGGAGTTCCTAGACATCTCATCATTAGGAGTCGCTTATCGATATGCTGTCACAATCGAGCAAAAACTTAAGCAAAAGAATAAGTGGGAGTTTGGGTCTACGAATCTACCACAGAAGCAAGCAAGAGAAACACTGGGTTGTAGAACAAAGGACGAAGTAAATAAAACCATCCCTAGGAAAACCAGTTAAAATCACAAGCAAAGAAGAGTAACGAGAATACAAAGGACACCACGAAATGGTGTGAGTTCCATAAGATCCCATGGCACAACACTGATGAATGTTGCTCAAAGCAATCATTGGTGGTCGAGATCAAGGCTTTAGAGTCAGATCCCGGTTCTAACTCTAATGTTGAACCCAACGTTCCAGTTGTAGACAAGGGAAAGTGGATCATCGATGCAGCACCGACATTCACCATCGCTACCACAAAGGTCCAGCGCTATGATCTAGAGGAGTCGTAGGAAGTAGAACACCCTTTTCACTCACATACATGGGTCAAGGTAACTGCACCACATTTCATTGTTGAGAGTGGAAGCTAAAAGAACATGATTTTGATAGAGTTCATCAAATGGTTGAAGTTTCCAATGACACCACATCTGCAACCCTACAACATTGGGTGGCTCATCCAAGTACAGGACATTCACGTCAGTCAATAATGTCTCCTATCCTACGACATCAAGTCCTTCAAAGACAAGGTCATGTGTGATGTTTCCCCACTTGAATTTTGCGATGTTCTTTTAGGACAACCATATATGTGGAAACATCATGTTGTGTATGAATCTAGGCCTCATAGTGTCATTGTTACTTTGGGAAAGAAACTCTACAGTATACCAAAGACAATTCCCACCACCGCAATGTCTCTTATTACAATTAAGTAGTACATGAAGGTAATCTTCCATACTGGTAAATTTTTCCTTTTCATGATTCATTCTGAGGGTGAGAGAAAGACCACAACAACTTCCAATTTATCTACAAAGGATCCCTCTACACAATAGAAAAAGGTGGACAAGATCATGGAACCATACAGAGACATCTTCACCACACCTGTCAGGGTGCCAGTACATTTCCAAGTCAAGTATTCCATTGATTTGATACCGTAGGTTCCTTTACCTAGCGGGCCAGTATACCAATGTTCCCTCATGGAAAATGATGAAATAAAATGTCATATTCAAGAATTAATATAGAAAAGGCATATTCGACCCATCACCTCACCTTGTGGGAGTCCAATTATGTTGTTACAAAATAAATATGGGACATGGCGACTTTGTATTGATTACAAAGCTCTAAAAAAATCACATTATGGAATTGGTATCCCATTCCCCGAATCGATGACCTTCTTGAATAGATCAAGGGTGCCAAATATTTTAGTAACATTGATCTTAAGTTTGGATATCATTAGGTTCCAATTGAGCAGACCAATGTATGGAATACTACATTCAAATCTTGGAAGGCCTCTTAGAGTGTTTGGACATGCATTTTAGCTTAACTAATGCTCTAGCATCTTTCATGCAAATGATGGATGACATTCTCTTGCCATTCACCAATTATTTTGTGGTCATATATCTAGTTGATATCCTAAACTACAGCAAAATGTGGGCAGAAAATTTGCAGCATATCCATTGGGTCCTCAACACCCTGCGATAGCACAAGTTATATGCCAATCTATAGAAGTTCTCATTTCTCATGGAGAGGATTCAGTATCTAGGATACATCATGGAAAAAATGGTGTGCATGTGGATCTGGACAAGATCCAAGCCATTTGTGACTGACCAACCTTGAAAAATCTTACAAAGCTTCACAACTTTCTAGTCCTTGTTACAGATATTTATCCCTACGGATAAAGAGAAACTCTCTTAGGTTAGAGAGATACAAATTAACTCTAAACTAAGACAAAAAGGAAACAAATTCTACCTCATTCCCTAGATCTTAAACTAGTATTTTCAACTTCAATATCTGAAAGATGAGAAAGAAGACAACTGACCTTCTGTTCCGATGTTTGTCCAATCAAGCTCCTGAAGTCCTTGCAGTGAACCTTTAAGGATCAAAACAAGAAACAAGTGCACAATACCTTCCAAATAATTGAATCACAAGTTAGATCTATATTCTACTAAATACAATTTATGTAATTGAATCATAACCAATACACATAAATAGGGAAACAAGACAAGTTATATTTTATTGAGAACTCAAGAGTGCTTTCAAAATAGTTGCTTGATGTCCAAGCCAAGTCCAGCTCCAAGTTCTTCTACCTCTAGCTATCTCTGCAAAAGGTTTATGACCATAGGTTTGATGCCCCAAAAGTCCTCCCTTTGACTCATGGAAGGCCTCTCTCTTATAGCATATGGGAGAGTTAACCAGCAAGAGAATGATATGGATCTAGGAATATTTAGTGGATCAAACCCACCAAACAGAGATAGGAGTTGAGATCGCATGGAAGCTAGAAATCCCAAAGATACCTCTTGAAAATCAAGATCCCAAAATCTAAGGCAAAAGGATAAAATTGGATTACCGCGCCCCCAAAACTGAGCATAACGTGGTAGTACCGCGCCCTAGGGTAAGAGCAGAACGCGGTAACCCTAATTATCGCACCCTACCAGATGTGCAAGGTGCGGTAATCTCTTCAGATGGGGTTTGTCTAGGCGACACGTGGCAGGTGAGATGCTTGCTTTCCGTGTTCAGTCAATGATTTTCACTCTAGATGTTCAGATGACCTTTGAGGAGAAGTGTCATTTAGGTCATTGATGCAAGGATGCGACACTGGGATGTAATGTGTAATATTAAGGTATAACAGATGCCCCCTAAATTTTGAGGTCAGAAGAGACTGATGGTCGAAAGACTTTACAAATACTTTGTGGAGATAGCATCGAGGAGAGCAACAAGGATCTGAAACATAAACAAAGTGTCAGATATACCACCGAGGTGGGCATTCCCATGCTCGGAAACAATTGAATCAAAGCATGGCTGCTGACCAATACATTGCAGATCCATGAGTACTGAGATGATATAGACTATAGATAAATCATGGCTACTATGAACAATCGTAGATCCATGAGACAATAATGACACAGCCACGACCAATACATAAGTGGATATGTGTGACAATACAGAATAAAACTTCCATCACATCCTGGACATAATCAAGATACAAAAGGGTGTCTAGGGTCTTCTACCCGATCCTAAATGATACAAATCTAGCCATGTGATTACAAGGTGTTGAAGTCGAACATGGTAGAAACCATTTGATTACCGGTCAATGATGTGAACCGTTAAAAAATGTGAGGGAAATCACCGATGATGACAATGATTCCCAAGGTATCCATAGTACATCTCAACGAAATGCAAATAAATGATTTGATGTCAAGCATTCGAGAGATCATTCAATCAGAGGTCAATGATGAAAACCTAATGTTGAATACGAGGAGACCTGCCATTGAGGCATGCAAGTACCAAGGTACTAGTGGTTGAATCCTAAGTCTAATTCCTGGATAGTGATTTGGCATCGACAGGAATAGACTCGTCGAAGGTGGGCCATAATGATTCCCACATCATTGACATGAAATCGGAACGAGATATAGCATAGAACAATGAAACAATGGAACATGCACTGATGCAACGGAAATATTGACACAATGGATGACTCAAAACAAATGCAAACCCTTTGAACATATAACGGCATGAAGCGGAACCTAGCAGCAGGGATTATTTGTAGCAGAGGATAAACACATGACAAGTGGGCTCGTGGCCAAGGAGACGACTCGAGATGATGACTATGACTCGGCAAGAACAGATGAATACCCAAAAATAGACAAGGGACAAACGCATGCCATGTTCAAAGGTGACGATTGACGAGCTGCCAACAGAATAAACTTGACTCATTTCCCATTTTCCCCCCGACATGATGGACGAGTACATCTTTGTTGTTTTATGAGCTTCGGGAGGATAATAGATGCTCGCTATAGCTCATCTTATAGATGAGTCTGATCTCACATGTTTTATGAACCTGAGAAAGGATGGGTTCGTCCCAAAGTGGGCCCTTCGATGTTAAATTTTAACGAGTCCAAGGAAGGAAAACTCGGCGGTTTTTCACATTTAGAGAGCCTGAAAAAATTAAAGAAGGCTCCAGAATGTACTTTTTCGTAAATTTAGTCCCTCAATCCCGAAAAAGTGTAAAACAATTCCTGAGAGAACTCTCCCAGTCAAAAGTTGACTGAGGTATACCTTTCTCGTAAATAGTCTAAATGGGTTGAAAAAGGGGTAACCTATCACCGAATAGACGATCTTTCAAATACTTTTACAAGTGTGAAAGAGACAAGTGCACTTGGCAATATTTTTGAAACGAGGGAGTCTGAAAAGAGCTTAAAGGGAACTCCAATGGTCTTTTCATAATTTTTAATCATTTTGGTCCGGAAAAAGAATAAAATAATACCAAAACAATACTTTCCTCATTGTTTTATGAGCACGAGTAAAGTCGACTACGCTTGACACTGTTTACTTGGTTTTTACAATCATGATACAAGTGTGAAAAGAAACTTGGAATCTTTTTTAGGTTTTAATCCAGAGCGTGAAAAAGATAAAGTCAGCTCAAAATGAAGGTCAAAACAATTATAAATCACCAGTGTGAACAAGGTAGAGAGAACCTGTAAAAAAAAATGGTTAAGGACACCTTGGAAATAGATATTAGTAACATGAAGAATGTGACCTAAAAGAGTATTAAATAAAATAATGAGCAAAAAATAGGTTATGTAGCTTATATAAGCAAGAGGTAAAAAATAGAAACTTACCATTTTCACTTTGCCATTTTTGCTCATAGAGAGATGTTTCACCTATTGAAGGGAAAAACTTCAAGTGGCTATATTTGGAGATCCGAGGCACCATTTTGATCACCGTCTGCGCTAGGTAAGAGCTTTTAAACTCTTCTTTCCATTCATGTCTTTATTTTTGTATTTCTCATCCCTTTAGAAATTTTTTGAGGAAGCCCTAAGGGGTCTTTTTCACCTCAGGAATTACCACGACCTTCCTATATCGAGAAGCGCGGTAATACCGCTCTGTACTGAGACATAGGGGTGCGGTAATGATTCTTTGCTACGCAACCATGTGAAACCCAGGCACGGTAATCACGAAAAATGGAAAAAATTAATGCTTTCTCATCATGTTTGCGATGAGATCAAGCTTCCAAATTGCTCATAAATGTTTCTAATTGGTTTTTTCAGGATTTTACACCTCATTTGAAGAAAAATGGTGCAATGGAAGGAAAGGGAGCATGAAGCTAATGATCAAGCAGCTGCAAATGATCAAGTGACATTCAATGCGTTGCGGGCGGTAGTTTGCTAAAGTTTTTCAACACCAAAGGTATCCGCAAGCAAGCCAAACTTCTCACTTACATAATACAAATGTGGGAGCCCGACATTCAATCTTTTCAAGTTGGAGAGCATACCCTCGAGATTGTGCTCGAGGATATTTACTTCCTCACCAGCCTCTCCAAAAGAGGGGCACAGGTGAAATTGATAGGGCACAGACATTCAGCAGAAAGTACCAATGAGTTAGTCGCCCATTATTGCCGCCAAGGTTCATCAAAAAAGAGTGGGAAGGTAGCCATCAAAGAGGTGATAGAGGTCCCTTTGAAGACTGTATTGTTTGCTATAACTCTAGTGGTGGGTAGTGTGAGCCCACATCAAGCATCTCAAGTGCAAATGACTCTTGCTATAGAGTGTATGGCGCCTACTTTGTTCAATTGGTGCGAGGGGGTATTATCCAACCTCAAAGAACAAGTTACCAAGTGTAAGAAAGGGAAAACTATCCAATTCGGATATGGTAGTATTTTGGTCACCTTCTTTTTGGAGAGGGTGCCATTGTTGCATCCGCAGATAGCCATGCCTATCTGCCCTGCCACCGAGCCTAGGATGGGTCGATGGAGTGAGTATGCAGGGTGGCTCAGGGGCCATAACACTTAGCCTTTGGTGAGTACTTTTTCTCGTGGCTCAAGGAGCATATCGTGATGATCGAGGACTACCCTTATGCGAGGGTGGATTTCCACAAGGATATTGACTTGGCATTGCCCGATGATGAGGATTGGGATAATTTAGGTATGAACTTCACCCATGTGTTTTCAATTTTTTGAATATGTAATTTTTCGTTACTTTTTACGAGTGAAAAGACCTAAAGTATGTACATGTGCATGTCACAGATCGTGGACCAAGGAGACCCACGGGCTACTCGCCGATGCGCCAAGGTGGAGTAACAAGCGGCTACTGAGGAGGAAGAAGAAGAGGACGAGGAAGAAGAGGGAGGCATCTGTGATATAGAGTAGAACTTGCAGGGTTTGACTTTTGGAATCCCAGCTGTGAGGATAGATGATGTTCCTCTTGATCTTCAGCGACATACTATGGGTGTGCCTAGACGTATTGGCCTACTCCTCTGCAGGGTGGCTAGGGCTGTGGTTTGCTACCATGGGCAATGCGAGGAATCCGAGGATGATCGCGATAGATCTCCTTAGACAGTAGTATTTTATCTTTTTGCGGCATGTACACGATATGTAGGCCAAAGAGCCAAATTTTTGTATGGGACGGGATCCCAAATTTTGTCTTTAGACACAAACTTTATCATATGTACTCAAAAAACACTTTTATATGCGATTATATACATGTGGACTTATTTCTATGATTCATTCATTTACAATGGCTTGTGTATTATTTTATGATGTACCTTTATGTATGGGCTAGATGCCAATCCAAAATGTAGTTAGCTAATGAGTCAACTACAAAATTGAATTCTCTTGGTATATGTTGATATGAAATATAATCAAAGAATCGTTCTAAGAGGTGTACCCTTTGAAATAAGCGAAGTAAAAAGGGATCGTGGATAGCGTAGACCCGATTCAAATGGGACACCACGAGTTGGGACTCTAGCAAGACTGATAAGGAGTTGATTCCAAGGGAAGCAGCTTCAGTTAAGATTCCAATGACTGCATGGTATTCTACAATATTGTTGGTTGCGGGGCCCAAGCAAGTGCCTCCCGAAGATACCAACTCGCCAGTGGGAGAATAAATTACCCATGCTGCGGAAGCAAGGTTCCAGGTGTGTCGGATCACACCATCAGCGAATCCGTAGTAGGAAGACATCTGCGTATAGAATCACAAGTTGAGGTAAATGGGGATACATGAAATAAAATCCATGCATACACACACAAAAGAAGAAAATGAACACAAGCTAAGTACATTATGTACAAAAATGTCTCGCGCAGGATAGACCTACGTGTAGAAGCATTTTAGGTACAGCCCGTTGCAGGGCCGTGCCAACGGTGTGCCGTCACAGTCCACGAGTTCATAGGCTCCTTTCTCCAATACACACTTTACAATGAAGGGGTCGTATGACATAGACTCTAGCTTTCCTTTTCCTAGTTTCTTGTGCATCTAGTCATATGTGAGTATGAGATCACCTTCGTTAAAAATTTGAGGTTGAACGGATTTTTCATACTAGGCTTTGACGTGTTTTTTATGGGCTTCATTAGCTAAAGCAGCATCTCGGTAAGTTTCATCTAGCTTGGCTACGTATAGAAACCGTTCCTCTTCGGAGGTGGTATTGGGAAGCAGCTGTATGGCTATCTTAAGTGACGGGATTTCACTTTCAATTGGTAAAATGGCTTCCAGGCCATACAGGAGTTGGAATGGTGTGAAACCGGTATCACTTTTCATTGAGGTTCGATATGCCCATAACGCCGAAAAGAGAGCTAAGTGCCAATTGGACTTGTGGGTACCCACAATGCGCTGAATCATGTGTTTCAAAACCTTGTTAATGGCTTCGACTTGGCCATTGTCCTATGGGTAGTATGGGGTTGAGTTCTCATGACAAAAACCCAACTTGGTGCTCAATTCTTCAATCATATGGTTTCTAAAGTGGGAACCATGATTGGTCACGATGGACTGCGGGACTCCGAACCTAGCTATGATGTGATTAAATATGAAATGTGTGGTTGTTTTACCATCCTTAGCATAAGTAGGCATCGCTTCAGCCTATTTTTTGAAATAATCCATAGCTGCTATGACATATCTATGCCCCCCGGCTAAAGTGGGTTTACAGTGCATGAAATCGATACCCCATTTAGTGAAGGGGCCGACGGCAACTATAGGATGGAGTGGAGCGGGATGTGATCATTTCTTACTGTCGAAGAATTGGAAAGGTGGACATTTATTGACCGTTTCAATACAGTCCTTGAAAATTGAGGGCCAGAAATATCCCGCTCGTAGTATCTCTTGGGTCGTAGCCATCCTAGAGAGATGACCACCACATGCTCCAGCGTGGCAGTCATTAAGAATGTGTTTAGCCTCATCTAAAGTTAAAATATGTCAAAGAACGGTATCAACACCACGACGATAAAGGGTATTGTTTGATTATAAGGTAGTACTTGGCGTGATGTCGGAAGCATCGACGTTCATCACGGTTGAGGTTTGGGTGAAAACGTTGGGTTTGGAGATATAGTATGATATCCCCATACCACGGGTCGGACGTGCCAATGAGGAACAACGATTCATCAGGAAGAGAAGTGATGGGCTCGGGTTGCTCAGTGACGCGGGGAAAATTACAAATCAACTCTCCAAAGACCAAAGATTTCTTGGATTTGGATTTGGAAAATTCCAAGTCAAACTCTTGTAGGATAACAATCCAATTGGATTATTTTCCCCCAAGTACTTGACGTGTGAGGATATAGTACATTGGATTGAAATCCGCTATGAAAGTGGTTCGGCGGAGCAAAATGTAGTGGCGGAACCTCTGGACAGCAAAAACTGTAGCCAGAGCCAAATTTTCAACATGTGAGTAGCGATTTTTGGAGCCAAGGAGACTCTTACTAAGATAATATACCACATGTTCTATGCCATTGGTATCTTCTTGGACTAACACCATGCCGATGGTAGAAGTCAAAGCTACGAGATATAAAATGTAATCCCATGTATAATTAAGGGGTTGAATTACGGGATCTTTAGTTAAGGCTGCCTTTAGATTATTAAAGGAGCATTGGGATTCGTTGTCCCAAAAGAAGGGGATGTTCTTCCTTAGAAGCCTCATGTAGCCTTTTTTTATCTTGGCAAAGTTGCATATGAATTGGCGTAGAAATTTTGTGTGCCTTGCAAACTTTGAAGTTCCGGTATGTTCGTGGGGGAAGGCAGGGATAAAATAGCTTCTACCTTCGTTGGGTCCAATCGTATACCGCCTTTGGAGATAATGAATCCCAAAAATTTTCTAGCTTCAACGCAAAAAATGCACTTATGTGGATTCAAACGAATGTTGTAGCGATGGCACCTAGCAAAGATGGTGCCTAAGTGATCAGGGTGATCTTCCCGAGTTTGAGAATGAGCGGGAAGGTCATCAAGATACGGTTCTACAATATGCTTGATATCATGAAATGTGTACGACATCGCCCACTGGAAAGTTGCCCTGGCATTTTTTAGGCCAAAAGGTAACTTTCGATACGCAAAGGTCCCCCATGGGCAGATAAAGGCTATTTTATGCTAGTCGGATGGGAGTATCTCAATCTGATTATAGACGGAAAAGCCATCCATGAATGAAAAGATGACACTCCCGGCGCATTTATCAATGATCTAGTCAATGAACGAAGTTGGGTAGTTGTCTTTTGGACAAGATTTTTTCAAGTCGCGGTAATCGACATAGAATCTAATCGTACCCTGTTTCTTAGCTACGGGAACGATATTAGACACCCATTCTGTCAGTGGGACAAGATAGATAAAACTAGCACACAAAATTTTTTCAACTTTGACTTTAATAGCGGCTGCCTTACGGGGGTGGATGGGTCGGAGTTTCTACCGAACTTGTCGGGCACCAGAAAATGTTGGAATCTCGTGGACCACGATAGAAGGATCTATTCCTGGAATTTCTTCATAACTCCAAGCGAAAATGTCATGGAATGTTTTAAAGTAGGCACTATAGAATTCCATCTCGGTGGGAGTACATGTCTTGCCTGTATGAATGTTTTCCACGACACCAGGCTTCACTGAAATGTCAATGGGAGTGGTTTCCATGAGACTGGCCAAGTTTCCTTCGGAAACTGTTTCATCGAATGAAGTGGGAAACTTGGTTTGAACCATTCCGAGTGAAGTGTTGGGTTTAGTATCTAGCTCAACTACCTGGATAGTGGGAAAAGAAGACCGATGATGGAAATCTTCCAAGGGTGGTTCATCGTCGCACATAACCTCCATATTTGATTCATCGGAAGGAAAAATCAATGTGAGGGGATCGATGAGTAACAATGATGGGCCAGCCTCAGACGAGAGTTGTGCCACGGCGTGATGCCTAGTAGGATCGACCCAATCTGTGGCTGATTGGATCGCCTCATACGTTGCGAGGTTCTTGTTTAATGGCATGGAGTTGTCATAGTTTTCAATCTCGGTAGGACTCGGTATCACCCAAGAATCATTGGATGGGGTGATATTTGATGATATCATGTTGATGGGTTGTACGGGGATCTGAGCTCTAGGAAAACTTCGATGAGGGAGGAATCCTGTTAAATTTTGAGAATTAATTCACAATACTCTAGGATCTTTACTGAGAGAATAACATGTATAGTATATCAATGCATAACAATCATATCAAGCATGTCAAGCATCACAAGAATCAAAAGCATGAGAGACAAGAGACACAGAGTTTTCGTGGGGAAAACTCTAAGGTGAAAAACCCCACAACTTCCTCAGAGATAGAGAGAGCAATGGCTCAACCAAAGTACAACCAAAATACACTAAGATAGTCTCCTAGTAGCAGATGATCCTCCTCCTCACTAGTGTGCCACTTTCTGAGTGAGAGAAGTATGAGTTTCCGAGTGATCCAAATAGAGATCTCCCGATCTCTATTTATACTTAACCTGTTTGCCCAATATCCTTATGGGGCCGACTTGTCTAGTTAGGTACATCAATTACATATTACATAAAATAGGGCCGACCCCACACATGGTGGTCTAATAACCCATCGACAAGTTCACACACTTGCGACACTTGTCAATACACATGACGACACTTCCTTATAGAGGAATAACACATCTCTTATAAGGGTACAATAAATATATATGAAATACATAGATGAAATACATTCCGAAGTTACATATACATCAACACTCCCTCTTAACTAGGAAGATATTTCTCGACACAGTTCTGCTAGACAAGTCTTCTTCTCGGGATCATCGTCATCGATGCATTGTCATCATCATCGTCACTGTTTCTTCTATCTCAACCAATCTCGGACTCTATGCGTCATAGGAATTTCTACAGAGCCAGTACTTTTTCATACTGGATGTAGGCCTACCGCCTACAGGTCTTCATCATCACTGGCCATACTGTGGAATCCTCAAGACTTATTAGGTGCATCACAAAACCTTGCAAGAGAATCCCAGGACTTATTACAGGAACACAGCCCAACCTATCGGATCTCCCAGGGAGCTATTACATGTGACCCTACCACAAAACCTTGAAAGAGAATCCCAGGACTGATTACGAGCACACAGCTCAACCTATCGGATCTCCCAGGGCACTATTATATATGGTCACCACAAAACCTTGCAAGAGCATCCTAGGACTTATTGCGGGAACACATCCCAACCTATCGGATCTCCCAGGGCGATATTACATGTGGTCATGGCAAAACCTTGTAAGAGCATCCCAGGACTTATTACAAGCACACAGCTCAACCTATCGGATCTCCCAGGGCGTTATTATATGCCATAGGACAAAACCTCGAAAGAGAATCTGCCAGATATACCAAGGAGCTATTATATGCCAGCGGAAAAACCTTGCAAGACTATCTGTAGATCTCTCAGGGTGCTATTATATGTCCTCCCAAAGCAAAACCTCGAAAGAGCGTTTGCCAAATCTCACAGGGAGCTATTATATGCTAGCGGAAAAACCTAGCAAGAGAATCTGCAAACCTCCCAGGGCGCTATTATATGATTATCTGCACAACCTGTCCACGGCCACAGAGTATCATCCTGATGTATACATGATCATCCTGATCATCATCACTGCAACATCCTACTGCATGTCATCTGGAGAAACATCCTGAAGCTCGTCATCCATGATCATCCTGATCATATAATGCATCTACCTTATGCATACCAAGTATCTGCCTGATACATATCATCATACATGATCCACCTGATCATACAATGTATCCACTTGATGCAAATACAAAAACATGATCCACCTAATCATACCTGATACATATCAACATACATGATCTCCTGATCATACATAGTATCCACCTGATACATATACAGATACATGGTCCAAGCATCCAACATGATGCCGCATATACAAATGATCCTACTGATCATATCCAGCATCCAACATGATGCGTACATACATATACAGATAAATGATCCAACTGATCATATCCAGCATCCAACATGATGCGTACATACATATACATATAAATGATCCAACTGATCATATCCAGCATCCAACATGATGCGTACATTCATATACATATAAATGATCCAACTGATCATATCCAGCATCCTCCTGATGTATATACAGAGCAGTAACTGGAGCATCGTCCTGATGCTCATCATCCAGCGCTACATCCACAACCATGTGAAGGATCCTCCTTCCAACATGCTTGGAATGGCTTCTGCAAATGTGTCCATCACTTCTTCCTCGAAGTGTCATCAATCTAAAGAACACCAAGCCTCTCCCTGAAGTACTCGAACTTCACCCTGGCTAGTGGCTTCGTCATCACATCTGCAATCTGCTCATCCGTCGCAATGTACAGGAGCTTCACAGCTCCTCTATGCACCATATCCCTAATATAGTGATATTTGATCTCTATGTGTTTCGACCTGTCATGAAATAATGGGTTCTCGGACAACTTCACACAACTCTGTTTATCACAAAGAATACCAGTAGCATCCAATGGGAGATCAAATAACTCAGATAGTATCTTTCGAAGCCATACTGCCTCACAACTAGCTGAATAGGCTGCAACATACTCTGCCTCAGCTGTACTCAGTGCTACGTAGGACTGCTTCCTGCTAAACCAAGAGATCACACCTGATCCCATACTGAAGCAACATCTAGATGTGCTCTTCCTATCTGTAGCACTTCCAGCCCAATCTGAATCAACATAACCCTGCAAGTTAAACTTTTGATTCGCTTCATACTTGAGCCCATAATCCACTGTACCCTTCAAGTACCTTAGAACATGCTTTACAGCAACCAGGTGAACACTCCTCGGATCTGTCAGGAACTGGCTCAATGTGTTCATCGCAAAGCAAATATCTAGTCTCGTGTTCGTCAGGTACATCAAGGACCCACTCATCTGATGATACATAGAGACATCAACCGGCTCAGATGAAGCATCACATAGAAGCTTCAAATTCGATTCCATAGGTGTGGCCATGGCCTTGAAATCCATCATCCCGAATCTCTTCAGGACATCTACTTTCCCTTGACCAAGGAAGATCCCACCTGCACTTTGCCACACCTCCATACCTAGGAAATAATGCATCATTCCCAAATCTTTCATATCGAACTCGGCAGCAAGCTTCCTCTTAGTATTTGCAATCAATCAGTCATCTCTTGTTACAAATAAGTCATCCACATACAGGAGTAGAATCACAGGATTCCCTTCCTCAACCTTGTAGTAAAGGTTGGAATCCGCTTTACTCTTGGTAAAGCCCAAACTGGATAGAAAGCTGTCTATCCTACCAAGTTCTGCACACATATATGACTACACCATTCAAGAAAGTTGTCTTGAAATCCATCTGGTGTATCTTCTATTTCATCACATTTATATTTCTCTATGCTGCCCTCTGCAGCATGCTTGATCTAATAGTTCCATTTGGAAGTCACAACAGACTTCCCTTCAGCTCTTGGGACCGCATCCCAAACATCATTCTTCATGATCGATGGATCATGGCATTCTTCCCGTATCCTAGGAACTTCAATATCTTCAATAGATAATTTTGTTGCTTGAACAAATGTTGTAGTCCTTCTTTCGTAGGTGAAGGTATACAGTTTTTCCTACAAAACAAGTTAAATTGAATGATTAGAAACATCTCATAATTTTCGGAACAAATTATTACACATAAAGAAATATGTCACACAGTCATGCAATTTATTTTATCCAATGCTTCAATACAACATTTATCCATATCCCGTAACTTTTCTAGATGCCTTCCAATCTCTACCAGAACATTGTTAAGAGTTTGCACTACTCCCAACATGTCAGCAAAGAGGTTTCATTCTTGATAAGTAGCAATGGAATGTTGTACATTTCCATAGGCCACTTACCCATCACATGCATATTAGTAGTATACTATTCATTAATGCAATCATTCTAATATGTACAATACATTTCCTAAGTCTATAAGCATATATATCATTGAACAATTTTATTTAAACAAACAAATATGTAAGAAATGGTAATTAAAATACTTATCTTTGTTTGTTTGTTGGGTGGACTCCCTCTGAGTCTTTGCTTCCATGCAGGAGCTGCTGAAGTGGCTTCTTCTACACCTTTCTGTTGTGGAATGTAGAAAGATGGTCAACTCCCTCTGGATATCTTCATCCTTGCAGGAACTATTGGAGTGTGCTTCTTCTTGATCTTTGCTTCCTTGCAGGTGCAACTGGAGTGTGCTCCCTCTTGATCTTTGCTTCCTGGATTACCTGTCCTAGTTGCTTCTGCCCATAGATGTAACGGTAGATCCTGGTCATGCAACATTGCCCTTGTTGCTTCCATGATTCTTCTGTTCTTCCTTTCCGCAACTCCATTCTGTTGTGGATTGTAAGGAGCAGTCAACTGTTGATGTATATGTAACTTCGGAATGTATTTCATATATGTATGTTGTATGTACTCCTATAGAGATGGTATTATTCCTCTATACGGAAGTGTCGTCATTTATATTGTAAGTGTCGTAACTTATACTTGAAGGGTTATTAGACCACCCTATTGGGGGTCGGCCATGTGGGTCAAAGGGTTATTAGACCACCCTATTGGGGGTCGGCCCAGTCAGCATTATATTATGTGGTTAAGTTCGAGCCTACATGAGTTAGGTAAAAAGGCAAGTCAAGTCAAGTATAAATAGAGTGCGGGAGGCACTCTATTTGCTCACTCACTTCTCACACATGCACTCAAGGAGGAGTGGCGCACTTATGGAGGAGGAGGATCTGCTGCTAGGTTATGGCTATCTCTCTTGGTTGGTTGTATCATTGCTCTATCTATCTCTGAGGAAGTTATTGGGGTTTTTCACCTTTATGGTTTTCCCCAAGTAAATCTTTGTGTCTCTTGTGTGCTTGCATTATTGTCTCCATGATTGATATGCTGTAGATATGCTGTACATGTTGTTCTCTCAGTTAAGATCCTAGATCAGATTGAAGTAAATTCTGAAAATTTAACATGGTATCAGAGCTAGCCTGAAAGAAGGCATGATATGGCATGTATGACACTTGTTGCACTTACGATGCTAGGGCTTGATATAGCAAAAACCAGTCATCGTAGCACTTTCACTATAAATCCGTTTTGGCGCAGTTTTCGGATCTGAAATTGTTACAGGACGAAGCTAAAATCTCCAGGTACCTTGTGTCCAAAGGACAACCTCTAATTCGTTGTACTTTGTGATTTATGATCTGTACAATATAGGGTTTCTGCCTCTTCCAGATCTGAGTCAAAATCAGGTGACCTTGGAAACAAGGTCATAACTTGGGCTAGGAAGCTCCAAATGAAATTTCGTAAAAAGTGACAGGTAGTACACAATCTGTACTATCTCAGAAAACTTTTTCAGAGGTCGAAGTTGAACCAGTGACACGTGGCACGCCGTACAAGTTCTCTATACTTTTTTATCCCATAAACAGGTCACGTTGCGACACTTGGCATAACTCTCTCTCAGAAAATCCAATGGAGGTCAGACCTATCAGGATGGAAAGATAACAGGCCGATCTATCTTATAAAACGTTTTCAGAGGCCGAAGTTCAAACAGTGACACGTGGCACGCCGTACAAGTTCGCTCTTCTGTTTTATCCCAAAACAGGTCACGTTGCGACATTTGGCATAACTCTCTCTCAGAGAATCCAATTGAGGTCAGACCTGTCAGGATGGAAAGGTAACAGGTCAGGCTATCTCAGGAAACTTTTTTCAGACCCTGTGGATCAAAAATTTTAGAGTTAAACCAGAAACAATCAGGTACATATTTCTGTCAAAACAGAATTATTTTTTGGTACCTTCATTCATGGCTTCCGGAATTTAGGGCTTTGAAGAAAGTTGGAATTTTTGTAATCGGAGACCACAGCTGAATTCTACTCATCAAAATAAAAATTTAGAGACCAAAATCAGAATTTTTGGTTGGGAAGAAGGCCGGGCTTGATCAGACCCTAGTTCGGGACTTTGATCAGGAAAGTGGAAAATTAGGGCTTCTGTAAAAATGGGAATTTTTGAAATCTGAGACCACGGCTGGAAGCTCCTCAAAAAAATAGAAGCTTAGAGATTTGGATCAAACCTTTTGATTGGGAAAAAGAGTGGGATTCATCAAACCCCAGTTCAGGGTCACGTCCAGTGAATCCGGAAGTTTCAAAGGAAAAATTGAGGAGTGAAACTTTGCAGTTTTCAAATTATGAATATACCAATTTGATCAGCTCATCAAGGCGCATATTTCTATCCTTTCGGAAGTTTGAAATTCAAAGTTTGAATTTTTGGGGTTTCTCTGACAAACCCATATCCAGCTCCAGGTCCAGTTCTTGCACATCAAGTGGATTGGGTTAATCCTAGAAGAAGATGGATTGGTCACCTACGTAGGTGAAGAAGTTCCTGTTTCAGAGGGAGATGAGGCTAAGGCCTTACATAAGAATATTACAAGCGATCTCGACAGGTATGACTCATCGAGGTATGTTTTGATATTTGTCCATGATTAAGTTTATGGTATGTTTGTCTTCATGTTATTACAGTTAAGTACAATTGTGTTTTTAGATTTGTCGTATCACCTTAACAAAATTATGAATGCATGATAGAAGATATTCATTATTTAGGGTGTTGACACTTATGATTGTACTAATGCATTATGGTGTTGTATGAGGTTTATGTTGTCTACTAACATGAAAGGTACACCAAGAAAGACAAATCATGCTCCAGTTCAAGAACATATGATCATGGTGACATGAGGATAAAGACTCATCCATTGTCATGGATCTCATAGAAGATCCATTTACGAGGTACGTATAACTTGGTTTTATAATGGCTAACCATTGAGACATGCAGGTTACTAGCACAAGTCATTGAAGAGAACCAAAAGACATTATACGAGTATGTTAGACATAACTAGCTAGCATGCTAATCCAGGTATGTTTTTCCTATATCAAGCTAGAATCCTACCTTGTGTTAGGATCTTATACTATTGTGTTGTTGATAATGATTATTCACAAAGAGTCATAGGTTTGAATAATCATGGTTGTATGCATATTATGTTTCTTACCATAATTGATGATATGACTAACCAGAAGAATCATGAAGGTATAGCTTTTATGCATATTATATCTCTTATCTTGATTGATGATTCAACTAACCCGAAGAGTCATAGGTTTGAGTAATTACAGGTTTAGACATGTTATGTTTCTTATGATTTGACTAACCATAAGAATACTACATAAACCTTGAATGCTAATGCTTATTATTTCTGTTTGAAATGATCATGACTATACATGCTTGAGATTATTGTGTTTTAATAGTATACTAATGAATGTATGATTTTATATGAGTTCACAAGGATAACACAATCATGATACTAATAAGCATGCATAGGGACCAAGGATGAATATGAGTTCAAGAACAGGTAATTTAGGAAGCAAAGATCAAGAGGGAGCACACTCCAGTTGTTCCTGCAAGAAAGCAAAGGAGCACACTTCAGTAATTTCTGCAAGGATGCAGATATTCAGAGGGAGTTGACCATCTCTCTACATTCCACAATAGAAAGGTGTAGAAGAAGCTACTTCAGATTAGGACTCCAACAGCTCCTGCAAGGAAGCAAAGACTCAGAGGGAGTCCACCCAACGAACAAACAAAGATAAGTATTTTAAATTATCATTTCTTGCATATTTGTTTGTTTAAATAATACTGTTCAATAATGTATACACTGATGTTCCTAGAATTAGGTTGTGTATTATGCATATTAGAATAGTTGCATTGATGAACAGTATACTACTAATATACATGGGTAAGTGGCCTATGGCACTGTACAACATTCCATTGCTACTTATCTAGAATGAAACCTCTTTGCTGACATGTTGGGAGTTGTGCACACTCTTAACAATGTTCTGGTAGAGATTGGAAGGCATCTAGAAAGTTACGGGATATGGATAAATGTTGTATTGAAGCATTGGCTAAGATAATTGCATGACTGTATGACATATTTCTTTATGTGTAAGAATTTGTTCTGAAAACTATGAGATGTTTTCTAATCATGCAATTTAACTTGTTGTGTAGGAAAGATCGTATGTCATCTCCTACAAAAGAAGAACTACAACATTTTGTTCCAGCAACAAAGATATCTATTGAAGATATTGAAGATATTGAAGTTCCCAGGATCTGGGATGAAGAAATGGAATGCCATGATCCGTCGATCATGAAGAATGATGTTTGGGATGTAGTCCCAAGATGTGAAGGGAAGTTTTTTTATGACTTCCAAATGGAACTATCAGATCAAGCATGTTGCAGATGGCAGCATTGAGAAATATAAAAGTGATAAAATAGAAGATGCACCAGATGGATCTCAAGACAGCATGGTGTAGTCATATATGTGTGCAGAACTTGGTATGGTAGGATAGACAGCTTTCTATCCAGTTTGGGCGTTACCAAGAGTAAAGCAGATTCCAACCTTTTCTACAAGGTTGAAGAAGGAAATCCAGTGATACTATTTTTTTTTATGCAGATAACCTGTTTGTTACAGGTAAAGATAGATTGATTGCCGACACGCAGCGGAAGCTTTCTTCCAAGTTCGAGATGATGCACTATTTGTTTTTGGCATGGAGGTGTGGCAGAGTGATGGAATCTTCCTTGGACAAGGGAAGTATGCAGTAGAGATCCTGAAGAGGTTCGGGATGATGGACTGCAAGCTATGGCCACACCTATGGCATCGAATCTGAAGCTTCTATGTGATGCTTCATCTGAGCCGATTGATGTCTCTTTGTATCGTCAGATGATTGGGTCCTTGATGTACCTGACGAACACGAGACTAGACATTTGCTTTGCTGTGAACACATTGAGCCAGTTCCTGACGGATCCGAGGAGTGTTCACCTGGTTGCTGTAAAGCATGTTCTAAGGTACTTGAAGGGTACAGTGGATTATGGGCTCAGGTATGAGGAGAATCAAAAGTTTAACCTGCAGGGTTATGTTGATTCAGATTGGGCTGGCAGTGCTGCAGACAGGAAGAGCACATCTGGGTGTTGCTTCAGTATGGGATCAGGTGTGATCTCTTGGTTTAGCAGGAAGCAGTCCTGCATAGCACTGAGTACAGCTGAGGCAGAGTATGTTGCAGCCTGTTCAGCTAGTTGTGAGGCAGTATGGCTACGGAAGCTACTGTCTGAGTTATTTGATCTCCATTGGAAGCTACTGGTATCTTCTGTGATAACCAGAGTTGTGTGAAGCTGTCCGAGAATCCAGTGTTTCATGACAGGTCGAAACACATAGAGATCAAATATCACTATATCAGGAATATGGTATAGAGAGGAGCTGTGAAGCTCCTGTATGTTGCGACGGACGAGCAGATTGCAGATGTGCTGACGAAGCCACTAGCCAGGGTGAAGTTCGAGTACTTCAGAGAGAGGATTGGCGTTCTTCAGATCGAGGACACTTCGAGGAAGAAGTGATGGACACATTTGCTGAAGCCATTCCAAGCATGTGGGAAGGAGGATCCTTCACATGGCTGTGGATGTAAGCGTTGGATGATGAGCATCAGGATGATGTTCTGGTTTCTGCCTAGATATGATCAGTTGGATCATTTATGTATGTACGCATCATGTTGGATGCTGGATATGATCGGTTGGATCATGTGTATGTATTTTGTATGAACGCATCATGTTGGATGCTGTTGGATACATTGTGTGGATCATGTATCTTTGTATGATCAGGTAGATCATGGATGATGATGGATACATTGTGTGGATCATGTATCTTTGTATGATCAGGTAGATCATGGATGCTGATGGATACATTGTGTGGATTATGTATCTTTGTATGATCAGGTAGATCATGCATACTGATGGATACATTGTGTGGATCATGTATCTTTGTATGATCAGGTAGATCATGTATGCTGATGGATACATTGTGTGGATCATGTATCTTTGTATGATCAGGTGGATCATGTATGTTGATGGATACATTGTGTGGATCATGTATCTATGTATGTATCAGGTAGATACTTGGATGATCGTGGATGACAAGCTTCTCCAGATGACATGCAGCAGGATGTTGCAGTGATGATGATCAGGATGATCATGTGTACATCAGGATGATGTTTGATGAGTATCAGATGATACTTTGTGGCCGTGGATCAGGTTGTGCAGGAAAGCATGTAATTTGTGCCCTGGGAGATTTGCAGATGGTCTTTCGAGGTTTTGCCTATGGCATGTAATTCGGTGCCCTGGGACATCTGGCAAATGCTCTTGCGAGGTTTTGCTTGGGAGGACATGTAATTTGTGCCCTGGGAGATTTCAGGTCGGAGTTGTGTACCCGTAACATCCTGAGATGCTCTTGCGAGGTTTTGTCCTATGGCATGTAATTTGCTCCTGGGAGATCTGGACAGGATGAAAAAGGCCTCAGATGCTTCAGCCAGGTTTTGCCATGACCACATGTAATTTGCTCCTGGGAGATCTGGACAGGATGAAAAAGGCCTCAGATGCTTCAGCCAGGTTTTGTGGTGGACCACATGTAATTTGCTCCTGGGAGATCTGGACAGGATGAAAAAGGCCTAAGATGCTTCAGCCAGGTTTTGTGGTGAGATCACATGTAATGTGCTCCTGGGAGATCCGACAGGTAGAGCCGCGTGCTCGTAACAGCCTGGGATGCTTCAGCCAGGTTTTGTGATGGGTCACATGTAATGTGCTCCTGGGAGATCCTACAGGTAGAGCTGTGTGCTCGTAATAGCCTGGGATGCTGCAGCCAGGTTTTGTGACGCACGTAATAAGTCCTGAGGATTCCACAGTATGGCCAGTGATGATGAAGACCTGCAGGTGGTGGGCCTACATCCAGTATGAAAAAGGACTGGCTCTGTAGAACTTCCTATGACGAGTAGATTCAGAGATTGATTGAGATAGCAGCAGCAGTGACGATGATGATGACTCGATGACGATTATCCAGTGACGATGATCCAGAGAAGATGACTTGTGCTAGAAGAACTGTGCTGAGAAATACCTTCCTAGTTAAGAGGGAGTGTTGATGTATATGTAACTTCGGAATGTATTTCATATATGTATGTTGTATGTACTCCTATAGAGATGGTATTATTCCTCTATACGGAAGTGTCGTCATTTATATTGTAAGTGTCGTAACTTATACTTGAAGGGTTATTAGACCACCCTATTGGGGGTTGGCCATGTGGGTCAAAGGGTTATTAGACCACCCTATTGGGGGTCGGCCCAGTCAGCATTATATTATGTGGTTAAGTTCGAGCCTACATGAGTTAGGTAAAAAGGCAAGTCAAGTCAAGTATAAATAGAGTGCGGGAGGCACTCTATTTGCTCACTCACTTCTCACACATGCACTCAAGGAGGAGTGGCGCACTTATGGAGGAGGAGGATCTGCTGCTAGGTTATGGCTATCTCTCTTGGTTGGTTGTATCATTGCTCTATCTATCTCTGAGGAAGTTATTGGGGTTTTTCACCTTTATGGTTTTCCCCAAGTAAATCTTTGTGTCTCTTGTGTGCTTGCATTATTGTCTCCATGATTGATATGCTGTAGATATGCTGTACATGTTGTTCTCTCAGTTAAGATCCTAGATCAGATTGAAGTAAATTCTGAAAATTTAACATCAACTCCCTCTTAATCCCGGAATCACTGCAAAGCTTCTTGAAGTCACCTGAGGTGAATTCTCCACCATTGTTGGATCTAAATTTTTTGATCTTCTTGTCAGTTTGATTCTCCATCAAGGTTTTGAATTCCTTGAACTTATCAAACACCTCATCTTTGTTCTTCAAGAAGTATACCCAAGTCTTCCTAGAGAAGTCATCAATAAATGAGACATAATAAAACATACCCACTCAGAGAACTGGATGACATAGGACCACATACATCTGAGTGGATGATTTCCAGGATACCTTTTTCCTTGCTTTCACTGCTTGGGAAAGCCTTCTTAATGTTCTTACCTTTTGCACATCCTTTGAAAACACCTTCATGTTTGGTCTTGATTTCAGGAAGACCCTCTACAGCCTTGCTTGCAATTGGAAGTGCCCTATAGTGCATATGAGCAAGTCTTCTATGCCAAAGTTCACTTGGCTTCATGGATTCATGCACCATGGCATGTTCAGGTTGTCCTTTCAATTTATACAAACCTCCCTCTTGCTCTCCAATCATTACTACATCATCTATGGTCTTTCCCTCTGGCCACATTAGGACTTGGCCATCCACAAATGCAACCATCATACCTTTTGCATCCAATACAGAGATGGAGAGTAAGTTCTTCTTGATCCCAGGTACATAAAGGACTTCTTTCATCTTCAAAGATTTTCCAGAATCTAGGTTGTAGGAGGCTTCACCACTTCCTTTGATTGGGTATTGATAATCATCCCCAAGTTTCACCTTATGGGGTGATTCGTGTTCAGATAGGTTTACAAAAGATTACTTAAACCCAGTCATGTGTTTGGAAGCCCCACTGTCAATTAACCAATCATTACAACCATGGGAGATAGTACCTGTGAGAGCAGAGATTAGAACATACTCTTCTTCACTTGATGAGTCATCATCACTATCATCACTTTCTGCCCTAGCCTTCTTCTTTGGAGGTTCATCATCTTCGGCAGCATGAGCATGGAACTTTCTTGTGTTGGACTTCTTCTTCTTGCTGGAGTTGATGTTATCCCTTTTGTTCTTGGGACATTCTGAAGCAAAGTGACCCTTCTCATTGCATGTGAAACATCTTATATCCTTCTTATTCTTTTGTTGGTTGTGATAGGATCTCTTGTGGTGAGAGTGCTCCTTCTTGGGCTTGCTTCTTTTGGTGTGGGCTGTGAGAGCTTGATCTTCACCCCATCTTTTCTTCACGAGCTACAAGCCTAGCTTCTTCTTGAGATCATTCCTCCCACAGTTTACTGAAAGAGATCAATTTCTTTCTTGCACAGATTCCTTCAATAAAGGAGTCCCATGACCTAGGAAGGCCATTCAGAGTGGTCATAACAACTTCACCATTATCCACTACTTCATCCACAGCTTCAAGTTGTTCCTTGATCTGAGAGACCTTGGAGAAGTAAGATTGAATGGTTTCTCCATTCAACATCTTGACCCCTTTGAATTGATTCCGCAGAGTCATCTTCCGATTTATGTTCTTCCCTTCAAATAACTTGGTCAAAGAGTCAAACATCTCCTTGGGTGTCTTTAGAGAAGACACATGGGGTATGAGATGGTCTTTAATGGAATCAGCAATGATTCTCTTTGCCTTGACCAAGTTCTTCTTATGCAATACCTTAGCCTCTTCATCCTCTGGGATAGGGATGTCTTCTTTTATGTATGAGTCCAAATCATTCTCTTCCAGGATTAACCCAATCCTATACTTCCAAGCTCGAAAGTTATCAGCCCCTTCAAGCTTATCCTCAAGCTTGGTGTGGTGAGACATCTTAAAGAGTACTTCAAATGAAAATAGAAAAGATTTAGGTCTTACCACTTGGATTGCTGAAAACTGGATCTGGTCCCGGATTAGGGTTTCTCGAAAAAACCCTAAATATTCAAAATGTGAATTTCAACTTTCTGAAAGGATAGAAAGATGCACCTTGATGAGCTGATCAATCTGGTGTATTCAGAATTTGAGATCAACAAAGCTTTACCCTTCAGATTTGCCTTTTTGTCCTCCCGGGTTCACTTGGGAGAGCCCTGAATTAGGGTTTGAGTTTCCCGGAAATATACCCAGCCAAAAATCTCGATCCAAAGCTCTAAACTTCAATTTTTGCAAGGAGCTTCCAGTTATGTCTTCAGATTTCAGAAATTCCTATTTTTGTGGAAACCCTAATTTTTAGGGCCAAATCTGAAAATGCTCAGAATTGAATTCTGATTGGAGAGATAGATTCTCCTTGATGAGTAGAGTCAATCTACTATACTGCTTTTCCAAAATGTATGGAGAGAAACCCAATAAACAAGAAACTCAAGTTTCTGTCACTACAAAATGTCTTCTTCTCAAGTTAGCTCTGATACCATGTTAAATTTTGAGCATTAATTCACAATACTCTAGGATCTTTACTAAGAGAATAACATGTATAGTATATCAATGCATAACAATCATATCAAGTATGTCAAGCATCACAAGAATCAAAAGCATGAGAGATAAGAGACACAGAGTTTCCGTGGGGAAAACCCTAAGGTGAAAAACCCCACAACTTCCTCAGAGATAGAGAGAGAAATGGCTCAACCAAAGTACAACCAAAATACACTGAGATAGTCTCCTAGTAGCAGATGATCCTCCTCCTCACTAGTGTGCCACTTTCTGAGTGAGAGAAGTATGAGTTTCTGAGTGATCCAAATAGAGATCTCCCAATCTCTATTTAAACTTAACCTGTTTGCCCAATATCCTTATGGGGCCGACTTGTCTAGTTAGGTACATCAATTACATATTACATACAATAGGGCTGACCCCACACATGGTGGTCTAATAACCCATCGGCAAGTTCACACAGTTGCGACACTTGTCAATACACATGACGACACTTCCTTATAGAGGAATAACACATCTCTTATAAGGGTACAATAAATATATATGAAATACGTAGATGAAATACATTTCGAAGTTACATGTACATCAATAATCCTTCATAAGACCAATGCCGACATCTTGGAAATGGTACCGGGACTAATCCAATAATGGAACAGTGTTGGCGGAGTTCGAATGAGAGTCTGGGATACAGTAGTCTAACTGATCTATAGTAACAATATTCCCTTCGTGAGGAAATTGTACTAGTTGAAAGACGGTAGATGCAATGGAGGTCATGGCGTAGAACAAATTCTGGCCAAGTAGGATATTATAATCTAATGGTGCATCTACGACTTCGATGTGTATAGACACTATTTTTACCCCCAATTCAATGCCAATCGCAGGAATGAGTCCGTAGGGCTGAAATCCATGTCCGTCAAACGCTCTGAGAGTAGTGGGAGAAGTTGTAACTTCAGGTGAGCCTAAGGATCTCCAACAATTAAAAGACATGATCGACGTGGAAGCACCCTCGTCTAAGACAGTGCGATGAATATTATTTCCACGGATGTTTGTGTGAACCTAGAAGGCTAACTAGTGGGAAAGCCAGGGTTTAAAATACTCCAAGTTAAACATAACTGTGTTTGAAGTATCCGAGTCCACTGCCCCCAGTGATAAGAGTAAGGTTCTACGCTGCCTGGGGCAGTGTTGGAGAACCTCAAGAGTCAACATCGCGCATGGTGCTTGAGCTAGATCCTCAACAATATTGTAATTATGGGTTGCTCGCGCGTTAGGATTAAATGTTACTTTTCGTATGGTGCCCTTGGGTGGGCAGAGCACTGTGTCTGTAACAGGTCTCTCAATATGAAGATGATTGTTAGGGGGAGGGATAAAAGAAAGATCTTCAGAAGTGGACTTGCCAATGGTTGTCTCCTGTTTGTTTGAACTTGGAGGGTTATCGTACGTCTTTGAACGAGTGGTGATATGAATCTCCTCTTTACTCGTCATCAGAGTTTCGCGGTTTGTGGACGTCTCTCAGCGAGGTGGGTTGTTGGGATTGCCCCCTTGCATGGGATCGTTCGCAACCATTTGTTGTTGTTGATGGGGGAAAGGGTCGGTTAACACTACCAGGCAGGAGGATCCTTTGACAAATTTGTTGACTTCATATTTGTAGGGACAGTCACATGTGTAGTGATCTTCTTGGCAAATTAGGCAGGGAAAATTTGCTTTCCGATGTGGTTTGGGATCGGTTTTGGTAGGTTGGGGCTTAGGGTTCTCCTATTGATTAGAAGTTTTCTTGGATTTCCTAATGGTTGTTCTTCTTCTTTCCCCCGAATGGTTGTGACGTGGATTGAACCGCGTTCACTTCGGAGGAAAGACTAGGAGAGGGAGAAGATTTAGGAGCAGCCTGGGGTGGAGAGGGGGTAACGTTGGCTTGCTTCCCACTCAGTTTGTATGCAAGTTGAGCCTTAACTAAACCGACGATACCGTCAATGGGGGGTTCAGTGGTAGGCTTGGCTGGATCAGTAGTGGTGCGGGAGGCATGGGGAATAAGCTCGTATAAAGTTCTGGATTGGGTATACACCAAATCCATATATTGAGCATGAGAAATTGCTTGTTCCTCCATGACAGGTCCACCCATAGCAATATCTCTGGCGATGGGAGGCGGAAATGACTTCGTGAACCAATCAGCAAGTAACTGGTCTGGAATTGGTGCCTTGATTAACCTATGACGTCGATGCCACTCATGGATATGATCTAAGATATGAGTGGAAGTGGTTTGACATAACGAGGTTAACAAGAATGTTCCAGTCTCGTACCGGATGGGTAGTTGGAAATGAGTCAGAAACTGCATAGCCAAGGTATTGAAATCACGAAAACAGTGTTGTGGTAGCTCGATGTACCACTTTGCTACCGTACCAATGAGCATACGCTAAAAGAGCCATAATCAAATGGATTCATCCATCAATGAGTTCGAAGAACACCAAAGATGGAAGGTCATTACATGGTTTTTGGGGTCTTCCCTGGATTTGGCATCGAACTTAGGAATGTCCAATGATAGTTTGGTTGGGATGGGTGGCCAATGTGGCTCATGCCAGATGGGATCATTGATAAGTCGCGACAAATCGGGTAAGTCTAGTGTAGATAGGAAAGGAAGTTGATTATTGGGCTGTGGTTATGAGTAATAATTGTACGGTGTAGGGATCCCCGTGGGGCCCTGCACAACATAATACTGCGTGTTGTACCCATACATGTTTCCCGCGGGATATTGTTGGAAATTCTATGGATAGTAAACCATATGGTTAACCGGTTGTGTGTTCGAAATCATGGGATTGACTGTTTGATTTGGAATCACATTAGCAACCGGTTGTTGAATGTTCTACTGAGTAGGGATGTCTGGGATGGTAGCCTGGGGTTGTTGTGTCCCAGGAGTGTTTCCCGTTCCTTGTTGAGGTATAGTTCCCTGGGATTGTTGCATCCCGGGAATGTTTCCAGCACCTTTATTGGGTGGAGGGTTTCCCATACCAGAGTTAGGGGTCGCCTGAAAGAATGGTGTCCATGGAATATTGGTTCCACCTTGATAAAGGGGTGGAGATTGATGAGGTGGGTTCCATGGAGTATTTGCGGCTGAAGGATAAGGAACGTCGAAATTCAAGTTGGGGGGTATGAAAGGTTGAGAAGGTTTCCCCCCAACTTGATTCCAGTTCCCAAACAAAGAGTAACCCCCACTCTGTGGGATTTGGGGTCCCCAAGAAGGGAGAGTGACAGACGTGGGATATTGAAAATGAGGTCCGGTTTGGGTACCAAGATGAGGTTGTTCGTTGCTAGGATTGTACGTGCCCAACTGAGTAGAAGCTGCTGATTGGGAGGGTTGTTGGATGGTGCTAATGGGGGCGTTAACAAGTGGTGCTCCTCCAATAAAAGGGATCTGTTGAGCTGATGGGAAAGAAGGAGGCGGTTGTTGAGTGGCCCCACTTTGAATGGCACCAAGGGGTTTCCCTCCAACAGGTGGGTTAGATGGTCCAACGGGAGGAGGTTGGTGACTGGGACCAGTGTTCCCAAAAGATGGTTGTCCTCCAACAGGCGGGTTAGATGGTCTGCCCGGAGGAGGTTGGTTGTTGGGATCAATGGTTCCAATAGTCAGTTGTCCACCTCCAGAAATGGTGTAGATGGTGGCCGAAGATGAACCTCTGGTCAACATGGATGATCCAATAGTATGACTAGATGTTGTTCCAATGATAGAAAGATGGGGTATGGTTGTTTGGCCGATGGCACCAAAGGTGCCGATTTGTGGGGGGGTCTTCCATACGTTACAAGCAAGGATGGAGAGAATACTCAGTTATCCCTCATAAGTGGTGTGTCCCTTGGATATACACCGAACATATTAGACGGTAACAAATGTGGGGAATTTAACCGAGGGGTATCAGGAGTCACGTCCATGGGGTCTTGAAAAATAGGACCATCAAGGGCTTGGCCCGGATTTGTATCTCGTGAGGGGTCAAAAATGCGAGCTGTCTGTTTGGGATCTGGAAATAAATGAGGTGAAGTAAAATATGAAGGTCCGGAGCCATCAGCATAGGAGTGATGAAACTCTGTGCTAGATGGAACGTTGGGAGCTCGGTAACCAGGAGGATGGGTGGCAGGGGGATATCAAGAAGCTGTTGAGAGCATTTGCTCTGTATCATGTTTGAATTGTTCCAACGCTAAGGGGGAATTAGTGAGACTAACCATGCTAGATTGGATCGACGCCATGATCTCTTGTACTGAGGGGAGATTAGGGAGGGATACGGTAAATGGCATGTTACTAGAAGAACCGATTTCCTGAGTGTGAACACCTAATGACGTAGTGGTGACAGGCAGAGGTTCCTCCTGGGAAGTGAGAAAGTCAAACTCAGGTTCAAAAGGTGTGTTAGGTAGTTTGGTTTCTTCAATAATTTCGATGTATCCATCTAGGACTGCAATCAGTTCGGACACATCTTCATCAGATCCTTCGATGGTTCCAACAGATCCTTTAGGAACATCATAGAAAGTGTCTGTTGACAGGGTAGTGCTAACATCTGGGAGGGTGATAGCCTTTGGTATAGTATCGTGTGCAGTACTAACTTCAGCAGCTGCGGTGTTGTCCACTATGAGAGGTATGTCTGGGATGATAGTGGGTTGAGTGACAGCCGAAATCTTAGGTATGTTACTGGTTGCAAAAACTGCAAGAGTTTCTGAGACCATGATGTGAATTACAGTTATAGGAGGAACTGAATATGTAGTGCGGATAGGTGGCGGAACATTCCCTCGGCAAGCACCACGGCCGATAGGGGCAGGAATACGTGATGCAAGTGGACTGGAGGTCCATGGTGGTGGTGGTGGGCTTAGTCCCTGTACCCTTTGTGATCTCTGTTGATTCGACATGATAATGGAAATACAAGTTCCGGGGATAGTCTCGTAGAAAAAAACTCAAAAACCCTGAAGCAGCCGAATGTGCCAAAGGTGAGCTAGAAAAAGGCAAGGCTCACAGGCCAAAAAAAGAAATCTCTAAAAACTATACTAAGACCGGCGTCACAGTAAACGAGCTGAAACAAAAATGTCTAGAATGCCAACAAGCAATCACTAACAAGAAATGACCCTCTAAGAAGATGGAATAGCAAGCAAAACCTCCTAACTAAGAGCTGGAGACCTCAACAAGTTGTATCCTTCTCAAGGTGATGAAATCCAAGTCAAACAATAAAAAGTGAGAGACCAATAATGGAAGGATATCCCTCTACCGAAAGGGATCCTAGGTAAAAGAGACCTAGTAGAAAAGTCACTAAGCTACCTCATTCATGACATGTTGGAAAAGGTTTTCAGTGCTTCTGCCTTATCACCCTTGTATCACCAGTATGGTGGCTGGAGAATACAAGGAAGACAATGATCGATGTTGCCTTAGGTCTAAGTGGAGTGTGAAATTCCATGTAGTCCGTCCATCTCTCGATCTCGTGGCGGTTTAATCCCTGAAACAATAGGAGACCCCTCCACAAACTGGTTTATGACCGTGTCAACAAGTACAAGAGGATTGTAGTACCCTAGAGGAAAACAACTATGTCTCATATGAAGATGATAAGGGGGAATTATTTGGATGCCTATCCCCGGTGTCCTACCTAACTAACATGTTCTTTTCCTCCTCAAGTGAGGTTATGATGTGTTAAGTTAAGGAGTGTAAATTTTAGTGGTTTTATTACTCAATTGGGTAAATGGAAGTGAAACTTGTGATGTGACGACTCAAACCATGCAAATGAGAATGAATCGAAATGAGCCTTTTTATTCGATGAAATCTAGCTAAAGTAAAGAGAGAATTCGTCGATCATAATGCATGAATTTTTCAAAGGAATGAAAAGAACACCACTCCAAAAACAACTTTTTATTTCTTTCTCAAATAAGCCAAACTAAATAAACACTACTTTCAGATGTAACTGATCTACAACTATAATGCTTCAGAATGAGAATTTATGTGGCAAACAGAGATGAATGATTCACTTCCTAATGTGCAAAAATATGAACTAGATCTTTTCAAATAAAAGAAAGACAATGTTCTCAAAAGATAATATCCAATATTGGTTTTGATAGTAGTAATGGAAAATATATTGCTTATAAGAACGATGTAATCTTTAAGAGTTATTTAATCAAGGGAAGGAAAATAGTGACAAAAACTTGATTATGATGAAAGGATCAAGCCAATGCAAAGATAATGAAGGGGTGATCAATATGAATATGATGCCACTAACTCAAAAAATTCAAGCTTGAACCAAAAATACAAACAAACCAGAAAAGACTTGCAACTGACTAACAGTGATGGAGTATGTAGACAAGAAACAATTGGGAATGAATAAGTAGATATGGTGATAATTAATGACCATGAACCCAAAGTTCTGAAGTTGTCTACAAAGCTTCAAACAATGAAGTGTAAGCACTGTGCTAAAGTTAAACAGGTTGTAGGGGTCTAGTGAGCGACAGAAAAATCAACCAAAGGCAGAGAAGGTCACAAATGACCTGTAGGAGCCAAACAAACTAAGACACAAAATTATTTACAAGAATTATCGCATGCCTGATAGAACCCCAGGCGCAGTACTGATATATTACCGCATTCTAGACAGTGTTAAGGGCGTGGTACTACCACTCTATAGGGAGTTACGGGGGCACGGTAATTCTGAAAAAGATGGCCATGGCGCTAACTTAAGAAAAGTTTTGGACTTTTCAAAGGTGTGCAGACCTAGAGGACTTACTGATCAAAGGTAGAGAGTTGATGCAGAGGGAAGGGGGGTGAATGGAGGTCAAAAATACCAACGTTCACTACTGGTTTGAAGGAAGAGAAAAATCACAATCAAGGATGACTGAAAGTAAAAGAACTCGATCAAAAAGGGTTCAAACTAGCAGAGTCGCCAGTTTTTGTTATAGATATTTCTCCCTATGGGTAAAGAGAAACTCTCTTATCTTAGAGAGATACAAATCAACTCTAAACTAAGACAAAAAGGAAACAAATGCTACCTCATTCCCTAGATCTTAAACTAGTATTTTCAACTTCAATATCTGAAAGATGGGAAAGAAGACACCTAACCTTCTGTTCTGATGTTTGTCCAATCAAGCCTTTGATCCTGAAGTCCTCGCGATGAACCTATGAGGATCAAAACAACAAATAAGTGCACAATACATTCCAAATAATTGAATCACAAGTTAGATCTATATTCTACTAAATACAATTTATGTAATTGAATCATAACCAATACACATAAATAGGGAAACAAGATAAGTTATATTTTATTGAGAACTCAAGAGTGCTTACAAAATAGTTGCTTGATGTCCAAGCCAACTCCAGCTCCAAGTTCTTCTACCTCTAGCTATCTCTGCAAAAGGTTTATGACCATAGGTTTGATGCCCCAAAAGTCCTCCCTTTGACTCATGGAAGGCCTCTCTCTTATAGCATATGGGAGAGTTAACCAACAAGAGAATGATATGGATCTATGGAGTATTTAGTGTATCAAACCCACCAAACAGAGATAGGAGTTGAGATCGCATGGAAGCTGGCAATCCCAAAGATACCTCTTGAAAATCAAGATCCCAAAATCCAAGGCAAAAGGATAAAATTGGATTACCACGCCCCCAGAACTGAGCATAACGCGGTAGTACCGCACCCTAGGGTAAGAGCAGAATGTGGTAACCCTAATTATCGCGCCCTACCAGATGTGCAAGGCGCGGTAATCTCTTCAGATGGGGTTTTTATGGGTGACATGTGGCAGGTGAGATGCTTGCTTTCAGTGTTCAGTCAATGATTTTCACTCTGGATGTTCAGATGACCTTTAAGGAGAAGTGTTGTTTAGGTCATTGATGCAAGGATGTGACACTGGGATGTAATGTGTAATATTAAGGTATAACTGTCCTTTCCAATTTCTATTGCAGGTTTGTCTTGGGATTCTCCATTATTCCTTGGGAACTTATCCATGTGACCAAAGGTGGGTCTAAGGGGAATTTTTTTTTCCCAAGCCTTGTTGACACAGTTCTTTTGACAGGGGTTCACTTCACACTTCTATCAACAAAGATTGACCATACACCCTTAAGCATCAGCCCGAAAAGGTTTTACCCTTTCCAGCAACACACGCAGAGCGAGTGAAGTCTCACCTGAGATGTCTAAGGAGGGTTGCAAGAACCATGTTTCCGCATTTGTGAGAAGACATGCACTATTTCACTCTCAATTGCAACACAAGCTAGATATTTGCATTCACATTATAACATCATATTATCATCCTATTAATCCTTAACTGCATTATCATCCCATAATTAGCGAATCAAACAAATTAACAAAGCATATTTGATGAGTCTGCGATACATAACATAGTCGCGAAGGAATCTATCAGATATTGCAATAAACAAAAAGACAAAGATGCATGTTAATCTTTCCGAACATTGCAAATCTACTATTTAATAGATCAAAACCAGATAAATACTTCCATATCTTGATCCAAAAGACAAAAACACAAATAAATGTGAAGATATCATCTCATAATTCGCAGTTCAGTGCCAAAGAAAGTGCCCTCATGCTTACAATCGCAAAAAGGATTCTTCTTTCTAGATGCCTCAAGATCAGTTCATTCCTTCCTTAGGATTACAATATTAATTCTACTTATAGGTGCACTTGGCCATTACAAATGGTCCTAATGACCATTCGCTAACTAACTTAACCAATTACTTATGCATATCTTGGCTTTGCAACCGGTCCTTTGTTCTTTCCTTTGACCCTTTTGTCGCTTGGGGTTTCACACTTGTGTGCTCCGAACCCGTGCCAACAGGCCCCCAACACAAAATTGTGGCTCTCCCTCGAGCCACTTCAGCTTGAGACTGCTGGTGCATCAACTTGCTTCTTGAATTCGTCGTAATTTGTCGTGACTTGATCAACAGCTTCCTTGGACGATGCCTTGGGAGCCACACAATATGCTACTTCCTGGTCTGTTGGATTTTCGTCATTCATCTGCTATTCTTTCTGCAATTCTTCTTTGATCTTGTGCATTCCATCCATTGCTTTAACTACCAATTGCTCAGATTTTGTCTATAGCTCATCTAATTGCATTTTTCTCCATTGTTGTTTGTGCGAGCTTTGTTGACCCGATGTTGTAGCTCTTTCAACTCAGTTTCCTTTGAGAGCCGCACAAATAGGGGTATTTCCTGAATTGATCCCCTTAATGCCTCCAGTTGCACTTCTACTTCTCTAAGTTGCACGTTTAACTGATGCAAATGCTCATCCTGTACCAAGATTCCCCAAAATGCTGTGACATCTTCAGCAATTGTCTGCGCTAATTTTTCCAGTGCTGCAATTTCTGTCGCATCTTCTTCAATTGCGTTCTTCCTTTCCTCAATTTCTTTTGGCGGTGTGCTTGGCACTGTCCTATCTTGTAAGTATTTATTCTCTTTTTTCTATCAACAAATGATCGACCAGAAACCCTTAAGCATCGACCCATAAAGGTTTTACCCTTTCTAGCAACACTCGCAGAGAGAATGAAGTCTCACCCTAGATGTCTAAGGGGGACTGCAGGAATCAGGTTTTCGCAGTTGTGAGAAGACATGCACTATTTCACTCACAATAGCAACACAAACCAGGGATTTTCATTTGCATTATAACATCATAATATAATCCTATTAACCCTTAACTACATTATCATCCCACAATTATCGAATCAGACAAATTAACAAAGCATGTTTGATGAGTCTGTGGTACATAACATAGTCGCGAAGGCACCCATCATATATTGCGATAAACAAAAAGATAGAGATGCATGTTAATCATTCCAAACATTGCAGATCTACTATTTAATAGATCAAAACCATATAAATACTTCCATATCTCTATCCAAAAGAAAAAACACAAATAAATGCGAAGATATCATCTCATAATTCGCAGTTCATTGCCAAAGAAAGTGCCCTTAGTCTTACAATCGCAAAAATAATTCTTATTTCTAGATGCCCAGAAGATCAATTAATTCATTCCTCAGGATTACAATATTACTTCTACTTATAGGCGCACTTGGCCGTTACAAATGGTCCTAACGACCCATCGCTAACTAACTTAACCAATTACTTCCGCATATCTCGGCTTTGCGACCGGTCCTTTGTTCTTTCCTTTGACTCTTCCGTCGCTTGGGTTTCCGCACTTGTGCCCTCCGAACCCATGCCAACAAGCCTCAATAGTAAGAATTTAAGGAACTGAAGTAGTGCTTATGTTCATCACCCATCCTTACCTTACCAAAATGCAACAACTCTTTTAAATTGAGACAGATGCTTCAAACTATGTTGGTGGCGCAGTCCTCACTCAGCATGGAAATGTAGTGGCGTATCATAGTGAGACACTTTCATATGTGACCCTCAAGTTCCCCACCTATGAAAAGGAAATGTATTCCATTTTCCAAGCCTTCCTCCAATGGAAGCATTAGATCCTAGTAAAAGAGACGGTCATCCACACTGATCACAAGCCCCTGCAGTTCATGCAAACATAAGGAAATTTACAGAATGACCATCACCAAAAGTGGTCCACATATTTTTAGCAATTCCACTTAAACATTAAATATAAGAAGTGCAGAACCAATCGATTCGTTGATTTCCTTAGTCTACCTCCAGTAGCAACATTGACCATGGTGTTTATCTCTTGTGGCCATGAGACTTCTGGGTCGCCTAAACTATATGACAATGATCCCGAATTCTCTCCCACCTATCAAGCACTATGTGCAGGCACACTAGTGGTATAATTTCATATCCAGGAAGGAGTTTTATGCCAGCTAGGCCATCTCTATGTTTCTTCAAGCGAGTGTGAGAACCTGATTTGGGAAGCGCATTAAATTTGGGTGCTAGGGAATTTTGGCATTGAAAATATAGTGGCAGTGTTGCAGAAGTATTTTTATTGCCCCAAGATACAACAATATGTCAACATATACATCACATCATGCACTTCTTACGCCATCGCGAAACCTACCATTAAGAAGCATGGGTTGTATACCCCTTTTACTACTCCTAATGGACTGTGAGAATCCATCCCCATGGATTACATGTCAGGACTACCTTTAACCAAGCATGGTATGACTATGTGTTTGTGGTCATGGATCGCTTCTCTAAGATGACCATTCTGACAACTTGTAAGAAGAGCATATCTGTTAAAGCCACTGCTAAGACCTTCTTCAAGCGTGTTTGGGTTCATTTTGGGCTACCACAAACTATCATTTCATATTGGTATGGTAGGTTTCTAAGCACCTTATAGTCCATCATATGGTCATTAATGGATACCAATCTCACTAAATTGACTGCATTCCACCCCCAGGCCGATGGACAAATATAGGTAGTCAACCAGATGATTGTGCGTATTCTTAGAATGTATAATTCTAAAAATTCCACACATGGTATGAGAGTCTTCCATATGTTTAGTATAACTATAATAGATCCCTTCATAGCTCTACTAGCCACATCCCTTTTCAAGTGTTCCCGGGGTTCCAACCATTGGCCCCAATTGATCTAGCTCTACCCATTGCATCCACATAGGAGGAATATACCCATGCTCATATTGAGGCTGATAAGGACACCATATTTGTTGAATGAATATAGCATATACACCATCAGGTCCATGACATTTTGGAAAAATCCAATACCAAGTACAAGTAGCAACATGACCAGCATCAGGTTCCACACAAGTTCCAGGTGGGTGATAAGGTTTGGTTGCATTTGCAGAAAGAGAGGCTCACCATACCCCATCCCAAGATTAATCCACTTCGATATGGGCCATACACCATCACCAAGGTAGTCAGTTAGAATTCCTTCAAATTAAGCATTCCTCCATTCCTTGGCCTACACCCAGTGTTTAATGTGGAGATCCTTTGCTCATATTTTCCACCATTATTGGACACATTGGAGGTGGCAGAGTAGTTTAAACCTATAGAGATTCACCCTAACTACATGTAACAAGAAACCACTAATCATATCATGGACACATAGGTTAAGGGCACCCACCAGCAGAAGATCCAACTATATCAGGTTGACAAAACAGGGTAGCTACTCCACCAAGGCAAGCACCTCACCAGGAGTCAAGTTCAGTAGACGTTTCCCCATTTCATGGGGTAAATCAACACAATGGATACCATTGCTTCCTAATAAAGGATTAATGATCTAGATGGATATCAGTGGCTGCACACCTATTCCATTGGATTAGAACAATTTTCCATTTTGGCAATTTTCTAGTAGTTTTTCTACAGTTTTTTGGGTCCTTAAATTCTGGGGTCGTTTTGAGGCCCTAAACGATTTTTTTTGGCTCACAACGACCCAGCTGGTAGTTGTAGGCTCTAGTCATGACCTAATCCAATTTTTTTATTCTCGTCTATATCTTTCCAACGGTTTACCAAGCGCTCCAAACGAAGATAGTATGCAACCATTATGACCCCGGGAAGTTGACTGTTCAACTAACCACCTTGGGGTTAAAAACTTTATGATGGTTCATCTTCTAGGGTTGGGTTTTTTATGTTTAGGTTTATTTCCCTCATACTTATGATAAATAATCCCTTTTGGCCTCTTTTTGTATTCATATGGTCATGAATGAGCATAGTCATCACATCTCTTCTTAGAGATAAGCTACCACCATTTTAGTTGCTTTATTTTATAGTTTGTTCTGTTTTCGCCATTTAATAGAATTTGTGTTTACTATATCATTGTGTTCTTGCAATATATCTGTTTATGTGGTTCTATATTTGTTTCTTCATTTCATTCTGACATAAATCTGGGTTAGTGATATCAAATCAGTCTACTCTTTTTTTATTTCTTGATGCATGTCCTGAGTGAGGTCGGAATATAAATAGTTGGGTCTTGAACTAGTCCAACTTGAGGAAGACCTCCCTTGGAGGCCAAAATTTTCCCCTACGGCTGAGGAAAAAAGAGATGACATAGCAAGAGATCCTATCAAGATGTTTCTCGAGGAATCCCCCACGCAACAGGGGAACGAGACGATGGATCGTTTCGCCTAAATCCTTCGATAGAGGCCGATAGCATCAGAGGGATCATCAAGAAGAAGCAGTCACTTCGGAGGAGCCACACCCTTCAAGGTACAATTGAACTTGGATATTCATGTATTTGAAGGTCAGATAGATGACGATGCCCTAGATAAATGGTTGAGTTTGTTAGAGGGCTATTTCTATGTCCACGATTTCTACAATACAAAAAATATGGTCTTTGCGCTCCTTAAGGTGATGCCCCATGTGAAATATTGGTGGGACACTTAGTGTGAGAAAAACTCCACAGACGGGAATGATATTGTCATGTCCCCAATTTTGACTCAGTCAGTTCTCATGGGTAAAGGGGACAAATTTTTCCCTAGGGATATTAATATTATTTAATTTTATAATCATAGAATAAATTTATCCTAAGTCTAGTAGATGAGATAATTTAATTATTTTTATAAATATATATTCCTAAAAATTGTGCAAGTGGGCCAAGAGGGATCCCTCATGAGAATAAGCTTGCTAAATTGGAACTGGGGACAAGAAATTAGCAAGGTGGCTAAAGCAACCTATTGGATTTAGAAACATATCAAAAGAAGGCAGGTGTAAGAAGTTTCCAAAAGCAGGAAATTATAAATATCCAGAAAAAGATAAGGAGGGCATAGTTTCCAAAAGGGAGCTCAGTTTACAAAGTAGGAAAAATCTAACAAAGCATGAAACATCTTGAGACAAAGGGGGGCACAGTTTCTAAAGGAAATAAAAGCTTGTAAGGAAAAATCAAGGCAATTATATACACTCATGGGTGGCCCATGTGGAATGGTTCTCGCAAGTAACCAAGCTATTCAACTTGCTCAACAACTCACCCTAAATTCTATAAAAGAATGATTCCAACTCCAATTCACATCTTTTGACCATTCTATAATTGAAGGTGAGAGATTTAGCTTCTCTTGTTGAGTGATGTGCCTAAACATTTCTTTGGGTGATGCACCCCTTAGCCATTATTGTTCCATTATCTCTTCCACTCTCTCTTCCAGGTATTGAATACTATTGTACAGCCATTGAATATCATCTTGCATCCATTAAATTCTGATCTCAAGTTGGGGTCGAAATTCCTTGAAGACTCCCAAAATATTGAAGAAGGAACCTCTCCTGTAGAAACCTTCTATATTCTTCCTTCTCTCTAATTATCTGTGGGAATAAAATTGTGATGATTCGAATTCTTACATGATGGAGGAGGATTCTAGATATGCTCATTGAAGTTACATCAGGTCCACTCATGCTGCTCGGAACCTACCTTCACTATATATTCTAGACTCCATTAACCCAATGGATCTTTATTTGATGTAACTGAGACATGGTTCATGTTGGAGGTTACTAAGACCCTTAGATTCATTTTCATGCTACACAAATCTCTGTAAGTTGATGGTTATCCTCTGATAAACCATCCTTAATATTATTCATAAATATGCCTTTCAAATTCTGCAAGTAATTAAGTCATTTTCCAACCTATTTTTCCAAACTCCACCAGAACCTCCCAAATCGTTAGAAAATATTGTCCAACATCATATTGGGGGGTTAATTACCTTTCATCCACCTTTGGTTGATTTCAATTGTAAGTGGAATATTTTAGTAGGCATATGTTGGTGCGGCAGGAAGCATTGGAGTAGACTTTAGCCTTGGTGATGTTCAAAACATAAATGGCACCAATACTTTGTGCTTACAAATCAGAAGCTACCCTTGATGCGGATGTCCTTGTTGTTGCACACTCCCTAGTACATTTTGCAGATCCAAAAGTTTCCAACATTCAATATCTGGTTGGGTTAACCAATGACCAATTATAATTCCTTCTTGACTAGCTTTTGAGAACTAGTTACTGTTTGCAAATTTCTGATTTTTAAAGTTATATTCGAGATAATATCATCTCATCTCATATCATGGATATTGCAGTGGTAACAGAGCACTTTAATCTAATCCTATGGAAATTAAGCTCTCAAGTTGAATAAATTGTATCCATGAGACTAGCACAACCAATGATGATTTTGAATGGGATGATGAGGATGTATTTTATGTTGATGGAGGCTTAACAAAAAAAGAGGATGATGATTCTTTGTGTGAGATGGTGTGCACAGAGAACAAAATTCCAAATCCATCTAGTTCAGTATTGTAGATGGAAGAGTATGCTATTGGGGGGGTAATTCTATAATTTAATCCCTCAGAGTACATCATAGAATACCAAACATTGAGGAAGGAGATCCAAGAGGTCTTTCCTTCTCGAGACTTCTGTACTTTCAAAGTTGAAAGGTTGTTTTCAAATGAGGATCCTTATGGAATCACATATCAAAGAATATTAAGTCATATTTTCAACAGTGTCTGCAAATAAGTGAATCATATGTTGCAGGAGAGAGAAAAATCAAATAGATCTTCCAATCTATCCCCCAATACATCAGTTCATAAAGGAGAAAATACTAGTCATAGGTATGATCAGAAATCTGATTTTTCATCACAGCCATCATACCATGAGGAAGATCCTACAAATATAAAAAAGCCTATTTGCAACATCCATAAGGTTAATGATTTACCAAATATTTCATTGGAAGAAGATGAAGAAGGTCCATGCACAACTGAATATCCAATAGTCCAACATCTGGTTGTTGGCAATGTGGAAGGTGAAATCACTCCTAGTTTCTTTGTGGGTAATCTAAAAATCATTACAAGGGATGATTATGTTGTCAGTAGTGATAAGACATATTTTGTATCTGATCCAAAGTATGAACATGAATCATATTTACAGTCACCTCTTGAGCTTCATCAGGAAGCAGAAAAAAAAGCACACAATAGTGGGGCGTGAATCATAAAATTTGGAGAAGCCTGCTGACATAATACTGTCACATGAGGAGGAGAATTGGGTACAAAGGTATGGTTGCAATTCTTATTTTTGTATGCATTTGTTTCAGACCCATATGGAAGCCCCTTCTAGTGGGAATATTGGCTTGGTTGAGTCATCTAGTATTGGGGTTCATGAATCAAATGATATTGAATTGAAAGAAGCAGAAGAGGAGGTTCACCAACAAAAACTTCGTTCCATGATTGGGCCATTGAAAATGAGCAAGGGAAATATCAAGGAGGCCCTGGACAATCTCAATGAAATTTATGCTTTGATCTCTCAATTTTGTTGGAGAAATGCATCAATGGAGGAGGAACCCTCTGTTGAATATTTTGTGCACATTCAGGAAGCAATAAGAAGCCTAAGAGGAAATTTTTCTCAACTGCTTTCTGATAGAAATATTTTACTGGAGCTTTCATAGTTGTATCATGGAACATCCTTGAGGGATGAAGAAAATATTGAAAAGCTCATCCTTTATTTGGAATCCACTCAGGATTCTATGAAGAATACTCACAGACCCCTTCAAGAATCTGAGTAGTATGTTGAGAAACTACATGAGAAGTTGCAAGAATCACAGTCCAATCCCTACATTGGAGAAAGTCATTCTTATATGGTTGATTGCATACATGATGCAGAAAGATAACTTCATGTGATGGTGGCACATGAATTACAATCTTATTTGCATGTGCTTGAGGAGTTGGAAGACAAAAAAACTGAATACCAAGCACCTGTTCATTTCCAGAGAGATTATGAGTTGCATGGTTTTGGAAGAGGCACGTGAGCTCACCTTGATTGATCCAACCACAAGTGAGATGAATGATTATTTACAAGAGTTGGATCACTTTCCTTCATTCCACACACCTATGGCATCCAACACACATAGGGATGAAATTTGGGTAAAGGGATTCTTCCTTTTTGTGCTACATGAGGAGCAAGAGGCTCCTATAATTGATACAAATGATGTGTTCCCTTTCCAGTAGCAGTTGAGGCATCCCATGCCTATTTTTGTAGCCTCTTTTGACAAGAAGGCATCAGATCTACACTTATCTTCAACATGCGGGTCATTTGATATATTCTTGCACCCTTAGATCAATGGTAGAGGGTTGAGCCATTATATGAAGAGGGAAGCACCTGTTGGGTTCCATAGAGATCATGATATCTATTTATTTGAGGAAGACATACACATGGTTGATTTTGATATAAATTACTCTCTTTTGGAGCAAAATTATAGGACATGGGATCCTCACCCTTGTCATTTGATTTTCATGGATAACGCCTTTGCTTCTTATGTGCATTGGTAACATAAGAACGCTTTAGTTGGAAAGGAAAGACTTGTTGAATTTTGGCCTCCCTCTTTGAAGGTATATTTGGTGTCTAATCTTCCTTTGATTCAAACCTACATTGGAGAGTTGAATATTTTGATGGGGATTTCACAGTTACCAAGTTTCTTTTTTAAATATGATCTTATTATTTGTCGGCACGTTGTTTACATATTCCCTTGCATTTTACATAATGATGGAACTTTATTGTTTTCACTAATGCTTGGAAAGATGCAGATTGTACAATGGAATCCCGGCATTCCATGGGATGGAAAATTTTCACTTTTAACACCATACAGATACTTGCAGTGGGGGAAGCAGGATCCATGAATTCTTTTTCCTAACAGCTGGACTATAGAAGTATTCCTTTCCGTGGGAATGAAAAAAAAAGCAATGGGATCCTGGCATTATTGTTTCAGTTCATTGGGAATAGATCTATGGTTGTTGGCCTATTGGTGAAAGCCAATATTTCTTCTCTTGAGTTCATCTTTGTAGTACAGAGTTTCAAAATTATTAAGTAAATAAATACTGCAGAGGTTCAGTTTGGATCCTAGGATCATTTCGATTTTAAATGCTCAAGTTTGAAGAATTTCAAAAAGCAGTATGGGGACTAAAATCAGAGTAGAGCAACAACAAGCATGGTGGAACCTTGTAGAAAATTGGTTCATAGAGTCCACTACTTCAAAATTGCACAACAAATGATTTTGATTGGAAGTAGATACTTTTTTGAAGGTTCATAGGTTCATCCTCCACAAATTCAATTGCTTGCGGAGTTTCAATTACTACTTGCATGATTTTGAATTGCCTTCATGATCACATTATTAAAAGCAATCTTCCATCAATAATTATGAGTGGTGATTAATAACAGAGACGAAGGTCATGATGATAAAGTTGATGTGCAAAAAGTCTCGACTAGGAGTTCCAGTACACGGGCTATCAATTCTTCACACGTAACAAATCTGATCATTAAGAAGTAGATCAAAAATGACAAGATGTCAAAGCTCGAGTCCAAACATGGAAAACTTAAGGTGGAGAGATGGCGTCCATCCAACATGAAGTAACTGATAAACTTGTGATAGTGTCCGCTGTCATGAATTACACAAAAAAATGATAATTTGGCAGAACCAGCTTTCAAAAGACAAAATGGAAGTCCTGACTTAACTGACTGCCCAAAATCAACATGACCGCGAGATCATAACAGACGGACGACGGAGATTAACCGGAGCAGGATGCAGAAACGAGTTCAAACATTTTCATGGAGTTCTTATTCAAGGATCCCGCAAGCCGAAACCCGAAAGTACGGATTTGCGGGTTGGGGGTTCACAAAAATGAAAGTAAAAAAAGTATTTTCGAAAGCCGAAAACCTACTATGCGGGTGGAGGGCTTCGGAACGTTAAACTGTGATGCAAAATAACCATCCCAAAAGCCGCATCCCGAAATTACGGGTTGTGGGTTTCGGGAACACACACCAAATAAACAAAAAACACACAATCCTGAAAGTCGAATGTCGCTATTGCGGGGTTCGGGTTTCGGGGTAATTATTTCTTAGTCTTATTAAAGAATGATTCTGCAACCTGCAGCCGTCGGGTTGTGGGTTTCGGAATTACCAAAACCAAAACTTAAAAAACAACAGTCCCGCAACCCGCACCTGTCGGATTGCGGATTTTAGGTTCTCCAAATGTCGGGTTTCGGGATGATGATAATAGTCAGCAAAATACTCAAAATTTTGGCTCTTTTCAGACCAAAGCACTTTAGAAAAAATAATCAAACCCTTACAAACAAGCAAACCAAAAGCATGGGTGAAGAATTTTTAGAGGTATAATCAAAATCCAAAATTTTCAAGATGACTCACCCAAACACCTTTGCGTTTATTAAAATTGGGGGCTCCCGTTCTTAGCTTAGCATGGGATCTGTTGTGGCCACAACAAATGGAGACTGGCTGGGATGAACCAGTTATCTCTGCAATCAAATCCAACTAAAGACAACATGTCAATCAACAGATTTATTGAAACTCAATTCGAAGAAGATGCTCAAAAGATAACAGCCAACAAACAGTGAACATGAAATTGGATAGATCTCAAACAGTGACCAGTTTAAAGATAACACTCACCTGATAAGGAGATTTAGAGAGTAATACCAAACCTTTACCATGATGTAATCATAGAAGACCAGCTTGTGTTGAACCCGAGGATAGTCTTAGAAATTCTCATGGATATCCTAATTACAGATCCCCTTGGTTTATTAATATATGTACATTCAGTAATCCTCTATGGATTATATATATAGTCCTTTATCTTTTCTTTTGTCTTTTCTTTCTCTCTTTTTTTTTAATTATTATTTTTTTTTATACATAGCACCTTGTTGATACAAGACCATTGTACTGACTTGGTGATCAGATGAAACAGTTCCATTCACAGGTCTGATCCGGAAACTAGTCAAGCTAGCTCGATAACGAGACTCCTTGTCCTTTGGCTGTAAGACCAAAAGAAATTATCATGGCTTGGTAACCACATAGTGATAATTCCAATCCAAGATCAAACCCATGATCATAGCAGGGTTGGCTTGTGATAAGACCCCCCTATCCTTGTATACAACAAAATCTTATGAAGAACGAAACAATTTATTTTGGCATAGGCTACAAGGAATTACCATGGCTTGGTGACCATATAGTGATAATGTTACTCACCATTGCTTTGCGGATCATGAATGGACCGACCTGTAATAGGATATTCCACGTTCTAGGAGAACTGAAAGTCATCTTCCAAGTGTGGTGGCTTGATGTGAAGATGTCATTCCACTTTAAACACCTATGAACCTAATGGGCTGGCTTGATAACAAGACCACCCACCTTGTAACTTATAATTTTAAATAAAATTTATATTCAAAGTGATTGTAAAAGGATCGATGAGCAATCAGAACTGGTCAGGTTATTATGATATGTCATTCAACCATGAAACACCAGATAGAGAAATGATGACCATCCTCCATACCTCAATTACACAAATAAAGCATGGTGAAAGATAATGATCAAAGTGAAAAGTATCCAAAGGCACTGCAGTTATTTGACTATTTATTCTTCAGAGCAAATTCTAATCAAAAGCCAGAAAGTAATATTGATAACAATGCTGAAACTTCAGAAACAATTGTTGCCAAGAAAAGTGATGATAAGCCATTACCACAAGTGTGAAGCCTTATTAATGAAAATCAAAACCAAACAAGAAAACCAATTAAAATGTCAATGCAATAAAACAAATGATTGAAAAACAAACCACACCTATGTACAAGTGCACCAGATTGTTTAAACAAAATACTTTTTGAGAAGAGACACATTCACTGGGAAGGTGTCTACAACTCCCTCTAGCATCTGTAATTGAACAGTGTTGGGACCAATCTTTTCTGCAATAATGAAAAGTCCTAGCCAAAGGCACTGAAACTTGGTGTACTGATTCTTATCTTTACGTTGCTTATCCCATCTTAGAACCAGGTCACCAACAGAAAATTCCCTATCAAATGAAGATTTTTCATCAAACCATCTCTTCCCCATCTGCTGATGATGATACAACTTGTTCTTGGCTATTTCCCTGTCTTCCTCTAGCTTCAAGAGGGTGTCAATTCTTTTTTGGAGGGGAGAAGAATCGTCTTCTTGGACAGACTGGGCCAATTGTAGTGAAGGAATGGTGATATTAGTGGGAAGGATGGCTTCTTTGCCATAAACCAAACAGTAGGGAGAATTTGCAATTGTTGCTTTTGGGGTAATTCGATCTGCCCATAATGCATTATACAACTGTGTGTGCCAATCTATGTGATGAGAAGTTACAGTCTTCTTGAGAATGTTTATCAGTTTTTTGTTCGATGACTCAGCCAAACCATTACCTTGGGGTTAATAATTGGCAGAAAACTTAAGCTTAATCCCCATCTCAAAGGCATATTCAGTTATATCGATTGAAGAGAAGTAGGATGCATTATCAAAAACTAAGTACTCTGGGGCACCAAAGCGTGTGACGATCTGGCTATCAAGGAAAGAGATTACTTGGGCAGCGTTACATTGTTTAAGAGGAGTCACCTCCACCCATCTAGTGAAATAGTCTGTGGCTGTGAGGATATACTTATGTTGGAGGGATGAAGGACGGTTTATAGGCCCAACAAAATCCAATCCCCATTGTTGAAATGGAAACTGAATTGTGACCGGTTGTAAAGGAAATGTAGGTTTCCTAAACTTCCCTGTGCATTTCTAGCATGGCTCGCACTTCCTGACATAAGCATAAGCATCTTTAAACAATGTGGGCCAATAATATCCGGCCCTAAGAATCTTGTGTGCTGTAGTTTCTCCTGAAAAATGGCCTCCAGCAAGACCTGAATGAAATTGAAACAAAATGTCATCAGTTTCATGTTTTTCCAAACATCTAAGAAATACTCCATCATAATTTTTTCTAAAAAGAACTTGATCAATGAATTGATAAGGAGCAAATTTCAGTCTCAAAGCCCTTCTTTTCTTAAAATCAAGGGTTTTGGGAGCAAACCCATGGTTCAGGAAAAATCTGATATCGTTGTACCATTCCGATGTCGAGGCATCGATAACATTAACAACACCTGGGGGGATTTCTTCCTCGTGATCCCATTCGGACTGCTACTGTACGAGGTCATTGGATTGAGAAGTGAGGAGACAAAGACCCTGTCCTTTGACAATTTTAGCCGGTCTGATCTCGAGATCATATTCTTGTAGGGAGGTCATCCAATGGGCCCTCTTTTCCCCCAATTCTTTCTGGATGAGGACATTTCTAATAGCAGAATATGGAACAATGACTTTGGTTCGAGACTTCAGCAAGTAGGGTCTGTAATGTTTGACGGATTTATAGACTGCATAGGATTGCTTATCGATCTACGAGTATTTAAGCTCTACATCTTTGAATGTTGAGCTCATAAAAGAGATCGGTATTTCAGTATCATTGTCATGCTTTTGAGTTAAGACAGCTGCATAAGAAAAGTCAGTGGAAAAAGTATAAAGAATGAAATCCTTATTAAAATCTGGGGACATGAGAGCAGGAGCTTCTACAATTACCTTTAGAATTCGGATAAACGCATCTCTCTGTTCCTGCGACCAAGTAAACTGCACATCTTTCTTGACCAAGAGTTGTAATGGTTTAACAATCTGGGAAAATTTTGGCACAAATCTACGTACAAAATTAATCTTACCTAAGAAGGATTGCATTGCTTTGCGCGAGCCTCGTAAACCAATCTTTGAAATAGCCTCTGTACGTTCAGGATCAATAAGCATACCTTCTTTCGAAACAATGAAGCCCAGAAGCTTTCCTTCTGTTATTGCAAAAATAGATTTCTTCAGGTTGAGAGAAATACCAAATTTTCTGCAGAGATCAAAAACTTGTTTCAAAGCAAACACATGTTCATGTCATTTTTTAGAACAAATAGTGATATCGTCGAGGTAAACTATGACAAAATTATGCATTAACCCTCAGAAAGGTATATCCATAGCGCTCTGGAAAGTAGCTCCTACATTGATCAGCCCAAAAGGCATCCTTCTGTAGGCAAAAGTACCCCATGGGGTCCGGAAAGCTATTTTCAATTGATCGTCCGAGGCAACCATAACCTGGTTATACCCCGAAAAACCATATAGGACGGAAAACATCTCTAACTTGGCCACCTTTTGAAGAATCTGCTCCATTGGTGGAACAAGATAGTTATCTTTCTCAGAAGCCCGATTTAGGTTTCTAAAATTGACACACAGTCGAATTTCCCCGCTTTTCTTACGGACAGATACTAAGTTAGAAATCCATTGAGTGTGCCTGACCGGAAAGATAATTCGAGCAGTGAGCAGCTTCTCCAACTCCTTTTTTACAGAAGGATCCAAACTGGGGTGCATCTTCCGCAGCTTTTGTTGAAATGGCTTAACCTCTAGTTTCATGGGTATATTATGAAACATGACGCTAGTGTCAAACGCTTTCAACTCATCATACATCCAAGCGAAAACATACTTATACTATTTACACAATGCAATAATGGATCTGCATTCTTTAGGGGTACAATCAACTCCCAAATTGATGAAATGAGGTTCCTATTCGGTGCCTAGGTTGACCTGCTCATAGTTCAAGGATGAGCTTTGAGTTTTATAATTAGTTTGAGATTTGAACTTGTCCTGTAAATCGTAAAAATTTTCTAGATTGATTACCAACTTCAGGATGACGTTTGAGGAATTAGTGAGAGACTTTTCATGTTCAGCTTCATCAATGGTCGTGTCTTGAAACGTATCCTGAGCAGTGAGGAAGTCGAGTATCTGTCGATCATCATCAAACATTTTCCAATTAGTCACATTATCCGGAATGGATGGTTTGTACATCAATACGATAGAAAAATTTTGAGGAGACAAACCTTCTAGCGGGATCAGTCTAGACGTTGTATTTGCTAACAGGTCTGCATCAAAATTTTGTGACCTGGGAACTGATTTAATATTGAATGCCGAAAATGAATTGGTTAGATCCCTTACCAACTTTTGATAATTAGCCAAACACGGGGATAAGCAGTGTATTTTATTCCTGACTTGCTTGACTATAATTTCGGAGTCTCCATAGCATTCTATTGCTTGTACACCTAAATCAATGGCCTTCTTGAGCCCCTGCACAAGAGCTTCATATTCGGCTACATTATTAGTGCAATCAAATTCTAACCTGCAAGCAATCATGATTTTCAAATGATAACACAACCTGCTCCAACTCCCTCTTTGGATTTGGAGCCATCGAAAAATAAGGTCCATGAGACAGGGTCTAATCTAAAATTCGTATTCACATTATATACATTATGCACAATTTCACCAGAAAAAGGTACAGAAGTAACCTGAGTGATATGTGATTCATTTTGAATACTTTCTTCTGGTGAAGCATCGGCTGGGAATTCACCGAAAAAAGTATCGAATGTAAATTGCTCTGAACAAGAGGTGAGATAACTAGCAGGTTCACTTGAATCATTAAGATCAGTAACTGTTTGTTTCATAAGAGGTTCTCTGTTGATCTTAATTTTATTCGGTTGACCATTATATGGCAGCCATAAGTGGGACCAGTCGGTTGCAAAGTAACCTTTAAGTTTCTCTGACCAGTCCCTACTTAACCACATCCCATAGGCTTCTGGGATGTCAGCTATCACAATGTCAACTGTCTGATGGATCCTGGGATCAGTTGACAGCGTGAGCAGAATGTTTCTCAATTTGCCAACCACTCTCACTTTGGATCTGTCAAGTTGCACAATCTGGGTTGGACAGGGTTCCCACGTTGCATTCAATTTTCTGCAAACAGAGAGGGGCATCACATTTGATGATGATCCCGAATCTATCATGCAGTTGTGTACATTCCGGTTGAAAATCTCAAAAGTAAGCAAGAAAGGAGGAGTTCTCTTACTTGCTATTTTTTTATCATCAGTTTTAGTGACAGAGTCTAGATTATTATTCTGTGACTCTCTAGGCTGTTTGACTATGATGTTTTTAGGTAAAGAATCCCTCATAGCAGGAATTTTGAGTAGCTCAAACAGAGAGATATTTTCTTTGACTCTTTTTAAGTCTTCAACCAAGTTGTACTCCATTTGAGGGAGGACTGTATCCTTCTGTGGGACAGTCTGGTTTCTTGTGGAAACCGAGGAAGAAGATGAAGGTTCTTGAGGTGGTTGTGGTCTTGACCTTGTATTATAAGGATGTTGCGTGTTAAAAACCGCCTCAGGTTCTTCTTCTTCTTTACACATAGGAAGTTTTGAACGGCAACCCATGGCATCGACCTGTGGATCATCTTCTGCTTCTTCTACAGGTAGTGGTGGATCCGGGGTAGTCTGATCGTTGGAAGTGTCTAGGGTGACTTGAGATTCTGTTTCCAATGCTCTAAAAATATAAAAGAGTTCATCATTTGTGAGTGCATCTGCCAGATTTGGTGGTGGTGGATTTTGTGGAGGCTGGTAAGGTCTCCTAAATGGTGGCCTTACAAAACCTATGTTCTAATTCTGATTATCATTAGTGTTCTTCTTCAAATCCACCATCTCATTTGACATTTTCTGAAGGAATTTTTTTATGTCAGTCAAATCAAATGAATCCTTGTTCTGAACTGTGGGTTTAGGGACATTCTCAATTTTCTTCCTGGAAGTGGAAGGTTGTCCTTCTGAATATTCAGGGCTGTCTTCCAGACAAAATATGTCCTTCTCAACTTGGATTTCTTCATCAAATGCTTCCAGTAAAGTACCCTTATGTGCTCTTTTGACCCATATTACAATAGGGGGAGGCAGACCCTTTTTATAAACAGCTACCAACAATTCTTCAGCAGGGAGAAGATTGGCAGGAATTCTGTTTTTGAGATATGAAAACCTCTGGTTAAAGTCTTTTACCCTTTCTTTTCCTTTGGTTTTCATGGAGGATAACTCTAAGACAAGATATTGCGGTGTTTTGTCATCCCTGAATTTCTAGGTAAAATGTTTCTCGAATTCATCCCAGGAAGTAATAGATTGGGCCGGTAAAGTAAAATACCAAGTGGCCGCTCTACCCTCAAAAGTGTAGGGAAAGAGTCTGCATACTACATCCTCATGTACCACGCTTCTAAGCCGGATTGCCTGCATGAAAGTTTTTATGTGGTCCAATGTAGGTATCTTATCATTCGGGTTGTATTTAGGCAGCCATTTCTAAGGATTCTTTGGTAATCTATGTTGATCACCTAATATAAAAACGGCACCTTGGTCAAGCCAAGGTCTGTTTTGACCTTCTCCAGCCATTGGAGGTTCTTATTCTTCTTCTTTAGATGACGAACTAGAAGAATTCTCTTCATCTGAGGAAGATGATGAAGATGAAGGAGGGGACGGTGGTGGACCACCGGCTCCAAGATTTGGTTGATCTTGTGTTCTTACGAGAGTGGCCTCACGGTTATATTAAAGAGAATCCGATCGGTTAACTAAGTCTTGGTTTTCAGATTGTTGATCAATTGTATGTTGATCCTCTGTGTTAAAACTATTGGTATGCTGAACCTATGGATCACTGGTCTATGAGGTGGGAACTTGCTGGTCTTCCCGACCGCTAGCCTGCAAAGTACTTTCTAAGTTTAGAGCTGCCAGGCTGCCTCTTCTTTGATCGGCAAGTTGTTGTTCTTCTCTTAAAACCCTATCGGCAATTGTTTCAAAATATGCTCTAGCGAGATGGGTCCCCTTGTAGGTGATGTGAAAATGATATCTCCTCTGTTCTCCTGTTGTGTCACAAGTGTGACAGGTATAACCGTAGGTTGTGTGGACGCAACAAGGAGAGTCGTAGGTTGTGTACTAGTTGGTTGTTCATATCTTGAAGCCCTAGTCTAGCTTCGAGTTTGAACCATTGAAGTACTTGCTGGAGGAGGCTTATTAGTAGTTTGCTTAGGCATGTTTTACAAGTGGCCCTCCTTCTAGCGTCATTTGTTGATGCCTTGGGGGTGTAGGGTAAGTGCAAAGTGCTGGAATGGGTCCAAGCCACACAATAGGGGATGAAAACCCAACCAAAGGCTTCAGTTAACCCTACGCAAGAGTTACCCTATCCTCGAGCTGTTTGGTGTGGTAATCACCCATGGATATTTGGCCTCCACTGGCACTCTATGAGTAAAAGATTTGATCTTAAAATATCAGTTTTCCTATCAAGGAAAATGAAGTGAAAACTAGTTACTAAAATCTAACTTATCCTACCTTAGGACAGAACCTATTCTAAGTCATCTCTAGCCTAAAATCAAGAGTTGACATTGTGCATATCAGATTTGAAGTGTGATGTACAAGTAGTTAAGTACCTTAAACAGAAATGTCTTCGGGTTCTTCACTTGTTAATTTAAAGTTTTATCATTTAATGAAAATTTAGTGACAATTCTTCAAAGTGTTTTATCCTATTCAAGTATCTGATCTGTAATCATTGTGTCATTTGAAAAATTAACATTTGATTATAGATATTTATTTGCATCGAATCATTTGTAGAAATATAAAAAGGAAAACGTTCAATTAAAGAAATTTAATAGAACAGTTTTGAGCATAATCCAAACATACAGAGAAATCAACATGAGAGATCTTATGCATTAAAAAATATCCTGTAAAATATTAAACACATGATCGATGACAAATTTGAAACATTAACTCAACAATTCCCAAAGAAATTTGAAGAACAATAGGAGGTGAATTAAAAGATAACTTTCCTGAATAGAGAAGTCTTGTACAAAAATTACAATGACTCTGATAAACAGAGTATCTTCAGTCCAAACTCCTCCTGAATTGCAATTCCAAAATTCCCAACCCTTTACTAAGAGAAACATTCCTCCTTATATACTAAATTTACATAAGAGTCCCAAAAGGAGAAGTTCTACGAAATGGGGATTACAAAATCGGATCTAACCATCGATCCAAGAAATCTTGCTATTTTTAAGATTAAAAGATTTTCTGCCACCTTTCACAAAAGAAAGACTTGTTCTTTAATCAGATAAGGTCTCGTGGCACCACAAAAATTCAATCACAGATTGTTCACTTTCATCAACAGGTGGTGTGGCTTGCAGAGCGTCCGCTGTAGGAAATTCGGGGTCGGGGAACCCACTGTCAAAATAGAGAAATCCATTAGAGGATTTCCTTCAGGAATGGTAGCCAGCACGTCAGGTTCTTCATTGATTATAAAGTCCTATATAACATCATCATCGAGATCAGTTGATTCCTCCATAATTTCCTTCCTTTGCTTTTCGGGATTGTGCATATAGGTAGACAAAGTTTCGAAGTCTTCTTCACTGCTACCGCTGCTAAGATCAGGAACACCTGCATCAAAAGGTGGTGACAACATTTCTTGATACAACAAGGGGTAGAGTTCCTCTTTTCCAACCTGAACATTAGAAAATTCACCATCTGCATGAAAATCGCTCATTTTGGATGAGTCTTGGATAGAAGGATATAAGAAGAATGCCAAACAAAGTGTTTCCTATTTCAGAAGGCAATGGATGAACTAGAAGTTTCATGTTAATTGCTATTTAAAGGCCATCAAGTAGGCCGATGATAATCGGGCAGGGGCAATCTACAATGATTAAACTTATCCAGTGAATTCATTGTAATTACTTCAATTGTAATGAAAAAAGCTGAGGTATGTGCCAGTTGGATCAAAGCTTGTGCAAAGTACGAGTTTCAATTACTACTCGCATGATTTTGAATTGACTTCACGATCACATCGTTACAAGCAATCTTCCATCAATAATTATGAGTGGTGATTAATAACAGAGACGAAGGTCATGATGGTAAAGTTGATGTGCAAAAAGTCTCGACTAGGATTTCTAGTACGCAGGCTATCAATTCTTCACACGTAACAAATCTGATCATTAAGAAGTAGAACAAAAACGACAAGATGTCAAATCTCAATTCAATACATGGAAAACTTAAGGCAGAGAGATGGAATCCATCCAACATGAAGTAACTGATAAACTTGTGATAGTGTCTGCTGTCATGAATTACACAGAAAAATGATAATTTGGCAGAACCAGCTTTCAAAAGACAAAATGGAAGGCCTAACTTAACTGACTGCCCAAAATCAATATGACCATGAGATCATAACAAGCAGACGACGGAGATTAACCAGAGCAGGATGCGGAAATGAGTTCAAACATTTTCATGGAGTTCTTATTCAAGGATCCCACAAGCCGAAACCTGAAAGTACGGATTTGCGGGTTGCGGGTTCACAAAAATGAAAGTAAAAAAAGGATTTCTAAAAGCCGAAAACCTGCTATGCGGGTGGCGGGCTTCAGAACGTTAAACTGTGATGCAAAATAACCATCCTGAAAGCTGCATCCCGAAATTACGGGTTGTGGGTTTCGGGAACACACACCAAATAAACAAAAAACACACAATCCCGAAATCCGAATGCCGCCATTGTGGGGTTCAGGTTTCAGGGTAAATATTCTCAGCCGTTGGGTTGCGGGTTTCAGAATTACCAAAACCAAAACTTAAAAAACAACAGTCCGGCAACCCACACCTGTTGGGTTGCGGGTTTCGGGTTCTCCAAATGTCGAGTTTCGGGATGATGATAACAGTCAGCAAAATACTCAAAATTTTGGCTCTTTTCAGACCGAAACACTTTAGAAAAAATAATCAAACCCTTACAAACAAGCAAACCAAAAGCATGAGTGAAGAATTTTTAGAGGTATAATCAAAATCCAAAATTTTCAAGATGACTCACCCAAACACCTTTGCGTTTATTAAAATTGGGGGCTCCCATGCTTAGCTTAGCATGGGATCTATTGTGGCCACAACAGACCTCATCTACTCTACAGGTGTTGCTAGACAGGGTAAAACCTGTCTGGGCCAGTGCTTAGGGAGATCGCAGTGGCTTGGGTTTCGATAGTGTTTGGAGCCCCTGTCCACTGGGTTTGTGTCAATAAATGGTTCCATTCCCGGGACCATAGTGCGAAGTGAAAGGAGGATATTTTGTGGCATCCGAAAAGAACGGAGATCCAATATTGCCTCGACCTGAAGATGCGAGAGTTCGCTGAAAAAGAAAATAAGAACCCTGGGTTGTCGACATATTGGTGGTTGGAGAATTATATTCACAATGGTCCACATGAATAGTTTTTCTGCGAGTTCCCAATCATCCTATATGAATGGTTAGCAAAATTGATATTCCAGAAAAGGAACTTCCAAGGTGGTGAGCCAACTTCCTGGACCCCAAAACTAATCTAGGAGCTGCAAGAAGTCGACAACAAAGCATCGCGGGCTGTTGAGGTTTGGGTCGACAGCATACTAGAAGGCTATATCACTAAATTTGCAGTTGACACCATAAAGTATTACAGTGAGGCAGAAAGAGAATTCTTCAATGGGCCAAGGGGTAGGTTTCTGTTGTCTCTACAGTTGTCCATTAAAATGCTCATTTGAGAGAAGGCCATACTGAAGATGCACGTAGATCGGTAAGAACCCCGGTGGGAAGGGGTCGTGGATACCAAGACGGCAAGGGGGCGGTACATGGAATGATAAGGGGTAGATGGGTGTGGGTCATGACGAGACTGTGAAGGAAGCCAAGGAAGAGAGTGGTCTTACAGGTGAGGAGCAAGGTTTCGACAGGAAAAGAGGCAGAGGACAGGAGAAGGTCCTATTGTAATCAAAATGCAAGGCCGTGAAGGAATACCACACGGGATGAAGCGACCTCACAGTCCCGACAAGGATGACCAGGCTACGCCCAGAATAAAGGTAGGACCAAACCCCAGCCGCAGCGTACCCACACCTCCGCTCACTGTCTCTCAACCAATAAGGAATACAACTTTGACACCACTGTGTTCATCAAATCAACAAAATTTAATTACTAGTAGCTTAGTGACTGTAGGAAGGAAGCCCAGGATGGCGGGCGAAGATGCAAAGTTACCGTTGTTCCATGGGAATGGAACAGATAATCCCGAGCAGTATTGGTTCTTATGTGAAGCAGTATGGAATGTAAAGCAAATTATTGATGATAATGCCAAGAAAGGACAATTGGTGACAACCCTCCAGGGTCGCCCATTAGACTGGTTCATGAAGTTTGTGCAGGTTCATGTAGGTGTTAACACCCAAAAAGTTCTCACCAGCTCATTTCCCTATGCACATGACCCTTTTGTCCATTTTTACTACCATTTTTTGCCTCTAAAACCTTCAAAAGGTCACCAAAAATACCATAATACACCTTTTCTTCCTCAAAATACGTATTTTTCCTCAAAAAACACAAAAAACCCTCAAAAAGGGTCCAAAATTCCCAAAAATCAATTAAAAGGGAATAATATTCAAAAAAGAAAAGAGAGGGGAAAAGAGACCTAAACCATTTTAGAAATACCATTGGTTTCCTCAAACCATGGTTGTATTTCCCATCACCAAAAAGTATAAAAAGGTGATAGGGGTGTTAGTTTTTCAGAATTTTCAATCTGATCTAAGATCTTAACTGAGAGAATAACATGTACAACATATCTACAGCATATCAATCATGGACACAATAATGCAAGCACACAAGATACACAGAGTTTCATCGGGGAAAACTAAGAAGGTTAAAAACCCCGCAACTTCCTCAGAGATAGATACAACAATGATACAAACCAAGTACAAGATATAGTCCTCCCAGTAGCAGCTTCTCCTCCTCCACAAGTGTGCCACTCTCCAGTGAGAGTATGAGTGAGAAATTGAATGATCAAATAGAGTGCCTCCTGCACTCTATTTATACTTGACTTGACTTGCCTAATAACCTTTACTAGGTCGGCCTCAACTTAACCACATAACATAATGCTGACAGGGCCGACCCCCAATAGGGTGGTCTAATAACCCTTTGACCCACATGACTTATATAGGGCCGACCCCACCAAGGTGATCTAATAACCCATCAAGTATAAGTTACGACACTTACAATAAAAATGACGACACTTCCATATAAAGGAATAATAACATCTCTATAGGAATACGAACACTTCCGTATAGAGGAATAATAACATCTCTATAGGAATACAATATACATATATGAAATACATTCCAAAGTTACATATACATCAACACTCCCTCTTAACTAGGAAGGTATTTCTCGACACAAATCTGCTAGCACAAGTCTTCTTCTCTAGATCATCGTCACTAGATCATCGTCATCGAATCATAATCATCGTCATTGCTATCACTATCTCAATCAATCTCTGAATCTACTCGTCATAGGAAGTTCTACAGAGCCAGTCCTTTTTCATACTGGATGTAGGCCCACCACCTATAGGTCTTCATCATCACTGGCCATACTGTGGAATCCTCAGGACTTATTACATGCATCACAAAACTTGGCTATAGCATCCCAGGCTGTTACGAGCATACAACTCTACCTGTCGGATCTCCCAGGAGCATATTGCATGTGACCCCACCACAAAACCTGGCTGTAGCATCCCAGGCTATTACGAGCAAACAACTCTACCTGTCAGATCTCCCAGGAGCATATTACATGTGGTCTCACCACAAAACCTTGCAAGAGCATCCTAGGCTGTTACAAGCACACTGCTATACCAATCAGATCTCCCAAGGACACATTACATGTTGTCATGAAAAAACCTTGCAAGAGCATCCCAGGCTATTACGAGCACACAGCTCTACCTGTAGGATCTCCAAGGACACATTACATGCCATAGGACAAACCTCGAAAGAGCATCCCAGGATGTTACGAGCACACAGCTCTACCTGTCGGATCTCCCAAGGCGCTATTGTATGTCCTCCTATAGCAATTCCTTGAAAGAGCATCCCAGGATGTTACGAGCACACAGCTCTACCTGTCGGATCTCCCAAGTCTACTTATATGCTCATCTGCACAACCTGTCCAAGGCCACAGAGTATCAACCTGATACTCACCATACATCATCCTGATGTACATGATCATCTTGATCATCATCACTGAATCGTCCTGATGTACATGATCATCCTGATCATCATCATTGAATTGTCCTGATGCATGTCATCTGGAGCAACATCCTGAAGCTTGTCATCCATGATCATCCTGATCATACAACGCATCTACCTAATGCATACCAAGTATCTACCTGATACATATCATCATACATGATCCACCTAATCATACAATGTATCCACCTGATACATACACAGATACATGATCCACTTGATCATACAATGTATCCACCTGATATATTTCAACATACATGTTCTACCTGATCATACAACATATCCACCTGATACATATACAGATACATGGTTCAAGCATCCAACATGATGCATATACATATACGTGATCCAACTGATCATAACAAGCATCCAACATGATGCATATACATATACATGATTCAACTGATCATAACAAGCATCCAACATGATGCATATACATATATATGATCCAACTGATCATAACAAGCATCCAACATGATGCATATATAGAGCAGTAACTGGAGCATCGTCCTGATGCTCATCATCCAACGCTTACATCCACAGTCATGGGAAGGATCCTCCTCTCACCATGCTTGGAATGGCTTCCATCAAATGTGTCCATCAATTCTTCCTCGAAGTGTCGTCAATCTGAAGAACACCAAGCCTCTCCTTGAAGTACTCAAACTTCACTCTGGAAAGTGGTTTTGTCAACACATCTGCAATCTGCTCATCCATCGCAACATACAGGAGCTTCACTGCTCCTCTCTGCACCATATCCCTGATATAGTGATATTTGATCTCAATGTGATTTGACCTGTTGTGGAACACCGAATTCTCAGACAGCTTCACACAACTCTAGTTGTCACAAAAGATACCAGTAGCCTCCAGCGGGAGATCAAATAACTCAGACAGTAGCTTCTGGAGCCATATTGCCTCACAACTAGCCGAACAAGCTGCCACATACTTTTCTTTGATTGTACTTAGTGCTACGCAGGACTGCTTCCTGCTAAACCAAGAGATCACACCTGATCCCATACTGAAGCAGCACCCAGATGTGCTCTTCCTATCAGCAGCACTGCTTGCCCAATCCGAATCAACATAACCCTATAGGTTAAACTTTTGATTCGCATCATACTTGAGCCCATAGTCAATTGTACCCTTCAGGTACCTCAGAATATGCTTTACAGCAACCAGGTGAACACCTCTGGGATCCGTCAGGAACTGGCTCAATGTGTTCACCGCAAAGCAAATATCTGGTCTCGTATTAGTCAGGTACATCAAGGACCCAATCATCTGAGGATACATCGTAGCATCAACCAGCTCAGAAGAAGCATCACACGGAAGCTTTAGGTTCGATGCCATAGGTGTGGCCATGGCCTTGCAGTCCATCATCCCGAACCTCTTCAGGATCTCTACTACATACTTCCCTTGTCCAAGGAAGATTGCATCTGCACTCTACCACACCTCCATACCAAGAAAGTAGTGCATCATACCCAAGTCCTTCATCTCGAACTCGACATCAAGCTTCCTCTTTGTGTCAGCAATCAATCTATCCTCACCTATTACAAACAGATCATCCACATACAATAGTAGTATCACTGGATTGCCTTCCTCAACCTTGTAGTAAAGGTTGGAATACGCTTTAATCTTGTTAAAGCCCAAACTAGATAGGAATCCATCTATCCTGCCATACCAGGTCCTGGTTTCCTGTTTCAAACCATGCAGGGCTTTCTTCAGTTTGCACACATGTGACTCTCGGTCATGTGTCTCAAACACGAGTGGCTGCTCCACATACACTTTCTTTTCAACTACACCATTCAAGAAATTTTTCTTGACAACCATATGGTGTACCTTCCATTTCATCACTGCAACCAAAGCAAGTACTGATCTGATGGAAGTGTATCTGTCTCTTCAGGTGCAAAAGTCTCTTCATAGTCTATTCCCTCTTTCTGAGAGAAGCCACGAGCTACAAACCTTGCTTTGTATTTTTCTATGCTACCATCTGCAGCATGCTTGATCTTATAGATCCACTTGGAAGTCACAACAAACTTCCCTTCAGGTCTTGGGACTGCATCCCAAACATCATTCTTCATGATCGACTGGTACTCCTCGATCATGGCGTTCTTCTCGAATCCTGGGAACTTCAATATCTTCAATATATTCAATAGATAAATTTGTTGTTTGAACAAATGTTGTAGTCCTTCTTTTGTAGGTGATGGTATACGATCTTTCCTACAAAACAAGTTAAATTGCATGATTAGAAAACATCTCATAGTTTTCAGAACAAATTCTTACACATAAATAAATATGTCATACAGTCATGCAATTATCTTAGCCAATGCTTGAATACAACATTTATCCATATCCCATAACTTTCTAGATTCCTTCCAATCTCTACCAGAACAATGTTAAGAGTGTGCACAACTCCCAACATGTCAGCAAAGAGGTTTCATTCTAGATAAGTAGCAATGGAATGTTGTACAGTGCCATAGGCCACTTACCCATCACATGCATATTAGTAGTATACTGTTCATTAATGCAATTATTCTAATATGCAGAATACACACCCTAAGTCTAGGAACATAATCATATACATCATTTGAACAATATTATTTAAACAACCAAATATGCAAGAAATGACAATTCAAATACTTATCTTTGTTTGGTTTGTAGGGTGGACTCCCTCTCAATATTTGCTTCCTTGCAGGAACTACTGGAGTGTGCTCCCTCTTGATCTTTGCTTCCTGGATTACTTGTCCTTGAACTTATATTCATCCTCGATCACTACGCATGCTTACTAGTATCATCATCGTGTTACCCTCGATATTTCATACATAATCATACATTCATTAGTATAATATCAATACTATCAAAACACAATAATCTTAAACATGTATAGTCATGATCATTTCAAACACAAATAATAAACATTAGTATTCAAGGTTTCAGGGAATACTTCTTTTACTCATGCATATTCTTATTTGACCAAAGGACTTTTCTAGTTATCATATCATCAATCAAGGTAAGAGGCATAATATGCATAAACCCTTGATTGCTTACATTTCTAACTTCATGAATAATCATTATCAACCATACGACAGTATAAGATCCTAACACAAGGTAGGAGTCTAACTTGATATAGGAAAAACATACATGGTTATCATATTTGCTAGCTATGTCTAGCAATGTCTTCTTGTTCTCTTTAATGACTTGTGCTAGTAACCTGCATATCTCATAGGTTAATCATTATAGAACCAAGTTATACATACCTCATAAGTATATCTTCTATGTGATCCATGACAATGGATGAATCTTTGTCTTCACGTCAACATGGTCATATGTTCTTGAACTAGAACATGATTTGTCTTTCTTGATGTACCTTTCATGTTAGTGGACAACATCAACCTCATACAACACCACAATGCATTAGTACAATCATAAGTGTTAAAACCCTAATCAATGAATATCTTCTATCATGCATTCATATTTTATTAAGGTGATACGACAAGTCTAAAATTAATCAATATTGTACTAACCTTAATGAAGACAAACATACCATAAACTTAATCATGAACATATCTCGAAACATACCTGGATAAGTCATACCTGTCGAGATTGCTTGTAATCTTCTTATGTAAGGCCTTAGCCTCATCTCCCTCTGAAATAGGAACTTCTTCACTTATGCAGGTGACCAATCCATTCTCTTCTAGGATTAACCCAATGCACTTGATTTGCAGAAACTGAATCTGGAGTTGGATTAGGGTTTGTCAGAGAAACCCTAAAAATTCAAACTTTGTATCTCAAACTTCTGAAAGGATAGAAATATGCGCCTTGATGAGCTGATCAAGCTGGTATACTCAGAGTTTGAAAAACTACAAAAGTTTCACCCCTCAAAATTGTCTTTGAAACTTCTGGATCTTTTGGACAAGATCCCGAACTAGGGTTTGATAAAGCCCACCCTTTTTCCCAACCAAAAGGTTCGATTCAAAGCTCTAAACTTTGATTTTTCTGAGGAGCTTCCAGTCGTGGTCACAGACTTCATAAATTCCAACTTTTGCAGAAGCCCTAATTTTCAACCTTTCCGATCAAAATCTCGAACTAGGGTTTGATCAAGCCCGACCTTCTGCCCAACCAAAAAATTTGATCTTGGTCTCTAAATTTTGATTTTGATGAGGATCATCCAGCCGTGGTCTCTGACACAAAATATTCCAACATTCTTCGAAACCCTAAATTCCCGGAGCCATGAATGAAGGTGCTCAAAATCCAATTCTAATTTGACAGAAATATGCACCTGATTGTTTCTAGTGTAACTCCAAATTTTCAGATCTACAGGGTCTAAAAATTATTCTTGTGGTATCCTAACCTATTTTCTTTCCAACCGCACAGGTCTTACCTCAATTGGATTCTCTGAGAGATAGTTATGCCAAGTGTCGTAGCATGACCTGTTTATGGGACAGGATATCAAACTTGTACAGCGTTCCACGTATCACTGGTTTAGTTTTGGCCTCTGAAAAAACTTACCTGAGAAAGTAAAGTCCGTTCCCTACCTGTCACTTTTTACGAAATTTCATTTGGAGCTTCCTAGCCCAAGTTATGACCTTTTTTCCTAGGTCACCTGTTTATGACTGAGATCTGGAAGAGGAAGAAACCCTAGATTGTACAGATCATAACTCACAAAGTACAACGAATTAGAGGCTGTCCTTTGGACACAAGGTACACAAAGATCTTATATTCGACCTCTAATATTTTTCGATCCTGAAACCTCACCGAAATGTATTTATAGCGAAATTTCTACGATGACTGGTTTTTTCTATATCAAGCCCTAGCTTCACAAATGCAACAAGTGTCATGAATGCCATACCATGCCTTCTTTCAGGCTAGCTCTGATACCATGTTATTTTTTCAGAATTTTGAATTTGATCTAAGATCTTAACTGAGAGAATAACATGTACAACATATCTACAGCATATCAATCATGGACACAATAATGCAAGCACACAAGAGACATAGAGTTTCATCGAGGAAAACCAAGAATGTGAAAAACCCCGCAACTTCCTCAGAGATAGATAGAGAAATGATACAAACCAAGTACAAGAGATAGTCCTCCTAGCAGCAGATTCTCCTCTTCCACAAGTGCGCCACTCTCCAATGAGAGTATGAGTGAGAAAGTGAATGATCAAATAAAGTGCCTCCCGCACTCTATTTATACTTGACTTGACTTGCCTAATAACCTTTACTATGTCGGCCTCAACTTAACCACATAACATAATGCTGACAGGGTCGACCCCCAATAGGGTGGTCTAATAACCCTTTGACCCACATGACTTATATAGGGCCGATCCCACCAAGGTGGTCTAATAACCCATCAAGTATAAGTTACGACACTTACAATATAAATGACGACACTTCCGTATAGAGGAATAATAACATCTCTATAGGAATGCAATATACATATATGAAATACATTCTGAAATTACATATACATCAACAAGGGGCTCCTCACTATTCACTCCATATCCATCCTATCCTCACGCTACCAAAATCCCTCTTGAGCTTTTCCCATCCTTTTGAGCTTTTGCCCAACCATTGCAGCATCTTGGAGAAGAGAGACCATTGGAAGATTGGAGAATCTCAACATTGCAGCTGCCCCAACTCAACAATCCTTACCATTGAGGTATATTTTTGTAAGCCATTACTTGCCCATCAATAGAAAATTTTCAAATTCTTTATTTCTTGTTTCTCTTATGAATCTCATCGTTTATTGTTCTTAAATCTAGTTTTTATTTCCTTGCACATGTCAGATTAGATTTACTGTTATCTACATTTGTTTTTACTTTTACATTGAGACTGTTGCTACAAGTTAGCAGGTGCTCATTAGCACTAGCTTGGGAGAAATCCCAAACAACATTTTTTGGCGACTCCGCTGGTTTTCAAACTTTGAATCTTTGATTTAGATCTATATTTTAGTTGTTTTTTCCCTTTAATGTTGTATATTTTCCATATTAGTTAGCCCCTTGCTTGATGCCCTAGCCATTGGCTTTTTCTACAGCCTCAACAACCCAAAATTTCAATTTTTGGGTTCATTTTTCGATGACATTTTCTGTTCGTCGCATCACGGCTTTCGGCACCGAAAACCACGATTCACATCGTGGCTTTCAGCCTGCTTTCCACACTACACATCGTGGATTTTAGCCCCGTTTCCATGAGTCACATCGTGGCTTTCAGCCTGCTTTCCGCACTACACATCGTGGATTTTAGCCCCGTTTCCATGAGTCACATCGTGAGTTTTAGCCTGATAACCGCGATCCACCACCCAAGTTTTGCATATATCGTTGCGATTCACATCACGGATTTTAGCCCGAAAGCCGTGATCCACATCATGGGTTTTGCCACAGACAGCCGCAATATCGCCTGTTTCGTCTGGCCCATTTTTCTGAGTTTTTCTCATTTCGGCCCATTTTTTCCATCCATCTCCCCTGCATTTTTTGGACAGCCTGCTGTTTTATTTTTTGCAGCATTAAAAGCTCATATTTATTTCCTGTTTTTTGCTTTGCTACATCATTCTTTAAAATGTTCAGTTTAGTGAAAGGAAAAGAGTGAAGCATTTTTCTGTTTGAAATTTTATATTTTACAAATTAAAACCATAATTTTGATTTTTTTATATCTCACCCAAGTGAGTTCGGTTTTATGCTATTTTCTTTACCTTAAACATTTTAAAGAATTTCATATATTTATTGAAAATTTTTCAAAGAATTTACATTTAAATCGTTTCCCATATCTACATTGCTGTCAGTTTTTGCAAGTTGAAATCCTTATTCTAATTTGTGAATTTTTCGCCCAAGCGAGGCATCTTTGTTTTAGTACATAACCACACTATCACACAATCTATCACAATAAATCCAAGTGAGCCTTAAAATTCTCTTAACTCAGCCAACATTCTAACCCCATTTGGAGAACACCAAAAGAATATTGTAGTTAGGTAGGATTGAGGGGATAAGTATCCAAATAACACCCCGCACTCACTTACATTTTGCGACATAGTGGTTGAAATTTAGGGTACCAAAATCCCTTAGTAATTATTGGCACGGTTTAAAACCAATTCGTCAAAAAGGCCTCTCCCTTAGGAGGGTCGAATTAGCCAAACTGGTTCTGGAGGCCTAAGTGGAATACCGCAATCCATTTAGTCACCAAAGGATACCTACTCGTTGTTCTCATTGTACCACCCTTGTTGGAGTACAACAGTGATAGAACAAGAGCTGCAGATTCACCTTTATGGACGTGTCATGAACGAGGTATCTTAGTGGCCTATCTTCTAGGATTTTCTACCCAGTGTCCCTCCCGGTAGGGGGATATGTAGACTTTGGTTCTACAATTCATATTGTCTAACTTGGATTTCATCACCTTGCAGATGATATGTCTCATTTAATCATAATACTTTTTAGTTAGGTGGTTGCATGCTCCATTACCTCCCCTTGGTCAGTGAGTCCACCATTTTTCTATTTTTAGGAGCCGTTTGCATTTTGGCTTTCTGACCACATTTTTTTTATTACTCCACTTACTATAGCACAGTTGTTATAGTAAGTGTTTTGAGTTTGGTTGTTGGCCTGAGTGCCATTGTTTTTTACGCTCCCCTCTTGTACACATGGTTGCATTAGGTCTTTCGAGCTTTCCACTCACAACCACCCTTTAATTTTAATAGACAACTCTCACCATTGAGTCCCCGAGATGTTCTCGGAATTTCCAGGGTGAACCCCCACAATACGGTTCACTTGACACCACTCATCATAAAAGAGGAGAATTGTCACTTGAATCCACACATCATCGACATAGATCCCCGTCATCCAATTCTGACGCACCTCATTTCACATCTGAATCTGAGGAAGAATCCAAAAATCCCATCTACACCGCACCCACAAGCCACATGGATGGTACAACTTTATACCCCCTTTTTGGAGGGACTATTGGTGGAACATCAACCCCCCCACCACTACAATGACCACCATGGTAGCCACAACTACTACACCTCCCTTCGATATGCCCAACATGGGACCCACACCCACCTTAGGTATTTCCAATATGGGACCCACCCCTATCATCACCGCCACTACTCAGATCCCAGTAATTACTGGAACCATTCCAAACCCATCTGTAACTCATGTTGCACTTGGCGGCGCTGGCCTCTCTCACACATATTTATGTGGAGGGCACATCCCATTTACAGCTAATATTCCCCTTGGGAGCAGTGGCCTGATCCATAATGCTACCGCTAGCACTTATGCCCCAGCAACCATGTCACACCCCTCTGTTAGTCTACCATTCATGGCTATTCGTAACCTACTAGACCTGGAAAGGTTAACAAATGACCCAATTAGACATGACCCTACTTGGCCCCCCATGCCCACAAAACTCCCCTCAGACATCCCAAAGTTTGAAGGGAAGGCTGGAGAAGACCCACAAAATCATGTTATTTCCTTTCACCTATGGTGTTCCTCAAACTCCATAGTCGATGATTCTATTCGACTCTGACTTTTACAAAGAACTTTCACTGGCTCGGCAGCCAAATGGTATATTGAGCAGCCCCATGGGACACACCCTACATTTACATCCCTCGCCTCAACGTTCCTACAGTTCTTTCAACTACCCGTTCGCTATGATGCAGGAGTGGAAATCCTACTATCTTGTAGACAGAATACGACCACCCATATCACAGATCATATCCATGAGTGGCATAAGCGTTGTAGTCTATGCAAGATGAAGCTAGATGACCGTATCTTCCTGGATTGGTTCCTGAAATCCCTCCTTCCACTTATAGCCAAGGATGTAGCTTATGAACGACCTCAGTCGGAAGAAGAATCCATTTTAAAAGCCCAACAGTTCGACTTGATATACGCCCAATCTGGCTATTTATACACAATCTTACCAGACACCCCGTACGGTGATCCATCCCGGAGCGATACGCCGGGGGCATCCCATGCCGCTAACAGTATCATTGGCCATGTTATGGAACAAAACAAACCTTTCACCATGATGAGTACCAACAATGTCCCAGACCTTTCTAGGGCCACATCTCATTCTGGAGCTACAACTTCGTATGCTACAATGACGCACACCCACCACACTCATGGACCCTCATGTCCACCATAGTGTTATGGGAAAGCACCATTAACTTATGCACCACCTCCATATTATAACCAGCAGGCCAATCAGGCTCCGGTTCACCCACAAGCCCAATTGGCTTATTACCCTCATCAGGTAGCACCTTGTGCTCCAACACTTCCAATAGCTCAAGGTTACCAACAACCGCAACAAGCACCAGGTCCACCTCAGAACCCTCCTACTTACTATCCACCACATCTTGCTCCAGCGCCTGCATGACCTCAAAACCCACCTACTACCCAAGGGCAAGTATACACACAGCAAAACCAACCCCAAAACCAAAATAACCAGCGTAACCAAGAAGGTCAACAGAACCGCGGAAGAGGATGCAACCACGGAAACAACCAACAAAAAAACCAAGGCGTGCAACCACCTAATCCTCCCAATAACAATAACGATGCTCCTGCCAATCAAAACCCTGATTGTCCACCGAAATAGGGAAAAAACCCCTACTTAAGAATAAACCATTCATGTTCTTTTTGTTCGGTATATGGCCATTACACACATAATTGTCCCCACTTGGAGAAAGCACATCAACTTTGGGCCAATGATGCCCAACGACAAGGACACGCCGCACAACCAGCACCACCTCCTTAGCCGCAACCCATGATATTGAAAAATCCTCTACCCAACCAAGGAGTAGTAAACACCCGTCCAATGGATCCCCCATAAGGATCCGCTACACCACAACAACAAATTACTTATGCGGAAACCAATTACCAGCATACAGAGTCGAACACTCACCATTTGCTAATGATGTCAACCTTCAAACTCACCGAAACCAATACGGCTCAGCTCCTGACACAACGTCCACTGATCCATTTTTGAGTACCCTCCCAACTGATCAGCCACTACGGATACCTAATATGCCCATGGACGGGGGGCCAAAATCCCCCGGCTTCCCTTTAAAATGGATCAACAACAATCCTAACGCTTGTGCAGCTTCCAACTACAACATTGTAGAGGCTTAGCCTAGTCCCCCACTACTATGTCTGCTCTAAAAGTCATAAAAACCTGTCCCGCACAGAGAAAATTATTATTGTCCACCATTGGTTCCATAGACCCTAATGACTCCCATATGATGGCTTTTGACTTAGACCAAGCCGAACCACGTCTGCCTTCGTCACTAGCTTTTCATGTTTCTATGTCCATTCAAAACCTTGTCATTCATTGATGCATCATCGATGAAGGTGCCTCCACCTGCGTTATGTCGACTTTTGTCTGGCAGAAACTTGGATCCCCAACACTACAGCCATCCACTACCGCATTGCGATATTACGATGGTCGTGCAGCTCAACCGTAGGGTCTGTTAGTTAACATGCCTGTACAGCTTGGGGGAAAACTGGTTCTCATAGATATAGAGATCATCAACGCCCAACTTGATTACAACCTCCTATTGGGACGAAGTTACATGTATAAAATGAAAGCTGTCACTTCTTCCATCTTTCGCCTCATGATGTTTCCCCATGAAGGACGCGTAGTCAAAATTGACTAGATAACATACTATGATCCTAATGCCCCCGCAACACCTTAAAATGTTCTACCTATGATTGAACAACCCATTCAGATTGCACCCACATCGTTCGTCTCCTCAGTCGGACCTAGGATATATTCAGATACTCCCATGACCTCCACGTTCCAATCTATCCCACCCCCTTTGCGGATAACTAGAATATCTTATTTGTGCACCCTTTCACATAACACACAACCGCATACTCAACAACCTCAATCACTGCCACAACCACCCACAATGCCTAGTCATATCATAGCAACACCTATTCACACTATCCCATTCTTATTTCCATTTTCAGGAGTCGTCAGCACAGTAGTAATGGCTATGCTAAATCTCCCAGGGTTAACGTTAGGATTACCTGTGTGGTACCTACCTTCCCCAACCCCTCCCCCGATAATGAATGTTGTTTTACAACCAGTGCAACCCATCAATACTTCAAACCATCCACCACCTGGTGTAGCGAACCCCCAAAATCGACCACCTCCAACTGGGACCTCTGCATCAACATCTAGTTATGCTCCCCCTCAATCCCACTATGATGGGGGAAGAGGTCCACAGATCTACACCGCTGGACCCGCAACCCGCACCGCCCCATCGACTCCAAAGTTGGCAAAGAATCCCCCAACAATCCGTGCTCCCCCCAAGTTCTCTTTGTGCGACGATATAGGCCATGCTACCCATCAATGTCAACAATTACCAACACCTCAAGAACACATGCAAATGTTCGATGATGACACTAACATCCTAGTTGTTAAACTAGAACTACCCTCTCAGCCTTGTGATAAATCGTTGCGTACCAACCACCCTTGTGCGATATGCGGCATTTACAACCATTACTCACATCACTGCCCTGATCTCCCATATTATAGAGCAGCTCTATATGAACTGAATAATGCTGACCTAGAGACATCCCCTCCTCTTATTGAGGAAATTCATCCCCCACCATCTTCCTCCTCGAAAGATATTAACGCAATTTACATGGCTTCCAATGGAGACCCCTCTATCCGATCGACCCCTCCCATTGATCCCTCTGACCCATATATTAAACCTTTTCAAATCAAAGAGGAAACCACATGTCCATAGCATGGGGGCAGGCCCAAAACCTTGCCTACTCATCATCATCGTCATTCTCGTTGACGATACTGGGGGCATCCACCCCGCAAGGGGAATCCCCCATCATCATATCATCACTTCAGTATGCCACCACGGCCCACAGCCTCATGGTACACCCCCCCGCCAGCAGTTTCTCAATGCCATGTTGATCCCTCTCTGAGACAACATCTACACCACATTGACACCTCTGAGTTAGGGGGAATAATAAATTACCTCGAACTTGGGATAGGGGGCATGATCAATCACTTTGAACCTCCCCCATCACATCTATCTCAGTATTTCAATGATCCCATTGTTCAAACCAACACATATGTGATCCACAATCACAAACCCCACGCACATAGCATGGGGGTGGGTCATTAACCCTGCTCACTTTTTGACATCCGTGATCTCAACAATTTTGAGGTCACGTGTCACTTGTATATTTGATTTGATTTGATACGCCTAGTATTCCGCCCCCGTGGGTCATCATTTCTCCCCACCACTACATCCTTGGCTTGGTGGGCCCACCTTTATTTATAACCATTTTTTAACCTCGTTTTTCCTTTGAACATTCCAGAGTCATTTGACCTCCGTTTTTCTCACCCTTTGCACTGTCGGATTCAGATATCCGTGCCTGTGATGATGCTTGAGATCATTTCTCGCTCTCACCACCATATTTTTAGGGCACTTTTCACAAGCCCCTCGTTGCCTCGGTTTGCATGCCACATCGTTCGTTGTCCATTTTTTGATGGATTTTATATCACCGGATTCAATTTTCTGCGCTCATGATGATGCTTGAGATCATTTCTCACTCTCACCAGAAACCCTTTTTGACATTGTGTCTTCACACCTCACCGCCTCGATTTGCATGCCACATCGACAGCTGCCAGTTTTTACAAAACTTGTGCATCACAACTTATACATGATCCCTTCGCTCCATCCATACTGCAATTATGGCATTTTTTTGCTATCATTCATCAACCCACAAGGAGGCCCCATCAGTGTTCCCCCCTATCACTATGCTTGATCCCAATACTTGTCCCTTGATTGAACACTTCCTCCTTAGCTCACCATTACTTTTGTTTGGTATAATTTTATCCCTTTTTCGGGCCGATCAATTCCTTTACGAAAAAGGCACTTAGGGAGTTTCTGTTAAGCTCTTTTCTGACTCCTAAAATAATGAAAATATCGCCGAGAAATATTGCTTCCTTTCATGCTCGTAAAATGTATTTGAAAGGGCGTCTACCTGGTATAAGTTTACCCCTTTTCCGGACCATGTAGACTAATTACGAAAAAGGAATACTCTAGTCACATCAGCTAGAAGAGTTCTTCATTGCATCCTTTTATGCTTTTTCGGGCCTTGGAGACTAACACACGAAAAAGAACCCCCTTGGAGTCTACTTATCACTTTCAGACTCTCTAAAACTGAAAGCAACCATAAGCATGAACTGTCCTGGGCTTGTACAAATCCACATGAAAGTACCATTTTTTTAGCACAATTTTATCCCTTCTTTGAGCTCCTTAAACCATGAAGAAGGCACCAACGGTGCCTCTCGGTGCCACAACAAAGCATATATAATCACACTATTATGGCAGCTTCCCAATTGTGGCCGTGTTGTTGCTGCAACATCCTTCCCCAAAATTTTGAAGTTATTTGGGGCCCCTCCTTTTAACACTCTTGTAGCAAGCTTTTACTTCATCTTTGTTAAGATTTAATATGCTAAGACAGAAAATAGCAGCATTACATTCCATTTCACAACAATAGCATATACAGGATCATTGAAGAAACAACAAGCATAGCATAAACACAAGAGACACAGATTTATCCTGGGAAACCCTCATGGGGTAGAAAACCCAGTAAAGCTTCCTCAATATAGATGACCAGCAATATACAAAGATGTAACCCTGAGCATAAGCTCCTCCTTCTACATAGCAGACCTCTCCTCCACAAGTGCACCACTCTCAAGTGAGTGAGTGTGTGTTAAATGAGGAATACACCTCCTCTATTTATACACTACTCTGACTTGTATTTTACACAAGACATGTAGGCTCGTATTTAACCAATGGGTTAAATACCCCACTACAACTGACTGGGCCGACCCCTCTAGGGTGGTCTAATAACCCTTTGACCCACATAACACACATAGGGCCGACCCCCACTAGGGAAGTCTAATAACCCAAGTTACCACATTCCGATGGAGGAATAAACATCTTCGGATATACAATAAGATCTTCACGGAGGAATGAAACATCTCTGGAATAATAAAGTACAAATATAATATTCTTTGAAGTTACAATATCTCAACACTCCCCCTTAATGAGAAGGATATTATAACATCATCTACGCGAGCAAGGAGTCATCAACATCATACATGATACATCTAGAAATCATTGGAAGCTTTCTCAACATCATCAGTAACTCGAGCAATTACTGGAACATCAACATCTTCAGTACTTCGAACAGCTACAACAACATCAACATCTGGATCCTCACGATCATCAACATCGTCATCATACAATCATTAGCATCGGGATCATCTTGATCTACAGCATCTGGATCATCTCACTCTACAGCATATGGATCATCACGATCTACAACATCTGGATCATCTCAATCTACAGCATCTGGATCATCTCGATCTACAGCATCTGGATCATCACGATCTATAGCATCAGCATCTGGATCATCTCGATCTACAGCATCTGGATCATCTCGATCTACAGCATCTGGATCATCTCAATCTACAGCATCTGGATCATCACGATCTACAGCATCTGGATCATCAAAACATGTATTCTCACTAATACATCTATCATCAAAAGCATGTATTCTCACTAATACATCTATCATCAAAAACATGTATTCTCACTAATACATCTATCATCAAAAGCATGTATTCTTACTAATACATCTATCATCAAAAGCATGTATTCTCACTAATACATCTATCATCAAAAGCATGTATTCTCACTAATACATAGTAGCATATGCTGCAACACACACGATCATATTACAGGATGATCAATCCCGCTCTCTTTAGGACATAGGTCCATGGATGATACAATCCAGATCAAGTTCTAGGATGATACAATCCAGATCAAGTTCTAGGATGATCAATCCTTATCACTTTAAGACAAGTCTCATGTCTAGGGATGATGCAATCCCATCCGTACATTTAGGACCATGTCCAAGGATGACTTAATCCTCAACCGTACATTTAGGACCACGTCCAAGGATGACTTAATCCTCAACCGTACATTTAGGACCACGTCCAAGGATGACTTAATCCTCAACCGTACATTTAGGACCACATCTAAGGATGACTTAATCCTCAACCGTACATTTAGGACCACGTCCAAGGATGACTTAATCCTCAACCGTACATTTAGGACCACGTCCAAGGATGACTTAATCCTCAACCATACATTTAGGACCACGTCCAAGGATGACTTAATCCTCAACCGTACATTTAGGACCACGTCCAAGGATGACTTAATCCTCAACCGTACATTTAGGACCACGTCCAAGGATGACTTAATCCTCAACCGTACATTTAGGACCACGTCCAAGGATGACTTAATCCTCAACCGTACATTTAGGACCACGTCCAAGGATGACTTAATCCTCACCGTACATTTAGGACCACGTCCAAGGATGACTTAATCCTCAATCGTACATTTAGGACCACGTCCAAGGATGACTTAATCCTCAACCGTACATTTAGCACCACGTCCAAGGATGACTTAATCCTCAACCGTACATTTAGGACCACATCCAAGGATGACGTAATCCTCAACCGTACATTTAGGACCACATCCAAGGATGACTTAATCCTCAACCATACATTTAGGACCATGTCCAAGGATGACTTAATCCTCACCGTACATTTAGGACCACGTCCAAGGATGACTTAATCCTCAACCGTACATTTAGGACCATGTCCAAGGATGACTTAATCCTCACTTGTCCACTAAGGACTTCTTTCTCGGAGACATACATCTACGGCTCTCTTTAGGATGATGCAATCCTATCATGTCCACCAAGGACTTCATTCTCGAAGACATACGTCTACGGCTCTCTTGAGGATGATGCAATCCTATCATTTCCACCAAGGACTTCATTCTCGAAGACATACATCTACGGCTCTCTTGAGGATGATGCAATCCTATCATGTCCACCAAGGACTTCATTCTCGAAGACATACGTCTACGGCTTTCTTTAGAACATGTGTTCAAGGATGATGCAATCCCCTTGTCACCTTAGACCCTGTCTAAGGACCATCCACCAACCTCTCTGTCGGCATCACCAATATAGGTAACCACATCATTGACCTCACTGTCGATGCGGGAAATCTCATCATAAGTGATCACATCACTCCCCCTTTCGAGGAGGGTCCTTCTTAACTATATTAAGTTTGTCTTGGAAAACTTTACTTGAGGTAGAGGTTTGGTTAGTACATCGGATCGGTAGAGGTTTGGTTAGTGCATTGGTAACTTGTTACGAATTCGAACATTAACCATATCTTGTATATAGAAATGTCAGATCTCTATGTGCTTTGACTTATCATGGAACACTGGATTCTCTGCCATTTTGGTACAACTCTGTTTGTCACATAGGATCATAGTTGGGTCCATCTCTAATTCAATTCTGAAGCCATACCGCTTCACAATTAGCAGAGCAAGCAACCATATATTCTACTTGTGCTAAGAGCCACACTGGACTGCTTCCTGCTAAACCACAAGATCATGGCTGATCCCAGACAATAACATCCTCTCGATGTGCTCTACCTGTCTAATACATTTTGTACTCAATCAACATCTATGTAGCCATCCGAAGTCATGATCTTCAAAATAGCATAGATCAATGTCTATCATATCCTTTAGGTACCTAATCACATGCTTTGCAACTAATAGGTGAACACATCCAGTTTCCACTAGATACTGACTCAAGGTATTCACAGCAAAGCATGTATCTGACCTAGTATTTATTGGATACATTAGTGACCCAATAATTTGTCTGTACAGAGTTATATCCACTAACTCTGAAGAGTCATCCGCTAACAGCTTCAAGTTGGAATCCATGCGAGTGGTCATTCCAACATATCAAGTCCTTTTAATATTTCTCGGCATACTTTCCTTGGTTGAGAAAGATTCCTTCTGAGCCTTTCCATACTTCCACACCTAGGAAGTAATCTATCAATCTGAGATCTTTCATTTTTTTATTTATGCAGCCATCTATCTGTGCCATCTCTTGTCAGATGGGTCTACTAATATAAGCCTCAACATCATTTGAACTCTGTGGTGAGTTCCTTCTTGCATCCAGTTCATCTGTGTATAGAAACCATATTCAACCTTGTAGCAAAGGTTGAGATCCACATCACCCATGGTGATCATTAAGCTCATCAATTGATTATCGATCCTGGGTACCCATACAAAATCTAATTCACACTTCTTCTTTAATTACACCATTAAGAAAATGGTCTTATCTATCCACTTGGAGCAAACATCTTGTCATGATTCTCTTCCTCTTTCTAAGAGAAGCTTCTAGCCATGAGCCTTCTATATTTTGTTTGATTTGTAAATCTTCTTGTTGAACATCCATCACTTGTTCGGTGTTAATCATTCTTCATGTTCTTTCCTACATATCAAAACTTTTATGTTTGTGTGGTTGCCTCCCGCTTGATCTTCTAAATGTCTTTTGAACTTCTATTCATTCTGTACCACTGTGCATGCTCAAGTGTGCACTAGTGTCATCCTCATGATCTCATACACAAACATACATTCATTAGTATATTCTCAAAACATTCTAATTCTAAATAATCTTGAATATGTATAGTCATGATCATTAGTATTCAGGGTTTCAAGGAAGTCTTCTTTTACTCATGCATATTCTTGTTTGATCATAGTACTCTTCTGGTTAATTAAATCATCAAGACAAGAGACATAATATGCATAAACCCTTGATTACTAACTTTATGAATAAGCATAACCAATCATACCAAGTATACTTATATAAGGGATCCTATCACAAGGTAAGATTCTAACATGACATAGGAAACATACCTGGATTAGTATACCTGCTTAGTTATGTCTAACATACCTAATCAATATCTTCTTTGTTCTCTTCAATGATTTAGATATCCTATGCTGGAACCTGCATATTTCATAGGTTAAGCATAATAGAACAAATTCATACATACCTTGTAAGTAGAACAAATATTATGGATGAGTCTTTGTCTTCATGTTGTCATGGTCATGGAACTTGATTTGTCTTTCGCCATGTACCTGTATCTTGTTAGCAGACAACATCAACCTCATACAACACCATAATGCATTAGTACAATCATATAGCCTTAATCAATGAATGTCTTCGATCATTCACATGCATTCATACTGTTACTAGGGTGATAAGACAATTCTAACATTAATCAAGATTGTACTAATAAATAATATGAAGACAAACACATTATGAACTTAATCAAGAATCACATTTCAAGACATACCTGAACCTCCTTAAGTCATACCTGTCGAGACTTCTTGTAGTCTTCTTATGTAAGGCCTTAGCCTCAACTCCCCCTGAAACTTGATCTGGAGCTTGATTAGGGTTTGCTAGAGAAACCCTAAAAATTCAATCTTTGACTTTCACACTTCTGAATGGATGGAAGGATGTGTCTTGCTGAGCTGATCAAACTAGCATACTTTAATTTTGAAATATCCAAAATTTAACCCCTCAAAGTTGCCTTCAAAACTTCTGGATCTTCTGGACAAGAACCCGAACTAGGGTTTGATGAATCCCACCCTTCTGTCCAATCAAAAGGTTCGATCCAAGGCTCTAAACTCTTTTTTTTCTAAGGAGCTTCCAGCCGTGGTTACAGACTTCAAAAATTCCAACTTTTGTTGAAGCCCTAATTTTCCATCTTTCCGATCAAAATCCCGAACTGGGGTTTGATCAAGCCCAGTCTTCTACCCAACCAAAAAATTTGATCTTGGTCTCTAAATTTTGATTTTCCTGAGTAGCATTCAGCCGTGGATTCCGATTCCAAAGATTCTAACTTTCTCCGAAACCCTAAATTCTGGAAGCCATGAATGAAGGTGCTCCAAGAATAATTTTGTTTTGACAGAAATATGTACCTGATTGTTTCTGCCATAACTCCAAAATTTTCATTCCACAGGGTCTGAATACTTTTTTTGTGGTATCCTGACCTGTCATCTTTCCAATGCAATAGTTCTGATCTCAATTGGATTTTCTGAGAGAGAGCTATGCCAAGTGTCGCAACGTGACCTGTTTATGGGATAAAACAGGAGAGCCAAATTGTATGGCATGCCACGTGTCACTGGTTCAACTTCAACCTCTGAAAAAGTTTCCTGAGATAGTACATTCTGTGTAATACCTGTCACTTTTTACGAAATTGCATTTGGAGCTTCCTAGCCCAAGTTATGCCAAGTGTCGCAACATGACTTGTTTATGGGATAAAACAGGAGAGCGAACTTGTACGGCATGCCACATGTCACTGGTTCATCTTCAGCCTCTGAAAAAGTTTCTTGAGATATTACAGTATGTGTACTACCTGTCACTTTTTACGAAATTTCATTTGGAGCTTCCTAGCCCAAGTTATGACCTTTTTTCCTAGGTCACCTGATTTTGACTGAGATATGGAAGAGGCAGAAACCCTAACTTGTACTGATCATAACTTACAAAGTACAATGAATATGAGGGTGCCCTTTGGACATAAGATACCTGGAGATGTTATCTACTACCTTAAAGGTTTTAGATCCTGAACCTTCGCCAAAATGGATTTATGGAAAAATTTCCACGATGACTGGTTTTTGCTATATAAAACCCTAACCTTCAAATTGTCGTAAGTAAAGCAAGTGTCGTAAGTGCCATACCTTGCCTTCCTTCAGGTTAGATCTGATACCATGTTAAGATTTAATATGCTAATACAGAAAATAGTAGCATTACATTCCATTTCACAACAATAGCATATACAGGATCACTGAAGAAACAACAAGCATAGCATAAACACAAGAGACACAGATTTATCCTGGGAAACCCTCATGGGGTAGAAAACCCAGTAAAGCTTCCTCAATATAGATGACCAGCAATATAAAAAGATGTAACCCTGAGCATAAGCTCCTCCTTCTACATAGCAGACCTCTCCTCCACAAGTGCACCACTCTCAAGTGAGTGAGTGTGTGTTAAATGAGGAATACACCTCCTCTATTTATACACTACTCCGACTTGTCTTTTACACAAGACATGTAGGCTCGTATTTAACCAATGGGTTAAATACCCCACTACAACTGACTGGGCCGACCCCTCTAGGGTGGTCTAATAACCCTTTGAACCACATAACACACATAGGGCCGACCCCCACTAGGGAAGTCTAATAACCCAAGTTACCACATTCCGACGGAGGAATAAACATCTCTGGATATACAATAAGATCTTCACGGAGGAATGAAACATCTCCGGAATAATAAAGTACAAATATAATATTCTTTGAAGTTACAATATCTCAACAATCTTTCGGTTTTTCCTCTGACTAGGAAAAATTTCATCGCCTGCTACCAAAGGAGTTTTCTCATTTTATCTAAGGAAAAGTCATCCTTTTCCTTTAGCGTAGATGGTCTCAACTTCCCCGCTGTAGCGCATGTTTTAGACTTAAATCCGTCGCAGATTTGACGCACCTTTAACCATAAGTCCCTCGCTGAGGCGCAAACTCTAATCATAAATCCTCCATCTAGCGCAGACTTTAGCTATAACTCAGCCACCCTTTTGACAAGTCCCAAGCCTTTTGTCTGGATCGCATTTGAAAGCAGTAAGCTGGCCATCGTTGGCACAAGAGATAATTTTTCTCGGTCGCCTGAGGCACAAGAATCATCATTATATTCCCTGCCTTGGAGCTGCGCTTCCCCTCCCTGGAAGAATTAAAAGTTGGCGCGTTACTCCCCAGTGCAGACCGTGATGATGGAGTCAACGCCACAAGCGCAGGAGGCGCTCTTATCCTTCCCATATGCAAACTTGCATTTTGTCTTTCATGATAACTCATGTGTGGCGCAGTTTTATGAGCACAACCCTAAATGCCAGGATCGTCACTTGAGCGAGGGATTTATTTTTGAACGTACACTTTCCACATAGCGCAAAACATTGCACTCCCCACTTAGCACAAAGGGTAAATCAGTACTCGGTGCGAAAAATATTTCCTTGATCCCTGTGCACCGACGGAGTTGGTAGGGCCTTAATGAGGCGATGTGCCACTCTTAATGATAGATTTCTCAAGTCCCATTCTCATAACCCTGCCAACTTTAAACGTACATGAGCATTTAACTCTTCCCCTATTTAACGCATGCAACGACGTTTTGGGTTTTATTTAGTCATTTGCACTCTAAACGCTCGCCATTTGCGTCGAAATTTGAAGTTGCCATTCACTGCAAGCGGTTGAGGTGTCTGAACACTCGCCATACTGACAGGTAGGATCTTTCCCAATCCTACTCTTGGATTAGTAGGTTAAAAAATCACCCATGCACAGTATGAATAGTTCAAACGGCCTTCGTTTTACTTTGCATAAAATCTAGAAAGGGCATGGGATAGTTTCTGTTCTTTTCCCTATGAAGATACGAGGCCACCACTTTCAGACTAGGGCAGAGATGGCCCCATCTCACAAGCACAAGTATTTCCCCTCTGCCGCATTTTCGGCTCTCCTAGTTTTCCTCATAGAGCTTTCATTTTCCAAGCGAAACCTGTGTCTCCCCACGACCGCATTTGAGAGTTTCTTATTTGTTTTTTCTTGGTTGCTTGATAGTTGTCTCTGTTTAAGCTCTCCTTCCATGAGTGGAGTCTCTTTTTCTAAAATATTTGAAGTGCTTACCCTGCTCTGACCATGAGGTTGAATCGTCCCAGCAATACCTTAGCGGCCGTAGAGTTTTTCACTCAAACCCGTAGAAGCCGTGGCATCCCAAGGCCTTGTTTGCAAAACTCCCTGCCAAGCATCTTCTGCACATAAGGCCTGACCCTTCTCACTCCTTACAGTTATAGTTTCATGCTATAAGCACCGAGATACCCTGCTCAAACAAGAGTGAGGTTTATTCATGCCGAGGTTGCGTAAAACCCAGGTTGCTCGGCCGAAGCTGCCATGGGGATGTGTTAAACCAACCAATCAAGCCCATTTAGAAACTCGACTTAGCTGATAAAGCCTGTGGCTGTGGGACTTATCCATCTTCAGCGCAACTTCCACTATCAATTGCCGGCACATGAAATGTTTAAACATTGATGCACAGACAATATCACGTGCATTATGTGAAGCGCTAGCGCAAAGTAAGGTTAGGAAGCAGTGTATGCGAAACTGTTGAGCTAGCGCGCGAATGAGTTTATCTTTGGTGCACAAATGAAATTAAGGCGCTAGCGTGCAAATTTTTATTTTTTTTAGGTATCAGCGTAGAGAATGCATTATCACTTTGGCGCCCGAATAATCTTAGGCATCGGTGCACGTGGAACGTTTAAATCTTAGCGCATAAATTCCCGCTTATACCCTAGCACTCATTAGATCACTAATCTTAGCGCGCGCAGAGTCCCAAGCGTGGTGCAAAACGCCACTTAGGCGCCAGCGCAGAAATCTTCATCAAATTCATGCAAGTGTTTGTTTCACAATTCAAAGGATACCTGCACACTGAAAATGAATGGCGCAGACCCTAAATGATCTTGCTCGTTGTCCTGATGTTTTGTCTTTGTTTTTAGCATGAAGGGACATTGTTGAATTAAGCTTAAACATGAATTGAAGATAATTATGATTATTTAAGGCAGCCTCTATTTTGTGTAAATGTTATATTTTGGATTTGCCAAAGAGTGTTGCTAATGCTTGGAACAGTGGTATAGCTAAAGTCTTTGTGATATTGCCTTGCTCGCCACATGATTACCATGCATAGGAAGTCAGCAAAGAAGAAGGCAACACAGAAAGTGACCTCAGACTCAGAGGTTGAAATTCTATCGGATACTTCTCTCGTCACGATGTTTGCTGACACACAAGCTACCATTGGTGTTTCCCCTGGGAGCGTTGCCCCTGAATTTCAATGGGGTGATCTATACAGATTCATCATAGCTCAAGATAGTTCGACAGCCTCTATAGAGGATGCCCTAGTGTATGCCAACATCAGAAGGTCTCATTTGCATAAAGCAACAACTTGGCCAGAACTATTCCCTTGTTCTAAAGTTGTTGGATGGCTAATTCTTAACATCCGGACCGACACAAGGCTCATGACTGATAAAAATGGGTTGAGCCTGGCATCTTTCACTCCCGAGCATGTTACTGCTGCCTACAGATTGCCTGCACCTAGGGCTTCTTTAGACGATGAATGGATGGCAAAGCATCAAATGGACTTACTAGAATCTGCCCGTAAGATGACTATAAATGACAGGCAGATTAGGAGGAGGCAGAATAATGAATATGAGAGCAATATCCTATAGGCCCCTTATAGATTCATCGTCCTGATGTTGAGTCGGCTCTTTGGCATGCCTACTGGTAATGTGTTTAAGATCGGATGGGTGACGGTGATGTTTCATATAGCCACGAAAGGCACCATCTTCAACTAAGCTGAAATAATTTTAGATAGCTTGGCCTCATAGTTATCAGCAGCCCAAGGAGGACTAACCCAAAAGAAGGCAGATTTCTTCATGTCTTCACACCTGATTGACTGCTTTTTAAGCAAGCATTCATTCCCGGACTTGGGTTGCTCATGGAAGCCAAATGAAATAGCTCTCTTCATAGCCTATCAATGTACATGGGCAAGTAAGTACGAAACAACTACAAGATGGTTTGCGAGAGGTTTATCATGTCATTGTACCAGCACATTTTCGTACAAGAACCAGATTGTATGTCAGAGAATGCAATGCATATCATCGAACAATTTGGGGACTATTATCACAGTGCAGAAGGCACATACATCAGGATGAGTGGAGGGACTCGTGAGCCATTTATGTTTCCTTGGATTGTTATAGACTATGTAATTCATAAGGAGGCCGCAAGACAACTCTTTGGCACCGGTGCCATAAGAAAGTTCTTAACAGAAAGAAGGAAGGAATGTACCCTCCCATGCCATTTAACATAGGAGCTTACAGTCTCCGAAGAGCAAGAGATGGGAAAAATTACGCTAAAGGCTTAGAATTTTTCCACTTCGGCTCAGTCCCTTTCAGAAGGCATGACCCCAACGGCGCGGTAAGCAGGCATTGTCTTGACCTCAGGATCTCCTTTGAATATGCTCATCCGGAAGACCGAGAAGAGGAATTCTTCAGGATCGCCCTCAACCTAACTGAGTTAGGAAAGCATTACAATACAAAATTTGTGAAAGACTCAAGCCCCAAACCTGTCGATTTGATCCAAAGAGAGCGAGAGGCATCAGCCTCACAATCAGGGGAGACATTAGACTTGGAGCAGGACAGAGTGCTCCAAGAGCAGACTCTCAAGCAGCAACAGGACCAAGAAAAAGCAAGGATTCAAGATGAGCCAGCTGCCAAACTTCAACAAGAGGAAAATGCAAGGAAGCAACAGGAGCAGGCCTCTCAATTGGAACAACAAGAAGAGGCTACCAGGATCCAAAAGGAAGGAGAAGATCAGGTATCCCAAGAGAAAGCTTCCAGGAAGCAGCATGAGGAAGAGCAAAGGCCCTTGGTTGAAGGAGCTGATGGATTACAAACTCAGCAAGGAGAGTCTAAAGCAGCAGATGGATTGCAGACACAGCAAGAAGAGTCGACAGGAGAGAAGGATAAAGAGCAGACAGAGAAGTCTCTCGAGCTGGAGCCATCTACTCCGACAGATATGGAGATTGACCCACCATTGATATGCACCCCAGGGGGGACTCAGGAAAAAGGTGCCTACTGAGGGAGCTTAGCTCTGACCCCATATAACCCCAGGAAGCAGCGCAAAATAGCAGACCTGGATACGGTATATTTTAGTCGAAAGAAAAGGGCCATCATTGATAGGAGAGTAAAGAAAATGGAAGCCAGAACTATGAATATGGAAACTGAGGAGGAGGATTATGAACTATGGATAACAGAGAAGACATTGGTCCAAGGAACTGATGTCGATCCCACTTTCCAAGCCCAATGCACCATGGCATCAGCTAAGGCAACTAAAGCCAATATTGATTTCTTGAAAGAAAATATAAAGCATTACAGGGAGCGATGCCTTAATATCAAAGATGATAGAATGAGGGAAGTATTGGAAGCAAACAAACTGAAGGAGAAATACAATCAGTTGTTAGGAGAGCATCTGGTCCTAAATTCAGGAATTCTCCAGCTCGAGAATGAGAAGAACTCCTTAGAAGTACAGTTGGATATCTCTGGAGGTGAGCTGGAGAATCTGAAGGCTCGGATAGAAAAATTTGAAGAATTCGAAGCGAGCAGGGCTCAACATATTCAACTCCACCAGCATGAATATGAAGGGCTGATTCAAGAAAAGGAACAACTAGCAAGACAGCTCAAAGAGGTAGCAAAGGACCAACAAAACTTGTTCACATTTCACAAACAAGCATGTGATATGCGGATTAAAATCCATCAGCTGCTAGTACTGATCTCGGAAGAGATTTGGAGCATGAAAGAGATGATTAAGAAAATGACAACAATTGAAACTAAAGCCCTAAAGACCCAAGAAAGGTTAGCAAATCATGTAGAGGAGCTGAGACAGCAATCTGAATGGAAAAAGGGAAAATCTCAACTCCCTTCACACTTACGCGCTGCTACAGGAGATGAATTGGATGTGGACATAGGAATTCTTGAATTCACCAAAGATTGTGGCACCAAGCTAAGTTTGGAAATCAAAAGGATGGTCCACAGGTGTTTTTCCATCTATTCCACACTCAGGGAATCGCTTAGCAATTGTCATCTGGTTATCCCTGCCTCCATTTATGATTTCCCAAAAGAAGAAGACCGAGTGTTCGAGTTGCAAAACAAGCTAGATGAAAACTTGGCTTACATCAAGAAGATATAGGTATTAACTCAGGACGAATTTCAATAGTTCATTTGCCAGCCTGCAATACATATTTACTTCCTGGAAGCAATGGCAAAAGAGGCTACACAAGGAAAAGCATTGATCAAATCGGACTTTCGAAAGCATGAAATAGTGTCCCAGGCAACAGTATCTTCTCATAGCAAGCTTATCGTAAAGGATATCAACCAATGGACCTCATACATTCAAAGTATCGATGGCCCGATAGTTTCAAGCGAGCCGGCTGGTGGAGGTGCGTCTTCAAATCAGCAGACAGAAGCCCCAACAGAATAGACAAAGCATTCTTATTTTGTTTTAATCAAGTGAAAAAACTGAAATTCTTCCTTTTGTATAAATGTTCTAAAAGGACAGCTGGTCCATATTTTTGTCCTATATGTAAACTCTTCCACGTATTCATAGGCTTTGTAAGGATACGATGAAATCCAAGGAAGGAGGTTATAGAGTTAGGGTACACTTGTCATCCCAAGGGGCGCTTTGTAAAGTTATAAATAGAAGGTTAGAGAAGGTAAAAAGGACTTTTTGGCAGGGAAAAGAAGCTTCTTAGCTTGTACGAACTATTTTGTAATTAGCTCCAGGGAAGCAATTTTTCCTAATAAAGATCCTGAGGGAGACATTTGTTTTGCCTGGAAATGTGGACTTGATGCATGTTGGATTATTCTTATGACATTCTGACACTGCTGTGAGATCTTTCCTTGCTGTTCGAAATTGTTTCTGTCTGATGAATGATCTCACTATTTTCTATGCAATGATGTTTTCCTAAATGAGTAATAGAATGATTTTATATGGATTAAATCTATCTTTAATACCGTTAACCTTCTGCTGAAAATGTTTCTTTATGATTTAAATGGCTATCCATGCAATCTTTAGATATTTCTTTCATCCCATTGCTCATATTTACAGTTTGCTCCTTGCAAGGATAGAGTAGATTTATTTCAATCTTAGATACAGATTTGTTTCAAGCTCTGCATTTAGATTAAATTAGCTTAGGCACTTGCACATCATTTTAACAATAAAATAAAAAAGAATGGTGGATCGGGCCATAACCAGTGTAAAATAAAGCAAATCTAACGGTAGCCAGAACCGCTAACCGGACGGATTCCCCATACCAAACGGTGGACAATCTAATTGGGATAGTTTACTGGGGAGAATCCCTTTCTGCTTGATGCTATGATCTTTGGGGCATCAATAGGTCACCTTTGTTCATAGAATTATGTAGTATGTCACCCTTAGAGTCTCCCAATAGCATCCATCAACTTGTCCCCCAGAGTCACTCCAGTTTGCAATACATACCCCTGATCCCTTAAGCTATGATCCCCACACCTAAAAGTCAGTTTCATATGCTGCCAGGTCAACCATGTCATCATGCTCTGAACAAAGGAATTTTGAGTTCACCCACTCTATGACCCCAGTTATTCCCCATCCCCACAGTATGTCAGTCCTACCATCAGTACTATCACACTTCAGTTGTACACCTCATGCTCCTATCAAGGAAACATCATTGCCTTGGTAGTTTTCGGTCTCCCTCTATCGACACCAACCAAATCTATTCCATAGGATAGACCCATAGGTCCCCATTCCTTGGACTCATCACCATTAATGATGAGTGCCTACGGATCATTTTGAAAGGAGTCCTCAGTGCCTCTCCAAATGATTGTTTCTCACATGCTCGACGTCAACACCTTGATTGAACGTTGAGACTCGTATAGGGTATCAGTCCTTTCAGTTATTTGTGTTAGTTTTTCAGAATTTAAGACATTCTGATCTAGGATCTTAACTGAATGAATAACATGTACAGCATATCAAGCATAAAATACAAGAGACAAGAGACACAAAACATTTCACCGGGGAAAACCAAGAACATGAAAAACCCCGCAAATTCCTCAGAGATAGAATAATCATCAATACAAGGATCACCATGATCAAACCCAAGAGATAGATTTCAGTAGCAGCATACTCCTCCTCCACTAGTGTGAACTCCTCCTCTCTCACTAATGTGAAGTGAGTGAACAAATAGAATGTGTAAAATGAGAGAGGCACACTCTCTATTTATACACTAACTTGAGTTACCCTTTACTCAACTAGGTCGGCCTCAACTTAACCACTTAACATAATGCTGACTAGGCCGACCCCTACTAGGGTGGTCTAATAACGCTTTGACCCACATGACTCATATAGGGTCGACCCCATCAAGGTGGTCTAATAACCCATCAATTATAAGTTACAACACTTACAATATAACTTGCGACACATGCAAGTACACATAACGACACTTCCAATCGGAGGAATAATACATCTCCGTTGGGGATACAATAAAGTACAAATGTAATACATAGAAGAATATCTTCCGAAGTTACAAATACATCAACACTCCCTCTTAAATAGGAAGGTATTCTTTCGTCACAAGTCATCAATACATATTGGCACAAGTCTTCAATTATGGAGCTGGATCATGATCACTGGATCCCAAAGCATCATCATCATTACTGCTGATGTACTCGACATCTTGATCATTGGGCTATATCTGAATTCTTCTCATCATAGGAAGTTCTACAAAGCCATCCCTTTTTCATGCTAGATGTAGGCCCACCACATGTAGCTCTTCATCATCACTGGCCATACTATGGATCCCAGGACTTATTACGTGCATCAACAAAACCTTGAAAGAGCATCCCATGACTGATTATGAGCTTACTGCTCAACCTATCGGATCTCCCAGGGCAATATTATATGTGACCACCACAAAACCTCAAAAGAGCATCCCAGGACTGATTACGAGCACATAGCTCAACCTATCGGATCTCCCAGGATCTTTTACATGCAACTGCACAACCTGTCCATGGCCACAGAGTATCATCCTGATACTCATGATCATACTAATCATGTCATCTCATCGTCCATGAAGTACAACCCAGATGCACATCACACAACACTTACATTCACCGGCATGGGAAGACACACTTCAACCATCCGTGAAAGGCTCAGCACTTATATCTACGCCATGGGAAGACACACTTCAACCATGTGAGAATGGCATCGCACTTATATCCATAGCCATGGGAAGACACACTTCAACCATGCTAGGAATGGCACAACACTTATATCACAGCCATGGGAAGACACACTTCAACCATGCTCGAATGGCACAACACTTATATCACAGCCATGGGAAGACACACTTCAACGATGCTCGAATGGAACAACTCTTACATCAACGACCATGGGAAGACACACTTCAAACATGTCGAAATGGCCCCATCCCTTATATCTGCACCATGGGAGGACACACCTACCACCATGTGAGAATGGCTCATGTGCATCTGTGTCTTTGGAACTCATCACACATGATCCAACTGATCATGCAATGCATCCACCTGATACATATCATCACATATGATCGTCATGATCATCATCATAGCATTGTCCTGATGCATATCATCCAGAGCATCATCTTGATCCTCATCACACATGATCATCCTGATCATCGTCACTGCATCGTCCTGATGCATATCATTCAGAGCATCGTCCTGATACTCATCACACATGATCATCCTGATCATCATCCTGATGCATGTCATCATACATGATCCAAGTGATCATACACAGCATCCAACTGATGCATATCCAAAGCAGTAACTAAAGCATCGTTCTGATGCTCATCACATAGCGCTTACATCCACAGCCATGGGAAATATCCTCCTCTCACCATGCTTGGAATGGATCCTGCAAATGTGTCCATCACTTCTTCCTCGAAGTATATTCAATCTGAAGAACACCAAGCCTCTCTCTGAAGTACTCAAACTTCACTCTGGCTAGTGGTTTCATCAACACATCTGCAACCTGCTCATCCGTCGCAATACACAGGAGCTTCGCTGCTCCTCTTTGCACCATATCCTTGATATAGTGGTATTTGATCTCAATATGCTTCAACCTGTCGTGGAACACCGATTTCTCATATAGCTTCACACAACTCTAGTTGTCACAAAAGATACCAGTAGCCTCCAATGGGAGATCAAATAACTCAGAGAGTAGCTTCCGGAGCCATACTACCTCACAACTAGCCGAATAAGCTACAACATACTCTGCTTCGGCTGTACTCAATGCTATGCAGGACTGCTTCCTCCTAAACCAAGAGATCACACCTGGTCCCATACTGAAGCAGCACCTAGAAGTGCTCTTCCTATTTGCAACATTGCCTGCCCAATTTGAATCAACATAACCCTCCAGGTTAAACTTTTGATTCGCATCATACTTGAGCCCATAATCAACTGTACCCTTCAGGTACCTCAGAATATGCTTTACAACAACCAGGTGGACACCTCTTGGATCCGTCAGGAAATGGCTCAATGTGTTTACCGCAGAGCAAATATCTGGTCTCATATTCGCCAGGGACATCAAGGACCCAATCATCTGATGATACATCGTGACATCAACAAGCTCAGATGAAGCATCACACAAAAGCTTCAAGTTCGATGCCATAGGTGTGGCCATGGCTTTGCATTCCATCATCCTGAACCTCTTCAGGATCTCTAATGCATACTTCCCTTGTCCAAGGAAGATCCCATCTGCACTCTACCACATCTTCATGCCTAGAAAATAGTGCATCATCCCAAGTCCTTCATCTCGAACTCGGCAGAAATCTTGATCTTGTAGATCCACTTGGAAGTCACAACAGACTTCCCTTGTTATCTCGGGACCACATCCAAGACATCGTTCTTCATGATCGACTAGTACTCCTCTATCATGGCATTCTTCCATTACTACATCCCGGATCCTAGGAACCTGTCACATCCCCTCCCGTCATCCCAATGCAGGGGAGAGAACATGAACCAACATACCGGGCTTATTGGCAATCTCAACCCCATTCGAAATGTTTAAGAAATGCATGGTTAAATAAAAACTTGTGCATACATATTCGTACTCAACAAGCACAGTGGAATTAAACACTATAGATGCACATAGTTTCATCATGCATTCAGCATATAAACAGTAGTCACTAATTAAGACATTTAAGAACATAGAATTAACACAACTCATTTAATAAACACAGTGGAATAATCATAATAACATACAAGTAGAAGGAGATGCATCAGCCTATTTCTTCTAGGTAGAATGATGAAACAGTCATACAGTAATCCATCCCATTCTCATGCTATACACAGGCATCATGCCAACTAACTTAAGATAATCATTTCATCCAAGTAACATGAGTAATTTAACATACAGGATTAACACATTGTTGAACACATAATGCAAATAAATTAATCCACAGAGAATACTTATCTTGAAATGCAAATGTCCAAACAACTGGCTACGTGAGAGCAACATTCCACCCAACCATATATCTCTGTCCATCCTGTATTCTTTCAACTGAGAGATCACCCCCGAGCTGGGTTGTGTATCCACTAAGAAGGAACTAGACAGGCTCACTCACAGCCATGGATTCACTCAAATGGTCATGCTAAGCCAGTACATAGCTGGGTTTATCAAGCATGCAATAAGGAAAATGAGGAGGATGTTAATCCATTGAGCTCAACCACATAGCTACAGACATCTCCAGATAAATTCAAGCAATCCCATCCTCTGTGCAAACATCCACACTTGGATTCCTCACCATTCTGACAACAAAATAACTCAATCCCGTCACTGGGTTTTTGGGCTATCAAAACTGGTTTTTCCCAATGGATTTGAGGGTAGCTAATCTCCCAAATTTTCCCCAAGGTTCATACCTATGGATCCCCCATTGGATTTTACTATCCAATACCAAATCTGGGCGTTTTTGGCTCTTCAAAACGTGGGTTCTTGCAAAGTTGCGATTTCTGGTTTTTCTCTTTGCTGGGAATTCGTGGGTGATGAGAATTGATGCTGGGTGATCAACAATGGAATGGGAATGAGATTGGAAAGATTCCCAAGAGGTAGAGTGACTTGTGGGTCAAGCAAAACAGAGCCCATACCCTGCCATACGAATTTATGGGTTGCCCATGCTCCATTGAAGCCATGGACTATTTTCTTCAACCACTTCCTTACAACAGAATTAAATGTCAGCAAGGGAAGTCAAATGGGTTCTCAAGGTGACATATGGCAGCCTATGGTTCAATCCCACAGCCCCCTCACCACTCCCTAGTGGATACACATGGCCCCTTATCATTCGTTGCCTCCATAGCCAGTTTTGGTATTTTATTGCATGATGTTTATTTACATCATTGTTACAATGTTCCATGGCTAAATAGCACTTGGGAAACATAATGTCTAATACTTGTCTTTAAATAAAATTTGAGCTTCCACTAGCGGGGCCTTGGCCTTGAGCTCCACACTAGGAAAACATACATGACATGTATACAATATTTACATTAAAAGCTAATATATCCTAAGGGTAAAAATGGGGTATTACAGAACTTAAGATTCTTCAATATCTTCAATAGATAGTTTTTATTTGATCTTCATTGCTGGAACAAATGTTGTAGTCCTTTTTGTAGGTGATGGTACACGGTCTTTCCTACAATACAAGTCCAGTTGCATGATTAGAAACTTCTCATAGTTTTTCAAAAACACTTTCTTATGCATAAATACATATGTCATACAGTCATGCAATTATCTTGGCCAATGTTTCAATACAACATTTATCCATATTCTATAACTTTCTAGATGCCTTCCATATCTACCAAAACATTGTTAAGAGTGTGCACAACTCCCAACATGTCAGCAAAGAGGTTTCATTCTAGATAAGTAGCAATGGAATGTTGTACAGTACCATAGGCCACTTACCCAATATTTGCATATTTAGTAGTATCTTGTTCATTAATGCAACTTTTCTAATATGCATGATACATATCCTAAATCTAGGAACATAAGTATGTATACGATTGGACAACATCATTTAAGTAATCATATATGTAATAAATGACAATTCAAATACTTATCTTTGTTTGGTTGTTGGGTGGACTCCCTCTTGATCTTTGCTTCCTGGAGTGCTCCCTCTTGATCTTTGCTTCCTGGAGTGCTCCCTCTTGATCTTTGCTTCCTGAATTACCTGTCCTTGAACTTATATTCATTCTGGACCACTATGCACGCATCAGTGTGCACTAGTGTCATCCTCAAGATCTCATACATAATCATACATCCATTAGTATAATCTCAATACTATCAAAACATTATGATTCTAAATAATATTAAATATGTACACACAGGTAATTTATCATAAGCATTAGTATTCAAGGTTTCAGGGAGGACTTCTATTACTCATGCATATTCTTATTTGACCATAGGACTCTTATGGTTAGTCATATCATCAATCAAAGTAAGAAACATAATATGCATAATCCTATGATTACTCAAACTTATAGCTTCATGAACAATCATCAATCATACAAAGATATACTTATATAAGAGATCCTAACACAAGGTAGGGTTCTAACTTGATATAGGAAAAACATACCTGGATTATCATGTTATATAGTTATATCTAACATACCTAAACAATGTCTTCTTGTTCTCTTCGATGACTTGTGCTAGTAACCTGAATAACTCATAAGTTAACCATTGTAGAACCAAAATATACATACCTCGTAAGTAAAGCTTCTATGTGATCCATGACTATGGATGAGTCTTTGTCTTCATATCACCATGGTCATATGTTCTTGATCTAGAACTTTCTTGATGCAATATTCATGTTAGCGGACAACATCATCCTCATACAATACCTTTGATCTAGAAATTTCTTGATGCACCTTTCATGTTAGCGGACAACATCATCCTCATACAATACCACAGTGCATTAGTATAATCATAAGTGTCATAACCCTAATCAATGAATGTTTTCTATCATTCACATGCATTCATACTTCTACTAGGGTGATAAGACAAGTCTAAAATTAATCAATATTGTACTAACCTCAATAATATGAAGACAAACATATCATAACCTCAATTATGAACAAATTTCAAAACATACTTGTATCTCTTCAAGTCATACCTGACGATATTGCTTGAAGTCTTCTTTGTGTAAGGCCTTAGCCTCATCTCCTTCTGGAACTGGAATCTCTTCACTTATGCAGGTGACCAAATCATCTTCTTCTAGGATTAACCCAATCCACTTTGATTTGCTGAGACTCGATCTAGAGATGGATTAGGGTTTGTCAGAGAAACCCTAAAAATTCAAATTTGGAATTTCAAACTTCTGAATGGATGGAAAGATGTGCCTTGCTGAGCTGGTCAAGCTAGTATACTTCAATTTTGAAAACTGCAAAATTTGACCCCTCAAAATTGCCTTTGAAACTTCCGAATTCACTCAAAAGGACCCCGAACTAGGGTTTGATAAAGCCCAGTCTTCTACCCATCCAAAAAGTTTGATCCAAAGCTCTAAACTTCGATTTTTCTGAGCAGCTTCCAGCCGTGGTCACAGATTTCAAAAATTTCAACTTTTGCAAAAGCCCTAATTTTCCACCTTTCTGATCAAAATCCCGAACTAAGGTTTGATCAAGCCCGGCCTTCTTCCCAACCAAAAAATTTGATCTTGGTCTCTAAATTTTGAATTTGATTAGGAGCATCCATCCGTGGTCTCCGATTCCAACAATTTCAACTTTCTCCGAAACCCTAATTTCCCACATCAGTGACGATCCAAGAATGAAGGTGCTCAAAATCCAAATCTGTTTTGACAGAAATATGCACCTGATTGTTTCTGCTATAACTCAAAAATTATGAATCCATAGGGTCTAAAACTTTGGACTGTGATAGTCTGACCTGTCATATTTCCAACCCCATAGGTCTGACCTCAATTGGATTCTCTGAGAGAGAGTTATGCAAAGTGTCGCAACGTGATCTGTTTATGGGATAAAACCGGAGAGCGAAATTGTATGGTGTGCCACGTGTCACTGGTTCAGTTTCGGCCTCTGGAAAAATTACCTGTGAAAGTACAGTCCGTGCCCTACTTATCACTTTTTACAAAATTTCATTTGGAGATTCTTATCCCAAGTTGTTACCTTTTTTCCTAGGTCACCTGTTTATGACTGAGATTTGGAAGAGGCAGAAACCCTAGATTGTACTGATCATAAATCACAAAGTACAGCGAATTAGAAGTTTTTATTTGGACACAAGGTACATGGGGATGTTATCTACGACTTGTAAAGGTTTTAGATCCTGAACCTTTTCCAAAATGTATTTATGGCGAAATTTCTACGATGACGGGTTTTTTCTATATCAAGCCCTAGCTTCCAATTTGTCGTAACAGGTGCCTTTTTTTGTCAAGTCTTTTTCATTTTCGACCTTGTACCTCTCAGGAAAACTCACCAAGTTCACTTGAAAAGGTGGGTGAACTCGATGAGTCTCTCCGCAACGTTAGAAAACCTCAAAAGGTTTTTCCGCAATGGGCGAAAGGTTTTTAATTTCTTACCAAGGCACGGAGCCACTTTTTCGGGAGAACTCGGCATGTTCCGCCGCAACGTCGGGCGAACTCACCAAGTTTCGCCACAATGTCAAAATGAATCTTATAGTTTTTCCGCGACGGGCGAGCACTTTATCAAAACGCAAATTCATTCCATGTTCTTGCCACAATGCGACGGGAGTACTTGGGAAGTTTTGCCACGACAGCACTTAGGACTTAAGAGTTCTCGCCACGACATCGGGTAAACTCACCCTTTCCTTCCGATTTCAGCGGTTGCATTAAATGCCAAGTGTGTCGAGGTGACCCCTACCGTACATATTTTTAATGTTGTTTTAAAACCCCACCAACCCATTGAATGCCCACATGTGTCAGCCTTTATATAAAGGGTTTGGGTGGTTTTGTTGTTTTCATTGGTAGAATTGGATGCTGTGCGAACTCCGTTTGAAGACTGTGTTAAGCTATTCCAGCTCAGCCCGTTTGCAGCCTAGTCAACCACTGTCAAAACAACCTTTTCTTGCCAGGTAGGTGATTCTAACATTATTTTTGTTTTACTTTTTCGATTACTATCAAGCTAGTCTCGGTATCACTATCAGCACACCAGCTGCATGGCCTGTGGACATTCTATTTTTGTTGTTGTTTGGCCATTTCCAAGCATAAAACTCATAGCCATAAGCCCTTTCGACTTTCTCCTAGTCCCTTGAGCCTGCAGAACTCAGCCTTCCTTGGAAGCACTGACCTACCACCTCATTCGCACTTTCGTTAAGGACGTACTAAACTCAGTTTCTTTTGAAACTCATATAGCGTCTTCCCCGAAATCGCTTATCATCCTAGGGAAGAGAATGGTTCTGTTTTAGCAAATTCTTTAATTCCTGTCTCTATTTTTACAACACATTGTTATTTGACATTGTTACATATTTCAGTCGTGTTGTTATGCTAATCCAATATTTTCGCTCTTGCGTTTCGCTATATTCTATGTCTACTTATGCATGGTTGCTCAATAGGATTAAGCCAGGATGCCGAAGGGTAGCAAAAATAAAGCTAAGATGACTGAACCAGAATTAGTAGACGCAAGAGTTGAAACTTTGTTCAAAGACACCAAGTCCATCACAGGCGTCCCTCCCGAATCCAAGTGCGGAGATGTATGCTGTATGATCAGAGACCAAGATATCCCCGAGGCACTCTTGGAGGAAGAGCATATCTACCAAAACATCAAAAGCTCTGGTATATCTAAAACTTCCACATGCCCTGAGCTCTTTCCTTGCTCAAAAGTGATCGGTTGGATCCTGGGACATGCAAACCCTGAAACCAAAGCATTGTCTAATAGCAATGGAGAATCCTTTGCTTCGTTTCATCCAGCTTACATTGCAGCAGCTTACAAGTTACCGCATGCTCAACAGCCACTGAACGACGAATGGCTGGAGCAAATCAAGATGGACAATTTTGAAATGGCTAAGAGGCTGTTAATCACAAGAAAAAAGCTAAGGAAAAGAGACAGTGATGAGTATGAGGTCCAAAACCTAAGGGCCCCTTTCCGGATGATTACCCTTTTGTTAAGCAGGATTTTTGGCATTGCTGACAAAACCATTTACAAGATACAATGGGTTGCCATAATTCATTATGTGGCATTTAAGGGAATGATCTTTAATTGGGCAACTATTCTCTCTGATAGTCTATTGTCCATTGTTGGCTGCTTTTTGACAGACCCAGGTTTTAATGAGGCGTAGCAAAAAAAACCCCTTGGCGCACTGGCCCTCTCAGCAACGAGCTGCGCAGCAGCTCGAGGTCTCACCCGAAATGGCTATGGGGGGATAAGGAATCAGGCTTCCTTAACCTAGGCGACGCAGAGACGGCAATCTTCTCCGTCTCTCTTCTGGGAGGATTCCTCATAGCAGAATGTCTTACTCTTCCGCAGACCTCTCAGTGCAACGGCGCTGAAACTCACACTCGCCAGCTCGGCTGCGCGGCACCTCCGCACCTGCGCACAAGGAGTTACCCGCTACTTCCACTACACGCTGGATTACTTCTGCAACCATGCCACAGTGCACAACAGACTCCTTACGTGCCACGACAATAGTGCTCCTATCGACTCCTTCGATAGTGCGTGAATATAAATTCAAAGGAAGTTCCGAGGACTTACTTTATATACTCACTCATAAAGACAACGAAACATTCATGGAGACACAGGTAGAGGACTAAAACATGCATTCACAACACAGCATCATAACAACGGGAATTATATAGTTCACCTCCACGGGAAAATCACATTCATTGGAACTGTATTCTTTATTAACTCGAAGTGGAATTACACAATATGCTGCGCACACAGCTGCAGCCTTAGATCTTTCTAGGTAATTCCACGCACACAGCTGGGAGACCTTCTCTTAGATCTATTCTCTTCTCTACAGAGATTACAATGACTCAGACGTCGACTCAGACTGTCTGTCAACTCAGGGATTAGCTTCACAGCTATCCAGTTCTAACTCTTGTCTTGTAACAACACAATAGAAAACAATCAACAACCAACCCTTCTTCCTTATCAATTATACATATATATAGGTGGCCCCGAGGGTCGCACCTTTACAAAACTATGGGCCTTTCCCAGCAATAATCCCCAAAAACCCTAACCGCGGACATGGCTAGGCATACTGTAGGCGCCGCTTGCAGTCACGTTGCCGCTTCCTGCAGGCTCCGTGATTTCCGGTGCAACTTGCGGGTATGGGCACCGCTTCGTCATTCACTGCTCCTTGTCCTTCACCTTCAATTCTTTGGTCCGTTGCTCCTCCTTGATCATAGCAACCATAACTTCTGTACTTAGCCTTAATGAGGGTAGCTGAGCCCTCTAGTCCATCGCTTCCTTTATTGTGGTAGCTAAGCTTTCTACTTGTCCACATTCATTCTTATTTGACGTGTGCGCGTGAGCTCCGCGATTTTCGGCCCGTAATCTGCGCTGAGCTCGTCCATCTGGCACCGTACTGTGCACTTGTTCACTTTTGCCCAAAATTGGTGCTTTCTCAAAATTAGCACTTTCCCTTCAACACTTGTGCTTTTTCCTCAAAATTCACAGCTTTACTATAGCTGCGGCCTAGGCTCCAACAGGCCCCTAACACTTACTTGTGGCTCGTCCCCGAACCACTCGCACTAGCGTGTGGTCACTTTATTTGCGCATCAGCCCTTGCTTGGGTCTCAGCAAATGTTTTCTTCCACTGCGCAATAGCGGAGTCCATTTCATCGACACACTCCGCAACGGTGTGTACCATGTCTGAACTGGCTTCTTCTTCAGTTATGCCATCAACCAACTGTTGAGATTCAGCAAATTCTTTGATCTTTTCCTCGGCTTGGGCAACAAGTTCAGCATACTCATCCATAAATGGTTGAATGCTGTTGGTGATATTAGCATCTTCATTTCTGAGCTTGTGCAGCTGCTGTTGTACTCTACGCACTTCGCTCATTTTCCTCATTTTTGCTAAGCCTTCTAAGGCCTTAGCTTCTTCAGTCAGAACAGTTAGGGACTGTTCTGCGGCTTCGACCTCTTCCAAAAGGCCGACTTTGAAAGGGAGCTTCTCAAGCTCAGTCCAAGCCTCCATAGCTTGCGTCATCAGGTTCTCGGCTTCATCTGCTCTACTCTTCATTTGTTTGGAAGCTCTGCGCAGTGCTTCAAATTGTTCCTGCCGATCATCTGTAGGATGCGCTGCAACACGAGCTTCCAACTCAGTGATTTGCATTCTATGGTCCTCAGCCATAGCAACTATTTCCTGCTCTAGGGCTTTCACCCTTCCGCCAATAATTTGAACTTTCTCAACCAGAGGAAGGTCTGGTTGAATCTTGCAGGCCAGCAGCTCCTGGGCGATCTCATCAACTACGTTTCTTATCCCAGTGTCTTGTGCCTCATAAAGTGCAAGCTTCTCAGAGATGTTCTTATAGCCTGTCTTCAGCTCTATCTCCTGCAATTGAAGTCTTTGGTTTGCATGGAATGTGGAGAGCTCTCTAGCTCTCAGCTCAATAGAGACCTTCTCTTGCACTAACTGCAAGGTTTCTATCGGAATCAAAGATAAATTTATTTCAACGAGGCCAACTGCGCTTACCTGCAGTGCGGCCAAAGGATCCGGAAGTGTCATGCTTGTGGGCGGAATGTGCACGACAGTATGCCTCTCTACAAGTACTTCAACTCGCTCGGTACTTGTAGATGCCTGCGGCGCCTGCAAACTGGATGCTGGCGCATGGGTCTGTGCAACTCTTCCTACGAGACCTTTTAACTCCACAAACTGCAGTTCCAGAGCACTTCTGATGTGAGCGTGCGCAGTCCGCAGCTCGTGAAATTGCTCCTTCAAGTACTGGTCGATCCCCGAGGCAATGGTCTTAGAGGGATGAGACACCTTCTGCTTCTTGGCCGCTGGTTCTGGTGAACCTTCATCACTTCTTTGCTCAGTCCCTTCCTTACCCTTATCCTTCTCTTGCGTGGCAGGGGGTGGCATCGTGGTAGCGACTTCAGCGGCCTCCCTCCATTCATCTGGCCAAGACTTCACAGTTTCTTCAACATCTTCAGTAGTCATCCGGTAAAGGCCTACAGCCCATTCTTCCTGAATTTTGCAAGGGCGGAGGTAAATTTCATGCAAGTCGGTAGAAAAAACCAACTTCCCTTCATATATTTGGGCTGTCTCCTTACTCAACCTTGGCATTTCCTGAATGGTATCTTTGAGGAGATGGTAGTATTCACAAAACACAGCGCGGTTCATCTTGCGCTTCGCGGGATTATTAGAATCCCAGAGGTTAACATAGCACATTTCGGCAACCTCTCCTGCGCGGCGCGGAAGGAACTGAGTGTTCGGGGGCTCCTTCCACCCGACAAAAGCACATAAAATTAAAAGCCAAGAAAAATGGAACAACTGACCGGCGGTGTCTTGGACGTTCCGGCAGTCTTCCAAGAAAGAATTGAGAAGGAAGAGAGACCAGTTGTACTGCTCTCCCTCCGCAGTTGCGATAGTGAGCTCCACGACAGCTCTAGTGACTTCTTTAGAGAAGTCTGCCTGCAAGCAGACTGCCTGTAAATCTAAGTGCTTCATCCTCAACTATAGTGAGGTCATAAGCCTGACCTCCTCTTGTCAATTTGTATTTCTGCACCAACTGTGCAGCTAACTTTCTGTCTTTGTCCTTTCCAACAAAATGAATATTGGGGTCCTTACCAACCTTAGATAGGCCGGTAATATGATGAATCAAGTCGACATTCAAATCGAATGGCCTCCCCAGCCAAAGGTAACCACCATGAACATAGGATAGCAGTGCCTTAACAACTGCATTGACTTCATTGCTACGCCCGAAGTGCGATAGCTTCAACAGGTTCAAAAGTCCAGGCCTCTCTAAATTTGCTGCAAATTCCTTCAGGACGAATTCATCAACTTTTCTAGTGGGATTATGGACTACCGTCAGATAGCGATCCGGCGTGAACTGAGGATACGTTCTGTAGTCTCCCAGGTTGAAATCAGAAAACTTGACCAGTGGAAGGTGTCCAAGCAGGGACCCTTCTTGTCGCATGACTTCCGCCATTGGTGGCAGCGGAATCGGATAATTTGCATTCTTCGAAATATGCACCTCGAGTGCATCATCTGGACGCGGAGGAATGTAATTCACCATAGTGGCCAAGGGCTCTGGAACGAGTTCGTTCGGCTACTGCGGCTGAGACGCCCTTGTGCCCGGAGATTGCCTGGGATCAGTCCAACCAGGATGCATGTAAGCCGAGGTCGTCACCGAGGTAGTCATGCCGAAATCTAAGCCTCTGCGCTTAAATTGTCGAACAATTTCTTCAGTGGACAGGTTCTCCGTCGTGAACCGGTATACACAACAAGGACTTGAACAGACAAATGGTGGAACAGTGTAGAATATGAACGCTGAAAGCAAAGGGAGCAGTCCGCACAACACGGCTCTGAAAACAATAACTTAGATTCTCAAACAAGACACTATGCAACTTAAGAAAAGTAACCCGAAGATATACAAGGGTGGGCTATTTTTAGCTAAAGGCGATAGTAAATGCGGACAAGTGGGGCTAATAGCCGTAGGTTCCTATGCATGAGTTGACAACCCCCCTACCCCCACGCCTCTACGGTGCATTAATTGTGATGGACGGGCTCTGACAGCCTTCCGAGAGAAGCTAAAGCTTTCGGCACATGACATAAATGCGAATCTTAGGGAGATCAAGCTGACTCTGTCAGAGCAGATACAATTAATTGGCGAGCTTATCCTTCATTAATATTCAAAGCGGCTATAGGACTATCGTAATTCAAATTTTTCGGTGGGTCATTTCAGCATAGGTAACTGTGCATATAGAGGGGTCCACAACGAGAACTCCTCAAGCGACAAATTGACACAGGGAACTCCGCAAGAGCGACGGTTTGACAATCCGGAAAAACTTTGCAAGAGCGCAATTAGGGTCGCTCCAAACAAACTTTATTGACATGCGCAGATGTTTCAAGGAACTGCGCAGGAAGCCAGAGACTGAAAGTGTCTCGCGACTTCTGTGTAGACTGTGATAATGCGATGCCTCTTTCAACTACACTGGACATCTGCACTACTTTAGCAAGTAATTAAGTCGACAGGGCAGAGTGGCCGTCGCGGTAAATCTTGAACTAACTCCCGTTGATCATTGTGGGAAACAATTCTCCATTAAGCTTTGCAAGCTGAACTGCTCCTCCTTTTGTTATCTTTATCACCTGAAAAGGGCCTAGCCAGTGTACACGAAACTTGCCTGGAAACTTGATGAATTTGCTATCATAGAGGAGTACCAAGTCTCCTTCTTGAAAGACTTTATTCTTAATATGCCTGTCATGCCAAGCTTTCTGTCTTGCCTTCTGTACTTGTTGATGGAATCCTGCTAAAATTCTGTCTTCTTCTAAGGCAAGCAATTGTGAGAATCTTTCACTCATAGTATCAGTATCTGCCATTTTTGTAATTTGCGCAATTCTGAAGCTGGGAACAATGTATTCCATGGGCATAACTGCTTCTTGTCCATACACCAAACTGAAAGGTGTGTGACCTGTTAATTTCTTGCATGTGGTTCTGTAATCCCATAACACAGTTGTGACTCTAAGGTCCCAATCATCTCTTTGTTGATTACAGATCTTCGTCAGGGCATTCTCGAGAATCTTATTGAATGCCTCCATCGTACCATTAGCTTGAGGGTGGTAGGCTGTACTCTTATGGTGACTAACGTGGAATTCCTCGGTAAGGGCCTCTATAGTTTCATTTAGGAAATGTGTGCCCTGATCACTCATTAGAATCAGTGGACATCCAAACCTAGTGATAATGTTCTCAAAAATGAACTGCGCGGCAGTGGCAGCGTCGCAGTTCTTAACTGGCTTCACCTCAACCCATCTGGTGAGGTATTCGGTAGCTGTGATGATGTATCTTGCGCCGGTTCTCTTTCCTGGTGGGTTGATAGGTCCTACAAAATCAATGGCCCATTTATCAAAAGCACGCAGTGTTATCTGGGGTCTTAGCAGCATTTCATCTCTTCTTGAAGGTTTTCCTGTCCGCTGGCACACATCGCAACATTTGCAGAATTCCTTAGTATCCTTGTGCAATGTTGGCCACCAAAGACCTGCGGCTAAGATCTTCTGCGCAGTCGGATTTCCTGCGAAATGGCCTCCTGCGGTTCCTGAGTGCGCTTCTGCGATGATGGAATTCTTCTCGTGCGGTAAGATACATCTGTGCAAGACTTCATCGAGGCCCAGCTTATAGAGCTGGCCTGCTATCAAAGTGAAGTCTGTGGCTTTGACAACAAGTTGCTTCTTTTGCTGGATTGTAAACTCAACTGGCGCTTGCCCTGTAGTGAGAAACTCAAGAATATCGGAATAATATTCATCGGCTTCTTGAACAGAAAATAGTAGCGCATCAGGTAGATTGTCCTCCAAATTTGTAGGTTCCTCCCCTGACTCTATCCTAGATAAATGGTCAGGTCCTGCATTCAATCTTCCTAGCTTCACAATAACCTCAAAATCATACTCCTGGAAGAGCAGTAGCCATCTGCAAATTCTTCCCCCTAACACTGGCTAATTGACCAAGTATTTCAGAGCATAATGGTCAGTATACATTTTAAAATGTGCGCCCAATAGGTAGTTTCTGAACTTCTGTAGGGCATACACCATAGCTAGTCCTTCTCTTTCTGTAGTGGTGTAGTTCTTCTCAGCTGTAGAGAGTTTTCTGCTAGAGTAAGCAATGGGGTGATCAATACCTCCTTCTCCCGGTTGTGTAAGCACAACCCCCAATGCTATGGAAGAAGCATCTACATGAACATGAAAGGGTTTTCTCCAGTCTGGGAAAAATAGAATAGGCACAGTGATCATCTTTTCTTTAAGTGTATCCAAGCTCTGTTGGCATTCTTCTGTCCATTGAAATTTCGAATCCTTTTTCAGCAATCTTTCCATAGGTGCAGTGATCTTTGCATAACCTTTGATAAATTTCCTGTAGTACCCTATATGTCCCAATGTAGTGCGCAATTGTTTAACTGAGTTGGGCGCAGGTAAATTAGCAATGATGGCAACCTTCGCAGGATCCATCAGGAGTCCTTGTCTGCATACAATATGTCCCAACAAAATACCAAAAGGAGCATAGAAGATACATTTTTTCAAGTTTAGGGAAATCTGATACTGTCTACATTTTTCTAACATCATGCGCAGATTCCCTATATGGTTCTTTAGTAAACCAAACACAGTCCAGTCATCAAAATAGACTTCTAGAAACTTATGAATGAATTCTTTAAAAATAGCAACAACGACTCTAGAGAAGATAGCAGGTGCATTTTTAAGACCAAAGGGCATTACCGTATACTGGAATGAGCCCCATTCAGTCGCAAAAGTGGTCTTATGGCGGTCTTCTGGATGGATTCTGATCTGATGGTATCCCGAAAATGCATCAGTGAAGGAGTAATCCTCTTGTCCTCCAACATTATCAAGCACTTCATCTGTAAATGGAGTTGGAAATGGATCATGCGCTGATGCGTCGTTCAGCTTGCGCAAGTCCACGCAGATTCGTATTTCACCTTTTTTCTTTTTCCCTTGTACCACCATAGGACTAATCCAATCACTTTCCTCTACTGGCTCAATAATACCTGCTGCAAGCATTTTATCAATTTCTTCTCTAACCTTTTCTTTATATCGCAGGTTCAACCTGTACGGGCGTTGTTTTACTGGCTTGGCATCTGCTTTCAGAGGTATATGCATAACTCCTAAATCTCCTAATATGCCTTTCATTTCTGTGAACTTGGTAGGAAAGATATCCTGGTAGTCACGTAGTAAATCTGCGATATGGCCAACAATTTCATCATCCCAATAATCTTCTATAGAAGCAAACTTGGGTTCAGCTTCTGTACCAATGTTAATCTTTTTGAGCTTGATGTGTTCTGTAATGGCAGGGATATCAAGCTGAGGACCTTTAACGGTGCGCGTCCCTTCTGATTCTGGAATATTGATGTTGCGAGGATCATCTTCCTCTTCTCCAGCGGTGAAATTATAGCATTCCAGGGCATGTTCTATCTGGACATACCAATCTGGTTGGGAATATTCTGGTAATGGACATTGTTCAAATACCTTCTTTCTAAAACACTTTAAAGCATGGTCGATGCTCAGATGTTCTGACTCAAAGCTGAAGGTAAGTTGAAAACTTTCTATCATAAGAGGCCAAGTGACAGTGCCTCTGCGCAATTTTGTTTCAGTGTACCAGTTTCTTGGAACTGTATCCAATGTGTGGATGAATAGGTGAACCCACTCATCCTCTGGAATATGTGACCATTGCTGAATGCATGCTTCAACGTGTGACCTGGGGTCACTCTGTCCATCATATTTGCACAACACTTCTGGTGTAGTTTCCTGAAATCTGCGACAGTCTTGCCATGTGTCAATATTCTCTTTATGCGCACCCCACCATCTTGCGGGTGTAGAGCGCAGTGCTACATCCAATGCTTGTATGCACTGCTCGTCTGGGATTTGTTGTTCATATGCATGTATGAATTCACTTACTTCAGTTAAACCATCAAAGATTGGAGTTTTGTTCAATTCTGTGCCAATCCATCGGATTGATTTAGTCATCATGGCACAACGCCTTGCAGAAACCTCATGTAAGCGATTCTTCCAGTTTTCCAGTCCAGCTTCTGAATCTGATGTGCACGAGCTATCGCATCGCCAGCTGATATGGCCATCTGCTGTGGGATTGACATAGTCACTATTACTAGCAGTCATCTGATAGAAACTTTCCATGTGGCGCACTTCTTCTTCTGCCCGAATGGGTTCAATATACCGTGGTCCTTGAAGTGGATCAAGCGATGCGATGACCCTGACCTGCTCATTTTCAAAGGTCATATGTCTTTTCTTCAAATTAATGACAGCCAAATTATCAAATGCCCAGTCTATGCCTAAAAGTGCTGGGTAAGGTCTACTATCATCCAAAATTTTAATTACTTCAAAATCTACAGAACTTCTTACTCCCTCAATATCAATAGGTACATTGGGTAGTCTGCCCAATGGAGAGACTCGTTGCTGATTCGCAAGTCTTAGCTGGATAGGAGATCTTGTAAGCTGAGGGCTACCCATCTGTTCCCATGTCTGCATGGTGAGAACATTGACTTCTGAGCCTAAATCTAAAATGACTTCATCCATTTCAAATGCTCCAATCTGCGCTGTGAGTCTCATTTCTTTCCCAGTTCTAGTATGACTCCCAATCTGGTGAACAGCACGCGACGGTGTATTCATCAAAGCAGATTGTTGACACTTATCCAATAGGTGTTGAAGTTCCATAGTTGTTTTTTCATTGCGCAACAACTTTAATCAGTTTCTCAAGAAAGCATGAACACTGCCTAGTGCGTCCTCATCATCATCAGGCCTTCCAGATGCAGTGGCCTGTTCTTGCACCAGGTTCTCTTATCTTAGCATTTGCGGTGTAATACCTTTATGCAGAATTGTGACAGAACTTGAAGCTCTCAGTTCTGAGAAGTACTCTTGAGCTTGCTTGAATGCTTCTTTTTGCCTCTGCAGGTCGAGCGGAGATGGTTTAATATTAGCACGGCGCACCCATTGCGTCGCTTGCTTTCCAGTTCCCAACTCTGGCGCACCAGTGGTTGCTCCAATGTGCGTCACTATATTAACTGTAGGGTCTGGTTCTCTTTTTTCTGCTCCAATCAACTGAATATTCTGGTTAACCTGTGGCGTCTTTGCTTGCATCTTAGCCATCAACTGAGGGCATTCTTCAATGACATGATCATAATATTTACAATATCTGCAGATGGTTGTAGGATTTTGGCAATCCCTTGCATAATGACCTTGAGCTCCGCAATTAGAGCAAGTGATCTGTCCTCTTCCTCGACCAAAACCTACTGCGTGTCCGCGGCCCCTATAATTTCCTCCTCGGCCTTCGCGAGCTTGGTCATACTGTGGACCTGCTGTGGGTCCTTGTGCCTCTGACTATACTCTATAAACATCATGTTTTCTTTCCATCATGAGGTCATATGCTCTGTTCTCATCATGGCCTACTGATTTACAGAAATTGCAATATAGATTCTTTGGAGTTTGTACGTATTTCTGTAACAAGTGACATTCTTGTGGTCTGTGACCTCTATTTCTACAGATTTCACACCAAGACCCCTAGGCCTGTGGTAAAGGGTTAGGTGCTCCAGTTTAAATATACTCTATGAAAACGGGACAATGGTCCTTTGAATGACCTTGCGCTTTACATTTTGTACACCAAATTTCTTCTTTAACATCCTTTCCTTTCCTAATATCGTGGACTTGCAAGGTTAGGTTTGATAATCGATTCTGCAACTGCGCAACATCGTTGCTTGTTCCAGCAATTTGTGAAGCTTCTGGTTTCATAGCCATCTCTAGAGATTGTTCCTGAGTAGTGAGATTCTGTTGCACAAGAGGAAGTCTAATGTGTGGAAGCAGCGCAGCAATGAACCATTCCTTATGCTACTGCGGTGCAAACTCAAAGCTTACTTGATCTATCAAGGCTTTGAACTTCTGGTCAAAGTCCCATACTGACTCTGTAGGTAACTGTTTTATATCTTTGAGTTCTGTTATACATTGTGATTCTGATTTAGGTTTCTTGAATTCCTTAATCATAGCATTTCTTACATCAGCAAGCGTCCTATTCTGTGTTGCTGAGTATTTCATGAACCAAGTTAAGGCTCTTTCTCTTAGTGTGGTTGCTAACTGAACCAGCTTAACAGCATCATCATTAATTTGCTTAATCGTCCAAATGGCTTCACATAGGAACCAGTGCTGCTCAAGGTCTTCTAGCCCTGTTCCCCTAAAAGTTGGTAGCTTCATGTCATCACCCATCCTTCTTGCGCGAGGTTGATGTGGAGGTGCTATAGCACTGCCTCCAGGATGGTTAAACAAAGGTGGTGCTGAGGTACTAGAAGTACCGTGCGGGCTACTAGAAGGTGTTATTGCGGGGTTATACTGAGCCCCGTTTGGTTTTTGCGGTGTAAAAGGGTGATAAGGGATATGAGCACTCCCTTGTCTCTCTATATGGCTCGCTCTAGGAGCTTGACTATCTTCTAGGCTAGACTCAAAAGAATGTTGGTCAAGGCCTACTTTATACCGTTTTTCACTACGAGTGCAACCAATAAGTTCAAGATAACTATCAGAATCTGCGGACATTACTTGTCTATGCTATTCATCGGAAGCTATGCATAGTTTTCCTTTTTCATACAGAAGCATTTTAATCCATAAGTTCAGAGAATTTAAGAACTTACCCCTGTGTGCTCTGAAGAAGCTCCTCTCAGCTTCGCTGAAGCTCTTTCTTGTATCTACTGCAAACTCAGTGATGAAGCCTTCCAGCAAACTGTTCAACCAAAAGTCTACTGCGCGAGACACAGGATTATCTACCCGCTTCAAAATGATAACTAGCTCAGGCGTCCAAGCGACGGGTTGATCAAGATGCACAGTGGGTCTAGTATCTGCTAGCTGGGCTACCCACGCATGCAACTCAAGTGCAAATGTGACAAAGAAAATTTCGTGAAGGTCAGTATAAATATGCTTCTGCAACCAGTCTTCTGTCTGAAGCCTAGAGCTTCTATTTTCTCGTTCAGCGAACTCTCTAGCCTTTGAATCAAACAAGTCTTGAATTTCTTTAGCTGTAGGATTCCAGTAGCACATTGCCTTCAAAATAATATGGTTGAATCCGATGACGAAACCATTTGTTGGCTTCCTTTTTATCTAAGTTGCGCATCAATCTCGCACGTCGCCAGAATAATAAGTCTCAAGGCAACGGAACCATTTGTTGGCTGCTTTTTGACAGACCCGGGTTTTAATGAGGCACAGCAACAAAAACCCCTTGGCGCACTGGCCCTCTCGGCAACGAGCTGCGTAGCAGCTCAAGGTCTCACCCGAAGTGGCTATGGGGGGCTAAGGAATCAGGCTTCCTTAACCTAGGCGACACAGAGACGGCAATCTTCTCCCTCTCTCTTCTGGGAGGATTCCTCACAGCGGAATGTCTTACTCTTCCGCAGACCTCTCAATGCAACGGCGCTGAAACTCACACTCGCCAGCCCGGCTGCACGGCACCTCCGCACCTGCGCACAAGGCATTACCCGCTACTTCTGCTACATGCTGGATTACTTCTGCAACCACGCCACAGCGCACAACAGACTCCTTACGCGCCACGACAATGGTGCTCCTATCGACTCCTTCGATAGTGCGCGAATATAAATTCAAAGGAAGTTTCGAGGACTTACTTTATATACTCACTCATAAAGACAACGAAACATTCATGGAGACACAGGTAGAGGACTAAAACATGCATTCACAACACAGCATCATAACAACGGGAATTATATAGTTCGCCTCCATGGGAAAATCACATTCATTGGAACTGTATTCTTTATTAACTCGAAGGGGAATTACACAATATGCTGCGCACACAGCTGCAGCCTTAGATCTTTCTGGGTAACTCCACGCACACAGCTGGGAGCCCTTCTCTTAGATCTATTCTCTTCTCTACAGAGATTACAATGACTCAGATGTCGACTCAGACTGTCTGTCAACTCAGGGATTAGCTTCACAGCTATCCAGTTCTAACTCTTGTCTTCTAACAACACAATAGAAAACAATCAACAACCAACCCTTCTTCCTTATCAATTATACATATATATAGGTGGCCCCGAGGGTCGCACCTTTACAAAACTGTGGGCCTTTCCCAGCAGTAATCCCCAAAAGCCCTAACCGCGGACATGGCTAGGCGTACTGTAGGCGTTGCTTGCAGTCACGTCGTCGCTTCCTGCAGGCTCCGCGATTTTCGACGCAACTTGCGGGTATGGGCACCGCTTCGTCATTCACTGCTCCTTGTCCTTCACCTTCAATGCTTTGGTCCATTGCTCCTCCTTGATCATAGCAACCATAACTTCTGTACTTAGCCTTAATGAGGGTAGCTAAGCCCTCTACTCCGTCGCTTCATTTATTGTGGTAGCTGAGCTTTCTACTCGTCCACATTCATTCTTCTTTGACGTGTGCACGCGAGCTCCATGATTTCCGGCCCGTAATCGGTGCTGAGCTCGTCCATCTGGCACCGTACTGCGCACTTGTTCACTTTTTACCAACATTGGTGCTTTCTCAAAATTAGCACTTTCCCTTCAACACTTGTGCTTTTTCCTCAAAATTCGCAGCTTTACTATAGATGCGGCCTAGGCTCCAACATCCGCCATAGCCGCTGCCAAAGAAGGTCTGATCCTAAATAAGTCAGAATTTTATATGTCGTCATATCTCATAGATTGTATTCTGGCCAAGCTCCCTTTTCCAAAGTTAGGTTGCATTTGGGATCGGACCAACACCCCAGTGTACACTACGTATAAAATGCTTTGGGCCTAGAACTACAGGATGCACTACAAGCTCATTTGTGAAGAATTCATCATACCTCTATATGAGTTGATGTTTAGTGAAGAACCAAATTGCTTATCAGAGAATGCCATGGGAGTTATGGAGAACTACGGTGATTTCTATTTTTCAGAGGATGGTACTTATATCAGAATGTATGGAAGCTCCAAGCCACCATATATCTTGCCCAGATATGCCACTAATTACATAGTGTTGAAAGAAGCAGTTAGGCAAGTTTTTCTCGATGGAGTCGGAGGATTTTTTAATAAATTGAAGAAGGATTCATTCCCTCCTTTTCCTTTCTATATTGGAGCCTACAAGTTCTCAGGGGTTGCATCGGCCAAAGCTTTTAGCCTGGATTTAAAAGGATTTCATTTCGGGGAAGTGGTATTTCATAGAAGTGACAGGCGGAACAAAGTTGCAGAATATTGCCGAGAGTTACATGCTCACTTTGATTATGCTCATTACTACGATCAAGATGAGGAGGTATATAGGTGAATCAGTAACATGACTGAGTTGAAAATTTTCCATCACAAGGGTGGAGCTAATTCTAGATCTACCACTGTCCAAGATACCAAAGAGGCCAAGCTGCAGAAAGAGAAAGAAGCAGCCGAAGCTCTAGCCATCAAAGAAAAAAGGCTTAGAGAGGAAGCTGAGAGGATCCAAAAGGAAGCTGCCGACAAGATGCAAAAGGAGCAGGAGGACAAGATTCAACAGGAAGAAGCTCTTAGGATGCAGTAGGAAGAAACTCTTAGGCTACAACAAGAAGAATCCAAGAGGCTTCGAGATCAAGAATTAGAGAAGATAAAAATGCAGGAAGTTGTTAAAGAGGAGGAAGAAAGGGAGGCGGTTGAGAACCAGCTTAGGGTCGAAGAAGAAGAAAGACGTCTTAAAGCCAAGGGAGAAAATAAATCCAATGAAGATGCACAAGATGGCGGTTCTAACACACAGGATATGGAGGTAGACTCATCCCAAATGTTCCAGACCCCACCCGCAAAAGAGAACATCCCTATAGAGAATCTTCCACTGATCCCTTTCACCCTATCAAAGGATCATACTATGTCCAAGTGGGACAGATTTGTGTATAACAAGAATAGGAAGTCCATTGTGTTAAAGTCAGAGACAAGGTTAAAGAGACCTTTTGAGTTGGACATCATCACCCAACGGGAAACTACTGTTATGCAAAACAAGAACAAGGCTCCTGTGGCTATGGCATCTGCTACTGTAGCAGCAACTAAAGCAATTGAGGACAACATAATTGAAATGGTTAAGGAGTTTGAGTCAACCAAGAAAAGGGCTCATATGCTTCACCACATCGTGGCTAATGAGCAGTCCTATAGGGATCTCGTGGTAAAGACATGCAATATCCTTTTGTCCGATCATAAGGAATTGTCAGATAAATATCAACACTTGGAGGAGGAAAAGGAACACTTGGAAGTCCAAATGATGGTACTTGAAGCAGAAAAGAATGATTCTGTAGCTAAAGTTGTTCAATTAGAAGAGGATAAGCAGTTGATGGCTAAGCATCTAGAACAAGCAAACAACAGAGCATTGGACACGTCCCTTTCACGAGCAATCCTGTGACTGAAGAGATTTGCAGGCTAAAGGCCATGGTGGATAGAATGAAGGAGATCAACTTGGAAGATGTTAGGCTAAGAAATAAGTACACACAAGTAAGAGCAGATATTTTAAGATAAATGGAGTCGAGAGAAGGGAAAGTGAATTTCCCCAAGCATCTCCCATTCAAATATGTAGCTGAATTTAAGGAAGACGTAACCTTCATGGAATTTTGTAGGAACTGCGGTGCAAAATTTATTACTATGATCCAGGTAATGATGGGAAAATGTGATAGCCTCTATCAAAAGATTCAGAAATTCATGTAAGGTGCAAAGTTGCATTTCCCCAGACTCTTGCAGAGTTTCCAAGTAAAGAACAACGCCTTTCAGATTTAAAAGATGAACTGAGCGTTCAAATGGAATATGTGAGGAGAATTGATGTGTTAACCATAGATGATCTCCATCATTGCATCGTGTTGCCTTCAGTACACGCTCAGATGTTTCACGAAATCCTCCAGACTACAGTAGCAGAAATGGAAGACATTGAGGTAGAACTTGAAAAACATGTGACTTCTAAGAAAATCCTGCTCCCTACCCATGCCAATGTTGTTATAAGAGAAATAGGTGTTTGGTTCAGTTATATAGCAGAAGAAGATAAGAAATCAGCGGCAAAGGCATCAGTCGACAAAGGCACACCATCTGGAGCAAAGGCACAAGTTGAGGCAGAAGCACCATCTGGGATAAAAGCTACAGCTGAAGCAGAAGCGCTACCTGAAAGCTAACTTGACAGCCACAGCGCATTGAAAATTCCCTTTTCTATTGTCAAGTCATGAATTCAAAGGGACAACTGTCTCTGTTTTGTCTGTTATGTAAAGGATGCCACGAATTATTTTGTTTTTTTAAAACATTTAAAAGAAAATTAAAAGAGTTAGGGAGAGAGGACAGGTGGCAGCCCTAGAGGATTTTTGTAAACCTATATAGCTGATTAGTGAATAGTAATAAGGACTTTTGGCAGGTGAAAGACATTTTCTGTCTTGTACGTGAACAATTTTACTGCATGTATTTGAAATTCGAATTTACCTAAAGAAATCCTGGGAGACTACAATTTTGACATAGAGATGTGTTAAATGTTTGTTGGATTACTCTTATATCATCTATACACTACTGTGAGATATTTCCTTACTGTTATGAATTATTTCTGTGTGATGAATGATTCTACTAATTTCTATGCAAAGATGTCTATCTCAAATGAGTAATGGAATGTATTAACTAAATTAAAGTTGTCTTTAATATCTTTTATATTCTGGTGTATATGCATCTCTATGATTAAATAGCTATCTGTCTTATCTTTAGATGTTTCTTTCAGTTTATTACTCATCTTTAAAGTTTGCTCCTTGCAAGGATAGTTTAGATTTGCTTACATTAATTTAGATTAATTCTTCTCAATTAGCTGCATTTAGTTTAGAGCACTTGCATATCATCTTTAAAATAAAATACATAAACGGTGGATCGGGCCGCAACCGGTGCAAAGAACAAGAATCTTTAAATCTTATGGTAGTCGGAACTGTTAACCAAACGTATTCCCTACACCAAACGGTGAGTGATCTAATTGGGCTTGCTTACCGGGGAGAATCCCTTGCTTATTGATGCTACGATTTTTGAGGCATCAACAAAGACCTAAACCATTTTAGCAATACCATTGGTTTCATCAAACCATGGTTGTATTTCCCATCACCAAAAAACTATAAAAAGGTGATAGGGGCTCCTCACTATTCACTCCATATCCATCCTATCCCCACGCTGCCAAAATCCCTCTTGAGCTTTTCCCATCCTTTTGAGCTTTTTCCCAACCATTGCAGCATCTTGGAGAAGAGAGACCATTGGAAGATTGGAGCATCTCAACATTGCAACTGCCCCAACTCAACAATCCTCACCATTGAGGTATATTTTTGCAAGCCATTACTTTCCCATCAATAGAAAATTTTCAAATTCTTTATTTCTTGTTTCTCTTATGAATCTCATTGTTTATTGTTCTTAAATCTAGTTTTTATTTCCTTGCACATGTTAGATCATATTTACTGTTATTTACATTTGTTTTTACTTTTACATTGAGACTGCTGCTACAAGTTAGCAGGTGCTCATTAGCACTAGCTTGGGATAAATCCCAAGCAACAGTAGGCACTCCAGAAAAGACGCTAGATGAAGTACAAGATGGATTGATTGCAGAGCTTAGAAAACCCAAATCTAAAGCGCAATATATTATGGAACTAAAATAAATTAAGCAATACCCCAATGAGACTGTGTGGGATTTTGATCAGCGATTCAAAACATTGATGGCAAGGGTCAGTTTTGACATGAGCACTGTCCAACACAAAGAATGGTTCATTGCGGCATTGCTCCTTCACATTCGACTACCGCTGATGCAACAGAATATTACAACATCGAGTGAATCTCTAGATATTTTGATGCGGTTGGAAGCTTCGCCGCTTGGTGAGAACGCCGCGGGGATGTCACATATTCAGACACAGTTGGCTAACTTGACCATATAGCTGCAAGACCTTAATAAAGGAAAGGAACATCATGAGGAAGTATGGTGTACACGATGTTGTAGAGAGGGGCATACTAAGGATAATTGCCCAGACTTCAGCAATTATCTAGTGTCAGGAGCACCAAATCCATTGAGTGGCGACAGTATGTTGTGGTGTCGCATCTATCAGGTATATGGGAACTACCATGAAGAATGTCAATACATGCACAAGATGGTCACAAAATCGATGAATCTGTATTGTACCTTCTGCAAGTCCGTGGGACATGAAGACAAGGACTGCTGGGCATATGGGCTACTCCGTGAATGAATGTACGATGCATTCTATGTAAAGGATGACCAGCGTGCCGTACAACAACCGCAATCGCAGCCATAGGTAGCCCAGCCGCTACCTCAACCGTAGGTGTAGTTTGCACCGTAGCAACAACCACAACAGTTTATGTCATAATATGCTCCGATGAAAATGGCTCCACAGTAGCCACAGTACATTCAATCGCCACAATACGTGCATCTTGGGAATTATGCACAACCGCAATACCAATAGTAAGGGGGATTCCGGGGAGGATGCGGCAAAGGCTTTGGTTGCGGAGGAGGGCAAGGACGAGGGGGTCGAGGACCTATCTAGTGTTATAACTACGGAGTGTAGGGACACTATCAACGAGATTTCCCCCAATTGTAGACACAGTGTACATTTCGTTTTGTTACCGATCAAACTATTGAAAATTTCCCGCAGTTGATTGCGTGATGGAAAGCAGGGAATGTTCCACAATTACAGAATCAAAATCAGGTGCAGCAACTAGCGCAAAATCAGGTATAGAAACTATCGCAGAACCAGAACCAACGTCTAAATCAGACTGCTAACCAGAATGTGAACCAACTTGGGAATCCGCCACTGAATCAAACTCAGGGTGCAACTATCGCGACAATTTCTGTGGAGCCAAGGACACAAGATGTTGTTGTTGCAGTTATCACTCGTGGAGGTGCGACAACACGTGAAGACGGTCCACAGTCTCTCATCCAGTTAGGCGGGTAGAAGAAGGTATCGTTTGACATTGATTCCGAGTGTGATGCATTCTTTCAAGCGCGTCGTGCAATGGAGCAAGATTGCGATAAGGCAATTATTTATGACATGCCTCTTGCTTTTGATTCCACTTTTGAGGTAGGTCCATCGAGGCAATTTTGTATGTTACAATTTTTTTTGAATGTTGTTTATCACTGGAAAGGGATCGAGATGCTCTTGCCAAGCTTGAAGGGATGTTGCAGCGACCAACCAGGAGCCAACAAGAATCGGCGGTAAATTCCTTACAAAGGTGGAAGACAAGTAAGGAAATGCGTATGAACATTCAGATTGGAGACTATGAAGTTGATTCAGTTATTCTAGATCTTGGCTCGGATGTCAACATCTTAACCAAGCAGGCCTGGAAGAAAATGGGGAGTCCCACGCTGAGCTGGTCTCCCGTACAGCTCCGTCTAACTAATCAGGCCAAGGTGACACCGATTGGGAGAGTTCAACGCCTGGTTGTGGACATTGAGGGAATAAAAACATATGTCGACTTTGATGTCATTGAAGTAGTTGAAGGGGGAAGCTCCTATCCCGCGTTGCTTGGGATTGGATGGGCTAGCGATAGTGCAACAATAATCAAATGTAAGAAGCAGATGATGACTTTTGAAAACCGCGACCTCAGAGTCATAACCCTGTTGGATCCGGCTGAAGGACGCATGTATATTGAACCAGTAAAAGATGAAGTCCCCAACGGATGGGACCGTGCATAAAATATTTTAGAAGATTATATTCATCCGACTACTGATGGTGAGCTTGGGTGGCATAGCTTCAGCTCTGCGTCTTCCGACTCTGATGACGCTTTAGATAATTGGAAGAACCTCCTACATGAGGTATCACTCCACAAGTGTGGGTTGGTCACGCAGTCATTATGCCGCGTTGTGACTGAAATTGTCGCACTGCCAGTATATGAAGGGTTTCCCAGTTTGTCTAATTTTATCATGGAATTCAAGGAAAAGGTATCAGAACCACAACGATTGTTGGCATTGGAGGAAGCGCTGAAGGATGCTCCAGCACGCTGGTGGGTGACACATAAGAAATCGATTGATTGGTGGCCGCAGTGCCGAAGATTGTTGACGATTTGATTTGGTGACACCGAAGTTTACCACATAGGGAAATATGATGGACGGAATGACCCTGGCAGTCATTTGATGGAATGTCAGATGTTGTGGGCATCACAACCAAAGGATGAGTGGGTCCATGCCTTTGTCCATACGCTGCACGAGAGGCCATGATCATGGTATACTGCAGCCAAAATACGAGGGGAAATTATCACTTGGTTGGAGTTGACAGTTTGTTTTACTCATACGTTCAGCTTTGCGGATGCCAACCCCGATGTCCAGAATTCTTTGCAGCTTATCCGTGACGTAGTTCTGAAGGTTGTTCCAGTGGCATATCCTACGGACCCGCATACTCACTGCAAGATGCAGTACATGATGGAATGTTATAATATTACAGGTGGACCAGAGGATGGTGATGATCTGCGGAATGTCAATATTTCGGAATCAGAAGGAAGTCACGATGTGGTAGCACTAGATGCACCAACTAATCCGATTAGTCAGCCGTTGAAGCTCCAAAAAGTCAACATTGGAATAGAGGAAAGTCCAAAGTTTGCGAATTTTGGGGACTATTGGGATGATGAGATGATGGGGAAAGTTACTGACTTGTTGCATGAATTCCAAGACTTGTTCCCTACAAAGTTCTCTGAGATGAAGGGAATCTTGGGGGATTTAGGGGAGATGAAGATCCCGTTGAAACCAGATGAAAAACCAATTAGACAGCAACCATATCGCTTGAATCCACCCCATAAAGAGAGGGTCAAAGTAGAACTTGACCGCATGTTGGATGCTGGCATTATTGAACCAGTTAAGGAATCCAACTGGATTAGTCCTATGGTGGTGCAGGACAAGAATATAGTTGAAGTACGCATTTGTGTCGACTTGCGGAAGCTAAACGACGCATGTCTGCATGATTCATTTCTGAACCCGTTCACTAATGAGGTGCTGGAGGGCGTGGGTGGCCAAGAGATGTATTCTTTCACGTATGGATTCTCTGGCTATCATCATATTAGAATTGCGAAAGAAGACCGCCACAAGACAACTTTTGTGATAGAATGGGGTTGTTTTCAGTACACAGTGATTCCGTTTGGGTTGAAGAATGAACCGGCGATATTTTCTCGGGTCGTTGTTGCTGCTTTCAGGGACTTCATTCAGAATTTTTTACAGGTGTACATGGGTGACTAGAAAGTCTACGGATTGATCAGCAATCATCTCGCCAATCTGCGATTGATGTTGGAGCGTTGTCGACAGCATCAGATATCACTGAATTTGAAGAAGTGCATCTTCTGTGCACCATTTGGGATATTGCTGGGTCACATTGTCTACAAGCAGGGATTGTTGGTCGACCCCGCAAAGATTGCGCTCATTTTGACCTTAACACCACCGACTAATGTCAAACAGTTGAGAGCAACGTTGGGACACACTGGGTATTATCGCAAGTTCATCAGGGGGTATGCAGCGATCACGACCCCCATGGAGAAGTTGCTAAAGAAAGATGCGATATTTCAGTGGAGTCTTGAATTTCAAGTTAGTTTTGAAACGCTGAAGGCTAAGATGGCCTCAGCACCGATACTGGTATTCCCGGACTCGAGCAAAGAATTCCATGTCCACGTCGATGCATCATCGATTGCGCTGGGAGTAGTTCTTGTGTAACCAGGGGAAGTGGATCTGGATCATCCCATTGCTTTTTCAATTCGGAAGTTGTCGTCTGCAGAGAGAAACTATACAACTACAGAGAGGGAAGTTCTAGTGATGGTATATGCACTATAGAAGTTTAGGCATTACCTATTAGGCTGTCACTTTAAGATGTTCACAGACCACTCTGCATTGAAGTATCTAGTCAATAAGACTGTGTTGGGGGGGAAGATATGTTGCTGGCTACTTCTTTTCAAGAGTTTGATTTTGAGGTAATTGTGAAGCCGAGACACTTGAACGCAGGACCAGACCATCTATCGCAGATTGAGACATGAGATGAATCAAGCAACATTGAGGACAAGTTTCCCAATGCGCAACTATTTAAGGTTGAAGTAGCTGATGACTACTATGGAGAAATCATTCAATTTCTGGCGACAGTAACCGCACCAGAAGGGTTCACCACCAGTCGGAAGAAGCAGTTGGTGGTCAAGGCTGCAGATTTCCAGCTGATTGCAGGACAGTTGTACAAAATGGGATCAGACGAGATCTTGAGGCACTACGTTCTACCTCATGAGCAAGGGCAGATATTGTTGGAAGCACGTGCAGGAGTAGCTGGTGGGTGTTGGGCCCTTGAAATGTCCCTTTTTTACCACACTTATTACATCATTTTTCCCTGTTACACCCTACTTTCATAAACCATATACATTCCTTTCTTCCATATCAATCAACAATCCTGACAAGGTATAATTCATTATTGCTTCATTTATTTTATGCCTAAGAGTATTATGGTTATGAATTCTAGCCTTTGATTTATGCTAACTTGTGTTGATTTCATTAAGTCGAGATCAAAGCACAGGTGTATCAACCACAATGCCTTGGGAAATAATCACATGTGGTGCCAGCTGTTACTCTTCAGATTAAAGTTCTTCACAATAGTAGGAACAACGCACCTTTCCACATGAGCTATAATAGTACTTCACTAAAACAGAGCATTGCTGCAACAGACAGGACGCCTCCCAATTGGTTAATCTGTTGATCCATTGACTTCCAGAGTAACAACATATTTCATGTCTGACAGCCTCATTCAATATGTCTATAACAGTTCAGTTGTAACTCCGCAACATGAAGATCAAAGATCTTCATCACTACGCGAAACTAGTGGATCTCGAATTGTATTTTTCATGTATAAATATGGGAAGGCTTTCAGAGTCTGGAGTTGGTTGATTATCATTTTGTACAGACTGTAACTGTTGGAATATTCTCCCCATCATTTTTTTGTTTTGCATGCTTGCATGCAAATCTGCATGTTGCATGCATTTGCATGCAACTGCATGCATCCAGTCATCATCATGGTGGACCTCCCAACTCTTGGAGCTTGGTTCTAGCTCTCCACAGCATGTCTACAGCCCCCTAGGGGGCCTCCCACCTACCAAAGGCGCCCTTCTCCAGTATTTGCATGACTAGTGCACCTTTCTCACATACCACAGCCAGTTAGGCGCCTTTCTCACCTACCAGTTAGTTATCACTCAGTCCTTCCTTGATTTGAGGCTAGCTTGACTCCCCCACTAACTGTTTCACTCCGATGGACCTCTAGTGAGACTAGTCTTCCCATTTCAACTCCAGTTAGCTCTTCATGCGTCCTCCACTGATATTCCTTCATTCAGTTAGTACCTACCTCATTGAGTTAGACTCAGTTAAACCACACTTGACAGACTGCTACCATTGATGACTGATACATTGACTGAATGATGACTCCACTATCATTCAAGCCACACTCTGAGTTAGGAATTTGAATGCCCTACTTGTCCTATTCGAATCCTATATTATGCCATCTTTATGGCTATTGTATTCATTCACTTACATTCTTATTCATTGTATAATACTGAGATAATGTTCTATTCTACTATTTTTATGAGTGATCATTGAGTGTCTCCTTCTCTTCTTCTTGCAACATATTTGAGATTTTGATTGTGAGTTGCTATAGCTTCCAGATCCCTTGCAGATTACTACATGGTATCAGAGCGGGGAGAAACTATTTGAATTGTAGCAGTTGCAGTAGCAACAGTTGCAGCTATTCGAAGTGTAGCATTCTCCATCAACACCACTTTCATGTTTTGCAGGTTTCGAATTTTTCTGCAGTTGCAGCAGTAGATTCGGATTGAACCACAACTTCTATGTATTTGGAAGGAGTTCCTTCTCTCACTCCATTCAACTATGATGAGCGGAAGCCAAAAATGGCATAATTTCTGAAGAGACATGGTCTTTTTTATGTATGTATTGGTATTAAGAGATATTTTTCTTCTGACGAAGAAAAAGAAGATTGGCTTGATGCTAGTGAAAGAGCCTCAAGAAACATATGTCTTTCTATGTTTTCCATTATGGAATACTACATTGATCTCGATGAACATCCAAGTGACCTATGTTCTAGATTGGACAGATTATTTGGAAGTCAGGAGGAAGAGGTTGATGTTATCCATGTGGAAATCAAGCCCAGTGAGACTTCCTGCAGTGATCTCTCTTTTCATGATTCTCCCTCCTTCATCTCCCATGATGAAGTTGTTCAAGATGAAGTCGAAGTACAGGGTATGGTTTCAGTTGTTCCATCTTCCTATCTGATTTCTAAGCAAAATATATCGGCTACTACTCTATAAGTTGAAGAGATATTTGAAATCTCTACTTCCCGTGAGCTTGTTGATGTGCAAGATGATGACCTACTGAGTTTTTTGAAGAAAAAGACATATTTGGAAGGTAATACATTCGCTCCTCCTCATCATATGCTTTCTTTGATCTCCTACTTGGTTATTGGCACATGCTTTCAGAACTTCACCGAAGATAGAATACTGTACCATTCGCTTGGATTCAAGTCTCAAGCATATCCTTATGATTTTGGTTTTTATATCACCACTATTGGTTCAAAGAAGTTCATGAAAAACCACTCCCAAAATTTTGGATATGATTTGAAATTCAAGGCATCACCATTATATGGTTCACTTGGTTCTTGTCTCACCCCTGCTAGTTCGAAGGAGATATCAAAGAACTACATACACTTTCATGGAGTTGATGCACCTGTTGATGTGCAAGATGGTGATCTACTGGGTATTTTGAAGACAACAAATTTGGAAGGTAATGCATTCGCTCTCTCTCATCATATCCTTTCTTTAGATTCCTGTTTGGTCATTGGCACATGTTTTTAGAGTTTCATTGACTATGGAAGACACTATCATTCCCTTGGGTTCATGACTCATGCACTTTTTGGGGATTTTGGTTTTGATTTCACCCTTGTTGGTTCAAAGGAGATCATAAGAAACCATCCTCCAAGTCTTGGATGTGATTTTCCTGTATGCATTTTTGGAGATCTCAAGCACATGTTTTTACAGCATGATATATTTCTTCCCAAGAGGAAGATAACCCTTTTTGAGAGACTGCTAGATCCAAATCCACAAGAACCTAAAGATCTAGCACCTATTGGTTCATGGGCCACCATCACTATTGCGTGCACCAGTGATCTTGTTGAAGATTCACCATCATCATGTCATAGTTTCTTTGGTGACAATCACATCTATGTCGATTCAAAGGAGATATCAAAGAACTATCTGCACATTCATGGTTCTGATTCTACCTCAGTTGGTTCGAATCACATGCTTCATGATGATATTCATATTATGTTTTTGCAGCATGATCCACTTCTTCCCAAAAAGAAGATACCTCCTTCCTTGATTGATGATCAAGAGAGAGATGCATCTTCACATGATATTTCAGATTCAGAATTTGAAGATGAAGATGGGAGAATGCTAGACTCATATCCACAAGAACCTGAAGGTATAGAAAATTATGATGAAGATGAGAGAATGAGAGATCCAAATCCACAAGAACCTGAAGATCTCTCACCTGATATTCCTCCTCTTCCTCGATGGGCATCCGCTACACTCTGATATGCCTGTGATTTGGTTGGTGATCCACATGATCATAGAAGAACCAGATCATATTTTTAGCATGGAAGGTTTCATCCTTCCCACATTACTGATCCATTACAGATCGATCGATCCTTCTTCGAAAAAGAATGACACTTGCCTCCTTTAGGGGTAAGTCACGATATGCTACTTTAGCTCCTTTAGTCTATTTTGAGGGAGGGATTTCTTCCCACTAGGTTTTCCCTCTTTTATCACTTAGTTTATTTTAGATTGATTGTACGGGGTGACCTTTGGTCTTAGTCACTGGGGCCCTACTCTTCAGTTCTTTTCTCATAGTATAGCTTGCGGAGGGGTGTTGGAATATTCTCCCCATTATTTTTGTGTTTTGCGTGCTGCATGCAACTACATGCATCCAGTCATCATCATCGTGGATCTCCCAGCTCCTGGAGCTTGGTTCTAGCTCTCCACAGCCTGTCTATAGCCCCCAAGGGGCCTCGCACCTACCAAAGGTGCCCTTCTCGAGTCTTTGCATGACTAGTGCGCCATTCTCACCTACCACAGCCAGTTAGGCACCTTTCTCACCTACCAGTCAGTTATCACTCAGTCCTTCCTTGATTTGAGGCTAGATTGACCACCCCACTGTCTGTTTCACTCTGATGGACCTCTAGTGAGACTAGCCTGCCCATTCTGACTCCAGTTATCTCTTCATGCGCCCTCCACTGAGCCTCCTTCATTCAGTTAGTACCTAACTCACTCAGTTAGACTCAATTAAACCACACTTGACTGACTACTACCATTGATGACTGATACATTGACTGGATGATGACTCCACTATCATTCAAGCCACACTCCGAGTTAGGAATTCGAATTCCCTACTTGGCCTATTCGAATCCTATATTATGCCATCTTCATGGCTATTGTATTCATTCACTTACATTCTTATTCATTGTATAATACTAAGATAATGTTCTATTCTACTGTGTTTATGAGTGACCATTGAGTGTATCCTTCTCTTCTTCTTGCAACATATTTGAGAGTTTGATTGTGAGTTGCTACAGCTGCCAGATCCCTTGCATATTATTACAGTAACAGAGACTGAAAATGTGGATTACCATCTTTTATAAAGAGCAGAGTTCTTCATATTTCTGTGTCTTAATTTGTGGTAGTTCACGGCATCTCTGTTAGAAGGCTAGGGCCTGCCTTCTCATAGAGATTGTCGAGTTAAGTAGGTAGTTTAATTTATTTCCTGTTGTGTGATGTGGAATCGCATTAGACATATTATTGTGAGCTGCAACAGAGAGTTTATAATTGCATTCTTTCGTGGTAATTTATCATTGCATCCTGAATAGCTGCAACTGTGTGGTGTGACATTAGACTATGTAGGATTAGTTTAGTTGATGCATGTGTGTTAGAACTAGCTATTACATCCAAGCTCAGCTTCAATTCCTTTCAGTCATTTATGCTTTCTAGGATTTCCAATATTTATCAAATTATATTTCAAGCTTATTTTCTAATTCTGGTTTGTTAACACCCAAAAAGTGTGTTGATGTATATGTAACTTCGGAATTTATTTCACATATATGTACATTGTATTCCTATAGAGATGTTATTATTTCTCTATACGGAAGTGTCGTCATTTATATTGTAAGTGTCGTAACTTATACTTGATGGGTTATTAGACCACCTTGTTGGGGTCGGCCCTGTATAAGTCATGTGGGTCAAAGGGTTATTAGACCACCCTATTGGGGGTCGGCCATGTGGTTCAAAGGGTTATTAGACCACCCTAGTGGGGGTCAGCCCAGTCAGCATTATGTTAAGTGGTTAAGTTGAGGCTGACCTAGTTGAGTAAAGGTCAAGTCAAGTTAGTGTATAAATAGAGAGTGTGTCTCTCTCATTTTACACATATTCTATTCTCTCACTCATACTTTGGAGAGTGGCACACTTGTGGAGGAGGAGGCTTTGCTGCTAGGAGAATACTATCTCTTATATTCTGGTTGTATCATTTCTCTATCTACCTCTGAGGAAGTTATTGGGGTTTTTCACCTTTATGGTTTTCCCCAAGTAAACTTTGTGTCTCTTGTGTGCTTGCATTATTGTGTCCATGATTGATATGCTGTAGATTTGATGTACATGTTGTTCTCTCAGTTAAGATCCTAGATCAGATTGAAGTAAATTCTGAAAATTTAACATGGTATCAAAGCTAGCCTGAAAGAAGGCATGATATGGCATGTATGACACTTGTTGCACTTACGATGCTAAGGCTTGATATAGAAAAAACCAGTCATCGTAGCACTTTCGCTATAAATCTGTTTTGGCGATTTTTTGGATCTGAAACTTTTACAGGTCGAATATCAGATCCCCATGTACCTTGTGTCCAAAGGACAACCTCTAATTCGTTGTACTTTGTGATTTATGATCTGTACAATATAGGGTTTCTGCCTCTTCCAGATCTGAGTCAAAATCAAGTGACCTTGGGAAAAAGGTCATAACTTGGGCTAGGAAGCTCCAAATGAAATTTCATAAAAAGTGACAGGTAGTACACAGACTTTGATATCTCAAGAAATGTTTTCAGAGGCAGAAGTGGAACCAGTGACACGTGGCACGCTGTACAAGTTTGCTCTTCTGTATTATCCCATAAACAGGTCACGTTGCGACACTTGGCATAACTCTCTCTCAGAGAATCCAATTGAGGTCAGACCTATCGAGATGGAAAGAAAACAGGTCGGGCTATCTCAAGAAACGTTTTCAAAGGCCAAAGTTGAAACAGTGACACGTGGCACACCATACAAGTTCGCTCTCCTGTATTATCCCATAAACAGGTCACATTGCGACACTTGGCATAACTCTCTCTCAGAGAATCCAATTGAGGTCAGACCTATCAGGATGGAAAGATAACAGGTCAGGCTATCTCAAGAAAAGTTTTCAGACCCTGTGGATCGAAAAGTTTGGAGTTACACTAGAAACAATCAGGTACATATTTCTATCAATACAGAATTATTTTTTGAGTACCTTCATTCATGGCTTCCGGAATTTAGGGCTTTGGAGAAAGTTGGAATTTTTGTAATTGGAGACCACGGCTAGATGCTACTCATCAAAATCGAAATTTAGAGACCAAGATCAGATTCTTTGGTTGGGTAGAAGGCCGGGCTTGATCAAACCCCAGTTCGGGACTTTGATTGGAAAGATGGAAAATTAGGGCTTCTGCAAAAATTGGAATTTTGGAAATCTGTGACCACGGCTGGAAGCTCCTCAGAAAAATCGAAACTTAGAGTTTTGAATCAAATATTTTGATTGGGTGAAGCTCCGGGAAACTCAAACCCTAATTCAGGGTCCTCCCTAGTGAATCTGAAAATCTAAAAGGCAATTTTTAGGGGTGAAACTTTGCAGTTTTCAAATTCTGAATATACCAACTTGATCATCTCATCAAGGCGCATATTTCTATCCTTTCGGAAGTTTGAAATTCAAAGTTTGAATTTTTGGGGTTTCTTTGACAAACCCTAATCCAGCTCCAGGTCCAGTTCTTACAAATCAAGTGGATTGGGTTAATCCTAGAAGAAGACGGATTGGTCACCTGCATAAGTGAAGAAGTTCCTGTCTCAGAGGGAGATGAGGCGAAGGCCTTCCATAAGAAGATTACAAGCAATCTTGACAGCTATGGCTTACAGGTATGTTTCATGGTCAATTTTATCATATGTTTATCTTCATATCATTACATTACAATCTTGATTAATTACTAGACTTATCATATCACCTTAGTAGAAGATATTCATTGATTAAGGTTTTGACACTTATGAATGTACTAATGCATTGTGATGTTGTATGAGGTTTATGTTGTTCACTAACATAAAAGGTACACCAAGAAAGACAAATCATGTTCTACTTCAATAACATATGATCATGGTGACATGAAGACAAAGATTCATCCATTGTCAAGGATCACATAGAAGATCTACTTTCGAGGTATGTATAACTTGGTCCTACAATGGTTAACCTATGAGACATTCAGGTTACTAGCACAAGTCACTGAAGAGAACCAGAAGACAATATGCGACTATGTTATACATAACTAGCTAGCATGCTAATCCAGGTATTTTTTTCCTATATCAAGCTAGAATCCTACCTTGTGTTAGGATCTTATACTGTTGTGTTGTTGATAATGATTATTCATGAAGTCATAGGTTTGAATAGTCATGGCTGTATACATATTATGTTTCTTACCATAATTGATGATATGACTAACCAGAAGAATCATGAAGGTATAGGTTTGAGTAATCACGGGTTTATGCATTGATGATTTAACTAATCAGAAGAGTCCTATGATCAAATAAGAATATGCATGAGTAAAAAAAATACTTCTTTGAAACCTTGAATACTAATGTTTATTATCTGTGAATGATCATGACTATACATGTTTAAGACTATTGTGTTTTGATAGTATTAAGATTAGACTAATAAATGTGTGATTATGTATGAGACCTCAAGGATAACACAATGATGATACTAATAAGCATGCATAGTGATTAAGGATGGATGTAAGTTCAAGGATAGGTAATCGAGGAAGCAAATATCAAGAGGGAGCACACTCCAGTTGTTCCTGCAAGAAAGCAAAGGAGCACACTTTAGTAGTTTCTGCAAGGATGCAGATATTCAAAGGGAGTTGACCACTTCTCACAAACCACATCAGAATGGAGTTGCGAAGATTCAAAGGGAGTCCACCCAGCCACCAAACAAATATAAGTATTTGAATTGTCATTTCTTACATAATACTGTTCAATAATGTATATACTGATGTTCCTAGTATTAGGTTATGTATTATGCATATTAGAATAGTTGCATTGATGAACAGTATACTACTAATATACATGGGTAAGTGGCCTATGGCACTATACAACATTCCATTGCTACTTATCTAGAATGAAACCTCTTTGCTGACATGTTAGGAGTTGTGCACACTCTTAACAATGTTCTGGTAGAGACTAGAAGGCATCTAGAAAATTACGGAATATGGATAAATGTTGTATTGAAGCATTGGCTAAGATAATTGCATGATTGTATGACATATTTCTTTATGTGTAAAAATTTGTTCTGAAAACTATGAGATATTTTCTAATCATGCAATTTAACTTGTTGTGTAGGAAAGATCGTATACCTTCACCTACAAAATAAGGACTACAACATTTGTTCAAGCAACAAAATTAACTATTGAAGATATTGAAGTTCCTAGGATACGGGAAGACTGCCATGATCTGTCGATCATGAAGAACGATGTTTGGGATGTGGTCCCAAGAGCTGAAGGGAAGTCTGTTGTGACTTCCAAATGGAACTATCAGATCAAGCATGCTGCAGATGGCAGCATAGAGAAATATAAAAGTGATGAAATAGAAGATACACCAGATGGATTTCAAGACAACCTTCTTGAATGGTGTAGTCATATATGTGTGCAGAACGTGGTAGGATAGACAGCTTTCTATCCAGTTTGGGATTTACCAAGAGTAAAGTGGATTCCAACCTTTACTACAAGGTTGAGGAAGGCAATCCAGTGATACTACTTTTGTATGCGGATAACCTGTTTATTACAAGTGAAGATAGATTGATTGCCGACACGCAGCGGAAGCTTGCTGCCGAGTTCAAGATGAAGAACTTGGGGATGATGCACTATTTGTTTTTGGCATGGAGGTGTGGTAGAGTGCAGATGGAATCTTCCTTGGACAAGGGAAGTATGCAGTATAGATCCTAAAGAGGTTCATGATGATGGATTGCAAGTCCATGGCCACACCTATGGCATCGAATCTGAAGTTTCTTTGTGATGCTTCATCTGAGCCGGTTGATGTCTCTATGTATTGTCAGATGATTGGGTCCTTGATGTACCTGACGAACACGAGACCAGATATTTACTTTGCGGTGAACACATTGAGCCAGTTCCTGATGGATCCAAGGAGTGTTCACCTGGTTTCTGTAAAGCATGTTCTGAGGTACTTGAAGGGTACAGTGGATTATGGGCTCAAGTATGAAGCGAATCAAAAGTTTAACCTGCAGGGTTATGTAGATTCAGATTGGGCTGGCAGTGCTGCAGATAGGAAGAGCACATCTGGATGCTGCTTCAGTATGGGATCAGGTGTGATCTCTTGGTTTAGCAGGAAGCAGTCCTGCGTAGCACTGAGTATAGCTGAGGCAGAGTATGTTGCATCCTGTTCAGCTAGTTGTGAGGCAGTATGGCTACGGAAGCTACTGTCTAAGTTATTTGATCTCCCGTTGGATGCTACTGGTTTCTTTTGTGATAACCAGAGTTGTGTGAAGCTGTCTAAGAACCCAGTGCTTCATGACAGGTCGAAACACATAGAGATCAAATATCACTATATCAGGGATATGGTGCAGAGAGGAGCTGTGAAGCTCCTGTACATTGCGACAGACAAGCAGATTGCAGATGTGCTGACGAAACCACTAGCCAGAGTGAAGTTCGAGTACTTCAAAGAGAGGCTTGGTGTTCTTCGGATTGATGACACTTCGAGGAAGAAGTGATGGACACATTTGCAGAGGCCATTCCAAGCATGTTGGAAGGGGATCCTTCACATGGCTGTGGATGTAAGTGTTGGATGATGAGCATCAGGACGATGCTCCAGTTACTGCTCTGTATATGCATCAGGATGATGCTGGATATGATCAGTTGGATCATTTATACGTATATGTATGTATGCATCATGTTCGATGCTGGATATGATCAATTGGATCATTTATGTATGTACGCATCATGTTGGATGCTAGATATGATTGGTTGGATCATTTGTATGTATTTTGTATATGCATCATGTTGGATGCTTGGACCATGTATCTGTATATGTATCAGGTGGATACATTGTATGATCAGGTAGATCATGTATGTTGATATGCATCATGTATGATCAGGTGGATCATGTATCTATATATGTATCAGGTGGATACATTGTATGATCAGGTAGATCATGTATGTTGATGTATGATCAGGTGGATCATGTATGGTGATATGTATCATGTATTTGTATTTGTATCGGGAGGATACATTGTATGATCAGATGGATCATGTATGATGATATGTATCAGGTAGATACTTGGTATGCATTAGGTAGATGCATTGTATGATCAGGATGATCGTGGATGATAAGCTTCAGGATGTTGCTCCAGATGACATGCAGTAGGATGTTGTAGTGATGATGATCAGGATGATCATGTGTACATCAGGATGATGTATGGTGAGTATCAGGTTGATACTCTATGGCCATGGATCAGGTTGTGCAGATGAGCATATAATTTGGCCCTGGGATATTTGCAGATAGTCTTTCAAGGTTTTGCCTATGGCATATAATTTGGCCCTAGGATATCTGGCAAATGCTCTTTTGAGGTTTTGCTCTGGGAGGACATATCATTTGGCCCTAGGAGATCTGCAGATAGTCTTTCAAGGTTTAGCCTATGGCATATAATCTGGCCCTGGGATATCAGGCAGATGCTCTTTCGAGGTTTTGTCCTATGGCATATAATATGTCCCTGGGAGATCCGATAGGTTGTGCTGTGTGCCCGTAATAAGTCCTGGGATGCTCTTGCGAGGTTTTGCCATGACCACATATAATCTGTCCCTGGGAGATCCTATAGGTAGAGCTGTGTGCTCATAACAACTTAGGATGCTCTTGCGAGGTTTTGTGGTGACCACATATAATCTGTCCCTGGGAGATCCTATAGTTAGAGCTGTGTGCTCGTAACAGCCTGGGATGCTCTTGTGAGGTTTTGTGGTGACCACATATAATCTGTCCCTGGGAGATCCTATAGGTAGAGTTGTGTGCTCGTAACAGCCTGGGATGCTCTTGTGAGGTTTTGTGGTGAGGTCACATATAATATGGCCATGGGAGATCCTATAGGTAGAGCTGTGTGCTCGTAACAGCCTGGGATGCTCTTTTGAGGTTTTGTGACGCACATAATAAGTCCCGAGGATTCCACAGTATGGCCAATGATGACGAAGACCTGCAAGTGGTGGGCCTACATCCAGTATGAAAAAGGACTGGCTCTATAGAACTTCCTATGATGAGTAGAGTCAGAGATTGGTTGAGATAGCAGCAGCAGTGACGATGTTGATGATGATGCATTGATGACAATGATCCCGAGAAGAAGACTTGTCTAGTAGATCTGTGTCGAGAAATACCTTCCTAGTTAAGAGGGAGTGTTGATGTATATGTAACTTCAGAATGTATTTCACATATATGTACATTGTATTCCTATAGAGATGTTATTATTTCTCTATACGGAAGTGTCGTCATTTATATTGTAAGTGTCGTAACTTATACTTGATGGGTTATTAGACCACCTTGTTGGGGTCGGCCCTGTATAAGTCATGTGGGTCAAAGGGTTATTATACCACCCTATTGGGGGTTTGCCATGTGGGTCAAAGGGTTATTAGACCACCCTAGTGGGGGTCGGCCCAATCAGCATTATGTTAAGTGGTTAAGTTGAGGCCGACCTAGTTGAGTAAAGGTCAAGTCAAGTTAGTGTATAAATAGAGAGTGTGTCTCTCTCATTTTACACATATTCTATTCTCTCACTCACACTTTGGAGAGTGGCGCACTTGTGGAGGAGGAGGCTCTGCTACTAGGAGAAGACTATCTCTTGTATTCTGGTTGTATCATTGCTCTATCTATCTCTGAGGAAGTTATTGGGGTTTTTCACCTTTATGGTTTTCCCCAAGTAAACTATGTGTCTCTTGTGTGCTTGCATTATTGTGTCCATGATTGATATGCTATAGATTTGTTGTACATGTTGTTCTCTCAGTTAAGATCCTAGATCAGATTGAAGTAAATTCTGAAAATTTAACAAAGTGGTCACTAGCTCATTCCCAAATCCTCATGACCTATTTGTCCACTTTTTCCACCATTTGAGCCTCTAAAACCTTCAAAAGGTCACCAAAAAGTCCAAAACCCATCTTTTTCCACTCAAAACATGTATTTTTCCTCAAAAAACCCTCAAAAAGGGTCCAAAATTTTCAAATATATTAAAAGGGAATAAAATATAAAAAATATTCAAAAAAGGAAAAAAAGGGAAAAAGAAACCTAAACCATTTTGGTCAATACCATTGTTTTCCTCAAACCATAATGGTATTCCCCATCACCAAAAAACTATAAAAAGGTGATAGGGGCTCCTCACTATTCATCCACATCTCATCCTATCCTTATGCTGCCAAATTCCCTTTGAGAGTCATTGCCTCCCATTTCAAGTTTGAAGATCCCCATTGAAGCATTAGAGAAGAAGAGACGATTGGACATTGGAGCATCTCAACCTTGGAGCTGCTCAACACTCACCATCCTCACCATTTGAGGTAATAATAAATCAATTTTTTTAAATTTCTTGTTTTTCTCATAGATCTTATTGCTTATGTTCTTAAATCTAGTTTTTTATTTCTTTGCACATGTTAATGTTAGATTACAGTACATTAGTTTTTACATATTTTTATTGAGACTGCTACTACTAGTTAGTAGGTGCATCCTTGCACATGCTTGGTTGAAAAACCAAGCAACAGTTTTTGGCGACTCCGCTGGTTTTCAAACTTTAAATATTTGCTTTAGATCTTTATTTTAGTTGTTTTTCCCATTTAAAACTGTAGATATGCCATACTAGTCAGCTTCTTGATAGTTTCCCTAGCCATTGGCCCTTTTTGCAGCCCAAAACAACTTAAAATTTCCATTTTTGGGTTCGTTTTTTGCCGGCCGATTTTCGTTCATACATCGCAACTTTCGGCACCCACAATCGCGCGGTCCATCATGGCTATGCGCCTTTTTTCCGTGCGGTCCATCGCTGCTCTGAGCCTTTTTTTCGCGCAGTGCATCATGCCCAAGCGAACTTTTTCCGCACTGCCCATCGCTGTTGGGCGGCCTTTTCCCGCGCGGTCCATCGTGACTTTTTGGCATTTTTCTGTGCGACTTTTTCACACCGCACAGCGATTCACATTGCGTATTTCACCCACATCATCGCACGGCTCATCGCGGCTTTTGACCTCACAGCCGCAATATTTCCTGTTTCAGTTCGGCCAATTTTTCCGTAAATTTTTTCCCAATCAACCCATTTTTTCCAGCATTAATTTCTACAATTTTTTACAGCCTACTATGTTATTATTGCAGCATTATTAATTGATATTCGATTATATGCTTCACTTATCTTTTTGAAAATTTTCAGTTAATTGAAAGAAAGATTTGTTAAGTATTTCTGAGATTGTAAGTTTCATACATTGCAAGGTTAGAACCATATTTCTAAAATTGCTCAATATTTTGCCCAAAAAAGACTTTAGAAATCCATTTATTTTTACATATGTTATTTGCTTTACCTTACAAAACGTTTTAAAGAATCCATATTTTTTGAAAAGATTATTAAAGCATTTACATTTGAAACGTCTTTCATTTTTTCGCAAATTGGAATCCTTATTTTAGTTTGTGATTAAATCGCCCATGCGAGGAAAAATTTTTTGGTATACACGCACACCAGCACACAATCTATCACAATAATTACAAGTGAGCCTTAAAATCCTCTTAACTAAACAAACATTCTAACCCCATTTGGGGAACACTAAAATAATTTTGTAGCTAGGTAGGACTGAGTGGATAATTATCCAAATAACACCCCTCACTCATTTTTCATGTTGAGACATAGTGGTTGACATTTAGGGTACCAAAATTCCTTATTATTTGTTGACACGGTTTAAAACCAATTCATCGAGAAGGCCTCTCCCTTAGGAGGGTTGAAGTAGCCAGACTGGTTCCGGAAGCCTGAGTGGAATACCGCAATCCATTCAGTAACTGAAGGATACCTTTCGTAGTTCTCGTTGTACCACCCTTATGGGAGTACAGCGGTGATAGAACAAAACTGCAGATTCACCCAACTGAACGTGTCATGAACGGAGTATCTTAGTGGCCAAACTTATAGGATTGTCTACCCGGTGTCCCTCCCGGTAGGGGGATATTTAGCCTTTGATTCTGCAATTTATATTTCCTGACTTGGATTTCATCACCTTGCAGAGGATATACCTTGTTGAGTCATAATACTTTTTAGTTAGGTGTTTGCATGCTCCATTACCTCCCTTTGGTCAGTGAGTACACCCTTTTCTATTTTTAGGAGCCGTTTGCATGTTGGTTTTTTTACCACATTTTTTGATTGCTCCACTTACTATAGCACAGCTGTTATAGTAAGTGTTTTGAGTTTGGTTTTTGGCCTGAGTGCCATTATTTTTTATGCTCCCCTCTTGCACACACAGTTGCATTAGGGCTTTCGAGCTTTCCACTCATCACCACCTAGTAGATTTAATTCACAACTGCCACCATTGAGTCCTCGAGACGTTCTCGACGTTTCCGAGGTGAACCCCCGCAGTATGGTTCCCTTGACTCCACACATCATCGGCACCGAACCCTGTCATCTAATTCTGACGCGCCTCATTTCACATCTGACTTTGAGGCAGAATCCAAAAATCCCACATACATCGCACCCACTAGCCCCATGGCGGGTTTGCATTATGACAACTTTTTCACAGGGACTATTTTTGGAACATCATCCACCCCCGCCACCAAAACGGCCACCATGGTTTCCAAAACTACCACACCTCCATTAGGTATGCCTAACATGGGACCCCTGCCCAATACAGGACCCCCACCTAACCTAGGCATGCCCACTATGGTGACTATACCTACTATCCCCGCTACCACTCAGATTCCAACACCTCTTGGACATCTTCCCAACCCATTTGTGACTCCCATTGCACTTGGTTTGGTGGGCCCCTCCCACACTCCTATGGGAGGAGGGCACATACTTCCCATGACAAATATCCCCCTTGGGGGCAGTGGCCTAATACATAATGCTACCACTAGCACTTATGACCCCATGACAACATCATACCCCTCCGTCAGTTTTCCATTTATGGCTAGCCTTAACCTACCAGACTTGGCTAGGCTAACAAATGATCCCATCTGGCATGACCCTACTTGGCCCCCTATGCCCACAAAGCTCCCCTCAGACATCCCAAAATTTGAAGGAAAGGCTGGGGAAGACCCCCAAAACCATATCATGTCATTTCACCTATGGTGTTCCTCAAAATCCATAGTAGATGATTCTATTCGACTCCGACTTTTACAAAGAACTTTCACTGGCTCTGCAACCAAATGGTATATTGAGTAGCCACATGGGACACACCCCACATTTACATCCCTCACCTCAAATTTCCTATAGTTCTTTCAACTACACATCCGCTATGATGCAGGAGTAGAAATCTTATTGTCTTGTAGACAGAATACAGCCACCCATATCACAGATCATATCCATGAGTAGCGTAAGTGTCGTAGTCTATGTAAGATCAAGCTAGATGACCGTATCTTCTTGGATTGGTTCCTAAAATACCTCCTTCCACTCATAGCCAAGGATGTAGCTTCTGAACGACCCCAGTCGGAAGAAGAAGCCATTCTAAAATTCCAGCAGTTTGATCTAATCTACGCCCAGTGTGGCTACTTGTATACCATTTTACCTGACACTCCCCATGGTGAGTCCTCCCGGACTGATGTGTCGGGGGCATCCCACACCGCCGACGGCATCATTGGACAAGTTGCGTCCCACAACCAACCCTTTTCCATTATGCGCAATAATATCGGCCCCGATCTTTCGCGAGCCACATCTCACTCCAGAGCTACAACTTCGTATGCTCCCATGGCCCACCCCCACCACACTCATGGAACCTCATGTCCACCACAGTGTTATGGTCATGCACCTTCAGCCTATTCACCTTTGGTTGCACCCCCTACGTGTTAATTTTTCAGAATTTACTTCAATCTGATCTAGGATCTTAACTGAGAGAACAACATATCTACACATATCAATCATGGACACAGTAATGCAAGCACACAAGAGACACAGAGTTTACTTGGGGAAAACCATAAAGGTGAAAAACCCCAATAACTTCCTCAGAGATAGATAGAGCAATGATACAACCCAAGCATAAGAGATAGACATCTCCTAGCAGCAATTTCTCCTCCTCCATAAGTGCGCCACTCTCTTGAGAGTGTGAGAGAGAATAGAATGATCAAATAGAGTGCCTCCTACACTCTATTTATACTTGACTTGACTTGCCTAATAACCTTTACTAGGTCGGCCTTAACTTAACCACATAACATAATGCTGACTAGGCCAACACCCAATAGGGTGGTCTAATAACCCTTTGACCCACATGGCCAACCCCCAATAGGGTGGTCTAATAACGCTTCGACCCACATGACTTATACAGGGCAGACCCCAACAAGATGGTCTAATAACCCATCAAGTATAAGTTACGACACTTACAATATAAATGACGACACTTCTGTATAGAGGAATAATAACATCTCTATATGAGTACAATATACATATATGAAATACATTCTGAAGTTACATATACATCAACACTCCCTCTTAACTAGGAAGGTATTTCTCGTCACAGGTCTTCTAGCACAAGTCTTCTTCTCTGGATCATCGTCACTGGATAATCGTCATCAAGTCATCGTCATCGCCACTGCTGCTGCTATCTCAATCAATCTCTGAATCTACTCATCATAGGAAGTTGTACAGAGCTAGTCCTTTTTCATACTGGATGTAGGCCCACCACCTGCAGGTCTTCATCATCAATGGCCATACTGTGGATCCCAGGACTGATTACGTGTGTCAACAAAACCTAGCGCAGACTATAGGTTCTTTTACATGTTGACCTTAACAAAACCTACTCAGAGCATCCCAGGATGTTACGAGCAAACTGCTCTACCTGTTTGAATCTCGATAGAGCATCCTAGGATGTTATGAGCACATCACTCTACTTGTCCGGATTTTAAAGGATATTTTCTATGTGAACTCTCCTAAAACCTACTCAGAGAATCCCAGCATGTTACATGCAAACCGCTCTACCTGTCTAGATCTCGATAGATCATCCCAGGATGTTATGAGCACACCACTCTACCTGTCTGGATTTTAAAGGATCTTTTCTATGTGAAACTGTAGAAAAACCTACTCAGAGCATCCCAAGATGTTACAAGCACACCGCTCTACCTGTCTGGATCTCGATAGAGCAACCCAGGATGTTACGAGCACACCGCTCTACCTGTCCAGTTTTTAAAGGGTCTTTTCTATGCTACCTGTAGCAAAACCTACTCAGAGAATCCCAGGATGTTATGAGCACACCGCTCTACCTGTCTGGATCTCGATAGAGCAACCCAGGATGTTACGAGCACACCGCTCTACCTGTCCGGTTTTTAAAGGGTCTTTTCTATGCTACCTGCACAACCTATCCATGGCCATAGAGTATCAAACCAATACTCACCATACATCATCCTGATGTACATCATCTGGAGAAACATCCTGAAGCTCGTCATCTATGATCATCCTGATCATACAATGCATCTTCCTGATACATATCATCATACATGATCTACCTGATCATTCAATGTATCTACCTGATACACATACAAATACATGATCCACTTGATCATACCTGATACGTATCAACACACATGATCCACCTGATTATACAATGTATCCACCTGATACGTATACAGATACATATACATGATCCAACTAATCATATCCAGCATCAACATTATGCATACATACATAAATGATCCAACTGATCATATCCAGCATCAACATGATGCATACAAATACATAAATGGTCCAACTGATCATATCCAGCATCAACATGATGCATACAAATATAGAGCAATAACTGGAGCATCTCCCTGATGCTCATCATCCAGCGCTTACATCCATAGCCATGTGAAGGATCCTCCTTCCAACATGCTTCGAATGGCTTCAACAAATGTGTCCATCACTTCTTCCTCGAAGTGTCATCGATCGGAAGAACGCCAAGCCTCTCTCTGAAGTACTCGAACTTCACTTTGGCTAGTCGCTTCGTTAGCACATCTGCAATCTGCTCATCCGTTGCAATATACAGGAGCTTCACTGCCCCTCTCTTTACCATATCCCTGATATAGTGATATTTTATCTCAATGTGCTTTGACCTATCGTGGAACACCGGGTTCTCAGACAGCTTCACACAACTCTGGTTATCACAAAAGATACCAGTAGTCTCCAGCGGGAGATCAAATAACTCTGACAATAGCTTCCGAAGCCATACTACCTCACAACTAACCGAACAAGCTGCAACACACTCTACCTCGCTTGTACTCAGTGCTACATAGGACTGCTTCCTGCTAAACCAAGAGACCACACCTGATCCCATACTGAAGCAACGCCCACAAGTGCTCTTCCTATCTGCAGCACTGTCTACCCAATATGAATCAACATAACCCTGTAGGTTAAACTTTTGATTCGCATCATACTTGAGCCCGTAATCAGCTATACCCTTTAAGTACCTCAGAATATGCTTTACAACAACCAGGTGAACACTCCTCGGATTCATCAGGAACTGGCTCAATGTGTTCACCGCAAAGCAAATTTCTGGTCTCATGTTCGTCAGGTACATCAAGGACCCAATCATCTGACGATACATAGTGATATCAACCGACTCAGATGAAGCATCACACAAAAGCTTCAGGTTTGATGCCATAGGTGTGGCCATGGTCTTGCATTCCATCATCCCGAACCTCTTCAGGATCTCTACTACATACTTCCCTTGTCCAAGGAAGATTCCATTTGTACTCTGCCACACCTCCATGCCTAGAAAATAGTGCATCATCCCCAAGTCCTTCAACTTGAACTCGGCAGCAAGCTTCTGCTGCGTGTCGATAATCAATCTATCTTCACCTATAATAAACAGGTCATCCATATACAAAAGTAGTATCACTGGATTTCCTTCCTCAACCTTGTAGTAAAGGTTGGAATCCGCTTTACTCTTGGTAAAGCCCAAACTGGATAGAAAGTTGTCTATCCTACCATACCAAGTTCTACACGTATATGAATCCCTGTCATGTGTCTCAGAACCAAGTGGCTGCTTCACATACACTTCTTCTTCAACTACACCATTCAAGAAAGTTGTCTTCAAATCCATCTGGTGTATCTTCCATTTCATCACTGGATCCAGAGCAAGTACGGATCTAATGGAAGTGTATCTGGCTACAGGAGCAAGAGTCTCTATGCTACCACCTGCAACATGCTTGATCTTGTAGATCCTCTTGGAAGTCACTACAGACTCCCCTTCAGGTCTTGGGACTACATCCCAAACATCTTCATGATCGACTGGTACTCCTCGATCATGGCATTCTTCCCAAATCTTGGGAACTTCAATACCTTCAAAATTTTCAATAGATAACTTTGTTGCTGAACAAATGTTGTGGTCCTTCTTTTGTAGGTGATGGTATACGATCTTTCCTACACAACAAGTTAAATTGCATGATTAGAAAACATCTCATAGTTTTCAGAACAAATTCTTACACATAAAGAAATATGTCATACAGTCATGCAATTATCTTATCCAATGCTTCAATACAACATTTATCCATATCCCGTAACTTTCTAGATTCCTTCCAAACTCTACCAGAACATTTTTAAGAGTGTGCACAACTCCCAACATGTCATCAAAAGAGGTTTCATTCTAGATAAGTAGCAATGGAATGTTGTACAGTGCCATGGGCCACTTACCCATGTATATTAGTAGTATACTGTTCATTAATGCAACTATTCTAATATGCATAATACACAACCTAATTCTAGGAACATGAGTATATACATTATTGAACAGTATTATTTAAACAATAAAATATGCAAGGAATGATAATTCAAATACTTATCTTTGTTTGTTTGTTGGGTTGACTCCCTCTCAGTCTTTGCTTCTTTTCTGCAACTCCATTCTGATGTGGATTGTGAGAAGTGGTCAACTCCCTCTGAATATCTACATCCTTGCAGAAACTACTGAAGTGTGCTCCTTCTTGATCTTTGCTTCCTTGCAAGAACAATTGGAGTGTGCTCCCTCTTGATCTTTGCTTCCTTGCAGGAACAACTGGAGTGTGCTCCCTCTTGATCTTTGCTTCCTGGATTACCTTTCATTGAACTTATATCCATCACTATGCATGCTTATTAGTATCATCATTGTGTTATCCTCTAGGTCTCATACATAATCACACATTCATTAGTATAATCTTAATACTATCAAAACACAATAATCTTAAACATGTATAGTCATGATCATTTTAAACACAGATAATAAACATTAGTATTCAAGGTTTCAAGGAAGTATTCTTTTACTCATGCATATTCTTATTTGATCATAGGACTCTTCTGGTTAGTTAAATCATCAATCAAGATGAGAGACATAAAATGCATAAACCCTTGATTACTTACATTTCTAACTTCATGAATAAACATAACACAAGGAAGGATTCAATGACTTGTGCTAGTAACCTGCATATCTCATAGGTTAACCATTATAGAACCAAGTTATACATACCTCGCAAATAGATCTTCTAAGTGATTCATGACAATGGATGAATCTTTGTCCTCATGTCATCATGATCATATGTTCTTGAACTAGAACATGATTTATCTTTCTTGGTGTACCTTTCATGTCAGTGGACAACATAAACCTCATACAACACCATAATGCATTAGTACAATCATAAGTGTCAACACCCTAATCGATGAATATCTTCTATCATGCATTCATAATTTTATTAAGGTGATATGACAAGTATAAATTTAATCAAGATTGTACTAACCGTAATAACATGAAGACAAACATACCATAAACTTAATCATGAACAAATCTCGAAACATACCTAGATGAGTCATACCTGTCGAGATTGCTTATAATCTTCTTATGTAAGGACTTAGCCTCATCTCCCTTTGAAGCAGGAACTTCTTCACTTATGCAGGTGACCAATCCATTCTCTTCTAGGATTAACCCAATCCACTTGATTTGCAGGAACTAGATCTGGAGCTGGATTAGGGTTTGTCAAAGAAACCCTAAAAATTCAAACTTTGAATTTCAAACTTTCGAAAGGATAGGAATATGCGCCTTGATGAGCTGATCAAGCTGGTATACTCAGAATTTGAAAACTGCAAAGTTTCACCCCTCAAATTTTCCTTTGAAACTTTCGAATTCACTAGACATGACCCTGAACTAGGGTTTCATAAATCCCACCCTTCTTCCCAATCAAAAGGTTCGATCGAAAGCTCTAAGCTTCTATTTTTCTGAGGAGCTTCCAACCGTGGTCACAGATTTCAAAAATTTCCATTTTTGCAGAAAACCTAATTTTCCACTTTTTCGATCAAAGTCCTGAACTAGGGTCTGATCAAGCCCGGCCTTCTTCCCAACCAAAAATTCTGATCTTGGTCTCTAAATTTCAATTTTTCTAAGTAGCATTCAGCCGTAGTCTCCAATTACAAAAATTCCAACTTTCTCCGAAACCCTAAATTCCGGAAGCCATGAATGAAGGTACTCAAAAATAATTCTATTTTGACATAAATATGTACCTGATTGTTTCTAGTGTAACTCTGAACTTGTCGATCCACAGGGTCTGAAAATGTTTCTTGTGATAGCCTGACCTGTCATATTTCCAACCCCATAGGTTTGACCTCAAATGGATTCTCTGAGGGAGAGTTATGCCAAGTGTCGCAACGTGACCTTTTTATGGGATAAAACAAGATAGCTAACTTGTACGGAGTACCACATGTCACTGGTTCAGTTTTGGGCTCTAAACAAGTTACCTGCAAAATTACAGTTTGTGCACTACCTGTCACTTTTTACGAAATTTCATTTGGAGCTTCCTAGCCCAAGTTATGACCTTTTTTCCAAGGTCACTTGTTTATGACTGAGATCTGGAAGAGGCAGAAACCCTATAGTGTATAGATCATAAATCACACAGTACAACGAATTAGAGGTTTTCCTTTGGAAACAAGGTACATGGGGATCTTATCTTTTCCCTGTACGATTTTTAGACTCTGAAACCTCGCCAAAATTTATTTATAGAGAAAGTGCTACGATGAATGGTTTTTTTTCTATATCAAGCCCTAGCTTCACAATTGCAACAAGTGTCATACATGCCATACCATGCCTTCTTTCAGGCTAGCTCTGATACCATGTTAATTTTTCAGAATTTACTTCAATCTGATCTAGGATCTTAACTGAGAGAACAACATGTACAGCATATCAATCATGGACACAATAATGCAAGCACACAAGAGACAGAGTTTACTTGGGGAAAACCATAAAGGTGAAAAACCCCAATAACTTCCTCAGAGATAGATAGAGCAATGATACAACCCAAGCATAAGAGATAGACATCTCCTAGCAGAAACTTCTCCTCCTCCATAAGTGCACCACTCTCCTGAGAGTGTGAGAGAGAATAGAATGATCAAATAGAGTGCCTCAGGCACTCTATTTATACTTGACTTGACTTGCCTAATAACCTTTACTAGGTCGGCCTTAACTTAACCACATAACATAATGCTAACTAGGCCGACTCCCAATAGGGTGGTCTAATAACCCTTTGACCCACATGGCCGACCCCCAATAGGGTGGTCTAATAACCCTTCGACCCACATGACTTATATAGGGTCGACCCCAACAAGGTGGTCTAATAACCCATCAAGTATAAGTTACAACACTTACAATATAAATGACGACACTTCCGTATAGAGCAATAATAACATCTCTATAGGAGTACAATATACAAAATACATTCCGAAGTTACATATACATCAACACTACGTATTACCATCAACAGGCCACACATGCTCCCGTTCACTCACAAGTCCCAATGGCTTATTACCCACCACAGGTAGCGCTTGTTGCACCACAGCCTCTAGTTGCTCGTACTTATCCTCCAAACAACAACAACGCTTCCCCCACCAACCAAAACACTGATCGACCAATGAAACAGGGTAAGAACCCCAATTTACAAACAAACCACCCATGTTCCATTTGCGGGGTATTCGGCCATTACACACACACTTGCCCCCATTTGGAGCGAGTGCGCCAACTGTGGACTGATGACGCCCAACGCCAAGGGCACGCGGCCCAACCAGTGCCACCTCCTCAACCACAACCCATGGTGCTACAAAATCCTTTTCCCACACTAGGAGTAGCGAACACTCATCCGTTGGATCCTCCTCAAGGAACCACAACACCACAACAAAAAATCACATATGCTGCACACACAAACCAACCAATGGATTCAAGTACTCATCAACTCCTTATGATGTCATCGACCGACATGAATCTCCAAATGCGTCGAAACCAATACGCCCCCGCTGCACCTAAAAATGTTCTCCCTACGATTGAACAACCTGTTCAGAGTGCACCCACATCATTCGTCTCCTCAGTCGGACCCGAGATATATTCAGATACTCCCATGACCTCCACGTTCCAGTCTATCCTACCCCCTTTGCGGATAACTGAAATATCTGATTTATGCACCCTTTCACACAACACTCAACCACCAACTCAATAGCCCCCATTACTGCCGCAACCACCCACAGTGCCTAGTCACGTCAGGGAAACACCGATCCACACTATCCCATTCTTATTTCCTCCTTCAGGAGTCATCAGCGCACTAGTAATGGCCATGCTCAATCTCCCAGGATTAACTTTAGGACTACCCGTGTGGTACCTACCTGCCCCGACTCCTCCCCCGACACCAAATGTCATTTTATAACCGGTGCAACCTATCAATACCTCCAATCGCACACCCCCCGGTGTCACGAACTTCCAAAATCGACCACCCCCAATTGTGGCCACCACATCAACATCTAGTTATACTCCTCCACCACTCTGCAACAATGGAGGCAGAGGCCCACAAACCTATACCACTAAATACACAACCCGCACCGCCCCATTGACTCCAAAGTTGGTGAAGAACCCCCCAACAATTTGTGCTCCCCCCAAGTGCTCTTTGTGTGACAATATAGGCCATGCTACCCATCAATGTCCACAATTACCAGCACTTCAAGAACACATTCAAATGTTGGATGATGACACTAACATCCCAGTTGTCAAACTAGAATTGCCCCCTCAGCCTCACGATAAATAATTGCGTACCAACCACCCTTGTGCGATATGTGGCATTTACGACCATTACTCACATCACTGCCCTGATCTCCCAGATTAAAGAGCAGCTCTATACGAACTGAATAATGCCGATCTAGAAACATCCGCTCCTACCATTGAGGAAATTCATCCCCCACCATCTTCCTCCTCGGAAGAAATTAACACCATTTACATGGTTTCCACTGGATACCCCTCTGTCCGGTCGGCCCCTTCCATTCATCCCTTTGACACACATGTTCAACCCTTTCAAATCGACAAGGAAACCACATGTCCACAACATGGGGGTAGGCCCAAAACCTTGCCTACTCATCATCATCGTGATTCTCATCGGAGATACCGGGGGCATCCACCTCACAAGGGAAATACCCCATCATCATATCATCACTTCAGTATGCCACCACGGCCCACAGCCTCATGGCATACCCCCCCGCCAATAGTTTCTCAATGCCCTATTGATCCCTCTCTAAGACAACATCTGCAACACATTGACACCTCTAAGTTAGGGGGCATAATAGATTACCTTGACCCTGGGATAGGGGGCATGATCAATCATTTTGAACCTTCCCCATCACATGTATCTCAGTATTTCACTGACCCCATTGTTCAAACCAACACATATGTGATCCACAATCATAAACCCCATGCACATAGCATGGGGGCAGGTCATTAACCCTGCTCACTTTTTTACATACGTGATCTCAACCATTTTTTAGGTCACATATCACTTGTATATTTGATTTGATTTGATACACCTAGTATTATACCCCCGCGGGTCATCATTTCTCCCCACCACTGCATCCTTGGCTTGGTGGGCTCACCTTTATTTGTAGCCATTTTTTAACCTAGTTATTTCCATTCACCATTCCGGAGTCCTTATGACCTCCATTTTTTGCACCATTTGCACCGCCGGATTCATATTTCCATGCCCGTGATGATGCTTGAGATCATTTCTCGCTCTCACCAAAAACTTTCGGGCATTTTTTCCATGCCCCACGCCACCTCAATTTGCGTGACACATCAACTATTGTCAATTTATTGGTGATTTTTATACCATCGGATTTAGTTTTCCAAACTTGTGATGATGCTTGAGATCATTTCTCGCTCTCACCACCATATTTTTCTGGCATTTTTTCACACGCCCCTCGTTGCCTCGGTTTGTGTGCCACATCGACCGTTGTCTATTTTTGACAATTTTATCGCCGGATTCAGTTTTCTGCACTCGTGATGATGCTTGAGATCATTTCTCGCTCTCACCATAAACCCTTTTTAACATTGTGTCCCTACACCTTGTTACCTCTATTTGCGGGTCGCATCGGCCGCTATCGAGTTTTACAATTGTGTGCATCACAACTTATAAATGAGCCATCCACTCCATCCATACCCCAATTATGGCATTGTTTTGCTATCATTCATCAACCCACAAGGAGGCCTCATCAAGTGTTCTCCCCTACCACTATTCTTGGTTCCCATACTTGTCCCTTGATCAAACACTTCCCCCTTGCCTCACCATTACTTTTGTTCGGTATAATTTTATCCCTTTTTCAGGCCGATCAATTCCTTTATGAAAAAGGCACTTAGGGAGTTTCTGTTAAGCTCTTTTCTGACTCCTAAAACAATGAAAATATCGCCGAACAATCTTGCTTCCTTTCATGCTCACTAAAAGTATCTGAAAGGGAATCTACCTAGTATAAATTTACCCCTTTTCCGGACCTTGTAGACTAATTACGAAAAATGAATACTCTAGTCACATCGGCTAGAAAAGTTCTCCATTTGCATCATTTTATGCTTTTTCGGGCCTTGGAGACTAACATACGAAAAATACCACCAATGGAGTCTACTTACCGTTTTCAGACTCTCTAAAATTGAAAGAAACCATGAGCAATCACCGTCTTGGGCTCGTATAAATCCACAGGACGGTACTCCTCCACCAATTCAAATTCTTCTTATCATTTTTAGACTCCTTAAAAATGAAATCACTCATGAGTATGAAAATTCCTAGGCTCGCATAAATCCACAGGACAATACCATTTTAGAGCAAACTTTTATCCCTTCTTGGAGCTCATTAAAACTATGAAGAAGGACCCAACGGTGCTTTTTTGGTGCCACAACAGATCATGTCTACTCATATGGAAACTTCCCCATTATGGTCGCCTTTGTTCATAGTATTCTGCAACATGTCACCCTGAGAATCCCCCAACAGCATCCATCAGCTAGTCCCCCCAGAGTCACTCCAGTTAGCAATACATAACCCTGATCCCTTAAGCTATGATCCCCACCCCTAAAAGTCAGTTTCATATGCTGCCAGGTCAACCATGTCATCATACTCTGAACAAAGGAAGTTTGAGTCCACCCACTCTATGACCCCAATTATACCCCATCCCCACAAGTATGTCAGTCCTAACATTAGTACTATCACACTTTAGTTGTACACCTTGCGCTCCTATCAAGGAAACATCATTGCCTTGGTAGTTGTTGGTCTCCCTCTATCGACACCAACCAAATCTATTCCAGAGGATAGACCTAGAGGTCCCTGTGCCTTGGACTCATCACCATTAGTGATGAGTGCCTACGGATCATTTTGAAAGGAATCCTCAGTGCCTCTCCAAATGATTGTTACTCACATGCTCGACGTTAACACCTTGATCGCATCGTTGAGACTCGTACAGGGTATCGGTCCTTTCAGTTATTTTTTGAAGACCCCGGATGTCAACTGACTCTACCACAATTGAGAGTCTAATTGAAGAAACAACCACTCCTATAGATATCTGGGATGCGCTTGGCGACAGTATTTCGAAGATCCCCAGATCCATACTCCCTCGAGTATACAGTTCAATATATACTTTTCAGAAGCTGACTCACAGTTATTGAGCCCCTACAGTTGTTGGATACCTTCAGATTCAGCAGCTCCTCAACCCTTATGACACCTTATCTAGAATGGTTGTTGCTCTTTTCCAGTGTATCAGTTCTTCAGATCAGTCATGGTATGACCATGAGTATGTCCCAAAATTGTGTCCCCTCTGGACCATTATGATGTACACAATAGGTTTATATGTATTATTCAGGTCCAATTCTTGGGCCTCATTATTATTTATATGTCATGATACGATCGTGGGAATGCCCGCCTCGTCCATTATCAGATATTATTCCTCATTCATTTTGAGGCCATGTATTTTTCAATTTTTGCAGTTTACCAGGGTCTGGTGTTCTAGTCTACAATCGATCTCTTCTCTTCTCCAAACCCCAGGAAAAAAGACAAAAGAAATATGGTGTATATCGGCCATACGATGAGCTCTTGCCCTCACACATCAGGGGGCAATCTGTTAACACCCAAAAAGTGCTCACTAGCTCATTCCCAAATCCTCATGACCCATTTGTCCACTTTTTCCACCATTTGAGCCTCTAAAACCTTCAAAAGGTCACCAAAAAGTCCAAAACCCATCTTTTTCCACTCAAAACATGTATTTTTCCTCAAAAAACCCTCAAAAAGGGTCCAAAATTCTCAAAAATATAAAAAATATTCAAAAAGGAAAAAGAGGAAAAAAGAAACCTAAACCATTTTGGTCAATACCATTGTTTTTCTCAAACCATAATGGTATTCCCCATCACCAAAAAACTATAAAAAGGTGATAGGGGCTCCTCACTATTCATCCACATCTCATCCTATCCTTATGCTTCCAAATTCCCTTTAAGAGCCATTGCCTCCCACTTCGAGTTTGAAGATCCCCATTAAAGCATTGGAGAAGAAGAGACCATTGGACATTGGAGCATCTCAACCTTGGAGCTGCTCAACACTCACCATCCTCACCATTTGAGGTAATACAAAATCAAATTTTTTAAATTTCTTGTTTTTCTCATAGATCTTATTGCTTATGTTCTTAAATCTAGTTTTTTATTTCTTTGCACATGTTAATGTTAGATCAAATTACATTAGTTTTTACATATTTTTATTGAGACTGCTGCTACTAGTTAGCAGGTGCATCCTTACACATGCTTGGTTGAAAAACCAAGCAACATGGTTATTGTTGTATCTTTCTTGAATTCATTAGATTAGGCAGATTATGATTGAGTTACAGTAGCTGCTATATGAATCCGTTTGGTAGAGATTGATTATTGTAGTTTGATAATTATAGGATTTAACTTCTTACAAAATTAATATAGTTCATTTTTATTCTTAGATCAGTAACTGCTGGGTTGATTTATGTAGGAAGGTAATTGTACTTTGAACTCCTAGATGGATAAGTTCGATTAGTTTTATTCATGGAATGAGTTTGGCTGAGCAGATAGGTAGGATTATTATCTACATTTAGTCAATCAACTACTTTAAATGTTTATGCATAAATTGTGCTTATTTCCATTGAAATAAAAGACTTCCATGGGTTGACAATTTATATTGAGCATCCTGTGTGTTAGTTGTAATTAATTAACATATAGGGTGACCAACATTTTGGCACCGTTTCCGGGGATGGTAATTGATAGACATAGTTAGTAGTTGGTTTATTGATTTCATTTTGGTTTAATTATTTATAGCATGCAAGAATACAAGAAAAACAAATCGGGAACCCCCTTTGAATACTAACATTGCAGGTGGAAGAGGTCGTGGTCGTAACACAGGTTTGGGAAGACAAAAATTTATCGACGAAATAATTGCTAGAGCTGATTCTTCCACCAGACCACCGCAGACGTCTACAGGAAGAGGAAATTATGTTCCTCCCAATCTTGAGAATTCAGCATCAACTGTGGAGAACGCAACAAGACCATCCAATCCCATTGCAGAGAAGAAACCTCCTGAAGACAAGGGAAGTGTTGTGCGTGCAACAAATAGAGAGGATATTTATCATGTTAACGGGACCATATTTACTAAAGAAGTGTGGTTGGAGACTCGCCGAGAAACAGAGGAAGAGAGAAGGCGAGAAGAAGAAAGGAGGGAAGCAAAAGAAGCAAAAGCAGAGGAAGAACGAATAAAGAAGTCCGTTGAATTTTGGAACAATATGGCTAATAGAGAACTTGAACGAGAGAATGAACATCGGGAAAACCGGGAAGAGGAAGTGTAAGATAATCAGCCTGGTGACACTATGGTCACACTTGAATTCCCTATCCTCCAAACACCTGGGGCAGCCCCTATGAAAAATATCTCACCATCAATTCTCCTGAATTTCCATGGTAAGTCTTCTGAAGATACGGATGAATTTATTGTTGAGTTTAACATCCTCTGCCGCAATTATGACTATACCTCCAATGCTTAGAAGTTGAAACTATTCCCAGCCACCTTGAAAGGAAATACTCTGTGCTAGTTCATGATTCTAGGTCGTGATACCATTACTAATTGGGATCAAATGAAACAAACCTTTCTTTCTCAATATCAAAAATATTGTAGAACCAGAGATAGAAAGGAAGAGTTGTTTAAAATGGTTCAGAAGGAAGAGGAGAGCTTGGAAGATTTTGTGGAAAGATTGTTGTATAATTTACAAAGGTCTGGTCACACTGCGATTGGAAAACATGTACTCAAGATTATCTTACTGCGAGGAATTAGAGAAGATTGCCTTGATATGTTGAATTTGTTGGGGAAAGGGGACATCTAAAAGGAACACTTCGAGAAGATCATTGAATTATTTCGAAGGTATTCAAGGGGATCCTCTAGAACTAACAAACGAGACAAATATCGAGATCAGGATGTCTTCACTGGGACACAAAAGTCAGCTAGTGGAGGAGCCACTCGAGAAGAAATAGACAAATTACTAGAGAATTTCAAAACAGAAATGATGAGCTCCATTTCTTCAGAGTTAGATGTTTTGAGAGAAAAATAGAGGCAAGCAGTAGAAGATCTTGCACTCGGTGTATTCTATCCTAAATGTAGAAAAAAACACCCACTGAAAGAATGTCCGTTGGACAAGGAAGAGATACGTAGGATATGTGAATTGGAGCATGATACCAAGGAATGTCCTTCATTACCCAAATTCAAAGCAATCCTGTAGGCATCCACTTCAGATGTGGAATAGGCTTATTTTATTGCATAAAAGAAACCATGGTAGCCTCGCAATCAAGGTATGAGTCCAGATCCATCAATTTTATTGAATAATATGAATGGTATGAATAATATGAATACATAATTCCCTTCACATTATTCTAATAACAAGTGGCATCCATCTCAGAACCCAATGCAAAATCCTAACTCTTGGACACCATGGTCACAACGGTTGAACCATCAAACTCCTTGGAGTTCCAACTGGAGAAATTCTTACCAAGGAAATAAATTTCCCCATCACCAGACTAAATATCAACAGTACCCTCCTCAACAGTATCCTCACCAACAATATCAGCAGCCACAGCTGCAATTCCAAAACAATGCCGCACCTATGAATGCACCACTTCGGCCACAACTACCTACACAACCTAACCCAAACCCGAATAATAAAGCAGTTCATCAATTTGAGATTGCCAACATGCCTGCGTATTCCATCTCCCAAATTCCCTGCAATGACATACAATTACAATCAGGGAGGGTAGTGGAACCCATCATCACTAAGGATGTCCCATCCCTAGTGACTAAAACTGGAGTGAATCAGCATTTTGAGAATATGTTTAACTCAACAATCCCCATCATTGAGGATGCTTACATTCCTACTGAAACAATAGCTGAAACTCAGGAAGTAACACACGATGAAGCACAGCCTACACAATCGATGAGAGAACCTCCATATCCTGAGCGATTGGCCCTGCAGAAAATAGTGGAACAACCTTGATTCAATCTCTTAGGAGAATTGAAGAATTTGTATTTCAAAATCCTACTGTTACAAGCCCTCCATGACGTGCCCATTTATGCTAAGACTATTAGATATTTATGTGTCAAGAAACCAGGAAGGAAGCCTAGGGATCCTCCCACTATCTCGGCATTGCGAAAGCTTTCCGAATTAATAATGGGGAAGACTCCTGTGGCAAAATATGATGACCCTAGAAATCCTACTATTAAAGTTCACATAAGAAACACACAAATCCCCAACGTATTGGTAGACTTAGGCGCAGCTATTAATGTCATGACCATAGAAAATGTGAAGAAACTTGGACTCACTAATCTTCGCCCAACCCCTACCATTTTAGAACTTGTTGATAGATCAACAATCAAACCTGAGGGAATATTCGACAACCTAGTAATCTCTATTGACTCATGGCAATACCCTGCGGACTTCTTGGTGTTACAACCAAAGTCCCAGTTGGGGGGACACCCACTGATCCTGGGGAGGCCTTGGTTAGCCACAACAGACGCGTGTATCAGCTGTCAGTCAGGATCCAAGACTATCTTAGATGGGATTGAAATCAAAATCCTAACTCTATACCCTCCAGCCCGACCAAACACAGAAGATGAAACTCCACTTTGGGTGGATTTGGAGGAAAAGGAAGGCATTCATCCATTACTAATGATAAGGAGAGCCTTAACTTTTAAAGATGAAACAGAGGACGATACCATTAATAGTTTCATCAGTGAGCCCATGTCCTTCAATAAACATGTTTACCAGATTCTGGACAGTACATTAGAGGAGAAAGAACAAGAAAATCTTATGGAAGAAACTCTAGTCAGTGATGCAAATATATTACCAGTACTTAAGAATTCGAAAAGTGTCCTAGTAGAAATTGAGCCAGGTAAAACATTGAACATCAATCCGAACCTTGCACCCAATGAGCTGGAACAGCTAATCACTTTGCTGAAAAAACAAAAAGGAGCTTTTGCTTGGGAGTACACAGACATGAAGGGTATCCCTTCTAATTTGTGTACCCATCACATTTATATTAAGAGAAACTCCAGGCCAGTTTTCCAACCACAACGAAGGATGAACCCAAACCTAAGGGACGTAGTGAAAGAGGATATCCAAAAAAATTTGGAAGCAGCATTTATATACCCAATTTCAGGCAGCGAGTGGGTTTCTCCACTTGTGATTGTGCCAAAGAAGAATGGGAAATGGAGGGTCTGTGTGGATTACAGAGAATTGAACAAAGCAACACAGGAAGACCACTTTCCCTTACCTTTTATCGATCAGGTCCTTGATACCTTGTCTAGGAAGAAGTATTTTTCCTTTCTGGATGGCTTTAGTGGCTATAACCAGATCCAGATTGCTCCAGAAGACCAAGACAAAACCACTTTCACCTGTCCCTGGGGCACCTTTGCATACAGGGTACTTCCTTTCGGATTGTGTAATCACCAGCCACATTTCAAAGAGAAAGTATTGGAATCTTTTCATAGATGGTAAATGACTGCATGGAAATTTTTATGGATGACTTCACTCCATATGGTAGTAGTTCGAAGAAGCATTGAAAATTTTAGAAAAGGTTTTGAAATGCCGTGAACAAATCCAACTATCTTTAAGCACTGAAAAGTGCCATATGATGATGAGCGAGGGCATAGTTCTGGGGAACTTCATCTCTTTTGATGGTATCTAGGTAGACCCATACAAAATCAAGGTAATTTAAATCCTTTGTTCACTTTGTTGATGAAGGATGCACAGTTTGTTTGGAATGATGCATGCCAAACAGCGTTTACTGAACTTAAATAAGGCTGTCTATAGCACCCATCTTACGAGGGACCAACTGGGCCCTTCCTTTTCATATTTCTTCAAATGCTTCAGACATTGCCATTGGAGCAGTTTTAGGACAACAGGAATGTAATGCCCCATATGCAATTTATTATGTTAGTAAGAACTTATCCCCTGCTGAACTAAACTACACTGTCACAGAAAAAGAATTTTTTGCCATAGTTTATGCCATCAACAAATTTAGACACTACATTACTGGATATTCCACTTTTGTGCACACTGATCATTCGGCCATCAAGTATTTAATGAATAAACCAATCACAAATGCTAGAGTCACTAGATGGCTTCTACTGTTATAGGAATTTGACATCAAAATTATTGATAGAACAGGGAAGGAAAACGTTGTTACAGACTTTTTAACTCGACTTAATAACAGTGATGACAATTTACTAGTCGAAAATTCCTTCCCTAATGAACATTTGTTTGCAGTATCAGCTCATTCCCCATGGTATGCAGATATTGCTAACTTTTTGGCTACAGGTAAGCTTCCAGCACATATGTCGAAGAGAGAAAGAAGAAATAGCATACAACAGAGTGCTAGGTATTGCTAGATTGATGGACATATTTTCTACACACGGCTTGACTTATAAATCAGAAGATGTGTCAGAGAAGATGAAATCTTCAATATCCTTAAAGCTTGCCATGATGAGCCTTGTGGGGGACACTTTGCTGACAAAAGGACAGGTCATAAGGTTTTAAGGATGGGTTATTTCTAGCCTACATTGTTCAGGGATGCGAAGAAGTATGTTCAGGCATGTGATAGCTTCCATAGGATGGGCCAGCCCAACAGATTAGATGAAATGCCTCTTCAGCCACAGCTCATGGTTTAACCATTTGACAGATGAACTCTGGATTTCATTTGGGCCTATCAACCATCCCTCAAAACAGAAAGTTTACATCTTGGTTGCACAGATTACATGACCAAATGGGTGGAAGATGTAGCCTTGGTCAAATCAAATGATCAGGTTGTAATTGATTTCCTATATGAAGAGATTTTTACTCGGTTTGGAGTACCCAAGGAAATCGTTACAGATGGTGGACCATAGTTCGTGTCTCACAAATTAGAATCCTTGTTGCAAAAACTTCACATTCAACACAAAATAACCTCGCCATATCATCCACAGGCCAATGTCCAAGTGGAAAGTACAAACAAGGTCATCGAGGCTATTTTGAAAAAAACAGTGAAAAGCCATCGTAAATATTGGGTTGAGAGACTTCTAGAGGCACTATGGGCCTATTGCACTACATGGAACAACACCACTGGTTTTTCCCCATATGAATTGGTGTATGGAAAGAATGTTTTTTCCCAATAGAATTTGAAATCAGGACTTTGAAGACAGCTATAGAAGCAAACCTTGATTTATCAAAAGCACAGAGGAACCGACTGAATTAGCTTAATGAATTGGATGAGAAGTGCACAGCCGCGTGCATCATACAGATTTAATCCAACAACGGTGCTCTAAATGGCATGATAGATTTATAAAGAAGAAAGTCTTCCGAGAAGGAGACTGGGCTCTGTTATATGATTCACGGTTTAAGAGGGACTTCAAAGGAAAATTGCGTACTCGTTGGTTGGGACCTTACTAGATGGATCGAGTATTTGATAATGGAATAGTTTGGTTGATCACCATTGATGAAAACAAGACACCATTATTTGCTAATGGTCATCGGTTGCAACTGTATCACAAACCGATCTCAAAGAATGCCTTCATTTCACATGTTGCAATTGATCCAGACTATCAGTTAACGTCAGGGCAGGGATTTATCTCAACCCCTATGAATTTTTAAAAAAAGAAACTACAAATTCCACACATAATTTGTACATAAATAATTTGTTTTCTTTCTGTTATTCTATTTATTTTTCCTTTACGTTTGATCGGGTTTGTTTTGAAGAACTGTGTACAGGAATTGATTTGAGGAGCAACGATCATGACTGGGCCAGATGATTGCAGATACCTTATATTGTTTTCTTGATTTAATAAAGCTCCTTGAAGAAGATGGATTATTCGTCAACTTTCAGCAGCCAGCTAAAAATTTGCCTGTTACTACATTTCGTGCAGCTGCGACTCCATAACCTGCTCATTTTTCCAATTTTCGCAGCTGCGACTCTGCTATTTTTTCCCATTCTGCCAATTTTCATAGCTGTGACTCCGCTATTATTCATCCATTTGGCCTTTTTCCAGCAGCTGCCACTCCTCTATTTTTCATCCATTTTTCCAAAGTTCTGCAGCTGTGACTCCCCTATCTTGCATTCATTTCGCTTTTTCCAGCAGCTGCGACTCCACTATTTTTGCCCATTCTACCAAAGTTTTGCAGCCGCGACTCCGCTATTTTCATCCATTTTTCCTTTTTCCAGCAGCTGCGACTCCGCTATTTTTGTCCTTTCTGCCAACTTTCACAGCTGTGAATCCGCCAAATTTCATCATTTTTCCTTTGCCGCACAGCTGTGACTCCGTTGTATTTTTCCGAACTCTACCAAAATTTTCATACGAGTCCACTTTATCTGGATTATTTTCATGATTTCCTAGTCCTACTCTCATCAGATTCCTCTTTTTCAACAAATGCAAATCCGCTAGATTGTCTGCCTCTTAGAACAATATTGCCACTAATGATTTGACCAGGATCTAATTTAAATGATGACTCCACAGTTCCAATCGCAGTCTGCCAATAACGAAGAAAATTATTGGGTCGTCTTGTGTATTTGTCAGCATGGATGTACTTATCATCCTAGTTGGCGATGGCCAACTCATCTCAACACATGCGCATTTATGATCTCTTAATGGAAGTGATGATGAATTCAGGTTATTGTGGCAATTTAAGACTGATCTCATAATGCAAAGGTATAAATTCTGACCTTTTACATGATTAAGCATAAAATTAAATGTGGCAATGATGAGTACGCTTTGTCTTTAGTCTTCATTAGCAAGTTGTACCCACTTAACCACCAAGGGAATGTGTCAAAATTAACAACCATATCTATTACATGACCATCACCTTACCCGATTCATACCAAAATGCCCCAATTATGTCGTTTTTCCTTAACTGTATCATCTTACCGCGGGTTGAAAACTGTGCCATCTTTCCTAAAATACCCAATTTTGAATTTCGGCTATTCCATGAATGTCCGTAGGCTGCAACTTCCGCGTCTGAGCTGATATTCGTTGTATCTGTTGTCTGAATTATGAAGGGAGGTTGATATGGGTAACCCAGTCCGTCATGAACCTGAGAATATGGAGGCTCTGCGTGCCAACACAAAAAAAATTTCCATTTTTGCAGCGGTTGGGTAGACTGAGTATTTTCAATGCTTAAGCGATTTTCACACCGAAACCGCATTGCATTTTGTTCTTAATTTAACTAATACTCACTTCGAGGTCAGGGGATTGTGTGTAGAATTTACCGAGGCCATCATATCAGAGGTCACTGGCTTACCCCAGATTGGGAAGAAATTGTTTGAACGAAAAGCACTGAATGCAACTACAATAAGGGAATTTCTTGCAATCGAGGAGAATGTTTGTCCAAAAGGCCGCGGAATAGCACTGGCATCATTACCTCGACCCTGGGATCAAGTGGCAATTTTCCTGAAGAAATATATCTCCTGTGAAGGTAGGTACCAAACTATCTATTTCTATGAATTTCCTCTATTATATCACCTACGCCATGGTAATTTAGTGAATATGTCGTTTTATCTCTTTAAGACCCTACAAAACATGGCTGGGTATGCAAGAAAAACCCGGCACCCAATTTCCTCCCTCACCAATCATGGCCTAATTAAATTGCTAATATTGAGGGCCCTTTCACATCAGAATTTGACCTGGGCTCAATTTCTTGCTGGGGTTGGGGTAATTAGAGAACCTGCATTAGAATTGGGGGGTATTGAAGAAGGAGAAGAGGACCAGAGCCCCTCAATTTCAGTTGGGGGGGGGATGGAAACCTAAATGAAGGGGAAGAAGAGATAGATATGGGGGAAGCTGCGACAGCAATGAACCTTGTTACAGATGGAGTATCAGAAAACCTAAATGAAGGGGAAGACGAGATAGATATGGGGGAAGCTCTGACAGCATCAAACCCTGTTACAGAGGAAATGATAAGGGAATCCGTAACATATGAGGTAGTAATATTAGAGGCTGCAACAACAACAAATATTTTAGTGGAAGAAACAGACCCAATTAAAATTGCAGTTAGGGTGGCGGCAAAGGCAGCAGAAATGGAATCATTAGCAGCTGCAGCAGATGAAGCTGAGACTAGAGCAGTTGTTGAAGCTGCGATAGTGGAATCTACAGCTGCAGAAGTGACAATGCAAGAAGAAGAATATCAGGAAGAGGTAGTTGTTATACCTCAATATTACACACTAAACCCTAGTGTCACGTCCTTACACCAAGTGACCTAAACGACACTTCCCCTTAATGATCATCTGGACACCCAGGAGTGAAGTCTAATGCCTGAACACTGAAGACAACATCTTGCTTGCCACATGTCACCCAAATTGACCCAATCTGTAGGAATTATCGTGATTTGCACATCTGTTGGGGCACGATAATTAGGGTTACCGCGCTATGCTCCTACCCTAGGGCGCGATAATACCGCGTTATGATTAGACCTGGGGGCGCGATAATCCTATTTTAGCCTTTTGCCATGGATTTTGGGATCTTACCTTTCGAGAGGTCTTCTTGGGATTACCAACCTTGATTCGATCCAAACCCCTCTCCCTGTTTAGTAGGCCTGATCCACTAAACACTCTTTAGATCCATTTTACTCTCCTTTTGGTTAACCTTTCCAAACACTATAAAGGGGAGGCCTTCCATGGGCCAAAGGGAGGACTTTTGGGGCATCCAACCTATGATCATAAGCCTTTTGCAGAGATAGCTAGAGGAAGGACATGGATCTAGAGATGGCTTGGAAATCAAGCAACCTTTGTAAGAATCTTCAAGTTGTAATAAAGTTAAATTTCCTTGTTTCCCAACTCATGTGTGTTGATTGCATTTCAATTTCATGATTTGTATTTATATGGATTTGGATTCTAACTTGTGATTCAGAGATATTGGAGAATTGTATATCCTTGTGTATTGTTTGATCTCAATAGGTTCATTGCAAGGACTTCGGGATCGGAACGACGAGCGGGACAAACATCAAGAGTGAAGGTGAGTTACTTTCTCTCATTCTCTTCAATACAAGAACTCTGAAATACTTGTTTAATCTAGGGAACAAGATCACATTTGTTTCATTTTTGTCTTAGTATAGAGTTAGAATTTCTCACTTTATCCTAAGAGGGATTCTTCTTATCTGTACGAAGAAATCTCTACAGCAACAGTGGAAGGAGGAAACAGAGAAGTATTGGATGTCGAATCCTCCCCTGAAATAAGGGGAACCATTATTGAAGAAGAGATCCCTGTGTCACAAAAACGAAGAAAAAGGTCAGGGTTTAAAAGTCAGACATATACCCCAGCAAAGAATAAGAGAACCATAGCTGCTACTGTTGATGTATTTGTAACTTTAGAAGATATTCACTTGTATATTACATTTGTACTTTATTGTATATCCAACAGAGATGTATTATTCCTCTGATTGGAAGTGTCGTCATTTGTATTTGCAAGTGTCGCAAGTTACATTGTAAGTGTCATTAATTGTATCGATGGGTTATTAGACCACCGGTGTGGGGTCGGCCCTAGTTAGGTCATGTGGTTGGGTTATTATAATTGAGTAGCAAGTCAGCCCCGGTGATTTATTGGCAGGTCAAGTCAGTGTATAAATAGAGAGGTTGTGTCTCTCATTTGATTCATTCACTCACTTCTCAAGCTCGCATCGCTAAGAGAGAAAGTGGCACACATGTGGAGGAGGAGGAGTATCTGCTAGAGACATTTTATTGGGTTTGATCCTTGTGATCTTGTACTTGGGTTTATTCTATCTCTGAGGAAGTTGCGGGGTTTTTCACCTTCTTGGTTTTCCCTGGTGAAACTCTGTGTCTCTTCTGTGATTGATTTTGTGTCTATGATTGATATGTTGTACATGTTATTCTCTTAGTGATCCTGAATGATAATGGAATGAAATTATCGAAAAAATTAATAGTTACAGCAGCAACAGCATGCAGTGAAGACCAGCCATCAAAAGTTGTGAAGAGAAGAAGGACTCGATCTATGGAAACAACAAAGACATCATGTGTAATTGGGGCAAATATTGAACTACCCTCAACAAAAGCAACGTGTGTAATTGGGACAGGCATAGAAATTCCTATTTTAAACACCAAAACACTTGCTGTCACACAAGAACTTGCTGTGGATGAACCCCAAATTGAAAATATCCTTTTTGAAAATGAGCTATTAAAGGAGGAAGTGCAAATTCTTCGGGATGAGTTGGAGAAATGGAAGGAAGTGACTGGGAAACAAGTATAGAGGAATTTGAATATATTAGTAGAGGCTGCAAATTTGTTAGAAAATTCATCTTCTGTTTTGTCAAATGATGATCAAGGAGAAATGGTATTCCTAGAATGTGGGGAAATATTCTTTTTGGCAGGACATAGAGTCAGTTCTGGGTGTGGGAGCACAAGAGCCTATACAAGCAAGGAAAGGAAGGGAAAGTGTATCTACAGTAGAGTTGATGAAGGAGAATGAGGAAAAAGTTGACATAATCCTTGATCTGGATTTAGGAGAAGATGAAGCAATGCAATCTCATCCATCAAGAAATACTGAGCTATTCCAGGACCAGTCTCATCTTTCAGAAGATATCGAGGTAATTCAAGAACAACCTCAGTAATTGGAAGAAATAAGTGAACAAGGTGTTGTTACACAAGAACTAACACCCTTGAAATTGTTTAGTGAAGTTGCAACTCAGACAGCAATTGCTGATATTGAGGAACAAGGGGAAGACGATGTTACACAAGAACCAGTGTCCTTAAAAATATTTGTTGAGACTGCAACTCAAACTGATGTCGCTGTGGTGGAATTGAAGGGACAGGATGCTGCCACACAAGAACCAACATCCCCAAAATTAGCTGTTGATATTGCAACACAAGCAGAGGTCACTGCAACAGCAATGGAAGACGAGGCCCCTACACTGTCAATCCAAAATGGGGAAGCTGGAACATCTGGTGACGAGGTAAGAATTCTACTATCTCAAGGCATCATTAATTTAGATTCTGATGATGAAAAATATGTGGAGGATAGAAGGATTCAACGACTGGAGAAAAAGATTTTCTCACTAAATCTTGAGGTAGATAAATGGAAGAAATATATTGCTCAGTGTAGGGAAGGGATGGTCCCCTTCCATGAACATAGAAATACTGTTAGGGAATTGAGAGAAAAATGGGCTGAGGAATTATTCTTCCAGAAAATCCAGTGGGAAAACGTTCAAAAAGAGTTGGCAGAGTTGAAGAAATTCAAGTCCATGCAACAAGAGAATGACAAATTGTATATTATTTCCCAGGAATTGTTGAGTTGCAGGGCTCCATCCCCTTCTTACCCTATCTTTCTTTATGAACATACAACTTTATTCAAGATGAGGGCATTAAAAGAAGGAAGGCCATTTGAGCTAGCAACAGTCTCCTAGTTTTCAGAAACTTTCCTGGAAAGTGATGATGCAGAGAAAAATTTGTTGTGTGAATTATATTTACATGATAAAGCCTGCTATACTGACTCTCATTCTAATCCTGTGCCCCATTTGGGGGATGTTCAGCTAAGAGCGTTTGCTTCTTTTGTCATCAACCATGTAAAATGGTGAGATGCCTTTCAAACTATCACAAAGAATGAGGATAATGCCACTCTTTGGATTAGAAATGAAACTCGGCTTCCAATAGGACTCAGAGCCAAGCATGCAAAGTCTCTCGAGTTTCCTAAGATTGTTCAGCACTTGGAAAATATGCAAGAGAGAATCATCACTACCTGTGTCCAAATAATCTCTAGTAATCAGCAGTATGCCCTGGAGGGTAGTGAGCACAGATGGTTATATTCTTCCCCATCTTTGAAGGAAGGAGATCCATATTGTTTTGAGAATTTTAAGCAAGCTTTAACAAGGGTGCCTGGGTATGTGCAGTGCATGAAAACGTGTGGACCCTGGTGGCTTGGGATAAGATTCAAGTTTCCCCTCATATGGTTTCCTATGAGTCCTTATAAAAACAACTACGTTTTGACTAAAAAGGAGGAGAAGCAGTGCTGGGAGAAGTGGGCTTCCTGTTATGGATTTGTGCATCATGGGGAACCAACGGAACTTTCCTACAATCTTACCAATCTTCACAGGTATAGTTTGGATTCAGATTCGGACTAGTGGAAGTTGTTGCATGAGGACATGCAAATGGATAGCTGGGGGGAGATGTTGGGCCCTGGAAATGCCCCTTTTTTACCACACTTATTACATCATTTTTCCCTGTTACACCCTACTTTCATAAACCATATACATGCCTTTCTTCTAGATCAATCAGCAATCCTGACAAGGTATAATTCATTATTGCTTCATTTATTTTATGCCTAAGATTGTTATGGTTATGAATTCTAGCTTTTGATTTATGCTAACTTGTGTTGATTTCATTAAGTCAAGATCAAAACACAAGTGTATCAACCGCAATGCCTTGGGAAAGAATCACATGTGGTGCTAGCTGTTACTCTTTAGATTAAAGTTCCTCACAATAGAAGGAACAATGCACCTTTCCACATGAGTTGTAATCATACTTCGCTGAAACAAAGTATTGCTGCAACAGACAGGATGCCTCCCAATTGGTTAATTCGTTGATCCATTGACTGCCAGAGTAACAACATCTTTTATGTCTAACAACCTCATTCAATACGGATGTAACAGTTTAGTTGTAACTACGCAGCATGAAGATCAGAGATCTTCATTGCTGCATGAAATTAGTGGATCTCAAATTGTATTTTTCATGTATAAATATGGGAAGGGTTTCAGAGTCTGGGGTTGGTTAATTATCATTTTGTATGGGATGTAACAGAGACTGAGACTATGGATTACCATATTTTATAAAGATCAGAGTTCTTCATATTTCTGTGTCTTAATTTTTGGTAGTTCACGGCATCTCTGTTAGAAGGCCAAGGCCCACCTTTTCACAGAGATTGCCGAGTTAAGTAGGTATTTTAATTTATTTCCTGTTGTGTGGTGTGGAATCACATTAGGTGTATTATTGTTAGCTACAACAGAGAGTTTATAATTGCATTCTTTCCCGGTAATTTATCATTGCATCCTGAATAGTTGCAACTGTGTGGTGTGACAGTCGGCTATGTAGGATTAGTTAGAGACACAAATTTATCTTGGGAAACTCTCATGGGGTAGAAAACCCAGTAAAAATTCCTCAATATAGATGACCAAAAAGTACGAAGATGAAATCCCCAAACAAGATCTCCTTCTCCTTCACATATATCTCTCTCTCTCTCCTAATGCACAATTCACAAGTGAGTGTGTGTGTTCAAATGAGGAACACAACACCTCTATTTATACTTTATCTTTCACTTGACTTTTTCCCTAACTAGGTCGGCCCCAACAACTTAACCACTCAACTTAATGCTGACTGGGCCGACTCCTCTAGGGGACTTAAACACCCCATTACAATTGACTCAAGGAGATCTATTGCCCCGACTTACATGGGAGGATTTACCTCATTGACTTTACATGATCAAATATAATAATGACATCCCGACGGAGGAATAAAACATCTCCGAATAAATAATAATAAAATACAAATAGAATATTCTTCGAAGTTACAATATTTCAACAGGAATGTGTTGTGAGGTCGTTAACCACATCTGCACATCGCCATGGTTGCAGAAACCTGATTCTGTAACTGTTCATACTTCACTTCGAGTGAGACTTCAACCTGTTTATAGGTTGATGCCGAAAGGGCTAGTGAAATGGGTTTTGTTGTGTCTACAGTAGCTTCGCCAAACCCGGTTCATCCCAGGCATACCAACAGAATTTGATGGCACTAATTAAATATATGTATCAATAGAATAGCATGTTCCCTTAGTAGACCATAAACAATCTAGCTGTCCATACAAAATTTCAAAAACGTGTGAATGAAATCTCTAAAAGCAACAACCATAATCATCAAGAAAACTGCATGGGAATTCATAACTCCAAAGTGCATCACATTGTATGCAAAAGAGACCCACTATGTGGTGAATGTAGTCTTCTTCCTGTCCTACTCTACAATCCTTACTTGATGGTACCCTGAGAATCCATCAGTGAAGGAATAGGCTTCATTTCCTACAACCTTATCCAAGACTTCATCACTGAATGGGGAAGGAAAAGGATCATGAACACTAGTTTAATTTAGGATACGGAATTCAGCACATAGTCGGATGTCACCTATATGCTTCTTGCTCTAAATTATAATGGGATTGATCTATTCAAACTCATCCATAGGAAAGATCAATCCCACAACTTACATGCACTCGATTTTCTCTTTCACTTTCTCCTTGACTCTAGGATTAAGCCTATATGGTAATTATTTTACTGGTTTGGATTTAGGTCGCAGCTCAATCTTCATCTCCCCCAACTCTCCTTTAATACCTTTTAGTTCTGTAAAACTTTGTGTAAATAAAGATTCATACTCCTTGACTAAGTTTACAATCTCAGATACTATATGTTCATCCCAATAATCTCATATTAATGCAAGCTTGGATTTCTACACACTCATAATGTTAATTTTTTGCAACTCCATGGATTGCATACAGGATGCACTAGCACCTTCCTTCTTATTTTCTTGCACATATCTAGACCCTTCTTATTCTTTAAAAGAAAATTCCTTTGGTTTTTTAAGTCATCCTCATACTCCTCGGGTTGATAAATATTTCTGCAATATAGAGGAGACTCCTTTTGGTTAATAAGTATCTTTAAACCAACTAATTATTGATGATAAGGAAATATAGGAGGGTTATACAAATTCCACAAATTATCAGTGAACAATATTTCCTTATTCAATTTTAATTTTTTAGTGACTTCATATGATTTCCCCACAAAAGAAAAATCTTCACAAAATTGAGTTTAAAGTGTGACTCAACTCCTAGTCTATCATCAATTTTCTTCATGTAAATACCAAGATTTTGGAATGTGTCCCAAAACATGAATGAACTTATGTACTAATATATTAGGATGCAAACATTCCCTCTCCCATTTCTAATTACATTTTTCCACATAGACAAGAAGGTTGGTATCCCCATCATACATTTCTACAACCATAACATCTTTGCATTTTGCATGAGGTACGGTTAAGAAATCAAATTCTGGCAAAGGAAAAAACCTATGAATCATAGTTGTTTGCATTGAATTCCACATAGGAATATATACCTTATGCATATACCGCCATCTAGCAGGGGTACTTCATAGAGAAATAACCAATACAAGAATTCGTTGTTCTTCCACGACTCTATTACTCATATATGCCAAGAATTCCTCTAAGTTTGAGATCCCATCATATGTAGGAGGGTATTGTACCTTTGTCCCAATTCATTGTACTAATTTAATAGTTATTCCCCTAGAATAAATCCGATGTATCATATTTTTCCATTCACTCAAAGCCTCCTCAAATTAACTATCAAAAGGGTGAATATTCCTCCAACAAACTAACACATCCACTGTGGGATTGAAATAATATTCCCTCTTCCCGGTATTTAAGTTATAAATAGATTCTGGAACATCCTATATATTCCATAGTATCTCTAATAGTATTTGTATACCTAGGTCCTTGATAAGGGTCAAGTGGTTGAGTGGCTTTAATGCCATTAGCTTCAATTGTCATGGTCTCTTTTTTAAATCAATGATAGCATAATTCTCAAAATCCCATTCAATTCCCAATAGTGCTAGATATGGGTTTGTGTCATCCATCATCTCTATTACCTCAAAGTTAGAAAAAAAATCACACTTTCTAAATTAACTTCTGTGTTCTCCATTTTTCATACTAAAAAGATTCTATATTTATTGGCCATACACAACTATATAGGATATTAAACCAATCAAGGGATCCTCGTTGCTTCCCAATATTTCTTTGGAAATATGTTAACATTTGATCCAATATCGAACATCACATCTTTAATATCATACCCATCTACCTGGGCATCCAATCAAAATTTATTTCCAATTGTTTTAGTTCTTCTTCTAAATATATGAAATTTTTAATTTTAATTTTTGCGAGATTAACAAAAATCAACGCATCCTTTTCTTTAGCTCCAAAGAGAATTTGTAGAGTATATTGTAACTTATTGGTCAAACCTTCATATTCTAAAATATCAACAAACAAGGTAACCCGTGGATCAATAATTTTCTTAGAATTACCTAATGGTTATGCTTATGGTTTCCTACCACAACTCTAGAGTGGAGAAATGGACTCTATACTACTCTCGTTAGGTATTTCCACAACTGTTGGGGATGAAGATGTGGATATATGCTAAAACATTTAAACAACATTCTTGAAAAAATCCTTTATTTTTGTTGGGTCAAACTTGGGTGCTTGAGGGCCTGCTTTATGTTTCTTTGGAAATTCAAGATTGGTATTATCAATACCAATCTGGGATCCTTCATGAGTGAAAGCATTGATGGTAGGACCTATTTCCTCATCACCACTCTTAGATTCTAAGTTGATCAAGTTCATTGTTCTATGACTTTCCATATCCTCCCATTTCACAATTAACTTTCGGCAATCGTCATAAATATGGGAATTCACCCTACAGTAGGAACACCATAGTCATCTAGGTAAAGGGAAATCATGGGCAAGGTGACCTATATCATTACAATTTCAATAGTATATAGATCCACCTCTTCTGCCAGTTCTTCCACCTCTATAATCTCCTCCCCTTTCATGGCCTCCTATGAATTGTTGGTTACCCTGGATGCATACTAAGCCAATCTATCTACTAAAGCATCCAAGGCTCTACATTTTTATGTGTTGTGCGTGGAGGTACTATTGAATTCACAATATACCATGTTGGGGATTGAAGTATACTACATATGCACAATTCACATTATATTATGTTGGGGATTGAAGAATACTTATGCAATATTGGGTAGTTCCTAGGAGGGTGTTCATATGTTTTGTATATCTCACAAAATTCTCCAAGTTGGGATTTTTGTGCATTTGAAAAGGCATGGTAATACACTAGACCATGGAATGGAGTAGAAGAATCCAGCTGTGCAAATTTTGAAAATGGTCTTCCTATAAATCTTACCACAAGGGGGTTAGATGGGGGTCCCCTACCCCTCAACCTTGGGAATTCAGAGGCATGGTGTCCCTTTGTCATACACCTTATGCACCACACTTGATCAAAACCTACCTTTGGGATTGTTAACTCCTTAATATTTTTTGTGAGGGAAGCGATTTGATTCTAAACTTATGATTGGTCAAGTATTGATATTGACGCCACAATTATGGTTTCGCCTAGATACTTATCCATAGCCTCAATATTCATAGCTTTCTCTAATATAGCTCTATGGATGTCAATTTTTGTGTTAAAGGGATTTTAGACAGTGGCAATAATACTTGGATAAACCATTCTTTGTGATGAGTATCATGAATGGGAGATGAGATCTCATCCATCAAATACCAAAATCTTTGCACATAGTCTCACACAAAATCTCCTTCACATTGTTATATTCCCTTCAATTTTTTTATTCCTTGTTGTTCTAACTTCGGTAACTGAAATTCTAAGAAAAATGGTTGATTTACCTCTTGCAAGGTGAGATATGTAACATTATAAATACATTCCACAAACTTCATATACCACTATCATGCTTGGCCTCTCAAAGTTGTCTGGAATTCTACCATCTTAGAGGTATCATGAACCCCCTTTGATCTACAAATGGATTCACATAGAAACCAATGTTATTATGCATCTTCCTCAACTCCTTTACCACAAAACTTTAGGTATCACATAGGGGATCCACCATGAAACCCATCCATCCTGACAAATTGATATCCTACCAAAAGAAACCCTATAGGACCTAGCTTAGAAACCAAAGTTGAACCCACAACTGGAAATGAACTACTACTACTACTCCTTTGATTACCACTTAACAATCTTGAACTAAGACCACTACTAATCCCTCTTGTTATTGCTCTAACTTGAACACTTCTACTATTGCTAATATGATTATGCCAAAGATAAATTAATAGAGAGTTATAAAAAGAAAGTACGATATGATTTAGAGGTTCCAAGGGAGTGGTTGATATTGGATCAGTTTCATTGATTACGGGTATCCTTTATGCAACTTGGGGGGGGATATTTTTCTTGAATTACCCTTTGCACATCTTCAAAGGAATTATTCATAACTATATATTCTACATTTTCAATTGAATCATTTATATTAGATTGTTCCACAACTTCTGCTAGGGTCGGCACTACATGATTGGTATATATAGAAGCATCCCTCATAGTGACTTCATTATCTCATTCTTCTAATTCCATGGGCACTCCCTCTCCCCAAATTCCTCTAACTGTTATTTCTTCCACTATTATTCCTCTCTCCTTTAACCAATAGTTTTCCAACTTTCCACGTCTATTCAACTTCCACAACTCACACATTCTTTCTTCATGACTCCCTTCTTCACTCGTCTTCTTTTGTAATTGCTCACTCCTCTTCCTCACTAATCTCATCTAGGTTTTCCACCACTTCTCTCTAATATTTGACCTTCTCTAATCTCACTCATCCCTCACACTATATTCAAGATCTCCCCCATATTCTAAATCTTTCATATTCCACAACCTTATAGCATCATCTTTAGCCACTCCCCCATGGTGCAGGGTATCTATTCGGACATAAGAATAGATTTAAATGGAAGAAACCCCTCTTCCACCATCCAAATCTTGATTCACAACGGGATTTTTCTTGTCATCCTCCCTCAAGTTCCTTTCTTGAAATCTTCTTCAGCTTTAAAAAAAGGCTAATGAATCTCCACAAAAAAATATATGATATACCCATTGATAATGTTGTCCAACCAAAGTTCTAACGCTCGCACAAGTTGATGGTCTAATTGGTGCAACACAACAAGAATCGCATTACTACCCTAAATAGTTTTCTTTTGCCGATCTTTATGTTTCGAGCCTTCTGCAAGTCTCTTTAACCATTTATACTAACTCACAGGGAATTTGCACCAGAAAATATTACATTGATCCAATGATGGTCCATCGTACAGCATGAACTTTCTCCACATTTCCTGATTCTATTCCCGCAACTAGGATTCTTGTAACTCAAAGTATTCAAATCCTTAATTCTCCCAGTAGTCTTGAATCTTATACTTATAAATCCCCTTATCCATCCAACTAGTGTTTTCCCTTATAAGCAGGGTATCGATAATTGAACCAATTGTTGGTGACAGGTGAGACCAGGGTCCTTACACAAGTGTCAACAAAGGCCCAGTGTATTCTAGTTGTGTTGGTGTTTTCAATCCTCCTAGAGGGAAGAATATCTCATTAAAAGTGAAAGCAATATCGAAGATAGATGGGGGGGAATTGAAGGGATGGATGCAAATAAATACATATGATTAATTAGATTTTAATTGTTATTGTGTGACATCGCATAACATATATACCATTAAACTAAAATAACAAGGCATATTCAACACTCAAACATATTTTGCAATAATTTTAAAGGGGACTCCCAAAACATCCTCATTTAATCAATGTCTCCCATTCGTAAACAAAATACATATTGATAAAATAGGGAATTGTTATCATGAAACCAAGGAATCAAAAGAATAACCCTACCCAATACAATATTATCTCATTCCTTGGCCATCTACATATTAGATATCCAACCCCATCCCTTAACCCTTCATGGTGTTTTATACAAAAATAGTAATTAGCCTTGACTACGTCAACACAGTTATAGTCAATCCAATCCACTTCGATGCAGTAATATATTCTTTAACCATAGCCACTAACTTGCACCACAACCTCGTTGTGACTTTTCCGCACCTCTTACACAAGTCCCTGTGCGTTATCTATTATGTCCAGGTTTCATGATCTTTATTTCAAAACTAAGAGGATAACAATAATATTTATAGCATGATCCTTTATACAATGTATATTTTCTAGTCATCCAAGTTACCTCCAAAAAATTATGAATGTATTCATTCAATGTAACAACTACTACTCTTGAAAATACCACAAATGCATTCTCTAATCCGAAGCGAAATACATTATGGGTATATGATCTGAAAATCTCAAGATCTTTTTAACCAATAAACTTGCATGTGAAATTTGCATGAAAACATTCATAAAATTGCCTTAAAAGATTATTTAAAAATGCTTCAAATCAACACATAAGCACCTAAAGAACAGATGCAAACAAGAAAAATAACACAACAGATGATAACAGATTTCACCCTCCTGGGCTACGTCTCCTGGCCACTTCCAATGGGAAGGCCGATCTTATTTAGTCTTCAAATATTACAACTTGGGTGTTCTGGAAAACACCTCTGTTTTCTGTCAGTCAGAAGTAAAAATAAACAGCACCATTGAATTCCTTGCGAAATTCTGAGAAAAACAAGTATAAACTCGACCACCTTTGGATGAAAACTTCTCTAGCACACAAAACAAGAAAACCCTTCTCTAGGTTGTACGGACTCTACCTTCCTCGCCTCCAGAACTATGCACATAAATTCCCTGTACCTGCTTTGGAAACTGTGCCGAAGTTTGAACCGGCGCTGTGTAAATTCCGAACTCTGAACTTTCCCGTCACTTGGTCTTCGTGGCTCTTTTTATATGCTTTCTGCGTTGCAACTTCTTAACAATATTCTACCGATATGCACTCAGCGGTGGCCTTGTAGCCCAATGGTAAAACTCGGTGCATAACAAGGAGAGGTTCCGAGGTCAAACCTGCGGGCCTTTCCATTTTGCTTGTCATTTTTGGAATGTTGGCGCATATGTTATTTTCCACGTTGCAATGGTGTATCAAATGGTTAAAACTTATGCAATATCTATGATAGGATAAGGTTACACGTTACATACCATGGATAAGGTTTACCCTTGGCGGCCTCCGCATTTTATGTTGGATATTATAACATTATAACATGTGCCTCCATGTTACAACATATATGCGTTGAATTTTAATATATATATAGTTTAGGTTCCACGTTAATATTATGGTTATAACATAATATTCCAACTTTTTAATATAACCCTTTTTTTAATATGTTGCACCATATTATATCATAGGATTTGATATTTTTTAGCATAATGTTTCAACAATATGGTTTATGCTATATGTTGTGACATGGTTTTACACAACTCTTTAACCATTGTAAACAACATAGACAAAACTTCAAATGTACACAGCTTCTTCATCCGGAGGTCGTTTCATGCAAAACGAACATTGACGAAAAGCTGTCGACGAGCCCTTTACCATGGTAACTTTTATACTACTATTTGAAGACTATAAATGTGATCGAAAATGAGATGATCCTCCTGGATCAAACCTCGCCACTGAGAAGCTTTTGGACCACCAAAAGCATGGAATCATCCTGAAATCAAGTGAAGACATGTTCGTCTCACTTGCCCTGTATCATCTGTTCATTCTTGGAACCTGTACATCTGGCTCAACATGACAATAATCAACACTGCACAGATATTGTTAAGTACATTAACACCTTTTTCAACAAATTCTTCATTCAATATTGTAGGGACCAACCATATACTGCTGATCAGTAATACACTAAATATCAACATTGAACATGTGAAAGAGATTGTACTTGTATCATGCTTATGCTTTATCATAGGAACATTATCAACTACAATAGGTGTATTGTCATGTAACAACACTTCTCCTTCTTCAAGCTTAAGATTATTTTCTTCCTTAGCTTGCATAGACATAAGTGCCAAATTCTGACTTGCATTAACAACTCTTTTTAATTGTTGTGTAGTTCCCAATGATTTGTCATTGTTATATGAATGTGAGTGTACTATGTACTCAATTCCTTCCTTAAACAAATGATATTGATTATGTTATCAATAGAATATTGCTTTTCGATCATATAAATATGGGCTACCCAACACAATCCCACAGATATCCAATGAAACCACATCAAATTCCACTTTATCTACAAACTTGGAAGTAATTGCAAACTTGAGATCACATTGTCTGGTTACTTGTAATATTTTGCCTTTGCATAACCAACCTAGTGGATAAGGTTTCTTGTGTGGTTTAGTTACTAATACCAATTGCTTAACTACTTCTTCTTAAATAAGATTAGCCTGAGATCCACTATCTATGAGTGTGTCGATCTTAGTTTGTTTAGTGATCACCCTTATATGAAATAGTGCATTTATTTTTCTATCTTTAGAACCATCATGATCTCTAGATGTGGAAGCATATGAATATCCAATGTTAGAATTACCAACAATATATTTACCTTTCATACCTACGATCGATATCTTGGTTTCATCCTCGGAATCCATTCCAAGGTCCTCAACAATAACTGTTATACCTCCATATTTCACAGTGTCGCATCTTCACCACAAAAATAGTTGACGACACTTCCCCTACTGCTTAAAACACCTAGAAGAGAAAAATGATGAGTGATCCTTGAAGACAAACCTATCCTGTCAAGAATCAACCCAGCTGATACTTCATATACCTACACTACCGCGCCTTACTCCAGCTTAGGTGCGCAGTAGTCCACACTACCGTGCTATGCTCTTTCTATGCCACGCGGTACTACCGTGTTATGCTCTGTTTGAGAGGCGCGGTACTCCCTTTTTAGCCTTTTTTCCATGGCTTGTGGGATCTTGATCTTCGAGATATTTTTGAGGATTGGTGTCCCTAATTCGATCCTAACTCACTTTCTGTGATTAGTAGGCCTGATCCACTAAACTCTCCCAAGATCCACCCTTCTCTCTTGTTGGTTAACCCTACTACACACTATAAGAGAGAGACATTCCATGAGCAAAGGGGAGGACTCTTGGAGACATCAAACTTATGATCTTGAATCTTTGTGGAGATAGCTAGAGGAGGAAGCACTTGGAGTTGGGAGTTGGCTTAGATATCAAGCAACCATTGTAAGTGACTTCAAGTTGGTAATAGAACATAACTTGTCTTCTTTCCCAAATCATATGTGTTGATTTTGTTTCAATTATATGATTTGTATCTGTTATAGGTTTAGATCCTAGCTCATATTTCAAGTTTCTAGAGAATCGTATATGCTTGTATCTTGGTTTCATTTTGACAGGTTCATTCGCGAGGACTTGGAAATTGGAACAACCATCAAGACAAGCAATTGGATTGAAGGTCAGTTAGATCTCTTCTGTTTCTTCCAGCAGTTTAATCTTGAAATGTCTGTTTATATCTAGGAATTCCAGGTAGCATTTGTTATTTTTTTTCTTAGTTTAGAGTCAGTTAAAGTCTACTTTAACCTAAGAGAATTTCTACCTATCCGTAGGGAGAAAATTCTACAACAAGAATGGCGACTCCGCTGGTTTGAACCCCATTTGATTGATTGATCTCACTTTCAGTCATTTTTTATTGTGATTCTTCTTTCTCTTCAAACTAGTACTGAATTTTGGTCTCCTTGACCTTTATTCTTCCCTCCTCTCTACATTTTTCCTCCCTCTGTGATCAGTGAGTCCTCTGGGTCTGTAGCAACCCTGAAAAATTCAATTTTCTTTTCAAAAGTTGCGCTTTTCCATACTTTGAAACAGTACCGCGCCCCCAGCATGGTAGTACCGCGTATCCAACACTTTTACCATAGAGGTAGTGTACCAGTACCGTTCTCTAGTCTGTTCCTGCCACGCGGTAGTGTCTTCATATTTTCAATTTTTTCTTCCCTGCTTGGTTTCCTGAATCATTTTTCATTTTTCTGTGCTTTAGTTTGGTGTTTTCTGTTGCTTATTACTATCATGTTCATTACACAGTCTTTGTGGTGTGTTTATTTATTTTGTGAGCTTGATTGTTTTATGAGTTAGTGGCATTATTTGCAAATTGAGTCACCCCTTCGGTCTGATTGCATTAGCTTCATCTTATCATCACAACCAAACCCTTACTACTGTTCTTTTTACTGGATCGTGTATCTTTCATAATCACATTGTTTCCATTATTATCATTAAAATCTACATTGAAAATTATCATTGGAGAACATTTGTGTTGTTTGGGTTGAAATGGTCTAGCAATATTATTGTGCATTAGGAAGTGAACCACTTAAATTTGCCACAGAAATTCTCATTTTTTGAAGCATCCTAGTTGCAAGATCAGTGAATTGGAAAGAAGTGTTTATTTCAGTTTGGCTCTACTTACAAAAAGAAAACAAAAAAAAAAATTGTTTTGAAGTGGTTTTTAATTGCTTATGAAAGTTTCATGCATTTATGATCGAAGAACTCTCTCTCTTCCATAGCTAGTTTTCATCGAACACGAGGCTTATTTCGATTCATTCTCACTTGCATGGTTTGGGTCGTCACAAAACCACCAAGTTTCATGTCCATTTACCCGATTGAGTAATACAACCACTAAAATTAATCTCCCCAACTAAACCAACACTAACCTCACTTGAGGAAATCAAAAGAATTTGGTAGTTAGGTAGGACATCGGGGATAGGCATCAAAATAATTCCCCCTTGTCATTTTCATCTGAGACATAGTTGTTGTCCTCTAGGGAACTAAAATCCTCTAGTATTTATTGACACGGTCACAGCCAGTTTATGGAGGGGCCTCCTGACTGTTTCTAACTTTCAGGGGTTAAACCGCCGCGAGATTGAGAACCGGACGGACTCTATGGAATGCCACACTCCACTTAGCCCTAAGGAAACATCGATCATTGTCTTCCTTGTAATTCATAGTAATGCAAGGGTGATAAGGCAGAAGTGCTGAAAACCTTTTCCAACATGTCATGAACGAGGTAGCTTAGTAACTTTTCTACTAGGGCTCTTTTACCCAGGATCCCTTTCGGTAGAGGGATATCCTTCTCATATTGGTCTCTCACGTTGTATTGTTCGACTTGGATTTCATCACCTTGCGAAGGATACAACTTGTTGAGGTCTCCAGCTCTTAGTTAGGAGTTTGCTTGTTATCTCATCTTTATAGAGGGTCATTTTTTCTTTTTAGTGACTACCTGTTGGCATTCTGGCCATTGTTTTTCTCAGCTCGCTTACTGAGACACCGATCTCAGTATAGATTTTAGAGCTTGCTTTTTTTGCCTGCGAGCCTTGCTTTTTCTAGATCCTCTTTTGCACACTCGGATGCATTAGAGTTTTTGAGTTCTTTGTTACGAGACTGCCCCCGGATTTCATATTCCTGCCATTATGTCAGAAACACCACGGAGATCACGACGAGTACAAGGAAAAATCCCTCCACCACCACCACTGCCACAGACCTTCAGTCCACCTGCATCACGTATTCCCGCTCCTCCTGGCCGCGGTGCTGGTCGAGGGAACATTCCACCACCGATACGCACCACATCTTCAGTTCCGTCTGTAACCGTTACTCATAGCACAGTCTCAGAACCTCTTGCAATTTATGCAACCACTAATATATCTGAGATCCCGACTGTCACTTCACCCACTGTTATTCCAGAAATATCTTCCACAGTGGATAACATTACAGCGGCTGAATCTAGTACAGCCCAAAATACTAGACCAGAAGCCATCCTACTCCCCAATATCAACACCTCCCTTCCACCAGAAACTTTTCACGATGACACAGATGGATCTGTTGGCACCACCGAAGGATCCGACCAGGATATATCTGGCTTGATTTTAGTCCCGGGCGGGTACGTCGAAATTATTGAAGACACTCAACTTCCTGATACACCTTTTGAACCTGACTATGGCTTTATCACTTCCCAGGCGGAGCTTCCGCCTGTTATCACCGCGCCATCCAGCGTTCATCCACAGGAAACCAGTTCTTCCAGTAATGTACCTTGTACTATATCTCTCCCCAACCTCCCTCCGAGACATCAGATCATGGCCTCCATTCAGTCTAGTATGGTTAGTCTAGCAAATTCCCCGTTAGCATCAGCACAGTTTAAACATGACACAGAGCAAATGCTCTCGACGGCTTGTAGATATCCCCCTGTTACCCATCCTCCTGACTATCGGGATCCCAACATCCCGTCTAGCACAGAGTTTCATCACTCCTATGCAGATGGCTCCGAACCTTCAGACATTACTATACCTATGTTCCTGTCGGACCCCGAAAATCCTTTTCAATACATGAACCCGGACCCAGTCTTCGATGGTCCTCCTATCATTGAACACGCTATGGACGATACCCCTGATACCCCTTGATTAAATTCCCCGCATTTGCTACCATCACCCATGTTTGGCGCACATTCTATGAGGGATAACCCAGTCTTTTCCCCGTCCTTTCCTGTCAGATATGGAAGACCCCCTCCACAAATCGGCACTTTTGGCGCCATTGGCCAATCGACACTATCATATCTAGCTAGTGTCGGAAGAACACCAAGTCATACTGCCGGACCATCCATATTGACCGGAGGTTCACCTTCGGCCACTATCTACACTATCTCAAGAGGTGGACAACCGACTGCCATGATCCCCAAATCCAACAACCAAACTCCTCCTGGCGGGCCATCAACCCAACCTACTGGAGAACAATCCTTTGTTGGGGACCCCGTTCCTAGTCAACAACCTCCTCCTATAGGGCCATCCAACCCATCTGCGAGAGGGCAACCCATCGACACCATCCAACAACCCTCCCAACCAGCAGCATCTGCTCAGTATGGTATGTACAACACACCTGGCAACGGAAAACCTTATACCGGTTTTCCAACCAGGCCTCAGCTTCAACATCCCTCGTCAGGTACGCTTCCTTCTTGGGAACCTCAAATCCCACAGAGTGGGGGGTACTCATTATTTGGAAACTGGAACCCAACTGGGGGACAATCTCAGATTCCCCCCAACTTGAACTCCGGCTTCCCTTATCCTTCAGCTGCTACAACTCCATGGAACCCATCCCTTCAATTTCCACACGTTCCTCAAGCAGGAACGAACCTTCCATGGACACCACTGTCGCAGCCACCCCCCAACCCTGCTATGGGAAACCCTCCACTTACTCAATATAGTGGTAACATTCCTGGAACACAACAACTCCAGGGAAATTTTCCCCAACCAAGAGCAGCAACCATTCCTAGGTTACAGCAACCCCAGGGTACCATACCTACCATCCCCACTCAGCAGAACATCCACCAACCGGTTACCAACACTCAACCGGTTAACCAGATGGCCTACTACCCACAGAACTTCCAGCAGTACCCCGCAGGAAACACATATGGGTATAACATGTAGCAGTATACTATGCAGGGCCCTCCAGGTTTCTCTGCACCATACGGTTATTACTCATACCCGCAGACTAATCGTCAACTTCCCTTTTTGGCCACGCTAGACTTACCTGATTTGTCAAGGCTCATTAACGATCCCATATGGCATGAACCTCACTGGCCACCCATTCCAGCCAAACTTCCATCGAACATTCCTAAGTTCGATGCTAAGCCTGGGGAAGACCCCAAAAACCACGTAATGACCTTCCATCTTTGGTGTTCATCCAACTCCTTGATGGACAATTCCATCCAACTACGGCTCTTCCAACGTACGCTTACCGACACGGCAGCAAAATGGTACATCGAGCTGCCACAACACTCTTTCCATGATTTCAACACCTTGGCTATGCAGTTTCTGACCCATTTCCAACTCCCCATCCGGTATGAGACTGGAACAAAACTGTTAACCTCGCTGCGTCAAAGCACTTCCATGCACATTTCGGATCACATCCATGAGTGGCGTCAACGCCGTAGGCTAATCAAGGCACCCATTCTGGATCAGCTACTCGCTGATTGGTTCACAAAGTCATTCTTGCCTCCCATAGCTAGGGATATCTCTATGCGTGGGCCGATCACAGAAGAACAAGCCATCTCAGCAGCTCAGTACATGGATTTGGTATACACCCAATCCGGCTCTTTACACGAACTTCTTCCCCATGCTGCCCGCGTTACCACTGATCCAACGAAACCTGCCACTGAACCCCCCATTGATGGTATTGTCGATTCAGTCAAATCCCATCCTATTACCAACTCGACGGGGCAACAAGCTTCTGCTTCCCCCGCTCTACCTCAGGATGCTCCAAAAGCTACTACTTCTCCTGCTATCTCCTCCGAAGTAAACGCAGTTCAATCTACGTCACAACCATCCGGAGGAAAGAAGAAGAACAATTGTGGTAAACCCAAGAAGAACCAGCAGGAGAATCCCAAGCCACAAACCACCCACAACGACCCGAAACCACGTCGAAAGGCTAAGTTTCCCTGCCTAATTTGTCAAGACGATCACTACACGCGTGACTGTCCCTACAAGGACGAAGTCAACAAATTCATTAATTGATCCTCTTTCCTGGCAGTGTTAACTGACCCTTTCCCTCAGCAGCAACAGCAAATGGTTTCCCAAGAAACCCCACAGGGGGGCAACTCGAGCAACCCAACTCGTGGAGAGACGTCCGCAAATCGCGAAATCCTGATGACGAGTAATGAGGAGATTCATATAACCACTCGTTCAAATACATATGAGAACCCTCCAAGTTCAAACAAAAAGTCGGAGATAGCCAAAGGCAAATCTCCTGTTGAAGATCCAACTCCTACCCCTCCCCCTACCAGCCATCTCCATATCGAGAGACCGCTTATGGACACAGTGCTACGCCCACCCAAGGGCACCATACGAAAGGCGACATTTAATCCCAATGCGCAAGCTGCCCAAAATTACAACATTGTTGAGGATTTAGCTCAAGCACCTTATGCCATGTTGACTCTCGAGGTTCTTCAACACTTCCCTATGCAGCGTAGAACCTTACTTTCAGCACTGGGAGCAATGGACCCAGATACTTCAAACACTATTATGTTTAACTTGGAGTATGCTAAACCTCGGCTTTCTCACCAATTAGCCTTCCAGGTTCATACAAAAATCCATGGAAATAGCATCCATCGCACTGTTTTAGATGAAGGTGCCTCCACGTCGATCATGTCTTTGAATTGTTGGAGAGCCTTAGGCTCACCCGAATTCACGACGTCTCCCACTACTCTCAAGGCATTTGATGGACACGGTTTTCAACCTTATGGACTTATTCCCTCAATTGGTGTTGAACTGGGGGGAAAAACAATATCCGTACACATTGAAGTCGTGGATGCACCATTAGATTACAATCTTCTACTTGGTCGGAACTGGTTTTACGCCATGACCACCATAGCATCTATTGTCTTCCGGATTGTGCAATTTCCTCATCAAGGAAAAATTGTCACTATAGATCAACTTGATTACTGTATCCCAGATTCTCATCCGAACTCCACCAACACCATCCCGTTATTGGATCAACCTCGGTACCGGTTCCAAGATGTTGGCGTTGGTCTTATGAAGGATTCTTCCCTTATTGGAGTATTTCCAGAGTTGGGGCCCCATGTTCAACCAGTCAACATGATTTCATCAAATGTCACCCCTTCCAACGATTCATGAGTGATTCTGAGTCCTGCTGAGATTGAAAACTACGGCAACTCCATGCCTTTGAATAGAAACCTCGCAGCATACGAAGCGATCCAATCAGCCACCGATTGGGTCGACTGTCCTACCTATCATACCATGGCACAGCTCTCATCTGAGACTCATTCATCCCCACCACTTATCGATCCTCTCACTTTGATTTTTCCCACTGACGAATCAATTATGGAGGTTATGTGCGGTGATGAGCCACCATGGGGAGATTTTCATCATCGATCTTCATTCCCCACCATTCAGACGCTTGAGCCCGATACAAAACCTAGTTCTTCACTTGGAATAGTTCAAACCAAGCTTCCCACTTCCCTCGACGAAGTATTTTCTGAAGGGAACTTGGCTAACCTTATGGCAACGACTCCCATAGATATTTCAGTGAAGCCTGGTATCATGGAAAACATACATATTGGCAAAACATGTACTCCCCTCGAAATGGAGTTCTATACTGCCTACTTCAAAATTTTCTGCGATGTTTTTGCTTGGAGTTATGAAGAAATGCCAGGAATAGATCCCTCGATTTTGGTCCATGAAATTCCAACCTTCCCTGGCACCCAACCTGTTCGGCAGAAACTTCGACCCGTCCATCCTCGTAAGGCAGCCGCTATTAAAGCAGAAGTTGAAAAACTTTTGCGAGCTGGTTTTATCTATCCTGTCCCATTGATAGAATGGGTATCTAACATCATTCCCGTAGCCAAGAAATAGGGAACGATTAGAGTTTGTGTCGATTACCGCGACTTGAACAAAGCTTGTCCAAAGGACAACTACCCAACTCCGTTCATCGACCAGATCATCGATAACTGCGCCGGGAGTGTCATCTTTTCATTTATGGATGGCTTTTCTGGCTATAATCAGATCGATATCCTCCCAGTCGACCAGCATAAAACAGCCTTTATTTTCCCTTAGGGGATTTTCGCATATCGAAAGTTACCTTTTGGCCTTAAAAATGCCGGGGCAACTTTCCAACGGGCGATGTCGTACGCATTTCACGATATCAAACATATTGTAGAACCATATCTTGATGATCTTCCCGCTCATTCTCAAACCCAGGATGACCATCCTAATCATTTAGGTGCCATTTTCGAAAGGTGTCGTCGCTACAATATCTGTTTGAATCCTCATAAGTGCGTCTTTTGTGTGGAAGCCGGAAAACTTTTGGGATTCATAATCTCCAAAAGCGGGATATGCTTAGATCCTGCGAAGGTAGAAGCTATCTTAGCCCTGCCTTCCCCTATGAACATTCCAGAACTTCCCTAGAAGCTATCTCAGCCCTGCCATCGGCCCCTTTTCCAAATGGGGCATAGATTTCATGCACTGTAAGCCCACTTCAGCCGGGGGGCATAGCTATGTCATAGTAGCTGTTGACTATTTCACAAAATGGGCTGAAGCGATGCCTACTTATGCTAAGGAGGGAAAAACAGCAGCACAATTCATATTCAATCACATTATAACTAGATTTGGTGTCCCACAATCCATTGTGACCGATCATGGCTCCCACTTCAGGAACCATATGATTGAGGATCTAAGTGCCAAGTTGGGTTTTCGCCATGAAAACTCAACCCCATACTACCCACAGGCTAATGGCCAAGTTGAAGCCATTAACAAAGTTCTAAAACGAATGATTCAGCGTATTGTGGGTACTCATAAATCCAACTGGCACTCAGCTCTATTTTCAGCACTATGGGCATACCGAAACTCAGTAAAAAATGCTACTGGGTTTACACCATTCCAACTGGTGTATGGCCTGGAAGCCATTTTATCGATTGAATGTGAAATTCCATCACTTAAGATAGCCATAGAGCTACTTCCCCACACCACTTCCGAAGAGGAACGGTTTCTATACCTAGCCAAGCTAGATGAAACCCGCCGCGACGTTGCTTTAGCCAACGAAGCTCATAAAAAACGCGTCAAAGCACAGTATGACAAATCCGTTCAACCTCGGATTTTCAATGAAGGTGACCTTGTACTCACATATGATCAAATGCATGATAAACTTGGAAAAGGAAAACTAGAATCTATGTGGTACGACCCCTTTGTTGTAAAACATGTCTTGGAGAAAGGAGCCTATGAACTCGTCGATTGTGATGGCACACCATTGGCACGGCCCCACAATGGGCTATACCTCAAACGCTTCTATGCGTAAGGTTATCCTACGCAAGATACTTTTTTGTACATAATGTACCTAGCTTGTTTTCACTCATCTTTTTGGTGTGCGCACGGACCTCATGTATCCATTCTTACCTTGACTTGTGATTTTGTGTACAGATGTCTGCCTACTTCGGATTCACCGACGGTGCAATCCGGCATACCCGGAACCTCGCTTTCGCAGCATGGGTAATCTATTCTCCCACTGGCAAGTTACTATCTTCAGGAGCCAATTGTTTAGGCCCTGCAACCAACAATATCGCAGAGTACCATGCAGTCATCGGACTCTTGACGGAGGTTGCTTCCCTTGGAATTGACTCCCTATCAATATTTCTAGACTCCCAACTCATGGTTTCTCATCTAAATCGTGTTTACACAGTTTGCGATCCTATCCTACTTCGTTTATTTCGGAGGGTACGCCTCTTGGAACGATCTTTTAATTTCATTTCATATCAACACGTACCAAGGGAATTCAATCATATAGCTGATTCATTAGCTAATTACATTTTGGATTGGCATCTTGCCCATACATAAAAAAAACATCACAAAATAAACACACAAGTCATTGTAAATAAATAGGTCATAAAAGTAGGTCCATATATATATCACTATATATAAAAGTGTTTTTTCAAATACATAAAGTTTGCATTTTAAAGACAAAATTTGGGACCTAATCCCATACAAAAATTTGGCTCTCAAAGCCTACATATCGTATACATGCCACAAAAAGATAAAAGCTACCATCTAAGGAGATCTGGGGGATCTATCATGTTCCTCATCAGATTCCTCACGTTGCTGGTGATAACACACTGTAGCCCGAACCACCCTACGAACGAGTCGGCCAATATGCCTAGGCACACCTACGGCATGCCGCTGGAGATGCAAAGAGATTTCATCCACCCTCATAGCAGGGATACTGTGGGTTAAACCCTGTAGGTTCCTCTCTATCCCCTGGACCCCTCCCGCCTCATCCTCGTCTTCTTCCTCATTCGGAGCGGCTTGGTGATCAACACCACCTTGGCGTAATGGCGAGTACCCTACCGGTCTCTGTGGTCCACGATCTACGACATTCACACGTACATATATTAAAGTCTTTTACACATTCTAAAAAACAATAAAAATTATATATTCAAAAAAAAAAAAAATCCATGAAGGTCATACCTGAATTATCCCAATCCTCATCTTTCGGCAGTGCCAAGTCTATGTCCTCGCGGAAGTCCACCCCTGCATAGGGGTAGTCATCGATCATCACAATTTGTTCCTCGAGCCACGAGAAGAAATCCTCACCAAAAGCCAAACGTTGTGGCCCCCCAAGTCGTCCTACGTATTCACTCCATCGAGCCATCCATGGCTCGGTGGGTGGATGGGGGGGCATGGCTATCTATGGGCACAACAACGAAACCCTCTCCAAGAAGAAGGTGACTAAGATGCTCCCATACCCAAATTGAGAATTCTCTCCAAGCCTGCACTTATTCACTTGCTCTTTGAGGTTGGTCAATACTGCCTCACACCAGTTGAATACTGTTCCTGCCATGCAATCCACTGCAAGATTCATCTGTGTACGGGACGCCTGATGGGGACCCGTGCTTCCTGTTGCACGTGTGATGGTGAACAACACGGTTTTTAAAGGAAGTTCTACAATGTCCTTAATGACCACCTTGCCGCTTTTCTTCCCCGAACCTTGACGGCAATAACGAGCAATTAAATCATCCGTGCTCGCCTCCGAGGCTGTGAACCCAATAAAACTCACCCGGGCTCCTCTTTTTGAGAGGCCTGTGAGGAAATAAATATCCTTGAGTTCAATCTCGAGGGTGTGTTCTCCCACTCGGAAATCCTGAATGTCGGGGTCCCACATTTGAATAATGTGGGTGAGAAGTTTTACCTGCTTACGAATGCCTTTGGTTTTGAAGAATTTTAACAAACCACATTCCCACAACGCAGTCAAGGTCTCTTGGTCATCTTTGGCCAATAAATCATCCGCTTCATGCTCTCTTTCTTTCCAATGGACCATTTTGCTCCAAACAAGTTACAAACACCTGCAAAAGGTCATAGGAAACATTCATTAATCATTTAACAACTTGATCTCAGCTAAAAATTTGAGAAAAAATAATTTTTTCATCGTAAAATTCGCCGCTATCGTGCCTGGGGGAAATTTGACTGCACGGTACTGCACAGTACCGCACCCAGGTTTAACCTTACAGCGTGGTACTTTTTCATAGTACCACGCTTCCCGATATAGAGCCCGCATGGTACTGCGGAAGGCAAAAATTTCCCAATAGGGCTCGCCCAAAAAAATGTTTTTCCCTACTGAAATCAAGTTATTCATACATGAAATGAAATAGGAGCTTGCAAGCTCTTACCTGGCGCAGACCGCTGTTGAAACGGTGCTCCAGATCTCCAAATATGAACTCTTGAAGTTTTTGCTCCTCAATGGGTAAAATCTCCTCTTTTGGCAAATGCACAAGTGAAATGGTAACGTTCCATATTTACCCATCCTTGATATAACTTTTTCACTTATTTTTTACTCATTATTTTATCTAGTTAAAATAAAACCCATTTCACATTACTAATATATGGTTCCATGAGCATTTGTTGACAGGCTCTCCTTTAAGAAATATTCACATTGGCATTCATTTATTGTTTGACCTTCATTTTGAGCCTACTTTATCTTTTTCGTGCTCTGGGTTAAAACTTGAAAAAGATTCCAAGTGCTTTTACACCCGTGTCGTGCTTGTCAAACTTAAGTAAATGGTGTCGAGCTTAGTCAGCTTTACTCATGCTCGTTAAACGATGAGGAAAGTATTATCCTGGTTGTATTTTATTCTTTTTTCGGACCAGAATAATTAAAAATTACGAAAAAGACCATTGGAGTCCATAGTTAAGCTCTTTTCAGACTCCCTAAAGTTGAAAAGATTGCCAAGTGATCTTGACTCTTTCACACTTGTAAAAGTATTTGAAAGGTCATCTATTCGATGATAGGTTACCCCCTTTTTCGGCCTGTCTAGACTATTTACGAGAAAGGTATACCTCGGTCAATTTTTGGCTGGGAGAGTTCTCTCGGGAATTGTTTTACACTTTTTCGGGATCGAGGGACTAAATTTACGAAAAATTACATTTTGGAGCCTTCTTTAAGTTTTTTAGGCTCTCTAAATGTGAAAAACTACCGAGTTTCCCTTCCTTGGACTCGTTAAAATTTAACATCGAAGGACCCACTTTGGGACGAACCCCTCCTTTCTCAGGTTCGTAAAACATGTGAGATTGGACTCATCTATGAGATGAGCTATACCGAGCATCTGTTATCCTCTTCAAGCTCGAAAAACAACAAAGAGGTACTCGTCTATCATGTTGGGGGAATATGGGAAACAAGTCAAGTTTGTTTTGGCAGCTTGTTAGTCGTTACCTTTGAACATGGCATGCGTCTGTCCCTTGTCTATTTTGGGTATCTATTTTTCACTGAGTTATGGTCATCATCCTAAGTCGTCTCTCTGGCCACAAGCCTACTTGCTCAGTGTCTATCCTCTGCTATCAATAATCCCTACTGCCAAGTTCTGTTACATGCCGTTACATGTTCAAAGGGTTTCATTGTTCAAAGTCATTCATTGTGTCAGACCTCCGCTGTGTCAGTACATGCTCCATTGATTCATCATCCTATACTATCTTTTGTTCCGATTTCGTGTCGATGATGTGGGAATCATTATGGCCCACCTTCGATGAGTCTATTCCCGTTGATGCCAAATCACTATCCGGGAATTGGACTTAGGGATCAACCATTAGTACCTTGGTACCTGCATGCCTCAATGGCAAGTGTCCTCATGTTCGATAGTAGGTTTACATCATTGACCTCTGATCGAACGATCTCTCGGATGCTCGACATCAACCCATCTATTCGCATTTCATTGAGATGTACTACAGATACCTTGGGGATCATCGTCATCATTGGTGATTTCCCTTGCATTTGTTAACGGTTCACATCATTGACCGGTAATCAAATGGTGTCTACCATGTTCGACTTCAACACTTTGTAATCACATGGCTAGATTCGTATCATTTGCGATTGAGTAGAAGACCCTGGGCGCACCTTTGTATCTCGATTGCATCCAGGTTGCGATGGAAATGTCCTTTGTATTGTCACACATATCCACTTTTTGTATTGGTCGTGGTTGTGTCATTATTGTCTCATGGATCTACGCTTGTTCATAGTAGCCATGATTTGTCTATAGTCTATATCATCTCAGTACTCATGGATCTGCAATGTATTGGTCAGCAGCCATGCTTTGAGTCAATTGTTTCCAAGCATGGGGATGCCCGCCTCGGTGGTATATCTAACATTTTGTTTCTGTTTCAGCTCCTTGATGCTCTCCTCGATGCTATCTCTGCACAGTATTTGTAAAGTCTTTCGGCCATTAGTCCCTTCTGACCTCACACTTTAGGGGGCATCTATTATACCTCAATATTTCACAGTGTCGCATCTTCACCACAAAAATAGTTGACGACACTTCCCCTACTGCTTAAAACACCCAGAAGAGAAAAATGATGAGTGATCCTTGAAGACGAACCTATCCTGTCAAGAATCAACCCACCTGAGACTTCATATACCTACACTACCGCACCTTGCTCCAGCTTAGGTGCGCGGTAGTCCACACTACCGCGCTATGCTCTTTCTATGCCACGCGGTACTACCGCGTTATGCTCTGTTTGAGAGGCACGGTACTCCCTTTTTAGCCTTTTTGCCATGGCTTGTGGGATCTTGATCTTCGAGATATTTTTGAGGATTGGTGTCCTTGATTTGATCCTAACTCACTTGCTGTGATTAGTAGGCCTGATCCACTAAACTCTCCCAAGATCCACCCTTCTCTCTTGTTGGTTAACCCTACTACACACTATAAGAGAGAGGCATTCCATGAGCAAAGGGGAGGACTCTTGGAGACATCAAACTTATGATCTTGAATCTTTGTGGTGATAGCTAGAGGAGGAAGCACTTGGATCTGGGAGTTGGCTTGGATATCAAGCAACCATTGTAAGTGACTTCAAGTTGGTAATAGAACATAACTTGTCTTATTTTCCAAATCACATGTGTTGATTTTGTTTCAATTATATGATTTGTATCTGTTATAGGTTTAGATCCTAGCTCATATTTCAAGTTTCTAGAGAATCGTATATGCTTGTATCTTGGTTTCATTTTGACAGGTTCATTCGCGAGGACTTGGAAATTGGAACAGCCATCAAGACAAGCAATTGGATTGAAGGTCAGTTAGATCTCTTATGTTTCTTCCAGCAGTTTAATCTTGAAATGTCTGTTTAGATCTAGGAATTCAAGGTAGCATTTGTTATTTTTTGTCTTAGTTTAGAGTCAGTTAAAGTCTACTTTAACCTAAGAGAATTTCTACCTACCCGTAGGGAGAAAATTCTACAACAATAACCATAGCTTTCTGCTTCCCTTTCTGATCTTTGAACCACTTGGGCTTCATGTCTGGATGCAACTTCCAGCAATGTTCTGCATCATGTCCATCTCTTTGATAATGAGTGCAAGAAAGCTTTGTGTCTCCTTTCTTCATGGTAGCAACATGTTTGCTCTTCCCTTTTGCCTTGCCTTATGTTGGCTGACTGGATCCATCTGAAGAAACATCATGAACACTCTTCCCTTTTGACTCCATGTGAGTCGCTTGAACACATACCTCATCAAGATTAGTTGGATTAAACATAAGTATCATGTGTCTTAAATAGCTATGTAATCCACCTATGTACTTAAGAATATTTTCCTGGGTGTAGAGAGGTATACCAAGTATTAAATCTCTCTTCCAAAACTCTTGTGTGTACTCTTGCACACTTTGACCCTTACCTTGCCTCAGATTCTGCCAATCCATCATTGCTTGCTGAATATAACCCAATGGATAGAACTGCTTCTTTAATGCTGACTTGAATTCGTGCCAAGAGGATATAATGTTTCCTTTTGAGGCCAAATCCTTTTCAATTCTACTCTCCCACCATATGAGAGTGGTCCCTCCAAGTCTGAGAGAAGCTAACTGAATTCTCAAGCTATATTCATTAAAATTTTGAATCCTACAATAGACTTCAATCTGACGGATCCAATTATCTAATGTTTCAGCATTAAGTTCTCCATTATAAATAGGTAACTCAAACTTAATATCAAGCTTTAATTGAGACATATTAAGATCAATTTTCTTTTCAAGTTGTTTCTTCAAATTTGAAGAATCAGTATTGGAACTTTCAGAAGAGGAAGAAGATGGAGAAGAAGGTTCAGAAGGACCTCCTCCTTTTCCCGAAGCATCTTCTACGTTCTCCTTCTTTATTTTCTTCTTTTCCAACCTCTCTTGATAATCTGCAAACAATTTTTCTACTCGGTCTGCCATCTCATAGTGTTAGGAACCCATGTCTTTACTTTGTTAGTATATTGTTGTTGGACGCATATGCTTTGTAAGTCGTCCCATAGTATTTGTTGATCCATAGTTTGTGTTATTGTTGGCGCATATGCTTTGTAAGTCACCCATAGTTTTGTTGATCCATAGTTTGTATTGGCCCATGGTTTTGTCCCGTAGTAATTGTTGATCCATATTTTGTATTGGCCCATGGTTTGTATTAACACATGGTATTGACCCATGGTATTTGCGCCTAGACTTAGTATATAAGTGTGTGTTGAGGCCTATGAAGGCACCGTGAAGTTAATTGTATTGAGCTTTCTCAAAGGAGGTTGCCCCCTCGAAGTGGCCCGTGATCAATATAAAATTGATTCTGAGTTATATTATTTATGATATCTTATGTATTTGCATTAATTAATTATTGCAGGTTCATCACATCTGGTATCAGAGCACTTTCCTGGGCTCGCTGGGTGAAATTTCTGCCAAATTTTTTTTCGCATCTATTGCAGGTTCGGATTTGGGAATAATCCCTATCCGCTTAACTGTGGGAAGTACTTGGACATAAGCCCTAAAACTCATTGTGAGGAGTACCACAGGAACCCCGAAGTAGCTGGCCCATTGAGAGGACCTGCCAGCGAAAAGGGCAATGACCCCTACCTGATTGACTAGTTCCCACCAGTGAGGTAAACCAAGAGCTGTCGTTTGTGGCAAAGCGATTATCAGTTTTACCTAAGCCATGGAGTGAGGGGTACTGCCCTAATACGCAAGCCGTCAGACAACATTGGTGGCCGAGTGAAACCCCTGAACTGTTAGGAAGCCACACATACCTAGGGTCCATATCTATTTTCAGCTGAACTGTTGTCGATCACTGCTACGCTGTTTCAGATCCAGCCGTTCCAGATCAGTCATTTCAGATCTATTTCAGATCCATCTGTTTTCGCTCCATTCGGCGCCGTTTCAGATCCCTCTGTTTCTGCTCACTTCTGGGCCATTGTAGATCTATCTGTTCAAATCCCTTCCGAGCTATAGCCGCTCCATTCTGAACAAAAAACAAAACAAAAAAATAGGTTATGGTTGTCACCCCTGCAGGAGCACACACCATGGAGGACGCACTTGCAGCCATCCAAACCAAACTCCAAGATCTGGATGAAAAATTTCTCAGCCTCCATCTTCAGCATTCAACCATGAACAATATCGACAGCCAGAATCTTGTGCAGCCACTGGGTTCTCTTCTTCCAGCAATTTTCATGGGTCGAAGCTTGATTTTCCTCGCTTCAATGGTACTGATCCGACTGGATGGATTTACCGAGCAGAACAATATTTCAGTCTGCATAATACTTTTGATGTCCAGAAAGTTCCACTTGCATCCTTTCATTTGGAACAGGAATCCCTTCAATGGTACCGTTGGTACATTAAAGCTCATCCCGAGCCAAACTGGACAGATTTTTGCCAACTCCTTTTGCCACGATTTGGTCCTAGTGCTTTTGATGACTTCACAGGAGCACTCACTAAACTTCACCAAATGGGCACAGTGAGAGAGTATCAGATAGAATTTGAGAAACTGGCCAATCACACAAAAGGAATGTCTAATGAATTCTACAGGAGTTGTTTTATCAGTGGTCTGAAGGATGAAATCCGCTCAAAGGTCAAAATGTTCCATCCCAACACAATGATGGAAGTCCTAGGGTTGGCTAAGTTGGCATAGGACAAGATCGCAGCTCAACAGCGCTCCAAACCCACCTTTGTTCCCTTCAGAAATATGGGTTCCCAATGACCTCCCATCACGTTTGCTCCTCAACCAACTCCTATCAAGCATTTGTCTGAAACAGAGATGCAGGCACGCCGAGAAAAAGGGCTTTGTTATAATTGTGACGAGAAATTCACTCAGGGACATAGATGTGTTCAACAAAATCTCTATCTCTTGGATGTGGATTCTCCGCCTGCCTCAGAACTTGGTGAAGAAGCTCCAGATACAGTAGATGTTCAGGTCGACATTCAGCACCCACCTGTTGATACCCCATCTCAAGACGACGCACCCGAGATCTCTCTCTATGCTGTAACTAGTGTCACCACCCCACAAACAATGCGGGTCAGTGGATACTTCAAAAAGCTCCCTCTTACCATACTCATTGATTCTGGTAGCACTCATAACTTCATTGACCCTCAGATTGCCAAACAGGATGATTGTTTTTTCCATCCGTGTTCCACCTTTGAAGTCATTGTTGCCAATGGGGGCACCTTACCTTGCAAGGGGAAGTGTCGTAATGTGCGTATCTCTATGGAAGATTATAAACTGTGCTCTGACATGTTTTCCTTATCCTTAGGTGGATGTGATGTGGTTTTGGGCGTTCAATGGTTATGCACACTTGGCTCCATCTTATGGGATTTTGCTGAACTTTGGATGCAGTTTTCAATCAATGGGACACAACACAAATTTATGGGCTTACAACCAGGGTCTCTCTACATCATCAGTTCACATCGCTTGGAAAATATCCTTAAGAAGAATTCCAATGGTGTCATTTCTCAGCTCCATTCCCTTCATATGCACTCACCAACGGTCTCCACTACTTCCTTGGATAGATATGCAGGTGTCTTTGTTGCACCAGTGGGATTGCCACCTTCACAAGACCTTTCCAGTAAGCATTTTTCCACATCTACATCTCAGCAAGACATGATGGCTATTTTGCATGCAGTACAGAAGTGGCAGTCATCCCTATTAGGGAATTATTTCTGCATCAAGACTGATCTCCAAAGTCTAGAAACTTTCCTAGAACAACGGGTCTCCTCCCCAGCACACCTGAAATGGGTTCTCCAACTCATGGGTTATGACTATGCGACCACTTACCAGAAGGGTAAGGACAATATGGTGGCATATGCTCCTTCTCGCACATTTGCTGACCCAGTTTCTCTTACAGCTATTTCTCTGCTTGTTCCAAATTGGTTGCAATCTATTCAACGGGGCTATCTCTTCTATGAACTCCATGCTTCTTCATCAACAGGGCACTCTAGGTTCCTCAAAACGTATGATCAGGAACAATGTAACTTCTTTTGGGAGGGATTGAAAATGACAATTCAACGGATGGTGGTTGACTGTGATACTTTCCAGGTCAACAAGGGTGAAACGACCCTCCTTTCAGGACTGCTCGAACCCTTGGCCATCCCTACATAGATTTGGACAACTATTTCTATGGATTTCCTGGAAGCGCTCTAGTGGTATAGTACCACATCTAAAAGGACACCAAATGAAGCAGTCTCTGGACAGGCACCACCAGTTCTTCTTCCATACACCTTCAGCAGCTCCCCAGTTCAGGAAATTGACTCAATTCTTCGAAACCGCAATCAGCTTCTTCTCATTCTGCAGGACAATCTTCACATGGCAAGAATTCGCCTAAAACAACAAGCCGATCAGCACCATTCTACATGCACTTTTCACGTCGTTGATATGGTTCTTCTTCGTCTACAGCCTTCCACGCAATCCTCCCTGAAACTCACAAGGCACCAGTGGCCCGGAATGCAACCCGAGGATGCTACAGGGGACCCACTCCTTCAAATTCTGCATCAATTTCCACATCTAAAGCTTTGAGGACAAAGCTTTTTCTAAGGGAGAGGGGATGTTAGGAACCCATGTCTTTACTTTGTTAGTATATTGTTGTTGGACACATATGCTTTGTAAGTCGTCCCGTTGTATTTGTTGATCCATAGTTTGTGTTATTGTTGGCGCATATGCTTTGTAAGTCACCCATAGTTTTGTTGATCCATAGTTTGTATTGGCCCATGGTTTGTATTGACACATGGTATTGACCCATGGTATTGGCGCCTAGACTTAGTATATAAGTGTGTGTTGAGACCTATGAAGGCACCGTGAAGTTAATTGTATTGAGCTTGCTCAAACGAGGTTGCCCCCTTGAAGTGGCCTGTGATCAATATAAAAGTGATTATGAGTTCTATTATTTCTGATATCTTGTGTATTTGCATTAATTATAAATTGCGGGTTCATCACACATAGAAAGCTTTGCGGAAAGCCTTCTCATCTTTTGCTTGGTAATCTTCATCTGCCATTTTATTTCTTCTTGATCCAATCTCAGGATCAAACTCTTCAAGCTCTCCTTCACCTCTTTGAAGCCTAGATCTTGTTAACATAAACAAACTCACAATGCAATGGTTAACCAGCTCTGATACCAAACTTGATCTGAAAATCTCAAGATCTTTTTAACCAATAAACTTGCATGTGAAATTTGCATGAAAATATTCATAAAATTGCCTTAAAATATTATTTAAAAATGCTTCAAATCAACACATAAGCACATAAAGAACAGATGCAAACCAGAAAAATAACACAAAAGATGATAACGGAGTTCACCCCTCCTGGGCTACGTCTCCTGGCCACTTCCAATGGGAAAGCCAATCTTATTCAATCTTCAAATATTACAACTTGGGCGTTTTGGAAAACACCTCTGTTTTCTGTCACTCAAAAGCAAAAATAAACAGCACCATTGAATTCCTTGCGAAATTCTGAGAAAAACGAGTATAAACGTGACCACCTTTGGATGAAAACTTCTCTGGCACACAAAACGAGAAAACCCTTCTCTGCGTTGTACGGACTCTACCTTCCTCGCCTCGGGAACTATGAACATAAATGCCCTGTACCTGCTTTGGAAACTGTGCCGAAGTTTGAACCCGTACTGTCTAAAATTTCGAACTCTAAACTTGCCCGTCACTTGGTCTTCGTGGCTCTTTTTATATGCTTTCTGTGTTGCAACTTCTTAACAATATGTCTCCAATATGCACTCAGCGGTGGCCTTGTGGCCCAATGGTAAAACTTGGTGCATAACAAGGAGAGGTTCCGGGGTCAAACCCATGGGCCTCTCCATTTTGCTCGTCATTTTTGGAATGTTGGCGCATATGTTATTTTCCACGTTGCAATGGTGTATCATATGGTTAAAACTTATGTGATATCTATGATAGGATAAGGTTACACGTTACATACCATGGATAAGGTTTACCCTTGGCGGCCTACACATTTTATGTTGGATATTATAACATTATAACATGTGCCTCCATGTTACCAAATATATGGGTTGAATTTTAATATATATATGGTTTAGGCTCCACGTTAATATTATGGTTTATAACATAATATTCCAACTTTTTAATATAACCCTTTTTTTAATATGTTGCACCATATTATATCATAAGATTTGATATTGTTTAGCATAATGTTTCAACAATATGGTTTATGCTATATGTTGTGATATGGTTTTACACAACTCTTTAACCATTTTAAACAACATAGATAAAACTTCAAATGTACACAACTTCTTCATCCAGAGGTTGTTTCATGCGAACGAACATTGACGGAAAGCTGTCAACGATCCCTTTACCACGATAACTTTTATACTGCTATTTGAAGACTATAAATCTGATTGACAATGAGATGATCCTTCTGGATCAAACCTCCCCACCGAGAAGCTTTTGGACCACCAAAAGCACGGAATCATCCTGAAATCAAGTGAAGACATGTTCGTCTCACTTGCCCTGTATCATTTGTCCATTCTTGGAACCTGTACATCTGACTCAACATGACAATAATCAACACTGCACAGATATTGTTAAGTACATTAACCCCTTTTTCAACAAAGTATTCATTCAATATTGTAGGGACCAACCATATATTGTTGATAAGCTAAATATCAACATTGAACATGTGAAAGAGATTGTACTTGTATCATGCTTATGCTTTATCATAGGAACATTATCAACCAAAATAGGTGTATTGTCATGTAACGACACTTCTTCTTCTTCAAGCTTAAGATTCTTTTCTTCCTTAGCTTGCATAGATATAAGTGCCAAATTCTGACTTGCATTAACAACTCTTTTCAATTGTTGTGTAGTTCCCAATGATTTGTCATTGTTATATGAATGTGAGTGTACTATGTACTCAATTCCTTCCTTAAACAAATGATACTGATTATGTTCTCGAAAGAAGATTGTTTTTCAATCATATAAATATGGGCTACCCAACACAATCCCACAGATATCCAATGGAACCACATCAAATTCCACTTTATCTACAAACTTGGAAGTAATTGCAAACTTGAGATCACATTGTCTGGTTACTTGTAATCTTTTGTCTTTGCATACCCAACCTAGTGGATAAGGTTTCTTGTGTGGTTTAGTTACTAATCCCAACTGCTTAACTACTTGTTCTGAAATAAGATTAGCCTGAGATCCACTATCTATGAGTGTGTCGATCTCTATTTGTTTAGTGATCACCCTTATATGAAATAGTGCCTTTATTTTTCTATCTTTAGAACCATCATGATCTCTAGATGTGGAAGCATATGAAGATCCAATGTTAGAATTACCAACAAGATATTTACCTTTCATACCTACGATCGATATCTTGGTTTCATCCTCGGAATCTGATCCAAGGTCCTCAACAATAACCGTAGCTTTCTGCTTCCCTTTCCGATCTTTGAACCACTCGGCCTTCATTTCTGGATGCAACTTCCAGCAATGTTCTGCATCATGTCCATCTCTTTGACAATGAGTGCAAGAAAGATTTGTGTCTCCTTTCTTCATGGTAGCAACATGTTTTCTCTTCCCTTTTGCCTTGCCTTATGTTGGTTGATTGGATCCATCTGAAGAAACATCATGAACACTCTTCCCTTTTGACTCCATGTGAGTCGCTTGAACACATACCTCATCAAGATTAGTTGGATTAAACGAAGTATCATGTGTCTTAAATAGCTATGTAATCCACCTATGTACTTAAGAATATTTTCCTGGGTGTAGAGAGGTATACCAAGTATTAAAACTCTCTTCTGAAACTCTTGTGTGTACTCTTGCACACTTTGACCCTTACCTTGCCTCAGATTCTGCCAATCCATCATTGCTTGTTGAATATAACCCAATGGATAGAACTGCTTCTTTAATTCTGACTTGAATTCGTGCCAAGAGGATATAATGTTGCCTTTGAGGCCAAATCCTTTTGAGTTCTATTCTCCCACCATATGAGAGCGGTCCCTCCAAGTCTGAGAGAAGCTAACTGAATTTTCAAGCTATCTTCATTAAAATTTTGAATCCTACAATAGACTTCAATTTGACGGATCTAATTATTTAATGTTTCAGCATTAAGTTCTCCATTATAAACAGGTAACTCAAACTTAATATCAAGCTTTAATTGAGAGATATTAAGATCAATTTTCTTTTCAAGTTGTTTCTTCGAATTTGAAGAATCAGTATTGGAACTTTCAAAAGAGGAAGAAGATGGAGAAGAAGGTTCAGAAGGGCCTCCTCCTTTTCTTGAAGCATCTTCTACGTTTTCCTTCTTTATTTTCTTCTTTTCCAACCTCTCTTGATAATTTGCAAACAGTTTTTCTACTCGGTCTGCCATCTGATAGAAAGCTTTGCGGAAAGCATTCTCATCTTCTGCTTGGTAGTCTTCATCTGCCATTTTCTTTCTTCTTGATCCAATCTCAGGATCAAACTCTTCAAGCTCTCCTTCACCTCTTTGAAGCCTAGATCTTGTTAACATAAACAAACTCACAATGCAATGGTTAACCATCTCTGATACCAAACTTCATCTGAAAATCTAAAGATCTTTTTAACCAACAAACTTGCATGTGAAATTTGCATGAAAACATTCATAAAATTGCCTTAAAAGATGATTTAAAAATGCTTCAAATCAACACATAAGCACATAAAGAACAGATGCAAACCAGAAAAATAACACAACAGCTAATAACAGAGTTCACCCCTCCTGGGCTACATCTCCTGGCCACTTCCAATGGGAAGGCCAATCTTATTCAGTCTTCAAATATTACAACTTGGGCGTTTTGGAAAACACCTCTGTTTTCTATTAGTCAGAAGCAAAAATAAACAACACCATTGAATTCCTTGTGAAATTCTGAGAAAAACAAGTATAAACCCGACAACCTTTGGATGAAAACTTCTCTAGCACACAAAATGAGAAAACCCTTCTCTGCACTGTACGGACTATACCTTCCTCGCCTCGAGAACTGTGCACATAAATGCCCTGTACCTGCTTTGGAAACTGTGCCGAAGTTTGAACCCGCACTGTGAAAAATTCCAAACTCTAAACTTTCCCGTCGCTTGGTCTTCGTGGCTCTTTTTATATGCTTTCTGCGTTGCAACTTCTTAACAATATTCTGTCGATATGCACTTAGCGGTGGCCTTGTGGCCCATTGGTAAAACTCGGTGCATAACAGGGAGAGGTTTCAAGGTCAAACCCGCGGGCCTCTTCATTTTGCTCATCATTTTTGGAAAGTTGGCGCATATGTTATTTTCCACGTTGCAATGGTGTATCATATTGTTAAAACTTATGTGATATCTATGATAGGATAAGGTTACACGTTACATACCATGGATAAGTTTTACCCTTGGCGGCCTCCACATTTTATGTTGGATATTATAACATTATAACATGTGCCTCCATGTTACCACATATATCGGTTGAATTTTAATATATATATGGTTTAGGCTCGACGTTAATATTATGGTTATAACATAATATTCCAACTTTTTAATGTAACCCTTTTTTTAATATGTTGCACCATATTATATCATAGGATTTGATATTGTTTAGCATAATGTTTCAACAATATGGTTTATGATATATGTTGTGATATGGTTTTACACAACTCTTTAAGCATTTTAAACAACATAGATAAAACTTCAAATGTACACAACTTCTTCATCCGGAGGTCGTTTCATGCGAAACTAACATTGACGGAAAGTCGACAAGCCCTTTACCATGGTAACTTTTATACTGCTATTTGAAGACTATAAATATGATCAACAATGAGATGATCCTCCTGGATCAACATATGAACCCCATTCCATAGAAATAAAGTAGCGTTATTGTTTTCCTCCTTTGTTTCCCATGTCTAATGATATCCCAATCATCTATGTAAAATAGTAGGCTACGTCCCCTATGAATTTTTTCAATATCTCATCACTAGAGGGGGTCTAGACACTGAAATGGGTTATGTACACAAGTCTTGTTGAGTCCATGCAAATAATCACATGTGAATTACACATGTTTTCTTGGTTTATATCATGACAAGATTAATCCACTTATACTACTTTACTAGAAATATCAAGTTGACATCTAACATTTTATATATTTCTTGTTTCACCTACTCCTTATGGTGCAGGTCCATTTTGTACGGTCTTGTATTTATAAGTTGGGCACTTGGGTTCAATTCAATCTTGATTTCACCAAGTTTTCCAACCATTCCTTTCATCTCAATCAATATCCATAGAAACATAACAACGTATTCACAAATAAGAGCTACAATCTCTATGACCATAGGTTCATCCTAGTAATCCATGATCACATTCGGTTCCACTTCGATTCCAATGTTAACTTGCATCATCCACAATGGCTTGTTGCAATGCATTGGTTTATTGATGTCCACGTATCTTAGAATAGGTGGTGAAGTTATGTTTCATTAAACCACAAACATGTTGACGCATGGAAAAATCCTTGCGTCGATAGTAGGGATTCTCCCAAATGAAAAGCCCCAACTAGACTATTCACTGTTTGGAATGGGGAATCCGTCCGGCTTAAGTTCCGGCTACCATGGAATATGATTTAGTTTTAGTTTATCGGTTACGGCCCTATCCATCGTTTAAAAAATTATTATTTAAATGTGCAAATGCAAATTCCCTAATTCTAACTGCTCATTTTCCTATCTAGGATAATTTTTTTCTGATAGGAAAAAGCCTCACAAGTGATGCATAGGTTCTTACCTTTCGTCTTACCACCCTTGCCTTATCAATCAGCTAAAACTATTCTATCGAAACACATAACTTTAAACTAGTTATTCTAATCTATCCTTGCAAGGAGAAAATTTAAATTTGTTAATAATGACTGCAATTGCTTGTTACAACTTCAACATTTAACCATTGAAATAAATGTATTTCCAACCGCAGTATAACATTCACCTAAAAGTAGCTTTGGCATAATACTTGATTCATTCATTACTCAGTATCACACATAAAATTTCATTTAATAATAATAATCATCAAAATCATTCACATACCATTAGAATAGTCCAATAGAGCAGGAAAGATCTTACAGGATATAGATGAACAAAAGAAGAAGTAATTATGAACATTCATCCATGTGGTTCCATGCAATAGTCTATGTAAGCCTTCACCAGCAAAATAGCTCTTTCTCACTAGCAGAAAATTAATTCTCATACAAAATGGTACTAGTTCACTATTGCAATAGCCAAAATCCCCTCTCTAGTTTATTCTACCATATTTATCTCTACAAAATTTTGTATGTATGTGCCCTATCACTTCATATTCCATCCTATCTTTTGGTTTCCCACAATTTTTCCTTTTGTTGCACCCAAAAATAATCAAAATTAATAGAAAATTACAAATTACATCAATTGGATGGAATATTCCCTTGACTTTGAATGTAATTATCCCAGAGATCACTCTCATAAGATATTACGTTCAGTTGTTGAGGCTCTAATAACTTCAAATTGATTCCATGTGTAGACAGCTCTTTGAACATATCAATCAACCATTTTGCTACAGCCATATGACCTTCTCCTATAAAATAAGCATTTAAAGTAGCTTTCCCAATATGGTGTTGAAGATCTTACGCTGTGAGTGCTCCCAAATTTTTTATGTACGCCATATATTCTTCTAGACTATTTCTCAATTATGATGCACGTTGTTCTTTTGGCACTAACTCATCAAGGGATTTAGGTATCAAAATGTGACATTTCTCGAATGCTTGGTAGATGGCCTGATAAATGTCTTCACACTTTGTGATTTACCTCTGCACTTCGTTATGTACTCTCTTTGTTGACTTCCGACAACTTTCCAGGAGAGCTATGTTCAATTTTAATTCAACAGTTGCTCTTTTTGGCAGATATGCAGGGATCTCTTTAGCTTTTCCTTTCCAAGCAATTAGATTCTTCATTTTGTCATAAATTCATGTTAATTTATATTTTACATTTGAAGCTTCTATGGAAATATGCCTTAATCTATTGACCACTTCCTTCAAATCATAAATTTGCTCGGTAAGCAATTCTTGAGAGTGAAATAATTGTTCTTGCAATTCACAAGCATGCTCATAAAATGGCATCATATCTTGTTTCTAAGCCTGAGCAGTTTTGAGTTGTTTTACCAAGTATTCCTTTTCTTTAGATAATTCCATTATTTTAACCTGCAAAATTCCATGTTCTATGATGAGTGACTTGACTCGTTTATCTAGTTGAGTCTCCATGTCTTCTAGCTCACTTATTCGAGTCTGGAAATCGGTTCTTTCCCCTTCCATGATAACCAATTGAAAATTCAATGAATCCTTTTCATCCTCCAAACTTTGAGAGTCTTGCAAGACCTTTTCCTTTTTCGATTCTAGGGCATCCCGTTGTATTTTCATATCAATTCCCTCGCTTCGAGATTTGACCAAATTGTCTTTAAGCTTGATCACCTTTGCCTTGCTCCTTTCTAGATCTTCTGTCAACTTATCAATATTAAAGGAATTTGCTTGAGTTGCTACTACATTTACTGAAGTTGTGAATCTCGGATCTTTATTAGTGCCTTCCATTACTGTACTATCCTGTATAGTTACAATATCTGGTTGCGAGGAAATCTTCAATCTCTTCTTTGTCCTTCCTAGAATGGTCGTCCTCTTGGGATCAAAAACGATAGTATCCAGTTTAGCCACCGAATGTTGCTTTGATGGTGTGAAAGGGGTGAGACTGAGCTCTGCCAGTGGAATATGTCCTCTAGTGAGAGGAACTTCTGGATTAGGATCAGCAGGATTGCCTATGTCCATGTCTTGTTGATTTTTGCTTTCTTCATGATGTCCTTTATCTTTCACGGCTTTCTTTATCATTTCTTCATCTTCTGCTTTCTTATTGGCTTCATCTTGTAATATCTTCTTTTCCTACTCTGCAACTGCTTTATTTTCCTTTTCTTATTCTTCTTTTATCCTTGCTTCCTCAACTTATTTTTCTTTTTGTTTCATTTCTTCCTTTTCCTTAGCTAGTTGTTCTTCTTCCATCTTCTTTGCTAACTTTTCTTCTTGCAACTTCTTGGCGTTTTCTACTGCCAGAGCCTTCTGTTGCTTGGTTTTTCAACCAAGCATGTGCAAGGATGCACCTACTAACTTGTATTAGCAATCTTCAAATTGAAAGCAAATACAACTATGAATTAATTTGAATCTAACATGTGCATATAACAATAATCTTGAAAAGATTTGAGAACAAGAACAAGAAACGAAATAAAAAATGACTTTTCTATTATAATACCTCAAATGGTGAGGATGTTTGGTGTTGAGCAGCTCCAAGGTTGAGATGCTCCAAGCTCCAATGGTCTCTTCTCCAAGATTGCTACAATGGTCAAAGAACTCAAGAGAGATTTTGACAGCATGAGGATAGGATGATGGATGGATGGAAAGTGAGGAGCCCCTATCACCTTTTTATAGTTTTTGGTGATGGGGAATACCATTGTGGTTTTAAGGAAACCAATGGTATTGGCCAACATGGTTTAGGTCTCTTTTCCCTCTTTTTTTCTTTTTTCAATATTTTTAATATTTTTATTCCCTTTTAATATTTTTTGGGAATTCTGGACCATTTTTTAGGGTTTTTTGTGTTTTTTTAGGAAAAATATATATTTTGAGGGGAAAAAGGTGTATTATGGTCTTTTTGGTGACCTTTTGATGGCTTTAGAGGCTCAAATGGTGGAAAAGTGGACAAATGGGTCATGTGAATAAGGAAATGAGCTAGTGAGCACTTTTTGGTGTTAAGAGATTGCCCCCTGATGTGTGAGGGCAGGAGATCATCGTATGGCCGATAGACATCATAGTTCTTTTGTCTTTTTCCTGGTTTTTGGGGAAGAGAAGAGACCGGTTGGAGACTGGAGCAACGGCCCCTTGGAAGCTACAAAAACTGAAAAATATTACATGGCCTCAAAATGAATGAGGAATAATCTCTGACTATGGACGAGGCGGGCATACCCATGCTCGTATCAAGACATATACATAATAATTAGTCCCAAGAAGGGGGACCTGAATAATACATAAAAAATCTACTGGTACATCATAATGGTCCAAAGGGGACACTATTCTGGGATGTACTCATGATCATAACATGACTGATCTCAATAACTGATACACTGGAAATGCAACAACTATTCTGAATAAGGTTTCAGAAGGGTTGATGAACTGCTGAAAGTGAAGGTGTCCAACATCTATAGGGACTGAACAACTGTGAGTCAACTCTGAGGAGTATATGTAACTGTATACTCGAGGGAGTATAAAACTAGGGTACATCTGAATACTGTCACCATGCGCAACCCGGATATCTATAGGAAAATGTAACTGGTTGTTTCCATAAGTAGACTCTCAAATGTGGAAGAGTCAGGTGGTATCCGGGGTCTTCAAAAAATAACTGAAAGGACCAATACCCTGTGCGAGTCTCAACGATGCGATCAAGGTGTTGAAGTCAAGCATGTGAGAAACAATCATTTCGAGAGGCACTGAGGACTCCTTTCAAAATGATCTGTAGGCACTCATCATAAATGGTGATGAGTCCAAGGCACAGGGACCTCTGGGTCTATCCTCTGGAATAGATTTGGTTGGCGTCGACAGAGGGAGACCAACAACTACCAAGGCAATGATGTTTCCTTGGTAGGAGTGCAAGGTGTAGGACTGACATACTGTGGGGATGGGAAAAAACTGAGTTCATAGAGTGGGTGGACTCAAACTTCCTTTGTTCAGAGCATGATGACATGGTTGACCTGGCAGCATAGGAAACTGACTTGTAGGTGCCGGGATTATAGCTTTAAGGACTTAAGGGTATGTATTGTAGATTGGAGTGACTCTAGGGGGGACAAGTTGATGGATGCTATAGAGTGACTCTCAGGGTGACATACTACAGAATTCTCTGAACAAAGGCGACCAAAATGGGGAAGCTACCATATGAGTAGACGTGATCTGTTGTGGCGCCGAGAAGCACCATTGGGTACTTCTTCGTAGTTTTAATGAGCTCCAAGAAGGGATAAAAGTGTGCTTTGAAATGGTACTATCCTATGGATTTTGTGAGCTCAGGACTGTTCGTGCTCATGGGTGCTTTCATTTTTAAGGAGTCTAAAAACGATAAGAAGACTCTGAATTGGTGGAGGAGTACCGTCCTGTGGATTTATGCGAGCCCAAGACGGTGATTGCTCATGGTTGCTTTCATTTTTCGAGAGTCTGAAAGCAGTAAGAAGACTCCATTGGTGTTCTTTTTCGTAAGTTAGTCTCCAAGGCCCAAAAAAGCATAAAAATGCAAATGGAGAACTCTTCTAGCCGATGTGACTAGAGTATTCATTTTTCATAATTAGTCTACAAGGTCCGAAAAAGGGGTAAACTTATACCAGGTAGATGCACTTTCAAATACGTTTAGCAAGCATGAAAGGAAGCAAGGTTGCTCGGAGATCTTTTCATTGTTTTAGGAGTCAGAAAAAAGAGCTTAACAGAAACTCCCCAAGTGCCTTTTTCGTCAAAGAATTGCTCGGTTCGAAAAAGGGATAAAATTATATCGAACAAGAAGGTATTGATGAGAGCGAGAAATGGTCTCGAGCATCATCATGAGTGCGGAAAACTGAATCTGGTGAGATAAAGATCGTCAAAAATAGGCAACGGCTGATGTGGCACACAAACCGAGGTGATGAGTGGCATTTTGAAAAAATGCCCAAAAATTATGGGGGTGATGTTAACACCTAAAAAGTGCTCACTAGCTCATTCCCTTACTCACATGACCCATTTGTCCACTTTTCCACCATCTGAGCCTCTGAAACCAACAAAAGGTCACCAAAAGACCTTAGTACACCCCTTTTTCCATTAAAAAAGATTATTTTTCCAAGAAAATCATAAAAAACCCTCAAAAAGGGTCCAAATTCCCAAAAATATTAAAAATGGAATTAAAATATTATTTTTATTCAAAAAAGGAAAAAGGAGGGAAAAGTACCTAAACCATGTTGGTCAATACCATTTGGTTTCCACAAAACCACAAATGGTATCTCCCACCACCAAAACCTATAAAAAGGTGGTAGGGGCTCCTCATTTCACATCCTTCCATTATCTCATCCTTATGCTGCTGAAATCTCCCCTGAGCACTTTTAGCCATTGAAGCAATCTTGGAGAAGGAGACCTCTTGGAGTTTGGAGCTACTCATCTTGGGAGTTGCTCAACATCAACCTTCACCATTGAAGGTAATATCGCAAGCACTTGCTTGCCCCCCATTTTTTAATACAAAAAATTATTTCTTATGTTTCTTGTTCTTGATTTTGAAATATTTAAATTATTTGCTTAGATTCTTGCTTAGATCCATGAATAATATTGTTTATTTAGTTTATTGTTTTTATTTCTATTGAAACTGCTGCTACTAGTTAGCAGGTGCCCATAGCACTAAGCTTGGTTGCAAAACCGGGCCAACAGTTTTTGGCGACTCCGCTTTGGTTTGAACTTTAGATCTCTAGTTTTGCCTTTAAATCTTAGTTTTTATGAGTTTTTAACCTTTAGATCCATAGATCTGCCATCTTAGACAGCAGATCCATTGCTGTTCTGAGATTTGGCCCCATAAACAGCCCGAAATTTTCAATTTTCGGGTTCGTTTCTTGGTTTCCGTGCACGGCTTCCGCCTCGCGGCTTTTTGCCAGACAGTCGCGCGGTCCATCGCGACTTTTCTGGGTTTTTCCGCGCGGTCCATCGCGGCCTTTTTCCAGACAGTCGCGCGGTCCATTGCGACTTTTCTGTGTTTTTCCGCGCTGCACACCGCGGCTTCGCGGCCTATTTCCGCGCTGTCCATCGCGACTGTGCGCCCAAAACCCGCGCGGTCCATCGCGACTGTGCGTCCAAAACCCGCGCGGTCCATCGCGACTGTGCGGCCAAAACCCGTGCGGCCCATCGCGGCTGTTCGTCCAAAACCCGCGCAGCTGAATTTTTTCATTCGGCCATCCCGATTTTGAAAAATATTTTTTACTGTACTTTCTGCCCATAGCACATTTTTTACAGTATTTGCATTCTGCATATTTTACAGCTTTGAAAAAAAATTTACTATTTAAAAGTGCATATTTAGAAATCTTTTTCAAAATTTTCAAGAAAGTGAAAGAAAGACTCATTTTGCATTTTCATCTAGATTCAAATTTTTTCTTGTTTACTTCTTTGAAATCTTGCCCTTAGCAATTTTTCTTGAAACGAAGAAATCCATTTATTTCTTTTAAAAAGGAGTTTATTATTTGCTTTCATAAATCCAAGAAATCCTTTATTTTTTGAGTTATTTTTTGAAAAGCATATTAATTCCTTTTAGTGAAAAAGTCTTAACTATTTGCTTTTTATTTTCGAAAAATCCTTTATTTTTTGAAAATTTCCCTTAAAGCATTTAATTTTTTCAAAGTTCAGTTTACAACACCTCACGTGCACTCACACGATCACTTAATTGAACTAAGCCTTAAAACGTACCTTAATTTGAACACACTTTTAACCCCACTTGGGGAACACTAAAAGAATTCTTGTAGCTAGGTAGTATTGGGGGGATAGGTGTTCCAATAACACCCCTCAGTTCATACATCTGAGACATAGAAGTTGTCCAATTAGGGAGCTAAAATCTCTTAGTACTTTTTGGCGCGGTCACAACCGGTTTGTGGGAAGGCCTCTCCCTTAGGAGGGTTGAAGTCGCGAGGATGGTTCCGGAAGCCTGAGTGGGATACCGAAACCCATTCAGTAACCGAAGGGCTACCATTCGCAGTTCTCGGGATATCCCTGTATTGGGATATTGCGATCAAAGGACCAAACGGCAGATTTACCTTTTCTCGACGCGTCATGAACGGAGTATCCTAGTAGCCTGTCTTTTTAGGATTGATTACCCGGTGTCCCTCCCGGTAGGGGGATATCTCGCCGTTGTCTCAACATTCATATTGTCTGACTTGGATTTCATCACCTTGCAGAGGATATCATCTGTTTGAGTCACAATACTTTTAGATTAGGTGTTTGCATGATCTTTACCACCTTTTGAGTCTAGTTACACCTATTTTTTCTAGGAGCCGCTTGCATGTTGGTATTCTGACCAGTTGTTGCATTCCTCCACTTATTGTAGCACAGCTGCTAGAATAAGTGCATTTTTTGAGGATTGATTTTTTGGCCTGTGAGCCTTCTTTTTTCACTCCCCTTCTTGCACCCTTGGTTGCATTAGGGTTTTGAGTCTTTTACATATATATCACCACCTGATACTTAAAACACATTTTTTACATAAAAAACATATTCTCACCATTGAGAATTCTAGACGTTCTCGTCGTCTACAGGGCGAACTCCCAGAGTTTAGTCCACTTGGCTCTCCACGTCACAGACGCGGAGCATTGTCCCTTGATTCGACACATCGTCAATCAATTAGACGGTCATCCGATTCTGACATACCCCACTTCACCTTTGATTTGGAGGTAGAATCCGAAAACCCCACCGAGTTACCACCAACCACAAATATGTCTGAAACACCAGTTGATCCACAATTTACATTAACCATAGGTCAGACATCCGCAGACCCTTCTGCGGCAGTACCATCCACGGCAACAACCACCCCCTTGGGTATGCCCAATATGGGTAACACTCCACATTCAGGAATGCCTAGCACAGGACCACCACCTGTCATGGGCATGCCCAACATGGGGGTCATACCCCCTTCGGTTTCCACAAACCCTATCCCAGGAATCCCCAGTGCGATTCCTAACCCAAGTGTAACTCATGTTGCACTTGGCAGTGCTATACCAGGAATCCCTGGTGCGATTCCTAACCCAAGTGTAACCCAAGTTGCACTTGGGAGCGCTAACCCATATCATCCCACACCTTTTGGAGGGCACATACCCTCCATACCTAGCATACCTATAGGCGCTACTGGACCCCTACACCATACCACAATGGCTAGGCAGGTCCCGGTTCCGGTCACCACATCCGCTAGTCTACCATACATGGCAAGTCTCAACCTGCCAGATTTAGCTAGGCTCACAAATGACCCCATCAGACATGATCCTGCTTGGCCCCATATGCCCACTAAGCTTCCCTCTGACATCCCTAAGTTTGAGGGAAAGGCAGGAGAAGACCCCCAGAATCACATCATGTCCTTCCATTTATGGTGTTCCTCCAACTCCATAGTGGATGACTCAATCCGCCTACGGCTTTTACAACGCACCTTCACTGGCTCCGCAGCCAAATGGTATATCGAGCAGCCCCATGGGACGCATGCCACATTTACTTCCCTTGCCTCGACCTTCCTGCAGTTCTTTCAGCTACCAGTCCGCTATGATGCGGGCGTCGAAATCCTACTGTCTTGCAGACAGAACACAGCCACGCATATCACTGACCATATTCATGATTGGCGCCGGCGCCGAAGCCTATGCAAGATCAAATTAGACGACCGAATCTTCCTAGACTGGTTCCTTAAATCCCTCCTTCCTCTCATTGCGAAGGATGTAGCATCTGAAAGACCCCAGTCTGAGGAGGAGGCCATCCTCAAGGCCCAACAGTTTGATCTTATCTATGCCCAGTCAGGTTACCTATACACGATCATACCTGACGCCCCACGAGGTGACTCTGCACGCGGTGACACACCGGGGGCATCACATGCCGTTGATGGCATTATTGGCCAAATTACACCGCAAGCAAAACCTTTCAGTATGGTGAGCACCATGCCCGCCCCAGACCTCTCTAGGGCTACATCCAGTTCCGGAGCGACAACTTCTTATGCTCCAACAAACCAGACCCATCACATTCATGGACCCTCTTGTCCACAACATTGTTATGGCCAAGCGCCATCAGCATATGTACCTCCTACATACTATGCTCAACCTACGGTACAGACCCCCATGCAGTTCCCACAACAGCATATGCATTACCCACAACCGATTGCACCGGCTCACCTCACAACTCCACCAGCTCAGGGGTACCAACAACCCCAGCAGGCAACTGGACCACCTCCAGCTCCACCTGCGTACTATCCACCGCAACCTGCTCCCGCACCTGCGGCTCCTCAGAATCCCCCCAATGCTCAAGGGCATGTGTACGCACAACAACATCAGCCCCAATACCAAAATAACCAACGCAACCAGGGTGGGCAACCAAACCGCGGAAGAGGACGCAACCGTGGAAACAATCAAAATCGTAACCAAGCTCCACAACCTACCCATCCTCCGCAAGAAAATAACGCGGCGCCCGCTCATCAGAATCCCGATCGGCCACCTAAGCAACCCAAAAATGCTAATTTACGAACAAACCATCCTTGTTCCATTTGCGGTGTCTATGGCCACTATACCCACGCTTGCCCACATCTGGAGCGAGCTCGACAACTATGGACAAATGACGCCCATCGTCAAGGGCAGGCGGCTCCTCAGCCTCCACCCAACCCCCCACCACCTCCACAACAACCTTTGGTATTACAAAACCCCTTTCCAACACAAGGAGTGGTGAACACTCAGCCGTTAGCCCCCCAACAGGGCAACGTGCAACCACAACAAATTACTTACACAGCTCCTGACCAACCCATGTTTGATTCAGGCACCCACCACTTATTGATGATGTCCACCGCAGACGTCAATATCCAAACCCGTCGGAATCAATACGGACCGACTGCTGAAACCCCCCCCCGCCGAAAAGGATACTAATGCTAATCCCACTGATCAAACATTGCGTATACCTCAGGTTCCACTCGATGGCGCTTCGAAAGCACCTCGCTTCCCCCTTCGCCGAATCAACAACAACCCCAATGCACGGGCTGCGTCCAATTACAACATCGTAGATGACCTAGCTCAATCTCCCGCAGCCATGTCTGCGTTAGAAGTCTTAAAAACCTGTCCTACTCAGCGCAAGACTTTACTTTCCGCCATTGGGGCGATTGACCCAAATGATTCGAAATTGATGACCTTTGATTTAGACCAATCTGAACCACGGCTGCCTTCTACCATAGCAGTCCAAGTTTCCGTTTCTATTCGGAATCTTGTCATCCATCGATGTATCATCGACGAGGGTGCCTCCACATGCGTCATGTCCACTTTTGTTTGGCAGAAGTTGGGATCCCCTGCTCTTCAGCAATCCACCACTGCATTGCGGGCCTACGACGGCCGGTCAGCTCAACCTCAAGGTTTATTACCCAAGGTACCCGTCCAATTAGGTGGGAAAACTGTGCTCATCGACATAGAGGTCATTAACGCCCAGCTCGACTATAACCTTTTACTTGGCCGCAGTTACATGTACGCCATGAAAGCGGTCGCCTCCTCCGTCTTCCGCACCATGATGTTCCCCCACGAGGGACGCGTGGTCAAAATTGACCAACTCACCTACTATGATCCCAACGCCCCTGCAGCACCAGAGAATGTTCTTCCCATGATTGAACAACCCGCTTCTAGTACAGTTACCTCCTTTGTGTCTTCTGTGGCACCCGGACTTTATTCGGATACACCAATGACCTCTACATTCCAGGCCATTCCACCACCGTCACCGGAGACCCAAGTCGCAAACCTCTGTACTCTTTCGCAGAATACGCAAACGTCCGGTGGTCAACCACCATTGATCCCCAGTCACATTGGTGTTACACCCATCCACACCATCCCCTTCCTATTTCCTCCTTCGGGTGTAGTAAGCGCCCCGGTTATGGCTACCCTTAGCCTACCCGGGCTAACATTGGGATTACCCGTGTGGTATATTCCGCCTCCCGTTCGACCACCGACACCAGACGTCATCCTCCAACCGGTACAACCTATTGTTACCACAAATCAGCCTCCTCCTGGTGTCGCAATCCCTTCGTCGTCAATGAAACCTCCTCCTGGTCTCACGATTGCTTCGACGTCAAAGGATCCCCCTCTTCTTTCTAAGCCCACTGGGGGCAGAGGTCCACAACCATACACTGCTATACCACCTCCTAAGGCAGTCAAACCCCCACCGGTGTTTCGAGCTCCCCCTAAATGTTCATTATGCGATGAAATTGGCCATCCAACTCATCAATGCCCACACTTACCGGCACTCCAAGAGCATATGAATATGTTGGACGATGACATCGGCATCCCAGTAGTCAGATTAGAGCGACCTCTACAGCCTCGCGACAAATCACTGCGCACGAACCATCCTTGTGCTATATGCAGTGTTTACGGCCACTACTCTCACCACTGCCCTGATCTACCTGACTATAGAGCAGCGTTGTACGAGTTAAACAATGCCGACTTAGAGATATCTCCTCCCCTCATCGAGGAGATCCACCCCCCACCATCATCCTCGTCAGAAGAAGTCAATACGATATATATGATTTCAACAACCTTCAAACCAGAACCCCTTGATTTATGGTCTGACTACTTCAATACTGACGAGCAAATTTTGGAGACACTCACTGCACCCGACTACCCTTGGGATGATATGCATCATCGCTCGTACTTCCTCCCGGAAGCATCTACCTCCACTGCATCCAACCAGCTATCGATCGAGTCGAAAGACTTCATACCCACCAAAGTCGATTGGTTAAAGGACCCCATCCCAGCACCGGATGCCTTTGAAGAAGGGAACATGTCAAACATTTCCCCCACTATACAGATAGACATTTCCACAACACCAGGGAAACCTGAGCTCATCTCGCTGGGCGCATCTTGCACTCAAGCAGAAACTCAGGCGTACAAAAAACTCTTTCAAGAGTTCCGTGATGTCTTTGCCTGGTCCTACACCGAGATGCCTGGTCTCAACCCCGCCATTATTGAACACCACATCGATACATGGCCGGAAGTACCCCCTGTTCGTCAGAAACAGCGACCTATTCACCCTGCCAAGCTCCCCGCTGTTAAGGCTGAAGTCGAGAAACTTAGAAAAGCAGGGTTCATCTACCCTATTCCGTACACCACCTGGGTGTCGAACCCTGTTCCTGTCAACAAAAAGCAAGGCACCCTTAGAGTATGCACTGACTTCCGCGATCTAAACCACGCTTGTCCAAAAGACAATTTCCCCACGCCATTCATTGACCAACTCATTGATGAGTGTGCGGGCCATGAGGTCCTATCCTTCATGGACGGGTTTTCCGGATATAACCAGATTCACATCCGCAAGGAGGATCAGTACAAGACTGCCTTTACCACCCCATGGGGCACCTTTGCCTATCGCGTCATGCCATTTGGCCTTAAAAATGCTGGTGCCACTTTCCAGCGAGCCATGACCTATTGCTTTCACGACTTGGTCCATATCTTGCGAGTCTATCTCGACGACCTCACAGCTCGTTCCAGAAAACGATCAGACCACCTTAACGACCTCCGGCAAGTTTTCCTGCGTTGTCGCAAATATAAAATCCGCTTGAACCCACACAAGTGTGTCTTTTGCGTCCCGGCGGGCCGGTTGTTAGGTTTCATTGTTTCCCAAGACGGAATCACTGTCGATCCCCTGAAAGTCAAAGCCATCTTAGAACTTCCCCCCCTCGCACGCTTCGGCAGCTTCAGAGCTTGCAAGGGCGGTCCAATTTTCTTAGGCGCTTTGTTCCTGATTACGCCACCAAAGTCCATGGATTCTTACGCTTACTTCGTACCCACATACCCTTTGTTTGGGATGAGCAAGCAGACACGGCATTCGAAGCCCTCAAGAAAGCTCTCACACAAGCCCCCTTGATATCCCCACCGGATTTCTCTCAAAACTTCACCCTTTACGTCTCGGCGTCTGAACATGCCGTCTCCGGAGTTTTGGTCCAGGAAGATGCCTCCCACAAAGAGCATGTGATTTATTACGTCAGCCAGACCTTGTCTGGCCCACCTCTACGCTACCCATACGAGGAAAGATTAGCCCTAGCTGTAGTCTTTTCCGTACAAAAACTGCGACACTATATTTTGCTTAGTCATACCACGGTTGTCGCCGACTCCAACCCCATGGTCTACCTCCTCACCCGGCGGCTCCTACAAGGTCGTGTCGCTAAATGGGTCATTATCCTCCAGGAGTATGACCTCACTTTCAAAACTCCCAAAAGCACCAAAGCCCTCGCGCTAGCTCACCTCATCACGGACCTCCCATCCTCCTCAACATCACCCGTGATCCAAAATGACCTGATCGACGAGCAGATCTTCATTATTTCGTCTGACGACCCTTGGTATGGAGACATATTAACTTACCTTCGTACGCAAAAATTCCGACCACACATCGATCGTGATGGCCGCCGTCGCATACGACACCACGCCCCCCAATACCTACTAATTGGGGATGTACTTTACCGACGCGACATTGATACTATCTTAGGCCGCTGCCTTTCCCATAGTGAGGCAGAACAAGTCCTTAATGATTGTCATAGCGGTGCCTGTGGAGGCCATTTCTCCGGTATGGCTACCGCCCAGAAAATCATTCGGGCAGGTTATTTTTGGCCATCATTGTTCACTGATTGCATCACCGCAGTCAAGCATTGCCAGAACTGCCAGCTATTTGCCCCCAAAGCAAGAACCCCCCCCTGCCCCCCTTCATCCAGTCATCACTGTTGGACCATTCTGCAAATGGGCCATAGACTTCCTCGACTGCAACCCCCCGTCAGCCGGCGGTCACAAACACATCATTGTGGCTGTAGATTATTTCACCAAGTGGGCAGAAGCCATGCCGACCTATAATTGCAAAGCCGACACTGCGGCACGGTTTTTCTTCAACCATGTTATCGCTCGTTTCGGAGTACCACAGCAGTTAGTCTCTGACCACGGCTCTCACTTTGAAGATGCCGTCTGGAAGGAGTTATCAACCATGTCGAAATTCGAACACCATTTCTCTTCCGCTTACTATCCCCAAGGAAACGGCCAAGTCGAAGCGATCAATAAAATCTTGAAGACCATTCTCCAACGCACTGTCGACAAGCACAAGTCCAATTGGCATCACATGCTTTTCCCGGCACTATGGGCCTACCGCACATCAACCAAAACCGCCACCGGTTTTACCCCTTTTCATTTAGTTCACGGTGTTGAATCTGTCCTCCCTATTGAGTGCCAGATCCCAGCTTTACACATCGCCGTTGAACTTCTACCGGACACTTCCCCGATCGAGCAACGTTTACTACTCCTAGAGCAGGCCGATGAAGATCGGCGCACAGCCATTCAAAACATGGAAGCAGCTAAACAACGATCGAAACTAAGTTACGACAAACGCGTCCACCCAAGAACCTTTTCTGAGGGAGACCTTGTCCTTGCTTACGATCAAGCTCATGATAAAACCGGAAAGGGAAAATTCGTGTCCATGTGGCAAGGCCCCTACATCATACACACCTGCCTCGGGCAGGGGGCATACATTCTGACCGATTCAGAAGGCAACACCCTACGCAACCCACGCAACGGGTTGTACCTTAAACGATTTTACCCATAGAAAATCTGATGGACACCATCGTCCATTTTAGTATAGGCATACATTTTTCATTTCACAAAAAATTTCAAAAACCTAAATATTTGTTTTTCTCTGCATGACCACAGATGGAGCCTCTTCCACTCTGCCATGTCGGTTTCGCTGATGGTGCAAGCCGTTGGTCTCCCAATCTCGCCTCCGCAGCTTGGGTAATTTACTCCCCTTCACATGAGTTAATTCACATTGATGGAGTATGTTTAGGTGCCGCCACCAATAATCAAGCTGAATACGATGCCGTGACCGGTCTCCTGGCCGCTGCTCTCCAGATGAGCATACGTCACCTCAACGTTTTCTTGGACTCACAGCTCCTAGTTTCCCAGCTCAACAATGATTACCAGGTACGCGATCCCTACCTTTTCAGAAAATTCCTGCGCACTAAACAAATGGTTAGACAGTTTGAATCCATTACATTCACACATGTCCCAAGACACCTCAATAGTGTAGCAGACAATATGGCCAACAGTGTCCTCGACTGGCACACCAATCACGTCATGTCATATCCATAAACAAAAAAATGCATCCATGTGCAAAACATGTGCCTCCATGGGCATATACAAAAACCAACATTGCATCCACGTGCATAAACATGTGCCTCCACGGGCATAAAAACAACCAAAATAATGCATCCATGTGCATAACATGTGCCTCCACGGGCATATATAAATCAACAAACACACTGCATCCATGTGCATAACATGTGCCTCCACGGGCATATACAAAAGACAAATGTGCATCCACGTGCATACACGACAATATATCTAAAATATATATCCACATAAATATACAAATCAAATAGTCAACATGTCATAAGTGCCCTCAACACTCAATATACAAAAAATACATCTCTCATACAAAAAATGCTTCCCCATATGCTCATGAGCATTTGGGGGCAAGTACAATGCCGTCTACTCATCTGGATCCTGAGGATCCTCGGGCTCCTCCTCCGGCTCCTCCTCCGACTCCACCTCCGCCGGCCCAGCCGGGTCAGGACGACCCCGGACTCGCCGCTCTGCTGGCCCCGCTGGATCGTCCCTCAGACTTATCCTCCCCTGATCCGGCCCTGCCGGAGCATCTCCTCTACCACCCCCGTGTCTCGCAACGAACACCGCTGCCCTCAACAGAAGTGACTGCCACTCAGGCGGCGCACCTAGACATCCCTGCAAAATGTCCCGATCAAGGTCCCTCCAGCCATCCTCGGGGAGCCCATCTACGATCCGGGCTAAAGTCCGTCGGACACCATCTATAGCATCGTCGTGAGGGCCAACCCCTCGCCCACGGGCTGCATATCCTCCACCACGAGGAGGACGTACAGGTACAGGGGGACGAACGACCACCATCGCTCGCCCCTGCCGAGCCACATGGTCCGGTGGTGGTACTGGACCCACATCTGCACAAAGCAAGTAAAACCATCAGATACTATACAACAGATATCATCATGAAAAACCAAACAACATATGATATAACATCACATAAAACACAAAAACATACCGTCTAAGCTCCAGGCCTGTCCTGGGGCACGTGGCATCTCTGGGTCACCCCGGTAGTCCATGTCGGCGTAGGGATAGTCCTCGATCACCAGAGGCATCTGCTCCCACTGCTGATAAAAGTCCTCTGTGAAGTAGCCACGGATACCACCGCCAGCGCGGGGCATCATCTGCCCCCACCTCATCATACGAGGCTCACTCAGAAGCCCAGCACGAACGGGTACATGTGGCCGCAAGGTCGGCACCCGCTCAAAGAAAAAACAACATAAAAATGAGGCGTAACAAAACTCGCCTCCCTCTCTAATGGCCTTGTCCAGATCTCTCCGGACACCGGCCAGGAACATCTGCGCCCAGGCGTAATAAGTACCCCCGTAGAACGGAATCCACCATCACCATCTGCCCCCCAGACATACGATGCGGTGCAGCAGCACCCAATATCCTCAGAACACAGGCACCAACAGCCCGCATATCCCACTCACGTAGGAACTTCAGACTAATAGAGCTGTTTACCAAAACAGCATCATCCACACAGAAAGTATGTAAGAGGTCCTCCATATCTACACCCGGAGGCAACCTCGGCGACATATCACCAACCTCACCCAAGCGAGGCAACCCAGTCAAAAAATACACATCAGTGAGAGTGATCTCCAACCTCTCACCACCAATAATAAAGGCGCCCTCTGCCGGCACCCACCACTGCACGAGCTTGTTCAGGAGTCGCCTCACTGAACGTATAGGAGGAATCTGAGCGAACTTTAGGAGTCCGCTCATGGCCAGGGTCTGTCTAACCCCTCCATCAGTCTCAATCCTCAGCATGAGACCCGCATCGATCTCCCTCTCCCGCCACACAGACTGAGCTCTCCGCAACATCCTGCCAAAAAACAGAAGAAATTTTTTAGCCCCAGCATAAAAAATTTAGAAAAATCCCATCGCGGCTTTTACACAAAAAGCCGCGATGGCCATCGCGGCTTTTCCACAAAAAGCCGCGATGGCCATCGCGGGATCCATGAAAAAACCCGCGATGAACATCGCGGGTTTTGGCCGGACAGTTGCGATGAACATCGCGACTGTCCCCCATGAACTCGCGATGAACATCGCGGGTTCCGACCTCACAGTCGCGATGAACATCGCGACTGTGAGCCTAAAACCCGCGCGGTTCATCGCGGATTCAGCCCCGAAACCCGCGCGGTTCCACGTTGGAGAGTCAACGTGGAGTTTCGCGGCCTTCGGGGGCCCACCGCCAAGCAAAAAAGACATAATTGACTAGGCTAAGGCGAATAGAGTTACCTGCAACTCGCTAAATCGAAAACCAACGGTGAAATCTCCCGGAAATCGAGAAATAGCTCTGACAGCTCTATCAAACTCGCACGTAACAATGACAAGTCATATTGGGCCCCACGTCCTATTTATAGAAATTCCACAAATTTCAAACAACCATTGCGGTAGCATACGAAGTCCATTTCTCAAACCGTTGGTACCGTTGGGATCAGCACAGCGAGAACTTCATAGAGGTTACTTCCGTTTCCCGTTTTCACGAGGTCTATTTTTTGACCATTTTTTAGCCTCCCTCATGGCCTCGGTTTGCGTGCCACATCGGCCGTTCTCCGTTTTAGACGTGCCTTATATAGCCGGATTCAGTTTTCCGCGCTCGTGGTGACGCTTGAGATCATTTCTCGCTCTCACCTTTAGATTTTTCGGGCATCTTTTCCACGCCCCCTCGTCGCCTCAGTTTGCGTGCCACATCGGCCGTTCTCCGTTTTCGATGTGTCTTATATCGCCGGATTCAGTTTTCCGTGCTCGTGATGATGCTTGAGACCATTTCTCGCTCTCACCTTTAGATTTTTCGGGCATCTTTTCCACGCCCCCTCGTCGCCTCGGTTTGCGTGCCACATCGGCCGTTCTCCGTTTTCGATGTGTCTTATATCGCCGGATTCAGTTTTCCGTGCTCGTGATGATGCTTGAGACCATTTCTCGCTCTCACCTTTAGATTTTCTGGGCATCTTTTCCACGCCCCCTCGTCGCCTCGGTTTGCGTGCCACATCGGCCGTTCTCCGTTTTCGACAATCCTTATGTCACCGGATCCAGTTTTCCGCACAGATGACGATGCTTGAGACCTTTTCTCGCCCTCATCAATCCATTTCTTGCTCGGTATAAGTTTATCCCTTTTTCGGGCCGAGCAACCCCTTTTACGAAAAAGGCACTTAGGGAGTTTCTGTTAAGCTCTTTTCTGACTCCTAAAACAATGAAAAGATCGCCGAGCAATCTTGCTTCCTTTCATGCTCGATAAACGTACCTGAAAGGGCGTCTACCTGGTATAAGTTTACCCCTTTTCCGGACCTTGTAGACTAATTACGAAAAAGGTATACTCTAGTCACATCGGCTAGAAGAGTTCTCCATTCGCATCATTTTATACTTTTTCGGGCCTGGGAGACTAAACTTACGAAAAAGAAATACCAATAGAGTCCACTTACCGTTTTCAGACTCTCTAAACATGAAAGAAATCATGAGCACGCACCGTCCTGGGCTCACAGAATCCACAGGACCGTACCATTTCAGAGCACACTTTTATCCCTTCTTGGAGCTCATTCAAACTACGAAGAAGGAATCAATGGTGCCTCTTGGCGCTACAACACATCATGTCTACTCACATAGCAGCTTCCCCATTTTGGTCGCCTTTGTTCAGAGTATTCTGCAGTATGTCACCCTGAAACTCCCTCGACAGCTACCATCAGCTTCACCCCCCCAGAGTCAGTACATACCCTTCAAAGTCCCTAAAAGATGATCCCCACACCTACGAGTCAGTTCCCTACGCTGCTAGGTCAACCATGTCATCATGCTCTGAACAAAGGAAGTTTGAGTCTACCCAATTTTTTTTTTGACCCAGTTATTTCCCATCCCCACAAGTATGTCAGTCCTACCAGCAGTACTACATCACTTCAGTTATACACCTCGTGCTCCTATCAAGGAAACATCATTGCCTTGTTAGTTGCTGGTCTCCCTCTGTCGACGACAACCACATTGATTCCAGAGGATAAACCTAGAGGTCCCTGTGTCTTGGACTCATTACCATCTATAATGAGTGCCTACGAATCATTTTGAGAGGAATCCTCAGTGCCTCTCCTAATGGTTGTTTCTCACATGCTTGACTTCAACACCTTGATCGCATCGTTGAGACTCGCACAGGGAATTGGTCCGTTCAGTTATTAGTCGAAGACCCCGGATACCACCTGACTCCTCCACATTTGAGCGTCTACCTATGGATACAACCAGTTACATTTTTTCTATAGATATCCGGGTTGCGTATGGCGACAGTATTCAGATGTACCCCAGTTTCATACTCCCTTGAGTATACAGGTACATTATTTCTCAGAGATGACTCATAGTCTTTGAGTCCCTGCAGATGTTGGACACCTTCAGTTTCAGCAGTTCTACAGTTATTCCAGTGTATAAATTATTGAGATCAGTCATGATCATGAGTATATCCCACAATCATGTCCCCTCTGGACCATTATGATGTACCAGTATATTTCTTTACATATTAGATCCCCCTTCTTGGGACTAATTGTTTTGTATATGTCTTGATACGAGCATGGGAATGCCCGCCTCGTCCTTTATTAGAGATTATACCTCATTCATATTGAGGCCATGTAATATTTTTTGTTTTTGCAGCTTCCAAGGGCCGTGGCTCCAGTCTCCAACCGGTCTCTTCTCTCCCCTAAACCCCAGAAAAAAGGACAAAAGAACTATGATGTCTATAGGCCATACGATGAGCTCCTGCCCTCACACATCATGGGGCAATCTGTTAACACCTAAAAAGTGCTCACTAGCTCATTCCCTTACTCACATGACCCATTTGTCCACTTTTCCACCATCTGAGCCTCTGAAACCAACAAAAGGTCACCAAAAGACCTTAGTACACCCCTTTTTCCATTAAAAAAGATTATTTTTCCAAGAAAATCATAAAAAACCCTCAAAAAGGGTCCAAATTCCCAAAAATATTAAAAAGGGAATTAAAATATTATTTTTATTCAAAAAAGGAAAAAGGAGGGAAAAGTACCTAAACCATGTTGGTCAATACCATTTGGTTTCCACAAAACCACAAATGGTATCTCCCACCACCAAAACCTATAAAAAGGTGGTAGGGGCTCCTCATTTCACATCCTTCCATTATCTCATCCTTATGCTGCTGAAATCTCCCCTGAGCACTTTTAGCCATTGAAGCAATCTTGGAGAAGGAGACCTCTTGGAGTTTGGAGCTACTCATCTTGGGAGTTGCTCAACATCAACCTTCACCATTGAAGGTAATATCGCAAGCACTTGCTTGCCCCCCATTTTTTAATACAAAAAATTATTTCTTATGTTTCTTGTTCTTGATTTTGAAATATTTAAATTATTTGCTTAGATTCTTGCTTAGATCCATGAATAATATTGTTTATTTAGTTTATTGTTTTTATTTCTATTGAAACTGCTGCTACTAGTTAGCAGGTGCCCATAGCACTAAGCTTGGTTGCAAAATCGGGCCAACAGGTGAGAGCGAGAAATGGTCTCAAGCATCATCACGAGCGCCGAAAACTGAATCCGACGATAGAAGACTCGTCAAAAATGGACAACGGCCGATGTGGCACGCAAACCGAGGCAATGAGTGGTATTTTGAAAAAATGCCCAAAAATTATGGGGGTAAGAGCGAGAAATGGTCTCAAGCATCATCATGAGCGCGGAAAACTGAATCCGATGATATAAGACTCGTCAAAAATAGACAATGGCCGATGTGGCACGCAAACTAAGGCGATGAGTGGTATTTTGAGAGCTTAACAAAAACTCCCTAAGTGCCTTTTTCATAAAGGAAATGCTCGGCCCGAAAAAGGGATAAAATTATGCCGAACAAAAAAAATGGAGAGGCAAGGAGGAAGTGTTCAATCAAAGGGCGAGTATGGGGATCAAGCACGGTGATAGGGGGGAACACTAATGGGGCCTCCTTGCGGGTTGATGAATGGTAGCAAAACAATGCTATAATTGGGGTATGGATGGAGTGGATGGCTCATGTATAAGTTGTGATGCACAAAATTGTAAAACTCGACAGCTGTCGATGTGGCCTGCAAATCGAGGTAACAAGGTGTAGGGACACAATGTCAAAAAGGGTTTCTGGTGAAAGCGAGAAATGATCTCAAGCATCGTCACAAAAATGGAAAGTTGAATTTGGTGATATAAAGATCATGAAAAATGGGCAACGGCCAATGTGGCACGCAAACCGAGGCGATGAGTGGTATTTTGAAAAAATACCCAAAAATTATGGGGGTGAGAGCGAGAAATGGTCTCAAGCATCATCACGAGCACGGAAAACTGAATCCGATGATATAAAACTTGTCAAAAAATGGGCGACGACCAATGTGGCACGCAAATCGAGGCGACAAGGGGCATGGGAAAAATGCCAAAAAATCTGGAGGTGAGAGCGAGAAATGATCTCAAGCATCATCACGAGCGCGAAAAACTGAATCTGGCAATATAAGACTCATCAAAAATGGACGATGGCCGATGTGGCACGCAAACTGAGGCGACTAAGGGCATGGGAAAAAAATGCCCAAAAAATCTAGGCGTGAGAGTGAGAAATGATCTCAAGCATCATCAAGAGCATGGAAATATGAATCCTGCGGTGCAAATGGTGCAAAAAACGGAGGTCATAAGGACTCCGGAATGGTCAAAGAAAATAACTAGGTTAAAAAATGGCTACAAATAAAGGTGAGCCCACCAAGCCAAGGATGCAATGGTGGGGAGAAATGATGACCTGCGGGGGAAGAATACTAGGTGTACCAAATCAAATCAAATATACAAGTGATATGTGACCTCAAAAATTGTTGAGATCACACATGTGAAAAAGTGAGCAGGGTTAATGACCTGCCCCCATGCTATGTGCATGGGTTTTATGATTGTGGATCACATATGTGTTGGTTTGAACAATGGGGTCATTGAAATAATGAGATATATGTGATGGGGAAGGTTCAAAATGATTGATCATGCCCCCTATCCCAGGGTCGAGGCAATCTATTATGCCCCCTAACTCAGAGGTGTCAATGTGGTGCAGATGTTGTCTCAGAGAGGGATCAATAGGGCATTGAGCAACTGTTGGCGGGGGGTATACCATGAGGCTGTGGGCCGTGGTGGCATATTGAAGTGATGATATGATGATGGGGGATTCCCCTTGTGGGGTGTATGCCCCCAGTATCTCCGACGAGAATCACGATGATGATGAGTAGGCAAGGTTTTGGGCCTGCCCCCATGCTGTGGACATGTGGTTTCCTCTTTGATTTGAAAAGGTTGAATATGTGGTTCAGAGGGATCAATGGAAGGGGTCGACCGAACAAAGGGGTCTCCATTGGAAACCATGTAAATTGTGTTAATATATTATGAGGAGGAAGATGGTGGGGGATGAATTTTCTCAATGAGAGGAGGGGATATCTCTAGGTCGACATTATTCAATTCGTATAGTGCTACTCTGTAATCTAGGAGATCAGGGCAGTGATGTGAATAATGGACGTAGATTCCGCAGATTGCATAAGGATGGTTTGTGCACAATGATTTATCACGAGGTTGAGGGGGGAGTTCTAGTTTTACTACTGGAACATTGGTGTCGTCATCCAACATATTCATGTGTTCTTGAAGTGCCGATAGTTGTGGACATAAATGGGTAGCATGGCCTATATCGTTGCACAAGGATCACTTAGGGAGCACACGGGTTGGGGGATTCGTGGCTAATTTGGGCGTCACTGGGGGGGTGCGAGTTGTGGGTGCAGTGTTGTAGGTTGGTGGACCTCTGCCCCCAGTGTTGCGGGATTGAGGGGGGACATAACTAGATGTCGATGTAGTGCCCCTTGTTGGAATTGATTGGTTTTGGGGGTTCGAACCACCAGGTGGTGGGCGATTTTGCGCGTTTGGTATGCCAGGTGGTGGATGGTTCGACATATTCATAGGTTGTACCGGTTGTAGGACAACGGTTGGAGTCGGTGGGGGAGTTGGGGCAGGTAAGTACCATACAGGTATTCCTAATGTTAAACCTGGAAGGTTAAGTGTAACCATTACTGGCGTGCTGACAACTCCTGAAAATGGGAACAAGAACGGGATTGTGTGAATCGGTGTTGTTCCAATATGACTAGGCACAATGGGTGCTTGTGGCGGTGGTTGAGGTTGTTGAGGATGTTGTTGTTCATTGTGCGATAAGGTGCACAAATCGGATACTTTAGTTACCTGGGGAGGGGGTGGGATAGAAGGGAAAGTGGTGGTCAAGGGGGTATCCGAATATATCCCGGGTCCGAATGATGAGACGAACGATGTTGGTGCATTTTGAACTAGTTGTTCAATCATAGGGAGAACATTTTTAGGTGCAGTGGGAGCGTATTGGTTTCGATGTGTTTGGAGATTCATGTCGGACGATGACATCATAAGGAGATGATGAGTATTTGAATCCATCGGTTGGTTTGTGTGTGCAACATATGTGATTTGTTGTTGTGGTGTTGTGGTTCCTTGAGGAGGATCCAACGGACGAGTGTTCGCCACTCCTTGTGTGGGCAAAGGATTCTGCAGCACCATGGGTTGTGGTTGAGTAGGCGGCGCTGGTTGTGCCACGTGCCCTTGGCATTGGGAGTCATCATTCCACAGTTGGCACGCTCGCTCGAAATGGGGGCAAGTGTGTGTGTAATGGTCGTATACTCCGCATATGGAACACGGGTGGTTTGTTCGTAAATTGGGGTTCTTACCCTGTTTCGGTGGTCGATCAGGGTTTTGGTTGGCGGGGGTAGCGTTGTTGTTGTTTGGAGGATAAGTCTGAGCGACTGGAGGTTGTGGTGCAGCAAGCGCTGCCTGTGGTGTGTAATAAGCCGTTGGGGCTTGTGAGTGAACATGAACATGTGTGTCCTACTGATGGTAATACATAGGGGGTGAAACCAGAGGTGGATAGGCTGAAGGTGCGTGATGAGGTGGACCTATTTCTTGTTGTGGTTGTGGGTAACCTTGAGCCGTTGGAAGTGTTGGAGCAAGAGGTGCTGCATGTTGAGGATAATAAGCCACTTGGGCTTGTGGCTGAACCGGAGTCTGGTGGGCCTACTGGTTATAGTATGAAGGTGGTGCATAAGCTAATGGTGCTTTCCCATAACACTGTGGTGGACATGAGGGTCCATGAGTGTGGTGGGTGTGCGTTATTGGAGCCCTAGAAAGGTCTGGGGCATTTTTTGTACTCATCATGGTAAAAGGTTTGTTTTGCACCGTAACCTGGATGATAATACCGTCGGCGGCATGGGATGCCCCCGACGCATCATGGCGGGATGGATCGTCGCGCGGGGCGTCAGGTAAAATAATGTATAGATATCCTAACTGGGCATATATGAGGTCGAATTGCTGAGCTTTTAAGATAGCTTCTTCTTCTGACTGGGGTCGTTTGGAAGCTATATCTTTGGCTATGAGGGGAAGGAGTGATTTGAGGAACCAGTCCAAAAAGATTCGGTCATCAAGCTTTATCTTACAGAGGCTACGATGCTTACGCCACTCATGGATATGATCAGTGATGTGTGTAGCGGTGTTCTGTCTACAAGACAAAAGTATTTCCACTCCTGCATCAAAGCGTACAGGTAGCTGAAAGAACTGGAGGAAAGTTGAGGTAAGGGACGTAAATGTGTTGTGGGTCCCATGTGGCTGCTCAATGTACCACTTGGCTGCAGAGCCAGTGAAAGTTCTTTGTAAAAGTCTCAGTCTAATGGAATCATCTACTATGGAGTTAGAGAACACCATAGGTGAAATGACATGATGTGGTTTTGGGGATCTTCCCCATCTTTTCCTTCAAATTTTGGGATATCTGAGGGGAGCTTTCTGGGCATGGGTGGCCACGTAGAGTTGTGTATGATAGGGTCGTTGGTTAACTTTGCCAGGTCTGGTAGGTTTAGACTAGCCATGTATGGCAGACTGGCAGATGGGTGTGGCATGTTCACTGGGGCATAACTATTAATGGTAGCATTATGTAGTGGTCCAGTGGCCCCTAAGGGTATGCTAGGTATGGAAGGGATGTGTCCTCCAACTGATGTGGTGTGGGAAGGGCCTGCGCTCCCAAGTGCAACATGGGTTGCAGAGGGGTTAGGAATGGTGCCAAGAATTCCTGGGATCTGGGTTGTGGTAATGAGAGGGGGTGTGACCCCTATGTTGGCCACACCCATAATAGGTGGTGGGCCTGTGTTGGGCATACCTAAAGGGGGAACAGCCCCTACATTAGGCATGCCTATTGGGTTTGTTGTTACCATGGGTGGCACAGTAGTAGTAGGGTTTGTTGATGTATCTCCAATAGCACTCGTGAAAAGGGGGTTGTATTGTGATCCAGCCATGGGGTTAGTTGGTGGTGTTTCAGTAGGGTGTTTGGATTCAGCCTCAGAATCAGATGTGAAGTGAGGTGCGTCAGAATCGGATGACTGTGTTCTATGCCGATGACATGTCAAGTCAAGGGATAATGCTCTACGTCTGTGACGTGTAGAGTCAAGTGTACCGAACTGAGGGGGTTCACCCTAAAAACGGCGGGATCGTCTTAAATTCTCAATGGTGAGAAATGTATAAAAAATGTCAGTGGATGGTGGTGATGTAAAAAACTAAAAACCCTAGTGCAACAATGTGTGCAATAGGGGAGTGAAAAAAATAATGGCCATCAGGCCAACAACCAACCTCAAAGACACTTATTATAACAGCTGTGCTATAATAAGTGGAGGGATCCAAAAAAGTGGTCAGAGTACCAAAAGTCAAACAGTTCCTAGAAAAAAGTGGTGCTCACTAGACCAAAGGTGGGTATTGTATCATGCAACACCTAACTAGAAGTATTGTGAGTCGACAAACTATATCCTCTTCAAGGTGATGAAATCCAAGTCAGACAATATAGAGTGTAGAATCAACGGCTAGATACCCCCCTACTGGGAGGGACACCGGGTAGACAATCCTAAAGAATGGAAACTAGGATACCCCGTTCATGACACGTTCGGTTGGATGAATCTGCAGTTTGGTTCTATCGCCGTTGTACCCCCATACGGGTGTACACCGAGAACTTCGAAAGGTATCCTTCGGTTACTGAATGGATTGCGGTATTCCACTCAGACTTCCGGAACCAGTCTGGCTACTTCAACCCTCCTAAGGGAGAGGCCTTCCCAATAAATTGGTTGATAACCGTGTCAAAATTATAAGAGATTTTTGGGACCCTAAAAGACAACCACTATGTCTCAGATGTAAATAATTGAGGGGTGTTATTGGTACACCTATCCCCTCAATCCTACCTAACTACAAGATTCTTTTAAGTGCTCCCTAAGTGGGGTTAAAAAAGTCTGTTGAATTAAGGTATATTTTAAGGCTCAGTTAATTAAAAATGTGGCATATTGGATGCACATGTGATTATTTAACTTAAAATGATTTGCCTCGTTTGGGCGATTGATTACAAATGAAAAAATAAGATGTTTCCAGTTTGCAAAAAATAAAGGCGTTTTCGAAATGTAAATGCTTTAAAAACAATTCAAAAATGATGGATTTTTTAAATAATTTTGAAGGAAAGCAAATAACATAAAAATTTCAAGAAATAAATGGATTTCTTAAAAAATTGCTTGGGCAAACTATTGAGCAAATTTAAAGTGGAACCTATGATCTAAAAATAGTGCTGAAAATCTCTCTTTCACTTACTGAAAATTTTTAAAAATACTTTTTAATGGAGCATATATAGATAGAAAATTATTCATTATGGTTGTAAAAATGCAGAAAAAATAAGGCTGGAAAATAGGCTAAATGGACAAAAAATACAGCAAAAATTTTCTAAAAAATTGGCCGAATTCAAAATAACAGCATCGCGGGTTTTAGGGCAAAAGCCGCGATGTGCATCGCGGGTTTCGGCCGCAAAGTCGCGATGTGCAGCGCGGAAAATGGCCGCGATGTGCAGCGCGGAAAAAGGCCGCAAATCCGCGATGTGCAGCGCGGAAAATTTTTGCGAAGCTGTGGCGCGCCACGTGGAAAAAGGCCGCGAGGTCGCGATGAGCCGCGCGACTGTCGGGCGAAAATTCGCGATGCGAAAGCCGAAAAACGGACGCTGAAAAATGAACCCGAAAATGGAAATTTCAAGCTGTTAATGGCTACATAAAGGGCCAAGATCTAGAGCAGCAATGGATCTGCTGCCTAGTATGGCAGATCTGTAAATTAAAATGATTTAAAACTAACAAAAACTAAGATCTAAAGCAAAAAACCAAGATCCAAGAATTCGAAGCCAGTGGAGTCGCCAAAAAACTGTTGCTTGGTTTTTCAACCAAGCATGTGAAAGGATGCACCTACTAACTTGTAGTAGCAATCTTCAAATTGAAAGCAAATGCAAATATGAATTAATCTGAATCTAGCATGTGCATATAACAATAAGCTTGAAAATATTTGAGAACAAGAACAAGAAACGAAATAAAAAATGACTTTTCTATTATAATACCTCAAATGGTGAGGATGTTTGGTGTTAAGCAGCTCCAAGGTTGAGATGCTCCAATCTCCAATGGTATCTTCTCCAAGATTGCTACAATGGTCAAAGAACTCAAGAGAGATTTGACAACATGAGGATAGGATGATGGATGGATGGAAAGTGAGGAGCCCCTATCACCTTTTTATAGTTTTTGGTGATGGGGAATACCATTGTGGTTTTAAGGAAACCAATGGTATTGGCCAACATGGTTTAGGTCTCTTTTCCCTCTTTTTTCCTTTTTTCAATATTTTTAATATTTTTATTCCCTTTTAATATTTTTTGGGAATTCTGGACCCTTTTTAGGGTTTTTTGTGTTTTTTGAGGAAAAATATATATTTTGAGGGGAAAAAGGTGTATTATGGTCTTTTTGGTGACCTTTTGATGGCTTTAGAGGCTCAAATGGTGGAAAAGTGGACAAATGGGTCATGTGAATAAGGGAATGAGCTAGTGAGGACTTTTTGGGTGTTAACACCTTCTCATTTGCTTTCTTTTGTTTTGCTTCATTAGAGGCTTCTTTTGTTTGGCTTGAGATCGCCTCTGTTTCCCTGTCGAACCTTTTATCCAAATCTGCCATGTTCTTCGCCCTTCTGTATATTTCTTCATATTTTAAGAAGTGATCAGAATATTCAAAGTTAATTCTGCATGATGCACAATGTTTAGCTACCTTTTGTAGACTATCATTTCTAACGAAGATTTTTTCTCCGAAGTGATATGCTTCTAACTACTTTACAAAATTTTCATCCCCTTTGAATTTGGTAAACTTGTAGGCCCCAATCGTGAATGGAAGTGAAGGATATGATGCCTTCTTATTCTCATTTAAAAAGTGTCCAACTCCATTTACAAAAAATTGCCTTACTGCCTCTTTCAAAATGACATAGTCTGTAACATACCTAGGCATCAAAGAATGACTCTTTGTACCTCCATACATTTTGAGATAGGTACCTTCTGGAGTAAAGTAATAATATCCATATCCACTTATTACTTCTAAGTCTGCATCTGACATACAGTTTGGTTCTTGATTGAAAATCAATTGATAAAGAGGTATTATAAATTCTTCACAAATTATCTTGTAAAAACTAGCATGTCTATGTGCCCATGTGATTTGATATGCCACGAAGATTGGGGCCTCCTCTGGGACCCAGTAGCATCCCAGCTTATGAAAAGGATTTCTTATAATAATGCAGTCAATCAGGTATGATGCCATGTAGAAATCCGCTTTGTTTTGCTTCAACCCTTCTTGAGCTACTAATATAGCCTAAGCCATATTTTCTGAGATGATATCCGCCCAGTTAAATATAGTACCATATGTGGTGACATGATACATTAGCGAAATCTACCTAAGTTTGTAATTGTTTGCAGTTGATTTTACATAGATCCTGCATAGAAGCATTGCTACAATTCTAAATGGAGTTTTCAAATTTTTTGTCTCGTGCTCCCCACTAGCCCTCTGCCTCAATTATTTACATGGGAGAAGCATTTTCTTTGCATATTCCAAGTGATCTATTTTTACACTCCCAACCCAATAATCTGTAAGGAATTCCTTGGGAGCTGACAACTTATAGGATTTGCTTATGTGTGTAGGTTGAAAAGAAGCAATTCCATTTCCATTAACTCCCGAGATGATTCTGAACTTTGCATCTACATGCGGCAAGATCCACCCAATCACTTCAGAACATGGGAATAACTCTGGTCGTGTAGCCTCCTTATGAAGACCAGACTTTTGTATATTATGATATGTCACGATCTCTTCTATTGTTGCACCTGGAAGGTTCTGGTCTCTTATAAGTTGATATATTTTTCCCCATTTGTATTCAGGGGTTATTCTTGTGACATCCTTTGTGTCCTCAAATTGAGTTTCTCCAATAACAGCCTTAGTATCCTCAAATTGAGTTTCCATTGTGGATTTTGGGACTACCTCGATGTTTGAATCTGATTCCACTACTTTGACTTTACGCTTAGAAATCCTTTTAGACATATCTGGATCCTGCAGTATAGAAGCAGTATTAAAGCTTGGCGTTGTCTATGTTTGCAATATAAGCAGAAATAGTAACATGAGGTCTACAAACAAAATACGGAATAGCACATTTTATTTAGTCAATTTTATCAAATGAGACTATATGCATGCCCAAATGTCCATGCTATCAAATTGATTACAAAATTACTTCCAAGGCAAGTTATTCTTGAAGTAAATGCAGATTCAAAACAATCCTCTATTATGAAAACAGTTTGAATATAGTAGATCATATTTTCCATTCCTTATCAAACAAAATAACCATGTTGAGGACTAAGGAGAAACTCGTTGAAGCAATTGTTTTCTCTGGTGATGGTCTTAGGTTTTGGCACCAAATTTACACAGCTCTCTACGCATGGGATCATATAATTTAGGGTTCCAAATAGATTGAATGGAAATGATAATAACAAGGTTTCAAACCAAGGACTGAGTATAACATTCATTCCTTTTCAACTCTTCTCATATTTAGTAAATGAGTTCAAGTTTTATACTACCAACTATGCATAAAATTGTTTTAATGCAAACTGCTTCTAAAGCAATTGTATATTCTAATATGCAATCATGCTAAAACAAATACTCAGAGTACGTAATTTTATCAACTCATTGACCATGTCAACTGGAAATGAAATAAATCAATCAACGCCTTTCTGGAAATCCTTGGTGTTATAGGTCAATTTTCAATTGTCTCTTCAACCAAAAGCTTATAGAATTTAGGGTTTCAAATCTTCCTCTAGTAACAGGGTCGTGAAATATTTTCTATCTAAGGATTCAGTGGGTAACACCTTAGTTCGAAACTTGTTGATGGCGAGTACTCGATTCGGATGCTCGTAGGAAAATTCGTATGAAGTATAAGGGAACAGGGAAGGTTTGATGAGCACTCTGACTGGTAAGGTTTCAATGTTTCCCTCAATCAAGAATTCATCCGCCATTGATGAACTAGTACATAGGAAGGATAGACGAATCTGGGGCTACCATCTCCTTTTGAAATGAAAACGGCGGGCTTAAAAACTTGAAAAACTAGGGAAAAAAAGAATGGCCCTCACCTAATCCCTTATGCCCAATCAAAATCAAACAAGATAATCAAATAAGACAAAGGGGCCTACCTAGAAAATCTGAGCACGTATCCTAGTTGGCGCTCAAGTCGGCAGGGTCCTTCTTCCAGGTAGTGTGATCAAGCGAACGGATCTCAGGATTCCTAATAGCGAAATGGAATGGACTTTACTTTTAAACAAAAAATTTAAACCCTAAATCCTCATTAAATAACAAGTGGTGGGTTCAGATGGTTTTCACACAACCTTATGTGCACAATGTAGCTTTTCGTTCAAAAGAAACGAATTTATAACTTGGGCTAATCATTTCTCACCAATTTGTACTTTACATCAATGTCAAATCGAATTTCAATACGACGCATTTCGGTCATAAATTTAGTTTTACGCCAACAAAGTCGGAGGTTGAATGGGGTATAGATCGAAGGTAAAATTTAACCTTGACACGAAATGAAAAGGAGGCTCGATGTGTATCAGAGCAAAACTTCATTTGGAGTCGACAATTTCGGAGAAAAACAAGAAAACTCTTCAATGTGTTTCAGGGTCAAACATAAAAATGCTTCGATATGTTTTCGGGGTCAAAATAAAACTAGCGGCGAAAACTTGACTTCAAAATTCTAAGTCCCACAACTGTCTCTCCAATTGGCCTCATAAACGTTATTGCTCATACTTGGGACATTAAAGGTGAACATTAAACCATAAGAACCTCCACCAAATTCTAATACTTCTGGACTCAACGTCAGATCAGAAATGGGCCCGATCGTTTCGCTGCAAATCTCATTTTGGCCGCGATCATTTCGGAGCAACATCAAATTCTTCTTCGACTATATCAGTGCAAAGTTGATTCTGGTAGCAACCATTTCGGCGTGAAATTGGATTTTCCTTTGACCATTTCGGCGTAGAAATGAATTTTAGCCTGGCTATTTCGACAAAACATGAAACTCAAAAAAATTCTAAGTGTAAAATTTCTTCATGTAAAATCAATTCTAAAAGACTTTGGAAACAAAAAGGGGACAAAATTAAAGACAAAACCAAAATATAGACTCAAGATGTAAGGAGGGGCCCTAAATTCTCAAAAAAATTAGGGAAGGGGTTGCAGCTGCAACAAAACACTAGATTTATTTTGTGGGGTCTACATCTACAACGTATGCTTCTACAGAGTGTGCTTATGTTGGGTCCCGCTTCACATATCTTACTTCTGGTAGATCCCCATCCACGAGATCTACATCTACAAAGTATGATTTTGTGGAGTGTGCTTATGTTGACGGGTCAAAATGACCCAAGGCCAACAGTAGGGGTTCTCCACGATAAGAACTCCCAATTGGACCTAAAACCATTTGGATTAGGGAACCTGTCTGAATTATGGATCGGTAACCATTCCTTATTGGGTTTCACCAATTGCGGCCCGGTCCACCATTCATGGTTTTATAATTAATGGATGAAATGTAAGGTAATGTAACCTAAATGAAGTTCTTAACTAAACTAACCTATCTCAGTCGGGAGAGATATTAAAAGCACAAGCGATGAATGGCATTGATATACAATTCTGAAAACATATAGTTGTAAATTAGTTATATGTATAGCAACAACAGAATAATATATGAACATTAGAATCATTAGTATCATAAAATTCTACATTCACAGCTCATAGAAAGCAAATAACATAGGAATACATATATTGTATAAATAGACAACTGCGGGAATAATCCACCAGAAATTAAAAAAACAATCTTCTTGCATATAGGCAAGAGACACAAAAGGAAATAGTTCCACAACATTAATCCATGTTAGAAAAACAGGATCGCAGAGCAATAACAATAAATAGAAATGCAAATATAATCACACATACACATTACAAGAGAGACACAGATAGATCTTGGTTCACCCAACTTGGGCTATGTCCACACTGAAGTTGTCAATCCTTATTATTATTCCGTCCAGCAAAGTGAAGGGATACAACCTGCAGCACAACTGCTGCACTTCCTCTTCACTATCTCACAGTCTCTCTTCCTGATCTCAGAGATATTTACAATGCATAATACCTAATACATCAACCCTAGCCATGTTACAATGTCTTTCTTTTATAAGGGAGATACAATGGGAAAATACCATGGGTTAACCAAAACCATGGGCCCGTAAAACAACCCCAAAAAATTTCCTTCGGGCGCTTCACCCCTGGACTCCCCAGCTGGGGATTATAACCCCCAGACCCAGGTGGCGGGAGGCTTCGCCCCCCCCACACCCCCCCGTTGGGGTGAGTGTACAGTCCTTTTTACATATCATATAAAGCTGGGGTACAAACACGGCTAAATAATAATATCTCTGAATCTGGAGATCAGGCTCCACAACCAACAATCTCCCACTTGGAGACTGATCACAACAACTCCACCGCTGCTGCACTTGCTGGACTTGGACTTGGAAACATTCTCCTCTTCACCTTCATGCTAGAAGGCCAACGGAAACCAAGCAGGAACTCATTTTCTCTCTGGTCACTACCTTTGTGAACATGTCTACAGGATTCTGGCTAGTGTGTATCTTTTCTAGCTTCAGCGGTTCATCTTCTAGAACAGAGCGTACGAAATGGTACTTGAGCTGTATATGTTTAATCTTGGAATGGAATGTTGAGTTCTTTTCAAGATGAATGGCACTCTGGATGTCACTATACAACCTGTTATCCTTCTGCTTCTTACCCAATTCCTCCATAAACCTCTACAACCAAATCATCTCTTTACTAGCCTCTGTAACAGCAACATACTCTGCTTCCGTTGTTGAAAGTGAAACAACCTTCTGCAGTTTCGAAATCCAACTTACTACTGTTCCACCTACAGTAAACACATACCCTGTGGTGCTCCTCCTGTTATCCTTATCACCTGCCATATCTACATCAACATATCCCTGTAGAATAGTGTCTGAACCTCCAAAACATAATGCCTGAGTGGTGGTACCTCTCAAATACCTGATAATCCACTGTACTGCCTTCCAATGTTCTTTACCTGGATTGTTCATATATCTGCTCACAACTCCCACTGCTTGTGCAATATCTGGTCTTGTGCACACCATGGCATACATCAAGCTGCCAACTGTTGATTGATAGGGAATCTTGGACATGTAATCTGTCTCTTCCTATGTCTTGGGACACATTTCCTTACTTAGACTGGAATTGCTGCCCAAAGGTGTACTAACTGGTTTTGCATTTTGCATTCTGAACCTTTCCAACACCTTTTGTGTACTTACTCTGAGACAATGTCAATTTGCGATTTTTTCTGTCTCTCATTATTCTCATACCAAGGATTTGCTTTGCAGCACCCAAATCCTTCATCGCAAATGAATTAGCTAGCTTCCTTTTGAGTACATTTATATCCTGCAAGTTAGACCCTACAACAAGCATGTCATCCACATACAATAACAAGATAATATATCTTTCATTGTCTAGCTTCTTGAAATAAACACAATGGTCAGAATGACATCTACTATAACCTTGTTCTGTCATAAACCTGTCAAATTTTAGATACCACTACCTTGGAGCTTGCTTCAAGCCATACAAGCTCTTTTGCAACCTGCATACCAAGTTCTCCTTACCTTTGACCTCATACCCTTGTGGCTGCTGCATATATATCTCTTCCTCCAAATATCCATGGAGAAAGGTTGTTTTTACATCTAACTGTTCAAGATGCAAATCTTCTACCGCCACTAGACTTAAGATAGTCCTAATTGAAGTCATCTTAACAACAGGAGAAAATATTTCATCAAAATCTACACCTTTCTTCTGTGCAAACCCTTTTACAACAAGTCTCGCCTTGTACCGCTTCTTACCTCCTTATTCTTCCTTCAACCTATAAATCCATTTGTTCTGCAATGCTCTTTTACCAGCAAGCAACTAAACTAGATCCCAAGTCTGGTTTCCTACCAATGAGTCCATCTCCTCATTCATGCCTTGCTCCCACTTCTTTCTAGTTTCCACCTGCATTGCTTCTTCATAACATTATGGTTCACCAGCATCAGTCATCAACAAATAATACATTGAAGGAGAGTATCGTTCAGGGAGTCTACTTAACCTAGTAGATCTTCTTGCATTTGTAGGAGTTTCAGGTACTTGTTGTTGTTCTTGATTTTCTGGCACCTTTGGAACTTCATTTTCTGTAATTTCATCAAGTACTGTGTACTTTGTGTTTTCCTATTCCTGTTTCTTTCCCTGCAGCTGATCTTTATACATGATCTTTTCATTGAATATGACATGTCTACTTCTAATGATTTTGTGATTTTCATAATCCCATAAGCGATAACCAAAATCATCAACCCCATATCCAATAAAGGTACATTTCTTGGATTTAGCTTCAAGCTTTGTTCTATTATCTTTATCAATATGGAAAAATGCTTCACAACCAAACGTTCTCAGAAATGAGTAGTTTACCTTTTTATCTGTCCATGCCTCCTCTGGAATACCACCATCCAAAGCACTTGAAGGTCCTATGTTTATTAAATAAACAGCAGCATTTATAGCATCCGCCCAAAACTGTAAGGGCAACCCTACATGCAATCTCATACAACTTGCACGTTCCATGATCGTTCTGTTCATCCTTTCAAACACACCATTTTCTTGTGGTGTTCCTGGGACTGTCTTCTCTCTACGAATCCCATGGTATGAACAGTAATTATCAAACTCCTTGCCGCATTACTCACCTCCATTATCAAATCTGAGACACTTCAACCTTTTTCCTATCTCATTCTCAACCAAAGCTTTCCACTTCTTAAAAGTAGCGAACACATTAAATTTCTTTCTAATGCAATAAGCCCAAGTTTTCCTTGTTGCATCATCAATAAATGTAACATAATAATGAGAGCCACCAAGAGATTGTACCTGAGCCGGTCCCCATACATCTATATGCACAAGCTCTAACTTTTCATTCTTCTTCTGTTTCCCAACCCTGAGAAATCTAACTCTCTTCTATTTTCCATAAACACAGTTTTCACATAATTCCAAACTTACCTGCTTCAAATCTGGCAGCAACTTCCTTGAGTGGAGAATCTGCATCCCCTTCTCACTCATGTGGCCAAGCCTATGATGCCACAATGTTGTATATGTTCCTATGGAAGCTAAAGAGATAGAATGGTCAGTATTATGAGGACATAAATACAACGTACCTACGCTGTCTCCTTTTGCTATCACCATTGATCCTTTAGTGATCTTCCACCACTTTTCTCCAAGTGTAGATAGACAGCCTCCATCTCCCAACTTCCCTGTTGAGATCAGATTTCTTTTCATAGCAGGAATATGCCTTACATCTTTCAACAGCCAATCAGTTCCATTTTTAACTTTTATCCATACCTTGCCCATTCCAACAATTTTACATGGCTCATCATCACCCAATAAAACATGTCCAAAATCGCCTGAAACATAATCATGAAAGTATTTCCTATGGGGTGTAGCATGACATGAATCCCCTGAATCTACTACCCAATAATCACTAGTATTATCTAATGCAAGAATCAAAGCATCTTGTAACACATCACCTACTACATTTGCTTCCTGGGTAGCTTCCTGCTGTGCATCTCCTTTCTTCTTTAGAGATCTGCAGTCTTTCTTCAGATGTGTTTTTTTTCCACAGTTCCAGCACTCTATCTTTCCCAGTCTAGACTTGGATCTACCCGTTTTAGACTTACCACGATTACCTTGGCTCTTTCCTCTCTCCTTTTGTCTTCCCCTGCTCTCCATGGTCAACGCATTACCTGATGTCGCACCTGTGTTTTTTCTTCGCATTTCCTCGCTAAGAATAACACCAATAACATCATCAAATTTCAAGGTGTTTGAACCAGAGACAGAGTTACTTATAGCCATGACCAAGCTATTCCAGCTTTCTCGCAGTGAACAAAAGATTAGAAGAGCCCTAACCTCATCATCAAAGTTCACACTTACAGAACTTAGTTGATTTGTAACCATATTAAACTCATTTAAATGATCAGTAACAGATCCACCTTCAGACATGTTCATATTAAATAAACATTTCATTAGAAATACCTTGTTGGAAGCTGAGGGTTTTTCATACAGCTTACCCAGTGCGCTCATCAAACCCTTCGTTGTCATTTTTTTTGAGATATTGAAAGCCACCGACGAAGCCAGGCTCAGTCGTATTGTTCCCAGATCCTTTATGTCAAAAACCTCCCATTCTTCATCCTTCATGGCTGTCGGTTGCTTTGCTCTTCCTCCCAACGACAGGAATAGATCCTTCTAGTATAGATAGTCCTCCATTTGCATCTTCCATAACTGAAAGTTTTGGCCGTTAAACTTCTCGACCTTAAACTTTCCTTCTTCCGCCATTGCTCCCACTCGAACCAGAAACCCTAGCTTCCTACAGGTTTATCTGTCAAATAGACCTTTGGCTCTGATACCAATTGTTAGAAAAATAGGATCGCAGAGCAATAACAATAAACAAAAATGCAAATATAATCACACATACACATTACAAGAGAGACACAGATATATCGTGGTTCACCCAACTTGGGCTACGTCCACACTGAAGTTGCCAGTCCTTATTATTATTCCATCCAGCAAAGTGAAAGGATACAACCTGCAGCACAACCGTTGCACTTCCTCTTCACTGTCTCATAGTCTTTCTTCCTAATCTCAGAGATCTTTACAATACATAATACCTAATACATCAACCCTAGCCGTATTACAATGTCTTTCTTTTATAAGGGAGATACAATGGGAAAATACCATGGGTTACCCAAAACTATGGGCCCGTAAAACAACCCCAAAAAATTTCCTTCGGGGGATCGCTGGCCCCCGGACCCCCCAGCTGGGGGTTATAACTCCCACACCCCCCCCCCCTGTTGGGGTGAGTGTACAGTCCTTTTTACATATCATATAAAACTGGGGTACAAACACGGCTGGATAATAATATCTCTGAATCTGGAGATCAGGCTCCACAACCAACAATCCACACCATAGCCATAATCATGTGCCAAAAATTTAGCCAGCAGATCCTGTATTCATTCAAAAAAATAGTTCTTATAAAATGATCGGTACAAGATATAGCCAAAATTCCCTGGCTTCTTCTCCTTCACAATTCAGCAATAGTACATGAAAAAGTTCGAGAGCCAAAAATCATTTTCTCCTCAAATGAGATTACAATATATAGGCCAAGCCTAGGTGAGCCTTAGCCTTCCATATTCTTTTGATACTTTTGGAATTCTGTGAATAAATTTATTACAACAATTTATTTAAATTTAGCCTTGAGTGATCTTTGGTATTCCACTAATTTGTTCTTTAGTTACTTTTATCACTTAGTGGAGTTTGTCTTCATGTGGCATGTTGACTACTTACTATAGAGAACTTCTTTATCGATATCAATAATAAGCTTTGAATGAATGAAATTTGATATGATGAACTGATTATTTGAGACTTACATCTTGTTCCTTGATCTACATCCTCCTAGGTCATTCTTCGATCTTCTCAAATGTGGTGCAATGCTTCATGTTGTAATGCTTCTTTCGACTCCATCCATGAATTTTAGTATGTTTTGCCACATGGATTGATCTTGATGTAGCATGATTTCATCAAATGTGAAGTGTCGTCGTTGACTATAGCAACATGTGTTTCCCTTCAATTTTGTTGTAAAGTGTAATTTTAATATTAGATGTGTAATGATGTCTAGTATGATGTCGTAATATGTCTTATCTAGAATTAGAAAGCATAAATATTCTAATGTTATGTAAAAAGGAGTTATCCCACATGCATCATGGAGTAATAATCTCCTATTACCATTCATTATATAAAGAGGTGGAAAATCATTTATCCCACATTTTTGGGGGGGATGTTATTCTTCCATACCTCTTGGTATATAATAAAGGTAAGGGAGTGTCTTTAGGCATATAATTGATATCTCGTGGAATGCATTGTGATGTTATTGTAAAGTTGTGAAGCACATGTGGGGTGGAGCTCTCTTGTAAAATCAGAGATTTCTAAATATCAATAGAAGAACAAGCCTTCCATGGATGTTTCCCCATTTGGGGTTTTACCGCGTATATCTCGTGTATTGTTCTCTTGTTCTTACATGATTATTGTTGCTTGTATGGAATATAGAAGGCTAGACTAGTAGATCTTTGTTATTGATTTACATGTTAGTGTAAATTTATTGTTGTATGCATATGCTTATTCTCAATATTCTAACAAATTTGACCTACAACAATTACTTGCAGATAATGAAAATGATTCCCTTCCAATAGTAAGTTTCGCTCTTTTTCACGACACTATCGATGTCCACAACTTGTATTGGTTGGCATGGCATCGAAACAGCTCCTACTATCGTGATATTTGACATGTCTTTTGGAGGTGTAATTTCGTGTTCTGCTTACTTGGTGGTCATCGCGAGTACATGTGCATGTATACGAGCACGTAAGTTGAAACCATGCTTGTCTCATAAGAAATTGCACTATATAAGGTCTTTGGTTAAATCGACCCTTCTAGTTTTCGATGATGCAGTTAATCTTTTTCCTTGGAAATTTTTTGTGCATGACCACAGATGTGTAGATCTCGATGATACATTTCCAATGGTATGAGGAATGCTTGAAATGGATGACCAAGTCAAAAGTTATGAGTAAATTACATAGGAGACGTTTCGTCGTGTTGTTGTTGTCGTGCGTCTTCAATGCTTTCTTTTGCTTCATGACTTGAGATCAATTTTTTACTGTGACTATCTTGGTGCAACCTTGTGATTTTCGCCAAAAAATCCTCGCACTTTACCCTCCGGACTTAATCTTCCCTATAATTAAAAATAGACCCTCGCACTTTACCCTCCGAACTTAATCTTCCCTTAATTAAAAATAGACCATTATTAACCTTATTAATATTATTTTAAAGCTTTATTAAAACAAAGTTATGAAACAAGATATAATAATATAAACTCAATCCTAACTGTCCTATCATGCTAACCTACATACCCTAGAGCTTCATTGCACTACCCCCATTTAAAAAAAACACCTTTACAAGAGCCCACGTGACCCTTGTTACAACTAAAAAAAAGTGTATGGTGGGACATGAGTGCCATGTAGGCAACAGTTAAGACATATGCAAGCCTATAGGCTATCACCTTAATCATCACGATGGCATAATACTCATTTTCTGACCAACTTAAAACTCACTTCTTGGCCGACAGTGTCGGCGTGAACTTCACTTTTGGTCGACCTTGTCGGCGAGTAAGTCACCTATTCCCCGAGCTCTATCGGTGGGAAACTCACATCCTCAACATTACCACCGAAGAGCTAGCATGGAGTAAGAATCATACTAAGCGATCTTCGTAACATTCTGTACTAACATTCCATTTCGTCGATCTTTGTAGTGTAATGGATCTTCTGATCGAGCATAGATGTTTAAAATTTAGTCACCTCGTAACTTTTCTCTAAAGGGGCTAACTTTCTAAGCGACACGGACTGATGGTTGGGTTTATCGACAAATTGTATGTAGTGTTTCAGCACTTACAAGACTCAGAATTGAATTCCGTGAGTTGTGTTGTCACATTTGCAATGACGAGCTCATCAAAGGTGGCCACATTCACCAATAAAAAATTCACTTTCACTAACCCCAAAAATACATGCAAAAGCATTTTTAAAGAAAGTTGAGGCTTCGTTCTTGCAAATGGATTGCTCAAAATTGATTCCGTCAACTTCCCCACTATCTATGTTATATATGCTTTCAGTATGTTAGCAGATATTGACACCAACTATCACCGATTAAAAAAAAAAAATTCTCAAACTAAGCCAATTGACCACTTGGTGCACTTCACGCTTGCCATCTGGCTAAAGATAGAGTTGTTTTCAAAATAGACTCTAAGTCAACCTGAGAAAAATAAACATTGTATAAAGATGGTATGGGTTGACAGATTGTCTTAATACGAGTAAAACTCACTTATGACATGAGATATAAGGAGAAAGCTTATGGTTCATGAGACCTGCCAAACGCAGCTCGAATGAGGTTGTGATGTGCATTGATTTAATCACTAAAGGCTTCAATGATCAATAAAACAACATTTCCAAAGATGTGATCGATTCAAGAGGGAAATCGTCATATCACGACATAGACCATAGTAGAGCGGCTTATCTCGGCTTGTTTGTTTCCATGTAGCTTTCAAAATTAGTAGGTAAGGTCACAAGCAAAGATTGGGAGACAATGATTAGGAGTTGCGTATAGGAGGCTCGGGAGCACCATACAAGACCATGAAATCGATACTTAGATCACTCAATCAGTCGCATCAAAACAAGCTGCTATAAGAGAGTAAAACAACTAGATCCAACATCTCAAAATACTCATTCAAGGACGACGGTGACATTGACGAATATCATCGTGAAGGTATCAGCAAACATTCCAATAGTCCGAATTAATTTATATTATTTATTATTCATATATCAATTCAGGTCATACTCAAGTTCAACTAAAAATTTAGCATGGGGGGCTACTTTTCTATTCCAAAGTAAAGAAACGTAGGGGGGATGTTGTGGCCACAACAGTACACAAGTCTTATTGAGTCCATCAAAATCACCACATGTGAATTCCACATGTTTTCTTGGTCTATAGCATGATAAGACTAATCCACTCATCGTAACTCCTTTACTAGAAATATCAAGTTGATATCTAACAGTTTATCTATTTATTGTTTATCAAGTTAATATCTAGCATTTTATCTATTTCTTGTTTCACCTACTCCTTATGGTGCACGTCCATTTTGTACGGTCTTATATTTATCAATTGGGCACTTAGGTTCAATTCAATCTTCATTTCACAAAGTTCATCAACCATGCTTTTCATCTTAATGAATCTTTTAGAAACATAGTGGCATATTCACAAAGAAGAGCTACAATCTCTATGACCATAGGTTCATCCCAGTAATCCATGATCACATTCAGTTCCTCTTTGGTGCCAATGTTAACTTGCTTCATCCACAATGGGTTGTGTTAATATGACTTGTCTTTCGATGTCCATGTATCTTGGAATAGGTGGCGAAGTTATGTTTCATCAAACCACGAACACTAAATTTATTTTGTGGGGTCTACATCTACAAGGTATGCTTCTGCAGAGTGTGCTTATGTTCGGTCTTGCTTCGCATATCTTACTTATTGGAGATCCCCATCCACATAATTGATTTTGTGAGATCCTCTTCTATTGCATTGATGATCAAACACTATGGGTGCTCCATCTGAAAAGAAAAAAAGAAAAAAACACTAAATGTGTTGAATCAACCTAGTAAACAATGTATCAAAAAGTATTGCAAAAAATAATCTCATAGTTCCAACCAATGGTGCATCTCTTGCTACATTTCTTCTTCCAAATATCGTTTCTTTAGTAATGGATTTAAGGTGTGCACAAAGTTTTGCACCCATTGTTGAATTGGAGCATCTTGCATTGTTCATTGCACCTCAAACTTGTCCACATGTCCAAGCATGACAAAGTTTCATCAAACCATAGAAATCAAACAGTAGAGTTAGAATTAGCATTTCATGGTGAAGCCCCAATATCCAATAGGAAGCAAGTCTACATCACCTCTATTGTGTTCTCCCGAGAATGCAACTCACTCTTATGGGTCTCCCACCATCTCGTTGGGGTCTTTGCAAGGTGAGTTCCAACGTTGCAATCCTCTTCTCTAGCACGATATCTTCTTCCACTTGTTCCACAAATTTGACTACATTAGTTGAACCGCCAAAATTCAATAGTCTTTTAGCTCTGCGCCAATCCACGTACATGCTTGCAATGTTGTGCATTGTATAGATTGCTCATAAACTCCATTATGTCGTCAAATAAAAGCAACTTCTACATTTATGGAAAAAAGATCACATGCTACGCCAACCTAACTCTCCATCGACGATAGGATTTATGTAATCCTCATAGTGCCTAGATTGTACCACTAATCCATGGCACCCTCATCCAAAAAAATGTTGTTGGTTACACAAAGTGCACGCCTTATGTGGAATCTAAAAATGTTGAAAAAATCTATGGTATTCTTTCTCAAATGATATTCATCATTGTGTTAGATTCAAAATGATGTCATTATCAAACACCCAATCCATCCCCAAGAGTGAAAGGTAGAGATCCTTATCATCTAATATCTCAATGACTTCAAAATCTGCATTACTCTATCTAGATCGGCCTCCATTTGTTCCAACCTTTCCACTAGAAAAATACACTAGTTAGCCAACCATAGTTGTATTTGTGAGTAAACTAATATAGATCATCCCATGAACCCTATGATATTCTTGGGAAAAACGTTCTCATCCAATCCCAAATAGAGCATGATCTTGCATACCTCCTATCCTCCCATTAATGCATTTAGTCAAAATTATTTCCTCAATCTTCTCTTTTGCAAATGGTGTAGGGATCAATCAATTATCTCAATGGATGATCCCACCACCCATGCAAGTACCTCTTTCACATTGGTTGTAGCTTGATAACCTTACAGAAACTACAAGAATTTCTTCAACCATCCCTATACTTCATCTCCAACTAACTTCACTTGTGGGATTGGGCATATGCTTGGTTGTCCAACTATGTAAAACAATCCTTCCATTTCCATAAAATGGGCATCTCGCATGTGAAAAAATTCCCATCGTTACCTCTACCACATTGTGTAAAAATCCCTTTTCTTGAGTTGGATCAAATGTTAACACTTTATATGAAGACCTGTGTATAGGACCATAATCAACAGCTCCCATATTTCTCATATCTTGTCCCAACCCTGTGTGACAATATTTATATCAATGTATGCACTACCCACCAAATAGAAACCAAGGATCTACAACTCTAAATTGATCATGTATACACAGTGTTATCTCTTATCTCATGGCTCCCACTTCTCTATTAGCTCTGGACAATCCTTTGTGTTATCCCTAGTCTTTTGAGAGTAGTTGTAGTAAGGCGGACACGGCTACAAATAGTTGTGTGCAATGTGTCCCACATCATTACAGTTGTAACAGCATGGTGAAGGATGATTTGCATCATTCTTCAAAATTCAGTTATCCCAGTTCTAATTCTACCCTATGTTCCTAGCCTGAACTAAGTCTAATGCGAATAGATTCTTCTCGGATCTCTTAGCAAGCGTGGATAATGGGCAGTGGTCCTCTATACAATGAATGTTTATCCTACAGAATTCGCAATGTACTATGATTGTAGTGCTACTTTACTTCTATAACAATAGACAGTGATGAAAATCATATCCAAGATTCATGCATTTTTTGCAGAGTCTAGCATCTATATTCCCCCACATATTTCCCACAAATGGATTAGACACTACCACGACATAGCTTTGGGCCATGGGGTAGGAATTCCACAAGTGACCTTATTTTTTACATAGCATGCTCCACACCACTTCCTTTGTAGTCTGCTTTCCCTTTGTTGATGCTTGAATCTATTCAAACATATCAGTCAACTACTACTATAACTATGCTAACCCTAGAACCAACACTTCAGCCAATCTTTCGATAAACTCCAACTACATTGTGAATTCCAACACTTCATGTTGCATCAATAACCATTGTTTCAACAACGACATCCATAAGTGAAATAGAAACCCACCAATAAAAAATTGTTTATGTTGCACCTCCTAGATGGTGTAGCTCAACTGACTCATTAAGTCTCAAAACTGCTAGTCATACTCCTAGAATGTTTCTCCAATATTTTGTTTGATATCCTTTAACTCTACAATGTTGTGATATTCTGACTTCGGCTTTTGAAACTCCTTCACAGAGGCTAACCTTGGTGGAACTAAAGTTACACCAAGCAATCCAGGAGCGCTCAGTCTTAAACTTCATATACCATTGCAGTTTCCTTCCATGCAATGTCATTTGGAATTCCATCAACAACATCAAGTTCAATATTCTCCACACATTCTAGATGACATCACAGAGGAACTAGTGTTGCTCTGTGTTTTCGTCACCCCTGGCATGAAACAAAGGTAGGTGTATAAATTACTCATTAGGTTGTGTCATTGTCGTTTTCTAGTGACTCTAAACTAACACAAATCCCCAAGGTCCTGGATATTTCCCAATGGGTGCTACTCTTACAACAAAATTCAAGAAACTAGACAATATTTAAGACCAATTATGTTTCCCTTTAGTAGTCACACTTGGATTGTTTAAAGCCATTGTAGAGTACTCGAATTGCTAATCAAATACACACTTTCATTTTGTGTAGCAATGGCCATGGGATCTTGATAAAAATAAAGAGGCATTGGGGACAAGATATAGGAGGGACTAGCTTTACTATATTTTCAGTCGTATTCCTTGACAACATGACTTTGTACAAGGTTTGAATACCAGAACAATGCAAACTCAAAAGCATGTTCAAATGCTTCTTCTTGATTATGTTCTTCCATGAATTTCGCACTAACAATCGAGTTAGAAGGCTCAACCAATAACCAATGTCTTTGCGCCTGCAATCTGATTATATGTGTCCTATTTTTCCTCACATGCCTACCATCTTAGTTCAACATAAGTTCCTTCCACATCTGCGAACCTTTGACTTATTTACAGCACCACACTTCCTTGATCGTCTCTTTCGAGGCCGACCAAAGCTCCTACTCGCACTTATGTCATCCTTTGCATTGTCCCACTCTGTAAATTCATATGAAGACCATATATTTCCCTCAGCAACTCGTCTTTCCATTTCTTTTCGCCATTGGTTCTGTGTTAACTCCACGTGCCTTCTTTATCACTTCTATGAGTCCAAATTTTGTTTTATTTAACATCTATGATCCTTAAGCATCTAACACTAACTCTACCATTCGGTCCTATCACCCTCCCACCCATCCATCTAGGGCTTGTCCTTCCATCTCAATCGGGCTTGGAAACATACCTCGTTTCACCATCAACATTTTTATCCAGATTAGTACTTCTTCAATCAATGGTTTGCACAATGTTTTCTTAAAGAAATCCAATGCCTTGGTCAACCAATAATACATTCTACCATGAACTCTAAAGCATATCTTTCCACAACACCTTAATACCAAAAAACAATCGTTTAGGTTAACTTATGGTCGCATTGCTTAATCTTTAGCAAGTTTTTTTCCAGTCCACACAACTCTTCACTATGGAATACAACGACAATGCTTCCCTATAAATGTTTTCAACCATCCATGCATATTTATTGTGGATCCAGCCCAAAAAAACTCATGCAGGCAATCAAATAGGTATTTATCTTTAAATCTTACAACATCTCCTAAATAGGCATTTTCTTGAGAGGCAAACTCATGAACTCTTTCTTCAAGCCAATGTTGAATTTCATCCTTCACTAGACTGCAGTGCATCTCTATTACTCTATGTTGTACGATCCCAACAACATAAACATGATGTTTGCTCTATAACAGAACTAGGGTCCATATAAGGTGGCTTATTAAAAGGTATGTAAAATATGGGAAGGAGGAAGGGGGCTTTTTTTTTTTTTTTTACTCTTCTTGCTCGATTTCCGTGCTTGCTTTTTTTCCTGCAAATCACACCATAAACCAAAACAAAAAAAAATGTTTCCACACTTGTGGGGTTAGATCTCGTTAGCTTTCCCGGAAAGTCTACGTTTTCTCTCTGTTTCTGATTTGCCGAGATCGCACAAGGTGCATGGCAAAGAGCATACGCAGCCGAGAAAAACCCTTGCCCTTTCTGTTTCTGATTCGTCGAGATCGCACAAAGTGCACAGCAAAAAGCATACGCAGACAAGGAAAGCAACAATCCGAAACTAAAAAAACTAATAATAAAAACTGATAAAATATGAGGTTTTTTTTTAAACAGAAATAAAAAAGAAAAAACGTCACTGTAACATTATACCTTCAAATCTGATGAAATACGCGTTTCTGAAGAAACTGGGAACCGTTTTCGATCAAACGAAAACTATTTCCCAATGGAAACGACACTCCGGACGCAATGAAACACCTCCCACGGCCCAGAAATGCACAGAAATACCAGAACCAGAAACTCTTTCAAGTTTCGGCAACAACAGTTCAAGATCTAGATCATAACCGGAAGCGGCTTTTCATAAAAGCTCTGATACTATGTTTGGGTACACAGGGTACTCCCAAAAGACCGAACACCTAGAGCAACCACTTCACACAAACAGATCACAGATCGATACACCGATGTTTTGACGTGGTTTAAACCCTCGAGAGGGAAACACTCCACGGCCCTGGCCAAATAGCTTCTATGGAGCAATTTATATGCAAAGAAAGAAAGTTACAAATGAGCTTCTCATAATCGATCATCGATCAACTAGACAATGACCCTCCATGCTCTTTAAATAGAGATCATGGACCAATCGGGTGTTAAGCCACGAATCAAGGTTAGGTATGATCTAAGAGAAGTTGAGCTGTCGGATCACTCTATGTCTAGAACATATCGTGATCATCGGATTAAATATTTACAAATGCATACTAAAGAAACACACTTTTCCTAACGGATATATTACACAAGTTGATCTTAATTGATTCCTAAGTGTCTAAATATCCTAACAAAACCTGCAATAATGCAATAGTGGACATTTCTTCCCCTTAAATATTATCATGAAGGTGTGGCACTTTTCCTCCCATTCTCTCAATATTAGTTCCCTAGTTTCAATAACCCATTGACCCCTTATCCTATTATTCTCTTTCAATTGGCATTTAAGCCCCTCTTTCGAATGACTCCACTGTAGAGTCAAGTAAGTAACATTGCAATTCATTTATGCCACATTGTTTATACATTGCTTTAGACCTTTTTGCAATTCCTTCAAGTCACAAAGGATGCAACGCCGAATGTGAAAGTGGCAATGTGCCATGGTTGTTCTCGTGTGAGGAATAAGTTTTAAAAAGACTAAAGTGGCTACATTGATTAAGCTTCTAACCTCTTCCCCCTGCAAAAAAAACAATGCCATTTGCCACTAACATGACTTGAATTAATCAACTCATCCACCAATTCATCCCACACAAGAAACGTCTCTAACTTGGTATCATTCTCTGTTGCACCACACGAGGACATGTGATTAGAGTATGAGGAAAAGTGGTGAAGAATGATTAATTTCCTTCTCGCCTTTTGCATGCTAGGGTGCATGTTAGAATCAAAGGTTGCCTCTTTAATGCTATTCATGGGAGGGGATAAGTGGTAAGTAACGAGATGCTCCCTTCTTTTTTGCTTAGGCGCCCCTCACCAAGGAGGACTGTTGTGTTGCTTGCTTATTTGCCTTTGAGTTGAGGTAGTGAAGGACATGATAGAATTCTATTGTGTAAAATTCCTCCCCAACAAATATTACTTATTGATAAATTCTAGGAAGAGGAAGGTTGAGAGGAGACTCCAATGATATAAAGCTTATGATTGTCATGGAATTGTCAATCGATATGACTTTACAAACTCATTTTTATTTATGGGCGGTTAGTCCTTGCAAAATAGCAAGTGCTTCCAGCTCGTTATTCATGACAATACTAAGTCCTCAAGCATATTATGAGTATTTTCTTCCTTAAGGACTTAGATGACCCACCCCCTGGCCACTTGCTACCTATATCCCCTAATTGAGTTTATGCAATATTCCCCTTTATGCACCTATATAATTTCAAAGAAAATTGAAATAAAAAAAAAATTATAAATTATAAAAAAAAGAAGCAATTAAGGAAGCTCCTCAACCTTTCTCAAGCATCTATTCACTCTTTGCAAGCTTGTAATTTTAGTAGTTCTTATAGATCTTGATGGCAGCATTCTTCGTTGTTATGTCGATTGTTTTGACTCCAACACAAGCTTCTCTTCAATGAAATAATATTAATCCAATATTTAACTTTTTTTAAATGAGCAAATAGTAGTATCGCCTCTATCAAACCAAAGGAGTGTGCCCCCTAATCTCCATGGGGATTCCCCTCAGAGTTGACCTTCTATTGTGCTTAAGGAGAAGTGGTCAACATGCCTCCATCACAAGTCTAGTTTGGCCCATCAAAGTCTGATTAAATGGGCATATATTTTGATGTTAAAGTCATTTAGTTGTTTATTCCAAATCATAGGATTGCAAGATAGAAAATGAAAAATGACACCATGGCCATATATTAGCTATTAGAGCACTTTTAGGTAGTTCCATAAGTCTATGACTTAAGATGGAGGGCAATGATGGCGAAAACCTTACCGAACAACCAAATAGATGAGGTTCGTGCCTTTTTTATTAAAAGGTGGCTATAATAAAGTTACAATGAAATCTAGACATGATCTAGTAGGCACTTATCAACAAGCTCTTATATATCAAAATAAAAAAGATGGAAACATGCTTGTACTGAGTCCTCTTGCATAACCCATTTCTATATGGTTTGAGTAGTAAGGCATTACACTCTAGAAGTCTTGTGTAAATGAGTTCTTTATGAGTATTGTTTGTTTTAAATGTATTTTTGAAGTTGCAATTCATAGAGTAGCTTAATTCTCTAAAGAATTTGATGGCACAGGCAATATAAAGTCATAAAATGAGTAACAAGGCACCCCCTAGAAATCTAATGTAAATGGGTTCTTTATGTGTAACTTTTGTTTTAAATATATTTTATTTTTTTTGTAAATCAGTTCTTACATTATACTATCATAAAATGTACATATACATGCAAAGATAGTCGGCTCTAAGCTTTCAAAACAGAGAAGCTACCTAGGCCCCGAGTCAAAAAAAGACTATTAACTGCCTCTATTAAGTTATTCAGAAAATGCTTCATAATTGCCACAATTGGGCTACATAGTGATAAACCATGTCAAACCTGATAGGCTCGAAGGAGATGCCGCTAATGATGCTTTGCAGAAGGACCGGAATCCAATCGTCGACGTTGCTTTGGAGGTTCCTCGTTCACCTAGTTAGGGCCATGCGCCTTGTCCTTGCTGCTTGTTGCTTCATGGGGCAACTCTTGTCCCCCCTTCTAACTGATATAATCCCAACAATTAAGACATATGCAAGCCTATAGGTTATCACCTTAATCATCACGATGGCATAATACTCATTTTATGGCCAGCTTAAAACTCACTTCTTGGCCGACAGTGTCGGCGTGAACTTCACCTTGTCAGCGAGTAAGTCACCTCTTCCCCGACCTCTATCGGTGGGAAACTCACATCCTCAAAATTACCACCGAAGAGCTAGCATGGAGTAAGAACCATACTAAGCTCTTCAAAATAAAGCAGGCATGATTAAAGGAAACAAAAGGGAAAGCCTCCATGTATGTTAAAAAAAGGGGCCTTTTAACACTATTTGCCGCAATGTAGGTAGGTCAACCTGTGGGTGGAACAATGTTTATGTTTCCCAAGGATTCAAAATTGGTTGGCCCTTGATTTCAATCTTAAATAGCAACCTTTTAACACTATTTAAATGCCCCCTTATTAACCTTTTAACACTATTTTAAATGCCCCCTAATTAACCTTTTAACACTATTTTAAATGCCACTTATTCATAATAATAAAAACTTTCAACGCTATTTAAATGCCCCCTTATTAAAATAATGTCCTTTTAACACTACTTAAATGCCCCCTTAGTAAAATAATGTGGTCACGTATGATAGAGGCCTCTTAGTTTATGAGTGGGTAGGATTTTATCTGACTTATTTGATTTTGGTTTTTTTTATTGTTTTTTTTTCTTTGATATTTTTTTTAAATGAAGGTTATTTCAAGATCTAATGCTTTAACCTTCTAACTAGTGCGGGCAAATATTAATGGATCGACACCTAAGTTTAAACCACTTTGAAGGGCAAATGTTATTGAGACTCGGATTATGCTATCATTATGTTAAATTCTATTTCGTCGATCTTTTTAGTGTAATGGATCTTTTAATCGAGCACTAATATTTAAAATTTAGTCACCTGGTAACTTTTCTCTGAAGGGGCTAACTTTCTAAGCGACACAGCCTAATAGTTGGGTTCGTCAGCAAATTGTAAGTAGTGTTTTTGCACTTACAAGACTCGAAATTGAATTATGTGAGTTGTGTTGTCACATTCGCAACGACGAGCTCATCAAAGGTGGCCACATTCATCAAAAAATCACTTTCACTAACCCCCAAAAATACACAAGAAAGCATGTTTAACGAAAGTTGAGGCTTCGTTCTTGCAAATGGATTGCTGAAAATTGATTCCGTCAACTTCCCCACTATCTGTGTTATATATGCTTCCAGTACATTAGCATATATTGACACCAGCTATCACCGATTAAAAAAATTTAATTCTCAAACTAGGCGAATTGACCACCTGGTGCACTTCACGCTTGCCATAGAGCTAAAGATAGAGTTGTTTTTGAAATAGACTCTAATTCAACCTAAGAAAAATAAACATTGTATAAAGATGGTATGGGCTGACAGATTGTCTTAATCCGAGTAAAAACCACTTATGACATGAGATATAAGGAGAAAGCTTATGGTTCATGAGACCTGCCAAACGCAACTCGGATGAGGTTGTGATGTGCATTGATTTAATCATGAAAGGATTCAATGATCAGTGAAACAACATTTCCAAAGATCTGATCGATTCAAGAGGGAAATTGTCATATCACGACACAGAGTAGAGTAGAGTGGCTTATCTCGGCTTGATTGTTTCCATGCAACATTCAAACTTAGCAGGCAAGGTCACAAGCAAAGATTGGGAGAACATGATTAGGAGTTAAGTATAGGAGGCTCGGGAGCACCATACAAGACCATGAAATTGATACTTAGATCACTCAATCAGTCGCGCATCAAAACAAGCTGCTAGAAGAGAGTAAAACAACTAGATCCAACATCTCAAATTACTCATTCAAGGACGACGATGACATTGACGAAGATCATCGTGAAGGTATCAGCAAACATTCCAACAGTCCGACTTCATCTATATTATTCATTATTCATAGATCAATTCAAATCATTGTAATACCCTTATTTTGACCCTTAAGGTTTATTTGCTTCAATGTAAAAGTTGTACAAATGCTATGTGTGTTTTCCCTAGTGTGGAGCTCAAGGCCAAGGCCCCACTAGAGGAAGTTCAGGTTTTATTTACATAGGCGAGTATTTGACAGTTTGATTATCCATGTGCTATTAAGCCATGAAGATATGTAAATGATGTAATTATTAACTATGGCAATAAAATACCCACGAAGCTGGCTAAGGAGGCAACCAATGAGAAGGGGCCATGTGTATCCACGACCAACAAACCTGAACTAGAGGAAGTTCAGGTTTTATTTACATAGGCAAGTATTTGACAGTTTGATTATCCATGTGCTATTAAGCCATGAAGATATGTAAATGATGTAATTATTAACTGTGGCAATAAAATACCCACGAAGCTAGCTAAGGAGGCAACCAATGAGAAGGGGCCATGTGTATCCACTAGGGAGAGGTGAGGGGGTTATGGGATTGGTAACCATGTTGCCACATGTCCAATTGAGAACCCATCTGACTCCCATGTTGAGATTAATGCAATTGTAAGAGGGTGGTTGAGAAAACTAGACCATGAATTCGATTGAGTATGGGGCAACCTGCGAATCCATATGGAAGGGTATGGCCCTATTTTTTACCTTGTCCGTTAAGCCACTCCACGCCTGGGAATTCGGGGATTCGGATCGTTATCCCATTGTTGACCAACAACCCAAGTCATTCACGCATTTGCAAAGCCTAGCCGTGAGGAAAACAAGAGAAATTGTGACCTGTGTGTGCGAATTTACAGAGCCGAGAATGCCCAAGAAAACCCTGTGTAAGAATTGAACCAGTTGGGACAACCATGGATCATATCGTGGGGATGAATTGCAGAGCTTGAACAGCCTAGAGAACCCACGAGAACCCTTAGATTTTTTTTGCACAGGATCGAGTCACAGGGCAGAGCTTAGGTCGCGGCCCTGAGAAGAATTAGCTTGTATAACATAGAAGGGTTTGGATCTACCTAATAAACCTAGTGAAGGCTTAAATCTCATGAAGAACAGTAGTTGGGCCTTTCTATGCCTACCATGAATAGAACTGGAGGGAAGGGGCCTTGAAGGACTGTGCAGTAGAGAAGAGGGCCTTCCTTGTGTTGGGTGAGGTAGGTAATGTGGGTGCCATGTTTGCTAAGTGATCTGAGATGCATGTAGCTCTGTGGTTGAGTTGACTAGCTTATGAGCATCCTCCTTGTTCCCTAGAATTCTTGATAAACCCAACTATAAGTTGTCTTAGAATTGGGATGAGAACTTGACTATGAGAGAGTCCATTATCCCTCCTTAGTGGATACACAACCCAGCTCGGGGGTGGTCTCACAGTGAAAGAGTATAGGCTGGACAAAGACCTAAGGTTGGGTGGAAAGTTGTCCTCACTTATCCAGTTGCTTGGGGAAGCTTCGGTTCCAAAGATAAGTGCTTTTGTGTGTTAAATGATGTTATTTCATGTGTTATATCTGTTTGTTATGTTATGCTTTTCATGCTCTAGATTAATGAATGGATGACTCCATGAACTTGTTCATTAAGGATCCATGTATAAGCTTCAACATGAGAATGAATGCATGTTTGATTACTTCATTATTTACATGAATAAGATGGATGGATAACCCCTACAGGTTGTTGATGTGTTAACTAGCTTAGTTTCATTATATGTGTTCATGTATGCATTATATTCACCCTTAAAAGGGATGGCTTGAATTCACCTGGACTTGGTGAAGGAATGGGATAACCCCTGATGTGTTTCAAGACCCCTCTGTGGGTCAGGTGAAGGGAGAAGTCATGGCAGGAAGGAGGCAGAGTTCCTTGCAGAAGGATGAAGGCCCATGGAGAAGGTTATGGTCATAGTTTCAGTTGGAAATTTGCCATGGTTGGAGTGCTCGGATGGGGTGAGGATTGCACCATTGGATAGAACTCTCCAAGATCTTTCCAACAGTACCATCCTTGTCCAATTTGGACCAAGGATGAGGGAGTTATGACCCTCAGAAGTTTGTCTTAGAGGCTTGTTGGAGCAAGGGTCTATGGTCCCGACCTTTCCGCATCCGCAATGCGTATTGCGGATTGCGGAGGTCGGGGATGGGTCGTTGGAGCGGTTTGGTTGGACTTCTGCCTTTCCACATCTGCAAGCGGGTTGTGGGTTGGAGGATTCGGAAGGGAGAGTCCAACGAAAATGGCGCGTGGAAGTTCCGCCTTTCCGCATCCGCAAAGCGGGCTTCGGATTGCGGATGTCGGAAGGCAGACTTCCACGGAGTTGGCGCATTGGACTTTCGCATTCCACATCCGCAACACAGGTTGCGCGTTGCGGATTGCGGGAGGTAATTTTCCCAGGGCTACGAAATAAGGTTGTCGCAATTCCGACATCCACAACGCTGGTTGCGGATTGCGGAATTGCAGAGGAGGAAATTTCCCTAGGGCGGCAATGTGAATTCCGACTTCCGCATTGCGGATTGCAGAAGTCGGGAGCGCCAATTCGTTGAGGAGGCGAATTTGGAAATCCGATTTCCGAATCCCGACTACGGGTTGCGGGATGGAGGTTGCGGGTTACAGATCCGAGCCCATTGTGGTTGTATGTGAAAATGGAAGGAATTGGAGAAAAAAAAAAGAAACGGAGGGTCTCCCATGCCCTCTAAAGGCCACCTAGGAGGTCAGGGAACGTGACAGTCATAAACTCCATTATGTCATCAAATAAAAGCAACTTCTACATTTATGGAAAAAGAGCACATGCTACACCAACCTAACTCTCCATCCACGATAGGATTTATGTAATCCTAATAGTGCCTAGATTGTACCACTAATCCATGGCACCCTCATCCAAAAAAATATTGTTGGTTGCACAAAGTGCTCGCCTAATGTGGAATCTAAAAATGTTGAAAAAATATATGGTATTCTTTCTCAAATGATATTCAACAATGTGTTAGATTCAAAATGATGTCATTATAAAACACCCAATCCATCCCCAAGAGTGAAAGGTAGAGATCCTTATCATCTAATATCTCAATGACTTCAAAATCTGCATTACTTTGTCTAGATCAACCTCCATTTGTTCCAACCTTTCCACTAGAAAAATACACTAGTTAGCCAACCATAGTTGTATTTGTGAATAAACTAATCTAGATCATACCATGAACCCTATGATCTTCTTGGGAAAGATGTTCTCATCCAATCCCAAATCAAGCATGATCTCACATACCTCCTATCCTCCCATTAATGCATTTAGTCAAAATTATTTCCTCGATCTTCTCTTTTGCAAGTGGTGTAGGGATCAATCAATTATCTCAATGGATGATCCTACCACCCATGCAAGTACCTTTCACACTGGTTGTAGCTTGATAACCTTCTAGAATCTACAAGAATTTCTGCAACCATCCTTATACCTCATCTCCATCTAACTTCACTTGTGGGATCGAGCATGTGCTTGGCTGTCCGACTATGTAAAACAATCCTTCCATTTCCATAAAATGGGCATCTCGCATGTGAACAAATTCCATTGTTACTTGTACCACATTGTGTAAAAATCCCTTTTCTTGAGTTGGATCAAATGCTAGCACTTTATATGAAGACCTGTGTATAGGACCCTAATCAACAGCTCCCATATTGCTCATATCTTGTCTCAGCCCTCTGTGACAATATTTATATCAATGTATGCACTACCCACCAAATAGAAACCAAGGATCTGCAACTGTAATTGATCATGTATACACAGTGTTATCTCCGATCTTATGGCTCCCACTTCTCTATTGGCTCTAGACAATCCTTTGTGTTATGCCTAGTCTTTTGAGAGTAGTTGTAGTAAGGCGGACACGGGTACAAATAGTTGTGTGCAATGTGTCCCACGTCATTACAGTTGTAACAGCATGGTGAAGGATGATTTGCATCATTCTTCAACATTCAGTTATCCCGGTTCTAATTCTACCCTATGTTCCTAGCCTAAACTAAGTCTGATGCGAATAGATTCTTCTCGGATCTCTTAGCAAGCGTGGATAATGGGCAGTGGTCCTCTATACAATGAATGTTTACCCTACAAAAGTTGCAATGTACTACGATTGTAGTGCTACTTTACTTCTATAACAACAGACAGTGATGAAAATCATATCCAGGATTCAAGCATTTTTTGCAAAGTCTAGCATCTATCTTCCCCCACATATTTCCCACAAATGGATTAGACACTACCACGACATATCTTTGGGCCATGGGGTAGGCATTCCGCAAGTGGCCTTATTTTTTACATAGCATGCTCCACACCACTTCCTTTGTAGTTTGCTTTCCCTTTGTTGATGCTTGAATCTATTCAAACATATCAGTCAACTACTACTATAACTATGCTAACCCTAGAACCAATGCTTCATCCAATCTATCGATAAACTCCAACTACATTGTGAATTCCAACACTTCATATTGCATCAATAACCATTGTTGCAACAATGCCATCCATAAGTGAAATAGAAACCCACCAATAAACAATTGTTTATGTTGCACCTCCTATATGGTGTAGCTCAACTGACTCATTAAGTCTCAGAACTACTAGTCATACTCCTAGAATGTTTCTCCAATATTTTGTTTGATCTCCTTTAACTCTACAATGTTGTGATATTCTGACTTCGCCTTTTGAAACTCCTTCACAGAGGTTAACCTTGGTGGAACTAAAGTTACACCATGCAAGCCAAGAGCGCTCTTCTTACACTCCATATACCATTGCAATTTCCTTCCATGCAATGTAATTTGGAATTCCAGCAACAACGTCAAGTTCACAGTTCTCCACACATTCTAGATGACATCACAGAGGAACTAGTGTTGCTCTGTGTTTTCGTCACCCCTAGCATGAAACAAAGGTAGGTGTATAAATTACTCATTTGGTTGTGTCATTGTCATTTTCTAGTGACTCTAAACTAACACAAATCCCCAAGGTCCTGGATATTGCCCAATGGGTGCTACTCTTACAACAAAATTCAAGAAACTATACAATATTTAAGACCAATTATGTTTCCCTTTAGTAGTCACACTTGGATTGTTTAAAGCCATTTTAGAGTACTCGAATTGCTAATCAAATACACACTTTCATTTTGTGTAGCAATGGCCATGGGATCTTGATAAAAATAAAAAGGCATAGGGGACAAGATATAGGAGGGACTAGCTTTACTATATTTTCCGTCTTAGTCCTTGACAACATGACTTTGTACAAGGTTTGAATACGAGAACAATGCAAACTCAAAAGCATGTTCAAATGCTTCTTATTGATTATGTTCTTCCATGAATTTCGCACTAACAATCGGATTAGAAGGCTCAACCAATAACCAATGTCTTTGCGCCTGTAATCTGATTATATGTGTCCTATGTTTCCTCACACACCTACCATCTTAGTTCAACGGAAGTTCCTTCCACATCTGCGAACCTCTGACTTATTTGCAGCACCACACTTCCTTGATCGTCTCTTTGGAGGCCGACCAAAGCTCCTACTCGCACTTACGTCATCCTTTGCATTGTCCCGCTCTGTAAATTCATATGAAGACCATATATTTCCCTCGGCAACTCGTCTAGCACAAATCTTTTCCATTTCTTTTCGCCACTAGTTCTGTGTTAACTCCATGTGCCTTCTTTATCACTTCTATGAGTCCAAATTTTGTTGTATTTAACATCTATGATCCTTAAGCATCTAACACTAACTCTACCCTTAGGTCCTATCACCCTTCACCCCGCCATCTAACAATTCAAGCAAATAACTAATGACAAAGCATAAGTATAGAAAGAACTCTCAACATAATATCCTCAATACTCCAAAATCTCTTTCTTACATAGTAATTTTCATATATATAGGTAATTGGATAGGTTGCAAAATATTCCAACATATACTAGGGATTGTTAATTGTAACCTACTCATGCAAAAGGTTGTGTGTATTTAAAAACATTCCCAAAGAGTTGAAGAGTCGAGGTGCAAAGTATTTATAAAATGATTCCTTGGACTTTGTGTACTCAAACTTATGTGGTTCCACATTCTCAAGCTTTTGCAACTTCTAGGCCTCTTTGCAAATCCATCTTTTGTCGAACTCATCTCTACACCAATACTTGGACAAAATCGGGCCCCAACATTAGGCATATTTTCTTTGTGTTGTTTTTTTAATAGTTACAATGAAATTTTTTTATTATAATGGCTATGGTGAAAGTATACAACCATGGTTTACAAAATTAGGAGGCATGTCTATTAACCTTGCACGTGAGTCTTCCATCATTGATATTCCATTCAAAAAAAACAAAATTGGTTGTCTATATCCCTCTAGATACAATCAGCAAGTGTATTGTTGAACATATTCCCATGATAAAAACACAAAATAACATAATATACTCTAAAACTAGTAATAAAACTATAATTTCAAAAGGCCCAAAGTGGGATTCAACATTCAAGTCCACATGGTTTGTTGGATCTTCAAGTGTCACTTCCATGATACCTATGTGCAAGCATTTGTCCCAATGGTGCTCCAACATAAGTGATGGAGTGGTTTAGAGAGGCTCCAATAGGCATTCATCCCAAATGGTGCTCCACAATAAGCAACGGAGTGGTCCAAAGAGGCTCCAACAGTGTGCACAATATGGATAGTAGGAGGGTCCACATAGGTAGATGATACTAGGCAAGGGAGACAACATGAGGCCAAGAGGAAGGGAGATAGCATGAGGGAAAGAGGAAGGTTGAAGTGAACCACCAAACTCCCACCAAAACCTGCAATAATGCAATAGTGGGAATTTCTTCCCCTTAAATATTCTCATGAAGGTGTGGGACTTTGCCTGAAGGTGTGGGACTTTGCCTGCCATTCTCTCAATCTTAGATCCCTAGCTTCAATAACCCATTAACCCATGATCCTATTATTCTCTTTCAATTGGAATTTAAGCCCCTCTTTCTAATGACTCCACAGTAGAGTCAAGTAAGTGACATTGCAATTCCTTTATGCCACATTCTTTATACATTGCTTTATACCTTTTTGCAAGTCCTTCAAGTCACAAAGGATGCAATGTCGAATGTGGAACTCGCAATGTGTCATGGTTGTTCTCGTATGAGGAATAAGGTTTAAAAAGACTAAAGTGGTTACATTGATTAAGCTTCTAACATCATCCCCCCTGCAAACAAACAATGCCATTTGCCACTAGCATGACTTGAATTAATCAACTCATCCACCAATTCATCCCACACAAGAGATGTCTCTGACTTTGTATCATTCTCTATTGCACCACACAAGGACATGTGATTAGAGCATGAGGTAAAGTGGTGAAGAATGATTAATTTCCTTCTCACCTTTGCGTGCTAGGGTGCATGTTAGAATCAAAGGTTGCCTCTTTAATGCTATTCATGGGAGGGGATAAGTGGTAAGTAAAGAGATGCTCCCTTCTTTTTTGCTTAGGCACTCCTCACCAAGGAGGACCGTTGTGTTGCTTGCTTATTTGCCTTTCAGTTGAGGTAGTGAAGGACATGATAGAATTCTATTGTGTAAAATTCCTCCCCAACAAATATTACTTATTGATAAAGTCTAGGAAGAGGAAGGTTGAGAGGAGACTCCTATGATATAAAGCTTATGATTATCATGGAATTGTCAATCGAAATGACTTTACAAACTCATTTTTATTTAAGGGCAGTTAGTCCTTGCAAAATAGCAAGTGCTTCCAGCTCGTTATTCATGACAATACTAAGTCCTCAAGCATATTATGAGTATTTTCTTCCTTAAGGACCTAGATGACCCACCCCCTGGCCCCTTGCTACCTATATCCCCTAATTCAATTTATGCAATATTCCCTTTTATGCACCTATATAATTTCAAAGAAAACTGGAAAAATAAATAAATAAATAAATAAAAGGAAGCAATTAAGGAAGTTCCTCGACCTTTCTCAAGCATCTATTCACTCTTTGCAAGCTTGTAATTTTAGTAGTTCTTATAGAGCTTGATGGCAGCATTCTTCGTTGTTTTGTTGATTGTTTTGATTCCAACACAAGATTCTCTTCAATGGAATAATATTATTCCAATATTTAACTTTGTTTAAATGAGCAAATAGTAGTATCGCCTCTATCAAACCAAAGGAGTGTGCCCCCTAATCTCCATGGGGATTCCCCTCAGAGTTGACCTTCTATTGTGCTTAAGGAGAAGTGGTCAACATGCCTCCATCACAAGTCTAGTTTGGCCCATCAAAGTCTGATTAAATGGGCATATATTTTGATGTTAAAGTCATTTAGTTGTTTATTCCAAATCATAGGATTGCAAGATAGAAATTGAAAAATGACACTATGGCCATGTGTTAGCTATTAGAGCACTTTTAGGTAGTTCCATAACTTTGTGACTTAAGATGGAGGGCAATGATGGCGAAAACCTTACCGAACAACCAAATAGATGAGGTTTGTGCCTTTTTAACTAAAATGGCTATAATAAAGTTACAATAAAATCTAGACATGATCTAGTAGGCACTTATCAACAAGCTCGTATATATCAAAATCAAAAAGATGGAAACATGCTTGTATTGAGTCCTTTTGCGTAACCCATTTCTATATGGTTTGAGTAGCAAGGCATTACACTCTAGAAGTCTTGTGTAAATGAGTTCTTTATAAGTACTTTTTGTTTTAAATGTGTTTTTGAAGTTGCAATTCATAGAGTAGCTTAATTCTCTAAAGAATTTGATGACAAAGGCAAATATAAAATCATAAAATGAGTAACAAGGCACCCCCTAGAAATCTAATGTAAATGGGTTCTTTATGTGTACCTTTTGTTTTAAATATATTTTATTTTCTTTTGTAAATTAGTTCTTACATTATACTATCATAAAATGTACATATACATGCAAAGATAGTCCTCTCTAAGCTTTCAAAACAAAGAAGCTACCTAGGACTAAGTCAAAAAAAGACTATTAACTGCCTCTATTAAGTTGTTAAGAAAATGCTTCATAACTGCCACAATTGGGCTACATAGTGATAAAACATGTCAAACCTGATAGGCTCGAAGGAGACGCCGCTAATGATGCTTCGCAGAGGGACCGAGATCCATGCGTCGATGTTGCTTTGGAGGTTCCTCGTTCACCTAGTTAGGGCCATGCACCTCTTGCTGCTTCATGGGGGAAGCATTGTCGGTTTAACATCCACCACCATCGGAACCACTTCAAGATTCACCTCTTCCATCTTAAGATTTTAAGAACCAATGTTGGGGTTCACCAAGGCTGAAGTTCGCATTGTCATCATCGAAACTGCCAACATGGGAATGGCCACCTTAGGGCCCACTACTGCCCAGAAGACCCGAGGGTGAAGGTGTATAAGCTCTATGATGTCCACGTACCATTCAACCATCAGCTGAACCTGGAAGGCAATATCCTAAACTCTTGCCTACATGTCTTCACCCAGGCTTTGGATGTAATGTCCCCATTCCAATAATTTCATAGTAAGACAATCCCATCAATCCTACTAGTTTCCTAGGTTGGATGGGCACATGTGGAATGGTAATAAGGAAGCAAATAAATGATGTTTAGACATTAGAAGGGTTCAAGTATTTAATAAATATAGTGAATAAAGAAATTCAAGAGAAATCATAGGTGACAAATGGTTTTGGAGACATATGGAGGATGTGGGACCCACACTAGCTTGATTTTTCATAATACATGGTATCTCTCTTTTGCAAATTCGAATTAATGGGAATGTGAACACTCTTGGGTGAGTTGGTAAGTCATAACACATGTCATTGAGCATATTAGGTCGAATTGGGAAGGATTGGTAACCTCCATGGAAGATAAAGAGTCAAAGTGGAAGTTTGTGGACACTTGGGCTAGATTCCCTAGCCCCTATGACACCAATGATGGAGCATCTATGACAACTATGACAAATTGCAGACCTGACCTCTGACATCTGACCACTATGACATGTCAGCCCCAAAAATAGGCTCAAGGAAGTCGAATTTGGGAGTTGGAGAAGCCAAAGAGACTCAAAATCGAATTTGGGAGAAGATGGAAGGTTGGAACTAGGAGACAAGTGGCAAATGTGGAATAATTCCTAAATGGAAATCTATTGAATTTATTGAGAGGATTTCGACCCTTAGAAGGCTAATGTTGGTTATAAAATGTAGAAATGAAGTATGAGAATGGCTTTTGATCATTTGTAGAATTTGCAATTGCATTTGTGAAGAGGGAGAGCTAGTGGATGACTAGTTTCTTGCCTTAGCCAATTTCGAGGGTGAAAGATTCCCATCCAAGTTGGTAATTGGAAAGGCCATTCAGACCTTTCATTTGGAGCTTTAATGGAGTCTTTATTTGCATGTGTAATCTACAGGGCAGCTCATGGTTTCTTCTATTGCAGCTCACTCCTTCAACCATTTCCAGTTTTGATGGCATATTCTTGATCCTTGAGGGAGGGCGTTTTTGGTGAGCTAGTGTACTCTTTGGGGAAGCTTTTAATGCCCCATTTCTTTTGTAATATGAATTAAATACTCTGTTCTTCATCTCCAAAAAGTTTCAGGTCGAAATTCCAAGTAGAAATGTATAAATCTCATTTTTAATGGAAGAACAATGCCATTTCCCCACTACCTTGTTGTGAACCAATGTATTGATGATGATTTCGAATGAATGGATGATTCTCTGATATATTTGTGATCAATATACTGCCATGGATGTCTTCTACAAGTTTCATGTACTGTACTTGAGCATTTGAAGCATTTTTACTCAGTTTAGTTCTATTGGGAGGTGAAATAGTGCCATTTCCCCAAGGGTCGAATTGGGGATTTTTGCAGTTGAATGGGAGAGGGTGAGAACAGTTGTAATAATCCATTAATGGTGCATATGAGACTTTAATAAGATAATTAACATATTACATACCCTGTTCATAAATTTGAGTGGGTTTGGAGGCATTTGGGAAGCCATTTTCAGTACTTACCCCAGGGGGATTTGAACCCCAAATCACTAGTAAAATTGCATAATTGGTCCAGAATATTAAGAGAGTTTGCAGAGGTCTTTTTGTGGACATATGTCATCCATAAACATCATATTCAAGTTCTAATATCATTCATACACCTTCCTTGAAGATTTGAAGGCATTTGGAGTCAATTTGAGACCTAGAGGCCAATACTAGTCAAAGGAAAATCACTAGTAAAGTTACCTACATTGATCAGAATTGAAAGAGGATTTGTAGAAGTATTTTAAAGGTCCAAAGGCATCCCTGAAACACATATTTACGTTCTAATATCATTCATATACCTTCTCAGAAGATTTGGGATCATTTGGGGCAAATTTGGGACCTAGAGATCCAAACTAGTCAAAGGTCGAACCAAGGAAAAAAGTGAAAAATTGGGCATTTTAATAAAATTTGAAAAAGGGATATTACAAGTGGTATCAGAGCATGGTCTTGGCACCTGATGGTATTAACAAGAATCCAAACAAATAAAACACCACCCTTTGAATCAGTAGTTGAAGAAGTTTTGGTTGAAGAAGAGATAGTAGCAGAAAAAGAGTTTTTTTCTAAAACAATGGGTAGAGAGGAGGAGGAAAAATTAAGAAATAAGGAGGAATTTATTGAAGCCTTAAAACCATGTTTTGAAGGACTTACCATGGTTATGCTAGATATGAATAAACAAATGATGAAAGGTTTCGAATTGTTGGGTAGCCAACTTTCAGGCAAAGGGATGATAGGAGATAATAGTGGTTCACACTCAGGGGAAAAGATGAAAGGGAATGAGCATATTTTCTCAAGTACAGGACCTCATAATAGACCTGATGAATTTCAAAGCACACAAAGGCATACTGCACCTAAATTTCTCACACCCAAAGAAGAACCCAATCTTGAATTGGATTACAAGAAACTAGTAAATGATTGGAATGATTTGAATGAAGAGTGTAAAAGAGGTGTACCACTCAGTGACTACATTGATGCTATGCAAAAGATTAAAATGAAGGGAGACAATAGGAGTCCATTCCATAACAAAGAATTGAATAGTGCTATTGGAAAAATGTCACTTCCTACTTTTTATGGTTCTTCTCAAAATTCTGCTAACACTTGGGTGCAAAATTTGGATGTATATTTTCAGCTGAATCCTATGTTGGAAGAGGATGCATTAAAAATGGCCATTTTGCATTTGGAAGGAGATGCCAATGAATGGTGGTTCTATGGTTTGAAAACCTTGGGTCATGATCAGGTTAAAACATATGGAGAATTTGTTGATAGGGTACTAGAGAGGTTTGAACAAAAAGATCCAGAATTGTCTTTCAAGGAATTAGCTCAATTGAAGCAAACTGGGACACCTACTGAATATATGTTGGACTTTCAAAAATTATCAGTCAAGGTGGCTGATGTATCTATGGGAAGGTTGGTATTGCTGTTCACTAAAGGTTTGGTTGAACCCTTAAAAGGTTTGGTCAAAGCCCACAAGCCAACTACATTAAAAGATGCAATGAGCTTGACTAGGGATCTCCAAAATGTGCTTCCTAGAACGAGATTTCCTCCCAAGCCTGACTTCAGAATTGAAAAGAAACCTTGGCAAAGAGATGCACCTGATAAGAAGCCATGGCAAGAAGATGAATATGGAAAGGATAAGAAAGAGGAACTAAGCAGGGAAGAGCTCAGAAGGAAGAAATTGTGTTACTCATGCTTCCAACCATGGGTACCTGGACATAAATGTGCTAAAGGAAAGGCCCAATTCATTGAAGTATTTTGTGTTGAGGGATATGAAGGGGGCATGGAGGAAGAAGGAAATAATTCAGCCCAAGAAGAAGGATATACTACAGCAGAAGAAGGGAAACCAGAGGTGAAGCATCCCTCTCCCACCAAAGTAACAATGGCAGTACTTTCAGCAGTACCTCGCTATCATACTATCCGATGCAAAGGTATGGTACAAGGACAAAGAACTTCAGTTTTGGTAGATGGAGGAGCCACCCATAACTTCATTGATGCAGAGATGGTGGAGAAAAGAAATATACCTATTGAACCATTTGATGGCTTCACAGTTGTCATTCCCGGTCACAACACAATGGAGTGCAAAACATGGATTCCACAGCTGCAAGTCACCGTAGGTAACTATACTTTTGTTGATAGTTTTTATGTGGTTGATATTGCTGATACTAATGTTGTTTTGGGAGTGCAATGGTTGTATTCAATAGGAGAGCATACAGTAAATTATAAAATTCCTGAAATGAAATTCCAAGATTCAAAAGGAGTACTAAGGATTGTGAGAGGGCAACACACCTATCCGAATCAGGTAGTTTCTTCCCACAGCATGAAGCACCGGAATAGAAATATTATGGGAGACATTACTCATGGAAGGCCACCTGATAGAGGAGGGACCAGTTTGTAGCATGGTAAATTGAGATTGCTTGAGGGCAAGCAATCTTGGGTGGGGAGGACTGTAATGTCCCCATTCCAATAATTTCATAGTAAGACAATCCCATCAATCCTACTAGTTTCCTAGGTTGGATGGGCACATGTGGAATGGTAATAAGGAAGCAAATAAATGATGTTTAGACATTAGAAGGGTTCAAGTATTTAATAAATATAGTGAATAAAGAAATTCAAGAGAAATCATAGGTGACAAATGGTTTTGGAGACATATGGAGGATGTGGGACCCACACTAGCTTGATTTTTCATAATACATGGTATCTCTCTTTTGCAAATTCGAATTAATGGGAATGTGAACACTCTTGGGTGAGTTGGTAAGTCATAACACATGTCATTGAGCATATTAGGTCGAATTGGGAAGGATTGGTAACCTCCATGGAAGATAAAGAGTCAAAGTGGAAGTTTGTGGACACTTGGGCTAGATTCCCTAGCCCCTATGACACCAATGATGGAGCATCTATGACAACTATGACAAATTGCAGACCTGACCTCTGACATCTGACCACTATGACATGTCAGCCCCAAAAATAGGCTCAAGGAAGTCGAATTTGGGAGTTGGAGAAGCCAAAGAGACTCAAAATCGAATTTGGAAGAAGATGGAAGGTTGGATCTAGGAGACAAGTGGCAAATGTGGAATAATTCCTAAATGGAAATCTATTGAATCTATTGAGAGGATTTCGACCCTTAGAAGGCTAATGTTGGTTATAAAATGTAGAAATGAAGTATGAGAATGGCTTTTGATGATTTGAGAAAAATTGCATTTGTGAAGAGAGAGCTAGTGGATGACTAGTTTCTTGCCTTAGCCAATTTCGAGGGTGAAAGATTCCCATCCAAGTTGGTGTTTGGAGAGGCCACTCAGGTCTTTCATGGTGCTTTAATGGAGTTTGTATTTGCAGGTAGTAGCTACAGGAAGTTTCATGGTTTGGTTTAGTGCAGCACTTTCTCTCCACCGTTTCCAGTTTTGAAGGCATATTCGTGCTCCTTGAGGGAGGGCGTTTTTGGTGAGCACTTGTGCTTCTTGAGAGAGCTTCTCATTACATATTTATAATTGTAATAGCTTCATATGCTCTGTTATTCATATTCAGAAAGTCTCAAGTCGAAATACCCACTGGTTGTATGCAAAACTATTGATTAATGAGCAAACAATGTCCATTTCCCCAATGCATTGATGTATGACACTATAATGTTGATTATTTCGAATGGATGGATGATTCTCTGATATATTTGTGATAAATATATTGCCATGGATGTCTTCTACAAGTTTCATGTACTATACTTGAGCATTTGAAGCATTTTTACTCAGTTTAGTTGTATTGGGAGGTGAAATAGTGCCATTTCCCCAAGGGTCGAATTGGGGGTTTTTGCTGTTGAATGTGAGAGAGTTAGAACAGTATTAAAAATAAATTAATGGTGCATATGAGACCTTAATAACATACTTAACACATTATATACCTCTGTTCATAAATTTGTGGGAGTTTGGAGGCATTTGGAAGGCCATTTGCAGTGTTACCCGAGGGGAATTTGATGCACAAATTACTAGTCAAAATTACATATATTGATCAGAATACAAATCAAGTTTGCAGCAGTATTTGGAGGGCCATAAAACATTCCTGAACCTTATATTCAAGTCTAAATACCATTCATACACTCCTACAGAAGATTTGGGAGCATTTGGGTTGATTTGGAGGTCAAAACAGTAAAACTAGTCAAAGGTCGAAATTGGGAAAAAAGTGGAAAATTGGGCATTTTAATAAAATTTGAAAAAGGGATATTACATTGGATGTCATTCCAAATGTCAAGAAGAGCATCTATCATGGAGGCCAAGTGCATAGCTATTGTTGCGCCATCTAACTCTCTGTTACGTTCTTGGCAAGACCAGCCTCGCCGACAAGAAGCACAAAAGCATCCCTAACCATGGTCATGTCTTCTCCACCAAAAGCACACCAAGACTAAGCTTGAGAATCGACACTTGTAACTACCAGCAAGGAAATCTTCTCTAGAGGCATGGCAAAGTGGATCTGGATTCCTCCTTATTACCCATTGGTGATTGCAAGTGGCATGGCTGCCATCACTTTACTGCATCTCTCCTCCATTAACACGCAATAAATTTTCAAAGTGGCTTGGTACGTGCATACGCACGAGGGTGGTGAGTTAAATAACCCTCTGCCTTAATTGTCGTCTCCACCTCGATCTCAATCCGGTCATATTCAGATCGTCGTCTCTGTTGTGATAACACCCCATCCAAGATGTTTTAAATATAATTTCATAGTTACAATTCATAGTCACTTAATTCTCTAAACAATTTGATGGCAAAGACCATATAGTGATAAATAACAACTAGATATTGTTGGATATGACACTTGTATCAAAATGAGAGTCAATTGTATCATCCATACTCAATTTGATTCTTTTATCCAATCAAAGTCGATTGTATCACCCATACCAAGTTTGAAATGGTTGTTGGGGAAGATCAATGTCAAATAACTATTTTCTCCTTTTTGAAAATTGCATGGAGATAATTCTGATAAAATCAAAAATTACCTTGATTTATCAAATTAGTTTTTTTCTACCTTTAAACATCTTAAAAGTCTTCATTGGTTCGAGGATGACATGTACTCAATGCATAGATGTCTATGCTATGCCGTCCAATTGCAACTATTCCATCAAAATATCCTGTGCTAGTGCCAATGGAGCTAACAAATACCACTCAATGCAAACATCTTCTTTCACAACTCCAATCAAGAAGGAACCACCATGCTAGTGCCAATGGAGCTAACAAATACCACTCAATGCAAACGTTTCTTTCACAACTCTAATCAAGAAGGAACCACCATAAGCCATTAGTTTTTTCCTTTTAAAATTGTTAATTTTTCTTAAGTTGTTTCCAGAACATAGTTTGTAGACTAGTGCTAGTATATATACAAGTAAAGTTGTTTCCAGAACATAGTTTGTAGACTAGTGCTTGTATATATACAAGTAAAGTTGTTTCCAGAAAATAGTTTGTAGATTAGTGCTAGTATATATAAGTAAAGTTTATTTTTAAATCAAGTAAAGTTGTTTCCAAAACATAGTTTGTAGATTAGTGCTAGTATATATATAAGTAAAGTTTATTTTTAAATCTATCATTGTTGTTTCCAGATCATAGTTTGTAGACTAGTGCTATTATATATATATATGTAAAGTTTATTTTTAAATATATCAGTGTAATATAAATAAAGTTGTTATTTCCCTTTGTGAATATATCACTGTAGTGTAAATAAAGTTGATATTTCCCTTTTTGGAATTTGCCATTGTGATGTAGCAACTTTGTTGGAATTTGTCATTGTGATATGCAATTTCGTTGGTGTCTCGATTAAAAATCAAATATAATTAAAAAAACTACCAATTTTTTAAATCTTTGATTTTGCCCTCTCCAACCCCAAAAATATCCCGCTAATGCCATTTGGTGCATCTGCATTTCAAAGGATTGGCCTATATAAAATTTACATTCATTGCTCCTTATTATCGTAACGTGTACATAACAAAATGAAGTGGTTGAAAATGTAATTAATACAACAATAACGCTCTTTTCATTGTAACTTGTACATAAGAAAATGAAGCGGGTGAAAATGTAACTAAAACAATAATAAAACTCAACACAAAATACACTTTGTGACTTGGTAACACAAAATACACTTTGTAACTTGATAAATGTAATTAGGACGCAATAAAAACAGGCCCACTGGCTAACATAAATCCATTATAGCTCAAAACATTAGTATGATACCCTACTAGCTCAACTTCTGCATGTTTAGTTCAACCCAACCCAAAAGCTTGGCCTGTAAGCAGACAACAAATGCTTTTTACATTTCTATGTGCGCATATTACAAAAAACCAGATGGAAATGATGACGCCGGGAGCACATTAAACGTTTAATGCCAAAGCAATACTATCAAAAGATACAAAGATGCCACCAAACAATGGTTTTGCCAAATTCCAGAATTTGGCAAAATTGCGTCATTCAAAGTTGTAGTTCGATTTGACGTCATCTCTGTCACCTATAGCTCTAATCACAATCTTCTCCATGTTCGCATCAGAGGATTACAAAATATACAACATTAAAAGAGCAGATCGAGTAGTAGTTAAAATAAATCAACATCATAGCTCAAAAATTAGTATGATACTTACTCAACTTTAATAGATTAGCCAAACTCAGAACCTTGCTTTGTTAAAAATTAGCAAGCAGGTACAAAGGGCTCACTGAACCTTGAATGCCATAGAAATACTATCAGAAAATACAGAGATGCCACCAAAATTTATTTGGTACATTCTGGAATTTGGCATGATTGTGTCCTTGATAATTGTAATACGGTATGACATGATCTCTAATATCACCAGTCTCCAATTTCACCAATGGATCCAAAATACAAACTTCTCTACGTTCAAATCGGAGGATTATAAAAATATACAAGATTTGAAATTCTTATACACTCGCTGTTTCAGGCTTTTGGCATTGGTGAATAAATTACAACAAATTATTCAACTGGAACAAGATAGGAATAAGCTGGCACTGAAATGTTCTAATTCAACTCTTGTTCGAGATGTATGTATAAAAAATGTTTTTTTTCTATGATGCCATGTGTTTGATAGTTTGCAAGTGAAGCCTTCTGTTAAAAAGCTCATATATGTTTTATTCTCCATTTCTCACATGTGATAAACCATATAACGCCTTCAGAGATAGGGTCATATCTGAAACACTTGTTTATTCTGTAAACAAATTACATTTACAATTTGTCGTGTCTTGCAAATGATATAGTCACGTACATTTACACTGATGACTAACCCGCCAAGATGACCTTCCATGATCTGAAAAATAAAAATTCAAGACATACAGGAAAACCTATCACAAAGTAGATAAGAGTTAAAACAGATCTTGAGAATAACTTTCATCTTAATCCAAATAGGACGCAGATATATTTTGCCAATAAAACATAAGTTTTAATGTCCCGAGCCTAATTTAATATCAGAGGTGCACATTTCTATCACTTGATCAGAAGAAATGATACGAGGTGATAATTGAGGTGTCTTGCAAGCTGAGTCCTCACGATATTCATTAAAACAAACCTCCGAAAACCATCATTTCATGGTGTACTGATAAGGTTAAACTCTACATAGATGCATGGTATACCACCATATATTGCTTGCTACTTTCCATTTGTATTAAATCCAATTCATAATTTCTTTAAAACAAACCTCCGAAAACCATCATTTCATGGTGTACTGATAAAGTTAAACTCTACATAGATGCATGGTATACCACCATATATTGCTTGCTACTTTCCATTTGTATTAAATCCAAGTCATAATTTCTTTGCTTTAAAATAAAAAATGATTGTGGTCATTTACAAATACAGTGATCATTGACCACTATGTGCTGTCTAGATTCTTGATCGGGAGGAGCAATAAAACATTGGTGATAACAATGCTCTTGCAGATTAATCGATTGAATGTCAGGATGAGTGGGTAGTGCCATGATTGCAGTCATTACTAATAGAGTCATCATCGACCACTATGTGGTGTCTTGATTCTTGATCGGTAACAATGCTCTTGCGGTTTAATTGATTGATGGTCAGGGCTCAGGATCACTGGGGAGTGCCTTTTCGCTTCTTAGCTCAATTTCGTGCCCCCAATGTCTCACAAGAGATTCTATAGCTTACACGAAAGGGACTAAGTTATTGGTCAAATTTATTTGTTTACTGAACCCTGAAATCGCTAGTTATAACAGGGGGGTAGTAAAGTTACTGGTCAAAATTTATTGTTTGTTGAGTCCTAAAATTGCTAGTTCTTCACTGATCAGAAGCTGCTAGGGTTTCAGCAAAGGAAGGTGGCTCAGGTTTCTTCCCGTTCTCAGAAAATGGCTTCTCTTGGAGGGCCCCGAGCTCGTCTGCAGATCAGGGTGATGATTTTTCTTTTGTAGCAACCATTTTCAAATGGATCATGGTCACAATTGCAGCTGTTAATAAAGTGAGAGAGTGCCCAACTAGATCTGGCTTGAAGATTTGTTGCATTTGGATTCAGATTCCGACTTTATAGGTCCCCATGGTGATTCGCAAGAACATAACCCTTTTATTTGTGGAAAAGGCTTTAATGGGGAAATTTACAAGAGCCTATCCAAATCCAGCAACAGTACAAGGATGGCTGCAAAAACAACGGATCCCTCACCTAATGGGTCAGATTTGTTAATATCTCTATGGGAAGGGCTTCACTGCCTTGGACAAACCAATCCCTGCACCCACTAATAAGTAATAAGAGATCAAGGTCATAGAACCAGTAAGATCCACAGATAAACCCCAGAACCTGAGATTGGCTAAAAAATCAAACAATTTATTGTGCCGAATATTGAAGGTTCCCTGAAGACTAGTCCCCTACAGGTCACATTGAAACGGAGAGAGATTCAGGAAGAAGGGGTAATCCATTCATCAGAGGTTAATGAGTAGGTAAGCAAGGTTCTGGGCAGTCAAACCTGGTCTTCAGTACCTCCCACTGAACCAGACTAGCCATCAGCAATTGGCCTCGTGGATTCCATGTATTCAAGCCTCCCTGGAGACTAATCCCCCACAGCAGATAGCATTGAAACGAGGACAGATTCAGGAAGAAGGGAGAATTCATTCATCAGTGCTTAATGAGTAGGTAAGCAAGGCTCTGAGCACTCAAACCTGGTCTTCAGCATAGTAGCATAATTCGAGTACGAATATGGATACGAATACGACTCGATAAGGAAAAAATATGTAACAGAAAAATCCAATATAAAATACGGAAGTAAACTTCTTATATATAATAATTTAATCAAATATACACTATTATACTATAAATGTACATCCACGTTCATATAATAAAGTGAAACATATATAATACTTTTAATAAAATATTAAATATCAACCATTAAATAAGTATTTTAATAAGAAAGTTAAGATGTATTTACCTAGAGCAACTAATTATTAATAAATATTTTCATAAGAAAGTAAAAAGGTATTTACGTAAGGTGGAGGTAATTAATTAATTGGGGAATGCTTGAATGAATTATGAAGTATGAAATTGAATAATTTTATATTTTATAGTGTTTAGATAATTAAAATTTGGTTTTTTTAATTTGTTTTTCAAAATCTAGTGGTCGTCTAGTAGGAGCCCGTATCCGTATTATACCTACCCTGAATATTCAACGAATTTCGAATTGTTCCAAATTTCCGTACATGAAAAGCTAATAAGACCAAATTATGCTACTATGGTCTTCAGTAACTCCCATTGAACCAGACCAGCCATCAGCAATTGACCTTAGGGATGCCATATATCCAGGACACCCCCGTCACGAGATGCAGTTATGGAGCAAGTGGCCTGCCCGGTCCCAAATCTAAAATCTTCTTGGTATCACCTCCAGAACCACCTCCAGAACCAGGAACTCTGCCCATATATTGAGCCCAAAAATAAAGGATCCCAAAACATAGAAGAAAAACTCAGAAGGAGATGTGACAGGTTACCGCAGCAAACAAGACCACAGGGTCTCAATCCACAATTCAACCCTGTTCATGGCTTATAAGACAGGCTCTAAATCCAAATCCAGGTAGCCCACGAAATTCCTCTCTTAGAATTGTAGAGTATTAGAAAGTTGGGTAAAGCAAGCCAGTTTAAGGCACAGCTCATAAGATCAAAATAACCGCAGTTTCCTCCCTCCTAAATGGAGTTCTGATGGCCGCCCCCTGGATGAATTGTCTTCAGAAAGTGGAGTTGTCTAAAATCTATGCACCTAACAACTGGGATGAGAAAATACAGTGTTGGAAATCCAAGCCTTCGGCAAAGGAATTACAACCTGGAAATAGGATTTCAACTAGCAACTTCAACTTAATCCCAGATGCCAAAAAAAATGAGGAACTACTTACTTTAGACACCCATACCATGAAAATGTGAAAGGTCTACTTGCCAAATTAAATCTTGTAGGTGTCAAGCCAAGGAGAGGCATATATACCTGCTCAAACAAGAGGTGAGGGTCGGGATTTACTGCTGAACACTTGGAACAGTTTCTGGTGAAGGATTCATTTTTGGAGGCAGGAATCACCTTGACCTCTGCAATCATTTCTAGTTCAAACTTTGCACATAAGCCAATCTCCCTCGAGATTGTTTGATCGAGAATCTTAGGGCCGATTCTTTTTGGGTATAACCCATCACGGTATGGACAGGAGAACTTCAAGAAACTTGTTAGAAACTCCTGGTCAATCCTTATTGAGGAATCTGCATCTTAAATCAGGGAGCACAAAATTAATGATTGAAATCAGATACCAAAAATTGGATCAGGTCTCATGCTGCAGCCCCATCCAAGGAAGGAAAACATGGGAGTATAAACTTGAGGTGCAGAATCAAATACGAGGAGGTACTCACAGATTTCTCTAAAAGCATATAATGCAGGAAGAGGAATTCTGGAGGCTCAAGTCCAGGAGCCTCCAGCTCAAGGTTAGGCGTAGAAACACAGTTTTTCACCACCAAGCACACTGAAGACAAGATTCAGTGATAACCCTGGTAACATTTTTGCCCAGACCTATGAGGTGGGTTTCATATATATAAAGCAAGAAACATCACCCCCTCTAACCCGAAGCAATGGGGTACCAACCGTTGGGCAAGAATCGTCACCCACCCAGATAAACTGATTCTCTGATACTAACCTACCCCTTGGCATCAAGACAGAAGCACTGAAAGCTTCCACCCTCCACCCCTCGTAACCATTGAGCGACCCAATACCATCATTAAGAAACAACTAAACAATGAACAACCTAAACCCTTAAACAATTGAGTAAGAAAAATAACCATCTACTCTGCCCTACTCAAAGCAGCTAAAGTAGTTCAACAGTCCCCAACCTTTCGAGAATCTGGTCCAAACTGAGCCACGTTCTGGGCATAGCAGTAGAATACTCTCCTTGCCTTGGGAGCCATTAGCCAGCCTGATTTCTTTGTCTGGATGGATTTTACAGGTTAGCTGCATACCCGATACAATATTTCTGTCAGTATCAATCACATACCAAATTTTAAGCCACCATATCATATAGCTCAATAATTCGATCCAGGATGCCTTGGTGCAATCTCGGAAATTTCTTTCCCCAAATTTCTCTCCCCAATGGAATCACAATAACAGAATTTTAAGGCATTAAGATAGCCACACACAATCACTTCAAAGCTATGTGGAAACAACCAACCCCTACCCCTGTGTTTCTGGGCCAGAAACACATTTTGAAACATCCCAGAAATTTCAGGGGTGTTTCGGGATTTGCAAACACATCCCTGAAACATGGGACCATGACTCTGATGTGTTTCAGAAAATACAGCCTGCATTTGAACCCAATCAGGGCATGTTTCAGGTCCACAAAAGCCATTAAAAGCTCTGGCACCCATCATAAGCACATATGCCTAATGATAGAAATATATAAAGGAGTTCAGCATAGAAGAAATCAAATAGGAGATCAGAGCTTGGAAGACCAAATGATAATACAAAATTCTTAAAGTAGAAATTGATATATCATATTTTCCTTCATCATTTGCTTTTCTACCCTTTTACTTAATTTTTTAACATTATCATTAATAGTTTCAGGGTGTTTGAGAGTGGTTCCAACATCATTGCACTTCATACAAAAAGGGTAGAATCATGTCCCGTTCAAAATTCGGCAAACTAACAATTCTCAAGATTTCAGTATTCAAGAGTGGATTCTATACTAACCCATTCTTTATGGCCTTTGATCAGAACACAATGTGCCAGGACTCGAAACGAAGGTGTATCACTTGGTAAGGAGACACCAAAACACAATAAATTAATTGATCATTTAATCAAATTTGAATGATACTGTGCTATTTAGAAAAAATAAAAACCTAGTTTTTGCATTTTATAAATCTGTGTTTCCACATTTCCAAAATTTTGGGGTCTCACATTACCAAAGCATAACAATTTGAGAAACTCATACTCCTTTCCACATTTGGTGTAACTTAGCTTCAAGATATATTGTTCAAGGGTGCAACTGATTGAAGCAAATCCCATGAAGTGTTGTTGTCCAACATACCTCATCTCCTGCAAGACTTGGATAACGAGGTTCTGCTACACCCAATGTCCTTCTAGAAAACTGAAGCAGTTGTCTCAGAATAGAACCAGATAATGGGGTCAAATGCATTCTCAACCCATTGTTACAAGTAACATTGGCAAATTATTAATAGCAATAGCAATCTGACTAAGTAGTAAGGAAACAAGAGTTCTAGGCAAACTGAAGTGGATTACTAATTCCTCCTTTCTAGGCTTAATCCCTATAGAGAGGCATTGCAAGGCCCTAGTCATGAGAGGCTTTGGGCACCTCCATCGCAGGATCACCTTGGTCGCTGGCCCGCATCAACAAACATGACATGAGGTTGATGGCTAGATAAGTAGGTTTTGGGGTGGCTTGGCCCATCAGCAAAGCACAACATAGGCATACCGAGTGCTCTTGCACAAAGGCAAGGTGCACCGTAGACAGGAGTAGCTCGCATTAGTTGGACAAACCAAGAGAAGTTTGGAGGGAACTTGGTGAGACAGAGAAGGTTGTTGCAAGAAACCTCGTCCCTAGGCATGCACTATTCATGATAGACAAAGTGGCAAGAACTCACTGGCTTTCAGGTGGCTTGGACAGACTTGGTTGGGTGCACATTGGCTGGGTAGACTAAGTGGGCACACTCGGTTGGATGCACATCAGCTAGGAGCACTTGGACCCACATCAAAAGTATGGATGTTTACTTCATGCACTTGTTGGGTGCACTTGAGCACAAGACAACTAGGCACACTTGGAGGCACCTTGTCGAAAGCACTTCTTGGGTGCACTTGGACACAGCTTGCCAGATGCACTTTTGACAAACATAGATGCGACGGGCGTGGATGCAACATGCACACTTACCGAGCACACTTGCGATGGGTGCACTCATCGAACACACTTGTGACGGACGCAGATGCAATGGGCGCACTTGCAACAAACACAAACAAGATAGGCACACTTGTGGGCACTCTAGCGTCAAATGGACTTGCTATTGCGATCGCATGGCAGAGTGGGCATGACACCATTGGAAATAAATATCAACAAACAAGTCATGTGAGAACAACTGAATTGCATCAAGACACTTGAGTCCACTTAGACTTGGAGGGGCTTGCAAGAGTTTGGAAAGTCTCATGCATATAGTGGATGCCTCAAAGTGGCTAAGGCATCATTCATGCATCTTTGTGAAAAGATTCACACAAGTTCAAAGTGAGTTTTAAGATTGTGCTAAATTATGGGTTTTTGAACAATAGGGTGAATTCGGACTAGTTGGGTGAAAAACGAAGAGGTGAACAAGACTTGCAGGATGCAAGCCTGCAATAGTTTCAAGGGGTTGGTTGGTATAGGACTATTGCGCATTGGAAAAAGGCTAATTTGAGTTAGATTCATTATACTTTCTATAAAAGAGTGGCAAGAAGGTGTCTGCCCTCCCTTGTTGTATACTATAAACATTCTTCTCATAAATAGAGTTTAAGGCATCCATCTTGGGTGTCACTTGTACATGTGTATCATGGCTTGTTTGTTGGGATGAATGTTGTTTTATTTCCTGCAATGCTTTATGTTGGTTAATTGATGACATTGACTAAGTGAAAAACTGGCAAGTATTAAATATTGTTAAGTATAAGTATTGCTGGAATGTTTTAAACACTGCAATTAGACGCATGTCAGACTATTGAATGAACTTGGTTGAGTAGGGCTTAGTTGCATTTGATGGTTTGTAGTCTAAGGTGAAGTTATGGATAAACCTTAGGCGAAGAGGCATAGTCAGAAGGCAACAATTGCAACAGTGGCATCCAGGAGACATTGTGCATAGATTTGAGCAAAGTTACTTCATTTAAAGGAAGCATTGGACAGTGAGTAGTTGCAAAAGTATTCTTGCAATGACAGTGTAGAGTGGTGGAGAAGCCAACCAACGATGGATGCATGAGTCTAGGCAGTAGACTTGGAGAGTAGCAAGTTCTTGTGAATGTTCCCGAGGACAACAACGACTCTTGGTCGGGGAGGATGTTCTTGGCTGCTTAGGAACTATGCCAAGGCATCTGAATACCTGCTTTAGGCCTCAAGATGCCTCTTGGGCCAGAGCGGGTAACCCTCAATAAACTTGAAGAGTTGATTGCCCAATGTCACCATAGCAACAACATAAACTTAAACAAATAAATTTGAAGAGTCGCTTGCCCAATGCCACCATAGCAACAACATAAACTTAAACAAATAGAAAGTCAGATTTGAGTGATAAGAACATGTAAAATGATTAAAGGACGAATGTAGCAGACTGGACTAAATCACCAATATCAAATCCTCAGACCAAAGGCCTTTCCAGAGGAATAAATAATCTTTGGTATAACAGTGGGTAAGGAAGTCATTGTTTCCAAAGATGAAAAAGTATCATAGACACCCCAGTATCGTAGACACCCTAGGAGTTTATGGAAGTCTTCAAGTGTCCCTGATTGTTGGGCATTAAACAAATGAATCCAACAAGCAAAGTGTATGGGTTGGGCATAGACAATGAATCCATCAACATAAACACTCATACATGTAATCCAAAGAACAAAACTGAATATATATATAAAAGATACAAGAAAGAGTCAAACAACTTGAAATCCTTTCTATGTTCTCAATATATTGCATAAACACTTCATACAAAATCAGAATTAACAAAAGGTAACATGAAAGAGTCGAACAATTTGAAATTCTTTCTTTGTACAACATCCCAAACTGGCTTTTGTTAGCCTTGAAAATATAACAACAGTCTGGTCTACAAGATAACAGTACAACATAGAGAGAAAAGGTGTGAAAAATAAGAAAGCTAAACACAAAAAATTGATAGAAACATGGCTCTGCAAATGAGTAATGGATCCAATGATTAGTTCCTTTGTTTTCTAAAATTATAACAGCCCATAGGGCTCCCCCCCCCCCCTACCCACCCCCCCCCTGCCACCCACTTGTCCTATTAAATGAGAAACATATATCCTTTATAGCCTCTCCTGGGAGAGAAAGGTCTGGAGAAAGAATGAGCTAGATTGCTGTGTAGTGGGAGCAACTGGCATGCTCCATATCCTATGTTGTCAAGGGAGAGTTGGTTGTTCACGATAACAAATTTTCAAAGGCAATTAGTTGTCCCTGTCCTCCATAACTTCTTGATTCTCCTGATCACTTCGGGATGATTCTAACATTATAAAATATTGCCTCTGATTGCTTCTTTTAATATGCATCATTGATCTTTCAAGTTGTTTTTGTGTGCGCTTAATTTTGGAGGGGAGGAAGTCAATTTCAATTTATATGTTCTGCCCTTTCAGAAAACCTCTACCCTCCTCGATACCCCCCCGCTGCATTTATGGCATAGCTCCCATGGCCACTAGAACAAGCAGTCGCCCTTTTCCTTTGCTTTTAATGAGAAACCTCCTACTCCACCGATTAGAAAATTGGCCATTGGTATTGGAACGATGCCAACCTTCTTTTGCGCCCTATCGCTTTGGTCTTGGCATGGGAATGAATGCTTTGAGATTCATATGCATGGGTGTTTCAATGCCCTGTTCACACGTTGTGCACATTATAATCCCTCATGGACTCAAATCGTGGGCTTGCTACACTTGTGGCTTGACTCTTGGCTTGTGCTTTGGCATCTAACTTGGCAGGTGCATAGGAATATAGTTAACTTGGAAAAAATAGAGATTGGGTTCAGCGAAGACCCAATAATTTTGCATCACCCAGCACCGATGTTCTCTTGTCTGAACTGGAGGGATGCATTTTGACTTCTGATTGGCTGCCAAAAGGCTGACTGGGTTGACTCTAACCCATACATTACATCGTTGGCAGATGAGCTATCGCTGAGATCCCTATTGAGGTGACATCAACGAGATCCCCACTGAGGTGACATGGCGAATACCAACAAATCTTGAATATCCCTCACATGTGTGATAGGCGACAGCCTGGACCTATGTGCAAATGGCTAAGATTAGCCGACCTACCTGTCAAGATTAAATATTGGTTGTTCACAAGGGCAATACTTATGTTGGGCCCAATCAAATAACCCTTTGCGCGAACAGCTGAGATTGAGTTGCGCATGCATCGAGGTCTCATCGTGCCCATTTGTAGGCAACCCTCCTGTGGCACTGCTAGATCATGTCATTGTGTGCAAATAGATAAGATTAAGTGATGGAACATGCACGGTTGAATCTACAACATTCACGGGGGACCACTCTGTGGTAACCCCAATTACCTCAAAATCAAGTTTATTTCCGCGAATGGCTACAATTGCAAGTTCGGAGTTACACAATGCATCCAATCCATTCACGGGGAATCCTTCCCTATTACCTCCCGATTATGTTGTGATGTGTGAATGGACAAGATTGAACACGAAGAGTTGCATGATCTAATCCTAGTCGTTCATGGAGCACATTCCTTGCTATCTCACCAACATGACAAATAAACTCTAATATGACCAAGTTTGCATGGATTTGCCCTGAACATTCTCTACTACAAGGTTGGTATCTAGATGAGTGGATTTTGGGGTGACTTACATGGTAGGCACGCTTGCTCGAAGGCAAGGCCCATTGCAGACATTGGCAACTCGCATCAATTGCACATACCAAGAAAAGCTTGGAGGGAACTTAACAAGACATATAAGCTAGTTGTGGGAAACCTTGTCCATAGGCATGCACTATGCATGACAAACAAAGTGGCAAGAAGAATTGATTGGCTTATAGGTGACTTGGCAACTCGCATTAGTTGCACAGACCAAGAAAAGCTTGGAGGCAACTTAACAAGACACATAAGGTTGTTGTGGGCAACCTTGTCCATAGGCATGTACTATGCATGATGGACAAAGTGGCAAGAAGGATTGATTGGCTTATAGGAGACTTGGGCAAACTCAATTGGGTGCAATTGGTTGGCTAGACTAAGTGGGCGCACTTGGTTACATGCACATCGGCTAGGAGCACTTCAACACATGTTGGAAAGACAAATGTTAGTTATGTGCACTTGTTGTGCACACATTCTTGGACTCACTTGGGCACAAAACAACTAGGTGCACTTGGAGGCACCTTGCCAAAAGCACTTCCTAAGTGTAATTGGGCACAACTTGTTGAAGGCACCTTGCCAAAAGTACTTCTTGGGTGCAATTGGGCACGGTTGGAGGCACCATATCGAAAGCACTTCTTGGGTGCAATTAGGCATAGCTTGTCGGAAGCACCTTGCCAAAAGCACTTCTTAGGTGCAATTGAGCACAACTTGCTAGATGCACTTACAACAGACGCAAACGATGGGCATGGATGCAACAGGCACACCTTCCAAACATACTTGTGATGGATGCAAATGAGATGGGTGCACCTACCGAGCATACTTGCGAACACAGATGTGATGGGTGCACCTGTTGGGCACACTTACGACAGACGCGAACATGATCAGCACATTTGTGGGCACTTGGGCACTGAATAGATTTGTGATCATGATCACATGGCACAATGGGCACGACACCATTGGAGATGAACGTCGACGAACAAGTCATGTGGGCGCAGTTGAGTTGTATGCATACACTTGGGTCCACTTAGATTTGGAGGGGCTTGCAAGAGTTTGGCAAGTCTCATATATAGTGGATGGAAATGCCTCAAAGTGGCTAAGGCATCATTCGTTCAATCATTCATTCATCTTTGTGAAGGGATTCACACAAGTTCAAATTGAAGTCTAAGTTTGTGCTAAGTTATGGGTTTAGCTGCTAGCATAGTAGGGTGAATTTGGACCAGCTGAGTGAAAAACAAAAAGGTGAATAGGACCTTCAAAACCCAAGCCTACAGTAGCGTAGGGGTTGGTTTAGATAGGACTGTTGGGCATCGACAAAAGGCTAATTTGCCTTAGATTCAATATACTTTTTGTAAAAGAGTGGCAAGCGACTTCAAGTCTTATATATATAGTGGATGCCTCAAAGTGGCTAAGGCATCATTCATTCAATCATTTGTAACTCACACAAGTTCAAAGTGAACTCTAAGCTTGTGCTCAGTGATGGGTTTAGCATAGTAGGGCGAATTTGGACTAGCTGAGTGAAAAACGAAGAGGTGAATAGGACCTTCGAAACCCAAGCCTACAGTAGCTTCAAGGGTTAGTTTGCATAGGACTGTTGGGCATTGGCAAAAGGCTAATTTGCCTTAGATTCAATATACTTTTTGCAAAAGAGTGGCAAGCAGGTGACTGCCCTCCCTTGTTCCATATTGTGAACATCCTTCTCATAAATAGAATTTACAGTGTCTTCCCTGGGTGTCGCCTGTACATGTGCATGGTAACTTGTTTATTGGGATGAATGTTTTTCTATTTAATGAGATGCTTTATCTTGGTTCACTGTTGACATTAGCTGAGTGAAGAATTGGCTAAGTGTTGAATATTGTTAAGTATTGCTGGGTTGTTTTAAAGGCTGCGGTTGGAAGAAGCATGCCAGAGTGTTGAATGAACTTGGTTGAATAAAACTTAGTTGCATTTGATGCTTTGTCGTCTAAGACGAAGTTATGGACAGACCTTAGCCCTAAAGAGGCATAGTCTGGTTGTAGTAGGCACATGCTGGACAAGCCCCTGCAGCTCAGGCAAAGCAATGTTGCACAACCTCAAGTGCTGAAGCAAAGTTGGGAAAATTCCTAAGTTCGAAGAAAAAATAATTCAGGCAGACTGCAGGTCCGTTACAGGTACTCAGATAGTTTTTCGAGATCCAAACCTATCTCACTCTGTAATGTCTCATATAAGCTTATAACATCTAGGCTTAAGAAATTATTATAATGTTCAGAGGGCAGTGCATAGCAACAGCTCAGTGAAAAGAAGTGATAAATCTAGACATAGCAAACACCTTTGCCAGGATGTGTGATGAATTTCTCGCAACAGTGCTTAAAAAATTCGGGTTATTGGAAAACTTTATAAATAGATAAAGGCATGCATCAAAGTTTCAAACATTGGTGGTTCATGGAATGGCCCCTTGATAAATCAGAGCCTACAGGCCAACCCCTCCCCTTTCTTTAAAGCCTCGAAAGAAATACAGCAGGGCTGCCTGCTTTCACCCAATCTCTGTATACTGATGGCTGAAACTAAGGAACAAACTCTTGAGGCATCCAAACAAACTGAAATGCTTCTTGGAATCTGCATTCCCAGGGGAGTTAGAGTGATGAATCAAGCTTATTTTGTTGAAAATACAGACACCATTACAATAGTAAAAAGATTCAAGAAGATTTTAGAGCTCCTACTAGGTCATCATAGTTAAGCTTTCCTTGCTCCCATCAGGAAAGGATAGAGCCATTTGAGAGGACAAAATACTTGCAAATATCCTGCTGAGGGAACAGCTTGAAATGCCCAGCCTCCAAAATTAGCTAAAGGAACATCACTGACATGAGCTTGGTTGACCATTCTGTGGGATAACCACATAATGCAGGGTTGGGCAGGCTGGAAACCAGGTCATGACTTGTCCTTACCTGCTGCCTTAGAGCCACAATAGTGGGATTGATGAGAAAACCTGGAGAGATTCTAATGGGCAGTAAATAAGGAATAAAATATATGATATGATACTTCAGGAAAAGGTCATTCACCACCCTTGGGTGAAAATGTTGAAAGCTATATGGGCCCAAGACTGTCTTCCCAAGGCCGAAATCTTTTATTGGCTCTTGGCCCATGAAAAGTAGCTGACTGAAGAGAAACTGAAAAAACATGGAATACGGGACCATCCATATGCATTCTCTGTAGAAATAATGAAAAATCTAGCAGAGATATTGTTCTAGAGTGTTCAATAAAGAAAGAAATATAGAGATTTGTATTAGAGTATGTAGGCATTCATGAAATATTATATCCTCACTACTGGGATATGCTATTTTCTTCTTGGCATTCTACTTTCCCAAGCCCATTTACAGGGAAACCTGCCCTGGAAAAATGCCAGACCCAGGAATAATAGCAAATCAAGCTAAAGCTTACCTAGCAGAACGCTTTCAGCATAACAAACAAATGACCAAGTCCCACTGCCACCCAAGGCCAGGCCCCCTTCTCCAGTATCAAATCCACAGAGGTCTGCATTATCTTGGAATCGCTTAAATAACCCTTCGAGGCAGTGAAAAAGCATATCTCCATAAGCAGAGCCACTTTGGAGCCACAAAAGGGACTTTCCTGGAAACTGACAGACTAACCTCAACGAGAATCAGCTCTCTGCTTGAGAAAGGAGTCAGCAAAAGGTTAAAATACATTCACACATACTAAGTGGTAGGAGGGCAGAGCCTGGGAGATGTAATGCCAAACTTATAGCACTTATATATCCCCTCTGAATTTGTTTGGTACTGTGCTGATCAGGCTCTGCAATTCTCAAGATCTAATAATTTGCCACGGTCAACTGAAGTGATATCTTGCATACTATAAAGAGCATTAAGTTTGTTGGCATTTACAGTGGGTTCAGTTCATTTACTGGTCCCATAGTAAAGCTGTCCAGAGGACAACTATTCATCTCACCTAATATGGCCTGTCCTTGTCAGGCAGCACAAATAAGGGAATTATGTAATGTTGAAAAAGGGCTGAATGACTCAAGGAGTCCATGAGTTCAGGGGTGTGCTCTTGGGAAAGGTCAATTCAGTTGTACCAATAATGGCTCAGTTGGGGCAGAGCATGGAGGAACGGCTGACCAGTGAGGAAGCTAGGCACATGAAACTTGAAAGGGAAATTTGTGGCAGTAGAAGATAAGCTACAAGGAATTGTTGAGCACCTAATGATGGTGGAGAACCAGCTACAAGAGGTGGATTTGCAATTGGTGCAGCAGAGAAATGCCCAGGGGAGCCAAGGACATTATCCCTCTGGATAGGACACAAGTTTACCAACTGATGAAGCCTCAAACAACCAGTTCTTGCACATATGAGAGTAACTCGGATCCTATTAATTTTGTTTGAAAATCAGTAATTAGTTTCCATAGTGGTTTTTTGGTAGATTTAAAGTATTTATATTCAAATTTCAAAGGATATTAGCAAAGCACATATATTGAAAAGTCCTTCTGCAAAGCCAGAATTAAAGAAACTAAGGACTCTCTTCTTATGAAATCATCTGATCTCACGGGTTAGGATGGGACTGTTGTATCAATTTGCTGTAAATAGAAAAAAAATTGTTTTTGTTATTAAAAAGAAAGCTTGTCATCATAGTGATCATGCAAATCATCAGATGTTAGAACTCAAACCTGAGATAGGCAGATAAATAAGCAAATTGCCACAAGCAATAGTGATTTTGCAAGTTCCTATGTTATGAACCAAGGTAGATGGGTTAAATCACAGCGTTAAGCCCAAGGCTCGGATTGGGAAGTTGAACTGTTTATTTTAAGGCTAAACTCAATGGGGAATTATCAGAAAATTCAGTTTGCCAAATTATACATAGAGGGACCAGCATTTGATTGGTGGCAGATGGTTGAACATGAGATGGAGGAGGACAAGGTTGGTGACTGCCCAAGCATAAACACCTGGGAAGAATTTGTAGCCAGGTTTTTTTAAACATGAAGCAGCAGGGCATAGTGGCATATTATTCCAGAGCTAAGTTGCCAGGAAACTTGGGGACGGGGACGGGGACGGAAATGGAGACGCCACTTTTTGCAGCGGACTTGGGTACGTCGGAGGTACAGTAGAGTTAGACATATATATATATATATATATGGAATTCAAATCACTTTCACTGTACATCCATATATATATTCATGTGCATTCACTGTACATCCATATATATATTCATGTGCATCCATATGAATCCAAAGTTCAAACTTCAAACCTATGTTGCACAAAACTCCTAAAATGCCCACGTACCGGTATCGGAAACTTCTTGGAAACTTTTGGGAAACCACCAAGGGTCCATAAGCAGATTGGGACCCATAGGAAAATGAAAACAAGTTTACCTCGAAATCGTTTCTAAACCTACCTACAAATTAACCTGATTCTTATTTTATTGTGATATAATGTGTTATTCAAAAAAACTATATATATATATCGTGTTTCCCCCAACATACCCATTTTGGATGGTCATGTTTCAAAGCATTCCCATTTCTGAAACTTGTACATGTTTCCACATTTCGTGCAACTTAGATCCAAACCATTATACACATATATGCAAAGTTTTTCATGTATATAGCAAGGGTACATACAACTAAGAAAACATCAAGTGCAATCCATATCTGACCAAAATATATAAACAAAGAGGCTAAATGGCCTATAGAGTCCAAAAAACTTCGTGCTACAACAAATAATTACATATCATCAAAATCATTGCCTATATTGGGGTCGCATTCATCAATAGCACCATGTGCCCTCTCCTCTAGGCTCTAGCCCTTGCATCTACCTCGAATCTCGAAGTTTGTCCTCCAAGGACATTAGTCAACACCCTACAGTTTTGATGAACCTTCCTAATGCAAGTGTTAAAATAAGGCCGAAAAAACTTCTCGTGCTTAACAAGTGATTTTGCTTGAGTGAAGGGTACATTTTTATTAAGGTCGTGACAGAGGAGTTCAACAATAAGCACCACCAACATCATGGTACATAGACAGGTTGATGTGCTTGATTAAATGCCAATCCCATACCCTCATACATGATAGAATCCAGTGGAAACGTTGCAATCCTAAAATCCTAAAAACTTTTAAGTCTGTTGAATTTTGAATGGGATCTAAAATTCTACTTTTTGCATATAAATCCCAATGAGGTTGGGACCACTCTCAAACATCCTAAAACAATTAATGGTAATGTTAAAAAATTTGGTGAAAGGATAGAAAATGAAATATAAGGAGAATGTCAAAATGATAGAAAATGAAATATAAGGAGAATGTCACTTTTACAAGGAGAATGTCAAAATGATAGAAAATGAAATATAAGGAGAATGTCACTTTTACAAGGAGAATGTCAAAATGATAGAAAATGAAAGATAAGGAGAATATCACTTTTACTAGGAGAATGTCACTTTTACCATTTAATATTACTAACTTTAATGTCAGTTGTACAAACCTGGTTGGGCTCGTACCAATGTTTGAAAAATCAAAATCAGACTCGGAATCGGTCGAGGGTCAACTCGGAATCGGAATCAAAATCGATAATGAATCGATCATAAATCGACCGATTTGAATTTAATGAATCGGTTTACTCAAAAATACATAAAATATTTAAATTCTAAAGAAAAACAACATTTTCAAGATTTTAGGACTGTTATTATGACCCAGACCTGTTGTTTGAAGGCCAAAGAGCACCTATACATGTTGTTTAGGGATGCTTTCATCCACAGTACTGCCCACAATTTACTTTAATCCTTGAAGGTGATTTTCATGACTTTTTACCACTACAAAGGTCATAAAAGGCACATGTTTGCTTCAAAATTGTTGTACAGGGGTTTGAACAGCTTCAACCTAAGTTGCATGAAACGGGGAAACGAGGACGAAATGGGGAAACTTCGAAACAGGGGAAACGTGAACCCCCCAAAATTTTGGAAATGAGGAAATGCAATATATATATATATATATATTAAATTAATAAATTATCAAAGACATTTACGAAAATGAATGTGAATTATAAATCATCAATCATACATGTCAACAAATCATTGCCTATATTGGGATCCTATTCATCAATGCACCCTATGCCTCCCTCCTCTAGGCTCTATCCCTTGCCTCTAACACTACAATTTTGATGAAACTTCCTAATCCAATTGCTAAAATAACATAGAAAAAGCTTCTCATGCTTGATAAGTGATTTTGCATGAGTGAAGAGTACATTTTTATTAAGGTCATGACAGAGGAATTCAACAATCAACACCACCAACATCAAGGTACATTTAGGGGTTGATCTTGATTAAATGCCAATTCCATACCCTCATACATGATAGAATCTAGTGGAAACCTTGCAATACTAAAATCCTGAAAACTATTAAGTCTGTTGAATTTTGAATGGGATCTAAAAATCTACTTTTTGCATATGAAGTCCGCTGAGGTTGGAACCACTCTCAAACATCCTGAAACAATTAATGGTAATGTTAAAAATTTAAGTAAAAGTGACAAGAATTTAACATTACCATTAATATCACCAAGTACTACTGCACCATTGGGATATTGCATTTTTTTTGAGTCTATAGGCACCCACACAAAATTCTAGACAAACCAGCCGATTTTTTACATAACTCGGCCGATTAGACCGGTTCGGTACTGAACCGGCCGATTTAGTGTTCGAATCGGTCGATTCAGTACCAAACCGATTTGCAGACCAAGTTGATTTAGTTCCTTATCAAACCGGTAGATTGGTCGATTCTGAAACCGATTTGGCCGATTTTTAAAACATAGGCTCGTACAAAACTGGTCCCCAAGAGTCTCCAAAAGAGGGGTACTCCATACAAAACTAGTCCCTAGGCATCCCTAGGCATCCCCAAAACAGGGGTACCCTATCCCTTATGTGATCAACGTCCCCTGAATCCGTGACAAACATCTTGGGTACTTCGACCAAGTTTCATGTACGGCAAGGTATGGTTGTGATGTCCCCAACCCTGTTTTGGATACGGCAAGGTATAGTGTTACGATGGTACCAGTACCAGTGCACCTGTAGAGGTGCCCCAGGGAGAGGGTGTCATTTTTTCTCACCAAGAGGGGTGTTTAGCCAGCTTTCTTTGAGTAGGGGTTATGGCCAAACCCTCTGGTTTCTCCTTTGGAAGTACTATGGCTTAGTGGCATTATTGTCTGCCTCATGAAAGGGCTTGAAGCCCTGAGATTGGTGTCTAAGGCTTCTAAGGGTGGATCACTAGGTCAAATTACCCCAACCTTGATTTAGCACTCCGGTGGCAAAACTTTCAGTACTAAGGCATCTCTTTCTCCTCCAAGTCACCTCCAACACCCTCCTGGCCCTCCAATTCACCAGCGCCCTCTCTCTGGGGCCCCATTTTGATGATGACATCATCCTTGAGGCCAGCTTCCAATGCTTGATTGGGGGGGGCGTTGAGGGATTTTCACTTTTGTTGGGGTTAGTTGGGGCATGATGACCCCCCCCCCTCCGCAATCTAGCCTTCATAACGAACCGATATGCTCATTTTTAGCTATTTAAGTCATGTGTGGGTAAATCCTGGAGAAAATGCCCCAAATTACCCACATATTTGATTATTTTATATTATTATTGTTTTAATTTTAAGTTGACATTTATAATTTCAAATTGCATTTTAAAAAGGCATGTCGACCTAGATACATTTTATTTTTGTAAAGTGAGTGTGAGAAAGGTATAAATAAACCTTCTCCTCGCTTCATTTTATCATCGACTTATGGGATAAAACTAAATTTTCTAATTTTCACCCTTCTTGGGCTCATGGAGTGATGCGCACCTCTTGAGAATGGATATGATTGCTAGTTTGGGGACATTTCTTTGAAGATCTCTTTGCTTTTGCACTTTGCTAAGGTGATGCTAGGAGTTGTTTGATTAACACATGCACAAGGAGGTATCCAAGTCTCTTTTCTTGATATTTCTTTGTTACATGTTGGATGTGTGCTTGTCTAAGGTTGAATGGTAGCCATTGATGTTGCCTTTGCCCTAGAATAAATCATTTTTCAGCCTTTAGTTACCCTAGCATTGTCAAACTTGAGTTTTAGGTCTCCAAAGTTTGTCTTAGCTAAGGCATCTTCAACCAACTCTTGTAGTTGTTGAAGGACACCTTGGTTTGCCAAACTTGGCAAGTGCCATCTCAAGAGGAGGGCCATCCTCCTTGATGCCCTAGGGTTAAGGTGGATTTCTCTTTCAAACCCTAGGTTGTACTTTTCTTCTACTTTAAATTTTCTGAGTTTGTATCTTTGTAATTGTTATGTTAGTTTGGGTTCTTGGTAATTTTAGAGCTTGTTTTTTAATCTTTTATTAAATTTTAACCTAAAGTCTGATTTTTTTGCCCTAATTTCTGATTTTCTGTGTTTGAAACCCTAGTTGCAGACCTAAGAAAGTCCCACGACTTCCTCTTCCCTCCTCATTGACTTTCGCTCTCCTTGCTTTCAAACTTGCCCTCACTTCTTCTCCAAGCCTACACCCTCAGTCCCCTCCAAAACCCCACTGCCTCCCTTTCAACCCTCGGACCTGCTCCTCTTGTTGACCGCAGCCCTCTCTCCCTCTTCTTCGCTGGCCCACCATTTCTTCTTCACCCTTTCGCTGGTCTCCCCTCTTTCCTTCTCCACGTCTTCTTCCTTATCCTCCTACCCTTCCTTCTTTACCTTTTCCCTCCACTCTTCACTCCCTGTCAACCTTACGACGGGTCTGCAATAAAATTGCAGACCTTGTTTGTGGCCATCTCGCTCCCTCCTACATGCAACACACATAAGAAACAAGGTTAGTTTTCTGTATAGCTTTGGTGCCTTTTTTTATGATTGAAATCTGTTAGGAGGAGGTTTGAAATCAATTAATTAAAAGTCTGAGTTTTGCTGATCTGAAAGTCATTTACATACAGAAGTTTGTTTGACAATAGATAAGGAGTGCCAATGATGTTTTAGAAGGATTAATGTTTATTGTTTATATTAGGCATTTGTATTTCAAAGAACATGATCACTACTGCTGGTATATACCAATTATGATTGTCATGCATTACTAATACCACTGAATTATACTAGAATGATATCTATTCCTTATGGAAGTTGATTGAATATCATTATAGTCAACTTTGGTAAACCAACAGGTAATATATTTAATACTATCAATGTTGGTTATTTCTTCACTATAAAGCTGGATGAATTACTGAACCTACAGTTGTCATCTTCTTATTGCTGGTTGGAGACCAGTATCTTTGATGACATATCAAGCTTGGATTGTGACTATTAGTGACTATGTTTTGCTAGTGTTATCATTGTACGTATATATTTGACTGGTTTATACTTGGTTAAGAATAAATACTTATGTGAAAGTTACTTTATCTCATTCATGTGGTGAATGACAATTTCAGTTTTCCAATTTCAGTCCAGAAGATTCATGTTTTTAGTTTCAGCTGTAAGTTCTCCCATTTTCAGCTCCGATTTCAGTTACACATTTCTTTTTCAGTTGTCATTGCAATTTTTCTGGTCAGTTTATTAAAAGTTATCAGGTTAGGTTCATGACATCCTGTGTACTGTTAAGCCTGTCATCTCACTGCAGCTACACCAACTATTAATAAGATTGTAAAATAACTGGCTCTAAAATTATTAGTATAATTCTCCTCAGAAACGACATGATAGATAACTCTGCATGCTTCATGTACCACCTCAGCAGATGTCAGAGATTTTGCATCTAAACAATAATGCAAGATGCATCTAGAGGACAGCAAAACATCTAAGAAGGTAATGGATACATAGAAAGGTTGAGAGCTCCATTAATGAAAATAATTGCACATGTCATAATAAGCTACAGCAAATTTCTATGATAGGGCCAAACAAGACAAGGCTTGAGATTTCAACCATTCACTATTTGTCAAACTGAGGGTAGCCAGGTATCTCTCCTGGTGCAGGTGCCAACTCATTTCTGTTAAACTTTTCTTCATCATAGAAGGTTGCATGGACTACCCTGCCAGCAAAAAAACGGCCATCAAGGTCAACCAAAGCCTTAGTTGTTTGCTCAGATCGCTCAAACTGCACAAAGATTCGAACAGCTTCATCCACTGGGAAATCCGGTTCAGTGATCTCAAATATCAGCACACGAGTCACTGTTCCATACTTAGCACACTCTGAGGCAACTTCATCTTCTAGTTCATCATCCACTTCTCCTGGACCAACCTATACAAAAACAGCAAGTATGAGATTGATAGGCCTGAATATTTCCATTGTATTGATAATCACCAAAATAGCTTTGATTTGTTAGAGACCAATTTGATTAAATTTTCATATTGCACCCCTCCCAATACTACTGAACCTCCAATATTTTCCAAGGCCAGTAGATTAATTTTAAGGTTAATTTGATATAGCATAATGGCAAGAAGATGAATGAACATAGCAAACAAACACATGAATTAATCAATATGATTTTAAGATAATGCAAAATGTTCTGATATGGAAGCACAATCTATCATTTTTCATGCACACACTGACCATAAACCCCTCTTACCATTTACTCCTAAAGCGAAGCCCTAAAAAGAATAACCTAAAGGATATTAAGTATGCAATTTGAATTGATATGTATGGAGCAAACTATAATGAGCAAGAAAAGACAAATGATTTCGATACTTCTCAATTGCTAAGAAAAGACAAATCAGTAAGGAGCAAGGCATGTCATAAAAAACATCTTGTAAATTTGCCAAATTCAAATAGAATTTGATTATAAATCTCTGCCCAAGAAAGCCCGAGGGTTAACTCAAGCGGTCATGAGCCAAACATGATATCTCTCCCTCTACTGCGGGGGAGCGCAAGCACCCCACCCCCCCGCCCAACTCCCAAAATGCTCCCAGTTTTGCGAGTGCGCCCCCAAGGAGCTCCCTACCTCTCCTATACTAAAAGCTCCTATACTAGGTTGATCATTTGATGACAATGTTATGGTACCTCCCTTCTTTGCTGAGCTCCTATAAAAGTTGTTATGGTTGATCATTTGATGACAATGCTATAAGTTACAACTACTAGATGATTGATGTTATATGGTTTAATCCATGTTTTCTATTAGCTAATTCAACATCCTAATAGTTTTTTAGATATAAATCCATCAAAATATATTAAAATATATACTATATAAAAAACACTCCCAAAACGGGAGCTTTTGAAAATTTCGCTTTTTGCTCCGCTCCCACTCCCCACTCCCAACAGGGTAAATCTCTCCCCTCAGAATTGGGGGAGTCATGGATTCAACTCTGTTGATCCCCTTGGGGTTAGGCTCCGTAATCAGGGCCAATGGTTTACCTCGTTTACTGTCCATGAATCATGAGGAAGTACTAGAAGGGTTTTCTGCAAGGTTATTCCTTGGAAAAAAGAACCTCTGCCCAGGACACTAAAAAAAACTCAAGTACATTGAATACCTAGCTTGTCGTAAAGACAATTTTATCCCAACATAACATGGACTATAACACATCATCATAAGATGCCGCCCTAGGCGGCAAGAGGCCAAAATAAAAGAATGTGCTGGAGAAGTTACTGTGTGGAAGGAAACCTTCAAAAGATAGCAGCCCCTGTCTCTTTGTTGGCCTTCATGTTGATGTCAATTACATTAGGGGACCCTTGTAATTGACATCAAAGCATAATATTTGACAAGAGGGGTTGATGGTTTTTCTTCCTACAAATGGAAAGTTCATGTTACACAAGTGATCATTCTCACACCTAGCAAGTAGAGATGTAATTACACTGATCAAGAAGGGCATGTGGATTGTTGATGGCATAGAAGCAAAGTCCAGCGATTCTAATGAATAGTTAAAAACTTAAATGGAAAGATATGATAGCAGGGCCATGACTCTCATTAGGTTTTTTCGATGCAAGAGCACCATGTGTTGAAGACATCCAAGGAGGTATAGGAAATGTTGACATAATTGTTTGGCTCTACAGTTCAATGTGCTAAAATGTTGTTAAAGTAATTAATTCTCAATCTGAAGAACTCAGAATCTTGGAGTGTCGCTAACCATGTCAACAATCTAAAGACTCCTTACTGAGTCAATTTGCAGAAATATGAGTCCAGATTGATGAAGACAGTGCCACAGCTAAACTAAAAAACGCATGCACAGAGTTACTATAATCATTGATGCAGTCCTACTCTTAAAATTACCATACCAAGCATTAAAATCAATAATAGCAGCTCGCTTTGAAGAGGAAAAGACTAGTACTCAAGAAGATTCAAGTGACATTCAAGCACTATCTGCTAACAAGAAAAAAATACTACTGAGGTTCAGGCAACAAGTTGTAGACAAAATGGATGAGTGCCGAATGTTTCTACAGTGAAAAGCAAAGTAACAGCTGCAGACATGCTTGAGAAAGAAGCATTAGAGACGCACAGAGAAGGTTGTGCTTAGAGGTGGGTCTCTGCCCTTAGGTATAGTATAGTCATTCCAAATGCAACTTTTATGGACAAACATGTGAGATATGAGTGTTAATTAAGAAGGGCTCCGGAATAATGTTTTTTGCAGTTATGTTCCTGAAGCTTCTCTCTTCTGCATAATGGCATGTATGTTTTCCTGTGTTCTAATTTCTAAGAAATCAGAGAGATCATCCTAACAGGCGGCAATGCCCTAAAGAGACCCCATGGCATAAAACATAAGATAGGCTGAAGTTATTAGAAAACAAAGGAGAGAGTACACACCATATTTCTAAGGAGCAGAACCTTGGTGGGCGGAGCTGTGATATTGGCGCTCTTAATCTTCTTTTCGGGCCTGGCCTCGCTGGCATTGACAATAACACCTGCCCTCTTATCAGTCTTCTTGGCCATAAGAGGCGTGGTGATCCCCTGCTCCTGTTTGCCCAAACCCTGGCCTTCCTTCCACCCCATCCTGGCCATCATCCTCTGCGCGGCGGTCATATGTCCGCCGGCCCCGACACCCAGTCCCACGGTCCCAGACTTGCCAATAGTAAAACCACCCACATCTGCGCCGCTGGGCGGCGGTGAAGGCGATCTGGGCTGCACCTGACCGCCGCCGCCATCGCCCCGCCCCATGGCTGCCCTCCGCTTCCAGGCATCCTCCCCGCTTATATTCAGCGCGGCCGCGCGGGAGTTCTCGGAGTCCTTCTCCGCAGCGGAAGCGGTTTCTTCCTTCTCCCGCATCGCCACGAGTTCCCGCTCCCGCTCCTCCTCCTCCAAGCGCCTCCGCTCCAGCTCCCTGCGCATCTCCGCCTCGACAGCCCGGCGGCGCCGCTCGCGTCGATAATCCTCGTAGTCGTTGGGCCGGCTGGGGTCGTACTCTTCTACGACCGTGGAGGTGACGCCCACCAAGGCCGTCTGAACGGAGAGGGGGGGTGAAAGAGGCTTCATCTCGGCAGAGGCCTCCAGCGGGCTCACAGTTCCGTCGTTGTACGTGACTCGGGGCTGGGGCTGGGAGGAGGTTGAAGTTTTGGGCTTGCTGCTGCTTGAGGGCTGCTGGTTCCTCAAGATAGATGGGGATGCGAACAGTGTGGTGGGCTTCCGCAGAGCGGAAGGAGCCATCTTCGCACTGCTCGACCACATTGAATTGTTGTTGTTTTCTTCTTCCGCCACCGTAGATGAGGAAGAAGATGGCGGGGGTAAGTCCCCATACAGTCCGCCCAGCATATTTCAAGATCCGATGAATGTATTTATCCTTTGCAAGACGGTTTTCGCTGCTCAACCTCTGATCTTCTGTGTTTTTTCTTCTTCCCCCTCCTCCTCGCCGTCGTCCTCTGCAACTCCACACACAGACGGAGCGCCCGTCTTCTGTAAAAGCATGACAAGGATGTGCTTTTATTTTTTCCCCGTTTTTCCTTCGGATTCGATGTATGTTTTAAATTTATACCAGAACTCGCACGGCTTCGCAGAGCACATTATAATTTTGGCAAGCAAACAATTGTAAATTAGAAGGTAAAATAATAATATAATAGTTGTATGTTTTTTCACCGATGAAAAAATTGCTATACTTGTATTCATTTGATGAATCAAAATAAAAAAAAAAATTCGAGAAGAAAAATAGTCTTTTCTTTTTATTCGAAAATGAAAAATGAAAGTAACTCGTTTTATCGAATCAAAGTTACATTCGACTCTCATTATATACAAAAATTATTTCTCTCACACAACACCCACCCATGGGCTTAATCACCACATTACAGATTTACATAAATATCGGAAAAATTGCTAAACTCCAGTCATAAGGCACCAAAACTAGTACTAGGACTAACACTTTTAAGCAAGACGAGACAAAAAAACTAGTAAACCTGAACAGGTTAAAACACATTATATGTACTAGAATCTATGAAGTCATCCTCATAAAACACCACCCCGTCCATAATGCCCAACTCTCGCTTAGATAGGATGTCTGCTTCCTTATTCAACGATCTGGCAATATGGTGAATAGAAACCTGAGCAAGGGAACATTTCAGATCCCTAGTCCTTGACATCCAGTGTTCCAGCTTGAGGTTTTGCATAAGAGCACGGCCATTGATCCAATCCACTGTGCATTTTGAATCCCCCAATATCTGTAAAGATGGGAAGCCTCTGAGTTTGGCAAACCACGTCAACCCCCATAGGGCGATCAATTCTGCCTGAGTATTAGTTCTCGAACCAGCGTTCATCCAAAATCTTATATTGTTAAGCCCTAAATATGGGCACATTTCCCCCTATATTGTGGCTCATTACATTAGTTTTGATGTCGGCTTTGGTCCATTAGTGGTAATTGTCATTAGTATGGTTATATTAGTTATGTCGGCTTGAATCAGTTAGTTGGGATTGTACCCCTTAGTCTCACATATATAGGAATGAGACCTTTCATTTGGAGTATCATGTCTTGCATTATCTTGTGTGCTTAGTACATTGTATAAGGAGGTTGCCCCCTCGAAGAAGCTTGTTATTCAGCTATTTTCTTCAGTCAAGTCGTGGAGTACTCTATCTGATCTATTTCTGTTATTTCCATACTCTTTTTGGAAATTTGTTGCGTAACATTTGGTATCAGAGCCCTTTCCTTGGAACTGGTTTCTTCAAAACGAGTCATCTTGGCATTTTCGCTATAAAAAAAATTCTACAAGGGTTGAGAGAGCAAGACTTAAAACCCATCTAGAAAAAATGCCGAAATAACCGTGGTACAAGTTTTAGATCCTGAAACATTACAAGTTTGGAGATATTCGCTCCAAAATCTATGGCTTCTGACTAGTCCAAAAACTAGTCTAAAACAGGTGTTCTGAGAAAAAAGGTCATATATGGGGCATGAAAGATCCAAATTGAGTGAGACATGTTGCATCTGAAAGAAGACAGACCACAGTATCTGTGGTAGGGTTTTCAACCTCAGATACAAAATATTGGACACATGGAATACCGTACAAGTTCGTTGTTCTGGAAAGACCAAAAACAAGTGGTGTTGGGAGACTCGCAATAACTTGTTATTGGTAAATCTAAATTAGGTCAAACCTGTGGCATTGGAAAGAGGACGCATCAGGCTACAACAATATGAAGTTTCAGACCTAGAGGAGCCGAAATTTAAAATTTACATCAATTTCATGTCGGCCTTAAAACTGTCTTCCAATCAAGGTTTGAAAAGGTGCGCCATTTTTAATTTTGATTAACTTTGAGTGGAATGATTTAATTGTGGTGACACCTAAGGTGTGATATATATTTGTATTGTTCAAATGCCACCAAAAGGAAGTCTAAATAATCACACTCCATCCAAACCACCAGAGGATCCATCCTCGGCGTATGATGAAAGGGAAGACCTCTCTTTTCGAGTGTCCCAGTTGGAAGATACAATTAAAGGGTCTGTGAAAAAAGTTGATTTGGATAATTTAGAATAGAAGTTGAATAAAATAGAGGAAAATATGAAAGGTTCGGTGAGAACAATTGATTTACTCAATCTAGAGGAGAAGTTGATGGGGAATATGAAAACTATTGTTAATCTCATACAAAATTCAAGGGATACTCTTCCTACAGGTGATGATGTGTTCTAGGATCAAGAGGATAAAAATAATTCTCATGTTGAGAAACCTTCCATGAATAAGAATATTCCAAGAGGAAATGATTTTGGTAATGGAAGTCATTAGGGATGGTCACCAAGGGGTACCCAACTTCCCAAGATTGACATGAGAAAGTTTTATGGCAATGATCCAATAACATGGATATTCCAACTTCCCAAGATTGACATGAGAAAGTTTTATGGCAATGATCCAATAACATGGATATTCCAAATGGCAATTCTTTGATCTACACTAGGTTCCAACTTTGCAAAAGGTATCTATTGCATCATTATATTTAGGTCTTGATCAATTTGTATGGTACCGATGGCTTTGTGACCGTAAAAATGACTCTATTATATCTTGGTCTATATTCACCGAAGAATTGATTGAACATTATGGGGATATTAATATCAATACCTTCTTTAGCAAGTTAATAAATCTCAAGCAAAAAGGTCCAGTTGCAGAGCACATCAAACAGTTTCAGAAGCTAAATCTTAGAATAAAGAACATTTCAGAAGATAATCTGTTGGATCTCTTCATTGGCACCTTGAAGGATAACATTCAACATGAGGTGCGTCTCTTTGAAACACCATCCTTGGAGAATGCCTTCATGATGGCAAGGAAGGTTGAAAGTAAAAATATGATGATGGCTACTAGAAATAGCACCTCCAACACATACCGAGAGAATATTGTTACTTCTTCTAACCCACCTCAAAGGTTGACACCTCAACAAATAGAGGAAAGACGAGCAAAAGGCCTATGCTTTAATTGTGACAGCAAGTATAGTAAGGGACATAAGTGTGGTGAGAATAAATTATTTTACATCGAATGTGAAGAGGAAGAACCAAAAGAACAAAAACCATCTCCAAATGAAGAAATAAAAGATACTACTTCAGAAGAGATCAATCCCACCATATCATGTCATGCATTGGCTGGAATTAGCACTCCTCAAACTCTCAAGATCGAAGGGTTTATCAAAAAGAAAAAGGTAACAGTGTTGATTGATTCTGGTAGTACTCATAATTTCATTCACTATAAATTACCAAAATCTCTCAATGACTTTATGTATCCAGCACCCGAGTTTCAAGTAATGATTGCAGATGGAGGAACTATCAATTGCTCAGGGAAAAGCCATAATATAAATCTTACTATGGGAGAATATATATTGAATAGTCCAATGATTGCTATTCCAATGGGTCGTGTTGATGTTGTCTTAGGAGTTCAATGGTTACAATCCTTGGGATCTGTGGCTTTTAATTTTCAGAAGCTTTTCATGAAGTTTTCATGGGAAGGAAAGGAATATGAATTATAGGGTATCACATGGAAACCAAGTAAGGTGATAAGCTCTAATGGTATGACAAAAATGATGAAAATGGGACATCAAGGTGTAATTGCACAATTATGCTCATTGGATGTTCAAACATCTAAGCCTCCTATTTCCCCGGATCTCCAAAGGTCCATTAATAAGCATTCCAAGGTATTTGAAGATATTCCGAAAGGTCTTCCACCTGTACGAGATTTTGATCATGTTATTCACTTAATACCAGGAAGTATTCCTCCTAACATCAAACCTTACAGATACCCCTATGGACATAAGAGTGAAATTGAGCGTATGGTTGAAGAAATGTTAGAGGATGGCATAATTAGGCCTAGCCAAAGTTCTTACTTTGCACCAGTGGTAATGGTACACAAGCCAGATGGATCATGGTGTATGTGTCCAGATTATAGAGAGCTCAACAAGATCACCATAAAAGATAAGTTTCCCATTCCCGTCATTGATGAATTGCTAGATGAATTACATGGAGCAATTTTCTTCACAAAGTTGGATCTTCGTTCTGGGTATCATCAAATTAGATTGAAAGATGAAGACATCCCAAAAAAAACATTCAGAACTCATGAAGGTCATTATGAATTTCTAGTCATGCCATTTGGTCTCACGAATGCACCTTCCACATTTCAAGGTTTGATGAATTCCATTTTCAAACCTTTTCTTAGAAAAATTGTGCTAGTATTCTTTGATGATATACTAATCTATAGCAAGTCTTGGGAAGAACATGTTCAACATGTTGACAAGGTACTATAACTATTACAGGAGCAACAACTATATGCAAAACCTTTCAAATGTTTCTTTGGGGTGAAGGAGGTAGAGTATTTGGGTCATATTGTATCTCGTGAAGGTGTCAAGGTAGACCCTAACAAAATTAAAGCCATTATAGACTGGTTGATTCCCCAAAACCTAAAAATCTTTGAGGATTCTTAGGACTGACAAGATACTACCGCAAGTTTGTTCGAAATTATGGAAGAATAACAATGCCTCTAACAACATTATTGAAGAAAGATGCATTTTCTTGGACTCCGGAGGCAACTCAAGCTTTTGATCAACTGAAACGATCAATGTGCATAGCTCTTGTATTGGCCACACCATACTTCACAAAAACCTTTATTGTGGAATGTGATGCTTCAGGAAATGGCATTGACGTTGTTATAATGCAATAAGGACACCCACTTGCTTTCACAAGTCATCCAATCAAGGGAAAGAACTTACAAAAGCTCATTTATGAGAAGGAAATGTTGGCAATACTACACACTCTTAAGAAATGGCGTCCTTACCTAATAGGTAGGCACTTCAAGGTCAAAACAGATCATGATAGTCTTAAATACTTCTTGGAACAGAGACTATCTTTAAAAGAGCAACAAAAGTGGGTAACCAAGATGTTGGGATATGACTTTGAAATCATCTATAGAAAGGGGAAACATAATGTGGTAGCAATGCACTCTCCATAAAATATGAAGATGTTGGGGCATTACTTTGTTCCATTTCCATTCTACAACCAGATTGGATAGTAGCAGCAAGGGAAAAATGGAAAAAAGACCTATCTATGTGGATGCTCATTCAAAAGCTATTGAATGATTCCAGTGTATCAGATACTTTTGTGTGGAAAAATGATTCACTATGGTATAAGGATCGCTTATATTTCTGCAAAAACTGCCAACTCAAGCAGAGGGTCCTTTCATAATCACACGCCTCTCCTATAGGTGGGCACTTAGGATTCCTGAAAACTTACCACAGGGTCAAGAAAGAATTTTTGTTGGGAAGGTCTTAAATCTTATGTTCAAAAGTTCGTGGTTGAATGCTTAGTTTGCCAACAGAAGAAGGGTGAAACAGTTAAGACCACAGGACTTCTACAACCATTAGACATACCTTGCCAGCGTTGGGAGGAATTCTGCATGGATTTTATCACAGGTCTACCCAAGTCCGAAGGAAAGAATGTTATTATGGTGATTGTTGATAGACTCACGAAGTATGCACACTTTTGTGCACTCTCTCACCCTTTTAATGCAAGTACAGTAGTTGCAGCCTTTATGGAAATAGTTCAGAAGTTAAGTGGAAGTCCGATGATTATTGTAAGTGATAGAGATCCAATTTTCACTGGAAAGTTTTAGACTTAATTGTTTTCCTGTTTGGGTACTCAATTGGCTCACAATTCATCTTATCACCCTCAATTTGATGGGCAAACTAAGATAGTGAACAAGTGTTTGTAAGGCTATCTTCGTTGCTTTGCATTTGATAAACAAACACAGTGGGTGAAATGGTTGTCTTTGGCAAAATGGTGGTACAATACTTCCTTCCATACATCATAAAAAATGTCTCCATTTATGGCACTTTATGGGTACCAGCCTCCATCTATCACATCTTCCTTAAAAGGAAAATCTAAAGTTCAAGTCGTGGAAGATCACATAGAGCACCAACAAGAAGTTCTCCAGATACTTAAGGACGACCTGACTATGTCAAAAAATAGGATGAAACAACACGCTGATCAACATCGCAGTGAAAGGAGTTTTGAAGAAGGGGATTGGGTATTTCTCAGGCTACAACCTTACAAGCATATGTCTCTCAAGCTATTAAAAAAGGACAATAAATTAGCACCCAAGTATCATGGTCCTTATAAAGTGTTGCAGAAGATTGGTAGTATGGCTTACAAATTGGAACTCCCTTCATCTTCAAGAGTACATACAGTTTTCCATGTTTCTTGCTTAAAGAAGGTGATAGGAGACAAGATCCCAATTCAAACAATCTTGTCGGAGCTTGATGAAGAAGGAAAAATCATATTGGAACCTAAACAAATCACTGAAACAAGGACTAAACAGCTTCGAAATCGGGCTATTACTGAGTACCTCGTAAAGTGGAAGAACTTACCAGTTGAAGATTCGACGTGGGAAGGATGAGTCCTTCCTACAGAGGCATCCGTAACTAATCAAGCGTTGAGGACAACACTTGTGTGAAGGGTTGGGGCATGTTAAGCCCTGAATATGGGCACATTTCCCCCTATATTGTGGTTCATTACATCAGTTTTGATGTCGACTTTGGTCCATTAGTGGTAATTGTCATTAGTATGGTTATATTAGTTATGTCGGCTTGGGTCAGTTAGTTGGGATTGTACCCCTTAGTTCCCTATATATAAGAATGAGACCTTTCATTTGGAGTATCCTGTCTTGTCTTGTCTTGTGTACTTAGTACATTGTATAAGGAAGTTGCACCCTCGAAGAGGCTTGTTATTCAACTATTTTCTTCAATCAAGTCATGAACTACTCTTTCTGATCTATTTATGTTCTTTTCATACTCTTTTTGGAAATTTGTTGCAAATCATATATGACATTTGTATTTTATTTGGAGCACCCCTCCAACACCACATAAGCCCCTATTGGTTGCCCCGTCAAAAAAACCACCACTGCATCCTCATTTAAAACTGACATGGAAGGATTTATCAGCGTTTTGACCTTCGACCCAGCATAACATGCTTGGAATGAGCTCTGGATCTTTGAAACTGTAGCCTGAACTGTAACAATAGTATCCTAAAAAATCGAAAGATTACGTGCTTTCCAAGTCTCCCTACAGAAAAAAAAGGGGAGGGCGTACAACTGAGTATAACTTTTAACCCACGATAAGGAAAACCTCAAGGATTCCAGGATTCCAGTCAAATTGAATCATAATCGAACCTGTAATCTCCTTCTAGACTAATTAAAAGAAAAAGCAGCTCCCAAATAAATGGATCACAGTCTCCTTTGCCGCACTGCAAAGAGCACACACACTTGAGCCAACAAAACCACTGTGTTGGAGATTTTCAGAAAAAATAACTTAATTTTTCAAGGCAAGTGCCCCTTCCAAAGGAGGGTGTACCACCAAAGATTGTCCAAATCATAAACTTGTTCAATAGTGGATATATATGCAAGTTTTGCCGTAACATCTCCACAAGCACCATTTTTCTCCCACACCACCCGGTCCTCAGTAGAATTTAAAATAACACCTGCATTTTGAATAGCATTTATAAACCCATTCCATTCATCAACATCCAACGACGAAAGACTGAGATAAGATGCCAAAGACCATTACCCATCAAAAGCATTTTATCCTTTAAAGATTTGACTCAAAATGAAAATATTTTGAGTCTTTAATTCCTCCCTGAGAGACAAAGAGAAACCATAACTGAAATTTACTCCATATATAGGGTCAATTTCGATGAAAATTTGCTTACCACTTCCAACCTTCCAACAAAGATGATTCTTGATAATGGGGGAAATTTTAATGAAGCTCCTCCAGATTAAAGATGCAACCCTATATTCCAAACTGTTTTCCCGAATCCAGTGGACAATAGAGTAGGATTTTATATACTTTTCCTTGATAACCATGTGTCAAAGACCCTGTTTGAACAGCACACACCACATATTTTTTTATACACAAAGACCAATTAAAAAATTTCAAGTTTTTGATACCCCAACCTCCTACCCGTTTAGGCAGTGATAACTTTTCGACAACGCCAAATGGAATTTCTTAATATCCAAGTGACTCGCCCAAAGAAAATGGGACATCCTACTCCTAATTTTGGTCAAAATAGCAGCAGGGAAAATGAAAAGGGAGAACCAATAAACATGAATACTCTGGATGACCGCATTAACCAACATGACTCGTCCTCCAATGGACAGCCATCGAGAAGACCAAGTATTGATCCTTCTGTCAATATTTTGTAAAATCCACTTCTAGTCCTCGACAGTGTGTCCATTTTCCTTTAAAGGAAAACCCAGATATGCCATGCCCTCCTCCAAAGGGCCCCACCTACATGGGAGTAACAAGGAGATAGCGTTCTGAAGAGGCTCAGTTGTTCCTGCAAAAAGGAGTTTTGATTTCGAATTACTAATTTCCATGGCAGACGCTTCACAGAAGAACTTTAGTATAGCTTTATAAAGCCACCATTCCTCCACCTTACCTTGACCAAAGATGATCACATAATCTACAAACAGTAGATGGGAGATATAAAGAGTGGCTGAAATTTTAATACCTTTGATGCCCTTTGAGCCTTTTGCATCATGGATGGGCCTACTGAGACTTTCAATGACAAGAAGAAAGAGGCAAGGGGAAAGAGGGAAACCTTGCCTAATGCCACGAGTGCTATCAAAAAATACAGTGGGGGATCCGTTAACCAAAATAGCAAAATTTGTCATGGATATACAGGCCATAATCTAGCATGTGACCTCGTACGAGAGCCCTATATGCAGGAGGATAAAACGAAGGAATTCCCTGTCCACCTAATCATATGCTTTCACCAAGTCTATCTTCAAAATAATCGCCTGCAATTTTTTTTATGTTTTATGGAGTGTAAACTCTCTTGAGCAATCCCTACTACATCATGGATCTGCCTACCTGGTAGAAAACCAAATTGCTCCTCATAAATATATCTACCCAAAACAAGGCGCAATCTGTTTACGATGATTTTTGTGATCAATTTTTAAAGGAGGTTACAAAGCGCTATCGGTTTATAATCATTGAAAGATCCTGGTCTTTCCCGCTTTGGAATCAGTGTAACATAGGTCTCGTTTAAGCCATTTGGCATATAGGAATTCCTCCTAGAGTCATTAACCATATCCGTTATTTCTGCACCCAACTAATCGAAGAAATGGATATAAAATTCCACAAGCCAGCCATTAGGTCTGGGACTTTTGTCCCTTGCAAATTGTTCCTAAGTATCCTTTACTTCTTCACTCGAGGTTTCTGCCCCCACCAATTTACTTTCTTCACCATAAAAAAATCTTGGGAACAAACTAAGGACCTTCAATTTTTGATCCAGTTTGGTAGAGTGTTCTTTATAGTATAGAGATATGAAATGGGCCACTGCCTCCGCTTTTAGATCAACCTAAGATCGCATTGGAGACCCGTTACTAGAAACCAGCTCCCACATAGAATTGTTATTCCGCCTGTAATTCGTGTGTCTATGGAAATGTTTTGAGTTGTTATCACCAGCCTTGAGCCAAATGGTTCGACTCTTGAGATGCCATGCTTCTTCCTCCAACGCCAATAAATCCATCTTTCGCTTCTGCAAACAAAGGATCCGGTCCTTCCTTTCCACCGAGAAGAAATCCTCGTCCACAAAGCCAAAACAATGTTTCAACTCAGCTTCAGTATTCTCCAGTTCCCGCTTGTTCTCCTTTCTTTTCTGTTTCTCCCATTTAATAACAACAGGTTTTAGCATGGTTAATTTTTTCACCAACTTCCTTAGGGGACTGAGGTGTCCTTCAGTTACAAAGGAACTCCAACTATTCGCAACCAATTACTGAAGGAAGAATCTTTTAGCCAATTGTGATTGAGCTTAAAGGGGGTGAAGAAACATCTGTTTTTGAAATCCAACTGGAGCATAACAACTTTGTGATCAGACACCCCATAGCCACTGACCAGGTTCTGTATCTACCCACAGAAAAAACCAAATGCTCAGACATCATAAAGCGATCGATTCGCTTCGCGATCCCTGCAAATCTTGCCCTCCCATTAGACCATGTAGGAACCAGAGAGAAGGGGACAATGTCAATAAGACCCTCATTTTCCAATAAAGAGATGAAAAAACTAGACTCCAGGTTTAAATGGGCCTTAGAGCCCTAGATCTCAGCTGCAGAAAGGGTGATGTTGAGATCGCCTGCCATGATCATACCCGGATCCTTACGGATACTCGATTGAACCAGTTGTGACCATTACTCTCTATGGTTGTTGTAAGGACCGTAGATATTGAGGATTTTGATATTCTGTGAGAAAAATCTAAGCATACCTTCCACCACAATACCCACGCTCGACAAAAAAGAGGAAAAACAACCAAAGTGGGATCCCATGCAATAAGAGTGCCTCCATATAAGTCACGAGCATCTAATGCACAAACTTTCCAGTGAGGTTTAATACGAAGAAAATTATCATAGGCCACCTCTGCAGAGATCATGGTCTCTTGCAAGAGGACAACAAAGGGGTGTTTTGATGCCAACAATCTCTTTAAGGCAGTTTTTTTGGTAAACTGCCAAAACCCCTAATATTGAAGGAGAGAAAATTCATTGAGTAACCTCTCTTAGGGCCGCATCACTTCTAAGAGCCCAAATATTCGAAGGATCAAAAGATACATCAGTAGGACTAAAACCTTTATCAAACAAAGAAGAAATAGGGAGTTTTACATGGTGGTAAGGATCTTTTTTTACAGTAGGTTGCTTATTACACCTGGCTTCCTTTTAGTCTTAGGAATAGTCACATTCATGGAACAAATAGAAGAAATAGGAAGGGTATCGTAGTCATCATCAACAATACTAGAGAAATTTGTAAAAGGATTTAACCCTAGGCCACTGGACACCAAAAGAGAAGGGGAAGCATCCACTGAAATCCTCAATCGAAGAGGGGGAAATCACAAATGGAAGGGGTTTTGTAGCATGATCCTAAGAGGGTGGAAGATTCTTAGGGCCAGGCGCATGAATGCCAACATTCAAGGGCAGAGACTGGAGACCACAGAAACCCGTTGAAACCCCATTATCCCTATCCAAGGAAGAACGAAAATCTGCCTCAATCAAGGGTTGACCCTCAAGGGAAGAGTCCACTGAAGGTCCCTCCCCAGGATGAGGAAACCTGGTACTAGCAATCTCTCCCTGACTCAAAAGATTAGCCAACAAAAGGTTTCCCAGACCCAAAAGAAAGGATGCCATAATCTCCTCAAAAAGAAGAAATTTCAATAAGACCAGTAAAGAGATGCAAAACTTAGTCAAAATATTTGCAGCCAATGAAGGGTCCAGTGGGACACTAAGTTCATCATCACTATATGACTCATCCCCCAAGTTACGCCGAGAAGAGACCTCCGGACTAAGCTCAGAATCCATCCTTGGACAAGAGGCCTTTTCATGACCAGTCTGTTTGCAACCAAAGCATATGAAGGGGACCTTCTAGTAATCGATACACTGGATGAAGGATCCACCTTCCCAAACCACCTTTAGTTCACCCGGAAGACCCCCTGCAACCTCTAACTCAACCAACATCCTGGGGATCTTCCTTTTAGGGGCCAAGAGTTGATTTTCCTCTATCAAAATGAACCGCCAAAGAGAGTTAGCATCCGCCATGAAACCCGCAAGACACCAACAATGCAGAGGAAAACTGGGCTGTAAGACCCATATATGTCTTTTCTTCAAACGTCCTGAGCTAGGGTCAAAGCCCGAATGCCAGCAAGAAAGGACCAGAGACCCCTCTTCAATGACTGAGAAACGTTCTTCGATTTTTTGTTGATCCTCTTATGAGAGAAAGAGAAAACAAATCCATCCGTTTACCAGTAAAATAACCCTAGGTAAATTCTTGATAAAGGGTTTCCATTTTGAAAAGATCCAGTTTAAAATCTCTAGCCTAAACATCCGAATATACTCAAACTTCCCCAGTAGGGCACGATTAGCACGATTTGCTTTCTCACTTTTTATTTTCCTTCTACCTTTCCATCCACCCCTATTTTCTAATATGAACCATTTCCGAGAAGGGGATCTCTGCTTAGGATATTCCGACACCAACGAATTTAGTGGGCTCAACTCTGAGACCAAAATATAAGCTTTATCGGCCCTGACATTCAAACCCTCACTAGGGTTTACTAAAGCCGTACGAGCACCACCGGCAGGTCTCACCGGAATATAATATATGCATAGGTTAAGGTTTGCTTTGATAACGAGACCAAAGAAAACAACCTTGGGAGAAGAAAAGTCACGTTTGTCCAACGATTGTTCAAAGGCCTCTATGTCAGGAGAATCATGTGCGGATGAGACATAATGACCACAATCCCTTCTAGCAGCAAAAAAGGGCTTGCGGCGACCACGAAAATCCATCTAGAGAGGATACGACAGTACCATGAAACAAGACCAAGCCGAAAAACCAAAGGGAGACAAAAAACAAAAGCGAGTGACTAATGATTTTTTTCAGCAACATAAACATTCCCACTTTTTTTCCTTGGTTGGTACTAAGCCAACCAGGAGGTTAGCTTAACTCCAAGGATGTACTAATCCTCATATCGGGACACAATAAGGTTTTCTATAATAGAACCCAGCAATCCAATGTAGCTAAGAGCTCGCAAGGCCAGGCCATACCGCCATTACCTTATCTTTCTAATTTCAGGCCATACCGCCATTACCCTATCTTTCTGTTAACAATCTCATAAATCTTTCTGGATGCTCCTTTCAGTATTGGGGTTTGTAGTCTCTTTCTATCCATTCGTGAATCAAAGAAACTACACTGTATCTTGTCCAAAAGACAAATATATCACTTCAGCTGATTACAATATGCCATCATTGACATTAACATAATCAAAATATCTATTTTATCAATGTCTTATAACATGTTATCCTTTGACTAGATAAATAATTCATAATTCTATCATCCCAAAATACCAAAATTTCTCTATGTTCTTTTTGTATCACAAAATGGATTTCACCTTACTTCTAATATCTACTCTATTCTAAAATATATTGCTCACATATACATAGCATATTATAATAATTACAAAAAGGAAGAATACAGTTCAGTATAATGTTGTCTCAATCTCCTCAGTGAGTTGATTCTTTTGATAATGGCATATAATAGTCATTCCTTCCCTCATTAATAGTCCCTTATTTGATAAAATGTCCGCATTTTTGTTAAAGACCCTACTCACATGGCTGTATTTTATGTCTGCAAAAGAATTTTGCAAAGTCATAATCCTTTTTTCCAAAAAGATAAGGCATGAAAGTGTAATATGTGTTTGCCAGAAATCCATTCAATGATTGTTGTCGAATCTCCAACAATATCAACCTTGTTTATCCCAAAAGAAATGGATAGAATTAATAATCCCCATAGAGCAAGCAACTCAGCTCTTGTATTGTTTCCCTCACCACATCCAAAAAACATCTCCATATGTTGATCCTGATCCAAAAAAAAAAGCAACCTGCTCCACAATTTCCCATTTGTGCTGCTCCATCAAACATTCCAACATGATTATAATAACTAATAACAGAATATACCAAATGAGATCGCTTCATTGTTGGTGGTTTCCAATGATCATCTTTCATATAATGTTTAATAAAAGAAACATATCCGCTGAGTGAATATGTTTTATCATCAAACATAACAAAATTCCTAAGGCGCCAAATGCCCCAAATGAATCTCAATGGATAAGAAATCTGACATCTATGTCTATTATACCAGTCTTTTAAACAATGATCCAAAGTATCTCCAGACCAAATACTTGATTGCCTGAAACAAATCGTAATCTCATCCCATATCTGCAAAGTAACAGTGCATTTTGAAAACAAGTGATCGCATGTTTCCTCTTCCCTGGAGCATAAAAAACAAACTGACGGGTCAATACCGCCATGAAGTATGTATCTGTCACCAGTGTTTATCTGATTTATAAGAGCTAACCACAAAAAAATCTTGATTTTCCCAGGTATATCCCATTTCCGTAGGAGCAAGCATCACCATTTAGGTGTTGGATAACTAGTATCCACTACAATCAAAATATATAAGAGTTTCATCAACATATTTACATAACTTTTCATTGTTTTCCTACAAAGAACATATTTGGTCTATTTTCTATATGAAGTAGAGAGAGATAATGGCTAGACAAGTATTAATCTGAGTAGACATTGCAACAGTTGGATGGGACAATGTTTCCCATCCCACCCGGGTTCAAATCCGGCCGACCCTTGATTCCAATGAACCAACATTTTTAGTTGAAAAAAAGGTAAGAAAACAATCCGACTATTTGGAGAAAATGCGAGTCCATTCTTGGAAAACAAGATCAAAAATCCTATCAGCGCTAGAGTCGTAAATACATAAATTCCAGCCTTGTAAGGAAATACAAAAAACAATGATTCATCATGCCCACCGACAGGGGAAACACAGGATCAACAGAGTAACCGAACCCTACTCTATCATACTAGTTCTATCCCATTCGTCATAGGATATAATTATGCCTTCTATAGCGTCAAGTGCTTGCTTGGAAAGAAGGTCATCCTCGACATTAAATTCACAATTAATATGGTAATGTTGTCAGCGCCTAAATCTAGATGCAGATAACTTATATAGTTTTTTCAACCCTCTAACAGAACTGCATGCAAACAACCTCTGCGCTCAACCCAATCAACAATGAGTTTGGAATTACTAGCAATATGCAAGACCTGAATCTTCTACTTGTGAGAAAAGAAAAGCATATTGAAGTAGGCAAGCAATTCATTGCGGTTTTTTGTTCCAGGTATGCATCCCATATTCAGATTGAAGAAATGATCGTGACCGACAAAAAGTACCATCTCAGCTCCCAAGGCCTCACCACCTCTCTGATATGCCACGTCAAAGAACCCAAGGGGTAGACTCATATCAAATAATAGAGAAGGACTAAGATCACGCCGATAAGAGGGAGGCGATTTCCATCATTCTCGGAAGGCCGATGAAGCATTGAGGATGACCAAATGAACATTGGCAACAACTCCCTAATGATTTTGTTTCTATGCTTCCATAATGACCAATTAACATACATCGACAGCTCTTCCCATCTATGGTCAATCGAAGCCAATTGAAGTGTGCTTCCTCTACCGAGCCACCAATCCAAAATTTGGCGACATTTAGCATTGATAAAACCTCGTGCCACACTAGCAGTGTAATGTGGCAAGTGACAAATAGATGATCAATACTTTCAAAGGCCACCCTACAAAGGCCAATATTGTGAAAACCTCTCTTGATGAGGTTTTCCCAAGTCAAGATATTCTATTCCAGAATCAACCACCCAAAACATTTTAGTTTGACAAGACACCCTTAGTGCCAAAGACGAGAGCACCACCATTTGCCCTCAGCAGCTCCCCCAGAAGAAATAATGGCCTCATACGCCATATCTGCAGTGACATGGTTGTTTACAACATTCCATGACTAAAGAAGAGAATCATTTTCATCAAAGAGATGAATGTTGGCTCAATAAAGACCAATTATAAATGAGGTCCACTAAGGCTTGAGGGGATCTAAAACTCCCAACTCATCTGCTAACTTCCAACTGTGATTACCAAGAAACTGAACATCCAAGTTTTCAACTTGTGCAAGAATCGCAATACCCTTAGATCATAATTCAACTACTAATTTAGCTGATAAGAAAGAAAAAGTCGCACCACCGAATATTGAATCCTCCCCAACACGAATTTCCAAACCATTGCCTAGCTTCCAAGTGAGCAATGTTAAATATACAGCATCAGGAGACATTCTCCAAACGAATCTTGTGTAGCCAAGATTGATCCTCCCGTATAGAGGAGAGCACTTTGATTGCCTTCTGTGTAAAGGTTATTCCTCCCGCATAGAGGTAATTGATCAAAGTAATGATGTTGTAAAGTCTTGTTGGACAAGGCTCTGGACTTGTGTGTCAAGTCATGGTTCTCATGTGAACCTTCTGTATAAAGGTATCCATGGGATGGTCCTCTCGTATAGAGGTGGATCTTCCATGTAAAGTTCATGCTTTACTTGTTAAAATCATTTAATGTTGTGTGATGTATTATTAACCATGATCACCAATTGCTATTAAGTCTCATTTAGAGATTGATCACCTCTAAAGTGAATTACTTTAGCATATGATCATTTGGCCCTGAATAATATAATATGATCACAACATCCAATAATTATTCTTAGTATAATGTAATGTGATGGATAATTAAAGTTATCACATATTGACCATGTAGTAAGAGATAAATAAATAAAAGATAAATCATAGAGATCAAGATAATTCGAAATTGCCCATGTAGACACTTCAACGAATTAAAGAGAACTTGAATTGTTAAAGCTTCAATTATAAAGCTTTGGTTAAGTATCAATGTATGCCTCAATAAATGCTTCAGTTAAATGTATGCCTTAGTTAACTAAAGAACTCACATCGTGATTTAAGTTAACTAAGTGTTAAAATAAGGACTAGTTAACTAAAGTGTTTTCATTTTAGTTAAACTAAAAGACGACAATTCAGTAAATAAAGGAGAACTTGAATTGATCACTACAATGATGTTATCAAGAATCAGTTAAAGAGATTTAACTAAGTGACAACAAAGAATATCTAGTTAACTAAGTGACGACACTTAAGTTAGCCACCTAACTAAGTGGGAAAGCTTTCAGTTAAGAGGCGAGTGGGAAAGCTTTCAGTTAAGTGGGGCACACTTCTGCATGCAAGATTGATACATCCAGTTTGAGGGCGAGTTCATCATGAAGTTAGAAGATAAAAATAGAAGATAATAATGTATAAATATGTTATACGGGATTGATGAATTCAATGTGAAGTGTATTCTCTTCTATATTGAAGGCAAGGCACTTCTCTCTGTGTGCAAGATATTATTATTGAAGGCAAGGCGCTTCTCCGATTGATCTCTCTTCTCTATTGCTTCTGTATCTTCACCAAGAATGTTTTGGTGATATCTTATCTTCTAAAAGCAATATGTTATGTTGTAAAAGAAAGCATTATATTGAAAAGAATGGCTGGGGTTTTTGTTCTCATAGTTTTGAGGATTTTCCCTAGGGTATATCTTGTGTTATGGTTGTATTAATTTCATGTGATTGAATTGTATCATTGTTTCAAGTTTCAACATCTAAAAGAATTAAAGATCAAATCTCAACCAAATATTAACAAGTCAATCTTTAACCACCTCCACGGAATTAAGCATGCAAGACCAAAAGGTTGAAATCCCCCTATGCGAGTAAGAAGACTGCCTTAGCCAGTCCATCATAGGGGTATATCGGAGATATTTTTCCTTGATCACCTTGCTCCAAAGGCCCTCCCCCGTAAGGTAACTCCAAATACTTTTAGCACCAATGAGACTCCCGAAGTAAAAAATATTCTTCAAACCCAAACACCCTCTGTCCTTTGGGGTGGCTAGCTTCTCCCAATTCACCAAGTGATATTTAGACTCACAAGAGGCCCTCAATCAAAGAAACCAGAAGCACCTTTGGCGAATCCGATCTAAGATAAACTTGGGGATGTTAGCTAGCTTCATCCAACAAACTGGGATATTTTCCAAAATTGATTTGACAAGAATCAGGCATCCTCCCAAGGACAACCAATGGTAGCGCCAAGACTCAAGTCTTTTTTCAACCTGCTGTAGCAACCAAAGCTAGTTACGAGTAAGATAATGGTTTGGCTTTTGGAAAAAACCCAAATATATGAACCCTTTCTCCAAAGGCTCCAACTTATAAGGAAGGATCCGAACTAAGGTGGATTTGAAGCCTTCCTCTACCCCCGATTCCATTAGGCACGATTTATCCACACTGGCTTCATTGCCCATGGCAGAAAAAAATGAGTCCAAGCAGTCTCTGAAAGCCTACCATTCTCATATGAGCCCTTTCCCGAATAGTAGGACATCATCAACAAAGAGCAAATGGGTGACCTTCACCGCTTCCGATATTTTTGCACTTGTCAAGCTCCCCTCAAGTCAGGCCTTTTGTACCAAGAGGATTATGCCTTCAATGTCAATATCAAATAAGAGCGATGACAGGGGGAATCCCTGATGAATCCCCCTAGATCATCTAAAAAAGGGGGTGGGAACCCCATTGACGAGTACTGCAAAACAGGCTGACGAGACAGAGCCCATAATCCATCTGATTAAGACCAATATGCACTACGACCAATCTAACGAATCCCCAATCTACCTTGTCATAGGATTTAACAAGGTCGGGATCTAGGACAACAGCCTTCATTTTTTTTTGTCTTAATGGAGGTAAACATTCTTGAGCCACCCCAATGGAGTCGAAGATCTGTTTATCACCCAGTAATCCAAATTGTTCTATCGAGATAAAACGAGAAAGAAAAGGATTTAAACAAACAACAATGACCTTGGATATTACCTTGTAAATGAGGTTGCAGAGAGAGATTGGCCTAAAATCATTGAAAGAAAACATATCAGTTTTCTTAGGAATTAAAGCCACAAAGTTAGCATTCAACGCCCCGCAAACTGTTCCAGAAGTCCTTGAATCCTCCACCACAACAAGAATGTGTAGTCCCATTAACTCAAAGAATTCTAAGAAGAACTCAATAATGAAACCATCCAGCCTCATACTCTTTGATTTGGAAACCCCTTTCAAATTCTACTCAATTTCAACCAGCGAAATTGAGCCATCCAAATTTTTCCCCTCTTTGGAGAAAAAAACCTAGGATAATTCTGAAGCACCCGCAGTTGACTCTCCAGACAGGTGGTATTCGGATCTTTGAAGAGCTGCTCAAAATTTCCAACAACACCCTCTTCTAGTTCCTACTGAGACCTTAAAGGACGACCCTCTTTGTTAGTAATTTCTCAGATAACATTGGAATTCCTTCTATGGTCTGTGAACCGATGGAAGAAAGAGGTGTTGAGATCACCCTGCTCAAACCAGATAGCCCGGATTTTTAGCGGCCAGGTCTCCTCCTCCATCAATGGGATTTTAGTTTTCCTTTCTTTTAATTGTAGCAATGCTTGATTTTCCGGTTCAAACATAGAGCTCACCTTCGCATAAGAGAAAATTTCCTCAATCTGATCTTCAACTACGCACAACTCTTTCTGAAGGTCCGTCTTCATACATTTCTCCCAACCAATGACCACCTTTTTAACATCCTTTAGTCTCCTAATGAAACATTACATCTTGGACTCCAATGGATCAAGGATGATAGAAAGCCAGACATCCTTTACTAAAATAGTCAAGTCTACCTCCGCAAGCCAAGTATGGTTAAGTTTTAAAGGGTAATTGGGCCTAACCACCCCGATATCTAGCTATAAAACAATAGGGAAATGGTCAAAAAAGATATCTAGTACGATCCAGGAGCGGAATTTTTCCAAAGCCCCAACCACATTAGCGACAACAAGAAAACGGTCAAGGCGTTTCATAATACCCTAGTCCCTGGACCTACCATTTCTCCAAGTTGGAGCCATAGGTCCAGGAAGGATATCAATTAAATTTGCATCTTGAATCACGACTGTGAAAAAAGGAGATAACAGGTCTAGGCGAGCCCTGGGTCCCCAATTTTTTTTTAAAACAGAAACAGATATTTTTTATTAAAAAAAAATGAAAGAATAGAGCTGTGGCGTTGCCAGATTCAGCTGGATACATTGCTCTGAAAAATGACTCTAATGTCTGTTACTATGGCAAATACAAAAAGAATTTGAATTTTGAAATCCAATTTGCTCAATTTACACTATTTCATTTGAGAGTGAAATTAACCGATGCTGCAAACTTTGAGAAAGATGATAATTGTTTGAGAAAGATGATAACTTTGAGAAAGATGATCACTTAGAGTCCTTCGATCCTAATGTAAACTGTATTGCTATACGATCCTTCCTTCCTGGCTATCATTAATTGTTATGTTTCCAAAAAGGACTTTGATTGCTGCGTTAAGGTCTTCTTCTCAATTCTGCGTTGCTAAATTCCTAATTTGACTCAGGATGTGAATGTTATTAACCAGAAACAAGCTACGGTTTAAAATCCTGTCACTCTAAGTATTCCTGCAATGTTGATCCTGCCACCGTCGATTTAAATTACCCATAATCCTGACATGCATAAATTAGCTCAATGGATGGCATCCATAAGTCTGCATAAGTCATCAAATTTATTGAAGAAGTGATCGGATTCTGAGATGGGATTCATGGAGCAGAGTGCCCTGGATTGCACTTAGGAGCAAAATCAGGGGATTTGATGTATTTTACTCACATTGTTAATCTTTATAATACCCTGGCTGAGCTTGGAGCCTGCATCAGCTTCCGTGTCTCCATCATTATTTAACATTCTTAAGATGTGATATGCCCTGAACTCCACAAATGTGCTTGCTATGCCCTGAATTCGCTGTACAATTCGATTTAGCTTAAGATGATTGAGATTGTTGCTTGAATTGATAGATCTGATAATTATCATAGAGTCCCCAAATACTTGCAGTTTGTCAATCTTATGCTCTTTTCTGACATCCTTTCCACAAGGCTAATGCTTCCGCTATATTATTGGAGCAGATGCCTAAGCCCCATCTAAACTTCAATCTCAATGTTCCTCCGCTTAGCCACATTACCCCTCTAGCACCTGCTACACTAGGATTTCTCTTGGATGCACCATCGAAATGCAGGTTGTCTGTTGCGTGCTTATTTCTCCAACCCAGAAAATCATTACTAGATAATATGATTTGCCAATCAGGAAGATGTCAATGTTGGATAGTCTTGCTTGGGCTAGGGAGAGTAACTCCAATCCAATTATTTTAATCTCTGCTGAGGCTAGCATCTTCCTTATAACTGGTGTTCATAAGAGATTCAATCAGGAGGATTTTGTCTTTTCCGACAGTTTGAAGCGGAGTGTAGTGCTTGTCCTGAAAGATGATATTGTTTCTTGCGGTCTAGACTTTCCAACATATGTATTTGGGAATGGATATTCATATGTGATGCTGGGTTTTCTTAATGGAAAGGGTAGAAGGATACAAGAATTTCCATTCTTTAAAAGATGGTTGATGGAAGGGAAGTGCAACATGGGGAGATTACGATCTTGGAGAATATGGTTCCAAACCCGCTTGGTATACTCACAATCTAAAAAGAGATGATGAAGAGTTTCTTCACTGTTTCTGCAGAATGGACACCAGAACGACGCATTGAAACCTCTCCTGATTAGGTTATCTCCGGCGAGAAATTTGCAATGTATTAACGTCCAAGTGAAGAAGTTGATTTTGGGGAGTCCCAGAGGGTCCCAAACAAGCTTCCAAACATCATTTCTTTCAATTTCTTGAGATACAGAGCTTTATAACCGAGAATAGATGAATAGGAATCTGTGGGGCCCCAACCTCGATCATCTTTTGCCAGCAGGTGTATGGGGGAGCATCCTTTCAAGTTGTCAATGAGGAAATTTTTAGCAGACTCAAGATGAGGAGGGATTGCTCTACCGCTCCAGCTCTGCCATATGCCATTCTTGTCCTAGGCACTGAAATCTTTCAATGTAGTGATCCCATCTTGCTTGAGCCATGCTGCAATATTAATTAATTCATGCATGCTATGAAGTGTATCCTTGTTCATGATCCTATCCATGAATATGTCAATTTTACTACCATTACCGAGAACCCAGTAAAGACCCTTTGAAAATAACTTCCAAGCTGCCTTACATAAGGTCCATGTGCTGGAGCCTTTGGTTGTTGGTTTGAGATCTAGACATCTTAACCTATTACCCTGTAAATACTTATTTCTGAGCACAAGGCTGACTAGATGGATTTTGTTATGAATGATTTGCCATAAGAGTTTGCCACCTAATGCTAAATTAGCATGGAATGGGTCACGTATTTGAAGGCCTCCAACGGACTTGGGTTGCTTTAAGACCTCCCACGTCACTAAATGGATTTTGTTCCCATTGTTTTTCCCACCAGACCAAAGGAAATCTCTCAAAAAATTGCTTATCAAATCTAACACTCTTTTTGGAGCGAGGAGGATGAAGAATTGTTAAATAGGTAGCGTGGAAAGGACAGATTTTATAAGGATCAATTTTCCGGCCTTGCTGAGCCAATACCCTCCCAGTCTTCTGACTCTGCTTTTTATTTTGTTTATCATTCCTCCCAGTTCCCAGCTTTTGAGAGACCTTGAGTGATTGGAAGGCCGAGATACTTAAAATTTTCCCACTGGCTGTGGACTTTGATGCCAAGTATTATGCTGATTTTGGTCGCCACGCTATTATTTAAATTCCAACAATAAACAACACTTTTATGCAGATTGATCTTGCCTCCAGATGCTTTGCAATACCAATTCAGATTTCGATTGAATTTCCAAGCTATGATGGAGGATGCACCACCCAAAAGGAGAGAATCATCAGTGAAAAGAGTATGATTTGGGGGACAGGAGTCAACGGTTAATTGTAAGCAAGGGAGAGCTCTTGAAAGCAACTCATGATTTAGCTTTCGGCTGAGGGAGTCAGCAAGGATGATGTACAAGAAAGGGGATAAAGGGCAACCTTGTCTAATGCCACGTGTGGCTTGGAAAAATTCAGTAGGGTGGCCATTGATGAGAGGAGCAATCCATGGTTTGCTAATGCAAGCTGAGATCCAGCTGATGAGGGTGTCTTCAAAATCGAACCATTTCATAATTTTAAAAAGGAAAGAATGCTTTACACGGTCAAATGCATTTGCCATATCTAACTTGATTAAAATACCTTTTTACTTTTGGGCCTTGCTGGAGTGGATTGCTTCTTGCACAAGAATCACATTGTCAAGTATTTGCCTTCCTTTCAGAAAGACACCTTGGTTGTCCGAAATTAAATTGTTGAGTAAGGTCTTCAATCGAGTTGATATCATCTTGGAAATAATTTTGTATGAGGAGTTACATAATGATATCGGTCTGAATCTGCTGAAAGTGCTGGGATTAGTTTCTTTAGGGATGAGAGACAGGAACGTTTAATTAGTGCGGCCACCGATTTTAGCCTTTGAATAGAAGTTCCTAATCATTCTCATGAAGTCCTTTTTGATGTACTTCCAACAAGCTTTGTAAAAATGGATCGAATAACCATCGAGGCCCAGTGCTTTGTCAGATTCAAAGGAGTTGATTGCTTTATGCATGGTAAGATTCTCGTCAATTGCAATCCTCTTGGGAATGTGTTCCAGTAATTTAAGTTCATCCTCTCCACTGTCCTCACCACTAGCGATGTCATCCATAAAAAGCTTGCAGAAATGGGTGTATGCTGCACTTTTTACCTTCGAATTCCCATTGACAATCGTTCCATCTTCATTTTTTATCTCAACAATGTAATTTAGAGACTGACTGACTTTAAATTGCTTATGGAAATATGATTTAAGCCACGTGCTTCTAGACTTGAGCCTCCAATACTCCTCTTCAAATCGAACTGCCTGAAATGCCTTGGTTTGTCGATTTACTTCTTCCTGTAACGTGATAGCTTCAATGGGTTGTTCTTCCATCTCGAATTGGATGTCCTCAAGAGCGCTGACTACATCTTTCCTGGGTTTTGCAGGGGCTGGGCAGTTGGATTTGGACCAAATCTTAAGAGCTTTTTTGGTGTTAATAAGTTTCTTTTCCCAAACGTTGTAAGTTTTAAACCTTAACAATGAAGTACAAACTTATATCGATTCTTAAGCATTAACAGAAAATACACAATGGCACACACATTACACAGAGATTTTCACCTGGAAACCCTTAACCGGGAAAAAACCAGCAAAACTTAGAGCCGCATAGCTCCTTTTTCATTATATGTTTATTTAATCATGTACAATACAATAAATGGTATTTCACAGCATCTAAAACCCTAATTCGTTTACCCGAAATTAGGTTACAACCCTAATCCCTTTTTACCGGGATTAGATAGAGTACAATGGGTCAAAAATCGCGAAAAAGCAAAAAGCAACCCAAAAAATTTTGCGCTCCGCGTGGACTCCGGGGGCCTAACGGCCCCCTCCATGTCGTTTCGGAACCTAACGGTCCGAAACAAAGGGGGTGGGCCCTGTCGGGCTACCCCCCCCTCTAACCCCCCCTCCGGACGCGCCCGGCGCATGTGAAGAGATATAACATACCCAACAAACGTAGCATGGGGATCCAGTGACTGGGATTTTCCATGCCTTTTCAAAGTGCTCCAGAAACTATCATGCGTAAGCCATTGGGGGCTAAATCTGAAGGGAATTGGGCCTAGCTCCTCTTTTTCCTAAAAGATAAGCTAGATGGGCTTATGATCGGAGGCTAGATTGGCCAAAATGTTGGAAGAGATGATATGGATATCAGACAGAAGATTGCTATGGACGAGGAACTTGTCCAATCTAGCCATAATATTTCCTTTGCCAATACGCTTGTTGGACCAAGTATACTTTCCTTTGTTGGGTTTGATATCAATTAGATCCCAAGTTTGGAGGAGCGCTTCAACCCGTGGTTTGAAGCAATCAGAACCACTTCTACCCCCCTTTTTTTCAGAATTTGAAAGAGTAATGTTCATATCACCGACCAGAATGATATTCTGAGGGACATATGCCTGCAAAAAGTCTTCAAGTAGGTTCCGACACTCTTTTTTCTCTGAGTAAAGGTTGGGTACATACAGATTGAATAAGGTGAATTGCTTATTGCTTTGTATATGAGTGAGATCCGTATATATCCAATGCCGCGTAGCAAATGAATTGTGTAGGCGGAATTTTTCAGGAGCCCATAATGTTGCCAACCCGCCCGAAGCTCCCCTAGCGCTAACTGCATAACCGATACTTTTCTTCCAAATTTCTTTTCCTATATTTAAGACAACATTGTCTTCGAGCTTGGTCTCTTGGAGTAATAGAAGGTCTGGCATATCTAGATTCTTTGAAGATCTTTTATTGCTTCAAGCTTGCTAGGGCTGCCAAGGCCTCTGCAATTCCAAGATACCATCTTCATCATTTAGGATTAAAGATGGAGGAGGGGGTTCCTCCTGCTAGGTCTCCGCTTTTCTTTCCTGCTTGTCTGTCTCTGGTATTTCTGCTGAAGGCCATATCTATAGTGGCTTGGGAACCTTGAAATTTCTCTTGCTCAACTTCTTCTTCTCTCAGCTCTTTGGTTGATTTTCGACCAGGTTTTTTGACAGATTTATCTATGAAATCTTCCGAGGACGAGGGTGAGTTGGGAGTTTTATCTGTAGTGATTTCAGCATAGGAGGGGGCATATTTGATCGGGGTAGATCTTGTGGGGCTGGAAATATTCTGTGGGATGGGGATATTCAAATATTCTGAGCCTAGAGGCACAGCTTGAGAATCTTGTTGTTCACGTATTTCTCCTTCTTCTTCGATCTCCGGGGTCTCTTGGTTCTCCGATATTTCTAAAACTTTGAAGCTATTCCTGTTGTTTGATGTCATCGGATCTTGGTGGTGCTGATATGATTTATTGCTATTTAGACTTTTTGGATGGGATTTCGTTCCCGATTTATTACTTTTCTGGATGGCTGTCCATTGCTCTTTCGTTCCTTCTGATTATGGATCTGCAGGCTTCTTTTTGCAGGACCTGGCAAAGTGCCCGTACTCATGGCAAAATCTGCATTTAAATGGTATTTGTTCATAATGGAGTTCTTGGATATGGGACCAATCTGCCACGGTAATATTTATTGCTTCAGGAAGTCCTTGATCCAGGTCAACTTCAATGCAAATTCTCGGGCATGGATACTGATCTTTCCAGTCAGCTTTGTCGATATATTTTCCCATGGCATTTATGATTGCTTCTAGGGTTTCAAAATTCCAACAGTGGAGGGGTAGATGAGGGAGTCTCACCCAAACGGGAACAACAGAAGGAATGTCAAGAGTTGGATCAAAGTTCGGGGTCCATTTATTCATATAGAGTCCCTGCGGACCCATGAAATACGGTCCATTCCTGAATATGAGCTCGAGATATTGCTTGCTTTCGAAGACGAATGCAAAGTATCCTTTGCCTAGAAAGAATGATTTCACATATTCCGTGATTAAGGGTCTCCAGTTCTTTTGCACCCAATGTTCGGTAGCCTTCGGAGAGGAACATAGTCCCGTGAACTGGCCGATCAATCCACAATCTGACAGATTGAGGGCTGTCCTGCACGGAAGATCAACCGGTAATTCTACCATTGGGATCTCCTTAAGTTTCTTCACAAACTTCTGCTGAGCAGAGGAAGGGTTCTTCTTGCCCCATTTGGATAACAGATTCAAAAAGTTGTTAAGGTCAGAAGAAGGGCTGCCTGCTCCTGACGCCATTGGAGGCTGGGGCAAGCCTTGAAGGAGGGAACTGGGAGAAAGAATGAATATCCAGGATGGATCTGTTCAGTCAATCAAGAGCTCAAGTGACGTCCAGAAGTGCCAGCATCCATACCCAACACTACGCCCTGCCTAAAATGCTGCCCAGATTGTGTTCAGGTCCCTGGGTCCCCAAATTTCACATGTTGAAGTCAAGAAGTTTAAATCCCCTGCTAAGATAAGACTAGGCAGATTCAAAACACTAGGTTCTATCAACTCCTTCCAAAAATGATGCCTGTTTTGGTAGGGCCCATAGCAGTTCAAAAGCCTCAAAGGCTGGGGGAAATCCCTGACTAAACCTTTAGTTAAGATCCCTACAGGAGTCAGGGTCGGAATCAACAGAGCCTTTCGAGGGTCCCAAGCTGTAAACATACCACCCGAGGTACCAACAGAGTTAGTCGCACACATATGCCAGCCCTTCAATATCTTAAACATGATCTCAAGGGACTTTTTCCCACTCAACATTGTTTCCTATAAAAACACAATACTAGGTTTAATCTTCTCGAACAAACGGTGGAGGGTAAGTTGTTTGGGATGCCCCCCTAATCCCATGACATTAAAGGAGACACCAATCATTTAGGCACCCGTGCAAGGGATTTATCTTCTCTAAGTGCTTGAATACCTCCATTGCTACTACCCACCGAGAACTCTTTGGATGCAATACCCACAGGTCGATGCTCAACACTTCCATGCTACTTGTTCGAGCTGAGTCCCCCCTCAAAGATCCTTTTAACTTGTCTTCCTTTCTTGCCACTTGACTCGATGCCCCTTTGGACAAAGGAAGTGTTAAGGTCAACCGGTTGGGCGCCCACATTCAAACAAATAGGGGAGGACCCAATGCCTTCCGAAACCTGTAGAGGATATCTCTTCAAAACCTCTTTGTAGATGGGGGACATTGCCTTGAGGCTAACAATGTCTTCCTGAAGCTTATCAGGAGAGAGAAGGGCGTCGACCAAGGCCTGGCCCCGTTCTACTCCATTGCAAGTTCCCTTTGAAAACCAAGAGAGGATAAGTAAGCTCCAAGTCAGAGGGGTCAATCACTTTCAAAGCCATGGAAAGCTGAGAGAAATAAGGAACTATAGATAGACTATCCACATAAGAACTGCGTTCAGTAATCAAATCCCCATTGATCCCCTGGTCAGTGCTTGAAATAATGTCCACTTCAGCTCCAGGGATCCCAACCACAAGATCTTGGGGGGGGTACCAAGAAGAGGGACAAATTCTTCTAAAATATGTCCAAAGGATAAAGGGAAAGAGGTGAATTCAATCTTACCCACCTTGTCTCGACCCGAACACTTTTAATATCCGAGAGATTTCAGGTGGCACTCCATGAAATTGGCCTCCAAAACAGATGGCTCTAGTGCCTCATTCACCGAAAACCTAGAAAATCCTGCAAATGACACATCGAAGAGGCAAACGCCAATAATCCAGTTTTTGAACAAAGGATCGTCCTCTCCATTCGATCTCCAAAATGTCCAATAAACCCTGTGAACATCAATCTCCACAAGAATCCTCCCCATGTGTTTGTCCTTCCCTTTTAGCGTCTGCTCATCCACACAAATAAAACAACCCAAGGCATTTCCAACTATCTCGAAAGCTCCTTTGTTCCATAAATCAAGAGGAAATCTTGGCATCAAAACCCATATGTGCTTGCGGTTGAATTCTTTGGATTCAAGGTCAAAGTTGAAGTGCCACCGCTTGAGCATGGGACTATCAACACCACAAAGCCAAATGCCTTCCAAAATATTTAAAGCATCACACCCCTATTTGAAATGAAAGCTATACCAACCTCTGAAGAGGAAGGAGACATCCGAGATGTAGTAAATAACATGCAGCCAGAGATCCTCTATCCATGATTCTATCAAATCCCTCGGAGGCACCCAATAAGCAAATATTCCTACGAGAACATTGCGGGAAAGATCTGCAAGTTCTTCCATGCCGACATCATGCCTTACCACTAGTTTTTTTCCTAGCAGCCCGTGCCTTCAAGTCTTTTTTAAGATGCTTTAGTTTATGAGGATTTCCATCTCCTAAAGCAGAGGTAGTCCCCACACTTTTTTCTTGAGAAGTGTTCCTCTTAGGTAAAGCCGTCAAACAAAGTGGGGACTCCTTGATTACCAGACAAGGCACATTCCTCGATATGTCATCAACATGATAGCTGCTACCAGAAAAGTTCAGTCCAACATTATTATCACTCACCTACTGAAAATAGAGTGGTAAGTTATAAGGTAAAATAATAATATAATAACCAAAAATAGAGTGGTAATAGGATTGGGTAGAAAAATGAATGTATCAAGTTTGTATGCTAGTGATATAATGCTAGGTTGAAAAAGCCATTATAGATTTTAATGTGTTTCTTCCATGGAAATGGTGGTATAAGAAACCGTGGAAGTTGTCCATGCTATTAAAAAATAAAATGTTTCATTTGGATCAGCTTGGAAAACAGATTTTTGTCATGGGACAACTTGACTAAAAAAGAGGCTTCGAAGGCCCCAATATGTGTGTTCTGTGCAAAAAAGATTCAGAGGTTATAAAACATCTTTTGCAGATTGTGCTTTTTCTCGAGCTGACTGGTTTGAGGTGCTATCATATTTAAAAATTACTAAAGCTTGGATTTTATCAAATTTTGACGGTAATTTAGAGGGAGGATTTCTGTAGATTCCTCGACATAAAGAACTTCCTTTCTTTGTTTGTTGGGTTTTATGGAAGGCTAGAAACTCAATGATTTTTGAAGGTGTTTGTCAATAGGTATAGGGAATTTGTATAAATATTTTGGGCCTTTATAAAGACTATCGTAGGAACTTGGGCTTGAAGAAATAGAGGATATTGATTGATCCCAGATTTTATATTGCTATGATCATTCATTTCTTCGATGGACTTGCCTCTACTGGGCAGTGTAGTGCTAGTATGGTTATCAAAGTATCTTAAACGAAGCAATTTTCATTATGGATGGGGTGTGGAGCCGAAACTAATACTTGGGTTGTGTTGCTTGCTCTGTGGGTCCTTCTTTTCTTTGTACACTCAAGAGGTTTGACAATTAAGTAGGTCTATGGGGACTTCAGGACTGTGGTAGATTGGACTAATAATAGGGGCCTCCTTCAGGTGGCACTCCAAGGAAAAGGCGCTTAAAAAATAGCTCAGATATCCGTTTATAGCGAAGGTCACTAGAGGAGGTGTGCGACCGGAGGTTGCAGCAGATGTTTTTTCTTCAGTCCATTTTCAAAGCACACGCACCGGTGCGTCTCCCAACAAAACGCACCCGGACCGCCAAAAAAACCATGTCGCACCATGAAAAAACATTAATAAAAAAAATCAGCGAGATGTGCGGCAATTTTCTAAAACCGTCGCAGTGCGTTTTTGGAAACTTAAGCATTGGTGCGTTATGTTTCAAAGAACGCATTGTATTGTATTTTATTAAAAATTATCCATCCTAGTGCGTCTTGTAATACCTAACGAACTGGACCGTTACGTTTCGAAGAACGCACCGTATTATACTTTATTAAAAAAAACAAGTTATACAACTTAACGAGAACTTTATACTCAAAACGAGAACTCTAGCCATAAAAACTCATATTTTTGTATAAAAAAACACCAGAAAACAACCCTGAATAAAAAAGTGGTTCTACTGGTAGCTCCACTTTTTTTGTGGTTAAAAATATAGAGACAGACCAAAACAATACTTATTGTTGTTTACAAAAATCTTAAAATCAAGCCCTAAATTAAAAACTAATACTACTCGTAGCACTCTTTTTTCAAAAAATGGCATTATTATATCATTTTGTCATAATTTAAAATTGTATTTATTAAATATCTTAGTAACACTATATAAAACTTGCACTCTCTTTAACACAAATTATTCAAGAAATTATTTCACTACTCTTTCTACATAAAATAAAAGAATTTCTAATAATATTCATAATAAAAAAACGAAATTAAAAAACTCTTCCAAAAATGTTTTTTTTTTTTTTTTTTTTTTTTTTTTTTTTTTTTTTTTATAACTTTATAAAAAATAAATGATAAAAACTTTAAAAATAAATCATTTAAAAAAAAAATAGAAATTTATAAAAAATATATATATAATTAAAAAAAAAGACCATTTTTTTAAAATTATAATTTTTTTTTTTATATAAAAACTTAAAAAAAATAATTTTAAAACACTTTAAAAATTAAAAGAAAAACCTAACACCTCTCCCCCTGCCCCCTCTCCCTCCTCACCTCCCCCCGTTCACCCATCCTCCTACCTCCCCCCTCAGCCCCACTCTACATCCCTCATCCTCCTCCCTCTCACCTCTCCCCTCCCTTTCCCTCCCCGTGCCCCTCCCCTCTCTCGCCCAGGGGCCGCCCAAGGTGGCAGCGCGATTCCTGAGAATCGCGTTGCCGCCCAAGGTGGTAATCACACCACCTCTTTGGGCGCACGAGGGAGCGGCGCCACTGACCCTCGTGCGCCCAAAGGTTGGCCAAGGGGGATGGGTATGGGGAGAGCGCGGAGGGAGAGGGGAGATGGAGGAGGATGGGGAAGGCGGATGGGGGCATAGGGGAGGGGTAGTGGAGAGGGAAGAGGAGGGGGAGGGGGTAGATAGGTTAGTTTTTTTTTTTTAATTTTTTTTTTAAATGTTCTTTTTGAGTTTTTATAATTTGTTTTCTATATAATTTTTTTTCTTTTCAAGTTTTTATAAATTTTAAATGTTTTTAAAATTTTGTTTTTGTTTTAATATTTTTTAGGTATTTTTTATTTGGATTTTATTTATATATATACTTTTTAAAATTTTGTTAAAAAAATTGTTTTGAAATCGTTGTTCATAAAATTTATATTTTTTTATAAATTTGTAATTTTTTTTATAATTTATATATATATATATATATTTTTTTTCACTTTTTCGAAACAAAATTAATATATTTTCTCATTTTGGTTTTTTCATATTTTTTATTTTTATTTTTAATTTTGTTGTGCCAGGCCCCTTTGAGTTGCGGGGAAAATATCCGCTCCTCCCCTAAGCCCTTTTTGGGCGCCCAATACACCGCTCCAATGGGCGGCGCGATTCTGAGGAAAATGTGAAACTTGACAAATTTTTGAGAATATATTTTTGTAATGTTTTGACTTTAAGATTTTATTTTGAGAGTAAATATTATGTTTTTAATATCTTATTTACAAATATATGGTATACTTTTTGTTCAGTTTATGTGAATCAACACTTTATAAAAAATAATGTTAAATATAATCATTTTTAAACATAAAATAGTTGAAAATATGTTAAAAATGGTTTGTAATGTCTTTATTTTCTCATTGTTTTTTACAAATTTGCCCCAAAAATGACTTATTTAAGAGAAAATTAAAAAAAAAAACTTCCAAAATGTATATATTTTTCATTCTAACTAGCTTCTAAATGTTAACAAAATTAAAAAATGTATATGTTTTTTCATTAGAAGTAGCTACTAAATGTATAGTTTTTAGTAAAGTTTGAAAAAACGCCCATGTAAATAAAAGTTATAGTTTTTTTATGACCAAGAAGTTTCAAAATCACAAAAAATGGCTCAAAATGAAAAATGGTGCTACCAATATACACACTTTTTGAAACGGAGGTAAAAACAGCTACTAAAATTGACCCCCCAAAAAACGAGAACAATGTTGGGTTCTCGTCAAGTTGTATAACTTGCTAAAATAAAAAATATATTGTGCTATCTAAAAATCCACGACCCGATGCGTTACGTAATAACCCACGTCCCAATGCGTCCAATATAAACGAACGTACTGGGATATGTTATTAAAAAACACGTTATATTTTACTTAAAACACTAAATGTGGATCGTTAATTACTCTTAAATGCACTGGTGCGTGTAATATCACCTAACGCACCGATTCGTATTTGTTAAAAAAATAAAAATAAAAACACGTTAAATTTGATTTAAAAACCTGAAGATGGTGCAACTTACGTACACCACACCAGTGTGTCCCACTGTGGGGCGCACCAAAACAAGGTGTTATAAAAAAATGTTACTGCGTCGTAAAACTCATTTATACCCCTCTACAATGCGTCTGAGCCATCTGCACCGGTTCCTTTCATAACGTACCTAGACGCGCTGCCACCTATGTTCATCCCACCTGCTGCTGACACATTGGACGTTCTTATCAGCTACTGAATTGAGTTTGAATTTTTCCAAATGGTGGGAAAAAATTCAAATTCTCCCATACACAGCATGGATGCCTCCTTGACGTGTGGTTTAGTAGGTAAATTAATCCTTATTCGATAATTTAAATTCTTAACAGATTAATTTTTGAAATGAAGCCATAATTTGACATTTTTATCAAATAAAAATTAAAAAATTGCGTGGTGCGGTCAAGAGATTTGGCTCTCACCGACATTTGGTGCACTCTATAAAATTTTATAAGCTGCACCGTTTGTGGGGCGAGTCGAACGGCTTGAACGCACTGCATCACCTATGCGCTTCCCTTTCGTAGTGCACCGCCATAACATAAACTTAGTTTTAAAAATTATAAACTAATAATTGGTGCGTTAACTACACAAAAGCACACCAACATTACAAGGCCTTTACGTGTACCGAACACATTGATAAATATTAACAAGAAAAATTGAAAAAAAAAATATATTGTGCGTCTACTGCACATCAACGCATTGATGATCGATGTTATGACATTCAGTACCAAAACTGTGAACACATTCCCCATCATCCATAAATTAAATAAACCGCGGTGCTTTTACATCACGTCAGTGCACATAAAACGGTACGTTGTCAAGGTTAAACGCACGAACAACTAGAATTTAAAATTTTCGTAGGAACTAAAAAATCATAATTCAGTGGTGCTCCTATTTCACGTTAGCGCATTGGTATTTGGTGCTCTGACGTGTTGTAGACACGTCGTTAAAACATTCCTTATCAACTATTGGTGCTTTTAGATAAAGTAAGCGCATCATAAATGATGCGCTTACATGTTAGAGAAACACTGATTCCTACACATTAAAATTTATTGTAACATAATCATAATTCAACAGTGCTCTTAGTGCACGTCAGTGCACCAGTGTCCGGTGCTCTGATGTGCCATAAGCGCACCGTGAACACAAATTTGAAAACACATCGGTGTCTGTGTATTATAGCGCATTGGCTTGATAATAAATTTTAAATGTATAGAATTATATCAGCGGTGATTTGTGTTAGTTTAGCGCACCGAAGACGGTGCTTAAAAAGTAAAAGTGCACCGGTATGTTTTATATTGGTGCACCGTAAGTCAATTTTTTGCAAAAATTTTAAATTTTGAATTTAGTACATAAAATTATCATATAATGCTTTTATATGTATTTTGATGAGACTAATTAATGTTATATGTGAAACAAAGACGTGAGCGTAGCGAGGTTAGGCAGTAACCAGAAGCACAAGTTGACCAATATAACTTCCGTAGAGAGTGGGAGACCAGGGAGAGAGAGATTTATACCCTTGTCCCATTAATCCATAGACGAAACAACTCTTAAGAGTTGTCGTCCTCCTCAAGTTCTATGAGGAGGAGACATAGGTCAAGAGGAACAATACTCCTCACCCAGTTGATCGTACGTTGGGATCATCATAGGCGGGCATTTCGAGTTGGTCCCAATCAGTGGTTCCGATCCACCAAGGAAGACATATATTTAATCAATGGGCTCGCTAGGAGAGGTGAGGACTTTCCTCAATTACCTAAGGTCCCAGCTGGAGCTGTGGCATGGACTTAATTAGTTTACGTTCGTAGATATGTTGATCCCAACATCGTCCACCCTGCTCAGTTTCAGGTCAACAATGGGCAACTTTCCATTGCTGCTTTTGGTATAGAGGATGTGAGGTGCCTCTTTATTGGTGACGACCTTCATGCATTAGCTTCCCTCTATTATATTATGTTGATTATTTAGTGCAGGAACCTAGATGCATTAGGTGGTCTGCTATTTTTTTACGACAATTTTGTTGTGCTCTTAGTCAATGTCGTGCATGTATTGGCGGGAGGACGAACTTCTCTTTCGGTTCATAATTCTTTTGTCTATTTTTTGAGAGATTTTCGGCCACCGGGCCATCTTTTGACCGACACCCTCCTAGGTTGATGACAGATGTGCATATGCGTAGGTGGGGGGAGATGATGCCCAAGAGGGGGCAACCATACTTTCCAGCTAGGATCATCGCGGAGGTGCTCGAGATGTTAGGCGACTAGGACCCACCTCAATTAGACATGGTTGCATATCCATATGTGGGCTTGTATTGGAGAGGGTGTCCCAACATCTTATTCACTCAAGACGATCCAACAAATGATAGAGGAAAATTTAGCATTATGTTTGAATTAATCTAGTTGCATTTTATTCTTTTTATACTTAATACATTTTAAATTGTTATATTAAATTCATGTTTAATGAAATTGTTTAATTATTATTATGTACTATATATTTCATAGATTTCGGGACATTTGATGGCAATGTGACACCTCCTCCGGATCAGGATGAGGAGGAGATGGAGCTGGATGATCAGCCCAAGGTGCCCCATTTAGCCAGACCTGACCTTCGATGCATGCTAGACGAGAGGTACTGACAGGACATAACAAATAGGCTAGCTATGTTGTTGGGAGATCGAGGGGTTTGGCCTGTATCAGTGAGGTACATTGCGAGGGACCCTCACCGCTCAGAGTTGTGGAGGATGATTCCTCGTGATATGAGGTGCTTGACGCAACATGTTCTTGGTGATTATGATATTTTAGATGGTATCCCATCTACTAGTTCATCGTTATATGAGGTCTGAGATCCTTACCCTACAATTCCACATCCTTCTCCATTGGCTGCTTCGACTGGTGACGTAGACTCCACATCCCATGCACCTCATGATCCTTGGCCTCCACCTCCTCCTCCTCCACCTTCGACATCTCATCCACCTCCTCCTCCACCTCCATCATCTCCTTCATCATCTCCTCTACTCCTACTCGACCTTCCTCCCAATCCTACTTCATCATCTCCTCTACTCCTACTTGAATGACCTGTCGATCCTACTGATTGGCCCGACCATCCACCATTTCCTGCTCCAGCTAGCTCTATTGCAGAGATGCTCAGAGGGGGTCATACGATTCAACTTGATGGAGCTATCCATGCTTCTTTAGTCCGAGCTCATTTATTTAGACTTGGTAGAGGTATTGATGCCTTTGGCTCTATTGGTGGAGGTTTTGATGCCTCTAGCTCTGTTGGCAAAGGTGTTGATATTGCCTCTGGATCTATCTGTGGAGGTGACGATGCCTCTGGCTCTAGTCAGAGAGATAGTGATGATGCCTCTGGCGAAGGTGGATCAAATATGTCACAATAGTTATTAGATTGGAGACATATTATATATTATATTTGGCATATTGTATCATCACTTTGATGTTATATATGTTCCTTATATATATATATATACTGAATTTTTCATGTTTATGTTGATGGTACTGATGTGTTTTGTGTTTGTTAGACGATGAAAATGATCATGATGTTGGCATGCTTATGTTTATGTGGTTTCGAAAATGATGATCATGGAATGTTTATGTTTACGTTTATGATGGTATGATCATGATGCCTATGTTTATTCGATGTTGAAAATCATGATGATGATTGTATGCTTATGTAAAAGAACTTTGTACTATTCAAAATGTGGGTCTTTAAATCACTAACTATTTTAGTTGACAAAAACATCACAATTTACATTGTAAATTATGTTATAAAACAAGTTGTTGTATGACATAACAAGTTTTCAAAACCTTAGAAAGTTTTAAAAGTTTTCAAAATTTTAGCATCCTAATTTGGACCATTTTTCATATTAAATAATTCTTGATTTGAGAATAACTTACAATATATAGTTAACACTCATAAACATAACATATCAACTATAACTACAACACAAGTCAATATTTTAGAGCTTTGTAAAGAAAGTTAATGGGTTTTTTTTTTTTTGCCAAAATTTTAGCATCCTTTGGACCATTTTTCATATTAAATAATTCCAACCTAAATTTTGTAGACAATTTGAAGAATGGTTTCATGTATAGGTTGATCTATAATTGGTTGGAAAATGAATTTGAAAGTATGGATGGTTGTTAGGTCATCATAAATATGAAAATATGGATTGGAGTAATGGTCATTGAAAACGTGGAAACATGTTTCAACTAATTTAATATAAGTTAAATTTTTTTTATTTTATATTTTATTTTAACGTACATAATATTATTGAATTAAAAATATCATATTTGACTTAAATTATTTTTTGAAGTTTTTATTGTTAATAGTTGAAGTTGTGGCAACTCTATGATTTATTATTGTTGTATAATTTGTCATAGTATCATGTTTATAATTTTTTTATAGTTTGTCATAATATTATTTTTATGTAATAATATTTTTTTTGTTTGGTTTTCATATTGTTCTCGTATAATTTGTATGGATATTATATTTTTATTGTATTTTTCTTAATAATGTAGTAAAATCTATCATAATATTATAGTTATATAATAATATTATTTTGTTGCAACTTTATGTTGAGCATTACAAAACAACATATAATGATTTTTAATAAGAAAATTAAATCTTCATCGTTTAATGTTCTATATAACTTAATTATTCAAATGATAAACATAAATGAATAATTTTTTAGTGTAATCAAACATCATAACAAAAAGTCAAGTATTACCATGTAATATTATTATTATAATATATGAATATAAACATAACAAAAAATGTAAATATGAACATCAATATGACCTATCAATGTATCGTTCAATATTTTTATTTTTTTTACAATAACTCACTTTACAATGACAAATATCAAAGCTCTAATAGGAAGGAAAACAAATACTTAATTAAAACAACACCCTTTTAGCTATTAAAATGGTTAACATGTATGATAATTTAATGTCAATAGTAAATTGATTATGGATATTTGGATGAAGGTTCAATTAGTTTAATAGAATCAATGAATATCTTAATTTTGCATTGTATTGCATATGGGAACCATTTAAGATTGTGGTGATAAATATTAGTTGAATAGTTCGATGATCCTTCATGGTGTAACTTGAATGACAAAAACGAGAATTGGTTATGATTAATACACAATTAACATGATTTGTTTGTGGATGCTTAAAGCTAGTGTTGGAAGTTTTACAATTATTTGCAATATTGACAGTTATTTATTTTTCCTTTAAATCCAATTGGAGTAGATGATAAAAGGGATTTTATACCTTGTCATCAATTGCTAATTGTGATGATGCACCTTATGATGATTTATTCAGACTTTATGTTTTGGATATGAATATTCTTATTCCAAATATTGATATGAATATGCATATTCCAAATGTAGGATTTTAAAAAATATTGATTGTTATTTTTAATTTATTATATCATAATTTTAAAGGATATACATATTTCATTCTTGCCATAAGTTTTTTTCTCCCTTAAATGATATATACGTGTCTAGGTATTTAAAATATAAAATATAAATGTCTAAGTATAATATATTCATTAAATCGACCCTGTTATTCAAATGAAAGTGGTTGAAATTACAACAAACAATAACTATGATCAACATTAATGATAATTTGCACTATAATTAGTTGATTTCGATCCAGTTGTAAGAATACAATAAATTAAATAATAAAACCCACACTAAAATGAACTAAATGTTAACCAACTCAAATTGTTTAAGCAATGCATCCAATAATCTGCAACTTTCCATTTCCACCATCATAACATGAAAAATAAACAATATAATTAGACAATCAAAGATAATAATAAAAAAATGATATCTCAATATGTAAACGATGAAATAAAACATGTACATATCACTCTCCATGGCCATGAACTCAAGTTGTTTATATACTTATGTACTTAACCAACTCAAATTGTTTAAACACTGCATCCAGTAATCAACTTTCCATTTCCACCATCATAACATGAAAAATAAACAATATAATTAGACCCTTCCTGATAACAATAACAAAAAAATATATCAATCTGTGAATGTTGAAATAAAACATCTAGATATCACTCTATGTTGCCATCATCGTCATTATCTTCCTAGGTTGGCATGATAGCACTATTGTTCTCATAAACATGTTTTTTGTCTTGCGCCCCAAGGGGACGTCTAAGGGTAATCCCAATGCAAGGCGTCTTTGACGAGCGGTTGGTGTTCTATGAAATTTATAGTTTATTAAAAACTTGTCACCGGGAGACAAACTATGTATCACATGTACAACGACAAATCTGGATGCTTTCCTTTTGATACATAAATCTTGGTGATTGAAGTGTTCCTTAAAAGAACAATTTGCAGAAAATGAAGAGCACCTAGAACTATTTATGAACCCTACAATGTTCCCATGAGTGTGTGGTCGACCATCTATATATAACAAGTTCTTCCTGTTAAAGTTTCCAAAAACATAACCATTCATGCACGTACTATACATGGAAATGCTATGCTTGTATTTAACAATATTCAAGTAATTAGACCTACAGTAGATAGGACCGCAAAATGACATAAGTGCTACTGAATGTTTAGGAGGAACGAGTACATGTGAAAGGACAAACAACCCAATATTTGCTGCATCTATATTAGACTTTGGTAATCATAAAACAATTACTACAAAAGGAGAATCCAGTTCCAACATCAAACACAAGTAGAGAAGATGGCCATGGCCATATAAAGCGCAATTTGTAAGAATTATCTTGATCTTGATAAGAGCCTACGACATTTTGAAATTGGTGGAATATCTTATGCATCCAAATTGGAACTTGAATCGGGATCTTACAATATAGAATAAATTGATATTCATATTCACAAGGATAAGTAACATAAATTCAAATAAATAGTCAAAATATAAATAAAACTTGAACTTACTGGACATGGGAAGGGAGAACTCGTCGAACTTTAAACAAGATGGAATGAGTTGGAATCTGAAGCCATTTGATACTCTAACCTTTTATCCTTGCATTTGAGCCAAATCAACACTCAATATACGTCTCTACGGTCCTAAAACAATTTTAAGAACTATATCACAATCTAACTTCCATATAGTTTGGAAACCATTTTGTAAGAACAAGGTGAGTTTAAGTAACATATATATACTATGAAATATTGTAATTGGTGTGGTTGAATACCAAAATAACATTTGAGATGAATATATAATTTTAAGTTGACACATCAAACAAAATCTCCCGCATAATAAAATATCCACTACATTTGATAGCAGATATTTATCGATGCATTTTTATGAAAAAATTCACACCAGTGCGTTATATAAATACATGCGCACTGGTGCGTATGAATTCAACAGGCATAGCTGCACGAGTTTTATTTTTTATTTTTATTTTTTGTATTTCTTGTTTATACAGTGCCACGTTGAAATTCAAACGCTCCATTGCGGTTAATGTATATACGCACTGGTGCGTCCAATAAACAAATGCACCGGAAATTCCGAAAATCAAAATTTTAAAAAATCACAAATTATTTTTGCCCTAAACTGAAAAAATGGCAGCAGTTTTAAAATTGAAGACTAATCATAAACAAATTTTAAAAGCAAAAAACCTAAAGATTGTTACATTCTTTTGTTTAAATTTTGAAGGGAGGGTTTTAGAAGGGAGACTTACGTGGAAGGAGTTTGAAGCAACCAGATTATTCTGAGGATCAAAATTTGCTAAGTATGGTGAATCAAACAAAACCCTGCATAGTAGAAATTTAGGGATTTTAGATTTGATGAGTTTGTGATTATATATAAAAGCGTAGAGTGAGATGGGGCCACATTTTGGGTCGAATCCGTAACCATGTCGGTACTATCAATTTTTTTTTCAACAAAAAATGCAAGTGTCATTTTTGGTGCGTCCATGTATCATGAATGCACCGATGCGTTTGTACAACTAGCGCACCGGATTTGATATGCATGACAATATATTCATTTTTTAAAACGCAAAAAATCATTTCCTGGTTCTCGGTGCCACAGTATCGCAGTAACACATCGGTGTGTTTATACGAATATTGCACCGCTAATGGCAGGAACACATCATTTTCTATTTTCCTAAAACATTAAATAATTTATTCAGCCGTTTACGGTGCACCTTTGTTGATATAACACCCCGGTGCATGTATGTACATAAACGCACCAGGGCATTTTATATGATTAAGCACACTGATATCTACTTGTTTTCTATTTTGAAGTTATGTAATTTACTTGTGTAATATATTGATAGCTTTTGTATTTAATGGTCCAGCTTGTTTGTTGATATAAAATGCATGGTATGAGTTAAATGGACAAAAATTTTAGTCAACATAATGGGAGCACATCTAGAATTACGAGGAATCAAGTGCTTTATAATTTCTATATTTAAATTAATTTGCTTGAATTATTTGTAAATTTAACTAATATGTATTGGTTCATGTGTGACATGCAGAGCCAAAAAATGAGGAGGCTCAGTAATATTCTTACCAATCTAAGTCCAAAATAACGTAAAATGTTGATGGAAAAGTTATAGAGGGATGAATCAGGTGAATAAAAAATAAGTCAGTATGAATTATTTATTCAAAATTGAGTAATACTGTACTTAAGAATATTCAATAATATGTTCCAAATAATTTAATTCACATATGTTGGAAGTCATGCAGGGACTGACAACAAAAGAAGTGAATGTTATCATAAGAATTTTTTTTTATGGAAGATGTAAATGATGATGACTTGGTCCTTAGCTCATCTAGAGTGGTGGTGGAAGTAAATAGAAAGGGGAAATAATTTTATAATACTGTGAGGGATATAGTGGAAAGAACGTATAGACGTACTTTTCACTTACAATACATAAATTAATCAAATGATTCGAAGAATCAAGTCATATGTAAACTACAAGAGGCATTTTCAGAGCAATGGTTAATGAGACTTGTCAGACTTGCAATAGCAAAAACATACAACAACTAAAAATAATCATTCAAAAAGTGATATTCCTAAACATGTTTGTGTAGAGTATGTATTTATAACTACTACAAAGTGTAATTTCCTTTAATAATTTTAATTCTGCTATATTTATTTTTCATGTCAACAGAAAAATAATTTAATGTCGTTTTACATTTCTAGGAAGATTACGAAAATCCAAAAGGATGAACAAGGTGATATGTGAAATGTGCCAGTAGGGATGTCCAAAAAAGTGTATAAGTAGATGGTCAAGGAAATGGACATAATTGCATCGTAGGAGGATCCATCTAAACAACAACGTGCTTCAATTGTATGAAATCATTGATTTTTTGGATTATGTACATCTCATTGATTAATTAAACATTAAATATTAATTTTTATTTGTTTTGTTGCAGAAAATAAAACAAAATGGAACCCATCCAGCACACAAGACAGGACGACAAGGAAAAAAGGGGTCAATAGCAAAGTTAATGAGTATTTGTGATTTCCTTATATCAAATTAAGAGTTCATAATGGTTGTGATCTTTATATTTAATTCTTTTGTTTTCACTAACAATACTTGGATGGAGAAAGGTTTTTGAGAGCATGCTAGGGTTCGACGCTAGGAGCGAGCAAGGAGAGCTTCAGTCGATCGCCATGGGCGCGCTTGGGGGCGGGGAGCCGACTCCCCCCCCTTCCACCGCATAGGAGGCCTTTCGGAAGCTGATCGATCCGCAAGGCAAGAAATTCGCTGGCCCTTCGGTGCCACAGTTCATTAAAAAACTTGAGACAATACCTGAAATAGCCCTGCCGACTGAACAACCCATTAGGATTTCTCTAGCTTTGGCTGAGTGCGGATTGGTCGGGCAATTTATGGGCCTTTGGCCTTCTGCCAAAACCACTGACGACTGGATCCAACATAACTAGAGGCCCCTGATTCAGAACAGTGTCACCTGCTACGCATTAGGTAGAGGGTTTTTCATTTTCGAATTTATTTCAAAAGAAGACCGTGATCTCATTTTTAGGAGCGGACCCTATTTCATGGGAACACAAGGGCTCTACCTCAATAGGTGGGCGCCAGACTTTGACCCCTAAATAGACATGCCCAAGGAGGTTTCGGTCTGGGTTTGACTGCAAAATCTGCCGGTACATTGCTGGAATCCCCAATCACTGCAAAATATTGGAAATGGACTGGGATGATACATAGATAAAGCTTATTAAAAAACTTAATACTCTTGTGCAAGGATTTGTGCGGAATTGGACCTGGAAGCCGGGCTACCGGAAGATGTCAAGATCACGGTGGGTGCATGGCAGCATTATAAAAAATTGGACTACGAACAACTGTTGTTCAAATGTAGAAGATGCAATGAATATGACCATTTCCAAAGGCCCAAGCGACAGACAAAGATGCAGGAGAAGGATGGAAACAAGCCAAAAAACTCAAAACAACCTCGAAACCGAAAGAGAAGAAAACTGCAGTCCCCACTACAAATCCTACAAATCCATCGGAGGTCCTAGACACCCAAAAAGAAGCTTTGACTTCAGGGAATAGATTCGAGGTTCTGGAAGTCCAAGACGAAGATCCAAAGGAGAAAGAAAAAGGGGATCTTACCCCCGATCCTCCAATTTCCGAAGAAGCGCCCAAGGAAAAAGAACTAGAGGAAGAACATGTTGTCCTTGGCTCTGAATCTGTAGAGGACTCAGAAAGTGAAGAAACAGAGGCAAACAACTCCCAAATCACGCCAAATAAACCCACTAGGGGAAGAAAGTCCAAGAAAAAGAAGCGAGAAGAGAAAACCTACTTGGATGTTTTGCAAGGGTCGTAGAAAACTCTCAGGGGGATGATCAAAACTCGCACCACCAGAAAGCAAGCCCAGGTTCCAAAAGAAGCCACATCCTTCCAAACAAGTAAATAATGTTATTTGTCTCCTAGAATTGTAGAGGGTTCGACAACAAGTTAAAAGAAGGAGCCATGAAAGACATCATTAGTAAGATGAATCCAAAGATTCTATTAATCCAAGAGTCTAAATTGCAGGACATCGACCTCCTTCAAGTAAGTAAGATTTTTTGGAAAAAAGGACAAGGAACCGTAGTGAGCGCCAGAGGTGCTTTAGGTGTGCTAGGCACCTTTTGGGACAACTCCAAGTATGACCTGCTAGAAGAAGAAAAATGCACTCAATGAATCTTCACCAGGATCCTTCACAATGACTCCGATCATCAAGTTAGTCTCTTCAACCTGTATGTTCCAGTTCTTTTCTCAGAGAAAAGAAACTGCTGAGACACCCTCAAATCCTATATGAGTTCACACAACCCTGAGAACATAATTATTGCAGGGGATCTCAATATCACTCAGTCATTGGTGGAAAAAAAGGGGGGCTCTCTGGTAAGAGATATAGCAAGAGAATGGGTGGAAGACCTCATGCTGGAATGGGACCTGGAAGACATCAAACCAACCAATGGGAAGTTCACTTGGTCCAACAAAAGAATAGGACCGGGGCAAATAACTATGAGATTGGACAGGTTTCTCGTCCAAAAATCCTTCCTGGACTTCGGTCTCACGACCACCTCCAAAATTTTTCCCCATTATGTTTTAGATCACAAGCCTATCCTATTGGAGTTGTCTCTAGAGAGAATTCAGGGCCCAATCCCCTTTAGATTCAGCCCGATCTAGATCCAAGAAGATGGGTTTCAAGAGATAGTCTCCCAATCCTGGAGCATGTATGTCTAAGGATCCCCCTCATTCGTGTGGGAAGAAGCTGAGATTCCTCAAACGAGCCCTGAAAAGTTGGGCCAGAGAACTCAAAACCCCAACCTCCAGAAGACATGAGGCCCATGACGCTCTCGAAAATCATCAGATGGCCTTGGAAGATTCAGTCATTACTCATGAGCTACTGAATCAAGAAGCTAAGCTCCAGAAAGATTGTCACAAATCCTATAAGGAGGATGAAGAATATTGGCACCAGAAGTCAAGAAGCCTCCGGCTCCAAGCTGAAGATAAGAACACAAGCTATTTCTATAAGAAAGTCGAAGCCCGCAAGCAATTCAAAACGGTCAACGAAATCCAATATCAAGGACAAGAGATTAAGGAATTCGAAGGCATAAAACAAGCAGCACACTTGTTCTTCAAAGATCTGTAAACCGGCCCTGATGAAGCCCCTATTGATGCTAACTCCTATCCCCTGTCTCTCATTCCTCAACTAGTTCAAAACAACATCAATTTGAGCCTAACGGCCTCGGTCCAAATGCATGAAATCAAAAAAGCATTAGATCTCATGGAAGCTGACAAGGCCCCGGGGCCTGATGGATTCACGACGTAGTTCTTCAAGACATGCTGGCCAATAATCAAAGATGATCTGTTTAGAATGGTGAGAAAATCCCAGCATTGCAACAAATTAGGAGGGAGCACAAATTCAGCCTTCCTGACGCTCATTCCAAAGGAGAAAGGAGCTTGCAACTTCAATAGATTTTGCTCAATTTCCCTCTGCAACACTGGCTACAATATAGTCACAAAAATTATAGCTATCATAATCAAAAAAATTCTCCCAACCATCATCCCGGAAAACCAAGGAGGCTTTATCAAAGGACGACAAATTTTGGACAACATTGTGCTGGTCCAGGAAGCAATCCACTCTAGCTTTCAATGAAAAGAAAAAGGTATGGTCATCAAGCTAGACTTAGCCAATGCCTTTGATAGAGTTAGACATGATTTCCTGTTTAATGTAATGGAGAAATTGGGATTTGCTCACAGGTTTATAAAATGGGTAAAGGCATGCATATGATCTCCTTGGATTGCCCCCTGGTCAATGGGCATGCAACAGGTTTCTTTCAAGCCTCAAGGGGGCTGAGGCAGGGGTGCCCGTTGTCGCCTATGTTGTATGCCATTCAAGCTTCTATCCTAAGCTTCCAATTGGAATACTGTTAGCAACTTCAATCCCTGTCAGGTTTAAGGATGGTGTCAAATGTCAAAGATATAAATCATGCACAGTTTGCAGATGACATCCTGTTGCTTGGAGGAGCCAGTGTCATCACCGCAAGGAATTTCAAAAGAGAGCTGGATAGGTACTAAGACGTTTCAGGCAGCAAGATCAACTTCCTGAAAAGCAAAGTCTACGGTTGGAATTGCTCCCCGAGAGAGATGTTCGAAATCACCAGAGTTCTTGACATGGAAGGTCTAACGATCTGGGACTCTTTCAAATACCTGGGAATCCCTATCTTCAAAGTTGGTCCCAAATCGACACACTGGCTCCCTCTCTTGGACAAGCTGAAGCTTCACATCCATTCCTGGGGAGCATCTTGGCTGAATTTAGCAGGAAAAGTGGTGCTTCTAAAATCTATTTTATCCAGCATTCCCATTTACCAGAATTCAATTCTTCTAGCTCCAAAATCCATTGCAAGTAAAATCGACGCATTGCTAAGGTGTTTTCTATGGGAAGGTGGGAATCAAAATGAGTGGAAACTTCATTTAGTCAGCTGGGATAAAATCAACAAACTGGTGATGGAAGGTGGCCTTCATCTTCGGTACATCTCCTCTCAAAACCTAGCCATGGGCCCCAAAATACTCTAGAATATTGTATCGAGCAAAAACTCTTGGAGCAAAGAAGTGTTGTGGAAAAAGTACTTTCAAGGTTTTTGGTTAAAGTGCCTGGACTGCCCTCTAAAAGTGCTCTGAGGCTCTCCAATCTTCACTCTCTGTCTCAAGTCCCTTGATTTCTTCAAAACCAACCTCATCTAGATCCCAGGCAATGGAAAACGTATCAATATATGGGAGGACTCAATCCTGGGAGGCCCCCCTCTTTGTCATTAGGAAGGCCTGGATAACATGAAAAATTGGCTCATTTCTATCAATCGCTCCACGCTCTGGGACAACTCATCATGGGAAGAGAACAATGAAAGTAGCTGGAAAGATTGAGATTTTGGAAATTATTCTAAGAGATTAGAAGCGGAAGCCCAAAACCTGCTTGAGATGTTACAAGGGAAAGCTCCTCTAAAAGCTACTGCCAAAGACAAAAGAGGCTAGGGAACAACATCGGGGAAATACTCAACAACAACAGGGTACAAGCATCTTCTTGCGGTACCGCATGTCCCTCCTGACCCAACTCCTTGGAAAACAATTTGGAACTTCAAATCGCTCCCCAAAGTCGACATGTTTAACTGGACGTTGGCTCACAAGAGCATTTAACTTATGAGAACGTTAGAAAAATGGGCTAGGAAGGGACCTCTATATGCCCCTTCTGCTTGTCTGAGGAAGAATCCACTGATCATTTGCTTCTTAGCTGCCCCTTCGCAGTAGAGGTTTGGCAAAGTTCTCTGCAGCTTGATTCCAACCTTATCCCCCTGCCCTCAAATACCTTCGAGCTGCTAAGCAGCTGGATGTCTCGCTGCCCCTTCTTGCTGAAGCAAAAAGATAATCTCAAAACTTGTTGGACGTGGATCCCCAAGTTCGTTCTTTGGAAAATTTGGCTTGAAAGGAATAATAGAATTTTTCGCGAGCATAATTGCACTCCAGCCCAGGTAGCAATAAAAGTTAGGATCCTTCTGGGTGAGACTCTTGCTTCCAAGTCGACTATCCACACCGATGTCTCTCTGGAACCGGATGAGGAGCATTGACTCAAGGAGCTCGATCTGATCTAACATCAGCGATTAGAACCAACGACCATCTCAAGAGCAAGCTGGGAAATCCGCCTAGAAGCGCAAAATTTCATAAAGTGGAGATCTACGCTAGAGAAGCATTGTTTATTCTTCGACGATGGATCGAAGGGAAACCCAGGGGCGACAGGAGGGGGAGGGATCCTTCTGGATCTATATGGAATGCCATAACTAGTCTAATTGTGGGGTTTGGGATTGACACTAACAACCGAGCCGAGGCTTTAGCTCTATTGCAAGGGCCGCGACAAGCAACTTCCAGGAACATTCAGAATCTTGTGATTTCCAGAGACTCCAAGCTCATCATCCAGTCCTTGAACACCTGGAAGTTGCCAAACCAAGTCAGCTTAAACCACGTCCTGAGGAAAATAGTCTTGCTACTGCACAAGTTCAATTCGATCGACTTCTTTCACATTTTGTGAGGCCTAAACGTCCTGGCGGATCTTGAAGCCAACAAAGGATCGCTCAAGAGCAAGGGTGCTCTGTCAGTCAATGGGACTGATTTTTAGGCTTATATTCCCTAAGGCGGTCTGTCTAGGTGGGGCCCGCACTGCAGGAGCTCAGTCATGCATTTGGCATAGTCAAGCCCACGCAACCAAATGGTCTCCTGCAGGTAGATATTCTCTTCTCCGACACGCTCTTGATTTCTATACTAGCTCCTGGTGGAAACATATTTTCTTTTGGCCAGAGATGGGATCCCAACATGTGATAACCTTATCGTGACCCAAAACCAAGATCCATCAAGATCCTCAAAATTCATGGGGGAAGCGTGCCATTTGGTGTTATAACCATGGCCACGACACCTTTGTTTTTAGGCTTCTTCTTCTCGCTGGCAAGAAAGGAAATAAGTGGGCAGTCAAGAGATCTATTTCCTCCCCGATGGCTTCGATGGCATCTAATTCTAATCCAGTTCCTACTCTGGAAGAGAAGCTTGAGCAAATGCAATTGGAGCTCAATCACGTGAGTACGTTGGTGTGGGAGCATACAAAAATGTTGCTGAATATGGACGGAGGTGGAGCAAGGAGGTTTGACCTCTTGTATCAGGATCTCAACCTACTCCGCACGGATCTAACACAATCCTCTGAAGCCCAGTTCAAAGACCAGGGCGTATCTCATGAGGAGCTGGAGAAACGAATCAGCATGTTGAAGCCAAAGTAGCCAAGCTCTCCGGCGAATGGCCAGCCGAGAAGAGCGTGAAGGTGAAGGAGGAAGGGAACTGAGAAGTAGTTCTCCCAAGTTATCCCTGACAACGTTATTTTCTTTCATTTTCAATGATTTCCTTGTTTCCGGCAGCTATGCTCTGTAATTTCGGTTCTGTGTTATCTCACCAGGCTCCCACAACCTGTGCCATTTTTGTCTTTCACAAACTGTTGATCCTTGACAGTAAAGATGACAACAAAGACTACAAGTTGTAATGTTCCCGGTGGCATGCCCATCGGCCCCTAATATATAAAAAAAAAATGATCCGTTCTTGTAAAAGAAAAACAATACTTGGATGGATGGCACATGGACACAAAAATTTCGGCTACGTGCTTAATTAGGCTGCATGTATTTTAGGCTGCGGGCTTTATTTGGCTGCGTGCATTTTAGGAAATATATGGGTTGAGACAACTAAGGTTGAACCGAGATGGAGTGACCGACGAGAAGCAAGACTGTTTGGCAGCCATCCTGTTCTTAGTTGACGAGGTTGGGCTCAACCCACCTGGGCTACCGGTCCCTTCTAGTTTCCACTGAGACTGGCGTCGACTACTCCATGCGTTTGCATTAGGGATGGTATCTTATGTGTTCCTCTAGATACGTACCTCCACTCACTCCACCTGCAGCTGTTGTCGAAGCATTCAAGAGATTGGTCAATACTCATGGGAATAAGCCGATGTTACAAACGGTCCCTAAGTTTGTAAAGAAACTGGAGGAAGTTCCGACAATCACCCTTCCACCGGATCAACCTATGAGAGTAGTTGTTTCCCTGGCAGATCGGGCACTGGTGGGTCAGTTCTTAGGGCTTTGGCCCTCTCCCCGCACCACGAACAACTGGATCCAAAAGAACTGGAGGCCCCTAATCTAAGCCGGTGTCACCTGCTATGCAGTAGGCATAGGTTTCTTCCTTTTCAAATTCATTTCAAAATATTACAGAGACTTGATCTTCATAAGCGGTCCTAACTTCATGGGACCGCAAGGCCTGTACCTAAATCGGTGGACACCTGATTTTGATCCAGAACTTGATGTACCCAAAGCAATCCCTGTTTGGGTGCGCTTGCCCAGTCTTCTGATCCACTGCTGGAACTCTCCGTCTTTGAGATCAATAGGGAAGGGAAATTCATAGATCAAGCTGATGCCAAGGGTCAGTACTCCTGTGCTCAGATATGTGTAGAAGTGGATCTAGAAGGTGGCCTCCCTGAAGGCGTCAAGCTCACCGTAGGGGATTGGCATCATTTTCAGAATTTGGACTACGAACAATTACCATTTAAATGCAGAAGATTCCATGAACACGGTCACTTCCAAAAGAAATGCCCAAAGGCCCACTCAAACCAGCAGGAAAAAGAGGCAGGGGAAGGATGACAACTAGCAAAAAGATCAAAGGCAAATCCAAAAAACTCTCTAAAAAAATACGACATCAATCCTAACCATCCCATAGCCAAATACGGAAAGGAAAATGAGCTATCAAAGGAAAAACTACTGATAGGAAACAATTTTGAACTGTTAGGAATTCAAGAATTCGAGGCCTGTGCTTCAGATGAACCCTCAGAAAAAAAACATAAAGCAAACAGAGGTGGAAATCAACCAAACAAGGAACTCTCGTCCTCTCAGGAATAAGGAGAAAAATAGACAGCCATGAGTTAGAAACAGAGGAATAAGACATGGAGGAAGAAGAAGGATAAATAGAGTCATCTCAATACTCCATTCAACAAGTCACTCGAGGAAGGAAATCAACAAAGGAAAGAAGAGAAAGGGCCCTTACAAAGAGAAACTCCAGGGATCCCAACCCACCTTGGAAAAAATGTTGATCACTCGCAATGCAAGACACCAAGGACAACCTACCAAAGGGGGCCCTTCCAATCCAAGAAAGTAAGCGATGAAGGTAGTCTCTTGGAATTGTAGGGGATTGGGAAGTAGATCCAAGGAAGAATCGATGAAAGATATCCTTCGCATTTCAAGTGCAGACATTCTGATTATCTAGGAGACTAAAATGGAGGAACTAGCCTTTCTCCAAACAAGTGAAATTTTTTGGAAAAACGGACACGGAATAGTGATCAGTTCAAGAGGCACATCCAGAGGATTAGGCACCCTGTGGAATAAGGACAAATTCGAGTTGTTAGCCTTTGACATCTGTATTCAATGGATATACACTAAACTCCTCCACAAGGAGTCAGATCTCCAGTTCATCCTGTTCAACATTTATGTCCCGAATCTTATATTCGAAAAAAAAAGACTGCTGGAACCTCATCCAAGACTTTCTCAGAATTAACCAAATGGAGAATATTGTCTTAGCATGATATCTTATTGTAACTCTATTCCTTGAGGAAAAAAGAGGGGGCTCCATTGTAGGAGACCAGTTCCGAGAAACAGTGGAAGATCTCATGCATTAATGGGAGCTCGAAGACATCAAGCCTTCCAAAGGAACAATCACATGGACGAACAAGAGATTGGGTCCAGGGCATATCGCCGCTAGACTGGACAGATTTCTAGTCCACAGCTCCTTTCTCCTTCTTGGATTGGATGTTGAATCTTAAATCCTTCCCTTCAATGCATCTGATGTAACATACCCACCCTTGGACCCAGTGCAAGGAGGGTAACCTGATGCCATTCTATGGGGCTTTTACATAAACTCAGCCCATACATTAGATGCATACAGTTAAAACAAATACATGTGTGTAGATGTAAATCAATTAAACATGCATAGCGGAATGAAAACCTCATCCACACACATTACATGATGCCATTCTATTTAACACAGCCAACAAATTAATACATTTGCAGAAGTAATTACATAAGAAAATACTCATCTTGATGTAATGTTGTCCCAACAACTAGCTATGTCACTGCAACGTTCCTTCCAACCATAGGTCTCTGCCCAGCCTGTATTCTTTAAGCACTCAGAGACCACCCCCGAGCTGGGCATGATATCTACAAGGAAAAGGGAACCCTCAAGCTCAGCTCAGCCCCAAAGCAATGGATAAACAACTCAACCCCAGCATTCTCTTGCACACCAAACTCAGATATGGGCTCTGGAACACACTTTCAGCAGTGGAACTTAGGAACTAGATGGACACGGGTTTTCCCAAAAACGTAGGAACACCAAAAACGGATTTGTGGGAAGAGGGAATCAATCCCAGGGAAGAAAACCGATTTCTCCCACAGATGTATGAGCATTTAGTGGGACAAACAACCTCAATAAAACCCCAAATCGTTTTCCCCTTCTTCCCCACTGTTAGCCACAACAAAAATGCCCTTCCCAGCTAGGAAAATGAAGGTAACACAACAAAACCATGGAGGGAGCTGCCCAAGAAGGTCTAAACTTGTGAGAGAGCAAACTGATAGGTGAATAATGGCTTTGGGGAGAAATTTCATGGCCCTTTACTTGCCCAAGAAGCCAAACATGAATATCTAGGAAGGGTGGCTAGCCCATACTCGAATTTGGACAGCCATACCTCTCCATTCCCCAAGGCATTAACTACCTCAACCAATTCTTGGGAGAAATGAATGATTGGGTACAAAATTCAACATGGGTAGTTGAGGGTTCATGGGTTCTCTCATTGACACTTGGCTTGACTTGATTGGCTCAAGGGTTTGAATATTTCCCTCCCAATTCCTTGTAACATCATGCCCCCATCTCTTGTTGCATTGCATAGCTAGTTGTGGGAATTTATATTAAGATGCATATTTACAATGCCCATGGTTCACTAACACATGGGTAGCATAATTTCAAATACTTGCCTCTTCAAGATCGAGCATTCACTAGCGGGGCCTTGGCCTTGAGCTCCACGCTAGGAATCATACATAATATTCATACAATATTTACATTATAACCCAAAATATTACAAGGGTCAAAGTGGGGACGTGACATCTGACCACAAGCCTATCCTTCTAGAAATATCCAAAGACAAAAACAACTTGGGGCCAATTCCCTTCAGGTTCAGCCCATCTTGGATTTAGAAGGAAGGCTTCTAGGAGATTGTTCTCAAAGTCTAGTCTAGGCCAGTAACAGGATCACCTTTCTACGTATGGGAAGAAAAGTTGAGACGACTTATAAAATAAATCAAGAATTGGGCCAAAAATATAAAACATCATTCACACTAGAGGATGGAAGCCCAAATCCAGCTAGAAAAACATCAAATTCTGTTGGAAGAAAGCCCGATCAACAAGGAGAATATGGAACATGAAATGGATCTTCAAAGGAAGCTACATGCTGCTTGCAGAGAGGAGGAAGACTATTGGAGGAGGCAGAAATCGAGAAGTCTATGGCTTCATACTGGTGACAAGAATACAAGTTACTTCCATAAGCAAGGTGAAGCAAGGAGGCAGTATAACTCAGTCAAATAAATTCAGAGCAACAACTAGACAATAAAGGACTTCAGCGATATCAAACATGCTGCTCATCTACACTTCAAAGAGCTGTATTCAGAAAATAATCAAGCCCACGATGAAATAAGGAAGAAGATTATTGATCTTGTCCCAAATATGATAACGCAGGATATCAATCATAAACTTATTGCTTTGGTATCCATAGAAGAAATCAAGACATCCCTTGGTAACATGGAACTAGATAAAGTCCCCGGTCCGGATGGATTTACCGCCAGGTTCATCAATGTTTGTTGGCCAATCATAAAAAAAGACTTACATAGGATGGTCTTAAAATCTCAAAAATGTCATAGGATAGGTGGGAGCACAAATTCGACATTCTTAGCACTTATTCCTAAAGAAAAAGGAGCCATCTCCTTTGAACAATACCGGCCAATCTCACTATGCAATATTGGATATAATCTCATCACCCAAGTAATTGCCAACCGAGTCAAAGACATACTCCCTGCCATCATTCCAGAGAATCAAGGGGGGTTCATCAAAGGCAGAAACATTGTTGATAACGTCATCCTCGTCCAAGAAGCAATTCATTCCAGCAATCAACGAGAGGAAAAAGGTATGATTGTCAAATTAGATTTAGCTAATGCTTTCGACAGGGTTCAACATGATTTTTTGTTTCAAGTACTGCTCCAATTCGGATTTGCCTCGGATTTCATCAACTGGGTAAAGGCTTGTATAGGCTCCCCTTGGATAGGTCCGTTGATCAATGGGTGAGATGTTGAGTTATTCCAAGCTAGCAGGGGGTTGCGCCAAGGCTGCCCAATGTCACCTCTGTTGTATGCCATTCAAGCTTTAGTCCTTAGCTTTCAACTAGAGCATTGCCGAGACCAAGAAGAACTATTGGGAATCAGAATATCTCATGGAGTCAAAGAGATCAACCATGCCCAATTTGCAGACAACACAATCCTATTAGGAGGAGCGATCATAATTAATGCTAGGAGAATTAAAAGGGAGATTGATCTCTATAAGGAAGCCTCAAGCAGTCAAATAAACTACAGAAAAAGCCAAATATATGGATGGAATTGTACCAATATAGAAATGACGGCCATCACTAGAATTCTATAAATGGAGGGGAAGACTCATTGGAATTCCTTTAAATACCTAGGAATCCCCATTTCGAGAGTAACTATTAGATCTAAGCAATAGTCCTCTCTCCTTGACAAGCTAAAGAACAAGATCAACAATTGGGGAGCAAAGTGGCTCAACAAAGCTGGAAAGTTGGTCCTGATAAAATCAGTTCTTATCAGCATTCCAATTTTCCAAAGCTCAATCCTTTTGGCCCCAATCGAATTCATTAACAAGATGGAAGCAATCCTTAGAAGATTTTTTTGGAAAGGTGGTAAAAACAGTGAAAACAAGCTGCCTCTGATCAACTGGGGAAAAGTTACCGAGCCAATTTCAGAAGGGGGCCTCCAAATCAGAGATTTTAGAGCTCATAATCTAGCTCTTGGGGTGAAGCATCTATGGAATTTGGTAACAGGAAACTTAACTTGGACAAAGCATGCACTATGGAAGAGATATTACATTGGACCTCGCACAATCTGCCTTGATAACCCACCTAAGGTAAGGAAAGGCTCCCCAATTTTTAACATATGTAAAAAAGCTTCTGGATTCTTCCAGCCTCTCCTAACCTAGATTTCGGGGAATGGAAAAACATATTCGAATATGGGAAGATTCAATTCTTGGAGGAACTATGCTGGACTCCTTATCAAACAAATCCAATCTGAAAATTCACTACAAATCTCTCAACATCACCACCCTTTGGGATATCTCTGTCTAGAATGAGGATAGACCCAAGTCATGGACGGAATGGAGACGTCCAGGATGCCCAAACCAGATGATTGATGAAGAATGCAATATGTTCTCCTACCTTCATGGGAAGTCTCCTGTAGCTGCTAAACTGAAGGACACACGAGGTTGGGGTTCAAACTCTAGAATTTACACCGTTGCTGAAGGTTATAAGCAGATCAAAGCAATTCCAAATGTCCCCATCAATCCAACTATATGGAAGGAAATTTGGAGATTCAAAAGCCTCCCAAAAATCGATATATTCATATGGACGTTGGCTTACAACAACATTCTAACTAGAGAAAACCTCAAAAAACGAGGATGGGAAGGCCCGACGAGATGCCCATTCTGTCTGCTGTCAGAAGAAATAGCAGATCATGTATTGCTAAACTGCCCCTTTGCAACAGGGATCTGGACACATGTATTGGGATCTGAGTCGAATTAGCTTGCTCTTCCAGAGACAATTCCTTCACTACTAAGTGAATGGGCCTCTCTGTATCCCTATTCACTTAACAAAAAAGAAAGAATCAAAGCCTGCTGGTTAGTTCTTCCTAAATTTATCCTATGGGAACTTTGGTTGGAAAGAAATGGTCGTATATTCAGAAATAAAGCATCTCATGCAGCCCATGTGGCTACGAAAGCTCAAGCTTTGATGGGAGATTGTCTAAATTCTCTTCTAATCTCGAAGAATAAATTCTAGCTGAATGGGAATGAAGAATCTTGGTTGCGTAAAATCCTCCCCTTCCCTCATGCCAACAGTCCTGCTACTAACAATCTGGAGAAATGGGAAATTAGGATGGATGTCCTAAGCTTTAAACAGTGGCAGAAGTCTTTACAGGGGCATACCCTATTATTTGATGGGGTCTTCAAAGGGAATCCAGGGGAGGTTGGAGGATGTGGGGTGCTGCTAGGCCCCAATGGTGCCCCTAAACTCCACTACTCCTGGGGTCTTGGTGAAGACACCAATAACACTGTCGAAGCCTTAGCACTATGGAAAGGGTTGTACCAAGCCAAGACAAGGGAAATCATAGATATTAATGTCTTCGATGATTCAAGGCTGGTTAGTCCAAGCACTCATTAAATACAACCAACCGAATAACATGAGGCTCAGGCATATCCTCGAGAAAATCAAGATTCTCATGAACCTCTTTCACAGAATTGAGTTCTTCCATATTTTGCGAAATCTCAATGGAGAAGCGGATCTTGCTGCTAACGAGGTAGTCCATATGAGCAAAGGGACTCTAAAACTAATGGAATTATTAATCCCTTCATCATCCCTTAAGATTTACAACTCGATGAACCACCAGGCTGGACCATGTATCAACCTGGAAGAAGGTGTTTTTATTCGGATAGGTGGAGAAAAATCGACTCAATGGTGGACAAACTGCCCAAAGCGTGGAATTCATTCTCTTAGAGAGCCCCCAGGTTCAATTCAGAGCTTTTCGATCAGCTTTTCAAAACTCTTTGTTTGCGAACTCGATCAGATTTCCATTAAGCAGTATCATCAGGAGGTCAATTTGCGTCCCTCAGTCAAAAAGAAGGATTGCGTTGAAGTTGTTTATTGGTTATCAGTCGACCCCTTAATTGAGAGATTCGATTATTGCAGGATTAAGATGGCTCAGATTTGTCTCTATTTCGCTCAGGCTGATTTGCCAATACGATTGATTCCTTATTCTATTGTAATGATCCAACGGCTATGTCGCTGTCCATAAATAATTTTTATAACCATTTTTGTTAAAAAAAAAAACAATTCTTGGATGTCTTGAAACAGGTGTTAATATACAAAGAGGAGCCATCAAAAGAATTGTTTGACATTGGGTTAAGCAAGGGTTGTGAGTATATGTTGGCATATAAAAAATTAATTATGGATTTTGTAAGTATCTTTGTTGTTTTACTTCTCATTTTATAAGTAATAGGACAACACAAATTATAAATGTTAAATGAAATATTTCTTACGAGGTATAAAACATATAGGAAACAAAGTATGGAGTGCAACCAACATAACAGTTGTTGATAGATGGCATGAGACATGGTTTTGAAAGAATGTGTGACACTTAGGACGCAATCATTGTTGTGGTACATCGAATTTCAATTTACATTAATGTATATTATCTATTTTAATTTTCATTATTCCCAGCAATGTAGATACACTCAATACACTTTTTTTTTATGTTTGCATATGGAAGCTGAAGAAGAGGAAATAAATCAAGTTAATCAACAAAACATTCAGCCAAATAACCCAACTGATGCAAGTGGTTTGAACATTGATAATAGTTCCAGTGAAGAATGATGATCCATATTAATTTTTGATGTTAATGCAAGTTGTTGTATATTAGTTTTAAAATAATTGTCTGTGATAATCAGACATTTTGTATAATGTACTGGACGTAGTGTCCAAATTGAAAGACAACGGGTAACCAATAAGTGTTATGATTACATGCATGTTGACTATTGTTGTCTCTATGTTGTCCTATTTTGCATGACAAAGGCCCTCTTATTGATATATAATGAAATACACTTTTTTCATTTTATTTCATTCTCCAATGTTATTGTCAAATGGTACATTATATTGGTAAAATGTATGGATCCTTAAATATTACAATAGATGCTAAAATCTATAATATAATAAATTAATCCAAACAAACGAAATAATTAAAATTGAAATGAATAGTACTATAAAAAATATTTCAATATCTAATGAATAATGGAATTAAAAAAAAATATATATAGATATTTCACTACAATGTAAGGAATCACTGTTCAAATAATCATATACGGTGCTATTGGTACTTTAAGTCGCACCGGTGCGCCTACTCGAATTATACATGCCGGTAAGTTTAAATAATTTATACGCCCTAGTACTCCAATGTAAATTAAATGCATCGTTAAATTAAAAAAATAAAAATGGCCACATCTCAGTCGCATTTACCAGTGCGTTTTTAATTATTTTTTGTAAAGTAATAAATTATATTACTAAAACAGAGTTACATTTCTTCAAAACAAGTGGTCTGGAAAGTGTATAAAATCACAGGCCATCCACTATTCTCAAATCCTTCAACCTAGACATAAATAAGATTACAGAGCTTTAGCATATAAAAGCAAAATGCCCATAAAACCCAGATTATCACCTGACTACTACCTATTGCTAAAAAGACACATCTGCAGAGCTTTGGGACTTGTACATTGTCGTGGCATACAGAGAGAGAATAGAGAAGAGAACTAGATGAAAATACTGACTTAAATTCGCAAATAACATGACTTCCAAAACATATTTGGAGCAAGAGGCACCCGATGGATGCCTTAAACGCCCGTGGTTGCCTTTGGTCCCGAGTGGTGGAGGGGGCAACGAGCACGGGTTGAGATCGGAGCTACACCATCGTCCATAACTTGAACATGCATCTCACCACCTCCCTTGGAAGACACATAAGCAGTATGGAGCGGAATACCCACTTTGGTAGCAATGAGGTTGATCTTGTGGTGCATGAGTTTGCAGTCATGATAACGGGCTTTCTAGGTGTGGGCCGGTTCTGCATCCCCAACAAACTTCTTTTCCCACTCCATGAGAACGTGCGCCAAGAGCTGTTACGTGACCCAGAAAGAGGCCATCATTCTGTTGTAAGCTGAGAGGCAGCCCGCCGTAGTACCAGGGTCCATGACCCATTCTCCAACTTCCTCCCTCAAATCGCCTTTAGTCATAGTTTTAACTCGTTCCCAAAGGTATTTCTCAACTCTTTCGATTTCCTCCTTGATTATTATAGGGATACGGTCCCAAAAGAACCGTGTAGTTGCGAGTGCCTTCTTCTATCGCTGGGGATTTTCCCTTTTTTGGGTCACAACGGGATTTTTCCTCCTTTTGCTTCCTAGGAGCCATCCGAGTGCAAGCCAAGTATCTACCAAAGCTTTGCTTTCTACCACTACTATTGCTGCCTAAACCTATTCTAACAGACAGGAGGAAACCCAGATAAATGCCGTCATTTCTTCCATGAATGCCATTATAATGGCAACATTAGGAGCATTAATCTGCATGATTTCTTCCTGTACCCAACCTGATGCGAGTCATGGAGTTGCCGAGGTCATCCTCAGTACCCGGGAGTGGTCATATGCTTCAAACATAATGGTTTGCAGCGAACCTTATAGATTCATTACTACAAGGGTTAAATTGGCTCGTACTCTCGTCTTACGTGTGAGGGTGATTATTCTCTTGCCATCTACCATCAAGGTTCTCTGTATGTGGCATGCTGTGAGAATTGATGGTAATCCCCGTGTCATTCCTTCCACCGGGACTCACGCGTGTGTCTTCTACCACCATATGGGCATAATTGGGGGTCCTATCCAAATACGCGAAGTTTCCCAGGGTGCCAGCACGGAGGAGTAGTTCCTCAGTCACTTCGATATTTTCCATGAATTCCGTCACCTTGTTTCCATTCTTGCGCACATGGCTAAAGGACCACATGTGGGAGTTGTTGGTTAACATAACCAATTTCTCCACTCTGTGATCGAGCCTCCAGCTGTCCGTCACCGTGGCAGGATTTTTTCCATTTTGGAGGTTTCGCACCATCTGGATAAGTAAGCGGGAGTCTCCTTCGATGGTAGTTGGCACGGGCCCATGTTGGATGACCAAGTTGAGGCCAACAAGGAGACCATCCATTTCAGCCGCATTGTTGGTGTCCTCTCCTATACCTCCGTTATACACTTGCAAGATTTCTCCTGTCGAATTGCAGATAACACCTCCGAATCCTACATGGCCCAGATTTCCTTTTGAGGCTCCATCAAAGTTTAATTTGAATGACCCTAGTTGGGGGGACGTCCAATGGTCGGGACTTTTCAGAGTGATATTCTTTGCCTCCTTTCGGTTGCAGCCTTTAGTAGCTTTGCTGACACCCAATTCTATTAGAATTCTATGCTCCATCTCATTGATGTCCCAGTATTTGTCACTCTAGAGAGTGACTCGAGTGGTTTCCTGAATGGATCTCTCGATCTTAGCCCAAATTTGGTCTGGAGGAGAGATAAGGTCTTGGAAAATCCTTCCGTTGCACTCTTTCCAGATTTCCCACATCATGAATCCCGGGAAGGAGGTCCACATGGAGTTACCAATGGGGTTCGAAAAGGCCAGAGGGTCCCAGTACTTGATAGTCAAGGTAGGAATTCCTCTATGTCGATTGGATCTTCTGAATATTTTTGCTCCTTTTTCCCAGAAGGAGGAAGCACAAGGATAGGAGTCGAGAAGGTGGTCTAGGGATTCTTCATTATGAAAGCACATGGTGCATTGCGACGGGCCTATTGCACCATGTTTATGGATATTTTTGCCTGTCAAAATTCTTCTATGAGTGACCATTCATATGAAGGTGGCAACCTTTGGCCAAAGATTCATTTTCCATAACTTTTCCCATGTTTGATCCATTTGGGCTCTAGGGATGTTGGTATAAAGATCATAGGCTTCTTTGGTATTAAATATTCCTCGGGTGGAGTAGCCCCAACGAAGGTTGTCCGGGCCAATCAGATATTTTATGCACCTTCCCTGGAGAGTGTCGCGAATCCGCATCCCTTCTACTTCTGAAACTCTTTGTGCCCACCATTCCGGAGGTTGCCATTCCTTATACTCACTGGTGCTGGAATCAGGTTTCCAGAATTGGTTGACCTTTGTCAAACCTATTCCCATGCAATTGGCTTGACAGACCGCCATGTTGTCCAGGCTAGTTAATTTCGACATTTGTTGCCAAGAATCCCCCCAAAAGTTGGAGGAATCCCCATCCCTAACCTCCCAAAAGATATGGTCTTGAACAATACTTCTACCGTGGTGGGCAGTTTGCCAAATAAAGGATCCTAATTTTTCTTCATTGAATCGAACTAGGTCTTTCTTCAGGCTGTTGGGTGCATATTTCACATGCCACAGCTTTGCCCAAGGCTCCAAGGTGTAAGAGACCTGGTTCCACCAAATTTTTGCACCCAGAACATCGTTTTTTTTTCCATGTCTCTTAGCCTGAGGCCACCATTAGATTTAGATTTGAAAATCTTGTTCCAACTGACCAGAGACCACTTGAGCTTGTCAGCCTTCCCTTCCCAAAGAAATTTTCTCTGAATAGTTTTGAGTTCCTTAAGAACAGACTTTGGTGCGGCCATCGCCGAGAAGAGGTATATAGGCATTGCTTGCACCACATATTTAATTAAAGTAACTCTACTAAACAAATTAAGAGGTCTCAAAGTCTAGTTGGAGAGTCTTCGTTTAATACGATCCAAAAGGTCCTCCCATGATGCTTTTCTAATAACTCCAACAACAAGAGGCGCTCCGAGATATTTGAAAGGAAGGGAGCTTCCTTGGAAGCCCATGATGCGATTAATGTTTCTTTGTTTATGGGACAATCCACTCGAGCGGACGCGAGCCGGATCTCCCTAGCTCAATGTGAGTCTAGAACAAATAAGATAGGATACAAATGCATTTCCTAGATCTACTTAAGGATCAAGTACTAGATGTCCTACCTTTCACTTCGCTATCCTTTCTCCTGAATGCTGCTCCACGTCTCACGGTCGTTAGATCCAAGCTGTAAGACCTGTCAAGACAAGAAACAAGAGAAACAAGTAAGGGGAATCTATACAATAAGAGATCTAAGTGAACAGTTAAGCAGGTAAACTACTCAATATCATTACACAAATGAACAATATTGGTGGAAAGCATTTGTATTACTGTAAAAATAGGGAAGTACATAGCAGAGATATAGAACTACAACCGAATCTTAACTCTACAGCCCTTCTCCAACAAAGCCGTTTGCCATTTCCTCCTAAGGAAGCTTAAGTCTCTCAAGGATGAGTAGAGATCTCTCAAGAGTGATTTCACCAGCATGTAGACACCATAGAATTCCTCCCCTCTCATGGAGAGAGTGGGTGTTTATATAGGGCTAAAGAGATAGGGTAGGTTGAGGATTAGGGGGAGATGGTTAAGGGATCTTCCCATAAGGTTAGGAACCGAAATGCCACCTCACCTAGAGTCTAGGGATAGGTCTCCACCTCAACAAAGTTCTAGAAAGACCTCGAGACTCCCCAAAATAGCCTTTAACCAACCTCGTCGCACCCTGGTAGAGGACACAGAGCGACAAAGAGGGGTCGTTGCACTCTGTAGGAAGACAAAGTGCGACAATGTCTCACCCTAGCTGACCAGAAATCACGACGTCGCACCCTAGATGAAGGATAAGTGTGACATCCTACTCAAAGAGGTCAACTAGGCAAGAAAAATCTCTCAATTGGATGTGTTTTAGCCTAGAATGAGTTTAGGGGTTAGAGCACAGAGTTTACACAATGGTTAAGATGACGACATTATCACAACGGTCACGATGACGACACTTGGTTATAAGGACGATACTTGCAACGGTCATGGTGATGACACTAAGTTAGGATGACGACACTTGCAACACTTGCGACACTTGCACAAGGGTGACAACATTTTGGTGTAACATTCTTTGAGTAATATTTGGAGTATTGAAGACAAATATTTGGGATTTCTCTCTATTGACATCCAGGCCTGAAGATTTCGCAAAGGTAGTTAGATTTTTCTTCAGAGCACTTTCTTCTTGGACCGAGGGGTGACCCATTAACATTGTGTCATTGAAAAATTGTTGGTGGGTTTGCGCATCAGCCTCTGGATGGAGAGTTAGCCCTTTGATCTCCCCCTGCTCAGTCATGGCTTTGATCGTTCTCCCCATCCCTTCTGCCATTAGGATAAAAAAAAGGAGAAAGAGGATCCCCTTGCTGGATACCCCTAGAAGGGATGAAAGTGCTGGTTGGGGTCCCATTTTGGAGAATAGATAAGAACAAGGTCGAAGTAAGATTCATTATCCATTCTACTCAGTCTTGGTAGAAACCAAAGGCTTTCAACATTTCTTACATGAAATGCCAGCTTAATTTGTCATAAGATTTTGAGATATCTAAGTTCAGAAGCATGCCCAGCTTCTTGGTGGTTTTTAATGAGTGAATTACCTCATGAACCAGAATCACTCCATCCAGGATTTTTCTTCCTTCCAAAAAACCCAACCGTTCCGGGGAAATCAGAAATGGAAGAATCGGTTTCAATCTATTTGCCATGACCTTTGTGATGATCTTGTATATAACATTACAAAGAGGAATAGGACGAAACTTACCTGGAGAGCCAGCCCCATAGTTTTTTGGGATGAGAGTGAGGAAAGTCACATTGAACGCCTTAAGAACCCTTCTGGTCCTTCTCGAATCTTCCACAATCAGCCATACTTCGTTCTTTATCAAGTCCCAGAAGTGGTGAAAGAAGTTGGTAATAAAACCATCAGGGTGGGGAGCTTTGCCACCAACCATTTGATTTACCACCTCCTCAACTTCCATCAACTCAATCGGTTTTGTTAAAAGCGTGTTTTGATCAGAGGTGACTAGAGAGGGTATGTTTTGCGTGATCTTAACAATGTCCAATGATCTATTAGCCCTGTCCTTTGTCAGGATGGCCCCAAAATAGCCCACTAGTTCTTCTTCCATATCCACCCTATCTTCGATGTAGGAACCTTCTTCTGACTTCAGGCGTTGGATTATGTTCTTTTGTCTATTCTGGATAACCGATTGGTGGAAGAATTTGGTATTGCGCTCACCTTCCTTAAGCCATTGATTTCTAGACTTTTGCTGCCATTAGATTTACTCCCGATGCTCACAAGCATGGAGGCATAGAAGGGTGGAATCCTATAACTCTCTTAGCTCAACATCATATCCCACATTCATACCTTTGCATTGGATTTCCTCCAGTTGTTCCATCAGAATATTTTTTTCCTCAAATATATTTCCAAATTCTTCTTTGTTCCAAGTACGAATCTTGGATTTAAGGATTTTTAATTTCTGTTGGAATTGGTACATCCTTGTTCCCTCTGAGGGTGGGGAGTCCTGCCACCATTGGGTGACTAAATATTTGAAGTCTTTGTGTTCCATCCAGAAACTTTAATAGCGAAAAGGTCGCTTGATTGGTGGTCCCACTCCGTCCCACTATAGGCTGACATGCCAATGATCATATCCAATAGAGGGGAGAACTAATGAGGTCAGTTCTCCACCACTATTGACAATCCCTTCTGTGACCAGGAATCTATCCAGATGATAGGCAACATGGTGGTCTCCCCGTCGTTTGTTGTTCCAAGTGAACCATACATTTGTGATTTCTACATCGATTACATTATTGGTCTCGATGAAAATTTTGAAAGCTTCATTTGCAGTTACTAAACTTTGTCTTCCTGCTTCTTTTATTCGAGTGAGGTGATTAGGTTAAAGTCACCCCCAATGATCCATGGCTTGTTACCAACCCAACACGCTGCCCAGGAGAGGGAGTCTAAGAAGGCCTGTTTGTGGGGGTAAATGCTGCGGCCATAAACATTGGTAATAGTCCCTTTTATCTGGGTATTATGAATATGGAAATCCGTTATGAGTAACCCTTTCGCAGCCTAGAAGTTTGAAAGAGTCACTTCTTCTGGGTTCCATAGGAAGGCTATACCTCCCACCAATCCATGCACATCAATATTCATTGTCTCGACACATAGCCCTTCCCTTTTTTGCTGCATTCTTTTTCGATTTCATCCAGGTCTAATTCCCCAAGGTCCATATCTTTGACTTCATCCAATTGATATTCCTCCATGATGTCCGTCTGTTCAGTTTGGTCTTCTGGGATTTGAGGTTTATCTAAGGATGAGATTTCTGTTGGAAGTGTCTCTTTCCTAAGGCTTTTCTCCAAAATTTTCGGGTCCTCTTCCGCATGTTCTAGGGTTTTGAACTTGTTAGAGGTTGCAAGAGATCGACAGAAGGACGATTTAGAGGGGATGCTACGACCCTGCTTTCTTCTTCCTTTAACTTAGGTTAAACCTTCACTATTGCAACCACCATCAGATGGAGATTTGGGGGTAGGATCTGCAACGTTTTGGGGGCAGTTTCTACTGAAGTGGCCATGTTCATGGCATTGTCGGCACCGAAATAGAACATTCTCATAGTTTGACGGTTGGATCCATTCCTTGTCTTCCCAGGAAAGATTGATAACTTCCGGGATCTCGCGAGATAGGTTCATATAGACACAGATCCGGGAAAAAGAAGTATAACATTGTTGTTTGGTTTGTTCTACAACTTTCACAAAGTCCCCAAGAGTATTTCCTATATCTCTCAATATTTTCGGATCCTAGTATTCGTAGGGAAGTGAGTAAAGGCGTATCCAGACTAGTGCAATACTCATGTCCTCTTTCTCTGGGTTAAATATCTATTTCCAAGGTATGAGATACAATCTGATAGAGAAAAAGAAGTATGGCCCTCCTTCCAAAACTCGATCCCTATATTCTTGATTAAAGAAGATGATTGTGAAGAAACCCTTAGAACCCAACTATAGGTCATAATGTCCTTTAGGGTTCCAGGTATATTTGATCCATTTGAGGAGTTCTTTCTCTTTTGGCCAGATCCCAATAAACTTACCGATTATGGCTTTCTCCTTCCATAGTTCTACTCATTCTCACAGTTTCTCAGATATGATCTTGAGGGTTGGAATCTCAACAAATCTGGGAATGCATCCCCCAGGTCTGCGTTTCTATCCAGGTAGATCTTTGGAACCAGATCCCTCACCCACCTCTTCCCCACCTTCATCCAATTTTTTCCTCGAAGGTGCATCGTTTTGGACTGGAAGGTGTTGCGAAGGAGGAGGTGGGGGGGGTCCCCCTCCACGCGTACCCATGATTGTCGACAACCATCTAGCACAGTGGGTCGGCCTTAGTGTTGTAGGAAAAACCCGGGCTGGGCACCCCAAGTGACCAAAACCCTCTTCGATCTCAGCTTCTCTGCCCTCTCTCCACTTCACACTCCCGATCCAGTTCTAAATCAGTGCATTTTTAATTGTTAATCTCACTAGTAGATTTTAATTGTTAATATGCACCGAGATATTTGAAGCACGCATGCACTGGTGCTTTTTTTAATATATCACACCGGGGCATTTTAATTGTTGAAATGCACTGGGCATTGAAATAGATTGTACGCACCGGTGCTTATTATTATGAAATGTACAAGGGCGCTGTTATAAATAGACATCACTATCAAAGTTTAAAAATATTAAAAATTTCTGGTGCATATGACGTAAAATGTTGCATCGGTGCAGTTCGGTATGACCTCCACTACAGGCTCTTTTCCTTGTAGTGTGTTTATTTTGGAGCAATGGTGTGAGAGGATCCAACTCTTTAAATATTCTTTTTCTAGGCTTAATGTCTCTCACATCTACAGGAGTTATAATGTGTTGGTTGATCACTTATCAAAAAAAGTTGTGTGTGATCCCGAGGGGCTTCTCGTTTTTGAAGAAGTTGATGATTTCATCTAGGTTGTTGAAGGTTCTATGAAGGCATATTAGTTGTTCTAGAGTTTCGTATTTATAGCTTTCAATTCATATGCTTTAAATTTCTGAACTGTATAGTGCATTGTCATTTTTGGGACAATGTGACTTTTATTTTTATTTTTTTCACACTATTTGTTTCGTTTATCGTAGAATTAGCCTTGTGGACATCACAACCCACTAATTGGATCCTTGCCACTTGAGATGTTTTTTGCATGAATTTGCTTATACAATCCAACATGTGGGAAGCACTTGCTTTTTTGTAAAAGTTATTGTAACTTTGATTCAACCTTTGAATAACAAGTTACAATCTTTTTTTCTTTTGAAAATAAAAATTGCTAGGTTGAAAAGTGTTGATTTGTTATATGGTTTATGTTCATGAAACAAATTGTGGAATTGAGCAAGGATATTGGTATTGAAATCTCCATATATGGTGCAAACGTAGAGAGGAGGTTGTGGGAGGAGATAACAATATAATCTATGGTCCAAGAAAAGTGACACAAATAATTGACACGTGTGTTTGTAAAGAAAATAATAAATTTTATGTTGAGTATAGAAATTGATAAAGTAAATGAAAAATAACGAGTATACAAAATTATAGAATTTGTCACATTATTAAGTAATTTTCCTCATTTATAAATTAAAATTAAAATATATAAAATTTGTCACATCCACATCAAAATGACGATGATGATGACAATTATTAATGTCTAGTGAGACCAACTTTGGTCTATCAGACCTTAAAAAGGTAAGGAGTCACTTAGTTTTCTTTATCATATTATTTGTATGTTCAAAAAGCTTTAAGATAAGCATTCCTAAATCACCATACTTGTGATGAGTTAAAAGGTTAGGAAGGTCACTATTGTAGCAAATATTTTGAAATTGCACTCGAATGTGGGTGTATGCAAAACATTATATGAGAAATTGATTTTCATCTTCAACCCTCTTTGTGTCACAAATATGATAGATTCTTTCATCCCATGGTGTTTTAGGAACTATCTAGCGCACTGTTTCACTATGGAGTTCATGAGAGTGTGTTCTGTTTTTAGCAATGTTGATTTTCTTCTTTACGCTAGTTAAAACATATATTCTAGATTAGGTTTGATTACCTCCTTATAATATCTTAATTTTATCTTATCCTTTAACTCTTTATCACACCACATATTCTACTTGGATTTAGATGTAATGACACTTTTAATATTATCACTATCATGCAAAGCAGACTCTTCCTCTATTCCCCAATGATTTAGCCAAGACTTGGCATCTTTATGCCAACCTCGCTTAAGTCGCAGGTGGTTTTGACTAGACTATGAAGCAATCTTCAGAAGCCTTTTGTCTCCCATGTTGTTTATCTTGTTCTTGTACATTAGGTACCTAGTCATAGCCATGCTCTCAATCGGGGAGAGGCTCGCTTCTATGAAGAGGATAGGATAGGGTGTATTGTCTTTAATTTTGAGATTATATGTTATAAAGAACTTTGGGATTTACTCTATCCTTCCTCGTGATTCTCTAGAGATGTTGCAGCCCCAAACTTCACAGCCATGTACGATAGTAAGAGTGACGAGAGTCTTAAAGAGGAGTTTCTTCCTATCCCAAAGCTAGAGGTCTACTGATTTACAAATGTTTTCAAATCCATAATAAGCTTCCAACCTCCATTAATCATTTTCTCAATGCTATAGTTCTAGTTAAGCTTATGATGAAGACCGATTCCAAGATATTTACAAGAAGTCACTTCCTCCAAGTTGTTGTTGTCATACATGAAATTATCATAAGTGATCTTTTGGGATTTGATTATCATGACCTTTGTTTTGTTAGTGTTAACAGTCATATCCATACTAGAGCAAAAATCCTTGAGAATGTTTAGTTTCTTATTGATACCACGAGGGCTCCTCGCCATAAGAACAATATCATTGGCATAAAGAAGAAGGATGATGACTATACCAACACAACCTGCCTCTTCGAAACAACCCTCTAGCATGTCAATGTAAATACCAAAAAGGGTAGAGCATAGGGAACAATTTGTTTTTTTGTAAGCTAGTACCCACGAGGATTTGAACTCGTGACCATCCATTTACAACTTTTCATCTCAATTACTCATTACTGATTGTTGTACCCCCCGTGGGATGGATAGGGAACAACCTTGCTCGACTCCTATATTACAATTAATTTCTCCTTACCAGCCCTAGGATTTCCTAAACTTGGCAATAACATTCTTGTACAACCTTATCGCAACAACTCTCAACTCAAAATGGACTTTTAGCTCTTCTAATCTATTCCAAAGGTTAGTTCAGGGCACTATGTCAAGTGCTTTTCTAAAGCCGACAAAGCAACACAAAAGAATAGTTTTATTATTGTGACACTCCTCAACAATGGTCCTAAGAGTAACAAGGTGCTCCATAATTGAATGATAGCCTCGAAAGACTTTAGCTATTTTTCCATGACTTTCTAGCCATATGTTGATCTTCTTTTATAGAATAAATTTGTATAATTTGGTTGAAAGATGGCTAATCATAATGGTCCTATAATTAGATGGATTGCTTATCTCCACTTTAAAAAATAGGAACAATGAGGTTTTTAAAAGTGAAACAAAAGTCAACAATGATATGTAAAAGTTGCCACTTGGCACTCTACAAACACTACAAAAAAACCCTGTGATTAACGTCGATTTTTGCTTCTTTTTTTTGCGTATAGACCCCCTTTTAATGTATTTTTCTTCATTTCTTTGGTTAAGGCAGTGCAATTTCACGTTTCAGCGCTATTTTAGGCATTTTTTGCATCCTTTTACTAAAGTTGACGCTAAACTTGGTGCAATTTTCATGAAGTTTTGCGCTAGGTTTAGTGCTGGGTTTTGCGCCATGTTTAACGTCGGGTTTAGTGCATAGCTCTGCACTGGATTTAACACCTAGTTTTCCACCGAGTTTTTCGTCTAGTTTTGCGATTAGATTTTGCGTCTACTCTTGTTGCGCCCCCTTTTTCGTCCATCTTTGCCTCCACTTTTGCACCACATTTGTGCCCTTTTTTGCGTTGCGTTTTGCATCCATGTTTTCGTCCTTTATTGCATCTATGGTTGCATCCACTTTTGTTGCACCCCAATTTGCACCCATTTTTGCACCTACTTTTGCACTCGCTTTTGCTTCCACTTTTGCATCCTTTTTTGTGTCCAGGTTTGCATCGACTATTGCATCCATTTTTGCATCCATTTTTTCACCGAGTTTTGTGTCGGGTGTTGCATCTATTTTTGCATCTACTTTTGTTGCATCCACTTTTACATCCAATTTTGCTTCCACTTTTATACCCATGGTTGCGTCCACTTTTGCTTCCCTTTTTGCATATTATTTTGCATCCAATGTTGCATCCTTTTTTTCATCCACTTTTGTTGCGCCCCATTTTGCACCCGCTTTTGCACCCACTTTTGCATCCACATTTGCATCCACATTTGCATCCTCTTCTACATCCAGGTTTTTGTCGACTTTTGCATCTAGTTTTATATCCAGTTTTGCACCCACACGTTGAATAGGACAATGAGGATAATGATGATGATATTCACAATGAGTATTATGATGATGATAATGCTGCTGTTGATGATGACATCAATGGCAATGATGATGATCACGGTGATCATGATATTGACAATGATAATGCCAACGTTGACGGTGATGATGATGACAATGAAATGAATGATGAATGATGGCGATGATGACAGTGACAATGACAATGATGATGATAATGATGATTATGACAATGAGGATGATGATGTTGACAATGACAACGATGATGATATTTTTCTTCCAAAATAAAGTTTTTATTTCTCATACATAGATTGTATGCGTTCTCCACGACCATTTTCCACTAATCACATCTCTTGGGTTGATGATATATCTTATGCCAAAGGTAATTACAAATAGTTGATGACAATGTCAATAATCATGATGATGAAGATGACAATGACAACGATGATGACATGGATGATGATTATGATGATAATGACAATGATGATGATGACAACGATGATGGTTATGCTAACATTGACAATGTTGCTGATGATGACGATGATAATACCTACGACAATGATGATTCCAGTGACCTTGGTGAATATTCTCAATTCTTAAAATGCCATAATTGTCATCATCATAATAATTATCTTTATCATTGTCATCTCGGTCATCATCATCATCATAATCAACAATGACATGAATGATAATGATGATGATGCCATTAATTATGATGATGATGATGATGTCCATGATGATGACGATGTCCATGATGATGACGATGACAATGAAAATGATGATGATGACGATGATGACTTCAATGATGTGATTATACGAAGATGATGACAACAATATTGACTATTTTAATGATGATGATAATGATGGAAATGATGATGGTAATGATCACTGTGTTGATGATGACGATGATAATCATCATCAAGGTCTTGATGATGTTGATCATCATCATCATTGGTCATCATCATCGTCGTCATTGATGATTATGACAATGGGAATGGCATGGATGAGGATGATGATGACAACAATGACAAAGATGATGATGATGACGACGACAAAGTCGATGAGGATGTGGATGATGTAATTAAATGGAGATGATGATGATAATGATGATGATGAAGATGAAAATGATGATGACAATGATAATGGAAATGGAAATGACGAAGATGACAATGATGATAGTGACGACGATGATGACAATGAAGGTGATGACGATGTTAATGATTATTATGACGCCGACAAAGATGAAGAGAATGGTGTTGATGTGATTATATGTTGATGGTGATGAATGTGATGAAAATGACGACGATGATAGTGATGATAACAATGACAATGGCATCAATGGTGACGATGATGACAATGAAAATCACAGTGACAATGACAGTGATGATGAGGACGACGCTGACGCCAATGATGATGATGATGCTCCTGATGCTGATGATGATGATGATGTTGATGATGACGATGATGTTGATGACATTAATGATGATGTGATTATATACTAATGGCGATGGTGACAATGAAAATGATGATGGAAATGATGATGGTGATGATAATGATGACACTAACAATGAGGGCATGATGTGGGGGGAAATCCAATGTCTCAAGCCATGCTATCTACTTATGGGGATCACAGACCATGTTTGGGTCTCGAGGCTACCAAACATGGCCTATGTAGAGAATATTTGGCATGTCAGGAAGATATGGTGTACATTTAGAATTTTTTCACACTAAGGTTTGTTCTCATGCCCCAATCCATGTTCTATAGTAAAAGATAGATCCTTACATTGTAATTTGTTTCCTTAAGGCTCATTGACCATGCATAAGGCACCATGCTATCATACATGCCCTATATAGGGAAAATATTACCTACAAGTGGGATATGGTTTCCATTTAAAGCATGCATAACTTATAACCATGATTGAGCACATTGCAATCTTGGAGGTTGTAGATAAATTGGATTTGTTTAAACCCCACCAACTACATTCTTGGCAATAAAATTAGTTTTGATTGGTAAGGTTGGAAAATATGATCAGATCGAATTAGAAAGAAAGGGGATAGGAGAATCATATTATTGGCATGTAGATATTTATAATCATCTATAGTAAATGTAAATATGGTGGGTTGCAAAATGCCATTGACAAACTATAAAAGAATTGAAGATAGAGATGGTGATGATGATGAAGATGTAGATGACTATGATGATGACCATGATACTTGTGCAACATCTATTTCCCATTTCCAACATCTATTTCTGTAGAGCATGAAATTTTGAACCCCATAAATCGTTCATGTCCCCTCCGTTGGTCAGATTGATGGGTGGGGACGTGACAGGATCATATAGGCCACTGAACTTTGTGTAATGTCTATATGGATAATATAGGGTATTGAATGAGATTGATATTGAATACCAAGTGTCTATATGGATAACACGTGGTATTAAAGACCACAACAAATTCTTAATGTTCTTCTCAAGGCGATCCTTGGTAATCTTCCCATCACAATTCACAATAAAACAATACACATTAATCAAACAATAAAATTGACCAATACCCAACATCACATCCAACAAAACTAATATAGGCCTAAACATGAAATAGCTTGCAATAAATGTTGACCCTATGAAAGCTTCAACCTTAGAGTAAAGGGGTGGATACCTTTAGACTCACAAAGAAACCATTGCAAAATTTGTAGATATATTTCTTCTTGGAGACCATGTAACCGAAGCAATGGCAATCATTTTCGTTGAATGTGATGCAAGAGGCCTTGAGCCCGTGGATGTTATTGACGTTGTCTTTCATTGATGACCCTTATATTGATATTCAACAAGGCATGGAATTCTCTTTACAGGACTGGAATAAAAAATTATTCTCAGTCAATGACGATTTAGGATGTCTAGCCTGTCTTGTGGCGTAGGGGATATGGAAGGATCACAAATATCTGATTTTTTATAATATATACTCTGAGCCTAGCAGGCTGGAATGCCACATAAAAGCACTATCATCTGAGTATATCCTTTCCTCTACGATGGGGCGTGTAGAGGGCATACAGATCCTGAAATCGATCTGGGTTTGATGGTGCCGCTATCCCTACTTTTGGGTGCTACGGGGCGGGAGCCTTCATTGAACTAAACAACGATGATCATATCAGTTTATGGCTGTGCGGTGGTCGAGGTACTAACACCAAAGGTGAGCTCTTGGCCTTATAGTTGGTTCTATTTTTCTCTTCATCGTCAAATATAATTTTGGAACAGGCTGCTGGGGACTCACTGTCCATAGTGAATTGGGCAAACAATGAGGCCATTATCAATGCTCTCGCCCTCACCCCATGGATGGAATAGACTAGACTTCTCCTGGGTTCTTGCTCTGAGACAAAGATCATCCATATTTACCGGGAGCATAATACTATTGCTGATTCTCTCTCTCTCCAGGGTCTTACTGCTGTTGAGGGTCGTATCTATTATGAGATCTTTGTTGATGAGGCACAACCGATTTCGGGTTTCTAGCTGCTCTTCCCTCACTTGTAATTTGTATCATCCGGGCGATTATTTTTTGTTACTTATTTGTACAGGGAGGCTATATATTTCGGTCTATACTCTATAGGCTCGCCTCTCTTTGGTGAGTTGTAAAATTATGTTACAGGAAGCCTTAACTGTCACACTATTTCAGTCTTCCTCTTTTGGCTCGCCTCACATTGGTGAGTTGTACATTTTGATACAGGAAATCCTTATTTTTTCTTCTTCCTATATTTTCCTTCAATTTTGTAATATTCCTGGACTCGGCCGAACGTGGAGGATTGGTATATCCTGGACCTTCTTTTCTTTGGTTTTCTTTGGTACTTGGGAGTTTCTTATCGTCGACCGCATGTTTCTTGTTGCGGTTATGGCCTGTTGGCATTACTTGTTATTGTCTCCTCGAACTGGACACCGAATGTGTATTGATTGTAATCTTATATACTTTTAATAAAGTATAGCTTTTTTCATTTGAAAAAAGGGGTGGTCCTTGTGCCATCTAAAGTCAAAAGTGAAAAATGGAAAAAGTTTGAAATAAGCAAAAAGGACATACTATGGTGATTTGTATTGATTTCCTACCCCTCCCACCATTCAAAGTTAAAGGAATACACAATAGTTCCCATTCATTTATCTGTCAAAACGTTGTGGGTGCTACAAACCCTCACCATTTTCCTCACCTTCATCTTCTCCTCCATCGCTACTCTTAGATGGTAGCATTATACAATTTACTGGGAGGCAAAATTCAAGCATTTGATAATGAATCAGTACCACATCTATGAGTCCATTAGACGGGACAAGTACTTGGTATGCATTTCCATTTGTTTTCTATTTTTTTTTAATTATATATTTTTCAAGTTTATTTCTCTTGGATCTCAAAGCCGTGACTAACCTCTGTATTTATCCAAGATTGGATTGAATTTAGAAGAAGAAGGCTGGGTAGTCCTTAAGAAATTTCCTGAGAGTCACTTCAGAATGTACGAAGTGACTTTGAACATCAGGTTTTTTTGACTTTTTATTATTATATTTTTGTATGATAGAAACTATAGACATAGACCTACAACAATGTAAACATTATGTTTTATTTAGATATAGTTTAGTATATATAGTATTAATATTGAGACAAACTAGTAGTTTGGATGTAATGTTGGAAAAAAAGACAATCTACCCTTGGGGTAGGAGCAATTTCAGGAAAAAAGTTTATTTTGGAAAAATAAAACCTCTGTATTTTGGATGATCTCATTTGCTTCAGACTTTTTACAGAGGAAGAGAGAAGAAAACAATCGAGTATTATGCCATCAAGAGCGTGGACAAGTCCCAGAAGAACAAGGTGCTCCAGGAAGTAAGTGTTTTGGATTTTCCCATATTCTTGCCCCTGTTACTAAATTCATAATAATTTCAAAGCAATGGTGGCATCGAACATGGTATGTGCAATATAATCAAGATGCTTTAGATTGTTGATTTATATTCACAGTGCGAATCCGGGCCCTAGATCCTTAATGAGGGTCATTTTGAGTTTAAATTGGGTATGCTGGCTAGTTAGTGGGGTTTGAGCTAGTGACCTCATTTGGATAGGGATCATATATGTGTCAAATAAGTTATTTAGATTTAGATTTTAATTCTACCATATCTGTTACTGTCTTTTGGAACCAGGTCTAATATTTTAATGTGCACATGGCCATTCCTTGGGTATTTCTATAACATCCGCACACACAACAATTCAAAAAGTGAACATGAGTTACATATTCTATAGTGTCAAAATTGGGGGTAATATCTATCCATCTCTATATTTATTTGTTCTTTTTTCTTTTTTCTTTTAAAGTGCTTCCTTTGAGTTCTCAAGAAGCATCATGCCATTTTTAATGAGAAAGACAACCTTCAAAGGGAAAATCATTACTGTCAAGCATTTTCATTCATTAAGCAGAGGGTACTCTTTCATAAAAATCATTGTGGACTTGCACCTTGTCTCCAAAAACACCGAGGGCCAGTTAATTAAAACATAGTCACCAATACACCGAGGGACAGTTAATAAATCTCTGGGGTACACTGGCGAATAAGTTTTGCCAAGCTAGTGGGATGGAAGGAAGATGCTCAAGATGTGTAGCCTTCTCAATAAAGAAATTATGACCCCTCAACAGTCCTCCTACACTCTGTTTTATAAAGTCTGAATGAAGGGAGGGTGCATCCCAGGAAAAAGGATATAACTCCAACTAAACTCAAAATAGGATTGTGTCAATGGAAAGATGTTGAATAATACTACTGGAAATGACTCTTTTGTGGAGTGAATCCTCTTAAAAACTACTATTTACCCCCTAATAAAAACCTAAATCTGTTGAATAATACCACTGGAAATGACTCTTCTGTGGAGCAAATCTTCCTACATTAGTTATCAGAGGGAGGGACAAGAATAGATGGTGCCTCGGGGTATTTGGCACTATGGAATTCAACGGGCAAGATGGCAAGATTGGTTTGTGGAAAAGAACTCATAAAATAATAGCGTAAGGGACAATTTCTCCTTGAAAATGAGGAGCTAACTTTTTAACTTGAGGCACATGAAATTTGAGTCTCGTGCTGTTGATGTATTTGTAACTTCGGAAGATATTCACTTGTATATTACATTTGTACTTTATTGTATATCCAACAAAGATGTATTATTCCTCTGATTGGAAGTGTTGTCATTTGTATTTGCAAGTGTCGCAAGTTACATTGTAAGTGTCGTCATTTGTATTGATGGGTTATTAGACCACTAGTGTGGGGTCTGCCCTAGTTAAGTCATGTGGTTGGGTTATTAGGATTCCTTAGGAAGTCGGCCCTGTTGGTTTATTGGCAGGTCAAGTCAATGTATAAATAGAGGGTGTTCCTCTCTCATTCTATTTCATTCACTCACTTCTCAAGCTCGCATAACTAAGAGAGAAGTGGCGCACAAGTGGAGGAGGAGGAGTATCCGCTAGAGACATCTATTTGGGTTTGATCATTGTGATCTTGGTTTGTGGCTAATATTATCTCTGAGGAAGTTGCGGGGTTTTTCACCTTCTTGGTTTTCCCCAAGGAAACTCTGTGACTCTTGTGTGCTTGTGTTATTGTGTCTATGATTGATAGTTCTCTTAGTGATCTTGAATGATAATGGAATGAAATTATCGAAAAATTAACATGGTATCAGAGCTGATATAAGAAGAAGGCACTGTGTAGCCGCAGAAGCTAGGGCTTCTTAATCTTTGGGTTTCTCTCCACAGATCATCAAAGGCAGGAGGCTAGATTGACTCTCCTTGGAAGGGTGCATCTTTCTATCGAGACAGAATTCAATTCTGAGCATTTTTAGTTTTTGGCCCGTCACTACTGCGGGAAATCAGGGTTTTGGATAAAGTTGGAATTTTGAAATCTGAGACCACGGTTGGAAGCTACTCTGAAAAATCGAAGTTTAGAGACCAAGATCAAACTTTTTGGTTAGGTGAAGCTCTGGGAAAATCAAACCCTAATTCAGGGTCCTGTCGAGTGAATCCAAAAGTTTCAAAGGCAATTTTGAGGGGTCAAATTTTGCTGTTTTCAAATTTGGAGTATACTAGCTTGACCGGCTCAGCAAGGCGCATCTTTCTATCCTTTCAGAAGCTTGAAATTCAAATTTTGAATTTTTAGGGTTTCTCTAACAAACCCTAATCCAACTCTAGATCCAGTTTTCAACAAATTAAGTGGTAAGACCTAAAACTTTCTATTTCCATTTGAAGTACTCTTTAAGATGTCTCACCACACCAAGCTTGAAGATAAGCTTGAAGGGGCTGATAATTTCCAATCCTGGAAGTATAGGATTGGGTTAATCCTAGAAGAGAATGAGTTGGACAACTACATAAAGGAAGAGGTTCCAGTTCCAGAGGGAGATGAGGCTAAAGCCTTACACAAGAAGAACTTGGTCAAAGCCAAGAGAATCATTGCTGATTCTATTAAGGACCATCTCATACCCCATGTGTCTTCCCTAAAAACACCTAAGGAGATGTTTGAATCTTTGACTACGTTGTTTGAAGGTAAGAACATAAATCAGAAGATGACTCTGCGAAACCAATTGAAAGGGGTAAAGATACAGAATGGAGAGACCATTCAGTCCTACTTCTCCAAGATCTCTCAAATCAAGGAACAACTTGAAGCTGTGGATGAAGTAGTGGAGAATGGAGAAATTGTAATGACCACATTGAATGGCCTACCTAGGTCATGGGACTCCTTCATCCAAGGAATCCGTGCAAGAAATAAATTGATCTCTTTTAGTAGACTATGGGAGGAATGTTCACAAGAAGAAGCTAGGCTTGTGGCCCGAGAAGAAAGGATGGGAAATGAAGATCAAGCCCTCACAACACATACCAAGAAGAGTAAGTTCAAGAGGGAGCCATCTCATAACAAGAGATCTTCACACCTTCTTTATCATGAAGATAAGAAAGATCTGAGATGCTTAACATGTAATGAGAAGGGACACTTTTCCTCAGATTGTCCCAAGAAAAAAAAGAACAACAACAACAACAACAACTTCAACAAGAAGAAGAATAGCAACAAGAAGAGGAATCATGCTCATACTGCCGAAGATGATGAACCTCCCAGGAAGAAGACTAGAGCAGAAAGTGATGACTCATCAAGTGAAGATGAATATGTTCTAATCTCTTCTCTCACAGGTACTATCTCTCGTGGATGTGATGATTGGATTATTGATAATGGGGCTTCCAAACACATGACTGGGTTTAAAGAATCCTTTATAGATCTATCTGAACATGAGTCACCTCATAAGGTGAAACTTGGGGATGACTATCAATATCCTATAAAAGGAAGTGGTGAATCCTCCTATAAAGTAGACTCTGGGAAGTATTTGAAGATGAAGGATGTTCTATATGTACCTGGACTCAAGAAGAATCTTCTCTCCATATCATCCTTGGATGCAAAAGGAATGAGAGTTGCATTTATAGATGGCCAAGTACTCATGTGGCCAAAGGGTAAGACAATAGATGATGCAGTGGTGATTGGAGAACAAGAGGAAGGATTGTACAAATTCAAAAGACAACTTGAACATGCCATGGTACATGAATCCATGGAGCCAAGTGAACTTTGGCATAGAAGGCTTGCTCATGTGCACTATAGAGCACTTCCAATAGCAAGCAAAGCAGTAGAGGGTCTTCCTGAAATCTAGTCAAAGCATGAAGGTATTTGCAAAGGGTGTGCAAAAGGAAAGAACACAAAGAAGGCATTTCGAAGTAGTGAAAGCAAAGCAAAAGGAATTTTGGAGATTATCCACTCTGATGTATGCGGACCAATGTCATCCAATTCTTTGAGTGGGTATGTATACTATGTTTCCTTCATTGATAATTTCTCTAGGAAGACTTGGGTTTATTTCTTGAAGAACAAAGATGAAGTGTTTGATAAGTTCAAGGAATTCAAAGCCTTGATAGAAAATCAAACTAATAAGAAGATCAAGACCTTCAGATCCAACAATGGCGGAGAATTCACTTTAGTTGACTTCAAGAAGTTATGTAGTGATTTAGGGATTAAGAGGGATTTGACTACTCCTTACAATCCACAACAAAATGGAATTGCAGAAAGGAAGAATAGAACTATTATGGAAGCAGCACGGGAAATTATTCATGATCAGGACCTGCCTATGCACCTATGGGCAGAAGTAACAAGGATAGATGTATATGTGCAGAACAGAACACCTCACAAGATACTTGACAACAAAACACCTGAAGAAGTTTTCTCTCGTAAGAAACCAGAAGTTAGCCATCTCAGAATATTTGGTTGTCTAGTATATACACACATTCCAAAGGAAAAGAGGACAAAGCTAGATCCTTCAGGAAAGAAGAGCATCTTTGTGGGTTACAGTGAAAGCTCGAAGGCTTACAGAATTTACTTTCAAGGGTTCAAGAAGATTGACATTAGTAGGGATGTGACATTTGATGAAGACTAAGCATACATCAAATCCAGGAAGACACCTATTGAAGACAATGAAGAACCAAAGGTAACCAGATTTCAAGACACCACCATGAATGAAGCAATTATAGAAGAAGATCGTGAAATTGAATATCCACAAGAACCTGTAGATCCACCCCGTGAGAAGAACTCTCACAAGAGGAAACCTGCATGGGCTAGAGAGCTCATCCAAGATGCAGAAAGGTATGGCATTCCAGAAGAAGAACACAGAGAAAGGAAAAGGACTAGATCACTTACCAGTTATGTTGCCTTACTCTGTGACATTATGAACAAAGAACCTTCCAGTTATGAAGAGGCAACGAAAAATAAAGAATGGAAGGATTCCATGGTGGAGGAATACCAGTCGATCATGAAGAATGATGTTTGGGATGTGGTCCCAAGACCTGAAGAGAAGTCTGTTGTAACTTCCAAGTGGATTTATAAGATCAAGCATGTTGCAGATGGTAGCATAGAGAAATACAAAAAGAGGTTTGTAGCTTGTGGCTTCTCCTAGAAAGAGGGAATAGATTATGAAGAGACTTTTGCTCCTGTAGCCAGATACACTTCCATCAGAATAGTACTTGCTCTAGCTGCAGTGATGAAATGGAAGATACACCAGATGGATGTCAAGACAGCTTTATTGAATGGTGTAGTCGAAGAGGAAGTGTATGTGGAGTAGCCACTCGGTTTTGAGACACATGACAGGGAGTCATATGTGTGCAGGTTGAAGAAAGCCTTGTATGGATTGAAGCAAGCTCCTAGGACTTGGTATGGTAGGATATACAACTTTCTATCAAGTTTGGGCTTTACCAAGAGTAAAGCAGATCCCAACCTTTACTACAAGGTTGAGGAAGGCAATCCAGTGATACTACTACAGTATGTGGATGACTTGTTTATTACAGGTGAGGATAGATTGATTGTCGATACGAAGATGAAGCTTGCTGCTAAGTTTGAGATGAAGGACTTGGGGATGATGCACTATTTTCTAGGCATGGAGGTGTGGCAGAGTGTAGATGGGATCTTCCTTGGACAAGGGAAGTATGCACTAGAGATCCTGAAGTGGTTCAGGATGATGGACTGCAAGGCCATGGCCACACCTATGGAATTGAACCTGAAGCTTCTATGTGATGCTTCATCTGAGCTGGTTGATGTCATGGTGTATCGTCAGATGATTGGGTCCTTGATGTACCTGACGAACATGAGACCAGATATTTGCTTTGTAGTGAACACAATGAGCCAGTTCTTGATGGATCCCAGAGGTGTTCACCTGGTTGCTGTATATCATATTCTGAGGTACTTGAAGGGTACAATTGATTATGGGCTCAAGTATGATGCGAATCAAAGGTTTAACCTGGAGGGTTATGTTGATTCAAATTGGGAAGGTAGTGCTACAGATAGGAAGAGCACTTCGGGGTGCTGCTTCAGTATGGGATCAGGTGTGATCTCTTGGTTTAGTTGGAAGCAGTCCTGTGTAGCATTGAGTACAGCCGAAGCAGAGTATGTCGCAGCTTGTTTGGCCAGTTGTGAGGCAGTATGGCTTAGGAATCTACTGTCTGAGTTATTTGATCTCCCGTTGGATGCTATCTGTATCTATTGTGACAACCAGAGTTTTGTGAAGTTGTCAGAGAACCCGGTGTTCCATGACAGGTTGAAGCACATGGAGATCAAATATCACTATATCAGGGATATGGTGCAGAGAGGATCAGTGAAGCTCCTGTATGTTGCGACGGATGAGCATGTTGCAGATGTGTTGAAGAAACCACTAGCCAGAGTGAAGTTTGAGTACTTCAGAGAGAGGCTTGGTGTTCTTCAGATTGAAGATACTTCGAGGAAGAAGTGATGGGACACATTTACAGGAGCCATTCCAAGCATGGTGATAGGAGGATCCTTCCCATGGCTGTGGATGTAAGCGTTGTGTGATGAGCATCAAGACGATGCTCCAGTTACTGCTATGTATGATGATTAGGATGATCATGTGTGAGGATATGCATCAGGTGGATGCTTTGTATGATTAGTTTGATTATACGTTGATGATGAGTATCAGGACAAAGCTCCGAATGATATGCATCAGGACGATGTTGTGACGATGACTTGGATGATCATGCGATGATCATATGCATCATGATGATGATCAGGTTGATCATGTGATGATGTACATCATGATGATGTATGATGAGTATCAGGATGATACTCCGTGGCCGTGGATAGGTTGTGCAATAAGCATATAATAGAACCCTGGGAGGTTTGTAGATACTCTTTCGAGGTTTTGCCTATGGCATATAATAGCGCCCTAGGATATCTGGCAAATTCTCTTTTGAGGTTTTTCTTGGGAGGACATATGATAGCGCCCTGGGAGGTTTGCATATACTCTTTCGAGGTTTTGCCTATGGCATATAATAGCGCCCTGGGATATCTGGCAAATGCTCTTTCGAGGTTTTGTCCTATGGCATATAATAGCACCCTGGGAGATCCGATAGGTTGAGCTGTGTGCTCGTAATCAGTCCTGGGATGCTCTTTCTAGGTTTTTCCATGACCACATGTAATAGCTCCCTGGGAGATCCAATAGGTTGAGCTGTGTGCTCATAATCAGTCCTGGGATGCTCTTTCGAGGTTTTGTGGTGACCACATGTAATATCACCCTGGGAGGTTCGATAGGTTGAGCTGTGTGCTCGTAATCAGTCCTGGGATGCTCTTTCAAGGTTTTGTGGTGGTCACATATAATATCGCCCTGGGAGATCCGATAGGTTGAGCAACAAGCTCGTATTCAGTCCTCGGATACTCTTTCGAGGTTTTGTGATGCACGTAATAAGTCCTTAGGATTCCACAGTATGGCCAGTGATGATGAAGACCTACAGGAGGCTAGGATTACATCCAGCATGAAAAAGGGATGGATCTGTAGAACTTCCTATGACGAGAAGAATTCAGAGATAGCCCAGTGATCGAGATGTCGAGTACAACAGTAGTGATGATATGATGCTCCGTGATCCAGTGATGATGATCCAACTACAAAATTGAAGACTTGCGCCAATATGTATTGATGACTTGTGTCTAGAGAATACCTTCCTAGTTAAGAGGGAGTGTTGATGTATTTGTAACTTTGGAAGATATTCACTTGTATATTACATTTGTACTTTATTGTATATCCAACAGAGATGTATTATTCCTTTGATTGGAAGTGTCGTCATTTGTATTTGCAAGTATCGCAAGTTACATTGTAAGTGTCGTCATTTGTATTGATGGGTTATTAGACCACCAGTGTGGGGTCATCCCTAGTTAGGTCATGTGGTTGGGTTATTAGGCTTCCTTAGGAAGTCGGCCCTGTTGGTTTATTGGCAGGTCAAGTCAATGTATAAATAGAGGGTGCGCCTCTCTCATTCTATTTCATTCACTCACTTCTCAAGCTCTCATAGTTAAGAGAGAAAGTGGCGCACAAGTGGAGGAGGAGGAGTATCTGCTAGAGACATCTCTTTGGGTTTTATCATTGTGATCTTGGTTTGTGGCTTATCTTATCTCTAAGGAGGTTGCGGGGTTTTTCACCTTCTTGGTTTTCCTCGAGGAAACTCTGTGTCTCTTGTGTGCTTGTGTTATTGTGTCTATGATTGATATGCTGTAGATATGTTGTACATGTTATTCTCTTAGTGATCCTGAATGATAATGGAATGAAATTATCGAAAAATTAACACGTGCCTCCATGACGATACATAGAGGAAGATAGCTGAATTACAAAGAAGTGTTTTTTCATAGTAAAATTATTTTAAATGTGTAAAAACTCTCAAAACGAAATCAAATGTTGTCAATTTTTTTGTTAAAGGTGTTTTTTCTCCATCCCAGTACAAAGGAGAGCTTAATTCCGTGCTCAACATAAAGTTAAAGTTAGTATGTGATACAATGTTAACTCTAACTTAAACTTTGTAAAGAAAAAACTAATAAATATGACAAAGTAGACTTAATCTAAACTTTAGAAAAATAATTAACTGTGATAATGTACACTCAACCTCAACTTTTAAAAATATATATATTATTTACTAAACAAAAATTATAAAAAATGGAAATATCTGTACAAGAATTATGGGATCTGCCACACAGTTTGAATATAGTCCTAAAAACATTCAGAAAGGGATATCAATAGTGAAGACTGAAGACTATTTCACAACATATTTGTTCCAAAACTAGATTCTATCCATGCAGGAAGGAGAAGAGATATAATAGTGAAGTTGGCTTGTCTCCACCTCTGTTGAATTATTGCGGGGTAAAAGCACAAATGGCAGCCTTCTAAAGCTGGCACATGACTATATTGTCACTGTGATAAAAATTTAAAGAGCAATGGCTCAAATTATATGAACTTGTCGGCAGTTATGGATACAATTCATAGAATGGTTTAAAGAGTGATGGCTCAAATTGAAACTATATAGATAATTTCTTTTTTGAATGGGATGAAGAGCTTGCGACTTATATATTGTATGATAAAGTTTTTCAAATAATAAGGTATATTGGATGTATGAAATGCTTGCGATATATATAGTTGGCCATTTATTTATGTTTTGAATGGGATGAAGAGCTTGCGACTTATATATTGTATGATAAAGTTTTTCAAATAATAAGGTATATTGGATGTATGAAATGCTTGCGATATATATAGTTGGCCATTTATTTATTGTAATATAATAATAATCATATTATTATGGAAAATGTAATTCAAAAATAATATTTTTATAAAATTATGTTTTTAGAAAAATAAAAATATGATTAAAAAAACTAAAAGAAAGTGATTTATATATTATATTATAACTTTTTTTCAAATGATAAAGTATATTGTGTATATTATTATGGAAAGTGTAATTAAAAATAAATGTAATATTTTTATAGTTATATGTTTTAAGAAAAAAATAAAAATATGATTAAAAAAATCTAAAAGAAAGTGATTGAAACATTATAATTGATTTTATACAAAGTATAAAGTTGGAAAAATTATATTAAAAAAAAAATATATAGTATAAAGTTTGCTTAGTATTGTAGAATAGAATCAATTTCATACGATAAACTTCGAAGTTAAAATGGAATGTTAAACTCTTAATGCCCTTAGTGTTATGGAGTGAGTTTTGAGAGCCAATTGAAGGAGAGATTTGGGCATGTTACTCCCATTGTAAAGTTTAGTGTATCACTATTACTAATAGAAACCTCAATAAAATTAAGTAACATTTCTTAAACCGCTAAGGAAGATTGGGACCACACTTTCCAAACGACTCCAAGGGGGCATTTCTATGTAGTAGAGAAGTTGCCAAGAGGGTTGTTCACAGGGTTGGTAGTTGCGTCATGAACATAAGTTGCTCCTTGGTGGAAAGGACGACATGAGGATTTGTCACCTCCATGACCACCAAGGAGACAATGGAAATGATGATGAGAATCCTAGCATAGGAGTTGAGGGGAACTCAAATTATTGCAAATTGTGTGGTCCCAAACCCTATTGCCACTAATATATCCTTTGTCGGGAGGAGTGAAGCCTCGATAGAAGACATGGCCAAATTGTGCTCGTTTTGTCGTAGTTGGGTAGGGACGAGCTAGGCTTGCGTAGAAGTTGCATACGAATTGTGCATGTTTGTGTGGTTCGGAAGCGAGAAGAAAGGCCTTGGCACAGATGCTTTCTACAACCTAGTATGAGGGAGAAGCGTAATTTCGTGCTTAACATGGAGCTGACATCATGGCACTGTAATTAATTCTGGATTAGAAAGCCATTTGTTGTAGGTTTCTGGTCTGTGAGAAACAACCAACAAAAATGTTAGAAATTTTTGAACTGTTGTTAATGTCACTGCTAGATTGCGTTGGTCTGTTGTCATTGTTCATCTTGAATAGGTCTAAGTTTAATAAATATTGTGGGTCTGTTGTGTGAGTTGGAGACAAAGTTGTTGCTTGAAGGTCAAATTAATTGTGTCTGTTACTAACGATCAACTCGTCTTTGGTCACATGTTGTTGATATGCGTTTCTCTTTCTCTCTCTCTCTCTATATATCAATATGTATGTATGTTTCCAACGATTTGTATGGTTCCTAAAAAAAATTATCCAAAAAAGAAAAACCAATCTACATCCATCCACTCTATTCTCTTTGGAAATGTGAATACTACTCAGATAAATAGACTTGGAAACTAAGTAGCATGGGTAACCGTACCCGGGGGTAGTTTGTGCATACCTGTACTGGAAACTCGTACCCACGTACCCAAAACATGAATTTTTAGGGTTTCTTAGGGTTTAAAATCTCATTTTACCAATATAAAGCTATGCTTTTACAAGTTGGAGTGATTTTGCACAATTTACGATTGCTATAGTGAACAAGGATCCAACAAAATCTAAATATTCAGGTAATTGTCATCCTTTTGGTATATTGATTTAGTTTTTATACTAAGGATTGTTGGAATTTTCAAATCATTGTATGCAGATTCACTCAAAAAAATTAACCTAACCACTAGGAAATGGAAACACAACACTTAAATCAAACCAACAAATTGAGAACGATTTACCTTAACAACCAAGGTAATGTTTTGGGGTCCTTTCAGGGGTTATTTCTGGGCACTATGGTGATTGTCCTGAACCATTGGAAGAGCTTCTTTGTGACTATTTAGGGAAGAGTTCAAACTAGCAAAGATAACTGCAAACATAACAGTAGGGTAGTCTCCAACAAGCCCACTTTTCAGAGGCCTATAAAGAGGCCCTAATTCACGACAGCACTGGAAGTTTTATAGATAATGACTTGGAATCATATATGGAGGTGCTCTGTAGTGCTCCATTTTTCAACAGAGCCCTAAGTAATTTTCTATGTATTAAGCTTACCCTAAGCTAGTTCAGAAAATGACCAATGAAATTTTATGTTGCTCAATTGAAATTTAGTATACATTTCCGGTAAATTAATTGCTTTTCAAATGAAAATTTCCTAACAAGTTCTACTCGAGTATAAGCACTTTCTTGTTTTTTGGTCATTAACATACATACAGAGGTAAAAATAAACTAACATGTTAGGATTATATTTCAACATAAGAGTATAAGAGCATAAGAGCATAAGAGCATAAGAGTAGAAGAGTATGTTCAGCATAATAATCAAATAAATAACTAGGAGAATACCTTATGCTATTAATGGTAGATTGTAGTAGGTTCTGTATCTGCTTTGTTAGCTAGCCAAAATGATGTGTCCACCCTGCCGACCAACTATTATCTTGATGGCCCTTGGAAATCAAAGGATTTCCAAGCCCCCGAGCTCACAAACCGACAATCCTGAGAGCAGTATTTCCTCCATTCTCAAACCCTTTCTCGGTTCTCAAAACCTTTCTCCACTTAGAACTGTCTCCTGTTACCTTCAAATTTTCTCCCAATATCATCTCTCCCAAAAATCCAACCCCCTTTATCCCTTCCACTCTTCTCTATATAGATTTCCTTCCTCGAGAATACTTTGGGCCTACTCCACTGCCCCAAATTCCTTCTCTCGAGCCCCTCAAGCATTTAATACCCTCACTTAGTTCATTCATACAAGTTACATAATTAAAATATATTTTCACACTCAATGTACCGAACAATTAAATATACTCATGGTAAATTTATTAGACTTCAACTGTTGATTGTAAGCATTTATTATGGCAGGAATTATTACCTAAGGATTATTTATTCGAGGCATGGTTTAATAACTATTTAGTCTATTCACCACCTTTGTATTTAGTGTTACTAGGATAAAGTAATAAAATACTATATATACTAGTTGACCTTTTTAATTTGGTCAAGGTTTGTCTTAATGGTTTACCAATCCGACAAGATAACTTATCTTGTAACTTAAACTCTAAGACTCATATTGAATAAATAATAATATTTAAAACCCGTTCCATCACATCACATCCATTCAAGATTTATCATCCTATTATGTCTAATCTTTGAAATGGAAATAATCACACACTTAATAATTTATTAATCAATATTTTAAATTATATTGTAATTGTTACGGCAAGAATATTAATATTATTAGAATAACATTAATTAAGTAATAATATTAATTAAATCACCATGAAGCAATAATAAATGGTGAATTAATAACAATGTTTTTAAATCATTTGTTTATCACATGAGTACCCAAACATCAACATAGTATCCTCATTCTTATAAACAAAGCACCCTTAAGGGCTTAAACAATTTTACTAATTAATTAGACAGTACCATTACCTTATTCACAACATTTCTCATATGATAATGCTAACTGACGACACTTGTCTCAATTGTTAATTACAATGTTTAACAATAATTAACACATAGCTTAATTGACTTGTTTTACACATATTAAATAACTTTATATTTGTTATTTGAATTCGATCAATGCATGATTAACATATTTACTTATGAAAACTTATGCACTTATTCAATATGTTAAGTGTTTGTATATCGATACTAGTGTACATGTGCAAAGTGTGCATGCGTGGTCAGCATATGCACAGGTTGGATATGTACTATAAACAAACCCCATCCCGCCTATGCATAACTGCTAACTAATAATAGTATTTACCCCCATGTAGAAGAGAAAGCATAATATATAGTACAATTACTTTTAACATCCTCAGTTATTTAATAGTTAACCCTTTACGATTTCACATCATTATTTTTATGTTTACATTAGTTTAATAAATCATGTACAAGGAAGGGTACCTACTACCACTAACTTAGAATCAAGGAATACCCAACCCTCAACAGTACTAACTAACATATCCTCCCATCATAACCTACATCCTGCATCCTCCCTATCCTTCCTCTGCTAGTACAAAAGTGGATGTCGGACTCACCGACCTGACCACATAGAACCTGAGAGCGATAGCGTCAGCTAAACAACGGACCTATCCTCTCCTAGCAGGAATCCGACCATCGTCATCGCAACAACATGGGGAGCGTGTCTCAGCATGGCCCTCCCACGACCTTGGGTATCATGGAAACATAGGGTGGGAAACACATCCATCCCTCTCAACATACTGGGCCTACGCCCTTATCAACTCATACTTCACTGCTATCGAGATTATCAGTTTGTGTCATCGTATCATCATTTTGGCTGCTAAGGTTTATTGTATGAACAAGTTCTTATCGCATATATCATATCAAGTAACTAGCTATCCCATAGCCTTTGTGTCCTGTAGGTTAGTATTTCGCAAAATACACATTTTATGGAAAGTATTTCCCATCGATCACCAATTGATCCATATTATCAACATCATTTTATTTCTTGTAACAATTTTAGTTCATCATAGATGCATATGACATATAACACTTCAATAATTCATATCATAAGATGGTATCCATGTACTGCATCATATATTTCACATCTTATTAATGAAAGCATATAAACATATATTGTAATCATAAATTAAAGAAATCATATGATAATCATGACATCGTAACCGCAGAACATAGTAACATCATAATTATAGTGAAATCATAAAACACAGTAACATCATATAATCAAGTCCATCATGTCGTAATATAGTTTACTCAGTTGAGCTGAGTTCAACATAATATAAGAAAATAAAGTATAGTGCGTCTAACTGATAAATACGCCTAATCAAAATATGGGGCGTTACATGCTCCATAAGAAACATGACAAAATCTATAATTAATGGGCATATCTTAAGAATGAAAACGTCCAACTAGATATAAATTAAATGTATCATGGCATGCTTCCTTGGGTCATAAAATGTTCATTGTATGAAAAATGAACATTGTTGAATCTCCTCATCGAAGGAGACATTGAATCTACTCACTTAAGGAGATAAGAACCACTCGCCATGTATGGAGAATTCCCACCTTCCAAATACTCTTGGAAAACTCTGAAAAAAATGCTTGTTCCTATTTTTATTTTTCATTTGCAATATTAACAAGAAATATGATGTAGTCCCTAGACACCAACATATGTCCTTTGGATACTATAGGTAATAATACACTAAATATAACTTATGGAGCATTTCTATTCGCTACCATATTATTAGTGCTTCAACTATCAACAATAATTATAAATATACAATACTCATCTCCAGTGATGCATTTCATTCTGAAAATGCTCTTCCTCAACCAATCCTTCTTCCTTTTGTCTCTATCGTTGCCTTGTAAGTGTAGTCGTGTTTTTTCATCATCAAACTTTGGATTGATGGTTAATATCCCTTGGAGTGGTTTGTTTTGTATCACTATGTTGTTAAAGTTTTACATGGGATATGGTAAGTGTAGTATATGCATAACATATGGTAATTGTAGGATATAGGTAATACAAACCAATTTGTAATTTCATGAAAAAGAAAGAGCATGCTAAGTTATCTTGTTGGATTTCCTAATTTTTGACAAAACTAAATGTATTCAAATTCAATTACCTTGGATTCTTGTATCAAATCTTCATTTCTTGCCATCATTTGCTAAGTAGAGGAAAGCTTGATGGTCGAAGTGGCAATCTATCTTTGAAAGCTAGGACAAATCTATCACTTTAATATGCATCTTAAAATCATAAAAGTAAGGAGAAGATCAATATTGTTATTGGCATTTCTTACTTCTTAAGCTAGTTAATTTGTTTATATCTTTTAATAAGATTGTCATTTAGTTCTATTTTTTGCACTTTTTTTTTGTAGTCATATTAGTGCACAGACACATATTAATTGCAATTGTATTATACTTTGTTTTACTTTTGTATGAGTTAATATTAGAAATATAATAGAAACATGCGTTGTGGTATATAAATTAATACTAACATCTAATTTTTTTTTCCAGGTCACAACAATTGATGACCCCATACATGTTGATCCAAACTATGCCGAGCATGCTTCAGTTATAGGAGAAGAAGAAGAAGAAGAAGAAGAAGCAGAAGAAGAAGATGACGACGGTGACAATGGCGATGAGGTTGATCAAGATGGCGAGTTTGATGATCATGATGAAGATTATGACCATGATCTTGATGACGATGTTGGTGGTGGTAGCTAGCTACTAATGATATGCATGAGCATGCTACATTCTTGATTATATTTACATGTATTGTTGTTGATATGTAACTATGATATATTTATCATTTTGACTTTTATATTTAGATATGGATATCATACAACTTATTTCTTGTTAGATTGATATTTAAATCACATATATGTTTGACTTCTTTTTACTTAAATACTATAATGATATCCATGAAAGGTTTTGATCTATTGATCATACATTTGAATTTTAGTTGATTTGATTAAATATGACGATAATATTATCAGTATTGTCTTGTTACTTTATATATATTCGAAATTGTCAATGTTCTTTTGATGGATAATTACTATGTATGATGATATTACTACTTTTGGATGGATGTTGTGAATTTCCCTTAAACTTAGTCACAAATGTTATGCTATAAATTTGAATTCTTAATGATATTTGAAAACTTTGATATATTTCAATATTTAATTGAAATTAATAAAATGGATGCAAAATCAATAAAAAATGATATATTTCACTATTAATAATTGAAATTAAGATTCTTAATTAACAATGGACTCAAAATGGGACACAAAACGGGACACAAAACAAAATTCAAAACAGATGCCAAATTGGAAAACAAATGGGACAAAACTGGATGCAAGATTAGATGCAAAACAAGACACAAAAGTGGACGTCACACTAGATGCAAAAGTGGACTCAACAGTAGAAACAAATTTGGGCACAAACTTGGGTGCCAAACTAGACGCATTATTAGGCACAAAACCAGAAGCAACACATGATGCAACAATAGATGCAAAATTGGATTCCTAACTAGACATAAAATTGGGTGCTACATTGAGCACAAAGCTAGGTGCAAAAATGGACACAACATTGGGTGAAAAACTAGTGCAAACCTAGACCTAGATGCAAAGAGAGAGGTAAAATGGGGTGTAAAATTGGATGCAAGATGGGACATAACATTAGATGTAAAATTGGATGCAACACTAGATGGTGTCTAGACGCAACATTGGGCACAAAAATGGGCATAACACTGGGCGCAAACCTGGATGAAAAAAAATACGTAAAACAAGATGAAACATTGGGCACAAACATGGATGAAAAAAAGATGTAAAACAAGATGCAAAATTGGATGCAAGATGGGATGCAACACTAGATGTAAAACTAGACATAAAATTAGATGCAATATTAGGCCCAAAATTGGATGCAAATCTAGACGAAACACTAGGCGCAAAACTGGACACATAATTGGAAGCAAAACAAGGTGCAAAATTGGGTGCAAAACTCGATGTAAAACTAGGTGAAAAATTGGGCACAACATTGGATGCAAAACTAGGTGCAAAAAAATTCGTAACAAAGGACACAAAAAGGATGCAATACTAGATGCAAAATTAGGTGCAAAAAAAGACGCAAAAAAGGATGCAAAAAATTGGGCGCAAAAATGGATGCAAAAATGGATGTAAAAATGGATGCAAAAAAAACACAAAATTCTGCATTTTACGAAATTGGACAATAATGCCATGTTTAGTGCCAGATTGTTCACCACATTTGGAAAAACATTACACTAAAATCTGATGCTAAATACAACTCAAATTCCAGTTTTTGTTGTAGTAAAAATTCTATATGAAATGTTTTAAATTTTAAATTTCATGTTTTAAAAATACGACCACACTCTAAGGGATTTATGTTCCATCAATAACCTCTTTTCCCAATTAGAAAATACAATTAGTGAAATTTAACATTTTGGAATTTATTTTTAATTTTCAAGAAATTCACTTTAATAGATTGCTTTTTGAAAACATGGGAAAACGTTGTAACATGAAATTGATTTAATATAAAGTTAAAACATTTTGATTTGCAAATGAAAAGTATTCTCCCTATTCTAGCAAGGACTAATAATAGCATTAATATGAATGATAATATAAATATTGTAGTATTATTTTCAATAATAAAATATTTTAGTCATGCGGGTTTAATATGGAAGTTAGAGTGGTAAGATTGCATAACATGGTATTTTTTTTTCCGATTCTTTATGATGAGCTTGATCTTCGAAGTGGTGGTGTTTAGATTCATAGAGAAGGAAAATAAGTGGCTCCTTCCTCCATCACAATGCCATCATTTGTTTTTGGATCATGACCCCTTTCTTTGTTGCGTTTGTGGTTTTGGTTTGGAGAGGGAAGCCATGGCTCATTGTTATTGTCATAATGGTTGTTGTGCATTATGTGATATATGTGATGCCAAGAGAGGAGTTAAGTGTTGTGCTAGAGAGATGAATATGACCTATTGTGGAATTATGAATAATTTGGCTCAACGCAATCAATGGAAGGTTGAATTTGAGAAACAAGTGAAGCGAATAATGATATCATGGATACACGTATGATGGACTTAGCATGGCACATTGTGGATATACAAAAATGGAATCAATAGGTTGATGCTTTTATGATCCTCCATCGAAACAGGTAGTTGAAATTCTATCTGCAAGTTAGTTCAGTGCACAAATAGTAAAGATGGTAGCCTCTCGTTTGGATATTTCATTGTTTAAATCGTATCCCCTTGTAGGGCCTTCGATCATATTTCAATGGTTGGTAGCTCCTCGCTCTCTGGGACCAAATATGGAAGACAAAGCAATGAATTTTCAAGACACAACTAAGCAAAATGATGAGTATTTCATGGAAGCTAAAGACTTGGACATGAGATAGTAAGGAAAGATCATAGTGCACTTAGGGAATGAGATCTAGGTTTTTCTCCTTGTTAATTAGCATATGTTTTGTCATAGTTTGAAATTTTTTTCATCTTAAATATGAACACTCATATATAATATTGATGACATGGATGTCTGAGAGGGCTCCACAACTAGGGTTTACGTGCTTGATTTGTAGTTTTTGAAGTCTCTAGGGCACCACGATGGAGTATGGCCTCCGAATCGTGGACTATTCCAAGGAATGTCTACCCAAGTCAGACATTTTTGTCTCTTTCTATGATCCTACTCATCTTTCATCTCTAGGAAAAAAGGGAGAAGCTACGGTTGATAATGTAGAATCTGAATACCTTCGGGTTTAGACTGGTCAGATTTCAATGATTGTTAGGGGGAAAGGTCCTAAGCCTCCCATCTAGTTTCCACATCGAGGGAGGCCTCTATATCCCTTAATGATATGAATCCTTCAATGGAGGGGAGGAGTAAAGACATCGTTAAGGATTATGTGGTCCCTTCCCCCCAAAAAATTCATTGTCCTATCGAAACTTGGTAGTGGTGCATGGGAGTTGAAAGGGTGCGATCCTATAGCAGGGTTGGTTAATTCCAGAGAGATGGAGGAATAAGTGAAGGGAGGTGAGGGTTCATTAGGTGGAGAAACCCAAAGGAAGAGGAAACATAGAGTGATAAAGTCGAGGGGGGTGGTATCTCACTGGTTGTTGGAGATGATATAAGGGTGGATCAAGTTGGAATTTTGGTTGGAAAAACCCTTGTCGAGAAATACTTGGGTTGGTAGGTTTCCATCGCCCGCTTGAATGATTGGTTCAAAATGGAGTGGGCTCCTCTACTGGGTTATGAGCCAATATTCCATCTTATAGCTAAATTTCAGATATATTTTAATTTTGGAACAGAGGAGGATGCTTACTCTATCTTAAAACGAAAGTGGTTTTTAGATAGGGCCTATTTATTGATCAAATTGTGGCTTCCAAGCTTCGACACTAAGGATGAATTCATGATTACCATGCCGATGTGGGTTAAGTTTCCTAATTTGTTGATGGAATTGTGGTATGAGAAATTGTTAAAGACTACCAATGATACTCTTGGGAATTTTATCCTCTCTGATGAAGTTACAAATCTTGCACTGCAATATCTATTGCTCACATCCTAGTGGAAATAGATGTCAACAAATGTCTCTTTGAGTCTAGGGATTTAGTGTTGGGGGAGAAGTCCCATACGAAATTATTATATTATGTAAACTTCTTGTTTTGTTGTGTGCAATTCCACTAGTACAGGTATGTCTTGAAGGGTTGTAAGAAATATTTTCAAAATAAATTATGGACCAAATAGGGAGGAAGCTCTTTGGTTCGTGGGCCTACATAAAACTATCTGACAGAGGCAACCTCTCATTTTTCATTTGGGGAAGATCCGTTTAGTAGGTTAGCTAAGAAATTAGTCAATTTGCGGAATCAATTTGAAATATCTTTCAGGGATAAGTTGGACTTAAGGGTTAGTGAATTCTCCACCTCCCTAGTCCTTGAGGCACACTCATACAATAATATGTCTACAAATAACCCAACAATTTCAGGTTCTCTAATTTTACGCCCTTTAAGATGTAGTGATTAGATATTATTGGCATAGGTGTGCTCCAACTTTGGGTAAGTATGTTGTGTTATTTTCATCTCCCAATGAAAAGGATGTTTTGGGGGGGGGGGTAGGGTTATGGGTTGGATCTCCCCCCCTTAGATCTGTAGCTCATAAATTGGGGGATGATTGTGCATTTGGTGCTTCTTTTTAGAGTCAGGTTTGGGTGAAGGTGAGAAAATTTCTGTAAAATTTTCCTTTGATTTGAATTCCTTGATCGAAGGGCGTCCCCCCTTCGTGGTTGGGACTACTCGTGAGCCCTCCTCTAGTAGAAATTGAAGGGGAAATCATTATAATTTAAGATTCCACTCCTCCTCTCAATATCCCTTGGTATCAAGGAGTATAGGGTTGGAAGTTCAAAAGGACCTGGGAGGGTTGAGGGTTAAGAGGAAATCTATCCTAAAATATGCTCAAGACAAAGTGGTGAATGAGGTTCATTAGGGGAAACAACAATTAATATCAGGGCTCCTTAGAACAGGAAAAACCCCTTCTAGGGTTCCCTGATGAAAATACTATCTCTGAACATCTGTGGCTTGGGGGGTGATGCTAAAAAATGATTTCTCAAAAGGATGATCGATTTGAACTACCTGAAATTTATCTTCCTCCAGGAATCCACGGGGAAAGGGGACTTGTTGGTTAGGGATTTGGAAAAAAATTATGCTAGGTTGAGATTTTGTGGCATTGGGAATTACATGTTCCTCTAGTGGTTTAATTATTGGTTGGTTTTTGAATATTTCGTTATTGAACTCCTTTGTTGGTTTTACAGGTTTGTGTACTAAGGTATTTTGAAAAAGTCTTATTCTTCCTTTTACTCTGCTTAATGTGTATGGTCCTTATGATTGTAAAGAGACTTTATGGGCAAAGCTTCTTTCCTCATAATGGTTTAATTTTGAAAATTTGATCTTTGAGGGAGACTTGAATCTCACCTTGGACAAAGGGAGATATGGGGTCGCTCTGCTCGTTGTGATAGGTTAGTTGGTTTGTTCCTAAATCAATTTGAGGTGGTTGGGTGGGCCGACATTATATTAGTGGAGTTGAAGCCAACTTGGACTAATAATAGAACATGGGAGGATGCAGTGGCAAAGCACTTGGATCAATTTATGATACATCATTTATGCTTGGAGAACCTCTCAAGCTATAGATCGTGGGTGTACACTTTGATATGTTATGGTCTCTTTCCCATTTATCTAGAGTCAGGCCTTAATGATGATGAGAAGCCTAAGGCCACTTTTGAATATAATCCTTGTTGTTTTGTTGAGCTAAAGTTTTAGTCAATATTTAGAACGGATTGGAAGCACTTTGATTTTAATTTTGGAGAAGCGATCCATTCACAATTTGCATACTCTTTAAAGTGGGTCAAAGAGAAGTCCGTTCCATGGACTAGTGAGAGATATAAGGCAAGGGATATACAACTAGAGGAGGTGGAGCAAAGCCTCAACTCCTTATTCAATGTCCACTCAAATGGATTGTGGTTTGAAGAGGTATTGTCTAGGATCAAGTCTTTGGAAGTTCAAAAAAATAAATTGCTATTGGAGAAGGAGAAAGATTGGAGAATTAAGAGCTAGGGGATTTAGTTAGAAGTTGGGGACCTGAACATTACATTTTTCCACAAATTTGCTAACTTAGGGAAAAATCAAACTACTATTTGGGATCTTCTTGACAAGGATGGAAATAAGGTAAGGGGGATTCAAGGGTTAGCCGATGTTGAAGTTCAATACTTTAAAGACATCTTCAGTGAAATCTATAGGGACAACATTGGTGATATTTTGAAAGTGGTGTCATCTTTCCCCTGCATGGTTGAATCCGAGGATAATGAAAATCTCTATAAGGAAACCTCATTGAAGGAAGTATTAACTGTGCTAAAATCCTTTTAGAAGGATAGGATCCTAGGCCCTTATGGGTGGCCCACATATTTCTTTAATTTCATTGGCAATGATCTCCTTAAAGTGGTTGAAGAGGTAAGGTTGAATGGTAAGGTTCTCGTCAACTTCAACTTTACTTTCATAACTATTGTTATAACTCTAGAAACTCCCTTGGATGTGGAAGAAAGGGGCAGAGGTAACTATTTCAAACCAACTTGTTGATTGGAAGCTAGCCCTTCCAACCCAGAGAAGGATCTCTCTTACAACTTAGTTTCCATAAGCTATCTTTTAATGGCTGGTTGTGTAATCAAAGCAATGAATAGATATTATGTGGGTAGATTAGGGTTTTGGGTGTTTTAAAGGGGCAGGATTAGGAGAAAAGCCCCATTGGGAATGGAGTCAACACGCCGATAAACAATCATAAAGGTGATCAATGTATGGTTGTAGAATGCTCAAGGCAGGAGAGGAAAGATAGCCAATATCTCCTAGTCAATCACATTGTTGAGGTGTGGGGGAAGAATTAAGGAAAACAATTCATTAAAGCAGAGCACCCAGTAATGAATTCTACCTTAACTTTGGATAAAATTATAACGATTTTTTTTGTCTGAAAGTTTTGAAACAGAGCATCAAACCAAGGATGAATTCTGAATACAATAATTTCATTCAAACATTGAAGATAACACATAAAATGGAAAAACGTAGAAAGATACACATTCACAAAGTATAACACAGACTAAGAAAGGTAGACACTTGAATCTCTGTAAAAAAATTCAGTCCTTATGCATTGATATATTTCATTAAACTTAGAAATCAAACAAGAATCCAATATTCAAGAGTTTTTTCTCTCCAAAATCCTAACCCTTGGATCTTCTAAAAACCTGCCATATATAGGCTTACAATTATTGTGCATTAAAGAAAAACCTAAAGCCTTTTGACTGTTACTAAAAATAGCAAATGGCCACATAACTTCCATGTGTGCAAATTGAAGTCTAGACTATGACTCACGGAATGATGTCTAGTTAACTGATGGTGAAGCTGAGAAGAACCGCTTACTTATTGATTGATAAAGAAAACTGAGAAACATGATAGCTGTCTCCTCCAATCATTCAAATTTTCTTGGTGTAGATTAGATTCCTATGGGATTCCCAAAATCTAGGGATCAATCTGATTATGTCCATCTCAACAACTTCTGTAGCGTACTCTAGATTCCACCCACTATAAAAGCGACAGAAGTTAAGCTACAGAAATTTCGCAGTGCACTCCAGTCATTTTCCATAATATGTGCTGCAAATGTTAAGCTACAGAACTTTCTCAACGCAGACCAGTCATTTTCCATAATACACGTTGCAGAAGTTAAACTACAGAACTTTTGTAGCGACTGTCTCTACTATTGGTGTGTAGACGCTACGAGAGTTCTGGAAACTATTGAAACTTTAGGGTTTTACACCATCACCTTTAAATTTCTTTCTGGGGGCTAAAAAAAATGTTATTTCCCTTCTTCTATGTCTGATGTTAATCCATGCATATGCGCATAACCTTCCACTATTTCAAACCATCAAACAAAATTGAAACCCTAATGCTGGAGCTTTGTGTGAGTAGGTTCCCGGTGGCGTATTACCTTTGCCGAGCATATTGATTCCTTCTCATTAACCGTGTTCTTCTTCCTTTGAGTAATATTCGCGTGTTTTGAGTACTTGCCTCCCCCAAGTAGTAGGTACCATTTTCCCAAAATTAGGGCTTATCTTTAGGAAATCCTAGTTACCTGGGAAAGTAAATTTCCGAGGCCTAACTATATTCAATCAAAACTGTGGCTAGGATGTGAGAGAGGCGTAATTCCCCCTGAGAATCCACTTCATTCAGGAGATTTAGGTTTATCCTCGATGCTTCTCCTCTTTTGAAAAGCTACAGATCTTCTCTAAGTGCCATGTTTTCTGCTTGTAATGATTTCTTCCTTGATCTACACATTTGCTTCTTTTGCCTCTTGCAGTTGGGATTTCAATTGGTTAATATCAGACTCTGCATCATGTCTCTGTGTAGAGGGATGGGTTTCAGGTGTTTCTTCATTGTCCAACTGAATGGGATATTCATAGAGAGTGTGAGGGGGAGTTTCAATGGTAGCTACGAGAGTTTCCTTACCTGTGGGAACCATCTTTTTAGCTGTTGACCTGGTCAAGGGATTTCTGGGAATAATTTTCTTAGTCACCTCCGGTGTAAATTCTAATTTCTTCCCTTTCAAAATTTCCTTCTTCTTTTGAGTGTCTGAACCTTTTGTAACCTTGCCTGGCCTCTCATCTATTCGGATAGGTGTTTCCTCTTCTGTCTCTTTCCTCTTTCCCTTGTCAGGGATGCTTTTCCTTACCAGTGTTGATTTCATGGCTTCAAGGTCATGCCCAACCAATGAGAGGTGTTTAATTCTCTCCCTAACTTCTTCAATTCTTCTAGTACCAATAGCTTTATGAGGCCAAAATGGAAAATATAATGATCAATTTTCTGGCCTTGTGACTGTGCTTTATTTATAATCTTTCCTAGGCTATTGAAAAGGTAGTAGGGCATATCCAGAAGCCCTTTACCTGTGAAATGGAGCAGTAATCTGAAGTGGTACTCGTATGTTGTGCCAAACCTCCCTTTACAAGTGAAAAACGTCTGGATAATTAACAAGATATCTCCATATTGCTTAGTAAGCCAAGACCTGGGAACCCCATAGGTCAAATCTGCTCCTTTATGCTCATCCTTCAAAAAATGGCCTCAAGCTTTCATATGGAACTTGGTTACCTTAAACCACTCGTCTCCTTGCCTGGGTATCTTAGTTGTAGCCACTATGGAGTCTGCGGTGACCTCCATACCCAAAGGTCCAACTTTGGTCTTCCTACCATCAAAATTTAGCACAAAATCTTGGTCCACCTGCCTGTGATACCCCTGCAATTTCTAACAGAACCTCAGGAAGCCTATGCGGTGGAAGAAATGTTGGGCGGTAGGGTTTGAATCTAACCATTTTGCACCTTGAGGTTCAAAACACAATAGGGCCGCACTCTTATTGCTTTTCTTCTTAATTGTTACTGGATCCATGCAACTATTTGATCTTTTGGTGGTGGCTGGTCTTAACACCTATTACACTTTGACAACTGCCAGACTTCTCAATGCGTTAAAAATTCCCACTCCAACGAGTACTTTAACTGATAACAAGGGGACCGACCTGTTATACTAGTGGAGATCAACTTTGGGATGACAACTAACGCATGTGACACGACCCCATCCCAAATTTAAGGCTTAAAAAATCAACTGGCGGGTGTGACACGAACCCATCTTGACTAACAGGTCTAACAACTCATGATTTGCACTTTTACAAAGTCCTGTAACGATCATGGTTTAGAATCGCGCTTTGACACTGTGGGACTTTTGACACTTTTGCAACACCCTTAGTTTAATTTTTTGTTCGGAACTACGGGAGTGGATAATTCATATCACCACCTCTTGGGGAGGAGTGGGAATATGTGGTAGGATTTTATTTTAGACTTATATGACCATGAGCATCATCTTGAACCCTTTATAGGATTTTAACTTGAGAAGACTAAGACCTTCAATTTTTAATTAAAATCACCCCATTTTGCAATATGGATGGCACTTGAATTCCAAACAAAAAAGAAAAACCTAACCTAGACTCACTAAGGGAGCCGATGATGACATAAATTAGGATATAATACCCTTATGCATTCTCAATTTCTAACATCGACTCCAACTAGGGATGCTACCATCCATGTGAGGTAGCAATGAACAGTAGACTAGTGCCCTTATCCATTGGGATTTATTTGAAAAAATAAAAAATTATGTTTCAACTCGAACCGACTGAACTTGAAAACAATAACTTCATAAAAAAACCGAATATTTTACAATGAAAGTGGGTTGATGAGACTTCCTTTATTTGAGGTAAGTATTTAAGAACCGTCCATTGAATAGTCCTCCACCTTTTGGTTCCCCATCCTGATCCTGTAGAATGAAAGCATTGCTTCCATGGTAAGTAGCAATTGTATATGGACCCTTCCACAGATGGTCACAATTCTTGGCCTTTTCCTCATGCTTGGATTCCCACTTTAATACCAAATATACAACCTGAAATTCATTAGCCTTGGTCCTCTTGTCAAACAATTTCTTTAATTTTTCTTGAAACAACAGGGATTCATCACATACCTTTCCTCTTTTCTCTTGCACCTCTATTAGATGGTTAATTCTTCGCTGCATAGGATTTGTCTCTTCTTCTTGTTCCTGAAACAATATCATCACCGGTAGTCTCAGAGAAGGGGGGAAATCGACCTCTGTTCCGTATACCAACTGGAATGGCGAAGTTCCAATGGACCTTTTAGTGGTGATTCTATCTTCCCAAAGTGCAAAGATCAGCTTAGTATGGCACGATTTCTTGTTTTCATGGAACAAATTTTTGATGATAAAGTCCAAACTCTTGTTTGATGACTCATCCAACCCATTCCCCTGAGGGTAATAGGATGTAGAGTGACTGAGGATTATGTGATAATTATGGAAGAAAATGATCATCATCTTGGACTTAAATTCCTGAGCATTATTGGTTATTACTTTTCTTCGACAACCAAATCTGGCATGATGTTTTTTTCTGATAATTTTATGATGACAGTATTTGTGGCCTGCCTGGTTGGCACAACTTCAATCCACTTGGTGAAGTAATCTGTAGCAATCAATATTCACCTGTTCTGTCTAGAATAAGTTGGGTTGATTTCTCCGATGAAATACAGGCCCCACTGCTGGAAGGGAGATTCTACTGAAATAGGCTGTAGGGGAAATGGTAACAAATTCCTGTTTCCATCAAATATATGGCATTCATGATAGGAATCTACCTCCTTATACACATCAGTAAACATGGTTGGCCAATAAAAACCCGCTCTGAGGATTTTATTCACCGCGACCTTCCAGTAATGATGCCCCCCACAGACCCCCTGATGAAACTCCTTCAATGTTAGATTGGTTTCATCCTCCAACAGGAAATTCAATAGTACTCCCCCTGGGTCTTTCTAGTACAAGTATCCACTCATGATACATAATTTTTCTACCTTTAGCTTCATTGATCTAGCTTTGATTTTACTCATTTCTCGTGGTGCTTGTACATTCTGTAAAACATACACAATGTCACTATACCATGGGGATGATGAAAATTCTTCTAATACCTAGAATGGTGATTCTTGTGCTGCATTTTCTGGTATGTATGAGATGATATTTATCCTCAGGGAATCATAATTTGTCTCAGCCATCAAATTTACCATCCCCTATCCTTTGATAATATTCTTAGTTCTGATCTACAGATCATACTCCAAAAGTGTAGCTATCCACTTGCCCCTTCGGACTTCAGGATCGAGTTGGTGTCAAAATATCTTTTACTGCAACATTCAAAACAAAGGCAATGGTATGCGAATGTAAAACATAAACCCTAAAATCCTTTAATACTTTGACCATAGCATAGGCCTGTTTTTCCATAATGGTGTATTTCAATTCAACCTCCCTCAAAGATCTGTTGAAGAAATCTATTGGCTGCTCAGAACCCTCCCGATTTTTCTGCAGAAGGACTCCAACTATAGAATGTTCGGAAGCAAAGGAAAACATCAAGAAATATTTGGAAAAATTAGGGCTGACTAATGTTGGTTCTTCAGTTATGGCCCTTTTGATGTCATCAAATGACTATCTAGCCTCACTTGTCCACTTGATCTGGTCGTCTTTCCTCAGCATGTTGGTGATAAACTTCATGGTCTTTGCAAAGTTCGGGATGAATCTTCTCAAAAAGTTGACTCTCCCAAGTAATGAATGGACTTCCTTCTTTCTCTTGGGAAATTCAATTTTCTGAATTGCTACAATTCTGTTTGGGTCTATGTTTATGCCATCCCTTGATATTATATGCCCCAGCAGTTTACCCTCATGCATCGCAAAATTTGACTTCTTAGGGTATGGGGAAATTCCAAACTTCCTACACTTCAAGAAAACCTGATGCAAATGCTTTAAACGATCTCTATTAGATTTGGAATACACTGTAATGTCATCCAAATAAATGACCACAAACCTGTCTGTATCCTCAGCAAAGGATATTTCCATAGCTCTTTGAAAAGTGGCACCTGTGTTAATCATCCCAAAAGGAATCTTAGCATACATGAAGGTCCCCCTTGGTGTGGTTAAGGCAGTCTTCTCTTGATCTTCTGGATGAACCTTAACCTGGTTGTATCCTGAAAAACCATCCAGCATGGACATCCTTTCTGCCCCAATAAAATTATGCAAAATTTGATCCATCTTCGGAAGAAGGTAATTACTAATTATCCTTCAATGATATCTTGTTCAGGATCCTGAAGTCTACACACAACCTAATCTCTCCACTCTTCTTTTTGACAGGAACCAAGTTGGCTACCCACCGAGAGAACCTCAGGGACACTATAATCTTGGCTTCAAACAATCTCTTTACTTCTTGTTCAATGAGGGGGAGGAGCCCGGGGTTTATCCTTTTGAGATTATATTTGAAGGGATTTTCATATTTCTTCATGGGTGTAGCTAGGGTTTTCACCCTAGCTTGTGCAAATGAGCACCTACTAAGGAGAAAGGTCTCCTTAGTAGCAGTTCAATAAACAGTAATTAAAAGACAATGCATTAAAATGGAAATTATTCTAAACATGTGCATGAAACATAAGAGACAAGAAATAATAAATGGTTTTCTTTTGTATTAAAATTTTACCTCAAGTGTAGAGGTTGGTGAAGTTCTTGCAATGATCCAAGAGGGTTGCTCCAAACTCCAACTTTGCTCCTTCTCTTTCTCCAATGGTGGAAATGGGCCAAAAGGGGCACTCAATGGTGAAAGTAGCTCAAGGGTAAGCTAGGGTTTCAAGAGTGATTTTGGCAGAGTAAGGGTATACTTGATTGTGGATATGAAATGAGGGGTCTCCATCACCTATTTATAGGTTTTTAGTGGTGGAGTGCTGGCCCATGGTTTTGGGAACCGTATGGTTTAGGTCAGCTGTATAGGGTTTTTTCCTCCTTTTTCCTCTTTTTCCTCCTTTTTTTATATTTTTTATTCCCTTTTTAGAGGGTTTTTGCTATTTTGGAGGAATTTTGGATAATTTTGGGGGAAAAAGGGGTTTTTTAGCCTTTTGGAGGCTTTTTGATGGTTTTGTGGCCTTTTGGAGGCTTTTTAGGCCTTTTGGAGGCTTTTTAATGGGATTTGAGGGTTTTGAAGGCAAATATGGTAGGAAATATGGACAAATGAGTCATGTAATGGGGTAGATGAGGTAGTGAGCACTTTTTGGGTGTTAACAGATTGCCCCCTGATGTGTGAGGGCAGGAGCTCATCGTATGGCCGATAGACATCATAAGTCTTTTAATGGTTTTCCTGGGGTGTGGAGAAGAGAAGAAACAAACTGGAGCCCGAAACAACGGTCCCGAACAAACTGCAAAAACTAAAAGTACATAACCTCAATAATGAATGAGGAATAATCTGAACATATGGATGAGGTGGGCTTTCCCATGCTCGTATCAAGATATAGAATAATAATAACAATGGGGTCCAAAATACGGGGACCTGAAGTATACATGTCCTCAAATAATGAATGAGGAAGAATCTCAATATATGGACGAGGCGAGCATACCCATGCTCGTATCAAGATACATAAAAAATAATAGTGAGGCCCGAAAAGGGGGGCCTGTAGGATACATAGAGAACCACTGTGTACATCATAGTCTAGAGGGGACACAAATCTGGGACATATTGCTGGGCTGACCGTATCTGAGCTGAAGAACTGTTACACTGGAATGACAACAGTGCTACTGAGTGTGGTACCAAAGGAACTGATGAACTGCTGGATCATAGTGACAAGGGGTCATACTCTCAATGGTACACTGAACTGGAACTGAACTGGGTACTCAAGGAAGCATATAACTGGATGGCTTCCGAACATAAGCGCCAACGCAACTCGGACATCCACAGGAACATATAACTGGGCATTCTGAAGAGACTCACCAATGTGCTAGAGTCGAGGGAGATCCGAGGTCTTTGACCAATAACTGAAGGGCTATAAGCCCTGCGCGATTCTCAATGATGCGATCAAGGTGTTGAAGTCGAGCATGTGAGAAACAACCACTCGGAGAGGCAATGATGACTCCTCTCAAAATGGTCCGTAGGCACTCACCACAGATGGTGATGGGTCCAAGGCGCAGGGACCTCTAGGTCTATCCTCTGGAATAGAGGGGCTTTCGTCGACAGAGAGAGACCTGCAACTAGCAAGGCAATGATGTTTCCTTGATAGGAGCACGAGGTGGAGAACTGAAGTGTGAGAGTACTGATGGTAGGACTAACATACTGTGGGGGATAACTGGGAAAGCAGAGTGGGTGGACTCAAACTTCCTTTGTTCAGAGTATGATGGCGGGGATGATCAGGCAGCATATGAAACTGACTGATGGGAAAGGGATCATAGCTGTAATGGATCGAGGATAGTGACTGGGATGAGGGATACTCAAGTTGGTGTAAAATGGCAGGAGACTGCAGAATACTTTGAACAAAGGCGGCCTGATTGGGGGTGCTGCCGAGATGATCGATCATAATTCCAGGAGGCACGAGGGGACTTCTTCATGGGTTAAGGAACTAGAAGAAGTGTGTGTAAAATGATACTGTCGTGTGGATTTATACGAGCCCAGGACAGTTCATGCTCATGATTGCTTTCAATTTTAAGGAGTCTGAAAGCGATAAGAAGACTCTGAAATAATGGAATGGTACTGTCGTGTGGATTTGTACGAGCCCAAGACAGTTCATGCTCGTGGTTGCTTTCAATTTTAGAGAGTCTGAAAGCGATAAGAAGACTCCAGGGGGTTGCTTTTTCGTGTGTTAGTCTCCAAGGCCCAAAGAAGCATAAAAGGATGCAATGAAGAACTCTTTTAGTCGGTGTGACTAGAGTATTCCTTTTTCGTAATTAGTCTACCAGGTCCGGAAAAGGGTTAAACTTATACCAGATAGATGCCCTTTCAGGTACTTTAATGAGCATGAAAGGAAGCAAGATTGCTCGGCGATCTTTTCATTGTTTTAGGAGTCAGAAAAGAGCTTAACAGAAACTCCCTAAGTGCCTTTTTCGTAAAGGACTTGTCCGGCCTGAAAAGGGATAAAATTAAACTGAACAAAAGGAAAGGTTGGTGTTTCTGGATGATCCGACCGGCCGATTTCAAATCCGGGAGATACAGGTATTCCGTCAAACTCATACCTGTATGTTTTTTAGGTTCGGGGGGTGGGTAGTGGGTCCCAGGGGGTATTTGTACGGTCCATGTGGGGTGGACCGCGGGTTTGTAGGAGGGAGCCACGGTCAGAGACCGCGGGTTCCACGACAGATGACGCGCATGGATATGGACTACACCGGGGACCCAGAGGCACCACGGGCACCAGGACAGGCATGGGGACCAGATGGTACGTATTGACTTACTTGCATGTTATGGATGTCAAGATTTATGTATGATGTGAGCTATGATATATACTGTTAGTGATTGATGTGTGATCTATAGATGTTGGTCCGAGACCACCGCCAGGACATGTGGCGCGTAGGGGGCATGTGGCGGTACCAGCCCTGCCAGGCCGAGGGGAGGTGCGTCGACAGGACACGGAGGGGACTCTGGAGTCTGTACAGATGCTTTTGGATCGGTTGCTAGATTGAGTGACCGACGAAGGGTGGCGAGACGTGGATCCGGAGGTGATTCAGGATTGCATGAGGGCGCCACAGGAGTTCCTGTCGATCGTGATCCGGGTGGCTATCCTGGCAGACAGGGGTCGGGCACAGGAGCCCGCAGGGGATGAGGAGCTGTCGGAGGAGGAGCGAGGGGAGGACTCGGAGGCAGCTGATGCAGGCAGTGATGCAGGGTGTGACTCTCATTAGAGAGTGCAGGGGACTCCCCCCGAGTTTTGTAGCTCCGGCATGTATCTTATGAGATGTATAGATATTTTTTGTGTATAGCTGAGTACGGGGGTACTCAGGACATGCGTAGCATATGGACATGTATTTTTGATATATATATATATGCACGTGGATGCACCTTTTTGCGATGATGTTTTAGTTGTACGCACGTGGATGCGCTTATGGTTTGTTGTATGTTTGTACTGCATGTGGATGCAGGTAGCATAGGGTGATGGGCACATGGATGCCCCTTGTGTATTATATGTGATGCATTGCACATGGATGCAACAGTAGGATTAGGCACGTGGATGCCCCTGTATATGAATGTCTTTTTAGTTTTTATTGCACGTGGATGCAAATGTTGATGTGATGATAGGAACGTGGATGCCCCTTGCAATCTTTTTGGGTTTTTATATATTTTTGATGAGATGTTATGTGATGATGATGCATGATGGAGGTTTTACATGGTGTGATTGATGTGCCAATCTAGGATGTTGTTAGCCATTTGATCTGCGACACTATTTTGAGCTCTTGGGACATGGGTGAATGTTGTGAATTCAAATTGTCGGCTGAGTTGTTTTGTGCGCAGGAATTTCCTAAAGAGACAGGGATCACGCACCTGGTAGCAGTTGTTGAGCTGGGAGACAAGTAACTGGGAGTCAAGGAACACATGAAGGTGACAAATGCCCATCTGAAGGGCAGCAGTCAGGAGACCGATCACAGCATCATACTCTGCCTGGTTATTGGTAGCAGCGCCTATACATATTCCGTCAAGTTGAATCAAGTCATGTGAAGGGGAATATAAGACCCATGCTACAGAAGCCAGGTTTGGAGACCAACGGCTTGCTCCATCAGTGAAGCCAATGTAATGAGGTGGAAGAGGGTCCATCTGTGATCATGCAAAAATGATGAATGTAAGATCGCGGTAAAAAAGGTGAAAAACAAAAAGAGAGCAAACTGTACAATGCGGACCAATGGGGCTGCGAGTTATTCTAGGGATAGAAACGCTTAAGATACAACCCATTATGGGGGTTGCGCAAAGGGTGACCCTCTGAGTTAGTTAAAATGTATGCCCCCTTGCCGAGACAGGTCTGCACGATGTAAGGGCCTTGCCACATGGATTCAAACTTTCCTTTACCAGTTTTGTCATGGGCCTGGTCATAGGCGAGGACGAGGTCCCCTTCATGGAAAATTCGAGGGTGTACATGTTTGTCGTAACCAGCTTTGGAGCGGTTCTTGGCGGCTTCAATGGTATGGAGAGTGGCACGACGGTCTTCATCAGCTTGTTCTAGTGATAACAGACGTTGCTCGAGTGCGATGTGTAAGGCAGGTATCTGACACTCAATGGGGAGGACAGACTCTACACCGTGAACTAAATGAAATGGGGTAAAACCGGTGGTGCTCTTGGTGGACGTACGGTAAGCCCATAAGGCAGGGAACAACATGTGGTGCCAATTGGACTTATGCCGGTCAATAGTGCGTTGGAGGATGGTTTTTAAGATTTTGTTAATGGCCTCTACTTGGTCGTTCCCTTGGGGGTAGTAAGCAGAGGAATATTGATGTTCAAACTTGAGGAGGGTGGATAACTCATGCCAAATGGAATCTTCAAAGTGGGAACCATGGTCTGAGACCAACTGTTTAGGGACCCCGAATCTAGTGATAACGTGGTTGAAAAAGAAACGGGCAGCGGTGTCAGCTGTACAATTGAAGGTGGGCATGGCTTCCGCCCATTTGGTGAAGTAATCAACGGCGACAATGATGTACTTATGGCCGTTGGAGGATGGGGGTTTACATTCCATGAAGTCAATGGCCCACTTACAAAAGGGACCAACGGTGACGACTGGATGTAACGGAGCAGGTGGTGTCCGGGTCTTGGGGGAAAAAAGTTGGCAATTGTGGCAATGTTTGACCGCGGTGATGCAGTCGGTAAAGAGTGTGGGATAGAAGTATCCGGCACGGATGACCTTTTGGGTAGTGGCCATCCCAGAGAAATGGCCACCGTAGGCACCGCTATGACAGTCATTGAGGACGTGTTCGGCTTCCTCGTGTGTAAGGCAACGACGGAGAATCGTGTCAACCCCTCGCCGGTAAAGGACATCGCCTAAGAGGAGATATCGAGAGGCCTGGTGACGGATACGATGACGTCCATCACGATTGATGTTGGGTTTGAACTTCTGCGTGCGAAGGTATAAAAAAATATCACCGTACCATGGGTCATCAAATGAGATGGTGAACAAGTGATTGTTGGGTAACTCATCGGAGATTTGTGGGGACGACAGAAGGGAGGGGAGATCGATGATGAGCTGGGCAAGCGCGAGGGCTTTAGTGCTCTTAGGGGTTCTGAAAGTGAGGTCATATTCCTGGAGGATAATGACCCATTTAGCAACGCGAACTTGCAGGAGCCGCCAGTTTAAGAGATAAACCATAGGGTTGGAGTTGGCGGCAACTGTGGTATGACTGAGCAAAATGTAGTGTCGCAATTTTTGGACGGAAAAAACCACAGCTAGGGCTAGTCTCTCCTCATATGGGTAGCGTAGGGGTGGTCCAGAAAAGGTCTGGATGACGTAATAAATGACATGCTCTTGGTGAGAGGCGTCTTCTTGAACCAAGACTCCGGACACGGCATGTTTGGATGCCGAGACGTAAAGGATGAAGTCCTGAGAGAAATCCGGAGGGGAGATCAAGGGGGCTTGTGTGAGAGCTTTCTTGAGGGCTTCGAATGCCGCTTCGGCTTGCTCATCCCAAACAAAGGGTATGTGGGTACGAAGCAGGCGTAAGAAACCATGAACGGTAGTGGCGTAATCAAGAACGAAGCGACGAAGGAAATTAGACCGCCCCTGCAGACTCTGGAGTTGCCGAAGCGTGCGAGGAGAGGGAAGGTCTAAGATGGCTTGGAATTTCAGGGGATCAACAGTAATTCCTTTCTGGGAAACAATGAAACCCAACAATCGGCCCGCCGGAATGCAAAAGACACACTTGTGTGGGTTCAAGCGGATTTTATATTTGCGACAATGCATGAAAACTTGTCGGAGGTCTTTAAGGTGGTCTGATCGTTTCCAGGAACGAGCTGTAAGGTCATCAAGATAGACTAGCAGGATATGGACCAAGTCGTGAAAAAAATAGGTCATGGGCCGCTGGAAGGTGGCACCATCATTTTTGAGGCCGAAAGGCATGACGCGATAAGCAAAGGTGCCCCATGGGGTGATTAAGGCAGTCTTGTACTAGTCTTCCTTACGGATCTGAATCTGGTTGTATCCGAAAAAATCGTCCATGAAAGATAGGACTTCATGTCCCGCACACGCATCGATGAGTTGGTCAATAAATGGCGCGGGAAAGTTGTCTTTGGGACAGGCGTGGTTTAAATCGCGGAAGTCAATACATACTCTAATGGTGCCTTGTTTTTTGTTAACTGGAACGGGGTTTGAGACCCAGGTGGTATATGCAATAGGATAAATGAATCCTGCCTTGCGAAGTTTCTCGACCTCTGCTTTAACAGCGGGGAGCTTGGAAGGATGAATGGGGCGCTGTTTCTGACGAACGGGGGGTACATCAGGCCATGTGTCAATGTGGTGCTCTATAATAGCGGGGTCGAGACCAGGCATTTCGGTATAGGACCAGGCAAAAACATCACGGAACTCTTGGAAAAGTTTTTTGTACTCTCCAATCTCAGACTCACTGCAGGAGGCTCCTAATGTAATGATTTCAAGAGCGCCAGGTGGGTTAGAGATATCTATGTGGATGACGGGTGAGATGTTGGCCATGTTGCCTTCCTCAAAGGCCTCAGGAGTAGGAATAGGATCCTTAAACCAGTCGACTTTGGTGGGTAGGAAATCTTTGGACTCAACCGCGAATTGGGTAGCTGTGGTGGAGGAGGAGTCTTCTGGGAGGAAATACGAACGATGGTGCATGTCATCCCAGGGATAATCCAGGGCAGTTAGAGCCTCCGGGATCTCCTCATAATTGCGAAAACTTTGAGTTGTCAAATCGGTTGACGAGGGAGTGGTAGTGGAAGAGATCATATAAATGGTGTCAATCTCTACGGATGGGGAGGAGACCGATGGGTGGATCTCCTCAATTGTGGGGGGTGCCGTCTCAAGGTCCAAATTAGTCATCTCGTAGAGAGATGCTCGATAATCTGGGAGATCAGGACAGTGATGTGAGTAGTGGCCGTAAATACCGCATATGGCACAAGGGTGGTTGGTACACAGTGATCTATCATGAGGCTCAGGGGTTGGGTCGAGTTCGACAACCGGGATGTTGGGGTCATCGTCAAGCATTTGCATGTGTTCCTGTAATGAAGGTAATTGTGGACATTGATGAGTCGGATGGCCTAACTCATCACACAACGAGCATTTGGGGGGAGCACGAAACACGGGAGGGGGTTTAACTATCTTGGGAGGAGGTACAACAGTGTATGGTTGTGGGCCTCTTCCCCCAGTGTGCTTGATAAGAGGGGGGGATTCATAGAGGACGAAGGGGTAGTGACACCGGGAGGTGGTTGACTAGTAGTAGCCATGGGTTGCACCGGTTGTAGGACGACGTTTGGTGTCGGCGGGGGAACGGGAGGCGAAATATACCACACGGGTAATCCCAAGGTTAACCCAGGGAGGCTAAGGGTAGCCATAACCGGGGCGCTTACTACTCCCGAGGGAGGGACTAGGAAGGGGATTGTGTGGATGGGTGTAACACCAATGTGACTAGGTACCAATGGTGGTTTGGGAAACAAGGGTGGTTGACTGTTAGGTGTTTGTGTATTGTGGGAAATGGCACATAGGTCAGATACTTCAGGTGCAGATGACAGGGGAGGAATGGATTGGAATGTTGATGTCATCGACAGATCTGAGTAAATTCCAGGTCCTACAGAGGAAACAAACGAGGTAGTTGCACCACAAATAGGTTGTTCAACCATGGGGAGAACATTCTCAGGTGCAGCAGGGGCATTTGGATCGTAATAGGTGAGTTGGTCGACCTTGACCACACGTCCGTCATGGGGGAACATCATGGTACGAAAAATGGAAGAGGTAACCGCCCGCATGGCATACATGTAGCTGTGGCCAAGTAAGAGGTTATAATCAAGTTGGGCATTGATGACCTCTATGTAAATGAGAACGGTTTTACCAGCCAGCTGGATGGGGACGTTAGCTAATAGGCCTTGGGGTTGAGCCGAACGGCCGTCGTAGGCTCGCAACGCAATAGTGGTCTGCTGAAGAGTAGGGGATCCCAACTTCTTCCAAATGAATGTGGACATGACGCATGTAGAGGCACCTTCATCGATGTTGCACCGATGGATGATAAGATTCCGAACGGAAACAAAAACTTGGAATGCTAGAGTGGAAGGCAGGCGTGGTTTGGATTGGTCCAAATCGAATGCCATCAGTTGTGAATCATTTGGGTCAATAGCACCAATGGCGGAGAGCAAAGTCTTGCGCTGTGAAGGATAGTTTTTTAAGACTTCCAACGCAGACATGGTTGCGGGTGATTGGGCTAAGTCATCTACAATGTTGTAATTTGACGCAGCGCGAGCATTGGGGTTATTGTTGATACGACGAAGTGGGAAATGAGGTGCTTTGGAGGCGCCATCGAGTGGAGCCGGAGGTATACGTAACGTTTGATCGGTGGGATGAGCGTTAGTGTTTTTGTCGGTGGGAGGGGCTTCAGGGGTGGAGCCATATTGGTTCCGACAGGTTTGGAGGTTGACATCAGCAGGAGACATCATCAACAAGTGGTGAGTACCTGAGTCGAACATGGGTTGATCAGGAGCAGCATAAGTGATCTGTTGTTGTGGTGGTACGTTTCCCTGAGGGGGAGCCAACGACTGAGTGTTCACTATGTCTTGAGTTGGTAAGGGGTTTTGCAGTACCAAAGGTGGCTGCTGAGGGGGTGGGGGGTTGGGCGGCGCTTGAGGAGCTGCATGCCCTTGGCGATGGGAATCATCAAGCCAGAGTTGCCGAGCTCGCTCCAAATGTGGGCAAGCATGTGTGTAGTGGCCATAGACCCCGCAAATAGAACAAGGATGGTTTGTTCGCAAATTAAGATTTTTAGCCTGCTTGGGTGGCCGATCAGTGTTTTGGTTGGCAGGTCCCACGTTATTGTTGTCTGGGGGATTAGGAGGTTGACCACCTTGGTCTGGAGGAGGGTTGTTCCCACGGTTACGACCTTTTCCACGGTTTTGCTGGCCCTGTTGGCGCTGGTTATTTTGGTTCTGCGGCGGATTCTGCTGGGCGTAAATTTGCCCTTGGGCAGCAGGTGGATTCTGGGGTTGTGCAGGTGTGGGAGAAGGCTGCGGTGGATAATAAGTAGGTGGAGGCTGCGCAGGTACTGAACCTTGTGGGGGTTGCTGATACGTCTGCGGAGCGGGTTGTGGGTTTGCCACAGGGGATGCCTGTGGCTGGTAATAAGAAGGTTGGGCTTGAGAAGACACAGGAGCTGAGGTAGCCTGTGGATGGTAATATGGCTGAGGTGCGACTGGGGGAGCATAAGTGGGGGACGCGTGTCTAAAGCACTAAGGTGGACATGAGGGTCCGTGAGAATGGTGGTGATGTGTCACAAGAGCATACGGATTGGTTGCTCCGGATTGAGATGTAGCCCGCGAAAGGTCGGGGCCAGGGCTAGGACGTGCTATGGAAAAGGGTTGGGGATGCAAGGTAACACGGCCAATGATGCCGTATGCGGCATGGGATGCCCCCGGCGCATCATGTGGGGAGGAATCACCGTGAGGGGCGTCAGGTATGATGGTATAGAGATAACCCGACTAGGCGTATATGAGGTCAAATTGATGGGCTTTGAGGATGGCCTCTTCTTCAGATTGGGGTCGTTCGAATGCCACATCCTTGGCAATGACAGGAAGGAGGGATTTTAGAAACCAATCTAAGAAGATACGATCGTCTAACTTGATTTTGCAGAGGCTACGACGTTGACGCCACTCATGAATGTGGTCAGTGATGTGGGTAGCCGTGTTCTGTCTGCAAGACAGTAGGATCTCAACTCCCGCGTCATAGCGGACAGGTAACTGAAAGAACTGCAGGAAGGTCGAGGCAAGGGAGGTAAAGGTGGCGTGGGTCCCATGGGGCTGCTTGATGTACCACTTAGCTGCAGAGCTAGTGAAGGTGCGCTGTAACAGACGGAGGTGGACAGAGTTGTCCACTATGGAGTTGGAGGAACACCATAGATGGAAGGACATAATATGGTTCTGGGGGTCCTCACCTGCCTTGCCCTCAAACCTAGGGATGTCAGAGGGGAGATTGGTGGGCATGTGAGGCCACGCAGGGTCGTGTCTGATAGGATCGTTAGTCAGTCTAGCTAGGTCAGGAAGGTTGAGGCTAGCCATGAATGGCAAACTAGTAGAAGGATGTGACATACTAGTGGGTTGGACCATATTGGGGCCAATGCCCCCAAGTGTAGGGGCAGGATTTGGGAGGTTGCCCCCAAGTGTAGGGACGGTCCTGCACCGCCAAGAGTAGTGTGGGCCACTGATGGAGTGGGAATAGGTATTCCAGCTACTGGAATGGGTGCAGTGATTGGAATGGTAGAGGTGGGCCCCATCGATGGCATACCCAAAGCAGGTGTGGTAGCTGGTGTGGTGGTGGATGCTCCACCAATGGTCCCTACAAAGAAAGGGGTGGAAGTTACACCAGCCATGGGGCTGGTTGGTGTAGTGTAAATGGGGTTCTCGGACTCTGCCTCAGAATTAGAGGTAAAATAAGGGGCATCTAGATCGGGTGACGGAGTTCTATGCCATTGACGAGTGGAGTCAAGGGACAAAGCTCAAGATCTATGATGAGTGGTATCAAGTGATGAAGATCTAAGTCTATGACGGGTGATGTCAAGTGAACCGTGCTGTGGGGGCTCGCCCCAGAGGCGCCGAGAATGTCTCGGGGACTCAATGGTGACAGATGGTGTCAAATATCTGGGGGTTGTGTTGAGTGAAAAACAGCTCAAAAACCCTAATGCAACCGAGTGTGCAGAAGGAGAGTTCAAAAAATATGGCACTCAGGCCAACAACCAACTCAAAACACTTACTGTAACAGCTGTGCTACAATAAGTGGACTATCAACAGAAATGGTCAGAATACCAACAAGCAACAGGTTTCCTAAAAAATAAAAATAGTGGACTCGCTAGACCAAAAGGAGGTAAGGGAGCATGCAAACACCTAGCTAAATAGTATTCTGACTCAACTAGACATATCCTCTGCAAGGTGATGAAATCCAAGTCAGACAATATGGATAGGAGAGCCAAGTGGCTAAATATATCCCCCTACCGGGAGGGACACTGGGTAGTCAATCCTAGAAGAAAGGAAACTAAGATACCCCATTCATGACACGTCCAGAAAAGGTGAATCTGCCGTTTGGTCCTTTTACCGTAGTACCCCCATACAGGGATACCCATATTGGATCTGGTCCTTTGTCATTCTTTCCCAGGGAATATGAATCTTTCGGTCTGGTCCTCGACAAGGGCGCTAGAATGTTATCACTCTACAGACTCCCTTGGATGTGGAAGGAAGGGGCAGAGGTAACTATTTCAAACCAACTTGTAGTTTGGATGTTTACACAGATCCGTCGAAAGGGGTTCACTTCGTACAATGTCAACAAAGCTTGACACAAACTCCCATAGATATCGGCCCAAAAAGGGTTTATCCTTTCTAGCAACACTTGTAGAGCGAGTGAGGTCTCACCCGAGATACCTAAGGGGGCTGCACGAACCAAGATTCCGCAAGTATAAGAGGACATGCATCATTCACATTTAATCACAACATAACTCAGAGATCGACATAATTATAATTCACATCGTAACACCATTATCACATAACAAACATATTAATCCGATCTACGCAGTAACATAATATAGAAACATACTTAAGATATCGAAGATACATAACATAACTACAACATTACATATCTAATCATATTGCAACAGAACTAATCATACTGCGATCAACACATAAGCGAAAAAATCATGAACAAAGCATTCCTTCTCATTCCATGTCAATCTGTCTTACAAATAAGGAATACAACTCCTCAAAACCCATCTCAACACCGTAGATCGAAGTCAATACAAAGATGAAAATACGCAGATCAGAATACAAGATCAAATCCAAGATACGAAGATGATCTATGATATCCTAAGGTTTACAATGCTACTTCTATTTATAGGCTCAATGATCGTTACAAAATTGGTCCACTTTGCAAAGTGGCCATATCTTAACCACTAAGTCTAACTAACTCTACTCCCCTTTCTCCACTTTACTTCCGCTTTATCCGCTTTGTTGCACTCCGCGATTGGTCATTTTCCCTTTTCATTGTCCCCTTTTTTGTTGGCTATACCAAAAATTCCACGACTTAGCCCCGTGCCAACAGGCCCCCAACACAAACTTGTGGCTCGCCCTTGAGCCACTTCATCCAGACACTGTTGGTGTGTTTACATGTGTCTTGAACTCTGCATATGCTGCTTTGATTTGGTCGACAACTTCCCTCACTACAACTTTGAGCATTGTGTATTCCTCAGCCTTCTGCTCCGTCGGGTGCTTGCTTTCTGACTGCTACACTCTCTCTAAGTTTACTTTGATCTGCGTCAATACTGGCATAGATTCAACTGCTAGTTTCTCTACTTTTGACTGCAGCTCATCAAACTGCATTGTTCTCCTTTGCTGTATGGTCCATTCCTTGTTGACTTGGTGCTGCAATTCCTTCAGTTCTGTCACTTTAGTCATATGCGCAAGTAGGGGCATCGCCTTTAGCGACCCCCTTAATGACTCTAACTGTGCCTCTGCCTCTCCGAGTTGCACGTTCAATTGGTGCAACTGCTCGTCTTGCACTAGACTTCCCAAAAATTGTGAGACCTCCTCTGCTATGTGCTGCGCCACCTTCTCTAATTATATGATCTCTGTCGCATCATCCTTAATAGTGTTCTTCCTCGCTTCAACTTTCTCTGGTGGTGTTCTTGGAGCCACCCTCGTTTGCAATTCTTCGTTGGATTTTCTAATATCCGCAATGACTACGGCTAGCTTTAAGGCCTTCGCCTCCGTGACCATTTCCTGAGATATTTTTGGTGCATCTTCGCATTCCATAGAGATGGCATGTTCCAGCCTCTTTCTATCATACAACACTCTCTCCCTGTCTTTCATTACTGCCTCTTTCTCTTCGCGGAGTTGTTCGATATCCGCCTCAACCATTCTTACTTGCCTCTTGTAACTGATCATCCAATCGTGTGTCGTTGCTTCATGCTCATTAATTTCTTCGCTCACCCCAATGTGGGTGCGATGCAGCATGAACATTGGTAGCATATTGATATCGATACTTACAGTATCGATCTCAATATGGTACCGATATACATAGCATTTCTGATCACTTTAGTGATATTGATCCCCCATCACCAGTCTCCCAGGAGATCCTAGATCCCCTAACCTTTCCTCAAGAGGAGATACTACCCCCTCCCCAAAGCACCTCCAGGTAAATGGACATACTTCATCTCAATCTGGTTCCCCTTCAGACCAATTTCGAAGATCCCTTTTCCTTTAATGAATACATGATAGAGGAATATGTCTTTTCCACGGATGAAGAGATAATTGAAGCCATGCACTCTGATTAAGCCCCTTGGGATGCCTTCCGCCATAGGTCATAGATTATCCATATCCAGGATCCTCAAATCCCGTTCATATAACATCAATATACTATTGAATCAAAGGATTTTATACCCCCTAGTCATATCAATTGGTTCAAAAATCCCATCCCTCCCCTCACGTTTTCGAATATGGAAATCTAGCCAATATCTCCCACACAATCTAGGTCAATATTTCCGTTACCCATAGAGTCATTGAAAACATCTCCATTGGGGCCTCCTGTTCACCGTAGGATATCCTTGATTTCATCGCCCTCTCGAAATAGTTTCATGAAGTCTTTGTGTGGTTCTATGAATAATGTTAGGCCTCGACCCTACAATTGTCGAGCATCATATTGACACATGGCCTGATGCCATCCTTGTTATCCAAAAGCAACGCCCGATACACTCCTCTAAGGCCCTGGATATAAAAGCTGAGATTGAATAACTCCTATAGGAAGGAGTCATATTCCCTATTGCTTACACATCTTGGGTCTCTAACCCTATCTCGTTTAACAAAAATCAAGGTACCATTCGTGTCTATATAGATTTCCGCGACCTCAACTTAGCATGTCCTAAGGGAAATTTCCCAACTCATTTCATTAACCAGATCGTCGATTCACATGCCGATAGTGAAATGTTGTCCTTGATGGATGGATTCTACGGTTATAAAAAAATATGGATCCCCCCCCAATATCAGTACAAAACAACCCACAGAGTAAAAGCCATACTTCCCATAGAATGCCAAATCCCTATCCTCCAATATGTGATAGAACTAGTACCTGATACTCCTTCCCTCGAGAAAAGGTTGTTTACTTTGGAACACCTCGACGAACAACATCGGGACTTGCTTCAACAGAATGAGGCCATGAAGGTTCACTCCAAAGCACACTACGATTGACATGTTAGACCCCGTACCTTTAATGAGGGAGACTTCATCCTTGTCTTTAAGGCCAAAAAATATAGCAAACCAGGATCCAACATATTTGTATCTAATGGACAGAACGTTATGTCATTAAGCAATGTATCCCCAAAGGGGTATATGTCTTAAGTGACCTAGAAGGTATCACCCTCAATATCGCCGTTAATGGGTTGTACCTACCCTTAATCTACGACACCCCACAAGTGCGCGATATGTTGGTTAAATATTTCCGCATTGTCAATACCTTTGTCACGTTCTTTACTACACTTGGGTATGTGCGCCATATGTGCAGGATCACGACCGAGACATGCATGAGACCCTTGTTTTTCCATTATAAGAATAAGACTCCATCCCTCAATAAAGGTTACTTGATTCTAACCATAGGTATCATTACGAAACTGGCATATCGGCAATGTTTTCCCTCTGCTCACAATTCATTTATTAGCATTTCCACTGATAACCATAGGGCCCTAATTTCTAGTCTTTATGTGCCTTCAATGTCATCATTGTGAATAACATGTTCCCCCATGGGTGTGCACCATTTAAATCCTTGTCATAAATTGACACCCATGATGTCGAAACCCCGCAATTCTGAGGAATCCGATACAACTTGAAAAGATCACGCCTTGTTCATCATATTATAGTTGCGCATTTACTCCCCCACCTCTAAGCAGTTGATGCCATCCGATTCCTCAGCATATGTTATGATCAAGATTCACCATTGAAAACTCATACCTCCATGAGCAGATCACCATCATCCATATTCCTCGTATCATCACCCACATGAAGACACCAATGGATCCCCCGCCCTCCAAGCACTCTCTCACCCTTTTAATGCAAGTACCGTAGCCGCAACTTTTATGGAAACAATGCAAAAGTTACATGGAAATTAGAAGATTATTGTAAGCGATAGAGATCCAATTTTCACTGGAAAATTTTGGACTGAATTATTTTCTTGTTTGGGTACCCAATTGGCTGACAGTTCATATTATCATCCTCAATATGATGGGAAAATTGAGATAGTGAACAGATGTTTGGAAGGCTATATTCATTGCTTTGCATATGATAAACAAACACAGTGGGTGAAATGGTTATATTTGGTAGAATGGTGGTACAATACTTCCTTCCATACATCATAAAAAATGTCTCCATTTATGGCACTTTATGTGTACCAGCCTCCATCTATCACATATCCAATAAAGGGAAAATCTAAAGTTCAAGCCGTGGAAGATCACATAGAGCACCAACAAGAAGTTCTCCAGATACTTAAGGACAACCTAGTTATGTCACAAAACATGATGAAACAACAAGTTGATCAACATTGGAATGAAAGGAGTTTTGAAGAAGGGGATTGGGTATTTTTGAGGCTACAACCTTACAAGTAGATGTCCCTCAATCAATTAAACAAGGACAATAAATTAGCACCCAAGTATTATGGTCATTATAAGGTGTTGCAGAAGATTGGTAGTATAGATTACAAATTGGAACTTCCTTCATCTTCAAGAGTGCATCTAGTTTTCCATGTTTCTTGCTTAAAGAAGGTAATAGGAGACAATATCCCAATTCAAACAATATTTCCCAAGCTTGATGAAGAAGGAAGAGTCACATTGGAACCTAAACAAATCACTGAAACAAGGACCAAACAACTACGAAATCGGGTTATTACAAAGTACCTCATCAAATGGAAGAACCTGCCAATGGAAGATTCAACATGGGAAGATGAGTCCTTCATACAGAAGCATCCACAACTAATTAAGCATTGATGACAACAATTTTCTAAAGGGGAGGGGCATGTTAAGCCCTTAATATTGGCACATTACCTCCTATGTAGTGGCACATTACCCCCTTTATTATGGTGCATTACATATTATTGATGTCATCTTGGGTCTATTAGTTGTTATTGTACCCCTTTGTCTCCTATATATAGGAAGGGGACCTTTTCATTTTAGTCATCATTGTATCTTGTCTTGTATTATGTACTTAGTACATTGTGTAAGGAGGTTCCTCCCTCGAAGAGGATTGTTATTTATCTCATTTCTTCATTATTAAGGCGTTGATTACTTTCTTTTGGTCTATTTATGCTATTTTTATGCTATATCTGGGACTTGGTTGCATAACATAACCAATTATCATCAGTTATTCCCACAGGAACACTCAACATGGTATTGATTCATGGGGCACCCATATTCACGTTTTCAAAATAACCCCATCTCATCTTAGAAAGTGTCTCCCAACCCACTCAAAACTGTGGGGACCCCTCCCATCATCAAATTGGTCCCCCGACACAAATAAAACTATGGGGACCCCACTGATTATTCTTTATGTACAAACAAATTCCCCAACCCACATAAAATAATGGGAACACCTCATTCTTTTTCGGAAGCAACCCATGGTCTCCTTTGATTGATGTATTTGAGTCTTCATATCCCCATCATTACCTGTTTTGTTGGTCACCCTTACTCTTAGTATGGTGTATCCATCAAAGATCCTTCAATTGCATTTTGTATCCCTTCATTTCACTCTATACCTTCCGAAAGGAATGATGCCATTAACACTCCCCATGTTTACATCGATCAAAGGAATTTATGAGCCCCACGCTTATCATCTAGTCTTGTGTCAGGTCTGTTAGTCCTAGAGTTGGTTACAATATCATGTTGGTTCTTATGAAGAGACCCTTGTCTTCACATATACTTGGACTCTCATCGACATCAGCTCACCATATTTTGAGAGTTACAGTAGTTGTAGTTGTACCTTGGGGTCCCTTTCAATCACTATAAGGGATCAAATCGAATTTAGTAGGGAGAGTCATTGGTGCTCCCTAACTTAGTGGTTTCCCCTATGCTTGATAACAACACATCTATCATATCAAGGGGAAACGTACTTTTGAAGGTAGGAGTGTTCACATTTGAAAACCATGGTAGCGATCCATTTGGAATAGTGAAGTTTCCCCTTAGGCAACTTCGTAACCATTATGGTCCCCCACCCCCGTGGGATTATCATGATTGTCGACAATTCTGCTTCTTCAACACTCAGTAGAAGTTACCGGTTCATCTACTTTGGCATGGATTGAATCCACCTTCATCTATGTCCCAATAGTATCTTTGAGTTGACCCCTTGGTCTTCTCTTATTGTAATCACCTTGACAAATTTTCATGAGCATGGGTATACCCGCCTTGTTTGTATGAAACATCATTCTTTATTACAGCTTCACCGGCCGTCACCAACAATCTTCCCCCATGGGAGGACCCTCTCATCCACATATGATTTGTACTATGGAACATGAGAGAAACATAAGAAACGATGATGAATTATCGGCTCTACAGTACCTTCCGAACCTCATACATCAGGGGGAATCTATTAACGCCTAAATATCACACATATGCAACATTTCAACGATTCTTGCTGTAAGGCATCATCAACATAAATACTACAGTTCACCAAAGGCATCCTCAACAAATCCAAAAGGAAAAATGAGTCCAAAAGGGCCCTAGAATAGTCAAAAGAAGAGGTTGCGTGGCCGAACCATTATTAACCTGCGCTATAGCGCATGTTATCAGTTCGATTCCCGTGCGATAATCGCGCGTCTTTTCCTTTGATAGCCATGCGACTGTCAAAATGGAGGGACCACCTAATTCCAGCGGCACAGTGACGGCTCTTAAAATCCCCATAAACTCCAACAATATGCATTTGGATCCTCACACACTTGGTGGCATTAAATACACCCCTTGGTGTACCTTGGAACTAGTTCATGGAGTGCATGGGTTCACATTTGGATCTCGTTGTTTCTTGGCCACATCTTGGCCTATAAAATGAGGCCATTGACATGCATCTTGTAAAGAAGAGTAAAGTTATGCTTCTGGATTTGTGTTAGATATTCCTCATAGCTCACCTCTTCCCACCTTTGAAATCATTCCAAAGATCCCTTGCCACCTTCATCCAAGGGGAAAGAGTTCTCTCCATTGTTCTCTCACGCACTTAGCATATAGTTTGGATAAGAAGGACCTCCCTAAGGTATATTGTTGGATTCCCTTGAATACCACACCTCCTAGGTGTTGTACATGCTTGACTATTGGGAAATACAAAGTGGTTTTGCATATATTTGGTTGTTTGAGTTTGCATTCTCCCCCTATTTCCTTTGTTATACTTTGTTTAATTTTCTTTATTTTATTTAGATTCCACTAACAACCACTTGTAGGATCATTTGTAGGACAAAACAACCCCCAAGGGGCTCCAAGGACTGAGGCCTTGCTGCAACCTACAAGGCTTAGACCCTTACCAAGTGAAGGGATGCACCCTTGTGGAATATTTTCCACAACAGAGGTCTAGTTACATAGCACATTAAGAACTTTCAAAAGTTGAGTCTTAGAGTGAAGAGCATTTTAAATGACAATTTGTTGGATCTCTTTATGGTCACTTTAAAGTACAACATTCAACATGAAGTACATATCTTCAAACCTAAATAATTGGATAACGCTTTTAGTTTGGAAAGGAAAGTTGAAAGTAAAAATATGGCTACTATGATGAATACCACTAACACCTATAGATATGGAAATGTTCCCCCCCTCCCGATGTCACTTGGCCTATAAGGTTGACACCTCATCAAGTGGAGGAAATAATAGGAAAGGGACTATGTTTCAATCATGACAACAAATATAGTAAGGGGCATAAGTGTCACGAGAATAAATTATTCTACATATATTGTGAAGAGGAAGAAGATCAAGAATTGGAACAATCTCAAGATGTAGAACTAGAATATACTACACCAATATCTTATCAAGCATTGGTCAACATTAGCACTGCTCAAACTCTAAAGATAGAAGAATGTATCAAAAATAAAAAGGTAATAGTGTTGATTGATTATAGTAGTACCCATAACTTCATTAATTGCAAATTAGTAAAAACTTCTCAATTTCGTTATATATCTAGCAACATAGTTTCAAGCAATGATTGTAGATGGAGGTACCATAAATTCTTTAGGGAAGTGCCATAGTATTAATGTTGACGCAAAGTCTATCGACAGGGGTTCACTCCGCACTGTTTCCAACAAACTATCAACCTAACTCCCTTATAAACTGGCCCAGAAAGGTGTAACCCTTCCCAGCTGTAGCTAGGGTTTTCACCCTAGCTTATGCAAATGAGCACCTACTAAGGAGAAGGGCCTCTTTAGTAGCAGTTCAAAAAACAATAAATAAAACAGTAAACTACTCTAAGAATGTGCATAAAAAGAAATGACAAGATTATAGAAATTGATTTTTTGTATTGAATATACCTCAGGTGTAGAGGTTGATGAAGCCCTTGCAGCAGTCCAAGAGGGTTGCTTCCGAGCTTGATTGTTGTTCCTTTCTCCTTCTCCAAAGGGTTTTGGAAATGGGCCAAAGGGGCACTCAAAGGTGAAAATAGGTCAAAAGGGTGAGCTAGGGTTTCAGGAGTGATTTTGGTAGAGTAAGGATATGGATGACTGTGGATGTAGAATGGGGAGCCTCCATCACCTATTTATAGGTTTTTTAGTGGTGGAGTGCTGATCCATGGTTTTGGGCACCATATGGTTTAGGTCAGATGTATAAGGTTTTTGCTTCCTTTTTTCCCTCTTTTTCCTCTTTTTGTATTTTTTATTCCCTTTTTAGAGGGTTTTTGCTATTTTTGGAGGAATTTACTTTATTTTTGGGGAAAAAATGGGGTTTTTGGCCTTTTGGAGGCTTTTTAATGGGTTTTAAAGATTTTGGAGGCAAATATGGTAGGAAATATGGACAAATGAGTCATGTAATGGGGTAGATGAGGTAGTGAGCACTTTTTGGGTGTTAACAGATTGCCCCTGTTGTGTGAGGGCAGGAGCTCATCGTATGGCCGATAGACATCATAGGTCTTTTATGGTTTTCCTGGGATGTGGAGAGGAGAAGAAATGAACTAGAGCCCGGAACAACGGTCCTAAACAAACTGCAAAAACTGAAAGTACATGACCTCAATAATGAATGAGGAATAATCTAAACATATGGACAAGGCGGGCAATCCCATGCTCGTATCAAGATATAGAACAATAACAAGGGGGTCCAAAAAATGGGGACCTGAAATATACATGGCCTCAAATGAGGAAGAATCTCAATATATGGATGAGGCGGGCATACCCATGCTCGTATCTAGAGAGATATATATATATAAAATAACAATGAGGCCCAAAAATGGGGGCCTTGAAGGATACATCATAAGGGTCCAGAGGGGACACAAATCTGGGACATACTGCTGGGCTGACCATGTCTGAGTTGAAAACCTGATACACTGGAATAACAACAGTGCTGTTAAGTGTGGTACCAGAGGAACTGATGAGCTGCTGGATCATAGTGATGGGGAGTCATACCCTCAATGGTACACTAAACTGGGTACTGAAGGAAGCATATAACTGGATGGCTTCCGAATACAATCGCCAATGCAACCCGGACATCCACGGGAACATATAACTGGGCGTTCCGAGGGGACTCACCAATGTGTTAGAGTCAGCAGATATCCGTGGTCTTCGACCAATAACTGGAGGGATATATACCATGCACGATTCTCAACGATGCAATCAAGGTGTTAAAGTCAAGCATGTGAGAAACAACCACTCAGAGAGGCACTAATGACTCCTCTCAAAATGGTCCGTAGGCACTCACCACAAATGGTGATGAGTCCAAGCCGCAGGGACCTCTGGGTCTATCCTCTGGAATAGATCGGCTGTCATCGACAGAGGGAGACCTGCAACTAGCAAGGCAATGATGTTTCCTTGATAGGAGCACGAGGTGGATAACTAGAGTGTGAGAGTACTGATGGTAGGACCAACATACTGTGGGGGTAGGGAATAACTGGGCAAGTAGAGTGGGTGGAATCAAACTTCCTTTGGTCAGAGTATGATGGCGGGGATGATCGGGCAGCATATGAAACTGACTGGTGGGAGAGGGATCATAGCTGTAATGGACCAAGGATGGTGACTGGGTTGAGTGATACTCAAGTTGGTGTAAGATGGCAGGAGACTGCAGAATACTCTGAACAAAGGCGACCTTATTGGGGGTGTTGCCGAGATGATCGATCATAGTGCCAAGAGGCATGGGGGGAACTTCTTCATGGGTTAAGGAACAAGAAGAAGTGTGTTCAAAATGGTACTGTCGTGTGGATTCATACGAGCCCAGGACAGTTCATGCTCATGATTGCTTTCAATTTTAAGGAGTCTGAAAGCGGTAAGAAGACTCTGAAATAATGGAATGGTACTATCATGTGGATTTGTACGAGCCCATGACAGTTCATGCTCGTGGTTGCTTTCAATTTTAGAGAGTCTGAAAGCGATAAGAAGACTCCAGGGGGTTGCTTTTTCGTGTGTTAGTCTCCAAGGCCCGAAGAAGCATAAAAGGATGCAATGAAGAACTCTTCTAGCTGGTGTGGTTAGAGTATTCCTTTTTCATAATTAGTCTACGAGGTTCAGAAAAGGGTTAAACTTATACTAGATAGACGCCCTTTCAGGTACTTTAACGAGCATGAAAGGAAGCAAGATTGCTTGACGATCTTTTCATTGTTTTAGGAGTCAGAAAAGAGCTTAACAGAAACTCCCTAAGTGCCTTTTTCGTAAAGGACTTGTCCGGCCCGAAAAATGGATAAAATTATACTGAACAAAAGGAATGGTCAGGTAAGGAGGAAGTGCTTAATTAAGGAACATTGATGATGACCAAGAACGAGGGTAGGGGGGAAAACTAGTGGGCCTCCTTGCGGGATAATGAATGGTGGAAAAATAACGAAATAATTGCAGTATGAAAGGAGTGAATGGCTCATGTAAAAATGTGGAACAATCCGATGGTGGCCGATGTGGCGCGCAAACCAAGGCAGCAAGGTGTTGGGACACAATGTTGAAATTGTACTTGGTGAGAGCGAGAAATGACCTCAAGCGTCATCACGAGCTCGAAAAACTGGGTCCGGCGATATAAAAAGTGTCAAAGACGGAGAATGGTCAAGGTGGCACGCAAACCGAAGTGACGGGGGGCATTTTGGAAAACATACCCAAAAAATCTGGGGGTGAGAGCGAGAAATGATCTTAAGCATCATCACAGGATCGGAAAAATGAATCCGATGGTATAAGGAATGTCAGAACGGACGACGACCGAGGTGGCACATGGATCAAGGAGACGGGGGGCGTTTTGGAAAAAATACCCCAAAAAACAGAGGGTGAGAGCGAGAAATGATCTCAAGCATCATCACAAGCTTGAAAAACTGAATCCGGTGGTGCAAAGGGTGCAAAAAACTGACAACAGCCGATGTGGTGCGCAAATCGAGATGGCGACGTGTATGGAAAAAATTCCAAAAGTTTTTTCTGAGAGTGAGAAATGATCTCAAGCATCATCGCGGTCACAGAAATATGAATCCGGCGGTGAAAATGGTGCGAAAAACGGAGGTCATAAGGACTCCGGAATGGTCAAAGGAAATAACTAAGTTAAAAATGACTATAAATAAAGTTGAGTTCACCAAGCCAAGGATGCAGGGTGGGGAGAAATGATGACCCGCGGGGGCAGAAGACTAGGTGTATCGAATCAAATCAAATCTACAAGTGACATGTGACCTAAAAAATGGTTGAGATCATGCATGTGAAAAAGTGAGCAAGGTTAATGACCTGCCCCCATGTTATGCACATGGGGTTTGTGATTGTGGATCACATATGTGTTGGTTTGAACAATGGGATCATTGAAACACTGAGATAGATGTGATGGGGAGGGTTCAAAATGGTTGATCATTCCCCCATATCCTAGGGTCGAGGTAATCTATTATGCCCCCTAACTCAGAGGTGTCAATGTGGGGCTCGATGATAGCGGGGTCAAGACCAGGCATTTCGGTATAGGACCAGGCGAAGACATCACAGAACTCTTGGAAAAGTTTTTTGTACTCTCCAATCTCGTGCTCAGTGCAGGAGGCTCCTAATGTAATGATTTCAAGAGCACCAGGTGGGTCAGAGATATCGATGTGGATGACGGGTGAGATGTTGGCCATGTTACCTTCCTCAAAGGCATCGAGAGTGGGAATGGGCTCTTTACACCAGTCGACCTTGGCGGGATGGAAATCTTTGGACTCAACCGAAAATTGGGTGGCTGTGGTGGAGGAGGACTCTTCTGGGAGGAAGTAGGAACGATGGTGCATGTCTTCCCAGGGGTAATCCAGGGTAGTGAGAGCCTCTAGAATCTCCTCATCATTGAGGAAACTTTGAGTTGTCAAATCGGTTGACGAGGAAGTGGTATTAGAAGAGATCATATAGATGGTATTAATCTCGCTGGATGAGGGTGATACTGGGGGGTGGATCTCCTCAATTGTGGGGGGCACCATCTCAAGGTCCAAATTATTCATCTCGTAGAGAGATGCTCTGTAATCTGGGAGATCAGGACAGTGATGTGAGTAACGACTGTAAACATCGCATATTGCACAAGGGTGGTTGGTATGCAGTGATTTATCACGAGGCTTAGGGGTTGGATCGAGTTGGACAACCGGGATGTTGGGGTCATCGTCAAGCATTTGCATGTGTTCCTATAATGCAGGTAATTGTGGACATTGATGAGTCGTATGGCCTAACTCATCACACAACGAGCATTTGGGAGGAGCATGAAACATGAGGGGGTTTTTAAATGTTTTGGGCGGGGGTACAGTAGTGTATGGTTGTGGGCCTCTATCCCCAGTGTGCTTGATAAGAGGGGGTGGATTCGTAGATGACGAAGGGGTAGTGACACCGGGAGGTGGTTGACTAGTAGTGGCGATGGGTTGCACCGGTTGTAGGACGACATTTGGTGTCGGCGGGGGAATGGGAGGTGAAATATACCACACGGGTAATCCTAAGGTTAACCCGGGGAGGCTGAGAGTAGCCATAACCGGGGCGCTTACTACTCCCGAGGGAGGGAATAGGAAGGGGATTGTGTGGATGGGTGTAACACCAATATGAATAGGTACCAATGGTGGTTTGGGTAACAAGGGCGGTTGATTGTTGGGTGTTTGTGTATTGTGGGAAAGGGTACATAGGTTAGATATTTCGGTCGCTGGTGATTGTTAAATTTTGAGCATTAATTCATTATACTCTAGGATCTTTGCTGAGAGAATAACATCTACAGTATATCAATGCATGACAATCATAATATGACAAGCATCACAAGCATCACAAGAATCAAAAGCATAGAGACAAGAGACACAGAGTTTCCGTGGGGAAAACCCTAAGGTGAAAAACCCCACAACTTCCTCAGAGATAGAGAGAGCAATGGCTCAACCAAAATACAACCAAATAACACAGAGATAGTCTCCTAGCAGATGATCCTCCTCCTCCTCACAAGTGCGCCACTTTCCAGAGAGAGAGTGAGTTACTTTTCCAAGTAAGTAAAATAGAGATCTCCTATCTCTATTTATACTTACCTTTTTGCCCAGTGACCTACTGGGGCCGACTTGTCTACTTAGATACATCCACATTATATTATATATAATTCCGGGCCGACCCCAAATGGTGGTCTAATAACCCATCGGCAAGTACACACACTTGCGACACTTGTCAATCCACATGACGACACTTCCTTATAGAGGAATGACACATCTCTTATAAGGGTACAATAAATATATATAAAATATACAGATGAAATACATTCCGAAGTTACATATACATCAACAGTGATGGGGGTGGAATGGATTGGAATGTTGAGGTCATCGACGTATCTGAGTAAACTCTGGGTCCCATGGAGGAAACCAACGAGGTAGATGCACCACAAACCGGTTGTTCAACCATGGGGAGAACATTTTCGGGTGCAGCGGGGGCATTGGGATCGTAATAGGTGAGTTGATCGACCTTGACCACACGTCCGTCATGGGGGAACATCACGGTACGAAAAACGGATGAGGAAACCGCCTGCATGGCATACATGTAACTGCGGCCAAGTAAGAGGTTATAATCAAGTTAGGCGTTGATGAACTCTATGTCAATGAGCACGATTTTTCCATCCAACTGGATGGGGACATTAGCTAAGAGACCTTGGGTTTGAGCCGAACGGCCATCGCAGGATCGCAACCCAGTGGTGGACTGCTGGAGAGCAGGGGATCCCAACTTCTGCCAAACGAATGTGGACATAACGCATGTCGAGACACCTTCATCGATAATGCATCGATGGATGACAAGATTCTGAACGAAAACAGAAACTTGGAATGCTAAAGTGGAAGGTAGGCGTGGTTCGGATTGGTCCAAATCGAAGGCCATCAGTCGTGAATCATTTGGGTCAATAGCACCAATGGCGGAGAGCAAAGTCTTGCGCTATGAAGGACAGTTTTTTAAGACCTCTAACGCAGACATGGCTCCGGGGAACTGGGCTAAGTCATCTACAATGTTGTAATTAGATGCAGCGCGAGCATTGGGATTATTGTTGATGCGATGAAGTGGGAAGCGAGGTGCTTTGGAGGCACCATCTAGTGGAGCCGAAGGGATACGTAATGACTGATCAGTGGGATGAGTGTTAGTGTTTTTGTTCGGCAGGAGGGGCTTTGGGGGTGGAGCCATATTGGTTCCGACGGGTTTGGAGGTTGACATCGGTGGATGACATCATTAACAAGTGATGGGTACCTGAGTCTAACATGGGTTGATTAGGAGCGGCATAAGTGATTTGCTGTTGTGGTGGTGCGTTTCCTTGAGGGGGAACCAACGGTTGAGTGTTCACTATGCCTTGGGTCGGTAAAGGGTTTTGTAACACCAATGGTTGATGTTGAGGTGGTGGGGGGTTGGGCGACGCCTGAGCTACCGCGTGCCCTTGTCGGTGGGCATCATCAGTCCAGAGTTGTCGAGCTCGCTCCAAATGTGGGCAAGCATGTGTGTAGTGGCCATAGACCCCGCAAATAGAACAAGGATGGTTTGTTCGCAAATTAGGATTTTTGGCTTGCTTGGGTGGCCGATCAGGGTTCTGGTTGGCAGGTGCCATGTTATTGTTGTTTGGGGGATTGGGAGGTTGACCGCCTTGGTCTGGAGGGGGGTTGTTCCCACGGTTATGGCCTTTGCCATGGTTTTGCTGGCCCTGTTGGCACTGGTTATTTTAGTTCTGCTGTGGATTCTGTTGGGCATCCACTTGCCCTTGGGCAGCAGGTGGGTTCTGGGGTTGTGCAGGTGCGGGAGCAGGCTGCAGTGGATAATAAGTAGGTGGAGGCGACGCATGTGCTGAACCTTGTGGGGGTTGCTGATATGTCTGCAGAACGGGTTGTGGGTTTGCCGTAGGGGTTTCCTGTTGTAATAAGCAGGTTGGGCTTGAGAGGATACAGGAGCTGGTGCAGCCTGTGGGTGGTAATATGGCTGAGGTGCGACCGGGGGAGCGTAAGCGGGGGATGCATGACCAAAGCACTGAGGTGGACATGAGGGTCCGTGGGAATGGTGGTGATGTGCCATGGGAGCATACGAATGGGTTGCTCCAGACTGAGATGTAGCCCGCGAAAGGTCGGGGCCATGGCTAGGGCGTGCTATGGAAAAAGTTTGGTTATGTGAGGCTATACGGCCAATGATGCCATCTGTGGCATGGGATGCCCCCTGCGCATCGTGTCGGGAGGAATCGCCACGGGGGGCATTAGGTATGATGGAATATAGGTAACCAGACTGGGCGTAAATAAGGTCAAATTGTTGGGCTTTGAGGATGGCCTCTTCTTCGGACTGGGGTCGCTCGGATGCCACATCCTTGGCAATGACAGGAAGGAGAGATTTTAGAAACCAATCTAAGAAGATACAGTCGTCTAACTTGATTTTGCAGAGGCTGTGGCGTCGACGCCACTCATGAATGTGGTCAGTGATGTGGGTAGCCATGTTCTGTCGGCAAGACAGTAGGATCTCAACTCCCACGTCATAGCGGACAGGTAATTGAAAGAACTGCAGGAAAGTCGAGGCAAGGGAAGTAAAGGTGGCATGGATCCCATGGGGCTGCTCGATGTACCACTTAGCTACAGATCCAGTGAGGGTGCGCTGTAACAGACGGAGGCGGACATAGTTGTCTACTATGGAGTTGGAGGAACACCATAGATGGAAGGACATAATATGGTTCTGGGGGTCTTCACCTACCTTGCCCTCAAACTTAGGGATGTCTAAGGGGAGCTTGGTGGGCATGTGAGGCCATGCAGGGTCGTGTCTGATGGGATCATTAGTCAGTCTGGCCAGGTTAGGAAGGTTGAGAGTAGCCATGAATGGAAAACTAGTAGAAGGATGTGACATACTAGTGGTTGTGACCATGTTGGGACCAATGCCCCCGAGTGGAGGGGATGGGTTTGGGATGTTGCCCCCAGGTGGAGGAACGAATGTGGTATGGGACAGTCTTGCATCGCCAAGGGTAGTGTGAGTCACTGATGGAGTGGGGATGGGTATGCTAGCTACTGGAATGGGTACAATGATCGGAATGGTAGATGTGGGCCCCATCGAGGGCATACACAAAGCAGGTGTGGTAGCTGGTGTGGTGGTGGGTGCTCCACCAATGGTCCCTACAAAGAAAGGGTTGGATTTCATGCCAGCCATGGGGCTGGTTGGTGTAGTGTAAGTGGGGTTTTCGGACTCTGCCTCAGAATCAGAGGTAAAATAAGGGGCGTCTAGATCGGGTGACGGAGTTCTATGCCATTGACGAGTGGAGTCAAGTGACAAATCTCGAGATCTATGATGAGTGGTATCAAGCGATGAAGATCTACGTCTATGATGGGTGATGTCAAGTGAACCGTGTTGTGGGGGCTCGCCCTGGAGGCACCGAGAATGTCTCGGGGACTCAATGGTGACAGATGGTGTCAAGTATCTAGGGGTTGTGTTGAGTGAAAAAATAACTCAAAAACCCTAATGCAACATAGTGTGCAGAAGGAGAGCGCAAAAAATATGGCACTCGGGCCAACAACCAACTCAAAACACTTACTGTAACAGTTGTGCTATAATAAGTTGAGTATCAACATAAATGGTTAGAATACCAACAAGCAGCAGGTTTCCTAAAAAATAAAAATAGTGGACTCGCTAGACCAAAAGGAGGTAAGGGAGCATGCAAACACTTAGCTAAATAGTATTCTGACTCAACCAGACATATCCTCTGCAAGGTGATGAAATCCAAGTCAGACAATATGGATAGTAGAGCCAAGTGGCTAAAGATATCCCCCTACCGGGAGGGACATCGGGTAGTCAATCCTAGAAGAAAAGCAACTAAGATACCCCGTTCATGACACGTTCGGTTGGGTGAATCTGTAGTTTGGTTCTATCGCCGTTGTATCCCCATATGGGTGATACACCGAGAACTACGAAAGGTATCCTTCGGTTACTAAATGGATTGCAGTATTCCACTCAGGCTTCTGGAACTAGTCTGGCTACTTCAACCCTCCTAGGGGAGAGGCCTTCCCGATAAATTGGTTTTAAACCGTGTCAAAAAATACTAGGGTATTTTGGTTCCCTAATGGACAACAGCTATGTCTCAAGTGTAAGCAACCGAGGGGTGTTATTTGGATGCCTATCCCCCCGATCCTACCTAACTACAAGATTCTTATGTGTTCCCCAAGTGGGGTTAGAATGTTGGTTGTGTTAAGTAGTATTTTAGGGCTCACTTGAATTAGGTGACACAGTGTGTGCGTGTGAGATGATGAACCCAAGTAAAAGTGCCACGGGGTGGGCAACTTTCTAACTAAAAATAACAATGCAGAAATTAAACTTTGAAATGCAAAATTTTCTCTTTTCAATTAAAATGCTGAAATTTAAAAAGTGCTGTAAATGGAACATAAATAATACTGCAGAAAATAGGCTGTAGGGAAGTAAGGCTGCAGATAGGATAGATGGCTGTGCAGGTGCAGAAAATATTGCAGCAAAGTGCTGGGTTCAAATAGGAAAAAAAAAAATGCAAAAAACAGACCGCGGGTCTGTGGCAAATCTGCGCGGTCGGACTGCGGGAAAGTCGTAGGCGGATAGCAGTAAAATGGCTGAAAGCCGCAGGAGGACCGCGATAAAAAGGCTGAAAAACACAGGCGGATAGCAGGAAAATGGCTAAAAGCCGCAAGCGGACCGCGGGAAAAGGCCGAAAGACGCAGGCGGATAGCAGGAAAATGGGTGAAAGCCGCAAGCGGACGGCGGGAAAAGGCCGAAAGACGCAGGCGGATAGCAGGAAAATGGCTGAAAGCCACAAGCGGGCCGTGGGAAAAAGGCCGAAAGATGCAGGCGGATAGCCGGAAAATGGATGAAAGCCGCAGGCGGCCCACGGGAAATTGGGTGAACAGCCGCGGTCGGACCGCATGAAACAAGTTGAGAGCCATGGTTAGATCGTAGGTAACAGACTGAAAATCACCGATAGATCACCGGAAACAGTCTGAGAGCCATGGTCGGATCGCAGGAAATAGTCTGAAAGATGCGGTCGGAACGCAACTGCGGGGGTAAAAGACGCGGTTTATAGCGGCCGAAAGGAAAAAACCGAAAAATATTGCAGAAAACTAAAAATGTTTAAAACTATAACCATAAATTCAAAGGAACACTAGGGGAGTCGCCAAAACTGTAGCTAGGGTTTTCACCCTAGCTTGTGCAAATGAGCACCTACTAAGGAGAAGGGCCTCCTTAGTAGCAGTTCAGAAAATAGTAAATAAAGTAGTAAATAAAATAGTAAACTACTCTAAGCATGTGCATAAAAAGAAATGACAAGATTATAGAAATTGATTTTTTGTATTGAATATACCTCAGGTGTAGAGGTTGATGAAGCCCTTGCAGCAGTCCAAGAGGGTTGCTTCCAAGCTCCAGTGTTGTTCCTTTATCCTTCTCCAAAGGGTTTTGGAAATGGGCCAAAGGGGCACTCAAAGGTGAAAATAGCTCAAAAGGGTGAGCTAGGGTTTCAGGAGTGATTTTGGTAGAGTAAGGATATGGATGACTGTGGATGTAGAATGGGGAGCCTCCATCACCTATTTATAGGTTTTTTAGTGGTGGAGTGCTGACCGATGGTTTTGGGCACCATAAGGTTTTTGCTTCATTTTTTCCCTCTTTTTCCTCTTTTTGTATTTTTTATTCCCTTTTTAGAGGGTTTTTGCTATTTTTGGAGGAATTTACTTTATTTTGGGGGAAAAAAGGGGGTTTTTGGCCTTTTGGAGGCTTTTTAATGGGTTTTTAAGGTTTTGGAGGCAAATATGGTAGGAAATATAGACAAATGAGTCATGTAATGGGGTAGATGAGGTAGTGAGCACTTTTTGGGTGTTAACACCAGCAACACTTGCGAAGCAAGTGCAGTCTCACCCGAGGTGGATAAGAGGGCTGCTGGAACCAAGCTTCCGCAGTTGTGAAGAGGATATGTGCACATTAACCAGAGAATACAACATTCATAACCGTCCATTAACCAATCAGTCGCATCTTATTCATGATACATACATTCATAACATATTCGCACTAATTAACAACAACATATGTTCGCATTAATCAACAGAAAGCATTCACATAACCCATCATTTATCATTGCACCATACAACAACAAAATTCATATCATAACTGAACATCTTCATTCATTCATCAAAACTTGTGGAACAACTCTCGCATAAACAGTCAAGTCATCATATCGCGGATACAACCGAACCCAAAAGATAGGATTAATCTCCAAAACTCTGATTCCCTTAGGCTTACAATCTTTCTTTATTTATATGCTTTTATCTTATTACAAAATGGTCCACATGACCGAATCGACTAATCTAGCAGCTCTTATGATTCCGCACAAAGTGGCGAAAGGTCCTTTTTCTGTGGAATAACCCTTTCGCGCCTGTCGGCTTCCCCACTTACTGCGGATCTATCCTGTGCCAACAAGCCTCCAACACAAACTTGTGGCTCGTCCCAATCCACCTCAGCTGGACGCTACTGGTTTGCATCCACCCTGCACTGTGCTCGGTCGTTGAAACTTTTCTTGCTGTTTGGAACTCGCTGTTGTGTACTTCTCATCCCCATTTGTCGATCACTGGTTCGCTGTCATGTACTTCTTGCACTCATCCTCCAGTCTCTTGGAACCTTGATCATCTACCTCTCCGGAATCTATTGGTTCACTCTACGTTCGTTCCCACCTGAGAAGAAGGTTGTCGACGTCGTCAAGGTGGGAAATAGGTCGACTACTCCGGCACATCTGTTTCACACCTTGGATTGCTTCCTATTGGGGCCAGGGGCCTGCTACTCCTATTCTTCTGGTGGTCACTGGGACCATGAAGCTTTGGACTACTACGACATACTTAGACATCTCAGATGAAACTTCGTCGTTGTGACACTTGAGTGTACAGGCTTCCTGCTGCTCAATGTGCTCATGCACACTTGTCGGTCGGGCCCGCAGCGCCCTGGGTGTGCTACCACATGAAATGAAATGGATCATTTCCACAGCCTCCTTGGAATTCCTAACTTATGCAATGACCTCACTCACTTGCAACATGAATTTATTGATTCTGGTAAATACCTCTGTGCTCTGCTCAATGTCTACTGCCTGTATTTATGCATTTCCATCGTCCAGGACGTCTATTTCAAAAACTCCTCTACAGATCCGTTCAGTTAATGCGCCAATTATGTCACCATTTCTTCTGCATGTGGTGACGGGGATTCCTGCATGTGTGATGCGTGACCATACTATCCCTGGCTTCTCTTCATGTCATCCTCGTGCGAACTATCATCTGTGGTGCCTCCGGCCATGCTGTGTGAAAATGTGCCTAGTGCCGGTCACCGATCCATGCCAACTAATCATCATAATTGTTCATCATACCTGTCATCCGAAAAAGTCCCATCCACTGGTGATTTAGAACTGATTTGATAGGGCGTGATCCTATTGCTGTCCCAGTCCACACTCCAAGCTGCGAGACAACCCCTCCTTGTGCACATCCTGCGCCATCTGCCAGTTCGTATATATATTTTGAGTTCTCATCCGCTTTGCATTGGATCATGGTGATAGGGACTTAGCCTACTCCCATTAACTATTTTAGGTAATAGTACCCCATCCAAGATCTGTAACTGTACTGTGCCTCCATTGGTGATAAAAGTGATAACATATGGTCCCAACCAGTGCATTTGCAACTTGCCAGGGTGTTTCACGAATTTTCTATCATACAACAGAACTGTATCCCCCTTCTGTAGGTGTTTCTTCTTGACATAGCGCTCGTGCCACGCCTTCTGGCGGTCCTTTTCTACCTTCTGGTGAAACCCTGCGATGAATCGATCTTCGTCCAACTGTATTAGTTGTGTGAATCGTTCCTCGAGCGCGCTATAGTCGCTCATCTCCGTTGCTGCGGCGATACATAAACTGGGTACTATGTATTCCATCAGCATAACAGCTTCCTGGCCGTATACAAGTTTAAATGGAGTCTGGCCAGTCAATCGCTTGCATGTGGTGCAATACGCCCAAAGGACTGCTGGAATTTTTAGGTCCCAGTCGTCTTGGTTGACATTGCACACTTTGGTGAGAGCATGCTCCAAGATCTTATTAAACGTCTCAATGGTCCCATTCTCCTGAGGGTGGTTAGGTGTACTCTTCTTGTGTTGGATTTGAAATTCCTCCGTCATCGCAATAATCGTTTGGTTAACAAAGTGTATTCCTTGATCACTTAGTAATACCTTTGGGCAACCAAATTGTTAGTTTTTCAGAAATTTCAATCTGATCTAGGATCTTAACTGAGAGAATAACATGGACACAATAATGCAAGCACAAAAGAGACATAGAGTTTCACGGGGGAAAACCAAGAAGGTGAAAACCCTTGCAACTTCCTCAAAGATAGATAGAGCAATGATACAAACCAAGTACAAGATATAGTCCTCCTAGCAGCAGCTTCTCCTCCTCCACAAGTGTGCCACTCTCCAATGAGTGTGTGTGAGAGAAAGTGAATGATCAAATCGAGTGCCTCCTGCACTCTATTTATACATGACTTGACTTGCCTAATAACCTTTACTAGGTCGGCCTTAACTTAACCACATAACATAATGCTGATAGGGCCGACCCCCACTAGGGTGTTCTAATAACCCTTTTACCCACATGACTTATACAGGGCCGAGCCCATCAAGTATAAGTTACGACACTTACAATATAAATGACGACACTTCCGTATAGAGGAATAATAACATCTCTATAGGAATACAATATACATATATGAAATACATTCCGAAGTTAGAAATACATCAACACTCCCTCTTAACTAGTAAGGTATTTCTCAACACAGATCTGCTAGCACAAGTCTTCTTCTCTGGATCATCATCACTGAATCATCATCATCGTCATCGTCACTGCTGCTGCTATCTCAATCAATCTTTGAACTACTCGTCATAGGAATTTCTACAGAGCCAGTCCTTTTTCATACTGGATGTAGGCCCACCACCTGTAGGTATTCATCATCACTGGCCATACTGTGGAATCCTCAAGACTAATTACATGCATCAACAAAACCTCGAAAGAGCATCCCAGGCATTTTACGAGCACACAGCTCAACCTATTGGATCTCCCAGGATCTTTTACATGTGACTGTCACAAAACCTTAAAAGAGTGTCTTGCCAAGCAAGATCTCTAAAGAGCATCTAAGGCCTTTTTCATCTTGTCCATATCTCCAGGACTTATTACATGTGACCCCTACCACAAACCTTAAAAGAGTGTCTTGCCAAGCAAGATCTCTAAAGAGCATCTGAGGCCTTTTTCATCCTGTCCAGATCTCCAGGACTTATTACATGTGGTCCCCACAAAACCTTAAAAGAGTGTCTTGCCAAGCAAGATATCTAAAGAGCATCTGAGGCCTTTTTCATCCTGTCCAGATCTCCAGGACTTATTACATGTGGTCTAGCAAAACCTTAAAAGAGTGTCTTTCCAAGCAAGATCTCTAAAGAGCATCTGAGGCCTTTTTCATCTTGTCCATATCTCCAGGACTTATTACATGCTACCCTTGCACAACCTGTCCACGACCACAGAGTATCAACCTGATACTCACCATACATCGTCCTGATGTACATGATCATCCTGATCATCATCACTACATAGTTCTGATGCATGTCATCTAGAGCAACATCCTGAATCTCGTCATCTATGATCATCCTGATCATACAATGCATCCACCTGATGCATATCTGATACATATCATCTGAAGCAACATCCTGAAGCTCATCAACCATGATCATCCTGATCATACAATGCATCCACCTGATGCATACCTGATACATATCATCATCCATGATCTACCTGATCATATAATGTATCCACCTGATACATATACAAATACATGATCCAACTGATAATCACAAGCATCCAACATGATGCATATACATATACATGATCCAACTGATCATAACAAGCATCCAACATGATGCATATACATATACATGATCCAATTGATCATAACAAGCATCCAACATGATGCATATACATATACATGATCCAACTGATCATAACAAGCATCCAACATGATGCATATACATAGCAGTAACTAGATTATCGTCCTGATGCTCCTCATCTAGCGCTTACATCCACAGCCATGTGAAGGATCCTCCTCTCACCATGCTTGGAATGGCTCCGGCAAATGTGTCCATCACTTCTACCTCGAAGTGTTGTCAATTTGAAGAACACCAAGCCTCTCTCTGAAGTACTCTAACTTCACTCTGGCTAGTGGTTTCGTCAACACATCTGCAACTTGCTCATCCGTCGCAACATACATGAGCTTCACTGCTCCTCTTTGCACCATATCCTTGATATAGTGATATTTGATCTCAATGTGCTTCGACCTGTCGTGGAACACTAGGTTCTCAGACAGCTTCACCCAACTCTGGTTGTCACAAAAGATACCAGTACCATGCAACGAGAGATCAAATCACTCAGACAGTAGCTTCCTAAGCCATACTGTCTCACAACTAGCCAAACAAGCTGCAACATACTCTGCCTTGGCTGTACTCAGTGCTACGCAGGACTGCTTCCTGCTAAACCAAGAGATCACACCTGATTCCATACCAAAGCAACACCCAGAGGTGCTCTTCCTATCTGCAACACTTCCTGCCTAATATGAATCAACATAACCCTATAGGCTAAATTTTTGATTCGCATCATACTTGAGCCCATAATCAATTTTACCCTTCAAGTACCTCATAATATGCTTTACAGAAACCAGGCGAACACTTATGGGATCTGTCAGGAACTGGCTCAATGTGTTCACCGCAAAGAAAATATCTGATCTTGTGTTCGTCAGGTACATCAAGGACCCAATCATCTGATGATACATAGTGACATCAGTCGGATCAAATGAAGCATCACACAAAAGCTTCAGGTTCGATGCCATAGGTGTGGCCATGGCCTTGCAGTCCATCATCCCGAACCTCTTCAGGATCTCTACTGCATACTTCCCTTGTCCAAGGAAGATCCCATTTGCACTCTGCCACACCTCCATGCCTAGAAAATAGTGCATCATCTCCAAGTCCTTCATCTCGAACTCGGTAGCAAGCTTCATGTTCGTGTCGGCAATCAATCTATCCTCACCTGTAACAAACAGGTCATCCACATACAAAGTAGTATCACTGGATTTCCTTCCTCAACCTTGTAGTAAAGGTTGGAATCCGCTTTACTCTTGGTAAATCCCAAACTAGATAGAAAGCTGTCTATCCTACCATACCAAGTCCTAGGAGCTTGCTTCAAGCCATACAAGGATTTCTTCAACATGCACGCATATGACTTCCTGTCATGTGTCTCAAAACCAAGTGGCTGCTCCACATACACTTCCTCCTTGACTACACCATTTAAGAAAGTTGTCTTGACATCTATCTAGTGAATCTTCCACTTCATCACTGCAGCCAGAGCAAGTACTGATCTGATGGAAGTGTATTTGGCTACAGATGCAAAAGTTTCTTCATAATCAGCCACGAGCTACAAACCTCGCTTTGTATTTTTCTATGCTACCATCTGTAGCATGCTTGATCTTATAGATCCACTTGGAAGTCACAACAAACTTCCCTTCAGGTCTTCGGACCATATCCCAAACATGATCGATTGGTACTTCTCGACCATGGCATCCTTTTACTGTATCCCATATCCTGGGAACTTCAGAATCTTCAATATCTTCAATAGATAGTTTGAACTTCATTGCAGGAACAAATGTTGTAGTCCTTATTTTGTAGGTGATGGTATACGATCTTTCCTACAAAACAAGTTAAATTGCATGATTAGAAACATCTCATAGTTTTCAAAACAAATTCTTACATGTAAATAAATATGTCATACAGTCATGCAATTATTTTAGCCAATGCTTCAATACAACATTTATCCACATCCCGTAACTTTCTAGATGCCTTCCAATCTCTACAAGAACATTGTTAAGAGTGTGCACAACTCCCAACATGTCAGCAAATAGGTTTCACTCTAGATAAGTAGCAATGGAATGTTGTACATTGCCATAGGCCACTTGCCCAATACATGCGTATTAGTAGTATACTATTTATTAATGCAATTATTCTAATATGCATAATACACAACCTAAGTCTAGTATATACGTCATTGAACAATATTATTTAAACAAAAAATATACAAGAAATGACAATTCAAATACTTATCTTTGTTTGTTTGTTGAGTGGACTCCCTCTCAACCTTTGCTTCCTTACAGGAACTACTGGAGTGTGCTCCCTCTTGATCTTTGCTTCCTGGATTACCTGTCCTTGAACTTATATCCATCCTCGATCACTATGCATGCTTAAGTGTGCACTAGTGTCATGATTGTGCCATCCTCAAGATCTCATACATAATCATTCATTCATTAGTATAGATACTAAAACAACATAATCTTAAACATGTATAGTCATGATCATTTCAAACATTAGTATTCAAGGTTTCATGGAATACTTCTTTTACTCATGCATATTCTTATTGACCATAGGACTCTTCTGGTTAGTCATATCATCAATCAAAGTAAGAAGCATAATATGCCTAAACCCATGATTACTAACTTCAATGAATAATCATTATCAATCATGCCTTGTATACTTGTATAAGAGATTCTAACACAAGGTAGGATTCTAACTTGATATAGGAAAAACATACCTGGATTAATATGTTAGCTGGTTATTGTCTAACATACCCACATGATGTCTTCTTGTTCTCTTAAGTGACTTGTGCTAGTAACCTGCATATCACATAGGTTAACCATTATAGAACAAAGTTATACATACCTCGTAAGTAGATCTTCTATGTGATCCATGGCAATGGATGAACCTTTGGCTTCATGTCACCATGGTCATATGTTCTTGAAATAGAACATGATTTGTCTTTCTTGATGTACCTTTCATGTTAGCGGACAACATCAACCTCATACAAAACCACAATGCATTAGTACAATCATAAGTGTCAAAACCCTAATCAATGAATATCTTCTATTGTGCATTCATAATTTTATTAAGGTGATATGACAAGTCTAAAGTTACATAGGATTGTACTAATCTTAATGAAGACAAACATACCATAAACTTAATCATGAACAGATCTCGAAACATACCTCGATAAGTCATACCTGTCGAGATTGCTTGTAATCTTCTTATGTAAGGCCTTAGCCTTATCTCCCTCTGAAACTGTAACTTCTTCACTTATGCAGGTGACCAATTCATTTTCTTCTAGGATTAACCCAATCCACTTGATTTGCAGAAATTGGATCTGGAGGTGGATTAGGGTTTGTCAGGGAAACCCTAAAAATTCAAACTTTGAATTTCAAACTTCTGAAAGGATAGAAATATGCGCCTTGATGACTTGATTAACCTGGTATACTCAGAATTTGAAAACTGCAAAGTTTCACCCCTCAAAATTGCCTTTGAAACTTCCGGATCTTCTTGACAGGATCCCGAACTAGGTTTTGATAAAGCTCACCCTTCTGCCCAACCAAAAGGTTCGATCCAAAGCTCTAAAATTTTATTTTTCTGAGGAGCTTCCAGCCGTGGTCACAGACTTAAAAAATTCCAACTTTTGCAGAAGCCCTAATTTTCCACTTTTCTGATCAAAGTCCCGAACTAGGGTTTGATCAAGCCCGACCTTCTGCCCAACCAAAAAATTTGATCTTGGTCTCTAAATTTCGATTTTGTTGAGTATCATTCAGCCATGGTCTCCGATTACAAAAATTTCAACTTTGTCCGAAACCCTAATTCCCGGAGCCATGAATGAAGGTGCTCAAAATCCAATTCTGTTTTGACAGAAATATGCACCTGATTGTTTCTGATGTAACTCTGAAATTGATAATATAAAGGGTTTGAAAATTCTACCTATGGTATCAAGACCTGTCATCTTTCCAACCCCATAGGTATGACCTCAATTGGATTCTTTGAGAGATATTTATTCCAAGTGTCGCAACGTGACCTGTTTATGGGATAAAACCAGAGAGCAAAATTGTACGGAGTTCCACGTGTCACTGGTTCAACTTAGGCCTCTGAAAACCTTACCTGAAAAACTAGAGTCCATGCCTTACCTGTCACTTTTTACGAAATTTCATTTGGAGCTTCCTAGCACAAGTTGTGACCTTTTTTCCTAGGTCACCTGTTTATGAATGAGATCTGGAAGAGGCAGAAACCCTAGATTGTACATATCATAAAATAGAAAGTACAATGAATTAGAAGTTGTGCTTCGGACACAAGGTACATGGGGATCTTATATTCTACCTATAAGAGTTTCATATCCTGAAACCTCACCAAAATGTATTTATAGTGAAAGTTATATGATGACTAGTTTTTTCTATATCAAGCCCTAGCTTCGCAAGTGCAACAAGTGTCATAAATGCCATACCATGCCTTCTTTCAGGCTAGTTCTGATACCATGTTAGTTTTTCAGAAATTTCAATCTGATATAGGATCTTAACTAAGAGAATAACATGTACATCATATCTACAACATATCTACAGCATATCAATGATGGACACAATAATGCAAGCACACAAGAGACACAGAGTTTCACTGGGGAAAACCAAGAAGGTGAAAAACCTCACAACTTCCTCAGAGATAGATAGAGCAATGATATAACCCAAGTACAAGAGATAGTCCTCCTGGTAGCAACTTCTCCTCCTCCACAAGTGCGCCACTCTCCAATGAGTGTGTGTGAGAGAAAGTGAATGATCAAATAGAGTGCCTCCCGCACTCTATTTATACATGACTTGACTTGCCTAATAACCTTTACTAGGTCGACCTTAACTTAACCACATAAAATAATGCTGACAGGGCTGACCCCCACTAGGGTGTTCTAATAACCCTTTTACCCACATGACTTTACAGGGCCGACCCCGTCAAGGTGGTCTAATAACCCATCAAGTATAAGTTACGACACTTACAATATAAATGATGACACTTCCGTATAGAGGAATAATAACATCTCTATAGGAATACAAACACTTCCGTATAGAGGAATAATAAAATCTCTATAGGAATACAATATACATATATGAAATACATTCCGAAGTTACAAATACATCAACACAAACCGAGTAACCACATTGTCAAATAGGAACTGTGCTGGCTTCTCGGTTCGTTGAAACACGTCGCAGCTCCTGGCATAATCCGCAACATCTCCATGCAAGGTTGGCCACCATAGTCCTGCTCGAAGGATCTTCCGGGCAGTTGCTCGTCCGCCATAGTGTACCCCAACAATTCCATCATGAGCTTCCGATAGAATCTGTTCCTGCTCATGTGGAAGGACGCATCGTCACAGAATCCCGTTTGGGCCCATTTTATATAACTCCCCTGCGATTAGCTGAAAGTCTGCATCTTGGACAACTAGTTGCTTCCTTTGGCTGGTAGTGAGCTCAGCCGGTGCCTCCCTTGTCACCAAAAATTGAATGATTTCTTCATAGTAGTTATCGACCATGCCAATCCTAAAAAACTGAGCATCCGACAATCCTTTGTCAATGTTTCTTGGTTCCTCTCCCGATTCTATTCGCGAGAGATGATCAGGTCATGCATTCCTTCATCCTGGGTTTACGATAATATCGAAATCAAACTCCTGAAACAACAACAATGAGCGGCAGATTCCCCCCCCCAACACAGGCTTGTTCACCAAGTATTTAAATGCAGAGTGATCGGTGAACATCTTAAAGTGGCCCCCCAGGAGGTAGTTCCTGAATTTATGCAACACATAGACCATTTCTAGCCCTTCCCGCTTAGTGGTCGTATAGTTCCTCTCTACCATAGACAGTTTTCTACTGGCGAACGCTATTGGGTGGTCGATGTCGTCGGTTCCTGGTTGGGCTAGGATAACACCCAATGCGATTGACGATGCATCAACGTGTACGTGAAATTCCTTCGTCCAATCCAGAAATGAAAGGATTGGGGATTCAACCATATTTTGTTTCAGTATGTCCAAACTTTTCTGACATTCCTTGGTCCATTCAAACTTAGTTTCCTTGTTTAGTAGTTTCTCCATGGGTGCTGTGATGGCTGCATATCATTGGATGAATTTCTGGTAGTAATCTCTGTGTCCCAATTTCGCTCGCAATTGTTTAGCCGTCGTCGATGGGGGGAGGTCCACAATGATGGAAATCTTTGCCAGATCTACCAACATTCCTTCGCAGCAGACAATGTGACCTAACAGTATGCCAAACGCGGCACAAAAGATGCATTTCTGGAGGTTCAGAGAAATGTGGTGCTGTCGGCAGCGTTCTAGCACGAGTCTTAAATTTGCGACATGATCTTTGACTAACCCATATACCGTCCAATAATCCATGTAAACTGCAAGGAACTTATGAATATAATATTTGAAAGCTGTGACCACTATTCAGGAAAATATTGCCGGAGCATTCTTCAATCCAAATGGCATCACCGTGTACTGAAAGCATCCCCACGCGGTGACGAATGTTGTCTTGTGTCGATCTTCTTTCGCAATATTGATTTAGTGGTAGCCTAAAAATCCATCCATGAAGGAATATATCTCCTGGCCTCCTACGCCTTCGAGTACTTCATTTGTGAATGGGGTCAGGAATGGATCATGTAGGCAGGCATCGTTTAGTTTCCTTAAGTCGACGCATATTCGTACTTCACCGATTTTCTTGTCCTAGACAACCATTGGACTGATCCATTCTGATTTCACGATGGGTTCTATAATGCTTGCCTCCAGCATTCTTTCAATCTCAGCTTGCACTCGTTCCTTGTATCACGGGTAATCGATATGGCCGTTGCTTAACTGGCTTCGCATTGGGTTTTAGGGGGATCCTCATCTCTCCTAAGTCTCCATAAATTCCCTTCATCTATGAGAACTTTGTTGGAAACAAATCCTGAAACTCATGTAGTAGGTTAGTTACCTTCGCAATGGTCGACTCGTCCCAGTAGTCCCCAATGTTTGTGAATTTTGGGTTTTCCTCTGATCCAATGTTCACCTTTTTAATCTTCAGTGGTTGCTGAAACTTGTCCATCGGTATATCTGGTGCCACCACAATGTGACTACCGTCCGACTCCGGTACATATGTAGCCATGGGGTCATCATCATCTTTGGGTTATCCAGTGACATTGTAACACTCCATCAACATTTCTGGTGTCGCCGTCCATTGGAGTGCCATTGGTTGTTCGTTTGGTACTACATCAAATACCTTTCTGTGGATAACATGTAGCGCGGTGTGGATTAAGGGATTTATATCTGCGAATGAGAACGTTTGGTTGAAGCCAATCGTAAGTTGTTCCAAAGATGTTGTCCCATGTCGCAGTTCTGCTGCAACATACCAGCTCCGCGGTACCTCATCCAATGTGTGTACGAATGCGTGTACCCACTCTTGTCATGCTCTCGATCCCCATCGGTGTTGACAGGAATTTAGATGTGCCTCTGGGTCTCCCTGTCCATCATATCGCATCCTGTCGTCCTTTGAGGCTTCACCAAATTGAACCTCCATGAGGCATCAGCATAGTGGCCAATATGTGATGTTTGGTTTATGCGCTGCCCACCATTGCGCAGGAGTAGCCTTCAGGACTTCCTCCAGGGCCAGAAGACGCTGTGGCTCTGCCACCTTCTCCTCAAATTCAGTGAGAAATGTGTCCAAGTTGGGAAATACTTCATAGGTAGGTAATGCATACTCCTCCTTAGCTACCATTCGCAGGGACTGTGTTATCCGTGCGCACCTTCGAAAGGACACTTCATGCAACCGGTTCTGTCAATTCTTAAGGGCCTCGTTTGAATCGGAGGATGCTGAACTAGTGCTGCGCCATTCCAATTCTCCATCTGTGGTGGGGTTAAAATAATCTTCAGAGAGGTTATACAGACTGTCCCATCGTTCTGTAAATTCATCTCTGACCGACTCCGTATAGAGCATCCCTTCCACTGGATCTAGTGGTGCGACGATTCTCATTTCCTGATTCTCGAAGGACATTATCCTTTTCTTAAAGTTGATAATTGATTGATTTTCCATGGCCCAGTCTATCCCCAGTAGTACTAGATAGGGACTGGTGTTATCCATGATTTCAATGACGTCGAAGTCTGCATACGTTCTGAGTCCTTCAATTTCAACTGAGAGTTGACATACCCAACCGAGCGGGGTGACCTTGCTCTGGTTCGCCAGTCGTAGATGTACTGGCGACCATGTCATCCATGACTTTCCCATCGTCTATGAGGTCTGTTTAGTCAGGATATTCACGTCCGAACCCAAATCCAGAACGATGGATTCCACATCAAATTACCTCATCTGTGACGACATCTCCATCTCCCTGCCTGTTTTTCTTTTATGTATGCGACTGACTTTCTACTCCAATCGTGCACCTCCTCGTCATCGTAGTAGACTAGATATTTCTTCCAATATCTCTAGATCTTTTGCCGATTCGAGGCAAATCCCTATGAAGGATTTTAGGGTGGTTTCCTTCCTTCGTGACTCCGTGTGGTCAAACGTTGGTGGCATGGCATAGATTTCTTCTTCCAGAGCTACCCGTCTCTTATTCCTCATTACCTCCTGGGCCTTTGAGAAAATGTCCCTTTCCACTTCAGCGCCCTCATTGACATGCTTTCGTTGTGTTTGTGTTGGTCTGACATTGACGTGTGGCTTATCGGCCCCGGTCATCGCTCCTCCTTGTGTCACTATCCCTACCATAGCGTGGTTTCCTATGGCTTCTATCGAAATCATCTGTACCGTAGGTGGCATCTTTGGATTATTCAAGTTTTGGTTCTGCTTGGTTTTCCATTTCGCAATAAGCTGAGGGCAGTCTTCTATACTATGATCTGCAGCACTACAATATGTACACTGCGGCGCTGGATTCAGACAGTCTCTTTGGTAGTGCCCCTACTTCCCGCAATTATAACAGGTAATTGGACCTATTCCACATCCAGCAGTGCCTCCGCGTTCCATCCCTCGGCCGCCAAGGTATCCTCCCCCAAAACGTCCGCGCAGTGGTCCATATTGTTGATACCGCGGTTTCCCATACTGTGGCTGCTGATACTGCTGTTGCCCATACTGCGGCTAGCCATACGGTGGTGGTGGATATTGCGGGTGCCCATAGTGGCCCTGGTGATATTGTTGCGGTTGGCTATACTATGATTGCTGTTGTACCATCGGTGGTTCTTCTCCCTTCATGAAATACATGTCAGTTGTTCGTTCTTGCAGCAAACCATAGGCCTTGCAGTGGTTCTCATCATGGCCAATCGATCGGAAAAACTTGCAGTATATGTTTGCTGGATTTGATACCATCTTTTGCAAATATACGCATTCCTCCGATCGATGCCCCCTGGTTTGACAGACAGTACACCATGGCATGCCTCCCTGGCAAAATGGGTTTGGCCACCCCACTTGCAAGTATTCCCAGAGTTCTAGGCAATTGTCTTTATGGTGCCCCTTAGTTTTGCATCTGGTGCACCATACATCTCCTCGGGTTTCCTTGCCCTTCTTGATATCCTCCAGCTGTAATGTTAAATTGGCCAACTGTGCCTGAACTCTGCCCATTCCCATTCCTGGTTCGCCAATTGGTGAATCCTCTAGCTTCATTGCGATTTCTAATGCTTCCACCTGTGTCGTGAATTTTTGTTGCATCAACGGCCCTCGTATATGCGACACCAATCCTACGATGAACCATTCTTTGTGTTGTAGCTCATTTATCGGAAAGCTCACTTTCGTTATTAGCGTCTTATATTGCTGATCGAATTCCCACACCGACTCATTCGGGAATTTCTTAATCTCCTTAAGCTCAGTGACATATTGCGACTCAGATTTTGGTTTCTTAAATTCATCAATCATCGCCGTCCTAATCTGCTCCAGCGTTTTGGATATTATTCCCACTGGAACCTTTACAAATTTCATGTACCAATCTAATGCCCGACCCCTAAGAGTTGTCGCCAGTTGTCCTATCTTTATAGCATCGTCCTGGATGTGCTTCGCGGTCTAGACTGCTTCACATACAAACCAATACTGTTCGAGATCCTCGGTCCCGTTCCCCTGAAAGGTGGGCATCTTTGCCTCGTCTGCCATCCTAACGTTGCTGGTATTGTTATTTACTAAAGCACCACTCTTGCCATTTCACGTGGGGCAACTCCGCAAATAATTTGGATTTATTTCTATAAAATTCAGAGTAGTGTGCGGGACTGAAGGTAGGTGGTAACTTACGATATGACCTTCCTCTGCCTCTGGGGTAGCCTGGTCGACGTCTCCTTCACAATAAGGTCACTTTCTCCCGTGTGGTCCTGTTCTACAGTTCTCTGTTTCGGTCTTCTTAGGAGACTCTCTCTCAGTCCTCCTCTTCTTCTCAGGACGCCGGAATATAGCTCCACTCCTCAAGAGACCACACTCTTCGTCAGATTCCCTTCCAAACTCGTCGTCGCTCATGCCCATCTACCACATCTTTGCGTCAGACTCATATTTACGCGATACCTTCACCTTCGCACACCAATTCTTCTACTCATCAAAAGACATCCTCAATATTCCTTTTTCGTAGACCAGCATTTTAATCCACAGTTTTAACGATGATAAAAATATTCCCCTTGGTCCCCTGAAGAAATTTCTTTCAACGTCTCTATATGACTTGATAGTATCTACCGCGAACTCAGTTACGTACCCTTAGAGGATACTGTCTACCCAAAAATCAATAGCTCGCGATACCTTATTGTTAACTTGCTTCAACTGTCGCACCAACTCTGGCGTCCAACAGTCTGGTTCAGTCTTCTGACAGTGGTTCTTGCGGAACGTCAACTGTGCTAGCCACTCATGCAACAACACCGGGAATTTGCAGAAAAATATTTTGTGAATATTTGAGTAGATGTATCTTTCTAACCAACTGGTCGTCGTCTGCTTCGAATCTTGCTTCTCGCTTTCCACGAATTCCTCCGCCTTCTTATCGAACCACTCTTGGATCTCTGGTTTAGTCGAGTGCCATAGCATATCCTCTTTTCTTCTTCCTTAGGGTCCCGACAATGGAACCATTTGTTGATGCAGAGTCTATCGACAGGGGTTCACTCCGCACTGTTTCCAACAAACTATCAACCTAACTCCCTTATACACCGGCCCGGAAAGGTGTAACCCTTCCCAGCAACACTTGTGAAGTAAGTCCAGTCTCACCCGAGGTGGATAAGAGGGCCGTTGGAACCAAGCTTCCACAGTTGTGAAGAGGATATGTGCACATTAACTAGAGATTACAACATTCATAATAGTCCATTAACCAATCATTCGCATCTTATTCATGATACATACATTCATAACATATGCAACAACATATTCGCACTAATTAATAACAACATATGTTTTCATTAATCAACATAAAGCATTCACATAACCCATCATTTATCATTGCATCATACAACAACATAATTCATATCATAACTGAACATCTTCATTCATTCATCAAAACCTGCGGAACAACTCTCGCAGAAACAGTCAAGTCATCATATCGTGGTTACAACCGAACCCAAAAGATAGGATTAATCTCCAAAACTCCGATGCCCTTAGGCTTACAATCTTGCTTTATTTATATGCTTTTATCTTATTAAAAAATGGTCCACATGACCGACTCGATTAATCTAACATCTTTTATGCTTCCGCACAAAGTGGCGAAAGGTCCTTTTTTTTCCGTGGAGTGACCCTTTCGCGCCTGTCGGCTTCCACACTTACTATGGATCTATCCCGTGCCAACAATTAATCTTACTATTGGGGAGTATTTTTTAGATAGTCCAATGATTTCAATCCAAATGGGTGTTGTAAATGTTGTATTAGGGGTTCAATCGTTACAATCATTGTGAACAATGGTTCTTAATTTTCAATAAATTTTCATAAGATTCTCCTTAGAAGGTGTAGTAAGGAAAATATTCCTAATGAATAGGGTATGTCACCAACATACTAGGATAGATGGAAATCGACATAATGGCTTATTATACAGGATAATTGGACTCACATGAGAAAGATTAAACACTATTCATGGTTTAAAGAATCAAATAAACACGAAGGAAAGAGATAGAAAAATAAGGGAGGAACCTTTTTTCAGATGATTGATCCTCGCCGCTCTTATCATGCTCTTTCGATTTGTTCCTTAGCACCAATTTGAGACCTGAAACAACACCAAGTACCCATCCTCAAAATATTTTGACTCTAATGAAAGGTTCAAATCATAAGAGAAAATGCAAATGACATTAATAAACGGGGACGATGTTCTTATGAACTATGAACAACTTTCAAATAGCCAATGATTAACCATTTTACACTTTCATATGGAGGAGGGAAAGATGTAAAATTTCCAATAATGTAAAGGCCAAAATACATTATAATTTTTTATGGAGGGGATTGAAGTGGTATCAAGGACAAGGTTCCCCATCATTGGTTTAAAGAGGTACCTGAAATAGAGACAAAGCTGTTTTAAATTGATCTTCCGTGAGATGGGTATATCCATGCTCAAATGTGATAGAACATGGACACCAAATCAAGTAAATTGCAGATCGATGACATATAGATAATCTAAAACCATGGCCACAAAAAGAGTACATAGTGGATCCATGTACCATTTATAATGTGATATCATGGCCATGACAAAGATACATAGTGGATCTATGTATCAACATATATTAGGAGAAAAATTGTAACTAAAGTGAGTTAAATTGGTTCTCCGTGTGGTACCAATGTATGATGATGTATGGTACAATACTGCACAAGATATGGGAATGCTACCGTTGGCCTAATGTCTTCCATCCAAACTGCCGCAAGGTACAGATCCTTCCCATGTGAATGAATGAGATGAATTCAAACACGGAGGACATCAATTGATTGCCGATCATTGATGTATACTCTAAAAAATGCAAGCCAACTCACCGATTATGATAATGGGGCCCAAGGTACCTAGTACATTCTATCAAGTGTGAATATATGTCTTGGAGTTGAACACTTGTAGAATCTATCAAGCATGAGACATTGATGTAACCCAATTCCTAATAGCGAGGGAAAATGTCATTGATAATTGCAAGCCCCAAGGTACTAGTGAGACTCTAGATCTCCTCATGGATGCATCCTTATTTGCTAAACTTGGACCCTGTAGATTTCTGGATGTTTCTAATCCTTCTTGATTTGAAAAAATCAAGAAACTTATTTATTTTTTGCTTTTGATAACTTTCCTGCTTTTCTTGCTTTACTACTTTTAGAAACATTATGCTTTTCAGAGTTTCCTTCTTTTTTGACAGTTTCCTTCTTTTGGATGGCACCTTGCTTTTGGGATGCTTTCTTCCACTTTCTATTTTTTTCCTTTTCAAGTGTGTGAGGCTCACCTTATCCTCATGTCCACCCTCATGAGCCTGATTAATCATAAATAAATATTATTTTTATATTTTAGGCCAATATTAATAAAATCAACTTGTGTAAAATATTATTGACTAGTTATTCCCAAATTATTAATAATTATCTTAGGAAACTCAAATTGTGAATCTTAAACTTCATGTGGCCCACCCTAGTCCAATTATTCTTCAATTACTCTCTTGGGCATCTTACTTAAGTAAATTTCCACCCTTAGCCACCAATTTAATAATTTTAATCCTAGGTGACTTTGGAAAAAAATATGTCTTGGACCATAGAAAAATTTGGGGTCATGAGAGATGGGTATATCCATGCTAAAATGTGATAGAACATGGACACCAAATCAATTACACTGCAGATCCATGACATATAGATAATGTAAAACCATGGCCACAAAAAGAGTACATAGTGTATCCATGTACCATTAATAATGTGAGATCATGGCCATGACAAAGATACATAGTGGATCTATGTCTCAACATATATTAGGAGAAAAATTGTAATTGAAGTGAGTGAAATTGGTTCTCCATGTGGTACCAATGTATGATGATGTATGGTACAATATTGCACAAGATATGGGAATGCTACTGTTGCCCCAATGTATTCCATCCAAACTGCCACAAGGTATAGATCCTTCCCATGTCAATGAATGAGTTGAAGTCAAACATGGAGGGAATCGATTGATTATTGATCATTGATGTATACTTTAAAAAATGAAATCCAACTCACTGATTATGATAATGGGGCCCAAGGTACCTATTACATTATATCAAGTGTGAATATAGGTCTTGGATTCGAACACTTATAGAATCTATCAAGCAGGAGACATTGATGTAACCCAATGCCTAATAGTGAGGTAAAATGTCATTGATAATTGCAAGCCCCAAGGTACTAGTGAGACTCTAGATCTCATTCACACATCATGATGTGTCGAGGTCGATGGGAAGATATCATTTGGAAGGGAGGAATTAGGTCATCCTCCATCATCCAATGCGAGGAAATATCAGGAACTTATTTGACTTGGAAAAGGACTTGGACAAAAATTTACAGAATGGATCACTGAGTACATCTCTCACATGTGCCAAGTTTGAATAGTGTATGAAAGAGACACTATGAAAAACAATTGACAATTAAAGTTATTGATAGAGGCGAGGAATTCCACCAATGATGAAAATGGAATCCAAGGTACAACATGAATCCCAAAATGTGAATAGAGGTCTTGATGTCAAACATTTTGGGAAATTGCTCAGTCAATGACCAATTATGAGTTGTCATATGTTGAATGCAAGGTAACTACCAATGATGAAAATAGGCCCAGGGTTCCCTTACTGTAGGCCATAATCTTAGAGCGATGAGTCGTGGTTGATGAGACTTGAACCTCCAATTAGAAGTTGTTAACACCCAAAAAGTGCTCACTACCTCATCTACCCCATTACATGACTCATTTGTCCATATTTCCTACCATATCTACCTTCAAAACCTTAAAATCCCATTAAAAAGCCTCCAAAAGGCTAAAAAACCCCTTTCCCCCCCAAAATTATCCAAAATTCCTTCAAAATAGCAAAAGCCCTCTAAAAAGGGAATAAAAAATATAAAAAAAGAGGAAAAAGAGGGAAAAAGGAGGAAAAAACCCTATACAACTGACCTAAACCATATGGTTCCCAAAACCATGGGCCAGCACTCCACCTCTAAAAACCTATAAATAGGTGATGGAGACCCCTCATTTCATATCCACAGTCAAATACACCCTTACTCTGCCAAAATCACTCTCGAAACCCTAGCTCACCCTTGAGCTACTTTCACCCTTGAGTGCCCCTTTTGGCCCATTTCCAACCCATTGGAGAAAGAGAAGGAGCAAAGATGGAGTTTGGAGCAAATCTCTTGGACCATTGCAAGAACTTCACCAACCTCTACACTTGAGGTAAAATTTTAATACCAAAAAGAAAGATCTTCACCATATTTCTATGTTTTTGTTATGTTTATTAATGCTCATGCTAGTTTAGAATTCGTATTGTCTTCTTACTTTAATTTACTGTTTATTGAACTGCCACTAAGGAGTCCATTCTTCTTAGTAGGTGCTCATTTGCACAAGCTAGGGTGAAAACCCTAGCTACAGTTTTGGCGACTCTGCTTGTGTTTTTTTTGAATTTCTAGTTATAGTTTTAATAGTTTTAAGCGTTTTCAATTTTCTGCAATATTTTTCTGTTTTTTCCTTTCGGCTGTCCCTTTCGGCTGCCGTAAACTGCGTCTTTTACCCCCCGCGGTTGCGTTCCGACCGCGTCTTTCAGGCATTTACTTGCGATCCGACTGCGGCTCTCAGACTATTTCCGGCGCCCTGCCGGCGGATTCAATTCTATTACTTGCGATTTGATTGTGGCTAGTAGCTTGTTTGGTGCGATCCGATGGTGGATGTTAACCATTTTTACACGTCCTGCCTACGGCTTTCAGCCATCTTTCTGCAACTCGCCAGCGTCTTTAGGCCATTTTCCTGCGTCCTGCCTGCGTCTTTCAACCATTTTTCTGCAACCCGTCGGCGTGTTTAGGCCATTTTCCTGCGTCCTGCCTGCGGCTTTCAGCCATTTTTCTGCAACCCGCCGGCGTCTTTAGGGCATTTTCCTACGTCCTGCCTGCGGCTTTCAGCCATTTTTCTGCAACCCGCCGGCATCTTTAGGCCATTTTCCCGCGTCCCATTTGCGGCTTTCAGCCATTTTCCTGCAACCCGCCTGCGACTTTCGACCTGTTTCCAGCGGCCCGACTACATCTTTCGGCCAAAATCTTGCAACCTGTCCGTGACTGTTGAGCTGTTTCCCGCGGTCCGACCGCCCAGATTTGCCGTAGAACCGCAGTCTGTTTTCTGCATTTTTCCTGTTTTGAACCCAACACTTTGCTGCAATAATTTCTGCACTTGCACAACCATCTGTCCTGCCTGCAGCCATCCTTCCCTACAACCTTTTCTGTAGTATTATTTCTGTTCCATTTACAGAATATTTTGTTTTAAATTTCAGCATTTTAATTGAAAAAGAGAAAATTTTGCATTTCAAAGTTTAAATTCAGTATTGTTATTTTTAGTTAGAAAGCTGCCCACTCCGTGGCACTTTTACTTGGGTTCATCATCTCACACGCACACACTCTGTCACCTAATTCAGGTGAGCCTTAAAAAAAACTACTTGACACAACCAACATTCTAACCCCACTTGGGGAACACATAAGAATTTTTGTAGTTAGGTAGGATCAGGGGGATAGGAATCCAAATAACACCCCTCGGTTACTTACACTTGAGACATAGATGTTGTCCATTAGGGAACCAAAATCCCCTAGTATTTTTTGGCACGGTCACAACCAATTTATCAGAGGGCCTCTCCCCTAGGAGGGTTGAAGTCGCCAGATTGGTTCCGGAGGCCTGAGTGGAATACCACAATCCATTCAGTAATCGAAGGCTACCTTTCATAGTTCTCGGGGTATCCTTGTATGGGGATACCGCAGCGATAGAACCAAACGACAAATTCACCTTTTCTGGACGTGTCATGAATGGGGTATCTTAGTTGCCTTTCTTCTAGGATTGACTACTCGGTGTCCCTCCCGGTAGGGGGATATCTTTAGCCACTTGTCTCTACTATCCATATTGTTTGACTTGGATTTCATCACCTTGTAGAGGATATGTCTAGTTGAGTCAGAATACTATTTAGTTAGGTGTTTGCATGCTCCCTTACCTCCTTTTGGTCTAGCGAGTCCACTATTTTTATTTTTTAGGAAACCTGCTACTTGTTGGTATTCTGACCATTTTTTGATACTCCACTTATTGTAGCACAGCTGTTACAGTAAGTGTTTTGAGTTGGTTGTTGGCCTGAGTGCCATATTTTTTGAGCTCTCCTTCTGCACACTCGGTTGCATTAGGGTTTTTGAGCTGGTTTTCACTCAACACAACCCCTAGATATTTTACACAATTTTTCACCATTGAGTCCCCGAGACATTCTCGGCACCTCTGAGGCAAGCCCCCGCAGCACGGTTCACTTGAAACCACCCATCATAGACATAGATCTTCATCACTTGATACCACTCATCATAGATCTCGAGATTTGTCACTTGACTCCACTCGTCAACGGCATAGAACTCCGTCACCCGATCTAGACGCCCCTTATTTTACCTCTGATTCTGAGGCAGAGTCCAAGAACCCCATTTACACTGCACCAACTAGCCCCATGGATGGCTTGACTTCCACCCCTTCCTTTGTAGGGACCATTGGTGGAACATCCACCACCACACCAGCTACCACACCTGCTTTGGGTATGCCCTCGATGGGGCCCACATCTACCATTCCGATCACTGTACCCATTCCAGTAGCTGGAATACCTATTCCCACTCCATCAGTGACTCACACTACCCTTGGCGGTGCAGGACCGTCCCATACTACTTTCGTCCCTCCACTTGGGGGAAACCTCCCAAACCCTGCCCCTACACTTGGGGGCATTAGCCCTAACATGGTCCAACCCACTAGTATGTCACATCCTTCTACTAGTTTTCCATTCACGGCTAGCCTCAAACTTCCTGACCTAGCTAGACTGACTAACGATCCCATCAGACACGACCCTGCGTGGCCTCACATGCCCACCAAGCTCCCCACTGACATCCCTAAGTTTGAGGGCAAGGCAGGTGAGGACCCCCATAACCATATTATGTCCTTCCATCTATGGTGTTCCTCCAACTCCATAGTGGACGACTCTGTCCGCCTCCGTCTGTTACAGCGCACCCTCACTGGCTCTGTAGTTAACTGGTACATCGAGCATCCCCATGGGACCCATGCCACCTTTACTTCCCTTGCCTCGACTTTCCTGCAGTTCTTTTAGTTACCTGTCCGCTATGACGTGGGAGTTGAGATCATACTATCTTGCAGACAGAATACGTCTACCCACATCACTAACCACATTCATGAGTGGCGTCAACGCCGCAACCTCTGCAAAATCAAGTTAGACGACCGTATCTTCTTAGATTGGTTTCTAAAATCCCTACTTCCTGTCATTGCCAAGGATGTGGCATCCGAACGACCCCAGTCCGAAGAAGAGGCCATCCTCAAAGCCCAGCGATTTGACCTCATTTACGCCCAGTTGGGTTATCTATATACCATCATACCTGACGCTCCTTGCGGCGATTCCTCCCAACACGATGCACCGGGGGCATCCCATGCCGCAGACGGCATCATTGGCCGTATTGCCTTGCATCCCCAACCCTTTTCCATAGCCCGTCCTAGCCATGGCCCCGACCTTTCGTGGGCTACATCACAGTATGGTGCAACCAATTCGTATGCTCCCATGGCACATCACCACCATTCCCACGGACCCTCATGTCCACCTCAGTGCTTTGGTCATGCATCCCCTGCTTACGCCCCCTCTGTCGCACCTCAACCCTATTATCACCCGCAGGCTGCACCAACTCCTGTGTCCTCTCAAGCCCAACATGCTTATTACCCACCACAGGCAGCCCCTGCGGCAAACCCACAACCCGCTCCGTAGACGTATCAGCAACCCCCACAAGGTTCAGCACCTGCACAGCCTCCCCCTACTTATTATCCATCGCAGCCTTCTCCCGCACCTGCACAACCCCAGAACCCACCTGCTGCCCAAGGGCAAGTCTACGCCCAACAGAATCCACATCAGAACCAAAACAACCAGCGCCAACAGGGCCAACAAAATCGTGGCAAAGGCCGTAACCGTGGGAACAACCCCCCTCCAGACCAAGGTGGTCAACCTCCCAATCCCCCAAACAACAATAACGCGGCACCTACCAACCAGAACCCTGATCGACCGCCCAAGCAGGCCAAAAATCCTAATTTGCGCACAAACCATCCTTGTTCTATTTGTGGGGTCTATGGCCACTACACACATGCTTGCCCACATTTGGAGCGAGCTCAGCAACTCTGGACTGATGATGCCCATCACCAAGGGCACGCGGCTCCTCAGGCGCCACCCAACCCCCCACCCCCTCAACAACAACCTTTGGTGTTGCAAAACCCCTTACCAACCCAAGGCATAGTGAACACTCAGCCGTTGACTCCCCCTCAAGGCAACGCACCTCCACAACAACATATCACTTATGCCGCTCCTGATAAACCCATGTTTGACTCAGGTACCCACCACTTGTTAATGATGTCATCCGCTGATGTCAACCTCCAAACCCGTCGGAACCAATATGGCCCCACCCCTGAAGCCCCGCCCGCCGACAAAAACACTAACGCTCATCCCACTGATTAGACGTTACGTATACCTCCAACTCCACTAGATGGAGCCTCCAAAGCACCTCGCTTCCCACTTCGTCACATCAACAATAACCCCAATGCTCGCGCTGCGTCAAATTACAACATTGTCGATGACTTAGCCCAATCTCCCGCAGCCATGTCTGCGTTAGAAGTCTTAAAAAACTATCCTTCACAGCGCAAGACTTTGCTCTCTGCCATTGGTGCTATTGACCCAAATGATTCACAATTGATCGCCTTCAATTTGGACCAATCCGAACCACGCCTGCCTTCCACTTTAGCATTCCAAGTTTATGTTTCCATTTGGAATCTTGTCATCCATCGGTGCATTATCGATGAAGGTGCCTCTACATGCGTTATGTCCACATTCATTTGGCAGAAGTTGGGATCTCCTACCCTCCAGCAGTCCACCACTGCGTTGCGAGGCTACGACGGTCGTTCGGCTCAACCCCAAGGTCTCTTAGCCAATGTCCCCGTCCAGTTGGCTAGAAAAAACTTGCTCATTGACATCGAGGTCATCAATGCCCAACTTGATTATAACCTCTTACTTGGCCGTAGCTACATGTATGCCATGCGGGTAGTTGCCTCATCTGTTTTTCATACCATGATGTTCCCCCATGACGGACGCGTGGTCAAGGTTGACCAACTCACCTATTACGATCCTAATGCCCCCGCTGCACCCGAAAATGTTCTCCCCATGGTTGAACAACCTGTTTGTGGTGCAACTACCTCGTTTGTTTCCTCCGTGGGACCCGGACTTTATTTGACATGCCGATAACTTCCACATTCCAATCCATTCCACCCCCGTCACCCGCGACCGAAGTCTCTGACCTCTGTACTCTTTCCCACAATACACAAACACCCAACAATCAACCGCCCTTGTTACCCAAACCACCATTGGTGTTACACCCACCCACACAATCCCCTTCCTATTCCCTCCCTCGGGAGTAGTAAGCGCCCCGGTTATGGCTACTCTCAGCCTCCCCGGGTTAACCTTAGGATTACCCGTGTGGTATATTTCGCCTCCCGTTCCCCCGCCGACACCAAATGTCGTCCTACAACCGGTTCAACCTATTGTCACTATTAGTCAACCACCTCCCGGTGTCGCTACCCTTTCGTCATCTACGAATCCCCCTCCTCTTATCAAGCCCACTGGGGGTAGAGGCCCACAACCATACACTGCTGTACCCCCTCCCAAGGTAGTTAAACCCCCCCGTGTTTTGTGCTCCCCCCAAATGCTCGTTGTGTGATGAGTTAGGCCATCCAACTCATCAATGTCCCCAATTAACTGCATTACAGGAACACATGCAAATGCTTGACGACGACCCCAACATCCCGGTTGTCGAACTAGATCCAACCCCTAAGCCTCGTGATAAATCACTGTGTACCAACCACCCTTATGCAATATGCGGTATTTACGGCCATTACTCACATCACTGTCCTGATCTCCCAGTTTACTGAGCAGCTCTCTACGAGATGAATAATTTGGACCTTGAGACGACACCCCCCACAATTGAGGACATCCACCCCCCGGTATCATCCCCATCTGGAGAGATTAACACCATTTATATGATCTCTTTGACTACCACTCCCTCGTCAACCGATTTGACAACTCACAGTTTCCGCAATGATGAGGAGATCCTCAAGGCTCTCACTGCCTCGGATTACCCCTGGGACGACATGCACCATCGTTCCTATTTCCTCCCAGAAGAATACTCCTCTACCACAGCTACCCAATTAGCGGTTGAGTCCAAAGATTTCCTTCCCACCAAAGTCAACTGGTTTAAGGATCCTATTCCCGCTCCTGATGCTTTTGAGGAAGGTAACATGGCCAACATCTCACCCGTCATCCACATAGATATCTCTGATCCACCTGGTGCTCTTGAAATCATTACCTTAGGAGCCTCCTGCAATGAGTATGAGATTGCCGCGTACAAAACACTTTTCCAAAAGTTTCGTGATGTCTTTGCGTGGTCCTATACCGAAATGCCTGGTCTCGACCCCGCTATTATAGAGCACCACATTGACACATGGCCAGATGTACCCCCCGTTCGCCAGAAACAGCGCCCCATTCATCCTTCAAAGCTCCCCGCTGTCAAAGCAGAGGTTGAGAAACTTCACAAAGCAGGATTCATTTATCCTATCGCATATACCACCTGGGTTTTAAACCCTGTCCCTGTTAACAAAAAATAAGGCACCATTAGGGGTATGTACTGACTTTTGTGATTTAAACTGCGCTTGTCCCAAAGACAACTTCCCCACGCCATTCATTGACCAACTCATCGATGCGTGTGCGGGACATGAAGTCCTATCTTTCATGGACGGTTTTTCCGGATACAACCAGATTCAGATCCGTAAGGAGGATCAGTACAAGACTACCTTTACCACCCCATGGGGCACCTTTGCCTATCGCATCATGCCTTTCGGCCTCAAAAATGATGGTGCCACCTTCCAGCGGTCCATGACCTATTGCTTTCACGACTTGGTCCATATCCTACTAGTCTATCTTGATGACCTCACGGCTCGTTCTCGGAAACGATCAGACCACCTTAACGACCTCCGGCAAGTTTTCCTGCGTTGTCACAAATATCAAATCTGCTTGAACCCACACAAGTGTGTCTTTTGCGTTCCAGCAGGCCGGTTGTTGGGTTTCATTGTTTCCCAGAAAGGAATTGCTGTTGATCCCCTGAAAGTCCAAGCCATCTTAGACCTTCCCTCTCCTCGCACGCTCCGGCAGCTCCAGAGTCTCAAGGGGCGATCCAATTTCCTTCGTCGCTTCGTTCCTGATTACGCCACTACCGTTCATGGTTTCTTACACCTGCTTCGTACCCACATACCCTTTGTGTGGGATGAGAAAGAAGAAGCTGCATTCGAAGCCCTCAAGAAAGCTCTCACAAAAGCCCCTTTGATCTCCCCTCCGGATTTCTCTCAGGACTTCATCCTTTACGTCTCAGCATCCGAACATGCCGTGTCCAGAGTCCTGGTTCAAGAAGACGCCGCTCACCAGGAGCATGTCATTTATTACATCAGCCAGACCTTGTCTGGACCACCCCTACGTTACCCATATGAGGAAAGACTCGCCCTTGCTGTGGTCTTTTCCGTCCAAAAATTGTGACACTACATTTTTCTCAGTCATACCACAGTTGTCATCGACTCCAACCCCATGGTTTATCTCTTAAACCGGCGGCTCCTGCAAGGTCGTGTTGCTAAATGGGTCATTATGCTCCAGGAATATGACCTCACTTTCCGAACCCCTAAGAGCACTAAAGCCTTCGCGCTTTCCCAGCTCATCACCAATCTCCCCTCCCTTCTGACGTCCCCACAAATCTCCGATGAGTTACCCGACAATCACTTGTTCATCATCTTGTCTGATGACCGATGGTATGGTGATATTTTGTTATACCCGCGCACGCAGAAGTTCAGACCCAACATCAATCGTGATGGACGCCGTCGTATCCGTCACCAGGCCTCTCGATATCTCCTCTTAGGCGATGTCCTTTACCGGTGAGCGGTTGACACGATTCTTCGTCGTTGCCTTACACACGAGGAAGCTGAACACATCCTCAATGACTGTCATAGCGGTGCCTGCAGTGGCCATTTCTCTGGGATGGCCATCGCCCAAAAGGTCATCCGTGCCGGATACTTCTGGCCCACACTCTTTACCGACTGCATCACAGCAGTCAAACATTGTCATAATTGCCAACTTTTCGCCCCCAAGGCCCGGACACCACCCGCTCCGTTACACCCAGTCGTCACCGTTGGCCCCTTTTGTAAGTGTGCCATCGACTTCATTGAGTGTAAACCCCCATCTGCCAACGGCCATAATTACATCATTGTCGTTGTCGATTACTTCACCAAATGGGCGGAAGCCATGCCCACCTTCAATTGTACAGCTGACACCGCTGCCCGTTTCTTTTTTAACCACGTTATCACTCGATTCGGGGTTCCCAAACAGTTGGTCTCATACCATGGTTACCACTTCGAAGATTCCATTTGGCGTGAGTTATCCACCCTCCTCAAGTTTGAACATCAGTATTCCTCTGCTTACTACCCCCAAGGTACCGGTCAAGTAGAGGCCATTAACAAAATTCTAAAAACCATCCTCCAACGCACTGTTGACTGGCATAAGTCCAATTGGCACCACATGTTGTTCCCTGCCTTATGGGCTTACCGTACATCCACAAAGACCGCCACTGGTTTTACCCCATTTCATTTAGTTCACGGTGTAGAGTCTATCCTCCCCATCGAGTGTCAGATACCTGCCTTACACATCACCGTCGAGCTTCTCCCAGACACCTCCCCACTCGAGCAACGTCTGCTATCATTAGAACAAGCTGATGAAGACTTTCGTGCCACTCTCCAGACCATTGAAGCCGCCAAGAACCACTCCAAAGCTGGTTACGACAAACATGTACACCCTCGAACTTTCCATGAAGGGGACCTCGTCCTCGCCTATGACCAAGCCCACGACAAAACTGGTAAAGGAAAGTTTGAATCCACGTGGCAACGCCCTTACATCGTGCAGACCTACCTCGGCAATGGGGCATACATTTTGACTGAATCAGAAGGTCACCCTTTGCGCAACCCTTGTAATGGGTTGTATCTTAAACGCTTTTATCCCTAAATAAACCCACAGCCCCATTGGTCCGCATTGTACAGTTTGCTCTCTTTTTTGTTTTTCACCTTTTTTACCATAATCTTACATTCATCATTTTTTGCATGACCACAGATGGACCATCTTCCACCTCATTACATTGGCTTCACCGATGGAGCAAGCCGCTGGTCTCCCAACCTGGCTTTTGCAGCATGGGTCTTATATTCCCCTTCACATGAATTGATTCACCTTGACGGAATCTGTATAGGCGCTGCTACCAATAACCAGGCGGAGTATGATGCTGTGACCGGTCTCCTGACTGCTGCCATCCAGATGGGCCTATGTCACCTTCATGTGTTCCTTGACTCCCAGCTACTTGTCTCCCAGCTCAACAACTGCTACCAGGTGCGTGCTCTCTGCCTCTTTAGAAAATTCCTGCGCACAAAACACCTCAGCCGACAATTTGAATCCATAACATTCACCCATGTCCCAAGAGCTCAAAATAGTGTCGCGGATCAAATGGATAACAACATCCTAGATTGGCACATCAATCACACCATGTAAAACCTCCATCATGCATCATCATCCCATAACATCAGTCAGCAACAGTATATCACAAAACCTATCATACACAAATCTTGACATCCATAACATGCAATAGAATCAATACGTACCATCTAGTCCCCATGCCTGTCCTGGCGCTCGTGGTGCCTCTGGATCCCCGGTGTAGTCCATATCCCTGTATGGAAAGTCATCCAGTGTCAGCGGCATCTTCAGCCACTGCAGGTACAGCTCCTGAGTGAAGTATCTACCCACCTCACCGCCACCTCTGTGGCACATCATCTCTCCCCACTGTACCATGCGCGGCTCCCTCAGTCCTCCTGCCCTGACCGGCACCCGTGGTCGCAGTGTAGGTACCTGCTCCATGAAGAAAGCACATAGAAAGGATCCATAACAGAATCCCTTGCCAGATTCCTTTACCGATGTCAGGTGCTGCTGCACACAAGTGAGGAACATCTGGCCCCAAGCATAATAGACACCATCCAGTACCCGCTCCACTAGCTGCATCTGGCCCCTAGACACCTTCTCAGGTGATTGGGACCCCAACACCCGAACCACGCACGCCGCAATATCCTGTACTGCTGGCTCCTGAAGGTCCACCACCTGGAGTGCATTCCTCTGCACCCTCACCTCTGGCACACAGTACCGCTCCAGCATATCCTCCATATCTACATCCGCGGATACTCGTGGCTGCGTATCCGCCACCCTACCCAAACAGGGAAACCCTGTCAAGAAGTAGACATCTGCAAGGGTGAGATCCACCCTCTCCCCCTGCACCCTGAATGCTTGAATGTCCGGCTCCCAGAAGCTCACTAGCCGGTTCAGCAGCAGCGCTGCTGACCGCATCATAGGTACCTGTGCGAACTTCAGAAGTCCGCACAATCCCAGCGTCGACCGCACATGGCGATCCCTCCGGATAACCTCTACTATCTCGTCCGTGACCTCCCGCTCTCGCCACAACACCAGCGGCATCCTGTCAATCACACAAGGCAAACTCATTAGACTCATGTCAACGAAGTAAACCTGCTCTCCCCCCCCAGGGAACCCTAACAGCTCGATCCCAATCACAGCTTTAAGACCCCTAGCCGCGGTTTTCGACCGCGGCTATCAGGGCTACAGTCGCAGTCCCAAACCGCACCTGTAGGAGCCAAACTCGTAGTTTTGAACCGCGTGTTCAGCCTCGAAACGCGCGGTACCCGACCGTGTCTTCAGACCATAACACCGCGGTCCCCAGCCGCGTGATCCACCCTGGAACCCGCGGTCCCCAACCGCGGTTCCACCCCCCAAACCCGCGGTCCACCCACGTGGACCATACAATAAAATCCCCTGGGACCCACCACCCTACCCCGAACCCAATGACAATGCAGGTATGAGTTTGTCGGAATACCTGTAACTCCTGGATTTGAAAACAGTCGGTCGGATTGTCCAGAAATGCCACCTCAGCTCTGGTCCATTATGATCACTAGTCAAAGTCAACACGTCCAAATGACACTTGTCATGTTGGACCCACTCACTATTTATAGTCCGTTGACTTTTTCTTGTTTTGGCCATTCTGCACCCATATGGAGTCCATTTTTCGAACCGTTTCCACCACTGCAATCAGCACGACGAGACCGTCATGAGGGTCCACTTGTTTTCTTATTTTTTCCACATCAATTTTTGAGCATTTTTTAGACACCACTAGTCGCCTCGGTTTGCATGCCACTTCGGCTGCTCTCCGTTTTTGGTATATTTTATATCCTCGGATTCATTTTTCCGAGCCCGTGATGATGCTTGAGATCATTTCTCGCTCTAACCCCCAGATTTTTTGGGTATTTTTCCAAAACGCTCCCCGTCCCCTCGGTTTGCGTGCGACATCGGCCGTTATCTGTTTTTGACACTTTTTATATCGCCGAAAACATTTTTTCGAGCTCGTGATGATGCTTGAGATCATTTCTCGCTCTCACTTGGTATAGTTTCAACATTGTGTTTCGACACCTTGCTGCCTCAGTTTGCGTGCCACATCGGCCGCCATCGGATTGTTCCACATTTTTACATGAGCCATTCACTCCTGTCATACTGCAATTATTTCATTATTTTTCCACCATTCATTATCCTGCAAGGAGGCCCACCAGTGTTCCCCCTTACCCTCGTTCTTGGTCATCATAAATGTTCCTTGATTGAGCACTTCCTCCCTGCCTGGCCATTCCTTTTGTTCGGTATAATTTTATCCCTTTTTCGGGCCGGACAAGTCCTTTACGAAAAAGGCACTTAGGGAGTTTTTGTTAAGCTCTTTTCTGACTCCTAAAACAATGAAAATATCGTCGAGCAATCTTTCTTCCTTTCATGCTCGTTAAAGTACCTGAAAGGGCGTCTATCTGGTATAAGTTTACCCCTTTTCTGGACCTGGTAGACTAATTACGAAAAAGGAATAGTCTAGTCACACAGGCTAGAAGAGTTCTTCATTGCATCCTTTTATGCTTCTTCGGGCCTTGGAGACTAACACACGAAAAAGCAATCCCCTGGAGTCTTCTTATCAATTTCAGACTCTCTAAAATTGAAAGCAACCACGAGCATGAACTGTCCTGGGCTCGTACAAATCCACACGACAATACCATTCCATTATTTCAGAGTCTTCTTATCGCTTTCAGACTCCTTAAAATTGAAAGCAATCACGAGCATGCATTGTCCTGGGCTCATATAAATCCACACGACAGTACCATTTTACACACACTTCTTCTAGTTCCTTAACCCATGAAGAAGTTCCCCCGTGCCTCTTGGCACTATGATCGATCATCTCGACAGCACCCCCAATCAGGTCGCCTTTGTTCAGAGTAGTCTGCAGTCTCCTGCCATTTTTACACCAGCTTGAGTCTCACTCATCCCAGTCACTATCCTTGATCCATTACAGCTATGACCCCTTTCCCATCAGTCAGTTTCATATGCTGCCCGATCGTCCCCGCCATCATACTTTGAACAAAGGAAGTTTGAGTCCACCCACTCTACTTGCCCAGTTATCCCCCACAGTTTGTCAGTCCTACCACCAGTACTCTCACACTTCGGTTCTCCACCTCACGCTCCTATCAAGGAAACATCATTGCCTTGCTAGTTGCAGGTCTCCCTCTGTCGACGACAGCCCCTCTATTCCAGAGGATAGACCTAGAGGTCCCTGCGCCTTGGACCCATCACCATCTGTGGTGAGTGCCTACGGACCATTCTGAGAGGAGTCATCATTGCCTCTCTGAGTGGTTGTTTCTCACATGCTCGACTTCAACACCTTGATCGCATCGTTGAGAATCGCGTAGGGTTTATATCCCTTCCATTATTGGTCGAAGACCCCAGATTTCCCTCGACTCTAGCACATTGGTGAGTCACTTCAGAACACCTAGTTATATGTTCCCGTGGATGTCCGGGTTGCGTTGGCGATTGTATTCGGAAGCCATCCAGTTATATGCTTCCTTGAGTACCCAGTTCAGTTCCAGTTCAGTGTACCATTGAGGATATGACTCCCCGTCACTATGATCCAGCAGATCATCAGTTCCTCTGGCACCCCACTCAGCAGCACTAAAGTTATTCCAGTGTATCAGTTCTTCAGCTCAGACATGGTTAGCCCAGCAGTATGTCCCAGATTTGTGTCCCCTCTGGACCCTTATGATGTACACAGTGGTTCTCTATGTATCCTACCGGTCCCCCTTTTTTGGGCCTCACAGTTATTTTTATGTATCTTGATACGAGCATGGGTATTCCCACCTCGTCCATATATTGAGATTCTTCCTCATTTATTTGAGGCCATGTATATTTTAGGTCCCCGTATTTTGGACCACATTGTTATTATTGTTCTATATCTTGATACGAGCATGGGAATGCCTGCCTCGTCCATATGATCAGATTATTCCTCATCCATTATTGAGGTTATGTACTTTCAGTTTTTGCAGTTTGTTCGGGACCGTTGTTCCGGGCTCCAGTTTGTTTCTTCTCTTCTCCACACCCCAGGAAAACCATACAAGACTTATGATGTCTATCGGCCATACAATGAGCTCCTTCCCTCACACATCAGGGGGCAATCTGTTAACACCCAAAAAGTGCTCACTATCTCATCTACCCCATTACATGACTCATTTGTCCATATTTCCTACCATATCTACCTTCAAAACCTTAAAATCCCATTAAAAAGCCCCCAAAAGGCTAAAAAACCCCCTTTTCCCCCAAAATTATCCAAAATTCCTCCAAAATAGCAAAAACCCTCTAAAAAGGGAATACAAAATATAAAAAAAGAGGAAAAAGAGGGAAAAAGGAGGAAAAAACCCTATATAGTTGACCTAAACCATATGGTTCCCAAAACCATGGGCCAGCACTCCACCACTAAAAACATATAAATAGGTGATGGAGACCCCTCATTTCATATCCACAGTCAAATACACCCTTACTCTGCCAAAATCACTCTCGAAACCCTAGTTCACCCTTGAGTGCCCCTTTTGGCCCATTTCCAACCCATTGGAGAAAGAGAAGGAGCAAAGCTGGAGTTTGGAGCAACTCTCTTGGACCATTGCAAGAAATTCACCAACCTCTACACTTGAGGTAAAATTTTAATACAAAAAAAGAAAGATCTTCACCATATTTCCATGTTTTTGTTATGTTTATTAATGCTCATGCTAGTTTAGAATTCGTATTGTCTTCTTACTTTAATTTACTGTTTATTGAACTGCTACTAAGGAGTCCATTCTCCTTAGTAGGTGCTCATTTGCACAAGCTAGGGTGAAAACCCTAGCTACAGAAGTCAATGGGGACCTTCCACACTAGCATGAGTACAAACACTGATTTTGATGAGATATTGTAAGAGAAACTTGACACCAAGGAATGGATGGCATGCAAGGTCAAGGCAACTGAGGAATGGCAAACATAGGTTAGGATAATCCTTGAACAATGAGTACAACATAATGGTGACTAGAGCAACATTTGACACAAAGGAACCAACAACATAAATTTGCAATGCAGGAGACATTAACATATTTTCCATATGATTAGAAGAGTAACAAATCAGAGGAGTAGAAACTCTAAAGTCATGGTTCAAATCCTAATTCCATACTAGAAACAAACTTGTTGAGGAGACTTAAGACTTGGTGCTTTGTTCAAGGATGACATGACTTGCTGTTGATACATAACCGAAATTTGAGATCTTCCTCCCTTCTCTATTTTTTAAAAATATTTGATTTTTTGTCTCTTTCATATTATAAAGTCTGAAAAGGAATAAAAGAATGCTATGATACAATGGAGAAGACGAGCGTCGCAAGGCATGCAACTACTTTCCAATTGCATGGAACATACCTATGCAAAATAAAACACAAAAAATGGATGTGCAGGATGTGGATTCTCTTGATGCGTGCCTTCTCTAGTATGGGTTGCAATATGAGATTGCAATAGTAGCAAAGGATAACGACTTTGGATAATGCATAAGCGGTAAACGGTTGATGACGAACAGTAGGGAACATTATACTCAAAAGTGAAAGCAATGGTATGCAAGCGCAACAACACATTTTTTTTTTAAGAGTCCTCATAGGTAATGGACAACATAAGATCAAGAAGGAGTCATGAGGATTCAACTCAAAGACACGGTGATACTAACAAGGGTCTCTTGATCCTAGAAAAACTTTGGCATGGGCACAAAAATACATCATAAGTTCTAAACTAAGGAACCCTAGTACTGGTAAGCTCTATCATGGAAATTACGACCTTTCACATTTAAAAGGGCTAATGTCACAACTCCATGTTTTGGGATCATGAGGCATGGTAATGATGTTAAGGATAAAGCAAAATATGCATGGTGGAAGGGAACCCTATCCTATATTCCAGTTACAACCACAGACCTATTAGGTGGACCACCATTGAACCAAAAAATGACCTCCTTTGTGACCTTCGTGTCAAGCCAAAGAGCAACTTGGAGAAATAGCATTAGTATCATTTTTTACCACTTAAAAATAAAAACAAAAGTATACAAAGTGGGTGAAAATAGGTTTTAAAACTTTTTACCAAACCAAAATAGTAAATTATTTAATTTTACCTCTTTCAAGCAAGTTTTTCCCTAAATATTCAAGTGTTGATTCTGGATTTCTCGGGCCTCGGATCGACATTCCATCTCCACTAGGTATTTTATTTTGTCCCTCTCTTTCATTTTAGTGGTTTTATTTCCTGTTGCTACTTGAAATTTAAGGTTTTAGGTACCCTCTTTTCCCAAAAATAGGGCCACGCGCTTCTCCTTCGTGTAGGGTCTGTGGGGGTGAAGTCCACATGCATGTTCAATGCAACAAGTGTGTGGCCATGCATCTATACATAAATAAGAGCGCATGGGCAAAGAAAAAGATGGAAAAAATTGTGTTTTGACCCCAAACTTCATATTTTGTGTAGGATGGATTTCATTTGGAGAGAAAGGGTGCATGAGGACTTGGATAGAGAGGATCTTGGTGATCCTCTAAATCTAAATGCTCTCCGAAGATGAGGACTGCTCAATTTGTTTTGTGTTCCCTACATACGAGCTAAAAAAAAATAGTTGTAGCTACTTATAAGATATTGGGATTTCAATCAAAATGCATTTGTGATAAAAGGGTAAGTCTTGGAGATAACGGTTAATGACATATACTTCCTCATACGACTATCATGACATGGGCTGTAAATAAATCTCAAAGGATCCAAAATAGGAGAGGGAATCCTCATTGTGCAAGAATATATAAATGCTTTTTGCGTTCCTGGGACCCAAAAGACGGGCTCTCAAATTACCATAGCCAACATAGCAATATTTTCCTTGAATATTATTTTGACTATCATCACTCAAGTGGCGAGTTCAACAGTATTACATCATGCCTCCAGAGCTCACACGTATTACATGGTTGAATGCTTGAGATACACTGCATTTGACTGGTGCACCAATCTGTTGGTGAACACACAGTCTCAATTGACCAAATGTAAGACATAAGAGTATAACTTTGGATATGAAAGCATCTTGGTGTCATTTTTCCTTGAGTAGATTCCTAGGGTGTGCCCTCAAGTACCATTATCGCCTCCTGAGCCATGTCATCCTAGGATGGCCTGGTGGACAAATCTTATGTATCGAATAAGAGATGGACCCATTCTACATTCTTTTGATGATGATTTCCTTGAGTGCTAGAGCCGACAACTCCTATCTATAAATGAATTTCCTTACACCGGACAAGACTTCCAAGGATACCCCAACCTTTTCTTACCTCCCGAATTTAAGTGGGGGTGCATCAATAAGTAATGTTTTTAAAGTTTTTGAAAGAATATTTCACTCTTGTTTGTATTTTTGAAATATTTTGAAAGCAGAGAGGAAAATGTTTTATGTTGTGCAAGAGCATTAATACAATTTTATCAATGATACATATATACGATCTATGTGCCCATATGGACAACCCATGATTTGACGGAAATAACCTCAACTAGAGGAGGGATCCGAGGGTACCCGAGATTCAGTGGAAGAGAATCTCTTGGGTCTCACCCTTTGGATTCCTCCTACTTGGATAGAGCACCTCCTGAAGGTTATGTAGCGCTAGGTGGTGGGTGTTCCACCTATATGGATTTGCTTATTTTGTTAGGTGGCTATGGTTGTACTATATTGTTACCGAGACACTATCAACACACATGATTGATCCATTTTGGATATTTTGTACTTTTTTTCTTGTATATGCACCCCTAAGGGATAGAAATCCCAATTTTGTACTACTCTTGCACTTTTTGTACTTGATGGGAGAAATTTTATATTAATGAAAATAGTTATCGATCTTATATACATTGTGTACATGCTCTCTACTTTACAATGTGCTTGTTCAAGTATGTGACAAATTCCAATCTAATACACTATTTGCTCATGTATTAGACACAAAATTAATACTTCTTTGAACATGAACATAAGTAATAAATTCAAAATAGCACTCAAGAAGTCTCACCCTCATAAATTTTCTTAACAAAACAAGATTATGTACATGGTATGTACCATTTAATTGGGACACTGCAAGTTGTGAGTCTAGTTGAATGATCAAATGTTGATTCCATGTGAAATTGCTTCTTTGATCACGACACTATACTCAACAACTTTGTTGGTTTCCGCACCGAGACACACTCCCCCTAAAATCACGAGATGACCTGTGGGAGAATAGATCACCCAAGCTGCAAAATCAATGTTCCGAGCATGACAACTAGCCCCATTTGCAAATCCCACAAACATAGGTGCATCTGAAAACATTTTTCAATCGAGCACAAAGCACAATGAGCAACGACCATTAATAAGGATAAAAAAAATAAAAGTAAATCAACCTAAGCTACTTATAGTACAACAAGTCCAAACAAATTTTCCCTAGATGCAATCGTCTAGGCGTAGTACCTATTCAAGTAGAACCCATTTCAAAGCCCTAGGATGTTTCCTTCAAAATAATCCAATCCATAATATCCCTTGTTCAAGAATCATCTCACTACATAAGAACTAAATCACATGGAATTGAATTTCCCAAACCCAAGTTTGTCATGGTCCTAGTCATAGATAAGCATCATGTCTCCTTCAGAGAGGAAATGGGGATGAGTTGACTTGTCATAGTGATATTTGATGCACCTCTTGTGTGCTTATTTGGTACTAGTAGCATCACTTTTGTGTTCATCTAAATGTTAAAACCATACTATGTGTTCCTCTAACTGCATGGTGTCTGGTAGAAGCTCAATGGCTAGTTTCAATGATGGAATCTCACACTCGATAGGTAACACAGCCTCAACTTCGTGGACAAGAAAAAGGGGGTAAACCTCGTAACAATATTGACCAAAGTTTTATATACCCAGAGTGCTCGATAAATCATGATATGCCAATTATTTTTACATCTGTTAATTGTTAGTTGCAACATGGTTTTCAAGGACTTGTTAACCACCTCCACTCGTCCATTGGATTGCAGATAATATGGTGAAGGAAAATCCTACTGGAAACCAAGATTCAGTTTTGTTTTGGAAGTGACTTTCGTTATCTGTGACAATCTCCCTGGATATACCAAATTTGGATATGATTTGGTTAAACACGAAGTGTGATGTAGTTTCATCGTCGCATGAGAATGTAGGCATGTGTTCGACCCACTTAGTGAAGTATTACATATCGATAATAATGTATTTATGGCCTTTTGTTGATGCTGGATTACACTTTGTATAATCTATCCCCCATTTTGTAAAGGGATCGAAAGTAATAATAGGATAAAGCAGAGCAAGGTGTGCACGCATATTCCTAGTAAATGTTTGATAAGGATTACACTTCTTGACTGATTCAACACAGTCTTTGAAAAATGAGGGAAAAAAATATCCCACACGCAAGATTTTTTAGGTTGTAGCAAGCCATGATAATGATCATCACACACTACTCTGTGGCAATCATTCAACACTTTATTTGCATCCTCATGAGTTAAACATAGTCTTAGAACTCTATCAATTCCTCTGCAGTGTAAACTGTCACCACTGATAACATAATGTATTGCTTTGTGACGGATTTTATGTCTGTCCTCATGAGAATATTGAGGTGGGACCCTTTGGGTCTGGAGGTAATCTATAATGTTCCCATACCAGGGTTCATCTAAGTTAATGAGGAATATATGTTCATCGAGTAATGATTCATTCTCTAGTGATTCCTCATCATCCTTAGGAAGCTCTAACATGATTTCGACAAATGCCAAAGATTTGTTTGATTTGTTTGATAGAAACCCTAGATTGAACTCTTGTAAGATCACAATCCACTTATTATACTTTCCTTCGATAATTTGTCATCACAATATGTGTTGAAAGGGATTGATATCCACAATGATGGTTGTTCATCTTAGGATTATATAATGTCAGATTATTTGCATTGCATGAACGACAGCTAACGCTAGTTTTTCAACATGAGAGTACCCCTAGGAGGGATGACCATCAACCTCCTCCTCCAACTCCACCCCCTCCTCCATCAACTTCGACATCTACTACTCCACCTTCTCCTTCGACTGCTGACATAATATCCACATCCCATGCACCTCTTCGTCGGCCTCCACCTCCTCCTCCACCTCCGATATATCATCCTCCTCCTCATGGTCCTCCTTTATCATCTCAGACATCTCCTCCTCCACCTCCCCCTCCTTCAACTAATCTAAATTCTGATCCAACGTTATACCTATCCGATCGACCAACCTCTATAGATCCATTGGCTGCCCATGATCCTCATCCACTAGTCCCCACAACTTTGGAGAGGATGCTCATATCGGGTGAGATGATCCAAATTCCTAGAGATGTATTTTTTGTTGATCTACATGATAGTTTATTTCCTAGCAGAGGTACTGATCATGCCTCTGGCTCTACTGCTGGAGGTGCCGATCAACAAATAGTGATGATGATATGGTTCCGAGGGTGGACTAGACATGTATATTTGAAATTTGAAATTTATCATCAAATTGATGTTATTATCTCTCTCTCTCTCTCTCTATATATATATATATATATATATATATATGTATATACGTCATTTTCCATTTTGCAGATGTTGATGTCGATGTTTATTTATATGTTGATGGTCATGATGTGTATGTTAGGTCAAGTCAATGATGTTAATTAGATGTTTGTATTTTCCATTTTGCAAATGTTGATGATTATGTAGATGTTTATTTATATGTTGATGGTCATGTTGTGTATGTTAGGTCAGGTTCGATGATTTTCATTAGATGTTTTTGATGGTTATGATAGAAAATGGAACTTGTGTTTGGTTACATGTTATTGTCATATCATATGTGTGTTAGATAATCTTTAAATATGTAATATGTATATGTTAGATGAATATGTAACGTAATGTTTATGATGGTATGTTCAATATGCTGATTTTTATTAGTTTTATGTTAATGATGGTTTGATAGTGTTTATTTTTATGTTTGTTATATGGTGGCACTAATAATAATGATATGTTTATGTTAGTTGGTGACAATGATAATGATGGTATGTTTATGTTACATGGTATGTCTATGTTAGATGGTGATAATGATAATGATGGTGTTTAAAATTATTATGCACATTGCCCCTTTGCTTGTTTTTTAAATGTCATGAAGTATTTGAGCTATTTTCTATTGTAGAATATATATTATAACTAATTGTAATGAAGGGGAAGACACATGTTACATTTCCAACTATTTGTTTATCATATTAACATTTAAGTCGTCAATATCAATTTTTATATTGAAAAGTAAATTTATATAAATTGGATTAACTATTAATATATATTAATCAAATTAATTATATATAAATGATTGTAAATTTATATTAATTCAATTAATTATTGATGTTTTATTATTACTTTGTTAATGTTATTATATTTAAATGATTGTTTTATTACTTTGTTAATATTATCGTTTTTAATTTTTTATTTAATAACATTAAAATATTTTTGTATTAAATAATAATTTCAAAACTATTCAAGATTTAGGATATTAAATATTCATGTTTGAGTTTGTCAATGAATATATCTAATTTCTAAAATAATATAGATCCATATTAGTTATATAAATTAGATTAACATAGAATTATGTTATTATAAATTTACACTAATAAAATCTAAATCAATGATTATATATTGATACATATATGAAATATTTTTAGTCAAACATACAACCGTGGACTTAATTTACAAATCAAAACTACGTACTTATTTACAAACCATAAAATTTGGTGAATAAATATTAAGCATATATACATCTTTGTTAACTGCTTCATCTAAATCATTATTGTCTCGACCAATTCTAAGGTGGATTTTAACCTCCTAGAAATAGAGAGATGAAGAAATTCAATCCAAATTAATTGATATAACATATTTAATTCTTTTATTACAAAGGGAAAATAAAATTCTCTCTTAAAACCATTTTTTTTCTCCTAAAGAAGATTCTGGCATACCTACACCTTCATCTTTAAAGCTGTTTTCTCTCTCTTATTGCCATTCAAAAAACATTTGCAAACATTATAACAAAAGTGTCATAAACTAATGCAATTATAATTCTTAGAATTATTTATAACGAAAACATCATGTAATTCAAACATTTAAATATTGATGGAGAAATTAGAGAGCACCATAAATTTTGTTGTAAATTTCATTGCTATCAAGGCCATAAATTAAGTCATTGTACAACTCAACACTAATAAAAAAAAATTGTTGAATTTTCAATCTCCATCAAGGTTACAAATGTGTCATTTTCTATGTTGGAGTTAACATTATAAATACAATAAAAAAATAAAAAAATAAAAAAGCATTACATTATAACAAAAATTCAATTTAATTGAATCATATAATAAAAAAAATTACATTTTAAGAGAAATGCCTTAAATTGATGCAATTATAATTCTTAACATTATTTATGACAAAAACATCATAAAACACAAGTATTGAAATATGAATATAGAAATTTGAGACCACCTTCGAGTGAGGAATAATATGTTAATAACCTTTATATTCACACAAATACAATTGAATCATGTAAGTTGTTTTCATGGTGTATTTATATGTATACACAAAACATAATATGTGTAATTTGGACAATGACATATAATCATTCCATACAATCATAAATTACTTCATAGACATTAAACCACATATATTTCACATCATATTGGTTGTTAACCAATTGAAATTGTTTAAATACCGTATCCAGTAATCAACTTTCTATTTCCACTGTCATAGCATGAAAAATAAACAATATAATTAGAAATTCAAAGATAACAGTAACAAAATGATATCTCAATCTGTAAATGATGGAATAAAACATGTACATATCACTCTCTGTTTCCATAACTCTCATTATCTTCCTTGGTTGCCATGAAACCACTTATACTATGAAACGAGAACTCGACACAGTTCTCGTTTCTCTGTCCTAATTTTAGTTGCTATTTTTACCTCCGTTTCAAAAAGGGTTGATACCAGTATCACACATTTTCATTTTGAGGCATTTTTTTGGTCCTTTGAATTATCTTTGTCGTAAAATATTTTTAATTTCTATTTTCAAGTGTGTTTTTAGAAATTTAAGAAAATAACATGCATTTATAAGCAATTTATAATGAAAAACATATACATTTTACATTTTTTTTTCTATAAAATAATACATTTTTATGGACAAAATAAGACATTTTTATTGGTAAAATTGTAAAAAATTGCAGAAAATAAAGACATTTAAATCCATTTTCAATGATTTTTCAGAGATTTTTTGTATAAAAATCATACTATTTCATAATATTTTCCGAAAAGTGACGATTCACATAAATTCAAGAAAAACTATACAATATATTTGTAAAAAACATTATATATAGAAAATTTATTTCTAAAATAAAGTCTGAAAGTCTTTACTAATATATCTTATCAAAAAATTTCCAAATTCAACATTTTCTTCAAGACATGAAACTAATCAACAATATCATGCATGCCAAATTCTTCATCGAAATTGAAATTTTCTGGAGCTTGGCTTTCTTTAGGGACATCAATGTACTCTTCCATTGGGTCTTCTATGTCTGCAAGATGCCCAAAGTGATCCTTTTTAAACACCCCTCCTAAACCCCCCTACCCCCTAAACTATGTAATAAAACATTTAAAAAACAAATTAAAACCTACCCCCTAAACCCTCCCTAAACTATATAATAAATAATTTAAAAATAAATAAAACCTACCCCCAACCCCCCTAAATTATATTATAAATTAAAATAAAATAAAATTAATACCTACCCCTAAACCCCCCCCTAAAACCCCATAACCTATATAATAAAAAAATTAAAACCTACTCCCTAACCCCCTAAACTATATAATAAAAAATTAAAAACTACCCCTAACCCCCTAAACTATATAATAAATTGTTGAAAAAAATAAAATAAAACCTAAACCCAAACACCCCTAAACTATATAATAATTAAAAAAAATAAAAATTAAACCTAACCCCCTCCTCCCGCCCCCTCCATTCCCCTCTCCACCCCGCCACCCCCTTCCCCTTCCTCTCGCCTCCCCTCCCTTCCTTCTCCTCCCCCTCCTCCTCCTCCTCCTCTACCTTCCCCCTTCTCCATGCCCTCACTTAATCCTCCTCGCACCCCCTCCCTACCCCCTCCTCCCCTCCCTCCCTCCCTTCCCCCTCCTCCCGCCCCCTTCTCCCCGCCGCTCCCTTCCCCTCCTCCCGCCGCCCCTCCCTTACTCCTCCTCCGGGCCGCATCGCGCCGCCCATGAGGGGCAGCCCTTTGGCGGCCAAGTGAGCGGCGCCTCGCTCACTTGGGCGCCAAAGGGTCTCCCTTGAGGCTCCCAAGTGAGTGGCGCCATGCTCACTTGGGCACCAAAGAGCCGCCCCTCACGAGCGGTGCGATGCCCAGCATTGCACCTCCCTTGAGGGGCGGTCCTTTGGTGCCCAAGTGAGTGAGACCCGAAGGAGGAGGAAGGGAGGGGAGGCTATAGGAGGGGGAAGGGAGTAGCGGGGAGGAGGGGGCAAGAGGAGGAGGAAGGGAGGGAGGGGAGGAAGGGGTAGGGAGGGGGCGTGAGGAGGAGGAAGTGAGGGCGGGGAGGAGGGCGAAGGTGGAGGAGGCGAAGGGGGAGGAGGAGGAAGGGAGGGGTGGCAGGAGGAGGAAGGGAGAGGGCGGGAGGAGGAGGAAGGGAGTGGGCGGGGAGGAGGGTGAAGGGTTAGGGGTGTAGGTTAGGGGGTTAGTTTTAATTTTTTTTTGAATTTTTTTTAGTATATAGTTTAGGGGGGTTGGGGTTTAGGTTTAATTTTTTTTAAAATTTTTTTAATATATAGTTTAGGGGGGGGATTAGGGGGGCAGTTTTAATTTTTTGTTTTATTTTATTAATATATAGTTTATTTTAGGGGTCCAGGTAGTTTTTAATGTTTGTTTTTAAAATTTTAATATATAGTTTAGTTTAGGGGGTTGGGAGTAGTTTTTAATGTTTTTTTTTTTAAATTTTAATATATAATTTAGGGGGGATTGGGGGAAGTTTTAATGTTTAAAAAATAAATAAATTAATATATAGTTTAGGGGTCGGGGGTAGTTATTGATATTTTTTTTAAATTTTTTTTCACATGGATGAATTTGAATACTTTCACATGAAGCATTTTAGATGTTTTTTATTAGTATGATATTTGTAATTGAAACTCTAAAGGAGTTTTTGAATATTTATATGAATCATTTGTTCTTGTATGGTCTCATATATTATTTCATTATGAATTGCATCATAATTTCTTTGTTTTTATATGGTTAGCGTGGTGAAATTATTTATGATTTTTTTTGGTTTAATATGCAAGTTTTAAAAAAGTTGTCATTTATCTCTTGAAGAAAAAAAACTTTTTCCAATTTAGGGGTTGATTTTAAAGTTTTTGTAAACACCAGTATGGGATGTTTAGGCCATGGCTCGATTTTTTACCCTGAAAATAAAAAAAGTATACTAGTATCAACACTTTTCTATTTGGGGGGTGTTTTTGGTGTTTTTTTTGCAAAAATCATCGTTTTTATGTCTAGAGTTCTCGTTCATAGTATAAAGTTCTCGTTTTATAGTATAAGTGGTTATGATAGCACTGTTGTTCTCAAAATCATGTTTAGATCTAGGGTTGTGTCTTAATATGAACCACCAATCTCTATCCAACACATCCGAGTAAAATAACACTTGGTTGCAATTTTTTGGGAAAACATAAGGCTCCTTACTTTCATCCCACATCTTTCTAGAGTTGATACATATCAACCCACTATCACGATATTCCTTTACATTATTCCTGTCGAATGTGTCCCACCATATACACCTAAAAATAACACATTGGAAAGATGAGAAGTCCACTTCAATGATCTCTGGTATATTTTCGACATAACCCAACATCCCTCCTATCAGGTTTCAATCTCGGTGGCTAGCATGACTAGATTGGTCAAACTTGACTTCCACACCATAATCTCGTGTAACACACCCATCATCAACATCCTCGGTGCAAAAATGATGTCCATAAACCCACATAGATGGGAAAAAATGCTCCTGTAATAAATTTAACAAATGATGGTGTCATATGTGTAATAACCCAACCATTAATATATTAAACATAGATGTTATAATTCAAATCATTATAAAGTTAGAAATGTACATAAATATTTTATTACCGAGTTGTTGCACCCGATCCTAATGTTTACTGTATCCTCCTCTTCAGGAGGGTAACAACTGGATGCACCATATTTCTCTCTGACTTGGTCTGCAACCCAACTATTGGGACATATGATTGACATATTTTCTTTTAAATGATCTATAAAATGCATGATTCTACCGTGCAACTGCTTGAATTCTTTTCCGTCAATGTCCCATTTCCTCCTCTTCTCTTCATACAATGCGACCCACAGTTGTGTTGCCTCCACGTTGTAAAGAATGAATTTATTGATTGCATCAATTTCTAAATTTTTTGTTGTATTCATGCAAACAAAACCACATTCAATACATATGAGATCAAATATATTATATTTTGAAGTTTGATGTGTTAATAGTTACTATGTGGAAATTTGAAGATCGAAAGATAAGCGACTTACTCTTTATCATGCGCCTTTTTCCGTTTGTTTCCAGTACCTCCCCTTCCGTTTTCTCCTCATCACGTTCATCATCCCAAATTACTGCACCTTGTGTGTGGTCGATTTGCTTGATGTACTCACTAGCATAATAGAACGACTCATATACTATGTACCCCTCTACCATAGACCCCTTGGGTTTTTCCCTTTGTCAAACAAATCGCTTCACGTTTTTCATGAACCTCTCCAAGAAGAACATCCAACAACATGAGACCACCCCCACTAATTCAACCTCATCGACTAGGTGAATTAGAAGATGAACCTATATGTCCATGAAACTCGATGGCAATTCCTTCTCAAACATACAAACAATATCAACTATCTCTTGACGCCATCGTGGAATTCTAGCAATGTAAATCTCCTTTGATGTGGTCCACCATACAAATGCCGATAATTTAGACATGTCATCAGGAAAGTCGTGGTTCACACACCCACGTACGAACAATAGATAATGACACTACAAAGTAGACAAAAAAAGTGAACTGCATTTTAACTTGTGTGGTAAAACATATAAATAAAAAGTAAAAACAATTTTTTGACATTATACATACCCTTAGTAGGTTGAGATGGTCATGTGATTTCAAACCTAACAACTCATCATCTGTAGTGAAGCAGCATCATAGAGTAGACGCATAAAAAGAAGGTGCCTTCACACCCAATATAACTTCCTTTTCCAAATTAAGGTCGTCTTTCTTCAAAATCCATGGGACATCCCATTTTTTAAATGAAAAAGAGGGGCCAACCTCTCCTCTATTTTCTTGTCTTGGCCAATTCTTCTTTTTAGTATTTGAAGAAATAAGATCTTTCCTGACAACCAACTTGTAACTTTTTTTGGATGATATATGACACCACAAAGAACATGAAACATTTTTAAATATATGCATGGGATATAGTAAGTGATAAATCTTAAGATGCTCCCAATATGGGAGCTCATAAAATATTGATTTCCTTTTAATCCCTTTGGGAATTTTCTCAACATAAGTGTTGAAGAATTCAGGATCATCGATCACAGGTTGCACATTTGAATCGAACAGCTCTGTGCATTCCTTCTCCTTCTCTCTGTCATATTCCCTAATACAGTTAGCCAATGTCATTATTTCATGCCTTTGGGTTCTTTCTTGTTTACCATTGAAAGTAGATCTTTCTCTTCTATAAGAGTGATTTTCTAGGAGGAATACCCTAGAGAATTCATACAATGTCTTTTGTAGGTATTTGGATCACCTAGCCTTCATAGAAGGTCCAAAACATTTACATCCATAATAACCTTTTGTTACAAGACCTACGATGTTATAGTAAAGAGAGCATGTTAGTGTTGAAGATCAAGGCAGTCGCATCGATTTAAACATGCCAAAAATTAGTGCTTTGAATATAAACAAATCAAAGAATATATTTACCTAAGAAAACTGCTAACCCCGGATGATCATGTGTGGTGTATGCACATATGCCATACAATGAAAAAATCCTCTTTGATGGGATGGGTCTTGACGCATCATATACCTGTATCCCTTCCCATAATTCCTTGAATTCATCTATCAATGGTTGTAGGTAAACATCCATATTCTTCACTTTTCTTTTACCAAGGACTACAAGAGGCAACATAAGATGTTCATTCTTCATGGAAAACCATGGGGGGATATTGTTATTGATCACTACTACAAGCCAAATAGTATAAATGTTGTTTGGTTGAAAATATGGGTTGACGCCATCAATGGCTATGCTCAATTGGAGGCTGCGTGCTTCAACCTTGAATTTATCAGGTTATGTATCCTCTATATGCCTCATGGTGATTGAATCGATTGGGATTTGCATAAATCCTTCTGCACTTCGGTTCGACGCATGCCATCTCTGCATCATAACTAATTCTTTGCAAGGAAAGAGCCTTTGAATCATTGGGATTATAGGAATGTGCCTCAATATCTTATGAGGAGGACCATGTGATTTAGCCTTCTTTTTCGATTCTTTGTACTTGTCATGCCCACATTTTGGATATATCTCTTTGTCTGCATATTTACCTCTATATAGAATACAATCATTGGGACACGCATGATATGATATGTACCCTACACCCAACATTTTCAACTTTTTCTTTGCCTCTTCGCAGCTTCCGACCAAGAAATTATCATTAGGAAGTACCTTATCTTTGAATAACCCATAGTTAGTGGGAAATACAAATGTACAATGTCATTTAACATTCATAAAATCGACAATTTTCAATGATGATTGTGTCACAAGATTCCTCAAAATATAATGTATTTGATGGTCAGTTACCTCAACATTGTAGAGAAACACGTGTTTGACATGCCATACTTTGATTTCAAGTTGTAAAATAACATTGTTGTCCCAAACTGTGTAGACTTTGATCATCCAAGTCCAAAGAGAGTTCTGGTGGAAGTTGATTTAAGGCTTTTGAAGAAGGCTTAAGTAATATCAGTGTCATACCATATCTCATTGTCCTGGAATGTATGGAATAAAATTGCATCCATGGCACTCCTTTGTCGTAATAACTCATCCATACCAACCTCTACTTCATTGCCTCCATTTCCAATATGAGAAGAACTACTATTACTGTAGGAATTCCTGTTTGGTGAGGATGGATGCAATGGAAATTGAATAAGTGGTTGATTCAACCATGCTTGGTATGATTCCTCTCCAAGTTGCACTCTTTTTTCAGCCTTCTCTTGATTTGACATTGTACTGGGGTGCAAAGTAAGATGGTAGGTAGGTCGCTCATCATCAGAATCCTGATTTCAAAAATATTGAACATTACATCAATGATGTTAGTAAGCACAATGCAATTGGTTTGATCTAACATAATAGAAAATAATTATTACAGAAGCATGAGAATCATTTCCAATAGAAAATGTTAAGCTGCAAACAATCTATAAAGCAAATGTTCAGATTGAGCGATAAATTAACATCAATTCCACATTAAATATAAAAATTTAAAATTGAGCAACACATTTTTGAATTGAATTTATAAATTAAATTAACAATTTATAAAACATAATTTCAAACTAAGCAATGAATTAACTACATGAATCCATTGAAAATTAACAAAAATAATTAATCAATGGTTTTTTGTCTTACGCCCCAAGGGAATGTCTAAAGGTAATCCCAATGCATGGCGTCTCTGATGAGCAGGTGGTGGTCTATGAAAGTTATAGTTTATTAACAACTCGTCACTAGGAGACAAACTACGTATTGCATGTACAACGAAAAATATTAAAGCTTTCCTTTTCATAAAGAACTCCTAGTCATTGAAGTGTTCCTCAATTGAACAATTTGGAGAAAATAAAGAGCACCTAGAACTATTTAGGAACCATGCAATGTTCCCATGAGTGCGTAGACGACCATCTATATACAATAGGTTCTTCCTATTAAAGTTTCCAAAAACATAACCATTCATGCACATACTATACATGGAAATGTTGTCCTTGTATTTAACAATATTCAAGTAATCAGACCGACAATAGATAGGACTGAAAAATGGCATAAGTGCTACTGGATGTTTGAGAGGAACGAGTACATGTGAAAGGATAAACAACCCAAGATTTGCAACATCTATATTAGAATTGGTAATTATAAAATGATTACCACAAAATGAGAATTCGATTCCAACATCAGGCACATGTAGAGAAGACGACCAAGCGCCATACAAAGCACGGTTGTCACGTCCCCTCCCGTCATCCCGACCCACAGAGGGAACATGAACACAACAACAGGGGATGGGGGTGTCTAATTCTTCCCCTAATCCCATATGATGAAATTTAAAATTTAATAAAATGCACAATTAAAATTACACAACGGAACTAAATCTGATTAATGCATATAAAACATGCAATACTGACAACATATTTAACACGAGCAAAATGATGAAACAATCAGATATGAACCAACCTCATGTTTAGGATTATACACAGGCTTCCCACTAATTAATTCCGTGTGATCATTTCATTCAAATTGACTTGAAATACCAGATAATCATAACATAGGAATTAACATAATTTAGAACCACAGAGAGCACTTATCTTCTAAGGAAGCTATCCAAGCAACTGGATATGTGAGAGCAACATTCCACCCAACAATATGTCTCTGTCTAGCCTATATTCTTTCAGTTGAGAGACCACCCCCGAGATGGGCTATGTATCCAATAAGGAGGAACTAAACAGGCTCACTCACAACCATGGTTTCACACAAACATTTGTTAATTTAATGTAACTTCGAAGTATATTCTACTTGTACTTTATTAATGTAACTCCGTCGGGGTTGTTTTACCTTCGTTGGGGATGCCATTATTAAATTTGTTCATGTAAAAGTCATAAGGTTAACCCTCCATTTTAAGTCGGGTCGTTAGCACCCAAGTAAATGTAATATAAGTGGCAATTGAGTCTCTCTAGAGAAGTTGACCCAGTTAGGATTACTGGGGCCGACCTAGCTGAGTTAAAGGTTAGGTCAAAAGTAATGTATAATTAGAAGGATAGATTCCTTCATTTATTCATTCACTTACTTGTGTAATTCGCATTAGTGGAGAGAGAGATATCTGCGAAGGAGAAGAAGGAGTGGTTTGAGTCCAAAGTTTGGTCTTTTTGTCTCTCTTATTTGTGAGACATATTTTTGGGGCATTGTACTTGATCATCTATAGTGAGGAAGTTCTTGCTGGGTTTTCTTCCCCTTGAGGGTTTCCCAGGGTATATTGTTTTTGTGCTTTGTGATTGTGTATCTTTCAGAGATCTTGATTATGCTACTATTGTGAATAATGTATTGAATGTTAATGAATTTGCAATCTAGTCTATGGTAGCATATAATCTTAACAACAGTCATGCTAAGCCAACAAATAGTTGGGTTTATCAAGCATGCAAAGAGACAAAGGAGGAGGATGTTAAGCCAGTGAGCTCAACCACATAGCTACCTGTATCTCAAACTGAACTCAAACAACCTTGGCACCCACAATACCTACCACACCCAACACAAGGAAGGTCCCCTTCTCTGCTATGCAGTCCGTCAGGAAACCCTTCCCTCCAGTTCTCTTCAGGGTGGGCATTGAAAGGTCCAAGCTGATAAATATTTGAGATTCTATCCTTCACTGGGTTTTTCAAGCAATTCCAACCTCTGTTCTATCTTCTTCTTTGTCATTCATGCTTGGATTTTCTCAATTCTACGGCCAAATGACTCTGTCCAGTAATTGGATTTTCGAGCTATTAAATATGGGTTTTCCTATGGATTTTTGGGCATCTAACGCTCTCAAATTCGCCCCAAGGATTAGTTCTATGGATCCCCCATTGAATTTCACTGTCCACACAATTTTCTGGGTGTTTTTAGCACCTCAAAACGTGGCTTAATTCTGGGTTGCGATTTCTAGTTTTTCTCACTGTTGGGAATGTGTAATGGATGAAAACTGATTCTTAGATGTTCAACAATGGAATGGGAATGAGGGAAAACGAATTCACATGAGGTAGAGTGACTTGTGGGTCAAGGAAACAAAGTCCATACTCTACCATACGAATTTATGGGCTGCCCATGCTCCATTGAATCCATGGACGGATTTCCTCAACTACTTCCTTACAACAGAATTAATTGTCAGCAAGGTAAGTCAAATGGGTTTTCAAGATGACATTTGGAAGCATGGGGTTCAATCCCACAACTCCCTCACCTCTCCCTAGTTGATACACATGGCCCCCTCTTATTAGTTGCTTCCATAGCCAATTTTTGGTATTTTATTGCAATATTAATATTTACATAATTTTACAATGTTACATGGCTTAATAGCACATTGATAACATAATATCAAATTATTTTCCTTTTAAATAAACTGAGCATCCACTAGTGGGGCCTTGGCCTTGATCTCCACGCTAGGAAAACATACATCGCATGTATACAATATTTACATTAAAAACCAATATATCCTAAGGGTCAAAATGGGGGTATTACAACGGTTGTAAGAAGTTTGATATTTACTTTGCAAATTCACAGAAAGGGAGAAATCCGATCGCTACCCTCCAACAATTGGACAGACCTCAGTGTGTACTTGGATAGTTTTTCTCTCAACTCATGCAACTTTTTGGATATTCTAGTAGAGATGGGTTGGGTGGCATTCATATCATACTTTGGATCACTAGAAATTTCAGTTGACTAAACATAAGTAGAGGGGTTAGTCAATTTAGGATGAGGCATAATTATTTTGGCTTCCAATTTTTTTAAAAATGAGCATAGGGAAGTGTTCTTGCGTGTCTTTTATATATCACCCATAGGATTGTTTACTGCATTAGGGGGTATTAGAACATCGAAATTGGGTAATCTATCATTGGTGTAATGGGTGAGTGTGACACACCGAGGGTTCTCCTTCATCCCTTGACATTTTGAACAACCACAAACTACTGGGGTGTCATAAAAGAGTTCCAACTCACGACAAATTACCGTCGATGAACCAGGATGACGGCTTGAAGATGGCATGTTACAATTGGCGGGGTAAAGCGACTGCCTATTTTCATCCACAAACTGCTTGCGGTATCTTGCTCCTAATAAGACCTTACAACGTTTTGAAATTGGTTGAATTTATTGTGAATCCCAACTCGAATTTGAATCGCGGTCCTACAATAAAGAATAAATCGATATTCAAATTCACATGGATAAGTAACATAAATTCAAATTAGTAGTCAAAATATAAATAAAACCTGAACTTACTAGGGATGGAAAGCGAGAACTCGTCGAACTTTGAACAAGATGGAATCTGAAGAATTGGCCATTTGATACTACAAACTTTTCTTCCTGCATTTGAGCCAAATCAACAATCAATATACGTCTCTACAGTCCTAAAATATTTTCAAGAACTATATCACAATCTAACTTCCAATATAGTTTGGAAACCATTTTGTAAGAATAAGGTGAGTTTAAGCAACATATATATACTATGAAATATTGTAATTGGTGTGGTTAAATACTAAAATAACACTTGGGATGAATATATAATTTTAAGTGGACAGATAAAACCAGAGGATTTCCAAATTAAACTAGTATGTTTATTCATATACACACGCATAGGTGCGCTCATATATACAAACTGCACCGGTGTGCAACAACTATAAATTCACCATAAAAGAACATCCGCAAAAGCCCCTCGCAGTGGAAACTATCATTTACATTTGGTAGCAGATATTTCTACACACATTTTTACAACATAATTCATTCTAGTGCATTTCCTACACATAAGCGCACTAGGGTGTCTTAATTTTACACGCACAATGGAACAAATTTTTAAATTGTTGCTCGACCAATGCGTTTTACTTAGGTACGCACTGGTGCAACTTGACAATATGTGCACCAAAAATGCTGAAAATCAAAATTTTAAAAAAATCGCACAAACTCTTTTTTCCCTAAATTAAAAGAAGGGTGGCAATTTTAAGTTCGAAAAGTAATTGTAAATAGTGTTTAAAAGAAAAAAACCTAAACATTAATTCATTCTTTTGCCAAAAATTTCAGGGGAGAGCTTGGGAAGAGAGACTTACGTGGAAGGAGTTTGGAGCAATTGGAAGGATTTCTGAGAGTCAAAATTTGTTAGGTACGGTGAATCAAACAAAACCCTACACAATAGAAATATCAAGTATGTAAATATCACTGGTGATCTTATTATCTTATTTAGAGTTTAACTAGATTTAGAAAAAAAAACTTCATACTTACCTTCAATGTTTCCACCCTTATTTTCTCGCTGCTTCTTTTCGTTTTATGTGGCTGCAAAATTTTACATTAGGGGTTTAAATTCGTCTATTGTTATATAGAATACTGATTTCACCTTTTAGGGATTTTGGATTTACTGAGCTTGTGATTATATATAGAAAGCGTAGGGTGATATGGGGCCACTTTCTTGGTTGAATCCATAACCATGTTGGTCCTATTAAGTTTTTTTTTAATTTTTTTAATAAAAGAACGCATGCATCAATATTAGTGCATTTGTATTATGGGAACACATCGGTGTAGGCTAGAACATAACACACTGGATATGACCTGCGTCGCATCATTTTTTATTTTATAAAAACACAAAATTCATTTTTCCTATCTCAGTTCTCTGTTCTTGGTGTGTCATATTTATTTTAACGCACCGGTACGTTGTTGTTACGGACACACTAAGGTGTTTCACGTATTTAAGTGCACCGATATCAAATTTATTCATTTTTTTAATATTATTTTTTGTTATATTTTGAAGGTCTGTAATTTGTTTGTATAATATATTGATAGCTTATGTATTTAATGGTGCAAGTTGTTTATTGATAGAAAATGCATGCTATGAGTTCAATAAACAACAACTTTAATCAACATGATGGGAGCACATCCATAATTACGAAGAAGGCAAGTGCTTTTAATTAATTTATGTATTTAAATTAATTTGTTTGAATTATTTGGAAAGTTAACGAATATGTATTAGTTAATGTGTGACATGCAGACCCAAAAATGAAGAAGCTCGATAAGATTCTTACCAAACTAATTCTAGAAGAGCGTAAAATGTTGATGGAAAAGTTGCAGAGGGATGAATCAGGTGAATAAAAAATAAGTCAATATGTATTATTTATTCAAATTTGAGTAATAATATACCTAAGAATATTAACTAATATGTTTCAAATAACATAATTCACATATGTTGAATCTTATGCAGGAACTGATAGCAACATAAGTCAATGTCATCATAAGATTTTTTTTTAGGGAAGATGCAAATGATGATCAATTGGTCCTTAGCTCATCGGGATTGGTGCTAGAAATTAATAGAAGGGGCAAATAATTTTATAATACTATGAGGGATATAGTGGAAAGAATGTACATACGTACTTTTCACTTACAATATAGAAACCAATCAAATGATTTGAAGAATCAGGTCATATGTAAACTACAAGAGGTGTTCCCAGAGTAATGGTAAATGAGCCCTGTAGGGATTGCAATAGAAAAAACATACAACAAGAAAAAATAATAATTCAAAAAGTAATATTCCTAAACATGTTTATGTAGAATATGTGAGTCTATAAGTATTACAAAGCGTCATTCATTCAATTTTTTTAATTCTGTTATATTTATTTTTCATATCAACAGAAAAATAGTTTAATGTCATTTTACATTTTTCAAGAATATTATGAGAATCCCAAAGGATGAATGAGGTGATATGTGAAATGTGCCAGTAGGGATGTCCAAAAAAGTGTATAAGTAGATGGCCAGGGAAATTGACATAATTGCATCATAGGAGGGGCCATCTCAACAACAATGTTCTTCAAATGTATGAAATTATTGGTTTTTAGGTTTATGTTATACATCTCATTAATTAATTCAACATTAAATATTAATTTTCAATTGTTTTGTTGTAGAAAATAAAAGAAAATGGAACCCAGTTAGCATACAAGACATGACGACAAGGAAAAAATGGGTTGATATCAAAGTTTGTGAGTATTTGTGATTTCGTTGTAAGAAATTAAGATTTCGTAGTGGTTGTGATATATATATATATATCGCAGGCAATCTTTGCATGTCTTCAAATAGGTGTTAACATACAAAGAAGAGCCATCAGAAGAATTGATTGACATTGGGTTAAGAAATGGTTGTGAGTATATTTGGCCTATCAAAAATTAATTGTGGATTTTGTAAGTATCTATGTTGTTTTACTTATCTCATTTTATAATTGATAAAACAACAAAAATATTTTATATTAAATTTATGATTTATGACGGGGCATAACACTTGCAGGAAACAAACTATGGAGTGGATCCAACATAAGACTTGTTGATATAAGGCATGATATTTGATTTTGAGAGAATGTGTATCATTCATGAGTCAATTATTTCTATGGTACGTTGCTTTTCAATTTACCTTCATATATACCATCTATTTATTTTTCATTATTCCTGCTGGCAGTGTAGATACACTTAGTACACTTTATTTTTATGTTTGCAGATGGAAACTGAAGAAGAGGAAAACAATCGAGCCAATAAAAAAAACATTCTGCTAAATAACCCAACTGATGCAAGTGGATTGAGCACCGATAACAGTTCCAACGAAGAATGATGCTCCGTATTTAATTTTGATGTTAATGAAAGCTGTTGTAGCTTGTCAGTATATTTTGAAATAATTGTCTGTGAAAATCAGACATTTTGTATAATAATGTACTGTACATAGTGTCTGAATTGAAAAACAAAAAGTTACCAATAAGTGTAACAATAATTACATGCATGTTGACATTTTGATTATTGTTGTGTCTATGTTGTTGTATTTTGTATGACAAATGCACTTTTATAGATATATAATAAAATAAACTTTTCTTTTCTATTGCATTCTTCAATATTATTGTCAAATGTTACATTGTTAATTAAATGTATGGATGATTAAATATTACAATAGATTCTTGCATCTATGATATACAAAATTAATCCAAACAAACAATTTCAATAATTAAAATTGAAATGAATTTTACTATAAACAAATATTTCAATTTTAGATAAATAATGGAATTAAAAAAAATAAAAATATAATATATATATTTGACTTAAATGTCAGTAGCCATTCTTCAAAGAATCATATGCAGTGATTTTACTAATATATGTCGCACCGGTGTGCCTATACTAACATTACACATCGATGCATATATACAAAAATTACGCACCGATGCGTATATAGAATATTAAGCACCGGTGTGTTTTATTCTTTGAATCGCATCGGTTCATGTAGATGGCTTATGCATACCGAGTACAATCAAAGCTTATGCCCATTGGTTTTTAGTTTTTAATCCTGACAGTGCATTTGATGTGTTAAAATGTACTAGGTCATGTTGATAGTTTGTAAGCACCGGTGTTTTCGAATATTAAATGCACCGCTGCACCCTGATAAATGGACAATACCGGTAAAATTAAAAATATTAAAAAAATGTACGGTGCGTATGATTTAAAATATCGCACCTGTGCGTTTATGTTGTAAATAAGCACCGATGTGTATATTCTATACGCAAGCACCGATGCGGCGTTTGAGATTTGATTATTTTTGGTGCTTTTTTTGGTTGAGTGCACCGGTGCAGGTTTTTTAATCGTACAACACCGGTGCATCCTATTAAGACATGCACCAGGGCGCATAATTTCAATTAAGCACATCGATGAACAAACATCCGCTAAAACCTCCGGTCGCCGAGTATTTTTAGTTATAAAATATATTTGTTATGACCTCCGTAAAAACATCCGCTACTATTAGCGGAGGTCATAACAGAGTTTTTTTTGACAATTTTTGTCAATCTTATAACACTAAACACCTCCGCTATGACCTCCACTATAGACCCTTTTACTTGTATTATATAGTTGTCACATTGTATCACATAAATGCGAGTAAGAAAATGATCAATAGTATCCCTATTGATTCCAAGGAGGTATTAGATGAACTTGAATAAGATGAGGAGGCATAATTAACTAGGACCAAAATTTTATGTTGTTAATATTTATGCAACATCTCTTTAGAATAAAAAACACTAGATACATTTGGTAGCATTCTAATGAATTTAATATTTTAAGAGATTAATATTGCAATGGTATTTTGTGTAAAAAATCTATAATCTCGATACATTATTTTATGATAAACAAATAATAAATATTGTATTTTCATTTTGATTATTCTTGTTAAATATTCTAATTTTACACTTATGTTACATACAATTAATGACATTGTTACATTATTTGATATGATTATTGAACAAATAAAGGCTGTACATAGTGTATTTTTTCATTTAAATTCAATGGTTAATAAACCAATCATCACAAGGATTGTTTTGCCAAAAATCGCTTATCAAAATTTGAAATTTAATATTTTAATAGATTAATATTGTAATGGTGTTTTGTGTAAAATAATCAATGATAACGATACACTATTTCATAACAAAAATTTAGATAAATAAATACTAGATATTCCATATGTATATTATTTTTGTTAAATATTTTAATTTTACACTTTTGCTACATATAATTAATGGCATTATTACATTATTTTGATGTAATTATTGGAGAGATAAATGTTGGATACTAAACAATCTTTCATTGAAAATCACTTATCAATTTTGTAATTTGATATCAAAATTTAAGGAAGAAGATACCATTTGATTTCACTTATAAGGGTAATGTTTATATATCTATTTTCAGTTTTCAATATTATTAAAATGGATGCTCCACTAGTTATTAACATGATTTAAAATTGGAGTGATATTAACATATACTTATTTTTATTTGATGATGATGATGATGGTTTTTAACGTCCATTGAGACCAATCTTGGTCTATCGAGCCTTAAGAAGATAGAGATTATTTGGTTTTCTTTAAAATACTATTTTTATGCTCAAAAAGCTTATAGAGGAGTGTCCCTAGCTCGCGATAGTTTTGGGGATCTAAATGGTTAGAAATGTTAGTGTCGGAGCAAAGATTTTGGAACTGAGATCTAATGTGAGTGAAAGCCGAGCATTCCAAGAAAAAATGATTTTCATCTTCCACATTCATAGAATCGCATAGATGTATACTAAATAATATTTTAAATATCAATTTATTTGTAAACAAATTTAAACAAAGGATTTATTTATTAGTTTTAGTTTTTTTAAACATAATCATGGACACCAAAACTACTAAATGAAGAGCATTTTGGGAAATTATGCAAGTTGGACATGTTTTTTCAATAATTAGGATAATTAATTCTATAGTAGTGTCCTAATATTTAGTTGCAATTACAAATACTAATAAGGATGTTAATAATGACATTAATAAAGATGTTACTATGGTCATTAATATGGATATTTCTTTGGGTGTTTTTGGAAATAATAATATCCAATTATGTATGTTAATGAAGATGTTACTTTCGTTGTAATTGTCGTCAAAAAAACACCCCCAGTTGTGACCACTACTTAAAATTAACACCATTTGGATGAGAAAATGACAATAATTTCTTGTTCAACATTCCTTTGGTGTTATATCCCTTAAATCTTAAATCCTTGTATTGATATGAGAAGGAAATGAACACTAATAAACAACCATAAGGAGAAACTTAGCAAATTCATTCAGTATACTAGAAATAAATGTTATAGCCTCACACCAACGCATCAAATACTCAACTAAGACTACAATGGAGAAATTTATAGATGCACAACATGTTTTGGGGAATTAAAAGTCTGACAAGATCATGGGCATTTCATGAGAGATTTTCCAAATCATGTCAAATTTTCACTAGTAGAAATATGTCATATTGAAGAAATACCTGGACAATCCCAAATGACTAGACATGGGATATACTTTGTTGAACTTATGTTTATACTGAGAGGGGGGATGAATAAGTATAAGACAATTTTTTAATTTAACAGAGCATTCATCAACCATTTATTAACTTTGAAACGGTAAGCACATATAAACTCAAATCACAATACACAACATTTAATGTGGAAACCCTTTCAAGACAAAACCACAAAAGCTTATCTTTATAAATTCATGTAGGCACCAACTTGCTGTTACAAAGTTTGTAGGAACTGGCCTACATGAGACACTAATCCCCTCAACTAAGCATCAACTTAGAAAGATGTAGGAATCAACCTATTGGAGACACTAATCCCCACTCCTGTTTGTAGGGACCAACATTCTAGAGACACCAATCCCCACTACAGTTTGTTTGTAGGAACCAACTTACTTCAAAGTTTACAAGTTCTTCTTATGAATTTCATTCATATGTATGCTTGCTGCTTTTGTATTCACTGGGCCTACTTGTGAATTCTTCCTTTATCAAATCTGCTTGTTGCTTATGTCTTCACCAATCCTGCTTGTGACTTCTTCCTTTATCATATCTGCTTATTGCTTATGTATTCACCGGGCCTGCTTATGAATTTTTCCTTTATCAGATCTGCATGCTACTAGAACCCCATATCAAATCTTCAAATCACTTCTTGAATGATCTTCAATCTTCACTCCTCAATATTTTTTCCAAGCATTAATCTTCTTGAGTGATTCGTCTTGTATAGGATGATATTTCATTTTTTCTCACTCACACACTTATTTCTCATAATACTCTTATCATTTTATACTTTACCATTAAACTTATATGAAAGTCATGTTCATTTGAAAAGACACGACTTTCACTAATTAAATAATTAATTCCCCTCTTTTCTTTATTTTAACTTTTTTTTATGTTTGCATGTGCCCCCTTTTAAATACCATAGGCTTCCAAGACCACGGGTAAATACCACTTTCACTTTTTAATCCACTTTCACGTAACTTCATTTTTAATCCACATTCACCTTTTAAATCCACTTCACTTTTTAAATCCACTTTCATGTAACTTCATTTTTAATCCACCTTCATCTTTTTAATCCACTTTCACTTTTTAATCCACCTTCACTTTTTTTAATCCACTTTTACTTTTTTTAATCCACTTTTACTTTTTAAGCCACTTTTATGTAACTTCATTTTTAATCCACCTTCACCTTTTTAATCCACTTTCACTTTTTAAGCCACTTTTACGTAACTTCATTTTTAATCCAACTTCACCTTTTTAATCCACTTTCACTTTAATACACTTTTTTCGCTTTCTATATTCAACGATTTTGAAAATAATCATGTATTCATGTTGTAAAGTTTCATGGAAAATAAGTAATATTCTACTACATTAAATAAATGAGACAATGAATAAGTTGATAAAAATGGATAAAAAGATAAGAGTAGCAGTGATATATAGTCCCCATGGAAAATGGGAAATAAAGTATACATGCAGACTTCAAATTGATGTAAATATTTGGGGAAAAATATGTAGAATTCTACTACACTAAATAAATGAGAAAATGGATAAGTTTATAACAATTGATAAAAAGATAGGGGTGGCATGTGTGGGGATCATATAAGGTCCCAATGAAAAACAAGAAATAAAGTATGCATGAGGAATTTGAATTGCAACCAACAAGAACGTGGAAAAAATCACATTCTATCAAGGCATGGTAATGTTCAAGGAAAAGGAATTTACAATGCAATAATGGTTGGTGATTCATCTGGTCATTATTTCATCAATATTCCCCCCAAAAATTTAACCTTGCACATCTTTTTCAAAGAATTAGGGTAGCAGCTCAAGACTTTCAAAACTTGAATTGTTTTCAAGTGTTGAGAGCTCACAACAAAGGGGTTGATAAACCAGCCAATATAGGAACACGAGTGAGCAGAGGGTCAATTAAGGTAAATATCCCCCCCCTTCCAAATTCTATGCCCATTCCATGAATTTTCGATTCATTAAATTGAAGAGATCATTCATCAACATTTGCATTGAAATGCAAGTGAAAAGGGATTGGGAGTTGTGGTTCCCATTGTGCTCAATCCATCATTATCATTCTTCATCAATGTTTGAGTTTATGATCAATAGGTCGGGGAAGCTATCTCCTGCATGTGGGTATATTGTTATGGATTTGTTTGTCGGTTCCAATGCCATTATTGACATTCCACCCCTCAGACTCCACGACGCTGAGGATGTGAGTATGGGGACCCAACAATGGGGTGAACTAGTCGAGACATTGTTCATTCTAGAAGGTTGTGGTAGTTTTTCGAAGGGAGAATTGGTTTTCCATTCATGTGTGTCTATCAAATAAATGACTCATTGCCATTGTAGGAACAAATGTTGTGTCTTGTGTGAGATAGCATAGGTCAAGCAAGGGGTAAAGCATTGTGAGCACAATGTTGCTTAGTCATGGTGTTGTGTTATGAATTCAACCCTCAAATGGAATTGTTGGCAGGATGCTTGGGATCAAAGAGTTAAAGCAGAGAATTTGGCGCAATATTAATGTGTGGTGGAAATTGCCACTCCACTATTAGATATCAAGGACCGGAACAAGAATTCACAACTTTCATGCATATTCAAATGTAGAATTATTTGGAGTTGGAGTCTAAACTTGGTTCCCTACACTCTATGGTTTCAATAATTTTGGCCCGCCTTTACCTCCCCCCAAAGGTGATATCATATCCCCCCCCCTTTAGCATTGTTTATGTTGGGGAATCCTCTCATTAAGGATTTTATTTGGCCAAGGACATGGAAACATAATGCTCTTCTCAACTAAAATTGTTGGACATTGCAAGTGAAGTTATCCTTGCAGATCAACTAGATATGGAAATGGGCTTTATGAAGAATACTTTCGAGACTCATGTGGTCCTGACAACATATGCCCTTCAAGGGTCAATTTGCTAGTTATTCTCTATATATGTCATGTTTGGCCGTGTAGTTTTCTTGGTGTGTCAATTTGTAAGGTAGTGTCCCTACCAAGTTTATAAAGATAAGGCCTATGTAGGCAAGTTTAAGGTTTTTTGGTAAAAGAACACTAAGTTTTTGTTAGTAGGTTGTGGCCATTATGACATATTTTTGCATTACAACATTGCCCGCTTTGACCACAACTTTTTCTAATATAAGTATAAAATGGATAAAAATATGCAACAAAAAAGTAGGAAACTAAACACAAATAGTATGATGTATGTGCAATTTAGATCTTATGCAAAAAAATATCAAAAGATATAAGATTGAAAATGACAAGGTATCAAATTGAAATGCATAGAGCATAGTATAGAGATAGGAGATTTTATAGTTGTAAAAGGTATATCAAGTAGTTACAAGATAGATGTATGCCAATGTCACACATGCACCCACATAATACATCCCTACACATAGGAGGGAGGGAAGGCTAAGCAAAAAAGCATACTCATCTTGTGACCAATCAACCATAAAAATATTGCAAGCTAAATCTCATAAAAAGAGATTAGGAACAAATATATTTGACAATTAATTAAAAGCAAATAAAATCCCAACCTAAAGTAATAAGAAATATGTATGCTTATAATACCTCAACATACTTAAACAACTAATCACAACTCAACTCAATCAAAGTAGTACTTAGAAGTGAATCACAACTAAAGTTGAATTAACCAAGAAAATGCTTAAACAACTAATCACAACTCAAGACAATGAGAGTGGCTGAAAAGTCAAATTGATTTGATTTCAAAACCTCAATATGCTTAAACAACTAATCACAACTCAAGGCAATCAAAGTCGAACTCATACTTAGAAGTGACTCAAAAGTAATCTTGAATTAAACAAGAAAATGCTTAAACAAGTAATCAGGACAATGAGAGTCTAACTCATACTTAGAAGTGGCTGAAAACTAAAATTGATTTCAAAAATAAATAAAAAATTAATTTGATTTTGAAAAAATGAAGTAATAAAAAATATTTATGCCTCTAATACCTCAACATTCTTAAAAACAACTAAGCACAACTCAAGTCAATCAAATTCAAACTCATACTTAGTTTACTCAAAACTAAAATTGAATTAACCAAGAAAATGGTTAAACAAATAAGCACAACTCAAAAAGATGAGAATGGAATTAATAATAAAAAAATGACTCAAAACTAAAATTGATTTGATTTCAAAACCCAAACATGGTTAAACAACTAATCATAACTTGAGGCAATCAAAGCCAAACTCATACTTAGAAGTGCTTAAAAACTAAAATAGAATTAAACAAGAAAATGGTTAAACAATTAATCACAACTCAAGACAATAAGAGTCTAACTCATACTTAAAAGTGACTAAAATTAAAATTGAAATCAAGACAATGAGATTGGAACTAATATTTAGAAATAACTGAAAACTAAAATTGACTTGATTTCAAATCTTGAACATGCTTCAAAAGGTTAATCAAAGTCGAACTCATACTTAGAAGTGGCTCAAAAGAATTAAACAAGAAAATGTTTTAAAAAGTAGTCAAAACTTAAGCAATAAAAGTCTAACTCATACTTAGAAGTGGCAAAAATACTAAGAGTGATTTCAACAATAAAAGTCATCTCATACTTAGAAGTGGCAAAAATACTAAGAGTGATTTCAACCATAAAAGTCATCCTCATACTTAGAAGTAGCTAAATATCAAAATTGATCTCATACTTAGAAGTAGCTAAATATCAAAATTAATCTCATACTTAGACTTAGATGTGACTCAAAATTAAAATTAAATTAAACAAAAAAATTATTAAACAAGTAGTTAAAACTCAAGGTAAATAAGAATCTAACTAGCTAAAAGGTAAAAGTGATTTCAACAATAAGACTCATCTCATACTTAGAAGTAGCTAAATATCAAAATTGATCTCATAATTAGATGTGGCTCAAAATTAAAATTAAATTAAACAAAAAATTCTTAAACAAATAGTTAAAGCTCAAGGTAAATAGGAATCTAACTCGCTAAAAAGTAAAAGTGATTTCAACAATAAGACTCATCTCATCAAGGTAAATAGGAATCTAAAGTGATTTCAACAATAAGACTCATCTCATATTTAGAATAGCTAAAAAGTAAAAGTGATTTCAACAATAAGACTCATCTCATATTTAGAATAGCTAAAAAGTAAAAGTGATTTCAACAATAAGACTCATCTCATATTTAGAATAGCTAAATTTTTATAATTTTAATGATTTGCTTTCAATGAGAGTTGAACTCATGACCTCCCGCTTACTAAACGGGTGCTCTAACCAACTGAGCTATGAAAGCACACCCTAAATCATTTCTGTGATATTATAAACTTACTCCATTTCAAGTTCATTTCAGTCGAGTGTTTCAAGTGCAAGATTCCCACTTCGTCGACACTATAGCTAATAGGAACGCACAAGGGTTTCAAGAAATGGCACTTAAGACATGCATAGTATGTTTGTTATTAGCCGCAGACTGCAGGAAAAAGCCAAACAAAAGTGCCTGCAGGATGGCAATATAGGGATCACGTTGACTTTGTCCAACTGTTATATTTTATTTATTTTGTAAATAATTTGTTTGCTTGCTTATACTGTATGAAGCCATGGCTGAATAGAAATCAGGATTCATGGAAGAAGCATTTTTAAAAGCGGGTGTAAGGTCACCAATTTCAGTACAAACCAGGGTAATTTTTAAGGGCGAAATTTCGCCAATTGGCTATTTTTCGGGTTTTTTTTCAAAAAATAAATTCGCTATTTGGTCATTTTTAGTCTCTAATATCGCCTATATTTACATAAAATATGTTTTTTTATCATACTATTCGCCAAAATTTACACATTTTAATAGTAAATTGGATGTTTCATATTTAATATTCGCCTACCAATCTATATACATGCTTTTTTCAATCCAAAATAGTCGCCTAGGATACTATACTTAAGTATAATATTAGAATCCTTAAAAAATACCCTGGTACAAACACATAATTTTTTTTTGTCTATGTATTTGTTTACTTTAGGCAACCATATTGAGTAACAGTTATTTCCTCATACTAAAGTGCGTGCACTTGATAATTGCAGAGATTCTAGAATAAGAGAGGGCAATGTTCTCGATAGAACTTGTCTCGCAAAGATGTACCCTTCAATTTCATGTATTGTAAATACCAGTAATATAATATAATTGGATTTCTGTCATAAAGCTCGAACATCCATGGACTTGTTACATAACTCGAACCTTTATCCTTCAATTTATGAACCCATTGGTTCTTCGTTTCTTTAACCAGATAATAATCTTGCTAGCATCTAATTTTTTCCTAAAAAAGGGATTATAAGCATAAGAGCTAAGATGGCTTTATATTATTTTGTTATAATTTGTTTGTTTTTTTTGTCAGTAGAAAAATACGATACTGTTGATATTCCAGAAATAATTTGTTTGTTATATACTATACTTTTGATATTCTAGTTATAATTTGTTTGTTATACATGGTATGCTTTTTTTATAATAATAATGAACCATTATTAATATATGTTTTATAATGAAGTTTTCTTAGTTATATAGAGGATTGTTTGGATGATCGATAAAATGGTTTTATTTTAGTATTTTTGAAGTTTTACTAATTATTAACATATGGTTATTCATTTAATATAGGTTTGTTTAACTTTTAAGTTCTTTTTCGAGAGAGTATATAATGTAAAGTTCATTTAGTTTTATTTTAGTTTTTTTGGAGTTTTAATAATTATTAACATATGGTTATTCATTTAATATAGGTTTGTTTAACTTTTAAGTTTTTTTTGAGAGAGTGTATATAATGTAAAGTTCATTTTGGGGCAGCGTATATAATGAAAAAGTTCATTCTTGGGGTATGGTATATAGAGTTTAGTTGGATTAAGATCAATAAGATGAGTTTATTTGGATAGGTCACTTAAAGTCAAGAATCGACTACCTAGCTAATTGTTTTTGGACAAGTAACCTAGCTAGTAATGTTTGTGATAATGATGATGATGATGGTTATTAAACGTCCACTAAGATGAATTTTGGTCTAACAAACCTTTAGAAATTTAAAGAATCACTCAGTTTTCTTTAGAATTTTATTTATATGCTCGAAAATCTCTAAGAGAAACATTCTTGAATCACTATAGTTGTGATGAGTTAAAAGGCTAAGAAGGTCAGTATTGTAGCAAATATTTTGAATTTGTGATTTAGTATGGGTGTATGCAGGACATTCTAAGAAAAAATGATTTCCATCTTCAACACTTGCATGATAATTATGGAGGTTCAAGTACATGCATGTCAATAGACAACTGGTGGATTGCACGCACAGTGGGAGGAAACACAAGATCATGGCGAAGAATGACCTCCACCATTCTATAGTTTGTAACAAGCTATTGCATGTAAATGTTGTCACTCTTTAAGAAGGCTTACAAAACTCGTTTGTTAACTACTTAATCTTGAATTATGCTCTCGAGCAAATGATTTGTAGATGAATCTGGTGGCTGTAGCATTGGAGTAACTAAAAAAAAGTGTGAATCCTCATTGGGAGGAACATGTTCTTTAATTGTTTCTTCTGTCGTGTGCTCCATAACAGGAAACAAGTCATTCATGGAACACAGTGATCAAAATATTTTGTACCTATAACTAAGATGCTTATCATTTATGCATCTATTCTAGGATGAGATATTGCTCTTCAATTCAATTTATGTATCTATTCAATTTTTCCTCCAACGTTCTATTGCACCTTTTGGGGCAATTGCTAGTTATTAATATCCCACCTTTCATTACACAATGACTTGCTTTGTCGATAAATTCAGCCAACTAAGTATTAGTCTATTTATTTTGGTTGCAAAGAATAACATCCTCGCCACCGAAAGGCGGGATCAGTGGATTTCAGGTATCCCAACACCCATTTGTGCAATCAAATATGTTTTGTTTTCGAGTTGGGCAAGCCACACTTGGCTTTTATATATGTTTTTGTTGGAAGGTTTAATTTCGTAACTACACTTCTAAGATCATTAAACAAAACTACAGCATGGACTGTTATTTACATGAATACCATCGGGAATTTCAAATTTTCATTTTCACTGAGGCTTCAACTAATTTATTCGATGGACACTAGTGTTTATTATGTCCCCGACAGGGGATATATATGGATTGCTAAAACCCTATTAATGTGGGTAGGAGCCTATGCTAACCTATAAATTTTGTGTCATTTCCTATAGTTTAGACAAAGGTTGGATTTTTTTTATAACTTCGAATTTTAGAAATGATTTTTCTTAAATTTTATTGGTTTCAGAACCTTGAAGTCATCCTCATTTTTTAGTGCCTAGGAAGGGGCAGAGGGTTGATGTCATGTCCTACAGAGGATAGGCATGACAGATTTCCCTAATTTCTCTAAAAAAAAGGTGTGCCTTGGTTGTCATTTAATGTTTCATGGATAAATGTGCCCTGTTGAGCACTCTTTTTAGGTGGAAATACAGGATTTCATTAGTGGAATCAATGGTGGTGGATGGCATGCAAGGAAAACGAACGTGGCCATGGAGAAAGGACCTCGCAGTAGTAGAGATTTAATTTCCCGAGCATGCGATTTTGATGGCCCATTCACTCCTCCCAGGGATTGCACAAGAGAAGTAAAGTATGTACTTAGAGAGGAGGGCTAGAGAGGGTAATTTGTTCCGGAACCCCGATGAAGAACCCCACTAGCTATATATGCATTGTATATCTCCTCATACCAAACATTGTCGATAGATACATACTTTCTCTACATCTCTCAACTATCATTTGTCATTGAAGTCTGTATATGTCTTGGGTTCGAATCCAATCGCAACACACAATTTTCTTTGTGAATAGTCATGTCTAATGGGCATTGTCTCCACTCCTTCCACCATAGAAAAGATGAGGACGATAATATCATCAACATTATGTCCAAACTCTCATTTTAAGGAGAAACCTCAGGCTACTGTTCTCTTGAGATCACCCTCCTCTGGATGAAATCAAGATTCTTTCTTTATTCGGCGAGATAAGATTGAATGAGAGTCATCTTGTGGGTAATAATTTTCCTTTGCATAATAGTTTGGAAAGCAAAGTAATTGAGAGCTCGGCCTTGGAAGAAATTGAAGGTGAAATATTGAACCCTTTGGCTCTTCCTACTAGGTGTGGGAATTTCTCTAGATTTGGGAGTGAAAGTTTCAGAATTATTGGAGGAGCAATTCCCTCTTCCTTAAGACATCGAACAACAAGGATGCCGACGTGTATATATTTGTTCAACTGATATATATGTATATACTCCAACTCTACGACCATTTGAAATCCTTACATAAGCCATAAGTGCCTTCCTAGAGTTCTTTTTATTTGGTTGTGTCTCTGACAGTAAATTTTTTGAAAGGATAAGTGCATTGTACATTTTAATTTCCTCATTTTCTAAGGCACTTAATTTTGTAATCCTTCAAGTAATTTCCTGATGTTTTTCTTAGATGTGCCCATCTGTTGTGGTTTCCTATAATTATGGTATCAGAGAGGGTCCTGAAATGTTTCTAAAATGTGCATTATTTTTTCATCTTTTCATCACCAAAGATATCAGCTTGGATTTTCTTAAATTGCAAAAATAATTCTGAACAAGATGCTTCTCAAGGCTCTAAATTATTAATAAAATATATTGAGCATCCATGACCTATCAAGAGGTGGGATGCCATGTTGTACTTATGGAGTGTGACCACCCGACCTCACTTAACAACCATGATAGCTTATGTCATTCATTGGTCCATTTGCAAGGGTGCATTGGTTCATGAAGAAGCCACTTGTGACAAAATTTACAAAAATAGAGAAAACATAAATGTGAAAAGAACTATTATAAATAAATAAAATTTTAAAATTGAATGTTAACATGTCGAGTAGTGCAGATTATCAACAAAATGCATAATGTACAGAGAAGGTCAGCCTTTAGTAGCTTCCTTTAGAGTAGGAAATACTCAACATCTATTATAGAAGAAAGAATCCTTGATAAAATAACTAATTAGCAGCATTGGTGAATAAATTATAATACTATCTCTACTCCTCATGCAATGGTTGCAATTATAACTAGGTGAAAAAATATGCATATGCTTTACTATTGGTTGTTTGTTCAAAGAAGCAAAAACTAAATCAAGTATTTCATAGTTGGAATTTTGGTGATTTTCTCTTAATTCTATTTATAGTCCCAATTTAATCATAAATTAGTCAACGGTTGTAGACCTAACTTCTCTGTTCAAAGAAGGAAAAACTAAATCAAGGTCTGAGAGTCAATTGTTCAAATGCTATGGATTCATAAACGAGTTTGGTACTAACCTAACCACTAGACATATTCCAAGCCCAGTTAATTCTATCCTCCATAACGTCTAGCTTCATACCCGCGTGTCTAAGAGAGAGTATGTAACGATCCCACTCCATAGCCAAAGAATTTACAAATTGCAGGTCCTTCGTTGAACGCTAATAGTTAATGCTATCAAGGTGAACCCCCTCTCTTTGGCATGGTTCAGGAAAAATAAGCCTTTGGAATGTAAAATTTGAATACTAGATTCAATAAGCTTATAGTATCTACCACCTCCGATGAATGGATCAACCCCAAGGCGAACCTGGAAGCTGTCCCCAATACTCCATGCCATCATATCCGGGAAAGCATCGACAAGACCACTCCAAGGAATCTAGAATCCTTGATTTGATAGTAGGGAAATCAACCCTTACAACCTTGGTGAAAAATACATTAAGAGCAGGCATTATAAAGTGCTTAAAATTATAAATAAAATTATAATAATGAAATACATAAAATAAAAGATCACACAAGTTGTAATAATACTTGGAAATGTTAGAAAGCACATAAACTATTTAACTGTAATATTACTACAAAAGTATGTAATGATGCTATAGGAATCTGTAAACACAACTAAACAAAATTAAAATGCAAATAGAATATAGATACAGGGGTTCTCATTCCTTCCCTTGAGTGGGACCTACTGAAGGATGATTTTGTATTTTGTATTAACACATAAGACTAAGTATACAACACAATAACTCTCACAATAAATCTCTCCTTTATTTAGAACATGCTCATAATATCAAGGAATCAAAGTGCCTTCTTCTATAGTTTAAATTCTGTTGATGACGGTTTTTGGCTGCATCAATGATACATAGCCAACAAAGAGTTTCCATGCTCCCCTACTCACAAAATTATTTTGCTAAATGACATTGCCTAAATTCTTTCGCTAAACGATAGTGCCTAAATTCTTTTGCTAAAATGCAGTGCCTATCGAGTCACGGGCTAAAATTATTGAGTCCAAAAAAAACTTATCTAGCTTGAGGTTGGGGGGTTTCCATTGTTAGGGAGCCTTAAGAGATTTTGATGAAATAACTTGACAATATTCAAGAGAAAAAAAAACACACCACGCAGTCAAGAAGATTGAACTGCGCAGTAAATGGACATGTTCTTTTTCTTCGCTTTGGACTTCGCCGATCATACAATAGGGAACCCAAAATTTTACTTCGTTGAGGACTTCACTTCGCCGAGCAATTTAACTTCACCAAACACTAGCTTGTCGGAAATTAACTTCGCTTTTCATAAATTTAATTCGCATTTATGCGAAGTTCTTAACTTCGCAAAATACTTTACTTCACGGACTTCTCAACTTGAGGATCCTTTTTACTTCGCGTAACTTCTTAACTTCATCAACACATTTTTACTTCTCATAACTAGACATAAGAACCAAAATATAAAATGAAACTTATGCGAAGTTACTCCTCATTAAAATAGAACTTTTACTATTGTGAACTATTTGGAAATCTTGATTTCTTTTACACACTGTAAATGTAAACAAATTTTACACAAGTAAATCTGGAGAAAATGTGCGACATACAACATTCAAAATTCTTGAGAATGAATACATAAAACTATGGACTTATATATATTACCGTATCAAAATAGAGAAACTTGACCGCAATACATGGAGATGAGATTTTACTATTATCTTTCACTTCTTACAGAGCTTGGGCTCTTCATACATTTCATGGGTATGAGCTGCTTCTCCTTTCACTCTTGCTCTTCACTTCTTCTCTCCTTCCCTCACACATATCTCTCTTGTTTTTCAATTATCTTCTTCTTCTATATATAGGAATTGCATAACCACCGACTTGAGATCGCTTCACCTGGAAGATACTGAGTTACATTAAACACTGCAATTAATTTCTACCTAAGAATTCTTGACATGCAGAATACAAATGCGGTTACATAAATACAATGAGACATACGCTGGATTGGTTGCAGACTCACTGACTGATTGAAATTGCATACTGACAAAAAGATTGACTGAGTGACTGATAGAGCCATCGCAGACTAGATATGCAATCAGCTCGTAATTAGGTTTTTCCAACACTCCCCCTTAATTATGAGTAGATGGGGATCATTAAACAAAAATAAAATTTACAAAATGTATTCAGATGGGGATCATCCTTGCTTAATTTCAAACCTGTTATCACTGGTGTTGGAGTTGTCTTACAGTTTAACATCTTAAATATGTTCAAGACATCACTTGCATACTTCGACTGAGATATAAATATACCCTTTTTAGTCTGTTGGACTTAAATTCCCATAAAATACTTCATAAGCCCCAAATTAGTCATTTCAAATTCACTTTCCATCACTGATCTAAATTCCTCTATGCCAAAATCACCAGTAAATATTAAATCATCTACATACAGGTAGACAATTATCTTATTACCTTTCTTGTTGATTTTTGTGTACAGCGTTGGCTCACATTCACTTCTGTGAAATCCATTATGAATAAGGTAAGAGTCAATGTGACTGTACCAATCTCTAGGAGCTTGCTTCAAACCATAGAGTTCCTTTTTCAACCTGTATACTTTGTGTCCTTGTCCTGGGACTTCGTAGCCTTGTGGCTGCTCCACATATACTTCCTCCTCTAAATAACCATTGAAAAATGCAGACTTAACATCCATTTGGTAAACATGCCATGTCTTATGTGCCGCGATGGACAAAACTGTTCTGATAGTGTCCATTTGTGCTACAGGTGCAAAAGTTTCATTGAAGTCTATGCCAAGTTCCTGTGTGAACCCTCTTGCTACCAATCTTGCCTTGTACTTCTGCACATTTCCATCAACATCTTGCTTGTTATTATAAATCCATTTGATGCTTATCACATCCTTGTTCTTAGGGACATCGACTAATTCCCATGTTCGATTCTTCTCAATGCATTCTATTTCTTTATTCATGGCTTGTGCCCAAACTTTATATTCAACAGCTTCTTCAAATGTTAGTGGATCATTAATTTGAGAAAATAATACAAAAACTGAGAATGAATTGGGTGTACCAGTCTCATATACCTCACGTAGACTACTTGTCTTTGTCGGAGTTGTTGATGTTGAACTTCACAAACTGCTTGATAGAGTTCCCCGTGCACTTGGTGTGCTTGTCGGAGTAGCTTGAACTAGGACTTGTGTCGGATTTCTTTTTGCTGAAACATGTTGCGCTATTGTAGGAGTAGACAGAGCTACGACATTCTGATTCACATGCGGAGTCTCAACAACATCTTCTACGATGTCATCATGTTCGATATGTGACACGATTTTAACATTCTTCTCTACGGTTCCATCCCATGCTTCATTTTCTACAAACTGAACATCTCGACTGATAATAAATTTTCTTGTGACAGGGTCATATAACTTGTATGCTTTTGTGTCTTCAGAATACCCAATAAAAATGCATTTATGTCCTTTATTGTTTAATTTCTTTCTTACCTCATTTGGAACATGTGCGTATACTACTCAACCAAAAAATTTTAAATGTGAAACACTATGTTTCATACCTGTCCAAGCTTCCTGTGGAACTTTGTTCTTCACACTCTTTGTTGGACATCGATTCATGATGCATACAACATTTTTCACTGCCTCAACCCAATATTCATTTGACAGATGCATGGATTCCAACATACCGCGTGCCATCTCCATAATGGTTCTGTTTTCCCACTCTGCGATACCATTCTGCTGCGGTGTATATCGCGCAGTGAATTGCCTGTGTATGCCATGACTTTTACAAAAGTATAAGAAATCATTTGAAACATACTCACCACCTCTATCTGTTCTTAAGATTTTGATTTTGTAACCACTTTGCTTCTCCACAAGTGCCTTGAACTGCTGAAAACATGCAAACGCATCAGATTTGTGTTTTAGAAAATATATCTAGGTTTTTCTTATGAAATCATCAATAAATGTGAGAAGGTAAGTGCATCCTCCCAAGGATGGTGTTTGCATCGGTCCACAAATATTAGAGCGCACAATTTCAAATGGTGTGCGAGCTCTGTATGACTTTCCAACTGAAAAAGTCTCTCTGTGTTGTTTGCCAAAAATACAGCCTTCAAAAATTCTTTCTGGTTTTTCAATCAATGACAATCCTTTCACCATGTCCTTCATGTGCAGTAGCTTCAGCCCACCAAAATTCAGATGTCCAAATCTAAAGTGCCACAACCAGGATTCATCATTTATTTATGTTTGAAACGTTGCTTGCATTTCTTTGTTGCTTTCTTTTTCTTTCTTGTCATAGTGAATGTTTGCGTCTTTACTTTCTGCTTTAAATGCAGCTTCTGAGTTTCCATTCTGAATTCCATGAACAACTTGAGTTGTTTTTCCTTTTATGTTTGCCCTTATCCTCAAAGGAAACAAGCGATTGCTTGTCATCTGCACTTTGGCTATTAAGCGATTGCTTGGATATATGTCTTTAACCAGACAATGCTTTCCTGTCATGTGAACTATGTAACCTTTTTCAATAAGTTGTTCAATGCTCATCAAATTATGCTTCAAACCTTGAACGTAATAAACATCAGGCATAAATTTATGCTCCCCCTATTTGGTTAGAATATCAACAATATCCTTACCCAAAACAGTGACTTGAATATTATTTCCAAGTGTGACATCAGTTTGAACTGATTTATCTAGACTAGGAAATAGATTTAAATTACCAGTCATATAATTGCTACATCTTGAGTCTAAATACCATATGTCATTTGGACTTTCTTGGACAACATTACATTCAAGTGGAGATGCACATGCTAAGAACAATGAGCTGGTCGGAGTGCTGTTTTTGCTTTGACTGTGTTTGACCTTGCTTTCCTTGGTCATACTGCTTCTTCCTGCATTCATATGCGAAGTGTCGAAACTTCTTACAGTAATGACATTGATTTTTTTTATTTATCATACCTTTGTCTAGTTGGTTGACTGAGGATCTGATTTTGACCTCTACCAGCGACATATGCAGGGCTGCTATTGCGACCTCCTCTGAAAGAACTTCATCCTCTGCCTCTAGAGTTTGATCTCCCCCTGCCTCTTCCACGACTAATGGATGACTGTGCTGCAAATGCACCTTCAAATGATGTATTTGATCTGTTGATTCTATGTTCGTGATTGAGTAATGAGGCTTGCAACTCATCAATAGTAAATTGGGACAGATCTTTGTTTTCCTCCAGGGTCATAACTAAAGATTCAAATTTCTTTGGAAGAACTCTAAGAACTTTTTCAACAACTCTTTGGTCACTTAGATTTTCTCCATGGGACTTTATTTGATTAATCAGGCCAATAAATCGAGTATAAAATGATTCTACTGACTCTGTATCTTTCATTTACAGAGATTCAAAGTCTCTTATAAGAATTTATAGTTTGGCAGTCCTTACCTTGTTCAAGCCTTGATAAGAAGTTTCCAGTGTGTCCCACGCTTCCTAGCGGACGTTGTTGCTGCTACTCTTGGGAGTATGTATTCATGTGTTGCTTGATGTATGTAGAATAATGCCTTTCCATATTTCTTTCTTTGTTCCTTCAAGGCATCCTTCTCAGCTTGTGTGAGATTGTTGTATGCTGCCATATCTGTTGGTTCTACATAACATTTTGAACTATCTTCCATACATCTTGACCTCTGAACAAAGCTTTCATAGTTAGAGACTAATATTCATAAATTTTTCCTGAAAAGATTGGAGTTTGCAAACTACCAGAAGTGGAATCAATTCTTAATCGCTTTTCCATTTTTTGTAAATAGAATTTCTACTTTTCGTACCAAGCTCTGATACTAGATCAAGAGAAAAAGAAACACACTGCGCAGTCAAGAAGATTGAACTGCGCAGTAAATGGACATATTATTTTTCTTCGCTTTGGACTTCGCCGATCATACAATAGGGAACCCCAAATTTTACTTCATTGAGGACTTCACTTCGCCCAGCAATTAAAATTTGTCGAACACTAGCTTGTCGGAAATTAACTTCACGAAATAATTTTTTTTGCGGACTTCTCAACTTGAGGATTCTTTTTACTTCGCATAACTTCTTAACTTCATCAACACATTTTTACTTCTCATAACTAGACATAAGAACCAAAATATAAAATGAAACTTATGCGAAGTTCTCCTCATTAAAATAGAACTTTTACTACTGTGAAATATTTGGAAATCTTGATTTCTTTTATATACTGTAAATGTACACAACTTTTACACAAGTATATTTGGAGAAAATGTGCGACATGCAACATTCAACATTCTTGAGAATGCATACATAAAACTACATTCAACATTCTTGAGAATGCATACATAAAACTATGGACTTATATATATTACCCTATCAAAATAGAGCAACTTGACCGCAATACATGGAGATGAGATTTTACTATGATCTTTCACTTCTTCTCTTCTTCCCTCACACATCTCTTTCTTGTTTTTCAATTATCTTCTTCTATATATATAGGAATTGTTGGGTTTTACTAATTGCTTTAAACCCTAACCAAGATCTACTCTTATGCAAGAAATTAAACTTAATGCACAGCGGAACTTAGAAATTAAGTTTAATGCACAGCGGAACTTACTTTCCATCTTCAAAGGTCGCGGACAGCTTCTGGTCTTGACTTGAGTTGTTGGCTCTCGAATCCTTCCAAGAACTTGCAATCCTTTTCTCTGGAGAGTATCCTGTCTTCAATGGAGCAGACAATTTTTCTGGATGATTGCAAGCCTTGGAGACTCAGCCCTTTTATAGCAGTGCCAAAGAAAAAGATTCTAATTCTAGGGCTGCTGAAAATTAGCTAATACTTGGGAAACAAGTCTGAAAAGAAATCTGGAGTTTCCGATTTTATAAAAAACTTCAAATCGGGAAACTTCAGAAAAAACTGAAATAAATCAGAATAAATTCTGATTTCCTTATTTAGCTCAATTTATTACTGCTATTATTTTAATCAACTATAATCGGTCCATTAACAATTATAATTGATTAACATTATTCTATATGTATTTGTATCCAAATCCTTTATTTAAATACGTATAATGCCATGACTTAATTAATCACATTGTTTGGCATGTTTTAATTATTACATAAATGTAATCTTTCGACAGTATTTGATATCATAATCATAATGCACGTATGTCCAACTTAATTATTGTAATTTAGACGTCTCTAAATCCAACAATCTCCCACATGGACAAGTGCAACCTTTTGATTATATATCCTTAACTTTATTGCATGCAACTTTTCTGTCTTTGTTATCGTATTTCTTAAACAATTCTGTCCATCAATTATGCTAACAAAGGACTTAAGCAGCACTTGTCACATTTATTCGCAACTAAACCGACATAAATCACGCTGCCAACATAGCTGAATGACATGAATCTGATTTGGACATATAGTTTAGAAATTACACGCAAGTGTGATTATACGTGCCTATTTCTAATTGAGTCACCTTTACTTTACTGTATGAGGTCAAAAATTAAACTTTAAAGAAAGAAATAATGAAACCGAAACTGAATGCAACTTGTATATATCATCAAAATTGTTTACAATTGCATTACATAGAACATCAAAAACAAAACTTAAAACATATTCAGACTCCCACATTTTCTAACTATCCTAAATAGATATTACACCCATACGGGCAACATGTTCGTGAAACTTCTTGGGTGGTAATCCTTTAGTAAGAGGATCAGCAATCATGGAGTCTGTACCTATGTGTTCTATACATAATTCATTATTCTGCACTCTCTCTTTTACAACTAAAAACTTAATATCGATGTACTTTGTCTTTGACGAACTTCGGTTGTTGGTTGCGTATAACACTGCTGAATTGTTGTCACATAATAATTTGAGTGGTTTCTGAATAGAATCCACAATTTTCAGACTTGTGACGAAGTTCTTCAGCCATACGCCATGATTAGATGCTTCATAGCATGCAACAAATTCAGCTGCCATAGTGGAGGAGGCCACCAATGACTGTTTAGCGCTCTTCCATGACACGGCACTGCCTGCCATCATAAAGATGTATCCTGATGTTGACTTCATGCTGTCGACACATCCTCCAAAATCAGAATCAGTATATCCAATGACCTCGAGCTGTTCCGATCTCCGATACGTGAGCATAAAGTCCCTTGTTCTCTTTAGATATCTCAACACTCGCTTGGCTGCCTTCCAGTGTTCCATACCTGGGTTACTCAAATATCTCCCTAGCATTCCAGTGATGAACGCAATATCTGGACGCGTGCATACTTGTGCATACATGATGCTACCCACGGCTGAGGCATAGGGAATATCTTTCATGATGTTTTTATCTAAGTCAGTTTGGGGACATTGTTTTAGACTAAACTTATCTCCTTTTGATACAGGGGTATCTCCTGGTTTGCTGTTTTCCATGCCAAATCTTGTTAGAATCTTATCGATATAGTTCCTCTGGGATAACCTTAGAATACCTTGAGATCTATCTCTAAGTATTTCAATCCCTAGAACACATGATGCATCACCAAGATCTTTCATTTCAAAGTTCTTAAATAAAAAATTCTTAGTTTGATGCAACATGTCCTTATCGTTACTGGCAAGCAATATGTCATCTACATATAAAACCAAGAAAATAATTTTACTCCCACAGAACTTAAGGTATATGCATTCGTCTACTATGTTAGACTCAAAACCAAATGAGCTAACAATTTTGTGAAATTTATGATACCATTGTCGAGATGCTTGTTTTAGCCCATAGATAGATTTCTTAAGTCTGCAAACCATAGACCCTGCATCACCTGATACAAAGTTCTCTGGCTGCTTCATATAGATCGTTTCATCAATGTCACCATTGAGAAACGCCGTCTTTACATCCATCTGATGAAGTTCTAAATCATAATGTGCTACAAGCGCCAATATAATCCTTAAAGTGTCTTTCGATGAAACTGGAGAGAAAGTCTCTTTATAATCAATGCCTTCTTTCTGTGTGAAACCTTTCGCAACAAGACGTGCCTTGTATTTTTCAACATTGCCTTTAGAATCCCGCTTAGTCTTAAATATCCATTTGCAACCAACGGGTTTCTTGTCTTTAGGCAACGGAACGATATCCCAAACGTCATTGTCATACATAGATTTCATCTCTTCATTCATGGCATTAATCCACATTTGAGAGTTAGAGCTTTCCACAGCTTGTTTGATATTAACAGGATCATTTTCAAACATGCCAATGTCAAACTCATGTTCTTGAAGATATGCATAATCCTTAGATTGTGTAGATCTTTTCTCTCTAGTAGATCTCCTAATTGGCACAGGTACTAGATTTTCTTGAGGTTCATTTACAACTTGATCTTCAACAGGAGGAGGAACATTATTATCAATTTCTGAATCTCCCACAGGCCCTAGGCCATCAACATTTGTCATGTCAATGTCAGGGTTTGGGTTGGGTTCAGGTCCATTTGTGTTCTCTATTCCATGTTGAGTTTCTAACTGAGTTATTTGTGATGATGAAGTTTGCATATTGTCAGAAGATGTATTTCTAAACGCAATCGGAATTTGAACAAAACTAGGACTTTGGTCCATAGTCTCATTTCTAAACGCAATCGGAATTTGAACAAAACCAGGACTTTGGTCCATAGTCTCATTCGCATTCGTCTCTTCTTCTTCAAAAATACTATCTTTTGTCATATCTCCCCCCACAAACTCATTATCCTCAAAACATTTCGCACTTCCTGACTCGAAAACTGTATGTTCTGTTGGATTATAGAATTTGTATCCCCTAGATCGTTCAGAATAGCCTATAAAGTAACAACTAATGGTCCTTTCGTCCAGCTTCTTTTCATTTGGCTTATAAGGCCTAGCTTCACATGGACATCCCCAAACTCTCAAATGATTCAAGCTAGGCTTGCGCCCAACCCATAACTCGTAAGGGGTCTTGTTAGCTGCTTTAGTAGGCACTCTATTAAGTATGTATGCTGCAGTCTTTAAGGCTTCTCCCCACAAATTCTCAGGTAGAGTTGTACGAGCAATCATACTTCTCACCATGTCTTTAAGGGTGCGATTTCGCCGTTCAGCAACACCATTCATTGCAGGCGAACCTGGCAACGTATACTGAGGCACAATTCCGCATTCCTCTAAGTATTTTGCAAAGGGACCTTGACGTTGTTCTCCTGATCCATCATAACGACCGTAGTATTCACCACCACGATCAGAACGAATGGACTTTATACATTTGTTAAGTTGTAACTCAACTTCCGTTTTGAACTTTATGAACACGTCTAATGCTTCCGCCTTTTCTTTTATTAAGTAAATATGACCATATCTTGAATAATCATCTATGAATGTGATAAAGTAACGGTGACCATTTCTTGTAGCTTTTGGAAAAGGACCACAGATATCCGTATGAATTAATTCTAAGACATCATTACATCTTTTTGCATCATACTTATGTTTATTAGTTTGTTTTCCCTTTATACAATTCACACAATCACTTAAGTTTGTAAAATCTAAAGGTTGGAGAATATCATTAGACACAAGACGTTCTATCCTTTTCATAGAGATATGTCCTAATCGCTTGTGCCATAATGTTGGAGATTTCTCGCAAGTTAATTTACGTTTTCTATTATCTACATGCAGTGCCTCTGAATGTGAAGTGTCTATATCTAGAAAATAAAGATTATCATAAGAAGACATGATACCAGAAGCAAGAAGCTTAGAATTTTGACACAAACTGAATTTTCCATTACCAAATGAACATACATAACCATTTTTGTCCAAATAAGATATAGAAATTAGGTTCCTTCTGAAAGATGGAACCACTAAAGCATCAAAACTTAAATAAAATCCTGTCTTACATAATAATCTAAATTTTCCTATGCTTTTCACTTCTACTTTGTTGCCATTTCCTACGTAAACGTAGCGCTCCGCCTCATTTGGCTTGCGATGGCTTAGGCAACCTTGCATAGACATACTGATGTTAGTCGTTGCACCTGAATCTATCCACCAAGTATATCTAGATACAGAACTTAAATTAACTTCAGAACAAACTAAAGCAAGAGACATATCAGCCTTCTCTTGGGGAGTTTCTTCACCCTCTTTATTGGGCTTGGGGCGATCAAATCTCAGTGCAGTGTCCAATTGCATGATCCCTAAGACTAATTTGAGCTTTTCTTCCCACTGTTTGAAATTGTTCCCCATGAGGGGCTTAATTTGACTTAGATTTGACATTATGTTTAGATCTGAAAATTGAAGAACAAAAGGAAAAAAAAAAAAAATTAGATATTGTGCATCACGATTTGATCTTTAATCATAATTCTAAAATCCATCTAAAGGCCCAAATTAAATTATGTGCTCCATTGAATCTTTTAGCCAAAACACCACTAAATAATGAAAAACACCTTTGGGCGCAATCATTACCTTATTGTCTTTTCCGCCTTTGGGCCAGATTGACATATCCATTTGCTAACTACCAGGCCAGTCAAGTGGGGAAGGCAGGTCACTAACGGACCTGGTGCACCAAGCCCCAAATGCTTTTCTAGACATTGCCAGCATATGTGTGTTGCAACTTATTTGTTATACATCACCCTTATGCACCAAACAACTTAGCAGGTGCCAACCCTCCTTTGGGAAAGCTAACACCCACGTCCATTGAGCTTGTCATGAGTCATCCTTGCAATTGTCTTACACAGAGCGGTTCGTTTTGCGAACATCAATGCTTGACTCATGCGAAAACAACACATGTATACGTAAAATGCCTTTAGTTAGATTCCAAAATTATACCTAAAATCAATACATAGGAAATTCAATGCATGAAACATATGTACATTACAACCATTGTATAAAATATGTAATACATCTTAACCATATGCAACCTCCTCATTGCATAAAATATTTATAGCATACCCAACTATATCCTACATAAGATATAACATATTTTATACGGTATGTAAGACAAAAAACTTTTTTATATAATATATAAAACCTAACCCTTTTATATAGTATATAAAACAAAACCACTTGTATACAATATATGAAACAAAAGCATTTCATACAATATATATGAAACAAAATCACTTTTACACCATGTATGGAACAAAACATTTTCATAGAATATATAAAACAACATCGCTTTTATACAATTCATGATATGTACGTGAATACTTTCCCAGGTCTACGTCATCATACCCAATGAAAGAAATACCAGCAAAATACAAAACAGAGGTAATGCACACAATATAAATAACCATTGTATTAGTGTCCCAGCAAGGTGGCATACCAATAATGCATATATCTTTTGCAGGAGTTAAAAAGTTTCCATTGGCAGCATGTACCCATAAGCAACATGGTTAACTTAACATTGCTTGAATTATGCGCATTTATCCACAGCATAAATCAATGGAGTACCAGTTAATAAGCCCAACGCACTAAATAAAATATTAAATAAAAGACAAAGGTATGTGCCCAAACCCAAAACAGAGCAGCCAAGGCGTTTTCACTCCAATGGACATTACAGAGAACGGAAGATGTTTTAGATTCAAACCCAAGAAGAAAATACAACTCCAAGAGCATTTCAAATCGACATAGCAATACCAGAACTATTGTATTTCTTCCATGGGAAACTACAGAGCTTTTAAATTGTTTTCCAGCCAACATACGAACACCAAAACGTTTTAAAAACTTTCATGAAGAATATGCAAAGCTTAAAAATCGTTTTTCCAGCCACCTGGCATACAAACAATGTTTTAAAAGCTTCCATGGAGAATATACATAGCTAGAAATCGTTTTTCCAGCTACCGAGCATACAAATAATGTTTTAGCAAAACAATTAGATGCATACATAGCCAACAAAGCTCGGTTTCCAGCCACCATTCTAAATAAAACGTTTTTGACAACAAATAGATGCATACAGAGCCATCAATCTGAGTTTCCAGCCACCATTCCAAATAAAAACGTTTTTTTTTTTGCAATAGATAGATGCATACATAGTTTAAAGACTCTGTTTCCAGCCAGCATCTAACAAAGTGCCGGGAAACTGTAAATTCGTTTTAATCCACCCATGAGACAATGTAAGATGCCCAAAATGTTTTTTCAAAACAATATATGCATATAGAGCTTCCAAAGCTCGATTTCCAGCCACATATAAAAACGTTTTGCAAATTAAATGGATGAATAAAAACGTTTTTAAGAACTGATAAATGAATGCAGAGCTTGCAACCGTTCTTCCAGCCACCGAGCATACAAATAAAACGATTTTGCCCCATCACTGGAAACACACAGATCATGAGGGCGTTTTTCCTCCCAGCATTCACAGACACAGAACCCAGATCGATTTCTGATAACTTTGACCAGATCGATCTTCTCAAAATCGTGGCTCAAACAGAGATATGCAAAGGCGTTTTTCATTTCAATGGACAATACTGTGAATAAAAAAGTTTTTCAAAACCATTCGGTGGAGAAATAGAGATATCCCCAATCGTTAGAAGCATGTAAAAGACAAAGGTCCCTCTGAATCGATGGCAGCCTTCAGAGTATTTTCCATAGAAGCATTCAAACGATTGGGGATATAAATTCAACAAGTGAAGAATACGCCCAACAAGTGAAGAGTGAAGAATACGCCCGATGCAAAAAAAAACGTTTTTCAAAACCAAGAAGAATGCAGAGCATTATACAGAGAATATAAATTCTTTTTAACTCACATGCAACAATCCCGAATGCCCCAAAACATTTTACATCCACCAATTACATACAGAGGTGAGAAATAAAATTCGATCTCCAGCCAGCATTTACACTAAAACGCATCTCATACTCAGGGGATCACACGCAGCAATTCTTACATAAGGGAGGCTCTGATACCAATTGTTGGGTTTTACTAATTGCTTTAAACCCTAACCAAGATCTACTCTTATGCAAGAAATTAAACTTAATGCACAGCGGAACTTAGAAATTAAGTTTAATGCACAGCGGAACTTACTTTCCATCTTCAAAGGTCGCGAACAGCTTCTGGTCTTGACTTGAGTTGTTGGCTCTCGAATCCTTCCAAGAACTTGCAATCCTTTTCTCTGGAGAGTATCCTGTCTTCAATGGAGCAGACAATTTTTCTGGATGATTGCAAGCCTTGGAGACTCAGCCCTTTTCTAGCAGTGCCAAAGAAAAAGATTCTAATTCTAGGGCTGCTGAAAATTAGCTAATACTTGGGAAACAAGTCTGAAAAGAAATCTGGAGTTTCCGATTTTATAAAAAACTTCAAATCGGGAAACTTCAGAAAAAACTGAAATAAATCAGAATAAATTCTGATTTCCTTATTTAGCTCAATTTATTACTGCTATTATTTTAATCAACTATAATCGGTCCATTAACAATTATAATTGATTAACATTATTCTATATGTATTTGTATCCAAATCCTTTATTTAAATACGTATAATGCCATGACTTAATTAATCACATTGTTTGGCATGTTTTAATTATTACATAAATGTAATCTTTCGACAGTATTTGATATCATAATCATAATGCACGTATGTCCAACTTAATTATTGTAATTTAGACGTCTCTAAATCCAACAGGAATTGCATAACCACCGACTTGAGATCGCTTCACCTGGAAGCTACTAAGTTACATTAAAGACTACAATTAATTTATACCTAAGAATTCTTGACATGCGGAATACAAATGCGGTGAGACGTGCGCCGGATTGGTTGCAGACTGACAGACTGACATTGCATACTGACAAAAAGACTGACTGAGTGACAAAGATCGACTGAGTGACTAACAAAGCCGACGCAGACTAGATACGCAATCAACTCGTAATTACATTTTTCCAACAAATCTGCAGTTGAGGATCCATAGCTCAGTGAACATGGTGATGTACCTATGGCAGGCATAAGTTTGCTCTAGGAAATGGTAAAATTGTGCTCTTATCTCTGTATCATGAAGACTTCCTACTTAAACATTTTATCATATATAAGTTTTGAGCATTTACATATGAGAGAAACAAGGAAATCACATATTAGACTCGCGAGAATTTGTAGTTGTTTCACTTTCCTTGCAAGGCATTTACGTTCCTCGACAAAGATACTAATGGTTTTATTGAAATCGAGGAGTTTAGAAAGGCCTTAGCAAATGAATTTGGTCGAAATGACATACTGAATAATACTCATCTTGCTTGGGAGAAGAATGAAATGGAAAAGAGAGCACTCTTTTGTATTCATGTAATAGAGAAGAATAAAATCTTTCTCCCTCCTAAGAGCAATTACGTGTTCTCAAAGAAGAAAATAGGACTTGGATGTAAGATTCTATAAGTAATGGTCTTTATTATTTTTCTGAAACATGTTGGAAGGTGCTACTTACTTTGGAGAGTTGTATGTTTGTTCGAGATATCCCTTGTTAAAGATTTTGATGATGCTTTATTTGAAGAACTTAATACTCTCTGCAATATAAAAAATTAAAAATTAAAAAACTGAACAGGTTGACGTTGGTGAAGCATGACAATGGTGCCGAATTGCTTTTGGCGGAGATGATAAAAACCTGGAGCATCTTGTTATAAACGTATTGAACTTATCTTATGATTTATTTGCATGCACGAGTTTGTTGGGTTGCCATGTGACTGGTGTACTTTCAACTGGAAGCATGGATGAAATTGTGATACATGAGATACTCAAGAGTTTTAAACCCAAAATGGTTTGATGTTCGAAATGACATCGAAGCCTCTCTACCAAATCACGGTTTGCAGCTCGAATTCTGAATTATGTTGAAATGATGGATGTTATCTCCTCTGTACAAGGCATTTGCAGGCTAGAAAGGATGGTTGTTCCTCGGCACAGCCATCGATAATGCAAGGTGATTCACTTGAAACTCCATTTTGCCTGTTTTGAGAGGAATCGATGCTCCATTTTCATCATAACGAGATGCTCAGTACAACAGTTCAGACCTTGGACATGTTCTTGATACATGCAAGGATCATTTAAATACTCTTCAGTCTATATATTTGGCAGTGTTGAGATCAATGGAAACTCCATGAAAATGAAATTGTTTACCAATCATCGAGAACTTGGTAATATGGCGCAAATGTCAGATTCTCCGCTCCTGCCACTAGAGATATTATGCGGAGAGGGTTTGCACGAATATTCATAAACTGAAAGCTCTGGAGAACCTCGTGAATCTTACTGTCAATTACAGTTACAACCATCATATTAATATGCGCCATGGGTTCTTGAGAAATAGTTATCCACCTAAGTAAATCTAGAACAGGCTGGAAGACTGTATCTGTCTCATATTAAGTTTAATTATTGACATTGATCAAGTGCGCACACAATTAGCTGAAGATGATGCTCCTGAAAATATTGGCGTGGATGAGACAGAGAGCAGCAGTCACGAAGATATTGAGGGGGAAATTGAATAGAAACATTGAGAAAACATGTTCACACTTTATTCCATTTTAAAAAGTGATGAGAATTATGATCTAGCTATTACAGGTCTTCAAATACTCCGATATTGAGATCAGATGGACAATTGGATAGAGTTCTTACGACTAATGCAAAATAGAAGCAGTAAACTTGCACGGAAATCGTTAAAGGCTTCTCTTGCACTAGAAACAGAGGAGAAAAAGGCACAAGAAGCAGTTTCAGTGAACACTGAATACTAGTTGATCTTTTCTGTTTCAAGTTGGAGCTCGGATGACACAGCACCATCCATGGGTTCATCTGTTGAATGCTGCAGAATCTTCTGGACATTCATACAATTTGACGTATTTTTCGATTTGGTATTTGAGATTCTTCAAAGCGTCAGGGTTGTCAGCTTTTGTTGCGGTTCTTAAGTTTGAACTTGCGTGGATGGCCTTTCACTACAAAATTATGTTGAATTAGCATGATATCAAAGCAGTTTATATCCTGGCTCTTTTGCAAGATTTTTACACTGAAGGTTTCCTGTTGTTGTCTTGCTTAGAGAAAACGATCATTTTTTTGCTGGGTATGATAGGCAGCCATGGTAATGGGTTCTTGAAGCGAATAACTAAGGGTGTAAATGTGGAAGTTGGAAAATGTGCTAATATATATTGGTCACTATTTTATATTGATACCCAACTTCATCCTTAAACTTTCAAAAAAAATTAAAGTAAAGCATCTCTGGAATCCTTACATCGGTATCTTGCATGTTGGGATCTTGAGCGCTCAGAACTTGCTTCCTATGAAGACCAAAGAAGGATGAGGCAAAATGGATGCTTACTATGTTGCAAAATATGGACAGAAATGGGTTTGTACAAGGACTCTTATCGATACCCCTAATCCAAGATGGAATGAGCAATATACCTAGGAAGTTTATGATCCCTGCACAGTAATCACTGTGGGTGTTTTTGACAATTGCCATCTTCATGGAGGCAAAAAGGAAAAGTCTTCAAAATCGGTGAAAGATTCCCGAATCGGTAAGGTTGAATCCTCATTTCGATCGCGTTTACATGAATGCCTATGCCTATCCTCTGCTGGTGCTTCATCCTTCAGGAGTAAAAAATATGGGCAAGCTGCATCTGGTTGTTCATTTCACGTGTTTGTCTCTGATGAACATGATGCCCATCTACACACAACCTTTGCTGCCCAAGATGCAATACCTTCATCCCCTTTCTGTATCATAGGTTCAAGCCCTCAGATACCAAGCATTGTAGATAGTAGCAATGCGGCTGAGCCGAGCCGAGCCTCTACTCATGTGAGAAGTGGTGGAGTATATGTTGGATGTGGATTCGCACATGTGCAGCATGCATTGCAGTAAGGCAAAAATTTTCAGCATAATGAACGTTCTGTCTTCTCTCACAGCAGTAGGCGATGGTTCACCGACATATGCAAAGATATGGCCATTCTCATGCAAATATGAAGTGATTTATTAAAAAAATTGCAAAACATAAAGCTGCTTGAATCCCAAATATTCACAAACTCCTCATATATGTACCCAAAAGATGATAGGTATTCAGAAAAATGGTAAATTTTACATGTCATGACACTGCCACACGACGTGCACATGACTTGCAGCAAAAACCAAAAGAAATTGTTGTTTTTCACTAGAATTTGCGATAATCCACCAAAAACCGATATCCAATTTTTGACACCAAAATTCATTGAAGCTTAGTCGAAATTGACCAACTTGACTTTGTAATCTTGACTCTATGTCATCCAGCATTTCTCACTTGCAGACCCACCTCTGCATCGTTCTCAATAACCTCTTTTATTTTCATAATTCGGGATTCCAGAGAGAGTTTCCTATTAAAGATTGTTGGAAGCGTTTAATTACTCCACCGCTTAATAGATGGCCGCTGAAATTTTTAAAAGGCAACACTCCCCAGATCTGTAACCGCCAAGTTTTGAAGAGTCTCCACCGCCACACCGCTTTATCCATTCAAGTATTTGAATAGGTTGTCACCGCCTTGGCTTAGGTTATTATGACTGTACAGAACATGAAGAATCGGGCCAGCAATCACATGTCATCCACTATATTTCTGAAGGGCCAACGCAGTCCTCATTTTGTCAGCATGTAGTATTTCAATGAAACAAAGCATTTATTTCTACAGAGATAATTGTGTAACGAAGGGTCAATTAGCATTTAATGATCGATTATGTTGAAGCACTATAAATACACATCCTTGTAATCTTGATTGAGAGACATAGATATACAGAGTTGAATACGATTATCAGTTGAAGTTAAACACATAACTTTTTAGTGTGTATTTTTTGTTATACTCGGTTATTTGAGTTTGAAAACTCATATTCATTTTGAAATTATTTTTGTTGTAGCAAGTTAAGAGATCGGATTTATTTTTGAGTATAGAGATGTTAAATGTGTTTAATTGCTGAAACAGAGTATTAGTCAAGTTTTATGAATGCGGGGGTCATCAAAACATAGTTAAAATATTTGTTGAAACAATCCTATAGAATACTGTTTGCTGAAATAGTCCTGTAGAATATTGTTTGCTGAAATAGTTGCAGAACTTTATGTTCTTGTTAAAAGTCGTCTTGTAGGTGATAATTTCTGAGTTTAGTGATTCGTGTGTGTTGTTGTGAGTAAAAGCAACACTCCCCTTCCTTCCCATATTGGTATCAAAGCGTGGTTGATCTTTTTTTCTCTCATTTTTTTGTAATTTGGAATTTAATTTCTGATGGCTACTAACAACAGTGTAGTGCAGCCACAAATTCCTGTGTTGACTGAGAGAAACTATGATACATGGTTATTAAGATGAGAACTATCATACATGCTCATGATTTTTGGGAGTTTGTTACGATTAGCTACCCAGAGCCAGCTGATCAATTTGTTGAATTGGCTCTGTCAATGTTGAGCGTGTTCTATTGAAGGAAAATAGGAAGAAGGACAACAAAGCTCTTGGCCTTATTCAGCAAGGCCTAAGTGAATCCATATTTATGAAGATATCAAGTGTTGAGTCTTCAAAGAAATCTTGGGACACTCTTGAAACTTGTTATCAAGGTGTGACCAAGGTGAAGAATGTTAAGTCGCAGAACTTGAGAAGGGACTTTGAGAATTTGAAGATGAAGGACAATGAGACAGTTGATAATTTTATAACTCAAGTCATGAACATTGTAAACCAGCTGAGACAGTATGGTGAAGACCTTTCAGATCAGCATGTGATTGAGAAATTGTTGAGATGCTTGCCAAAGAAGTTTGAAGCAGTGGTTGTTCCAATTGAAGAGTTTAAAGATATCTGTCAAATGCACATTGATGAGCTGACTGGTTCTTTAATTTATCATGAATCAAGAATGAACAGGTATGATGATACTCCATTAGAAAATGCTTTTAAATATCAGCTACATGTTACTAGAGGCAGAGGCAGAGGCAGAGTGTCAACACCCAAATTTTTCGAAAAATTTAATTTTTTTTTAAAATAGCATATAATCTTATTAAATGCAGTCATTAGCTGTTTGATTAGTTTATGTTATCAGAATTGTAACTGAATGATCTTTTATTACACTTAAATTTAAAGATGAGTTTCTTGTCAGTTACTGATTGTTTTTCTGTTTGCAACCACAAGGGGGAATTGCCATAACAGACTAGGCTTACTTAGCTTCCGAGCTAATGCAACAGATTTTCTTTTTCTTATAGATATACAGGTAATGTTCGGGTCGCTGCAAACAAATCTTTAAAGTATAAAAACATATTGCTGTACCAAATCATTCAGTAAAAGTATAGGTATGCTAGCCAAGTCTATCATGTGTTTAAAGGTAGAACTCTTCCTATGATCTCCTCAAGATTTTACTGATAGGAAGTTGGAAATTACTAGAAAATATGATAGCTATTTTTCTTGATAACAAATGATTCACATAGCCCTATGGAATATTTGTCCCTTGCTTATATTACTGTAATGCAAATATACTTCTTAACTAGCACTGTAGAATACAACTGGGTTACCATACTCAGACCAGTTTTTACTCATCCATTGTTATCACATCAAGTCAAGTTTAAAGTTAGAATATATTTTGATTTACAGCTTCAATTATAAAGGATCTTCAATTGTCAATATATACTTTTCTTATTTCTAGCAATTGCAAGGTGTACTGTCAGATACAAGTCTCCTTTTAACATTTTAAGGGTTTGCATGGATTGGAAAAACTACTCTTATTTCCATGATTGACAATGGAATAAAAACTATAAGCTATCATGATTAAACTCGTTGTGCCATAAGTATAACTAGAGTTTACTTGTTATCACAAGGAATCTGAGACTAATAGGAGATTGTTATTATATTGTAGCAACAAGTAAAATGGACTAGAGTAACCCTAATCCACAATTGTGAGTTATATAGCTTGAATTCTACAAGTTAAAATCACACAAAGAAAGAATGACAAGTCCCATACCCTCTGTGCAAAGCTATAGCAAATGGCATTATAGTAGTAGAATTGTACACAACTATACCTAATCATCACACCATCATCTTAAAGACTTAAGAGAAAGATCAATCTCTTGTCTTGTCACATGAGACTAGAGTGAAAAGTAATCTAGTAATAAGTTTTATAAACAACTTATAATTTAAATTTATACCCAAGACCTTACAATTCTTTTTGATTAGAATCAAACCTTTATGTCTATAAATACTTCAAGACTTAATCTTTGAACACCATTATAATGCATGGTTTAATTAAATATAGGGCAAGGTCTTAATGTTTACTAAGCAAGGTTCGAAAGCATTATTCTAATATGAAATATATGGCAGGTGTAAACTATGGTATCGCGACCATAATGGAATATCCATGCTATGATTTTGTTTGGAAACAAATGATGGGAACTCTCGTTGTAGAACTTTAGCACGTCGACCCACTGCATGAAAATGATTAAAAAGCTATGTGGTCACTCCAGAGCCACGCGTTTGTGATATAAAATTGTTGACTAAACCCTACTTGGCCATTTCTCCCTCGCCTTTAGGCTCGGTCACTTTGTGAACCCTCCTGGTCCAAGCTTTGCTGATACACTATTGGTAGCAGCTTCCATGTTTCTTCAGTCCTTCGTGCTTATTAACTACATTGCGTGGGAGTCATTATACTTTGTTGTTAGTGGCCATAAGGTTGTTGTAAACCTAGGGTTTTTCCTTTGCTACCATTACTGACCCTGTCACGGCGTGACTGCATCTCTCGATTTGGGTCTGTTAAAGCTTCCATTGTGAAAGATACCCTTTGCTTCTGCCAGCTCGTTCTTTTCGGTGACAAGGGAGGGGCTTACACTTACTCTGCTCGTGGTTATCAGGCTATCTACTGTGTTTGAACTTCTTTCAATTCACCGGTAAGCTACAGGATTTCTCCTTCGTTTTTCTAGTTAAAAGAATTAGTTTAACCCCCAAAAAAATTGAAGTGTTAACTGATATTGCTCTTTCGTTGCAGGCCCTGGCTCCACTTAAAGCGTGGATGGCACAAGCTTCGGAAGTTGGTTGCTTTTACCTGGTAAGCCTGGTTTTCACCATGGCGTTTCCTCCTTGCTGGTTGTTAGGATGGTTAGGGTTTTTGGTTTGAGTGAGGCGACTCTCGGATTCCTCAACTCTGTTCAGTCTTTGAACTGTTTGGTTTTAACTAGTTCTTTAACAGGTTTACCTTGTGTTGTGAAAGGAGGTGATGGCTTCGGTCAATATTGTAATTGTTTGTCTTTCTTTTGGTATTTAAGAATTTTCTATAAAAGGAAAATACTGTGTAATTTTAAAGAGAAAAAGAACAATGACTGTAACTTGTCTGTAGATGAGACTATGGTCTCGAAATCTTATTTCCTTTACTGTAATCTTAATTTTATGCAGGGTTTTTACCCAGAGTTCGATAATATGGTTTATTAAAAGCTCTCCTTTATATTCAGGCTTGTTTATGGCATGTATTTCTAATTTTGTGCTTCATACTGGAACGATTAAGCTTATAATCACTTATACGGTGAACTTATGATGCGGCCGTAGGTGAAATTGTTGTCTTAACTCTTAGGATCTATTTTTTTTACTCGTATAAGCTGAACTGATAAGGTTTGACCTGAATTTTACAGTTAAGATTTAGGTTCAGTGCTTAACCTATCGTTTAAATTATAACTCTGTGGATAATTAAGAGTTAAAAGAATGATATTTACCTTACTGATTAAACTCGATGATTGATCTAATTAATGTTCTGTTAACCCTATTGTTTTAAATTAATACCTAGGTTATTTAACTATTGATAAATTCTTTGTGATAAATCTCTGTTAGGGTTTTTCACATTGATTTAGTTGTTATGTAAAGACTTGTTAAAATTTAATTAGGGTTTGTACCCTTAAAGAGATATCCTAACTGTGACTACAAATCTCCTGCAATGATTGTTGACCATAATATAAATACTGTAATTTTTATTGTTATATTTTACTATTGTCTCCTATGATTGTTTATTTAATTTTTGTATACACAGAGCATAATTACTTTGTACATAATCCTTACTTATCTATTCATTAATTGTAATTACTAGGTTTATAATTGTAATAATAAATTATCACTTAAAGTATTACTATTATATTGAATGCATTATAGATACATTATTAGTAATGTAATAATGATATTACTTCTTACTAGGGATGCTGAAAAACACAGTAACTCTACCAAATTTAACTACTGCTATTCTGAAATACTAACTTTACTAATTAATTACTCCTCAGACATATAGAAAATAAACACAACATACATCCATTCATACTTAATAAGCATAAGGAAATAAATAGCAGAACCTGTTTAAGCTGTGGACAACAACAACAATGGGAGGCCGTTCCTCCCTACCAACTCCTGGAGAGTGCTCAGACAACAACTTCTCAGGACCCCCGAGCTTGCTCTGGTCTCCCTAGCTGGAATTAGGTGCAGCAAAGTCAATTCTCTCAGCCCAAAAAGCTATAATGGAACCAAGTTACTGCAGCAATCCTCCTAAAACAACTTCCTTACTGTATTTCCCTCTTCCTCAATGGATTTCCTGAATTACATTCACCAGAATGAATTCTCCCTAGAAAATATTCGAGCCCCCAGCTCTGTTCATTGAGTTCTTTTTAAAAGATTGCCTAGGTCTTTGTTGGGTTAACTGTCATTAATGAGCCACCTGCTCTGATTCCACTTTCTTGGGGAATCATGACCCCAAATATAGGGAAGTTGCCACCTGCAACTTAGGAAGTGTTTGAGGATGCTGCCACTTGTCTTTTGCCTTTCCACCTAGTTCCATCCACCAGTTTGACTAGTAACCTCTTTTTAACAGCTCTCCCATGCTGTTGTCTCCACAATTTATTTATTAATAATAAAATATTCTGAATTACACTCCACTTCTGTTGACTCTACTGAGTCATCCATCCCTACTTAGCATTAAATTTAACATAATGTCTCAGGAATATAATAAAACTATTACATAATTTTTACAAAATTGGGGTATGTGACACAGAGGAAGGTCTAGTAGCAGAGGAAGAGGAGGTTGAACTGTTGATTATAGTGACATCAGAAATGATTCAAAATATGAAGAGTAGTTACAGCAGAATACTCCTAGTGTAAGGGGGAGTAGCACCATAACATGGAAGCCAAGAAATCAAAGGTATGGTAGAACTAAAGTTCAATGTTTCTATTGCAAGAAATTTGGGCAGTTTGCTAACAAGTGTTGGAAGAAGCAAGCACATACTAGTAAGTTGTCTACACACATTACAGAGGAGACTGAAAATGAGGAGAATCCTATGTTTTTAACTTGTAATGTCACCTAGGAAAGTTCAAATGATATATGGTTCTTGGACAGCGCATGCAGCAATCACATGACTGGAAATAAGGAATTATTTTTAAGTCTAGATATAAGCATTTAGTCTGAAGTGAAGTTAGTTAATGACAGTAAGGTAAAGGTTAATGGTAAAGGTGTGATTGTCGTAAATGCCAAGAATGATAAAAGAAGAACAATTCATGATCTTTATTATGTTCATGGTTTAATGTGTAATTTATTAAGTGTTGGGACAGTTGTTAGAGAAAAAGTACAGGGTGTTCTTTAAGAGCAAGGTATGTACTATTTATGACAAATATCCAAGTAAGCAATTGATAACTAGAGTAGAGATGACAAAGAATAGAATGTTTCCATTGATTATGAGGAATGATATGACTACCTCTTTGAATGCTTATAAAACTAAGAGTTTAGATCAATCATGGTTATGGCATTTGAGGTATGGCCATTTACATTTTGGTGGCTTAGATTTGCCTCAGAAGAAGCAGATGGTAAAAGGGTTGCCTAGTATTCAGCAATCAACAAGCTCATGTGAGAGCTGCATATTGGGAAAGCATCATAGAGAGAAATTTGTCTTTGGAGTCTCATACAGAGGAAAAGCACCATTGGATTTGGTACACACAGATTTGTGTGGACCGATGCAAACACCTTCTTTGACTGGTAATTTCTATTTTATGACTTTCAATGATGATTTTAGTCGAAAAACTTGGGTGTATTTGCTAAAACATAAATCTAAAGCTTTTGATGTGTTTTAAAGTTTTAAAGCTATGGTTAAAAATGAGAGTGATAGATTTATTAAAGTCTTGAGATCAGATAGAGGAGGTGAGTATATGTTAAATGATTTTGTGGAATTTTGTCAATATTATGGAATTAAGAGACAGTTTACTGCTCGCTACACTCCACAGCAAAACGAAGTGGCAGAAAGAAAGAATCGAACCATTATGAACATGGCTCGAAGTATGATGAAGGAGAAGCATCTTCCGGATGAATATTGGGGAGACAATGTTACTTGTTCAGTGTACATTCTGAATAGAATCCCAACTAAGAGAGTGAAGGATCGAGTTCCCCAGCAAGCATGGAGTGGTAAGTGTAGAAACATATCTCATTTAAGGATTTTTGGGTGTGTAGCTTATGCACATGTACTTGAAGAGATGAGGAGAAAGTTGAATGACATAAGTCAAAAGTGTATTTTTGTTGGATATAGTGAAGAATCTAAAGCATATAGACTTTATAATCCCATCACCAAGAAGTATGTTATCAACAGAGATGTGATTTTTAAGGAAGAAGAAGCATGGGATGGCAGCATAGATAAATTGGTTGCAAAGGATGATGTTACACCTCACAGAGAAGATGAAGGAGATGAACAGGGCATACAGGGTGGATAGTTAAATCCACATACGTCTACACCAACAGTAAGAACACCTGTCAGAACGCCCGGAACTCGAGAACATGGTGAACCATCAAGTGTTGGTGGACGACAAGGAACATGATCATAGGTAAGTAATGAATCAAATCCTACACTAGCTTCATTAAGAAACAGAGTTAGAGGTCAGAATACTAGAAGTTTAAGAGAACTGTATGAGAAAAATGAAGAAGTAGATCAAGTTTCAAATTTTGCATTGATAGCATGTGATCCTGTAAATTTTGATGAAGCCGTTAAAAATGATGTTTGGATAAAAGCAATGGATGACGAAATTGATGCCATAGAAAGAAATAATAGTTGGGATCTTGTAGATTTTCCTGATAATAAAAATTGTATTGGTGTCAAATGGATTTATAAGACTAAGTTAAATGTTGATGGTGAAGTTGAAAAATACAAAGCAAGACTTGTAGCTCAGGGGTTTATTCAACAACCTGGTATTGATTATAATGAGACTTTTGCACCTATATCCATACTTGATACGATAAGGATGGTATTAGCTATTGCTGCTCATAATAAATGGTATGTATATCAAATGGATGTAATGTTTGCGTTTTTGAATGGATCTTTAGAAGAAGAGGTTTATGTGAAACAACCTCCTGGATATGAAATTGATGGACAAGAAGACAAGGTCTATAGATTAAAGAAAGTATTGTATGGATTGAAGCAGGCACCCAGAGTATGGTATAGTAGGATTGATGAATATTTGAATAGTGAAGGATTCAGCAGAAGTCCAAGTGAGCCAACCTTGTATCCAAAGGTAAACCAAGAAGGTAAAATACCGATTGTTTGCTTATATGTTGATGATTTGATCTTAACTGGAGATATTTCAGTAGATGAGTTTAAGAAAGCCATGAAAACATAATTTGATATGACTGATTTAGGAATGATGAAGTATTTTCTTGGTATTGAAGTAACTCAATCTGGGGATGGTATTTTTATCAATCAAATTAAGTATGCAAATGATGTACTAAAAATATTCAGAATGATGAATTGTAAGCCAGTTGTAACTCCAATTGCAACTGGCACAAAAATCAGTAAGGAGGATGATGGGTCAAAATTTGATCCAATGTTGTATAAGAGACTGGTAGGAAGTCTCATGTACTTGACTGCAACAAGTCCTGATATAGTGTTTGGAGTAAGTTTGATTTCGAGATTTATGGAGTCCCCAAAGAATAACCACTGGCAAGATGAAAAGAGGATCCTGAGATATATTGCTGGAACACCAAGTTTTGGTATCTAGTATACATCAAATTCAAATTTTAAGTTGATTGGATATACTGACAGTGATTTTGCAGGTTCTACAGATGATATAAAAGCACATCTGGATATGTATTCAGTTTTGGATCGGGATCAGTAACATGGGCTTCAAAGAAGCGGCCCATAGTGACATTATCCTCTGTTGAGGCGGAGTATGTTGCAGCAACAACAGCTGCATGTCAAACTGTGTGGATGGGAAGAACTCTTTCTGAGTTGCAACATGAACAAGATGGACCAACTCATATTTTTTGTGACAATAAATTAGCCATTGCACTATCAAGAAATCACGTCTTTGATAAAATAAGTAAGCATATTGATACAAGGTATCATTTTAATATTTGAGAGTTGATAAACAAGAATGAAATCAGTATGGAATTTTGCATATCAGAAAATCAGTTTGCATACCTATTTACAAAACCTTTGGGGAAAGAGTTGTTTGAGTTTCATAGAAAAAACATTGGGGTTTGTAAACTGTAACAGAAATCTAGTATTACAAAGTTTTGATTTTTGGGTGTAGTAATTAATGGGGAGAATGTTGGAAGCGGTTAATTCCTCCACCGCTTAATAGATGGCCGCTGAAATTTCTAAAAGGAAACACCCCCCAGATCTGTAACCGCCAAGTTTTGAAGAGCGTCCACCGCCACACCGCTTTATCCATTCAAGTATTTGAAGAGGCAGTCACCGCCTTGGCTCAGGTTATTAAAAGTGTGAAGAGCCATTGTCATTAATGTATTTTGACTGTACATAACATGAAGAATCGGGCCAACAATTGCATGTCATCCACTATATTTCTGAAGGGCCAACGCAGTCCTCATTTTGTTAGCCTGTAGTATTTCAATGAAACAGAGCATTTATTTCTACAAAGATAATTGTGTAACGAAGGGTCAATTAGCATTTAATGACCGATTATGTTGAAGCACTATAAATACACATCCTTGTAATGTTGATTGAGAGACATAGATATATAGAGTTGAATACGATTATCAGTTGAAGTTAAACACATAACTTTTTAGTGTGTATTTTGGGTTATACTCTGTTATTTGAGTTTGAAAACTCATATTCATTTTGAAATTATTTTTGTTGTAGCAAGTTAAGAGATCGGATTTATTTTTGAGTATAGAGATGTTAAATGTGTTTAATTGCTGAAACAAAGTATTAGTCAAGTTTTATGAACGCGGGGGTCATCAAAACATAGTTGAAACAGTTTTTTGAAACAATCCTGTAGAATAATGTTTGTTGAAACAGTCTTGTAGAATACTGTTTGCTGAAACAGTTGCAGAACTTTATGTTCTTGTTAAAATTCGTCCTGTAGGTGATAATTTCTGAGTTTAGTGATTCGTGTGTGTTGATGTGAGTAAAAGCAACACTCCCCTGCCTTCCCACAAAGATGTTGGCACAACCAGTATTATTCCATTCCTTCATTTTGCTTTTTAGGAATTTCAATTCTTATTGGAAGATGTATATTAAAGATCCTCTTCTTATATAGATATTTTACCACCAATCCTTTACCAAGTATCGGAACTTTGGCGCAGTGAGCCACATATTTTGAAAGTAGAAGGGGAGTATTTCAGCTGCAAATTGGATTTTTCCAATTAAAGAGAATGGACCAGTGATTTGAACTAGCCCCGAGAGGATGAAGGACTCCCACTCCACTCCATATAGAAAAAAATATTTTAAAAGAATAAACCTGTCCCTAAATGTTCCAAATTGACTAAGAAGGCATAAGAGTAAATGGAGAAGGTCCAAAATACTTCAAATATGTTTCTTTGAAAAAAAATCAATTTAACTAATACATGAATTAGAAAAATTGAAACATTGACTTGATCGTCGCCAGTATTTTTAGGGTTTCACACCATCATCGCCAATATCGTTGCATAATATTTTGGGGTTTCAGCTACTGTGATGAAGTCTGAGGCACTAGTCTATTATTCGTTCACCATATTGAGGATGAATCATTTCCATATGATTTTTCCCTCAAGAATACAATTTGAATAGGAATATTTTCTGGTTACTTTAGATGACGTGTGGATAATTGTATCTTTGTCGAAGCCATAACTCTTCACCATCGGAGCCTTTTGGGTTCTCAGGTCAGAGCATTAGAAGTTAAGGCTCGGGGTCTCAACCGAATTGAACCAGGGTGGATGGAATGAAATCCATCTAACCCCATCAACAGACTACCATATTCTTGACATTATTGGTTTGAGGATTAGTAATGAATTAACTCATCATTTTAGTTATTCAATATTTTATTATTATTTATTTTTTTAAATAAAACCTAACAAACGCTAAAATATTAAATAATTTCTAACTTTAAATTCTTATTTGTTATTTTCTTTTCTTTAAAAATAAATACAAAAAAACATAAAAAAATAAAATAAATAAACAAAAGGTATTATGGGAGTAAGATTAAATTAATTAGACAATTCATATTCATTTCTCATACATACATTTTATTTTAAATCAAGACTCGGTGCTTTCATTCCTTTCAATCATTGTCTTGTTTTAAGCGGCTTAAAACTCAAGGTGATCATTCCTACCTATTTTGCATTAGCCAAGCAAAATTCGAAGTGTTGTTTCCCAAGCAATCCATGTTTACCAAGCAATCCATCTTGAGCATCAACAAATTCGAAGAGCTCTATGAGAAATGAAAACATAAAAATGAAAGTTCATCATCCTTTAACTCTCAACCTATATCCTTATGTATACTAGAAATCGAAACCTAATCGAGTGCTCCATCAATCCCTTGATTGATGGGAGCTACTCCTATAAATCTACAATGGTGTTTCATGAATCATAGAATCCCGTACAACTTTAAATTTTGAGGTAATTCAAGTTGTCTAGGGACATAAATGTCTCCTTGAGTCTTGCCATTTTTTGGAGTGACAAATAGGGACAAAATCAATAGGAATACTCATCATGCTTGTATCTTGTCTAGAAGCATCAATGAATATGTTAGTGATTCAAACCCCTCCATTGTTAGACTTGAAACCACATTAGTTCCATAAGTGGAATGTGTGCATATTTACTCAAAAACACCTAAGAAATAAAGTACATCGCATGCACTCCATAATCTATACAAATTATTCATAAGCAAATAAGCCTAATGTCATGATAAAAAAAATAAAAATGAAAAGGCATATCCATTTATCAAGGATGAGCAATTTTTAAGGCCAAAGAGTGTATCCAAGGTTTATACAAAAAATGGAAAAATAAGGTTCATCATAGAGGCCCATCACTTTTACAATAGAGAATAATTGTTTCAAATGATTTTCCAAATGGAAGGATAATTACAAACTTAGACTATTATTACACTTTAAAAAAAATTACATCATTAATTTTGAATATTTTAACTTCTTTAACTATTCTCAATATTTTCATATTAATTACTTCATTTTCTCTAAAGGAAAATTTTCTCAAAAAAACAAACAAATGAGCGTTCACTTTATTGACACCTTTGTTTTTCAATGATGTGCAAAGTGGCAAGAGGAAGACAATACGATACTAGGACAACCTTCATTATGCCACGTGGGGCCAAATATAGTTGCATGGAAGATGGAGAAGAGTCATTTTCAAATAGTAGTTATGTTGTGTAATGGATTGTATTTATGAAGCTGACTAGGTTAGTTAGATTAGGGTTTTTGTAAAAGTCAAGGATATCAGTAGGAAGAATGTAGAAGTAGGCATTTAACCTAGAAATAGTGGTTATTCACTTGGTTTATCATTGGATAGGTATTGATATAACTGTTATGTTATTGTGGAATATTTTTTGTGATGTTGTATTCATCAACTTGTATTCATGTTGTAGGTGTAAGGATGTATTAGATCTATGTTTTGAAATGAAGTAATGGAGGCCTTTGTCTCTTTCACATGGATGATTGGTATGTGAGAAATTCCACTTACTTTATGTTAGAATATATCTATATATGTTATATGAATCTATTATGTATGCTAAGGAGTTGTGGAACACTAGTTTAGATAATATTACAAATGAATGTTAAAATATTCAGCATGCAATCTAACTCCTTATCGTAATCTGGCATGTGCTTTAGGTGAGATCTTTTCCTCACAGGGATTGAAAATGTTAGCATTAGAATATACCATAGATTTCAATACTACAATACAAGGCTATAGCATCACTAATTTGCATTGCTTTAGCCCTCAAATCCCTACTTGAAGTTCTTTTATCGGCATGCATCATGTTGTCATGTTAGGATTTTGTAGTGTGGTTGTGTTGTGTATAATATGTTTAAAATTCTATTTTTTGGGTTTTTTTGTGTTGATTTGGAATCATATTGCATTATATATGTGTCGTTTTTGCATCATTTTGGAATCATTCATGCATGTGTTGTTTGAGTCATCTTTGCATCATTTTGTATCAATATAGTGTCATTTTAAGAAATGTATAGCATTGTAATGGAGTTTTAGATATTTAAAAAAAATACATTTTAAGAAAGTGTTAGTGTATTTACACACAATTATGATGTCATTCTTCCAGGGGGTTTTAACTAATCATTGGAAAGAGTGAAGTATGTAGAAATAGATGTGAAGAACCAAAAGGTCACTATGAAGAAAAACAACCAACATTCAAGTTGTTGCTAAGTACCGAGTGTTGTGATATACCACCTAGCTTAGATTCATACTAAATAATTCTTCCATATAAAAATAGAGAAGGAATATATAAGAATAAAGAGGGTGCATATTTTGGCTTGATTTCCAGCTATCTTGTTGTTCCAATCATCAAGTGTATTTTAATTTTTCCAACTCTCTACGTAGACAACTAGAAATTTATGCATGTAGGAATAAATCAATTAATTGATAAAGTGTTCCTAATGGGTACGCCATAGGTCATGGGTTCAAATCTAGTCAGGTCCCTTGGGTTACCAAGCACCCTCCATCCAAATATTCCAAGAAAGAAGAAGGAATCCCACGAGGTCTTCCTTGGAAAAAGGTTATTTCTCTTTCAAGTAATATCCCTTAATAGATGTTTCATGTTAGCATTAATAGAAGTGTGGTTGTTATCTATACACATTTATGTGCTTGTCCAAGATATTTGGACTCCTTTAAATCATGAAATTTTTTCTCAAATAATTTATGTTGCTAAGCGTAGTCCACTCTTATTTATTTCTAAGTATTTTTTCATGGTATCCTGATTCATTATATCTCTTATTAGTATCTTGATTCCCTGTATACCTTTAGGCATCTCTCCAAATAGCTCGTAAACTAGATTTATCTGTACATAAATTATTGTGTTTAAACATAACAAATCGCCTAAACTATTATTCCAAGAGATTCCAACTCGTCAAAAATGTTTTTGGTTCCTACATATATAAACATGCATGTGTCTCCATGTATCATGTAGACATGATTCTGAAATTTGGAAATTTTAATCTTTAATGAATCTATATTTATTTTTATTTTTTATTTTAAAAAAATATTATTAAATTATTATATTTATAATTTCAAAAAATTTATCTATGATTTTAAATCTCTATAATCAAAGTTCCAAATCTCATGCATATAAAAATATGCATGTGTCGACATCAAGCAACTTCTTACACATGGGACTAAGGATCACCAAATAGGATCTAAGGGACTAAGGATCACCAACCTTATTTCAAGGACTAAGGATCACCAAACAACTAAAAATAAAAAAAATTTAGTATTTGGATATTCCTCAATTATAATCAAATGCATGGTCTCTCGCTTCATTCCTCACAATCATGTGTTAAACAACATTATCTCTCAAATATTCAACAACCTTCGAGCCTTTGACAAAATCGTTTTCTTTCAAATCCTTTGTGGTTTAAACTCACAAGAAAATGGAATGGACAACAAGCATGTCCCTATGGTGTAATGGTGTAAAAGGAGTGTAGGGTGTCCATCCCCTTACCGTAAGTTCATCACCCAGCAAATATTTATTGAATTGTATTAAAGACTAGGACAAGTGGCTTGTCAATCGCATGCACAAGGTATTGAAGGTCCCATTTTCTTGTCTTCCCTTTAGATCACACACAATGGGGTTAACAAGGTGCAAGGTGATGGGATAAATTAAGACATGTGGTTTTATTTTCCCTATGAACCATCCCGGAGACACTTCACCATATTATTTGCAAAGAAGGGGCACAAGATTAATTAGGATTTTCATTTTGGTCATGGTGGTTAGGAAATGAGCAGGGGTCCCTGTTGGAATTCTAGATGTTAAGGAGAAGACCCTGGATTATGAAATCCAAGGTATCCTCAAGTGAATCATCAGGGGAACAAAGATCATATTAGTAAGCATGTGGTTCTTGGTAGCAAATTTTCTCAATGGCACCTTCGTATAATTTTGTAAATGGATATGGGTTTGGTATTGGCTCTCTCAGGTTTTATGTTTGGCATAGTTCTTTTCAACACAAATAGTGGGTATTGTTTGAATTTATGTTTTTCTATTGCAATAAGGGACTCGTGGGTTGGAATGAGCTTGAGGAGAAGGGCCTCACACAACCATTATGATTGTTGTGTGCATGTTGAGCACCAAAGTTGACCCGAAAATGGGTAAAATCAATTTTCTTCCATTAACGAATACTTAATCAATATTATTGATTTCTCATTATTCATAAAGAAATTGGCATAATACATAATTTCAATCTTTAACAATTTGGAGATTCACAAAACAATCACATGGAAAAGATACACAAACCAAAATTGTTAACGGAGTTCGTCAAACCCCCTAGCTACGTCTCCGGGATCATCAAAAACACTGAGCTGCTTTATTTTTTTCTTCAAGATGCGTGGCTTTCACAAGTGCATTTGCATGATTCTCACTTCAAGTGGCTCACTCCCATCTTGGGATGCCTTCTCTTCCTCACCAAGAATAACTAAGGCTCTCACATGAACTGAAATATTTCTCCCCTCTTGGGATGAAATTCGTCACACAAGGCTTACTAGAAACCTCTCTCCAACAAAGCTTACTTTCCTTCTCCAAATGAGAGGATTTTATAGCCTTTACATGGATGGGTACTCATTACACATGTCAGGGAGAATATCTCTCCCATGATCCCCTAAATTAGGATCTAAGGACACCTTAAGGGATAGGTGGAGAAATGATCTCAACATTCTCCATGAAGATCTCAACACTCCCTTAGGACTAGGAAACTAATGATGAGGTGTATTCTCACACCTTATTTTAATTTCATTTTACAAACTTAAATGAGAAATACATGAGCACCTCACTTAACATTACAATTAACATTTCACTTTAAACCAAAGCTTCCATGAGATTTGTTTTGGTGTCTTCAAAAGTTACTTAAAGACTTTATGTTGAAGGTGGAGATCCTCCTGGATCAAATCTTCCCACTGAAAAGAACTTTTGGACCTCCAAAAGTATCAACCGAAATATTTGTATCAGCTGCAAATGGTACATTCCCCTTTTCCTCCTTTTTTCTTCGAAATCGGAATGCTAACCGCTGCAAACTTTGTGGATGAAGGCACCTAGATTACAATTTTGCAAGATTAAGCAAGACTATACTTGCTATATTCAAGAGTTTATAGAAATACTCTTGATCCAATTTACAATGTTGTTAGAACATTGATTAGGCATCAGACAACATACCTCTCACTCTTTAAAACTCTAAGAGTGGCTAAAATAATCCATTTACAAAAATGCAATATATAAAACATGGGCCATTACAAAAACCATATCCACTATTGTTTTATCAAAGAAACCCATATTAAAATGGCTTATCAAAGAAACATTGCCAGTTGATCGTTTTGAAATTGTTACCTATTGGAGTAAAATTTGACACATACGACCAAGAGTTTATAAGGAACTTAGCAATAAAATTTGGTGGGGAAATGGTTGATCCCACCTACTCATTGGTTGATTACTTCAATCCCACGCTTAAATCCTCCATAACCATTCTAAAAAATTGCTTGGTAATTACAACTATGTTTAAAGTTTTTTTATTAGCATTTTTCACGTGTACTAATCCTTGATGCTTAATATCTATGTTAGATTTCTAGATTTTAACTAATCCATATAACCATTAGAGTCTTATAGGACTCAAATAAGATGAAAACATATGCCATTTATGATTTTTCCATATGAGGGCTAAAACCTACTGCTAAAGCTACAAGATCAAAGATGATTGTTGGTTTAAAACATGCAAAATGAGGCTTGCTATTGTGAACATTTCTTTATATGAGAATTGGAAAGGGGGGAAGTTTCGAGAAGACAAATTGGGTAATTCATTAAGATGAGAAGAATAGTGAATTTTTTGTTTCAACGGTATTCTGTCAACAACAGTATAGTTAGTTTGTCAAAATGAAGTACCTCAAGAAACTAAGGTAACGAGTTTAATCCATATAAAAGATCTACTAATCTCTGTCACTTCAAATCCGGAACTACCACATCAATGAATAAAATATAAGTTTGGATGATCAGACATGGTTGGCATGAGAATGTTAGCTAAGCTTTGCAACAACTTCTATATTAATTATTGTTTTGTGATGAGTCTCTTTAGATTCTTTCTCCTTTGGAAAATTTCAGACCAAAAATCTCATTCCAGGATTGGCTGAATATGGTCATATTCAAGATAAAAATATTACCTGAGTGGTGAATACATTTGATGCAATTTTATGTCTTGACAATATGAAAATCAATAAACCTACATATAGATATTATTGTAAGTAATCAACTTCTCATATTCAACACGTGTTGTCTTTGATTATCTTCTTTTGTATTTGCATGATCTGTGAAATCTAAAATAATCGATTTTTAATTGATTTTAGTGACTATCATTTTATACTACTTGCATTTCAGCTCCTATGAGATCTTGTCAACTTGGACAAGGGACAAGGAAGATTGATGTGAAATGATAGAGAATTTGACAAAGTATGACAAGGATTTTGATAGCGAGATGTCATGAGAAACTTATTATATAAGCATAGTTATAGAGGTTTGAAGTCCATTTTTGAAGTTACAGAAGTACTTGATAGTTTCGGCACATTGAGATATATCACCAATATATAGATGTAAATAACCATAGCCATTCATCTAGAAAACAAAAATACTTTATTATATTGATCGAACTTCTTCTTTGATTATGGATTACAATATATTTAAAATCCAAGAGTATGAATACTAGTATGAAATGGAGTTTACAATATTTTGGTGTGGTTCCAAGGATGCCCCACAGCTAGATTCCCAAAAGCACATGATTTTTATCAAGACACAAACAATCATCCCTTATTACGTGCTAAATTGAAAAAAATTATTGTAGCTCAGGATATAGAATAACATGCCATCCAAAATCTAGTTATCCACAATATAGTCAACTTGTGAATGAATCTAGTAAGAAACAAAAGAGCATATATGTATCAATAGAATTCAACATGCCCATGCTTGTGAAGTAATGTGGAATCCAATGCACACTAGAAGCACTAGGATATACATTCTCATTGTATTTACCTTGACAATTGGCTCTGCTTCTTCATAGAATCTGATTTAGAAATGGTATCATAATTTAGATGAGTTTTATAATTCATAATATATACCATGTATAGCCATATCCTATCCAAACTTTTCTGTAATTCCGATGTATCCATAGCCTCCCTATATATGTATCCTAGTAACTTATCATCTGCTAAAGTGTTGTGTTATTGTTGAAATGGTCTTTATTTTCCTATTTCACAAGTTATTTAAATGGAAAATCTACAAGAATGAAGTCTTCTAATGTGGAAGCATTGCATACACAATCCTCATTAAAGGCTCTGTGAAATCACAGTGTGCAAGTGTCATCATCACTCTAGTACCTATATGTTTTTAGATAATGATTTTGTTCCGAATATCCTTCAAAATGTGCATATCTCAAAATTCTTTAGTTAATGGATCGATGGTTGTCATTAATATCAAGATCTATATTTGGAGAGTGGTGGAGTGAAGTTAGTAATTTTTCTGCTAAGAGAAGATAGTATATTGTCTTCTTGTCCAGACCAAGTGGAATGATTAGCTTCTAACTATAATATGGAGTTATGCAGTTGTAGTTGGAAATAATATTGATGGAAATAGAAGCATATATGAATTTAGTAAGTCCTAAAATTACAATGGGAGGGAGTACAATGAGACCATAGAATATACTTCTATGTAATTGATACCAGTGCCACATTTGAGATTGAGTAGTTGATATTCATCAGTTAGCACCCAAATGTAATCATAGCTATTGTAGTTTAACATTGAGATTGAGTAGTTGAAATGCCTCGTTTACAGCCCAAAATTAATCATAACCTAGAAACATTCAACAAGAAAGTGGTGTTTGTTCGAAACAAGGATCCGTGCTCACAATCATTTGAGATAGAGAAAAGAAATATAGAAAATTTGGATTTTCATCTTCTATAAAGTTAGGTTGGTTATAAATTACACAAGTATTGTAGGGAATGTAGAGTACCTGGGACCTATCTTAATAAATTCAAATTAATGACATTTTCTTTCTATTATAATCATATGTTAGCCTCTTTTTCTCTGCATATACCAGAATCATATTTGAAAGAACCAAGTTCCTTCCCTTGGCATTGTACGGGACATTCTTGTGATCATATTCATAATTCACAAAAATGTTTTAAAACATTGTACATTGAATCCAAAGCTACGTTGCATGGGAGTGCCCCCCCCCCTCCCCCCCACTCCGGAAGCTCGCTCTGAGCCAAAGCGACGCGGAAGCGCTTAAAAAGCGTGCTCTAGGGTGAGAAAAATCACTCCCTGCCTTTGATCGGGAGTAATGAGGGAGTGACCATGAGCGATCGCTCACTGGTCGCTCCCGAGTGCTCCTGAAAACTCTTTAAAATCTCTCCTCAATGGCTCCACATCGCTCCCGACTGCGCTCTTGAGGAAATCCACGGATTGAAGATGAGTGGGATTTTTGTTTTGTTTTGGGGGGAGTTTTCTTGAGCTATAAAGCACTCCTCCACTTCATTGTTTCCATTTCATTCACCATTTCAAGGGTTTGAGGAGCTTGGAGTGCATTTGGATATTTGACAAGAAGATTGGACTCTTGGAGAGCTTGGAAGAGAGATTGAAGGGTTCCATTTGTGAAAGATTGGAGGGGAGATTGAAGGCTTCCATAGGGTTCAAGGCTTCAAGCACCATTGGAGAGCCAAAGAGGTAGGCTCTAAACTCATCCCTTTTTTTTGGCTTGAAATTGAATGCTTGTTACTTGTATGTTTTCTTCTCCTACTCTTTCCCATTCCGTCTCCCTCATTCTATTGCAGGAAAAGGGTTATTCTTTGAACTTAAAGTTTGAAAGTTTGAAAGTTTGAACCTCTACTGCTACAAGAATGATGATCATGGGTATTCCAATGTGGCTTCTCTTTTTGGTTCCATTGTTTTTTATGATGGTGTTGATTGGAAACCGGAGGAGAAATGATGGAGATGATGAAGAAGTGGGTAGTGGCACATATCATGGAGAGGAGGAAGAGGAGGGAGAGGGAGAGGATGGTGATCATGATGGGAGGAAAAACAGAGATAACCACACACCCTTGTGGAAATATGTCACAAAGCTTGGAGGAGGGAAAGGGGGTGTAACCACAAAAATTGCATGCCCCCATTGTAGAGTAACATTCACAAGTTCATATACCCGTGTGAGAAATAATTTATGTGGGGTTATGCCATGGGATGAAAATAAGACTATAGGAGTCAAAAATTGTACTGAAGTGCCATCAAAAGATAGAGCCAAATATAAGAGGGAAGAGGAGGAAGCACAATACCAAACCAAAAAATCAAGGGTTGAACAGGAGACCTCAATCTCACATAGAGGATTCAGTGCTCGAACCCCATCCACCCATGGTAGTGGATTCTCGGCCATGCCTGGAAGTTCAGGGCGTAGAACAATATAATATTTCCTTGACCAAGGTGGTAGGGATGACGTGGATGGAAAAGTGTTCCGGTTTCTCTATGCATGTGGCATACCATTCAATGTTCTTCGCTCCCCCTATTGGCATGAAATGATAGAATCCATCTGTTCTGCCCCAAAAGGATATAGGAGCCCCAGGTATGACAAAGCTAGAACCGTAGGTCTTGATAAGGAAAAATCCAGGATCCAAAATGCTTCGGGGCAATTCACAAATGCTTGGAATGAATATGGGGTTTCCATTGTATCTGATGGTTGTACAAATATAAAGGGAAATCCATTGATAAATATTCTTGGGGTTTCTGCTAGTGGTGAAATCTACCTTTCATTCCATGACTACTCTGATCGCTTCAAGACCGGCCTCAATATTGCAGAAGCCTTAATTAAAACCATTGAATATATTGGGACATACAATGTCATTACCGATAATGCTGCTAATTGTAAGGCAGCGTGAGCAATCATTGAGGATAGATACCCCAACATATTTTGGTATGGGTGCTTGGTTCACACATTGAACCTTTTTATGCATGACATTATCATTATGAAGGAACATGATTATAAATTGATTGGTTCATTGTACAAGAAAGGCAAGTTCGTGATAAGATTCTTTACCAATCATAGTAATTCCCACCACATTTTCCGCAATCACTCAAAGTTGAAGCTATTGAAGATTGCGAAGACTAGATTTGCTAGCTATTACCTCACCTTCAGGCGCCGTTTGAAGGTAAGAGAGGCATTGGCTAGTATGGCATCAAGTGACTCATGGCAGGTTTTGAAAGACAGGGCTACATTTGCATCTGACAAGAAATATTTTCAGGAGGTTGAGGACACCGTTCTTGATGGTCAGTTTTGGGCAAGTGTAAGGTATGTTTTGAATTTCACCAAGCCCATTTATCACATGATTCGGTTTGCAGATACTGATGAGCCGGTAATTGGGAAGGTGTATGAGCAAATGGATAGCATGTTAGGCCAAATAAAAGATATTGTTGAGCCAAAAGATGCCATCGTGTATGATCATATTCTCAAACATGTGGTCAAAAGATGGGATAATCTTAATGTTCCACTCCATGCCTTAGCCTATGTCCTTACACCAAAATATTATTCTACGTCCTTAAATATTGATTTCCCCTCTACAGATTGACTATAAAATAAACCCCTACATATGAACCTAGCTTCAAAACATGCCCATAGTCTAGAATCATATTTCAAAGCTCAATGTAATATGGAAAATGCTTAAGAGCTTCTAAATGTTGAGGTATGCATGAAAAAGAAATCCCTTATCTAGTGAGAGGGACATGGACAACACCTTACAACCATAACCACAGGTCACTAGAACTTAAAGGTTTTCATATGCAAGTACTTTTACCCATTAGGGTACAAGGATGTAATAATGACAAATTGGATACAACTAAAACAGGTCCATATATGGATCATTCAATAATTCATTGATATTTTTGAAAAATTGTCCATCAAACTTGATGTAAGGGATCTTATCTATACTCTTTGCATAACATTTATCACTAGTTTGATTCCCCAACTCATAATGAATCTAGGGCTCTCTTAATTTTCCCAATGGAGCACATCTTTGAACTAACCTTCAAGGTGATTATTAAATTTTTTAAGCATCATAAGAATGCTTAGTAGTCTTCACAATCATTTCAAATAGAGGGAATTTTTTCCCTTTTTATCTCAACCACTACTACTAGTTTTGGATAAGAGAAAATATGTCCCATTATCTAACTGAAGAAGATACATTTCTCTTATCACCAACAGTATCCTCATTTAGATGATGACTATTGCACCAAGCAATCCAAAATGAACAAGCATCTTCTTATTTACCTCTAACATGTAACTGAAGAGACATGCTAGGAGCCTAGTTTCCATGATCATAGCTCCTCCAACATTTTGTTTGTCCTCCTGGACAAATACTCCACTTGAATAGAAAATTAATGTCTTCTCACACACAATTTCTAAATCAAATAAGAAATTGAAAAACTGATCATGGACAATACAACCAAGAGAACCCAATTTTTCAACAGTTGGTTAACTCACTCCAGATACCCACCACACCAAATGATCCACAACCATAATATATTAGAGGAATTAAGGAATTAAGTTTGTCAAAACTTTTCACCCACCAGTCTTCAATATTTTATTTCCAATGGAGCATTCATTGGTACCACTAATTATGATGTTACAAAGATAAATTTCTCTTATCACCAACATTATGCTCATTTAGATGATAACTGTTGCACCAAGCAAGCCAAAATGGACAAGCATCTTCTTATTGACCTCTAACATGTAATTGAAGAGTCATGCTAGGAGCCTAGTTTCCGTGATCACATATCCTCCAATATTTTGTTGGTCCTCCTGGATAAAGACTACACTTGACACAAAATTAATGTCTCCTCAGTCACAATTTCTAAGTGAAATAAGAAATTAAACAACTGATAATGGACAATACAACCAAGAGAAACGAATTTTTCAACAGTTGGTTGACTCACTCTAGATATATACCACACTAAATCCACAACCATATTATATTAGAGGAATTAAGGAATCAAGTTTGTCAAAACTTATCACCCATCAATATTCTATCTTTTCTTTCCAATGGAGCATTCATTGATACCACTAATTATGATGTTACAATCTAGGATTGGTTTGACGTGATTCTTACCAAGCCCTACCATTTTGAGAAAAGGGAAAAATATGACGTATATTATGAAACCTACAAGCTTCATATGAATTCTAATAGATACCAACTCACCTCTCATTCCCATCATATTAATTAAGTCATCACAAATTTAGAACCATTTTCTCTATTCTATTGCTCATCTCTCTTGTCTTGAAACATCCTTCTCCATAGGGTTCACACTTTATCAAGCAAATGGCCCTTCAAGCATCATTCAAAAATCTAGTATATTTCCCTCTTTAGACAGTGCTTCACTCACTGTGCACTCACTACATCCATGAATAAAATTGATTCCTATGCCTCTGAAGACACCCTTATTCCTAGTTCATCTTATTCCAAAATTATGGAGGTCATCTGTTTAGGTACATGTACCTCAATATCCCATAATCATCTTACCTATTTAGCAAGGAGGACATTTCTTCCAATCATTACAATTCCACACCATTTGTTGTATGTAGTTATATTTTAGTATAATATCCTCCATCGAAGGGACGCCAAAATCGTTGAGTAATCACATAGATCGACCTGTTGGGTTTCCATAATCTCATGTGTTAGATAATTTCCATCCCCTAAAGGAAGAGTGCCAAAACATCTATGGTATGGGTAACTTCTCTAGGATGAGATGTTGTAGGCTTCCATGTCATTCTATAGGTGCCCATGTAGGCAGAGATAATAACATATAGGTAGCCTTCACCCTATAGGGGCATGTAGGCTAAGATCTTGTAGGCTGAGATAACAACTGACAAGCAGCCTTAACCCTACAGAGGCCGGTAGGCTTCCATATCAGCCTATTTTTTCCATGGAGGTATATACAAACTTTTTCTTTGGTATTGTCCATACTCACACGTACTACCTTCAAAAAAAATCAACAAAGTATGTTTATTTGCTTAGTGATTTGTCATGTAGGCTACTATGCTTTAGGCCGAGAAAACAACCAACAATTAGCCTTAACCCTACACGGGTTTGTAGGCTGCCATATCAACCTACATCTCAACCTATGTTTTCCATGGAGGTATATACAAACTTCTTCTTTGGTATTTTCCATACTCACACGTACTGCCTTGAAAAAAATCAACAAAGTATGCTTATGTGCTTAGTGATTCCCTCAATGCCAGTGATGCCTAAAACTAAATTTGTCCATTTTGTCTAAACACTTATTTTAGTTGATAGTTATTGCATATGAAAAATAAATGACATTGGGTCATATAGGAGGAGGCTCGGTGATCACATTTGCATAAACAATCTAAAATTTAAATTCGAGGATATCCTGACTACCAAATCAATAACAAATGTGTATAGGATATCCTGACTACCAAATTGTTGATTGATGCAGCCCTTTTACTTGTGCATGAATTGTTGATTTGCACAAACTTATACGTAATGAATGGAATATCAAAGAAAATGCTCGCATAAATCACTCTGAGCAATGCAAAATAAGAAAGTCAAGTCTGACAGTATTCTCTCTAATTTGCATATCAGATTATGTTTTACAGTCTTATCATTTTCTAAAATATCCATATAATATAGTTAGTTTTTTGAATTGTTGTCCGTTCAAGGAGTTTCAGGGTTATTCTTAAAAATATCTAGCAAGTTTTAATAAATTGCATGCCTCTGAAGTGTACTTAAACATTTTAGGGTGCTTTGGCTTGGCCATCTCTAACAGGTTCAAATTTTTCAGTTTAACAGAGCCTGATGTAGCTTCTTCCAAGCCATATATTACTTGTGGGTCAGAGGATGCAATTAATAGGTTTCGGGCAAGCAAAACTGAGGTACATAAAATTGAGAAGTTTTAGGCAAGAAAAACGGAGGGAGAGAATGGAGAGTTCATGCCAGAGAGATGATGTTGTTTAATAGAGCTCGAATACTTCTAGTATAGTAGGCGAAGATTCCTAACACCGAACCACAAGCATCTCATATGTGACAAACAAGCGATTAAAGATAAAACTCAAGTAACGTATCCCAAATATGACCAAAACGGAATCAAATATTTAATGCATAAATTTCATCCCAAGGATCTATGTTGAATTTTCCAGCCAATCATTTTGAAGGTTTCTCAATGAGTTACTAAGCTATAGAAAGATAATATTATTTTTATGTAGCTAGCATGCTTTTATTAATGTCCAACCAGTGATCACAATAAGTAAGTCAATGGAGTCTGTCGTGTTGAGATTATGTCTAATCTTCACTTGAGGACACATACTGACCCTCAACTTGATATATTGGTGGCTTAATGGTTTCTATCGTGTTGATATTATGTCTAATCTTTTTGAGGCCACGTGCCAACCCTCTACTTGATATATTGGTGGCTTATTGAGACTACATATGGGCAATTAATCCACCTTATTGTATTTGACTATATTTGACTGGATCGGCCAAGTCACCTTCTTGCGCTAGCACCCTAAACCCTAATGGAGGTGTATAAATACATCACCCTCCAGAATTGTAAATCATTCACTCAGGTTATTATCTGATAAAATCCTAAGGGCAAGCTTTCTTTAGAGCACTTCTCTTGTTCATGTGCTCGGGTACTACACAAATCTCTTTTGTGTTCATCATTTAAGTGTTGTTCCCTTTCTGTTGTAATTTTTCCTTGGTTGGAATAGGGCTTATTCAAAAATTAAACCATAGACCCACTATCTTATGATCTCAACATGTCATGCTATGATATAATGGTATCTTGGCATGGTGGTTGAGATAATGACTTATGTTCAAATCCTACCAGGCTTGCTGCTTCTCTACGTTGGTTTTTCCAAATGTGGTTATTGAATATGCCAGGAAGCTTATTGCATGGAACAGACAAGGTACCAACAAACCAAATTCTTCACTTAAGTGTGTGAGGGTGGGTTGATATTATTCCTAAGCTTACCATCCATAAAAGACAGGTTCCCATTTAAAAAAAACCAAGTCGTCAATGGAACTGAAATGTACATTCAATGGCAGAATAAATAGTTTATTGAATCTATTGATTTAAAATGTCATTTGGAAATTGGAAAATATATATCTAGTATTGGAGCATCTCATATCTTATCTACACTGCAATTTGGGAAATATGTATTTACTATTAGAATGTCAATTATCTTATACAGCTACATAGAGATGCATTAGTTTTATGTACTTTGAATTTTATGATGTTCCATAGATTTTGTTGGGCCTTCTAATAATAAAATTTCCATTTCATTGTCTGCTCTAAATTTAGGATAGTTTGGATCCATGTTATCAGATATTTTTATGAAATATTTTGTTAAAATAATGTTCTATCACCAACAGGAGCTTGATTGGTTGGTCAAGCCTGGGTGGTGATATTCCCCATCGCAGTTCAATTCTCCCCATAGTGCGGCATATTTTGTCCCACAAAATAGCAAGGCTGTCATTTCCGTTGAGTCTAGCCAGGCATGGCATTTTCCATAGAGAACGACACGATCTTGATGGGTGATGCATGCTCCACATTCGTAAATAGCACGCATCTTAATAATTTCCAAATCACAATGCTATCAACCAAAATTCAACTCTCATACACCTTCCATCTAGATGTTCCAATCATAAATCATAATGGAATCTCTAAAGGCCATTTATGTTTTACAGTGTGTTTCCATGAAAGTTTAGCATGTTTTAGTTTTCCCCTTGTCGTGAGGGGATTAGCATGGGTTCCATAGATGTTGGTGACTTCAATATAAAATATTTCTTCCAAAAACAATTATGCAACTTTAGGATTACAACTATACATACATATTATCATGCTAACAGTGACGAAAGTTAGGAAGCTGAAAATAATCCTGGTGGGAACGATACTGATTGCTTAATATGAGAGCAGAGAATTTACTGACCACATATGTTTTTTGAATTTGTTAAGTTGTATTCAATTTTGTAATTTTTTTTTAATTGCAATACCTTGTTGTTTGATGAAGAATCCATCCATAAACCCGATCTGCAACAAATACGAGAATGGCCTGTTACAGGGTCTTGACCAACTCAACGATCTGTTTGCTAATCCTATGCATTTTTATTCGCTTGGGTGATTGTAAACTGCTCGTATAAACCCATCATATGTTTTTTCATAGCCGACACCTGAGATAACATCTATTTGATACCCCTAGGGGGTCAAAACAAGGGATTATGTGCATCAATTTGCTCTGAATTACCTATGTTTTTGTCACATGCATTATTGCTGCTATAGAATACAATTTTGAGGTTGATATTTAGGCCAGAAATGAAGTTGATAAATGTATGCATGCCTCTTTCTTTCACCTCATTACCTCATCTTAAAAATTCTTACATTTTTAGTTAGAACTTCACAATTTTTTTTCTAGAACTTGCCTTGTATTCTAATTTTCTTGGACTTTAATTGAAGACCTATATTTAGTCATAACACTGCAAGTAAAAAAAGCTTTGAGAAGACAACTTCAGGCCTTGTAATTTCAATGTGGATATGTTTTTACAAATCTATTAAGGAGTTGAATATGCTCGGTAATATGATGTGTATTTCACAAGTGGTTTAGATTAAGCCATCGCATTGGTAGATTCAAACTATAACATAGATTACTAAGAATACAATTCCGAGGTTGAGATTCAGGCTAGAAATGAAGTTGATAAATATATGCACGCCTCTTTCTTTCACCTCATTACCTCATCTTAAACATTCTTACATTATTCGTTAGAAATTCACCTTTTTTTTCTAGAACTTGCCCTATATTCTAATTTTATTGGACTTTAATTGAATACCTATATTTAGTCATAACACTGCAAGTAAACAAAGCTTTGAGAAGACAACTTCAGGCCTTGTGATTTCAATGTGGATATGTTTTTGTATATGTATTAAGAAGTTGAATACGCTCGGTAATATAATGTGGATTTCAAAAGTGGTTTAGATTAAGCCATCACCATTGGTAGATTCAAACTATAATAGATATTACTTAGAATTTCAATATGTGTTATGAAAGTTACATTTGTGTCATTTCATAGATCCTTTGTACGCCAAGAAGCTCTTGCAACAGTAGACTTTAGAGATTGCAAGCATACTTTTTTATGTGCAGACTATTAAAATAAGCTTGGAGTTTTATTGCAAGCATACTGACTGCATCTTTATTAGTATTGAGCATCTAGCTATCTAAGATAAATAATTTTTTGAAAATAATTACTTGACTATATATTTTGCATGGAAGATATTATATTTTTATGGAGGGTATAATTATACAAGATTTATATATTGATTTCATATTATATAGGTTTCTCCTGTGTTTTCCTGGTCGCACGTCCCCTCATCCCTAAAACTTGGTGGAACACTGGTTGTCATAGCTAGCATCATTCTAGTATGTGCCTAGTATTTATATAGCATGCTTGCAACAAGGCAAGGAGATCCAAGAATTCATATTCATAAGTAAATATAAGTCAGATGTCTTTGTTGGGAGTAACATAGGGTAACTAAAATTGTTAAAAGGAAGAATAATAAGAGAAAACATTGACAACTTAATAGAAGAAGAACAAAATAAATGAAAGGAGCTTGGACATGCTTTCGACCAATTAGAATAGTTGAAAATTTTGGATGATAGCACACAAATATTGATAACCATTTTGGTTTTATTTCCAACAAGAATACTGCCCATGTTAATAGATTGTAGGTTTCTCATGGCCGGTAAAGAAAAATGTCTTGCATCCACCCATGATTTCATCAATAGTCATGCTTAGATTTATTTGAGACCCACCCAATTCCTTCGGGTTGGAAGTCACTGTGATTCCAAGCAGGTCATTTTCGTAGCCAACATGAGTTATTGTTGTTGTTTTGGGTTCCATCCTACTTTGAATTATAGAATTTAGGATTTATTTAACTCTTCTATCAATCTTCCAAGCATACCTGTTCTTTCTTGTAGGAATATATATACCAAAAATTCAAGCATTATATCCCACAATCCTTCATTATAAGTATTCTTAAGCTTTATGTTTGTGTAGAAGCTCTACAGATTACCTAGAAGACAGTAAGTAAAGGATATATGGATTATGGCACTAGCCCATAGAATAGCATGTCCCAATGGATGTTAAAAGAAAACATGAACATAAGTACAAGCAATAATGAATTTTTAGTCGCATGCAAAACTACACAATGGAAAGATAAGTATGTTGTAATTACAAGCTTCCTGGGATAAAAAACAGATCATTCCGCTTTAGCATCCATTTCTTCTAATTCTATTTGTAATTCAAATACTTATTTCCTTCATTGTAATTGATATTGAATGTAGTATGAGATATGATGTCTGATGTTAATTCTCTTAATGAGTATTTTCCTTCATTGTAATTGCCGCTAAATGTAGTATGAGATATGATGTCTTCTATTAATGCTCTAAACTTATTATGAACATCAAATTATTTTCCATGAGAGTCCACCTAAGACATCATCTATTTCCAATTCTCAAGCATCGATGAAGTGCAAGCAACCATTCTCTTCATCATTGCTTGTCATTGGCAACATTAGAACATAGCTAAAGTCAATAGCATACTCTAAAAGACTACAACTCTCAAGGAACCCCTTGGAAACAGTAAGAAATAGTGTAGTTGATGCAAATCCTTGGTTAGAGAGGTAGGAAAATTAACAACATATAAAATATAATTTGACATGCTTGAGGAAAACACTCTTGAATATAAGATATCACATGGTCATTAATAAAAAAATTCTACATAAAATCTTTTCACTGTCAATGAATTTGATAAATCCAATTAATAAGTCTTTTCAATGTTCATGAATTTGATAAGTCATTTTCCTTTGCTTAACTGCGTACTTATTAGGTATCATCATTACACGCCCAAGTTCTCATTATAGTTTGGCTTGGGATTGGTAAGTTTGCACCAGCTATATATGTTCAAATTATAAGTGTTGGGCTGGGCCCAAGTGGGTTGGAAAAATATATAAGTATGGAAAAGCGCGTGTAGCGCGCTACGGCAGGAAGAGAAAGCAGTTTTGGTGAAAGCGCATTGCGCGCGGTGGTAGGCGACGAACAATTTTGAGGTTTTGTGCGTGTCGCATGATGGCAATGACTAAGGCACAGTCGTGCAATAGGACGATGCGCATGGTAGTGCATAAGCTATTTTTGGGCAGAACATGGGTAAAGGTCAGACAAGGATATCACCTAGTTTGGGTAAGGAACAGGTGGATGACAGATGAAAGCGACCTGTTCGAACGTGTGGCGGCAAGAAATTGAGAAGCTAGGCCACGATGCCGATGGCGACAGACAGGCGAAGGAGTAGAAAGAGATAGGCCATGATGCAGTTGTAACTGTTTTGAGGACTGCGGTTGTCAGAAGAGCATGTGAGCCACGAGTGGCCCAGGCGGAGCAGGATATCGACGGCAACAGCTAGGGTGGCAGTTAGCCACGACAGTTTTGGAAACCTTAGGTTTTCAGCCTAATGATTGTAAAGACATGACCTACGGGCATGATCTATAAATGAGGCACAATATTGTAAGGGAAGGGTTACTCTTCATTTGTTAAGTATTGATTATTGAAGAATCTTAAGCTTGAAAGCCATTGTAAAGGCTCTGCAGCTGAGTGCGCAGAGACCTATCTGAGAGAGAAGAGAGTCTACAGCTGAGTGCGCATACTAAGAACGGTTGTACCCTTTCCATTAAGAGCAATATTAACAATCATTCTTGTGGACGTAGCCTCCATCCGGGGGGTGAACCACGTTAAATTTTGTGTTGTGTGACCAATGTGTGTTTATGATTGTTTAATTACTTGGTATGAATGTTTAACGCTGGAAACTTCTGTTATGTGATTGCTTTTATATGTATTCACCACAGAGAATGAGAATAATATGTTAAGTAATGCATGCGCAGAGGAATGTTAAGTATTCAACATGTATGAATCTATCTATTGGTCAAGTAGTGAACACTGAGTTTAAGCGCAGCGTTGGAGCGCGCAGTAACATATGTTATTAAAACATCCACAATTTACTGATAAGAACTTGAACGGAATAAAGGGATAAAGAATGATAAGTAGAGTGGTTAGAATTGGACACCCTGGCAAGGACGCGCAGTCTGGTTGATGCGCTGAGTCATTGACGGTTGCTGCGGGGTAAGCTGTTGATAGCTTACTGTCGTAACACAGATGTACCGGCTGTATCACACAGTCATTGGAGGTGCGAGCGCAGTTGCACGCTGAAGTATCCGACGCGAAACAGAAGGTTCGTGCAGTTATCTATCCGTGCAACCCGCAAGGCGTTGCCCTGCTTATTAGCTTTCCCCCCATCGCATCACCCAGTTGTGGAAACTTGATTTCGCAACCACCCCCTCAGCTTTGCCTCTGGTGAGACCTCAGACTGCGCGCAGCCTGTTGCCGAAAGGGCCGGTGAATTGGGGTTTTGTTGGTTCCTTGAACCGCGAAGTACCTGGGTCTACACTAGAAACCTCAAGAAGGTGATCTACAGCCAACAATAAGCATACATTGATAATAACTTTGTGCATACATTTACCTCCATACTTAATAGGCATCCACCTAGAATTGCAAGGTCTGATCAAGACCGTTAAGGTCAAATTATAGGCATAGATTGATAAAAATTGATGCACATGTTTAAGGAAGTGATTTTCTTTTGTTGGTTCGTAGCATACCTATATTCAATAGTCCTTACTTGACAAGTTGAGATAAGTATACCTTAAGTTGTCGGTTTGTAGCATACCATTTCGCACCCTAAGACAAGCTAATGTCCTTACCTAACAAGTTGAGACAATGTGTGTTAAATTTTAAGTTCAAAATGATATCGTTGAGAATTGGAAGAAATAAGCTGAACATACATGGGTAAGGGATAAAATACTGTTACTCTGATACTGCAAAGTTGCCATTGTGTGAAAATTACTCTTTTTTCCCATAGTGAGTGAGCTTGTTTGTTGGTTAAATGATGAATGATGCACTGCATTAGTAGATGCTTTTCATTCATGAATCACTTATGTTTGTGTTCCCAAGATAGTATTTGAAATTTCTCTATATTACATGTAATCCCTTAGTCTAGGTTGGTGCACATTTTTCATGTTTTCTTTCAAAGGATGGTCACTAATATATTTAAATTTCTATCAGTATGCCTATATATTCACAACTTTTATTTTCCTTTTCATTTCCATTTAATTGATATTAATTCCGAGTGTAAACACTTCTTGATAGTTATTTAACATATGAGAACTAACAAAGGTATCACTTTTGTGCAGGTCACAACACCTCTTCTAAAATTTATGGCGGAGTTTGTTTTGAATAAAGTTCAACAATTGACATTTGCCTCTTCTTCTCCAAATGGGATTCTCCTTTTCCATGAAGTAAGCAAGTTGATTGTGGCATATGGAACAAGAGTCTTATACCTTCGAACACCTGCTGATATATATACTTATAAGTACACGAGTATTTGGATCTTCTTGACAATTCTAACTAGGGGTGAGTTTGGAACAATTGACTATTGTTTTTTTAGTGTTTACCATTTTATTGACTACTTGGTGATAGGAAAGAAATTTAGTTTTTGTGTCATCGATTTTGTACAAGTGATAGGGCATTTAGATCTCCTTGACAAAGTTGTACATGTGAGGAAAACAATTTCTTGAATTGAGGCTATGAATTTCATGATAATAGAACCTAAAGTATTAATATATCAATGATTTATCTGGTTTGATCATATTTTTTATGTCCTTTCCTTTTATGAAATGAACAGAAGAATGGATTTTAAATGGAATTGGACATGTCTCAATTCTCTCGATTCACAACTTCAATCTGCGAATGATCGCAATTAATGTGATATTATATGTTGTCTAAACAACTACTTGTATTAGAATATGAGTAGGAATAATGCGCAAATCTGAAATCAAATATGTGGATCTAATTTCGTATGCACTTCTTTGGTACAACATTGGATGGAAACTATGTAAATTTTGGTGTATTTGAATTGTATGGAGATAGAGCACTTGAAAATGCTCTCGCTATTGCACTGAAGATTACATTATCGATTCTGCTGACTGATATAATGGAATTTCAAAAGGTAAAATATATGCCTCTTTGCAAGGAAAATTGAAATAGGTCAAAAGGAGAGATTAGAATCATTGTAAGGGGGATTCAAATGTTTGTCTGTCATGTGTTGAATTCTTCCTTATATATATACCTTTGTTTCAAGATTATAAATTTCTTTTTTTATGCTAGCTTTATGCATTGCATTGATTTATGTGTGAATGCATTTTTCACATGATCATATTTTGCGCTGCTGGAAATTTGGTGCAGTAGTCATATAAATGTAATTGTGTAGATACAAGTACGTTTGCTCATATTGTTGGTTCCTTAGAATCTGGACTCAAAATATTGGATTCTAGTATATCTATATAGGTACAATCAAAGCTTTTTCACCTTATCGACATTGCCAACATTGAGAAATAGGAAACTAATATGAGTTGATATTTTATTTTATTAATTTTGGCAAGGCTATGAAGAACTTTGTTCTACATCTTTTTAACTGTATGTTCTGAGTTAAAATGTTGTTTGATCCTATTTTTATATCCCAACATAGCCTTTATTTTCTTATAAATGAATGAATTTCTATCATATTATTGTATTGCTTATTTTTCACTTTCTTGCCAATGTGTTTCAGCTGTAGATATTTCAGCAATTCTCCCTCCTCATCATCAGAAAGGTCACATTTCCATTTTTCATCAATTGGGTGTTGGTATTTGGTTGTTCTGTGGGAAGCATAAGTGGGAGAATCATCTGCATTGATCCCCAAATGCTCCTTGATATACCTATTCTTGCTCATGGTTGTGACTCAATCTAAATACATGATGTTCTTGTTGGTAGCTTGCTTTCTCCATGGGATGACCTCTGTAAAAATCAAATGTGGGTGCTTTTCATTATCGGCCCTTTCATATTTCTTTACAAAATTTAAAGCAAGCCACAAATATTGATAGTATATATATTGACAAAGAGATAGTGCATCCCAGAACTGAAATGAAGACCTTGGGAACTTTAAAGGTTGAAAATACCTTAAAAGAACATTTAAAATAATTTGTTTATTTTTTTTAATAATTTTTTTCATATAGTCTCCATAGAGACAATAGTTGGAATTAAAGACATATCCCATATGTCATTATCCCACTTTACTAGGAATTGGATGTGATCTCCATATCCCATATCGTTATTTCGATCGAGTTGGAATATTCTCAGCCCCCTTCATTACTTCGTGTCCACCTTTCACTTACACTTAACATCTGGATTATCTTTCTCTCACACACGCGGAAGTAATAAGCAGCGATCACTCCACCTTTCACTTAACATCTGGATTATTTTCTACAGATCCATCACAAGCTTCAATCCAATAGATCTGCGTTATTCTGCTAAGTACATAACGACGACGTCTTCAAAAAATTGTCAACTGGTGGCTTTACACCATCAGACTTCTCCGTCATCACCACGAGAGCCACTTGCCACTTGCCTCGGTTTATCCAGGTACAATCGATCCTCTTCTTAACCATACTTATAGTTTTCAATCCCCATCATCATGAGAGGTTGCCTTCTCCAGCTGCTTGGGCACTCCGCAATCCAGATTCCAAAGGAATTTGGCAAGATCCATATTCAGTAAACTTCATTTGTAGGGACATTTCTCCAAAGAATTATGAATCTCACCATCGCCGTCAAAGAGATATCATTGCAAAGTGCGTTAGAAAATAATTCTCAAATCCTCAATAATGACTCGGACTTGGTATTCCAGGGATTCATAAATATCATACTGATATGCAATCTATAACAAAGCATTTGGTCTGTTTTCTATCTGCTTGCAAGACATATTAACAAAATTTCTTTCAACTTTGTAGAAATGACAACCACATCTTACCCAACCATTCGAATGAATGCGCCCTGTTGGGTTGTTTTTTTACAGCAGCTTCAAAATGTACTACCTCTTGAATTATTGGTGCATATGTTTCCCCCTGACTTGGCCGATCTCGTACAATTCTTCTCCATGATTGTTGACGACGAACAGGGCCATCGACCTCCTTCTTTACTCGGAGAAAAGGATTTCATTTGTGTGGTTTACTCTTAATTGCACCAATTCTTCTGCCATAAACTTTATATTTCCAGCATTGTGTAGCATAATGATTCTTTCCTCCACAAAATGAACAGAAAATTACATCTTTCCTGCTATTAAAACTATCATCGAAATCATACCTGGGATTCTTTTTAACGGATCTGATTCTTGATGATCCACTTGTTGGTTTCGAATCACTACTTGTATTCATATTTCTTTTACCTTCTCTAATTTGAAACCATTTTGGTTTCAATTCGGCATGCAAATCCCAATAATGGTCTACAACATGACTTCTACGAATAGTTTTCCCAGTAGCTTTCACTGGATGTTGTCTCCTGATATCCCAATCTTTGGTATCAGGGACGTTCTTCAACCATAATTAGCTGAACAATACCTTGGCCATTAGTGCCAAGACCTCCTCCATTGTATCCCATCTTTGTCAAGCGTGTCATGTCAATCCCTCGAGTATGCTCTTCAAAAGATCCTAAACAATCATTAGTAGGTAATGAAACCGAATGAGAATTATTTACCCTATCTTTTGACCAGGGAACAAATATGCTCAAATAATCTTCTTTCATGCCCGAGGTATCATCCTTCTGTTTGTTTGAATATGCTGAAGACAAAACATCCACAAAATCGTCCTCTGAATGAGGACAAAAAGTGAAAATTTGGTCATCTTCTGTTGTAGAAGGACTTTTTGAATTGTCAGCTTGTTGATACTTGGCTAACAGCTCCTCTTTAACTTGCATCTCAAGCTGCATCTCTTTGAGCTTTTCTTGAAGCTCTTGCTTCTCTTGTGTCAATTCCTTCAATTTCCTTCATAACTCAGCACTTTCCTTTCCCTCATTATACAATTCCCTTACCTTTTTCTCCATGGATAAGAATTTTTCACGAAAATTTGCTTCTCTATAAAGATTTGCAAATAACGAAGTAGAAGGATAATTGTTTTGTGAAATTTCCATATTAAATCTACAACCGAGATGATAAATTCCCACACAAAAGCAAAAATAAATCTGAAACCAGATCGGAACTTCTCTGATACCAAACTTGATCTGAAAATGGGTAAACTCAATTTTCTTCCATTAACTAACACTTAATCAAAATTCTCAATTTCTCATTATTCATAAATAAATTTGCATAATACATAATTTCAATCTTTAACAATTCGGAGATTCACAAAACAAGCACATGGAAAATATACACAAGCCAGAATTGTTAACGGAGTTCGCCAGACCCCCTGTCTACATCTTCGGGCTCATCGAAAAACCAGAGTTGCTTTATTGTTTTCTTCAAAGATGTGTGGCTTTCACAAGTACATTTTCATGATTCTCACTACAAGTGGCTCACTCCCATCTTGGAATGCCTTCTCTTCCTCACCAAAAAGAACTAAGGCTCTCACATGAATTGAAATGTTTCTCCCCTCTTGGAATGAAATTCCTCACACAAAGCTTACTAGAAACCTCTCTCCAACAAAGCTTACTTTCCTTCTCCAAATGAGAGGATTTTATAGCCTTTACATGGATGGGTACTCATTACACATGTCAAGGAGAATGTCCCTCCCACGATCCCCTAAATTAGGGTCTAGGGACACCTTAAGGGATAGGTGCAGAAATGATCTCAACATTCTCCATGAAGATCTCAACACTCCCTTAGGACTAGGAAACTAATGATGAGGTGTATTCTCACACCTTATTTTAATTTCCTTTTACAAACTTAAATGAGAAATACTTGAGCACCTCACTTAACATTACAATTAACATTTCACTTTAAACCAAAGCTTCCATGAGCTTTTTTTGGGTGTCTTGGAAAGTTACTTAAATACTTTATGTTAAAGGTGGAGATCCTCCTGGATCAAAAGTGCCATTAAACAATGTGAGAGAAACAGTAATGATTGTGAGGACTATATGATTCTTAGAAAATGTGAGGCTTGGAGGAAGGATTGGGAAATTAAAAATGCAATGGAAATAAAGGTAATCAATGGGTAATAGATTTTGATGAAGGCTTGGATACAAAGGAACAAGAGTAAAATTCTCAAGTTGGAAGTTGATTATGAAAGTGAGAAGAAAAAATGGAAGAGACAACAACAAAATTTAAGGAGCTTCAAGAAAAAATTATTCGGTTAGAGCTAGAACTTTGAATTGACTTCAAAGAACTCAAGAACCTCCCATGATGCATCAATTGGGTCACCAAGTGTAGCAACAATGGAAGAAGACACGATTACGCAATCTCCAAAGGCAAAGAAACAATAAGAAATATCCATTCTGGCCTCAGTAACAGGACATCAAAATCCCAACACTCATGGGAAACTTTAGTTTGCAAACTATTTTCTAATGTTTTGTAAATTTTCTTTTGTTAAGACAGTTTGTATGACTGTATAGCATCCATTGTATGAATACTCATAGGGCCTAAGTTATTTAAAGAAAGAATAGGAATAGTTTTTGGACATGATCTTACTTCAAGACTATTTTGGACAAACTTTTAATACCTCTACTTTTATATCCAATGGTTGAACATTTAAGCAATAGCCTTCCACCTTTTTTAAATACAAATAGTAATTACTCTTATATATATATATATATATATATATATATATGATGGCATTTAACATCCATTGAGACTAAATTTGGTCTATCGGACCTTAAGATAAACGACAAGACATAAATTATTTGATTTGTTTTAAAATATTATTCATATGCTCAAAATTTTTAAAGAGGAGCATCCTTAGCTTGCCATAGCTTTGAGGAGTTAGAAGGTTGGAGAGGTCAGTGTTGGAGCAAATATTATGGAACTAAGATCTAATTTGGTTGTAGGCAGGGCAATCTAAGAGAAAGTGCTTTTCATACTCAATGCTCATGGGATCGCAAAGATGGTAAATCCTTTCATCCCATGGTGTTTTAGGGGTTGTCCAGTGCCTAGTTTCACTATGAAGCTCATGAGAGTTTGTTCTAATCTTGCCAATGTTATTTTTTTTCTTTGATCTCACTAATATAGAAAGATAATTTTGATCCTCAAGATTAAGGTTAATGACCTCTTTATAATATCGTAATTTTATTTTAACCTCTAAATATTTCTTGCACCACATTTTCTCTTTGAACGTAGAAGTAATAATATTTTTAATGTTATCAATATTTTGCAAAGTGGCAGTTTCACCAATCCCTCCATAATTTAGCCAATTTGTGGCATCTTTAAGCCACCCTCGCTTGAGGCGTAGGTGGTTTTGGCTGGAGTTAGGAGTAATTTTAGGAATCTGATGATCTCCTATATTGTTTAATTTGTGCTTGTACATTAGAGATATGATCATAGAAATGCTTTCAATGGGGGAGAGCCTCGCTTCTAAGAGGAGAATAGGATAGGGCGTATTGCTTTTAATTTTGAGATTATAAGTAATAAACTGCTTTTGGATTTGCTCAATTCTTCTCCAAGATTCTCTAGAAATACCACATCCCCAAGCTTCACAGCCATATAAGATAACGAGAGTGACAAACGTTTTAAAGAGGAATTTATTTTTTGTTCCACATCACAAGGTTTGTTGATTTCCACCCCCGATTAATCCTCTTCTTGATGTTAAAATTCCAGTTGAGCTTGTGATGGAAGTCAATTCCCATATATTTATAAGAAGTTACTTCCTCCAGGTTTCTATTGCCATAAACAAAATTGTCATAAGTACAAAATTGTGGTAAAAAAATTGTCATATATATAATTTCTCGTTTTCCCCATATATATATAATTGTCTCTATATATCATGTAAACATGATTTTGAAATTTTCAAATCTCAATCTTAAATAAATTTATGTCTTGTATTTACTATTATTATTTTATTATTTAATTTTCTACTTTTTAAAATATGATTATATTTTTAAATTCTCAATTTCATAAAATTGACCATGCCACTTTACCAACCATTTTGGTAATTTTCAAAATATAAATCTCTACATTATAATTATGTGAAAGAAACAAAAAATACAAATTTTAGCACAAAAGAAAAACAATGTATTATAAAAGTGCATGTTGGTATGATAACAAGAGCTGCGAGGGGCAATGTATCGAACATTGCACCTGTGTTGGCAATTGCTAGGAGCTTTATTAGCTAGGAACAATGTTAATCAGTTTTTTTTTTTATTTTGCATGGGAGCCATGCAAGATTAGGGTTAAATCAAATTTCTGAAATAAAGTTTTAGTTTTGAATGATAACATTCAAATAGATTCATAAAATAGGCAATGAAGCAATTTTTCTACAATAGGGAATAGGCAAAAAGATTTTTGCTTTCATCTAGATTTTGGACACTGTCAATGTTTGTTTAGAAGGGAAAAATATCAAAGAAAGGAAATAGTAAACTTTAAAAGTAAGAAATGTGTAGCAAATTGTAGGATGAAGTCAACTTTCATAGGAATATGTAAGCAACCACAAAGATTAGTTTATGCAATAGAAAGCCATGAATTGAGCATAATTGTAATAATTGTACATTGACAAGAAACATGTATATCAATTGTACATTGACAGAAAACCTGTATTTGATTTATTAGGATGGTTTCCGATTTCCATTGCTTTTTTGAACCATCTCCTTGAATGGTGATCAATTTTTGAAATGATCTCAATGTCCTCACAACATCAATGTTTCATTTTGTGCAAGTACTCAACATTGGTTGAGATCTAAAGGTGATTGTCTTAAATTTCAAGCACCATTTTTTATGTCTAAGTTGAATAGAGTAGCCAATCTCCCTAATGTAACAATGACAAGGATCAACCAAGGTTTTCGTTAATTTCAACATCTTTCTTATCTTATTTTAGGGTTTGAAGGTAATAATGAAAACTATAATGTGTTGAGCTATAAGTTTTACTTGGTTAAATATATTTTGTGCCAACTTTAATTATTTGTGTCCCTAAGTCAACCTTAAGGGTAAATGTTGGAGACATATTAGCTACTCTGGAATTGTGGCCCAAATGGACCTAAATGCCATTTACAACTCTCATCCTTAGTGGGTCATTATAGGCAAGAATGGCGGTTAGTGATTGACTCAATGATCCCTTAGAGGTATTGATCGATATCTTCAACACATTAAACAAACAATAAAACATTCAATGGTATATATAGATTTCGAACTTGTATCAATTCATCAAAAGTGTTACCACTATGACTAATTATAGATACAATGCCTCGGAATAAATAACCACCTTTCTTGTAAGACAAAATAATCATACCATTCCATGGACTTGCTCCAACATTTAAACAAAGAATGAATAGCATGGGTAAAACATTACGCGGGAGTGATACGTTCTAAACACAAATTCACAAGGCGCATTAATTAACTTGATTAAAACGATTGCTGGTTCATGTGAAAATGAATACAATATGGACAAGCACTCTCTAATAGCTAATAATAAAGGAGGTAAACGTGTTCAAACAAAGAATATTGAAAACAATCCACAAATTTTATTCAAGCTTTCAAGATAAGCCGCAAAACATAAAATTTGAAACTAAAAATTTCCATGATGTTAAAGGCTCAAACGGGCAAGATACCTATTGGTGTTGTACAGTTGAGGATGTTCATGATCATCAATGGAATTGTAAATAACTATAATGTACGTGATTGCAAAAGAACATAACAAATAAGTGAGCTTTCTCTTGTCTAAACCACTTATTATAGTGGTTGGCAACATATTCAATGCAAAATGAAGTTGCATTTGATCTTGAAGAATGTACCAATACACTCCTCAATAGCCTTAGAGTTGTTAAATTATTGTTATTAATTACTTCTAGTGTTTGTGCAACAATACCAAAAGTACATATTGACAACTTTCAATGATGTATGTGGAATGAATGGATGACTATGTCAAAGAACATGAATAAACATTTAGTTTGGGCAAGTTTTTCCTTGCATCAATCTATGCTTCCAGAAATTATGAGTAGAATTATTCCATTCAAAGACAATATCTTCTTATTGCAAGTCAACAAGCTTTGATGATCGGCTCACTTTTCAATATTTATATTAAGCACACAAATAGAATGGTCAAGATTCATCCAGCATCTAGATATTAACAAGATTAATGAAAACAAATCTTTTTTTTTAACCATGGGAACATCAACCTCCCAAGGGTATATCCAACAGCCCACAAGCCAGATATACCAGAAACTTGTGACTCAGCAGGGGCCGAGACGTCCCGAGACCCTTTATCCCAGGGGAGAGCCTCTATCTAGGGGTCGCCTACCCTTCAAGCCTTGTCACAACGGACCAATGAGGAACCCTACACCCCGCCGATTTTGAAAAAACTAGATGATTATTTAACACTAGTGATCTTGCACACTACAAATGAACCTATCAACTATGAATTTAATGGCATGCAAGCATTATATAATTGTGTTCAATGTTCAACCTTAATAGGGGCATAGTGAGCTTATACTATTGGTATAAACCATAAGGTATATGGTCCATTTGTTTTGGAGAGTTGAAACATAATGGGGCCATACTTAGTATCTAGATTATTGGATAACCAATGTTATCAAAGTCTTTTGAGTGCAAGTCAAATCCTCAAGCTTCAAATTCTTTGAGGCCGATAAGTCAAGTTAGTTGTTCTAAGCCTTATTCAATCCCAAGTGATACTCAATATTTTGTCTAGATAGTAAGAACATAGGAAGCTTTTCTACTATTAATATAATGGAAAGGCCCTATGGTCCATTTGTGATGGAGAGTTGAAAATTAATGGGGGCATACTTAGCGTATAGGCTATTGGCATAATTGGTGTTATCAATTGTTTCAAGTTGAGTCAATAGTTGAGTTTGACTCTGTACTTTGAGAAGGGATTCAAGTCGGCTCCAATATTATTTGAGCCATGCTCCCTAATTTGACTTTAGATGATGACTCCAACTCAAACATGAGTTAGATTGACTTAACATGTATAGCTAAGTGATGGAAAACATAAAAAAACATTTATTTTGCTTGACTCATTTTGAAGCAGACAACAAGCAAACCTATCAAGTGTCCAAAATCCACATGCCTTTTTGTGGCATGTGGTGTTATCCATGTACTTTGAAACAACTACTACTCAAAATTTGTGTTATATGGCCATTGTAAACTTCCATTGTAGTGAATATTATGTATTTTTTTGGAATTAAGTGCTTTTTATTTCACAACCCACCTCTTTACTTTTTCCCAATTCTAAGTCAATTCTTACTCTTTGGCCTCACCGTGCCATTCTTGGGGATGGGTCTAGCAACTTTGGTTCTGGACCAGTTATGTTAAAAGCGATAAAATATCAGCATAAAAATTTAGAAATAAACCAATGTTAGTTTTTCGGGTAGGTGAAAGTGGGGCAATGTGAAAAGCCCCCCACCCAGGTTCAAATCTCACCTAGGAAATGCTTGTGCCTATGATTGTGTTTGTTGTATACAAGTGCTTGCAACAGCAACTATGGTTAGTCCAATTCCTAGGACAAATTGTTAAAATAAACACCCTAGCGATGGGATCTTAGCCAAAGGTTTGGTTTCACAAGTCTGCGTGCTTGTTGACTTATGTTGACCAAAAGCATGCAAACAAAAACATCTTACTAAACTTCTTTTAACTTATGCTAACCAGAAACATGCTAACAAAAAAATCATATTATTCTTCCTCTGTAGTGCTCTCAAAATCGTCCTCATCTGAGAGAGGAGCCAAAAATGGTAGCCATGCATTTGTTGAAATAAAACTGAATTCAGTTGGAGCAAGATGGCGTGTATTTTTTGAAATGCAGAAATCAAAGACAGGAGAGCATGGAATATGTTAGTTGGTTTTACAATCATATTTCCATGGATGAAAAGCTCAAGTGCAGAAACAATGTATCTCATATGAGTAGAGCATCATAAAATAGATCATATGTTGATAAAGGGAATAGATGATAAGTTTAACCAATCAAAGCAAAAAATGTAAATACTATAGCTATTGAACAGAGATATGAAGTAAAATTTAACATTTGAAGCAATGAAAAGCCACACATGGAGAATGATTTGTAAAACATCAGCAGCCATTAGAAAAGCGTAGAGTTGTATTGTTTTAAGTATTCAAAAAACTATGTAGATACATTAGGCAAAAGAATCTATGTATTGTAAATTCCATCAGCTATGGAGTTGCAATGGCACTTGAAAAGCTTAGCAAGAACTACAAAATTGCCATGGAGGCCATTTAACATATGCAATAGATAGTCATGGAGGCAACATACAGTGTCTGAAGCTATTTTTTTTTTGTCTATTCTTGGTTTCAACAAGGTAGGAAAAAAACCAAATAACATATGGCTGAAAAAGTAACCAAAGTGTCTGAAGCTATTTTTTTGTCTATTCTTGGTTTCAACAAGGTAGGAAAAAAACCAAATAACATATGGCTGAAAAAGTAACCAAAGATTGGACACAGTCTTCTGCCCTAGATTTCAACTTCTTGGAATTCTTTGCATATATTGAAGTTTCTGACCTAGAAAATTGTACCAGCAAGGGACTACAATTGGCCCAGATAACCACATGACATTTGCAAAAAAGGGAAGAGAAAGCAATTGCAACATGAGTTTTTTGTTTTGTTTTTTGTCTTTTTTTTCCCTTCCTATCTGTCCTTTGTTGGTTGTATATGTATGTACCTACAGTTGCACATTGTGTGGAAACAATGGTTAAAACACAAAGGAAGATGACAACATCATATGCATTTGCAATGTTCTAAATAGATGACTTTCTTTTCTTTAGCAATGAAAAATGCAGATCATGATAGATTTTTTTCATTTCAAAGATAGATATTATTTGTATATTTTTAATAAAATATTCCTGGCATCAATGGAAGAGGATGTGACAACTATTTATTACAATAAACAGACGATGACAGTTTTTTTTCATTTCGAAGATAGATATCATTTATATACTCTAAATAAAATATTTACGCAATCAATTGAAGAGGGTGTGACAACTATTTATTACAATAAGCATAATGCTAGACAGTACCAGTTTTATTTTAATGGCAGGACCAGGAAAGCTACAAAACCAATATACAAATATGTGATTGCCCAATGTAGATTATTTTTTTGCAAATTACAAGCAATTTTTGGCATGATATTTTTTTCGTACATATGATCATTTTCTTATTCAAAAATTCTTATGTTATATATTATTCTTAATCTTCTAAAAAAGTAGTGGCACAAAACAAACGCATAACTTGAAAACTTAAAATAATGATGCAAAACAAGCTCAAGAAATCAAAATATTGCTCAGTTCACAAGGACAAGAATTATACATATTCATCACACTGTTTGAAAACAAAGTTGCTCTTGGTTGAGGACATGTTACAAGTTAGAAGAAAGGCATTAGTATATTGATTCAACTATATATTTACGTCAATTAGTCTCTACTCAGCAATTTAATTGCATATGATTTCTACACTCAAGCAATCAATATTTACTTTGAGCGCCACAATTGTTGCCATACTTTGTTCCATGCATACATATGTGCATAATGCATCAATGATGTTGGTATCTAAGCACCTAGCAACATAGTCTTTAAGACTTTGTTAGCTGATGGATTCCCATGACCATGCATTCCAATCAGATGGATTCAATGTATGTGATCAATGTCATGTATGGGTAAACACCCATAAATGTCGAGAGTTGTCTTCCTTGTCAGATGCGGCCATGTCAAATTGTAGAGTTGCAATGGGATGCAGCCATGTCTGGAATTTGTACAATGGGATTTGAAAGATTAATCACGCACCAACGTTAGTCCAACCCATTAATCCTGCACAAACTTTCTTTTAACACATCTCACCTGCACCTTCAGGTATCATGTCCTATTATGTCCTCTTTCATCTCTCCATCACCATCTACATCACGCTACCATTTTCTTGAATTTTTGAAGCAGAACTAGAGGATACTTCCTTTAAAGAACCCATGAAACCAACAGTTGACTTCTATGATATCGAAAAATGTAAGAAGGCTCTCGACCCTTCTTCGTATGAGTGTTGTGTTCCGAATCTGGGTCACAATGACTATCAGCAAGAATAAGTCAAATAAGAGCAATCCATAATTGGGTAATAAAATATATAACTGAATCTAGTATAAGATATATTTACATTACAATTTGGTGGACCATTTAAATATGGTCTTATGTTCCTTTTTAATGGAAGGGTAAACAAATAATTAAATAATAAAAGAAAAGTAATTAAACAAATATTAAATAAATTTGATATATTTATATATTATTTGATGTTTGTAACACGGCCTTCCTCTTTAGAAATGTTTTGTCTTCAAAGCATATTAATGAAGAAGACTTGTGCCATATGCTTGTAATGTTGTCGCATCGCTCATTGTTGTGTCGTAGTTGATGATAAATGCCGATATGAACTTATAAGTGCTAAACACAACTTTCGAAATATAGAAGAATCAATCCATCCCAATTCGACTCTTTGTGATATGTTGCGCTTCCATGATGAACTAACGTTATAAGAGTTGATTGTGATGGTCTCAATATTTTTCTTTTGTTGTTCCCGACTTTTAAAATATCCGCTTTTATGGTTTGGATGTCGATAGGGAATTCTTATAATGTTATTTTCCCTTATCATGTTTGTAGTGTCTTCTTCGTTTAACTTTCGTAGATGATTTTTTTCAACTGGAGCAGCATCTTCTTTAGTTGGGATCTAGACTAGATCTGTAATTGTGCAGTTTTCCATAACTTGTACTTTAATTCCTGAAAAATGTTATACCTCATTTTGAATTTGTTTTAATTTTGTCCCTAATAGCTTATTATCGTTTTGAATCTTCTTGAAAGTTTCTTCTTACGAGTTTTCTTCATCTTTTAAGTTCTTAATTTGTTCCTTTAGATATTGATTATAACTCTTAAGGTGGTGATTCTCTTCTTGCTTTTCTAGTAATTTTCCTTTGATGTCTTCATTAGACTGCTCTATCTTCTGAATATTTTTCAAATTCTTGATTTTTGTAACTAAGATCTTATTATGGTTTTTTAACCGAAATATTTCTTCGGTATTACTTGATAACATTTTATTGATCTTTGCGATTTCTAACTTGTGTGTGTGTATTTAATCTCGTCATTTTTCTATTCGAGCTCTTTTATTTGTCATTGACGTTGGCAGATCTTTGATTCTTGGCATTCAATTTTTTCTTGGACTTGCACAATTTCTTTATCCTTGTTGTTAAGGAATTTGTTCAAGTGCATTATTTTTTCTTTATTCTCGTCAAATTCTTTCTTGATATCTTGGTTTTTTAATTTCTAATTGAAATCCATTTCGTCCTTTAATTCATCAATTTGTGAGGACAACTTTTCTATACGATTTTTTTGGTTGAAAATCTACTTTTCTTTGGATTTTTTTTGTAATTCCTATATTTCAATCATCATTTGTAAATTTTCAATCATTATTTGAAAATATTTATTGTCCTTTCGGTAACGCCTTAGTTTAGCTTCTAATTATTTCAATTGTAACTGCAATCTGGCTTCCATGGTCTTCGACTTCTATTCTCTTCTTCGGAGATAAATGGACGCGAACAAAGACTGCAGTGAGCACTCAAAATAGTCCTTATGTAACCCTTACTTTGACCTGAATTTTTGTCTTCTTTTCCTTTTTATAAAATAATAATTGTAATAAATACAATTATTAAATAATAATTATTATTAATATTATTAAGTTAATAATATTATTAATAATAAATATAATATAATTATTATTATCGTTAAATGTAATAATAATATATTACAATATAATATATACAATGGAAATTAGGGATGGTGAAGAGTAGGAATGGAAGGAGCGGTTTGAAGAGAATTGTTGGTAATGGATGAATGTGCGGTTCTTAAATATTATAATAACGCTATTATAATACTTTTTTGAAAAATATTGAGAATTAGGAATTTCTTTTAAGATATAATAATAATAATAATAATAATATTATAATTTTGTTTTGGGGTGATAAAAAATGTCAAATGGAAAAGGTTAGGGTTTAAAAAATTGTTAATAAAAATATTATATAATAAAAAAAATGAATTAACCTTGTATGGTGGATGTAGTGGCGATGTTGAGAGTTAGGCTGATGTAGGAAGGAATAGAAGGAGTTTAGGGCTAGCGTGGAGAATAGCAGTGGAGAGGAGAGGAGTGGCGCATTGTTGGAGTGTCAGTGAGAGGTAGGAGTGGAGATAAGGGATAGGTATGGTGAAGAGCAATGAAGGAGGCAGCAGGGGCAGAGGGATGAATCTACACGTGGGTGTGAAGGTGTGCACGGTGGAAGGAATCAAGCACAGAAGGAAAGATATGTACGCAGGTGTGAAGGTGTACACGTTGGAATGTTGGAGTAGCGTAGAAGAGGAGTATGTGAAATTCTATGTCACAGCATATCTATGAGCTGATGGATACCTCACAAAGAAAGAATGAGCAAAAAATTAGAATAAGAGTGAAAAATGGAGTAAAAAGAGCAGAAGAATAATAATGCAGTAGAACTCAGATAGGAGCAGAATAATGTCACATGTTCCAATAATCAGTATAATCAACAATGATGTTACAATGGAGAGAATTCAATTCATGCAGGAGAATTCGAACCTCGGTTGGTCTAGCATAGGATTATCACCGCTGGAGTGCTCCGGAAGACTCAAAGTCAACTGAACTGAACCTAAAACCAGTTAACTAAAGTCACGATCAGTTAACTAACTAGGAGGGCGCAATTGTGAGTATTCCATGCATGCCAGTCATAAAATGGTGCATGAGGCCACAATCAGTGGCATCTAGAGCTCTAACCCCCCACAAGAATCAGGTAACTCAGGTGAACTGCACCAGAACACTCAGTGGGTTCCTATAAAATAGGGAACTGACTGAAGTGGTCCTAAAATGATGCATGCAGGGCTCATAAGGTGGTAGATGGATCCTGGATGAAATTTTCATACCACTAGGGAGAAAATGACATCATCAATAACTAGGAAAAATAAATAATGCTAGGTAGGACAAGGATGGAGTATTGAAATATCCTAACACCCCCCCTCAATCCATACTTTTGCATCCCGGGCCCTGGTTACTAAGACCAAAGGTCACCTATACAATCAAATAAATGATAAAAATAAAGAAATTTCCATAAACCAAGGAAATGGGGGAAAACCTCATGGGAAAAATGCCCCCACTCAAAAAGAATAGTAGAGGACCTCAAAGAACCTTCATACTAAGCAGAGAAGGAAAAAACTTTCCTCGGTGAAATCCTTTGCAAAAATATTGGCAAGCTTCTCCTCTGTAGGATAGCAATGCATGTGCTATATCTGGATGTGCTCCTCTGATGTGCCTCCCACTGTGTAGAATTTGTATTTTCCAAAACAAGTCTTTCAGGAACCCTTCTTGCTAATGGAGCGAATGGCTCATTGTGGTCCAAATCATGAAACTTTGAGTACCTTTTTTCAGACAACCGAGATTGTTTCCTGGTTGTAGACCCCCCATGGCAAGTCTCTCCAAGAGATTGTGGATCAAACCCCACCATCATGCAGCACCTCTCTGAGAGAAGTGGATCTGCATGATATAGTGCAAGTTTTGCATGATACTGAGATCTGGTGATTCTATGATCAAATGGATCCCCAACTGTGTTCCCAGTAGCTACAAGGACTTTGTGAGCCCATATTGGCCTTGGCCATGGATTGGGAGCATGAGTTGGATCTGGATTTGGATCTGAATCTGAATCTTGGACTTTATTCTCAACATCAAGATCTTGATCCTCATATTCATTAGAAGAGGAATCACTCTAATATTCATCAGATTCTGATGGGGTAGGAAAAGAGTATGGAAAAAAATGTGAGAATTCATATGCCTTCGAGACATGGTTTGCAAACCCTTTCGCTATAATCTTCCCAATGGAGATCTCTACAATCTCAATTGTGTCAGGACCAAAGACCACTTTCTTCGGTGAACATGTGTGAGTCATCTGATATACAGACAACAAATTTTGCGACAAAGAAGGCACAAATAGAACATTCTTGAACTTGCCATGCTCCATATGTATTGTTCCCATCCCTTCAGCCTAGATCTGAGAGTTGTCTCCCATGTGAATAATCGTACCATATTTGAGATCTAGAGAAGAAAATGATTCTTTGGAGGCAACCATGTGGTTGGAGGCTCCTGAATCTATGAGGAGGGATTTTGATTTCGAAAATCCATCCTTCAGTGCATGGCATCTCTCATGACCATCAGACTCACTTCCAAAATCAGTCTCTCTTGCACCGAGAGGGCAATGTTGTGTTGTTCAAGAAACTTGGTCGACTGGTCTATCTTCTTCTGCATGCAAGATCTCTCTGGGAGGTTTCCTTTCTTGCAATAGGAACACTTGGATTTCTCAAATCCTTTTTGTTTGTCCTTTTTAGAGTTGGAGGCTCCTTCCGATGGACTTGACTTGGCATTCAGCTTGGGTTCAGATGGTCTCTTGTCCTTGCCTTTGTGCCTCCATTTCCCATTCGCACTTTTTTCTTCACCATCCAAAAGAGCTTGATATTTGGAGGCCTTCATGGCACCCATCTGGATCACTTGTCTTGTTCTTCGATGAGAGATTCAGTGAAAAATTCCAAGGAGGGAATCTTCCAACCAGGGATTGACATTCGCCCAAAATGGAAGGTAGAGACAAAGATGGAGAACTCGGGACCTAGCTTTCTCAGAATGGATAGCACCATCTTCTCATCCTTCTTCTCAATGCCACACTGATTGCATTGCATAACCATACATTTGAATTTTGAACAGAATTGTTAAATGGTCTTGAAACTGCTCGGTTGTAGAGAAATCAACTCATTTTCCATAATATGGCCTCTTAGCTCATCTTGTTTGCCAAAGAGGATCTCTAAATTCAACCATAACTCTTTTGGATTCTCCAATCCTTCGATTTGTAAGAGTATATATATGGAAATATGATTACACATGAAACCAAATGCTTCATCCAATCTATTCGGATACTTGGTTTTCTCCACAGTTGAATTTGGTTCAGGATCCTTCCCCATTGTCACCATGTATAGTGATCTGTTTCGCAATACCACTTGCATATCAGCCCTCCAATCAAGATAATTTAAGGGTGTCAGGATTCTAGGAGAGAGAGGAGTGTTCAAATTTTCCATTACAACCGATGGAGCGAATACAAGGTGAAACTGTTACTATTGCAGAAAAAAACTGTTGCAACTACAGAAAACTGTTGCAACTGCAGAAAACTGTTGCAACTGCAAAAAACTGTTGCAACTGCAGAAAACTGTTGTAACTGCTGCAACTGTTGTTGCACTCAAAAACTTGAATAACCTGCAAAAAAAATCTTAATAATGGAGGTAGACTACTACTGAGAACTGCTTTAGGATAGTAGGCACTTTTATCCGGATCCTTCACACCCGAATAGACCTCATTGGATTTATCCAATGAATTCAGTGCAATGGCACTAGGATTTGTTGTGGAAATCCAGAGGCTTCTGGCGCACTACTGAAAGTAGTTGCTCAACAGGCTTTGATACCATGTTAAATTCTAGTCACAACAGATCTATGAACTGATGGATACCTCACAAAGAAAGAATGAGCAGAAAATTAGAATAAGGGTGAAAACTGCAGTAAAAATAGCAGAAAAATAATAATGCAGCAGAACTTAGATAGGAATAGAATAATGTCAAATGTTCCAATAATCAGTATAATCAACAATGATGTTACAATGGAGAGAATTCGAATCATGCAGGAGAATTCGAACCTCAGTTGGTCTAGCATAGGGATTATCACCACTGGAGTGCTCTGGAAGACTCAAAGTCAACTAAACTGAACCTAAAACTAGTTAATTGAAGTCACAATCAGTTAACCAACTAAGGAGGGCGCAATAGTGAGTATGTCATGCATGTTATTCAAAAAAGGGCACATGAGGCCACAATCAGTGCCATCCGGAGATCTAACCCCCCACAAGAGTCAGGTAACTCAGGTGGACTGCACCAGAACAATCAGTAGGTTCCTATAAAATAGGGAACTGACTGAAGTGGCCCTAAAATTATGCATGCATGGCTCAGAAGGTGGTAGATGGATCATGGATGACATCTGCATACCACTAGGGAAAAATGACATCATCAACAACTAGGAAAAATAAATAATGCTAGGTAGGACAAGGATGGAGTATTGAAATATCCTAACAGAGTAATGGGTTGGATGGGTGAGAAGGGGTGAGAAGGTGTGGGATTAAGGGAAAGAAACATGGATATGACTGCGGACTGGTGTGTAGGGATTACAGGTGGTGGGATGAATTTGACCGTGGGTGAGGGAAGTGTGTCTAGGAGGGAATATGGTGTCACGGGGAGCGAAGGAATGGGTGTTGATGGGATTGAGAGGACGATATGGACTAGTGTAATGGAGAGGTGAGCGTGAGTTAAGTGGAAGGGTGTAGGTGGGATGGTATGAACATGAAGGGAGGAGTGAGGGAATTAGCACGAGGGGAAGGACGGGATACAAGGTGAAGTGGCAGTGGAAATTGGATTGGGCACGTGTGGAGACAAGGGGAGTGTTGGTGGAATGATTTGTGCGCGGGAGCACAAGGAGAGGGGTATGAGGGCATAGACTCTAGGAGGAGAGGCAAGGAGGAGAGTGGATGGTAAGCAGTGTTAGGGTACGCATAACAGGAGTGCGATTAAGCAGCGCGATTTGGGGTAAGTGTGAATGAGAGTGGGAGCGTGAGCCAAGTAAGGAGAGTGGTAATGGGAAGGAGCAGGATAATTTTGGGGGCGAAGAAGAAAAATTCATGGAGGAAAGGAGCAAATGACTGGGAAGATTAAGAAGCTAATAGTTTTGGGATGGTGGTGTAAGTGGAAGACATGGTGACTTTTTCTTTCCACAAATTTTTGAATTAAAATGGTCAATGTCCAGGTTATGGTCAAGGACTAGAGAAACTCTGAAATGATGGCCAAGGGCCGGATGAGAGGCTCGGATACCAATGTTGTTCTGAATCCGGTTCACAATGACTATCCCCATGAATAAGTCAAATAAGAGAAATCCATAATTGGATAATAAAATATACAATTGAATAGTATGAGAGATATTTACACTACAATTTGGCGGACCATCTAAATATGGTCTTATGTGCTTCTTAAATGGAAAGGTACGTCTCTATCTATTTGATTAATTACATATCAAATTTATTTGATATTTGTTTAATTAATTTTCTTGTATTATTTAATTATTTGTTTATTGATATAATTCTATATTCTTTTATATTTGTAACATTGCCTTCCTCTTAAGAAATGCTTTGTCGTCAAATCAGATTAATGAAGACTTATTCCATATGCTTGTAATGTTTTTGTATCCTTCTTTGTCGTGTCCTAGTTGATGATACGTGTCACTATGAACTTCCAAGTGTTGAACATAACTTTTGAAATGTAGAAGGATCGATCCATCCTAATTTGATTATTTTCGGAATTTTGCACTTCAATAATGAACTGACGTTATAAGACTTGATTGTGATGTTATCAATATTTTTCGTTAGTTGTTCCTGACTTTTAAGATATCTGCTTTGATGGTTTAGATGTCGATAGGGAATTCTTATCATGTTATTTACCCTTATCATGCTTGTAGTGTCTTCTTGGTTTAACTTTCATATATGTTTGTTTTTAATTGGAGCGGCATCTTCTTGAGCTATGATTTGGACTGGATCTATAATTGTGCCTTTTTCATAACTTGTACTTTAATTCCTAAAAACTTTGATGCCTCATTCTGAATTTGTTCTAATTTGTTCTCTAACAGCTTATTATCGTTATGAATGTTCTTGAAAGTTTTTTCTTGCGACTTTTCGTCATATTTTTACTTCTTAATTTGTTCCTTCAGATTTTGATTATCACTCTTAAGGTGGCGATTCTCTTCTTGATTTTCTAGTAATTTGCATTCGATGTCTTCATTAGAGTGCTCTATCTTCCAAATATTTTTCAATTTCTCGATTTTTGTAACTAAGATCTTATTATGGTTTCTTAGCCAAAATATTTCTTCAGTATTGCTTGATAACGTTTTATTGATCTTTGTAATTTCTAACTTGTGTGTGTTTTTAATGTTGTCATTTTCTGTTGGAGCTATTTTATTTGTTTCTAACGTCGGCAGATCTCTGATTCTTGGCATTCTAATTTTTCCTGGACTTGCGCAATTTATGTATCTTTGTCATTAAGGATTTTATTAAAACGTGTTATTTCTGCTTTATTCTTGTCAAATTCTTTCTTGATATCTTGGTTTTGTAATTTCTAATTAAAATCATTTTCATCCTTTAATTTGTCAAATGTGCGGACAACTTTTCTATACGATTCTTTTTGTCAAAAATTTGCTTTTCTTTGGATTTTTTTTAAGGTCTTGTATTTCATTCGTCATTTACAAATTTTCAATCATTATTTGCAAAACTTATTGTCCTTTCGATAACACCTTAGTTTAGATTCTAATTCTTTTATTTGTAACTACAATTTGGCTTCCATGGTCTTCGGCTCCTATTCTCTTCTTCGGTGATAAATGGATGTGAACAAAGTGCAGTGAGCACTCAATATAGTCATTATGTGAGTCTTCCTTTGACTTGACTTTTTGTCTTCTTTTCCTTTTTATAAAATAATAATTGTAATAAATACAATTATTAAACAATAATTATTACTATTATTAATTTGGTAATATTATTATTAATAAATATAATATTATTATTAAATGTAATTATAATATAATATACTCTTCGAATGGAAATTAGGGTTGGTGAAGAGTAGAAATGGATGGACTGGTTTGGGGAGAATTGTTGGTAATGGATGAATGTAAGGTTCTTAAATATTATCATAATATATTAGAATATTTTTTGAAAAAGATGAGAATTAGTATTTTTTTAAAATATATAATAATAAATAATATTATTAATTTAATTTTGTTTTGGTGGTGATAAAAAATGTCAAATGAAGAAGGTTGGGGTTTTAAAAATTGTTACTAAAAATATTATATAATAATTATTTTAATTAACCTTTTGTGGTGGACGTAGTGGCGACGTTTGGAGTTAGGATGATGTTGGAAGGAATGGAAGTAGGTTAGGGCTAGCATGGAGAATAGCAGTGTAGAGGAGAGGAGAGGTGCATGGTTGGAGTGGCAACGCGAGGTAGGAGTGGAGAGAAGGGAGAGGTATGACAAAGAGAAATGAAGGAGGCAGCAGGGGCATAGGGCAGGATCTGCACGCGGGTGTGAAGGAGTGCACAGTGGAAGACAACATGGGATAAGGGAAAGATCTATATGATGGTGTGAAGGCATGCACGATGGAATGTTGGGGAAGCATAGAATATGAGTAATGGGTTGGATGGAAGATAACGTGTGAGCAAGTGTGGGGTGAAGGGAATGAAGTGTGGCTAGGACTGTGGACTGGTGTGTAGGGATTGCGAGCGGTGGGATGAAGTTGATTGTGGGTGAGGGAAGTGTGGCTAGGAACGAAGATGGTGTCATGGGGAGCGAAGGAATGGGTGTCGATGGGAGTGAGAGGACAAAATGGACCTATGTAAGGGATAGGTGAGCGTGAGTTAAGTTGAAGGGTGTAGGTGGGATGGTATGAACATGAAGGGAGCACGTGAGGGAATTAACGCAAGGGGAAGGAGGGGATGCAAGGTGAAGTGGTAGTGGTAATTGTATTGGGCGCATGGGGAGACAAGGGGAGTGATGGTGGAAATATTTGTGTGCGAGAGCATGGGGAGAGGGTTGTGAGGGCGTATATTGTGGGAGAAGAGGTGTGCGGTATCATGAATGGTGAGCAGTGTTAGGAGATGAGGAACAGGAGTGTGATTAAGCAGCGCGATTTGGCGTAAGCGTGGATGAGAGTGGTAGCATGAACCATGTAAGGAGAGTGGTAATGGGAAGGAGCAAGATAATTGTGGGAGCGAAGAAGAAAAAGGCATGGAGGAAAGGAGTGAATGAGTGGGAAGATTGAACAGCTAATAGTTTTGGGATGGTGGCATGAGTGGAAGATATGGTGACTTTTTCTTTCCACATATTTTTGAATTAAAATGGCCAATGGCCAGGTTATGTTCAAGTACCATGTTTACCAGATAAACTTTGAAATGATGGTCAAGGGATGGATCAAAGGCTTTGATACCAATTTTGTGTTCCCAATCTAGTTCACAATGACTATCCCCGAGAATAAGTCAAATAAGGGAAATCCATAATTGGACTAAAATATATAACTAAATAGTATGAGAGATATTTACATTACAATTTGGTGGACATTTAAATATGGTCTTATGTGCCTTTTCAATGGAAAGGTACATCTCTATCTATTCGATTAATTATATATTAGATTTATTTAATATTTGTTTAATTACTTTTCTTTTATTATTTAATTATTTGTTTCTTAATATATTTATATATTATTTTATGTTTCTAACATTGCCTTCCTCTTTAGAAATGCTTTGTCCTCAAACTAATGAAGAAGACTTACGCCATATGGTTTTAATGTTGTCGTATCGTTCCTTGTTGTGTCATAATTGATCATATGTTTCGATGTGAACTTCTAAGTGTCGAACACAAATTTCGAAATGTAGAAGGATTGGTCCATCCTAATTCGATTCTTTGTGGAATGTTACGCTTCCATGATGAACTAATGTTATAACACTTGATTGCACTGGTCTCAATATTTCGATAGGGAATTCTTATAATGTTATTTTCTCTTATCAATAATTGGTTTAACTTTCGTATATGATTTTTTGAAATTGGAGTGGCACAGTTTTTAGTTGTGATCTGGACTGGACCTGTAATTCTTCCCTTTTCCATAACTTATACTTTAATTCCTGAAAACTTTGATGCCTCATTCTGAATTTGTTCTAACAACTTATCATCGTTCTGATTCTTCTTGAAAGTTTCTTCTTGCGACTTTTCATCATCTTTTAACTTCTTAATTTGTTCATTTAGATTTTGATTATAACTCTTAAGGTGGTGATTCTCTTCTTGCTTTTCTAGTAATTTTCCTTCAATGTCTTCATTAGAGTGCTTTGTCTTCCAAATATTTTTCAATTTCTTGATTTTTGTAACTTACATCTTATTATGGCTTATTAGCCGAAATATTTCTTCAGTATTGCTTGATAACGTTTTATTGATCTTTATTATTTCTAACTTGTGTGTGTTTAAAATGTCGTCATTTTTCTACTGGAGCTCTTTTATTTGTTGTTGATGTTGGCAGATCTCTAATTCATGGCATTCTATTTTTTCTTGGATTTGCATAATTTCTTTATCCTTGTCATTAAGGATTTTGTTCAAGCGTGTTATTTCTACTTTAGTATCATCAAATTCTTTCTTGATATCTTGGTTTTGTATTTTATGATTGAAATCATTTTCATCCTTTAATTCGTCAATTTGTGCGGATAATTTTTCAATACGGTTTTTTTGGTCGGAAATCTGCTTTTCTTTGGATTCTTTTTTAAATTCATGTATTTCAATCGTCATTTGCAAATTTTTAGTCATTATTTGCAAATTTTTATTGTCCTTTTGATAACGCCTTAGTTTTGTTTCTTATTTTTTTATTTGTAATTGTAATATAGCTTCCAGGTCTTCAACTTCAATTCTCTTCTTTGGCGATAAATGGACACGAACAAAGTGCAATGAGCACTTAATATAGTCCTTATGTAAGTCTTCCTTTGACTCGACCTTTTGTCTTCTTTTCCTTTTTATAAAATAATAATTGTAATAAATACAATTATTAAATCATTATTATTATTACTATTATTAATTTAATAATAATAATATTATTAAATATATTATAATCATTATTATTATTAAATGTAATAATAATATATTATAATATAATATATGGAATGGAAATTAGGGTTGGTGAAGAGTAGGAATGGATGGAGCAGTTTGGGGAGAATTGTTGGTAATGGATGAATGTAAGGTTCTTAAATATTATAATAATATGTGATAATACTATTATAATAAGTTTTTGAAAAATATGAGAATTAGGATTTTTTTAAATATCTTAATAAATATAATATTATTATAATTGTGTTTTGGGGCTGATAAAAAATGTCAAGTGGAGAAGGTTAGGGTTTTAAAAAATTTCAATAAAAATATTATATAATAATAATTTTTAATTAACCTTTTTTGGTGGACGTAGTGGCGACGTTGAGAGTTAGGTTGATGTTCAAATGAATGGAAGGAGGTTAGGGGTAGCGTAGAGAATAGCGATGGAGAGGAGAGGAGTAGCGCATTGCTGGAGTGGCAGCGCAAGGTAGGAGTGGAGAGAAGGGACAGTTATGGCGAAGAGAAATGAAGGAGGCACCGGGTTCATAAGGCAAGATCTGCACGTGGGTGTGAAGGCACTGGTTTGAAGGTACGCACGGTGGAAGGCAATGGGGGCAGAGGGCAGGATCTGTATGCGGGTGTGAAGGGACACACAGTGGAATGTTGGGGCAACATAGAAGACAAGTAATGGGTTGGATGGATGAGAAGGGGTCAATAGGTGTGGAATGAAGGGAATGAAGTGTGGATACGACTGTGAATTGGTGTGTATGGATTGCAGGAGGTGGGACGAAGTTGACCGTGGGCGAGGGAAGGGTGGTTGGACGTGAAGATGGTGTCACGGGGAGCGAAGGAATGGGTTCTGATGGAAGCGAGAGGATGAGATGGATTGGTTTAAGGGAGAGGTGAGCATGATTTAAGTGGAAGGGAGTAGGTGGGATTGTATGAACATGAAGGGGGGGTGTGAGAGAATTAGTGCGAGGGGAAGGAGGGGATGCAAGGTGAAGTGGCAGTAGCAATTGGATTGGGCGCGTGGGGATACAAGAGGAGTATTGGTGGAAATATTTGTGTGCAGGAGCATGTTGTGAGGGGGTATATTGTGGGAGGAGAGGCAGGCAGGAGAGTGGATGGTGAGTAGTGTTAAGGGATGCAAAACAGGATTTCTATTAAGCAACACAATTTGGGTTAAAAGTTGATGAGAGTGGGAGCATGAGCCGCATAAGGAGAGTGGTAATGGGAAGGAGCAGCAAAATTGTCGGAGAAAAGAAGAAAAATGCATGGACGAGAGGAGAGAATGAGTAGGAATATTGAGCAACTAATAGTTTTGGGATGGTGGCGTGAGTGGAAGATATGGTGACTTTTATTTCCACATATTTATAAATTAAAATGGCCGATGGCCAAGTTATAGTCAAGTACAACGTTGACCAGAGAAACTTTGAAATGATGGCCAAGGGCCGGATCAGAGGCTCTGATATCAATGTTGTGTTCCAAATCTGGTCCACAATGACTATCCCCAAGAATAAGTCTGTTATGAATAAAATAATAATAAAATAAACATCAACATATATATATATATAACAACAAACTAGAATAATATAATAATATAATTAATTAGTGAAATGGTGTAACTCTTTATGAAGAGTTGCATTAGACACCCTTTAAACAATTATAAATACGGGAAAGTCTATCTTGTAAAGATATCATCTTATCTTATCAATTTATATATCATTTTTATCTACGAATATGTGGGTTATTTTCAGACAATATGGGTTCAACCCTAACTTATTGAGAATATCCAACTATGGATATTACATTGGTTGTAGCCACCAATCTAGGACCTTGTCCAAAACCAGGCCCGCGACCCAAAGAAGTAAAAAAGAAAAAAAAAAAGAGAAAGAAAGAAAAAGGAAAAAGTAACAGAAAATAAAAAGAAGAAAAGAAAGACAAGTAAAAAAGTAGAAAATAGAATATAGAAATTTTTAAAAAAAGTGAGAAGAAGGAAAAAGGAAAAAAAAAAAAAAAAGTAAAAGTAAAGTTTAGAAGTAAAAAGTAAAAGTAAGAAGTGAAACCGCACATGGTTTTAAGGTGCACGTGGTTTTGTGAGAAATGGGTTTGGTTTTACTCCCTAACAACAACCCAAAAGTGAGATGTGAACCTAGGTGGGGAAGGTAACAATCATTCCTCCCAACCACCCAATCCACACCATTTTTATTATCCTTTAACTCCAAAAACAATTATTATATTATTATTATCATTAATAATTATTATTATATTATATTTATTAATAATATTATAATTATTATCTTTTAATAATAATTATTATTATTTGGAAAAAAAAATGGAGTCTCAGTGTTAAAAAAGGGAAAGATTCCAGAAGACGCACTCAAAGGCAGCCGTTGACATACTAAAACTTGAAGGATTATTCAAAGAAAGCCTATTAGTATCGCTATTTTCCCAACCATCAAGGAAAATCATATTAACGTCGGCTTGGCAAATCAATTATTCGTCCCAGAACTAAGTATAATAAAAAATAAAGATAAATGGGGTGAGAAGAAATATGCAATTAGGGACTTAGAACTGGAAATTGATGAATATAAGTTCACATCCCAATTCAATGTTACAACTATTCATCTAAATGAAGTTGACATCATTCTTGGCTTATCTTGGATGGAAACATTGGAGACAATTATCTTAAATATGAAGAATTTTTTTTTAACATTTTCGTATAAGAAGACGCAAGTCACACTACAGGATATTAAAATGAAGTTAGATTCAAAAGTCGTGGCATCTAAAGACTTCAAGGATATTGCCATGGTCATTTCGCAAGAAAATCAAAAGATGCAGTCAAAATTCGACAAAATCGTCACAGATAAAGGAGAAGAGATCTCTCGTTTAAGAGATCATAATCAGAAATTGCTTCTTCAAATAAAAAAGACGAAGGATAAAGCACAACGGAATCAAAAGCTAGAATAGGAGAATCGAGATATTCAGAAGAAACTATTAGAAAACATTGACGAGAATGGTCTCCTCAAGATGCACAAACAAGATCTAATGGATCAAATTTAGAATATTAAAATGATAATAAAGCACAAGAAGAAATGACCCAAAATCATAAAAAAGAAAAAGACTCGTTAGACAATCAGTTGGAGCAAATTCAAAAAAGGACATCAAAGTCCTTGGACTCAAAAATCTACGTTGAGAAAAAAGAAGCAAATACAAATTCAGTCCTCGTCACAGTTCAGAAAGAAGACAATCTTGTAAAAAAACAAACAACAATAACTCCCTGTCGACACCCCAACCATATAAACCAGTATCCTAAAAAGTGGGGATTGTCGAAAGATAATGGTACTAATGTGCTCAAAGCACCTGACAACAGATCAATAGAGAATCCCAACAGTCGGCAACAAATCAATTTTGGCTGGATTGATCCATCAACATATCGAAAGTTATGTTCTACACTTAGAAGTTCGTACCGACACGTTTCATCAGCTACGACGTCACAAGGAACGGTGCGACAATGTTATGAATAAAATAATAATAAAATAAACATCAACATATATATATATATATATATATATATATATATATATAATAACAACAAACGATAATAATATAATAATATAATTAATTAGTGAAATGGTGTAACTCTTTATGAAGAGTTGCATTAGACACCCTTTAAACAATTATAAATACGGGAAAGTCTATCTTGTAAAGATATCATCTTATCTTAGCAATTTATATATCATTTTTATCTACGAATATGTGGGTTATTTCAGAAATTATGGGTTCAACCCTAAATTATTGAGAATATCCAACTATGGATATTACAAGAGGAGTGTTGGTGGAAATATTTGTGTGCAGGAGCATGCTGTGAGGGGGTATATTGTGGGAGGAGAGGCAGGCAGGAGAGTGGATGGTGAGCAGTGTTAAGGGATGCAAAACAGGAGTTCTATTAAGCAACACAATTTGGGTTGAAAGTTGATGAGAGTGGGAGCATGAGCCGCGTAAGGAGAGTGGTAATGGGAAGGAGCAGGAAAATTGTGGGAGAAAAGAAGAAAAATGCATGGACAAGAGGAGAGAATGAGTGGGAATATTGAGCAACTAATAGTTTTGGGATGGTGGCGTGAGTGGAAGATATGGTGACTTTTATTTCCACATATTTATAAATTTAAATGGCCGATGGCCAGGTTATAGTCAAGTACAACATTGACCAAATAAGCTTTGAAATGATGGCCAAGGGCCGGATCAGACGCTCTGATACCAATGTTGTGTTCCAAATCTGGTCCACAATGACTATCCCCAAGAATAAGTCAAATAAGAGAAATCCATAATTTGATAATAAAATATATAACTGAATAGTATGAGAGATATTTACATTACAATTTGTCGAGCCATTTAAATATGGTCTTATGTGCATTTTCAATGAAAAGGTACATCTCTATCTATTCTATTAATTAGCATCAAATTTATTTGATATTTGTTCAATTACTTTTATTTTATTATTATTTTTTTTTATTGATATATTTATATATTATTTTATGTTTGTAACATTTCCTTCCTCTTCATAAATTCTTTTTCCTCAAAGCATATTAATGAAGAAGACTTACGCCATGTTCTTGTAATGTTGTTGTATCGTTCTTTGTTGCGTCGTAGTTGATGACACGTGTCAATATGAACTTTTGAGTGTTGAACACAACTTTCAAAATGTGAAGGAGGGGATGCAAGGTGAAGTGGCAATAGCAATTGGATTGGGCGCGTGGGGATACAAGAGGAGTGTTGGTGGAAATATTTGTGTGCAGGAGCATGGTGTGAGGGGGTATATTGTGGGAGGAGAGGCAGGCAGGAGAGTGGATGGTGAGCAGTGTTAAGGGGAAGGAGGGGATGCAAGGTGAAGTGGCAGTAGCAATTGGATTGGTCGCGTGGGGATACAAGAGGAGTGTTGGTGGAAATATTTGTGTGCAGGAGCATGGTGTGAGGGGGTATATTGCTGGAGGAGAGGCAGGCATGAGAGTGGATGGTGAGCAGTGTTAAGGGACGCAAAACAGGAGTTCTATTAAGCAACAAAATTTGGGTTAAAAGTTGATGAGAGTGGGAGCATGAGCCGCGTAAGGAGAGTGGTAATGGGAAGGAGTAGCAAAATTGTGGGAGAAAAGAAGAAAAATGCATGGACGAGAGGAGAGAATGAGTGGGATATTGAGCAACTAATAGTTTTGGAATGGTGGCGTGAGTGGAAGATATGGTGACTTTTATTTCCACATATTTATAAATTAAAATGGCCGATGGCCAGGTTATAGTCAAGTACAACGTTGACCAGAGAAAATTTGAAATGATGTCCAAGGGCCGGATCAGAGGCTCTGATACCAATGTTGTGTTCCAAATCCGGTCCACAATGACTATCCCCAAGAATAAGTCAAATAAGAGAAATCCATAATTTGATAATAAAATATATAAATGAATAGTATGAGAGATATTTACATTACAATTTGTCAGGCCATTTAAATATGGTCTTATGTGCATTTTCAATGAAAAGGTACGTCTCTATCTATTCCATTAATTATGTATCAAATTTATTTGATATTTGTTTAATTACTTTTATTTTATTATTTATTTTTTGTTTATTGATATATTTATATATTATTTTATGTTTGTAACATTTCCTTCCTCTTCATAAATTATTTTTCCTCAAAGCATAGTAATGAAGAAGACTTACGCCATATGCTTATAATGTTGTTGTATTGTTCTTTGTTGTGTCGTAGTTGATGACACGTGTCAATATGAACTTCTGAGTGTTGAACACAACTTTCAAAATGTTGAAGGATCAGTCCATCCTAATTCAATTCTTTGCGGAATGTTTCGCTTCCATGATGAACTGACTTTATAAGACTTGACTACATTGGTCTCAATATTTTCCATTACTTGTTCCTGACTTTTAAGATATCTGCTTTTATGCTTTGTATGTTGATAGGGAATTCTTATAATGTTATTTTCCATTATCATGTTTGTAGTGTCTTCTTGGTTTAACTTTTGTATATGCTTTTTTTGAACTGGTGCGGCATCTTCTTGAGTTGTGGTCTGGATTGGATCTTTAATTGTGCCTTTTATCATAACTTGTACTTTAATTCCTAAAAAAATTAATGCCTCTTTCTGAATTTGTTCTAATTTTTTCTCTAACAGCTTATTATCATTCTGAATCTTCTTGAAAGTTTCTTCTTGCAAGTTTTCGTCAGCTTTTGACTTCTTAATTTGTTCCTTTAGATCTTGATTATAACTCTTAAGGTGGTGATTCTCTTCTTGCTTTTCTAGTAATTTTCCTTCAATGTCTTCATTAGAGTACTCTGTCTTACGAATATTTTTCGATTTCTTGATTTTTGTAACTAAGGCCTTATTATGGTTTCTTAGCCAAAATACTTCTTCAGTATTGCTTGATAACATTTTATTGATCTTTGTGATTTCTAACTTGTGTGTGTTTTTAATGTCGTCATTTTTTTGTTGAATCTCTTTTATTTGTTGTTGACATCAACAAATCTCTGATTCTTGGCATTCTAATTTTTCCTCGACTTGCGCAATTTCTTTATCATTGTCGTTAAGGATTTTGTTCAAGCTCATTATTTTTGCTTTATTCTCGTCAAATTCTTGCTTGATATCTTGGTTTTGTAAGTTATGATCGAAATCATTTTCATCATTTAATTCGTCAATTTGTGCAGACAACTTTTCTATATGATTGTTTTGGTCAGAAATCTGCTTTTCTTTGGATACCTTTTGAAATTTCTTGTATTTCAATTGTCATTTTCAAATTTTCAGTCATTATTTGCAAATTTTTATTGTCCTTTCAATAACTCCCTATGTTACCAGATCCGCCACCCCAGTTAGTTTGTAGGATTCGTGGATCCACGGTTCTGATATGTATCAAGATCGGATCCACATAGGATCCTTCATGGAAACGTATCCCCTGTAGAAGGAAACGTATCCTTTGAAAAATCAAACAATTCCTGAAATTTTTAAATGGATTCTGAAACTTCCAATGCTTCTATAACACATTGACCCTCCCAAAAAAATTGTTTTTAATGAAAAACTTAAAAAACCCTAAACATCTAATCACTAAAAGTGTAAAACCCATTTCTGCTCAAGGTCCGAACTATCCTTATGTCAAGATCTGTTCTTGAACTCTGATATATTAGTATCAATTTCTGATCTGAATGTTTGTATTTGATTTATCTTTACAGTCAAGGTATGCTATGTTGTTTCTTACTTCACCTACACTGTTATGTAATATTTCCATAGCCTTAAAGAAACCCACTTTATTCCCTGCTGATAGGAACATGTGGATGTGACTCACAAAAACACGACTATGGCCTGCTTCAAGTTCATGCTGAAATGGATTTTTAAATTATCAATATCAATCATGGTTACAACTCATCAAATTATCAGTTATGTTACATGAACTCTCTTTTTTGGCAATAACTTATAGTTCTACTCTTGTGTTTCATGAATAGTTTTGATTCTTCACTCTATATTTATTTGTTATATAAATATTTTTATAATTTTTTGTACTTGTCGTTTCCCCGCCCTGTCCGGATCCTGGGTTTTAAAAATTTTGGTGAATCCGTATTCGGATCCGGATCTGCATCTGAATCCGTATCCGTATCCTGGTAACTTAGATAATGCCTTAGTTTAGCTTCTAATTCTTTTGTAACTGTAATATGGCTTCCATGGTCTTCGAGTTCTATTATCTTCTTCAGTGATAAATGGACGCAAACAAAGTGTAGTGAGCACTCAATATAGTCCTTAAGTAAGGCTTTGTTTGACTTGACTTTTTGTCTTCTTTTCCTTTTTATAAGATAATAATTGTATTAAATACTTATTAAATAATAATAATTATTATTATTGATTTAATAATTTATTATTATTAATAAATATAATATAATTATTATTATTATTAAATTTAATAATAATGTATTATAATATAATATATAGAATGGAAATTAGGGTTGGTGAAGAGGAATGGATGGCCCGAGCAGTTTGGGGAAACTTGTTGGTAATGAATGAATGTAAGGTTCTTAAATATTATAATATATGATCATACTATTATAATAATTTTTTGAAAAAGATGAGAATTAGGATTAATAAATAATATTATTATAATTTTGTGTTTGGGTGATAAAAAATGTCAAATGTAGCAGGTTCGGGTTTTAAAAATTGTTAATAAAAATATTATATAATAATAATTTTAATTAACCTTTTGTGGTGGGCATAGTTGCGATATTGAGAATTAGGTTGAGGTTGGAAGGAATGCAAGGAGGTTAGTAATAGCGTGGAGAATAGCCGTGGAGAGGAGAGAAGTGGTGCATGGCTGGAGTGGCAGCATGAGGTAGGAGTGGAGAGAAGGGAGTGGTATGGAGAAGAGCAATGAAGGAGGCAGCAGGGGCAGAGGTCAAGATCTGCACGTGGGTGGGAAGGAGCGCACGATGGAAGGAAGCTGGGGCAAAGGGTAGGATCTGTACGCGGGTGTGAAGGCGTGCACGTTGGAATGTTGGGGCAACGTCGAAGAGGAGTAATGGATTGGATGGTAGAGAATGGGTGAGCAGGTGTGGGATGAAGGGAATGAAGCGTGGTTACGACCACGGACTGGTGTGTAGGGATTGCAGACGGTGGGATGAAGTTGACCATGGGAGAGGGAAGTGTGGTTGGGCGTGAAGGTGGTGTCGCGGGGAGAAAAGAAATGGATGTCGATGGGAGTGAGAGGATGAGATGGACTGGTGAGTGTGATTTAAGTGGAAGTTTGTAGGTGGGATGGAATGAACCTGAAGGGGAGGCGTGAGGGAAGTAGCGCGGGGGAGGAGGGGATGCAGGGTGAAGTGGCAGTGGCAATTGGATTGGGAGCATGGGGAGACAAGGGGAGTGCTGGTGGAAATATGTTTGTGCGAGATCACGGGGCGAGGGGTGTGAGGGCGTGGACTGTGGGAGGAAAGGAAAGCAGGAGCGTGGATGATGAGCAGTGTTAGGGGATGTAGAACATGAGTGTGATTAAGTAGCGTGATTTGGGGTAAGCGTGGATTGGATGAGAGTGTGTCGTAAGTTGCGTAACGAGAGTGCTAATGGGATGGTGCAGGAGAATTGTGGGAGCGAAGAAGAAAAATGCATGGAGGAAAGGAGCAAATGAGTGGGAATATTGAGCAGCTGATGGTTTTGGGATGGTGGCCTCAGTGGAAGATATGGTGACTTTCTATTTCCACAGATTTCTGAATTATAATGGCCAATGGCCAGGTTATGGTCAAGGACAACATTGACTAGAGAAACTCTGATATGATGACCAAAGGCCATATCACCAATGTTGTGTTGAATGACTATCCCCAATAATAAGTTAAATGATAGAAATCCATAATGGGATAATAAAATATATAACTAAATAGTTTGAGAGATATTTACATTACAATTTGGTGGATCATTTAAATATGGTCTTATGTGCATTTTCAATGGAAAGATGCGTTTCTATCTATTCGATTAATTACATATCAAATTTATTTAATATTTGTTTAATTAATTTTCTTTTATTATTTAATTATTTGTTTATTAATATATTTATTTATTATTTTATGTTTGTAACAATGAGATGCAAGTAATCCCCAAGGGGTAGCTAAGTTGGTTGGATCTTTAGGGACCAAGAGGTAATATGGTCAAGGTCATGGGTTCAATTCTTTAGGTCCTTCGGGGTTAGGCACCGATGGAATGCTAACAAGATGAGGCCCCTTCAGGTGGGCCCCTTGGCTTGGATCAGTGGACGTAGCAAGCTCTTGGGCCATGAACCACATTGAAAAAACAATAAGATGCAAGTCTGAATAATCAGTACTTGGTATTGCTCTTCATGTTGTTGTATTGAATATATGTTTTTACATTAATCTACTATTGAACATGCTTTTAAACCAATGGTTTCTTGTGTGCTTTGGTGTCACGCTCTTGAAATTGGTTGAATATTTAGAATATGCATAAACATCCAACAATACATTTTCCAACATGTAAAGAAGGAATATACTAGTCTATCTTTCTATCTACACAAGCAAGAAATAAGAGACAAGATATCAAGAGAATAATATACCAGATATATGTGGTAAAACCCCAAATGGAGGAAAATCCATGGGAAGGTTTGGTCTTCTTCATTATTCAGAAACCTCCATCTTACAACACATGGAAACCTCACATATGCATCACATCACACTCCATCTTCACTTCATGTCACAATGACACAATAATCTCATGTGTATTTAATGACCCTCCTTCACCTCTACTATATAGCTAGAGGTATGGAGTATTTACATCCCATAACACATGTGGGATAAATAGCTTTCCACCTCTCTTATATAAAGAATGGTTATAAGAGATTTTATTACATGATGCATGTGGGATAGCTCTATTATATAATAATAGAGTTATTTATTTATTTTAACCAACAATACCACACAAGTCATCATTACATAATCCAACACTTCCCCTTAATTATGACTGGGAGAAAGAATACAAATGGAGCAAGGTGGCATCACATTAATATCCCCTTGATGAAAACTTCTAGAATGCCTCATAATATGTGAATAAGAATGCAATTCACCTCATTGATTTAATGAAGATAACAATTGCTCATCACCGAATCATGAAATTTCACCTGAACCAATTTGTACAATGAACTCTTGTAGAAAACCACAACAGTGTACAGAAACCTAAAATGGACAATACAACATAAATTGTGGCTAGTAGACAGTCATCACAACCATAACTCTATTGATAGTTCTGAAAGAACTCTTCAATATACCTCATCACGAATACAAGAACCCCATATCTATACATTGAAATATTTATAGCAAGTAGTCTTCATAACCAAAGAACTCTACTAAAGATTGCATTGCAAATACAAGACCCAAATGGTATATCCATCGAAACATTTTCCAAGCATCCACTCTTCGCAAGTAAGCTAAAAGATGCAAGAACTTTGTAGTAGACTCATCATGAATACAATACCCAAATGCCTACTTATCGAACTATGTGCCCCACAGATAATCATCATGACTTACAGTAGAAGATGGATGTTCATTTCATACATTATTACTGGAATATGGTGATACGATATGGTAGTTGATTACATTACATTCAATCTTAATTGCAACTTCAACCATCCCAGATAACAAAAGGTTTCAACTTTGTTGATGTCAAAGATAAGCTAAAAAATAGGAACAATGTTGAAGAACTAGAGATAACCAAAACAATATGCTTAAGATAGGAAGGAACGACATAACCAATTTGTACGACAACTCTTCACAAATACCCATGTGCAGAAAGTGAAGTAATCAAATTGTTAATCTACACAAAAGAACTTCCAAGAGTAAAGCATATAATGAACATGATAAGTCCATAAAGGAAAATACATGACATGATATATGAAATGATAGAGAATATGAAATATGAAATTGCTTTTACATACAAACAAGGGTTAGCAACAAAATATGACACCATGCTAGAAGCATCATCATTATTAGAAGAGTGAGACCATGTTAGAATATTAATCAAAAAAATGATCAAATAAAACAATGATATCACTTATATATGAAAAATATAGCTATTAAGCAATTAAGCCTTAAGCATCAATTCATTTCTTAGTCCACAACCAATTTTTGCTCATGCTTAGCCAAATTTCCCACCTCTAAGAATTTATATGGATCTCACTTGGCCATCCTAGCAGTGGCACTCGTTTATACTGCCTCACACAACACAAGGAAGGAATTTCCCTTCACTGCTCCACAATTACCTTAGGAAATCCAACACTTACAGTGATTATTAGTTTGTACAAAAAGATTCCAATATGTTATATGTTGTTGGAGAACCTCCTTTAGCCTCAATTCATGGCTTATAAAACATTTAAGATCATTAAAAAACAATGGTTAAAGATTTCTATCTTTATCAACCTGTATGTTCACCTACATCCATTTCTTTTCTCTCAAATCGACAATTTTCCTTCACAATTTCAATTTTTTTGTTATTGCACAATCTAGTAATGGTAATGGCAATTGAATGAACAGTAAGAGGAAAAATTCCATGTAGTATAAAAAACTATTGTAAAATATGCCTAAGAAAAAAAATGGATGATGGACTGCAAAAAAGATGAGAGAATGAGGAAAAGACAATTGATGTAATTTATGACCACAGAAGAGAGGACTCTTACAACAATCATAGAAGTATATCCATACCATGCTTCCATAACTACATGAAAAGACTTTCCCTACCAACCTCACATAGTTATTCAATAATTGGATTTAATATTCAAAAGGAAGTAAATGTCTTATATAAGGAAAATGGCAGCAAATGGATGAGTTCTAAGGTGGACACTTGGCGATAGAGAATTTAATCTCCCATATACCTCCCTTTTTTCTCTTCCCCTCTACTGGAATCATATCCCCTCTAGTGATCTTTACACATCCATATTGGACCATTTTATTATTTTCCTACATAATATTTGCATAGCTTCCGTGTTAGTATGACAAGCTAACCACATGGTCCACATAGAGATATTTACATTACACATGCCTAGCCATTCACTTGTCAAACTTTGGCTTTGAGATCCACACTAGGAATCCATACTAGCATATTTACATCATTTACATGGTTTTGATTTAGTAGATTCCAAGTCAAAACTAGGGGAATTACAATCCCCTCCCCCTTGGAATAACATCGTCCTCAATGTTTTCTCAAAATCAAAAAATAAATGGATATGCTCTCTCATGGCATCTTCCTGCTCCCATGTAGCCTCATCAAGACCAAAGTGTTTCCATTACACCTTTACCTATATGATGGCTTGGTTCCAGAACAATGTTACCTTCTTGTCGAGGATTCATATTGGCTTGGTTTGGAACTCTCCCTCAAGTTCCACCTAGATCACACCCAATCAATCAGATGGTTAGGATTAAATACATATTTCTGAAGGAAAGAAATTATGAGCTATAGTGTTAGCAGGAAATGCAATTCTATATGCAACTGACCATATCCTCTCAATCACTTCAAATGGACCACAATATCTTGGTGATATATTGGCACAAATTCTAATATTCAAGGAACTTTTACTTGGCCTCACTCGGAGGTAAACATGATCCCCAACATTGAATTTCCTATGCACTCAATTCTTATCTACAAAGTTTTTTGTCTATCTTGGGTTTTCTTTAAATTATGCCTAATCTTTGCAACCTCTTATTCCATTTCCTTAAGAATTTATGGCCCAAGAACAATTGTAATCATTGGATTATCCCAACTCATTGGTGTCCTAAACCTTCTGCCAAACAAAGCTTCAAATGGACTCATTCTCAGCAATGTTTGTTGCCCATTGTTATAGGGAAACTCTATCAAGTGTAGATAATATTCCCACTTGGATGGTTTGTCCATCACATACATGCAAACCATGTCTTCAAGCACCTGATTTACTCTTTTTGTGTGTTTATCTAATTGTGGATGGTAGGCAATGCTAAAGTTTAGATATGTGCCCAAATCTGCAAAAATAGTTTTTTAGAAATTAGAAGTAAATTTTGCTTCACGGTCGGATACAATTGCTTTGGGAACCCCGTACAATTTGAATACTTCTTTCGTGAATATTATTGTTCTCTCATTAGCCTTGTAAGTAGATTTAATTGGAATAAAATGTTTTTCCTTAGACAATTTATCCACCACAACCATGATGGAATCGTGTTTTCTTGAATTAATAGGAAATCCCGTAATAAAATCCATGGTTACCACTTCCCATTTCCATTCTGGAATTGGAAAATGCTACAATAAACATGTTGGGTGTTGATGTTCAACCTTTACATGTTGGCATTTCATACATCTTGAGATATTCTCAGCAATGTCTTTCTTCATTCCCAACCAAAAATCTTACTTCCTTGTTGTAGCAATTGTTTTTCGGTATTCTTGGTGATCGAACTATGGCATTTTATGGATTTCAGCCATAATAATTATCCTCAAATATGCCACATTAAGAATATACACTTCAGTTTTATAAATAATAAGTCCATCATCCTCCAAATGATAAACTTCATACCTATTTTCCAAATTATGCAGTTGTAGTTTGTCTTTTATCTGTACATATTGCTCATCTTTAAAAAGAGAGTCAACAATATTTTGCTTCAAATCTTATTGGCAAATGCTAATGGCTTCCACATACATTGCATGCATTTTTTTGTTGAGTGCATCAGCCACTTTATTTTATTTCCCTTTTATGTGTTTTATCTCAAAATCAAACTCATGTAAAAATACAGCCAGCTAGTTTGCCTTGCATTTAGTGTTGGATACTTAAACAAATATTTCAGACGAAAGTGGTATGTCATAAGTTCAATTTTTCTTCTCATCAAATAGTGCCTCCACATTTTCAAAGTGTGCACTATGGCAGCAAGCTCTAAATCATGGTTAATATAATTCGTCTCATGGTTTTTCAACTTTCTTTACTCATAGCATACCACATGATTGTCTTGCATAAAAACTCCTCAATTTCCTTGTTTACATGCATATGTACACACCACGAAATCATTTTTGAAGTTTGCAATTTTCAAAACTGGAGCACTTGTAAGAAGCCGCTTCAACAATTGGAAACTTTCTTCACATTTTTGTGTCCACTCAAATTTTATTCCCTTCTTTTGCAAAAAAGTGATGGAGTGTGAACCCTTGGAGAATCATTCAATGAACCTTTTGTAATAACCAACAAGACCCATAAACAAATCTATCACATTCTTTGGATTTGGTCATTTCATAATGGCCTCAATCTTTTCTAGATCCCTTGATATTCCTGCCTCTGAAATAATGTGACTCAAATAATGAATTTGTTTTTTTTACAGAAATCACATTTTCTTAGCTTTTCATATAGATTATGTTTTCTTAGCACTTGCAAATCCATTCTCAAATTTTTTTCAAGATCCTCTTCATTCTTAGAATAAATCAGAATTTCATTTAGAAAAGAAAGCACAAACTTGTCCAAATATTTGTTGAAAACAATGTTCATGAGACACATGAATGTAGTTGGCGCATTAGTGAGAGAAAACGGCACCACCACAAACTCATAGTCCATAACTTGTTCTAAAGGTTGTCTTGTGGATGTCTTATTCATTGATACTTACTTGATGGTAACCAGACCTCAATTCAATCTTTCAAAATACATTTTCCCCTCTCATGTGATCAAAGAAATCATCAATTCAAGGCAATGGGTACTTGTTCTTTATTGTAACTTTATTCAGTTTCATATAATCAATACATAACTAGAGCGTTCCATATTAATTTTTCACAAATAGCATGGGTGCTCCCCGTGGAGACACACTTGGTCGAATGTACTTCTTTTCCAACCACTCTTGCATTTGCATTTTTATCTTTAGAAATTCTGGTGTACTCATTATGTAAAGTATCTTAGACACCGGTGCATCTCCTAGCACAAGATCAATTTTGAAATCAATGTCTATGTTTGGAGGAAGTCATAGCATTTCATTGGAAAACACATCCTTGAATTCTTGCAACACATGAAATTCCTCCAACTTGAGAAATTCATTTTATGTTATATCCAATACATCGGTTGCATATAATTGACAAGACTTTCTAAATAACTTGTTCAACTACAAGGCTTAAATCTGTATGATAGAAACCACATTTTGAATGCCCTTTACTATCCTTTGGTTTCCTTTTTCATCCATGCATTTGAAGGTCTTGTATAGAAATCAAGTTTAATTTTGTGATTCCAACCAATCCATTCTAATGAGAACATCATAGTAACTAAATTTTTCCACCATCTCACTAATTTTCCTCTTGGTTCTAGTGGCTAGTTGGACCAGCCATGATTTACTATGATTTGTTTTCATAAAATCACAAGTCTTAACAATTATAGCAGTAACATAACTATGAGTGGATCTAGGGTAAATTAAAATAGAAATAGATTGCTTAACAATATTACCTTCAATCGCAACCACAATCGATTAATTGTCTACTTGGTGGTCCTCTAGTGCAACATAGACTATAGGGATGGTCCTTGCTACATAACCTATAGTTTCATCCCCTTGGATGTTGTGAACATGATTATCACTCCCATTTTGATGTGGATAGTTCCTAAGCAAATGGTCATCTCGACATCCCCAACATTTGAGTGGCTCTCTTGGTTTGTCTCCCATCATCTTAGCTGACTTAGTCGCACCCTATGGTGGCTTCATTTGTTGATTTATGAAATCAGGAGGCTTGAATCCCCTCTTTATTTGGTCAAACTTATCTTTTATTTTATCCTTCCATGCCTTATGAAATTATGGCTTGTTTTTATTTTTATCATACCAATACTAGTTGGCCTTCCTTATGGTTTCATCCAGAGTTTGAGGTTCATCAAACTCAATGTTGTCCTTGTATAATTGAGGTAATTCACTTAGAAAACATTGAATTTTGACCTTATCATCTCCGATATACTTAACATACCTCAACAACTCCAGGAAATCATTGCCATATTCATCCAAGGTCATTTTCCCTAATTTCAACTCACGGAACTCTTTAATTTAGTCATCGTAGTACCTATCGGAGAGATACTTTTGCTTGAAGTGCTTCTTGAATTGCTTTCCAACAAACTTCCATCCATTGGGATTCTTCACTTACCTAAGGTGATCCCACCATATATATGCTCTTCCATTCAAATTGAATATGGCCACCATTTCATTCATGTTCCCGGGGTAGTCATGGACTTGGAAATACTTCATCATCATAAGAATCGAAGCCTCAACTCCTTGACCTAATTTTTATTCACCATCAAAAGTAGGAGGTTTGTCCTTCTGAAATTCCCCATTTGAATTGTTCTTGAAAATCCTATTCCTCTTATTCCTTTGAGAATGAGAGCTTGAATCTTCAATGGATTCTTTAGAGGCAAATGACTCACTAGAAGAGAAATCTAGAGTATATGCCCTATCTCTAAAAACCATTCTTGAGCCATGGGACCTCTTGTAAGAATGCCTCCTTGAGATACTTCCACTTCTTTCCTCATTTATTGAGTGTTTCCCATGGTGAATATTCCTCTAAATACATGTTAAGCTTTGGGGTATGGTTGCATTCAGTTGGTTCTATACTTCCTAAGCTCTAATCAGCCTCTCATTATCTACTTTGTAGCTTTGCAATTCCACTCTTAAGCTTCTCATGGTTTCTGCAATATCTGGGAGATTTACTTGATTTCTTCAGCTATTATACTATGTCTCTACATTATCAACATGTAAATTTTCCCCCATAGTGTTTGTTTCAATTGCATAAGAATCATGTAGATCATCCATGATGATGGTTTTCTTGGCCCAACCAAGACCAAGGATTTCCAACTTGCACTATATTGAATACTAACCCTTAATTATCCCTGATATGATATTGTATTTGCAAAAGTGGTCATATAAGCACATTTTTTAACTTCATTACACTCTTAGAAATTCACAAAAACAATTTTCATGCATTATAGGAACTGCCCCTATTGACATTTTTTGTCAAATCAAAGTTATAGACACTTTTATGTTCAATTTTCATAACCATCTGAATCGCTGCTTCAGAATATGGCTATGTCCAATTTTCCCCCTATTGATAAGTTTTCCAATGACTATAACCATGCCCATTTCTAATTTCTTGGAAAAATGTAACAACCTTTCAAAATTGTCAATTTTGCCCAATTCTGCACTTTTCCTACAGTTGTATTTAACTTCAGAGACCAACTTCAGCCACCTATAGAAGAAATATAAGGAGAACCAGAAAAACTTTTCTGTCGAGAACTGATAATACTCGTGACAAGGATTATTCAGCAACTTTCATATACCTAATTCGATGCTCCAGTCAATTTCTATAAATTTATGGAATTGACTACTTTTGACTTTTGGATCTTCTCCAAACTTGGAATTCTTAGCAAAACTAGTTATATCACAAACTAAAAATTTCTAGAAAATATTCCTACAACCAAAGTTGTTTATTTTGATGAGTAGCTAAAATGTCAAGTTCATAAATTTTTATGGTCTCGACATCTAGGTTCACTTTTCATTCCTACAATATCTTCAAAATCCCCAAAAAGTGCCTCGAAATAATGGATTAGAGGCATTTATCTGCACATCTGCTCCAAACCCTTCGGAATTTGACCAAACACCAGCTAGGATATCTTTGTGACTGGATCACAACTGCACCATAACAATTTCAACCCCAATATATCCCATGTTAGGTCACTAGGTACTGATCTTTAAAAACCACTATTTCACAATTTCTGTAAAATCGAAGCAGAATATGCCCATGTGTAATGTACCCAGTTTGACCCCATGGCATTTAAAATCATAAATGATGTAATATTGTTGTAAAATCATGGTGAGGAGCTCAAGGCCAAGGCCCCGCCATCGATTTATTGATGCATATGGTTCGCATGCTAGCTAGGAATGGTGGAATTGTGAATATAATGTAAATATGCATTTTAATAAAATACCCACAACTAGCTATGCAACGCAACAAGAGATGGGGGCATGATTTTACAAGGAATTGGGAGGGAAATATTCAAACCCTTAGAGCCAATCAGGTCAAGCCAAATGTCAATGAGGTAACCCATCAAACCCTCAACTACCCATGTTGACTTTTGTACCCAATCATTGATTTCTCCCAAGAGTTGGTTGAGGTAGTTAATGCCTTGGGGAATGGGAGGTATGGCTATCCAAATTCGAGTATGGGCAAGCCACCCTGCATGGGAAATCGTGTTTTGCTTCGGGGGAAAGAAAAGAGCCATAAATTTCTCCCCCAAGCCATTATCCATCACCAGTCTTCTCTCCCTCACGAATTGGGAGCTACCTGGGCGTTTTCCAGCCACGTTTTTATGGTTTTTCTTTGTTCTCTAGCTGGAAAGAGGGCGTTTGTGTGTTGCAGAGTGGTTGGGAGTATGGGAGCTTGATTTGGGGTTTCATTAGGGTCGTTTTGGCCATTTAGATGCCCAAAAATACCCATGGAAAATCGGGTTGGTTCCCTGTGGATGATTTCCCCATCCATAATCCATTTTTGGTGTGCCCACATTTTGGAGAAAATCTATGGCCATCTTGTTGTGAATTCCATTGTTGGAAATGTGTATCCATGCCCAATGGTTGTGCTTGTTGTGTGAGAAATAAATATGTTGGGGTATGGGTTATGGGTATCCATTGCTTTGGCTTGAGCTTGAGAGTAAGCATTCAGAGTTCAAATGTAGCCTAATAAACCTAGCTGTGGACTGGCTTAGCTGAGATGAAATGATTAATTGGCTATGAATGAGCTGGAATGTCCCCTTTTCCTTGTAGAAATCATGCCCAACTCGGGGGTGGTCTCTGAGTGCTGAAAGAATACAGGCTGGGCAGAGACCTATGGTTGGGTGGAACGTTGCAGCGACAATTGAGTTGCATCTGCACACAATGGTTTTTAATTGTATGAATCTAATGAGTTGCCTGAGTTTTTATGAAAAGCCCAATAGATTGGAATCATATTCCCCTCCTCTTATTGGGTCAGCAGGTGGGTACATTACATTTTGGTATCAGAGCTGCTAGTTGCAGCATTGGGCCTTCATGGGCTACCTATCGCGGTTGCGGAAGAACTCGGCAAGTTGGTCCGCAACGGCGGAAGGACTCGGCAAGTTGGCCCGCAACAGCGGAAGAAATCGGCAAGTTGGTCCGCAACAGCGGAAGGACTCGATGAGTTGGTCCACAACGGCAGAACAACTCAGCAAGTTCGTCTGCAACGGCGGAAAAAGTTGGCGAGTTTGTGCCGCAATGTCGGAGGAAGTTGGCAAGTTTGCGCCACAACAGAGGAAAAAGTTGGCGATTTTTTGCCGCAATGTCGGAGGAAGCTAGCGAGTTTGCGCCACAACGGCGGAAAAAGTTGGTGAGTTTCTGCCGCAGCGTCGGAAGGAAGTGGCGAGTTTTCGCCGCAATGTCGGAAGGAATTGGCGAGTTTGTGCCGCAGTGTCGGAAGGAATTGGCGAGTTCCACCGCAATGACGGAAGTAATAGCTGATTTTTCGACCGGAAGAACTTAGCAAGTTTGTCCGCAATGGGTCGGAAGAGAATTGTGAAGTTTGCCGAAACAGAGAATTTCAGCTTGCCACAAGGGGGCAAGCCCCCTTGACCCCCGTCGTCCCCCGGAGACAGTCATTGAAAATGTGAGATGCATTCTCTATGCTTAGGATGAGAAACAGGGATTGCATAGAAGGTTGTGGAGGCCTTATTAAGAGTAATTGACTGTAATATACATTGTGGAAGAGCAATGGGATCAGTAAGGAAATGTTGATAAGAGGGAAGTTCCTCACCTTAAACTATTTATGTTTATAGTATAAGAATTGCATATTTGAAAAATAGCAAGAATAAATGTTATACACTTATGTATATATATATTGAATTGCTAATTCATGAAGAGATCATAGTTAATGATTGCTTGTATGCTTGGTAGGGAAGCCAAGAAAAGGATCAGCTATGATGTGGAGGAGGAACTCCATGTCATGAGGGGAAATTGAAAAGGGAGAATTCCTTAACTCCTCTCTTGTTACTGTATTTATATTTCCCAAGTTTTATATACTGAAAATTATGGCATAGGGATGCTGGAAATGCAAGAGAGTAATGCATATGAATTAGTGGGCATGATTAAAGAATCATTGCATGGTGCATGTGGATTGCTTATGCATGATCATGATGTTGCATATGGGTAAAGGTAGTGAAAGTTACACATGCAATAGCGCATTAATGGTATTGCTTATGGTTGATCACCAGTAATGTTGTTGATAATGGTTGTATGAATCAGACCCTAGAAGCATGATTGAAAATGTAAGAGATTAGATAGCTGAAATGAATATGCACTAGATGGCATATTGATAAACATTGCACAGTGCATGTAAAAATACTTGTGTATATATATGATATTGCATATTGGTAGAATAGTGAGGTTTTGCATATGCAATGAGCCACTTAAAGATGATTATGGTGGTTGTTAAATAACTAGTCGTGTTTGCAATGGTTATAGGACCAAAGACAACCAAAGCATGACTAGGGGCGTGGATGATGATTGTTGCATATGACCAACAACCTTATGAAGAAAGGATGGTGCAACAAATCTGTGATCATGAGGTTGGAAAAAGACTGTGTAGCCTTGGTAAGAGGCCAACTGATCAGGTAACATCAAGCGATGTTAATGACATCCATGCAGGTAATGGTTATTTATGTTTAATTGCATGAATGATTGAAGGAGGATTTGGTAAGATCCCGTCAACTATGTTTAAACCATGTTGATTGGTTTGCATGTGGAATTGAGTGCCTGAAAGTGAATGTCAACCCACCGAGTATGGTGAGCTGTGGGTAAGTAAAGGCAAGGAGCCTTACACCCTATAGTTTCTTAGAAACCTCAATGCATTCATATGAAATTATATCATGCCATTTGTGTATGTCAGTTGTGAGTTTAACAACCAAAGCAAGTGATGACTTATGGTCCTGTTGTAGTGTATGTCATATGAGATAGGCATGGTTAGTCCATAATATGTTGGAATGCATAGCATTCATAGATCAATGCAAGGTTGTATTGGGGGGTATTCATTGAGTGAATGCACATTAAAAGATTATGTAAATGTTGTGAATGTGCATGCATATGTGCGGGTGCACTTGTTGAGATGCGTTGTGTGAATGCATGGTTGTAATATATATGTTTCAATGCAATTAGATAATCGATGAAATGGTGAACCATTGTTAATACTGAGACCATTTCATGAGCTGCTGTGAATGCAGGAGAATGATTGCATGTGGAAGGTAGACATGTTGATGGGATACCAAAGTGCTCTGTTGGAATGACAGAGTTGGATAAAAAGAATATGGTTGTGAAGTAATGAGTATTTACAGTTTATTTAAATTGCATGGATAGTGTATCTATTGCTTGCAATTCTATTATGATAATGATGCATATATAGGGATATACATTTCGTTGCATTTCAAATGTTAACAACTGGAGGTGTTTGAATTATTGAGTGTTATAATTCTGAGATCACTTCAATGACTGTTGTGGCAATGAAAGGATTATATGCATAGATACTCACAACGTGTTTGGTTGGTTGAAGTTTCATTTTTCAGGTAGAAAAGTCTTGCGTATGGCAATGAGGGTAAGTCCATTGTAAAGACCGGGATCTACCATGTGCAGAAGCCAAAGGTTATGAGAGGGTTCTTATGGTTGTAAATTATGCATGAAACAAATCTGAAAATTTTCTTGTTTAAGTTTATGAGAATAATCTCATGGTTGCAAATCTAATTTCTGTAGGAAAACAAATTTGTAGATTTCAGATTTGAGAATTTGCTTATAATTGCTAATGATTGTTTGGCTTATATAAATTGTGTCAGGAGGACATGTTGTAGGTGGATGTTTAGGTATGGTAGCAAGTGTAAAACCATAATGGACAAAGTGATACCACCTACAAGATCCAAACAATATGAAGATAGCCTCATTGCGAAGCAAATCAATTTCTGTAGTAGACAGAATTGCAAATTCATATTGAATTTAATTATTAATGGCATTGCTTGGTTATGGAACAATCAGATTTGAAGTTTATTGTTAAATGTTGTTGAATGTTTCGCTATTTGATAAGTGTGCTAGGATGACACATTGTAGGAAGACCATGTGTGATGGCCTGCAGAAGCCAAACCAGATGGGAAGGATCCCATGCTTTGGAAATGGGTTTCGGATGAAACGCCATTGTAAATGTTGATAATGTCTCAGTCGAACTACATGTTAGTAAACCATGTGAGTGAGACAGTAAAATTATGCCAAGAAGGCATGTGTGGGTTATGGAACATGGAAATATTGGGGTGGCAAACCGAAGTACTGTTGACTCAGAGAAGGGAGCCCCATTCTTCGCAAATAAAGGAAGGATACATCTGAAAAGGGATAAGTATTATGTAACCCTAAATTTGAATATACATGTCTGGTTATTAGAATTAATATGAAGTGCATGTTTTATTATTTCATTATTCTTTTAGACTGCTTGAGTATGATTAGGGCCTACATGTTTCACATCTAAAAGGGGGTGCACACCTTTCTGGTGTTGGGTTATGATAGTGTTGTCAATATTGACTACACCCTAAGGGAACGGACGCATTCTTGGTGTTTCAATACTTGATAGTGAATGTTATGAAATATGGTTACAATTTTAGAGCAGCAATACTGATGAGTCTGCTTATCCTTCTTGTGCTATCAGCTTACACAGATGCAATTTGATGATGCACGTTCAGAGGAAAAGTAAAGAAAGGATGCTCAAGAAGACTGTATGAGAAGTGGTAACCTTTGTGTAGTGTGAGTGGGTATCATGGGGCCATGATAGCCTGCAGTCAAGAAAGCCACCTATAGAGTTCCTAAAGGGAACCATTGGCTTTCCCGGGAAAAAGGAGTACCATCCTTGTATGGATGGAGAATTGTTATGCGCATGAGGAATTATGACAAGTGTGAAAGGCTGATGCAAGCCTAAGGCAGAGTGGTAGAGCCTTGACCTATAATAGTCGGTGGCGCAGTTTCCTTCCATTGGTCGATGACCCGGACGAATGTGCTGGCTCGGTAATGGAGAGGGCCAACCAGGTATGGGACTGGTTGGGCACCACAAATGCTTGGTAAATCCAGTCGGCGTGAAGGTGTACTGGTTGGGAATTAAATATTTGATGTTATGGAGCAGCATACGTGTTGGCCAAACATCCAAGTCCATAGGCGATCCCAAGGCTTGCAAAGCGAAGCAGGATCCTGTGGACCAGAAAGGAAATGCACAATACAGATAAGTATTCATTTTCATTTAGTTCTTGTTTGGAATAATGAATATTTCAGGTATAAGTCTTCTAACAACTAAGCTGATACACTATTGTTTCTTTGCTGGAAACCTTGGGCATTGCAGGAAAGCAAGGACCCTGAAAGAACTATAAATGTTGGGTAAATCCAGAGAGTAATTGGTTGTGCACTATGATATTCTTGATAAAACCAAAGAGTAACTGGTTGTGCACTATGATATTCTTGATAAAACGAGAGAGCAACTGGTTGTGCACTATAAAAGTTTTGGTAAATCCAGAGAGTAACTAATGCTCGATAAATTCAGAGAATAGTTGGTGGGAACATTAACCACTTGATGTTGTGGAGCAGCCGGTGTGTTGGCCAAACATTCCTTAATTAATTGATAAAACCCAGTCAGCGTACTGGCCTAGAATTGCCTATTCGAATGGTTGTGGAGTAGCCTGCGTGTTGTCCCAACATTCGTTATTGTATCCACGGAAAATCCAATGCTTGGAAAGCAAAGAAGGATCCTGTGGAGTCAAGTGAAGACATCCAATACATATAAGTATTTGGTTATCTTGCAACTTCTTGCTTATGAATATATGTGTGTATATGATTTGATGATGATTTCTTAGACTCTTGTCTAGAGATAAACCCTATGAAAATACACTAAACATGTGAATTGATTCAATGTTTGAGTGTAGGTATTGCTGGAAGCAAGGACTATGAAAGCATCTGGAAGATGCATGTGACCGTCCTAAAGAGAGCTCAGTATGAGTAGTAATGAAAGATGGTGCTAGTGGACATGTGTGGGTCCTAGCAACCAAAGGTTTTGTAAGCAACAGTGGGGAAGGGTTCCCTAGTTGAAAAGCATTAGACAGACCTTAGACACTAAGTGTCATAGCCAAGAAAGGGCAAGGCAAGAATTCACATTGAAGTGAAAGAGGCTAAGGAGCATAGAACCACAAGTGATGGTGTGGCTCCAGATCGGAACAAGACTAAGAGGGGGGAAAATATTACTCTTCTCTTTCCCTTTTGACTAATGCATCTTAAAAACAAAGGATTGTTGAGTGCATGTCATAGCTGAAAATAGATTGTGTTTAATTTCTTGAAATAAATTGTGAATGCTGAAATAGTTATTTTCTTGTAAAAGGATGAACATGAATGAGTTCATGTGTATGTTGGGAAAGCATGAAATGTGTGGAAGTCTCATGAGTAAAGCATGGACGTTCCAAGTCAATTGGGAAAATAATTGACTAATTTTAATATTGTGTTATGCTTGTCCTAACAGGAATTGCCATAATGAGTCTCACAGGTGAGACATTGAAAGCCATTGGTTGCAGTTGTTACCAGCCAAGTGTTGCTAGTGAGCAAAGTAAGAGCTAGTTGTGCACCTTGATCCTGGAAGCAAACCAAAAGTTATTTGTTTTGACTAAAATTATTCCTCAGATAGTTTCCAGGGCATCAAGAGAGATGGCATCCATGAAAATTCTAGACTTGTAGAACAGCTGGAAGGTAAATAAAAGAAAGGGATCGTTGTAGAGAAATTCCCACCTGTAGAGATGGTCGATCAAAGCCAGCAAAAGCGATTGTGGAAGCCAAAGGACTTGTTCCTGAAAGCTCAAACTAAAGAGATGAAATGCAGGACAGACCTGCCACAATTTGTGAATTTTGAGACATGTGTAAAATGGGTATTTATTCCTAAGTGTTGGAACACCGAGGACAGTGTTATTCCAAGGGGAGGGGAATGTAATGTCCCCAGTTTGACCCCATGGCATTTAAAATCGTAAATGATGTAATATTGTTGTAAAATCATGGTGAGGAGCTCAAGGCCAAGGCCCCTCCATCGATTTATTGATGAATATGGTTCTCATGCTAGCTAGGCACGGTGGAATTGTGAATATCATGTAAATATGCATTTTAATAAAATACCCACAACTAGCTATGCAACGCAACAAGAGATGGGGGCATGATTTTACAAGGAATTGGGAGGGAAATATTCAAACCCTTGGAGCCAATCAGGTCAAGCCAAATTTCAATGAGGTAACCCATCAAACCCTCAACTACCCATGTTGAATTTTGTACCCAACCATTGATTTCTCCCAAGAGTTGGTTGAGGTAGTTAATGCCTTGGGGAATGGGAGGTATGGATGTCCAAATTCAAATATGGGCAAGCCACCCTGCATGGGAAATCGCGTTTTGCTTCGGGGAAAGAAAAGAGCCATGAATTTCTCCCCCAAGCCATTATCTATCACCAGTCTTCTCTCCCTCACGAATTGGGAGCTACCTGGGCATTTTCCAGCCACATTTTTATGGTTTTTCTTTGTTCTCTAGCTAGAAAGAGGGCAATTGTGTGTTGCAAAGTGGTTGGGAGTATGGGAGCTTGATTTGGGGTTTCAATAGGGTCGTTTTGGCCATTTAGATGCCCAAAAATACCCATGGAAAATCAGGTTGGCTCCCTGTGGATGATTTCCCCATCCATAATCCATTTTTGGTGTGCCCACGTTTTGGGGGAAATCTATGGCCATCTTGTTGTGAATTCCATTGCTGGAAATGTGTATCCATGCCCAATGGTTGTGCTTGCTGTGTGAGAAATGAATATGTTGGGGTATGGGTTATGGGTATCCATTGCTTTGGCTTGAGCTTGAGAGTAAGCATCCAGAGTTCAAATGTAGCCTGATAAACCCAGCTATGGACTGGCTTGGCTAAGATGAAATGAGTAATTGGTTGTGAATGAGCTAGAATGTCCCATTTTCCTTGTATAAATCATGCCCAGCTCGGGGCTGGTCTCTGAGTGCTAAAAGAATACAGGCTCGGCAGAGAGCTATGGTTGGGTCGAACGTTGCAGCGACATAGCTAGTTGTTTAGGACAATTTCACAATGAAGATAAGTGTTCTCTGTCTATATATTTTACTTCTGCAATGTTTAATTGATGATTATATTGATATGTTGTATGCATATAAAATGTGTGTGGATGATTTGTTTATTTCCGCTATGCATATTCAGTTGAGTTGCATCTGCACACAATGGTTTTTAATTGTATGAATCTAATCAGTTGGCTGAGTTTTTATGAAAATCCCCATAGATTGGCATCATATTCCCCTCCTCTTATTGGGTCAGTAGGTGGGTACATTACACCATGCCTCTCATTGGAAGTTATGTAGAATTACTCAATGGAATCAGAATGCCGTAGTCTCCTCGGATTCTGGGCTAAGCTGCTCATGTTATGGCCACAACAATTTTCGAGCTCTATATTTTTTAACTTTTTTCAAAATACAACCATCGCATTGAACTCATCCCATCGAGTCGAAATCTCGATTTATTATCAAAAGCATTACACTTGGCTCTTCACAAAAATATTCTTCTGACAACCTTTATAAGATCTCCTCCATTAGACTTTTCATGCCGAACCTTCTTCATCGAATACTCTAATCATCTGAATTCCACTCATTGGATTTTTGCTTCTGAATTAATTCATGTTGGTCCTCCTTCAATGAGGACTTCCTGATACTTATAGTTTCGATAACAATGAACTTCTAATATATTGGGTTCCTCCACATTCACATTTAGCATCTTCTCCCAATGGTTAGCCTCCAATGAATCGTTTTTGATACTTTGCTCCCAATGATGTCCTTCCGAACCATCGGATCCCAATTCATTGGGAATCCTCATTCCATCGAGATATTTCATGTTCACCTTTGGAAACATTCTCCGATGAGCCAATCTATATATAACTCTCGAGCTCGTCACATCAGACCTTTCTCGTCGGACTCGCGAGTTAACACTCAAAAGTGTATCACCCGATAAGCTTCTTCCAATGACCTTTATCCGATCCTACCACATGTGCATTCATCCGATGTGGTTGGTCCACGTCATACCCCTTGTCTGCATGGATCCTACACATTTTTTCCACATGGCACGGGTGGGACTCATCTCAAATTTCCCAATTTTTTTCTAATTTTTCTCCATTCAAAAAATATCTGCATCACTTAACAAAACTAGATTTTCTCACTGATAGCTCTACAATTTTTGAAATTTTCTCAGGCAATCCACAATTCTTGTTGGTATACCATGGATTTAACTCATGGCTCTAATCTATTAACTAAAACCACAATATTCTTTGAGTCTTTTGTCAACACTTCATTATGTTGGTCATTATAATAGTTGGCACATTATGTGACCTTGTTCTATTGATAAATCTTGTATGCAAACCTGTTTTATTCCTCAACTGTATCCAAGGTTATAAATTCTAGTTTCTTGTCGATGTATTAGTGGAGTCAGTATTGAAAAATAATAAATATATGATCTTATCTCTCTAATATCCAAACAATCCATTAATGCAAGCTCTCATTTCTGCCTGTAACAGTGGATTATGCCCATACCTTGGTGTTGTAGGAGCCTAGGTCGGTCGCCTGACTAGGTCCTCCGTTCGACCACTTCGGAGAACATGTCGAAAGGTTGTGTCAATTACTAAATGTCGAGTTGGTTAGTCACATCTGTTAGTGAACCGACAGGTCGTTATGTATTGTATGTAAACTATATATATATATATATATATAGGCTGGAGAGCCGGATAAATGGAGGCACTGCACTAAGACATTGTAACACATCTATGTAATTGTTTTGAGTAACAAAGACTTGTTTGCTCTTCCTCCATTACTTATATATGTTCTATCTATATAACTGCTTATTCTATATCATGTATCACTGGTAACTATGCAATCCACTTAACTACAACATTGGTTTCATTACCGGTGATACATGCATAGCACGATAATGAGCATGATTAAATGATAACAGAACATGAGATAAAGGAATGGTGGGAGAGAAAAATAGAAAACTACTTGCAAAATTATGCTAGAAGAAACAAGTTGACTATCGCTCAAGCAAGGGAGAAGTTATTTTCTGAAACGCATGAAAAGTTCGTTGAGTCTGTGTCATTCGCATTGACGAAACTTCTGGATGAAAAGACCGGCAGATGAAAGAGATCGACAATTGCTAACAAAACTAAACAGAGGAGGCCACACAAATTTATTTGAATGGTTCAAAAGAATTGCCGACGAGTTATGTGATGAGTGCGTGATCGAGGAGCGAGTTTCTATTGATAATGTGAAACATAGGTTCTATATCGACCTTATTGAGCAATTTATTTGCTCTCTACCGACGCTTCTATTTAAATTATTGATCGACAAGGGAGCAACGCATATTGTCGAACCTCAACCATTGTTGTAACCACCTCTCCAAAACACGAACTGGGAAGAAAAGCAAAGACAGTGGGAAAAAATTGTGAAAGAGTGAGAGTGGGAACACTTCCTAAACAAATGAATTGATGCATCACCCGAGTTCTCTAAAGAACTTCGGGCTAGAAATGGGGGGGGTAGCCGACCACAGACTGATAGAATAGATGAATAGCGGTCGACAGAAGAAAACACGATATAGCCAGCAGTGAAAAATCCCAAAAATTTGACAAAGATAGATCAATGATCCATAAAAGCACTCCAAATATCTAGAAGATTGAATGAGAAAAAAGGAGGAAGAGGCGCGAGGAGTTAAGGGAGAAATCTAGTACGCTCCAGAAAAAATGAAAGTTCAGTATAGTGACAGATGCAGAAGGAAATCCGCGAGAGTCGAGTCGAGCTCGACAAACCGAGGGTTTTGATGAAGAACTGTCACCGATGGATGATATATATGGATGGAGCATGGCAGCTCTCTCCAAGTGAGTATACCCTAATTTATCACTCTGCATTCCCCATTACATCTAACTCAAAGTGCCCAAGTAAAAGAAATTGTCGAAGAAGACTTAGGAATTCATGCTAGCCAAACTGGCAATTGGAGTCGATGGAATGATGAAGGTAATGAGGTCGATAGATTATTGATCCATCAACCGCAAGAAGGAAATTGGGTTACTTTTCAACCTGAGTTCTCCAACCGAAGTTTTCATCTACTCTATTCAGAACGTGAGAAAGCACCGCCCCATCCACTTCCAGCATTAAGTGATTCTTCGAGTAAGTCGGGATCTCCGAAGTGAAGTACAACCCATATAGAACAGAACTTTACCTGGGTTTCGAAAGAAGCTGTCTAAGAAAGTCGGCACCCAGCAGTCAACGAAGAACCAACCGGAGCCATTCATATTATTGTCGAAAGTGAAGAACGTGCATTAACTCATGTCAGTGCACATCGAGAGCTAGTACTTGTCGAAAGCAAGTGTACGAGCATTTATGTCGTTAGAAATAATCCACCGTCACCACCTTTGAGATTAGAAGTCAAAGTCGCAGCAGATATGGTACACATAATGGAACACCTTCCCTTCTATGAAGGTGATGATCAAGACCCAAGAAGGCATTGGTTTGTTTGTGAATCAATATGGGAATTTAATGCTATTTCTAATGAAGAAAAACAAATGGCACAGTTCGTGGGTGCCCTTCAGAAACAAGCACTCACATGGTACATCACTTTTAAATAAAGGATTCCCACTGCATCAAAAGCTCATATCAAACAACAATTTCTGTCTTTCTTCATGACACCAGATACCAAATATCTAGCTGCCAATCAATTGAAGACCGCAATGCAAAAGCTGACAGAGACTGTTGGGGACTACGATAAACTTTTTAAAGGTATACTGAGCCAAATCGAGCACGACATCGAAAAATCCTTATTAGTCCAATGGTTTGTGGCTGGACTGATACAGAAAATCAAAGTGCACATATGTTTCACTGATTTTAATACATATGAAGATGATTTGACAAAATAATTGCAGATAGAAATGGATGATGACTACCCTATATCCCCTGTCGACCACCGCATTGAAGAATAGTTGGAAAGTATGCAAAAATCTATTTGTGAAATTAGTTTGTGAGGAGCTAATCTTTGGTGCATAAAATTTTCAACAGTCGATCATAAAAAATATTATTGCTGACAAGATGACCGCTGAAAGGATGTCTTCTTTGTACAAACAAAAGGTTTATGTGACATCTACCAAGAACACGACTCGCACACAACGAAATAGTGTCCCTACAACATGAAAAACATTCAAGCTCGATGGTGCGCCATATACGACGTCAAATCTCATTCCACAACAGAATGTAGCTTAAATCTAAAGAATAAATAGAATTACCACGCAGTCTATCAAACCAATGTTGTCGACCAGAGGAATGATAGAAACGACAGGAACGACGACCGACGATATGATTGAAGAAATGACAACTTCCATCGATGAGGAGGATCTTAAGGTCATGGATGAAACACTGGAAATAGAGATCCTCAACCACGTCGATGACTGCAATGCTTTACATGTCTGAGTGAAGACCATCTTTTGGCAGACTGTCCCTTCAAATATCGGACAGATCTTAAATTATGTACCAAGTGTGGGGTGGGTGATCACTTCTTGAATGATTTCCCCGCCATACTTGAGAAAATTACTAATAAAAAGAATGTTAACATCTTGTCTAATGTTCCAAAGTCCGATATTCTTAAAACTAAGAATCTTCAACTTGTAACTCGTCAAGGAACTAAAATTGGTGTCGATAATCCGCAAATTAGAAAAATCAAAAGTAAAGATGACTAACTTATATAATAATGCTACAAAAATATTTCAAGAGTTAGCATCATAAGAAGACAATGATGAATTTCGACAAAGAGATATTAATGAACTTCTCAATTTAATAACCAATGAAGAAGTTGTCGCAAAATTTCTAGACCTATTACATAGCATTAAAAGTAAATATGTCAATATGTCGAAGGAAAACAAACTAAAAATATCTGTCGACTAATTCAGAGAGATAAAAATGATGCAGACCCACTTTTCGACTTAGAAATTAAAGGATACTCTATTCGACAAGTCGTCCTCGACTTCGGATCACAAGCAAATATCATGACGAGAGACACTTGGGAACATCTTGGTCGACCACAACTACATGAGTCAGGCATCTATCTCAAACTAGCCGACCAAGGATTGATCGAACCAATTGGGGTATGGAAAAATGTCGACACATCCATCATGGGCAGAACCACACAAGTTGACTTTGAAATTATCGACCCGAAAGAAGGCTCCAGTTCCTTTCCTGCCTTAGTTGGCCAACCATGGGGAAGGAAGGTGAAAGCTTCAATATTTCTTGATAAATATAGAATAAAAATTAAAGGAAATGGGAAGAAAGTGATTGTTCCCATTCACCCTTAACAAGGACAACCTTGGATAGAGCCTATTGATGACGATGCCGACATTCGACAGTTATACCAAGTGACGAACAATGAAGACTATATAGAACCTAATGCACAAGGAGAGGTCTACCTTAGAAACCCTGCATTAGTCGAATATAATTCAGATGTTGAACTCTATGAATGGAAAATAGAGAATTATGAATTATAAGCACGAGAATGTCGGATGATTGAGGTTATCCCAGAGAAGAAACTCCAACATTGTTTTTTCTGTCTCCACTATTCCGAATATTTTTGAAAGAAAAATCAGAGAATATCCGACACTCACACCAGTAAGAAACGAGTCATCGGGTATTCCCCCGTTAAGATGCAAAGAATGAGAATAACTTGCATCCAATGTTGAGGAAATATTAAAGAATATAGGAGAATAAGGTCGACTTCAGAGTTTGGTCGAAACCTTCACAGGTCAAGCTGCAAGATGGTGAGTTACACATCAGTTGAGACTCCAGACTTGGACCACCGCATCGACATACTTTGTTGAAATATTCGGAGGAAGAAAACTCACGGCACAAGCAGATATTCTGATCTTCACACAAGGTCAAAATCCTGAACAGCATATCAACAACTACGAAAAAGAATGGAAAATATTGGGATACCAAGATGAAAGAATCTGGCCACACCTATTCCCAAGTACACTTGACGATTTACCAAACAAATGGTATAAAATGGAGGAAGCAAGAGGAGAAACATTTATTTGGAAAGAATTAAGAGAAAAATTTATCAAAGATTTTACGTTTTCTCCGCAGGACGATCTATTAATAGAAGCAAGCAATCAAGTGAGAAAATTCCTATAGCCAGCAAATACTCAAATATCATCAAAAAATCAGCCACAACTTGACCGACAAGTCGTCGCATGTAACAATATCAAATCGACCAAACTTCAGCACTCGACAAGAATACAAATGGAAATGGACAAAACAGAAGGGAAAAGTTTCCAATGGAAACGAGAACATCCAAATACATCAAAGTTGATCATATCAGTATTTAATGTTGAATATTTAGAAAAAAAATGATCTTGAAAGGATGAAATAAGCATATTTTCCCCCGACATTTACACAGTTCAAAGAAGGTGAGTGGAAGATCAATGAAACCAAATCACCTGAATGGATGGATGCACAGATGAAGATAAAAGAAGTATATATCTCTAACGACGACAAGCCCAAAATGGCTAAGATAGGAGATTATTGGAATGAAGAACAAACAACATAAACTACAAACTTATTAAAATAATTCCAAGATTTCTTTGCATGAGATTATAAATATATGAAAGGACTTGTCCAAGAAATGGGAGAAATGAAGATCGACATCAAACCAGATGAAAAACCAGTCAAGAAGAGACCCTACAAGCTCGCGCATAAATACAAATAAATAGTCAAGAAAGAAATAGACAGCATGCTTGCCGCCATAATTATCTATCCCATTGATCAATCCAAGTGGGAAATCCTTATGGTCGTCCAGCCTAAAAAGCATAACCCGACATGACTACGCATTTGTGTCGATTTCAGGGAACTTAACAAGGTAACGCTTACAAATCCATTTCCAACACCTTTAGCTGATGAGATTATTAATGAAGTTGCAGGACATGAATGTTATTCGTTCATGGACGGCTTCTCCGGGTCTAATCAAGTACCTATTTCCAAGAAGATCAAAATAAAACCACATTTGTATGCGAATTCGGATCATTTGCATATAAAGTAATTCTATTTGGATTGAAGAATGCACCAGTTGTGTTCTCCAGAATAGTTGTCAAAGCTTTCCAAGAATATATTTACAAAACTATGGTTGTATATTTTGACGATTGGACGATTTATTCTATGTTGAGAGATCATTTCAAATGGCTAAGACTTATGTTAGAAAGATATCATTAGATTCACCTATCACTGAATATCAAGAAATGCATATTCACTACTCCAATAGGAATCCTACTTGGGCATGTCGTATGTAAAGAAGGTATAAAAGTCGACTTCGCAAAAATTAAATTCATTCTCGACGTGAAACCTCCAGTTAACTCCAAACAAGTCAGAGTGTTGCTAGGGCATATAGGGTACTACAGAAATTTTATTCACCACTACTCTGACATGACATATCCGTTAGAAGAATTGTTGAAAGAAGATCAAGACTATCGGTGGATAGATGAATGTGCTACATCGTTCGACATCTTGAAAAGAAAACTAGTTGAAGCTCCCATCTTAATATTTCCAAATTGGTCGATCAAATTTCATGTACATATTGACGCTTCTGGAATAGCAATTTGTGAAATCCTCACCCAAACAGGAGATGATGGAATGGATTACCCGAACGCCTACAATAGCAGAAAATTAAATAAGGCAGAGAGGAACTATTCAGCAACTGAGAGAGAGGCATTGGGAATGGTATTTGCACTCCAGAAATACCGGCATTACCTACTCTCCAATCCTTTTGTGTTCTATACAGATCATCAGGACGTGAAATACTTGGTCAACAAACCCCTACACCATGGAATAATTTGTCGATGGTTACTGATATTCCAAGAATTTGAGTTTGAAGTTATAGTTCGGCCAGGTAAAGCAAATGTCGGACCCAACTGCTTGTCGAGAATAGACACAGGAGAAGAACCAACTGGAATTGAGGATGATTTACTTGACGCTCACTTATTTAGAATTGAATTTGTTCTATCAGACTTAGCAGAGATTGCTCATTTCCTAGAAGAAGGACAAGCTCCAGAAGGAATGCATGAAAAGAAAAAGAATATTTTAGCAATGAAAGTTGCACCATATACTATAATAAATGGATTTCTCTATAAAATGGAATCAGATGATGTACTACGACAATGTGTTCTCGACCACAAATGACAAAGTATAATTAATGAAGCACATAATGGACTGGTAAGCGGACATTTTGAAGCCAACACGACAGCCAGAAAAATTCAACAGTCAGGATTATGGTGGCCAACAATCCACAAATATTGTCGAGAATTTGTGAATAAATGCGATAGATGTCAGCAACTTGGCAGACCATTGCCAAGTATTAAAATACCATTAATATCAGTAAATCCGAGCTTAACTTTTGAAATTTGGGAAATCGGCTTCATAGGTCCATTTCCGACTTCTGGTCGATGAACGGGAGCAAGATATATCATTACTCCGGTCGAGTATGTTACTAAATGGGCAGAAGCAGAACCTGTCGAGACTTGCTCAAGTGAAATAGCTTCCAAATTCATCTATGAGAACATTATTACGAGATTTGGTTGTCCACTCACCTTGATTAGCGACCAGGGGACCCACTTTGTCAGCAAAACAATTGCCATACTAATGAAAGATTTTTTTATCGAGCATAGACGGAGTACAGCATATCACCCTCAGTCTAATGGTGCAATAGAAGCATTCAATAAAACGCTAACTACAGGATTGACTAAAATGTGCAATATTGACAAGGATGACTGGGATGACAAGGTACCTGCAATACTATGGGCGTATAGAACAGCATACAAAAGATCGACATGTCAGACACCATTTAAACTTGTATACGGACAAGAAGTAGTTGTTCCTCTACATTTTTTACAACAAGCACCAGCGATTGCGGAAGTACTACATATTGATATAGAATAGGCGAGTAAAGAAAGGTACTCCCAACTATCGAAACTTGAAGAACAAAGACAAATAGCAATCTATCACCAAGAAATCCAAAAATAGCAACAGAAAGCTTGGCACGATCGAAATATAAAGAACAAAAATGTATCGGTTGGTGATCTAGCCCTGCTTTATGACAGTCGAATCAAAGGGAAACCTAAAAAACTACACACTGCATGGTTGGGCCCCTATGTCATCGAAGAAATCCACGCTAATGTAGCAGTTCGACTGAAAACACTACAAGGGAGCGTAACTAAAACATTACAAAGCATGAAAAAAAAGGGGGGGGGAGAAAGAAGTTAATTATAGACAAAGTGGAACAGGCCGACAAGAAAATGTTGAAAAAAGATGCTCGACCGAACCGACACAAATCCAACCAGCAATATGCCAACTGATTCATCATCATCACTAATCAATTGATCGTGATAATACATAATGCCGATTGAAGCATGATGAGATTATTTTCACACGAGTGACACAAGCCATCATTCACCATTAGTGTCGTCAGGATCACCGACCATTTCAGATTATCATCACCAGCATGTTAGCATACAATCCACTCTCAAGGCATCGATCGGATTGATACACGTACGATTATCTATGACCATCATCCCACCATACTTTGACAATTGTCGTTTCTCCATCCGTCCCATCCCTGCCACTCCACCACTTCACTGGACATTCATTATAAAGGATTACCCATACCCCATATAGAAGAACACTGAAATCTTTGGGAAGCCGTGGCATTCGTGTTTACCGCCTATGTTCCCTTTCCTTTGTTGTTCTATCAGAGATGCTTGAGTCTTATGGTCATTCCCCAGCTCTTTTCATGATATATGAGCATTTCTACATTTGTTTCCTGACAACTCCTCACTACTCCATGATATATGGGCATTTCGAGCACTCTCAAAGTCGCAAGACCAGGATTTTTCATTATGTTGCTTGGCCCCAATCACGTCTCCGTAACTCTTCTTTCAATAGTCGATTGGTGTGCAAGTTGGAGCGGACGTGAGAAGATTAGCAGTCCAAGTAACTATTTTCTTGGATGCTTTATTCTCTAAAACAACATGTGTTGTTGTTGTCGTCGACCATAGGATTGCAGCAGTTTTCGGATGTTGTTCAGTATCAAATCGTGTTGGCAGCTTCTTCTACTTACATGGACACGTTTCTAGACTTGATGACCCATTTCCAGCCAAGGTAGTAGTCGGTACCAGCTCAGAGCCATCAACTATCTACACTTAGTATACGAGACAAACCATAGTGAAGTTCATATGTTCATCCAGCTCCAGTTTTCTTCGAGACAAAGAAATATTTTGTTGTGGGGGAGATGTTGGAGGATCCTAGGTCGACCGCCCAACTAGGTCCTTTGTTCGACCACTTCAGAGAACATGTCGAAAGGTTTTGTCAGTTACTACATGTCGATTCGGTTAGTTGCATCGGTTAGTGAACCGACAGGTCGTTATGTAACTATTTGTAAACTGTATATATAGGCTGGAGATCTGGATACATGGAGGCACTGCACTGAGACATTGTAACGCATCTTTGTAATTGTTATGAGTAATAAAGTCTTGTTTGCTCTACCTCCATTACTTATCTCTATTCTATCTATATAAGTGCATATTATATATCATGTATCGTTGTTAACTATGCAATCCACTTAACTACAACACTTGGTGTTGCAACTAATAGCTCATATGGCACTTTGTCACATCCCCATCCATCTATTTGACTAAAGGAGGGGGAATTATAGGTTTCTAAATTTCGCCCCATGGACCATAATCCGAACTCATAATTAAGAAATGCATGAGTAAATTCATGAATCTAAAACACAACGGAATTTAAAACTCTACCCACACATATAGCATGCATAAATAAGTATATGTATCACAAAAAGAAAATAAAATCATTCTACATTCATATACAAAGAAAATACTTATCTTTGAACCTGAAAATCCAAGCAACTTGCTATGTAAGCATGATTTTCCACCCAATCATAGGTATTAGCTGCAGATACCATTCCCAAGCTGGGATATGAGGCCACCAGGGTGAAGAAAACACCTATAGGTTTATCTCTCACAACCCACAACCCATTTGCTCCCATGCTTAGCCAAACTACCTACCTCTAAGCATTTACAATGATCTCACTCATCCATCCCAACCATGGCACTCCTTTCTACTACCCCACACAACACAAGGAAGGCATTTCCCTTCATGGTCCACAATTTCCTCGGGAAATCCAACCCTTACAATGTTTACTAGTGTGTGCAGAAAGAGTATAATATGGTGTATATTGTTGGAGAACCTCATGTAACCTTAATTCATGGCTTCTCAAGCATTTAGGAGCAGCAAAACTCAATGGGTAAAGGTGCATATCTTACCCAACATCTATGTTCACCTACAACCATTTCTTTTTTCTCAAATCTGCAATTTTCTTTCACAATTTTGAATTTATGGTTATTGCACAGTCTGGTAATGATAATGGCAATCGAATGAATAGCAAGAGGAAAAATTCTTTGTAGTATAAAAATCTACTATAAAATATGTCGGAGAAAAAAAATGGATGACAAGCTCAAAAAAATATGAGAGAATGGGGAAAAGACAACTGACATAACTTCTAACCACATAAGAGAGGACCCTTACAGTCATATAAGAATATTAATCCCATGATTCCATAACTAAATGGGAACACTTTCCCCGCCAACCTCACACATGCATTCAATGATTGGATTTAATAGTCAAAAGGAAGTAATTTTAAGGAACGTGGCAGCAAATGGATGAGTTCTAAGGTGGACACTTAGCAATAGAGGATTTAATCTCCCATAGGTCCCTCTTTTCCTCTTCCCCTTCAGTGGAATCATAGCCCCTCTAGTGCTCTTTACACTGCCATCTTGGACCATTTTATTATTTTTCCAATATAATTTTTACATAGCTTTCGAGTTAGCATGGCAAGCTAACCACATGGTCCATATAGAGATATTTGCATTATATATGCCTACCCATTCACTAGTCGGGCCTTGGCCTTGAGCTCCACACTAGGAATCTATACTAGCATATTTACATCATTTACATGGTTTTGATTTAAAACCTTCTGTTGGTACTAGGATCTGCCCCATCAAAAATTTTAAATTCCGGCAGTGCGCATGTAACGAGGAACCCCGATTTTTGCTGCAGGAAAGGCCATGAGTGTTCCAATCAGCTTGGTCAATGCTCCCTATGTCAAATCCTTCATACTGGTGATGTCTTGTGATTGTCATCACCTTTCTCTACCATATGCTTATCTTTCAATGAGTCATGGTCAAGTTCCACATTTGCTTTATCCTCAATTCTTTGATTTCTTTAGCTATGTCGAAAATGCCAAATTACCCTAACTATTTAAAATCAAACCCAATTTTAAAAAAGGAAAAAGAAAAAGAAATTATTAATAATAAAATAAATATAAACTTTTATTAGTTAAATAACTATTTAATATAGTTTTCTAAATAATGTTTTATATTTATTTTATTAAAAAGTTTAATTATTTAAAAAATAATAAAATAAATATAATGTTTATATTTATTTTATTAAAAGGCTTGATTTCTTTTCACTTTGGGCTTTATGTCATTTGAACTCCACGTCAAGCCATGGTCTCCTCATATAATATTCAAAGTTAATCTTATAATAGAGCTTATCACTCATCGAGCTTCATCTCTATAGCGTTAATGTCGAGCATCTAATACCAAGTCAATAAGGAAACGTTCTCACAAGAGTACATGCAAGAGCCCACGGTTCAAGAGTTGTGCACCACGCGTCAAAGAGTTGAGTAACCATCAGTATATATGAAGACCAATATTCCTTTCTATCCATGTGGGATAAAAGTTTTGAATGCAAACATAAAAGTAACGCCGACTGCCCAAGGATATATGCTAACAATTCTGTCCGAATGTTACATGCCATCATTCGCCAACGCCAAAGGAAACCGCCCGAACCAAAGCATTCAGCTGTCAAAAGTGTTTCAAAGCCAAATGTCCAAGCAAATGTCGAAGAAGTATTGAGAGCGCCGAGTCAACCTAAATAACAAATGCATAGAATTGCTCAAAAACCTGTCAGCGTATTCCAAACAGTAGAAATTCATGGTTGAAGAGATTTAAAGCTTGGTCGAAAGATCTCCATAAAACTAGAATTTTGAAACAGATTTCCTGCTTCTTAGTCCCAACACATTTTTGTTGTAATCAAAGCCTATCAAAGGATGTTTATATTCAACACCTGTCAGCTATTGCTAGTTGATGACTTAGAGAGCAAGCTTCAGCAAAACTTTAAGTTCATCGAGGAGATGACAGAAGATATGCAAATGCCAGCTAGAGCCAAAAAAATCGTTATTTGATCACATATCCCAAATTCTTAGCATCAATAAAAATGTCAATTCCAGATTTTGAAAGGATTGAAGACACAGGTGGCAGAATTCAAGGAGGCAAATCCAGATTTTAATGCAGCGTTTTTAGTTTCTGAGAATTGCATGTGGCAGAGCATCCAGGAAATTCATTTGAATTCTATTTCTGAAAAGCAGTTCAAGATTTGGTGGAGAATTTGCAGTCAAAGAAATTTTCCAAGATTTAAAAGATTTTTTTTTTCTTCACAGGCAAGCAGTTCGAGGTATTCAAGAGCATATGTAACAAAAGATTGTTTCCAGATTCGGCGACATTTGACTCTAGCAATTCCTCCTTTCTTGCAGTTAAATTTTTAACAATTTACACTGTACACTTCTCTATAAATTTGATAATGTTTAATGAAAATGGGGTTCAGTCTAGAAGCTCGAGAGCTGTGTAGAAGGTAGAAAAACTCGTATGAGTTAGATTGAGTTAGATTGTAAGCCTGAGGGCATTTTAGTATGTAATCATTTATGTTATCAAAGATTCATGAGAGTTGTTTTTTCAGAATGTTAAGTTTCTTTATTTTCCATCTCTTTTTCCATCATGCTTGAATAGATTGCAGACATTGAGAATCAATGGCTGCCAGTGATTAAGAGATTCTTGAGCAGCAAAGGATTTGTTGTTGTGACTTGCCTATTAATCATTGTTCTTGTTCGAGTACCTTTCAATCATTTTGCAGAGAGGATCTCTGTTTGATGGATGTTCTACTTTATGTTCCATTCTCCTTTTTTCCATCTGCCATCATCTGATAACTTAGCTTGATTGCCTTTGATCAACAGGGGTTTACCTGACTTCATGCCCACAGTATATCACTTGACTTCATGCCCACAGTATATCACTGATTTACAGTCAGTTTGCTGCCTTCTCCCTTTTTTCATTTAGTCTTGCTGATACACCATTTTAACTAAACAATCAAACACACATTCAAGATGCGCTAAGCTTGGCTCTCTTGCAGTCAAGACTCAACTTTAGCACTAACACCTTCCAAGTTAAAACTGGTCCATAAATGACCAAAAACAATAAGTATTATCCTAATTACCGCATTAAAAACAAAGGCAAATAAATGGTGATCCAATAGGTATTATCCTAATTACCGCATTAAAAACAAAGGCAAATAAATGGTGATCGTAGGGCTCGATAGGTAAAGGAAAACGAAACTAATCTCTCAAGTCTCCTCAAACACTCCCAAAACAATAATCCAATATCAAATTCCGTCCCAAAAAAAATCTGCCTACCTCCTATAAAATTATTTAAGGATCCCAAACAATCCAACATTAAAATACCTTTGTTATTACCTACAAGATATATGTAGTGCTTAACTTCAAACGGACCCAAAACAAAGCATGATGCAAATTTCCATACAAGCCAACCACAAAATCTCATTGTATTTCTTCCTAATTAGTGCAAGGAAAGATTTTGTATTCACCTTTGCCATTTTTTTTAAACATTGTGTATCTCATCATCAGAAGAGTCCTAGTTAAGGCCGATAATTGTATATAACAAATGATATGATCCCCTCTTAAACGCCATTCTGAACCACCACTCTATTAGTCCTCTTCCCATGGAGAACTACAAGCCCAACTTCATCACACACAACAGGTTGTGATCTACTTTCCTGAACCTCGCAAACCACAAAACTTCCAACCAATATAGTATATGCCTTCACCTACCTTCACTTCCTCCGTCCTCCATATCAGATCCATGCATTACCAACATGTGTGTATGTATAATACATATATGATGTTGTCCCAAATCTAATCCATGCTTCCCAAAATTTTATGTTTGAACGAGTTGTGTGATTGATGTTTCTTGATTATTTCAAGTAATTCTTAAATAACACTTCATTACCTATTTTTCTAGCATTTGTTAGAAACATTTGCTTTTCAACTTGAAGACCATATAGGCATAGTCCTAATCCCTACCACATTAAAAAAAGGGCAAATAAATGGTGATTGCAGGGCCTGATGGGTAAAGGAAAATGGAACTAACCTCTCAAGTCTCCTCTCATTCACTCCCACTAGCATCCCCTCTCACAGAATTGCGTGCCCTCTCTCACTATTCAATGTTCACTCACTGGAAATGTCATTGTTGTAGCCACAACTGCCCTCTTTGCTTGGAATCCACCTACCCTGTCTCACTTAGACTTCTGTAACCAATTGGAATTAGGATCGACCTTCAAACAACCACCTTCACTCAATATGATTGGAATCTACCTTCACTCTCTGCCTACTTGGAATTGCTCTAATTTCCCTTTGCAAAGAGGTGGTTGAACTGTAGAGTGTGAAGTTTGAATTTTGAACATCTCAATTGCAGCTGCCAGCAAACTTGAAATAGCGAGTTGTACCTTGATGTATTGAAGTGACGAAGGCAGTAAGATATAGGCTTAAGATTTTTGTTTTTTTAAAGCAGCCTGGATAGGAAGGTCTTACAATTTATCGATTGTGTGATTTAAATGAGTCACGTAGTAATTAAAAATATATATATTAGTTTAATATTTTCATTGAACTAAGCATTGATTAGTGATGTTTGTAAATATGTAAATACACTTGTAATAAAGTGAAGTGATATAAGATGATTCTATAAATGATGAAAATTAAGTCATATAAGAGGATTCTATAAATGCTGAAAATTTAATGATTTCTATTTAATTAATTAATAAATGATGTTTTACGCACTTTATTAATTTGAAAGTATGAATATATTTATTATGACACATTCATAGTATGTTTTAGTTAAATTGTAAAATTTGAATAGAAAAATTGATAAACCATTTAATGTTCGAGCTTTTGACAAAGTATGTCCCATTTAAAGCACATTATCAAATAGACAAATGATTTAGTCATATACATTTCAAACTTTATTTCCTTCCAGCATTCCAATCATTTTGATTATAATGGAGGCTTTGATTTACCCAATAAAATATATTCTTCCATTCAAAATTGGTTCAAAAGAGCATATACCTTTTTATATTTTACTAGAACGAAAAGTTGACTATGCATAACATGAGCATAGTATATGTTTGTAGCTATAATCACCTATGTAACATACCCTTCATATTAATGAAAAGAGAGTCAAATCTTATCTCACGGGAACTCACAAAATACACTAATTTGCATCAATGGAAAACATTTGACATCATAATACAAAAACATTGGTCAACAGGGAATGACAATGATTCATTAGCATCGGCAGTGTAAAAATTCACCCACAACTAAATGGAATCTAGATTCCAGAATTTCATTGTCTTGAAAAGTTGGATTCTGTTACATATGCAATAATATTTGCATGGTTGTTTCCTTTCTTTTCTTTGCATATTTGCGTAATTGCCAAACCAGGTTTGATAAATGTCAATAGGTTGTGGTATTTAAAGACAAAGTGGTAAACAAATACATGAGGCAGATTCTCAATCAAATAGTGAATCATGTCAGCGTTGGGATGCAGTGACAGAGACAGCACCATTCTTCTCAGGTGAGGTTGTTGATGGAAACAACAGAGATTTCAAATGAGACCAAATGATGGTCTTTGCTTTAAACACATCACATGATCACTATAAAATTTAGACTTGTGTGGGTGGAGGGATTTCAACTAAAAACACAAAATGATTTATAGCTAGAGCCTAGTAAGATATCGAATCAATAAATATGCCTCATTTCATGTACTATAGGGCTTCCCAATGAGCCATTAAAGATAAAGAGATTTCCATAGAAAGAGTAATTCGTTGTACGCTCCATCTAGTCAAGAAGGTATTAGTAATAAGATATTACAGGCATACGATATGGAGAGCTTGTCAAACTGCTCACAAAGATTGTTCAGAGATAGGCTTTTCTCTACAAAGGACTGCAAATGCAAGAAAAGCATACAAGTGTTGTATGCAGAGCACATTTTTCAATGCCTAACCAATAACCCACTTGTTGTACTTACTGCTACAAGGTCTAAAAACAACTCTCAGATTTGTACAGAGACACTGTACTACAAATTCTTAGCAACATACCATGTCAAGTACAATAACGCTTCCATCAATGCTTGATAGACAGATTTCTTCACCATAGTTTGGAAATGTTATCAATAATACAACTTTGCTACAAAGTCTTGAAGCAACTCTTTCGGATTTGTAATATGTATAGAGGAACTATGTCAAAAAAATTTAGGAGTTTGCTGTGTTAATTACAAATCACAATACATTTCTGATCTAGGATTTGAGCATCAAATCTGAATAATGACCCTGAGGTATAACAAGCTAAAGAGGTTCCCCAAAAGCTTCCTACAAATAATGATTAATCCCTTAACTCATCCTAAGCAAAAAATTACCAAACAATTTGAATTACCGTCATTTTTTTAATTCCAATGCACAGTCTAGCATTTTCTAAACCTTTAGTGTGACGTGGAATGTATGTCTTTCTTCAGCAAACTCATCGACAGTCCAGTTCTAGAGTATATTAACTCTCCAACAGTGTAAGTTCAGTTCCCCATTATTAATTCCCCCTCTTTAAAGAATAGCAAGCAATTCCATTTTGTGATGATCTACAGCAAACTCGTAGGGAGTGGGTAATGCAAGGTTCAAACTCTTAATATGTTCTTCAGTGTGGGACATTATAAAGATTTTTATCATCTAGAGATCCTCGATGAAGGAATATAAGTCTAAACCAATTAGTTACCAAAGGGTAGATGCAACCGTTATAAAGAGTTGTTTATTGTAATCTTCTTCACTCTCTCGGCCCCTTTGTGAATCTCTTTAAAGGGAAAACATGTCTGACAACACAGGCCCTCCGAATGTCCAACATCAATCTACACTGAAGTCAAATTGTGGCAAACATATTTGACAGCTCCATGAATCAATATTTTTACATGACTAGAAAGATGAATTTGATTGTTTTCTTTCATCAAGGAAGTAAGAGGTTGATGGCCAATACTAGCAATAGAATGCTCGACAGTAATTCTTCAGATTACACTGGATTTACCCTACAGATAACCTACAGGATGCCCAATTCAGGTGTGTAGTAGGTAAGTAACTATCATTATTGTTTCAAGGCACCCACTGTCACAGTTTTTGTGAAAACCCATTCGATAACCCAACAGCATTACATATGTGATAGAGTATGTCCACAAAACTTATTCAAACAACCACCACTGTTGAACTAAAATCCTCAGGTTGTAGGTCCTTTATATATATAACCAGGATATATAATAAAGACAACTAAGCAAACCAAGATAACTCATGCATATAGTTTATCATGCCTAAATCATTACAAATTGTATTCAAGATCTACTGCTGGTACAGTTTTCCAACCTTCAACTGATCTACACATTCTTACACATTCAAGAACATGTGAGACAACTTATACTCAATAATAAATTAAAATTAACTCTCCTACAAAAATAGTGTTTCAGAACAAGAGTGGATGAAGAAAACTTATCTTCTTCTATTTTTTTTTTGGATAAAATTTTCCAAAGGTTGTTCTTTTCCAGAATGCCACCCCATGCTGGCTATGAGGTCACTAATGACAAGATGGGAATGTCAAAACTGTCCAACCCCGAAGACCTATTAAAAAACCTACTCAAATGTCACTGCTGAGAATTTGTTCTTTCAGCTAGTCCAGCTCTTGGCACACTTCACCTTGCTTCACACAACATAGGAAGCCATCATTTCGCTGTTACACAGTCCCTTAAGCATGCCCTGCCCTTTTGTGCTTTTCAGTATGGTCAAGGCATGCCCAAGCAGCTACCTGCTACAGGTTTCTTTACAGCAGTATAACTTTCTTACATAAGAAAAAAAAATTGACAGGTTTCTTTACAGCAGTATAACTTTCTTGGATAAGAAAAAAAAATTGACACTATGCCCAGCAAAAACAAGCCAGCAGTTCTTTGAGATAACCTTCCAATGGTATCTAGTATCTCTCAGAAGTCACTCTATCACCCCTGCATGGTTCAACTATTAAGCAGGCTAAGTTCTTTTAAACCCTCTATTTTCTTTATGACCTCTTTTTTTCCAGATCTCTTCCTGTTGACTCAAATATTCGTCACCTATATTATTATCATTTAAATTGTTATAAGGCATATATAAAACACATTATACTATTACTATTATAATAATAATAATAATAATAATAAATCCTGAAAAATATATTATTATTACTATAATCGTAATCATAATTATAATTATAAGTATTATGTAACCATCTAAAACTTTAGTTACGATATGCGACCAATCTGAAACAAAGGGTGAAAATATGCCATGCAACCTGAAGAAATTTTTTCTCATGGTGGTGGTAATAATAACAATAATAACAATAACAATAATAATAACAATAAAATAGAATAAGAAGAAGAAGAAGAATAAGAAGAAGAATAAGAAGAATAATAAGAATAAGAATAAGAATAAGAATAAGAATAATAAGAATAATAATAAGAAGAAGAATAATAATAAGAATAAGAATAATAAGAATAAGAATAAGAATAAGAATAATAAAAATAATAAGAAGAATAAGAATAAGAATAAGAATAAGAATATTAGGAATTAGATGAGCCCATTGCTTCTGGGGATGTCATTTTGAGACATGGTATTCATAAGTCCTCTGTCAAGGGTATTCCTCTATCTGTTGATCAGATTAAACCCTCCGTTGTGCTCAACCTTTCTTCTAATTTAGCCTCTGTTGGGGTTAGGGTTGATGAGGGTTTGGTTTTTTCTAGACGTCTGGATAATTGTGAAGAGAATCGGGGTTCTGTAAAACCTTTGCTCCCATTTGAAAGGGGTACCATTTCTGAGTGTTCTGGGGTTTCAGTTTCTAATAAGCTCATTCCTAATGAGTCTGGGATTGATGGTAATTGTGAACTTAAGGTTGATGGGGTTTTAAAAACCCTAACCCCGGTTCCTTCTCAAAAAACCCTCCTGCTGGTTCGGATGCCCTTCCGCTTCATGATGTTAAATTTCAGAATGTAACCATTCGTAGGGGTAAAAAGAAGAAGGAGGGGTCTTGGGCTTCTGAGGGTGTTGATTCTTGTTTTCATCACGAGGCTGGTTTGTTGAAGTTTGGGGTTTCTATAAACTCTATTGATGAGGGTCTTAGAGCGAAGACGCCCTGTGGCTCTGGTTCTTAATGCCATTTCTATCATTGAATATTCGTGGTTTGGGGAAGGTTGCCAAGGCAAAGGCCTTCTCCAAAATTTTTGCAGCTATTTGTCCTGGGGTTGTGTTATTGCAGGAAACTATGTGTTTAAGTTCGGTGGCAGTCAAATGGTTAGGTGACCTTCTGCCTAGTTGGGAAGTTGCGGCCTGTTGTTCAAATGGCCTTTCTGGTGGTATGGCTGTGGCATGGAATCCCTCTCTGTTTACTTTCAAGGTTTTTTCCACTCCATGGGTTTATTGCTGAAAGGTTTCTGTATTGGGTTGAACATTCAGCTCCATATCCTCAATTGTTATGCTCCTTATGATGGACGTCGGATTTTCTGGGATGCTTTGGCAGCCTCTGGGATTCTTAACTTACCCCATCTTGTGATTGCTGGTGATTTGAATTTTTCTACTTCGGCCTCTGAGATTTGGGGTTCGGGGGCCATACTGGATCCGATGGAGGATTTCTTCTTGGATTTTCTTGGCCGATTTGAACTGGTGGATGTGGTACCTGCGAAGTTAATTCCTACCTGGACTAACGGTAGACAGGGGGATGCTGGTGTTCACAAGAGACTGGACCGTTTTTTGGTAAAGTCTTCGTTTTTTGGTACCTTCCAAAAGTCTCGTTCCTGGGTTCATGAGGTAAAATTCTCTGATCACTGGCCTATTGTTTTCCAGTTTGAAGATTATGGTCAAAAGGTCGTATATCCGTTCAAGTTTAATAGTTCTTGGCTATTGGATAAGGATTTTTGTGAAATGGTGAAATCATTTTGGATAAATGAGGAGGTTGAGAACCTGAACCCTATTGATTATTTCTTCCATAAAATGATGAAGCTTAAAGAGGAAGTTATTAATTGGATTAAGGTTAGAAAGAAGTCTGATGCTGCTGAGCTGAAAAAGTTGGAATTCTGTATTCAAAATGCTTGTTTGCAAAATTTTGATGGTTCCCTGAATCAAGATGACTTTGAAATTCTGAAGTTATATGAGAAAAAAAAGGAGGATATTCTTATGATGGAAGAAAGGGAGTGGAGATTAAAAAGTAGAGCGGTGTGGATAAGTCAGGGGGACAGGAACACGAAATTTTTTCATGCATTTGCTTCTGCAAGGAGGAATTTCAAATTAATTTGGGATATCAATGGTGTTAATGGAAACTCATTAAAGGGTTTGGACTCCTTGAGTTTTGAAGCTATGAGGTTTTTTAGTAATATTTTCAAAGAGGAAGGTGGCTGTGACCTTATGGACCAAATCAGATTGGATCAGCTCTATCCTAGATGCATTGCTGATATTGAAGCCGAGGTGCTGGGAATGGAGGTTTCTTTAGAGGAGATTGAGAATACCTTAAAAAAATTTGCCAGGGACAAAAGCCCTGGCCCTGATGGATGGCCTATGGAAGTTTATGTGCACTTCTTTGATATTATGGGGGAAGATATTCTGCGTCTTGTGGAATTCACTAGGGTTCATGGTTTCATTTCTGGTGCTCTTAACGCCACTTTCCTCACTTTGATTCCTAAGAGTAATAAACCTGTTACTTTTGGGGAGTACCAGCCTATTGCGCTTTGTAATCTCATCGTTTCCAAAATTATTGCGCGGAGATTAAAGGTTGTTCTTTCTTCTATTATAACTCTTGAGCAGTTTGGGTTCTTAAAGGATAGGCAAATACATGATTCGATTGGGCTTACCCAGGAATTGCTCCATACTATCAAATCCAAGAAGCTGAAGGCTATGATTTTAAAGATGGATTTAGAAAAAGCATATGATTGTGTCAATTGGTCTTTCCTCAGATTGGTTTTGATCCAAATTGGTACTCCTCCACTTGTGATTAATTGGATTATGGCCTGTGTTACATCGCCAAGTATTGCTGTACTGGTTAATGGTAATCCCACCTCTTTCTTTCAATGTAGTAGAGGGATCTAGCAGGGCTGTCCGCTGTCACCTCTCCTTTTTCTCCTGATCATTGATGGCTTCAGTCGTCTTATTAAACAAGAAAAAGAAATGGGACTAATAAAAGGTATAAAGGTGGGTGCTGACTGTTTCTTGTCACATCTCCTCTTTGTTGATGATGTCCTACTTGCTGGCATTGACTCTGTCACTGAATGGAAGGTTTTCTCAAATATCATCAATTTCTTTTGTAAGGTTTCAGGGATGAAGATCAGCATTTCAAAGTCTTGTTTTTATCAACATATGGTGGAACCTGGTAGAAGAAGTGAAATTGAATCCATTTTACCATTTAATTGTCTTGATTTGGTAAATGGTTTGAAGTATTTAGGTTTTATTTTAAAACCTAACTCTTATAAAGCGGAGGATTGGCGTTGGATTATCAGAAAGTTTGAACAGAGAATTGATCATTGGTCATTTCGGTTACTCTCATCAGGAGGCAGACTTGTTTTAGTAAAAGCTGTACTTTCTAGTATTCCGGTATTCTGGTTATCTCTTCTAGAAATTCCAGTTTATATTATCAATAGGCTCAGGAGGCTTATTTTCAATTTCCTTTGGTCAGGTAATCGTAATGGTTCCAATCTGGTGATGGTGAAGTGGAATGTACTGGCTCGGCCGGTGAAGTTTGGTGGGTGGGGTATTATTGATATTAATGTTTTCAGCAAAGCTCTCAGACTAAAGAGTTTATGGCATGGTTTATTCAGTAATTCACTTTGGTCGCAGGTTCTCCATCACAAATATATTAAATCTGATTTTATCAGCTGGTTGAGGAAACCTAAGAGGATCTCTGGATTGATGTCTCCAGTCTGGAGAGGTTTTCTAAAAGTTTATGAATGGATTGCAAATGATATTTGTTGGAGGGTAGGTAATGGTTGCAGCATCCTTATAGGGGTGGATCCTGTGCTTGGTTTGGAGGAGTGTTTCAGACTGTCGGATATTCTGGTTTCCAGGTTGAATATTATGGGGTTTAAAACCTTAAATGATATTTTTGATGCTGATCGGTTTATTGGTTCTGGTAATGGATGGTTGGGCTCTTTACAGTGGGAGAATCCAGATCACGAGTTGGAATGGGATCGCTTTATTCAATCCATTAGATCAGCTGGCATCACACTAACGGGTTCCCCTGACATGTTAATTTGGGCAGGTAATTCTAAAGAAGGTACTATTACTGCAAATTCAGCTTATAAAAGGATTATTCAATCTCATTGTATTTATCCTTGTCAGTGGTGGTATTCGAAAATCTGGAAGTGGTCTATCCCATTGAAAGTGAAATGTTTCCTTTGGCATGCATTAAATGGTAGTCTTAAGACATGGGAAAACTTAATTAAACATGGATGGGCAGGTCCTAGCTGGTGTTGTTTATGTAATTTATGTTCAGAATCTGTTGATCATCTTTTTATGAGGTGTTCGTTTATGCAAAATATTTAGAATTTGTGTTGTAAAGAACTCAATTTGCAGTATGATTGGGATGATATGGAATTTGGTGCTGGACTGCTCAATTGGGTTAGGGGTAACATGAAGCCAATCTTCCTCCCTATTTTTATATCTTGGGCCATCTGGTATACAAGGAATGAGGTGCTTTTTCAGAACAAGAAACATGATCCTGTGCAGTGTGTAAAGTCTGTTTGCAAGATGTTACAGAATCATCCTGAAGAGAAAACTGGTAAGAATGTTGTAAGGGAGAGTTCATTTTCCTATGTAGTCTCGCAGCCGATTTTATTCTTTGATGGGGCTGCTTAGGATGGATTGTGCGCGACTGGTGGGGTTATCTATATCAATGAAAGCCATTACTTTTCTCTTCGTCTTAATGGCGGCAGAGGTTCCAATATGAAAGCTGAGGTAATGGCTCTATGGGTTGGTCTAAAGGTGGCAAATTCTTTTGGGTTGGTGAATCTCAAAGTCTTTGGAGACTCTCGAGTTACAATAAAGTGGGATTTACAGGAATTCAATCTTAATGTTATTGATCTAAAATATTGGTGTGATCGAACCCGACAGGAGATTTCAATGATGAGCCAGATTTCTTTTGAACACATCTATAGGTCTCACAACTCTCAAGCTGATCAACTTTCAAAAGATGCTTTTGCTGGTCCGGAAGGGGTTCTTTTTTGGGAAGAATGGTTGGATGCCTGTCTGCTTGACAGGGGTTATTTATACTTCTTTTAAGATATTTTGAATACATTTTGGGATGGCAACTCTTTTTTTGATGTAAATACCTTATGATGGGAGATTATAATTATGTATAACAGCTATGCTGATGATCTCTTGAGAACAGGTTTTGATTTGGATATCTTGATCTATGATATTCATACTATCTTTGTACTATTTGATTCAATGGAATAGCAATAATACGATTTTTTTCTCTTGGAAAAAAAAAAGAATAAGAATAATAATAAGAAGAAGAAGAAGAAGAAAAAAAAACGACTCTAGAAAATAATGGATCCTGAAAAGTAATGATGGTATCATGTGGAAAATAATGGATCCTGAAAAATAATGTAATGATGGTATCATGTGGAAAATAATGGATCCTGAAAAGTAATGAGAAGAAATTTCTTCAGGTTGCATGGCAGATTTTCACCCTTTGTTTCAGATTGGTCGCATATCGTAACTAAAGTTTTAGATGGTTACATAATATATCTTTGGGATGTTATCATAGAAAATTAGAAATAGTGGTAGTATGGTGAATTTGAAATGGTCAGCACCCAATGTATATTTATATCTCTAAGGATTGGAGGGTTTTTATTATACATCAACTGTCCTACCTTCATAATGTTTATTTGATGTTATGAAACCAGTTTCATGACATAAAGTTTATTTGATACGATTAAATGAGATATATTTTAAACCTTTGTGTGGGCTTAGTTTACATTCGACTCGATGATATTTATAGTCACCTATTGTTCTTTTGGATAAACTTAGCAAATATATACATTATTGCATTGTTTCCAGTATTGCAAAGGTGGCAGAATGAATGAATTTACATCCATAAAAGTTTTGATCTGGCGTCGGGATTTGAAACATATGGAATTTAATGGGGCTGTCAATCGTGGCTTACATGGCAAAAGGTTGTTTTTTGGTAGTGACTGGGCTTGGCATGCAATATAGTTGGAGCGTTTTCATTGAATGAGGCACGTCGTGTTATGTAAAGCATGTTTGTTTCCAGTATTGCAGTGGCAGAATGAATGAATTTACATCCATAAATGTTTTGATCTGGCGTCGGGATTTGAAACGTATGGAATTTAATGGGGCTGTCAATCGTGGCTTACATGGCAAAAGATTGTTTTTTGGTAGTGACTGGGCTTGGCATGCAATATAGTTGGAGCGTTTTCATTGAATGAGGCACGTCGTGTTATGTAAAGCATGTTAGACTTGATACTAGGCACTAAACCTAGCATTCAATGCCTAGTACATCAACTTTAATGAGAATTTCTCAAGATTTTCACTTGTTTGGGAAGTCTAATTATGCTGAAGGCGTTATTTAAGGGGTTGGTTCCTCTCAAGGCTTCGTCGTCTGTTAACGGTCTATGAGGAACCGCCCTTGTCATAAGCTGGCAGTTCTTTCTTCAGAGATCTTTATGAATTTGACAGCAATAAAGGTGCATCCATGTTTTAATGATGAAAAGGATAGCGTCAAGGATCCATAAGTCTTGTCTACGCGAAGTTTTTGAGAGCGACAGGAGGTAGGCATACTTGCAAAGACTGGGTATACCAGCGTAGATCCATCTTAAAGGTGGCTCTCCCAAGCACCGAGAGGGATCAAATCTCTCGAGGTGCAAACCATTTTTAGAGTGCAAATGTAGAGGAAGGATTTGCACCTCGAGAGATTTGATCCCTCTCAGCACTTGGTAGAGCCACATTTAAGATGGATCTATGCTGGTTGCAGTCATGGTCGTGGGGGCATGGGGGAGTAGAAGGCAGTAAAATCCATGCACCATGTGAAGGTAATTAAGAACATGATGCTTAAATTAATGTTATCATGAATGATGTATCGTAAGAATATACAAAATATCACTAAGTTAATGCATATTAAGCATGTTTTATTGTAAGAGGATATTCAATTAATTCCATCAACGAACTTATGTAAGTTCTTACAAATTATCTATCTCTTACAGCGTTCCACATATTTCAATGCAACACATCATGGTGACTAAGATAAGTTCATTGATATTAATTCATCAAGTATTACTTGGTGGAGTGCAAGGGCCATACAATTGCAATGGACAGGCCATCTCTTACCAACTTACTCTGAAATCAATGCAATATAAATTGATGATTCATATACGTTTGTTGAAATAAATGCGGTGAGTATTGGTGGGTGGAGTGAGAGGGATGCAGGACTATAGAGGAGAGACCATCTCTTGCAAAGTTATACTGAAATCAACGCAACTGAGATTGATGGCATGTACGTTTGTTAAAATCAATTTAGCAAGTATCGACGAGTGCAGTAAGAGGGCCATAGGATTGTTGAGAAAAGGCCATCTCTTAAAGAGTTACATAGAAATCAATGCAACATAGATTGATGACTGAGATAAGTTTGCAGAAATCAATGCAATGAGTATTTGAATCATGTTTTAGGCAAGGCTACCTTCTAGATCCATTCATGCAGTTTTAGCTGACAGATAATGTAGATATACATTTAAATCTCTGACTTATATTTTAGTGGCTCTATATCCTTTTTTCAAGTATGCAAAATCAAGTTTTATTTTTAATGTTCTGAGAAAATTGTTTTAGCTAGTCTAGTCTGCCATGGATGCTTTTAAGTTTCTTGAAATTCTTCGGCAATCGTTTCTGACAAAATTCTTTGACATGTCTTTATTATAAGAGCCATGGCCGACAGCTCTCTGGAGTGTTGGTATTTCACTATGATCAAGCATTTTGGCCCACAACTAAGGCTAAAAGTTTTAGGCAAGGCTAAGCATTGTCTAAGTCGATTCTTTCTATAGCATTGTTTTGTATGGAATTCCATAATGGCAAGTTTAATAATGTAGCAATGCAATGTTACTAACTCTATAATTCAAATATTTTTTTGTGGGGGGCAATCAATTTGTTTCTAAAAATTTTGAATCGATCCAAATCATAAGTTATTTCAACAACCAACTAGTCTATTAAATTTATAGCCGACATTTGAAACGTTCTAGGTTACAACTAATCCGTATAGACTATGAAAAACTAGTAATATAAACTCCTATGGGAAGAGTATGCGATAGGTTATCTCATAACCGTTCGAGGTGTGCATTGCTCTGAAATGGAAATTATTAAAGCAAAATTCATTTGTTACCAAAGTTGCAGTTCAAATTTGAATTTTGCACAATTAGTGTTTAAAATTTGGCACTGTATATCCTCATCTGAGCCTATGTTATGCATAGAACTTTACAAACCATATCAAATGGAGTTCACGCAAGTCAATCAATCTCCGAGGAAGGTCGAGTTGTTAAATAATTGAAAAAATGTCTATGGCTTGCACCTTTGTGGCTTGCAGGTTTGTGGCTTGCACGTTTATGGTTGGGAGGTTCACGACTTTGCACTTTTGTTGATGTTCTTCTTCGATGTTGTTGTTCTTCAGATCAAGTGTGTAATGTAATTTTTATGGTTTTAATTATTTACTTTGTGTAGTTGCTATATATATATATATCTTCCAAAGGGAAAATATCCATCACTCTAAATAAAGAGTGATCATTAACTGCCATGATGAGCTATTCATTCATATTCAAGAGTTTACATTGTCTTATGAAATTCTGTCCAACTTGGATCAGAAAGCTTCAAAAAAGGCTTCTCTTAACTTCAATTCCTAAAGTTCTTTTGCAGTGAGCCAGCTACATAGCCTTACCCCATTACATAACAAAAATACATCCTTTCACTTGAAAAATCAGCTTCATCCTACAGGGTGATGAAGCTGAAATTCCACTCTGATTGAGTTCTCGGTAAACATGTCTAAAAGTGATAGAGCTGAAGCTGTTGATTAGGCTCTGAATTTGAGTTAAGAGAGACTGCAGATGAGGAGCTCTAATCTGTAACTTGTGGTTTTCCCAGTCCATAACCATTTTTGAATCACCGAAAACTTGGAGATTCGAAATATGATGCCTTAGTGCAGTAAGCAGCACTGCCCATAATGCTGTTAATTCAGCTTTGATATTGGTACCGTGCCCAGTGCCATAGAGGATGTTTATTTTATTGTGATCATTAAGGTAAATAAATCCTCTTGAGCCTCCTAATTGTGGATTACCTTGACTGGCCCCATCGAAATAGGCCCATGGAAAGGTGCTATCAATGGTGGGATGGATCATAACTCTTTGCTTCTTCTGAGTCTCCTCTTTTTTGTGTTCTTTTGTCCATTGCACGATTAGGGTCGAAGTGATTTTAGCCGGAATTTTGTTTTCAAGAAAGATGACAGAATTTCTTGCCCACCAGATGTCGTAAAGGAAAAAGGAAGGGAAAGCATCGTATATGCGTACCAAAGGGTTCTTCCACTAGTTATGACAGCAGATTTCCATAAACGGATCCATAGGAACATCAGCATCCACGAGCTTCTTGGTGGAATCCTTCCAGACCGTTTCTGCATAGACACGCAAAGAGAATAAGTGGGTCGAAGTTTCAATAGAGTCATGACATAGCAAGCATCGGTTGGGTCCTTTCCAACCTCTTTTAACTAGATTGTCCCACATAAGAAGCTTATTACTCAAGACAAGCCACAAAACAATATTGGCTTTCAAAGTGCCTCCCGTTTTCCAAATCACAGACCACCACCATTTTTTTTCACTACTGAACAGGCTTTTGTTATATGCTTCATAGCCAAGTTTAGCTGTAAAGTCTCCATCTAGACTATTTAAGGTCCAGACTAGTTTACCATCAAAGTCTTCAATCGGTGCAACAAAATTCAGTCTAAGAAGGTTTACATAATAATTCCATTATGTGGCTTCTTCACTTCCAAGACCTAAATCCTCTACTAAAATCCAACTGTCAATTTGGGAGATATTGACCTTAGCATCCGCTAACACCGGGATGTTAGATCTCTTAAGTTTCTGAACTAGCCCTTCTGACAGGCGGAATCTATCTCCCGCTCCAACCCATGGGTTTGTGCCAATACGAACCTGTTTTCCGTTGCCTATTTTCCAAGCAATCAAATTCCCGGTTAGAGGAAAGGATAAAACCAAAGTTTTCCACCCAATAGAGCCACCTTTGAAGGATTTATTTCTGCTTCTGAACCAGTCAACAATGGATGAGTTTGTACAGTATTTGGAAATCATAGTTTTCCCCCATAAAGATGAAGAATGTTGAGTTAATCTCCACAGATATTTGGCTGCCAATGCTTGATAAAAAATAAGAGGATTCTTGATCCCCCATCCCCCTAGCTCTTTTAAATTTGAAACTGCGGTCCATTTTGCCAGGGGGATACCTTCTCTTTTGTTGCTTGATGTCCATAGAAAGGATAAGCACTTCTTCCTTAGATTGACTAAAATTCCTTTGGGAATGTAGGCAACCGCTGCCCAGTAAACAGGGATGCTCTAAAGAGCCTCCTTTAATAATGTTATCCTCCCTCCTCTGGACAGAAACATGTTTTCCCAACAGGAGATTCTAGCTTCAACTTTCTTGACAAGCCATACCCAATCTTTAAACGAGTAGGCATTTGGTTTTAAAAAGAAACCAAGATATTTAAAACCATCCTGAAATAAGGATAAGGGAACAAACAGGAGGGAGACTGCTCTAGCCCGTAGCTCCTCAGGGAATTCATGGACCACCAAGTTTGACTTTTCTATATTTATCTCCATACCCGTAGCTTGCTAATATAAAGAGATAATATTGGCTAGAGCACTTAGATTTTCCTCGGTACCTTTACCAAAGAGTAAAACATCATCCACGAAAAGTAAGTGAGTCAGAGTTGAAGAATCAGACACCTGAATTCCTTGGATTGCACCTGATGACTTGGCCTATTGCATTAGTTTGCTGAGGGCTTCTGCTATAAAGAGGAAGAGAAAAGGGGACAAGGGGAACCCTTGTCTCAATCCTCTGGAAGCTCGGAAAAAAGAAGAAGGAGAACCATTAATAAGAACTATAGAACCATTAATAAGAAATGCAAAAGAGGCTGAGTTTACACAACCCATTATCCAATTCACCAATTCCACCGAGAAGCCAATTTGGATAAGCAAGAGTCTGAAAAAGGTCCAATTGACTCTGTCATATGCCTTGGAGAGATCTAATTTCAGAGCGAATGCTCTCTCTCTTTTTTTGTTGATTGCATGACTAATACAACATCATGGATTTGACTGCTCCTTTGAGATGATTTCACTCATAATAGGCTTCAAACGAAGAGCAATGATTTTCGCTATAAGTTTATATATCAGGTTGCAGCAGGAAATTGGACGGAAATCAACAAAGGTTTGAGCCCTCTGTTTTTTTGGTATAAGAGCTAGAAAGGTAGAATTTAGAGCTCCTAATATTTTCTCGGATTTCTGAGATTCCTAGACAGCCAAAAGCAAATCTGATTTTATCAGATCATAAAAACCCAAGAAAAAATCCACTGTGAGCCCATCAGGACTTGGACTCTTACCTTTTTGGAAGGATGAAAGTGTATATTTTACTTCTTCCCCTGTGATTTCCTTCATTAGGGAAATGTTCATTTCCTCTGAGATAGATCTTGGGAAGAGTCTCAGGACTTTTAACATTTATTGTATTTGGAACCCCTCCTTTTCTTTGAAAAGAGCACTAAAAAAGGAGGCACATGTTGTTGCTTTATCTTGGAAATTAGTTACCGCTACTCCTTCATTATGGATTTCACTGATTGAGTTTAGATTTCGACGATAGGAGGCAAATTTATGGAAGAACTTGGTATTGTTATCCCCTTCTGTTATCCACACTGCTCGGCTTTTCAATATCTAGATAGCCTCTTCTTTGGCTAAGAGTTCTGATCTCTTTAGTTCCGAGAATCTTTAGTTTCTCCATCTCAATAGAGGAAAAAACACCCAGAAGATTGTTCTTGTAAAGAGCAGAAATTTCCTCTTCGGCTTCTTTTAAAAGAGCTTGTTGGTTCTTGTTGTAATTAATGGACCAAACCCTGGATGCCTCCTTAACTTTGGCTAGATTATCCCTAAATTGCTTCATGCAGGAGTCATGAGAAGAGGGGTTAACTGGAATCAAATGGTCTTTAATCAACTGTAAGTAACTTTCTTCCTTAAGCCATAAAGGGTTGAAGCGAAAGGGTGCTTTCGGCTTGTTTTCCTAAAGCATTTCAAGGAGGATGGGATGATGATCAAAGAGTCCTCCTTCTCTGACCCAAGAAGAGATAGAGAGATGACTGTCAATGATATGGTCTGCGACAAGAAATCTATCTAATCCCTTCGAGATGGCTTTGTCCCCACTCCTTTTGTTTCTCCAAGTTGGTTCTAATTTGAAAGGGGTGACGTCCACAAGGTTGTTAGCTTCAAACAAGGTGATAAAGAAATTACTAAGGGAGTCTGGTCTAGCAAGGTTTCCCTATATTTCCCTAATTGAGACCGTTAGATTTAGGTCACCACCTAATATGACATGTTGATCCTCCAAAAAACCGAGGGATAGCAAGTTTTACCAAAAGGGTCTGTGATCAATAAAAGGACCATAAGCATTCAGCACAGTAAAGGAAAGACCAGTTGCAGAGTCTTTCAAGACCGTTTTTAGTACTGAATCAGAACTATCAGAGACCACTTTTTCCACTGAAGGACTCCATCCTGTTAATAACCCCCCTGAGTGTCCGTCTGCATCCTGAGAGAAAAAAGACCACTCCTTGAGCCAATGCCCAACTAGATCAATAGCTTTGGAGCCTTCTGTCATCATTTCCTGAAGAAGGATTACGGTTGGATTCAGGGTTTTTATCAACCGTTTGAGGGCATTTTGTTTGGGGGGGGGCCTAACCCCCTGCAATTGAAAGAGAGAAGATGCATTAAGGAACCTTGTGCTGGGAACTGCCTGCTCTAAGGGCCCTAGTTATAGTGGATTGTTTGCCAGCTTTTATCTCCTTAACAGCCTGGTTTTTAGCCTTTGAGAGGAACAACTTCCTTCTAAGAGAAATTTTGGGAGTTGGGTCCAAATCCAGACCTCCGGAAATTATTTTAACATTTTTTTCCAACAAACCGTTTTTTCTAAGGAGGCGGATTTAGACCGGGTATTGTAAATTTTCGGAGGAAGGAGTTTTGAGACAAGTGGAGGCGAGGTAGAGGGATGCCCTTTCGAAGCGGAAGACAAAGGGGGCGACGTGTGCAAAGGGGAAGGGGCAGGACAAGGAGAAACCAGAGAAACTGACACATCAGAAATAATGACATCAGGAGATAATGAATGAGGGGAAAGGGAAGATGAGATATTATTCTTACTGGGAGATGAAGGCGAGCGCCCAGGAGAAACTTCATGCTTGTTTTCCGGTGAGGCCGCAATTCCTAATAAAATTAGTCCGGTCTCCGCAGTTCCGTCGTCCATTGTTCCAGTCTCCACAGTTTCGGGTTCTGAATATTCGCTTCCCGTAGTGGCGCTGGTATTAACCGTCTTCACCACCTTTTTCACCCAAACCTTCTTATTGAGTGGAGAAGCTGGAGAAGGACAATCCTGGGCCAAATGGCCAACCTGCTTGCACCCATAACATCTGAAAGGAATTTTCCAGTAGTCCAACCTTTGGTTCCAGATGCTGCCGAACATTTCAATTTTCAATTCCTCATAGAGTCTGTCATGGAGGTCCAATTCTACCCGGATACGGGCGCATCTACGATCAACCTTAAACTCCCAATCTTCTTCTAAGGCAATAAAACGACCCAATTTACCTCCAGTTGCTTCAAGGATCTGTTTTTGCTAGAAAATTAACGGTAACACAGGGAGGATTACCCACACTTGTTGGACGTTTTGAGGTTCCCTCCTGGCATCGAAATCCACTTGCCAATTTTTTAGAATCAATCCTGGTAGACCCCAATTCCAGCTCTGGTTTAAAAGACGTTGCCTGTCAAGTTCTGAGTGCACATGGAAAAGTATCCAACCACGAGACAAAATGTGAAAGGATGGTAATTGATCCAGCAAAGGCTTCCAATTAAGATCCATCCAGCTTCTAAGGGCTGGTTCGCCGAATTGATTGCCACAGAACCTACCAACTAAAGCTTCAGAGAGATATTCAGGGACTTCTTCGATGTCGATTTCTTTGCCAACCACAAGAGAAGCCACCACCTTTTTTTTTGAAGCTCCTTTCTTTTTACGTCCATCTGTTGCGTTAGAGGTTTTAAGCAAACAATTAACATTATTCTGGAGCGTGGCTGATGGAACCGCCTCAAGGACAGACTAGTGCGAGGGCGAACAATCCGTCACTTCAGCCACCTTTTCCACACTGCACTTGAAGCCATCATCGTCTGGGAAAATTGCGCCACGTTTGGAAGAGAGTTCAAAATTAACCTCATCAATTACCATGATGAGGGTTTGTGTAGAGAAGTACAGAAGGTGACATAGACCAACGAGGGAAGGGGAATGGGAACGGGAAGATGGGATAACAGGAAGGCACCTGTCAGAAAAGATGGAGGACGCGTGTAAAAGGAAGGGGAGGACTCGGGAAAGTAGAGGGGAGGCACGTGAAGGATGGGAGTGAAGGAAGAGCCTTACGTCATGTTAAAGGAAGGACAGTGAAAAGAACCGGAAAAAGGTAAGTAGAGGAGAGGTTCACGAACAAAAAACAAAAATAGACGAACCTTCAAGCAAATGCACATAAACTAACCCCCCCGAAAGAAAGAACCCCCCCCCCCTATATATATATATGCGATTGTATATATTTTAAATTTAATATGAGCCGACATTTTATGTTTTATAATATTTTCTTTTCTTTTTAAAAAGGACGCGTGTCAAGGATGAGCAAGGAAGGAGTTACACATCTCCCCCCCATTTGTTTATTTTTTTATATATACTTTGATCAATTAATTTGATTATTAAGCCGACAAGTTTTTATTATGTTTTGATTACTAAGCCGTCAAGTTTTTATTTTTCTCTATATTCAAATTTTTTTATTCTAATTTGAGGCGATTTTGAGCTGATTATAAGCACGGAAGGAGTTACACATCCCCCCAATGGGTTGTAGAATAATAACATAGTTCATGATGACAACCCTTATTAGCAAATTGTTGTTGTGGTAACTTTGTAGCACATTGTAAGGTTATTGGCCTCTTATTGAGTTGTACCAATAACCCACAAAGATGCATTGAGGTAAGATTTCCTCCTATTCCAATGCTCCTTTCGACTTTTTTTGAAAGAGTTCTTCGATTAATTTGATAAAAGTTTGTTTTTTTTATATAGACTTAGAAATTATTTTGATTATCAAGCCAACAACTTTTTATAATGTTTTGATATTTATTTTATTTGTATTTTATTTTTATTATTAAGTCGACATATTTTTCTCCTTATTCAATTTTTTTTGTTTAATTTGAGCCGATTATAAGCACAGAAGGAGTTACACATCCCCCCCCACCTACTGGGTTGTAGAATGCGCCTCTCGGCGCAATAACATAGTTCATGATGACAATCCTTATTGGCAAATTGTTGTTGTTGTGACTTTGTAGCACATTGTAAGGTTATTGGCCTCTTATTGAGTTGTACCAACAACCCACAAAGATGCATTGAGGCGAGATTTCCTGCTATTCCAATGCTCCTTCTGACTTTTTTTGAAAGAGTTCTTCGATTAATTTGATAAATGTTTTTTTTTTATATAGACTTGGAAATTAATTTGATTATGAAGCCGACAACTTTTTATAATGTTTTGATATTTATTTTATTTGTATTTTGTTTTGATTATTAAGCTGACATATTTTTCTCCTTATTCAATTTTTTTATTTTAATTTGAGCCGATTATGAGAGTCGATTATAAGCATGGAAGGAGTTACACATCCCCCCCCTACTGGGCTGTAGAATGCGCCTCTCGGCGCAATAACATAGTTCATGATGACGATCCTTATTAGCAAATTGTTTTTGTGGTGACTTTGTAGCACATTGTAAGGTTATTGGCATCTTATTGAGTTGTACCAACAACCCACAAAGATGCATTGAGGTGAGATTTCCTGCTATTCCAATGCTCCTTCCGACTTTTTTTGAAGAGTTCTTTGATTAATTTGATAAATGTTTTTTTTTTTATATAGACTTAGAAATTAATTTGATTACTAAGCCGACAACTTTTTATAATGTTTTCATATTTATTTTATTTGTATTTTGTATTGATTATTAAGCCGACATATTTTTCTCCTTATTCTATTTTTTTTTCTTTTAATTTGAGCCGATTATGAGAGTCGATTATAAGCACAGAAGGAGTTACACATCCCCCCCTATTGGGCTGTAGAATGCACCTCTCAGCGCAATCAGGTATATATATAAATGGTTGAGCTCGCTACGCAAATAATTTTATTCAATATAAATATGGCACCCCCCAAATGACACGGAAGTGCCAAGTTGTCTCCTAACTATGAAAGTAAAATAAATTGGGATTCCCCTTACGCCGTATGGAGCCAAAAAGCCCTCGGATTTAACCCATACACCTTTTCATTTGATTTTTATAGTTCTATATAAGTGTGTTTTACTAAAGGTTTCACCTTTGAGTGTCGACCGCACCAAATCAAATGGGAGAGAGGACTTTAAGTGGTAAATGCTTTGCACCCATCCATAAGAGTTAATTGTTGGAAGTGAAACAATGAATGAGACTTAGTTTTGAAAGTCTCGACTAACCGTCCATCCAATTCGAGCAGTGCAGTGTAAAGAAATCATCGGCAGTCAAACGCTTTATGGCAAACCTGATGTCATACCAGTAATAACTTTTATTATTGTAAAATAAAATTTACAGCACATTGCCATTGATAAACTAAAAACCAGTTCCAATAAAGCAAATATATAGCACATTACCAAAAATACTATGCATCTCTAAACCAACTAATTTTATGATATTTTAAAAACAATTTAACATAAGCAAGGGATAAGCCATGTTATATTAACGTTATTTAAGATATTAATATATTCTATTTTTGTTTTTGTTGGCAAGTGGTAGTACCTCCTGACTAGCAAGGTTCGTCATTGGCTGGGAGACCACGAACCAGGAGCATCTAAGCCGTCAAAATCACCCGGGGATCACACCCGGCCTGGACCACACCAACCTTTAGCATGGTTGGATTTTAGTATCCGCGAGGTTTCGAACTGACAACCTTTCCGCTTAGGGGTGTCTTAACCATCACCCGCCACCGACTATTCTACATCTCACAGATGCTATTAATATATTATATGATAAGCATATAATATTCTAATATTATATACCCATTCATTTTTGAGATATGCATGCATAAGGTTCACCTTTTATTTTTTTTCATCCAAAAGGTTCACCTTTTATTTTTTTTTTCATCCAGAAATTTCACCTTTTATCTGCATGTATATTTATGACATGTTATTTACTTAGTCGAATTTTACTTTCTTTTTAAGTTGTATGGGATTTCATGTTTGATTCCATGAGGCCTAGAGATAATTAGATCAATAACATCTAATTTTTCCAGATTGCACAATAATTTAATTACTTTAAAATTGAAATCTATTTAAATAAATTATATTTATAAAAAAAAAATTATTAAATTTTACTATTATCAACTATATATTAAATATTTATATCTCTACAAAATATATTCATAAATTAGATGCTTTTCTTTTCTTTTCTACATATTTATCAACCCAAATCCAATATCATGTCATGTTGAAGTTTATTCAAAAAAATATAATATAATACTCAACTCATTCCATCAATTCTATCAACCAATATAAGATGTCAATTTTGTATAAAGAGATATTTTATGTCATAAAAACAATTTTAAGAAACATATGTTAGGCATGTGAAAGAGGAACTCTGTAATATTGTAAATGAGAACTTTTCCATACTCGAATATACATCTCACACTAAAATACAAAATATATATTTTCAATGAAATATTTAAGGAAAAAAGCTAAATGTTATACAATCTCAATGTTTTGTTGTTTTCCATCATTGGAATCTTATAAGGATTAGTAAATGGTGCACTTGGATTGGTCATGCAAATTTTATGCACACCTAGATCTAGCCCTCTAAAGTTACCAACCTATGTTGTCATGAAATTTGATAATTACAATGGTCTTCCATGGGAACAATCTCAACCAAAACACATACCAATTCCACCCATAGATCGAAGTAAAGACGGCTTGCGAATTGATTATCCATAAATCCCAAGGATTGACATTAACAAGGTCAACCATTGACATTGGTAACAATGAACGTCAAGGATTGACCTTCATAGCAATGCCACATATTACAACATTAGAAGGAATCTGAATTACACCATCATTCTCCTTCAAATGCTATGCAAAGATGAAAGACATTTCATATGTATTGCTTCAAAAAAAACAAGAGGCGCGCCTTCATCCTCCTTCATCCTCTGTCCCTTTCACACTTAAAAGTGCAATCCTTAATCCCTACACTCCCCCCTACCAAATGAAAATATCAATGTTGATTTCCAGTATATTTAGAGCCAAACTTGATCACTACCTAGCTCTTTATTGTTTTACTCACATATGTATACTTTTTTGTATGACAAATTAATGTACAATTCATTTTACTTGCCATTGATTACATGGGTTTGTATTTATTGCTTATTAGTAGTTGCAAGAGTTTTCTTTTCAATTTCATTGACTACTATCCCTACCATAAATTAGCTAAACTTGCTTCAAACACATAAAATTATATTGTCTATGTACACACAACTTTCTTTCATTTTACAGCATATTGAAGTTCTTTTGGGCATTTCATTTCCCCGCTTTGGGGTATGCTAGTTTTTTCCTAGAGTTTTGTTATGTGGTTCACATCTTGAGAACCATAACCGCTTTCTATAGCTCGAAAACAAGTCTTGGAAGCTAAGAGAGATATGTGAACTAGCAGTTAAACTCAATATCAAATACTGAATTGGCATTATGGTTTATTATGGCTCTATCCGACTGTTATCATGCATACATTTCTCCTTTCCTTGTTTCCCAAAATTGTTGCTTGAAAATCTGTTTGTCTGGTTTCAAGTTCAAAGCTCTCTATTGCAAGCTTAAATGGTGAAAGACTTATGTGGAGTGATGAAAAGGCAATTATAATCCTGTTGTGTTTTGGGTCTGTTATTATTTGAGCCAAAGTGAAGTCTTGGTATAAACTCTGAAAAACTCTTGTTGTTCATCTTTCCTCACATACCTTGCTACCCTCAAATTGAAGAGATGAAGTTTGATGGACCCAAACCTCGCATTTGTTCGATATCTTATGATGAGGTTATCAGTCTTCAGAAAATTGTGAAGCCAAAGGTCAAGCCACAAATCTACAGCGCACTTCTTGCTAGGGTTTATTCTATATTCATCGATTGCTAATATAGCGTCGACCTTTTTTGGGGAAAACCCTATTTCTGAGACCTGCAACTTTTGCTATCGGTTGCCTTAGTTTGAGCAAAGTTCTTGTGAAATAAGGGGTTGTTTTATATTAGCTCAATACTCAAACATTTTGTAGGTTGTTTCGACCTTCCCAAAACTTGTAATTCGCATTCAAACTGAAGGTGTGAAGCCTCAATTGATTTTAAACCCCAAACATGAAGTCTTTCCTAAAACTTTGTTTTCAGTGAAGTTAATGTTTTGAAGATTCGATGAAGCTTGTTTATGGTAAACTTATCTCGTTTTGAAAGAAGAGTTTCAGGATTGGTATACCCTTCATACAACAAATATACCTTTTTAATCTCAAGTTTGTCTTGCATATTGAAGTATTGATATAAGCTCGGTTGCAAACATGGAAACCTAATTTCCCTTGTAGGGTTGGAAAGAAGTTTACTTTGAAATTTTCTATGAACGCAAAGCACATTCAACTGTGTTTGTTCCTCAATACAATTGCAGTAAGCTTGCAATATAAGATTCCAGCCATGTATGGAAATATATTCGCTTTGATCATGCCTCTTTAAAGGTTCAATGTACAGTTTGGAAGAATGCGAATGTCGAATTGATGGTTTGAAGCCATCTCGATTGTCATGCATGAATTCACTGACCAATTGCAAGATGGAAGTGTTGATATAACTGTGTATGATTTGCCAAAATTTGTTTCCTATCCTGTAGGGTCAAAATATGTTCATGTTTTGAAATATGTGGTGGCAAAGTAACGCATTTAACTGTGTTATTTTTAAATGGAGTCTGAAGCAATGCTGAATTTGCAATGCAAACTTGAAGTCATGTTTACTATTTCAATTGTCTTGCTTTGAACTTTATTTGCAGTCTTGAGAAAAATTCTTAGAAGGACTTCAAAGATATTTCACATGACATATATTTTTGTTGCAACCCAGAAGTATGAAGAAACTCATTTTGGATGATAATCTTTTACAGTTATGAAATTTCATGGACTGTTGACATAAGTGACAATTTTCCTATAGCTACAGAATTTTGGAATGCAAAAGACAAGAATAGCTTATCATCCAGTGATAGTGAATCAAGTCTTAACTAAAATGGAAATAATTTTTGAGATAAATGGTGATGATTGCACATAGTTGCATAATGCTTGAGAAGCATTTTTTTTTCTTGTTTTGGAAACTTGAAATGAAGACTCTTTTCATAGAGTTGAATGGCTCGTTTCATATTTTGAAGGATTGATGGCTAGTGATAAGTGTACAGCACATTGTATGAGGATATGTCGATATCAAGTATATGTTTCAAGCTGCCAATGATAAACATCACATGCATGGATATAGTTTAATGACTGATATTGTTGAATATTGAAAAGGTTATGGATTAATGAACATGTTCCATTCATTATTCCCCTCATCTGTTCTCATCTTTTCTTCATCCACTTCCCTTCACTTTCCTGAAATTTTCCTTTTACCCATGCTCAAAGGAAAATGAGTGGAGATAAGTGTTTGTAGTTGTTATAAGTGAATGATTTCAAGCATGTTTGGCACCCCATTCCCTGCTTCCCTGTATCTAGATTGTATGTATGATTGGTTGTCATATATGGAGCCACTAATAGACTATTTAGAATGCAAATTTATTTGATATGCTTTTATACTGTTTGCACTCATACTGATCTATTCTTTCATCACTTTAGATGATCTTTTTTAGCAAGGGTGGCCATAGAGGAAATAGAGGCAAATGGAAAAGAGGCCAACAACCTCATTGGCAAAGAGGAAGCAATAAGAGGATGAGGTTCTCTATCCACTTTGATGCAGATTCTGATGCGTTCCGTCAAATACTACAAACCTAAGTCACCTGACACGGGGACACGGGACACGCAGGACACGAAAATACGAGAGTCCGACATGGACACGGTGACCCCCGGAATCAAGACACGTAGGACACATTTTATATACATATATTTTTTTTTTTTAAATATAGACATATAGATCCAAAAATCTTTAGAAACTAGAGCATTTACAATTTACAAATATGAAATATTCAATAGAAACTAGAATAAAAACACATTAATGATTAGTAGATTACACATTGTCATTCACAAATCACGATTCAGTATTCAGTATTCACGAATCACAACACATTTCACATTTGTCATTCACAAATCACAATGAATTATGAGACACATAGATGCATGTTGGAACCATATTTCTCATTAAGTCATCAAAATCAAAATGTATACATATATGTCGGAATGCCACTGGGCACTGGCAAATGCCAAATAGACTAATAGTAAATACAAAAACGGGTGGATCAAGATGGGAGAATCCCATATGTCAGTAGTCCTCCTCCATGCCTGAATCAACATACTCATCATTGCCACTGCCCTGATCCTCATCCTCCTCCCCCTCCTCCTCCTCTCTGCCCATCTAACGACCTACATCTGCTGCTGTGGAGGATGACCCCTCTATACAATCACTATCATCAAAAGTGACCGGCTCTAGCACTGGATCATTAAGATCCATGTTAATTAATGCCAACTCAGTACTGTTGTCCAAACCCATATCATCAGGAAAGACATCCCACATCTTTGTCTTTCCCTTCACCCACTCCTCCCTCTTCCTGTAAATAAAACGAAGGTTGGAGTGCACATACACCATCGACTCTACCCTAGACTGCTCAAGCCTGCTCTTCTTCACACTGTACAAGTTCCCATATGTGCTCCAATTTCTCTCACAAACAAGAGGATGATGTAACTTGAGAGATGACCCTGAAGGCTAACTTATGTAGAATAGGGGATGTTGCCCCATGAGTTGCCCACCAAGCATAGGGTTTCTTACCCTCCCTATCTCTAAGCACATCATAGCCTCCAAATCTCCCAGTGCCAGTGGAAAAATATACAAAGCCCTCCGCCTCCTCAATCATGTCTCTATCCTGAAATAGCCGTCTAAGTGCTATCTTCCTCCCATTTGCAATCTCTGCATCCATGTGAGGAGGGACTCTGTGTGAGGCCCCCGATCCACCAGTGAGCCACTCCTGAGTGTAGAACTTGGGGTTCAAGGAGTGGGCCAAGCAATGCAAAGGTGTGCAATTCTTATCCCACCTGGAGATAAGAATATCCCAAATAATGGTCCATAAGTTCTCTACCGATGTCCCATACTCGGGACACTCATTCTCCATGACAATGGACCTCATGGACTCAATCATGGAATCCCACCCCTCATAAACCTCTACTAGGATGGACTGGTCTGTGTCTGCAAACCGCAACAAAGAAATGATTGGCTCCATGATCTTAATGGTAAGATCCACCGTGTCCCACCAACCATCATTTAACACCATGTCCTTCACCTTTTGTGAAGCAGCCTGATCCGTCTTTCTCCAAAAATCCCAAAACTCTGAAATCACCATGGACCCAAGAGCGGTTTTGACCTCCCTCAACCTCTTGAGCATGATGAATGAGGAAGCAAACCAAGTATCTGCAGTCTTCAGCAATGAAAGCTATGTGTACTGTTTGTAGATGGTGAGGGCATTTGTGTGGTTTTGTACAAAGTTACGGATATGGCGTGCATCCTCAATAAGGTTGTCAATCCATGCCACACTCGAAGCAATGGCTTTCACTGCTAAATTCAAGGAATGGACAATGCAAGGTGTCCAAAAAACCTGTAAGAGCAATAAAAGCATGTATCAATGACTCTACAACACTAACATTGCAATGACCAAATTCAAACACTGAGCAAATTAGAAATGAAAGGTGTCCAAAATGAACATACCTGTGGATATTTAGCTTCCACAATCATGCCAACAGCCTTGCAAACAAGTGCATTGTCCGTGATGATTTGTACACACGACTCAACACCTACTTCTTCAATGGTTTTGATGAATAAATCACCCATAAATTGTGCATCCTTGTATTGCCCAAGAGCATCCACCGCTTTCAAAAACAACGCTCCATTTTGGGAAGATACAATGAAATTGATGAGTGGATGGCGTGCGGGATCCGTCCATCCATCAGAAACAATACTCACACCGCATGAGGGCCATGTTGTTCTAATTGGCTGAAGGATTTTATCTACCTCCTTCTTTGCTTTAACCAACAATGTGGTTCTAAGCTTCTCTGAACCAGCAGGCACATAACCATTTGGAGCTCATTCCAAGATAGCTTTAACCGTCTCAAAATACAATGGTGACCGTGCAACATTGAATGAGATGAAGTTGATGTAGAAGAAAAATGCAATGGTAAGGTCTACCTCATCTCGCACCTCTTGTTGGAAAATCCTATCCATTGGACCACCTGTAGATTGCCTCTTTCTTGTTTGATAAGTATCCCCACGCCCATGAATGCTAGGTGGAAATGGAAGCTTGGTGCTAGAGGACTTCCTCAAAAATGGAAGAGGATCATCCTCTTTTTTCTTGCTTGCTGCTGCCACCTTCCCTAAGCCAACATGATCCTCTCTTTCCATATCCCTCCTTTGGTTAACAGTCACCGCTTTGCATGAAAAAATCCCACAAGAAGGAAGGGCCAACAAATGGCCCTTAACTCGGAAATATGTGCTCTTGAACTCATGCTTGCAAAAATTGCATCTCCATTGCCTCCCCCACCAAGCTTTGCCCCAGGCCTATCTTTCCTTGTCACATACTTCCACAAAGGGTATTTTTTTTCTTGGGCTTGTTGTCTTGCTAAAACAGGGTTAAATGGAGCCATAGAATGAGCTCCACTAGCAGCCGATGGAGCACTTGACGAAGGAGGAGAACCGCTTGTGCTTGGTGGAATAGGAGGGGAGGCACTAGATGGTGCATTTCTCCCTCTCCTTTGCCCCCTACCTCCTTCCCTAGCTGATTGAGACATTCATTTTCTTGTGTGATGGTTGAGCTTGCAATCCTCTCCACAAATCCACCGGAATGCACTTGGAAACGCTTGGAAACAATGGATAGCCTTCAAATCTCCTTCACCTGCACATACAACTCACTCTCAGCCAACTCCTTCCTTGCAAATGACAAAAAGAAACTCAAATTTTGCTTTTAAAACAAAACCGGCCGCACTTTTCTGGACTTTAGCGCACTTTATGTGTCCTGTTTTCAAGATTCGTGTCCGACAGTCGGGGACACGATCTCAATTCGAGTCCGATTCGCATTTGCATCGTGTCCCGATTTCGGATTCGCCTGAAGATCGAATCGGACACGAATTGAGATCGAATCGTGTCCGATTCGATCCCCACGGGACACAAGGGGGGGTTCCAACGAATCCGGTTTCTTAGCTACAAACTGGTTTTCTTAACCTATCTGGCCAAGGCCAAATACCTCCTGTACAGCCTTATGTAAGGCCTCCTGCTCAATCTCATGCAAGTATACTTGGAGTGTTGAAAAATGTAACTTCGGAAGATATTCTTATTGTATTTTTGTTGTACTTTCTTTGGGGAATATTCATGTTCTATTTACTCTTGTAAGAGTCTTGAAAGAATTAATGTAAACCCTACTAGTTGAGTCGGCCTAAAAGAATACAAAAAAAGCATGAAAATAATATTATATTGTATCCTAGTCAAGTCGACCCAGTTAGAGAAGACAAGTCGGCCCAGTTATTAGAGAAGACAAGTCGGCCCAGTTAGGTAAAAATGTCACTTTGTGACTAGTATAAATAGAGTGGCGCCTAGCTCATTTGGCACATCACTCACTCGAGCAAGTTCACATGAGTACAGAGAGAAAGACAAGTTCGCTTGGGAGAAAGAGTAGCTACTTTGAAGGCATCTTATTCTTGGGGTTCTTATTATTGACATTGTACTTGCTGACGAATCTATACTGAAGAAGTTGTTGGGTTTTCTTCCCTTTAAAGGTTTCCCAGAGGAAAACTTTTGTGTCTCTTTTGCTTGTTGTGCTTGTTTATCTTTTAGTGATCATAGTGCATATGGTTATTGTGTTATATTGCTAATTATTTGAAAATCTAACATAACCATCTTTAAAGTATTAAAATTCTAACATGGAGTGCCTGTTCCACCACATGTTTCAGTGCGACTAGAGACCAATAATAAAGATGGATGGAACCAAATTGTTCAAGATCAACATTCTGGCATTCATGCTTGGCCAACTATTTATTACCACTTCCAAATCCACCTCCTCTTGAGTGGCATCCTAATCATAAAGTGATATCGGTAGCTTCCCAAGCTCAACCTTAGCTGCTAGTCGAGATCCCAAAAGCCTCTCCAAACAGGTCACTCAAGACCAAAGGAAAAAAGCCTATAAACCTGCAAGTTCCAGCTCCTCTAAGGCTTCACCTCACTCTGTTACCTCTCATCCTTTTCGACCAAAATCCAATGTGGAAATCAAAGAAAATACCCCAGCTTATATGCAATCAGTAAATGAGGCAGCGCAGTCAACCAAGCAAGGAGAGGAGTCAGCGAAAAAGGGCATTTCAACCGGAAGTGAGCAGAGACCAAATGGTTCTTACAAAGCTTATGGATTCCGATGTGTTTATGCAGTTTCTTTTTTTATTACTCCTGTATATATTTTGGTTATAATCGAAAAACTGATTTTCTGACTTTGTTTAAGGTCACGATGGACAAATTTATAGTCAAGGTTGATAGATTGAGGTACTTTGGGGCAGCTTGAAACATATTATATTGCTCACTTTTACTTTATATGGTTGAGGATGCATTTTTGGACTTGTTCAGCAAATATGGAATGCATATTGAAATGTTTTCATTATTCATATTTAGGGTTATGATATGGGGGTTACATTTATTTAACCATGCTTTATATTTTTATATTTTTTAGTGGACAAACTGAAGATGTAACCCCACCTATGAAAAGATACAAAAGGGTCCCACCTATTATTATTATTATTATATTCTGTTATCATATTATTAACTTGCCTTAAGTTATCCTAACTATTTATTAACTGACAATTTATTAATTGAAAGGTAGTTTCAAACTACCTAAAACTTCTTTATTCAAAGATAAAGAGGGAGTCACAGGGAGTTTGAAGGCAAGAGTTGAGGGAGGAAAAAATTTCTAATAAAAGGTTAGCTCTGGTTCAATTTGAGACTTTTTATTTCATTCATATCTGAGTTATTTGAAGGCTGAAGATTTTCTTATTGACAGTATAAGAATATTAAAAGTGGCACAAGAGGATTCAATAGAAGCATTTTGTTTATGAAAGAAGGTTGTTTACATGTTTTGGTAGTATGTTCATTTCTGTTAGAAACTAAATTAAACTTCTAGTACTAATAAGAATTGTTTTCGCATAATCAAAATGTGGCACCCTAAAGTTTAAATTGATCCAACAAGAGTCTGTTTTTTTATTTTCTGAAGTTTATGTATGATTATCAGTCCTTTCCTTTGCAGAGATCTACAAAGAAGATCCTCATATTGTAACTCAAATTGATTATCAATAATGTCTACTGATTTATTATCTCATTTTGAGCTTCTTGTTATATATGTTATTGATTTTATGCTTTATTTTCTCAGTTGTTATATTTCTGAATTTCTGATTCAAATCAATTTTTCACCAGCATTTCTATAAGTTTATTTTATATTTCTACTATCTAAAAGCAAAATATCAAACATAAGCAATAAATGTGTGTGGACTCATTAATGTTACAATAATTAGGCTTTAAATCAGGGTAACATTCCCAACTATCCTTCATTATCCCCATAAGATTCGAAGTTGTTGTTCTTAGGACTTTCATTCCCTTGAATCAACACTTCCCTTATTCGAATTTTTCTTGAACGGATGTATGCTCCACACTTTTTTCTTTTTTTTCTAAGATATCTCCAATTGCTCATCCATGCTTTTCTTCTTGCCACAAACTCATCCAACCCTTTGAAATTGAGGTTTATCTTTTTATGAATGCAACTCACAACCACATTGTCTTTTTTTATTGAGTGGGTTCAATAAACTATGTCTTCTCTTCTTAGTGATATTGGATAGAGTTATAGTACTGAAAAACATTTTATTTTACTCCAATACCAACAAAATTCTTAAGTGCATATGCATGCTCTAAACTTGTAGGTGTTATGGATAATAAACCCCTCAATTCTTGATGAGTCAATGAAATAACAAATTTTATTGGGCACTAACTAGTGTTACAGTGGTCGAATTAACATGATATGAGAAATTCTCCACATCATTAATGTTTGTTTCATTGTGACAATTAATATTGGGAGGAGAATCGACGCATGATGGAATCTTTGTTTGGATTTCTAAGTTCAATACAATTGTTTCATTTAAATCAACTAAACATCTAGGTATTTCAAGCATAGAACTGGACACAATTGGTATTAAATTATCACCTAGAACATTGTTACTCACTAGCATGCCTATTTTTAATACATGCTTACAAACATTTCCATTCAGTGCCCAATTGCAATTACGAAAGTGCAAGTCTGACTCTTTATAGATAACATTATACCAAGTATCATGAGTGTCCTTATTTTGCCTACGAACTAGATATTCATAATTTCCTTTTTGGTCATCCACACAATCTTCATCTGGGATTTGGTTTACTCTACACTTGGATGCATTCAATTGTTCCTGGGATTTTCTAGGTTGTAGAACACCAACTTCTTTTAAACATTGCATGTGTTTGTAATATAATTCAACATACGCCAAAAACACATGAATTAACCAATCAACCCGTCTATGGAACGCATTGTTTTTCTCATTTAAGTACATTTGTTTTAAGTTCCCATGATAAGATTCAACTGCGTTATTCGTATCTTGATTAGAGTGGAGGGATTTTCTATGTGCTTTTTCCCACATATATGCATTAAAAATACAAAATAAAAAAATATTAGTTATGAAGTAATAACTACAAATATGCCATTGCATATTACAGTCATGAAAACTAGCTACAAAAAACATACGTATTTTATTGTTTGCTAGCCAAGTGCTGCTAAATTATTTTATGAAACATTTATGTTCACTGAACTCTTAAAAGACCCTTGCAACTGTGTTTTATGCAGATTCATCATCTTGATATGAGCGCATTATTTCTTCTAAAACAAGAAAAATGTGTATTTTGTTTTCCCTTCCTTTCACTTTATTTTCAATGTTCTTCAACCATACTCAATGCACACGCCATACACATAATTATATTGTGGACGTGGTCAAAGTTTTGAAATGTCATAACATTAAAAGATAATGTATATAAGCATTATTTGCTAACAGGTCACTTCTAAAAACAAGCATGTCACCTTCAAAATGCCTCAATTTCAGCCACAACTTCATCTGTGATTAAAGCTCGAACATACCAATATGGTCGTTCTTTTATTCCAACACTAAATAATGTTGACATCTATTTACAAATTTCATTTGTAGTATTGTGTGATGAAATCACCCAAGCTACTGAAACCCCATTATGATATTTATCGAAAACCATTAATGTGTAAAGTTGAGACTAAACTCAAAACAAGACATAAGTGTAATTATATTTAAGCTACATGCATTGAAATGGCATCGAATAAATGAATGAGATTTATGATAAATATGTACTTGCCCATACTTATTTGTGTTAAATGTTGAGTCCATTGACATTACAGTCTTGTGTGAGTGTTTCACCATCATTGAACACATCCACCTTGTTTGTATACATATCATAAAAGGATGTCTTGAACAACATCTTGATTTTGGTAGGAAAAAGGAAATCTCTCATGGCACTCATTGTACCAACATTTCACATTCATTGGATCACTTTGTTCCTTCACATATTCTATCATTTTTATGAGTCATTGTAAATGTTTAAGATATATTTTATTGTCATCAAGGCATCTCGAAATATCTCTGAGAACAACTCACTAGATTCATGTTAGACGTAAGAGATGAACTTGTCCCATATCATTGTAACATAAAACCATTTTGAATCAATACACACACACACATATATATATATATATTCTCGCAAACAAGTTTAATGTGAGAATATATATAGGAAGTGCGTCCATATTTTAGTATTGTTATATCAACCAATGAATTAAAAAAAATAAGATGACTATTAAACACACAAGTATTTCAAATTTTATCAACCTAAAATTGATTATTTCAATGATGTGAAGGATTAAGTATATTATACAAACAACCACAACTCTCCATTTCTAAGCCATAATATATATGTAGGAATTTCCAATCAATATGTTAAAAAAAATTAACACTTAGTTTAAGTTGTGAAGAAGTCAATGTGTAAGGAATTTACAATCAGGCGTAATATCTTTTATTAATATCTTTTATTAAGATTATAGTTGATTTGTTGTTGGTGATTATGCCCATGAAAATTATTTATAAATTTAAGATTGGAGAATATTTAGTGGTCATTTTCTTTAGTAAAACTCTACATGTTTTATTTATAGGGAAGGAACTACCACCAATAATATATGAATATTTAAAGGAACATAGCTGTATTATATGATTGTTACATTGAATTAATTTGATAATTGAAGTGGATGTTTAAACAAAGAAATAAAGATGAGTTATGAGTAGAATTTCACAAGTACATTTAGCATTGTGATTGCAATGTGTTAGATTAATCTTGACTTGGCTATAAAGTGATTAAAGATGACCTTGATTTGATCAATAATGGGTTTAGTGTTAGTGTTTTGTGGGTCCATAGTTTTGTATAACCCGGTAGTATTTGCCCATGGTTTTATCCTATGCTTGTTTTTGTGCATTATTATTATTTTCTAACACAATAATCATTAAGAGAGTTGTAAAAAGTTTGATTTGTTATTAAATACCAGCATAGATCCATCTTAAAGTCGTATCTATCAAGCATCGAGAGGGATCCAATTTCTTGAGGTGTATTTCTTTTTTTAAATTTAAACTCAAAAATTTTGATCTTTCTTGATTGATAGATCCGGGTTTAAATTTTAAGTTTTTATTTTATAAACGAACATCTATTTTTTAATTACTTTTCATAATATTTTATTTTATGAACCAACATGGATTTTTTTTTTTAATATTTTCCATAATTTTTTTATTTTATGAGCCGACATGAATTTTTTTAATTATTTTGTTACTAACGTTATAACGTTATATCACGTTAGAGGATCTCTCCTATACTGGGTTGTAGAGCATCTCGTTTCACTCGATGCAATTACTCTATTATGTATGGAAATTTATAGGAAAAGTATGCAACTTATAAAATGAAAATATAAAAAGCTAAAATAAAGTAACATATAAAAAATAAATCCAAATACATTTGGATATTCTATCAAAATGTGATAGCTAAAAGGTTTTGTGATTAGTGATGTGAATTTTTAGGCTGTAAGGGAAATAAGTGAAATGATTATATATATATATATATATATATATATAAAGTGTGTACTATATTGTTGGAAGGAAGGTAATCTTATTCTTATGAATATATTTTAATTAATTGAAGTGTTAAACATATTAAAAAAAAGTGCATCACCTTTAAATAGTGTATATATTAGGAACCAAGAAAAAATGTGGAGATAATAGTTCCTTAGTTTGTGTTGAAATTTTCTATAAGTTTCATTTTTCATTATTTAGATATCATTGATAAGAATGAGATTATTAAAAATAATTATGTATGTTTTCACAAACTACTCTAAAGTGTATTGTATATATTAGAAGGATTTTAAAAAATGAAATTTATGTCTTCAAAATACACAATAACAACAACAAGAAAAATAAGTGCAGAGGTTAGAGTCTCTCCAAGAATGAAGAAAATTTCAAATAGGGGAGAGTGCATGTAATTTATGTAACAAAATCAATATATATAAATCAACACTTTGACCATCCTATATAGGTTAGTCATTTAAAAATATTTATCCTACTAAGAATAATCTTGAATTGCCTAAATATGAATTTATATTCCAACTTCTAGACTATCTCAAAGTCATAGGAAAATTTCAATTTAAAATATATTAAAATAAATCCGTTAAGGATATGGAGTTATGTGATTGGTTTATAAAAAGTAATGGTTTAAATTTAAGTTATATTAAGTTTCATCTATTGTGTTTCTTTGTGGACTTTAGAAAAGCTTTTGATATAGTGCCTAGAAATAAACTATGGAATATATTAGAAGAGCTAAAGCTTCCTTTCGAGTTAAGAGTTGTTGCAATAAGGCTATACAAGAATGTCATTGTCAAGTTTAAGAACATTGAGGGTTGGTCGAAAGATATTAATTTTAATATTGGAGTTAAGCAAGGTTGTCCCCTCTTCTCTACCATTTTCTGCATATACATCAATAAGCTAGAAGTTTATTTAGAAGAAGTAGGTTGCACTGGCACAACATTAGCAGGAATATTCATCATCCTTCTTCTCTATGTTGATGATGTTGTTCTTATAGCAAGGTTTCCCTTTGATCTTGATAAGCAATTAAGAATTCTCAAGGATTTCTGCTCTAATATTGGTATGGTTGCTAATACTGTCAAAACAAAAGTTATAATTATCAAATCTAAGAAGGTCACTTGCACTAATTTCATGTATGACAATGGCAACTTGGAGGAAGTGACTTCATAAAAATATCTCAGAATTGCTATCCATCACAAGCTCAACTAGAACTGTAGCATTGAGAAAATGATTAATGGAGCGTGGAAAGCTTATTTTGGTCTTGAAAATAATTGTAAATTATCGAACCTTGTGATATGGGATAAAAAGAATTTCATCTTTGAAACTCTCGTCACTCCAGTTATTTTGTATGGTTGTGTCATGTCCCCACTGACCTCCATGGCCATGGGAGACCCTGATACATTTTTTTTCTCCAAATCTGACTGAACACACACAGAGTCGAAATAGATCGGGTCTGCAACCCACAATCCGCAATTGCGGATGTGGAAGTGCAAAACTACATAACCGAAAAACTTACCTTTCCACAATCCGCAACGGCGGACCCGCAATCCGCAAATGCAAACCCGCAATCTGCAATCCACAATTGTGGATGCGGAAGCTCAAAAATTCATAACCGGAAAACTTACCTTTCCGCAATCTGCAACGGCGGACCCACAACCCGCAATCCGCAATCCGCAATTGCGGATGCAGAAGGTCAAAAATTCATAACCGGAAAACTTACCTTTCCGCAATCCGCAATTGCGGATGCGGAAGGTCAATTTTCAATCTCCGACAAAGATCACTTCCGCAATTCGAAATCCGCAATTGCGAATGTGGGCATGCGGAACCATACCCCTGTAATGGCAACTTTCCACACAAACTTCTGAGGGGCATAACTTCTCCATCCTTAGTCCAAATGAGACAAGGTCGGTACCGTTGGAAAACTCTTGGAGAGATCTATCTAATGGGTAAATCCCTACCCCATCTGAGCACTCCTTTCCTATCAAGTTTCCCACTGAAGTGTTGTCCATAACCCCACTTAAAGACTTCAGCCTTCTTATTACCATGGCCTTCCCTTTCCACCTGACCCACCGAGGGGTTCTGAAACACCTCCAAGGTATTCCCTTCCTTCCCAAGGATCAGATGTGAGCATACAACTCATTTCCAAGTTAATCATAACATGTAAAATGCATTAAATTAGATCTAACCAATACATCTATCATATGCAAGACTTATAATGCATTAAACTCATGCAATACAATGATATACATGTAATAATGAACTCAACCCTTTACTCAGGCCTGCACATGACTTCATGTCAATCAAATTCATATAAACATGCATTCTACAATTTCCACAATTGAACATAAGCAACCATTTCACAACAATGAAACATCATCATTTAACATAACAAAAGTACGTGTCTTTGAATTCCGAAGCAACTGGCTAAGTGAGAGCAACGTTCCACCCAACCTTAGATCTTTGTCCAGCTTGTACTCTTTCAGCTGAGAGATCACCCCCGAGTTGGGCAGTGTATCCACTAAGGAGGGCTATCAAGTTCTCTCACAGTCAAACTTCCATCCCAATGCTAAGCCAATCCGTAGTTGGGTTTATCAAGCATTCCATGGCACCTACCCATACTAAGCCAACCTACTGTGGGTTTATCAAGCATTCAGGGACACACTGGTCATGATAATCCAACTTCCAGTTGGGTTTATCAAGCATACCAACAGCAGGGTCATGCCAATCTAGCATACAGTTGGGTTTATCAATCATACCAGACAAGCTTATCAAGCTAAGCCAACCTGCAGTGGGTTTATCAGGCATACCAAGCAATACAATCATGCCAAGCCAGCATACCATTGGGTTTATCAAACATATCACACAAGCCGATCATGTTAATCCAATCGGTAGTGGGTTTATCAGGCGAACAGGGACAACAAGGGAGGCGTTGATAAGCCAATGAGCTAAACCATAGAGCTGCAGGCATCTCAACACTCAGTCGACCTGGCACCCACATTACCTACCACATCCAACACAAGGAAGACCCTCTTCTCTGCTGCACAGTCCCTCAAGGCCTCTTCCCTTCCAGTGTTATTCCAGGATGGGCATAAAAAGGTCAATTCGCTAATTCTATGACACTTCAACCTTCATTGGGTTTATCAAGCAACCCAACCTTCTTCCACAGTTCAACGGCGGACTCCTTCCAGGCTTGCGGACAGGCTCTGTTCCGCGATCTATATTCTGTGATCCAAGCTCTGGTCCTCATGGTTTCTCTGCACTGTTGAAGAGTGCAATTTCCTCATGGGTTCTATCAATCTGTCATGGACACTTTGTCATCAGTCGACTAGGTTCACACACACGGATTCTATGGTTATCGTTCTCTGGTATTTTCTATCACCCGGGAAAACACGGTTATCTTCAGGTTATATCCTTCTATTGGCTCTGCGTGTGCAGGGATGTAGGGGCAAGCTCCATCTCTGTGGATTGATGGATCGTGGATGGAAAGGTGTGAATGGATGAGGAATGAATGCGTGAATGTCCTTCACCATAACCAGTAGTCAAAATGGTTCAATGAGTTTTCGGTGTTGAGTGTCTTCCAGGACAAGTAATCAGAGCCATGCTCTGCCATACAAAATCACAGGCATGCTCCATACTCCATCAGCTTCAGCAACGGGGTTCTCAACCACCCTCTGCAACCAAATTAATGTCATCAGGGAGTTCGAACGAGTTCACAGTCAGACATTTGGAAACATGGGCAACCAATCCCATAACCCCCTCACCTCTCCCTAATGGATACACGTGGCCCCTTCTCATTACTTGCCTCCTTAGCTAGATTCTTGGTTATTTTATTCATTAATAATAATTACATCATTTACATTTCTTTCATGGTTTGACATCCCATGAATCATCAAACTGTCCAAATACTTGCCTAAGCAATAAATTTAAACATCCACTAGTGGGGGCCTTGGCCTTGAGCTCCACACTAGGGAAAATACACATATTGCATATACACAGTATTTTCATTGAAGCCAAATAACGTCAAGGGAAAAATGGGGTATTACAACTCCCTCTCCCTTAAAATAACACTGTCCTCGGTGTTCTCAAAACTGAACAAAAATGGGAATGCCTCTTTCATGGCATCCTCCAGCTCCCATGTGGCCTCTTCTGGGATAAGGTGCCTCCATTGCACCTTTACCTGCCCTATGGCCCTGTTCTGGAGCAAGGTATCCTTCCTGTCGAGGATGCATATAGGCTCCACCTGGAACTCTCCCTCTGGTTCCACCTGTATCACATGCCAATCAATGATATGATTATGATCATGTACATATTTCTTAGGCAAAGATACATGGAAAACATTATGATCTTTCATGTTAGCAGGCAATGCAATCCTATATGTAGCAGGCCCTATCCTATCAAGGACTTCAAATGGCCCACAATATCTGGGTGCCAACTTGGCACAACTCCCCGACTTCATGGAACTCTTCCTTGGTTTCACTCTCAAGTAGACATGATCCCCAATATGAAATTCCTTATGCATTCTTTTCATATCTGCATAACCCTTCTGCCTGTCCTGTGCTACCTTCAAATTATGCATGATCTTCACAATCTCCTGATCCATATCCTCAATCATTTCTAGTCCAAGCACTACTATGTTCACTGGGTTGTCCCAGCTCACTAGAGTTCTGCATCATTTACCATACAACACTTCGAAAGGACTCATCTTCAATGATGCTTGATGTCCATTGTTGTAAGAAAATTCCACTAAGTGTAAATAGTCTTCCCACTTAGATAGTTTATCCATCACATACATCCTTAACATATCTTCAAGGATCTGATTTACTCTCTTAGTCTGACCATCCGTCTGAGGATGATAGGCTGTGCTAAAATTCAACTGAGTTCCCAACTCTTGGAACAATCCTTTCCAAAAATTGGATGTGAACTTTGTGTCACGGTCTGAAACTATTTCCTTAGGCAATCCATGCAATCTGAATACCTCTCTCATGAATATATCTTCAATGTCATTAGCCTTGTGGGTGGACTTGACTGGAATGAAATGAGCTACCTTTGATAGCTTGTCCACCACCACCATGATTGAATCATGATTCTTCACTGTCATTGGCAACCCTATTATGAAATCCTTAGAGATCACTTCCCACTTCCATTCTAGGATGGGCAATGGCTGCAACAATCCTGTCGGATGTTGGTGCTCTGCCTTGACCTGTTGACACTTCTGACATCTAGCAATGTACTCAGCTACATATTTCTTGATACCAGGACAAAAGTACTGTTTCCTTGTTGCTATTATAGTCTTCTGATATCCTGGATGCCCTGAGTATGGTCTTTGATGTATCTCATCCATTACCAACTTCTTCAAATCTACACTGTTTGGAATGTACAGTCTGGTGTTTTGATAAATGAGAACATCATCCTCACCCAATTGATATCTTGCATACTTCTCCTCTATAACATTATGTTGCAATTTCTCTTTGATATGAAGGTAGACCTCATCACTATCTTGAACCTCTAAAATTCTTTCCTTCAAGTCTGATTCACGCCTACTTATTGCTGCAATATGAAATTTCCTACTGAGTGCATCAGCAACGTTATTCTCTTTACTCTTGACATGCTTAATGTCCAAATAAAACTCACAAAGAAACTCCATCCATCTAGTTTGTCTTGCATTCAGATTTGGCTGGTCAAACAAGTATTTCAAACTCATATGATCAGTTCTGAGCTCAAATCTTCTTCCCAAAAGATAATGCCTCCATCTCTTGAGAGCATGAACTATGGTTGCTAGCTCTAAGTCATGGGTGGCATAGTTCCTTTCATGCTCCTTCAGCCTTCTTGACTCATAGAAAATTACAGAACCTTCTTGCATTAGCACTCCACCGAGTCCCTCAATGCAAGCATCAATGCATACTACAAAATCCTTTCTCGGATCTGCAATCTTCAAAATGGGTGCACTAGTAAGCAACTCCTTTAACTGCTGGAAACTTCTTTCACATTTTTTAGACCATGTGAATTCGATGTCCTTCCTTTGCAATGAAGTGATTAGATGGGCTATCTTGGAGAAGCCTCCAATGAACCTCCTGTAGTATCCAGCAAGGCCCATAAAAGATCTAACATATGATGCATTCCTTGGAGTGGACCAGTCCATGATGGCCTCAATCTTCTCTAGATCCACTGCAATGCCCTCTGCTGATATAATATGACCCAAATATTGCACCTTCTCTTGATAGAAGTTACATTTACTCAGCTTAGCATACAGCTGGTGCTCCCTAAGGACTTGCAATACCATTCTCAAATGCTCATCATGCTCGCCTTCATTCTTGGAATACACAAGAATGTCATCCAGGAACACAATCGCAAACTTATCCAAATATTTGTTGAAGACACTATTCATGAGACACATGAATGTAGCAGGTGCATTGGTAAGACCAAATGGCACCACTGTAAATTCATAATGACCATACCTAGTTCTCAAAGTTGTCTTATGAATGTTTTCTTCCTTTATCCTTACTTGATGGTACCCAGACCTCAAGTCAATCTTTGAAAACACTCTAGCTTCCTTCATTTGATCAAACAAGTCATCAATACTTGGCAAGGGATACTTGTTCTTAATTGTCACTTTATTTACCTTCCTATAATCAATACGCATCCTCAATGTTCCATCCTTATTCTTAACAAACAACACTAGTGCACCCCATGGGGATACACTCGGTCTGATATATTCCTTGTCCATTAATTCCTGCAGCTGCATCTTCAATTCTACCAACTCCGGTGTGCTCATTCTATAAGGAGCTTTGGAGATGGGTCCTGCTCCTGGAACAAGATTAATGGAAAATTCAATATCTCTTTTGGGTGGCAATCCTGGAACCTCATATGAAAACACATCCTGAAACTCTTGCAATATCTGGAATTCTTCTATCCTGGGTCCTTTATCTTCTGTTGAATCTGATATATGCACAACATATAACTAACAACCCTTTTTATAAAACTTCCTCAATTGCAGAGCTGAAATCTCCCTTACTAAAACATGCTTTGGAATTCCTTTAACCAACCTTGGCTTGCCTTCATCATCAAGGCATTCAAGTGCTTTCTCATAACAGTCCACCTTGGCTCTATGCCTTTCCAACCAATCCATGCCAATTAAGGCATCATATGATCCCAATGGTAAGACATTTAATTTTTCCTGAGTGAGGAGTCCATTCAATTCTATAGGACACTCCTTCACTACTTCACTTACCTTTCTCTTGGTACCGGTGGCTAATTGAACCAGCCAAGCTTCATCATGTCTTACTTTACCAAGAGAACAACTTTCAGCTACCTTGGGAGATACATAACTATGAGTAGACCCTGGATCAATCAAAACAGAAATAGGTTGCTCAGCAATCTTACCTGCAACCTCCACCACTATTGATTGATGGTCTGCTTGATGATCATCCAGTGCTGCATAAATACTAGGCGTTGATCTTGCCATGTCCCCTAGTGTAGTTTCTCCTTTAACATTGTGCAAGCTCCTGGGGTTCTTCTTTGCAGTTGGGAAATCTCTGAGCATGTGGTTTTCCCCACAACCCCAACACTGAAGTGGCCCCATTGATGTTCTATCCGCTGCTACAGCTGGCTTGAATTCTCTCCTTGTTGGCTGGCCTTGTGGAAATCTCCTAGGCTGATTTCTGAATGGTGACTTGGATTCAAGTTTATTCTGATCAAACCTTCCCTTGGGTTTACCTTTCCATGTTGGTTGCGCCTTTGCTTTACCTTTACCCTTCTCATAGCAATGCTCTGCCATTCTAATGTCTTCATCCAAGATTGGTGGATTCACAAACTCTATTCTATCTCTGTAGCTCTGTGGTAGACTACCAAGGAAGCATTGGATATTCACTCTTTCATCCTTGATGTAGTCTACGTACCTCAGTAGCTCCAGAAACTTGTGGACATGTTCATCCATGGTGTTTTGTCCTAGTATGAGTTCATTGAACTCTTTTCTTTTGCTGTCATAATACCTACCTGATAGGTACTTCTCCTGAAAATATCTTTGAAACTTTTCCCAGCTAACACTGCTTTCATTGATTCCTTTCACTTGCATGAGGTGATCCCACCAAATATAAGCTCTTCCACTAAGGTTATAAATAGCAACCTTATCCTTTTCATTCTCTGAATACTCACGCATTCTGAAGTACTTCTTCATTCCAAGAATCCATGCCTCTGCTCCTTGACCTTCTTTTCTTTCACCATCAAAAGTGGGAGGTCTTTCCTTCCAAAATTCACCCTGTGGGATATCTTTGTGCCTCTTCCTACCCTTACTCTTGCTGGTAGTTCATCTTGGGATCCCTGAGAACCCTCAGAATCATCTCACCTGCTAGAAGAAAACTTAGGAGAGGTGTCTTGTGTCTTCTTCTCACAGAACCCCTTCTAGGGCTGGGAGTTCTTCTCATAGAACGGCCCCTAGACTGACTTTTTGCATTCATTTCCTCTCGACCTTCATGGCTCGAGTTAGAACCATCGTTAATCCTTTGTTGTAAGTCTGTAAGACTATAATGGCTACATTGAGTTGATGTTTCTCTTCTTGCGCTTTCATCATCAGCTCATTAAAACTTACCATAGTCTCAGCCAAGTTTGGGGGTGTCACTTGCTCCCTTCTTCCATCAAACTCGGCCTCTGTATGTGCTTCTTGCACATTCTCACCTAGCACATCATCTTCTGGTCCAAACGGGTTCTCTGCATCGTTTAGAGTGACCATTCTTATATTGTTTAGAGTGACCATTCTTACACCGTTCTGTGCTGCTATCTCTGTGCATATTAGATACATTCTATTATATATTACAAGCATGCAAATAACTCTATCATACCCATTCAAACCTGGAATTATTCATTTGAACAATCAATTAATCAAATAAGTTCATCAAAACCACGCCATGGGCACATCTCTCGACCAACAAATCATAACAAATCATGCATGATCCGGTCCAAACAGCTCCTAGTGTCGCAACGGAAGCTCTGATACCACTCGGTCACGTCCCCACTGACCTCCATGGCCACGGGAGACCCTAATACATTTTTTTTCTCCAAATCCGACTGAACACACACACAGTCGAAATAGCTCGGGTCCGCAACCCGCAACCTGCAATCCGCAATTGTGGATACAGAAGTGAAAAACTACATAATCGAAAAACTTACCTTTCCGCAATCCGCAATGGCGAACCCGCAACCCGCAATCCACAATCCACAATTGCGGATGCGGAAGATCAAAACTTCATAATCAGAAAACTTACCTTTCTGCAATCCACAATTGCGGATGCGGAAGGTCAATTTTCAATCTCCGACAAAGATCACTTCCGCAATCCGCAATTGCGGATCCGGGCATGTGGAACCATACCCCTGTAATGGCAACTTTCCACACAAACTTCTGAGGGGCATAACTTCTCCATCCTTAGTCCAAATGAGAGAAGGTTGGTACTGTTGGAAAGCTATTGGAGAGCTCTATCCAATGGTGAAATCCCTACCCCATCTGAGCACTCATTCCCTAGCAAATTTCTCACTAAAGTGTTGTCCATAACCCCACTTAAAGACTTCGGCCTTCTTCCTACCATGGCCTTCCCTTTCCACCTGACCCACCGAAGGGTTCTGAAACACCTCTAGGGTATTCCCTTCCTTCCCAAGGATCACATATGAGCATACAACTCATTTCCAAGTTAATCATACACATCATAACATGTAAAATGCATTAAATTAGATCTAACCAATACATCTATCATATGCAAGACTTATAATGCATTAAACTCATGCAATGCAATGATATACATGTAATAATGAACTCATCCCTTTACTCAGGCCTGCACATGAATTCATGTCAATCAAATTCATATACGCATGCATTCTACAATTTCCACAGTTGAACATAAACAACCATTTCACAACAATGAAACATCATCATTTAACATAACAAGAGTACTTATCTTTGAATTCTAAAAAACTGGCTAAGTGAGAGAAACGTTCCACCCAACCTTAGATCTTTGTCCAACCTGTACTCTTTCAACTGAGAGATCACCCCCGAGCTGGGTTGTGTATCCACTAAGGGGGGCTATCAGGTTCTCTCAAAGTCAAGGTTCCATCCCAATGCTAAGTCAATATGTAGTTGGATTTATCAAGCATTCCAGGGCACCTACCCATGCTAAGCCAACCTACAGTGGGTTTATCAAGCATTCAGGGACACACTGGTCATGCTAATCCAACTTCCAGTTGGGTTTATCAAGCATACCAACAGCACGGTCATGCCAATCTAGCATACAGTTGGGTTTATCAAGCATACCAAACAAGCCGATTAAACTAATCCAACCTGCAGTGGGTTTATCAGGCATACCAAGCAATACAATCATGCCAAGCCAGCATACCATTGGGTTTATCAAACATATCAGACAAGCCGATCATGTTAATCCAACCAGTAGTGGGTTTATCAGGTGAACATGGAAAGCAAGGGAGGCATTGCTAATCCAGTGAGCGCAACCACAGAGCTGCAGGCATCTCAACACTCAGTCGACCTGGCACCCACATTACCTACCACATCCAACACAAGGAAGACCCTCTTCTCTACTACACAGTCCCTCAAGGCCTCTTCCCTTCCAGTGCTATTCCAGGATGGGAATAGAAAGGTCAAGTCGTTAGTTCTATGAGACTTCAGCCTTCATTGGGTTTATCAAGCAACCCAACCTTCTTCCATAGTTCAACGGCGGACTCCTTCCACGCTTGCAGATGGGCTCTGTTCCATGATCTATCTTCTGCGATCCAACCTTTGGTCCTCATGGTTTCTCTGCACTGTTTAAGCTTGCATTTTTCTCACGGTTTCTATCACTCTATCATCAATCGACTGGGTTCACACACACGGATTCTATAATTATCGTTCTCTGGTATTTTCTATCACCCAGGAAAACACGGTTATCTTCAGGTTATATCCTTATGTTGGCTCTGCGTGTGTAGGGATGTAGGGGCAAGCTCCATCTTTGTGGATCGATGGATCGTGGATGGCAAGGCGCGAATGGATGAGGAATGAATGTGTGAATGTCCTTCACCAGAACCGGTAGTCAAAATGGTTCAGCGAGTTTTCGGCGTTGAGTGTCTTCCAGGACAAGTAATCAAAGCCATGCCCTGCCATACGAAATCTCATGCATGCTCCATACTCCATCAGCTTCAGCAACAGGGTTCTCAACCACCCTCTGCAGCCGAATTAATGTCATAAGGGAGTTCAAATGAGTTCACAGTCAGACATGTGGCAACATGGGAAACCAATCCCATAACCCCCTCACCTCTCCCTAGTGGATACACATGGCCCCTTCTCATTAGTTGCCTCCTTAGCCAACTTCTTGGTTATTTTATTCATTAATAATAATTACATCATTTACATTTCTTTCATGGCTTAACAACCCATGAATAATCAAACTGTCCAAATACTTTCCTAAGCAATAAACTTAAACATCCACTAGTGGGGGCCTTGGCCTTGAACTCCACACTAGGGAAAATACACATACTACATATACACAATATTTTCATTGAAGCCATATAACATCAAGGGAAAAATGGGGTATTACAGGTTGTGAAGTTTGGGGTTGCAGCATCTCTAGAGAATCTTGGAAAAATATTGAGCAATCTATAAGCGTTTTATAACTTATAACCTCAATATTAAAAGCAATACACCCTATTATATTATCCTCGTAGAAATGGAACTTTCCCCCATTAAGGACATGAATATGACTAAGTACTTGATGTACAGGCACAAAATAAATAACATAGGAGACTATAGGCTTCCTAAAATTGCTTTAAAATCCAATCAAAACCACCTAAGGCTCAAGCAGGGTTGGCATAAAGATGCCCTCACTTCGTTAAACCATTGGGAAATTAACGAAAATGCCACTTTACAAAATATTGATAATATTAAAAATATTAGTATAAATCTAAATTTAAAGAGAAATTGTGGTGTTATAAAGATTTAGAGGTTAATAGAAAATTAAGATATTATCAGAAGGTCATTAATCCTAATCTAGAAGCTCAAAAGTATACTTATGTTTTAACTAGTATAAAGAAGAAAATTAATATAACCAAGATAAAAATGAACTATCACGAGCTCTATAGTGAAACAGAGCGTTGAACAATTCCTAAAACACGGTGGGCTGAAAATATTTGCCATCTTTGTGAGACTGTGAGCATTGAGGATGAAAATCACTTTTTCCTAGAGTGCCCTTCTTAAACCCACATTAGATATCAGTTTCAAAGTCTTTGTTACAATACATACATTCTTAACCTTCTAACCTATCAAAACTACAGTGAATTAGGAATGCTTCTCTTCAAGATTTTTTAGCATAGGACTAAAATTTTCAAGCAAACCAAATAATCCATTTTTTAAGTCTGATAGACCAAAGTTGGTCTTAGTGGACATTAATCATCATCATCAATTAATCTAATAATACTTTACTATAAAAGTAAAAGTATAGTATTTGGTTAGGACATTTTAAATAGGAATACTTATTACTACATTTATAGTAATAGGCATTTGTATTATAACATTTTAACATAAGATGATTATTATGTATTTATATATATGTCATGTTACATAGTGAGTATTTATCATCTAAGCTTATACCTAGATTTTAGTGTTTTTATTGAATGTTAACTAAGACAGTATATGTTTTGTGTAAAAAAAGTATGATATAATATCATGTATGCAAATCATACTATATGTGTAAGAGCAATGTTTATAATGAAGTGTTGAGAAGTGTATATATAAATGTACAAGAGGTGCATTATGAAATTATGTATTTTTCATATTATAAGAAATGGTGTTTCTAGGGTGTGCTCTCTAACAAATCATAATCCACAAGAAGGTCATGATAATCTATAAGAAATATGTTGAGATTATGCACCATGAGAAATAATACCCTAGATATGGTAGTGATACAATTATGATTGTGATGGCATATGAAATATGAAATATGATTTACAGATGAACCTATAATCCAAACTAACTTGTACTATTACAGAGCCACACATTACTAGACTTGCCAATGGATGTCCTTAGTTGAGAAAATCCAAATAGTTGCACCACTACTCAATAGTATGCTAGTCATACTATATCCATCATCATGCATGTTATGAAAGAATTCATCAATGGAATGTAATAGAAAAAAGGCATGATTTTGCTTGAGTCAGACAATAGTTAAAAGGAAGGAGTTAAACTATTGGGATGAGTGATGGAGATATTGACAATAAAAGTCGGTGTTTCATGTTGGTTGATCTCTATAGTGTTGTGGTACCGAGTAATAGTTTGCATGATATGATGGTTGATCATATGAACTTGTAATGTGGTATTATAGAATTTAAATGCAATCGGATGTTAAGAAATGGATTTCCTCTTGGTACTAATTATTTAATTTTTATGTGGATATTTGCATTGCAATAATTATCAATTATGTGTTTCATTGGGATAATTTTGTGATGATACATTTAAATCAAGGCATTAAAAGCATGATTGCCGCGTCCCGTTGAGAAACATATTTGTTGTGGTTATGCTTTGATCCTAAAAAAATATGGATCTAGATAGATGATAGAATATTCTATTCGAGTCATACTATACCAAATAGTAATGTGATAAGGGTAATAACATATTATGGTAAATGGTGGTATGATTATTTTCTAAATTTTTACAACATTGTATATACGTATACAAAGAATTATCAATAAATACTTTAAGTGGTATGATTTATGAAATTTATAAAGCATGTATTATTTTCTTAATACCCGGCGTGTGATATGAACTAGGTACATTAGTGAAGTAAGTCTTAATGTGATAAGTTATGATATTAAATTTGTGTAAAATGTATACTTACCAAAATTTTAAGATATATAACTTACAAAACTCATAAAGATAAATTATATTGAAGTAATCTCTTTAATTTCAAAGTTGGAGACATTCAACTTGTTAATACTAGACATAGACTGGATAATACGACTCAACATTTATTTTTGAAATATAATTTATTTAACATTATATTATTATTGAATTTTGTTAAATCAACTACTAATTTATTGATTTTTGTTGGTGTATTGACTTTCATGATGATGTTTTAACATTTAAGAAAAAAAGAGGTTAAAATATTTTACAAAATATTTAATTTTTAAAAAGATATCTGATACTGAATTTTTGACACATGTAACATCAACAAATAAAAGAGGGGAGAATGACATGTACCAATTTTCCAAAAAATAAAAGAATAGTTTTTGGAATTAATGATAATATGCAAGCGAAATAAAAGAATAATTATTGATTATATGTAAAAAAAAGAGGTTAAAAGTCAAATTAATTTGTAATTATGTAAAAAATTAGGAGTAACGAGAAAGGGTCCTTACTTTCCACTATGAAATCTTTCATTCATTATTTATTGAAAGAAATGTTGTTGTCTTGAGTAGGAAGAAAAGAAATATCAGAGGATAAGCCGATGATAAGAGAGAAAATCCTATTCAAGGTTATATCTGGATGGTGACCTCAAAAATGATGACCCATACTCAATATAGTTGTGTTCTTATATGATAAGGCATTGCACTAAAATATTTTCCATAGTAATCTTTCTAAGGCCGAAGACAAACTGTGAATTAGATGAGTTATTGGTACTTGTACTATTGTTTTAAAACAATACAAAAAATTATGTTCAAGTTATTGTTAAATTTTAAAATATGTTTTGAATGATCTAATAATAATAACATAATATGAAAATAACTTTTTGATGTCATTTATAGTGAATCCGCATTTTTTGTTGATTATTGTGTAAATGATTATTATGCATTTTTTTCTTTTGCTACAAATAAAATTACCTTCGTGCAAATTAAGAAGCAAACTAGACAATTTAATATAAAGGAGAAACAATTCCTCACACCAATGAGAATTGGTCAGATTGTGGTGGCCAAATGACGTGTTTTCGTGAACAGATCAATTGTTTTATATTTGTTTTATTTATAGCTATGCTCTATTTTACATATGGTTAAATTTCATAAAGATAACAAATACAAAATGGTGTATGTATGTCGTTCCAAGTAGCATTAATGTTGGTTGTAATATGTATTCAATAATTATGCAGGGTTCTTTGTAATTAGAGAAATAATGATGTGGTCTTATTGACTTAACGTATTAAAAAATGATTAGTGAAGGTGTGAATGAGTCAATTATAAAGAGAGGTGTTGTGGCTATGTTCCCAAAGCACTAACAACATTCCAACATCGAACAAAATCTGATCTAGGTACACGTGCATCCCACAAATGCCACTTGGTGATCATCCTAGGTTTTGGCCACTAAGATACCTACCTCAAATGGTCAAGGTCGTCTTCACAAAAAGTTGGGTGACTCGGTGTAAAGAGCAAAATCAACCTGACCTCGACTTTAGCGTCCTTGGACAACGCACCTTCTTATCCAAGTTTTGTCACACTTCGTATAGCAGGATTTAAAGCTCCCTAAAAGACAACTATTGTTTTATATGAAAAATATGGACTTTTTTGGATGCCTAGCCCAACAATCATAATTTAGACTGTTAAGTTATTTTGTGACCTCTTTTGGAGAAATTAAGACAGTTTAGTATTAAGTTGATTGATTTTAAAGGGGTCCAATGTGAATTAAGGTGTGAAAAGGGAGGTATTTCAAGACAAGATGTCAACATGTATGAGTGCTTACTCTTTCTAAAGTAATTCCCTGAGTGTGATTGGATGATTGGAAACAGCAATTCAAAACAAAATTTGCAAAGTGAGGTATTTCACAATCTTTAGTCCTTTCATATTCACAAAAATCACTTCTTGGGCATAAGGTAAAAAGCACACTAAACTTCAAGAGCACTTTTAGGTCCCTTGTTTGTATGAAGAGTGGAGTAATCTAGATTGCTTTGAAAAAAAATATGCAAACAACAATCGTCTAAACTGATGTAAGTTTATCAAAATTGCTTAGTCTAATAATTCCTTTTAGCTTTGGAAGCAATGAATAAATTTGTAATCTACTCTAGGGTAAGAAATTGTGCAATCTTTATTAAAAAACAATAAATCAAACCATCAGTTTTTAAAAGTATGTACAAGGTCAATTATGAAATTCGACGATTACCATTGTTGGTGAAAAAGAAATATTGAATGAAATAACAATCTTGCAAAGCACTAGATATCTATTTTCACAAAGTACCATTTGGCATTGTAAAATGAAGTTCAACCAAGAGAAAAACAAATTGGTATGATTTTGTTTGACATCTTAAACAAAGAGGTAAGCAAAGGGAATTAAAAATATTGGAGCATTATCAAGGACATAGAGAGTATGGGTTGTTGCTCTGAACTGATGTAAATACAAAAGCAAGATATATGTAATACACATTTCTTACTTCCTTGAGGGTGATAATTTCTAACATGACCTAAATGCTATTGTTTTTTCTTTTTCATTTTTTGGGGGGCCATTGAAGCATTCGGATATACAACAAACTAGATGGTAGGAAAAGAACCTGGACCTTATCTTTCATTAGTTATTACCAAATTTATAATGAGGTGCTTATAGAAACCAACAAATATCATTCTCATGTTAGGCATAATCAACCTTTTCTTATAGTGAAATAGAAAAATAACATATGCTTCTTTGAACCAAATTTGAGTGGAAAAATATATCATCTAGAGTAAACCAAAGCCCCCATTCCAAATTATTGAAATAATTCAGGGTAACTAACATTTCAAATAAAGACATGTCCCTCTTTAAAATGGGTCATATAATCCTTAAAAGAAATAAAGTTTGAAATGTACTATAATATTTGAAGGACTAGGACTTTAGTCTTGACATTTTCATATAAAGTTTGAAATGTACTATAATATTTGAAGGACTTTTAGTCCTAACACTTTGATATTGTACATATAACACTTCGATATTGTACATATGACTAAATTTTATTTTCATATAAAGTTTGAAATGTATTATAATATTTGAAGGACTTCTAGTCTTAACACTTTGATATTGTACATATGACTAAATGATTTTTCTATTCGATAATTGTTTTGATTGAGACATACTTTGTCAAAAGCTCAAACATTAAAAGTTTTTTCAATTCTTCTATTTAAACTTTAAACTTCATGATTCTTCTATTTAAGCTTCACAATTTAACTTACACATACAATGAATGTAGTAATAATAAATGTATTCTTATATTCAAATTAAGAAATCACCTAAAACATCATTTATTTAAGTTTTTCCAATTCTTCTATTTAAACTTTAAACTTCACAATTCTTCTATTTAAGCTTTTAGAATTTAACTTACACATACAATGGATGTAGTAATAATAAATGTATTCTTGCATTCAAATTAAGAAATCACCTAAAAAACCATTTATTTAAGTTTTTCCAATTCTTCTATTTAAACTTTAAACTTCACAATTCTTCTATTTAAGCTTTTAGAATTTAACTTGCACATACAATTGATGTAGTAATGATAAATGTATTCTTACATTCAAATTAAAAAATCACCTAAAACATCATTTATTAATTAAATTGAAATCTATAAATTTCAAATTAAAAAATCACCTAAAACATCATTTATTAATTAAATAGAAATAATTAGATTTCAACATCATTTATTAATTAAATTGAAATCTATAAATTTCAATCATTTATAGAATCATCTTATATGACTTACATTATTACAAATGTATTTACATATTTAATTTAATAAATTGAAACAAATATCCCTAATCAATACTTAGTTCAACGAAAATATTAAACTGACATTAATTTTTAGAATTAATTTTAATTTTTTAATTGCTATGTGACTTGTTTGTATCACACAATTAATAAATTGTAAGAACTTTATGTCCAAGCTGCCTTATAAAAGCAAAAACTTAAGCTTATGTCTTATACTCCATTTTTTTTGTAAGGCTTGTATCCATGGAGTTTTGAACCGGTGACCTTACACAAGGAGTTCCTTAACAGTACACCCATTCACTGTTTATTCTATGCCCTGTGGCAAATTCATAGAAAAACAATGTTTTACTCCATTCTTCATTTCAATACACTAAGGTCCAATTCACTATTTCAAGTTTGTTGGCAGTTGCAATTGAGATGTTCAAACTTCAAACTTCTCACTCTGCAGTTCAACCAACTCTTTGCAAAGGAAAATCAGAACAATTCCAAGCAGGCGGTGAGTGAAGGTAGATTCCAGTCAGATAGAGTGAAGGTGGTTGTTTGAAGGTCAATCCTGATTCCAATTGGCTACAAAACGCTGAGTGAAGCCAGCTACAAAAGTCTAAGTGAGACAGGGTAGGTCAATTCCAAGCAAAAAGGGAAGTTGTGGCTACAACAATAACATTTCCAATGAGTGAACATCGAATAGTGAGAGCAGGCAAGCAATTATGTGAGAGGCAATTTTGTGAGAGGGAATGAGGATGTGAGTGAATGAGAGGAGACTCTAGAGGTTAGTTTTGTTTTTCTTTTGCCATTGTGCGCTGCAATCACCATTTATTTGCCTTTTTTTAATGGGGCGGGGATTAGGACCATACCTACTGGTCTTCCAATTGAACAATAAATGCTTCTAACGAATGTTGGAGACTTTATACAAAAGAAACCTTTATATACAAATTAAAATTGCATCACGTGATAGAAGAAAGCAACCACCAAAATGGCTACCAATATAAACCTACAATTACAGGTCCATTGTTATGATCCCCAACGAGAAGTATTTGCAACGTTCTCATCATGGTTGAGTGCTATGTGATTAATTCTAGCTTACATTACTTGTTGGTGTCACTTTCTTGTTCTTCCTGGCGAAATTGAGAAGAAATTCCCCTCTTGCAATCTCAATCTCAAACTTTGGGTAAACCTCTTGGCCCCTTGTTGAAATGTCCTTCCTTTGCTCTGTCGACATTGACATGACCCTTCTGAAATATTGTTCTGCGCCACACCCCTCCTCTCTACATGGGATAAGGGGCACTCATATCGCCTCCCCTATCCGACGAAAATTGCCCCTAAATCTAGCAGGAACTTTGATGGAATCCAGAGTTCCACCCCATTGTTGGGAACTTTGCCCTTTACAATTTTGGCTCATTTTAAGACAACCTAGTTCGTTGGATTTCCAAAGAAGAAAAAAAAGTACAGAAAGGATGGAAATTTGTCTTGCCGAAAAATCTACCCTCATAAGAAATGGAGCAATTTGAGTGCCCCATATCAAAGACGCCTCCTCTCTACCAACAACAATGGATTCCCGGTGCTTTCAATGCAAGGTACAGGGGGGACTGAAGGAACCTCACCAAACAGGAAGGCATAGTGAGTGCAATGCAAACGCTGCCCATGCATTGGATACTCAAGTAATACATATGGTGATGGACAATAAAGTTTCCCTCTTGCGCTTGGTGCCGGAGCATCACAACTAAGCTCCAGTGACTTCATGGCTAGGAACTTAAAGTTCAAGTCTCATTGGGAAGGATCAAGGCAAAAGTGGGAGAAATGGAAGCTGCAACGAATGCATTGGAAGATTGGTAGTGTGCATAGTTGCACGGGTACCGCTCCCGAGATTTTGGCAACTCGTACCCGGCGTTTCCCCGCTCTTGGGAGCTTGGGCGCTGGTACGAAACGTCCTCTTTTTGTTGGGAGCTTCTCTGGGAGCTTGGGAGCTTGGGAGCTTTTTGGGAGCATTTGGGAACTTGCTTTAGCCACTCCCTTTTTATTGGGAGCTTGTAGAAGCTCCTTGTCTGTTTAGGAGCTTCTAGTTGGGAACTTGCTTTAACCGCTCCCTTTTTATTGGGAGCTTGTAGAAGCTCCCTATCTGTTTAGGAGCTTCTAGAAGCTCCTAAACAGATAGGAAGCTTCTACGCTCCCAACCATGTGGAGCCCAAAATCATAAGAAAAGTGTCGAAAATCAATTGAATGATGTTTATTGTGCCAAGAAATCACCAATAATAAAAATTCCAATTGAATCTATCAATAACGCCATTTTTAAAATTTTCAAGGTTATATAAATTAAGAGGGCTCACACCTCTTAAATCAAATGTTTAGATCCATTCACACTCAAAATATAAGCTACCAGTGTACTTAAGTGAATAAACATGGATCTTTCTACAATACTAAGATATTGAACAACTTTAATTCATGTCTCAAATGTTTATAGCTAGCTTACGTTATTCATATTGATTGATATAGCAATTTATGATCATAAACCACATCAAACTCAAAATACTGAAGACTTTGAAAGTTTGTTACTTGAACTTGAAACAATCAAGTTCATTCACATCAAAAGTAAGTAGTAGTTACCATAAAAAAAGGCACCCAAATACTAAGCACTCTTAGGAGCAATAATAGAGATGGAGTTGAAACAAGGAATTAAAAAAGATTCAATCTTATGATTTAAGAAGTTATTTGTGCTTCGTACACACACACACAGATATATATATATATATATGCAATTTTCCTTCACAAACTCATACATTGGGATAAAGTTGCAGGTCAAATTTACAAAACATACCATGGCACTAGAGTCGTGCATAGTTAGGGTTTACTTCAGGTCACACAAACCCAATTTTTCTATAATGTGGACCTAGAGTGGGCAAATTTAAAATGATTGAATTTCATGACACTACTAGAGGCTTAAGAGGCTAAAATAGTTTAAGTTATGAAATTAATCAATTATGTTTTTTTAACTCTTTAATTTTTTGTAATATATTTTAAAAAATTAATATATATTATTGCTGTTCCCAACCCAACGTTTCCTGCAAATTTGGGCAAAGCTTCTAGTCGTACCGGATACTCATACCCACGTTCCAGAAACTTGTGCAACATCTTGTGCAACATGCATCCACTTTCCATCTGACCCCTTGATCCCTCTGCCTCGCCAAGGAAAGGGACCTCCAGCAGCCCCAGCAGAACAATCAGGGTCTTATCAAAACTCAAATGGAATCCATAGTTAGTGCCTAGGATGGGTGGTAGATCTTGCTTAAATGTAATATGTAAGTTAGTCTCGAATGTGATTGTTTTGCAAAGACAATGAAAGTTTCCCTGAAATATGAACTATATGAGGCACAAGATTTGCCGCCGCTTTTTGACTTAATATAAATTAACTGCATTAATAAACAAACAAAAAAACGTGTGCGTGTCTATATATATATATATATATATAATTTAATTGATATTGATATTGCTAGATATATATAATTTAATTTAATGTGTCTATAAAAACGTGTAGTTTCAATTTGATATTGCAGCCTTTTGCCTCGAGATAAGTTGCTATAATACATATTCCACAATTGACTTCATCACGGATAGATGCTTCAAATCTTTCTCAAATTCATATTCAAATTGAACCTGAATCAAAAATAAATTAAGCTATGGGAAAATCAGTCTAGAACACAAAGTAGAGAACCTGGATCAATTAGATAATTATATCCTTCACACCAATTAGATATCGGGCAGTGCCGTATGATCAAAAATGATTCTTCCATTCATTTGTTTTCGCCTCTTGTATACAAGGCAATGCATATGACATGGCCATATAAAAAACAAAATAACTGAAAGAAATTAATGATTCTCAAAGAAATAGTACTAATCCCGTTATATCCTGAAATTAGGCTATCTTGTTCCTTTCCGAGTTTTGTGACTGAAGTAGAATCCTAGTCCCAACACAGGATGCATGGGAAAAGTTTCTGAATTAGGTCACATCATGCTTGACAATTAGTTTGACTCTTAATCGGAAAGAAATTCTGATTTCCTCTAACAAGATGATACGTTACTAGATCGCATTTATTTCTCCATTACAAAGGAGGCTAGGTCAGCATGGGCTCCAAACAACTTCATAATTCTAAATGGCAAATAATTTACTCGAAACAACAAACCAGAACGGCAGAAAAATGAACTTTCCATACCCCCAACTCACAAGAAAAGATCATGTCGATCATCGTTGGAAATTTACAGTTAACCAAGATCGTATCCTGCATCTTGAGCTTAATCTGATCAGCATAAAAAGATTTCACAGAGCAAAGGCAGTTGACGTGAAATTAAAGCATTTTATGTTCACCCTGTAACATATCAAAGTGGAACATATCAATCTAATCATGTAAATATATTTTATCTATAGTGCACACACTTTAATGAGAAGACCGTAAAGTATCTCAAAGACTGCAAACAATGAGTAGGCACCTGTAATGCGGGAAAACTGGAAAAGTCACTGCTTTATGCTGTTCCCTTTATTCTCCGCTTCTCTCACATAATTTTGAATGATCTCCGCAGATAGCTCACTCGCATCCCTACCTTGAGCTTCTGCAAGCTTTGCCATTGCTTCATAAGTTTCCTTTCCAGCAAAAACTTTTAGAGTATATTTAGATGCCTGTATACCTTTCCACTTGTTCACCATTTCTTCTAGATTGTCAAATCCCTATGCAGCAAGAGTCAAGACAAACAAATGAGGCTCTCAAAAAGATTACAGAAGCCAAAACATATCCTAAATCTCACATGACTGAACGCTGATCAAAACTTTTTATAGGGCGGTTGGCCTGAAAATCAAGAAAATAAAAAATAGATACATGAACCTTGCTCTGGTAGACTCAGGAATTTTCCTGAAAAAAAGCGAACATGGAAAATACAAACCATTCTTTCTGTAAAGCTGCCAAAAGATTCTCCACTTTGACGCTTTCTCTTCCAAGAATAAAATAGAGGCTCCAGAACCTTTTCCAATTCTTGTACTTTGACCTTGCCTATGAAGGGTTTTGCAAGCTGTGTTTGGTTAGGTGTCCCACCAAGCCAAATCTGAGCGGTACAGCAAATGCCAATTCATCATTATTAACTACAGTAAGAATCATCCAAAGTATGCAATCATAATTTTGCAGCAATAAACATCAAAGAACCACCTACTCATTTCAATAAAAAACAAGTAGGAAAAAATACAAGGCAGCCTATATAAAGGAACTTGATCATAAAAACCATTGGTATAATTTGTCTCCGCTATCTATCAAATAGAGTTGTTATTTTAAAGGGCACCTCCTGCAAACAATGTTGAAAGGAACACATATTCCATTAAACACAAGCAAAGTCGGATGATTTTTTATTTTTTTACCTGGAATGTTGTGTCTGCCATTTGAAATTTGAATATAACATTTCTAGGAGAAAAAAACACATGGTTATATTCATGAGAAGACTTTTTTTCTCTACTTTTCACATCATGTGGGCATTCAACCAAGGTGCACTTCCTTCAGAATTCCATAATAGAGAAAATCATACCCGTGCTAAATGCATTCACCAAAATTAGCATGTAAACTGCAAAAGTTTGATGCCTGCAGTTTCCATATAATAAAATTTGTTGGGGTATTATAAGAAAAGAATACGTAGACCTTTTTTATCTACCCCATTGTCATCCTTTGATTCAAAAATGTCTATAATTCATGTCACTAGACTCTGTTAATTCACCTCTAATGATTAAGTTTTCCAAGCATGCATTTTGAATACCATCATATATGTTGCATGGTTTTCCACATGTAGGCTTAGCTGCTTGGATAGAACCGTAAGTTTAAATGCAAATATTTGAATTATTTTTTATCAATTTTAAATATTCTCTGGCGAAATATTCCTAATCACTGCGTATTGTTGAGAATGTTTTGTTGAGAATGTTTCCTTAATTGGAAGGGCACAGTTTTCAAGGAATGTTTGCATTTGATAAAGAGGGAATCCTGTGAAGATTTTTTTAGCTGCTTGGATAGAACCGTAAGTTTAACTGCAAATAGATTATTTGAATTATTTTTTATCAATTTTAAATATCCTCTGGAGAAATATTCCTAATCACCGCGTATTGTTGAGAATGTTTCATTAATTGGAAGAGCACAGTTTTCAAGGAATGTTTGCATTTGATAAAGAGGGAATCCTGTGAAGATTGTAGGCATTATAAGACGTGACAATATCGATATCATATAATAAAGCTAAAAAACAGAGTAAGTTTAATGCCTTCTTAATATATATGCAGGGCAGAGACCTATGTAGTTTCCATATAAAAAAATTATTTGGGGCATTATAAGAGAGGAATATGTAGGCCCTTTTTATTTACCCAACTGTCATTCTATGATTCAAAAAAGTCTACAATCCATGTAACTCGACTCTGTTAATTCACCTCTAATGATTAAGTTTTCTAAGCATGTATTTGAATGTCATCACATCTGTTGCAACTTGCATGGTTTTTCACATGTAGGCTTAGCTGCTTGGTTAGAGCCGTAAGTTTAAATGTTAGACAGATTATTTGAAGAAAAAAATTCACCAAACTCCAGGGAAATATTCCTAATCACTGTGCAATGATGGAATGTTCCTTTAATTGGATGAGTACAGTTCAAGGAAATGTTTGCATTTTATAGAGGGAAATCCAGTGAACGTGACAGCATGACTTGGACTATACATTCCAGTCTGCCTGGTTAGCTTGTTAGGGCTGGGATTTTGTTTTGGCTTTGGAAGAAACGAAATGCTGTTTTCATTTAATTCAGCTACCCCGTCAACAGGATTTGACTCCTTACATGTGCCAGCCTGCCATTGCAGATCACTGTGCAGACTTGCGAGGTACAGCTTGAAGTGGAACATTGGCATCGGGCCCCATGCAACATGAGTAGATGTAAGGCACACATCCAAGAGTTTCAATTTCCTTCAATGCCTCCATCCCCAAGTAGAGATCACAACTCAAGCAAGCACTGGTCAGTCTATACATCTTTCATAACTTTTCAGATCCCATCAACAATTCTGAATATTAGTATCTTCACCATTCATTACCATATCAAGGGATTCATATATCAGCAAAGAATAGTTGTCTCTTCCTCTTTTATCACGCTATGACCCACCAATTCTCTCCCTAATGAATGTAGAGAGAACAGGCTGAAACAATTAAAGTTTCAGTGTAGCCTCTCATAAGAATTCCAAAGTTTTGAACCTGACATGCTATTTCATTTTTCCTACTTTCACTCATTATGTATCTACTAGTATTTTCAACCAGGAGGATGCCATCGACATTTTCCTAAATTTTATATGCACTTGATAGGTAGACATGGAGAGACTTACAATGGACATGCAAATTTCCACTTGTCCACAGCCCCTCTCATGCACAGGCACAGGCACAGGTTGAAAAAATAGGGTAAGACTAAATAATAAATACCATGAAGCTGTGGGGCATATTTAAGTATATACCTGATAGCTGTTTGGTCCATCTCCCACAAACCCCAGCTCAGCCATGTATGGTCTTGCACAACCATTAGGACATCCAGTGAACCTTATCACAATTGAATCTGTGTACTTTAATCCAACCTGTCAACACCACAGAATTTAGATATTAGTTAGACATACTCAGAGTCGACACTGATATGAATCAGTAATACGTTTTAAATTCACTAAATAAGAGTCTCAACCTATGATGGATGGCAAGCTTATGTTTGCATAAAATTACCAAATTGGAATATGCTTATAAGCAAGACAAAAAGTAGGAATGGGCAAAACAGAAAACATATAAGAAGTTTTTCCAGCAATACATTTTGAATATTACTCTGATATGTGGAAAAAAAGCAGAGTAAAAAGCAAAAGACAACAAACTACACTTGTGGGTTCTATAAGAAGATTAGATACCATTTTATGTCATAAATGCTTTTCTCAAAAAAAAGTGGGAATGGTGATGTACCTTTTCAAACACAGCACGTATCCTTTTAATAATATCAGGACTTCCACGTTCTGCCTCTGTTATAGCAAGAGGACATAATGGTAAGGCAGGGCATGCCATGGATGTCACACTTAGAGGATCAACGTAATGAGGATGCTACAAACAGAAAATGAATCAATCAGTTAAAAGTTAAAACAGAAAAATCCATACTAAAGCTTTGGCTGCATATAAGCTGGAAAGATTTGTTTGTACACTAGTGGAAGTGTGCTTACATATGTGAAATGATAATAATAAATAAACCGCAAGCAATCTCTGAGAATGTAAGTATGCCCTTATTGGTATGTAAGAGTGTAATCATTTTCTTTATTGTGCATGCAGGTATAAAACAGCACAACTAAATGTTGACTGAGAAAGAGATCAATCCCCAGAAAGAATTTGAATAAGATTAGTTTCAATCAGCACTGAAATTTGATTCTATGTGAACCAATGGAAATTGAGAAACATAGTTTTTTATTTTCATTCTCACAATCCTCTTTTATTGGAGTGACCTTCACACTCCCACTTTGTATTGCCACTTATGTACTAAGCAGTCCCGTTGAACTACTTTTGGCCATTTGTTTGGACATTGATAAACTTATCTTATCTTATCTCTCCACTTGGTTAAGAACTTGTGTTTCCTCTTGGGAGGTCACAGGTTCAAATCCGGAGGGGGGTAGGGTATGTACACCTCCATAGACTTTAGCAGTTAAAACTTAAAACGCTACGCAGAGAGGGTCCCTTGTCCCACAACAAGGGGGAGAAGGGGATCTCATACACCAATTTGGTATCTGGCTTGACCATGACCTTAAAATTAGATTATTAGTATTATTATTATTCCAATCAAAAATTCTTATGTTTTAATTTCAATCTCAAATGCTTAGACACCCAAGAATGCTCTACAGGGAAGAGGTCCCTAAGAGACTCTGTAATTAGCCTCTCCACCCTTAATGGGGCAGTATATTAAGTTCAAATGGCCAAGGACCTGCATTATTCACACTGCAGATAGCAAAGGAGGATATGGCATCAGAGAAAATCCAAGTGGTTGTGCCCAAAACTAATTTGCAGGAAATTCACCCCCCTGGCCGCATTTCACTACCCAGAAATGTTTCAGTACTGGAATATTTCTGAAATACATCAGAAATGGCCTAAAACGTTTTAGGCACATTTCCTGATTTGGAAATACAGCCTGAAATGTTTCAGGTGATTTTGCCACATTCGAGACTCAACCTGTGTGTTCCAGACTCTAAAAAGTTTGTGTTGACTGAAAGACGATCCTACCAATTGCAATGGATTAATTTTTCTGACCAAGCTAGGCTGGAACAATGTTTCTGTTATATTAATGGTAAATGTTTATTCCTGTAATTAAAGTTAAAAATTTGGTGCAAATCTCAGCAGTTCTTCAGATTTCTCCTTTTCTTGTCCTCTTTTATTTCTTCTGTATTCCTTCATTAAAACAAATTCTCAGAGTATCAATTTTTATTGACAGGTGTTCTATTGATGTTTCTAACTCGACAAGAACTTCCACATAGGTTTAGTGTCAAACATGCAAGAAGTCGTCCAAGTCAAATCTATTTTGTAATTCACTTTATTAATAAAGTGAAAGTCTTATATTTACTATTTAGCTGTTGAGTCTAATAAAGTGTATTTTTAATACATTAATGATTAAGACTAATCTCAACCGTACATCTCACCGAGAGATTGGAGTTTTGCTAGATTAGGTTTTTGCTAAAGTATAAAAGCAAGTCAAGGTAGAGGGTTAAGACACATTCATTCTTTATTCAACTACAGTGTGGTCGGAAGGTGAAGAAACTTATCCGAGGAGCCAAGTTAAGAGCACTGGAGAGGAGCCCGGTTCAGCACCCAGACAGATTTCAGTAAACAGGCAGCTGGTACAGCATATTTATACAATCGCACGAATCCATACAGCAAATCCATACAGTCATACGGATCCGTACAGAATTCTATATGATCGTACGGACAGGTTCGTACACTCGTATGGACAGCCGTACAGCAGGGCAGCAAGCAGCAGCTGATTTTTCAGTTTCTGGTGGGCAGATTTCCTCAGTAAGTGTGCAGGTTTTGATCAGTTTGAGTGTACCGTACAGCTGCATGTTTTGGAAGCTGTGGAGGTTTCCTTGTAAGCTTTGATCTATTAATGAACAGCTGATTTGAAGGAGTAAATTGTATGCGTACTGTGTTTATGCTTCTGCTGTTCATTTTCCTACTATATGTGTGAATACTGCTATGTCAAGAATTTGCTTTATGCAGATTAAAGTTTATAAATTTGAGAACGTAAGGACAGGCACAGCATTCACCTAGGGATGGGAAAGTTTACATGATCACCAAGTATCCTCGTAAAATTTTCATGCTCTTCCATTCTCTCACATTTATTCATCTTGTCCATGGCAAAATGTTGTTAAAAGTTCTGTATTTTTCCTGTTTGTTTGACCATTATCAATTTCTGTCTCCATCCAAGAACCCCTTTGTTGGCAAAAGAGATTGAATAGAGACCATCCACCAGCTTATCAGTTCAACAACCTACTATAAATGTGACCCACCGGGAACTAGTAGGAAGATGCGATAACTCACACGTTTAGATTGGATGCCTGCTCAAACGTGATAACTCCTCATGTTTGTGTTTTTCCTCACACATCTTTATTGAATGCCATTTGAGCAGACATTGGATGTACATTTTCTCTTTTTTTATCCCATTGGATATAAAGAAGAGATGTTAAAGCTGCAGTTGCACCTCAACAAAACAACTAAACAAACAATCCAGCATTATAGTTACCAATTCAACAAGTTGCAGTTAAATTGGACATACAGTATTATTATACATGAGTTTACAGGATCCAATCGGAACAAACCCTATCAGTCTGACTACTTCATTTTTTTACCTCTATCCTGGCAGCAGATGACAGAAAATGACATGCAGATTCCCAGGAGACTTTGGATTTCTGGATCAGTGAGACCACGTACCTCTTCTCAACCAGGGGCTAACAAACTGCAAACCTGTCCCCAACAGTTTCTCAAGGAGGTTCCACTCACAGCGCAGTTCAGCTACCTGCCCCTCCTCCCTTCTTGGGCACCCAAAGTTCCATCACCGGGTTCTTTCCAAGTCATTCAGACTGCCTTGAGTTTTAGGTGAATTTTTGCAAATGGTTGCTGCCTGCCAAGAAGCACACAACCTGTCCCCCTCACCTGGCATTCTCTCCAGAGGCAATTATCAGACAATGTCTCAACTCCTTTGTGATTGATGATTCTGTTAGGGCATTATCTTCCTCTTCTTCTACTCCTTTATTTTCTAGTACTGGCACGCCTGATGATGCTCCCTTTTGACTCGAGACAGGCAACAGCTTTATCATCAGCATTTATTATGCTTGATACTGGCATTGTATTTGCATCAATTCTAGTTACTACTGTTTAGTCATTTTGTTTTTTGGTAAATTAAAGATGGGAGTTGTTTTTGCATTCCACTGTATTCTAAGTCACCGGATTCAGCGATTTTGAAGGTTAAAATCCGAAATTCGTCGAATTTCATGGAGTGCCGAATTTAATCGTTGAAATTCGAAGGAATTCATAAACCCTAGCTCATCGCCCGAGGATTTTAGCTGCCCTCATTCCAGTTCTGTTGACTAACTAAAGACTGCAGTCTGGAGGTTTATGTCATAGCCATAACTCACCTGTGCCATCGTCGAATGCCGCCTCTGCTTTGCAAGTGCGAGTCTACCCAATTACATGTCGCTGCTTGCCGCCTCCATTGTCGAACTCAAGACTCGAACTCTGTTTCTCGTGCGAGTATTTTGTTGCTTGCACGGTACACCTAGCTCTCGCTCTCCAATCTTCACTGTTGAATCCTCGAGATATGACAGATTTCATTTTTATCATGTTTCATTTTATCATGCCAAATCCTCGGTAACTCAACCTATAGTTTCTGTAGAATCCTCGACATATGATGGATTTCATTGTTATCATATTTCATTTTATCATGTCGAATCCTTGGTTACTCAACCTATAGTTTCATTTTTATCATGTTTTTATGATAGTTTTATTTGTATGAGTTTAGTTTCATTTTTATCATGTTTTTAATGACAGTTTTATTTTTATTGGTATAGTTTCATTTTTATCATGTTTTTAACGATAGTTTTATTTTTTATTTTTTCAATGTGGTTCACAACCCCAGAGAGGTGTTGCTACGTCCACCGGGAGAATTCACAGGCGGCCCACACGACGGGGCCTCACCCCGCCGGCTCTAATTACAGAGCCTAACCCAGTGGGGACATCAAGTGAGGCACTTATATATCTATGCATAGCCACCCGAGGATTTGACCCCAAGACCTTCTGCTTACAACTCACAGCTCTCAACCACCTGAGCTGACCCATTGAGCTATAGTTTTATTTTTTATAAGCATATTGAATTTTATTTAAAAAATTCATATATATTTTTTGTTTTTCAAATTTTATACTTTCTCGAATTTAATGCTGAATTTTATCAACAAAATTTTCAATGCCAAATTTTTGTCGAACTTCATGGTCGTCGAACTCGAACATGAACTTGAACCAGGTGACCTAGACTGTATTTGCACTGGATTATACTTTAGAGTCCCAATGACCTACTTTTGCAGTCATTCAATTGACATTAATAAAATTATCTGATCTTATCTGTTAGATTGTCATTTATGTCCATCATTCTAAATTTTTTTATCATTTCTTTCTAATTTCCTAATAAATTTCTATTTAAAAAGAAAAGAACAATTTTTGAATTATATATATTGTCTTTTTTAAATTCTCTGTTTCATGATTCCATGCCATTCCCGTTTCAGAAAACTTAGGCCCAAAGTCTTCCATTAGGTTGTCCTTCTAATTCTAAATGAGTCTCTTGGACTTGAAGATACCCCTAATATTTACATTAGTGAGAATGAATATGTTATAGCCATCGACAAGCTGTGTAAAATTCTTGTAGCGATCCTAACCCTTAAAATTGAATCACAAACGATATATAAGAAATTCTTCACTTTATTCAATATCAAAACCCTTGAGGTAGTGCAACACCATACAATGATCCTTTTATGAAAGGATTGACTACTATTCATTTGCCTCTTCAAGGGGGCAACCTCACAATGTGCTAAACTCCAATACACTCCAATAATTGATTTATAGAGAAGACTCCCTTATTGATAGCTAGCTAAAAAACCCTAATGCTATGCAATGTACCTACGAAGGATAATATGGGGTACCTAAGGAGGTATCCAAGGGGATAATGTATGTAACATGGCCATAATCAAGAAATAGGCCCACTAGGTAGTTAAAGTAAATAACATAACAATAAGGGGTAGTTGGCATAGACCCCCTAGGAATACTCATGAGAAAGCATAAATACATGAGTATCATACAATTGAGATATGTTAGATGTTGGATGTATTGTTTTGTAGCAGGCATGGCTTGTGGACTGATTTCTTCCATGAATATTTGAAGATGCTACCCTACCTTAGGGTTATTTCTATTTATATTCTTGTGTTCCTTTTTTTAAACAGGAATTGGAAAGGTTTTATATTAAAATGCTGAGCACAGCAATCCTTTACATCTATAAGCATTCAAAAAAAAAGATTGTAGTAAAGATCTGCAGAAATTTTTCAAGAGTTCACCTACAGAACTACCAACTGTCTGCAAAATTTCAAGGAGGTTTCCTTCTGAGTTCCTACTGAAAACTATACTATGAGTGCTATAGACCCTTACAAGTTGATTACAGAGCAGATTACAAAAAACATTTAGCTTAGTATCAAAGGCAAAAAGAACCAGGGATCGATAACATTCAGGCCTGTCCAAACTGTCCAAAGAAAGGTTGATTGACTGAATTGGCGTCGAAAGGACGAGCCCCATCAGAGAGAGAATTTTGGCTGTAGCCACCCTGCAGCAACTACAGAATACGCTGAACATCCTTCCTTATTTCTTCAGACGTTGCCATATGCTCCCTCATGTTGTCCTCCAGGTCATCAATTTGCGATTCCATGCAAGCCAGTCTGTAGCTGTTGTAATTGGCTTCGTCCATGAGCTCCTTTATCCTCTGCAGAATTCCTCCAATGCCTTCTTGAACCACCCTGGGCATTTTCTTGAAGTCCTCGAGATTCCCTCTAAAATTGGTGAAGATTTCCCTCCAAGAAGCAATTGAACCTATGTTGCACAAAACTCCTAAAATGCCCACGTACCAGTACCAGAAATTCGCGGAAACTCAGAAACTTCTCGGAAACTTCTGGGAAACCTCTAAGGGTCCATGAGCGGCTTGGGACCCATAGGAAATCTAAAAACACCCTAGTTTATGGAAAATGAAAACAAATTTACCTCGAAATCATTTCTACACCTACCTACAAATTAACCTCTCATTCTTATTTTATTGTGAGATAACGTGTTATTCAAAAAAACAATATATTTAGATATATATATCGCGTTTCCCCCGACGTACCCATTTTTTGGGGGTCACGTTTCCAGGCGTTCCCGTTTCGGAAACTTGTACACGTTTCCACGTTTCGTGCAACTTAGAATTGAACCAACACTGTCAACTGGGAAGCACTCCTGTGTCGTCTCTCTCACAACACTCAAGGACAGGATTCAGCTTACTTCCTGTCTCAACAAGGAAACGCTTAAGCTCTGAGTCAGCTCATAACAGAAATCCTCCACGGACAGACCTCCTCTAGAGCTGCTAGAACTGGTTATGAGAGCCATATGTCGGAGGCTAACACTAAACATTGCTTCCCTTGTGTGAAGGAGACAATAGTTAATGGTGAAGGGACTGGCTCCTACGAATTGAGAGCCATATTCAATGAGCCCACCGTCAAAAACGGTTGCCCACCTTGTTGCAATGCCATGCCATCATCTTGAGATTAGAGCTGATAGATGGCTCGTACCTACCTCCTCCACCGCAGGCTTGTAATGCGGATTCCAGTTTGATCGTAGGTCTTTATGGGGACTCCACCTCCCCCTAGCCCCAACTTCGATGTTTGAAGCCTTGGAGCTTCCACAAAAGACTTTTTGTTGAAGGTGTAGTTCATGGGATCCAACACCTAGTGGGAGGAAGATCATCCAACATTATCATTCCTTGACCAAGACGAGTTCCCAGGTTGGCCGTTCAGTCCGCATTCTCATTGTTTTCCCTTTCTATATGCAGGAAATCCACCTTCTTGTGGTAAAGGAGGTTTGCAATACGTTTTTGAATTCTGTTGCAACTTGAGGAGCCATCTTTGAAAGGATTCCTCATTTTTTGAATCACTATTCTGGAGTCTCCAAGGACTAAGAGGTTGGTGAAATTGGAGCTAATTGCAACCTCTATTCCTTTCAGAAGGGCCATCCATTCTGCTTGGTTATTAGATTTTCTACCTAGACCCCAAGCGTAGGATTTCAATATTTTCCCATTAGGGTCCAAGAGGACCACTCCCACTCCTGCCACCCCTTTCTTGTGCTCCTTAAATGTAAATGTATTTTGGTTATTTATGAAGTTTAAGGGTTCTATATCATTTGTAATTCAATTTCTAGGTTAAGGATTGTTAAAGTTTCTAAACCCTGAATCTAGACAAACAAACTCCTAGTGATTTTCCTTGCTCAAGTATTAAATTTCAGCTCACTAATTTATTTATACTGCTGGGATTAATTAACAGATTTTTCTTAGCGAAAGCAATAACAATGGAAAACAGATATACTCAGTAAAATAACAAACACAAAATTTATGCCCTTCAAATCAGTTTTTCATTCAATAATTTCCAAGCTTACAAGGGCTCCCTTACTGGGAAAATGGCCTTGAGAATATACAACAGCAAACCTGGCAAAAATGCCCTTCACAGAAATATCCTCCAACTACAAAACTGCCCAGCAAACCCCTGTTGTTTGTTGTTGCACCATACAGCATGTACGGCGCTGCGGTACGACCCATCTGGACGCATCTCTTTGCGGATCTGTCGATACAAACGCACCATCCGCACTGCGTGCCTGCAGCTCTGTCTACACAATCGCGACCTGCAAATGGTTTACCCACGGCTCTATACGTACAATTCATGCTAATCGATACGGCTTCCATATGAATTGTACGGAAGGCGATATGCTTAGAACCTCCGCCTGGATGGTACAATCCCCCTCAGATTTCTGTGTCTACTGCAATCTCTCTCTCGGCCAAATCTGGAAAGTAGAAAGTCCTCTCCAACTCAATGCTTGAGTTTCTCTTGTGACTTTTTTAGGTCTTTCTCCTCTCACCTTAGCTGCCTTTTGTCCTGTTGAGATGAACCAAAACCCTAACTCCCATGGCTGAGATTAGATCTCACTAACTTGAGATCAATGGTTGAGATTCATTTAATTAACTAAAACCACTAATGCCAAAAACTTAGGCATTTCTCCAAATTAACCTCAATTAATCTAAAAAAAATCACTTTAATAATTGTCTTTAATAAAGTGAATTTCCTGGGTTCCCGAAATACCTATCTGAGCTACAAACATCAACAAGGATCACTACAAGTGGTATATGAGTTCTTTCTTGGGACAAAAAGGGAAAGTTTTTTTGTTTTATTTGCTTTTTTTTGGGGGGGAAGGGGAGAGGACGGCAACATTTAGACCCATTTCTAAAGTTTTCTATGCAGAATCTAAAGAAACCAATTGTAGATCTAAGTTCCTCTCCAAAATAAACAACCGATTTCCAAAAAGAGAAAATCTAAATTGGAGTCCAAGAAGTGGAGTAATCGTTGATTTAAAATCAGTTGTTTTATGTTTTTTTTCCGATGACGGCCACACAATAGATTGCAAAGCTAATATCTTTTTATAGAGTGCCCAGATTTATGATCATTTCAGATTTGCCGGCTCATAACCCTCATAACTACATTAAAAGTAAGTTATTTCTTCAAAACCCTAGTTTTAGTTAAGGGTTTTATTCCAAAAAAATGCATTTTATCGGAAAAGCTATTGGTCCTCATATTGAAGAATACATAAAAGAACGGAAGTAAATGTGGGAAAAGTGTTGGAGAATATGGGTATATGTTAATTTAAAAGAAGATGCTACCAAACGACAAGAGTTGCTAACCATAACAAGATGAAGACACTTTCGGATGAAGCATCTATACAATTGCTTTTAGACAAGTGGTCTCATGTGGTGAAGAATGATAAAGAAAGCACTAAGGGTTCATTTTCATGTGGCAACTTCCTATTACATGTTAATGGATGTATTCAACATGAAAATGTTATTATTTCTATAAACCCTAGTAGCAAACAATTTTATCATTGTTAATTTGGCCAAAAGCTTGCAAGTCCCCATAAGTCATATTCAAAGCATACAAGTTGAGGTTGAGAATGTTCAACTTTTTAAAGATTTGAAGATTACCATGGATAAATATGTAATCCAAAAAACCGTAAAAATCCAAAAAATATTGCGGTACTGGAAAATCTAATCCATTCAATTGATTCGCCGTCATTGGTTTTATGGTCAATCTTAAAGGGCGTCCTTTTTCTGTGGTTAATTTGAGATATTTACAATTATGTGCAAATGCTAGTGTGTTTTTTTCAAATATGATTTGACAGGTACAGCCATCAAAATTTATCTTTGAAGGGTCTCACAAGCTAGAAACAAGGTCTATTATCAACCATATTCTCTTGCGCATTCATCTAGTGATTGAAGTTGACCTTCTTGTTATTTCTGGGGGTTGGTCAGGGCATAAACCAGAAATGGTAAGTCATTTCCAGATTTGTATTACTCATTCATTTGCTGCCCTAAAGGTGAGATTCTTATCCCTCTCCATCAAGGATTCCTTCCTTGGTGAGTTGGCATTGTTTTAAGTGGTTTTTATATATATTTGAAGAAATTTCATGGCTGACCTCTTATAACAGCAACAAGGATTTTAATCATTCACAATAATTGTGAACATTTATCCATTATAACTCCTATCCTCTTGAAGTGCTTGGTAAACGTGCTTTCATTGCTTTGACTCCATAAGGCACTGATCTTTCTCAAGAGGTTGCTCGTAAGGTATTCTTGTTGTGCAGGACTATTTCACCTATAATAGGGGCTCCCCCTTAGCCTCTAGGAGTTGGCCTAAAGCGTAAGGAGAGTGCATTGTGGTGAAATTGGGTGCATCTCCTGATAAGTTGTCAATCTTAGCATCGACATTCGTGACCTATCAGAAGGGTGCTAATTTGGGCAAAAACATTTTTGGCGCCGTTGTCGAAAAACGCTTTAAGATTGTTGCATAACAGTTTGAGTGTGTTGTTGGGTCAAAGCCTAATCTCCCTAACATGAACAACAGATTTTGTGAGAAAACATTTCGGTAAGTTGAGGTAAGTTCTTGTTTTGTACTTTGGTAAGATTATTGTTGGGGACTAACTTGGAAGGTCTTATATGGCAACTCCAATGAAGAAAAATTCAGCAAAGAGGTACACTACGAAATAGAGCTCTCAGCCATTGACGACGTTGTTGGATGTAAAGGTGAGCACACCAATCAGTTGTGAAGAAAAGCTCATCTTGGCAAGTCCACACATTTTTGGTATCAATAAAAAGATGATTGGCATTTTACGATGAACCATAGATGAACAATTGGTTTGACCCATTGGATTTCTCGGGGATCCCGAGATATCCTAATCAATTCCATGGCGATGATTGGAAAAACGATGATTGGAAAAAGTGCATCCCAAAATTTCAAGGACACGAGGAAGGACATGAGGATTCAGTTGATCGGTATGTTATATCATTCATGCAGGCTATTTCAGAAATAAATGTTGTCCAAGAAGAGATGTTAAGATGAAGATGTTCCAGTCGTCTCTTGATCTATGGAAAGCTGATATAGAAAAATGGTTTGATGGACTTCCTAAGAAAGGCATTCGTTCGCTCAAAGAATTTATCACAGGTTTTTATGAGAAATGTGATCCTTTGCTCACAAGGAATATTGGGTGGCTCTTTGATGAAGACATTTCTAGCCCATCACTTGAAGACGAAGATATCGACGAAGATCAACCCCTGGAAAGCTCTCATGAGGAATCCATTCTTAAGGAATCTTTAGTTGACGGTTTTGATAAAGAGGCCAAGGAAGACGACATCTCCAGCCCTATGCTTGAAGAGGATGGTGCTTTTGAAGATGACAATAAAGATGTTCAAGAAAGTGAAGTCAAGGAAATCCATGTTGAAAACCAGGAAGCCTTAATTGAAGAAAGTGAAGAAATGGTGAGTTCTCCTTACTGTTGTTTCAAATATTCCTATGATGTCTTGGGCCTTTTGGAAGAAAATGTCAGGATTACTTTTCGTGATGAAAAAGAAGATGATTATTAGATGTTTCTTGGCCCTCCCATCTACAATTCTTCGAGGGTCGGGAGTGTTGTCCTTGAGGTTTTGGGCCACACACGTTTCAAGAAAGATGTCCATGATCTTTTCCTACCGTGTAGAATTCAAGAGGTTGCCAATTTGGAATAGACAAAACCCGTTCTTTATGCAGATCTGGAGCAAAATGAAGAAGCTTTGAAGAGCCAATCCCCATAGGTTGTTGAAGACACAGTTGATTAAGATGTAGTTAATGCTTCTCCTTGTTCCCTTCAAGATGAAATTTTGGTGAGCCTTCCTCTCTATTTTTCTCTTGAAGAACAAATTTTTGAGGATGATAGGCTTGAGGATCTTTTTTCTAATGAAGAAGGTTGGCACGGATACAATGATGTGCATTTTCCTGATGAGCATGATATGGGTATGGAATATTGGAAATTTGTTGGAGGGCCCTGTTATCACACCATAGTAGCTGGGCTACTATTCTTGCTGAACAAATATCTGCACATTTCAAAGCTTTGCTTTCGCAGAGATTGGCTATGATGAGCTTGTTATTTGTGATCACTCATGGATCAGAGCAGTATATTATATCAGATTTTTGTTAGACATTGTGCCAAGGCTGAGCCTTGAGAGCTTAGATTTGATGACCGATGTGACCCTTTGTTCCATACAGTTTCAGTTCAATGCCCAGTGATTATATTGCAGCAATGTTTCAGATGATTATTGATGATTATTATGATGTGATGTGACCTATGGACTTCTGATTATTGACTTTGGATTATTATCTTGTTGCTTTAGTCATTTTCATAGTTTTGACTTGGTATATGATTCATGATGTGGGAAAACTATTTAAAATGAAATGACCTATCTTTGATGATGTTATAAATTATAAAATGGACCTATTACTTGCACACTTAGGTTTTCTGACAAAACTCATTGGTTTCACAACCCTCCTATGAGCATAGATATGGCCTTTCCTGACATCCTTGTCTGTTAACTTAGGCACCATTTTCATTTGCCTCCATCCATCCATGACCTTCCTTATTTGGCTTTCACCTTTGACTTACCTTCTTGACTTCTTGATACTAAGGACTTCCCCATTTCTACCTCTGTGTTGGGCCACATCCATGTTTGTTTTGTGTCTCGGCTCTGAGTTGGTGACAGAACTTGCCTTTGGTGAGTTGGATTGTAGGCCTAAATCATTTTGGTCAGTTGTCCCAATGTTTGGCACTGGCAGAAGTCCCCCTAGTCACTTGAGATGTTGGCTAAAACTGAAAGCTCATGTACTACCTATATTGGAAATCTTTATAAATTCGCCCATGGAAACTGTAAACTCTAGAATGTGTTTCTGAACACACGTGAGTAAAGGGCAAGAGCAATGAAATGCTAAAAATACTTCTCGAAGAGTATGGAAAAGGTCAAAAAAAACAAATGTTACTCAAAAGTTATATCTATTATTGCTGACCTTGTATATGTATAAACATGCCCTGGATGCAAGCTGCAACTAGTTGTGCTTCTTAGCACATCTGAAATCCGAAGGGTTATGTAGGCCAAAAAGGCCATGAAATGAAATGAATGATCCTAATGAACCCGGATCAACTTGATGTAGACATGATGCCTAAGTTGAATTAGCACTCTCTAAACAACTTATCCATTTGTGAGGCACAACCCTTCCCCGTGTTATTTGTCCGACACAAAGTGTAGCTCCCCCCTTTTCCCTGTCCAAAGTGTCACCTAGTTGAGTTAGGTCAAGTCATCCCCTTTGCCTAGCCTTGTTCTTAGCCTTCATCCTTAGCTAGTAGTTAGACCATGTCCAATGGGTGAGTCTGTCATTTAAGCTATTGTGCAACTAAATATTAGTAACATTGAAAAATATAAATGTATTAAATGCCATGGAATGATGTTTATACTTTAAGTTATGCTGTGAATATGATCTAAAGGAACATGTCTTAGTCTTTGTCATAATCTTGTCCTTGGTTATATTTTGACCTAGTCAAACCCAGTTTGACTAAGGTCATTCTTGGGATCCATGATGATGTGAACCATGTATGCCTATGGATGATGATTGATGGTCCCACATACTCTTGTTGATGATACCATATGGTGGACATATGATTCAGATGATGATTGATGCAGTTCAGCAAATTTATTATCATTTCCAGATCATCAGATTATGCACTGTCTAGGTATGGTGGACCCTACAGTTGGCCCCTCAGGGAAACCCATGGTGTATGAGTACACATTCTTAGTATATTTGGGTCTTTTGGATCCATTGAGACACTTATCATTCGGTTCCGGGCACTTCTGACAGTGATAGATGCAGTTATCCACTTGTTGACCAATTTGGGGCTTGTTTTCCCAACCTGACCAGCAGAGGCATGAGAGGCTAGTTCACCTAGGGCGCTGTATGAGGAGGGGGTGGTCCAGCCACTTGATTTTACCATTATACCCCCCTTCTAGAGAGCCTGGTGGGCTCAGTTTGACAGCGCAGGCACTCTTGGTGTCAGTTTGGGCAGCTTCACAGTTATCGAGGCGGATTAAAAATGGAATAAAAGGGTCACTGAGGAATTCGATTTGGGCAATTGAGGCAAGGTTTTGGCACTTGGTCTTCACAGAGGTCTTCCAGGGTGAACCCCCATCTTCTAGCCAGATATCATCAGTCAGTGGGGTCCAAAGAGGCCACAAGAAGCCTTTTACTGCATGTCTCTCACAGATTTTGAGGACAGGATTTCATTATTTGTATTATTTGGACATATTATTTTATATTATTGTGCCATGGGGATGAGCTAGTAAGGATTGATGCCTCCTAGCCCCACCATGAGCTTCTTGAGTCATGTCCATGTCATATGAGGTGGGCCCATATGCTTTAGCCCCCTCCTAGTGATGGCGTCACCCTCTATGAGTCTTTTTGAGGGATGACGTCACCCTCTCTTTGAGTGATCCATGTGATATGTTGTAGGCTCATCTTAGCCATTGATTTAATTATGAGATCTTTTAATCTCAACCACTCATCTTGTTGTATTGTAAAGTGGTTTTGAGATCTAGGGTTTTGGTCTTTATTATCCTATATAAGGAGGAGACCCCCCTCATTGTAAAGCACCTTTGGAGCTCTCGAATATTGGAATAGAATACTTCTTTGTGGAGCTACTTCTCTTGTCTTGTGGATTCTTTTGCACTTTGAATATACAATATCTCTTCTATGTATCATTGTGGATCTTGGGGCTACACGTTAATTTCTTGCAGGGAGGCCGAATTGGTGGAGAGGAGGACGATTTGAAGAGGGTTATTGTTGGAGGGATCCACATATTCTCTCTTGGGTTGATCTTTGTGACAGGGAGTATCATTATTGTATCTTTGTGACATAGTTGATGCTTTCTATTACATCTCTTCATCATTTTCATAATTTTCTTACTTGGCTTGTTTCACTTGTCTTGTAGGAGGAGGACGATTTGGCATCTTTGGAGGAGGACGTTTTGGCTTGGAGAACTAAGATCTCACTCTTGGATATACACATAGGGGAATGCTATCAATTTGCAAAGTGGCCACAAGCAATTGAGGTAAGTTCTTCAAGGTATGTACTTAGATCCATCCATTCTTCTTCATTGGTCATCAAACCCTTAAAATCAAAACCCTCATTTTTATATTTTCCTAGATCTACTTGGATCTAGCTTGGCTTTGGGGATAATAAAAAGAACCCACCTCTATAGCATCCACGGTAATTCGGATCTATAGTTTAGTGGCATTTGGCCTTCATTTGACACATTTTCCAAGGCACATTAGCCTCCTTGAGGGAAGTCACACTCCTTGAGGGAAGCTAGTGGGGCTAGTTCCAAGACTTGGGTAGGTGAGATCCCACTTGATTTTCATTGGTCTACCTTGATAACCTACCCCTAGTGCTTCACCTCTTTGATTTTTGCCTTGTGGGCCCCATTCCTCATTTTGAGGGTTGTGCCCCACTTGGGTCATTGAGTGATGCATTTTCAATCTTAGATCTATGGAGATCTAGCTCACATTGGGGCATACCACTTAAAACCCACTTTGATAATTGCCTTGACTATCTCGATCTACATTTTGGCATCATTTGGACTCCATTTGCCCCCTCATCTAAAGGCACTAGTCTCCCTTGGTCAATTCGCACTCCTTGGGGTTAGTGTCATTTGCTAGATCCCATATGTGGGTATCATCTCTCTTCCTAGATCCATAGACCTACATCCTTACATAACCCTTAGTGCCATATCACCCTTAACTTCACCTTGTGGGTCCCATTTGGACCATTCGCATATTTTAAGGAAGTGGGCCCCACTTGTGTATTTTCATGGCACTAGATCTATCCACTAAGTGGCCCTATTCTTTCATTGGTTGAAACACTTCTCACCTTTAAGCCTCTTCAACCATATTTAACTCTTGGGTCCACCTAGTCTAATCAACTCATTGGTTTCCGTAACTCATCTTTACACGTTTCCCTAAGAATCTTTGGGTTAGTCAACCTTCATTGATTGGCTAGGGTCTCCCCCTTCGTCTTGACTTGTCTTGATCTAAAGTGAAGAGTGCCTCGGTTATCATGACTCCCAGCTTGCATTGGGAACCGTTGCACTTCTTTGGTCACCTCTTTAGTTGTTCGTCTCCTCTACCATCCCAGATGGGATACCTTTAGGGACAACTACAAGTTTTGTGATAACATGGCAATATATGATTCTTCGAATGAGGGAATTGCAAATTTTTAAGACCTTGGAAAACCTACCATTGATGAGATTTCTCATGAATTGGTTCAGCATTACCCGCTCACCATTGATGATGATATAGGGTTACATATGGAGATTTCTATTGTAGATGTTGAACAACCAAGTTTACCCTCTCCTAAGATGGATCTCAACCATCATTCTCAATTGTGTTTCTTGGTATTGACTCCACCTTTGTTTGGAGACTTTCTTTGTGTTCCAAGGGTTGTTACCTTTCTATTGGATGTTGTAGTTGGTGATGTAAGGCCCTAAGTCACTGAATTCGGCGATTTAGATTAAATTTGAAATTCGTCAAATTACATGGAGTGTCGAATTTAATCATTGAAATTCGAAGGAATTTGTAAACCCTAGCTCATTGCCTGAGGATTTTAGTTGCGCACATTTTGGTTCTTTTGACTAACTGAAGACTACAGTCTGGAGGTCAAAGCCATCACCATCGCTCAACAATGCCATCGTCGAACGTCACCTCTACTTTGCAAGTACAAGTCTACCCAGTTACTTGTTGTTGCTCGTCGCCTCCATTGTCAAATTCAAGACTCAACCTTTGTATCTTGTGTGAGTATTTTGTTGCTCACGCAACGCACCTCACCCTTGCTCTCTAGTCTCCACTGTCGAATCCTCGACATATGACAGATTTCATTTTTATCATCTTTCATTTTATCATGTTGAATCCTTGGTAACTCGGCGTAGAGTTTCATTTTATCATGTCGAATCCTTGGTAACTCGGCGTAGAGTTTCATTTTATCATGTTTTTAATGATAGTTTTATTTTTAATGATAGTTTTATTTTTATTGGTACAGTTTCATTTTTATTGGTATAGTTTCATTTTTATCATGTTTTTAACAATAGTTTTATTTTTTATGAGCATATTGAATTTTATTAAAAAAGAATCATATATATTTTTTGTTTTTCAAATTTTATACTTTCTCGAATTTACTACCGAAATTTATCACCAAAATTTTCACTATCAATTTTTTGTCAAACTTCAAGGACGTCAAACTCGAACTAGGTGACTTAGGTGATGCCTACTCACCAACTTCTGGCAGTGATTCATAATGTCTAACAAGCCTACGACCACTTGTTTGCAAAGGGAGCCTCTCAACCCCTTTGATGCAGTTTCCATTCACAGGTCCACAAGATCTATCCCCCTTTTTTATTGATAACTCTATGAATGACTCTTAGCTTCTTTCAGTGAATCAACTCAATTGTGTGGATTTTTGTCTTCTACACTATTTTATTTATCTTGATTGGACATAATATAAGTAGGATCATTCAAGGTGTCCCCACTGTTGACTTGACTCTCTCAATGTTCTTTTAGTGGCAATTTCGGTCTCAACCATAGATAGTGCTCCTTGGCACTCCTCTAGTTGAACAGCTTCTTTCATGGCTATTTTTTTCAAACTTTATCCAGAAGCCCCCTTTACCAAGTTGTGGAACCATGTTGGTATTGGTATTATTGTGTTTTGGGGAGATTCTATTTTCCAATAGCCTGTGTTCAATATTAAGAGATGAAGGTGCAATTTAATTCTGCCTTATTGGCCTCCTATCCATCTTCAGGGAAATGTTGTGCAAAGGGTCGACCAAATGTTGAGATGGGTATTCATTAACCCCCTCACTTCTTTTAAGCTATGATCGACCATGTTTTCAAGTTGGTTATCCACACAATAACTCTCACTTGTATTTCAGCCTTCTATATTTTATATTTTGGCCACAGACACTCTTTGTGAGGAGCTGGGTATTTATAAATATAAACCAACTCCCATATTGTGTTTGAGCTTCCTTCTGAGCTATGTTCTCTTAAGTACATCTATGTTGGGTATTTACACACCCACTTCCCTGTTGTTTTTTTAGCATTCCAAGTTGTGTTTGAGCTCTTTCAAATATATGGAGTTGGGTCTTCCTACTATCATTTCAGGTACGATTGATCTTATTAAAGTCGGGTAATTCCATCTCTTCTCTCTTACAAGATGTTCCTTCCAACACTTCTTCAAATGGACGGATCAGAGGGTCTATTATTCTATAGTAGATGTGCAGTATAGATGGGATATGTCTTCCATACCTCCTCCATTGGGTAAGCAAGACAGTGACAATGCTTTCCCAACAGATGAGTAGTTCAATGGCAGCATTATTTCAGCAGACAAGCAATTCAATGATTACTTTCTTTCAAGGGATGAGCATCTCAAAGTTGATTCCTATACAAGGTGTTTCTTCCAGTGCTTATTTTTCAAATGGGTAATACAAAATTGTAGTCTCCCAGATGATGAGCAGTTTGGTGGCAGCATTATTCCAACAAATTACTGGGTCCAATTTTGTATTGAATTGGGACATCATGATTGACTCTTCATTGAATTGGGTATGCCCACTCAGTTTTATACCCTTTCTCTCATGTGTGTATGCCTCGTTACAACATTTCTCTATTAGATGGACAAATCAAGATCATATTCCCCCAACCAATGAGCAGTTCAATGGTGGCATTTCTTCAGGACTTGAGCAATACTGTGTTAATGATGGTTGGGTATTCATAAACCCTTCCACATTTGTATTGAGTTTGGTCATCAAAAACCCACAGTCTTATTTCAACTATGGTTGTCTTTCCATTGAATTGGGTATGATCGCTCCTTTTGTACTTTATCAGCTTTCTCCATTGCCCCATGCTCAAACCTCAGATTAAGTGGGGGGTGTTGAAATCATGGTAATCTTCACTTGTGCTTACTTGACATTATGGCTAAGCCCCCTCATTGTTGTATTACTAGGTTATGGTTTAATAGCCAACCTAGTAATAGTGTTCTGGGTGGCTAAGGCTAGCCTAGGCATTTATGTTGGCCCACAAACCAGTGTAGTTTCACTCGGCGAATACTCGCGAGTATGACCGAGTCTGGCCGAGTCAACAGCCAGCCGCATAACCGCAGCTTACTCGGTGCCCTAACTCGCCACTCGCGGGTTTAGCGTACACTCGTTGAAACTCGGCACTCGTTGAAACTCGGCGAAAACTCGTCGGTCTGTCGTCCATCCCTCGTGGTGGTTAATGGGCCAATCGTTGACCATCGCGGGCTTTCATATTGCCGCCAAAAAACTGGCGCGAAAGTTTGCCACCGGATTGATCCTTTAAGAAGGCGTCCAGGGTCCTCCTCCACTCACAGTGAGCCGCGAAGTGTGAGTCGAAGTAGTGTGACTGTGTGAGTCGTGAGCTGAAGTGTGAGCCGCGAAGTAGTGTGAGTCGGGTTTGTGAGTTCCGATTTGAGTTTTCGTGAGTTTCGATTTGAGTTTTCGTGAGTTTCGAGTTCGACTGAGGGTTTAGTATCTTCATTCTTCAGTTTGCCATTGCCATCGACGGGTTGAGTTGCTGCTGGGTTCTGGACGGGCTGCCATTGAAGAGAGTCGAACGCTGGTACGATTGAAGAGACGCTTCGCTGCTGGGTTCCGTCGGCCTGCTAAGTTTTGTGACTTGGTCAACAGCAGTTGCCATCGACACCATCGACAGAGCCGAAGAGCCGAAGGTTGGTCAACATTTTTTTTATTTCAAAATTTAAATTTTGTATATAGTTTAAATTTAATTTTTTATATGTTTTAAATTTTAATTTTATATATATGTTTCAAATTTTACATATATGTTTTGTTTTATAATACAATATATTAACTTTTTTATATGTTTTTTTAAGTTTTAATTCAAAGTTTTAAAATACAATGTTATATATGTATTTGTAATTATTATTACATTAACATATATGACATTGTATTTTAAAAATTTAAATTAAAACTTTAAAAAACACATATAAAAGTTAATATATTATATTTTAAAAATATATATATATATGTAAACAGTAAAATACAATGTAAAAATTAAAATACATATTACAATCTAATTTTTAAAATTTAAAATTTTAATATATGTATTATGTAATTTTATTTATTTTTTAAATTTCATTTGAATTTTCAATTTTGTATTTGAATTTTTATAATTTGTTGAGTTTTTTTATTTTATTTTAAGTTTTAGGTTAAGTTTTTAATGGTTTGAGTTTTGACTTTGGCCTTGGCATGCTGATGCCGTGACTGCCTACAGGCATGTAGGCTGCCACAGTGGCAGCCTACATGCCTGTAGGCAGTCACGGCATCAGCATGCCAAGGCCAAAGTCAAAACTCAAACCATTAAAAACTAAACCTAAAACTTAAAATAAAATAAATAAATAAAATTAACAAATTATAAAAATTCAAATACAAAATTAAAATGAAATTTAAAACAAATGTCAATAACACAAAAAGAAATTATAAATTTATTTGAATCTTAAATTTCATTTGAATTTTTTAAATTTGTTAAGTTTGTTATTTTTATTTTAAGTTTTATGTTAAGTTTTTAATGGTTTGAGTTTGGCCTTGCCATGACTGCCTACAGGCATGTAGGCTGCCACTGTGGCAGCCTACATGCCTGTAGGCAGTCATGGCAAGGCCAAACTCAAACCATTAAAAAGTTAACATAAAACTTAAAATAAATAAAATAAACTTAACAAATTAAAAAAATTCAAATGAAATTTAAGATTCAAATAAATTCATATTCTTTTTTATGTTTTTGACATTTGTTTTAATTTTTTAAATTTGTTAATTTTTTTTAGTTTATTTTAAGTTTTATTTTAAGTTTTTAACAAATTACATTTAATTTTAATTCATAAATAAAATTTCATTTTAATTGTTTTTAACTTTTTCCACTCAGATTGTCATCCATGGCACCTAAGGGATCTAGAAGGCCTCTTGATAAAGCATGGGAACATTGTATCCGCGTGGTCCCAGGGCAAGACAATCAAGTCAAGTGCAAGTACTGTCCAACAACTATGTATGGGGGCATTAACAGGTTAAAACACCACTTAGCTCGAGTTGTGTGCAAAGATGTCATAGTTTGTGATGGCTGCCCTGAAGAAGTCACAGCGGAAATGAACGTTGCTTTGGAAAGCATCAAAGACCAAAATGCCAAAAGATCTAGGCTGAGGTTTGAAACTGCAGGGATGGGCAGATCTCCAATGGGACCCCCAGGTAGTTGTTCATCAAGTTTTGCACCAGGTGCTGCAGCAAGTCCATCTATCACCTCTAATTTCTTCCTTCCTCGTACGACCCCGGGATCTCAACCTACCTTGGACAGCTTTAATGAAAAGAAAAGGAAGGAAGCAGATATGGCAGTGAGGAGGTTTTGGTACCATGACAGCCTCTCCTTCAACATTGCAAGGTCTCCATTTTATCAGCCCATGGTAGATTCTATTGCAAGCGCTGGCCCTGGATACAAAGCCCCCTCATACAGTGCACTTAGGGGGAAAGATCTAGATGAGGAGTTGCAGTGTGTCAAGGAACAGTTGGAGAGCATTAAAAGCTCATGGGAGTTTACAGGTTGCACAATCTTGTCAGATGGGTGGACAAATCAGAGGAATAGAACGATCATAAATTTTCTTGTGGCTTGCCCTAAAGGAACCATGTTCCTGAAATCTGTTGATGCATCCTCACATGTGAAAGATGCAAATCTGATATTTACATTGTTAGCAGAGGTTGTTGAAGAAGTGGGGGCTAAAAATGTTGTCCAAGTAATCACCGATAACACAGCAAATTATGTGGCAGCAGGTAAATTGCTTTGTGCAAAATACCCTTCTCTTTTTTGGACCCCTTGTGCTGCCCATTGTATAGATTTGATTTTGGAGGACATTGGGAAGTTGGAGTGGGTGCAAGATGTGGTTCATGAGTGCAAACAAATCGCCAAGTACATTTATAACCATGCTTGGGTGCTGAGTCTTATGAGAGAGCACATAGAAGGTGAGCTCAGTCGCCCTGCTGTCACACGGTTTGCAACCAACTTTCTCTCCCTCCAAATCCTTCTTAATGAGTACCAAGCATTGAGATGGATGGTTAGTAGCAGGGAATAGATACATTATAAGGACAGCACAAAACCAGATGCAATGGCTATGAGCTTGTCTGTCCGTAGAGATAGTTTATGGGAGGAAGTCACTGAGATTGTTAGCATGACAGAACCACTTGTGAGAGTGTTGAGGATCATGGATGGTGACAAACCACCAATGGGGTATGTTTATGAGGGGATGGACAAGGCCAAAGAGGCCATCAAGGTCTTCTATAAGGGGGATGAATCAAAATCTCGCCCTATATGGGATATTATTGATTCCAGGTGGGACAGGCAACTACATTCACCATTACATGCTGCAGGGGCATATCTCAATCCGAGCATATTCTATAATGTAGGGTCTAAAATTCAAAAGGATCTTGAGGTGATGAGAGGTATGATGATATGCATTGAGAGGATGTACCCCAATCAAGAAACTCAAGACTTGATCAATATGCAGCGAGATATGTACAAGGAATCATCTGGCATGTTTGGATTTAGCTCAACACAATGTCTCAGGGAGAAGAAAATGCCATGTAAGATTCAATTTGTAATTCGTTAAATTTTATTTTGCTAGTTTTAATTTTAAAGTTTGACATTGCAAAACTTGTAATCTTTGTTTTTTTTTTTATAACAGCCCAATGGTGGGTAGATTGTGGCGCTGAGGCACCGCAACTACAGGAATTCGCCATCAGAATATTGAGTCAGCCTTGCAGCGCTTCAGGTTGTGAGAGCAATTGGTCAGTATTCGAGCACATCCACATCAAAAAGCGCAACAGGTTGGAGCATGAGAGGTTGGAGAAGTTGGTCTACATATATTACACCCTTTGGATGCTCACAAAACAGCTACGGAGAAAGGATTTGGATCCAATTTTATTGGATCAAATTGATCTAGTCTCTGATTGGGTAGTGGAGGATGAAGCTCCTCCTGATTTGGCTTGGCTTGATGAAGAGACCGAGGGTCCCTCTGGTGTACCATTTTCTGAAATGGAAACGCCAAACACACCTTCATCACAGTTGATTTTTCCATCTAGTGATGTTGTCACTAGCTCTACTAGGGCCTATACTAGGCGTTCCACTGCTCATAGTCATGCATGAGAATCGAGTTTGGACTTGGAGACACTATCTTTTTTTATTTTCTAGTTATGTTTACCTATGTATTTGAACTTGGTACTATGTATTTGAACTTGGTACAATTTTGGAATGTGTTCAAGGAATAATCTTTCAGTTCACTATTTTGCATACAAATATGGAGTGTCAAATGTTGTATTATTAATTTTTATGAGATGATCTAATGAATTTCTGCATAGAATTGTTTTTATAACTTATATGGATTAGAAAAGTCATTATCTATGTTTTTTGTGCTTAAAAGTTACCACATTTTTAATTTTTTTCATATTTTTCATATTTGCCGAGTCTTTGCCGAGTCTTATCCGAGTCTACCGAGTCGGCCGAGTCCCAAGCCAGCCGAGTATTTGCCGAGTCCGAGTCTGACTACATTGCCATAAACCCCTCAAGGGGAAGGCACCCCACCTTATGAGTAGTGTATACGTACACACCTTATGAGTCTTTTGTATGATCATCTTGGATTCATTAGTGCCTTATTCATTTTCCCAAAGGCACTATACCTCTCGTTCTCTTGTTCATGGGTTTACTTTTCTTTATGTGATATCTTTGTTCACAGTTTATGCCAGATCAGGGTTTGCCAAAGAGTTCACCATAGATCCACAATCTCTTTATCATCCCAACACAATCTAACCAACCACTACTCCAATGTACTATGAGTATGTACTATCAACTAGGTACCACTTATAAAAGGGATCTCCTAGAGAAACACGAACATATCTTGATCTAGGCATGGGTTGTCAAGAAGCTCATTCTATGAACCCTTCTTTTCCCAAGGTCAATCCAAGTCAACTAAAGTCTGTAGTCAACCACTGCTTAGATCATACATACACCCCACCCAAAATCTTGCCATATTGGAAATGGTGTAGCGAGACAAAAAAGTGATGGAAATGGTTGGGATGTGGCATGAAGATTGAGCCACCAAGCTCAATTATGAAGGACATGCTCACATTTCATAGAGGGTCAATCTCCACAACATAAGTCATTTCTTGTGTCTTTATTACACCTACATGTACTAGAACTTTTACTTTGGGGCAGTTCGATATTATTTTATCTATCTAAGGTAGTGACTTTTGGATTTTTAAGGCCTCAGAGATTAATAGCACCATTTATGATAATTAATGTTCATAATAGGGAGACTTCTTCAATTAATCCACCAATATTTGGTATATGGATGGTCTAAAGGCCAAACGACTACCTTACAATGAGCACGATTTTTTACAATAACAAGCTCTATACTTTATTGCTGAGTTTGATAATAAAAAGGCTATTTTCAATAATAAAGGAAAACCCTCACATAACAAGGTTGACTGCCCATTAAATTTTACAATAAAGTACTACCACGAATAGTTGATAGTAATTTTAGCTTGTGTGCTTGTAATTAGAAGGGGGTTTATTAGAGATCGTCTTTGTAAAAGAACCACTATACAATAGCTTTAACATGAAGTCAATGTCTCTTTACTCTATATTCTCAACATCTCCATAATAATTTCTCTTCTCAATCAGTTCCAATAACAAAGAGTCATTCTACTTTTACCAGAATGGCAGAAGAGTAGGCACCTTCACAAAAGAACACCTATTTGGTGGAAACGTTCAAACATCATGTCTCATCAGGTGCCTACTTACCCAACACAAGCTAAATATAGCCTTTTGATGGCATTTCTCCTCTTCTAAAAGTAAACATTCTCTGATTTTGCTAGGATAACATCGCTTCTTCAAAAAGATCATGGATATCTATCCTATATATCAGCTTTGTCTACTAGTGAAAGAAATATTAGAATATACATGTCACAGATACAGTTCCAAAAGAAAATTTCTAGTGCATGCTGCAGTGCACTGTTTAACAAAATGGGCAGACATATAACTTTATATATGATATAACCTGAAGCTCCAAAGGCACATCATATGACTTCAATACTTCACAACCAAGAAGAAATTAAATGAAGGCAGTTATAATTGACCACTATACATGTCATCTAAAAGCTAAACAAAAGATTGCAGGTTCAAAAGTGAAATCTCTCTCTCTCTCTCTCTCTCTCTCTCTCTCTCTCTCTCTCACACACACACACACACACACACACACACACAAGATTACATACCAGTAAACCGGCTTGAGAAAGAGCAACATTAACATGTTTTTTCCAAGCATAGCGAATATCACACAAGATGATGTTCTGGTTTGGGGTAAGGCGAACACTTAAGCTGTACTTCTCAATTAATTCCCGCAATGCCTTTTTTGTAGCACCTTTTATCCGGCCATTATCAACATGGACCCCGTAAAAAAATTTGCCATCTCCCTACCATTGGCCCAGTCAGTTTATAATTAGCTAAAAGTGAAAAACCTACAATTAGAAACAATGACTAGAGCCAAAGAATAGAATGTTCACCTGCGCATGCCAACCCAAGTAGCTCTTGAACTCCCACTCTGGGAGCTCCTTGAAAGGCTCAAATTTTTTTCCATAGTACTGCTCAACAACAGACCGGAACTTTTCAATTCCCCACTCATTTATCAAGTATTTCATACGACTGTACTTTCTATCATCTCTCCTTCCATTATCTCGTTGTGTGGCAACAATCGCTTTCACAGCATAGAGAATATCTTCCTTGGGCACATAGCCAAGAGGCTCTCCCAACCGTGGGAATGTGGTCTCAACCCGAAGAGTTCTTCCCATACCCCCTCCTACCTATAATGCCAATACATCAATAGCAGAGAAATAAGTTTTCTAACAAATTATAAAGATCAACACAATCCTTTACCCAAAAAATACTTCTGCTGTTTATTTTCACATACATGTTATTTGCACTGCTTCTCACACCTCTATTTTTCTTTGTGTTGGAACATGTGAGAAGAGCAACAAGAAAATATTATTACGGTTTCTGCACAACTGTACATGTGCATAATCATACAAAGCTCAAGAGAAAATTTTGAATGCCAAAAGAAAACTCAGAAAAGATTGGGACTTACATAAATGTTAAAGCCTTGAGGCTCCCCATTTTCATCTGAAATAACCACAAGCCCCACGTCATTTGTAAGGATGTCAACAGAGTTATCCGTGGGTACAGTGACAGCAACCTTGAACTTACGAGGCAGGAATTGAGTCCCATAAATTGGCTCTGGTGAATCTTCAAAATTTGTTCCATGAGAGTTATCATTGCGAGCCTCTACAACATCAGGTGGATCTGCCGACATTATTTTCTCTCCATCTACCCATAAATCATAATAAGAACCTGACTGAGGGGCAAGAAGAGCAGCAATTTTTTCTGCAATTTCCTGAGCAAACAAATAATCTTTTCTAGTCAAATATGGTGCTGAAGGAGCTAGAACATTTCTATTCAAGTCACCACATGCTCCAAGAGTGGATCCCATATTTCTAATTATGGTACTCATAACTGTTTTCAGATCCTTCTTAAGCACGCCATGGAGTTGAAATGTCTGCCTTGTGGTGAGGCGAAGACTTCCAATCCCAAACTCATCCGCAAGGTCGTCCATTGCCAAGTAGAGTTTATTTGGAACTTTCCCTGCCGGGTTCTTAGTTCGAAGCATGAACTGATAAGACTTTCCTCCTTTAAAACGCTCATCTCTGTTGTCTTGCTGATAGCTTCCATGAAACTTAATCAGCTGTGTTGCAGCCTCATTGACATTTGGTGCTTCTGTCTGTAACTCCTCGTTCAAAGGATACCGTAAATAGTTACTTTGTTCCTTAATGATCTCAACCTTGCTGCGCTTAGTCTGTGTTGCAGGTGGTTTGACCGGCTAAAAAAACAGTTTAAAATGGCATTAATTGGAGTCCAGAAATTTAAAAATAAATAAAACTGGAAGATCTACTCTTTCATATCTGATAATCTATATATATCACATGCATAAAATCAATCCAACAGACATCCAAAGATGCAATTACCATATATTATTGAGATTTCACAATAACCCAAAAACTGATTTCTATCTCCACTAAATTATTTACCACAGATTAATGCACATTAATTTGAAAGCATTCAAATTTGAAATTTATGAGCAGAAACACATTGAGCTATGAACTGAAAATTAGCAACAGAAAACAAACAGTAAACAACCATTCAACCACACATTTGACACAGTGATTTTCTGGGCGATGCCCCTAGAAAAACCCCAAAGGAAAAACCAGTCAATCTGAGAGAATTTTTATTATGCAGCCCACAGAGATTCTAGAATTTTACAGCAAAAAATCACAGCATTTAATGCACCTAGAAAAACATTCCAAACTCAGAAAACTGCGCCAAACAACAGTACTGCCTGTATGTCCACCTCGAATTCCGTGCCCAGAAAAATTGTACAACCTGTACGGACATCCATACGAACTGTGCAGACTGTCCCAAAACCAGACAAATCATACCTCAATTTATGTGCCCTATCTGTATGGCCTGTCCCTCAATTTCTTGCTGTACAGCCTGCCTCAAAATTCGTGCTGCCAGCAGTCAGCCTGTATGGTCTGCAACCTCGAATTCTGTGCATATACTTTGCTGTATGGACTTCTTGGGAAGTGTGCCCTCTCTCCTCTCCTTGGGATTTGCACCCTTCCTCCTTGCTGCAAACTCTCTCCCTCTTCTTCTCTTCAGCTCCCCAAAACTCTCTCATTCAAAAGTGTGCCTCTCCACTCTCCTTAGATCTCTTTTATAATTTCTCTAATGACTCTTCAGCTACCTCCAGATCTCAATGGTCAAGATTAGATCTTGGCTCCACTAGATCTACGGTTGTGACTTAATCTCTCGTTGAGATGACTTAAATCAATGTTGAAAAAGTCGGCATCGGCAAAAAGTCAGCAAGGGTCCCAAATACAACTTCTCGGCAACATCGGCAAAAAAATCGGGAAAAATCGGCAAAAGTCGGCAAACATTAAAAAATACAAAATACATTCATTTTTTTCAGAATTTTAAACATATAAAGCAACAATAACATTAGATAAACACCTTGGAACATAAATATAAAGAAAGCGCTGATATATAGATGTAGTGGATGCAAATAACTACAAGCGGTTTGATTTCAATGACTCGGACTACTAAAAAATACATAAAATTTTACAATTTTAATGAAAACAATATATATTAAAGATACCAAGCTATGATTCCAAACCATTAGAGACAAATATTATCAAAATTGCACCAAGTGCAATACATATCTAAATCAAAATTGAAAAAACATAATCATCAAAATCATTGTCTATGATTGGGATCCTATTCATCAATAGCACCATGTCCCCCACCTCTAGGTCCTAGCCCTTGCCTCTACCTCTAATCCCGAAGTTGATCCTCCAAGGACATCAATTAACACCCTACAATTTTGATGAAACTTCTTAATCCAAGCATTAAAATAAGGTAGAAAGAGCTTCCCATGCTTAATAAGTGATTTTGCTTGACTGAAGGGTACATTTTTTATTAAGGTCATGATAGAGGAATTCAATCAACTTCAACAATCAGGCATCGACACCACCAACATCAAGGTACATAGAGAGCTTGATGTGCAGCACTAAATTCCAATCCCTTACCCACATACATGATAGAATCTAGTGGAAACGTTGCAATCCTGAAATCCTGAAAACCATTAACTCTGTTGAATTATGAATGGGATCTAAAATTCTACTTTTTGCATATGAAGTCCGATGAGGTTGGAACCACTCTCAAACATCCTAAAACAATTAATGGTAATGTTAAAAATTTAAGTAAAAGTGACATTCTCTTTATCTTTCATTTGTGACAATCTCTTTATCTTTCATTTTCCATCCTTTTACTTTAAGAATTTAACACTACCATTTAGTATTCTTGACATCAATGTCACTTGTACAAAACTCATCAATTTTTTTTTTAAAAACCCAAGTTTTTAAAACTGTGAAAAATCCTCCTTGGCGATTTTTTCCATTATGTGGAGGCCTGGGCGACTTTTTGGGTTGACCCACGCTTTTTCCTAAAAAGTCACGACTTTTTGGAAAAAGTCTCGCCTCCACGACTTTTTAAACAATCGTGGTTTTTCCCAACCGATTTTTCGGCTTAGGGAAAAAGTCGTCGATTTTTCGACGAGGTTTTCAACATTGACTTCAATCACTTAAGTCACTCAAACTATACAAAAGTCACTTTAGTCATTATAATAATAAAAATCACTTTATAAAGTGCTCACCTAGAGAGTTTATTTTGGACGACTTCTACATGCTAGACACATAGCCTATGTAGAAGCACCTGTCCGAGCTACAAAAACTAACACTCCCTCTTAGCAAGGAAGGCACTTCTGGAACATCCACCTGGATCTATCTCCAACCCCATCACTCCATCAGCTGCTATAGCTGCCCCCGCTGAACCAGAAGGCCTCTCTACCACCTACACTGGATACTATGTTGAAGACCAACTCCTGCAAAACATGCTCCGAGGAGTCTCCTCAAACTCCTAAGTATCCAACTAAGTCATCTCGTACCAACTGAATCTCCTGATAATATTGGAAGAACCCACACAACCAACTATTTCAAATACTAGCACGGACCTTGAATCCAAGATCCCCTTGGACCTAACCACAGGTTATCCCAAGAACCTGTACAATCTCCCCTATCTGACACCAAGCACTCGTGTTGTGTCCAGGGTAGCTCCCTCTGGATATATAAGTACTTGTTCATGTTGGAACACAACTCCATATCCCTCATCCTCCAAAGCTGATACTGAGAGCAAACTAACCTTCAGCATCGGTACAAACAACACCTTCGCCACCTCCAGAGATCCTCCTGACTCTAGCTGGAATCTCACACATCCAACCCCCTTCACTGCATGCATGGTGTCGACTCCACTATCCGCATAGCAGTCTGAGTCTATCTCTGAAACACTAAGGAAAATCGACCTCATTCCCTTCATATGGCGAGATGAACCACTGCCCACACACAACCCATGCTCCAATGTCCTCAACCATGCACTACCACTGCCTGAAAGACGAGACCAAAGAAAATTCCTTCGCAAACTTCTTCACAAACTCCTCAATCTTAGTTGATGTCATTATTTGTGTCTCATCCCTACCCTTCTTTTTGTTTGGACATTGATGTGCATAATGGTCAGTCTTGTGGCAAGCAAAGCATTTCACTTTGCTCATGAACTTCTTGTGTTCACCTTTCAAGCTAGACCCACCACGTGGACCTTTCTTGAGCCTCTGCTTGCTCTTCCCTGTAAGAGCAACATTCTCCTCATCATCCCCATGCTGTTGGTCTATGTGGTCGAAGCTAATTCTCAGATCCTCCTATATAAAATCATCCCAAAGTCTAGTCCATGTAGGTATGTTCTCTCTGGCAACGATCACACGCACAAAGTCCTGCCATGGTTGTGAGAAACCATTCAAAAGACAGTTCTCACCAACTCTTTGGCATCCACTTTCTCATCGACAGCACCCAACTCATCACGCAACAATGAAATCCTAGTAAGGTATGATGTAACATTGTCGGTCTTGGTCATCATAGTATCTATAGTTTCTCCCTCAAAACCATTTTCCGGTTTTGATTATTACTCTGGTACAACTTTATCAACGCTACCCACATATCAAAGGCATTATTTTTCCCGGTCACATGAGGCATAGTGTGGTCTTTCACTACATCAAGAAGAATACGTTTTGCCTTCACATTCTTCTTATTATATTCCACCAAAGAATCAGGATCAATGGGGATCATGACAACTTCCTTGGTTATATCCCATAACTCAAATTCCTTCAACAACAAAGTAATCATCTCCTTCCATGGAATCAAATTCGATGCACCCTCCAGCCTGTCCTCATACCGCAAGCCAAATGTCAAAGATATACTCACTGACCTACCAACAACAAGCCCAAATCTACTAGGTGAAATAACTCAACAGTACCTTGTTGCCCCCTTATATCCGTAGTTAAGATTAAGTTATATCCCATAACTCAAATTCCTCCAACAGCAAAGTAACCATCTCCTTCCATGGAATGAAATTCGATGCACCCTCCAGCCTATCCTCATACTGCAAGCCAAATGTCAAAAGACATACTCACTGACCTACCAACAACAAGCCCAAATCTGCTAGGTGAAATAACTCAGCAGTACCCTTGCTGCCCCCTTCTGTCAAATATTGGTTTCTCTATTCAAAATTAGAGCCCCAGCTCTGATACCATGTTGAGATTTCACAATAACCCAAAAACTAATTTATGGCTCCAATAAATTATATACCACAAATTAATGCACATTAATTTGAAAGCATTCAAATATGAAATTTATGAGGAGAAACATATTGAGCTATGAACTGAAAATTAGTAGCGGAAAATGAACAATAAAAAACCATTCAACCACACATTTGACAATGATTTTTTGGGCAATGCCCCTGGAAAAACCCTGAAGGGAAAACCAATCAATGAGAGAATTTCTATTATGCAGCCCAAAAAGAAATTCTGGAATTTTATAGCAAAAAATCACAGCATTTAATGCACCTAGAAAAACATGCCAAACAACTGTGCGACCACCTCAAATGTTGTGCCCAAAAAAATTGAACGGCCTGTACAGACTGTATGGACTGTACTAAAACTCAAAAAATCGTACCACGATTTCTGTGCCATATCTATACGACCTATCCCTTGATTTGTTGCTATACAGGCTTACTCAAAATCTGTGTTGTGAACAATCAGCCTATACGGTTTGCTACCTCGAATTTTGTGCATAAACTTTGTTGTATGGGTTTCTTGGGAAGTGTTCCCTCTCTCCTCTCCCTGGGATTTGTGCCCTTCCTCCTTGCTGCAAGCTCTATCCCTCTTCTTCTCTTCAGCTCCCCAAAACTCTCATTCAAAAGTGTGCTTCTCCACTCTCCTTAGGTCTCTTTTTATCATTTCTCTAATGACTCTTCAGCTACCTCCAGATTTCAATGGTCAAGATTAAATCTTGGCCCCACTAGATCTATGGTCTGCATCTCCACTCTCCTTAGGTCTCTTTTATCCTTTCTCTAATGACTCTTCAACTACCTCCAGATCTCAACGGTCAAGATTAAATCTTGGCCCCACTAGATCTACGGTTGTGACTTAATCTCTCATTTATATGACTTAAATCACTTAAGTCACTCAAACTATATCAAAGTCACTTTGGTCATTAAAATAATAAAAGTCACTTTATAAAATCACTTTATAAAGTGCTCACCTAGAGAGTTTCTTTTGGACGACTTCTACATGCTAGATACATAGCCTATGTAGAAGTACCTGTCCGAGCTACAAAAACTAACATATATCCCTCAATTTGGCCTTTATAATATATATTGAACTAACAACAAAGCCGCATAACAATTGACTTCTACACATAACCACAATATTACATTGTCTCACTCTCTTCTTTACAGTATGTAAATAAATGATGATGCATACAAGCACAATAATTTGATGGCAATTGATCTCTTAAGCTTCTGGGTGCATATATATTTAGAAGAATTTCCATGCATGATAGCCACATGATTGGGACATAAAACATAAATTTGCATATGGAGTTAAATTATTTCCGAAAGGTGAAAACCTTGATAGCTAGTGCAATATTTTCCTAAAAAATGTTAGAATTTTACATAAAGAAATCACTCGCATTTCATTGTTCTTGGAAACAGAATATACATTCAAAAAGATCACACCAATGTGCCTTTTCCCAAAACATGAGACTTTACAATGATCACTGTGGCTAGCACATTTTTTTGCCAAACGATGTCAAAGTTTCTGCAAAGAAGAATCATATTGCTTATGTGTCATTTTGCCCCCAAAAAAGTCATAATTACCATAAAGAAAGATTTCACAACCAAGTCACTTTTTAAAAAGAATTTCCAAATGGCATGTTCAACTAGAAACAGGTATTGTACAAATCAGTGCATTTTTTATCAAAAGAACTGGGTTTCCTCATACTTGCAAAGGCATTTTCTACTATATCATTAAGCATTGGATGCCTTTACAAATTACAATATGATTAAGCATTGCAGCAAGGTTACACGAACCGTGGGTGTGATCGGAATCGGCTAAAGAATCCGATACAGGTGCGACACTCACCCCAAAATTAGGAATTGGAGATTCGGAACCCTAACCCTAATTAACCCTAATTATCCTACATTTATCCTACGTAAACAGCTTTAGATTTGTCAAAATGAGGTGGAAGAATCCGAGAATTTGATTCGGAAGAATCCGATTCAGGTGCGGTTAGGCCTAGGGCTAAATCCAATAACTATGAGCATTGGTAATCCTTCTCTCAACTTTAAGGGTATATAAAATCCTGCTAGAGGATTTTGTACAAAATAAAATTGAAATACACAAGCAGAAGAAAAGACATCAGCAGGAAACGTAACTGATCCAAAATGGATCACGATATCTTTTCTCATCCTTTTTAGTGTTGTATAGGGTGGAAAATCAGAGTTGTAGATTTATAAGGGCCATTGCATCCCACTAATGGGCAGGGTCAAAATTGTAATTTCCATGTTTGGGAACTTAACCAGTGTTTTTAGGGGTCAAAAATTGGCCAAAATGGCATAAAATTTTTGCCACGCGGTTCGTTCTCTTCACTGAGAGCTTTCCAATGGTCCAAAGAGGACCTCAATCAAACTCTGTGAGAAAGTTCTTCCCCCAACAAATTGACTTGTGTTTTGACCACCACAGTGCCTAGTGGATGCCACATCAACTTCCATTACTCACACATGTGGAGCTAGTCATGTGTCGACTTTCAAGCAAATTTAAGAGAGTCCAAAACCCTAATCCCTAATCAAGAGTTGGGGAATGTAAAAACCCTAACCCTAACAACTATCAAGAGGTGTTAAAACCTTCACCGCCAGGAGAGAAAGGGATTCTATTTCTATTTAATAATTTTATGTCCATAGTTGAGCAGTGCAAAGGAATAAGATATCAAAGCAAAGCAGAGGAGAAGGTGACCCTGTAGCAACCTAAAATAGGCCACAATGTCTAATTGCTCTGTAGTGACTCAATCTTCCTATGTATTTTCCATTGTAAATCTGAAAAGTAAAAAGAGCAAGGCATAACCTTATTTCTATTGAAATTTGGTTGAGCTTTGATCTTTAATTCTTTTAGATGCAGAGACTTAAAGTAATGAGACAATTCAATCCTTGAAATTCATAAAACCATCACACAAGATATACCCTGGGAAAAGCCTCAAAATTATAAGAAGAAAAACCCCAGCAATTCTTCTCAGTATAATATAATGGATAGCAGAGAATGCTTGCTTTTACAACATAGCAGATTGCTTTCGGAAGATAAGAGATCACCAAACACTCTTGATGAAGATACGGAAGCAATAGAGAAGAGAGATCAATCGGATGTGTGCCCAGCACAACAATCACAAGCACGAACAAAACCCTACACAAAGAGAAGCGCCTTGCCTTCAATGGAGAAGAGAATTCGCTTCACATTGGATTCATCAATCCCATATAACATATTTATACATTCTTCTCTTCTATTTTTAACTTCTAACTTCAAGATGAACTCGCCCTCAAACTGGATGTCTTAATCTTGCATGCAAAGGTGCGCCCCACTTCTCATGCAGTGCTTTATCTCACTGAGTTGTCACTTAGGATGAACTCGCCTCTTAATTGAAAACTTGCCCACTTAGTTAAGTGGCTAACTTAAGTGTCGACATGCAAGTGTCACAACTCACGTGTCATCTTTTAGTTTAACATAAGTGTAGTCATGCAATAACACTTATTTAACTAGATCTTCTTTGTTGTCACTTAGTTAACTCTGTTTAACTGAAGTGTCGTCTTTTAGTCTAACTAAAGTGAAAACACTTTAGTTAACTAGTCCTTCTTATTCAACACTTAGTTAACTGAAATCATGCTAATTGATTTACTCGAAGTGACCACTGTGAGTTCTTTAGTTAACTGAGGCATATCTTTAACCGATGCTTTAACTGAAGCATTGATACTTAACTGACGTTGAAGCTTTATAACCGAAGCTTTAACAATTCGAGTTCTCTTTAATTAGTTGAAGTGTTTGCATGGGCAATTTCGAATTCTCTTGATCTCTATGCATTATCTTTTATTTCTTTATCTCTTCCTGCATGGTCAATATATGCTAACTTTAATTATCCATCACATTACATTATACTAAGAAGAATTATCAGATGCTGTGATCATATTATATTATTTTAGACCAAATGATCATATGCTAAAGTAATTCACTTTAGAGTTGATCAATATCTAAAGGAGACTTAATAGCAATCTGGTGATCATGGTTAATAATACATCACACAACATTAAATACTTTTAACAAGTAAAGCATGACCTTTATACAGAAGGTCCACCTCTATATGGGAGCTCCATCATGGATACCTTTATACTGAAGGTTCACATGAGAGTAATGACTTGACACACAAGTCCGAAGTCTTGTCCAACAAGACTTTACAATGGCATTACTTCAATCAAGTACCTCTATACGAGAGGAATAACCTTTACACGGAAGGCAATCAAAGTGCTCACCTCTATACGGGAGGATCAATCTTGGCTACACAAGATTGGTTTGGAGAATGTCTCCTGATGCTATATATTTAACACTCCCTCTCAGCGAGAGAGGCATTCTCTGCAATACCAAGCTTGTCTCGAAAGTACCTGAGCTTTGTCACTGACACAGGCTTTGTTAACACATCTGCAATCTGCTCATCGATAGCAATGTACTGAAGTTTCACTATACCTTTATGGACCATGTCTCGGATGAAGTGATACTTCATTTCAATGTGCTTCGACTTGTGTCATGAAACACTGGGTTTTCGAAAAGCTTGATGCAACTCTAATTGTCACACCTAATAATTTTACGCTCAAGCTTTTCACCGAACAACCTCGCAAGTAGCTTTCTGAGCCACACTGCTTCTCGGCAGGCAACACTAGCAGCTATGTATTCTGCTTCGGTAGTGCTCTGGGCTGCTTCCTGCTGGACCAAGATATCATAGCTGATCCTAAGCTATAACAATAGTCAGATGTACTCTTACGTTCCACAATGCTTCCTCCCCAGTCTGAGTCTATATAACCAAGTAACATGACTCCTCCACTGGAGGCATATCTGAGTCCATATGAAATTGTACCTCGAAGGTACCTAAGCACATGCTTAGCAGTTGTCCAGTGTATGTGTCTCGGATCAAACATAAATTGACTTAGAATGCTCACAGCATAACATATATCAGGCCTCAAATGTATCAAGTACATTAGCGAGCCTATAAGTTGTCTATACAAAGTGGGATCTACTGAATCTGATCGAGAGCCTAACTCATGAAGTTTCCTCAAATTGGAAACCATCGGTTTAGTCATTGATTTGCAATCTATCATGCCAAACTTGTGCAATATATCCACGGTGTACTTCCCTTGAGATAGAAAAATTTCATCTTTCTTTGCCAGATCTCAAGGCCAAGAAAGTAGTGCATTAGACCTAAGTCTTACATCTCGAACTCTAAGGTGAGCTCCCTCTTGCACCAATCAATTAGATGTTCCTCTCCAGTGAGAAACAAATCATCAACATACAGAACCAATATCAATGATTGGTTCTTCACTACTTTGAAGTACAAATTTGGATCAGCTTCACTCTTACAGAAAGCCAGTTTTTGAAGGTAGCTATCAATTCTGGAGTACCAAGCCCCGGGGGGCTTGCTTAAGCCCATATAGAGCTTTCTTTAGCTTGCAAACATGGGACTCCTTCCCATGCACAACAAACCCTTTAGGTTGTTGAATATAAACCTCTTCCTCAACCTCGCCATTGAGGAAGGTTGTCTTCACATCCATCTGGTGAAGTTTCCATCCTAGAACAGATGCAAGTGCAATCATTGCTCGGATTGTGGTGTACCTTGCCACAGGGGCAAAGGTCTCATCATAATCGATGCCTTCTTTCTGAGAGAAACCTCTGGTAACGAATCTGACTTTATACTTCTCGATGCTACCATCCGCAGCATGCTTTTTCTTGTAAAGATCTGACTTTATACTTCTCGATGCTACCATCCGCAGCATGCTTTTTCTTGTAAAGCCATCTGGAAGTCACAATGGACTTCCCATCAAGTTTGGGAACAACCTCCCAAACATCATTCTTCATTATAGAGTTGTACTCTTCTGTCATTGCATCTTTCCAAACTTGCTGCTCTGCAGCTTCTTCATGTGAGGATGGTTATGAATCACTGATGTGACTCATCAGTGCAACATACCTTGAATATCAGTCAGGTTGCTTGCGCTCTCTAGATGAGCCTGTTGGTGCTCCATGTTTCTCTGCATTTTGTAAGATGTCTCGGCACCAAGCAGATCTTCTTTTAACGGGAGGTTCATCAGGTGACCTCTCAACCAGTTCTACTGGTTCTTCAGGAGCTAGCGAATATAAGGCATCTTCTAGTTTCTCCCTCTCAAACTCTGAAGGGGGAGAATCAAACTCGGGATCCTCCATCTCTGAATCACATTGAATCTCTTTCAATCTTTTGAAAGCAACTTCCTCATGGAAGGTAACATTTCGGCTGACTTCAATGTGTCTCTCACCAGGTACATATATTCGGTATGCTTTGGATGACTCGCTGTAACCCACAAAGGTCCCTTTCTTTCCAGAAGGCTCCATCTTTGTTCTCTTTTCTTTCAGTACATGAATGTATATTAGGCTCTCGAAGATCCTCAAGTGTGAGATGTCTCGCTTCTCACCGGTAAACACTTCTTCCGGTGTCTTCTCACCTAGAATGGTATGCGGGCTTCTATTATGGATGTACACAGCTGTACGGGTGGCTTCTGCCCATAATGAGGCAGACATATCTTGATCATGTATCATGGCTTTTGCAGCCTCACATATAATTCTATTCCTCCTTTCAGCAACCCCATTTTGCTGAGGGTTGTAAGGTACTATTAATTGTCTACATATTCCTACATCACTACATAGCTCATTAAATGCATGTGAATCAAATTCACCTCCATTATAAGACCTTAATGCACGGATGTGCTTTTCTTTCTGATTATCAACTAGGGCTTTAAACTCTTTAAATTTGCTAAGAGTTTCACTTTTAGCCTTCATGAAATAAATCCATGACTTCCTAGAAAAATCATCTATGAACAATACATAATATAAGAAGCCACTCAGGGAGGGGGATGACAAGGGACCACATACATCAGAATGTATTAAATCTAAAATCCCTTTAGATTTAGTAGTACTGCTAGAAAAAAAATTCTTAACATTCTTCCCAAGTGCACAACCCCGACATACACTATCATGCTCAAAATCAAATACAGACATACCTTTTACCATCTGTTGAAGTCCAGGTGGCGCTTTCTAGTGTAGGTGTCCAAGCCTTCGGTGCCATAGCTCACATGGATTGATAGTGTGGTGAATCATAGCTTGAATGTACTTCCCGGGTACCTTGTAGAGTCCTCCCTCTCAAACGCCAATCACAGCAGCAGATTCTTCGGCCATAAAAGTGCTTTGTTATCCATGAAGATAACTCGAAAGCCTTTGTCTTCAAGAACCGAAACTGAAAGGAGGTTCTTCTTCAAGCCTGGAACATATAGAATGTCCTCCACATGTAGAATATCACCGGTGCTCAGCTGGAATGAGGTGGATCCAACTCCTTGGATCAAATAAGTTGAGTTGTCCCCCAACTCTACCACGCATGTGAATTCTTTCTCCTTTAGATCGGTCATGGCACTCTTGTAACCAATCATACATTTGGATGCACCACTATCAATCAATCATGTGTCTGCATTTGTGATGACGAATCCCGAAAGGGATGAGACAAGATAATACTCCCTTCTTGTCTCATTTTCTTCGGATGCATTCTTTTGAGTGATTTCATCTTCTATGGCGGTAGAAGCATGAAACTTTCATTTCCGCTTTGCTCTGCAATCTCTTGAGAAATGGTCTTTCTTGTTGCAATTGAAGCATCTAGATTTTGAATGTCAAAGCCTTCGTTGAACTCCTTCTTCTTTGGATTAGAGAACTCCTTTTGAAAGAAGGGTTTCTTTCATTTCTTCATTCTTGCCGTGAGGGCAAGGTTTTCTTCTTTGATGCACACTGACTTGCTCTGGATTCACCCCTCCTCTTGGAGGCAGTCATGCCACAACCTTTAGAAGTTAGGTTGTACCTCTCGGCCATTTACCGCAACCAAGAATGTCTCCCATGAGGATGGGAGACCATCAATAGTGGTTTGGAGAAGATCATCTTCATCCACCACTATTTCAATACTAGCAAGTTGATCTCTTACCTGAGAGATCTTGGAGAAGAAGGAGGCCACTGTCTCATCCATCTCCATCTTTAAGTTTTGAAGCTTATTTTTCAATGCCCTCTTTTGACTCGAGGCCTTCTTCTCATATAGATTAGTCAGTGTATCATAACATTCTTTCGTGGTCTTCAACGGTGTGATCACGGGCATGAAGTTATCTTTTACCGAATCATAGATGATTCATTTGGCCTTAGCTTGATTCTTCTTGAAGCTGATGCGCCCTGCATTACATGTAGGTTACTCCACCACAGTGGATACATAGCCATCCAAGTCATGTTCCTCTAGGATGTTGAGAATCCTAGCCTTCCAAGTGTTGAAGTTTGAGGTGCCCTCGAGATGATCTTTCGGTCGTACAGAGACCGATGACATAGTCTTCAACAATAACAAGCACGAACAATACCCTGCACAAAAAAAAGCACCTAGCCTTCAATGGAGAAGAGAATTCACTTCACATTGGATTCATCAATCTCGTATAACATGTTTATACATTCTTCTCTTATATTTGTAACTTCTAACTTCAGGATGAACTCGCCTTCAAACTGGATGTATTAATCTTGCATGCAAAGGTGCGCCCCACTTCTCATGCAGTGCTTTATCTCACTGAGCTATCACTTAGGATGAACTCGCCTCTTAACTGAAAGCTTGCCCACTTAGTTAGGTGGCTAACTTAAGTGTCGACATGCAAGCGTCACAACTCACGTGTCATCTTTTAGTTTAACATAAGTGTAGTCATGCAATAACACTTAGTTAACTAGATCTTCTTTGTTGTCACTTAGTTAACTCTTTTTAACTGAAGTGTCGTCTTTTAGTTAACTAGTCCTTCTTATTTAACACTTAGTTAACTAAAATCATGCTGATTGATTTACTTAAGTGACCACTGTGAGTTCTTTAGTTAACTGAGGCATATCTTTAACTGATATTTTAACTGAACAATTGATACTTAACCGATGTTGAAGCTTTATAACTGAAGCTTTAACAATTCGAGTTCTCTTTAATTAGTTGAAGTGTTTGCATGGGCAATTTCAAATTCTCTTGATCTCTTGGCTTAATCTTTCATTTCTTTATCTCTTACTGCATGGTCAATATGTGCTAACTTTAATTATCCATCACATTGCATTATACTAAGAAGAATTATCGGATGCTGTGATCATATTATGTTATTTCGGACCAAATGATCATATGCTAAAGTAATTCACTTTAGAGGTGATCAATCTCTAAAGGAGCCTTAATAGCAATCTGGTGATCATGGTTAATAATACATCACACAACATTAAATGCTTTTAACAAGTAAAGCATGACCTTTATACGGAAGGTCCACCTCTATACGGGAAGTCCATCGTGGATACCTTTATACGGAAGATTCACATGAGAATAATGACTTGACACACAAGTCCGGAGAACAAGACTTTACAACATCATTGCTTTGATCAAGTACCTCTATACGGGAGGAATAACCTTTACATGGAAGGCAATCAAAGTGCTCACCTCTATACGGGAGGATCAATCTTGTCTACACAAGATTGGTTTGGAGCATGTCTCCTGATGCTGTATATTTAACAATTTCTTGTTTGAGTTAGGTAAATCTTGGTGTTACTGGTGTGTTTATTTCCATCACTGCAATCTGTGCTTACTTTCTCAGTGCAGTATACTTGTCATATTAAAGCTTAATCATAAGTAATCACTGTGCAGTAGGGTATAATCTCACTGTATTCGCAGTAGCATTTTAGGATCTGTTGTGACAAGCAGTCAATTGGAATATCCAAGGCAATTTACAGATCAGTAATCATGGCAGGCAAGAAGATGGTTTGACTAAACAGTCTGAAAAGAAAAAGGAGGGAACTGGACAATCCAAAACCTGAAAAACTGAGTCAAAGAAAAAGGAGGGAACTGGGCAAATGCTTGATGGGCACGATAGATTCTAAATGAACCTGCCCACTGAAAAACTTGTTGGGGATAAAATGGTGATCATAGGTTTGAACAATCCCTCAGCTGACTAGTTAGGGCTTGAAAATTACTTAGAAATATGTGTCCTGGGCCTCACTGGGTTTGTGCTTAGTGATTATCTTACAACCATTAGGGTTTTATCCTCCTTTATACCATCGTAAGTTTGTCTCTACTCATCTACACTTGATGTTAATGTTCTGTTATATTTAAATTCCTGATTACTGATGTAATTGCCAGTCTACTGTTTAGATTTCTTTAAGCTACATTGGTTCAATATTTGACCAACAGTTGGAGGGCATTCAGTGACTGGAACTCGCCCTGTCACTGTTGTTAAGGTTTAGCATTTGATGTTTCGTTGCAGCAATGACAAGACAACCCCAGAACCAGTTTGTGCTGGTGAAAGCAAGCTGTAAAAGCTTGCCAGCCAAATTGTTTGAAGATCAAGAATGAGCTGTAAAATCTTGTCGCGCAGACATAGCAACAAAGCAGGTCAAGGGAGAAACATTCTAGAAGCTTCTGGCACCAGATTGTGAGCATACAAAGCACAACCTAGCCTATCTTCAACAGAATATAGGAGAATGCCAGCAGCCAGCTGCACAAAGATCGCTATAACACATTATGGACTCAGTTGAGTAGTGCATACCAGCTTCAGGAGACAAAACTCGCAGCAAAATGCACTCAGCTGCACTAAGAAGAAAACCTCTGAAATTAGCCAAGCCATGTGCAAAAATCAGCATAGCACAGGCACTGCCATGTTTTTGGGAAGAAAACACCCTTTGAACTTAACCTCTCTGGAATCCAAAGACAGCTGGCATGAAACCCATTGACATACCATTGTTGTTCAAATCCCCATACACAAGAGCAGTCGCATCTCGGAAATGTCAAAACCTGGGCTGTAACACAATCCATTGCATCTATGCAGCCTCCACATAGCTGTGACAGTGCTACAGCATTGCCATTGTCTATGTTGCAATGTTGCATCAGTGACAGTATTGCAACCATGACCTCGTGGTCACTCAATGGATGACCATGACTCCCCCCACTTCATGGAAGTGTGCACAAAGGTGGAACAACCTGTGCAGATCATCTTGATTCTTAAGCTAGGGAAGCAAACCTGCAGCATTCAGTTTCACACCAAGAAGAAAAACAAGTGTGTCACACAACCCTTAATATTATCTCCTACATGATGGTTCCAAGTTTGACTATCGCTAGGAGGCACTTTGGCTGTTGCATTAAGTGCATAGTTCAAATCATCCTTCACTGCTCCAACAAGCAAAATCAGGTGCATCGCCTACGTGATGCCAGATTCCTTTGGTTTATAAGCTTGGTGGGTAGCCACCTGTGCACACTTTTCAGGTGAACCATATAGAACCAAAGCATAAGTGGAACCATATAGCAGATGAGAACTCCACTGAGCTGAAAAATTGAGGCAGCAAAACTGCTTTCAGATATTTATGCACCTTGAGAACATCATACAGACCCCTTCTTGCTAATAGTAGGTTAGCACCAAAGCATAAGTGGAACCATATAGCAGATGAGAACTCCACTGAGCTAAAAAATTGAGGCAGAAAAACTGCTCTCAGATATTTATGCACCTTGAGAACATGATACAGACCACTTCTTGCTAATAGTAGGTTGGCACCAAAGCATAAGTGGAACCATATAGCAGATGAGAACTCCACTGAGCTGAAAAATTGAGGCAGAAATACTGCTCTCAGATATTTATGCACCTTGAGAACATGATAAAGATCCCGTGGCCTGACATTTGTCAAGGAAAAAGCATTTAAATCCATTGGCCTGGTAATTTAAAGCAGCTGATGATAAAATATCTAGAATTTCCATTTGAAGTTAAAACAAGGGTTCCACGGGAAGGTATCCCCCATGCTCCCAAGCATGGGAATGTCATCAAGGATGTCCCCTGCTGAATCTAGAATGATTCTAGATACCCATAATACTTGGAAGTGGCAACCCCAAGTACCAGGGACATCCAAGAGTACCATGATACCACAGGGTACTCTTAAACGCTACTGGGACATCACTCTGAAAAGGAACTGGCAGCAAAAAGAAACAAATATATAAGCAATTAAAATCCCAAAAAAAATATTCTAATAAAGCTAAAAAAGGTGCTGTGTCCCCCCAAATCCTATTTCTTCACTGCTTAAATCGCCCAAACCCTAACTTCATTTTTCACCTACAAGCCAATAGTGTCAACACACCAAAGAGATTTAAGACTGATTTCTGTGGACAGGAAGCTCTCAAAGGCAGAAAAGTGTGGATAACAATTTTCTACCATATTCCAGGTGCATTGGCAGTCTACCGTGCATCCCTTTGGAGTAGCCTAGGGCACTCCGACAGCCTTGTAGCACTGATTGTCATTGTACATCTTAGTCCCATTGACATGTCTTTTGGTCAATTGGAACATAAAAAAACTATCTTAGCTGATCTCAGCTTTGGCAGGAAAAATCCAAACAACAGTACAATTGAGCTCACGGCCAGCTGTCCTCACATTCCAGCTAGAAATTGGCATTGGTCAGTGAGAATTTCATACAACGAGACTGATTTTTAGCCTTCTTCAAGATATCAAAAAAAAATTCTCCTTCGCAATTTACAGTAAGAAAAGAATTGAAAAAAACAGGGGCAGAAGGTGCGGGTGGGGTGATTCTTGACCCTGGAGGACAACAAATTACAAATTATGCTTGGGGACTAGACCATAACACAATCAACCAGGCTGAAGCCTTAGCCTTATTGCAAGGGTTAAAATAGCTAACAAAGGCGAATAAAGACCATCCAGATCTTAGAGATTCTACAATCATCATAAGATATATGATCAGCCATGCCCTTCCAGAAGATTGTCTACTAAGTAGACTCATATCCCAAATCAACACTAAATTACATGCCTTCAAAAGAATCGAATTCTACCACATCCTTCAAAGGCAAAACAAACAAGTGGATGTAATGGAAAATCGAGCATGTAACCTTCCATATGCAGAGATGGAAAAAAATGGGAGCATGGTACTCAACCCCCCCGCTATAAGAATAACAATCTCCCATGGTCAATGAAGTGCACATTGGGGAGCAAGGTCTGATCACAAGAGGAATAGGGGACGGGGGAGTGATCCCCACCCAAAGTTTATTACTCACACATCAATTCCGAAGTGCATTAACACATAGGACAGGTGGACAGTCAGCGGCAAGCAGTGAAGGACCCAGGCTATCAACTCGCACCTTCTCGGCATTTACTCCCACACTCTGTCAATTATAAAGTGCAAGATTATGGATCTTTCTGGAGAAGGCAGTATGTTGTTTTATGCCCTCTCGCCTGGGAAGCTAGCACTCGCTGCTGTACAACTCAGAGCTGGTTCAGGGTCCTGGGTTTTGGTTTCTACAGGTCTGTGTGTTGACCAGGGTCCTGGATTTTGTTTTCTACAGGTCTGTATCTTGGCGTTGAGGAGGCAGGAAGACAGATTTTGGAGTTTTCAACAAGGCTGGGTTTGACACCAAACAAGGGTTGTCCGAAGAATGCACAGGTATCCACTGATACAAAAATCTGAGTTGAAACTCAGCTTGGTCTCGACAGCCCCTGAGTTACCTTGTACTCCTAGTGCAGCATTCCTTCCCATGGGATTGAGTCCCCCCTTGGAGTTGGTAGTGCTGTATTGCGTGTTGGTTTGAAGTTATCTGGGAAAGGGGGCCTTGCTAAAGAGCCTCTGCTCGAAAGGTTGGATCTGGACTTGTCAAGAGTTGGATGGATCTTTATACATAAGGGGAAAGGCACAAGAGAGCTTATCAGCGTGCTCAATTATTCGATGACCAGCATTGGATACCAGTTTGGCAATGGCGATTATAGTTTTCAACTTTTCTGAAGGAGAGGTCGCTGCAGCACTGCAAGTTAGCTTTTCAGTGGAAAATGGCTTCCCACAGTAGACGGTGCATCCACTCAGAGATGCAGAAAGCCTTAAAGAGATGTGAACGAATAACCAATGAATGTGCTAAAAAAATGGGAGGCCTGCAGTAATAACTGTGAGACAAAGAATGCGCAGGAAATTAAAGTTTGTATGCGACAGAAATCTTAAAGAAAGCTCAACTCAAGAGACAGAAGAGGAAAATTGTTATGATTGAAAATAGATAGTGAAACTCAAAAAGAAAAACTGGAATAAGAAGCAGCCAAGGTGAGGGAGCTCCAAAAAAGGGTGCAGCAGCTAGAATTGGAACAAAGACCGAGCTTCGAAGAGCTCAGGAAAGAAGCCTCTCTTGAAGCATGAGTGGGCCCTCCAGGGGTGGCAGCAATGGAGAAAGACATAGTCGCCGCTTCAGCCGCACAGCGGCTGCCTGAAGCAAAGAACCAAGAGACCTTGAACCTGGCATCAGCAGCAGGTCATGGAATGCCTATTACTTATGGACAAGTTTAATTGTTAGTTCCTTTATATTTTCTGCTGTATTGCAAATTTATGTTTATGTTAGGCCAGTTTGTCAGGCTGTACACCAGCCATAGCTTGACTCATCATAGTAGATTTGTAGCTTTCAGGATGACAGGAACAGGTTTTGAATAAACTGAAAATTGTAATGGACAGCTCTTATTTAGACTCTTCTTTTGTAGCTCTTGGCTGAATGGTTAGGCCACAGGCCCTTTTTTAATACAATCAGTAACAATTTCTGTTAAAAAATAAAAAAAACTCAACAATACAAACCTTTGCAAACTTGCACCAAAAATTACATGAACCCTTGAACCAAACACCCAAAAACTAAGTCATTCAACAACAGAAGCAATGATAGTGACTTGTTAATGGAAAGCCATGTGAGGGAAGCAGAGAATGGGTCTACACCAACAGGGGCAGAAGGGCCTGCCAATGAATGTGGAAGTTGAACCAATATGTACCCACCTCAATGGTGCTGACTGAGTGTGCAAAATCTGGAATTGGAGCCAATGTATGCCCATTGATGGCATTGGATGACTATGCAAAGGAACCCATTTGCTATCGGCTTGGGATCAAGGAGTTATTGCCGGGAAAAGCAACATCTTTTGGAAATTCCTACAAGGGAGACATCAGTGAAAAGCTGACAATATTTCAAAAATTTGAACTCTTGAGATTACAAATGGCAGCAGATGCAAAGAGAATATTTTCAAGTAGAAATGTCACTTCCTAGGACCTAAACTCAAGCCAATGTGGAAAACAGTGCCCAAAATGTCAGAGAGGATCCCTCCTTTGCTATGCCTCCACCTGCACTAGTAGATGTGGGGTCTTCTAAATCTATAAAGAAGTATCCTGCAATAGAAGCCAAATTGACAGAGACATAAAAATTTATAATGTATAAAATAGTACCACCCGTCACGGCAGCTTAACTGAACGAAAGTGCCTGTGATCATTGGCTCACCCTTTGAGGGTCGTCTCGCAGATCGCCTACACAAGAAGGTCACTTGTAGTATGCCTTTGGGCTTCTTGTAATGCTTTTTTCAGTTTAGAAGGTAGCACTTTCAAAAAACACAAATGGGTTGGATATTCTTTGTCTACAATAAATTAGAAATGTAGGCACTGGTTTGACTGCCAACCTACCTTTTATTTGGTCAAGCACCAAGAGTTTTGCTATAGCTCAAGAAGAAGGAAGAGGATCCTACTCCTCAAGATTTACCCCTTGAGTAGCTTAGGGAGCAGGAAAGCCATGCACACAAAGATCCCATTACTTATTCATTATTCTAAATTGCAAAGCCCATGCTACATCAGCAACATTAAAATGGTGTAGAATTTAATACCCAATTCGGTGCAGGTGTTGGAATTATCAACACAAATTATTATTTGTATGGAGGATAAGTCATCAAAGTAACTAGGGTGTCGATAGGGCAGGACGTTATCATTTGTGTAGGAGATAAATCATCTAAGAAATTAGGGTGTCCATGTGGCAAGATGTACGAGTGTTAAATGCCAAGACAAATGTCAAGTTAACAGGAACATGTATCATATGAAATGTCAAGGGTCAAGGTAAAGAGACAACAAATACACATTGTATAATTTGTTGAGATTGATAGAGAAACAAAGAAAGAAGAAATACATTTAATGTTAGTCCACTATTGACCAAAGAAAAATTAATGGGACTCAATATTACGGTTGGTAGAAAAAGTAAGATAAGGAGTGTTTCTCACATCTCCTAAGAGAAAGGGATCTGTACTTTGTACAATGTATCGACAATGAATTTAGAATCTATTACTTTTCTCATAATATTTTTGTGCTTGTGTATTTTTCATCTATGTATATTTTCATGACTTGCATTCAAACATAAATCTAAATGGTTTCAAAACATATAGAATGTTATCAAAAATTAGGGTTTAAACTTTAATGTCAACAGATCTATACCCCTAAAATCGACAGTCATGGTGGAAGCCCCAAAATTGAAGATTTTGCAGTTTGTTGTGTGGTTCATGAATATATTTTCTATGTCTAATCTCTATAGACTTTGTATGAGTTTATTCTCACTCAAGTTCCTTGAATTTTGTTGTTGGATCATTCTAGTCCAAGCTTTAAGCATCAGAAATATTAATTCCAACAAGGGAAGAGATCATCTCCCATTATCCCTAGTAGACATGGAACTAGGGCTTCTATTCCAATTAGCGTATGAGATCCATTAAACGAAATGAACTTCATCTTTATGATTTTAGCTTATTTAGTAAGAGATGTGAATATAGCAAATCCAAAAATGCACTTACCACCAATATAGAGCTCAACTCTTAAGAAGCTTGCTCATGTGAAGCTAGTGCAATTATAGGTAAGAGATCTTCTAATGAGGGCAAACATAAAGATAAACAAAGAATTTCCTAAGGAAAGCATTAAGGGCTTGTCGACTTGATTGTTAGAAGTGAATCTATTTTAGCAGTGCTACAAAACAATGGTGAAAGAGACCTTATCATCTTGTGATGGAGTTGGATACTAGTCTATAGGTTGTTTGGCAATGATCTTTATGCTTTTGGTCTTATGTGAATTGATAAAGTTCCATGTAAACATTATGGAAACCAATCACTGACACTTCAAAAGCAAAGTATTTGTTTAATAGCAAAAGCTTGGTAAAAAGTGTTAAAATTAATGCAGCTGCAAGAGCCATTCTCTGGGAGGATGGCACCCTAGTCAGTTAACTAGGGTTCTTGGTCAGTTAATCAGGCAGAGTAAGTCCCTAGAAGGTACCCTAGGGCCCCCAGCAGTCTACGGGGGTTCTTGGTCTGGGACCGAGCAGGTTGAAGCCATGGCAAAGTCCCTAGCATGTGGTTAGGGACCCTATCTGTCTCTAGGGTATTCTAATCTGGGACCAGATAGTTTCTTGATCATGAGGACCAAGCAGATCCTGTAGGCTGAGACAGAGACATCCTGGTCTAGGACCAAGCAGATTCTTGGTCTAGGACCAAGCAGTTCCTACAGGTACATACATGGTCAGTTAACCAAGATGATGATGTGTGATGCCCTCCTCTCCTAGGTCTTCGAGATGGTTGAGCTAGGTTGTCTTCTCAAGGGGCTAGCCACCCCTTGATGAAGTCACTAGCACTTGACCTCAAGAGCAGTCAGGAGGACCACAGGATCACATCATCCAGTGTGGACCTTCCTTATATGGTGATGATAGAACTTTCAGTTAGTATATGGAACACTTGTACATTTGAGAGAGAGATAAATGGTTTGTGTCCCCACCTTGCTTTTTCACCCTTGGTCTTATGGATTGTCTTCCCACCTTGTTGTTCTTGGTCTTGTGGGTAAAAGAGTTGTCTTCCCTCATTGTGGTTACATCCTTGGTCTTGTGGTTTGAGGGGTATTTACCCTTCCTTGATTTATGACTGTCGGCCTTGTGATATCTTAAGTCTTGTGTTAACCCTAACTGGTTCATCCTGTGTGCTAGCGCCCACCTTAAGCATATCAATTATCATCCTACCCCTTTGTCTTGACCTTAGTACCCTCTCCTAAATATGTCATAATATTAAGTTATAATTTTATAATGGGTAACATTCATTATTTAATGACATCTTAACCTATAGTTAGTAACCCTAAGTCAATGAAGAATTGGAAGGGGATCCTTCTAGAAGCCACTAAGAGGCTATAAATACAAGTCTAATTCTTCATTTGTACATCATCATCAAGACATAACTCAGCTCTAATTTACTTGGGACTGTTCTAGGGTTTATGGCACACAAAGTGTGGATGACGTCAAGGGTTTAGTAGATTGCTGCTGCTGCTAGGGTTTGATCTTTTGAAGTTTGCTGCCCAACATAAGTTCGTTGCCCTTGTGGATTGTTCATCTGCCCATTCGTGGACTGTTTTGTCTGATAAGAGGAGGCCGCAGCTTTAGGGTTGCCTGTTACTCCACCGTGGACTGTATTGGAGGAGGCCGCTGCCTTAGTTGAGGGGGGTCGTGACCTGTCTAAGCCTGTAAAGGGCTGTCACTGCCTTAGTTGAGGGGGCCGTGACCTGTCTAAGCCTGTAAAGGGTTGTCCCTGCCTTAGTTGAGGAGGCCGTGACCTGTCTAAGCCTGTAAATGGCTGCCTGTTGTCATTTGTGGAGGTTGCTGCCCCTTGTGGACTGTTTTAGGGCTGACTGTTATCATTTGTGGAGGTCGCTGCCCCTTGTCTATTGTTTTAGGGCTGCCTGTTGTCACTTGTGGAGGCCGTTGCTTGATTGGACCTTGTTTGGGTCAGATCTAACGTTTTAGGGCTGCCTGTTGTCACTTGTAAAGGCCGCTGCCTGCTTCGACTTTGTTTGGGTCTGATCTAAAGTTCTAGCGCTATCATCTACTTGTTAAAGTCTACCACATGCCTAGCTGAGGTCTATTTGGGTCTGTGCTAATTTCTAGAGGTTGCTACTACCTATTGAGGGTTGCTTGGGGCTGCCCTTTTACTGCTGAAATTAATCTAGGGCTTGTTTGTGGCTACCATTCAACTGTTGTGTACCTTTTGACAGTCTTGGGCCTCTAATGTAACCTAAGTCACCGGAGTCAGCAAATTTTTACCTTGGAATTCGAAAAACGGCGATTTTTTGCGGCGGCCGAATTTGTTCGATCAGATTCGTCGATCGAATTCGCATTTTCAATTTTTTGACTATTTTGAACCTGAAGGCGAATTAAATCGCCCGAAAATCGTCCCGATTTTTTGAAAATTCGGCATAAAATAGGTTTGAATTCGTTTTTTAGGCCGCGCGCAGGTTAACCCTATTGTCCCCAGCAAAAAATACCTCTGCACTTGAATGTATTTCCCTCATTGCCCGAAGTCGAAGCCCTCTGTCTCTGGCTTCATTTGCCGCGGCTCGCATTTGCCCGAAGTCGAAGCCCTCTGTCTCTGGCTTCATTTGCCGCGGCTCGCATTTGCCCGAAGTCGAAGCCCTCTGTCTCTGGCTTCAATTGCCGTGGCTCGCATTTGCCCGACTATCTTCATTCGTCCCCGACAAACCGCTAGATCGTGAACATGCTGTAGGTTGTAGCCTGTGGAGGAAGCCGAAGGTCGCATGTGAGTCATGACCCGTCACCAGTGAGCGGGAGCGCTGCTTCCAAAGTCCCGTTTCTGTTTCTGTCGGGGCATAGCTGCAGCCTCCGTCTGCTCGCATGAGGGCAGTGTACTGTGCACGCTCCCAACTCCAAGTCCTAACTGCACAGTGCAGGCTGCAGGCCTCCTGCAAGTGTTTAGTGTTCATAGTTTAATGAGCATAATGAAATTTATTGAAAATTTTCATATATTTTTTAATTTCCATATTTTATAGTCATTCGAACTTAATGCCGAATTTTATGTCGATTTTTATTGCCAAAATTTCAAGTGCCGATTTTTTGCCGGATTTCAATGTCGTCGAATGCGAACACGAACTCGAACCAGGTGACTTAGAATGTAACTGTCTAACCCATCCTACAGCACCATTATCTCTCTCTCTCTCAGGTATGTACTAACCTTCAGGTAAGGGTCAGTTTTGTTCCAGTTGTTGACTTGCCTCTGAGAGGCAAAGTCTGTTCTGAAAGCTAAATTTCTGAGTATAAGGAAGGTCCTAATTCACCAAGTTATTAGACTTGTTCTTCTTGTGTTGTTAGTTAGATCTCCAATTAGTCTTACTATTGCTGCTCTATATATGAAATTGTTAACTGTGTGCTTCAACTTTAACACAGTGACCTTTGGGAGTGTTAAAGTTGAAAGAAATGAAAATTATGTCTTAATTTAATTAGATCTAAATTTGTCTTGTTACAGCTGTACTATTTTGTTTTCAATACTAGTTTAGAAATTTATTTTTACATTAAAGTACAAAAAAAAATTAATTTTCTGCCCCTAATGTTAACAAAAAGCAAGTAGTAATTGAAGAAAAAGTGGAACAGGCCTAACAGAATATTAGCTGTCACAAAACTTTGGCAACAAGAAGTGGACTGGAATGTAACAGAAGAAAGCAATGTATATAACTTCACCACAACCTAACAGGAAGAATGTGAAGGTAGAAAGAACATGGGACGTGGGTTGCAATTACAGGCTTAGAAATATGCAAACTTTGTAACGACAAACACCTAAGTGAAGGCATTGAACAACTAAGAGAACATCAAATGAAAACCAACAAACATAAATGTGCAAATGTACAAAAAAGTTCTAAATATTTTGTGATATTTTTATTATTTAGACTCTATTCTTTTGTTCTCTACGATAGTATGCCATTTAAAGTGCTACAAATAACACCGAAATTATCCAAACTTATATGCACACAAAGTTTCAACGCCAAATTTGAATCAAAGAGAGACAGATAGATCAAGTGTAAGTTGACTCCCATTCTTGGCTTGAAGCCCTAGAACTTGTATTTAATGTTGAAGATTGAATTTAGTTAGAAATCATAAATATACCTGAACGCGCTCTATAAGAAATCCTTAGATGAGTGAAAGGAATGAAAATTAGAATAAAGTAGAAAAGAGCTACAAATAGCTAAAGTCTCTCCATTCAAAACAAGGATGAGCATGAGCAAAAGGAAATTGGATGGAAAAATGTAAATGAAGAAAAAAGAACTAAGGAAATAAATTATCTTCGTGTAGACCATAAGTATAAATAAATCAAAGATGAATTAATGAAAGCTGCAGAAGAATTCAATATAGAACTTGCAAAAGAAGACAATGAGATATCAAAGTTGCAGAACCTTGATCAAACCCTTGCAAGGGGGTTAAGAGCTCAAGAGAGGAAAAGGCAAGTTAATTAAATAAGGATAAGGATGAGTCAAGGAAATAACTTGCAAGAAAATACAATAAGATAACTTTAAACTGTCCAACAAATGACCACAAAATTAGGTCAACGGGGCTCCTAAGTACAATAATGCTGATACAAAGTGGCAGTGCAAAAACAACTACTATATAAAACCAGATGTAGAAACTTGAAAGTAAAGTACTGATCTGAGCTGAGATATGAAGACTACACTGATAATGAAAATCAGATATAGGAGAAAAAGTCGGGAGAATAGAACCTATATATAAAATACAAATAGTGCAAACATGTCAGGAATCACCAGACCTAGCCCCCTACATCCAAGGCAAATGGAGGAACCTCTGAATAGAAGTTTGTCCGGAAGAGGTCAAGAGGAGGATCTAGTCTACATACTATGTTGCTACCTGGAAGAAGTTGTTTGCACGCAGGCTTTGGGTGACCTCCTCTAATTGTCAGTGTGGGATCTGGAACAGTCACATCGTTGAGGTCTTCAGGCCATATGAATAGTCCCCACAGGCTCTCACAGATCCGATATCTGAAGTAACTGTCTTGTCACTGTCTCTTGGTGCCCATGGCAGATGGGAGCACCACAAAGAAGAAAGTGATCATCCATGTTAAGAGTGGTCTAGGAGGTGACCAAATAGTCTGGGAAAGGAGTTTGAGGGCCTCCTGCATGTATAAACTTATAAAACCAAGCATCTTCAGTCCAGGTACCAAAAGAAACTAGCAAGGGTCTGTGACTCCTTGAATAGACAATGAAGCCATCCTCAAATCTCATAATAGATGGGGCAGTGAAATACAAAGTGCCCCTATGTCTTGACCTCCCAAAGATGGCACAACTGGCAAATTTTGCCTCCACTCGAAGTTTATGTGAACCCACTCTGAACTGGCCAAGAGAATAAGAAGAGCATGCATCCCATGACAACGTGTGTACGGAGGACAGAAAATGATTCTCTCTCAAGTCCATGAAGTGCTCTGCATAAAAGACCATCTTTGAACGTAACCCACCCAATGGATCTATGCAAGAGACATGAATATGACATCTATATATGTTGTCCCGCGTGATCCTGTTTATCTCCTACCTAGTGGCTAAGAGATGGCCAGATGCATCAAGCAGATAACTAAATGGAGGGAGGCAATCTTTCAAAATAAACTTGTGGAATCACAATCAAACACTTCTTAACAAAGCTAGGAAAGTAAGAAGATATCTACATGAGATAGAGATCAACATCATAAACAAAGAGACGACCAAGAGCATTGAAGAATTGCTTCATAAGAAGGATGAAGAGACCTTAAATAAGCATGAAGTCAAATTAAAAATCCAAACAAGGATTGAAGAAAGATGAAATGGATTAATAGAAAGCGTTGAATTCATCTTCAAAAGGAAAGGGAAAAAAAGATAGAAGAAATCCAGAAATCCACAAGAAAATGCTAGAAGGAATGCCAAATTTGAAATAGAAAAACGAAATAAAATATTGGCAAAGTTCCTCTCTAAACCAAAAGTACAAATTCAAAACAAGCACAAAAAAATAACTTGACAAAGAGATAGAGATCAACATCATAAACAAAGAGACGACCAAGAGCATTGAAGAATTGCATCATAAGAAGGATGAGGAAACCTTAAATAAACATGAAGTCAAATTAAAAATCCAAACAAGGATTGAAGAATGATGAAATGGATTAATAGAAAGCGTTGAATTCATCTTCAAAAGGAAAGGGAAAAAAAAGATAGAAGAAATCCAGAAATCCACAAGAAAATGCTAGAAGGAATGCCAAATTTGAAATAGAGAAACGAAATAAAATATTGGCAAAGTTCCTCTCTAAACTAAAAGCACAAATTCAAAACAAGCACAAAAAAATAACTTGACAAGCCACATGAAAGAAGAATTGAAGACCAAAAAAAAAAGTTAACGAAGGTGGAACCATATCAACATCCTCACTATCAAGAGAGTCTTCAATCACAACAACAAGCAAATAGCAGCACCCACATTTTCAAGGTGTCAAATGGAAAAGCTAACTACAATCATGGAATCAACTGATGAACCGTTACACTACACAAAACTATCGAAGACCCGCATCCACGGCAAGATGGCAAAGCTACAAAATGACATGGAGTCAAAGAAAAGGAAGTTGTGAAACATCAGACTATCCAAGATCAACACCGATAAGGGTCTGAAAGGAATGGATTTCTAATTAAGCATAGAAAACAGTGAGCACAAATCTAACTCTTATTACCTAATAGCCTCTTAGGACTTCAAGGATGACGCTCCTAATGAGTGAGGGTATGTTGTACCTCTAGCACAACATAAAGTATGTATAACATATAATTCACTCTTTTAATGGGTTCTATACATCCTCGAGGGTTGGTTGAGCCGTACAAATCGATATAAGGGGCTACAACGATCATTTTATATGGTGAGACATTTTGTTAGATGCCCCACAAGTATATTTCTTATGTATGTAGGCACATTGGCCATTCTCTTGAGTAAGGATGGGGATTAGTCATTTATTAAACAATAATGAGATAACTTTTCTCTCAGCATAAGGCAATATCAGACAATCATTGAACGAATTATCTCTTATATTTGTGGGTGTTCAGGTGGAAGGTGTTATAACTTCAGGACCTGCATCAAAGGCTGAGATTGTATGAACTGCAACTCTCACAATCCCGTTCCAATTCTGCATAAATTTCAACCCATAAGGCTAGAAATCTCTGCTTTCCAACAACACTGCACAGAGTTCAGATCTTTTTCTAAGAAATTAAATATAGGGAGACAAGGCACGGCTCTAGGATCGACTCTACTTGGGATGTAGCAAAAGATTAATAAAAAGCAGGAAATATTAAAAAATTACCCAAAATATCATGGTTTATATGCAAATACATAAAAATAAGAGGAAGCACGTCACTTCCAAGTGATGGGCTGTTGGGCTGCACAATGTCGGCCCGGAAAAGATATATGGACACTCTGCACCGATACAGAAGGTATCACACTTCAACATGAAAACCCATGACTATAAGAGATATGTTTATTCAATGATGGTCCACTGATGCCTTTCTTTGCGAGAAAAGACATTATTTATAGTTTAATAAATTGAGCCATCGTAATCCTAACCCTAGATGTGCCTGCGCCCATGATAAGCAGACTGATAATTAAATGGCCCACCATATTAAATGACCTTTGTGACCGATCATGTATGTCATATATACTCTTATGTTGTGCCGGACAGATTAAGCCCTGAGTTTGCCAGCTCAAAATCAAAACACACTTCTATATCGTATTCTTATATAAATACTTAGCAATACATGTAGACATGTGTTCTTTATGTTGATAATAGAGATTCATTTACCCCGAGACACTGAAACAAAAAATCTTAAAACTTCTAATTATCATAAAGCTCCAACATTGTAACTATCTATACAAGCAATAATTTAGATTGTTCTAGGATCAAATAACAAGGCATTGGAGCAATCAAAATTGTCTGAATAAAAATTTTGCAACACACTCGTCTCTACCTAATCTACATATTTAAACCACAGCCATCGCTCTACCCAGTGCCAGTTGGAACTTAATACAATGTTAACGAGTAAAAAAGCAAATCCCAAAAGTTTCGATTTCTATGGATGGGGCATTAAGAGACAATCAAAGCAAAGGGCGTTTAACTGCCTGCCAAATTGGGTTTCATTATTTGCATTCATCACAGTAAGGGGGGGAAAATGAAGTGCAAGGCAACTCACAGCGGCGACGGCCCTCGTAATTTGGTTGGTAGCAGAAATTGGGGTCGCATGGAAACGTGCGTTAAGAGGAACTGCAACTGTCCCGCTGGGTTTGAGTCCCTGGTAAGTGAGGAAACGTATCTCGGGACCTGTTGCGCTGTGGGTACCTCTCATTCTCATGGCTGAAGAAACAGCACCTTCCATTGGGCCGCCTTTTTCTATCAAAAGACGCAGAAATTCAGAGGGTTTGATTTGAAGAGCCGATGTTGCCCTGCTTGGTTTTTCAGCGTCTCAGAGCTTTCAGGAAAGTTTTTTCCTGGTTGCTTAATCCTGTCCAGACATTCACTCCTTCTTCAATTAATAACATCCTGCTGAATCCGAGTTTTGACATTATGAGTGTCCCGTTTTAGGGTGGGGAGAGAAACGTTCATTGGATGTGGTCGTGATATTGACATGAATGACCTTTTCTCTAACTGTCAAAGATCGCTTATTTCCCCTACCCCACCATTGATGTTATGAAATTATTCTCAAAAGTGAATAGCAATAGAAATTACAAAAGTATTCTCGCATCGCTGATTCCCGACCCACCCTTAATATTACAAGATCGGATCATTCTCTTTCTATGAGTGGTATAGGTGACCCGGAATTAATGGTTTAAAGCAGCCCTCACACCCAGTTCAATCCCTGTAAAGAGTGCATGAGGAGAGAAGCACGAAATTGTATTCTCAAATCTTTATTGGATTGTGGTAATGATTAGTGAGTGAGTGAGTGAGTGTTTGTTTCACATGATAACTCTAACACATATTGAAGCTCACGTCACGTCGAGAGAGTCCACCGAAGAAGAGGACTCTTATTGTTTGAGTTGAAAAGCAAAGCAAGGTTGATTTCAACTTTGGTAGTCGCTCCTTGAAATATGATAGTTAAATATTTTTAGATTTTTCTTGAATTATGTTATTTTTAATTTTATGTTAATGGTGGTTTTTAAATTAAAACATTAAAAAAAAAAAATCAATTTATAAAAGAAATATTATTTTTTAATATAAGAAGTCAAATGAGATAATGTAATGAGTGGAATATGGAAGATAATGACAATTGCATGAGGTGTAGGTACACTACATCGTAGACGAATTAATGATTACTTTATCTTTGTTAATTTAAGTTTTTAAGAAGGTAAACAAAACAATTGTTTTACGGAAATGGTATCACAAAAGCTTTTTAAGGTGTTTAGCTATGTCTTTATACTTAGTAAAAAATTGTAAGAAGAGTCACAAGTATGAATGATAGATTTGGTGGTGGTGTAAACTTAATTTTAATCATTTTGAATGGAGATGTGATTATTGGTTAAGCGAAATTAATAAGCCTTATCCATTCAATAATAATGGTTTATGTGTTAGAGTATGAGGAAGGGTTTGAAAGGCTTGATACTTTGGAGAATTTGTTTGTTCAAAAACCTATCAAGAACGTTTAGTGGATTAAAGAGGTGAATAGTTTAAAGGAGGTGAATCTCATTGTCATTGAGGAAAGCGGACCACACTGTGGAGTAAAGAAAGGAGGTAGTATGTAGTTCAATCCAAGGAGAAAATGAAAGAAGTGTGTTAATGAAGTGTTAACTCCTAGTTGTGATATGTGATAATACATTTTAATATGCCAATGAAGTAGACTATGCATAAAAATCTATGTATGAATCAAAGATGGGGACAAGGAGAAATGTTGTGATGAGGATTTGATAGAATCAAGTTAAGTGATTCATGGAAATATAATTGGATATGGTTAAGGGTGGCAAGGTAGGGGAGGGTCCTTTATGGCCCTAAGGGGAAACTATAATTAAATTACTCTGGGGGATTGGGAAGGACAACCAACAATGAAACATAAATTCATGTTCTTTACCTTTAAATCTCTATTCTTTGTGTTAGACAATTCAAAAGAGAGATGATACTTGGAGACTTCTCCCTAATAATTGGACTTGCTAGGAAAGAAAGGGATACTAGTGGATCAACTCTATCTCGAATGCTACAAATAATCTATGGTCTTATCACCTCATTCGACTTGGTTCACTTCCTCCACATTTAAAGGGGAAATAATACTAATGTTGATCAAATGGCCAATCAGTAATATATTTGGCTAAGGGAGTGTTGATTAAAAATGGGGGTAATCCAATTATACGTATTACCTTAGCAACATGACTAGCGAGTGATCCAGGTGGATACTAGTGGCCACCCACTTGTTCCACTGAGTTACAATGGTTCTCTATCTTCTTGGCAATGTTCTACAGTTTTTTGGGTCCCAAACTTTCGAGGTCGTTTTAAGGCCCTAAGTAGTGTTTTTTGGCCATTCGGGAGGCAACAGTTGCTGTGACATGCCCTAGCCCCACTCAAAAGTTGTACATCTCAATTATTTCTTCCCTATGAGCCATCATGTGCCCTAAATGGGAGATCGTATGTAAAATTTGTGCCCCCTGGAAGTTAGATATCCACCTCAGGGCCCACAAATCCTTATGGCACTTCATCTCCTAAGGTTAGGTTTTTCGTTGTTTAGGGTTGTTGCCTCTATTCTTATGATAAAAAGGCCCTTTCTTGTCTCTTTGTAATGAGCTCCTGCAAATGAGTGTAGTCGACACATCCCTCTTCAAAGATAATCTACTACCATCCGAGCTAGTTTATATTGATTTGTAGTTTACAGTGTTTTTCCATTCCATTCATTAATAGAATTTAGCTTTTATTGTACTATTGTTCTCTCTACAAAAGTATTTGTGTGTGTTTCCATTTTATATTGTTTCCTTCATTTCCTTCTCTAAATAATCCATATCGGTGACATCAGAGCAATCTGCTCTCGTTGTTTCTTAGAGAATGTCCCCAACGAGATATGGGTATCGAGAGTTGGGTCTTGAGCTACTTAAGCATGGGCACAACCACTCTCGCCTGCCCAAGCAGCCTCACATGGCGGGAGAAGAAAAGAGAGATGATGGAGCAAGAGATCCTATTAAGTTGTTTCTCGAGGAAGCCCTACTGTGACAGATGAATGATATTATGGATAATTTCACCTAGATTCTTCGCCTACTACCAATGACAACGAAGACACCTTCAACCAGCAACCATTTTAGAGGTTCTACGCCCTTCATGGTACAAGTTAACTGTGACATTCCTTTATTTGAAGGAAAAATAGATGCAATTCTTTAGAGAGAATGGTTAAATCTTTTAGAGGGTTATAACTATGTTCAAAAAAAAATCTGATAACGAAAAGGTCACCTTCACACTCCTTAAGTCCCTCCCCCATGTCAAAGATTGATGGGACGATTACTGCGAGAGGCATGTCGAAGATGAGTCTACAAAATATGGTACATAACCCACTTGGGCAGCCTTAGTTAATGCCCTCAGGAAGGATTTCTACCCCATTGAAAACTATGATGACCAGTGTTACGATGGTACCATCACCAGCGTACCTGCAGATGTGCCCCAGGGAGAGGATGTCTTTTTTTCTGACCAGGAGGAGTGTTTATCCAGCTTATTCTGGCGAAGGTGCATGGCTAGGCCCCCTAGTTTCTTCTTTGGAAGTACTACGGCTTAGTGGCATCGCTGACTGCCTCATTTTGAAACCCTGAGGTTGGTGTTCGAGGCTTCCAGGGGTGGGTCACTAGGTCACATGACCCCGACCTTGTTTTATCACTCCAGCAACAGTTTCTTCATCACTGAGGCATTTTCTTATCCTTCAGAGCACCTCCAACACCCTCCTGTCCCTCCAGTTCAGCAGCGCCCTCTCTAGGCCCTCCCTAAGAGGATGACATCATCTTCCTAGGCAGTCTATAATGCCTGATAGGCGGGGGCGTTGGGGTTTTTTTCATCATTGTTGGGGTTAGTTGGGGCATGACGACCCCCCCTACACAATTTGACCTGCAGTTTGGTCAAATATGGCCTTGTTCAGCCATTTTGCTCATGCTTGGGTCAAATCTGGGGAAAACACCCTAATTTACCCACTCTTATCATTATTTTATATTATTTTTGTTCTAATTTTAACTTTACAGTTTTATTAAATTGACCTTATTTTATGTAAAAGTGAGTGTGAGATCATATAAATTCGATCTCCTCACTTCATTTTTATACATCAACTCTTGGGATAATTTCATTATGTCTGTTATTTTCCCTAACTAGGGCTCTTTGAAGGGATGCACACTCCTTGATGAAGGTTATTTTGCAAGTTTGAAGCATTTCTTGGAAGTTTTAATATTGTTCATGCCATTGTTGAGGTGAGGCTAGAGTTGTTTGCTTAACACAAGCACTTGGAGGTATATATACTTTTGGTTTAACGTCTCTTAGTCAATTTGTATGAAAGTGATGCTTGTTAGGGTTGAATTGGAAGCCATTGTTGCTTCATTTTGTCTTGGTTAGCATTTCATTTTTATCTTTGATCACCCTTGCATTCAAGCTTGAGCTTTAGATCTTCAATTTTTGCTAGGCTAGGTCTCCTCAACGAATCCTAGAGATTATCGAGGTTATCCCTAGTTGCCAAGCTTTCCAAGTACCATCTCAAGGAGGGTAACTCCTCTCATTGATGCCCTAGGGTTTGGTAGATAGTTTTCTTTTGAAACCTGAGGTTGCTCATTTATTCCTAAACCTAATTTATTAGTTATGTAAATTTGTAATTATTATTTATTTAGGGTTTAGTCTTATGTTTTAGGCTTAAATTGAATTTTATTTGCATTTTTTTATTTATTAAAAATCCCTAAAATCAGAGTTTTGTGAATTTTAAGCCCTAAATTTTGTGCATTGAACCTTTTTTTGCAGAACTAAGTTGTCCAATGACTGCCTCTCTTGTCCTCTCCTACCCTCGCCTTTTTCACCCAACTACTCGCCCTCTCATATCCCAGCTCTCCAAACCTTCGGACTATCCTCCCTCCATCACTAATACTTGCCTTTTCCTTAACTCGACCTCCCCTTGAACTCGGGTCTGCTCCTTCTGTACCATCCTCGGCCTCCCCTTGTTTCCCTCTACAACATCCATGACCTTCCCTTACCTCAGCTCGAGCCTCTTCCTCTCCTTGCCTATAACCTCAAGCCCCTTCATTTGTTGCTGCAACATCCTTCCCCTCCTTTCGCAACTCATTTCTTCCTCCACCAATGTAAGATCCCGAAAATCGTAAAAATTTAAAAATTTTCTAAGCGGTCTATTAGTCCATAAATGCTACGCGGAAGTATAAGGTTTCAGCATTTAATTTACTATTTAAATAGAAGGGGAACATTTAATTCTCTTCACATATCCTCACTATTTAATTAATTGTCTAATCGACAATTAATAGATAGTGTCGTGACACTTTGAATATATAATCGTCCATAAGCCAGTTGCAACATATTCAGCCTAAGTTACATTCTACATTTGAATAGTGTAATAATACCTAAATTATTGTTATTAACTTATGTTAATTTAATATGTGAGTATTTTCTATGTCTGAAATCAATATTTTTAAAAGTGTCGTCTTTTGAAAATTTAAGTATAAAAGTAGTGCTATGACCACTTTACGACTCAGTTGTAACCTTATTATAATCCAAAGGTCCTTTAATTGATACTTGCGATATTCTTTATAAGATGATATCATTATAATAATGTTTGTTGTCATAAGTATGTAAAGAATTATAAGCCATAATTATGTTTAAGCAATTTGAAGATGCGACGGTGCACCTTCGTCAATGGATTCCTTCGATGAAGATGAAGCTTGACAGACAACTCCTCGAGTCGTTTTGTTTCTTGCAAAACTCTTATATGAACCTTCAAATGGATCAACACATGTCTATTTCCCTTTCACGGCCTCCTGCCTTACAGGATTGCAGACCTCGCGTGCTTCAGATCCTAAGAGAATTTCGAATGAACTTCAGATGAATTGCAGACAACAATGAATCACTCGAGAAAGCAAACTTTTATACTACTGAAACGCCTAATGGCAAATTACAAAGTATGAAAATAGTTCAAACTTCTTTCTGATCAGCCGAGATCATACACAATGCAAGGCTGCGAGCATACTCGAAACTGAACAAACACCCAGAAAGACTCAAAGCTCAAAGAAGGGAGCTTAGAAGACTCATATAAACTGACATCTTCCCAAAACCCGAATGCCTGAATGATCCGCTCCTCCTCTCATTTATAGGAATTTTGAGGAGTAAGTGACACAATTCGAATCATTCACTTTTTTTAAGGTCGGGACTGATAGACTCATAACTTTTCCGTAGATTCTATGTAATGTGGGTCAATCCACACCAAAAGTCGAAGAAGTGCTTCGAGTTACAGAGATTCGTCCGGAAAGCTTAGACTGACAAGACAAAAGATGAACACAGTGAAGATTTTTAGGAATAAAATCCCACGAAAAACCTTACGAATAGACTAAAGATTACAAAGTGAAGATTTTTACAGAATCCCACGGAAAACTGTCAGACACCATGGTCGACCTGAAAGACTTTAATCATAATACATATCCCTGTATCGTTCAAGATAGACTAATGTGTCCCACATCTTGGTGTACATTTGTTTGATAACAATGGGATGTCCTTGTAGATTACGTACTTTGATTTTCATGCGTACTAGCCACTGGTGATGGCTAAATAAAAAGTAATCGAACACCTGTCTTTCATCCATGACTTCGAAATCTTGCAGATCTCGTATCTTATCGAGTGCAACGCCATGTGCAATGTATTCTTGTTCTATGACGTATGGGTCCACTGCGCTTCGGTTGATACTGAATGTTTTCCACCAGTCAAAAAACCAATCAGGAATATCGAACTGTAAAGTAGTTCTTACGGCCCCAAATTTGACAAGAGAGGTGTACGTTCTGTGAACATCATCTTTGCATAAGAAATCCCACCACATTTGCTTGTACTCATAATAATTGTATGGAGTACCTGGAAATATTTGATCCGCTTGTGCTGCTGGCCACCTATGCAGATTTCTTGGACGATCCAAGCAATAATATTGATTTTCTATTGCAGGGAGAACAAAAAATCTTTGCCATATGGAGTTTACATCCTTAAAGGTGTTTTTCAGTGCTAGGGACATGTCTACAGCCTTTCAGAGTGTTCTTTCATATGTCAATTCTGAAACAGAGACCGATGAAGTGGGTCTTCTGCGGATTTCAGGTACAAGTCTCGAGAGTAATGAACATGGCTGAAGATTTTGATCGAGAACTTGGGTGCTGCATAGTTGCCAGGTTGGCATCCATTGTTGTTTGTACTCAGTCCAACTCATGCTGTTCGGAATTTCTCTAGTCTCTTCTTGGTTATTTTTCCACTCACTGTGACTATGACTAAGAAATGATCAGGCTTGCTTGAAATCGTGCAGACTTGTGCAGGCTCGCTTGCAATCTATACTAAATTTTCTCTGCTTAGAAAATCAGGCAAACAATTATCAGATCCTTTGATATGCTCAATCTCAAATTCAAAATTAGAAAATAGGGCTTGCCATCTTGCGAACTTAGCATCACTGGCCCTTTTAACTTCTTTATTCAGGACTTTGTTCATGGCTGCTGCATCTGTTGGTAGGAGAAATATTTTGTTGATTAAAAAGATTTCAAACTTATTAATAGCCTTAAATAGCATTTAAGGCTGCTTTAATCTCTTTGTCTAATGCAGAATAGTTCTTTTCTGCATCCTGCCATACCCCTGAAGCGAATTGCAGAATTTCTTCAATCTTTCTTTTATTTTCTTTAATCCTGACTTGCTTCAGAACTGCTCCCCATCCGACATTACTATCATTTGTCTCAACAATTTCGGCCAATTCATCATCTGCTACATGGAGAATGGGTAGTGTCTTTACTCTGGCTTTGATTTTCTGGACAGCTTTGGTGTGCTCTTGGGTCCAGGGGGGCGGTTCTTTCTTTAGTCGTTCATTTAAGATTTTGCGATCTTTGGAACAATCTTTATAAAAATGACTAACATAATTTAGGCTACCCAAGAATCTCTTCAACTGGCTTTTATCTAGAATTTTATCTGGAAACTTATCAGCAAATTCTACTGCATGTTGCTGCAAAACCAAAGTGCCATTAGAGATAACATGTCCTAAGAATTTAATCTTATTCTGAAACATTTCAAGTTTCTTCTTTGATAGAACCAGGCCAGCTTCTTTGATAACTTTTAGCAAAATTCGTAGATGCTTGAAATGTTGCTCCACTGAGTTAGAAAACACAAGGATGTCGTCATCCATAACCCTCTGAAATTTTGAAGGAGCATTCTTCAATCCGAAGGGCATAACATTCCATTCATAGTGTCCAACAGGAACACTGAAAGCTGTTTTAAACTTGTCTTCGCTAGAATCCAGACTTTAAATCAAATTTTGAAAATATTCTGGCTCCTGCAATTCTGTTAACCAGACTGGACTTATGAGGGATGGGATAAGTATCATCTGAGAGAACTTTATTTAGGGGTTTATAATTGACAACAAGCCTTGGCACTCCCCTTATTAACTCATAATGTTTATTTACATAGAATCTGTAACAATTCCATGGACTCTTAGAATGCTGAATTAATCCTTTTGCCAACAAACCTTTAATTTCTTCTTCGTAGAGCTTCTAATATTGAGCATTCATGGGAATTGCTCGGCTTTTACATGGTTTCCCTTCATATCCTTCTTTATAAGGAAGTTGGATAAAATGCTTAGCTGTTTTCCAAAAAGCAGTGGGGTTTTCAGAACATACCTCTTCCTCAAATTGCCTTCTGATATGCAAGATGTTTGGCTGAATTTGTGGAAGCTTTAGTTGATCATCAATTCTCAAAACAACCTTCAAATTCTTCAATTCCTGTATCTTCTTTTCTTTCTATTGAATAGTCAAAGCAACTTGTAACATTGTTGAAGTTTGTGGAGTAGAGACAAAAGGAAGAACAATTTTTACGCCACGAACAACTTTTGCATTTCCTTGTCAGATCTTAATGTTTGGAAGAGTGATGAAGTATCCTGCTTTTCCCTTAGGGGTCCTTGCTGAGCCATAAGGTTCCACAGCTGCAAGAAAAGGAGTGCCAAGAATGCAAGAAACTGGTATTTCTGAGAGAAAGAATTTCATTTCTAGACAATATTGCTCAAAACACAGAGTTGCTTTGGGAATTTCAAAGGGATTTGAGTATGCCCTACCCCTGTGATAACATGGGATGTCTTTCTCCAATATTTGGTAGGAATGAAATCCTTATGCAGCATATTGACATATGCTCCTGAGTCAATAATGGCTTTTAGATTAAAAACCCTATTTTGGATTTTCAAATGAATTATTACTAGGGGTTTCTGATGTTGAATAGTCAGGACTTTCATAGAATTTAAACCTTTGAATCCTGTAGTATCAAACATGCGAATGTTTGTATTTTCTTGTTCTGCTACTGGTATCGCCTCCGAAGAAGAAGGTCTTGCTTCTTCTTTTAGCCTCTGTATTTGTTCTCTTGCCCATAAATCAACTTTATATCCCTTTTCATCCATGAACTGCCCTTCAGGGTCTTGGACCTTTTGTCTGAGATCAGTTACTTGCCCTTTCAGCATGTCCAGTTCTTTCCCTAAATCATTCAATGTGAGAGGCTACAATTTTTCATTCCTATTATGCTTTATGAATGATTTAGTATTTCTTTCGAAAGAGGCATCAACAAATATAGGCTTCTTACCAGATACAGTTTCTTGAGCAGAACTCTGTGTTGTCTTTATCATTGTTTTTAAAAAGGAGTCTAGGAGATTGGCTTTCATTTCTCCTTCGGGTAGAGCTTGGATCTGTGCTAACATCTGAGCATCTTCACCGACATTGCTATGTGCCATACATACTTTGAGCTTAGGCATCTTCTTGCTTAATTCCTCCTCTGCTTCCTCTAATCTTTCTTCTGTTTTTGAATCTTCAGAACTTTATGAGCTGCATGAGCACTTGTTTGGATTTGAACATTGACAATTTTGAGAAATAAATAATGCTTCGTGTTCTAACTCAGATAGATCTTCAGTATCATATTCGAATTTAGATGTTTTAGGACTAGAACTGAAACTTCCTTGACCAATATGAACTTCTTCTTGTTTGATAAATGGGCTTCGGGGGCATGCATCAGTAACATGCATATCTGAGCCACATCGATTACAATCAATAGGGATTTTAGATCCCATTGCTCTTTCAGTGTTTCTTCTGATTTTACTTCGAAGTCTTTTCCCCTGGTTTTCTTTGATGCATCTCCTTGTGGACATCTATTGGCGAGATGCCCTGCTTGGCCACATAGCCAACATGTAAGCTTTTGTCTTTCGTGTGCCTTGAAAGTTTTTAGCTTAATGTCATCAGGAGTATAGTAGTGAGTATTTGGTCTCTTTTTGTAATATCCTTTACTCTGAAATCTCTTAGGGATTTTTCCAAACCGGGAATACTTTTGAGGCCTTGGGAGTTTGTTTATTTTTCTCAAGATCTTCTTGGCCTTCTTTCTTTTTCTTACTGGGTCTTCAATTGAAAGGCCGTATTTTGCACAAATTGATTTGATATCAGGGAACCTAGACATTTTTTGGATAGATTTATTGACTTTTGTACTAGTGCAAAGGCCAACTAATGCAGAGGTGACTAGTGAATAAATCTCTCCCCATGTATAAGTTTCATAAGGTATTTGGAAGATACCTTGCGCTTTAAAATAATCAACATACTTATTGGGAAGAGCAACACGATACACTTGTTTCCAAAGCAAATTTTTGCTATCTACAACTTCATAGATGCGTTGCATCCATTCTCTGTGGAAATCATCATAATGGGACATGCTTTTACACTTGGAGTTCATTGGAATAAGAGCATGCTTACCATAAATCTCATGTTCAGTGCCACACCAATGCTCTAAGATCATAATAGTAGGATCCCCAATCATATTACTTTGTGGCTTTCCATCTTCGTGAAATAAGATATCTCCACTGTCATCTTTTAGTGTTTCTCTTTCCATTTTTTCAACAAGTGCAGGTGATGATTCTATTTCCCACCATTTAGCCAAAGTACCAGTAAAACATTGTATGATAGATTTGCATGCTTCTATTTCTCCTTTTCCTTTCATACACATGATTATGTAAGAAACATACATTCTATCTAAAACTTGTCTGATTTGTCCTACTGACATGTTATCAATATTCCATTCTAAATAGATTTCATCAGAAAATTGTGGGACTTCTGGTAATTTCCCTTTTCCATACAGATCCGGGGCTGATGGCCTGGACATGTTCCAAGGCAGTCTCTCTTTGATAGGTAAAGTCGATTCTGATGCAAGTTGGGTAACAAGAGCATGCTCTGTATCAACACTTTCACTAGGAAAATGAAAAGGGAATTTGTCCTTGCCTTCAGTCTTTTCTGGATGGTAGATGCTAGAGATTCCTCCAACAGATTGGGAGAATAGGTTAGACAGGGGAATTTGTTTATCAAGTTGTTCTTTGGAAGGGAGGTCTTGATGTATTTGCCTGACCCTATGCTTGATTTCATCTGTCTTTTCTTCTAGCTCAAATAATTTATTTGTGACTCCAGATTAGGAATCCTTTAACTCATCCAGTTTTATACTCTGAGTTTTTACTTCAGATTTCGTCAAAGTAACTTCTATCTTAATTCCCGAGACATGCAAAGAAAGGGAATTATTTGAGGAGACTAATTCATTCATTGTAACTTGCAACTGATCAAAATGTCTTCTACGAGCATAATCATTTGTGACAAATGTATGGGAAACCATTCCTCTTAAGGCAATATTTGTCCAATTTATTTGCTCTGAAACAATCTATATTCTTTTATCAATACTGCTCATTTGGGGGTCTTCTCTAGCTAGAATTAGAGGGATAACTTTAGATTGTTTCTCTTCTTCTTCTAGCATGATGCTTTTGAAGGGAGGAAAAGTAGAAGTAGACTCAATTTGTTGTCCATCAATGCTTTTCCACTTGTCCTTAGGGCTTTCTGTTCCTTTTCCTTTCTCAGAGTCCATCATTTGGACCAATTGTTTTTCAGAAACTTTTCTCTTCCATTCATAGAAAGAGATCCAACAGTCTTGGGTAGTCATATAACTTTGCCAATCTTGTGATAAGTTCTGTTTTTGTTCGATAGAGGCTGATGCATTGAATTCTATAGTCTCTGGATTAATAAACAGATCCCAATTTATCATTCTTTTCATCCAATCTTTATCTACTTGCCATTTTTTGCATCCTTTCATGAGAGTAAAGAATTTATGCATCTCAGGGATTGAAGGCTTTTGAATATCAGATGGTAGAGGATTGTTAAAGCGACAGTTAGGGATGACTGTGTTGGCTTGTTCAATATATCCCAAACCATATTTAGGCATGCCAGGAGGGCGGCAATAGCTAAAGATTTCTTTAAGACGGGGATCGTCTATTTTGAGTGCAGGAATGGAATGCATCATTAGAACATGATCATCATGAGGGAAACTAATATTAGCACATTTTGGATGAGGACAAGGTTCTTTCGAAAGGTTTGTTCGTGGATTGTGGTGTATATGTCTAAGATGTTCTGGATTACAGAGGGAAGAAGAACCAAAACCAGAACCAGAACTTGGATTGTCACCATGCTGGGATGTTAAACTATGAATAGAGACAAGCTGGGAACAATCAAGACATTTAACAGAAAAAGGGACAAGGCCAAGTGAAGTGGCTAGTGTATGTAAGATGGGTGCAGACATGAAATAGGACATGGAGAAGGTGCGGAAGTGGGAAGAGGCGGAAAAGAGATGATAGCAAAGGAAGAACCTTCTTGGATGTTTGCAGTAGTAATAACACGCTGTTTTGGAATAGGAGGAGTATCCAAAACCCAATGGGTGGGGAAATATAACTAGTCCCGCTTAATAGTTTGATGTTCAATTTTTTCATTGAGGGGATCAGTAAGTACGAGGGTACTAGCCTGAGAATCTTGGCTAGGAGTATGCAAAACAATTGGGTACATTGTATTGGTATGGCAGAAACAACCACGAGTCTGAATAGAAGTATTTTTTCGGTGGCTACGCATATCAAAACCAGATGTTTTGATCTGCAACTTGAGGATATCGGCCAGATGTTCATCAATGGAATAAACATAAAAATTTGGATAACAATCAAACCATACAGGGCCATTTGATAATGGAGCAACTATACCACCAATTAAAGAATCGGTGAACTTATTATGAGTAAGATCACGAAATGTGCAGAGGACATATATATTAAGACCCTTATGAGTTAAGGAATTAATTCCAACCCAAATACATCCTAGATGGAGATATTTAGTTCCATGGCATTTGGCTTCGGCTTGGATTTCTTTAGGATCTAAAAGAGTAATAGTCTGAGTAGTATCACAATTTTCTTGAACTTCATAAACAACTTCTTTAACTTTTACTCAACTAACAACTTTAAGATTAAACATATTCAAATCACTATAAACTTGACTAGGTGCAACTGTGGGAAGTTTCCAGGCTACTTGAGGATTTTGTTCTACAAGCTCTAGATCGACAGTATTTAAAGTAGTAGTAGAACAAGATTCAAACATATCAGATAAAGCAGATGAACTTCGAGAAGCTAAATCCTCAGCATTTTTTATATCTCTAAATGATACAGATCGATCCATAGTATTCGTACCAGGTAAATCGCTAATCCAGGCTCTAATACCAATTTGAAGATGCGGTGTTGCACCTTCGTCAGTGGCTTCCTTTGATGAAGATGAAGCTTGACAAGGCTAGTATGATAGGTTATAGTTACCTTCCTTGTTTGGCATAGGAATGCTGGAGTAATTCGAGGCTTACTTAGCTTTAATGACAATGCATGTACTATTCGTTGTCCAGGTCACAGGTTTGATGTTATACCTTGATAGGGTTTTGATATCATGCTTCTTGTATTAGCGGTTTATATGGCAAAGTTCCACCATGATGAAATTATAATTCTTGTTCTATATTAAGTTAGGTTGTGGGATTCCTATCCCACACTATCTGAAATGTTAAATGTATTACATTATGCAAGGGGTGGCAGCTTAAACTATTGGTATGTTTATAAAACATGACAAGCGCTTCTATACCAAAACTATAGGAGCAGTGTGTCTCGATTCCCATCCGATGCTATATTAAAATGTGTTATTGACAACTATATGAAGTGGGTTTTGTATTGATCATCGTGGGAGCTGGAGTATTAAATGTTGACCATGTGATGGATAGTTAATGCTTGTTCAGAACGCTATTGCTACGTTGGGGTTTTGGTCTTTTGGTTATTGTTGCATCCGTTGTGGAAGAGGAGGGTTGAGTTCTTCTCAGCCGCCATGGTGGTTTGGTATTCAAGCTCCACTCACTGAGTTGGTTAAGTGTTGGTAGTGTTGGGTCGTGAGGAGTTATGGTGGTTGCAACGTGTGCTAGGTTTCCAAGGTCTGGTTCTCTCCCCGGCTCCAAGTTCTACACTGTACAGGTAACCCAAAATACTCAATCAGAACTTTAAATACTTACGGTATTGAATTTAAGTTTGTGATCATGTTTAACCCTGTGATAGTTTTCATGGCAGGGCGAGCAATTTTTATCCAGAATGATGGATTTTGAAGCATAGGAACAAGCCCACCGTGGTTGTCACTCACCGGTAAGCCTCGGTCCTGCCCAGGGCTTCCTCTGTCCACAGGGATATATGTCTTATTTCATCGTTGCTCTTCGCTAGTGTGACCCTCGTTAGAAAGAAAAGGTTATGAGGCTGCCTCGGGCGGTGTTACTGTGTTTAACCAATTTATGGGCATTAACCCGAGTTGGGGTTTTGCTTGACATTTTTTAAAGATATGTTATTTACAGGGTTATTGACAATGGAGGACCTTTGGTCTCTCTCGGCAGTATGATTGCAATTGTAAAATACTTAAAGAAATAAAAGAACTCGTTTCTAGTTTTGTTCCTTTATTTTTTTTACTTAATACTGTGAATGTAATGTTCCTTAAATTGTTTTCTCGTCGGTATCATAAATGATGGGTTTTGTATTAAAATGTTATGGGATCGATATAAGAAACTATCTTTTACAAGGTTTGAACCCTGGAGGTGTCGTGTTTTCTAGTTTCCTTGTAAAAAGAAAAAAAAGGTGTTTATTATTTAAGCCTAAGCGAGTTCTCCAAATGGGACTCGAGCTCCCGGCCTTCGTTTTTCAACTTTGTGTAGCGATGGTCCATACTAAACCCTGACCTTGGTTTTGATAAATTACAGGGATGTCTTGCAAAAAGTATTTTAATGTAACTTCGAAATCTGAGAAATTTCATGCCGTAGGCCTTGAGCCTAGTACTGTATTGAGTTTTAAATTAGCGTTTTAAGCATTACGTTCAGTCTTAAAAGTGAGCACTCCAAATGGAGACTCGAACCCTCGATTTATTGTTTGAACCCTGTGTAAGAAAAACTAGTAGTTGCTGAAATATTTATTGTTGTTTAAAGACTGTGGGTTCTTATTGAAATTTTTGATGAGCCTATACATGCCTTGATCCCGAAAGTTATTGTTTTTCCTTTATGTTTATTAACTGATAAATGCCAATCTTGGGCATGCCTTTTATCATGGCTCGAACCCATGGCTATCTATAGATCCTGAAGCGTTACTTGTGTTATTATTAATTATGTGTTGTAATATCTTAAGTTTTGGGAATGCTATGCATTGCCCTACTGTCTTACGACTTAGTACAAAGATGAGGTTTTCGGGTTTTAAAACTTTATACAAATGCATAGTTTGCAACGTATAAGGTAATAAACTTTCCACTGTATGTTTAAATATATCTATAGTTATAATGTACAGTGATTCGATTCTTGGTATAATTGATTTATTCGTTATATGATATATTTGATTTGGCATTGAAGGTTTTTATATTAGGTTTAAACAGATTTGATAGAGTTTCTATACTCATCTAAGTATGTTATTTGTATCAAAAGGTCTTTACACTAATACTATATAAAATCTATAATATTAATAGAGTTACTATGTTATAATTTATTCGAAAGGTTTGTTTGAAAAGAAGACTATAACTTCTGTATAAGCTATGAAATACTAAATAGTATTTGTTCGGCAAATTAAATGATTTATGAAAGTATCTTAAAAGGATGCTGCTATAGTTAGGGTTTGCATCAATGTTCAATATAGATATATGATATGTAAGAGTATAAACTCTATTCTTGTTTTACGCAGTATATATATAATTATCTTTGTATTGTTGTTGATAACTCTGTAATATGAAGCTTACGGTCTCTGTTTAATATATGTATTGAAATTCTAAAGTAATCCCTTATTCGATTTAGAAACAAGAGTAGAAAAAAATAAATGATAAAGAAATCAAATCTGATACAACATTCAATCCAAAATCATATCTATTGTAAGTTAATTAAATCCTTCATGTACTAGAGTACATCACCTTAGGGTGAAAGGAAAAATACAGGAGGACATTTATTGTCAATCATTCATCAATCTCAATCTAATCATTCATTCTCATACTCATAAATAGTTTAGTAATACAAAAATCTATCCTTTTCTAACCTGTCTCATACATATGAGCTACCCATAGAAAATTTATAAGACATTCAAACAATTTCAGAAATAGATAAGTAATTTACAGAAATGAAATGAATAAACAAGTAGAACCTGATAATTTTGATAGGGTGGACAAACACCCAAAGAGGTTTGTCCCTCCCAACCTTCTCCAGAAGAAATAGCCAAATCACTTGCTCCCTTGGACCCCCGAGCCTGTTTACTGAACCACTAGGAAGAAGACTGTGTAGAAGCAAGGCACTCAGGTTGTACTTCAGCAATCAATGGAGACTTGCATACACCTCACATATGTACTTCAGCAATCAATGGAGAATTGCATACATATCAAAACCTCTGCACTCAGCAGAAATAAGATAGTCTTACTCTGCAACTCAAAACATAGCTTCCCCTCATCGAATCTCTTGTGTGCATACAGAAGAACCACAAGGTAAATTTTCTCATCAAAAAATGTGTGAGCCTCTGCTCAAATGCGATGGCTTATAAAAGATGCCTAGGTCTTTTGGTGGTCAGTTTTAAATAAATGAGCCATAAGCTCCAGTTCCACATTCCAGGGAACTTGACCACAATTTAAGGGAGTTGTCCCATAACAACAGCTAGTTACTGACTTCATGATGCTGCCACTTGTCCATTGCCTTCTACCCCAGATTCCATTCCTCCTAGTGGGTCAGTAAACACTCTTTCAACGGTCTCTTTGGGTGAGTGTCTCCTATTTTATTTTATTAAATAATAATATTATTCATTTACAGTCATCCTTGACCACTTGGTCAAATATAAAACTTTACAATAAAAGTTAAGAAAATGTTTTTCCACAAACATAAAATGTCTCAAGTATTGGGTATGTTACAACCGAGCCCTTACTCTACCCTCGATTACCATCCATATCCCTTCTCCCTTCCATCTCCACGTCTCATCCTTCCTCCACTCCCTTCATACTCCTTCCTACCTTCATCTCCTCGTCCATTTCCCCTTTCTTCCCTTCATCCCTTTCTCCATTTCATTGCTCTTCCTAGCTGCCCTTCTCTCCTAATTCGAGCCTTTACCTTAACACAGGTCTCCATTTTATGCAGACCCTGTGTGTTTACCAGTCCCCTTTTTTTTTTCCTTAAGAAAAAAGCGTAATTCCATTCATCCTTTGAGATCCGAATTACATTCAGTATTCACTTTAAAGTGAATTAACCTTGCCCAATTAAAATGGGTTCACTTGATGAGACTGTTACGTCTACTGTCAAAACTGCTTATTTTCTGCTTTAACAAAATATATCTGTCCCACCGGACTATTTTGCTTTTACATCTTCTCAAAAAAATTGTTTACCAGTCCCTAATCATGCACACATACAACATAAAACTTTAGTCAGCTAGCATTTGGTTAATTTGTGATATATTTATCATCATCATTTACTCATTTTTTAGCATTCTTTGAAGTGGTTTATTGTTTAAACTCAACGCAGAACTACACTTACAGATATGAAATCTATATGCTAATATACCAATGCTAATTTGTGAATGATTAAACTCTATCTACGGCTCTAGAAGCTACTTTAGATTCTTGTTACATATGTATTTGACATTGTTGAATATTCAAAGTAATAAGTGATCTCGTATGTATGATATTTTGAAGTTATCATTTGTTAACACTTACTTGCATATCAATTGGGGAATGAGTATTGGTTAGTGGTGAAAGTGCTTGGGTTATCTATGTGACAAAACCTAGTTAATGTTCAACATTGGATGAGGTTGGAATTTACTTATCTTTTCACCTACCTAATGAATGACATATCTTAGATCTGATATAAGCACTTATTATAATTGGGTACTTTAGCTTAGTTAACACTTTTGCATAGTTTGATTTGTTTGAACCTTGTTGACAATAGATATTGACATCATTTGCATTATTTGCTTCCCATGTAATTACATACAGATTTGTAAAATTACTTTAGGTTGCATGTTGAGTGATTACAACTTAGTGCAATTTTTGTTAGTGGTCGAAGTGTGTTAGCAATATAGTCTTTTGATCCAATATTGATTATTGTAATACATGTGTACATGTTTCTTACGTTTCTTTATTGGTAAATGATCCTAAATCTAGATTTGGTGAATGGTTATTATCTCTTGGTCCATTATCGACTTTCAGGTTTATACATTTCATTGAATGATCTAAGTGAATTATAGATTTCGATCATATCTTTTGCACTCAATCGCATTGATCATAATATAATTGACTCCATTTAGGGACTGGTCTAACTACAAATTGCATAGAGAATATTATTTATGTGGTTGTCCTAGTATTCTACAGGGTTCCATAAGGATACTTCTCCTTGGAGGTTTTGACTTCCGAAGAAGTTAGAACAGTGACTGAGGTGACATTGGATCGTTGATCTTATTTTTGCTTACTGGGAATTAGCCTTGCTAATTTGCCTGGTAACAATTTTGGCGTCGTTGCCGGGGAGTTTCAAAGATTGAAGTGATTTATCCGAAGTCATTCACACCCTTGGAAAAACAACATTTGGTAAGGAAATTGAGGTAAGTCTTTGGTTGATGTTTTGAAAATATTTAAGGACTAATCTTGCAGATCTTACCTGGCGGCTCTACTCTTTTAAAGCGACTCCACTGGTTGACAAGCAATCTAGAACCAAATGATATCAGATACGCCCTTTCTTTTGGTACTTGGTAAGATTTGTTAAGATAACTTGGTAGGTCTTTCCTGGCGACTCCGACTGAAGAAAAATAACAAGAGTACTCTACAAAGATAGGGAAACCGAATGATATGGCATCTTCCTGCAAAGAGGATGTTCCACTTGAATTTAAGGATCTAGATTATCTGACAGATGCAGAAAAGGAGATAGCTTTTGCTCCTCTTGATTTGTCAAAGTTTCCAGAACATTTAGATGAGCTACCATAGATCTTTTGGCACCCATTCGATTGCAGTCGTAGGTACATCTAGCTCCATGTCGAATGGTTTATGACAATGGCTACAGAAAATAGCATTGAAAAAGAAGAAAGTATTTATATGAGATCATTAGTTCATCACTTCGGAGGAAAGCCTCTTGCTTGGTTTGTGCACCTAGAAAAAGCAACAATATCATCATTTGCAGAATTGATAGAGGCCTTATGTAGCGACAGATGGATGCCTTGTGTTGAAAATGCAAGGAATTTGTTTAGTAAAGATCAATTCTCATAAGGTTTACTTAAATAAAGCATTGAAGTGATTCCTGAAGATGAAGAACAAGAGGCCCTAGTTGAAGAAACTAAAGAAAATACAGAAATGGTAAGTGCCTCATATCCTCAAGTTACAGTTTCTTATGATATGTTGGCTCTCTTGGAAGAAAGTTACAGGTATGCGGAAAACGATGATTATTGGAAGTTCATTGGCCCACAGATGTACGATTCTTCAAGGCCTTGTAATATTATAATAGATCGTCTCCCAAGCATATATATGGGTGAAGAAACTTACTCTACCTCCAATGAATAATGGATCAACCCTTTTGCTTTGCTCAAAGATGCAGTGGTGCAATATGTGGTGCTTGTTGACAATGTTCATGTGCAAAGTTTCTAGGGGTGTGACTAGACCCTCTGGTTTCTCCTTTGGAAGTACTACGGCTTAGTGGCATCGTTGAATGCCTTGTGAAAGGGTTTGAAACCCTGAGGTTGGTGTATGGGGCTGCCAAGGGTGGGTCATTGGGTCACATTAACCCGACCTTGTTTTATCACTCCAGCATCAGTTTCTTCAGCACTGAGGCATTTTCTTATCCTTCAGAGCACCTCCAACACCCTCCTGTCCCTCCAGTTAAGCAAAGCCCTCTCTCTGGGGCCTCCCTCGGAGGATGATTTCATCTTCCTGGGCAGACTGTAATGCTTAATAGGGGGGGCGTTGAGGGTTTTTTCATCACTGTTGGGGTTAGTTGGGGCATGACGACCCCCCCCCCCCCCACAGTCTGGCCTTCAGTTTGGTCAAATATGGCCTTGTTCGGCCATTTTTTTCATGCTTGGGTCAAATCTAGGGAAAACACCCCAATTTACCCACTCATATCATTATTTATATTATTTTTGTTCTAATTTTAAGTTGGCATTTTTTATTAAATTGACCTTATTTTATGTAAAAGTGAGTGTGAGATCATATAAATTCGATCTCCTCACTTCATTTTTAGATATCAACTCTTGGGATAATTTCATTATGTCTATTATTTTCCCTAACTAGGGCTCTTTGAAGGGATGCACACTCCTTAATGAAGGTTGTTTTGCAAGTTTGAAGTATTTCTTGGAAGTGTTACTATTGTTCATGCCATTGCTAAGGTGAGGTTAGAGTTGTTTGCTTAACACATGCACTTTGAGGTATCTATACTTTTGGTTTGATGTCTCTTAGTCAATTTGTATGAAAGTGATGCTTGTTAGGGTTGAATGGAAGCTAGTGTTGCTTCATTTTGTCTTGATTAGCATTTCATTTTTATCTTTGATCACCCTTGCACTCGAGCTTGAGCTTTAGGTCTTCAAGTTTTGTTAGGCTAGGTCTCATCAATGAATCCTAGAGATTATCGAGGTTAGCCCTAGTTGCCAAGCTTGCCAAGTACCATCTCAAGGAGGGTAACTCCTCTCATTGATGCCCTAGGGTTTGGTAGATAGTTTTCTTTTGAAAGCCTAGATTGTTCATTTATTCATAAACCTAATTTCTGAGTTATGTAAATTTGTAATTATTATTTATTTAGGGTTTATTCTTATGTTTTAGGCTTAAATTGAATTTTATTTGCATTTTTTAATTTATTAAAAATCCCTAAAATCTGAGTTTTCTGAGTTTTAAGCCATAAATTCTGTGCATTGAACCTCTTTTTGTAGAACTAAGTTGTCCAACGACTACCTCTCTTGTCCTCTCCTACCCTCGCCTTTTTCACCCAGTTGCTCACCCTCTCATCTCCCAACTCTCCAAACCCTCGAACTATCCTCCCTCCATCACTGTTGGCTTCCTTTTCCTTAACTCTGCCTCCCCTTGAACTCAGGTATGCTCCCTTTGTATCATCCTCGGTCGTCCCTTGTTTCCCTCTACCACATCCATGACCTTCCCTTACCTCATCTCGGGCCTCTTCTTCTCCTTCCCTTAGTCCCTATACCCTCGGGCCCCTTCCTTTGTTGCTACAACATCCTTCCGCTCCTTTCAAAGCTCCTTTCTTCCTCCACTGAGCCCTTACTCTACCCTCGGTTACCATCCATATCCCTTCTCCCTTCCATCTCCACGTCTCCTCCTTCCTCCAATCCCTTCCTACTCCTTCATACCTTCCTTCACTCCCTTCCTACTCCTTCCTACCTTCCTCTCCTCATCCATTTCCCCTTTCTCCGTTTTGTTGCTCTTCCTAGTTGCCCTTCTCTCCTAATTCGAGCCCTTTACCTTAACACATGTCTGCATTTTATGCAGACCCTGTGTGTTTACCATTCCCTAATCCCGCACACATACAAAAAAAAACTTTAGTCAACTAGCATTTGGTTAATTTGTGATATATTTATCATCATCATTTACTCATTTTTGAGCATTCTTTGAAGTGGTTTATTGTTTAAAATCAACGCAGAACTACACTTACAGATATGAAATTTGTATGTTAATATATCAACGTTGATTTGTGAATGATTAAACTCTATCTACAACTTTGGAAGCTACTTTAGATTCTTGTTACATATGTATTTGACATTGTTGAATATTCAAAGTAATAAGTGATCTCTTATGTATGATATTCTGAAGTTATCATTTGTTAACACTTACTTGCATATCAATTGGTGAATGAGTATTGGTCAGTGGTGAAAGTGCTTGGGTTATCTATGTGACAAAACCTAGTTAATGTTGAACATTGGATGGGGTTGTACTTTACTTATCTTTTCACCTACCTAATGAATGACATATCTTAGATCTGATATAAACACTTCTTATAACTAGGTACTTTAGCTCAATTAACACTTTTGCATAGTTTGACTTGTTTGAACCTTGTTGACAATAGATATTGACATCATTTGCATTATTTGCTTATGTTGTAATTACATACAGATTTGTAAAATTACTTTAGGTTGCATGTTGAGTGATTACAACTTAGTGCATTTTTTGTTAGTGGTTGAAGTGTTAGCAATATATTCTTTTGATCCATTGTTGATTATTGTAATACATGTGTACACGTTTCTTACGTTTCTTTATTGGTAAATGATCTTAAATCTACATTTGGTGAATGGTTATTATCTCTTGGTCCATTATTGACTTTCACGTTTATACATTTCAGTGAATGATCTAAGTGGATTATAGATTTTGATCATATATTTTGCACTCACTGGCATTGATCATAATATAATTGACTCCATTTAGGCACTGGTCTAACTACAAATTGCATAGAGAATATTCTTTATGTGGTTGTCTTAGTGTTCTACAGGGTTCCATAAGGATACTTCTCCTTGGAGGTTTCGACTTCCGAAGAAGTTGGAACGGTGACCGAGGTGACATTGGGTCGCTGATATTATTTTTTCTTACTGGGAATTAGCCCCGCTAATTTTCCCGGTAACAACCAGTATACGAGATGGACAATTTTACACCAAGAGAGAAAGTAGACGATGCTGGAGTTTACCAATATATTCCATACCTTGTGCTCAAAGATGGGCCTTAGAGACTTCAAATGGCATTTGGTCGTAAAGAACTGCAGTGGCCTACAAAAGTACATCCAAACGGAGATGGATTTTTTGGACATCTCCTCATTAGGAGCCACTTACCGATATCTTGCTAAAAATGAGCAAAAATTCAAGCAGAAAAATAAGTAGGAGTTTGAGTTTGCAAATCAATCTTGGTAGAAGACTAGTAAAGGTGGCCTAACTCATAGAACAAAGGGCAGAGCAAGGATTCCTAAACTCATGACAACCATTCCAAACCATAAGCGAAGAAAGGAAATGGGAAGTCAAAGAAGGGCAGTGGAAAGTGGTGTGAGTTCCACAAACAAATCTGGCACAACATCGATGAATGTCACTCAAATCAATCACTATTAACCGAGATGAAATCCTTAGAGTTGGACTCTAGATCGAACTCTCATGCAAATTGAAAGAAAGGAAAGCGTATCATTGGTGTGAAACCCAACACCACCATTGCGACCACAAAGATCCAACTAGAAGAGCTGGAGGAGCCAAAGGAAGGGTAGCGACACTTCCATTCACATATGTGGGTGAAGGGGACTCCACTATGTTTCATTGTTGATAGCGGTAACCAAAAGAACCTGATCTTGACTGATGTTAGACCTCAAATTGTCATCTTTAGCTTTCCATGCTTCATCACCAAGAGGAGCATGGGATTTCGATGTTCCCTAAGTGTTTTAGGATTCATTATCATGTGGTTTATTCACTCCCTAGCCATGTTTGGGAGAGTTTCTTACCTTTTGGGGTCGGAAGCCACTTCACCCAACCTTACTTTGAGCCTTGGAAAGGGATTTTCACTCATTGTCCCTTGTCTAGGGGTGAAAAAGACAACATTGTTGCCCCTTGCATGCCTTAGGGGAGTGAAAATCTTGTTGAGTTACTTTGCCTTGATTATAGGATCGAGATCTTAGCTTGATTCTTGGTTGGATCATCCTATCCTTCGAATATCTCCTCGATTTCCATTCAAGGTAACCTCAATATTCTTTAATCCAACTTATCCTCGCTTGATCCAAATCTTTCTCCTAAGTAGTTTGGCCTTTCCATATTGTAAAGAGAGCTTCATACCTTGTGTTAGTTTTTTTAACATTTAATTCAATATGATCTAGGATCTTATCTGAGAGAATAACAAGCACAACAAATCAATCACAAGAGACAATAGACACAAAGCATTTCACCGGGGAAACCATAAAGAAGAAAACCCCGCAACTTCCTTAGAGATAGAATGAGCAATAGTACAAAACCCCAAAACAGTAAGATAGACTCCAGCAGCTCCTCCTCCTCCACTTGTGCGAACTTGTCTCTCTCTCACTTATGCGAATGAGTAAGTGAGTGAGTGGATGAACAAATGAGAGAGTCACACTCTCTATTTATACTTTACTTCACTTTCCTTTTTCCCTAACTGGGCCGACTTCTCCTAGGAGAGTCTAATAACCCATTAACCCCTAACTCTGGGTCGACCCCACTAGAGGAGTCTAATAACCCATCAAATAATAATAATGACTCTTCCAATAGGAGGAATATAACCTCTCCGTCGGGTGTACAATAACAATATAAAATATACAAGTGAAATACATTCCGAAGTTACAAATACATCAACACTCCCTCTTAACTAGGAATGTATTCTCTTGACACAGTTCATCGGCACAAGTCTTCATCACTGGATCATCAAAGCTGGATCATTATCGTCATTGTTGCTGCTATCTCGATCATCAATCTCCAATTTACTCGTCATAGGAAGTTCTACAGAGCCAACCCTTTTTCATGCTGGATGTAGGCCTAGCCTCCATGTAGGTCTTCATCATCTCTGCGAGCAAGCCATCAAGTAGGTACATCTCAGGATTGATTACACTGCCTCTGCAAAACCTGCAAGATCTCCCAGGACTCATTATATGCCACTGCAAAACCCGAAGGAGCATTCCAGGACTGATTATATGCCTCTGCAAAACCTGTGTACCCTACTGTCACCTCATCATCTTCAGATCATCTCGTCGTCAATGAAGCACAACCCAGATGCACACAACACAACACTTACAATCACCGACATGGAAGGACTTTCCTATCACCGTCTGGGAAAGGCTCAACAATTAAATCAGTGACCATGGAAGGACTAACCTCTGACCATGTCGAAAAAGCTTTAGCAATTACATCAACGACCATGGAAGGAATTTCCTCTGTCCATGTCGAAAAAGCTCAACAATTACATCAACGAACATGGAAGGAATTTCCTTTGACCATATCGGAAAAGCCTCGACAATTACATCAACGACCATGGAAGGACTAACCTCTGACCATGTTGGAAAAGCCACGCCCAACCCTTACATCTGCACCATGGGAGGACTTTCCTACCACCATGTGAGAATGGCCCAGCCCTTACATCTACACCATAGGAGGACTTTCCTACCACTATGTGAGAATGGCCCAACCCTTACATCTATACCATGGGAGGACTTTCCTACCACTATGTGAGAATGGCTCGTGTGCATCTGCGTCTTCTGGACTCATCACTTCCCCTTGGAAGGAACCTTGATCTGAAGTACACCAAGCTTCTTTCTGAAGTATTCAAACTTCACTCTGGCCAGCGGCTTGGTCAATACTTCAGCTATCTGCTCGTCGTCGCAACATATTGGAGCTTCACTGCTCCTCTTTGCACCATATCCCTGATATAGTGGAACTTGATCTCAATGTGCTTTGACTCGTCATGGAACACTGGGTTCTCCGACAACTTCACACAACTCTGGTTGTTGCAATATATACAAGTAGCATCCAACTGGAGATCAAATAAATCAGATAGTAGCTTCCTCAGCCATACTACCTCACAACTAGCCAAACAAGTTGCGACATACTCTACTTCAGCTGTACTCAGTGCCACGCAGGACTGTTTCTTGCTAAACCAAGAGATCACACCTAATCCCATACTGAAGCAACACCCCGAAGTGCTCTTCCTATCAATGGCACTACCTGCCCAATCCGAATCAACATAACCCTCCAAGTTAATCTTTTGATTCGCATCATACTTGAGCCCATAGTCAACCGTACCCCTCAGGTACCTCAGAATATGCTTTCCAACAATCAAGTGAACATGTCTCGGATCCGTCAGGAATTGACTCAATGTGTTCACGACAAAGCAAATATATGGTCTCGTATTCGTCAGGTACATCAAGGACCCAATCATCTGACGATACATCGTGGCATCAACCGACTCTGATGAAGCATCACTCAATAGCTTCAGGTTCGATGCCATAGGTGTGACCATAGCCTTGTAGTCCATCATCCTGAACTGCGTCAGGATCTCTACTATATACTTCCCTTGTCCAAGGAAGATTCCATCCGCACTCTGCCACACCTCCATGCCTAGAAAATAGTGCATCATACCCAAGTCCTTCATCTCGAACACGGCAGGAAGCTTCCTCTTCGTGTCAGCAATCAACCCATCCTCACCTGTCACAAACAAGTCATCTACATACAGTAGGAGTATCACTGGATTCCCTTCCTCAACCTTGTAGTAAAGGTTGGAATCCGATTTACTCTTGGTAAAGCCCAAACTAGTCAGGAAGTTGTCTATCCTGCCGTACCATGTCCTGGGTGCCTGTTTCAAACCGTACAAGGCTTTCTTCAGTTTGCACACATGAGACTCCTTGTCATGTGTCTCAAACCCAAGTGTCTGCTCCACATAAAATTCCTCTTATACTACACCATTCAAGAACGTTGTCTTGACATCCATCTGGTGTATCTTCCATTTCATCACTGCAGCCAAAGCAAGTACTGTTCTGATGGAGGTGTATCTGGCTACAGGTGCAAATGTCTCGTCATAGTCTATCCCTTCTTTTTGAGAGAAGCCACGTGCCACAAATCTTGCCTTGTATTTCTCTATGTTGTCATCTGCAGCATGCTTGATCTTGTAGATCCATTTTGAAGTCACCACAGACTTCCCTTCTGGTCTCGGGACCACATCCCAGACATCATTCTTCATGATCGACTGGTACTCCTCGATCATGGCATCCTTCCATTCTTTATTCTCAGCTGCTTCCTCATAGTTGGAAGGCTCTTTGTCAATGACGTCACACATCAGGGATACATAACTGGAGAATGGTCTTGGCCTCTTGCTTTCTTTATGCATTCCTTTTGGAGCACCATATCTCTCTGCATCTTGAATTGCTTCTCGTACCCATGTTGGTTTCCTCTTGTGAGAATTCTTCTCACGTGGTGGATCTATAGGTTCTTATGGATCTTCTATCTTACGGTCTTCTTCTAGATTTACTTCATTCATTGTTGTATCTCGGATCCTGGGTGCTTCTGGTTCTTCAATATCTTCAATAGGTAGCTTTCTAGATCTTCATCGCTTGTTTCTTCGAAACAAATCTCTCTTGTAGGTGATGATCCACGATCTTTCCTACACAACAAGTTCAATTGCATGATTATAAACATATCATAGTTTACAGAACAAATTCTTACACATACAGACATAGGTCATACAGTCATGCAAATATCCTATCCAATGCTTTAATACAACATTCATCCATATCCAGTAACTTTATAGATGCCTTCCATTTCTACCAGAACATTGTTAAGAGTGTGCACTACTCCAAACATGTCAACAAAAAGGTTTCATACTAGATAAGTAGCAATGGAATGTTGTACAGTGGCATAGGCCACTTACCCATCACATGCATATTAGTAGTATGTTGTCCGTTAATGCAAATGTCGTAATATGCATAATACATAGCCTAATCTAGGAACATAAGTATGAACAATATTATTTAAATAATCAGATATACAAGAAAATACAATTCAAATACTTATATTTGTTTGTGTGTTGGGTGGACTCCCTCTCAATCTTTGCTTCTTTGCAGGAACTACTGGAGTCTCCAATAGAGTGTTCTTCTTCAGCGTCTGAGTCTGAGGTCCTGTGCCTTTATTTATTTATTCATCAATGTTTGTCCAGGTTGTCCCTTCAACTTGTACAAGCCTCCCTCTTTCTCTCCAATCGCAACTGCATCATCTATGGTCTTTCCTTTAGGCCACATAAGAACTTGGCCATCTACAAATGCAACCCTCATACCTTTTGCATCCAATGCAGATATGGAGAGAAGGTTCTTCTTAAGTCCTGGTACAAACAAGATATCCTTCATCTTCATAGACTTTCTAGAGTCTAGATTATAAGAGGCTTCACCACTTCCTTTTATAGGATATTGGTAGTCATCCCCAAGTTTCACTTTGTGGGGTGATTCATGTTCAGATAGGTTCATAAAAGATTCCTTGAATCCTGTCATATGCTTGGAAGCCCCACTATCTATAATCCAATCATTGCTTCCATGAGTAATAGTTCCTGTGAGGGCAGATATCAAAACATACTCTTCATCGCTTGAAGAATCTTCACTTTCTTCTCTAGCTCTCTTCCTGGGAGGTTCATCATCCTCTACAGTGTGAGCATGATGCCTTCTTTTGTTGCTCTTCTTCTTGTGAGAGCCACCTGTTGGTACCATATCTTGTCCCACAAAACGGATGTCAATTTCGTTGCCAGAAAGTCCAATAGTATTTTTCCCAAAGCCGAAATGTTTGTGTAAGCTTCGTCAGTTCTCTTCATCTCAAATTCATATTGCAAGAGTGTCAGACCACCATCACCATTCTCAACAAAGACAGTCAATTTGGTTTGGTATTGACCCACTCACTTTCTTTTCCTAGAATAATAATTTTTATTTAAAAAATAAAATTAACATTATTAAATAATAGCTGTATTGAAAAATAAAGTATTATTTAATGATTTTTATAAAAAATTAAAAAAATATTATTCTATACATCCACCTTAACCCATAAGCCCTTTTCATAATTCCTTTCCTATTATTTTCCATGTTACGTCACTATCTTTTATAAAAAGAAAAAACAAGCATAAAATTTTTGAGTCTGTTGTCTTATATCCAGACAATGTTAGCCCATCGTCAAGGTCTCTACCCACCGTTGACCCAAGTGCCCAAATCTACTACGAAAGAGCTCACAGATTCATATCTTTCCATTACATATCAACAAGCAATGATGATATCTATGTATTTAAAGATTTCAAATTCTTTTCACTTGTTACATGCCAACCACCATAAATGCCAACCAAAGCACCAACGAATGTCAAGAGCTTTGTCCAATTGGCGGCCCACAAAAGTAATGCAAGGAGAAACACCAATGTATGACTGCTGTAAAAGCACTCATAGCATGTGCTAAGAAATACCGCCAAGTTACCATAAGCATCAATAAAGCGACCAAGTGTCAATATGGCTTCGATCCAATGCATTTCGCATGGCTTGAAAGTGGAATTGGAAACCCCAGATAAAGGATGAAAAATATTAAGATGTGATTTTGCCAAACCAGTATTACCCATAGGTGACATGAAAATCACAAATATCCGAGTGTTCAAGTTCACCAAAGGAAAATGTGCATGGGAACATCACATATATGCTCGAGAGTATTAGATGCCAGCAAAGTGCCATTGTTGGAAAATAATATTCAAATATGGAAACTCTTGGTTTGTTTTGGCATGTCATGCCCAGAAAGAAACTGAATCTGAATCTCTTTGCTCATATGCAGTTGAAATCGACATCTCCAGCTCTTAATGTAGTTGAAATCAGTTGCTTAGATGGACATGTATTATGGTAAAGGGAAGTTTAAGATGAATAATGAAGAAGTAAAAATGCCACTAGTCATTGCTTTTAATGTAGCTGAGACAACATTTTGAGATTGATGTTCATGATTGATGGTATGAATGAGCATTTTCTGCCAACTATTATCGTTGGACTTATGGTAGCAGAAATAGAACATAAGTGCTTAGGTGACCAAGTATTTGGTGGCAATCAAAGTATTTATGAAAAGATGGTTATTTCTACAAGTGGCAGAGCATTTTAAGGATCAAATTTTCAAGCAGAGGATTGATCTAGCAGTTCCAGATTTCCGGGCACTAATTAACATCTAGACTCAGCTTTCTCAGGCAATGATATAAAATCAGTAGTTAAAGGTTGTTATGATTCGAAGGCAATCCAACACAGGTGGAAAAGAATTTCCAGCATTTTAGAATTTGAGTGCACACTCGACAACAAAAGAAGAATATTGGTATTGTTAGCATCCTTCCAGGTAATTTTCCAATCAGTTGATGAATTGCAAGTCCAGAAGGTCAACAACAAATCCCATAATATTTGGCATTGGACCAGGATTTAAAGGATCAACTGCCAATTGGACAGAGTCTTTCCAGATTTTTTGTGATTAAACTTGGATGTCATTTATTTCTAGATAGATTCGATTACCAAATGCTTACAATAGCTTGTTATTTGTATTTTCTCTATAAAAGATTATCATTTGGGAGGAGCAGGAGAAGAGAGAGTTCCAGCCAAGAAGGTTGAGGCAGGGTTGTGCTTGCATTATGTTTTTGTTGATAAGAAATAGTTGTTTTTTGAAATGATTGTGATCTGTGAGCCTTTCTGTTTTAATATATAAAGTACATGTTATCATCATTTTGTCTATGTATGGTCTTAATATTCCATACCATGATTCTTTTGATCAATATGCAACTATTTTGTTTTAATGTTTTGGAAACAGAACCTCGATCATTATATTTACAAAGTCATGCTTCATAGCTATGTATTGTCAATATCCCTGATAGTAAAACACTGATACATTCCCTGCAGTTAAAGCTTCTATCTTAGCTTGATCTCTGTCTTGTTTACAACTATTACAGCTATCTCTTCACCTACTGTTAAGATTTCTCTAAGCTTGGCTCTCTTGCAGTTGAGAGTTAACTTTTGTGATGTAATGACCCTTTTTAAATTTTTTATTAAAATGCCAATTTTTCCACTTTTTCCCCAATTTCGATCTTTGACTAGTTTTATTGTTTTGACCTCCAAATCAACCCAAATGCTCCCAAATCTTCTGTAGGAGTGTATGAATGATATTTAGACTTGAATATTAGGTTCAGGGATGTTTTATGGCCCTCTAAATACTGCTGCAAACTTGATTTGTATTCTGATCAATATATGTAATTTTGACTAGTAATTTGTGCATCAAATCCCCCCGGGGTAACCCTGCAAATGGCGTTCCAAATGCCTCCAAACTCCCACAAATTTATGAAAATAGGTATGTAATGTGTTAAGTATGTGATTAAGGTCTCATATACACCATTAATTGATTTTTACTACTATTCTAACCCTCTCACATTCAACAGCAAAAACCCCCAATTCGACCCTTGGGGAAATGGCACTATTTCACCTCTCAATACAAACAAACTGAGTAAAAATGCTTCAAATGCTCAAGTACAGTACATGAAACTTGTAGAATATATCCATGGCAGTATGAATCACAAATATATCAGAGAATCATCCATCCATTCGAAATAATCAACCCTATAGGGTCATACATCAAAGCATTGGGGAAATGGACATTGTGTGCTCATTAATCAATATTTTTGCATACAACCAGTGGATATTTCAACCTGAGACTTTCTGAATATTAATAACAGAGGATATGAAGCTATTACAATCAGAAATATATAATGAGAAGCTCTCCCAAGAAGCACAAGAGCTCACCAAAAACGCCCTCCCTCAAGGAGCATGAATATGCCTTCAAAACTGGAAACGATGGAGAGAAAGTGCTGCACTAAACCAAACCATGAAACTTCCTGTAGCTGCTACCTGCAAATAAAAATCCATTAAAGCACCATGAAAGACCTGAGTGGCCTCTCCAAACACCAACTTGGATGGGATTCTTTCACCCTCGAAATTGGCTAAGGCAAGAAACTAGTCATCCACTAGTTCTCTCTTCACAAATGCAATTTTTCTCAAATCATCAAAAGCCATTCTCATACTTCATTTCTACATTTTATAACCAACATTAGCCTTCTAAGGGTCGAAATCCTCTCAATAGATTCAATAGATTTTCATTTAGGAAATATTCCACATTTGCCACTTGTCTCCTAGTTCCAACCTTCCATCTTCTCCCAAATTCGATTTTGAGTCTCTTTGGCTTCTCCAACTCCCATGAGCGCCTTCCTTGAGCCTATTTTTGGGGCTGACATGTCATAGTGGTAAGATGTCAGAGGTCAGGTCTGCAATTTGTCATAATTGTCATAGATGCTCCATCATTGGTGTCATAGGGGCTAAGGAATCTAGCCCAAGTGTCCACAAACTTCCAATTTGACTCTTTATCTTCCATGGAGGTTACCAATCCTTCCCTATTCGACCTAAGATGCTCAATGACATGTGTTATGACTTACCAACTCACCCAAGAGTGTTCACCTTCCCATTAATTCAAATTTGCAAGAGAGAGATACCATGTATTATGAAAAATCAAGCTAGTGTGGGTCCCACGTCCTCCATATGTCTCCAAAACCATTTGCTATCTAGGATTTCTCTTGAATTTCTTTATTCACTCTATTTATTAAATAATTGAACCCTTCTAATGTCTAAACATCATTTATTATCTTCCTTATTATCATTCCACATGTGCCCATCCAACCTAGGAAACTAGTAGGATTGATGGGATTGTCTTACTATGAAATTATTTGAATGGGGACATTACAAGTGATAACACCACCTTTATTATTTCTGGGACAATCCCTGGAGTAGTGTCCCTTCTCATCACATGTATAGCATCGAATGGTGGACATATCTCTTCGGGGTTTAAAGTTACCCCTCTGATTCTGGTGGTGGTGCTTTTCTTTCTTACTGTGGTGGTGCACCCTTTTGTCATCATGCCTTTTGGAGTGTGTTGTGAGAGCTTGGTCTTCATTACCCATATTCTCTTCTTAAGTCGAGCTTCTTCTTGTGAGCATTCCTCCCACAGCCTACTGAATGAGATGATCTTCCTCCTAGCACAAATTCCTTGAATGAAGGAATCCCATGACCTAGGGAGACCATTCAAGGTGGTCATCACAATTTCACCATTCTCTATATCTTCTCCCACAACTTGAAGTTGTTCTTTTATCTGAGAAACCCTTGTGAAGTAGGATTGCATGGTCTCTGCATTTTGTACCTTGACATTCTTCAATTGGTTCCGCAAAGTCATCTTCCGATTTATGTTCTTCCCTCCGATTTATTTTCTTCCCTTCAAATAGCTTGGTCAAGGAATCAAACATCTCCTTGGGTGTCTTTAGAGAAGACACATAAGGTATGAGATGGTCTTTGATAGAATCTGCAATAATCCTCTTGGCCTTGACCAAGTTATTCTTATGTAAGGCCTTAGCCTCATCTCCCTTTGGGACTGGAACCTCTTCACTTATGTAGGTGTCCAATTCATTCTCTTCTAGGATTAACCCAATCCTATACTTCCATGCTCGGAAGTTATCAGCCCCTTCAAGCTTATACTCAAGCTTGGTGTGGTGAGACATCTCAATGAGAAACTCAAATGAAAATAAAAGATTTAGATCTTACCACTTGACTTGCTGAAACTGGATCTGGAGATGGCTAGGGTTTGAAAGAGAAACCCTAAAAATCCAAACTTATGTCTAGACAGGGAGATGCAATTGACTGAGGCAAGTAAGCTGGTGTGCTCAGATTTTGAAAACTCCAAAAATTTACCCCTCAAAAGTGACCTGCGAATTTCAGATCTGCAACTTTTGTCAAATTCTGGTTTTTCTGGTCCAAAACCCAAACTAGGGTTTGATAGATCTTGGGGTTCTACCCAACAAAAAACTTCGATCTTGGTCTCTAAATTTTGATTTTGTTGAGGAGATCAATACTATGCTGAGAGAACTCCAAAGTTCCTCTTATGTCAAAAGTCCCAATTTCCCGCAGAAGTGATGGGCCAAAAACTGAAAATGCTCGGAATCAAATTCTGTCTTGACAGAAATATGCGCCTTCCTTAGGAGAGTCAACCTAGCCTCCTGCTTTTGATGATCTGTGGAAAGAGACCCAAAAATTAAGAATCCCTAGTTTCCGCAGCTACACAGTGTCTTCTTCTTAGGTTAGCTCTAATACCATGTTAGTTTTTTTAACATTTAATTTAATATGATCTAGGATCTTATCTGAGAGAATAACAAGCACAACAAATCAATCACAAGAGACAATAGACACAAAGCATTTCACCGGGGAAACCATAAAGGAGAAAACACCACAACTTCCTTAGAGATAAAATGAACAATAGTACAAAACCCCAAAACAATAAGATAGACTCCAACAGCTCCTCCTCCTCCACTTGTGCGAACTTCTCTCTCTCTCTCTCTCTCTCTCTCTCTCTCTCGTATGCGAATGAGTGAGTGAGTGAGTGAGTGGATGAACAAATGAGAGAGTCAAGCTCTCTATTTATACTTTATTTCACTTGCCTTTTTCCCTAACTGGGCCGACTTATCTTAAGAGAGTCTAATAACCCATTAACCCCTAACTATGGGCCAACCCCACTAGAGGATTCTAATAACCCATCAAATAATAATAATGACTCTTTCGATCGGAGGAATATAACCTCTCCGTCGGGTGTACAATAACAATATAAAATATACAAGTGAAATACATTCCAAAGTTACAAATACATCAACACCTTGGCTCAGGGGGCTTAGAGGGAACAAAGCTCAGAGAGGTGGTCCTTATGATCTTGTGGTGCTCAAAGGGATTTGGAAGGGAAGCTTGAAGGAAATACTGCCGAAGAGTCAGGTATAACTTTGTATATGTTGTTCATGGTTTTCCATTAATAAAACTTGGCATGTTCTCCCATTTCATGTCTCTTTTGATGGATACGTGAACATGTCTACTAATTCATAGTTATATCTTGTTTGATACACTTGGTGCATTGGAAGGTGTTGTTCTTTGTCTTTGTATTTAGGCTCACAAGTTTGGATCTGCAAGTTAGGAGCTGGATCAATAAGGAGCAGTTAGGACAATCGTCTAGATCGAGGTAGATCATCTACCCTCTTCCTTACTTCTCATGCTTTTGTTTGCTTGTGTATGAATGTGGTCTAGGAGATGTTAGGTACTAATTGTTTCCTTTTTTTCTTGGATTAGGGATCTAGGGAACATACTTGTATCCAATAGGGATTCAACCTATCCGTAAGGGGAATTTCCTTCAACAGAAACTGGTGACCATACTGGGGACTTTCCCTAGTTTTTTAAACGTTTGAATGTTTGTTTGGATCATCAAAACCTCTTTGAGTGTGTATTATTTTTAAGTTTTCGACTTCTTTGGTCATTTATGAGGAGCACACCCATCCCAGGACCTAATCCATTCTTGTATCTAGGCAAAATCCTCCATTTTTGTCAACCTACAGGACTTTGTTGCTCCCCCAAAGAGCTTACGAAGCAAAAATTACCAGATTGTCACTCATTCCTAGTGTCTCAGGGAGCGAAAATTCCCTTTTGTAACTCTGTCAGGGTGGTTTCAAGAGCGAAAAATCTCTTGTTTGGGGCAATCTTTAGTCCCAATTGGCTTGATTTTGCTTGGATTTTTCTTCCAGATCTTTTGTTTGACCTTTTTCTATCTGGTTGAAGTTGTGTGTGCCTTTAATCTAGGCATTTGATTGCTTTTTGAGTCTTCTTGAGACCCATTTTGTTTTTTGTCAATCTTTTAAAGTTTGAAACCAACTTGGGTTAACTTGATCCCCAGTTGATTTCATCACTTCCCTGACTTGTGTCTTCCTATTCATTGGCATTCAAACCTTTGTTATATTAATTTTAACATCCTCAAAGCTTGTTTCACTCTGTTTGGGACCTTCTTGTGTGATTTGGAAAGTGGACAATTGGATGGGTTTTTTTTCGGCGCCAATTCTCTATTTCCTTGTATTTTGAATCAAATATCCAATCCCATACAAGCCCAAGAGTTTGCATCCCTGTGCTGGCCCTTCCTTACCATCGGGTCTAAGTTGGATTGACTATTTAAGGTTTCAAAATATCTTTTGTGTGTTGTTTGGTTTCATTGGTTTGTGAGTGACAAGATTGAAAGCACTTGGGTGGTCCAATTCATTTCAACTTTGTTGCCTTGAGTGGGTGCTTGTCTTATTCAACTTATTTGAGCTTGGTTTGATTGCAAGAGTGTTTGATTTCCTTCATTTTAAGTAGAGCAAAGAAGAAAGCCTTCCTTTTGAGTTGTTTGGTGCAATTTGGAAGTGCTTGGAAATTGAAAGCTTCCATTGTCTTCTTTGGTTTTGCAGTTATTACATTCGTCATTGAGTCTCTAAATTGAATCAAGGAAGGTTAAATTTCCATTCTTTTGAGTCATTCGAAAGTAATTGAAAAATTTGAAAGCTATCTCACCCTTTCCCTTAAAACTCTTTTGAAGAAGCATTGAATCTTCTCAAAATTGAAAGCAAAAAGGTTGTTTTTCAAGTATTTTCATGCATCCTAAAAGTGCAAAAGTTTTCCATCTTCTTTACTGTTGATGTATATGTAACTTCAGAATGTATTTCACATATATGTATATTGTATTCCTATAGAGATGTTATTATTCCTCTATACGGAAGTGTCGTCATTTATATTGTAAGTGTCGTAACTTATACTTGATGGGTTATTAGACCACCTTGTTGGGGTCGGCCCTGTATAAGTGATGTGGGTCAAAGGGTTATTAGACCACCCTATTGGGGGTCGGCCATGTGGGTCAAAGGGTTATTAGACCACCCTAGTGGGGGTCGGCCCAGTCAGCATTATGTTAAGTGGTTAAGTTGAGGCCAACCTAGTTGAGTAAAGGCCAAGTCAAGTTAGTGTATAAATAGAGAGTGTGTCTCTCTCATTTTACACATTCTGTTCTCTCACTCACACTTGGGAGAGTGGCGCACTTGTGGAGGAGGAGGCTCTGCTGCCAGGAGAAGACTATCTCTTGTATTCTGGTTGTATCATTGCTCTATCTATCTCTGAGGAAGTTATTGGGGTTTTTCACCTTTATGGTTTTCCCCAAGTAAAATCTGTGTCTCTTGTGTGCTTGCATTATTGTGTCCATGATTGATATGATGTAGATTTGCTGTACATGTTGTTCTCTCAGTTAAGATCCTAGATCAGATTGAAGTAAATTCTGAAAATTTAACATTTACTCCTTGAAATATTTTTGTAGAAGGAATTACAAAGGAGTTATTTCAATTCTTTTATGCAATTTGGGAGTTTTGAAAACAAGAAAACAATAAAAAGTGCTTTTATTCTTTTAGTGTTTGCTTGAAGGATTTGTTTGCTTTGATTTTGGTGAATGTTTGGAATTTTAGTTTAGCATTGTATTCATCCATAAAAGGAAAAGGAAAAAGTGCATTGGCATCGAGTGTTTGTTCATTGAAAACAAAAAGATCTCTCTCTCTCTGTACCGTAGATAAAGTTTATTGAATTGAAGACTTATGCACCTCATTTAACTTGCATGATCTTGAGTCGATTCTTGACATAATTAGTTTCACTTATGTTTCCTCTCAAGTAAAAGAATAACCTTAAAAATAAATCACGTGCTAATAAAATTAATTAGACTTTTTCTTTTATAGTGCACCAACAGTAGTATAGGGATTAACACTTTTGGACTAGGAAAAAGTGAGTTAATTGTCCAAGAGTCACTAAAATGAAAATAGTAATAGTAATGAGTGAAAATCCATTAGTATCGTGAAGTGCTTGTTGGGAAAGCTCCTCTAACACAGGAGTCAAGTGGTAGGAGAAGTCGAGAAGAGTGTTTGGAATGGTCTTCGACGTTCTCTCTCGATGGGGTTACGCAAGTTCAAATTAATCTTAGTAGCGGCAAGTCCTTGGGGTGACACCACTGTCTGAGTTGCTTCGGGTCTAGGACAATTGTCTTACGTTCCCTTCCCATTCATAGAAGCCATCTCCCACGACCGTTTTGACAAACCACCAAGTGTGAAATGGTAGCCTTAGTTTCTTTTCCTATGTTATCACTCAGGTCACTGCAGAGGTTGTGATGTCAGTACTTGAGACAAACTACAACACACAATTTTGGCTCCTTTGGAGGGTACTTGGTTGCGTCTGATACTTGCACCCCTGGAAGTCCATTACGTAATAGTTGTGGGTAATTGTCTCTTGTTTCTTTGTTGACGGCTTGATATCCTGTCTTCGGAGGATCCCTTACTCATTGTTTGCTTTATTGAATACCTTTAGTTATTTTTAGGGGTGTGCTCTTCCCACATTCGTAGTTGGCCCTAGGAATCGTTGTTTTTTCACACTGGATGACTAAGGTATACATTGATCTCATAGAATGCAAGGCTTGTATCCTAAAGAGAAAGGACCTCCACCTTCCCAACACTCTCTTCATTCTTCTACCAAAGGAACTATTAACAAAGGAACCCCCTCTAAGGCTGGTAGTATAGATCCCTTCAACAATTCAGGTTGAAGGAGAGGTTGAAACTATCACGAAGGGCCCAATTCCTCCTCCAAATCCCCATCTCACAAGGACTACTAGTATGGTACTTGTAGAATTACCTACTACTTTGGATTTAGACCCTTATTTTATTTATCGAATGCCAGTTAACACATTTTTTAGGCAGACTTCGAACATGATCTTGACACTCTCTAATTCTTTCGATCGACGACCACGTCATCGAATGTCGCCATGGACAATCCAACAGGAACCACTGTGGGACATATTTCCATCACTTCTCCTTTATGGGAGACTTCTATGGCCCGTGGTATCCCCCCATGAAGGCTAGGTAAAACTGGCTTTACCATTCATGCGCACGAACCCTCTCGCTTTCGACTTGGATCACGCCTCTAATTGTAGATACGTATCTATATATTTACCAAGTGATCTACTTGGTGTTTCCTTACCATATTACTCTAACTGAGCAGCTCTCCAAGGTGTAACCTCGGGTCCCATCACCAATAGCTTGAACCAACCCTCCCTTCCCCAAATAGGTAGTATCATGGCAGTTACAAAAACTACCCCATCGATTCCCACCACTACTTCAATGGTAAATCCATCGGTGTCATATCCATGAATGAAAGTTACCACTGGAAGGAAAGCTATGACTAGGGGAAACCTACGCCCAGGGATCAACCCTTATTTTATGGGAAACAGTTCATTTGGGGGAAAGAACTAGTGTTAGGGAAAACTTCCACTGGAAGCCAACCACTTACAGGAGGACCAATTGTCCAACCTAATCCTCCCATGGATACCACCACTCCCCTTTGTATTGGATTACCCTATCCAGGAGCTGCGAATGTTCCATGGGATCAACCCAATCAGAAAGGTATCCCTTCAGAAGGAGGCATGCCTTTACAAGCTATGAACCCCATGGTTCCTGCTCCCCAATTCTCCCAAAATCAATATATGGGAGGATCGACAAGTTTCAATTACCCATCCCAACCAACGTTAGGTAGTACTGGTATTTCGATGCCTTATCACTATTACCAGTATCCCCAACCGAATCTACAATTACCCTTTTTGGATACTTTAGACCTGTCGGACTTGTCGAGGTTGACGAATGATCCCATTCAACATTCCCATTTTTTGCCTCCCATACCTTCCAAACTCGCATCAGACATTCCCAAATTTGATGGGAAACCGGGTGAGGACCCCATTAACCATGTAATGACTTATCATTCATGGTGTTCCTCGAACTATTTGATGGAGGATTCCATCCATTTGAGGCTTTTCCAAAGGAACCTTACTGGTACTACATCTAAGTGGTATATTGAATTGCCACAACACTTCTTGGGAGATTTCAACTCCCTAGCCATGGCGTTTTTGACCCATTTTCAATTACCAATCCAGTATGAGATTGGTGCTGAAATTTTAACTTCATTGAGACAATCCACGTCCACTCACATCTCGGATCATATACATGAGTGGAGGAGGTGGCGTAGATGAATTAAAGCTACCATCCCAAACCAATTATTAGCCGATTGGTTTACGAAGTCATTATTGCCACTAATAGCTAGGGATGTTTCCATGGGATGTGTTGTAACGGAGGAGTAAGCGATTAGTCGTGCCGAGTATTTGGATTTTGTTTACTCCAAATCCAACACGTTATACGACTTGATCCCTAATGCTCCTCGTCCCAAAAGCGACCCTTAAAGTCCTTCCACATAACCTCCTGTCGATGGCATTGTGATTTTCGTGAAGACACAATTTGTACCTTGTCCAGCTGGAAAACAAACTCAATCCACCTCTACTCCATCCCCACACCAGACTATTAGTAACACCAAAGCAACTCCTCCTCAAACCTCGAAGGCGAACACAATTCAATCCTCTTCATCTCAATCATCTTGAGGTAAGAAGAAGAATAACAAAGGCAAATCCAAAAATCCTTCAAACCAACAGGAGAATACCAAGACTCAAGAAACCAATGCTGAAAGCAAACCTACTAGGAAGGAAAAATTTCCATTCCTGATTTTTGAAGGTGACCACTACATTAAAGAATGTCCTCACTGGAAGGAAGTCAATAAGTATCTGAAAGCTCTCTCCCAACCAGTAGTGTTAACTGACCCCTTTCCTTCGGAACAACAACAAATGGTTACACACAACATAAACCCCCACATGGGGGCAATGCAAGTCATCCTCACCAAGCGGATGCATTCCCAAAAGTTGATGTTTTCATATGTAATTAGATGGTCGGTTTAACTACCAAATTATAGACGGATGAACCCCTTCCAGATAAAACACCCAATGGTGGTAATTCTGACAAAACTTCCACCTCCACATCCACTAGTCCTCCCCCTCCTTCAGGCCCTCTCCAAATAGATAATCCCATTGTTGACTCGGTGTTGCGCCCACTCAAGGCTACCATTTGAAAGGCGACATTTAATCCAAGTTCTCATGGCACTCAAAATTATAATATTGTTGAAGATTTGGCCCAAGCACCTTGTGTCATGTCAACTCTTGAGGTTCTGTAGAATTGTCCTAGTCAGCGTAGAACCCTTTTTTCAGCTCTCGAAGCCGCGGATCTAGAAACATCAAATTCCATCATGTTTGATTTCAAATATTTTAAAACGAGGCTCTCCCACCAACTAACTTTTCATATTAATACCACAGTTTGAGGGAGAAGCATCCATTCTACTGTTTTGGATGAAGGTGCCTCTACGTCCATTACGTCTTTATCTAATTGGAGAGCCATAGGTTCTTTTGAGGTTAATAGATCCCCTACGACACTTGAATATTTCGACGGTCGCGGTTTCCAACCGTATGGACTTTTACTCTCATTAGCTGTGGAATTAAGGGGAAAACCCATTTCCATCCATGTGGAAGTGGTAGACACACCCTTGGATTACAATTTGTTACTTTGTCAAAATTGGTTTTACGCTATGACTGCTATCGCTTCGTCAATCTTTCACTTAGTACAATTTCCCCATCAAGGGAAAATAGTCACGATAGACCAACTGGAGTATTGTACCCCAAATATACATGACAACTCTACCCATAATGTTGCTCTTCTGGGACATTCAAAAATTCATTCTGAAGATGTTGGAGTAGGACTCTTTAAATACTCTTTGCTCATGGGAGTTTTTCCTAGGCATGCTCCTGACCCTCCATCGTGAGTTTCCACGATTAACATGATCTCATCCATGGTACAACAATCCCAGGATTCAAATAACCCTTGGGTAATACCTAGTCCATCTGAAATTGCATCCTTTGGTGAAACCATGCCACTTAAACCTATTGAGGCGGCATACCATACTATCCAATCTGTGTCTGATGATGTGGATCCCGATGACCAACACCTTCTGGCGTCGGATACATACTCTCTATCGTCCTGGTTCGACTCTTCCAAGCCTTCTAGTGATTACATCCTATTGACGTTTCCCTCGGATGAATCCATTGTGAAATTTATGAGCTTAGAAGAACCCCCGTGGGAGGATAATCATCATCGATCATCCTTTCTCCCTAACATGGACGTAGTAGAGAACAAAGTTGAGAGACCATCATCCCACCCGATATAGTCGACAACCTTCAATCCCCCATCCTGACTTAGAACTTGGTTTCTAAAGGAAATTTGGGGAATATTACACCATCCATGTCGATCGATATATCAGTAAAAAGTGGAAAACATTCAACTCGGCAAAATTTGTTCTCCTTAAGAGGTAGAAATTTATAAGGCCCTGTTTCGAGAATTTCCGCTATGTGTTTGCAAGGAGGAATGGATAAATGCTAGGGATTGATCCATCCATCATGGTGCATGAGATCAAAACCTATATGGGATCCAAACCACTCAGGCATAAACTCCGCGCGGTACACCCTCATAAGACCATTGCCATCAAGGCAGAAGTGGAGAATATTTTGAAAGCTGGCTTTATTTATCCCATGTCATTAACGGAATGGGTCTCTAACATCGTCCCAGCCTTGAAGAAACAAGGGACTATTAGAGTTTGTGTTTATTATAGGGACTTGAACAAGGCTTGTCCAAAGGACACTTACCCTACTCCTTTTATTGACCAAATGATCGATAATTATGTTGGAAGTGTCATCTTCTCATTTATGAATAGATTTTCCGGCTATAATAAGATCGAAATCCTCCCATTCGATTAGCACAAAACAACCTTCATCTTCCCATGGGGAACTTTTTCCTATCACAAGTTACCCTTCGGTGTCAAAAATGTCGGGGCTACTTTCCATCGGACTATGTCAAACGCTTTTCATGACATTAAGCATATTATAGATCCTTATCTTGACAATCTAATCGCTCATTCAGCTGGGCGAGAGGATCATCCAGATCATCTTAGAGCCATTTTTCTTTGATGTCATCACTACAATATCCACTTGAACCCGCATAAATGCATCTTTCGTGTTGAAGCCGATAAACTCTTGGGATTCATAGTCTCCAAGGATGGGATCAGGATTGATCCATTGAAGGTTGAGTTTATTTTGGCCTTACCTCCCCCCAACAACATACCCCAACTTCAAAGTTTGCAAGAGAAGGCAAACTTATTGCGTCATTTCGTTTGTAATTTTGCAGAAATTACACAAGAATACATGCGATTGTTGAAGAAGAATGTCACTTTCATATGGGATGAGCAAGCTCAACGTTCATTTGATAATCTCAAACATGCTTTAACACATGCACCATTGTTATACCCCCTCTGACTACACACGATATTATATCATGTACCTTGTTGCATCTGCCTCCACCATTGGAATGGTGTTGGTGCAAGAAGACAACGACGTCCAAGAACATGTAGTTTACTATTTAAGTAAGAGTCTCGCCGACTCCAAAACTCATTATTCACATGTTGAGGAAACGGTCATCACCATCCACAGATTTATCCATTATATTTTTCTATGCAAAACTACTATTATTGCATATTCCAACCCCATGTACCATATTCTGACTCAAATACTGGGGGGGAATATTCTCATTGGATTGTCATTCTCCAGGAGTTTGATTTGGAATTCGCTAAGTGGAAGTCGAAGAAATATTTGATTGTTGTCGATCTTATATGTGATCTTCCCCATATTGATGGTCAATCTGAGCCCATTGAATCCCTTCCAGATGAAACTGTTTCTCATTAGTACATCTGGACTGTGGTATGGAGACATTATTTTGTATCTCCAGATCCAACGCTTTTGGCCTGAACTATCTCATGATGATCATCGTCGAATCTTCCATCACATGAAATATTACCTTATCGTTGGAGACAATTTACATCGCCGCAATATCGATTCCATTTTACGGCGATGTCTAACACATGAGGAAGTTGGACGTGTTCTGAATGACAGTCACTCTAGATCATATGGAAGTCATCTCTCTAGGGTGGCTACAACCCAGAAGATTTTACGCACAGGGTACTTCTAGCCTTCCATTTTCAAATATTGTATGGAGGCCGTTAAGAAGTGTCCCCCTTGCCAAGCTTTTTATCCCAAAGAGCGCACTCATCCCGCTTTGTTACATCTAGTCATTGATGTCGGCCCCTTTGCAAAAAGGGGCATTGATTTCATGCTTTGTAAGCCTACCTCAGCCGGGGGTCATGGTTATGTTATTGTCACCGTTGACTATTTTACCAAGTGGGTTGAGGCTATGCCTACATCTGCTGAAGATGGTAAGACTGTCATGCTATTCATTTTTAACCACGTCATCGCTAGGTTTGGAGTCCCACAGGCCATTGTTACCGATCACTGTTCCTATTTCAGGAATCATATGATGGCCAAATTAAGTGCCATACTAGGTTTTCGCCATAAAAAATTGTCTCCTTACTATCCCTAAGCTAATGGACAAGTAGAGGCCATCAATAAGGTCTTGGAAACCATGATTCAACACATGGTGGGGATGCATAAATCTAATTGGCATTTGATGCTTTTTTCGGCTCTCTGGGCCTACAGGAATTCAGTAAAAACAACAACTGAATTCACACCCTTTCAGTTGTTCTATCGTCTATAAGTTGTTTTACCTATTGAGTGTGAGATTCCATCTCTTAAGCTAGCTATCGAACTTTTTCCTAATACTTCCGTGGAGGAAGAATGGTTCTTATACTTGAATAAACTCGATGAAACTCGTCATGATGTTTCTCTTGCAAATAAAGCGCACAAGAAATGAATCAAAGCTCAATATGACAAACCCGTTAGACCTCGTACCTTCAATGAAGGTGACCTAGTTTGAACCTATGATCATATGCACGATAAACTAGGAGCAGGAAAGTTCGAATCCATGTGGCATGGTCCTTACATCGTTAAGTCAGTCTTATAAAAAGGGGCCTATTAGCTAGTTGACTATGATGGAGTACCTTCAGGGGAGCCTCCGAATGGGATCTACCTTAAAAAGTACTACGCTTAGGATTTCCTTGCATAAGTACTTTGTATATATGTACCATAATTGGTGTGTTTTTGGTGTGGTGTGAACTAGTTTTTCTTTTGGTGTGTGAGGATATTGTTTCGCTTTCGACTACTTATCCCTCTTTATGCTTCGATGAGAAGATATCAGTATACTCGGGATTCGCATATGGTGCTAGCCAACATACCTGAAACCTTGCTTCAATAAATTGGGTGGTTTATTCCCCCACCGATGAGTTTGTTAGCTCAGGAGGACATTACTTAGGTCCATCGATGAATAATATCACTGAATATCACGTTGTGATAGGGCTATTGACCGACGTTTCATCTCTTGGAATATGCCATATCATCATTTACCTAGACTACCAATTTGTGGTTTCACAATTGAATCGAGCGTATTCCATTCGCGAGCCCACATTACTCGGTCTTTATCGAAGAATTTGTCTTCTTGAGAGATCATTTGATTTCATACAATATCAACACATCTCGAGAGAATTAAATACAATTGCCGACTCATGAGCTAATTTCACATTAAATTGGCATATTACGCATACATGAACATTTCATCATTACGAAGTGCACATATGAAAAGCACAAAAGACATTATAATGTAAATCATGCATGTAGAAAATAAGTAGTCCAAATAAGATCCGTGTATATAGCATATTGAAAGTGTGTCACATCAAATATCCAAAAAGTACATAAGAGGAAAAATTGGGGCTATATCGCCCATATATCATGCAAATGTCACAAAAAGAAACTAGAAGAGTGTTAGACTACCTAGACCATTATTCCTCATCATGAGGAGCACAGTGTTCACTATAGCACATGACTGCCCGAGCCATGTTAAAGTTATAATATCATGAGTCATTCTCCAAGTCAATCTTGTGTGCCAAGATTGAGCCTCGTGTGTCGAGGTAGTGCCTTGTAGGAGCCTAAGTTGGACTCAGGAAACTTGGAGAAGAATCTTGAGTTATACTCAATAATGAATAAGCCTCATATGTTAAGGTAAGTGCTTTGTATATCAAAGTGATGGTGTTGTACATTCTTGTTTGTCAAGACTAAGGTCTTGAAAGACAGATCCTCGTGTGTTGAGGTAATGCTTTGCATGTCGAAGCACGAATGGTGTGTGATGTACTACTAACCATGGTTGAGCTATTAAGTTTCCTCTAGAGACTGGATACCTTGTCACCTACCCAAATTTTAGAAATTATTATTTTATTTGCAAAATACTTTATGTTAAATTTAATTACAAAGTTTTGTAATTATGATCAGTTTTGATCAAGGATGAATGTAATTACTGATTATTATTATTTAAATAAATTAATTGGAAGACAAACACCCAAGGGGACTGTTAAATGAGTGTTCATTGACCCACTAGGAGGAATAGAAGCTGTTGGAAGGTATGGGACAGATGGCAGCAATTGCATCACACCACTAGCTGTTGGTTATGGGACAACTACCCCTAAAAATGTGGCATTATCCCCCAGGTGGAGGGAGTGAGCATGCAACTCATTTAATGACCTAGTAACAACTGAAAAGGCCTAGGCAGCCTACATAAGGCAAATTCGAATTGAGCAGGAAGCGCTTACACAATATTTTCTGCAGGAATATTTCCTCATGTGCATCAGGTGATCACTGAGAGATTCGAATAGGGAGGCTAGCTGTGAGTGCAATCATAAGTCTGTATTTTGCTAAGAAGAACGAGAGGTGCTGGAGCAGGTCCCTTGGACTGCTAGATCTTGAAGATTTCACAAGTTATTTGCTACTGCAAGAAGAGATCCTAAATTCCTAAGTTTCTTCCTCCTGGTGGTTTAGTGAACAGGCTCGGGGGTCCTAAGGCAAGTACTTGACTGTCTTCAGGAATTGGTTGGGTGGAACAGTCTTCTTGGGCTGTTTGTTCCCTACAGATTTATCCAGGTTTTACTGTTTCCTACTTGTTCCAGTTATTTCTGTTTAAAAGTCTGAATGTAAAAGTTTGATGATGAATCGAATTGATAAACCAGTATCTACATTTTTCCACGTTGTTTTATGCATCGTACTCTAGTGTAGATAAGCGAATTAAGTATAGATGATTAGATAGGCAAACTGCCATTTGATTCGACAGATAAAGTACAAGGATTGAATTATATTTTCATTTTTTGCCCTATAGATAATAACAATAGTAATTGTTATAAGTGTCTATTACAGTAAATAATATTCCTTTGATTCCATGAAAAACAAATGTTGTATATTCCCTGTATAATTACACTGTGTTTTCTATCCCTATTATTTACATGAGAAAGCATTGCAATATGTAGTTCTGTAAATCATATTTATAAATAACTATTATTGCTGCAAATAAATGAGAAGTGCTAGCTATGATTATAAGATAGAAATTACAGTCAACATACTTTTCACTCACACACTGTATTTTACTTCATAAATTCACTACAGAATACTTTATTCATAATCGTTTCAGTATTATTAGAGGCTGTAAACAAAAGACTTGCAAAACCCTATTTTTATCTTACTCTTATCATTCTACTATTACAATCAGATGTATTATTCTTGCTGAGTATCACTTCTTCTATTATTTTACAAATTTTAGATAGTACTAAAACAAAATTACTATCTAGAGACATAGCTGCAAATTCATAGTCATCATACAGTTTTCACACTTCACACGCATTGTTTTTATTTCCTGTCATCATAACTTTATAAATTATTTTACTTCTATAAGAGCATGAAAATAAATGTAAACCCTACTTCGTTTTCATCCATCTTACGTACATAAGATTACAATCTTTAAGTATTGTTCAACATTGATTTTCATATCAATCCTAGCTTATTACTATAATCTTTTCATCGTTTTGCAAAAATGAACAACAACGATCTATACATGTTTTAGATTTTAAACCCAGTTTGGCTCGTTAGTTCCTTTCTAGAATTTCTCATTTAAAATATCTTTTATATTCAAACAAAACTCAAACTAGGGTATAGCCCTGTTCTTTTCCCTTTCCATAAATAAAGAGAAGGACCATTTTGTATTACAGAGTTATCATCTACGACATAGTATGTAGATCCTTACATAGCTTGGAAACTACATTATCTACCTACAGTACTCAACACATAACACAGACGAATAATACCGAATGAAATAGCATATATTTTCATTGCCAAAAGAAAAGCATTGTAACCGTAGTAGACGAGCCTCGGCTCCACTTAACACTTTTCATACTTTAAACCAGTAGGTCGTGGTTCAAAGATTCAAACCAATAGAAGTTCCAACTTTAAGAAGGGAAAACAAGTTTCTCAAAAACAAAATTTACAACATGTTTTCCAAACGAAATCGCACAGGGTTTATTCCCAAGTTCAACATTTGAAAACGAGTCCATAAACCCTCTGCTTTGACGAGTATTACAACTCCCAGTTCGACGAGTTGGACATCAATGTTTAAACACCAAATATCACACAAACAAACGAGAATCACATCTCTGTACAAACATCATTTGAATAACAAAAAGGTTCTTCGAAGTTTTTCAATTAACAGACAACGATGAGGCATGGTGAAAAATTGGCTACTCATCCCTTTGAAACCACATCAACCACAGTCGAAAGGCACCTACGAGGGTTTTAGACGCGGAGCTTACCAGGAATGGAAGCACGCCCTTTTCCAAACCTTTGCTCAAATCGTTCTTCACAACCTGCAACTGACAAAACAACAACCTAGAATTAGAACAGTTGTTATTTTTTTTTATCCGTAAGACGAAGCTCAAAACAAAATCACTATTCTTTGGAGAACGATTACCTTCACAGCAAGCGGCCAAGTCCTTCACATTCACCAGAAAACGACGAGAGCTCTGCTGTAGATGAGACCGGGGTATCTCTATCATTTGCAACTTCGTGTGTTTCACTCATTTTCTCAAACGAAAAGCTTAAAAACATCAACTCTTTAACACTCCAAACCAGAGACCCAACATTTTAACACCACGAAATTACAGAGAAAGAAAACCTACAACTTCAACCCTAAGTTACAGGTCTTGAGGTCGAACCTCTTACAAACTTTCTAACCCTAGAAATTCGACAGCCTGTCGGCCACAAAGACCGAAACAATAGAACAATTAACAACAATTCAAATCTCATTAACCAAAAACGACGACAAAGGTTAGGGTTACATCTAACGATCCACATTCATCACATCCAACGTTCATAAGAGTGCCAGTGAGGTTGCATTGGGTCAAACAACCCTTGCATTCAATGCTCTATCATTTCACATACACGGCCATGCCACTTGGGCACACAGAGGATCGATCAACATCCAGTTCGGAGGTGTTTCAAAAACATAAAACCATTACACAGTGACTATCACAGAGACTATTACATCGAATTCATATTACGTGGATCGTTGGCAAACCCTTGTCAGCTAGAGTATCAATTCAAGCTTTAATGTAGAATCGAGTTACGATCTCCACGTTAGCTCGCTGTTATGTCATTTTAATGACCGTCAACTCGCCACCCCGTTGACATAAATTGTATGTCAGTACCATTCATTACGACCACCAATCTTCACATAAGATCCTTTATAAACCCAAAACTTTCGATTACATTGCTAATAGTTATAGCTATAAACTTAGGATCACGATTAGGGTATTAAGACCAAAGTTTAGCCATGTATTAAGCATAGATTTCGTATTATTTCATTATTGTAAACTCTCATGTTTTTTTTGTAATAGTTTGCAATTATAAAAACTATTATATAGGATAGCAAACTATAAGATTGACATGGTTAATATATTAACCATAGTTTCTATTTTCTCCATATATAAAAATATAGTAATGTAGGAGTTTACACTTGTGAATTTCCAATAAGACATTGATTAGTAACTAGCATAAAAACCATGCTTTGGTCTTGAACTTCATACCCTCACTCTTATTGCAATATTTTTGACGGCTGGCGTTACATTCACGACGTTAATACTTTACAAGTATTAGTTATCTTAAGACGACAACCAAAGCCAAGCTAGAATTACATCTTTGACTTACGAAAACAAACGTAAACAACATGTATACCTTTTAGACGTTATTATTTTTCAACATAGTAAAAGGTAAGACAGCTTCGAGAGACTAGGAAGCAGTACTAAATCGTCATACCTGAAAGATACTTGTTTTCGCAAAATAATTCACAACATTTTATTTGACGTTGAATCGAATCATACACGTACTTTTAAACTATGCAGTTATTGAACCTCTTACCTTTCGTCTGCACATAGAATATTCAAATGCATTAGCGTCGCAGCTAAGTAAACTCCAGGGTACCTCGTAGGACACCCTTGGACATCAAAAAGCAAACTGTGAGTATCATGTCAAATTAAAAAGTATCGCATCCTATTTCTGACCTGTCAATACATTAGTACAATAATCATGTTTGTCAATGGTGTGTTTAAATTGTCATTATCACCATGCTGCTAAAACAGAAAATTAAATTACATTTAGTACTAACGACTTTTTAATTAAAGTTGTCGTAATCAAACAAATTATTATTTCCACATCTATAAATTTTGTATTTAATGTTGTTTTCAAAAACTTTAAATTTTTATGAAATTTTGGGAAGTTACATGTGGTATCAGAGCTCATGTTTGAACTCTAGGCCTGAAAGAGGTCCAAGAACACGTAGCAGAAAATTTTATACAGTAGAAAACTTTACTAATTTAAATTTTAATTATGATGTTATCCAGAAATTATTTTTAAGCTACAGGTATGGATAATTCAACTGATCATATAGACGACATATTTCAACCAAACGACCACAGTTCGGGACAACACTATGTAGAAGAAGGTCACGATGAACTAAATAATAGTTCGTCAGAATTGTTACGTGCTTTTCATGAATTAAAGGCAGAAATCAGATCTGTAAAACAAGACAATGAAAGAATTCTGCAGGCACAAGAACAATTAAATCAAGTGTTGTTTGAACAATGCCCGACTGAGGAGCAAGAGAGAGATAATGAAGATATCTCCAAAGTTGAGGATCTACCTCATGCTAATGAAAATCAGAAAATGAAAACCAGTGAGGTGAAAAATATCTCAACCTCATCAGGAGATGCAATTGAAGTGCGTAAAAAGAAACGTAACTACACTAGTGATAGTAGTGAAGGAGATTTCAAACCCAGAAGGAAAAATCATAAGGAGTATGAGCAGATTTCTGAAGAGTTCAAAAATATTAGACCTCCTACTTTCAATGGAGAAACTAAGAAGGGAGAGGCAGCTGAAGCTTGGCTGTCCGGTATGAAGAAATACTTCCAGATCTATAACTATTCAAAGTTCTTGAAGGCAAAAATGGCTATATATAACTTGACCGGAAAAGCGGATATTTGGTGGTAGGACATCAAAAGAGTAAAGGGCATGAAAGATAAAGATGTAAGCTGGAGTACTTTTAAACGGTATTTTAAAAAGAAGTATTTATCTCAACAATACTATGAAGAAAAATCCAAAGAGTTCTACGATTTGAAATTGGGAGGTATGAACATGAAGGAAATGAACAGTAAATTTCTGAACTTACTGAGATATGTGCCATACCTCATAGAGGAAAAACCAAAGATTCAAAGATACTTGAGCTGCCTACCTTTCAATATTAAGGACAGAATCGAGTACGACAGTCCTAAAACTTTGGAAGAGGCTATGAGAAAGGCAGTTTTCTGTTATGACACAAATCGGAAAAAGAAGGAATGTCAAACTGGAAAAATCATAAGCCCAATAACTTTGAGCAGAAAAAGAAAAATTTCAGATTCAGTGGAAATTCCACGTTCCAAAGGAAGAATTTTCAGAATCGGAATTTCCAAGGGAATAATTCCAGAAACAATTCACAGCAAAATTCTACAACACCCAAAAATGCTCCTAATAATATTAGGACTATTGAGCAAAAGGCACCTATCAAATGTTTTGAATGCCAAGGTCCTCATTACGCATCAGAATGTCCCTTGAGGAAGCGAAAGACTAACAACATCAACTCTATTCAGACTGAACCTATTGTTGGAGACGTGTCGAGGGAGATGCCCAGAATTAATGCAGCACTCGACAAGAGGCAAGCAAATCATCAAATCTCTATGGTAGAGATTGAAGGTATGATACAAAATCATCCTGTTACTGTTTTAATTGACCCAGGTGCTAGCTTAAGTTATATATCACCAGATATTGTGGAAAATATTAATTTGAAAACATAAAAGTTTAGTAAATCTTGGCTAGTTAGACTAGCAACTGGAACAAAGAGAAAAGTATTAGATTTTATAGAAAGTTGTACCTTATCCATGAATCATTTACAAACACAAATCAAGTTGAATATTCTACCTTTAGGATCTTATGATATTATAGTTGGGATGGACTGGTTAGAAGCCCATCGTGTCATTCTGGACTGTTACAGAAAAAGTTTTACATGTTTAAATGAAGAAGGAAAAACTGTAGAAATAAAAGGCATCCCAAGGAAGGTAACCCTTAGACATATTTCAGCCTTGCAAGTTAAGAGAGCAGTTAGGAAAGGATGCCAGATGTTTGCAGTAAACGTAGTAAATGATGAGGTTATTGGTAAAGAGGACAAACAGAAATTAGAGGACATGCCTGTCCTAAAGGATTTTAAGGATGTATTTCTTGAGGATATTCCAGGACTACCTTCTAAAAGAGATTTAGATTTTACCAATGAATTAATACCAGGAGCAGTACCAAATTCAAAAGCTCCATACAGAATGAACATACTGGAACTAAACGAATTGAAATCATAGTTGAAGGAACTTATTGATAAGAAGTATATTAGACCCAGTGTGTCACCTTGGGGAGCACCTGTCATCTTTGTTAAGAAGAAATATGGAACCTTAATACTGTGCATAGATTATCGCCAGCTTAATAAGATGACGATCAAGAATCGGTATCCGTTGCCCCGCATAGACGATCTATTTGATCAGCTGCGTGGAGCAACGATATTTTCTAAGATTGATCTAAGATCAGGATATCATCAAGTACGGGTTAAGGATGAAGATATTTTCAAGACAACTTTCAGAACTCGGTATGGACATTACGAGTTCATAGTCATGCAATTTGGCTTGACTAATGCCCCGATTGTATTTATGTGTTTGATGAATAATATTCTGCACAAATACTTAGACAAGTTTGCTGTTGTATTTATAGACGACATTTTAGTGTATTCTAAAAGTAAAGAAGAACATGATGAACATTTACGGATTATCTTACAAGTTCTGAGAGATCATCAACTATACGCTAAGTTTAGCAAGTGTGACTTTCACAAAGACAAAATTCAGTATTTAGGACACATAATTTCGAAAGAAGTAATCTCGGTTGACCCCGTCAAGATAAGGGCCATTAATGACTGGCCGGTTCCTAAGGATGTGTCGGATGTAAGATCATTTATGGGCATTACTGGATATTACAGAATTTTTTTCAAAGATTGCCAACCCCATAACTTCTTTGCAGAAGAAGCGGAAGAAATTATTTTGGGATCATAAATGTTCTGACAGTTTCAAGAAATTAAAGGAATTATTGACTACAACACCTATCTTGAGGATAGCAGACCCTAACAAGGATTTTGTAGTTTGTACAAACGCATGCAATGATGGACTCGGTGGAGTCTTGACGCAGGAAGGGCATGCGGTGGCATATGAATCTAGAAAGCTGAAAGTACATGAAACGAACTACTCTACCTATGATTTAGAGTTATTGGCAGTTATTCATGCCTTTAAAATGGGGCGTCATCACCTTATTGGCAGAAAATTTACGTTATTAACAGATAACATGGGTCTGAAATATTTATTAGATCAGACAAACCTGAACGCTAGACAAGCTAGATGGTTGACTTTCTTAAGTGAGTATGATTTCGAAATTCAGCATATTAAAGGAAAGGAGAACAAGGTTGTAGATGCTTTGAGTCGTTAGGCAAAACTAAATTTTATTTCAGCCATCAGTACTTATTCAACTGATTTGGAAAATCAGATTCTTGAAAAGAGTGAAACAGATGAAGAATACAGAAAAATGAAGGAAAAGACAGCAAACAACAGTTCTGAAAATTTTATGGCAGATTACAGCATGAAGGATAATGGATTATTACTGTATAAAAACAGACGGTATATACCAGACATACTAGAAATAAAATTTTTGATATTAAATGAGATGCATAAAAGTCATTATTATGGTCATCCAGGTTATCAAAAGACCATTTCTATGTTAAGAAAATAATACTATTGGCCCAGAATGAAGGATGAAGTAATAGAGTACATAGCTAAATGTTTGGATTGTCAAAAAGTGAAGGTTGAACACCAACATCCTGCTGGATTGTTGCAACCGTTACCGATACCAAGTTGGAAATGGGAAGTGATCAGCATAGACTTTATTACTGGATTACCTAAAAATCAGAAACAACATGATTCTATCACGGTGGTAGTGGACAAACTCAGCAAAGCAACACATTTCATACCTGTGAAGACTACTCATAAAGCCCCATACATTGCAAAAATCTTTATGAAACAGATTTTTCGACTACATGGGATACCGAAAGTAATAATTTCAAATCGTGACTCTAAGTTTACTGGAAACTTCTGGAGGTCACTGTTTAAGGGGTTGAATACAACCTTAAATTTCAGTACAACATTTCATCCACAAACGGATGGACAGACAAAAAGGGTAAATCAAGTTTTAGAAGATTTATTAAGAATGTATGTTAAGGATTAGCCTGGTAAGTGGGAAGACTACTTGCACTTAGCAGAATTTGATTATAATAATCATTATCATGCATCGGCCAGACTTAGTCCTTTTGAAATTCTTTATGGTAGGAAATGTGATACACCTGTTTCGTGGAATGATCCTGTAAATAGAGTTGTTTTAGGACCTGAATTATTGCAGGAGTTAGAACTAATTGTGAAACAGGTACAAGGACATTTAAAAGCTACCCAAGATAGGCAAAAGAGTCAAGCAGATTTAAAAAGAACTCATAAAGAGTTCCAGGTTGGTGAACACGTATTCCTCAAGGTAAGACCGAAAAAGAGTTCATTGAAATTGGGAATTTGTGCCAAGTTGGCACTCAGGTATTGTGGTCCTTTTGAAATATTGTCTAAGGTTGGAGCAGTGGCATACCAACTGGCTTTTCCACCAAACTTAAAAATACATAATGTTTTTCATATATCGTTTTTAAAGAAACATGTACACGATGCTACTCATGTTGTAAACTGGAATGATGTACAGGTGGGACAAGACGAAGATTTTTCGATGGAACCGGACTGTATCCTCGGAAGGAGGGAAACTATTCTCCGGAATCGCACCATTGGGCAAGTGAAGGTGCAGTGGAAGCACCTTAGCCCAGAAGAGGCAACCTGGGAGTTGGAGAGTAGTATACAGGAAGCATACCCAACTCTGTTTCAGGAACACTCAATGAGTGATTAGCCAACATCGAGGATGATGTTGATACTTAAGGGGGGGTGTATGTCACCTACCCAAATTTCAGAAATTATTATTTTATTTGTAAAATACTTTATGTTCAATTTAATTTTTTGTAATTATGATCAGTTTTGATCAAGGATGAATGTAATTACTGATTATTATTATTTAAATAAATTAATTGGAAGACAAACACCCAAGGGGACTCTTAAATGAGTGTTCACTAACCCACTAGGAGGAATAAAAGCTATTGAAAGGTATGGGACAGATGGCAGCAATTGCATCACACCACTAGCTGTTGGTTATGGGACAACTACCCCTAAAAATGTGGCATTATCCCCCAGGTGGAGGGAGTGAGCAGGCAGCTCATTTAATGACCCAGTAAAAACTGAAAAGGCCTAGGCAGCCTACATAAGGCAAATTCGAATTGAGCAGGCAACGCTTACACAATATTTTCTGCAGGAATATTTCCTCATGTGCATCAGGTGATCACTGAGAGATTCGAATAGGGAGGCTAGATGTGAGTGCAATCATAAGTCTGTATTTTGCTAAGAAGAACCAGAGGTGCTGGAGCAGGTCCCTTGGACGGCTAGCTCTTGAAGATTTCACAAGTTATTTGCTACTGCAAGAAGAGATCCTAAATTCCTAAGTTTCTTCCTCCTGGTGGTTCAGTGAACAAGCTCGGGGGTCCTAAGGCAAGTACTTGACTGTCTTCAGGAATTGGTTGGGTGGAACAGTCTTCTTGGGCTGTTTGTTCCCTACAGATTTATCCAGGTTTTACTGTTTCCTACTTGTTCCAGTTATTTTTGTTTAAAAGTCTGAATGTTAAAGTTTGATGATGAATCGAATTGATAAACCAGTATCTACATTTTTTCACATGATGTTTTATGCATCGTACTCTAGTGTAGATAAGCGAATTAAGTATAGATGATTAGATAGGCAAACTGCCATTTGATTCGATAGATAAAGTACAAGGATTGAATTATATTTTCATTTTTTTCCCTATAGATAATAACAATAGTAATTGTTTTTTTTTGACAAGAACATAATGGTATTGTATTTGAAAAAACAGTGGCAAGCCACTGGGTTCGATTACAACCAGAGAATAATTCTGTCACTCAATAAGCCAGAATTCATGATGAACCTACAGTCTTTGCTCTAGCTACTGCTTGTAAGGAACTATTTCAGCGAACCAATGCGGCTTCGCGTCATTACTTCTTTTCGGGGTTGAACAATTTTTTTCTTTTTTGATACAGTTTGCCACTCGTTGCTCTGACTTTGATCAAGATTTACTGGTTGATCTGGTGCTTCTTCGGCTTTGGCAATGTCGGCCCAACTTGAGCCTCGCTGGGAGGGATTTGGCGAGCTAGGCGGAACTGCTTCTGCTGGATCTTTCTCCTTAGCTGGATCTTTGGGGGCGGTTCCTGCTTCCCCTTCTGCAACTGGTGCTGGGATCATCCCTTCAGCTTGCTTCTTTGGGGTTGCTTCTGTCCACCAAGTGGGGTTTTGGCTTCGAGACTGCCTTCTTTTTCCGAGTTGCTTCTCACAGTTACGGGCGATATGCCCTGTTTCAAAACAAACCCTGCATCTGAAACAGAGGTTCTCATAGTCGATCTTCTGGGATCTAGAGTAGTCCTTGCCAGTTAGGTTGATTTCTGCTGGGAAACCCTTGTTGAAGTCCATCTCTACACATATTCGAGCAAAAGTTGATTGAGAAGGAGAAGTATCGGGACTTTTGCATAGAAATTTTCCGAGTCCATTTCCAATAGCTTCAAGAGATTGGTCCCCCCAGAAATGCAAGGGAAGGGATGGGAGTCTCACCCAGATCGGAGCAGAAGAAATAGAGGCCTTGGCTGGATCGAAGTCGGGAGTCCAAGGCTGCAAGGACAGTCCTGCTCTGCCCCAAAACCACGGCCCGGAGCTGGAGACCTTGTCTCTATCTTCAGAAGAGTCAAAAACCGCCGCGAAGAAGCCCCTAGCAAAGGGGCAAGCAAAAACCTCACCCTCAAGCAACGGAGACCACTCGGAGGAGATCCAGGAACGCAGGTCTGCAAGGCTCGGCCAGAAGCCGTTGAACCTGCAAACCAATGCAAATTTGCTGAACTGGGAGGCAAGCGTCCGGGCTTCCTCAGGCATGCAAATAGTGATAGCAGGTCCTTCAGGGATCGAAGAGGGCCGAGCAGATAGATCACCCCGTCGAGAGGTCACGTCCTTGAAGGAAGGGCCGCCCGGGATGATGCTCGAGTCTGCAAGAGGAAGCCTGGATTTCAGCGAAGGGACGGAGGTCTTTCCTGCTGCGGAGGCGCCTGGGAGAGGTCCAGCCGTGGGAGCCAAGGGAGAGCTCCCAGGAGGAACGGAGCCGCGGACAGGCGCAGAATCTGCAGGGGCGGCCGCCATGGCAGACTTGGCGCAGGAAGAAGCCAGACCTGGAGTAAAACAGGAGGGGCGATGAGAAGGAGGCCGGAAGGCCAGCGGGGAGAGGCGGCAGTAGCAGGCCGAGGCCCTGCGATCGACTTCGAAACCCTAGCGCAGGTCGTGATTTGCCGTCCTCCGATATTGCATCAGTCAAGTTCCGAAAAGGTAATAACAATAGTAATTGTTATAAGTGTCTATTACAGTAAATAATATTCCTTTGATTCCATGAAAAACAAATGTTGTATATTCCCTGTATAATTACACTGTGTTTTCTATCCCTATTATTCACATGAGAAACCATTGCAATATGTAGTTCTGTATATCATATTTAGAAATAACTATTATTGCTGCAAATAAATGAGAAGTGCTAGCTATGATTATAAGATAGAAATTACAGTCAACATACTTTTTCACTCACACACTGTATTTTACTTCATAAATTCACTACATAATACTTTATTCATAATCGTTTTAGTATTATTAGAGACTGTAAACAAAAGACTTGCAAAACCCTATTTTTATCTTACTCTTATCATTCTACTATTACAATCAGATGTATTATTCTTGCCAAGTATCACTTCTTCTATTATTTTACAAATTGTAGATAGTACTAAAACAAAATTACTATCTAGAGACATAGCTGCAAATTCATAGTCATCATACAGTTTTCACACTTCACACGCATTGTTTTCATTTCCTGTCATCATAACTTTATAAATTATTTTACTTCTATAAGAGCATGAAAATAAATGCAAACCCTACTTCGTTTTCATCCATCTTACGTACATAAGATTACAATATTTAAGTATTGTTCAACATTGATTTTCATATCAATCCTAGCTTATTACTATAATCTTTTCATCATTTTGCAAAAACGAACAACAACGATCTATACATGTTTTAGATTTTAAACCCAGTTTGGCTCGTTAGTTCCTTTCTAAAATTTCTCATTTAAAATATCTTTTATATTCAAACAAAACTTGAACTAGGGTATAGCCCTGTTCTTTTCCCTTTCCATAAATAAAGAGAAGGACCATTTCATATTACAAAGTTATCATCTACGATATAGATTGTAGATCCTTACATAGCTTGGAAACTACATTATCTACCTACAGTACTCAACACATAACACAAACGAATAGTACCGAATGAAATAACATATATTTTCATTGCCAAAAGAAAAGCATTGTAACAGTAGTAGACGAGCCTCGGCTCCACTTAACACTTTTCATACTTTACACCAGTAGGTCATGTTTCAAAGATTCAAACCAATACAAGTTCCAACTTTAAGAAGGGAAAACAAGTTTTTCATAAACAAAATTTACAACATGTTTTCCAAACGAAATCGCACAAGGTTTATTCCCAAGTTCAACATTTGAAAACGAGTCCATAAACCCTCTGCTTTGACGAGTATTACAACTCCTAGTTCGACGAGTTGGACATCAATGTTTAAACACCAAGTATCACACAAACAAATGAGAATCACATCTCTGTACATACATCATTTGAATAACAAAAAGGTTCTTCGAAGTTTTTCAATTGACAGACAACGATGAGGCATGGTGAAAAGCTAGCTACTCATCCCTTTGAAACCACATCAACCACAGTCGAAAGGCACCTACGAGGGTTTTAGACCCTGAGCTTACCAGGAATGGAAGCGCGCCCTTTTCCAAACCTTTGCTCAAATCGTTCTTCACAACCTGCAACTGACAAAACAACAACCTAGAATTAGAACAGCTGTTATTTTTTTTTATCCGTAAGACGAAGCTCAAAACAAAATCACTATTCTTTGGAGAACGATTACCTTCACAGCAAGCGGCCAAGTCCTTCACACTCACCAGAAAATGACAAGAGCTCTGCTGTAGATGAGACCAGGGTATCTTTATCATTTGCAACTTCGTGTGTTTTACTCATTTTCTCAAACGAAAAGCTTAAAAAAATCAACTCTTTAACACTCTGAACCAGAGACCCAACATTTTAACACCACGCCATTACAAAGAAAGAAAACCTGCAACTTCAACCCTAAGTTACAGGTCTTGAGGTCGAACCTCTTACAAACTTTCTAACCCTAGAAATTCGGCAGCCTGTCGGCCACAAAGACCGAAACAATAGAACAATAAACAACAATTCAAATCTCATTAACAAAAAACGACGACAAAGGTTAGGGTTACATCTAACGATCCACATTCATCACATCCAAAGTTCATAAGAGTGCCAGCGAGGTTGCATTGGGTCGAACAACCCTTGCATTCAATGCTCTATCATTTCACATACACAGCCATGCCACTTGGGCACACAAAGGATCGATCAACATCCAGTTCGGAGGTGTTTCAAAAACATAAAACCATTACACAGTGACTGTCAAAGAGACTATTACATCGAATTCATATTACGTGGATCGTTGGCAAACCCTTGTCAGCTGGAGTATCAATTCAAGCTTTAATGCAGAATCGAGTTACGATCTCCACGTTAGCTCGATGTTATGTCATTTTAATGACCATCAACTCGCCACCTTGTTGACATAAATTGTATGTCATTACCATTCATTACGACCACCAATCTTCACATAAGATCCTTTATAAACCCAAAACTTTCGATTACATTGCTAATAGTTATAGCTATAAACTTAGGATCATGATTAGGGTATTAAGACCAAAGTTTAGCCATGTATTAAGCATAGATTTCGTATTATTTCATTATTGTAAACTCTCATGTTTTTTTTGTAATAGTTTGCAATTATAGAAACTATTATATAGGATAGAAAACTATAAGATTGACATGGTTAATATATTAACCATAGTTTCTATTTTCTCCATATATAAAAATATAATAATGTAGGAGTTTACACTTGTGAATTTCCAATAAGACATTGATTAGTAACTAGCATAAAAACCATGCTTTGGTCTTGAACTTCATACCCTCACTCTTATTGCAATATTTTTGACGGCTGGCGTTACATTCACGACGTTAATACTTTACAAGTATGAGTTATCTTAAGACGACAACCAAAGCCAAGCTAGAATTACATCTTTGACTTACAACAACAAACGTAAACAACATGTATACCTTTCAGACGTTATTATTTTTCAACATAGTAAAAGGTAAGACAGCTTCGAGAGATTAGGAAGCAGTCCTAAATCGTCATACCTGAAAGATACTTGTTTTCGTAAAAGAATTCACAACATTTTATTTGACGTTGAATCGAATCACACACGTACTTTTAAACTATGCAGTTATTGAACCTCTTACCTGTCGTCTGCACATAGAATATTCAAATGCATTAGCGTCGAAGCTAAGTAAACTCCAGGGTACCTCTTAGGACACCCTTGGACATCAAAAAGCAAACTGTGAGTATCATGTCAAATTAAAAAGTATCGCATCCTATTTCTGACCTGTCAATACATTAGTACAATAATCATGTTTGTCTAAATTGTCATTGTCAAGCACTCTATATGCAGATAAATTGTTACCAATACACACAGAGCATATGAAATTTATTGTCAACCCGAGAAAGTCTTTTTATTTCAAAGGATAAGTGCACAATCTATGCTTAAACACCAAACCATTAGAAGTAAATACTTTTATCTTCTATCATCCATGTTCATCCCAAAAATCTGTGCAATCCCAATTGCCTTCTAACTGCTACACTTCAATTCCTCTCTATCATGCATCAATAAGAAATGGTATCAGATCTAATTAACAATTGCAGGAAAGAAATCTCATTCGTATTCTAGAACAATCACTTGTCTGATCTAATCACTCTGGAAATCATAAAGCATAAACTGAACATTAATCTAGAAATCCAATTGCAAAAGATTGAGTCAACTATTCTAAGAAATTGAATTGCCGAATGGAAATCAATGATCATAACAGAAAAGATAAATTGCTAGGACTCATGGGATCACAACTTTAACTATAAGATGAACACAACTGTGTATAATTGCAATTGAAATGCATAAAGCAACCCTTACTCAGTCGACTGTTATTCTACACCATTCACCAATCTCACAGAAATATAATCTTTAACTATACTGAAAATCCACACAATAAATATTGCTGCTGCGCACAAAAGGAAAGAACAAAGCATCACACAACAATGAATTCAAAATCCTACTTTAACTCAGCAATCTCTGTGGAAGATGGGCCCAGTCTTCACACAGAGACGCTGGTTGAACAACACAAACTCCTTTATCTCAGAAGTAACCCCTTATATTAACAGAAGAATGAGTACACAGTTTTGCTTGGCTGCTAATACAATGAAAATGATTATCTGTTGTTCAACCCCTGGGTCGAGGCAGCTCCCCATATTTATACATATAAATCATAACATCAAATCCTATAATCGGGCAGCCATGAAGATCTCTGATCTTCAGGCGCCCTAAATAACTAGCTGTTACAATACGTGGCAGAACAGAGATATCAAAATATGAGGAAGTTATCAATTGACCCAAGAGTGGCGATCCTCCCAGATCACAGCTAGACTCGAGCAACAACATACTTAAGATAGCGCATTCTGTTACAGCTGCCTTGTCACAGCTGTGCCTTAATTGATGATTCGAGCCCCGAAAATCCCTTTGTAAGTAGCGAACGCTTTTAAAGACTTGTTCAGTCCCACCTTCCTGCAGCCCACTTATTTCAACTACCTTCATAAATCGTCACATGTTAGCACAATTGAGAGATACACAACTTTAATTATCACAATCATAAGCATTAATAAAATAAAAAAATGATCAGTCATACCTTGGTAATTTGGGGAATAAGGTAAGGACAATAGGTCTGATTGCCATGATAAGTGGTGTAGGACAGGGGCAGGAAAGATAATTAAAGATGATTAAAAAGGGCCAATTCTGGGCTCAACATCTCCCCCCAACTATCCTATTGCATGTCCTCATGCAACAACCTGCATCTGAATCCTGTACTGAGCTCTATCCAAGGAGAGAGGAAGAAGTGTAGGAAACTCAGGCACCTTATTGTTGGTTCTTTATCTTTCTAGCAGACCCGGGCTTGCGGTAATCTCTTAGACCAACAGAACCCTTAGCTCACTGGCCCTTTCGGCAACAGGTCGCGGAGGCAACCTGAAGTCTCACCCGAAGTGATTCTAATGGGAGGCAGAAGACTCAAGTGTCCTCAGCCAAGTTCCGAGGCATCCAGGGTGCTTAAATCCACCTTAATCCCTTGGGCTGGAGATGTCTATCTCATTCCATTACTCCGGCTACACCTCTGTCTTATCGCATTACGCAGGAGGTGCGATAAGTCCCCCCCCCTACGTGAGACCGTCTAGCGATACCTAAGATATCGTAGGCGCGATACCTTCCCCTTCTAGTTCCTGCGGTAAGTGAATCCTGACCGCTTCCTGGATTAATAAGTGGTCTCCGCTATCCTTATCCTGGTACCGCAGTAGCTACAACATTCAGTCTCCAAGCCTAACCCTCGCTAATGAACTTGACCCTTGATATCTCGCAACAACGTAACTGAGTAGAATATCACTTTGAGCAGTGTCTAAGTAGACCATTCATGACTTTCATTCAGTTCCTACTCGCACATTATCCTCTGTTTAACAATTATCTAGTTGCTATGCGGGTAGCTATGATTATCGCAATTATTATACATCATTCAGAAGTTAAACTGACGACCATGTACATTACTTATAACAGACTGAAGCATTCATATATAACACAGACAAGTGAATGAGAGCAGTATCTACACAAATACAATAGTGCTACTTAAATAAGCATGTTGTTACTCCCAGGGCGAGAACTACGCCCAGGGGAACTACGGTTCTTGTTTACAACTCTGAAGAATAAACACAGTTCCGTTCCACTCTTTACAACAAGGGTCTTCTGGGAAACTCCACCTCAGTGGGAGGCCTTCTCTATAGACCTCTTTCTCTCACAATCCCTGCGGATCGCACTATCTCTCAACAGGTTGGCCCTTGTATTCTCTCAGGGATGTCCAGACTCTGTAACCACAAAAGGCTTGACTAACCTCTACCTGATGTCTCTATCACTATGCGGCCAACCCCTTATCATATAAAAAGACTACTATATATAGATGGCCCGAAGGTCTCATCGCAGTTACAAAACTGTGGGCCTTATCCCAACAGTGACTCAACCCTAACCACTTACAGTCAACTGGCTGTACTTCCATGGCCGCCTTCTGTCTTGTCGCCGCTTCCTGCAGTCCTTAGTCTTTAATGCATCGGCCCGTTGCTTCTTCTTGGTTCAAGCAACGCTGAATGTAGTCCTTCTTCTTTAATGAGGGTAGCTGAACCCTCTCTTCATCTCCGGCGCCTTTATTGCGGTGGTTGAGCTCTCCCTTCGGCCTCTTCTTTGTACCACATGCTTGACTTTTCTGTACCTATCGCCGTGATTCCCGCCGGGATTTGCGCTACGGCGATATCTTTGTCTTACCGCCAAAATTGGTACTTTCTCTCCAAAATTAGTTATCCTTCCCAAAATTAGCAGCTTCCTACGTGCTGCGGAAGTTCTCTCCAACAACTCCCCTAACACTTACTTGTGGCTCGTCCCCGAGCCACTCGCAACAACAGCCTGATTCATCTGCCTAAGCTTATCCTTTGCTGCTCGTGAGATTGCTGCGAACTGTGCCTTAAGCGCTTTAATACTTTCATCCATGTGTGTTACTTCTTCCTGCGCTGCGCTGAGCAGCTCAGCAGTTACCAAGGAGTCCTCTGTGCCCTCAATGACTCCTTTACTTGAAGTGAAGCTTTTCACCTTTTTCTCCAGTTCATCAACCAGATGTGCGACTTTGCTTTCGTGCGGGCTAACTTCGTTAGCCAGGTTGATCTGCTGTGCTCTGTATTTCTGCACCTGCTGCTGAATTTGTGTGATTTCTCCTTTCTTTCTTATCTTCGCAAGAGCACTCAAGCCCTTGTACTCTTCTTCAGCTCTTGCTATCGCATCTTCACAGTGCTTAATGTGCTGATCGAGCTCGGCTTTCTGTGGGAGTTCCTCTAGCTCCAGCCATGTTTTTGATGCATCTTCCAGGATAGCCTCTGCTGCTTCCACCCGACAGTGCATCTGTGTCTGTACAATTCTGAAAGCTTGCACTCGTGCTTCTTGGATTTCCTCTGGAGTGGGTGGCTTATTTGCTTCAAGTGCAGCAATCCTTGCTTCGTATTCTTCCTCCATCTTTTTCTTCTCTTCATCTAGAGCCTTTGCTCTTTCCGCTATTTTTCTGATCTTCTCAGTTATTTCTAACTCAGGCCTGATATCGCACTGCGGAAGTTCTGCTGCAATATTCTTTAAAACAAGAGAGACATCCTGCTCTCGCTGAACATATTGCGTCAACTGGGCACTCTCTGCCTCATGCTGTGCAATGAGCTGCACATTGTCGTTAGACAGCAAAACATTTTGCTCATATGTAACTTGTTCTCTGTGCCTCAGCTCCGTGCCTATCTGCTGGAAAATTTCATACAACTGATCCACAGGTACCTCTGGTAGGTTCACCTCAAGAGGATGAACCATCTGCACTTCCATCGGTACAGGGAACTTAATGCTTCCTGGCGGTATACGAACAATGTTCGTGCGGTCCCTTGCAATGCTTTCTTCTCTGCTCTGTGGAGGGGGCTACGAACTTTCTGCGACTGTAGTTGGAGCTGGCTGAATCTGCATGGAAGCAGTCTTCTCAGTGATTGCCTTCAACTCTCGCAATTTGTTGTCAAGGCTGATGCGCATACGATCCTGCGATGACTGAATCGCAGTGAATTTATCCCGCATCTTCTCCTGTATTCGGCTGGCGATGAGATCATACTCTTCCTCTGTCATGATTGGTGCCTGCGGTTCGTCGGAAGTAACCGCCTTTGTTCTCTTCTTCTTTGGTCGCACCGGAGAAGGGCCTTCAATAGCCTTTCTCTTAGAACCTATTGGTTCTTTCTCTTTGTCTTTAGGATCTACCTCCTGAACATCTTCTGGGTCCTCAGGTGGGGGATCAGCTGGAACTAGGCCAGAGGATAGATCATCATACATTTGTTTCATGTCCTCATCAAAACAATTCTTAATGGTATCTTCAACCTGCTGGATTTCCATGCGATATGGGCCGGGGGCCCATTCGTTATGTTTCCTGAATCCTTTGGGTCTAATGTAGGTTTTATCCCTGTCGACTTTAAATTCCAGCTTGGACTGATAAAGATCAACGACCGGCGAGTCCACACGCGGAATCGTTGCGACGGATTCAAGCAATAGCATATAATATTCATGGAATACCATTGCGTTATTCTTGTGCTTCTCGGGGTGACTACTCGCCCAAAGATTTGAGTACCTCGACCCTCTGCACGCCCCTGGTGGCAGTTGTGGAAACTGCGAATTGGGCGGCTCTTTCCATCCAATGAAAGCCATAAGGATCAGCAGCCACGAGAAGTGGAAGCTGTGAAGTGGATCCTGCTGCGCCTGCGCACAGTCTTGAAAGAAACTATTTAACAAAAATAAGCTCCAGTTGTAAGGTTTACCTTTTATGACTTCAATGGCGAGGCGAATAACTGAGCCTGTGACCTCCTTCGGCCTCACCTTGAGGAGGAGTTTTCCGGCCAACAGACTAACAGTAAACCGCAAGGCGTCATCCTATATTGAATTGACATCGTAGGCGCGACCTCCTCTTTGCAGCTTATACTCCGCAACCTGCTTGGTTGAGAGCCTGGTATCCTTTGTGGCGCCATCAATATTTATCTGTGGGTCGAAACCAGTCTTCGACAGACCGGTGATGCGGTGAATGAGGTCAACATTGACATCAATTCGGTTACCCAACCATAAGTAACCACCATGCACACATGACAGTAGCGTCCGCACCACAGCATTGACCTCCGGGCCCCGTCCAAAGTGTGGAATCTCCAGGAGATTGAGCAGTCCCGACGGTGCTAAATGGCTTACATGGTCCATGGGGACGAACTCATCGTGCTGTGTCCTTGGGTTCCTCTGAATCGTCATATAACGATCGCGGCGGAATTGTGGGTACAGCGTATAATCTCTCAGATTATAATCAGTAAACTTAACAGCATGCATATTCCCCCACAAGTTACCTTCTTCCTTCACTCGGTTATCCAGCGGTGGGAGTATGAGTTCATATTTAAAGTCTCGTGGAAGAACAATGGCTGGCGCATTCTCTATTCTTGGTGGGAAGTATATGGTAGTGACTGTAACTTCTTCCGGAAGTTCCTGCGCCGGTTCTTCCGAGTCTGTGCTATTCGGGGTCTCGCTACGCTCCATATTAGCTAAGGTTCCTGGTGACTGGCGTGTAGACGGAGAATCAGCAGCAATTTTCTTCCCTTTCTTCACCACAACCGAAGTCATAGCGCACTCGATTCCACCCCTTTGGAATCTCTGCAACACGTCTTCGAGAGGCTCGTCTGGCGCGAGGGACCTTCCCCTGTGGTACTCTGGACTTCCTATGATTGCTAATCTTAATGCAAATCAGAGTCTGCAATTGTTTTTGGTTTCCCTGCTCAGAACTCTGTTAAGAATACGCTTGGCTCGGCTCAACTGTGCTCAACTCTTTTGGTGAAAATGACCAAGTAGCCCCGTGCTTTGAATAGAACGTGTATTTATCATAAGGCGGAATTTTAAATGGCAACGGACCAGTGACTAGACCCGCTGGCGGCATTTAATGCATAGACAAGACAGCACCCCGCGCCTATTTATTGCAAACGCCGTTTGAATTTTCGCTGGGAAACTGTGCGCCGGAGTGGTGTCGCATCGGATTTTCCAAATCTAGAAGAATCGTCGTACTGCTGCCAAATCTTAGTACAACAGATACTTGTCAGCCGTGCAGTTAATGCTTGTCAGATGGCGAAGCGACTAGCCCTCTGATGAATTCAAAATTTGGTAGCGCATCCATCTGTTTTCTGTCCTCTGCGATAAGATATCGCATCGTCGGGAGATGGAAAGTGCCACAAACTCGCCTCATATCAAAATTATCGCAACCACCAGGAAAGCTGGCTGCGAATTCTTACCTAAAGTATTTCCCGGTGTAGACTCCTTAGGGTGCGATGCTTCATTTCAACTACACTGAACATCTGCACCATTAACTTCCTTTCTGGGCTAGGGCTGGGAGGTGGCATGGCCGTCGCGATACAGCTTAAGCCGACTGCCATTGATCAGGGTAGGAAGAAACTCCCCACTCATAGTACGAAGTTGTATAGCACCTCCATCTGTTATTTGCTGAATTTGATATGGCCCTAACCAATGAGTTTTGAATTTTCCAGGGAACTTTATAAACTTACTGTCATAAAGGAGTACCAAGTCTCCAAGCTGAAAGATTTTGTTCTTGATATGCCTATCATGCCAAGCTTTTTCTCGTGCTTTCTGCACTTTTTGATGGAATCCTGCGATAAATCTGTCTTCCTCCAGATTGAGCAGCTGCGCCAATCTCTCCTCTAAAGTATCAGAATCAGCCATCTCTGTAAGCTGAGCAATCCTTAGACTGGGTAAGATGTATTCCATAGGCATAACAGCCTCTTGTCCATATACTAGGCTGAAAGGTGTGTGCCCTGTTAGTTTCTTACACGTGGTCCTGTAAGCCCATAATACAGCATTAACTCTGAGGTCCCAATCATCCCTTTGACTGTTACAAATCTTTGTAAGAGCCTGTTCTAATATCTTATTGAAAGCCTCCACCGTACCATTAGCTTGAGGGTGGTAAGGTGTACTCTTATGGTGCTGTATTTCAAATTCCTCTTTCAAGGCTTCTATGGTGCTATTCAAAAAGTGTGTGCCTTGATCACTCATCAAAGTCACTGGGCATCCAAATCTAGTGATGATGTTTTCAAAAATAAATTGTGCTGCTGTAGCAGCATCACAATTTCTGACTGCTTTCGCCTCAGCCCACCTGGTGAGGTATTCTGTTGCTGTAATAATATATCTCGCACCAGTTCGTTTTCCTGGGGGGTTAATAGGACCCACGAAGTCTATGGCCCACTTATCGAATGCGCGTAGCGTTATCTGTGGTCGCAACGGCATTTCATCTCTTCTGGAGGGCTTTCCTGTCCTTTGGCAGATATCGCATGATCTGCAAAACTCTTTACTGTCTTTATGTAATGTAGGCCACCATAGTCCGGCTGCTAGGATCTTCTGAGCGGTAGGCTTCCCTGCGAAATGGCCTCCTGCGATGCCCGAATGTGCTTCCTTAAGAATGGTCTGTTTCTCGTGGGGCATAACGCATCTGCGCAAGATTTCATCTGGTCCTAACTTATAGAGGTGTCCTGCAATCAGGGTGAAGTCTGCTGCTTTCACCACTAATTGTTTCTTTTGTTGCTTGGTAAACTCAGGTGGTGCCCACCCTGTAGTAAGGAATTGAATTATGTCTCCATAATATTCGTCTGCGACCTGAATGGAGAACAATTGCGCATCAGGCAAGTTGTCCTCTAAATTACTTGGTTCTTCACCTGAGTCTAGCCTTGACAGGTGATCAGGTCCTGCATTTAGTCTTCCTGGCTTAACAATGATTTCGAAATCATATTCCTGGAATAACAATAGCCATCTGCATATTCTTCCCCCTAACACTGGCTTATTGACCAAGTACTTTAATGCAGAATGGTCGGTGAACATCTTGAACGGGGCACCCAACAGATAGTGCCGAAATTTCTGTAAAGCATACACCATTGCTAACCCTTCTCTCTCTGTGGTGGTGTAATTCTTCTCAGCTGTCGATAGTCTCCTGCTCGAATATGCGATAGGGTGGTCAATACCCCCTTCGCCTGGTTGCGTGAGAATAATGCCCAGTGCGATGCCAGATGCATCCACATGAACATGAAAAGGCTTGTTCCAGTCTGGAAAGACCAGAATAGGTGCTGTAACCATTTTTTCTTTTAGAGCGTCAAGACTCTTCTGACATTCCTCATTCCACTGAAATTTGATATCCTTCTTCAATAATTTCTCCATTGGTGCGGTAATCTTGGCATAACCTTTGATAAACTTTCTGTAATACCCGGTATGACCAAGTGTAGTTCTCAGCTGCTTTACTGAGTTAGGTGCTGGTAAATTGACAATGATGGCGATCTTCGCGGGATCTACCATCAAGCCTTGTCTGCACACAATGTGACCCAACAACGTACCAAAAGGCGCACAAAATATACATTTTTTTAAGTTAAGGGAAATCTGGTGCTGTCTACATTTTTCAAACATTAATCGCAGGTTTCCTATGTGCTTCTTGACTAGTCCAAATACAGTCCAATCATCAAAATAAACTTCTAAAAATTGATGGATGTATTCCTTAAAGACAGCCACAACTACTCTAGAAAAAATTGCTGGGGCGTTCTTAAGACCAAAGGGCATTACCGTATACTGAAAGGAGCCCCATTCTGTCGCAAATGTGGTCTTGTGCCTGTCGTCTGGATGGATTCTTATCTGGTGATAGCCTGAAAAGCCATCAGTAAATGAGTAGATTTCTTGTCCTCCAACATTGTCTAAGACTTCATCAGTGAATGGTGTCGGAAATGGGTCATGCAGCGATGCATCATTCAGTTTGCGCAAGTCGACACAGATCCTGATGTCTCCTTTTGTTTTCTTTTCTTGTACTACCATGGGACTAACCCACTCACTTTCTTCAACAGGTTCAATGATGCCTGCTGCTAGCATCTTATCTATTTCATCTTTTACTTTTGCTTTGTACCGCGGGTTCAACCTGTATGGACGTTGCTTAACTGGCTTAGCGTCCTCCTTAAGCGGTATTCTCATGACTCCGAGGTCACCCACTATTCCCTTCATTTCTGTAAAGTTGGTAGGAAATAGGTCCTGATACTCGTGTAATAGGTCTGTGATTTGTCCAATTGTCTCATCATCCCAATAATCTCCAATAGAGGCAAACTTAGGATATGTTTCTGTGCCAATATTGCTCTTTCTAATCTTGATTGGTTCTGTTACAGCTGGGATTTCTAAGTGTGGACCTTCAACTTCACGCATACCTTCTGTTTCTGCGATATTGATACTGCGAGGATCTTCATCCTCATCGCTTGAATCTTGTGCGCAGTTGTAACATTCCAGTGCATGTTCCATCTGAATAGCCCACTCGGGTTGCGAAGCCGCTGGTGATGGGCAATCCTCAAATATTTTAGTCTTTATGATCTTCAAGGCCCGATCAATGCTTGGATGCTCAGATTCAAAACTGAACGTGACCAAAAAGTTTTCAATCATAATAGGCCATGAGTGTCAAAACCCGAAATTTCCGAAAAATTTAAAAATTTTTATTTACAACAATAAATGTTAACTAGGTAGTTTTCTGATTTGTTTTAAATTAAATAACATACATAATCTGTTGAAAGACTCTGTCTTATTAAAAACTTTGATTTTGGTGATTGTAATTTATGACTGTTTTGTTTTGAGCCGCAAGGGAAGAGCTAGTCGTAGTTGACTGGCTTACTTAGCTTACGAGCTAATGCATATGTCGTCTTTTGTCTCTCAGGTACGCCAGTGAAGTAAGGATCACCGTTGGTTGAACTTGGTGAGTATCAATATTCCCTGTACTTAAAACTTAAAAGATCGTCATGATTTTTCTTATGCAGATAGTATCACCATGTTCTGCAATAGATTACACAGTCCAGTTATAATTATTGTTTTATGAATATTATGCTATGTTACTGCTGTAACTTATCAATGGAACAATAGTTTGTATTATAAATTATCATCTACGTAAGGCGACATAGCACCAAGTGACTTGTTGTCGTTTTAATACCTATGATTTACTGTTTTGTCCACGTAATAATAATCGTAAGTGCAAGAGTGACGCCTCTAGCATTATTCCATTATATTCAACTATACTGCAATGTTCAATGTCAACTTTAAAGTTTATTTCTGTTACATGACTGTGCATGGATTTTAACTACCTTCACGATGGGAACCTGTAGATGAAACTCTATTTCAATCATCTTATTAATAGAGATTTATTATTCAAAAATTGTTTACTGTTACAATAGTATTGGTAGCAAACACGATGAGTGTGTATGATAGCAATTGTGTATAATTGTCAAATAGATATGGTAACATTTCCAGGTGTTAAGTAACACGGTATCTTCCTTTGAGGTTGACTACATTACTGCTTACAAAATCATGGAATGTATTATGCTCATGGCATAAATCTAGGATTGATTTTAATTTATAAATATCATGTAACCTAATGTTTTTGCCACATCATGTTGTCCCCATACGATGGCAAGCTTTATACTACCTATAGTGTATAGGTTATATTTATCATACTTGGTCATGAAAACTCTATGGTTGAAGTTGACCATACCTCCTTTGTATTGTTGTAGGGTTTATACATAGCACGTACCTTGGTATTCCGTGAAGGTTCGATTGCAAGCATACACTATATGCTAAATGATTGTATATCATATGTTGTCTTTTACATTTGACTTACTTATGTAATGATTTTGGATTCGATGTGCAATGATTTGGGTTGCAGTTTGAACTATATAGTCTCGACCCATACTACGTTGATATATTTGGGACTACGTGGTTGCTTCTCCTCCAAGCGGTTGGCAATATATAAAATGTTGATCGAAACCCTACCAGGTTGTTGTATTTGCCTTCGGGCTCGGGTCCTGAGAATGAAACCCTCCCTGTCTGAGTTTTTGTAATGAGAGCACTGTAACTGAGTGCAACGTGTTGGGGTCTGGTCTCGTGGGTTTCATTCTGAAGTAGAATACCTCCTCGGCTCTGTTGATAGATTTGGCTACGGTTTTCCTTATTTTGTGGTCTCGTTGCTCTGTCATTGTTTAAAAACCAGCTACTTACAGTCCTTCAATTCGCTGGTGTGGATAGGAGACAGGGTTTGCTACTGTCTTTAAGTTATGTGAGAGGTGATGCATTTGGGTTTTGGGTGTGCTTCAAGTCTGGTTCCATGCCAGCGTGAGGGTTTCGTCGGGAACTATTACCTTGTCTCAGCTGTTATATAGGTTTTGTTTATTTACCTTTCTGACGAAGATGATGGGGTTTCTATAATTATTTAGCCTGTGGCTACCGGTTGTCTACTGCTACTTTCCTCCATGTCTCGGTAAGATGCACCATATTTTTACAGTTTTTAAGTTTTATAATCATTCAATAGATTTACGTTTTTGTTTCCATTCTCTGCACTTAATATGATGACTAAAATCCTCGGCATTCGTCAATGTGCAGGTCACGCGGCTCTTGAAGGTGTTCATGGCTTTATCATTCACGCAGGCTCCTCCGGGTAAGCCTGGTTATCCACGGCTGTCTCTTCCTTTGCTGGTTTTGTGGCTAGGGTTGTGTCAAGGAGGAAAACTCCTGTATAGTGAAGTCATTTGACAACTTGCAATTCACAGTTGCAGTCATATGTATGGAGTTGTTTTGGTTTGAAATGAAAGGGGTTTGAAACCCTGTTAAATGTATGAAGAGCCATTCACGGCCACGCCCATATGAGACCAGGGTTTCGGCTATGGTTTTCTATAATGGCTAAGCATAGGATTTTAAACCTCGCTGTATAAGATTTATATTTTTCATATATATTATTGGGTCTGTTATGACCGTGTTTCGTTTTCATGTTTTGTATAGAATGTATTTAAAAATGAAGATAAAAAGGGTACTTCGGTACATGTAATGGAGGATAATTTGGTTTATAAATGAAACCCTAACCTGTCTCTATGTGTTTTCTTCAATTTGAAAAGTTAAATGAGAGATGATGACTGTTCCTCGACTGTGACTGTAATAATTAAAAACTTGGGGTTATTCTGGCGAATTTGGGGTGTTTGTTTTATGTTCAAAGCATCAGTATGGTATTGTTACTCGATGGCGACTGGGATTGAATTATAATATTATTTATTTTGTTTCTTGTATTGTTGTTAAATGAAACTGTATGTAGAATAAAATATACTTAGAACTAAGTATAAAGATACTATAAGTTATGGCTGCCATGTAAGGCATCCCTTTCATTTGTTTTTCAGTCTATCGAAAGGAATAATGGAAGGATACGGCCGTGTATGGTTTTGGAAATACTTTCAAGGGAGACATTTATTCTGAGTAATTAAAATTACTGTGTATAATTTAAGATGGTAGTAACAGCCATTGATGACTGTGTTAGTCGACAGTTTCTCTGTTGATTAATAGGTTTGTATTGTTTAAAAATAACTCTGTTATTTTTATTGTATTGACATGGCTACTGTGTTCAGATACTAGAAAGAAAGAAAATCATAATCTACAGTTTCTATATGCTTATACTTGCCTACTATGTAGAAGATTTTAAGATTATGTGAAGGCATGTAACAATAAAATATTGTTACAGTCACTTCTTTAGTTAGTCAATAACTGCCAACATGTTCTGAGTATAAATAAATAATATATAATGAGATGAGCTTTGTTCATCTGTTAAATCGATATAAGACAAACCTGTAACTTAAAGTTTACTAAAATATACAATACATTTATATATACAGATAGTTTATTCTAGTAGGAAATTTCCCAAGGTAAACACTAAGGTTTGTCTAGATTTGCTCTTATGATTGTTTAATAGCTCTAATTCTGATTTATCTATTGTCTAATAATTCTGTCTGTTATTTAAACTATTAACAGAAATTCTAGCAGGTGCATAAACATGGTATTTGTTAACTGTAGCTGTAACAACTAGATTCTGTATAAGATAAATACTTTATATAAATAAAAAAAATAGGAAGTTTCTACAACATCTGCATTCTGAAATTTATACCAAGGGGATATACAGAAAATGATTTACTGAAGTTGAATACCATCAAACAGTAGTTATACTAGTCTATCTCATAGGAAAATTAAATAAACCAACAACAGGAAGAGTGGCAGAACCTGTAGATGGTAGACAATAACAGCAATGGGAGACTGTTCCTCCCTACCAATTCCTGGAGAGTGCCCAGACAACACTTCTCAGGACCCCCGAGCTTGCTCTGGTCTAACTGGCTGGAATCTAAGTACGACCAATAATTCCCTCAGCTAAAACAGCTATACTGGAACCAAGTTACTGCAACTTCCTGCTCAAAAACACTTCCTTACTGTTTTCCCACTTCCTCAATGGGACTCCTGAATAACATTCACCTGAATGTATTCTCCCTCTAGAACAAATGCTGAACCCCCAGCTCAGTTCATTGAGTAGTATTTAAAAGATTGCCTAGGTCTTAGTTGGGCTAACTGTCATTAATGAGCCACCTGCTCAGATTCCACTTTCTTGGGGAATCATGACCCCAAAATATAGGGAAGTTGCCACCTGCAACTCAGGAAGTGTTTGAGGATGCTGCCACTTGTCTTTTGTCCTTCCACCTAATTCCATCCACCAGTTAGACCAGTAACCTCTTTTAACAGCTCTCCCATGCTGTTGTCTCCATAATTTATTTATTAATAATAATTATTCAGATTTTACATTCCATTTCTGGAGACTCTGCTGAGTCATCCCTTCCTACTTAGCATTAAATTTAACATAATGTTCTCAGGAATATTAAAAATAATTACATTATTTTAATAAAATTGGGGTATGTGACATACACACCCCCTTAAAATGTAACATCATCCTCGATGTTACTTTATTCTTCTTCTTCAGCTACCTGCTGGAATAGATGGGGATATGCTTCCCGCATCTTACTTTCCAGCTCCCAGGTAGATTCTTCAGGACTAAGGTGCTTCCATTGCACCTTCACTTGTCCAATTATCCGGTTCCGTAGAGTAATTTCCCTCCTCCCGAGGATACAATCCGGTTCTACCAGAACTTCCCCTTCTGGTTCTACCTGTACAATGTTCCAATCAATAACATGAGTAGCATCATGAACATACTTTTTCAAAACAGAGATATGAAAAACATTGTGTACTTTTAAATTTGGCGGTAATGCTAACTGATAAGCAACTTGACCAATTCTAGCTAAAATTTCAAATGGACCACAGTAACGTGGTGCTAATTTTGCACAACTTCCTAATCTTAGGGAGCTTTTCTTTGGTCTTACCTTGATGAACACATGTTCACCTACCTGGAACTCTTTAGGAGTTCTTTTCAAGTCTGCTTGACTCTTTTGCCGATCCTGGGCAATCTTCAAGTTGCCCTGCACTTGTTTCACAATCTGTTCCATTTCTTTCAATAAATCAGGTCCTAACACTAATCTATCTACTGGATTACTCCAAGAGATAGGAGTGTTGCATTTTCGTCCATACAAAACCTCAAAAGGACTAAACTTAGCTGATGATTGATAGCTGTTATTGTATGCAAATTCAGCTAAGTGTAAATAATCCTCCCACTTACCTGGTTGATCTTTAACATACATCCTTAACAGATCTTCTAATATTTGATTAACTCGTTCTGTTTGTCCGTCCGTCTGAGGATGGAAAGAGGTGCTGAAATTCAAAGTGGTGTTTAATCCTTTGAACAAGGATCTCCAAAAATTTCCTGTGAATTTAGGATCCCTGTCTGATATAATGACTTTTGGAATACCGTGTAACCGAAAAATCTGTTTTAGAAAGATATCTGCTATGTTTGCAGCCTTGTATGTGGTTTTAACAGGAATAAAATGTGCTGATTTACTTAATTTGTCTACCACTACCATAATTGAATCATTCTGATGTTGGTTTTTGGGTAAACCCGTAATGAAATCCAGGCTGATTATTTCCCATTTCCAGCTAGGAATAGGTAAAGGTTGCAGCAATCCAGCTGGATGTTGATGTTCTGTTTTTACTTGTTGGCAGTCCAAACACTTAGCTAAATATTCAGCAGTTTCAGATTTCATGTTAGGCCAAAAATATTCTTTTCTCAGCATAGTGATAGTCTTTTGATAGCCAGGATGCCCGGAGTAAGGGGTTTTATGTATTTCGTCTAAAATTAACAGCTTAACTGTAGGTGCATTAGGGATATACAGCCTGTCCTTAAACAACAAAAATCCGTTTTCGTTTAAACTATACCCTTTTATCAAACTTTCTGTGGGCTGTTCTTTGGCTGTAATTTGTAAGTGTTGATAATTTTCATCTAATTTTATCCCTTCAGCCAGCTATTCATTTAAATCAGAGGTATAAGTGCTGCTAGCTGATATAAAATTTAGTTTTGCATTCCTGCTCAAGGCATCAGCCACCTTATTTTCCTTCCCTTTTATGTGTTGGATTTCAAAATCGTACTCACTTAGGAATGCCAGCCACCTGGCTTGTCTTGCATTTAAATTTGGCTGGTCTAAAAGGTATTTCAGACCTTTATTATCTGTTAGTAAGGTAAATTTTCTGCCTATAAGGTGATGTCGCCACATCTTTAAAGCATGAATTACAACAGCTAATTCTAGGTCATAAGTGGAATAATTCTTTTCATGGATTTTCAGCTTCCTAGATTCGTAGGCAATGACATGTCCTTCTTGAGTCAGCACTCCGCCTAAACCATCATTACAAGCGTCGGTGCAAACTATGAAGTCTTTATTTGGGTCCGCTATTCTAAGAATAGGTGCAGTTGTCAATAAGGTCTTAAGTTTCTTGAAACTTTCTTCACATTTCGCATTCCAATCAAACTTCTTACCTTTCTTCTGCAAAGAAGTGATTGGATTGGCTATTTTTGAAAAGCCTTCAATAAACCTCCGGTAGTAACCGGTAATTCCCATGAAAGATCTAACGTCCGTCACATCTTTAGGTACTGGCCATTCTTCAATCGCCCGAATCTTTTCGGGATCTACTGAAATCCCTTCCTTAGTGACTACATGTCCTAAGTACTGGATTTCATCTTTGAAGAAGTCACATTTACTAAATTTCGCAAAAAGTTGTTGTTCTCTCAGTTCTTGTAAAACGATACGTAAGTGTTCCTTATGCTCCTCCTCGCTCTTAGAATAGACTAAAATGTCGTCGATAAATACAACAACAAATTTATCTAAGTACTTGTGCATTATGTTGTTCATTAAGCACATGAAAACAGCTGGGGCATTCGTAAGTCCAAAGGGCATTACGACAAATTCGTAATGTCCGTATCTTGTTCTAAAGGCTGTTTTGAAAATGTCTTCTTCTTTAATTCTTACCTGATGATAACCCGATCTCAGATCGATCTTAGAGAATACCGTAGTGCCACGTAGTTGATCAAACAGATCATCAATACGAGGTAACGGATACCTGTTTTTGATCGTCATCTTGTTTAGTTGACGATAATCTATGCAAAGTCGCATAGTTCCGTCCTTCTTTTTAACGAAAATTACTGGTGCTCCCCAAGGGGATACGCTGGGTCGGATATAGTTCTTATCTATTAACTCCTTCAACTGAGTTTTCAACTCGTTAAGCTCCAAAATATTCATACGATACGGGGCTTTTGAATTAGGAACAGCACCTGGTACCAGCTCAATGGTAAAGTCAAGCTCTCTCTTGGGAGGCAATTCTGGAATTTCCTCAGGAAAAACATCAATAAATTCATTGACGACAGGAATGTTCTCTACTGTTTTCTGGTTGTTCTCAGATTTATCGGTCTCGTCTGTAATAGTTACAGCATAGGTCTTGCACCCTTTCCTGACTGCTCTTTTAAGTTGTAAAGCAGAAATCTGCCTAACTACTGTTTTCCTAGGGATACCTCTAACAGTTACTGGCTGTCCACTACTGTTTATACATCTAAAAGTTTTGTCAAAACAGTTTAAAACGACCCTATGTTGTTCCAACCAGTCCATTCCGATAAGTATGTCATAAGAGCCAAGTGGTAAAATGTTCAGTTTAACTGTAGTTCTAAAATCAGTCATGTTTAAGATGCATTCTTTTACATAGCAGTTTACTTTCTTCTTAGCCCCAGTAGCTAATTGTACAGACCAAGAATTATCAAACCTTTCAACAGTCAAATTACATTTTTCTACCAGTTGAGGTGAAATATAACTAAGACTAGCACCTGGATCTATTAATATAGTAACTGGGGTTTTGTTAATCATACCTCCTACTTCCACCATGGAAGTTTGATAGTCAGCCTGACGATTTTCCAACGCTGCATTTATTCTGGGCATAGTTCCGGCAAAATCTCCCACCGTCATTTCGTCTTGAACAGTATGAATATTGCTGACTTGTTTCTTTCTGTTTGGGCAGACTGAAGCATAATGTGGCCCATTACACTCCCAGCACTTGACAGGTTCTTTTCGCTCAAAATTTTTGGTGTAGTTTCCATGGTTATTAGGAGTCTCTTTGCTGTTTTTGTAATTGTTTGAATGGCTGACAGCTCCATTTTTGTTTCCTTGGAAACTTTTACTGTTAAAGTGGTTCCCGTTTTTGCCATTCTTGAAACTTTTATGGGGAACAAATTCCTTTTTCTTGTACTCGATCAGATTGCTGTTCTTTTTGGCTTTCCAGCTGGCTATCCCCTCTTTCTTTTTATTCTGTTCGTAACAGAAATTTGCCTTGCGCATAGCTTCTTCCAGTGTTTTGGGGTTGTCATATTCAATTCTGTCCTTGATATGATAGGGCAGGCAACTAAGAAACCGCTGTATTTTTGGTTTCTCTTCGACAAAATACGATACATAACGCAACAGACTTAAAAATTTACTGTTTAAGTCCTTCATCGTCATAGATCCGAGTTTTAGTTCATAAAATTCCTTAGCCCTTTCTTCATAATATTGCTCGGACAGGAATTTCTTCTTGAAATACCTTTTAAAGGTACTCCAATTAACTTCTCTTTCTTTGATCCCTTTGACCCTTTTCAGGTCTTGCCACCATATATCCGCCTTTCCCGAGAGGTTGTAGATGGCCATTCTTGCCTTTAGCTGATTTGAGTAGTTATAGATCTGAAAATATTTTCTCATCCCGGATAACCAGGATTCTGCCTCTTCTCCAGTTTCAGCTTCTCCATTGAAAGTTGGGGGCTTTATATTTTTAAACTCCCCGGAAATCTCCTCATAAGGCCTGTACTTTTTCCTTCGGTCGTGCATCTCAGCTTCACTGCTGTCACTGCTAGTGTGATAACTGGGTTGTCCCTTTCTTTCTTCAGACGAGGAACTGCTGTCAGATTTAGTTGGTTTTGTCCTTTTTGACCCTCTTGAATGCCTAACTTCTTCTGAGTCAGCGGGTTTGCTCCTTCCATCAGTCTGAAAATTTTCCATCAATAGCTGATTTAGCTGTTCCTGAGTCTTTAGAATTCTTTCATTATCCTTCTTAACTGTTTCCATTTCTGTCCTTAATCCTCTTATAGTCTGCATCAGTTCAGTGGTGTGAGCAATTTCTTCTTCTGTCTCCAGTTCTTTTGACATCTGTCTTGTCACAGCTTTGGGAGATTCCTCCTCAGTATATTCTCCCAATTTTTCCATATCTGTCTGTAAAATTCAGAAAAGAGAATTTTTCTGTTCTGTAGATGAAACCGAAATATATGTTAGTATTTTATAAATAAAACAAAATCTTCTTTTATGATCGCTGTTTGCGGAAGTTTAGTGGAGTCACATCCAGGCCTAGTGTCTGAAACTGAGCTCTGATACCACATGTCAAAACCCGAAATTTCCGAAAAATTTAAAATTTTTTATTTACAACAATAAATGTTAACTAGGTAGTTTTCTGATTTGTTTTAAATTAAATAACATACATAATCTGTTGAAAGACTCTGTCTTATTAAAAACTTTGATTTTGGTGATTGTAATTTATGACTGTTTTGTTTTGAGCCGCAAGGGAAGAGCTAGTCGTAGTTGACTGGCTTACTTAGCTTACGAGCTAATGCATATGTCGTCTTTTGTCTCTCAGGTACGCCAGTGAAGTAAGGATCACCGTTGGTTGAACTTGGTGAGTATCAATATTCCCTGTACTTAAAACTTAAAAGATCGTCATGATTTTTCTTATGCAGATAGTATCACCATGTTCTGCAATAGATTACACAGTCCAGTTATAATTATTGTTTTATGAATATTATGCTATGTTACTGCTGTAACTTATCAATGGAACAATAGTTTGTATTATAAATTATCATCTACGTAAGGCGACATAGCACCAAGTGACTTGTTGTCGTTTTAATACCTATGATTTACTGTTTTGTCCACGTAATAATAATCGTAAGTGCAAGAGTGACGCCTCTAGCATTATTCCATTATATTCAACTATACTGCAATGTTCAATGTCAACTTTAAAGTTTATTTCTGTTACATGACTGTGCATGGATTTTAACTACCTTCACGATGGGAACCTGTAGATGAAACTCTATTTCAATCATCTTATTAATAGAGATTTATTATTCAAAAATTGTTTACTGTTACAATAGTATTGGTAGCAAACACGATGAGTGTGTATGATAGCAATTGTGTATAATTGTCAAATAGATATGGTAACATTTCCAGGTGTTAAGTAACACGGTATCTTCCTTTGAGGTTGACTACATTACTGCTTACAAAATCATGGAATGTATTATGCTCATGGCATAAATCTAGGATTGATTTTAATTTATAAATATCATGTAACCTAATGTTTTTGCCACATCATGTTGTCCCCATACGATGGCAAGCTTTATACTACCTATAGTGTATAGGTTATATTTATCATACTTGGTCATGAAAACTCTATGGTTGAAGTTGACCATACCTCCTTTGTATTGTTGTAGGGTTTATACATAGCACGTACCTTGGTATTCCGTGAAGGTTCGATTGCAAGCATACACTATATGCTAAATGATTGTATATCATATGTTGTCTTTTACATTTGACTTACTTATGTAATGATTTTGGATTCGATGTGCAATGATTTGGGTTGCAGTTTGAACTATATAGTCTCGACCCATACTACGTTGATATATTTGGGACTACGTGGTTGCTTCTCCTCCAAGCGGTTGGCAATATATAAAATGTTGATCGAAACCCTACCAGGTTGTTGTATTTGCCTTCGGGCTCGGGTCCTGAGAATGAAACCCTCCCTGTCTGAGTTTTTGTAATGAGAGCACTGTAACTGAGTGCAACGTGTTGGGGTCTGGTCTCGTGGGTTTCATTCTGAAGTAGAATACCTCCTCGGCTCTGTTGATAGATTTGGCTACGGTTTTCCTTATTTTGTGGTCTCGTTGCTCTGTCATTGTTTAAAAACCAGCTACTTACAGTCCTTCAATTCGCTGGTGTGGATAGGAGACAAGGTTTGCTACTGTCTTTAAGTTATGTGAGAGGTGATGCATTTGGGTTTTGGGTGTGCTTCAAGTCTGGTTCCATGCCAGCGTGAGGGTTTCGTCGGGAACTATTACCTTGTCTCAGCTGTTATATAGGTTTTGTTTATTTACCTTTCTGACGAAGATGATGGGGTTTCTATAATTATTTAGCCTGTGGCTACCGGTTGTCTACTGCTACTTTCCTCCATGTCTCGGTAAGATGCACCATATTTTTACAGTTTTTAAGTTTTATAATCATTCAATAGATTTACGTTTTTGTTTCCATTCTCTGCACTTAATATGATGACTAAAATCCTCGGCATTCGTCAATGTGCAGGTCACGCGGCTCTTGAAGGTGTTCATGGCTTTATCATTCACGCAGGCTCCTCCGGGTAAGCCTGGTTATCCACGGCTGTCTCTTCCTTTGCTGGTTTTGTGGCTAGGGTTGTGTCAAGGAGGAAAACTCCTGTATAGTGAAGTCATTTGACAACTTGCAATTCACAGTTGCAGTCATATGTATGGAGTTGTTTTGGTTTGAAATGAAAGGGGTTTGAAACCCTGTTAAATGTATGAAGAGCCATTCACGGCCACGCCCATATGAGACCAGGGTTTCGGCTATGGTTTTCTATAATGGCTAAGCATAGGATTTTAAACCTCGCTGTATAAGATTTATATTTTTCATATATATTATTGGGTCTGTTATGACCGTGTTTCGTTTTCATGTTTTGTATAGAATGTATTTAAAAATGAAGATAAAAAGGGTACTTCGGTACATGTAATGGAGGATAATTTGGTTTATAAATGAAACCCTAACCTGTCTCTATGTGTTTTCTTCAATTTGAAAAGTTAAATGAGAGATGATGACTGTTCCTCGACTGTGACTGTAATAATTAAAAACTTGGGGTTATTCTGGCGAATTTGGGGTGTTTGTTTTATGTTCAAAGCATCAGTATGGTATTGTTACTCGATGGCGACTGGGATTGAATTATAATATTATTTATTTTGTTTCTTGTATTGTTGTTAAATGAAACTGTATGTAGAATAAAATATACTTAGAACTAAGTATAAAGATACTATAAGTTATGGCTGCCATGTAAGGCATCCCTTTCATTTGTTTTTCAGTCTATCGAAAGGAATAATGGAAGGCTACGGCCGTGTATGGTTTTGGAAATACTTTCAAGGGAGACATTTATTCTGAGTAATTAAAATTACTGTGTATAATTTAAGATGGTAGTAACAGCCATTGATGACTGTGTTAGTCGACAGTTTCTCTGTTGATTAATAGGTTTGTATTGTTTAAAAATAACTCTGTTATTTTTATTGTATTGACATGGCTACTGTGTTCAGATACTAGAAAGAAAGAAAATCATAATCTACAGTTTCTATATGCTTATACTTGCCTACTGTGTAGAAGATTTTAAGATTATGTGAAGGCATGTAACAATAAAATATTGTTACAGTCACTTCTTTAGTTAGTCAATAACTGCCAACATGTTCTGAGTATAAATAAATAATATATAATGAGATGAGCTTTGTTCATCTGTTAAATCGATATAAGACAAACCTGTAACTTAAAGTTTACTAAAATATACAATACATTTATATATACAGATAGTTTATTCTAGTAGGAAATTTCCCAAGGTAAACACTAAGGTTTGTCTAGATTTGCTCTTATGATTGTTTAATAGCTCTAATTCTGATTTATCTATTGTCTAATAATTCTGTCTGTTATTTAAACTATTAACAGAAATTCTAGCAGGTGCATAAACATGGTATTTGTTAACTGTAGCTGTAACAACTAGATTCTGTATAAGATAAATACTTTATATAAATAAAAAAAATAGGAAGTTTCTACAACATCTGCATTCTGAAATTTATACCAAGGGGATATACAGAAAATGATTTACTGAAGTTGAATACCATCAAACAGTAGTTATACTAGTCTATCTCATAGGGAAATTAAATAAACCAACAACAGGAAGAGTGGCAGAACCTGTAGATGGTAGACAATAACAGCAATGGGAGACTGTTCCTCCCTACCAATTCCTGGAGAGTGCCCAGACAGCACTTCTCAGGACCCCCGAGCTTGCTCTGGTCTAACTGGCTGGAATCTAAGTACGACCAATAATTCCCTCAGCCAAAACAGCTATACTGGAACCAAGTTACTGCAACTTCCTGCTCAAAAACACTTCCTTACTGTTTTCCCACTTCCTCAATGGGACTCCTGAATAACATTCACCTGAATGTATTCTCCCTCTAGAACAAATGCTGAACCCCCAGCTCAGTTCATTGAGTAGTATTTAAAAGATTGCCTAGGTCTTAGTTGGGCTAACTGTCATTAATGAGCCACCTGCTCAGATTCCACTTTCTTGGGGAATCATGACCCCAAAATATAGGGAAGTTGCCACCTGCAACTCAGGAAGTGTTTGAGGATGCTGCCACTTGTCTTTTGTCCTTCCACCTAATTCCATCCACCAGTTAGACCAGTAACCTCTTTTAACAGCTCTCCCATGCTGTTGTCTCCATAATTTATTTATTAATAATAATTATTCAGATTTTACATTCCATTTCTGGAGACTCTGCTGAGTCATCCCTTCCTACTTAGCATTAAATTTAACATAATGTTCTCAGGAATATTAAAAATAATTACATTATTTTAATAAAATTGGGGTATGTGACAATGAGATAGTTCCTTTTCTTAGCTCTGTTTCTGTATACCAGTTCCGTGGAACTGTATCCAGTGTGTGGATAAACAAATGAACCCATTCTTCTGCTGGAGTTTCTAGCCAACTCTGTTCACAGTTCATAATGTGTGTTCTGGGATCACTCTCCCCTGTGTATTTCCGCTGTGTACAGTCTCTTTCTTTAGAGAATCTAATGCGCATCAATCTCTTACAATCATACCATGATGCGATATGTTCCTTGTGTGTGTACCACCATCTTGCAGGTGTGGCTCGAACTGCAAGGTCAAAAACCTCCATCCTCTGCTCTTGAGGAATCTCTTGTTCAAACTGCTGCAAAAAATCATTGACGTCTGCTAATCCATCAAAAGTTGGAGTATACCTGTTTTCAGTCCCAATCCATCGCAGTGATTTAGTCATGAATGCGCATCTGCGAATGGAGACTTCGTGGAGTCTATTTTGCCAATTCTCCAAGCCAACATCTGAATCTGATGTGCAGGAGCTATCACATCTCCAGCTGATATGTCCATCAGCTGTAGGGTCAATGTAATCTGTCTGATTAGAAGTCATTTGGTACAAATTTTCCATGTTATGCACCTCCTCTTCTGCTTTGATTGGCTCAATGTAGCGAGGACCCTGTAAAGGGTCTAATGGTGCGATAACCCGGACTTGAGCATCTTCAAATGTCATCTGCCTTTTCTTTAAGTTGATAACAGCCTTGTTATCAAAAGCCCAATCAATACCTAATAGAGCTGGATAGGGTTTGGTGTCACCAATAATTTCTATGATCTCAAAATCGGCATATGTGTGAACTCCGTCGATGTCCACTGGGACATGCGATAAGCGACCCATCGGTGATATTCTCTGCTGATTAGCTAGTCTAAGATGGAAAGGGGACCTGCTTAGTTTTGGACTTCCCATCTGTTCCCATGTCTGCTTAGTCAAGACATTTACTTCTGATCCTAAGTCTAGGATAACCTCATCCATTTCAAATAGTCCGATCTGCGCTGTGAGCCTCATCTCTCTTCCTGTCCTTGTATGGCCCATTATATGGTGAATGGTGCGCTGTGTATTGCTCACAGAAGGGCTCTGTTGACATTGGTCAATAACTTTCTGAAGTTCCTCTACAGCTTTCCCGTTTCTTAGAAGTTTCAAACAACTCTGCAAGAAGGACTGTACACTCCCGGTCAATTCCTCTTCGTCGCATCTTCCAGATGTGCTAGCCTGTGGTATCTGCGCAGTACTAACATCCTGCGGTGGTTTCCGTGGTATACCCTGAGATGGTAATAATAGTGATCTGGGCGGTGTCTGTTCAGCAAAGGAAGTCTTAGTTTGTTGAAATGCCTCCTTATTCTTCTGTAGATCAAGTGGGATAGGTTTTCCTGGAGCTTTGCGCACCCACTGCGTTCCTGTCGTTTTTTCCACGTCCTGCGATATGTTGCTTGTGGAGAGACCACTGCGAGTTACAATATTGACCCGTGGTTCGGTTTCGTTCTGCTCAGCAGCGATAAACTGGATAGTCTGATTGGTTGCTGGCTTGGCGTCCTTGATCTTAGCTATCAGTATGGGACATTCCTCTATTGTGTGATCATAAGATTTACAATACTTGCACGTTGTAGTAGGGTTCTGACAGTCTCTAGCGTAATGTCCTGTGCCTCCACAGTTATAACAGGTGATAGTTCCACGGCCACGGCCAGATTCATAGCCTCCTCCGCGTCCTCGGCCTCTGAAATTTCCTCCACGGCCTCCCTGATTCGGATCAGCTTGTGCACGTACTGCTGGTCCGGATGCTTCTGACTGAACTCTATAAAAGTCATGCTTCCTTTCTATCATTAACTCATAAGCTCTACAGTTGTTTTCGTCATGTCCCACAGATTTACAGAAGTTGCAATATAGGTTCTTTGGTGTCTGCACATATTTCTGAAGGAGAGGGCATTCCTGAGGACTGTGTCCTCTGGTTCTACAAATCTCACACCATGGTCCCTGGTTCTGCATCAACGGGTTAGGAGCTCCACTGGCGATATAGTCAGCAAAGACAGGGCAGTTATCCTTACTGTGTCCCTGCGCTTTACACTTAGTACACCAAATTTCATGCGCAACCTCCTTTCCTTTCTTGATTTCATGCAGCTGTAAGGTGAGGTTAGCTAGCTGATTCTGCAGATTAGTGATACCGGTGCTAGTTTCTGCTAGAGGTGAAGCCTCTAGTTTCATTGCCATTTCTAATGCTTCATCTTGTGTATTTAATTTCTGTTGCATTAGCGGAAGTCTGATGTGTGGTAATATTGCTGCGATAAACCATTCTTTATGCTGTTGAGGCGCAAGCTCAAAGCTTACCTGATCAATGAGGGTCTTGAACCTCTGGTCAAAATCCCAAACCATTTCCATAGGCAATTGTTTAATATCTTTAAGTTCTGCTATGCACTGTGACTCGGATTTAGGTTTTTTAAACTCTTTAATCATAGCAGTTCTAACCTGTGCAAGCGTTCTGTTATGGCCAGTGGTATACTTCATATACCAAGTTAATGCTCTTTCTCTAAATGTGGTGGCCAGCTGGACAAGCTTGACATTATCATCTTGTATTTGCTTAATGGTCCATATGGCTTCGCATAAGAACCAGTGTTGCTCAGGGTCCTCCGACCCTGTACCTTTAAATGTTGGTAGCTTCATATCATCTCCCATTCTATTTCTAGATGGTGGGTTCTGGTTTGCTGTATGACTACCACTCGGTTGTGTAGATGTGGAGGGTGTAGCGGCAGTATTCGCTGTGTAAGAGCTACTGGACGGGGTTCCTGCGGGATTATTCTGAGTTCCGACTGGCTTTTGAGGAGTCCTAGGGTTCTGACTCTGCTGTCCCGGGTGATCTGAGCTGTCTTCTTCAGAAGAAGATGAATCATTGACTCTATATCTTTTACCACTACGTGTATGTCCAAGATACTCGTAATCACTTTCAGAGTCTACTGACATTACAATATCATGCTACTATTCATCTGAGAGTATATCCAGTACTCCTTTTTCATATAGTAATTGCTTAATGGACAGACTTAGAGAATTTAGGTACTTACCGCGATAACCCTTGAAGAAGTACCGTTCTGCTGCGCTGAAACTCTTTCTCTGATCAACCGCGAACTCTGTGATGAAGCCTTCCAGCAGACTCGCAAGCCAGAAGTCTACTGCGCGTGAGATGGGGTTATCGACACCTTTCAAGGTCTGGATCAGCTCTGCTGTCCAGACAACTTCTCGATTCTTCTTGACACCGCTGTGGTCAACAAGCTTTGATAACCAACCATATAACTCAATAGCATAAGTTACGAAGAATATCTCATGGAGATCTGTAAAAATGTGCTTCTGTAGCCAAGCCTCAGTGCTCAGTCTAGGATTCTTGTTTTCTTTTGCAGCAAACTCTCTTTCTTTTGACTCAACCCACTGGTTAAGTTCTTGCTTGGTAGGATGCCAACAGAACATCAGCTCAATGTGTTCAAACCGGCAACGGAACCATTTGTTGGTTCTTTATCTTTCTAGCAGACCCGGGCTTGCGGTAATCTCTTAGACCAACAGAACCCTTAGCTCACTGGCCCTTTCGGCAACAGGTCGCGGAGGCAACCTGAAGTCTCCCCCGAAGTGATTCTAATGGGAGGCAGAAGACTCAAGTGTCCTCAGCCATGTTCCGAGGCATCCAGGGTGCTTAAATCCACCTTAATCCCTTGGGCTGGAGCTGTCTATCTCATTCCATTACTCCGGCTACACCTCTGTCTTATCGCATTACGCAGGAGGTGCGATAAGTCCCCCCCCTACGTGAGACCGTCTAGCGATACCTAAGATATCGTAGGCGCGATACCTTCCCCTTCTAGTTCCTGCGGTAAGTGAATCCTGACCGCTTCCTGGATTAATAAGTGGTCTCCGCTATCCTTATCCTGGTACCGCAGTAGCTACAACATTCAGTCTCCAAGCCTAACCCTCACTAATGAACTTGACCCTTGATATCTCGCAACAACGTAACTGAGTAGAATATCACTTTGAGCAGTGTCTAAGTAGACCATTCATGACTTTCATTCAGTTCCTACTCGCACATTATCCTCTGTTTAACAATTATCTAGTTGCTATGCGGGTAGCTATGATTATCGCAATTATTATACATCATTCAGAAGTTAAACTGACGACCATGTACATTACTTATAACAGACTGAAGCATTCATATATAACACAGACAAGTGAATGAGAGCAGTATCTACACAAATACAATAGTGCTACTTAAATAAGCATGTTGTTACTCCCAGGGCGAGAACTACGCCCAGGGGAACTACGGTTCTTGTTTACAACTCTGAAGAATAAACACAGTTCCGTTCCACTCTTTACAACAAGGGTCTTCTGGGAAACTCCACCTCAGTGGGAGCCCTTCTCTATAGACCTCTTTCTCTCACAATCCCTGCGGATCGCACTATCTCTCAACAGGTTGGCCCTTGTATTCTCTCAGGGATGTCCAGACTCTGTAACCACAAAAGGCTTGACTAACCTCTACCTGATGTCTCTATCACTATGCGGCCAACCCCTTATCATATAAAAAGACTACTATATATAGATGGCCCGAAGGTCTCATCGCAGTTACAAAACTGTGGGCCTTATCCCAACAGTGACTCAACCCTAACCACTTACAGTCAACTGGCTGTACTTCCATGGCCGCCTTCTGTCTTGTCGCCGCTTCCTGCAGTCCTTAGTCTTTAATGCATCGGCCCGTTGCTTCTTCTTGGTTCAAGCAACGCTGACTGTAGTCCTTCTTCTTTAATGAGGGTAGCTGAACCCTCTCTTCATCTCCGGCGCCTTTATTGCGGTGGTTGAGCTCTCCCTTCGGCCTCTTCTTTGTACCACATGCTTGACTTTTCTGTACCTATCGCCGTGATTCCCGCCGGGATTTGCGCTACGGCGATATCTTTGTCTTACCGCCAAAATTGGTACTTTCTCTCCAAAATTAGTTATCCTTCCCAAAATTAGCAGCTTCCTACGTGCTGCGGAAGTTCTCTCCAACACTTATCTATCTTTTGAAAGGCCTCTGTGAGTAACCCAGTATCTTCCAACCTCACTGTTCCCCTTCCACTGCTACTTGCTGGTGTCTGGGAATGCAGTTGGTGTAGTGGGAATCTTCCTGCAGTCTCATTATGCTGTGCCTGGGGGAGTTGAAAGGAAATCCTCAATCTGAATCCAACTCAATGACATCTTTAGGAGGTGGAAGCACTGGTTCTTATGGGACAATGTCTTCCAGCGCATCTAGGTTTAACAAGAGAGTTGTTGGTTCTTGTGTAACAGCAACATCCTTTAAACCTTCTTCAGCAGCTACCTTTATTGATTTTGGAGACACTGGTTCTTGTGTAGCAGTGTCTTCTTTGTCCTTCTGCTGCTGAGATTGGATATCCTTCTCATTGTGCAACCCTTCCTCCAAGATTTCGGTGTCACCTGAGCATGGTGTCTATACCTGTTCATCTTCACTCCAATGTGTATCGGGAATGATATCCACTCCAGGGTTATCTTTTGAATGAAATGCAGGAATTCCTGTTGCAGCTTCCAAGGGTGTTGGTTCTTGTGTAGCAACATCCTGGCTTGCCTCTTCATCCTTCTGTTGTTGCAACTCTTCTCCTATGGGCTCTATGTCATGGGAGTCCTCTGGGGTTACAACCCAGAGTTCATCATTAAACTCCAGAGTCTCCTATGTTCCAGGTTCTTCTCCCATCTGTTTGGCCGATTGGACAAGTATATTCAGGTTTGCTGGTTCTTGTGTTACAACATCCCGTTCCAATTTATCACTGTCCTGCCTTTGTGTCTCTTCTTCTAAAATTTCTGTGTCCTAGGAGCATTCTGGGGTTACAGCAGAAAATTCTTCATTGGCCTCCAAAGTATCCTTCATTCCAAGTTCTTCTCCCATCTGATCTATGATCTCTGTATCGTGGGAACACTCTGGGGTTTCACTATATTCCTTTATAAGCTCCAGAGCGTCCCCCATCCCATGTTCTTCTCCTACCTGTTCCATAATTTCTGCATCGTGGGAAGTGGCAGCTTCAGCAAGGATGTTTAAAAGTGTTGGTTCTTGTGTGACAGCACCTTCTTTTTCCACTGTTTCCCCCACTGTGGCCACAGGCTGTTGTGCTGAATAAGTGTTAAGTAGAATTATATGGCCTTCTTCCTTAAATATTTCTCCACAGGTGGGGCAGAGTATTCGTTCATCCTCCTTCCTAGCTCCAGCAGAATCTGATTCCTCCACTTGGTCTGCAGCCTCTATCAATGTATACATTTTTCTTTCACCCTGTTTTCTGCAGGTTTCCTTCTAAATTTCCAATTCCCTCCTGAGCACTTGGAGGTCCTCTTTTAACATTGCATTCTCAGCCATAAGTCCTTCAATTCCAGGTTCCTCCTCCACTGGACTTTGTGGAGCATCCATCGGTCTTGGTACAAGGATTGGGGGCTCAACCTGTGCCTCTAAGGTTGCCCATCTTTTCCTAGCTGCCTCTGCTGCTGTGGCTGATCGAGTTCTTTTCTTTCTGATTGGTGATATTAGATTAAATTCATTGGTGGCTCTCTTTCTTTTCTTCTGTTGTGTTTTCTTTTGTGGTGTTTCATTTTGTGGTGTTTCCTTCCGTGGAGCTGGTACATAAGGGATCAAAGCTGCGGTCGAGGGAATGTGTTCTTGCCTCTCATGCCGTTCTTCTTCAATTACAGCTCCTCCTCCTACCCACTCTGGTGAAGACTCAATTGTTACCAGCTCAATGTATTCTTCCATTGCCCTGGCTCTGTCATCTTCAGGTTCCATTGTCGCAGCATTTGATGCTGCTCCAATTTCACCTTCTGCTGTCAGAGCTGCCCTATTATCTGGGTTTTCCACAAAGGTTTCGTCTACACCATCGCCTAATGGCTCTGTTTGTGCCTCCCCTTGCTCTCCTTCAAATGCAGTTTCATCCCCCAATGGTTCTGCTTGTTCCGGAGGTTCATCCCCTAATTGTTCTTCTTCTAATGGAGGTTCATCCCCCCCAAACGGCTCTGATTGTGCCCTTGGTTGTTCATCTACTATGGTTTCATCCACCCCGGATGGTCCTGCCTGTGCCCCCGATTGCTGTTCTTCTCCCATTTCATCCCTCCCCCCAACTTCAATGGAGGAACTCCGGTCCTCCTGTGGTGGTGGAACCGGTATTTGCTGTAATGGGACGACCCGCAAGGGAACGGGTTGCTGAGGTCTGTTTATGAACTGTTCCCAGGTTATATGGTGTTGGGCAAGGGTCCTTATAATAATTAATTTGATAAGGCCATGGTGGGTGAGAGAGGAAAGTGGGTGCTTAGCAGACTGAACAAATGTGGCCATATGACGCAAGTCGTGCAATAAATAGTATGGAATGTTCAATAAAATGCCATGGCGAAGATGAGAAAGCAAAGGGAGTTTAGAGTTATACATAGTTTGATATCTACCTTCACAAGTAATGTAATTCTTGAGAAAGACAGCAACCTGGTCCCATGGCCGCCGCAGTGAGTTCAGTGCAATCCCTCTTCTGGACGCTTCAACTTGCTCCCCTGTGAGTAAAAATTCTTCGCGTGCAACCGTTGCAGGGACTCGTCGGTTAAACCATGGTTTTCCCACCATCGGGATGGTTGTAACCTTGGATATAATGATCTCAGAGACTTCTATGCGCAGCCCCCACACCGTGGAGTGAGTTTTGGTAAGATTCAAAGCAAATTGCAGGGCCGCGTCCCGATCGAATCCGTCCAATCGTTCAAAGAATTCGAGCCAGCCAACAGCTTGAAAAATGGCAAGAACTTGAATATTTCGCCTGAGTTCTCGTGTATTGAAAGGTTCATGGCGAACTGGAATCCCCATGGTCCTGGCTGCAAGCTGAAGTTGCTATTCCACTGATTACAGGATCCCAGAATGGAAGTTGCAGCACAGAGGATGCACGAATCGCTGAGTGGAGACGTTGAGAGAATGGGAAAATTTGGAAAGTTGAGCACAGAAAAGCGTTTGAAATTTCCATGCCGAATTGGGGAAGGTGGCAGTTATTAGCATTTACGTCGTACGAGGGAAAGGTTTAATCAGGTATAATGGTGGTACGAGTGAAGGTAAGACTAATATCGTTTAAATGATATCAATGCTAAATCACGTGATAAATGAAAGCCATACCTCATAAAACTGTGCGTCGGAATGCTGCGGAAAATGGTGGAGCATGCAGTTGGTGACGTCACGGAGCCGAACTCGTGCACAGTCAGACGTGTGATCATGATGACTCGGATAAGGCAATAAGTTCTGCCGCCGGTGAAACACAAACCATCGCGTCCTCGGGGTCGGAATGATGAGTTCGCCGGCACGACTGAGGTGAATCAACACCATGATTAGCAGGTTTGGAACAATTCTTCTGTTAACACAGGAGTTACCACTGCAAGTTGCCAAAAAAAATGATAGCACGACCGACGAAAAAGATGTTGCAGTCGCCAAAAAAATATGTTGCAGCCGCCGGGAAAGAAGTTGCAGCCACCGGAAAAGAATTCACGGAAGACGGAAAAAGAATTTACGGTATCGGGGAAAATTACGGCTTTCACGGAATTTTTTTACGGCGGCGGGAAAAATTACAGCTGGCGGGAAAAGTTTGACGACTGTGGGAAATATGTTGCAGCCTGTCGGGAAAGTTGTTGCAGCTGCGGAAAATAGTTTACGTCCGTCGGGAAAAAAGTTCATAGCTGTCGGGAAAAAGATTTTACCGGTCGACGGAAAATGATAACGCAGCCATTGGGAAATTATGTTGCAGCCGCTGGAAAGAAGTTGCAGCTACCGGGAATGATTCACAGCCGCCGGGAAAAAGGATTAACGGCTGCCGGGAAAAATGAGTTTACGGTCGACGGAAAACGATAACGCAGATGCTGGGAAATGATGTGGCAGCTGCATAGAAAATGAGGTGGCAGCCACTGGGGAATGATGCTGCAGCTACGGAAAAAGATGTTGCAGCTGCCAGAAAAGATTGACAGCAGGCAGGAAAAAGGATATTACGGCTGCTGGGAAATGAAGTGGCAACCGCTGGGGAATGAGATGGCATCCGCGGAGGAATGAGGTGGCAGTCCGAAAAAGATGTTGCAGCTGCCAGAAAAATAGTTGGGGCTGACGGGAAAAAGGAATTGCGGCTGCAGGGAAAAGGATTTTTACGGTTGATGGGCAATGATGTCACGGTTGCCAGAAAAGATAATGCAGCTGCCGGAAAAGATGTTGCAGCTGCCGAAAAAGATGTTGCAGCTGCCGAAAAAGATGTTGCAGCTGCCGGATTTTTTTTTTTATATTTTTTGCAAAAGGAAAATACAACGCAGGACGGCACAGAGGGGGATTTCGCTTGACGAGCCCAAATTGATCCGTTCCAAGAGGCGTACTCTTCGAAATAAACGAAGTAATGTAGGATCGCGAACTGTGTAAACACGGTTCAGATGAGAAACCACGAGTTGGGAGTCTAAAAAGACCGATAAGGAGTCAATCCCGAGTGAAGCAACCTCTGTCAAGAGACCCATGACTGCATGGTACTCCGCGATATTGTTGGTTGCAGGACCTAAACAATTGGCTCCTGAAGAAATCAACTCGCCAGTGGGGGAATAAATCACCCATGCTGCGGAAGCGAGATTCCGGGTATGTCGGCTTGCACCGTCGGCGAACCCAAAGTAGGTAGACATCTGCGCATAAAGGCACGAGTCAAAGTAAGAGTAGATACATGAGGTTCACACGCATACTAAAAAGAAAGCAAAAAGCAAACTAAGTACATTATGTACAAGAAGTAACCCGCGTAGGGTAATCTCACGCGTAGAAACGCTTGAGGTATAGCTCGTTGCGGGGCCGTGCCAATGGCGTACCATCACAATCAACTAGTTCATAAGCTCCTTTTTCTAAGACACGTTTTACAATGAAGGGGCCGTACCACATAGATTCAAGTTTACCTTTTCCAAGCTTATCATGCATCTGATCATATGTTAGTACGAGATCACCCTCATTGAAGATCCGAGGTTGAACGGATTTGTCGTATTGGGATTTGACGCGTTTTTTGTGAGCTTCATTAGCCAAAGCGGCGTCGCGGCGGGTTTCATCTAGCTTGGCTAGGTATAGAAACCGTTCTTCTTCGGAAGTAGTGTGTGGGAGTAGCTCTATGGCTATCTTGAGTGATGGAATTTCACATTCAATCGGGAGAATGGCTTCCAGGCCGTACACCAATTGAAATGGTGTAAACCCAGTAGCACTTTTCACTAAGGTTCGGTATGCCCACAGTGCTGAGAACAGAGCTGAGTGCCAATTGGATTTTTGGGTACCCACAATGCGCTGAATCATTCGTTTCAGGACCTTATTGATGGCTTCAACTTGGCCATTAGCTTGTGGGTAATACGGGGTTGAGTTTTCGTGGCGAAAACCCAGTTTGGCACTTAGTTCTTCGATCATATGGTTCCTAAAATGGGAACCATGATCGGTCACAATAGACTGTGGGACACCGAATCTAGCTATGATATGATTGAATATGAACTGCGCTGCTGTTTTGCCGTCTTCAGCATACGTAGGCATCGCTTCAGCCCATTTTGTAAAATAGTCGACAGCTACTATGACATAGCTATGCCCCCCGGCTGAAGTGGGCTTACAGTGCATAAAATCGATGCCCCATTTGGAAAAGGGGCCGACGGCAATGACAGGATGAAGTGGAGCAGGATGCGAGCGTGCTTTGCTATGAAAGAATTGACATGGCGGACACTTCTTGACTGTTTCAATGCAGTCTTTGAAAATTGAGGGCCAGAAGTATCCCGCTCGCAGTATTTTCTGGGCCGTAGCCATCCCAGAGAGATGACCACCACATGCTCCAGCGTGGCAGTCATTGAGAACGCGTTCCGCCTCATCTAAGGTCAAACAGCGTCGAAGGACAGTGTCGACACCACGTCGATACAAAGTATCGTTCACTATAAGGTAATATTTTGCGTGATGTCTGATACGTCGTCGTTCATCGCGGGTGAGATCGGGACGAAAGCGTTGGGTTTGGAGATATAAGAGAATATCCCCATACCATGGATCAGACGTGCTAATGAGGAACAATGATTCGTCGGGAAGAGAATCAATGGGCTCGGATTGCTTGGTAGCACGGGGCAGGTGACAAATTAACTCATCGAAGACCAGAGATTTCTTAGACTTGGCTTTGACAAATTCCAAGTCAAACTCTTGAAGGATGACAATCCAACGGGAGTACTTGCCCCCAAGCACTTGTCGTGTGAGGATATAGTACATTGGATTGAAATCAGCGATGACGGTGGTCCGACGGAGTAAGATGTAGTGACGGAATCTCTGGACAGCAAATACTGTTGCCAGAGCCAGCTTTTCAACATGTGAGTAGCGAGTTTCAGAGTCGAGAAGACTCTTGCTAAGATAGTACACCACATGTTCTATGCCGTTGTGGTCTTCCTGGACTAACACCATACCAATGGTGGAAATCGAGGCTGCGAGATAAAGGATGTAGTCCTGTGTGTAATTGGGGGGTTGAATCACAGGGTCTTTGGTTAAGGCTGCCTTTAAATTGTCAAAGGAGCGTTGGGCTTCATCATCCCATATGAAGGGAACATTCTTCTTGAGAAGCCGCATGTAGCCTTTTGTTATCTCGGACAGATTGCAGATAAAACGGCGTAGAAAGTTTGCATGCCCTTGCAAACATTGAAGTTCTGGAATATTGGTAGGTGAAGGCAGGGCTATGATAGCTGCTACCTTTGTGGGATCTAGACGTATCCCGTCTTTGGAGACTATGAAGCCCAACAGTTTTCCGGCTTCTACACAGAAGACGCACTTATGCGGGTTCAAACGTATATTGTAGCGCCGGCACCTTTCGAAAATGGCACTCAAGTGATCTGGATGTTCTTCCCGAGTTCGAGAATGAGCGGGAAGGTCATCAAGATATGGCTCTACGATATGTTTGATGTCATGAAATGCGTAGGACATCGCCCGTTGGAAAGTTGCCCCGGCATTTTTGAGGCCAAAAGGTAACTTTCGATATGCAAAGATCCCCCAAGGGCAGATAAAGGCCGTTTTGTGCTGGTCGGCTGGGAGGATATCGATCTGATTATAGCCAGAAAAGCCATCCATAAATGAAAAGATAACACTTCCGGCACAGTTATCGATGATCTGGTCAATAAACGGAGTTGGGTAGTTGTCCTTGGGACAAGCTTTGTTCAAATCACGGTAATCAACACAGACTCTGATCGTTCCCTATTTCTTGGCTACAGGGACGATGTTGGATACCCATTCTGTCAATGGGACAGGATAGATAAAACCAGCACGCAAAAGTTTTTCAACTTCTGCTTTAATGGCGGCTGCCTTACGAGGATGAACGGGTCGAAGCTTTTGCCGAACAGGTCGGGCGCCAGGGAAAGTTGGAATTTCGTGGACCACAATCGACGGGTCGATCCCTGGCATCTCTTCATAACTACAAGCGAAAACATCGCGGAAAGTTTTAAAGTAGGCATTGTAGAACTCCGTTTCGAGAGGAGTACATGTTTTGCCAATGTGTACATTTTCCACGACACCAGGCTTTACCGAAATATCGATGGGAGTGGTTGCCATAAGGTTGGCCAAGTTGCCTTCAGAAAATACTTCGTCAAGGGAAGTGGGGAACTTGGTTTGAACCATCCCAAGTGAAGCACTGGATTTGACGTCAGGCTCAAGTGACTGAATGGTGGGGAATGAAGATCGGTGATGAAAATCTCCCCAAGGTGGCTCATCACCACACATAACCTCTATGATTGATTCGTCAGTGGGAAAAATCAAGTTGAGAGGATCAAAAAATGGTGGGTGAGTTTCAGTCGAGAGCTGTGCCACTGTGTGATCAGTAGAACAGTCGACCCAATCTGTGGCTGATTGGATCGCGTCATATGCTGCAAGGTTTCTGTTCAAAGGCATGGAATTGCCATAGCCTTGGATCTGAGTAGGACTCAGAATCACCCATGAATCATCGGGAGGGGTGACATGCGATGAAATCATGTTGACTGGTTGAAGATGGGTTCCCAGCTCTGGAAAAACTCCAATGAGGGATGAATCCTTCATGAGACCAACACCTATGTCTTGGAACCGGTACCGAGGTTGATCCAATAACGGGACGGTATTGGTGGAGCTCGGATGGGAGTCTGGGATACAGTAATCCAGTTGATCAATAGTGACAATTTTCCCTTCATGAGGAAATTGTACAATCCGGAAGACTGTAGATGCTATGGCGGTCATGGCATAGAACCAGTTCCGGCCAAGTAGGAGATTATAATCCAAAGGTGCATCTACGACCTCGATGTGTACGGATACTGTTTTGCCCCCCAGTTCAACACCGATTGAGGGGATGAGTCCATATGGTTGAAAACCATGTCCATCAAATGCTCTAAGAGTAGTGGGAGAAGTTGTGACCTCAGGTGAGCCGAGGGCTCTCCAGCAGTTCAAAGACATAATCGACGTGGAAGCACCCTCATCTAACACAGTGCGGTGGATGACATTCCCACGGATTTTTGTGTGCACCTGGAAGGCTAACTGGTGAGAAAGCCTAGGTTTAGCATGCTCCAAGTTAAACATAATGGAGTTTGAAGTATCTGGGTCCAGTGCCCCCAGTGCTGAAAGTAGGGTTCTACGCTGCGTGGGGCAGTGTTGGAGAACCTCGAGAGTTGACATAGCGCAAGGTGCTTGAGCCAAATCTTCAACAATGTTGTAGTTTTGGGCAGCTCGCGCATTCGGGTTGAATGTCGCCTTTCGTATGGTGCCCTTGGGTGGGCGTAGCACTGTATCCATAAGTGGTCTCTCGATATGGAGATGACCGTTAGGGGGGGGAATAGGAATCGGATCTTCAACAGGAGATTTTCCTTTGGCTGTCTCCGATTGTTTGTTTGAACTTGGAGGATTGTCATACGTCTTTGAACGAGTGGTGATATTAATCTCCTCATTACTTGTCATTAGGATTTCGCGGTTTGTGGACGTCTCTCCACGGGAAGGATTGGTCGGGTTGCCCCCTTGTGGGGATTCTTAGGCAACCATTTGCTGTTGCTGTTGGGGGAAAGGGTCAGTTAGCACTGCCAGGCGAGAGGATCCTTTAACGAATTTGTGGACCTCGTCCTTGTAGGGACAGTCACGCGTATAATGATCATCTTGACAAATCAGGCAGGGAAACTTAGCTTTCCGACGTGGTTTCTGGTCATTCTGGGTAGGTTGTGGTTTGGGGTTCTCCTACTGGTTCTTCTTGGGTTTACCACGATTGTTTTTCTTCTTTCCTCCGGATGGTTGTGATGTAGATTGGACTGCATTCACTTCGGAGGAGACAGCAGGAGAGGTGGAAGCTTTTGAAGCGGCCTGGGTAAAAGCGGGGGAAGTAGAAGCTTGTTGCCCCGTCGAGTTGGTAGCAGGCTGAGCCTTGACTGAACCAACGATACCATCGATGGGTGGTTCAGTGGTAGGCTTTGTAGGATCAGTGTGAATGCGGGAGGCATGTGGAAGAAGTTCATGTAAAGTACCTGATTGAGTATATACTAAATCCATGTATTGTGCTGCCGAGATGGCTTGTTCTTCCGTGACCGGTCCGCGCATAGCAATATCTCTGGCTATGGGAGGCAAAAAGGATTTTGTAAACCAATCAGCAAGTAGCTGATCCGGAATAGGTTCCTTTATTAGCCTACGGCGTCTTCGCCACTCATGGATGTGATCCGAAATATGTGTAGAAGTGGTTTGACGTAGTGAGGTTAGCAGTTCTGTTCCAGTCTCATACCGGATGGGAAGCTGGAAATGTGTCAGAAACTGCATAGCCAAAGTGTTGAAATCACGAAAAGAGTGTTGTGGCAGCTCGATATACCATTTTGCTGCTGTTCCGGTGAGCGTGTGTTGGAAGAGCCGAAGTCGGATGGAATCATCCATCAAGGAGTTGGATGAACACCAAAGATGGAAGGTCATCACGTGGTTCTTGGGGTCTTCCCCGGGTTTGGCATCGAACTTAGGAATGTCCGATGGTAGTTTGGCTGGGATAGGTGGCCAGTGAGGTTCGTGCCATATAGGATCGTTGATAAGCCTCGACAAATCAGGTAGATCAAGTGTGGCTAAAAAGGGAAGTTGACGGTTGGTCTGCGGGAATGAGTAATAACCATGTGGTGCTGAGAACCCTGGAGGGCCCTGCATAGCATACTGCTGTGTGTTATACCCATATGAGTTTCCCGCGGGATACTGCTGGAAATTCTGTGGATGGTAAGCCATCTGGTTAACCGGTTGATTGTAGGCAACCGGTTGGTGAGTGTTCTGCTGAGTGGGTATAGTACCCTGAGGCTGTTGATACCCAGGAATGGTTGCTATTCCTTGTTGGGGAAAAGTTCCTTGGAATTGTTGTGTTCCAGGGATGTTGCCACCATACTGTGTAAGTGGAGGATTTCCCATAGCAGGGTTGGGGGGTGGCTGCGACGGTGGTGTCCATGGAAGGCTCGTTCCTGCTTGAGGAGCGAGTGGAAATTGAAGTGATGGGTTCCATGGAACTGTAGCAGCTGAAGGGTAGGGGAAGCCAGAATTCAAGTTGGGGGAAATCTGAGATTGCCCCCCAGCTTGGTTCCAGTTTCCAAAAAGTGAGTACCCCCCACTCTGCGGGATTTGATGATCCCAAGAAGGAAGCATGCCTGACAGGGGTTGTTGAGAATAAGGCCTGGTTGGAACACCGGAATAAAGTTGCCCACTGCCAGGTGGATTGTACATACCGAACTGAGTAGACGCTGCTGGTTGGGATGTTTGTTGGATCGAGCCAATAGGTTGTCCGCCAGCAGTTAGGTTGGATGACCCTATATGAGGAGGCTGTTGACTGGGAAGTGGGTTCCCAGCGAAAGGTTGTCCTCCAACTGGTTGGGTTGATGGCCCACCAGTTGGAGGTTGTTGACTCGGAACAGGGTTCCCAACAAAAGGTTGTCCACCAACTGGTTGGGTTGATGGCCCACCAGGGGGAATTTGGTAGCTAGGGTTGGGGACCACTGTAGTCGGTTGTCCACCTCCTGAGATAGTGTAAATGGTGGCTGAGGGTGATCCTCCGGTCCAACCAGAAGATCCAGCAGTGTGACTAAGCGTTCTTCCGCCGCTGGTCAAATATGATAACGTGGATTGGCCAACGGCACCAAAAGTACCTATTTGCGGAGGGGGTCGTCCATATCGAACAGGTGAGGACGGTGAAAAAACTGGGTTATTCCTCATAGAATGTGCATTAAATATAGGTGATGACAACAAATGCGGGGAATTTAGCCCAGGGGTATTAGCGTCGTCCATGACATGTTCAATGGTAGGAGGACCCTCGAAAACTGGGTCCGAATTCATGTCCTGGAAAAGGTTTTGGGGATCCGGCAGGAAACTAGGTATGGTAACATCTGAAGGTCCTGCGCCGTCTGCAAAGGAGTGTCGAAACTCTGTGCTAGACGGGATGTTGGGATCCCTATAGTCCGAAGGACGTGTGTCAGGGGGATATCTAGAGACTGACGAGAGCATGTGCTCTGTGCTGCGTCTAAACCGTGCCGATGCTAACGGAGAGTTCGCTAGACTAACCATACTAGACTGGATGGAAGCCATGATTTCATGTCCCGAAGGGAGGTTGGGTAGAGCTGTAGTACGAGGTACGTTGCTAGAAGAACTTATCTCCTGAGGATGAACACTGGGTGATGTAGTGATAACAAGCGGAAGATCCGCCTGCGAAGTGATGAAACCATAATCAGGTTCAAAGGGTGTGTCAGGTAGACGAGTATCTTCAATGATTTCAACGTATCCGCCTGGGACTGAAATTAAGCCAGGTATGTCCTGGTCGGAACCTTCTGTGGTGCCAATAGATCCGTCTATATCATCGTGAAAAGTGTCTGATGGACGGGAAGTGTTGGCATCCGGTAGAAGGATGACCTCTGGTCTAGTACTCTGGGTTATACTAGGTTCAGTTGCGGTAACTGTGTCTACTGTAACAGATAAATCTGGAATGACAGTAGGTGAGGTGACAGTGGAAGTCTCAGACGTGCTAGTGGTTGCAGAAGCTGTAATAGATTCTGAGACTGTGCTATGTGTGGTAGTTACGGGCGTAACTGAAGATGTTGTACGTATCGGCGGTGGGATGTTGCCTCGACCAGCACCGCGGCCAGGAGGAGCAGGAATGCGTGATGCAGGCAGACCAGTAGTCCGTGGCGGTGGTGGTGGTGGAGGGCTCTGGCCCTGTTGTCTTCGTGATCTTCGTGGTAGATCTGACATGATGACAGGAAAATGAAAATCGGGGGCAATATCGTAAACAAAGAACTCAAAAACTCTAATGCAACCGAGTGTGCAGAAGAGGAGCTAGAAAAAGCAAGGCTCACAGGCCAAAAAAGCAAGCTCTAAAGTCTATACCAAGACCGATGTCTCAATAAGCGAGCTGATCAACAAAAATGGCCAGAATGCCAACAAGCAGTCCCTATAAATAAAAAATGACCCTCTACAAAGGTGAGATAACAAGCAAACTCCTAACTAAAAGCTGGAGACCTCAACAGGCTGTATCCTTCGCAAGGTGATGAAATCCAAGTCGAACAATACAACATGAGAGACTGATATAAGAAGGATATCCCTCTACCGAAAGGGATCCTGGGTAAAAGAGCCCTAGTAGAATAGATACTAAGCCACCTCGTTCATGACACGTCGGAAATGGTTTTGGGCACTTCAGCCTTCCGAAGAAGACAACGATCGATGTTGCCTTAGGGCTAAGTGGAGTGCGGTATTCCACAGAGTCCGTCCGGTTCTCAATCTCGCGGCCGTTTAACCCCTGAAAGTTGGAAACAGTCAGGAGGCCCCTCCACAAACTGGCTGTGACCGTGTCAATAAGTACTAGAGGATTTTAGTTCCCTAAAGACAACGACTATGTTTCAGATGGAAATGACAAGGGGGAATTATTTTGATACCTATCCCCGGTGTCCTACCTAACTACCAAATTCTTTTGATTTCCTCAAGTGAGGTTAAAGTTGGTTTAATTAGGGTGATTAATTTTAGTGGCTGTCTTTACTCAATCGGGTAGTGGATGTGAAACTTGATGGTGTTATGACGACTCAAACCATGCAAATGAGAATGAGTCACAAACAAGCCTTTGTCTTCGATGAAATCTAGCTAAGGTAAAGATAGAGGTTCTTCGATCAAATATGCGTAACAATTTTCACAAGCAATCAAAGTAAAAGATTTTTCTTTTCTTTTCAATTTATAAACAAAGCCAAACTGAAGTAAACACTCTTTTCAATGCACTGATTTTACAATCTACAATGCTTCTATTATGGCAAAATTAATGGTTCATTTCCCTATGCAAAATACCACTAGACTTTTTCAATTTAAACAACAAAATTTGCTCTCAACCAATGATCTTTTTAATTTACTGAAAATGATAATGACAATATGACTGTAAAAACTACAGTATTCAGTAACAAAAGACAGTGGTGTTGAGTTGGTTGTGGGGAAAAAATCAAGTCAATGCAATCAGATTGAAAAATGACCAATATGTCAAAAGTGCCACTTAATTCAATCAATCAATCAAGCTCACAAACTAGGTAATAAGCACACCATACAGACTGGAAATTAACCAGGATGCTAACAGGCAACAGTAAATACTATCTGAGGCAGAGAGAAACTCAGGAAACCAAGCAAAAAAAAAAAAAAAATTTAAACACTTGCAGACACTACCGCGGGTGATAGTCTGGCTGAAGCGCGGCACTGTAACAGTACCGCTATGGTACTAAGTCAGAGGGCGCGGTACTACCGCGCTGGAAGCAGTTATAAGGGCGCGGTACTGTGGCAAGGGAAAGAAAAAGCGCAACTTGAGAAGAAAAAGTAAGATTTTCAGGGTTGTTGCTAACCCAGGGGACTCAGTAATTAAACAGGGAGATAGATACTGCGAGGAGGGGTGAATAAGGGTCAAAAAGGGACCAAGATTCAAACTGGTTTGAAGTGCAACAAAAACTCACAATTCAAAGATAAATGACTGTGAATTGAATCAATCAAGCAGTAATCAAAACCAGCGGAGTCGCCATTCTTGTTATGTGGAATTCTGCCCTACGGATAAGTCAAAATTCCCTTAGACTAAAGCAGACTTTAACTAACTCTAGGCTAAGAACAAAACAAAACAAATGCTACCTTGAATCCCTAGATCTAACAAACCTCTCAGGATTAAAATGCTGAAGAGAATAGGAGGAGTTCAACTGACCTTCTATCCAAACGCTTGTTTTTGGTATTTGCTCCAAGCTCCAAGTCCTTACAAGTGAACCTGTTAAAATGGAACCAAAAGTACAAGAATGCACTATTCTCTAGCAACCTGAAACATGAGATAGGATCTAAATCTATGAAAGATACAAATCATATCATTAAAACAAGATTAACACAAATGATTTGGGAAAACAAGACAAGTTATTCCATTACAACTTGAAGAGTACTTACAAAAGATGCTTGATGCCCAAGTCAATCTTCCAACTCCAAGTGTCTTCTCCTCTAGCTATCTCCACAATGCTGTAAGACCATAAGTTTGGTGCTCTCAAGAGTCCTCCCCTTTTTCCAATGGCATGCCTCTCTTTTATAGTGAATGGTGAGGTTAACTAACAAGAGAGATGGGTGGATCTAAGGAGAGATAAGTGGATCAGGGTTTCTAATCGAAGGAGGTGAGTTGAGATCGAATCAAGGACCCCAATATTCCATTATCTTCGAAAATCCAAAATCCCACGAGCCAAGGGAAAAAAACTATTAAAAGAGTACCGCATTTTGCAAAGGCTGCAGAACGCGGCACTGCCGCGCTTTGGGAAAATAGCAGAACGCGGTAGTGTCTAGTACCGCGTTTTGTCAAGCTGGCAATGCGCGGTAGTGTATGTGAGTAAAGCCTAAGGTGGGTCAAAACTTGCCAGGGTGGATTCACCTTCAAGGTTGACTCATCATCTGTCTCTTCTTGATGGTTTAAAACAGTAGGGGAAGTGTCGTCAACTTGTTTTGTGATGGGGATGCGACACTGTGAAATATAGAGGTATAACAGATGCCCCCTAAAGTGTGAGGTCAGAAGGGAGTGATGGCCGAAAGACTTTACGAATATAATGTGCAGAGATAGCATCGAGGAGAGCGACACGGAGCTGAAATAGAAACAAAGTGTTAGATATACCACCGAGGCGGGCATTCCCATGCTCGGAAACAGATGAATCAAAGCATGGCTGCCGACCAATACATTGCAGATCCATGAGTACTGAGATAATGTAGACTGTGGATAGATCATGGCTACTATGAACAATCGTAGATCCATGAGACAATAATGACACAGCCACGACCAATACAATAAGTGGATCTGTGTGACAATACAAAAGACATCTCCATCGCAGCCTGGACGCAGTCGAGATACAGTGATGCGCCCAGGGTCTTCTACCCGATCGCATAAAGATACGAATCTAACCATGTGATTACAAGGTGTTGAAGTCGAACATGGAAGAAACCATTTGATTACCGGTCAATGACGTGGACCGTTAACAAATGCGAGGGAGATCACCAATAATGACAATGATTCCCAAGGTATCAGTAGTACATCTCAACGAAATGCGAATGAATGAGTTGATGTCGAGCATCCGAGAGATCGCTTGATCACAGGTCAATGATGTGAACCTACTGTCAAACGCGAGGAAACCTGCCATTGAGGCATGCAGGTACCAAGGTACTAATGGTTGATCTCTAAGTCTAATTCCCGGATAGTGATTTGGTGTCGACAGGAATAGACTCGTCGAAGGTGGGCCATGATGATTCCCACATCATCGACACGAAATCGGCACATATGATAGGATGATGAAGCAATGGAGTATGTACTGACACAGCGGAGGCCTGACACAATGAATGAATCGATACAATGCAACCCTTTGAACATATAACGGCATGTAACAAGACTTGGCAGCAGGGATTATTGATAAATAGAGGATAGACACTGGATGAGCGGACTCGTGGCCAGGGAGACGACCCATGATGATGACTATAACTCAATGAAAGACGGATACCCAAATATAGACAAGAGATGGACACATGCCATGTTCAAAGGTAACGACTGACAAGCTGCCATAGATAAACTTGACTTGTTTCCCCATATTTCCCCGACATGATGGACGAGTACCTCTTTCTTGTTTTACGAGCTTGAAGAGGATAACAGATGCTCGGTGTAGCTCATCTCATGGATGAGTCCAATCTCACATGTTTTACGAACCTGAGAAAGGAGGGGTTCGTCCCAAAGTGGGTCCTTCGATGTAAACATTTTAACGAGCCCAAGGAAGGAAAACTCGGTAGTTTTTCATATTTAGAGAGCCTAAAAAACTTAAAGGAAGCTCCATAATGTACTTTTTCGTAAAATTTAGTCCCTCGATCCCGAAAAAGTGTAAAACAATTCCCGAGAGAACTCTCCCAGTCGAGATTGACTGAGGTATACCTTTCTCGTAAATAGTCTAGACGGGCCGAAAAAGGGGTAACCTATCACCGAATAGACGACCTTTCAAATACTTTTACAACTGTGAAAGAGTCAAGATCACTTGGCAATCTTTTCAATTTTAAGGAGTCTGAAAAGAGCTTAACTATGGACTCCTGTGGTCTTTTTCGTAAAATTCAAATTATTCTGGTCCGAAAAAAGAATAAAATACAACCAGGATAATACTTTCCTCATCGTTTAACGAGCATGAGTAAATCTGACCGTACTCGACACCGTTTACTTGCGTTTGACAAGCACGACACAGGTGTGAAAGCGCTTGGAATCTTTTTCAAGTTTTAAATCCAGAGCACGAAAAAGATAAAGTGGGCTCAAAATGAAGGTCAAATTACGAATAAACACCGGTATGAATGCATCCCGTTTCTACCGCGGATCCTGTCAATAAATGCTCATCAACTGGACATTAGCAATGTGAACAAGGGTTTATTTATTTGAAATAGTAATTAATTAATTAATTAAAAAAAATGTGAAAAAATGCTATATAAGGCATGGTAAAAATAGAAATTACTATTCATTTGTGTTTTTTAACCCAAAGGAGACATTTTTACCCATTTTGGAGCAAAATTTCAAGGATCGATACCGGGAGTTCTGGGACACCATTTCGACCACCGCCTGCGTCAGGTAAGAGTGCTTGACCCCCTCTTTCATTTCATGTAAGAAATTTTTGCTTTCACCAGGAAAAAATTAATTTTTTGGCAAGCCCTTTTGGGCAAGAATCGCCTTCCGTACTACCGCGCGGGGGCCCTATCGAAAGGCGCGGTACTGTTGAACAGTACCGCGCTGTAACCCCAAAATGAGGCGCGGCACTGTGGACTGCCGCGCGGTAGGGTGTCCTCCAGGCGCGGCACGTGCGAATTTTAAGTTCAAAAAATCAAATTTTCTCCAATTTTTTGCTGGAAGTAAGTTGTTAAATAGTTACTAATTGCTTTGTTTGCCTTTTTGCAGGGATTTGCAACTTATTTGGAGCAAAATGGTGAGTTGGAAAGAGAGGGAGCACGAAGCGGATGATTTTGCAGCCGAAAATGACTTACCAACCGTGACCGCATTGCGAGAATGTGGTTTGCTAAAGTTTTTCAAGACCAAAGGGATCCGCCAGCAGCCTAAACTCCTTACTCACCTTATCCAATTGTGGGAGCCTGACACTCAAGCTTTCCGAGTGGGAGAGCACGTGCTTGAAATCCAACTTGAGGATATTTACTTCCTCACGGGCCTCTCAAAGAGAGGGGCCCGGCCGAACTTTACCGGGTACACAGCTTCAGAATCAAGCACAGATGATTTGATTGCTCGATATTGCCAGGTGGGTTCGAGTAAGAAAAGTGGGAAAGTGGCCATAAAAGAGGTCACAAATCTTCCTTTTAAAACCTTGCTATTCACTATCACGCGTGCAGCGGGAAGCGTGAGTCCACATCAGGCATCCCGCACACAGGTGAATCTCGCAGCAGAGTGCATGGGAGGAACAGTTTTCAACTGGTGTGATGCAGTGTTATCCAATCTGAAGGAACAGGTGCACAAGTGTAGGACCGGGAAAAATACCCAGTTTGGCTATGGGAGCATCCTGGTCACTTTCTTCTTGGCTAGGGTGCCATTACTGCGTCCACAGATATCTATGCATCCTCGTCCACCTACTGAGCCATGGATGGCTCGATGGAGTGACTACGCTGGACGCCTCGGGGGACCTCAGCGGCTAGCCTTTGGAGAGGACTTTTTCTCTTGGCTAGAGGAGCAGATAGTCATGATTGACGACTATCCCTATTCAGGGGTAGATTTTCGTGAGGATATCGACTTGGCTTTGCCAGAAGATGATGACTGGGACAACTCTGGTATGACCTTCATGGATATGTATTTTTTCCTTTTTGAATATTTAATTTTTATTGCTTTTTTAGAATGTGAAAAAGACTTCTAATGTATAATCGTATGCATGTTGCAGACCGTGGACCACAGAGGCCAGCTGGATACTCTCCACTACATCATGGTGGTGTCGATCGTCAAGCTGATCCTGTCGAAGAAGAAGATGAAGACGAGGCAGGAGGTGTCCGGGACATTGAGAGGAACCTGCAGGGATTGACTCATGGTATCCCTGCTATGCGGATGGATGACGTCCCTTACCACCTCCAGCGGCATACTGTAGGTGTACTTGGTCGTATCAGTCGACTTCTTCGCAAGGTGGTTCGAGCTGTGATGTGTTATCACCAGCAGCAGGAGGAGTCCGATGAGGGACATGATAGGTCTCCTAGATCTCCGTAGATGGTCTTTTGATCTTTTTGCGGCATGTACACGATATGTAGGCTTTGAGGGCCAATTTTTTGTATATGGGATTTGATCCCCAATTTTGTCTTTGACACAAACTTTATGTATTTTTGAAAAAACACTCTTATATACAGTGATATGGACCTATTTATGATCTAAATATTTACAATGACTTGTGCATTTTATTTTTTATGATGTTTTTATGTATGGGCAAGATGCCAATCCAAAATGTAATTAGCCAATGAATCGGCAATACAATTGAATTCTCTCGGTATGTGTTGATATGTGATAAAATCAAATGACCGTTCCAAGAGGCGTACTCTTCGAAATAAACGAAGTAATGTAGGATCGCAAACTGTGTAAACACGGTTCAGATGAGAAACCACGAGTTGGGAGTTTAAAAAGACCGATAAGGAGTCAATCCCGAGTGAAGCAACCTCTGTCAAGAGACCCATGACTGCATGGTACTCCGCGATATTGTTGGTTGCAGGACCTAAACAATTGGCTCCTGAAGAAATCAACTCGCCAGTGGGGGAATAAATCACCCATGCTGCGGAAGCGAGATTTCGGGTATGTCGGCTTGCACCGTCGGCGAACCCAAAGTAGGTAGACATCTGCGCATAAAGGCACGAGTCAAAGTAAGAGTAGATACATGAGGTTCACACGCATACTAAAAAGAAAGCAAAAAGCAAACTAAGTACATTATGTACAAGAAGTAACCCGCGTAGGGTAATCTCACGCGTAGAAACGCTTGAGGTATAGCCCGTTGCGGGGCCGTGCCAATGGCGTACCATCACAATCAACTAGTTCATAAGCTCCTTTTTCTAAGACACATTTTACAATGAAGGGGCCGTACCACATAGATTCAAGTTTACCTTTTCCAAGCTTATCATGCATCTGATCATATGTTAGTATGAGATCACCCTCATTGAAGATCCGAGGTTGAACGGATTTGTCGTATTGGGCTTTGACGCGTTTTTTGTGAGCTTCATTAGCCAAAGCGGCGTCGCGGCGGGTTTCATCTAGCTTGGCTAGGTATAGAAACCGTTCTTCTTCGGAAGTAGTGTGTGGGAGTAGCTCTATGGCTATCTTGAGTGATGGAATTTCACATTCAATTGGGAGAATGGCTTCCAGGCCGTACACCAATTGAAATGGTGTAAACCCAGTAGCACTTTTCACTGAGGTTCGGTATGCCCACAGTGCTGAGAACAGAGCTGAGTGCCAATTGGATTTTTGGGTACCCACAATGCGCTGAATCATTCGTTTCAGGACCTTATTGATGGCTTCAACTTGGCCATTAGCTTGTGGGTAATACGGGGTTGAGTTTTCGTGGCGAAAACCCAGTTTGGCACTTAGTTCTTCGATCATATGGTTCCTAAAATGGGAACCATGATCGGTCACAATAGACTGTGGGACACCGAATCTAGCTATGATATGATTGAATATGAACTACGCTGCTGTTTTGCCGTCTTCAGCATACGTAGGCATCGCTTCAGCCCATTTTGTAAAATAGTCGACAGCTACTATGACATAGCTATGCCCCCCGGCTGAAGTGGGCTTACAGTGCATAAAATCGATGCCCCATTTGGAAAAGGGGCCGACGGCAATGACAGGGTGAAGTGGAGCAGGATGCGAGCGTGCTTTGCTATGAAAGAATTGACATGGCGGACACTTCTTGACTGTTTCAATGCAGTCTTTGAAAATTGAGGGCCAGAAGTATCCCGCTCGCAGTATTTTCTAGGCCGTAGCCATCCCAAAGAGATGACCACCACATGCTCCAGCGTGGCAGTCATTGAGAACGCGTTCCGCCTCATCTAAGGTCAAACAACGTCGAAGGACAGTGTCGACACCACGTCGATACAAAGTATCGTTCACTATAAGGTAATATTTTGAGTGATGTCTGATACGTCGTCGTTCATCGCGGGTGAGATCGGGACGGAAGCGTTGGGTTTGGAGATATAAGAGAATATCCCCATACCATGGATCAGACGTGCTAATGAGGAACAATGATTCGTCGGGAAGAGAATCAATGGGCTCGGATTGCTCGGTAGCACGGGGCAGGTGACAAATTAACTCAGCGAAGACCAGAGATTTCTTAGACTTGGCTTTGACAAATTCCAAGTCAAACTCTTGAAGGATGACAATCCAACGGGAGTACTTGCCCCCAAGCACTTGTCGTGTGAGGATATAGTACATTGTATTGAAATCAGCGATGACGGTGGTCCGAAGGAGTAAGATGTAGTGACGGAATCTCTGGACAGCAAATACTGTTGCCAGAGCCAGCTTTTCAACATGTGAGTAGCGAGTTTCAGAGTCGAGAAGACTCTTGCTAAGATAGTACACCACATGTTCTATGCCGTTGTGGTCTTCCTGGACTAACACCATACCAATGGTGGAAATCGAGGCTGCGAGATAAAGGATGTAGTCCTGTGTGTAATTGGGGGGTTGAATCACAGGGTCTTTGGTTAAGGCTGCCTTTAAATTGTCAAAGGAGCGTTGGGATTCATCATCCCATATGAAGGGAACATTCTTCTTGAGAAGCCGCATGTAGCCTTTTGTTATCTCGGACAGATTGCAGATAAAACGGCGTAGAAAGTTTGCATGCCCTTGCAAACATTGAAGTTCTGGAATATTGGTAGGTGAAGGCAGGGCTATGATAGCTGCTACCTTTGCGGGATCTAGACGTATCCCGTCTTTGGAGACTATGAAGCCCAACAGTTTTCCGGCTTCTACAGAGAAGACGCACTTATGCGGGTTCAAACGTATATTGTAGCGCCGGCACCTTTCGAAAATGGCACTCAAGTGATCTGGATGTTCTTCCCGAGTTAGAGAATGAGCGGGAAGGTCATCAAGATATGGCTCTACGATATGTTTGATGTCATGAAATGCGTAGGACATCGCCCGTTGGAAAGTTGCCCCGGCATTTTTGAGGCCAAAAGGTAACTTTCGATATGCAAAGATCCCCCAAGGGCAGATAAAGGCCGTTTTGTGCTGGTCGGCTGGGAGGATATCGATCTGATTATAGCCAGAAACGCCATCCATAAATGAAAAGATAACACTTCCGGCACAGTTATCGATGATCTGGTCAATAAACGGAGTTGGGTAGTTGTCCTTGGGACAAGCTTTGTTCAAATCACGGTAATCAACACAGACTCTGATCGTTCCCTGTTTCTTGGCTACAGGGACGATGTTGGATACCCATTCTGTCAATGGGACAGGATAGATAAAACCGGCACGCAAAAGTTTTTCAACTTCTGCTTTAATGGCGGCTGCCTTACGAGGATGAACGGGTCGAAGCTTTTGCCGAACAGGTCGGGCGCCGGGGAAAGTTGGAATTTCGTGGACCACAATCGACGGGTCGATCCCTGGCATCTCTTCATAACTCCAAGCGAAAACATCGCAGAAAGTTTTAAAGTAGGCATTGTAGAACTCCGTTTCGAGAGGAGTACATGTTTTGCCAATGTGTACATTTTCCACGATACCAGGCTTTACCGAAATATCGATGGGAGTGGTTGCCATAAGGTTGGCCAAGTTGCCTTCAGAAAATACTTCATCGAGGGAAGTGGGGAACTTGGTTTGAACCATCCCAAGTGAAGCACTGGATTTGACGTCAGGCTCAAGTGACTGAATGGTGGGGAATGAAGATCGGTGATGAAAATCTCCCCAAGGTGGCTCATCACCACACATAACCTCTACGATTGATTCGTCAGTGGGAAAAATCAAGTTGAGAGGATCAAAAAATGGTGGGTGAGTTTCAGTCGAGAGCTGTGCCACTGTGTGATCAGTAGAACAGTCGACCCAATCTGTGGCTGATTGGATCGCGTCATATGCTGCAAGGTTTCTGTTCAAAGGCATGGAATTGCCATAGCCTTGGATCTGAGTAGGACTCGGAATCACCCATGAATCATCGGGAGGGGTGACATGCGATGAAATCATGTTGACTGGTTGAAGATGGGTTCCCAGCTCTGGAAAAACTCCAATGAGGGATGAATCCTTCATGAGACCAACACCTATGTCTTGGAACCGGTACCGAGGTTGATCCAATAACGGGACGGTATTGGTGGAGCTCGGATGGGAGTCTGGGATACAGTAATCCAGTTGATCAATAGTGACAATTTTCCCTTCATGAGGAAATTGTACAATCCGGAAGACTGTAGATGCTATGGCGGTCATGGCATAGAACCAGTTCCGGCCAAGTAGGAGATTATAATCCAAAGGTGCATCTACGACCTCGATGTGTACGGATACTGTTTTTCCCCCCAGTTCAACACCGATTGAGGGGATGAGTCCATATGGTTGAAAACCATGTCCATCAAACGCTCTAAGAGTAGTGGGAGAAGTTGTGACCTCAGGTGAGCCGAGGGCTCTCCAGCAGTTCAAAGACATAATCGACGTGGAAGCACCCTCATCTAACACAGTGCGGTGGATGACATTCCCACGGATTTTTGTGTGCACCTGGAAGGCTAACTGGTGAGAAAGCCTAGGTTTAGCATGCTCCAAGTTAAACATAATGGAGTTTGAAGTATCTGGGTCCAGTGCCCCCAGTGCTGAAAGTAGGGTTCTACGCTGCGTGGGGCAGTGTTGGAGAACCTCGAGAGTTGACATAGCGCAAGGTGCTTGAGCCAAATCTTCAACAATGTTGTAGTTTTGGGCAGCTCGCGCATTCGGGTTGAATGTCGCCTTTCGTATGGTGCCCTTGGGTGGGCGTAGCACTGTATCCATAAGTGGTCTCTCGATATGGAGATGACCGTTAGGGGGGGGAATAGGAATCGGATCTTCAACAGGAGATTTGCCTTTGGCTGTCTCCGATTGTTTGTTTGAACTTGGAGGATTGTCATACGTCTTTGAACGAGTGGTGATATTAATCTCCTCATTACTTGTCATTAGGATTTCGCGGTTTGTGGACGTCTCTCTGGGGGAAAGGGTCAGTTAGCACTGCCGGGCGAGAGGATCCTTTAACGAATTTGTGGACCTCGTCCTTGTAGGGACAGTCACGCGTATAATGATCATCTTGACAAATCAGGCAGGGAAACTTAGCTTTCCGACGTGGTTTCTGGTCATTCTGGGTAGGTTGTGGTTTGGGGTTCTCCTGCTGGTTCTTCTTGGGTTTACCACGATTGTTTTTCTTCTTTCCTCCGGATGGTTGTGATGTAGATTGGACTGCATTCACTTCGGAGGAGACAGCAGGAGAGGTGGAAGCTTTTGAAGCGGCCTGGGTAAAAGCGGGGGAAGCAGAAGCTTGTTGCCCCGTCGAGTTGGTAGCAGGCTGAGCCTTGACTGAACCAACGATACCATCGATGGGTGGTTCAGTGGTAGGATTTGTAGGATCAGTGTGAACACGGGAGGCATGTGGAAGAAGTTCATGTAAAGTACCGGATTGAGTATATACTAAATCCATGTATTGTGCTGCCGAGATGGCTTGTTCTTCCGTGACCGGTCCGCGCATAGCAATATCTCTGGCTATGGGAGGCAAAAAGGATTTTGTAAACCAATCAGCAAGTAGCTGATCCGGAATAGGTTCCTTTATTAGCCTACGGCGTCTTCGCCACTCATGGATGTGATCCGAAATATGTGTAGAAGTGGTTTGACGTAGTGAAGTTAGCAGTTCTGTTCCAGTCTCATACCGGATGGGAAGCTGGAAATGTGTCAGAAACTGCATAGCCAAAGTGTTGAAATCATGAAAAGAGTGTTGTGGCAGCTCGATATACCATTTTGCTGCCGTTCCGGTGAGCGTGCGTTGGAAGAGCCGAAGTCGGATGGAATCATCCATCAAGGAGTTGGATGAACACCAAAGATGGAAGGTCATCACGTGGTTCTTGGGGTCTTCCCCGGGTTTGGCATCGAACTTAGGAATGTCCGATGGTAGTTTGGCTGGGATAGGTGGCCAGTGAGGTTCGTGCCATATAGGATCGTTGATAAGCCTCGACAAATCAGGTAGATCAAGTGTGGCTAAAAAGGGAAGTTGACGGTTGGTCTGCGGGAATGAGTAATAACCATGTGGTGCCGAGAACCCTGGAGGGCCCTGCATAGCATACTGCTGTGTGTTATACCCATATGAGTTTCCCGCGGGATACTGCTAAAAATTCTGTGGATGGTAAGCCATCTGGTTAACCGGTTGATTGTAGGCAACCGGTTGGTGAGTGTTCTGCTGAGTGGGTATAGTACCCTGAGGCTGTTGATACCCAGGAATGGTTGCTATTCCTTGTTGGGGAAAAGTTCCTTGGAATTGTTGTGTTCCAGGGATGTTGCCACCATACTGTGTAAGTGGAGGATTTCCCATAGCAGGGTTGGGGGGTGGCTGCGACGGTGGTGTCCATGGAAGGCTCGTTCCTGCTTGAGGAGCGAGTGGAAATTGAAGTGATGGGTTCCATGGAACTGTAGCAGCTGAAGGGTAGGGGAAGCCAGAATTCAAGTTGGGGGAAATATGAGATTGCCCCCCAGCTTGGTTCCAGTTTCCAAAAAGTGAGTACCCCCCACTCTGCGGGATTTGATGATCCCAAGAAGGAAGCATGCCTGACAGGGGTTGTTGAGAATAAGGCCTGGTTGGAACACCGGAATAAAGTTGCCCACTGCCAGGTGGATTGTACATACCGAACTGAGTAGACGCTGCTGGTTGGGATGTTTGTTGGATCGAGCCAATAGGTTGTCCGCCAGCAGTTAGGTTGGATGACCCTATATGAGGAGGCTGTTGACTGGGAAGTGGGTTCCCAGCGAAAGGTTGTCCTCCAACTGGTTGGGTTGATGGCCCACCAGTTGGAGGTTGTTGACTCGGAACAGGGTTCCCAACAAAAGGTTGTCCACCAACTGGTTGGGTTGATGGCCCACCAGGGGGAATTTGGTAGCTAGGGTTGGGGACCACTGTAGTCGGTTGTCCACCTCCTGAGATAGTGTAAATGGTGGCTGAGGGTGATCCTCCGGTCCAACCAGAAGATCCAGCAGTGTGACTAAGCGTTCTTCCGCCGCTGGTCAAATATGATAACGTGGATTGGCCAACGGCACCAAAAGTACCAATTTGCGGAGGGGGTCGTCCATATCGAACAGGTGAGGATGGTGAAAAAACTGGGTTATTCCTCATAGAATGTGCATTAAATATAGGTGATGACAACAAATGCGGGGAATTTAGCCCAGGGGTATTAGCGTCGTCCATGACATGTTCAATGGTAGGAGGACCCTCGAAAACTGGGTCCGAATTCATGTCCTGGAAAAGGTTTTGGGGATCCGGCAGGAAACTAGGTATGGTAACATCTGAAGGTCCTGCGCCGTCTGCAAAGGAGTGTCGAAACTCTGTGCTAGACGGGATGTTGGGATCCCTATAGTCCGAAGGACGTGTGTCAGGGGGATATCTAGAGACTGACGAGAGCATGTGCTCTGTGCTGCGTCTAAACCGTGCCGATGCTAACAGAGAGTTCGCTAGACTAACCATACTAGACTGGATGGAAGCCATGATTTCATGTCCCGGAGGGAGGTTGGGTAGAGCTGTAGTATGAGGTACGTTGCTAGAAGAACTTGTCTCCTGAGGATGAACACTGGGTGATGTAGTGATAACAGGCGGAAGATTCGCCTGGGAAGTGATGAAACCATAATCAGGTTCAAAGGGTGTGTCAGGTAGACGAGTATCTTCAATGATTTCAACGTATCCGCCTGGGACTGAAATTAAGCCAGGTATGTCCTGGTCGGAACCTTCTGTGGTGCCAATAGATCCGTCTATATCATCGTGAAAAGTGTCTGATGGACGGGAAGTGTTGGCATCCGGTAGAAGGATGACCTCTGGTCTAGTACTCTGGGTTATACTAGGTTCATTTGCGGTAACTGTGTCTACTGTAACAGATAAATCTGGAATGACAGTAGGTGAGGTGACAGTGGAAGTCTCAGACGTGCTAGTGGTTGCAGAAGCTGTAATAGATTCTGAGACTGTGCTGTGTGTGGCAGTTACTGGCGTAACTGAAGATGTTGTACGTATCGGCGGTGGGATGTTGCCTCGACCAGCACCGCGGCCAGGAGGAGCAGGAATGCGTGATGCAGGCGGACCAGTAGTCCGTGGCGGTGGTGGTGGTGGAGGGCTCTGGCCCTGTTGTCTTCGTGATCTTCGTGGTAGATCTGACATGATGATAGGAAAATGAAAATCGGGGGCAGTATCGTAAACAAAGAACTCAAAAACTCTAATGCAACCGAGTGTGCAGAAGAGGAGCTAGAAAAAGAAATGCTCACAGGCCAAAAAAGCAAGCTCTAAAGTCTATACCGAGACCGATGTCTCAATAAGCGAGCTGATCAACAAAAATGGCCAGAATGCCAACAAGCAGTCCCTATAAATAAAAAATGACCCTCTACAAAGGTGAGATAGCAAGCAAACTCCTAACTAAAAGCTGGAGACCTCAACAGGCTGTATCCTTCGCAAGGTGATGAAATCCAAGTCGAACAATACAACATGAGAGACCGATATAAGAAGGATATCCCTCTACCGAAAGGGATCCTGGGTAAAAGAGCCCTAGTAGAATAGATACTAAGCCACCTCGTTCATGACACGTCGGAAAAGGTTTTGGGCACTTCAGCCTTCCGAAGAAGACAGCGATCGATGTTTCCTTAGGGCTAAGTGGAGTGCGGTATTCCACAGAGTCCGTCCGGTTCTCAATCTCGCGGCCGTTTAACCCCTGAAAGTTGGAAACAGTCAGGAGGCCCCTCCACAAATTGGCTGTGACCGTGTCAATAAGTACTAGTGTCACATACCCCAATTTTATTAAAATAATGTAATTATTTTTAATATTCCTGAGAACATTATGTTAAATTTAATGCTAAGTAGGAATGGATGACTCAGCAGAGTCTCCAGAAATGGAATGTAAATTCTGAATAATTATTATTAATAAATAAATTATGGAGACAACAGCATGGGAGAGCTGTTAAAAGAGGTTACTGGTCTAACTGGTGGATGGAATTAGGTGGAAGGACAAAAGACAAGTGGCAGCATCCTCAAACACTTCCTGAGTTGCAGGTGGCAACTTCCCTATATTTTGGGGTCATGATTCCCCAAGAAAGTGGAATCTGAGCAGGTGGCTCATTAATGACAGTTAGCCCAACTAAGACCTAGGCAATCTTTTAAATACTACTCAATGAACTGAGCTGGGGGTTCAGCAATTGTTCTAGAGGGAGAATACATTCAGGTGAATGCTATTCAGGAGTCCCATTGAGGAAGTGGGAAAACAGTAAGGAAGTGTTTTGAAGCAGGAAGTTGCAGTAACTTGGTTCCAGTATAGCTGTTTTGGCTGAGGGAATTATTGGCCGTACTTAGATTCCAGCCAGTTAGACCAGAGCAAGCTCGGGGGTCCTGAGAAGTGCTGTCTGGGCACTCTCCAGGAATTGGTAGGGAGGAACAGCCTCCCATTGCTGTTATTGTCTACCATAGCTACAGGTTCTGTCACTCTTCCTGTTGTTGGTTTATTTAAGTTTCATATGAGATAGACTAGTACAACTATGTTTTGACTGTAATCAACTTCATTAAATCAGTCTCTGTACTTTCTTTTGGTATAAATTTCAGAACGCAGATGTTATAGAAATTTCCTATTTTTATTTAAATAGAGTATTTATCTTATACAGAACCTAATTGTTACTGTTACAGTTAACAATTATCAGGTTTAGGCATATTCTAGAATTCCTGTTAATGGTTCCATAATAGACAGAAATATTAAACAATAGATATTCCAGTAATCTACCTGTATATATATATACATATATATTGCATATTATAGTCAATTTTAGTTACAGGTTACTCTTATATCAAGTTAGAAGATAAACAAAACTCATTTTAATATATTGTTTATACTCAGAATCTGTTTTGACAGCTATCGATTAAATAAATGAGGAGACTGTAACAACATTTCATTGTTACAAGCATCCTTATAATCTTATTTATTAACATAGGAGTCAAATACAAACACTTAGCAACTGTATAGTATTATTCCCCTTCAACCTAGTATTATAATACATTAGCCATGCTTATTATAATAGAATTAACAGAGTTGTTTTAAATAAAAACAAACATATTACACAACAGAGAAACTGTCGACGAACGCAACCATCATTGGCTGTTACAAACCATCTTAATTATACACAGTAGTAATATTTATTCAGTATAAATGTTCTTCCTTAGGGTAGTCCACAAACCTTATATGGCCGTAGCCTTATATTATTCCTTCGACAGACTGAAAAACAATTGAAAAGAATGCTTTTTATGACAGACAGAACCTACAGCATCTTAACACATAGTTCTATGTATATATTATTCTATTCATAGTTTTATTTAATAATTATATAGATTCAAAATAAATTGTTACAACTCGTACCCAGTCACCACCGAGTTAACAATATCATACTTATGCATTGAACACAAAACAAAACCCCCAATTCGCCAGAATAAACCCTATACTATTCAACTATTACATTCACAGTCGAGGAACATCCACCATCTTTTATTTAATACGCCAAAACGAAGAAAAACGCAGAGAGACAATTATAGGGTTTCATTTATAACAGAGTTAACATCCATTGCAGGTACCGAAGAACTCATCTATCCTTACAATTCAAACACATTCGAATAATTTAACGAAACACAAAAATGAACACGGCCATGATAGGCCCAGTAATATATTAAGTATAAATTTTATGCAGCGAGGATGGAACCCTACGCTTAGCAATTACAAAGTACAATAACAGAAACCCTGGCCTCATACAGTCTGAGCCGTGAAGGGCTCTCCAATAAACATAACAAGGTTTCAACCCTTTCATTCAAACAAAATAACTTATACAGATGATTGCAACCATGAACATCAAGTCGTCAAACGACCTCACTACACAGGAGTTTTCCTCCATGACACAACCCTAACCACAAAACCAGCAAAGGAAGAGACAGCCGTGGATAACTAGGCTTACCCGGATGAGCCAGCGTTGGAGAAAGAACCCTGTACACCTTCAGAGCCGCGTGACCTGCACATTCAATGCTGAAAGATGTTAATACACTGTTTATGCCGAGAGTTTAAATAATTGTAAATCTACACTGCTTGCAAAACAGAAATTGCGAAAATAAGGTTATTCATTACCTGAGCAATGTAGCCGTGGATATTCTGGAAGCCACCGGTGGGAGCAGACACTGAAACCCCATCACCCTCGTCGGTTGAAAGAGCAAGGAACACCCTCAAACTCTTCCAATGACGGCCACGACAGACAAACATTGCAGACGGAAACCTCAAACTGGAGCTGAATCAGTCGAGAAGCACACCCAAACCCTTACATGCAACCACCTCTGGATTTAAACAGGTACAAAACCCTGTCTCTTACCCACACCAGCACAGCAATGGACTGTAAGTAGCTGGGACCTAAAAAAAAAAAAAAAAAAGAACAAAGAGACCACGAAACCATGGAAACTATAGCAGACGCCATCACCATATTCGAGGACTCATCTTACTACAGAATGAAACCACGAGACCATAACCACAACACTCTGTACCTTGTTACAGTGCCCTCACTATGAAACTCAGACATGGAGGGTTTCATCCTTAGGACCCGAGCTCGAAGGCAACTACAATAACCTGGTAGGGTTTTCGAGAACAGCTTATATATCACCAACTGCATGGAGGAGAGTCAACCACGTAGCACCCAAATATATCAACGTAATATGGGTCGAGACCATATAGTTCAAATTTCAATCCAAATCATTATTCACCGATTCCAAAATCATTACATATATGTAAGTCAAACGTATAAGATAACATATGTTATACAATCATTTAGCATATAGTGCATGCCTTGCAACTGAATCGTCGAGAATCCCATGCACATGGGATGTATAATCCCTACAACGATAATAAGGAGATATAGTCAACATCAAATAGGGAGTTCCTATTAACTTAGTATGGTGGATAATACCTTAACACAAAATTGGTTATAAATCTTATCCATGATATGGGAAAACATTATGACTAATGCAAAATCATGATAATGTACACTTATATGAAACCAAGGCATAGGTTAATGACATGAGCATATCACATTTCTTAAATCATTTAAATAATGAGGTGGTCAACTTTCAAATGAAAACCCTTTGTCACTTACCATTTATATGATGAGTCACACTTTAGCCAATATATACTATCATCGTAATTCCACCGATATTAACGTTAAACAGTAAACAAATAGGTGACATAAGTTAAACCCTAAAGTAGACATTGGACTTCGATATATAGGTTAATATATTGAAACAACGCTAGAGGCGCCACCTTCTCAACTCACGTTATCAATGCATGAACAAAACAGTAATCACCGGTATTAAATTGACAACATGTCACATGATGCTAAAACGCTTTATGCAGATAATAATTATGATACAAACAATTGTTCCAGTGATAGTTACAGCAGTAACATAGAGTCATATTCATAAAACAATAATTATAACTGAAACAATGTAAACTTCGCAAAACCTGATGGTACTATCTGAATAAGAAATATCATGTCGATCTTTTAAGTTTAAAGTACAGGGAGTATTGATGCTTACCAAGTTTAATATACAGCAATCCTTACTTCACCGGCGCACCTGAGAAACAAAAGACGACTTATGCATTAGCTCGTAAGCTAAGTAAGCCAGCCAGCTACGACTAGCTCTTCCCTTGCGGTTTGAAAACAAAACAGTCATTAATTACAATCACAGCAATCAAAATTTAATAAGACAGAGTCTTTAAACAGATTATGTTAGTTACTGAATTTAAAATAGGATCAGATATACTATCTAGTTAACATTTATTGTTATAAATAAAAATTTTAAATTTTTCAGAAATATCGGGGTTTGACATGTGGTATCAGAGCCAGGTTCAGACACTAGGCTTGGATGGGACTCCACTAAACTTCCGCAAACAGTGACCATAGAAGAAGATATTTTTTTTTATTTTAAAAACACTAACATATATTTCGGTTTCATGAACAGAACAGAAAAATTTTCTTTTCTGAATTTTACAGACAGGTATGGAAAAGCTGGGAGAATATGCTGAGGAGGAATCTCCCAATGCTGTGACAAGACAGATGTCAAAAGAACTTGAGAAAGAAGAAGAAACTGCTCACACCACTGAGCTGATGCAGACCATAAGAGGATTAAAGGCAGAAATGGAAACAGTTAAGAAGGATAATGAAAGAATTCTAAAGACTCAGGAACAGCTAAATCAGCTATTGATAGAAAAATTTCAGACTGACGGAAGGAGCAAACCAGCTGACTCAGAAGAAGTTAGTCATCCAAGAGGGTCAAAAAGGACAAAACCAACTAAATCTGATAGCAGTTCCTCATCTGAAGAAAGAAAGGGACAACTCAGTTATCACACTAGCAGTGACAGCAGTGAAGCTGAGATGCACAACCGAAGGAAAAAGTACAGGCCTTATGAAGAGATTTCCGGGGAGTTTAAGAAGATAAAGCCCCCAACTTTCAATGGAGAAGCTGAAACTGGAGAAGAGGCAGAATCCTGGTTATCTGGGATGAGAAAATATTTTCAGATCTATAACTACTCAAATCAGCTAAAGGCACGAATGGCCATCTACAACCTCTCGGGAAAAGCGGACATATGGTGGCAAGATCTGAAAAGGGTCAAAGGGATTAAAGAAAGAGAAGTTAATTGGAGTACCTTTAAAAGATACTTCAAGAAGAAATTCCTGTCTGAGCAGTATTATGAAGAAAGGGCCAAAGAATTCTATGAACTGAAACTCGGATCTATGACGATGAAGGACTTAAACAGTAAATTTTTAAGTCTGTTGCGTTATGTACCGTATTTTGTCGAAGAGAAACCAAAAATACAGCGGTTTCTTAGTTGTCTGCCCTATCATATCAAGGACAGAATTGAATATGACAATCCAAAAACACTGGAAGAAGCTATGCGCAAGGCAAATTTCTGTTACGAACAGAATAAAAAGAAAGAGGGGATAGCCAGCTGGAAAGCCAAAAAGAACAACAATCTGATTGAGTACAAGAAAAAAGAATTTGTTCCCCATAAAAGTTTCAAGAATGGCAAAAACGGGAACCACTTTAATAGTAAAAGTTTCCAAGGAAACAAAAATGGAGCTGTCAGCCATTCAAACAATTACAAAAACAACAAAGAGACTCCTAATAACCATGGAAACTACACCAAAAATTTTGAGCGAAAAGAACCTGTCAAGTGCTGGGAGTGTAATGGGCCACATTATGCTTCAGTCTGCCCAAACAGAAAGAAACAAGTCAGCAATATTCATACTGTTCAAGACGAAATGACAGTTGGAGATTTTGCAGGAACTATGCCCCGAATCAATGCAGCGTTGGAAAACCGTCAGGCTGACTACCAAACTTCCATGGTGGAAGTAGGAGGTATGATTAACAAAACCCCAGTTACTATATTAATAGACCCAGGTGCTAGTCTTAGTTATATTTCACCTCAGCTGGTAGAAAAATGTAAATTGACTGTTGAAAGGTTTAATAATTCTTGGTCTGTACAATTAGCTACTGGGGCAAAGAGAAAAGTAAACTGCTATGTAAAAGAATGCATCTTAAACATGACTGATTTTAGAACTACAGTTAAACTGAACGTTTTACCACTTGGCTCTTATGACATACTTATCGGAATGGACTGGTTGGAACAACGTAGGGTCGTTTTAAACTGTTTTGACAAAACTTTTAGGTGTATAAACAGTAGTGGACAGCCTGTAACTGTTAGAGGTATCCCTAGGAAAACAGTAGTTAGGCAAATTTCTGCTTTACAACTTAAAAGAGCAGTCAGGAAAGGATGCAAGACCTATGCTGTAGCTATTACAGATGAGACAGATAAGTCTGAAAACAACCAGAAAACAGTAGAGAACATTCCTGTCGTCAATGAATTTATTGACGTTTTTCCTGAGGAAATCCCAGAATTGCCTCCCAAGAGAGAGCTTGACTTTACAATTGAGCTGGTACCAGGTGCTGTTCCCAGTTCAAAAGCCCCGTATCGTATGAATATTTTGGAGCTTAACGAGTTGAAAACTCAGTTGAAGGAGTTAATAGACAAGAATTATATTAGACCCAGTGTATCCCCTTGGGGAGCACCAGTGATTTTCGTTAAAAAGAAGGACGGAACTATGCGACTTTGCATAGATTATCGTCAACTAAACAAGATGACGATCAAAAACAGGTATCCGTTACCTCGTATTGATGATCTGTTTGATCAACTACGTGGTGCTACGGTATTCTCTAAGATTGATCTGAGATCGGGTTATCATCAGGTAAGAATTAAAGAGGAAGATATTTTCAAAACAGCCTTTAGAACAAGGTACGGACATTATGAATTTGTCGTAATGCCATTTGGACTTACAAATGCCCCAGCTGTTTTTATGTGCTTAATGAACAACATAATGCACAAGTACTTAGATAAATTTGTTGTTGTATTTATCGACGACATTTTAGTCTATTCTAAGAGCGAGGAGGAGCATAAAGAACACTTACGTATCGTTTTACAAGAACTGAGAGAACAACAACTTTTTGCGAAATTTAGTAAATGTGACTTCTTCAAAGATGAAATCCAGTACTTAGGACATGTAGTCACTAAGGAAGGGATCTCAGTGGATCCCGAAAATATTCGGGCGATTGAAGAATGGCCAGTACCTAAAGATGTGACGGACGTTAGATCTTTCATGGGAATTACCGGTTACTACCGGAGGTTTATTGGAGGCTTTTCAAAAATAGCCAACCCAATCACTTCTTTGCAGAAGAAAGGAAAGAAGTTTGATTGGAATGCGAAATGTGAAGAAAGTTTCAAGAAACTTAAGACCTTATTGACAACTGCACCTATTCTTAGAATAGCGGATCCAAATAAAGATTTCACAGTTTGCACCGACGCTTGTAATGATGGTTTAGGCGGAGTGCTGACCCAAGAAGGACATGTCATTGCTTACGAATCTAGGAAGCTGAAAATCCATGAAAAGAATTATGCCACTTATGACCTAGAATTAGCTGCTGTAATTCATGCTTTAAAGATGTGGCGACACCACCTAATAGGCAGAAAATTTACCTTACTAACAGATAATAAAGGTCTGAAATACCTTTTAGACCAGCCAAATTTAAATGCAAGACAAGCCAGGTGGCTGGCATTCCTAAGTGAATATGATTTTGAAATCCAACACATAAAAGGGAAGGAAAATAAGGTGGCTGATGCCTTGAGCAGGAATGCAAAACTGAATTTTATATCAGCTAGCAGCACTTATACCTCTGATTTAAATGAACAGCTGACTGAAGGGATAAAATTAGACGAAAATTATCGACATCTACAAATTACAGCCAAAGAACAGCCCACAGAAAGTTTGGTAAAAGGGTATAGTTTAAACGAAAATGGATTTTTGTTGTTTAAGGACAGGCTGTATATCCCTAATGCACCTACAGTTAAGCTGTTAATTTTAGACGAAATACATAAAACCCCTTATTCCGGGCATCCTGGCTATCAAAAGACTATCACTATGTTGAGAAAAGAATATTTTTGGCCTAACATGAAATCTGAAACTGCTGAATATTTAGCTAAGTGTTTGGACTGCCAACAAGTAAAAACAGAACACCAACATCCAGCTGGATTGCTGCAACCTTTACCTATTCCTAGCTGGAAATGGGAAATAATCAGCTTGGATTGCATTACGGGTTTACCCAAAAATCAACATCAGAATGATTCGATTATGGTAGTGATAGACAAATTAAGTAAATCAGCACATTTTATTCCTGTTAAAACCACATACAAGGCTGCAAACATAGCAGATATCTTTCTAAAACAGATTTTTCGGTTACACGGTATTCCAAAAGTCATTATATCAGACAGGGATCCTAAATTCACAGGAAATTTTTGGAGATCCTTGTTCAAAGGATTAAACACCACTTTAAATTTCAGCACCTCTTTCCATCCTCAGACTGATGGACAAACGGAAAGAGTTAATCAAATATTAGAAGATCTGTTAAGGATGTATGTTAAAGATCAACCAGGTAAGTGGGAGGATTATTTACACTTAGCCGAATTTGCATACAATAACAGCTATCAATCATCAGCTAAGTTTAGTCCTTTTGAGGTTTTGTATGGACGAAAATGCAACACTCCTATCTCTTGGAGTAATCCAGTAGATAGATTAGTGTTAGGGCCTGATTTATTGAAAGAAATGGAAGAGATTGTGAAACAAGTGCAGGAAAACTTGAAGATTGCCCAGGATCGACAAAAGAGTCAAGCAGATTTGAAAAGAACTCCTAAAGAGTTCCAGGTAGGTGAACATGTGTTCATCAAGGTAAGACCAAAGAAAAGCTCCCTAAGATTAGGAAGTTGTGCAAAATTAGCACCACGTTACTGTGGTCCATTTGAAATTTTAGCTAGAATTGGTCAAGTTGCTTATCAGTTAGCATTACCGCCAAATTTAAGAGTACACAATGTTTTTCATATCTCTGTTTTGAAAAAGTATGTTCATGATGCTACTCATGTTATTGATTGGAACATTGTACAGGTAGAACCGGATTGTATCCTCGGGAGGAGGGAAATTACTCTACGGAACCGGATAATTGGACAAGTGAAGGTGCAATGGAAGCACCTTAGTCCTGAAGAATCTACCTGGGAGCTGGAAAGTAAGATGCGGGAAGCATATCCCCATCTATTCCAGCAGGTGGCTGAAGATGAAGAATAAGTAACATCGAGGACGATGTTACATTTTAAGGGGGTGTGTATGTCACATACCCCAATTTTATTAAAATAATGTAATTATTTTTAATATTCCTGAGAACATTATGTTAAATTTAATGCTAAGTAGGAATGGATGACTCAGCAGAGTCTCCAGAAATGGAATGTAAATTCTGAATAATTATTATTAATAAATAAATTATGGAGACAACAGCATGGGAGAGCTGTTAAAAGAGGTTACTGGTCTAACTGGTGGATGGAATTAGGTGGAAGGACAAAAGACAAGTGGCAGCATCCTCAAACACTTCCTGAGTTGCAGGTGGCAACTTCCCTATATTTTGGGGTCATGATTCCCCAAGAAAGTGGAATCTGAGCAGGTGGCTCATTAATGACAGTTAGCCCAACTAAGACCTAGGCAATCTTTTAAATACTACTCAATGAACTGAGCTGGGGGTTCAGCAATTGTTCTAGAGGGAGAATACATTCAGGTGAATGCTATTCAGGAGTCCCATTGAGGAAGTGGGAAAACAGTAAGGAAGTGTTTTGAAGCAGGAAGTTGCAGTAACTTGGTTCCAGTATAGCTGTTTTGGCTGAGGGAATTATTGGCCGTACTTAGATTCCAGCCAGTTAGACCAGAGCAAGCTCGGGGGTCCTGAGAAGTGCTGTCTGGGCACTCTCCAGGAATTGGTAGGGAGGAACAGCCTCCCATTGCTGTTATTGTCTACCATAGCTACAGGTTCTGTCACTCTTCCTGTTGTTGGTTTATTTAAGTTTCATATGAGATAGACTAGTACAACTATGTTTTGACTGTAATCAACTTCATTAAATCAGTCTCTGTACTTTCTTTTGGTATAAATTTCAGAACGCAGATGTTATAGAAATTTCCTATTTTTATTTAAATAGAGTATTTATCTTATACAGAACCTAATTGTTACTGTTACAGTTAACAATTATCAGGTTTAGGCATATTCTAGAATTCCTGTTAATGGTTCCATAATAGACAGAAATATTAAACAATAGATATTCCAGTAATCTACCTGTATATATATATACATATATATTGCATATTATAGTCAATTTTAGTTACAGGTTACTCTTATATCAAGTTAGAAGATAAACAAAACTCATTTTAATATATTGTTTATACTCAGAATCTGTTTTGACAGCTATCGATTAAATAAATGAGGAGACTGTAACAACATTTCATTGTTACAAGCATCCTTATAATCTTATTTATTAACATAGGAGTCAAATACAAACACTTAGAAACTGTATAGTATTATTCCCCTTCAACCTAGTATTATAATACATTAGCCATGCTTATTATAATAGAATTAACAGAGTTGTTTTAAATAAAAACAAACATATTACACAACAGAGAAACTGTCGACGAACGCAACCATCATTGGCTGTTACAAACCATCTTAATTATACACAGTAGTAATATTTATTCAGTATAAATGTTCTTCCTTAGGGTAGTCCACAAACCTTATATGGCCGTAGCCTTATATTATTCCTTCGACAGACTGAAAAACAATTGAAAAGAATGCTTTTTATGACAGACAGAACCTACAGCATCTTAACACATAGTTCTATGTATATATTATTCTATTCATAGTTTTATTTAATAATTATATAGATTCAAAATAAATTGTTACAACTCGTACCCAGTCACCACCGAGTTAACAATATCATACTTATGCATTGAACACAAAACAAAACCCCCAATTCGCCAGAATAAACCCTATACTATTCAACTATTACATTCACAGTCGAGGAACATCCACCATCTTTTATTTAATACGCCAAAACGAAGAAAAACGCAGAGAGACAATTATAGGGTTTCATTTATAACAGAGTTAACATCCATTGCAGGTACCGAAGAACTCATCTATCCTTACAATTCAAACACATTCGAATAATTTAACGAAACACAAAAATGAACACGGCCATGATAGGCCCAGTAATATATTAAGTATAAATTTTATGCAGCGAGGATGGAACCCTACGCTTAGCAATTACAAAGTACAATAACAGAAACCCTGGCCTCATACAGTCTGAGCCGTGAAGGGCTCTCCAATAAACATAACAAGGTTTCAACCCTTTCATTCAAACAAAATAACTTATACAGATGATTGCAACCATGAACATCAAGTCGTCAAACGACCTCACTACACAGGAGTTTTCCTCCATGACACAACCCTAACCACAAAACCAGCAAAGGAAGAGACAGCTGTGGATAACCAGGCTTACCCGGATGAGCCAGCGTTGGAGAAAGAACCCTGTACACCTTCAGAGCCGCGTGACCTGCACATTCAATGCTGAAAGATGTTAATACACTGTTTATGCCGAGAGTTTAAATAATTGTAAATCTACACTGCTTGCAAAACAGAAATTGCGAAAATAAGGTTATTCATTACCTGAGCAATGTAGCCGTGGATATTCTGGAAGCCACCGGTGGGAGCAGACACTGAAACCCCATCACCCTCGTCGGTTGAAAGAGCAAGGAACACCCTCAAACTCTTCCAATGACGGCCACGACAGACAAACATTGCAGACGGAAACCTCAAACTGGAGCTGAATCAGTCGAGAAGCACACCCAAACCCTTACATGCAACCACCTCTGGATTTAAACAGGTACAAAACCCTGTCTCTTACCCACACAAGCACAGCAATGGACTGTAAGTAGCTGGGACCTAAACAAAAAAAAAAAAGAACAAAGAGACCACGAAACCATGGAAACTATTGCAGACGCCATCACCAGATTCGAGGACTCATCTTACTACAGAATGAAACCACGAGACCATAACCACAACACTCTGTACCTTGTTACAGTGCCCTCACTATGAAACTCAGACATGGAGGGTTTCATCCTTAGGACCCGAGCCCGAAGGCAACTACAATAACCTGGTAGGGTTTTCGAGAACAGCTTATATATCACCAACTGCATGGAGGAGAGTCAACCACGTAGCACCCAAATATATCAACGTAATATGGGTCGAGACCATATAGTTCAAATTGCAATCCAAATCATTATTCACCGATTCCAAAATCATTACATATATGTAAGTCAAACGTATAAGATAACATATGTTATACAATCATTTAGCATATAGTGCATGCCTTGCAACTGAATCGTCGAGAATCCCATGCACATGGGATGTATAATCCCTACAACGATAATAAGGAGATATAGTCAACATCAAATAGGGAGTTCCTATTAACTTAGTATGGTGGATAATACCTTAACACAAAATTGGTTATAAATCTTATCCATGATATGGGAAAACATTATGACTAATGCAAAATCATGATAATGTACACTTATATGAAACCAAGGCATAGGTTAATGACATGAGCATATCACATTTCTTAAATCATTTAAATAATGAGGTGGTCAACTTTCAAATGAAAACCCTTTGTCACTTACCATTTATATGATGAGTCACACTTTAGCCAATATATACTATCATTGTAATTCCACCGATATTAACGTTAAACAGTAAACAAATAGGTGACATAAGTTAAACCCTAAAGTAGAAATTGGACTTCGATATATAGGTTAATATATTGAAACAACGCTAGAGGCGCCACCTTCTCAACTCACGTTATCAATGCATGAACAAAACAGTAATCACCGGTATTAAATTGACAGCATGTCACATGATGCTAAAACGCTTTATGCAGATAATAATTATGATACAAACAATTGTTCCAGTGATAGTTACAGCAGTAACATAGAGTCATATTCATAAAACAATAATTATAACTGAAACAATGTAAACTTCGCAAAACCTGATGGTACTATCTGAATAAGAAATATCATGTCGATCTTTTAAGTTTAAAGTACAGGGAGTATTGATGCTTACCAAGTTTAATATACAGCAATCCTTACTTCACCGGCGCACCTGAGAAACAAAAGACGACTTATGCATTAGCTCGTAAGCTAAGTAAGCCAGCCAGCTACGACTAGCTCTTCCCTTGCGGTTTGAAAACAAAACAGTCATTAATTACAATCACAGCAATCAAAATTTAATAAGACAGAGTCTTTAAACAGATTATGTTAGTTACTGAATTTAAAATAGGATCAGATATACTATCTAGTTAACATTTATTGTTATAAATAAAATTTTTAAATTTTTCAGAAATATCGGGGTTTGACAACTAGAGGATTTTAGTTCCCTAAAGACAACGACTATGTTTCAGATGGAAATGACAAGGGGGAATTATTTTGATACCTATCCCCGGTGTCCTACCTAACTACCAAATTCTTTTGATTTCCTCAAGTGAGGTTAAAGTTGGTTTAATTAGGGTGATTAATTTTAGTGGCTGTCTTTACTCAATCGGGTAGTGGATGTGAAACTTGATGGTGTTATGACGACTCAAACCATGCAAATGAGAATGAGTCACAAACAAGCCTTTGTCTTCGATGAAATCTAGCTAAGGTAAAGATAGAGGTTCTTCGATCAAATATGCGTAACAATTTTCACAAGCAATCAAAGTAAAAGATTTTTCTTTTCTTTTCAATTTATAAACAAAGCCAAACTGAAGTAAACACTCTTTTCAATGCACTGATTTTACAATCTACAATGCTTCTATTATGGCAAAATTAATGGTTCATTTCCCTATGCAAAATACCACTAGACTTTTTCAATTTAAACAACAAAATTTGCTCTCAACCAATGATCTTTTTAATTTACTGAAAATGATAATGACAATATGACTGTAAAAACTACAGTATTCAGTAACAAAAGACAGTGGTGTTGAGTTGGTTGTGGGGAAAAAATCAAGTCAATGCAATCAGATTGAAAAATGACCAATATGTCAAAAGTGCCACTTAATTCAATCAATCAATCAAGCTCACAAACTAGGTAATAAGCACACCATACAGACTGGAAATTAACCAGGATGCTAACAGGCAACAGTAAAGACTATCTGAGGCAGAGAGAAACTCAGGAAACCAAGCAAAAAATAAAAAAAAATTTAAACACTTGCAGACACTACCGCGGGTGATAGTCTGGCTGAAGCGCGGCACTGTAACAGTACCGCTCTGGTACTAAGTCAGAGGGCGCGGTACTACCACGCTGGAAGAAGTTAGAAGGGCGCGGTACTGTGGCAAGGGAAAGAAAAAGCGCAACTTGAGAAGAAAAAGTAAGATTTTCAGGGTTGTTGCTAACCCAGGGGACTCAGTAATTAAACAGGGAGATAAATACTGCGAGGAGGGGTGAATAAGGGTCAAAAAGGGACCAAGATTCAAACTGGTTTGAAGTGCAACAAAAACTCACAATTCAAAGATAAATGACTGTGAATTGAATCAATCAAGCAGTAATCAAAACCAGCGGAGTCGCCATTCTTGTTATGTGGAATTCTGCCCTACGGATAAGTCAAAATTCCCTTAGACTAAAGCAGACTTTAACTAACTCTAGGCTAAGAACAAAACAAAACAAATGCTACCTTGAATCCCTAGATCTAACAAACCTCTCAGGATTAAAATGCTGAAGAGAATAGGAGGAGTTCAACTGACCTTCTATCCAAACGCTTGTTTTTGGTATTTGCTCCAAGCTCCAAGTCCTTACAAGTGAACCTGTTAAAATGGAACCAAAAGTACAAGAATGCACTATTCTCTAGCAACCTGAAACATGAGTTAGGATCTAAATCTATGAAAGATACAAATCATATCATTAAAACAAGATTAACACTAATGATTTGGGAAAACAAGACAAGTTATTCCATTACAACTTGAAGAGTACTTACAAAAGATGCTTGATGCCCAAGCCAATCTTCCAAATCCAAGTGTCTTCTCCTCTAGCTATCTCCACAATGCTGTAAGACCATAAGTTTGGTGCTCTCAAGAGTCCTCCCCTTTTTCCAATGGCATGCCTCTCTTTTATAGTGAATGGTGAGGTTAACTAACAAGAGAGATGGGTGGATCTAAGGAGAGATAAGTGGATCAGGGTTTCTAATCGAAGGAGGTGAGTTGAGATCGAATCAAGGACCCCAATCTTCCATTATCTTCGAAAATCCAAAATCCCACGAGCCAAGGGAAAAAAACTATTAAAAGAGTACCGCGTTTTGCAAAGGCTGCAGAACGCGGCACTGCCGCGCTTTGGGAAAATAGCAGAACGCGGTAGTGTCTAGTACCGCGTTTTGTCAAGCTGGCAATGCGCGGTAGTGTATGTGAGTAAAGCCTAAGGTGGGTCAAAACTTGCCAGGGTGGATTCACCTTCAAGGTTGACTCATCATCTGTCTCTTCTTGATGGTTTAAAACAGTAGGGGAAGTGTCGTCAACTTGTTTTGTGATGGGGATGCGACACTGTGAAATATAGAGGTATAACAGTCCTGTGTAAAAGAGATGACCATTGAGCCAACAATACCTGGCACTTTGCTGGATAATTTTTCTTTTCTCTCGTTTAGACATATGTGGCGGAAGCTTTCCTACAACCAAATAATTAGCAACGTCTGCATACCAGGGTGAATGAGCTGAGAGTGCGAATAGATGTTCATCTGGGAAAGAATCCTCAACAGTCGAACTGTCATCACTGTTAGTAAATCGTGATAAAAAATCAGCAACAAAATTTTATTTTCCAGGTTTATCTATAATGGTAATATCAAATTACTGTAATAATAAAAGCCACCTGGTTACTCTGGCATTGGTGACAGGTTTGTTCATCAAATACTTAATGGCAGAGTGGTCAGTGTGCACAAATGTAGGATACCCAGTAATGTAATGCCGAAACTTATTAATAGAATAAACAATAGCAAGGAATTCTTTTTCAGTAACAGTATAATTAAGTTCAGCAGGGGCTAAGTTTTTACTAACATAATAGATGGCATAAGGTACTTGACCATCCTGCTGTCCTAATACTGCTCCAATGTCGGTATCAGAAGCATCTGAAGAAATGTGGAAGGGTATGGTCCAATTGGGTCCCCTTAGGATAGGGGCCGTGGACAGTTTCTCTTTAAGCTTATCAAACGCTGTCTGGCATGCTTTGCTCCACACAAACTGTGCGTCCTTCATTAACAATGAAAACAAAGGAGAAGCAAGTTTAAAGAAGTTTTCTATAAATCTCCTGTAATATCCAGCATGTCCCAGAAAACTTTGCACCTCTTTCTGAGTTGAAGGGGTTGGTATATTTTTTTTCACCTTAATTTTTGAAGCATCCACTTGAATTCCATCGGTAGAGATGAAATGTCCTAATACCACCCCCTCACTCATCATCATATGGAATTTTTCAGTGCTTAATGAGAGGCGAGCCTGTTCACAGCAAATTAAAACCTTCTTTAAATTTTCCAATGCTTCCTCAAAATCCTTGCCATAGGGAGTAAAATCATCCATAAAGACTTCCATACTATCATTAACCAATTCATAGAATATGCCAATTACAGCTCTTTGGAACGTTGCTGGTGCATTACATAGACCAAAGGGAAGCACCCTGTAGGCAAACGTTCCCCAGGGGCAAGTGAAGGTGGTTTTATCTTAGTCTTCAGGAGCAATCTGAATTTGGTTGTACCCGCTGAACCCATCCAAGAAGGAGAAGAATTTTTTTCCTGATAGGGTATCAAGTACCTGGTCGATAAAGGGCAGAGGGAAATGATCCTTTTGCGTAGCTTTGTTCAGCTCCCTATAATCAACACAGACTCTCCACTTACCATTTTTCTTGGGCACGATTACAAGTGGGGAAACCCACTCACTATCTGAAATAGGATAGATAAATCCTGCTTCCAAAAGTTTCTGGATTTCCTCCTTCACTATATCCCTCAGATTGGGGTTCATGCGTCTTTGAGGTTGACACACAGGCCGGGAGTCATTTTTGATATGAATGTGGTGGGTGCACATATTAGAGGGAATACCTCGCATATCTGTATACTCCCAGGCGAATGCCCCCTTTCGTTCCTTTAAAAGACTGATTAGGCGCCTCTGTTCCTCTGAGGAGAGGCCAGGGTTGATATTCAAAGTTCTTCCAGGCTCTACCTCAATAGGAGTGCTTTTTGAATTTTTCAAAACTGGGATTATGTTTGTATCACCAACTAATGTTTCCTCCGTAAGATTTTCTTGTTCTTCCTTACCAAGGGTAATGTTCAGGATTTGATAAACTTCTTTATCCACTGAAGCAGGTTCGCTAATGAAATTACTGATGGCATCATCTTCTGTTTCATTTTTAAAAGTTAAGGCCTTCCCTATTGTTAATAGTGGCTGAACATCCTCCTCCTCTTCCTGTTCTATCCAAAGGGAAGTTTCAGCTTCTAAACTCGGCCATGCTGGAGGATACAGGGTGAGGTTTTAGTTTCCATACCATCAGATATAGTCATGGACCCCGATCGACAGCTGATGCAAGCATCAGCTGTGGCCAACCAAGGCCTCCCCAGGATCAATGGGTGTCCCCCCAGCTGTGATTTTGGTTGTAATACCAGAAAGTCGGCAGGGTATTCCCATGAGTCTACTGAGATGACAAGATCGTCCAGAATCCCTTCGGGTCTGATGGTGGATCTGTCTGCCAATTCTACAATGGTAGGGGTCGGTCTAATATTAGTGAATCCAAGCTTCTTTACAGTCTTAATTGTTATGACATTGATCGTTGCTCCTAAATCTACCAGCATGTTGGGTATCTGCGTCTGTCCTATATGTACAGTGACAGTAGGATTGCCAAGGTCATCATACTTGGTCACAGGGGTTTTTCCTGTCATCAAAGCAGATAAATTCCCTATGACGTGAACAGTGGGAGGATCTCTGGGCTTCCTTCCCGGTCTTTTAGTGCACAGGTCCCGAACAGTTCTAGCATAGATAGGTACGTCTTGAAGAGCTTGCAAAAGGGGTATCTTAACATAAAGATTCTTCAACTCTCCTAGGAGATTGAACTGAGGTTGCCCCCCTATTTTTGGCAGCATTAGTCTCTCAGGGTATGGTGGTTGCCTTACCAGCTGGGTAGGCTGCGTATTATTTGATTTCTCGTTTAATGTTTCAGCCGTCCCATCTGAGGGATGCTCAACACCTTCAGTGATAGGAACCGGATCGAATGGATGCTGAGAACTCTCTCCTTTGTCATGCACAGAAGGTGGAATATCTTCTGTAATTACAGGTTCTATTATCTTCCCAGATCGTAGACGAACATCATTACAAGGTACAGGGGAGAGAGAGTAGGCCGGCATATTGAGAGTTTCCAATTGATGGACTGTTTTATTATTTGGGTTAGGATTAGGTTGGGCAGGCAGCTGAGGTCGTATTGGTATATTAGGAACAGGATTATTCTGCAGCTGCAACTGCGACTGCTGAGGTGGGTATTGAGGATATTGAGGAAATTGAGGATATGGAGGAGAATATGGTAACTGCTGAGGTGGAGGTGGTTGAGGAAACTGGTTCCCAGGATGGAAGTTCCTCCATCCAGGAGACCATGACGTAGGTTGATGTGGTGGCTGTGTCCAAGGACTCCATGAGTTATAATTTTGCATTGCAGGTCGGGAAGGATTCCACTGAGCATAATTTGAAGGGAATTGTGTATTCACATTTTGCATGTTATTATTCCAATTGTTCATATTATTCAAAAATGGAAATGAGTTTGGAGACATACCTTGATTTCGAGGCTGCCAAGGTTTCTTCTGTGCAATGAAGTAGGCTGATTCCACTTCTGGAGTTGATGCCTGCAGAACAGCCTTCACTTGGGGAAGTGTGGGACATTCTTTCATGTCATGGTTCAGCTCGCACAGCTGACATACTTGTATTTTTTCAAGAGGGCATTCTTTCAGTGGATGATTCTTTCTACATCGGGGACAAAACACACCTAGCGTGAGATCCTCCACTGCCTGTCTTTGTTTGGCCTTCAGGACATCAATCTCCGAAGAGATGGAGCTCATCATTTCTGTTTTAAAATTTTCAAGAAGATTGCCTATCTCTGCACGTGTAGCTCCTCCATTGGATGACTTCTGAGTTCTGTCGAAGACATCACGTTCCAGCTTATCTCGTTTATCCCGCTTATTATTCCTGGAAGATCCCCTGGAGTATCTCTTACATAATTCCATAATCGTCTCAAAAGGTTCTTTGGAGATATCTCCCTTTCCTAACAGATTTAACATGTCTAAACAATCATCCCTGATCCCTCGAAGCAAGATTATCTTGAGCACATCCAACCCCATGTTCGTCTGCCCTGCTCTTTGCACATTGTACAACAGCCTTTCTACAAAATCCTCCAGACTTTCATCCTCCTTCTGCACCATCTTGAATAATTCCTCTCTTTTGTCCCTGGTGTTGTAATATTCTTGATATTTTTCCAGGACCACTTGCTTCATCTTATTCCAATTAGCAACAGTTCCTCCCCCAAGGCTCATGAACCATCGTAATGTATTGTCCTTCAGGGTGGCCAGAAAAAGTTTTAGCTTTTGGGCATCTGTGACATAATCATAGCTGCGACAGAGGATATCGAATTCAAAAAGGAATTCGTCTGGATCTTCTGCCGCCCTACCATGGAAGCGAGGCAACACCGATGGTGAGATGTTCTTCATAGGAGCTGTCCCTTCTAGTTGCTGTATTGGAAATTGTATTGTAGCCATGGTTCCTTCTGGCAGGGGGTCATTTTCATGATGGTATTCTACCACTACTTCTTCCTCTTTGTTCTCATGTCTGTTATTCATCTTTTCTTCTGTATCCTCTTCTTCGTTCGTTCCTGCGTTCTTTACCTCAGTTGTAACAGCTGCGTATTCTTCAGTTGTAACAGCTGCGTATTCGTCAGTTGTAGCAGCTGCGTATTCTTCAGTTGTAGCAGCTGCGTATTCTTCAGTTGTAACAGTTGCGTATTCTTCAGTTGTAACAACTGAATCAACTGTGCCTTCTTTAGCAGGGGTATATGAGGGAATCACGACTGCTCCTGTATTTTCCACCGTGGATCCTGACGCTGGCACTCCAGGATCAGTAGGGCTTCTTCTGATAGGAGTTTCCCGTTGACGAGTCCTGGTAGCTAAATCAGTTCTGTCAACAAGATCGTCGATGAATGTCCTTCTGCCCAACGGTGGTCCTCGACCACGACCCGAACCACCTGCGCTGTCAGTATTTTGTGGGGTTTTGGGAGTTGGGAGGTGATCGCGTTTTACCCTCCTCGTATTCATGCAAAGCAGATCATTTCAGCAAAGAAGAGACTGACTGAAAACAATTACCGGATGCAACTAATGACTAGTGTTTAATTTTTATCCTTCCCCGACAACGACGCCAAAATGTCAAGCACTCTATATGCAGATAAATTGTTACCAATACACACAGAGCATATGAAATTTATTGTCAACCCGAGAAAGTCTTTTTATTTCAAAGGATAAGTGCACAATCTATGCTTAAACACCAAATCATTAGAAGTAAATACTTTTATCTTCTATCATCCATGTTCATCCCAAAAATCTATGCAATCCCAATTGCCTTCTAACTGCTACACTTCAATTCCTCTCTATCATGCATCAATAAGAAATGGTATCAGATCTAATTAACAATTGCAGGAAAGAAATATCATTCGTATTCTAGAACAATCACTTGTCTGATCTAATCACTCTGGAAATCATAAAGCATAAACTGAACATTAATCTAGAAATCCAATTGCAAAAGATTGAGTCAACTATTCTAAGAAATTGAATTGCCGAATGGAAATCAATGATCATAACAGAAAAGATAAATTGCTAGGACTCATGGGATCACAACTTTAACTGTAAGATGAACACAGCTGTGTATAATTGCAAATGAAACGCATAAAGCAACCCTTAATCAGTCGACTGTTATTCTACACCATTCACCAATCTCACAGAAATATAATCTTTAACTATACTGAAAATCCACACAATAAATATTGCTGCTGTGCACAAAAGGAAAGAACAAAGCATCACACAACAATGAATTCAAAATCCTACTTTAACTCAGCAATCTCTGTGGAAGACGGGCCCAGCCTTCACATAGAGACGCTGGATGAACAACACAAACTCCTTTAGCTCAGAAGAAACCCCTTATATTAACAGAAGAATGAGTACACAGTTTTGTTTGGCTGCTAATACAATGAAAATGATTATCTGTTGTTCAACCCCTGGGTCGAGGCAGCTCCCCATATTTATACATATAAATCATAACATCAAATCCTATAATCGGGCAGCCATGAAGATCCCTGATCTTCAGGCGCCCTAAATAACTAGCTGTTACAATACGTGGTAGAACGGAGATATCAAAATATGAGGAAGTTATCAATTGACCCAAGAGTGGCGATCCTCCCAGATCACAGCTAGACTCGAGCAGCAACATACTTAAGATAGCGCATTCTGTTACAGCTGCCTTGTCACAGCTGTGCCTTAATTGATGATTCGAGCCCCGAAAATCCCTTTGTAAGCCGCGAACGCTTTTAAAGACTTGTTCAGTCCCACCTTCCTACAGCCCACTTATTTCAACTACCTTCATAAATCGTCACATGTTAGCACAATTGAGAGATACACAGCTTTAATTATCACAATCATAAGCATTAATAAAATAAAACAATGATTAGTCATACCTTGGTAATTTGGGGAATAAGGTAAGGACAAAAGGTCTGATTGCCATGATAAGTGGTGTAGGACAGGGGCAGTAAAGATAATTAAAGATGATTAAAAAGGGCCAATTCTGGGCTCAACAGTCATTATCACCATGCTGCTAAAACAGAAAATTAAATTACATTTAGTACTAACGACCTTTTAACTAAAGTTGTCATAATCAAACAAATTATTATTTCCGCATCTATAAATTTTGTATCTAATGTCGTTTTCAAAAAATTTAAATTTTTATGAAAATTCGGGAAGTTGCATACCTCTAGAGTGAATTACTTTAGCATATGACCACTTATAACGATAGTAGAACAAGATGATCACATCATTGGAAAAATATCCTTAGTATATTTGATATGATAGATAAATTAAATTTGGCACATGTGGAGCATGAAGATAAGACAAGAGATAAAAATAAGACGTGATAAGATAAGAGAGAACTTGATTTGCTCAATAATGATAAAGACTTCAGTTAAATAAAAGAGAACTCGAATTGTTAAACTTCAGTGATGTTAACAAGAAAGACTTCAGTTAATTAAAAGGGAATTTGAATTGTTCACTTCAATGATGTTATCAAGAAGGACTTTAGTTAAAAGAGTTAACTAAGTGTTAATAAAGAAGATATAGTTAACTAAAGAGTTTTGCATGCCAACACTTAAGTTGAACTAAAAGATATCACTTGAGTTACGACACTTGAGTTGCGACACTTGAGTTACGACACTTGCATGACGACACTTGAGTTTGCCACCTAACTAAGTGACCTAGCATCCAGATGAAGGGCGAGTTCATCCTAAAGTCGACAGATAAAAATAGAATCCAAAGCATGAGAAGTCTGGTATATATATGTTATGTAGGATTGATGATTTCAATATGAGAACAAATTCTCTTCTCTCTTGAAGGTGTTAGCGACCAAAATAAAATGGACTTTTGAGAGCGTTTTTTATCTCCCTCTGTTTCAATTATTGCTTTTTTCAACCTTTTGGCCAGTGTCTTAACCTCCATTTCTTCATTCATCTCTCGAGTTATCACTTTTTCCCAGCATCCTTTGGTTATGCCCTCTTGACCTGCAATATACAAAACACGAATAATGGTTATATTTATTAGCCCTAATCTATGTTTTAGGATCTCATCAAAATGTGGTATGTGCACATAAGTGTCTTATTATTACATTTAAGCTCTATCACATATGCCATTCAATGTCATGTCCACATGTCAAACTACAATCTCAAAGCCCCGAGCAAGCCAAGGATTAAGTCACGAACTAAGCCACCAGTCATATGCCTGAATCCACGAGTTAAGCTATAGAGTTCAACGCAGGCCTTGAATGAAAATAGCTCATTTAAAAGCATTGGGTCCGAATGAAATAATGAGTTTACAGGTGTTAGAAGGTCGCAGTGATTTCATAACATCGGGAGCCAAGGGAACTATACAAGAAGGAGTTGTGTATCCCAGATCTAGATGCCAAGAAAATTTATTTTCCAGCTGACTATGCGCAGAGTGTTTGGAAACAATTCATAACCTGCCTATGGAAACAGTTTTGGGTATACTAATGAAGTCCTGGTTACAATTTAGTGCGCTTATGCTTCACTTTTCTTACTGCATTGCTTTGTGACCTTATCTATTGGCAACAAAAATCAGTCCAAATGCTCAAATTGCAGTTGTAATCGCATCTGGGTTTTATGGCATCTTCAATCTTTTTCGGGCTTATCCATAACAAGACCTCAACTTCCAGGTTGGTGGGTGTGATTGGATTTTCCCTTTGGCTTGGACTCTGTATGGTCTCATAATTTCTCAATATGGAGATATGAGAAAGAAAATCAGTATCCATGGGAAGCCTCAACAAGCAATTGAAGACTTCTTGAAAGAAACTGGATTTCAGCGTGACTTCTTGGGTGTTGTGGCTGCAGTCTTGGTGATCTTCCCTATATTCTTAATTTCTTTGCACTCTTGTTCTCTATATCTATAAGCAGATGGATGATTTGGAGTTTGAGGAAGATATCTTGCTTACCTCTTATAATTCTCAGGCTCAAAACCTTTCCACGATTCACAGCTCCAGAGAGTATCATGAATTGCACAATCAAAGGTGAAACAAAGAGGTCGGTCGTCTTCTCGAGATAACAGATCTAAGAGCTTAAAGCCCGGGGAAAAGAGATCAGCAAGTTTGGACCCAAAAGGAAGAAGAGCCTTCTGTCAAGCTTGCTGAAAATATCAGATATAAGACTGTATAGTATTCACCTAAAAGATGCTAAGCCCAAAGCACATCCTGGCCTGGAAGATCTAGCAGAGGCTACAGTAAATTTTAATGAAGAACCTTAAGTAGGAAAAGTCTGAAGGAAATCCAGTTTTGAAGTTTTGTTAAATATTTTGAAAGCCAGTTTTAAAACAGAGCTTTCAGTGGCTTAGGCGAACATTTCGGTGGCATATAGGCTCAGATTTTAGCTCTTCTAACCACCGAAAGCGCAGAACAGGGCAGAAAGCTATCATTTTTGCACAGATCTTAGTTTGGTCTTTTCAAAGAGCATGAGGATGGTTTCTAAGTTAAGAATTTAATTAAATGGATATGTTTTAGTGTTCTATTCCAGTTTTTGAGACAGATGTTGAGGCAAGAAGATAAAGGAGATTTCCTATTTTTGGTCAAAGATATTATAAGTTGTTAAAAGGAGATTTCCAGGATGAGACAATTAGCTTCCAGATGTCAATTGAATATTCTAGAAGGCGTAGTCATCATCCAGCATACAGGAGCAACTGTCAAAGACTTAGTATTAGGATATAGTTTGATTCCCTTTATATGGAATCTGTTCCTATTATTTTGGTATTAGTTTTATATACCATCTTTAGCTATTCGATCCTCTTTGATAGGATCTGAATTTTTGATGTAAAGGCTATAAAGCCATAAAATTTTGATGAACTAGGGGGGTAAAGAATTCAGTCTTGGGACTGAAGGTTCGACTTTGGAGATTATACATTGCTTATACTCCCAGACTTCTCATAGCATATCATAATATAAGCTTCTTTTGCCTATTATGTTCAGATTTACCTCTTGTCTATTCTATGCTTGTATTTGGATGATTTATTTCATTTCTTATTCTTCTCTTGTGCCTGATAACTGTCATCTTGTCATTACACTGATAAACTAAGCTTTACAAGTATTCTTTGCTTATTGTCTTGGCCATTCATATATATTGCTTATGTATGTTTCTGCTGATAATATAAGATCTGTCCACACATTCACCTTTATTGAATCCTCTGAACAGAGTTGGATAAAATCCTTGTCCATATGAATATGTCTATGCATGTTTTGATTGAGTAAACCTTGTGTTAGTCATTCCATCTTGATCCACCTATCCACCCATCATTGAGAAAATAGTTAAGTTACCAGGCTCCTTTGACCTACAGCCTAGAAGGACTCTTGGAGTGATAACAAATTGGCGTTGTTTCCGGGGAGAGGAGATTGAAGCTCAGCTTCCCTAGGAGAATGACATAGATCCAGCTTTGATGATAGACAAAGCCTGGACATTTTTTTTGGTTGTAATCATCTATCTGGAAACTCCATGAAGGATGGATTCAGTGGCGACTCCACAATATTCAGATGTCAAAAGCATTTGTTGTTCTTTTGGCTCGGAGGTTTGCACCTCTTGACTTCTCTTCAGTTCCTGGTTTCCCACATCCAGTACCTAATATATCAGAATGGGGATATTTTCTGCCTATCTTCAGAGAGGAGAAAAAAGATGACCCTGCAGAACACCTCCTCAAATTTCATGAGTGCATGGATCTACTAGATCTATAGCATGAAGATGTTCGTATGAAGATGTTCATGTATTCATTGTATGGTGATGCACGTGAGTGGTATTTTTCTTTACCTCCTTCAAGCATTTCATCTTTGAAAGACTTCCACAGAGTATTCAATGAGCATTGCAAAAGGTTCTTTTCAGATCAGTTTTTATTTGGTAATTGCTGTGAAGAATATGAATTGCATAATAATGTTGAAGATGTAAATAGAGAATAATCTCTCCCTCACATTCTGCAGCATCTTCCCAATGATCTTCATGATGATGTGCTTTCCTATCAAGACAAACTAGAAATGGATAATAAAGGAGCTGAAGATTCTCCTATTAATATTATTTCTGACTTTTCTGAAGAATTTATTTCTTTAGCTAAGAATCATGGGAATCAATTTTCTGTTGGTCATATGTCCATTGAAATCAGTAAGGGTAGTTCACAGTTTTCAAATTTGTATATCAAGGGAAGCTGCAGTAATGATGAGGAACCAGGTGTTATTGTTCCAAATATAGTTTAGAATCCTATTGTTGATAACTCTATGCCAGAATCTTCATATCTGTCATTAGAATTTTTTCCTGATGCATATAGTGATGAGAAAGAAGATTTTGAGGTTTGTGAAGGGTTGTTTACTACTAGAATTTCATCTAATTCTACTTTTCAGCAAGAAAATAATCAGTCTTCCAGCAGAGGAAAATCCATGGTTGAGCAAGAAGTTGCCATAGATGTACAGTTGTTTCTCGAGGATCAGTATGTTTCTGATCTTTGTTTCAAAGACCCGGTGGCAGCCTTCATGAAAGTTTATATTTCAGAGAGCTTGAAATTTTCAGATTTCTTCAGCTCGCTCATGTTTTCAGGTGAGTATGATTTCCAAAAAGAATTCTTATCACTGTTGTTACATTTCAAACTTCATTTGTTGATCAGTGACAGAGACAAGGTTTCTTCAGTTTTAAAGTTGCTTGGATGGCTGTTATGGAAGTCAGCATTTACCTAACCAAATTGCAGAGTTGGTTAGAGTAGAGTAGGGTAGGAAATAAGTTCGCTGTCCGAGCATTTTTCTCTTCCAGTTTGCAGCAGAAATAACAGTTAGCTTGTGTGAATAAAGGCAGATTTTGAAGGTATACAAAGATCAATTGCACGGGTCTTGAGACTGGTTTCACAGGCCAGATGACTCCATAGCCTAACAGATAAGGCGACTAAAACTACTAGGTTCTTGAAACCTCATAGGGAGGCTTTCATCCCCTAGTAAGAGCCAGATGTTATCAACCAAAATAAAATGGACTTTTGAGAGCGTTTTTTATCTCCCTATGTTTCACTTATTGCTTTTTTCAACCTTTTGGCCAGTGTCTTAACCTCCATTTCTTCATTAAGCTCTCGAGTGATCACTTTTGCCCAACATCCTTTGGTTATGCCCTCTTGACCTGCAATATACAAAACACGAATAATGGTTATATTTATTAGCCCTAATTTATGTTTTAGGATCTCATCAAAATGTGGTATGTGCACATATGTGTCTTATTATTACATTTAAGCTATATCACATATGCCATTCAAATTCATGTCCACATGTCAAACTACAATATCAAAGCCCCGAGAAAGCCAAGGATTAAGCCACGAACTAAGCCACCAGTCATATGCCTGAATCCACGAGTTAAGCTATAGAGTTCAGCGCAGGCCCTGAATGAAAATAACTCATTTAAAAGCATTAGGTCCGAATGAAATAATGAGTTTACAGGTGTTGGAAGGTCGCAGTGATTTCATAACATCGAGAGCCAAGGGAACTATACAAGAAGGAGTTGTGTATCCCATCTCCAGATGCCAAGAAACTTTATTTTCCAGCTGACTATGCGCAGAGTGTTTGGAAACAATTCATAACCTGCCTATGGAAACAATTTTGGGTATACTGACGAAGTCCTGGTTACAATTTAGTGCGCTTATGCTTCACTTTTCTTACTGCATTGCTTTGTGACATCATCTATTGGCAACATCAATCAGTCCAAATGCTCAAATTGTAGCTGTAATCGCATCTGGGTTTTATGGCATCTTCAATTTTTTTCGGGTTTATCCATAACAAGACCTCAACTTCCAGGTTGGTGGGTGTGATTGGATTTTCCCTTTGGCTTGGACTCTGTATGGTCTCATAATTTCTCAATATGGAGATATGAGAAAGAAAATCAGTATCCATGGGAAGCCTCAACAAGCAATTGAAGACTTCTTGAAAGAAACTGGATTTCAGTGTGACTTCTTGGGTGTTGTGGCTGCAGTCTTGGTGATCTTCCCTGTATTCTTAATTTCTTTGCACTCTTGTTCTCTATATCTATAAGCAGATGGATGACTTGGAGTTTGAGGAAGATATCTTGCTTACCTCTTATAATTCTCAGGCTTAAAACCTTTCCACGATTCACAACTCCAGAGAGTATCATGAATTGCACAATCAAAGGTGAAACAAAGAGGTCGGTCATCTTCTCGAGATAACAGATCCAAGAGCTTAAAGCCCAGGGAAAAGAGATCAGCAAGTTTGGACCCAAAAGGAAGAAGAGCCTTCTATCAAGCTTGCTGAAAATATCAGATATAAGACTGTACAATATTCACCTAAAAGATGCTAAGCCCAAAGCACATCCTGGCCTGGAAGATCTAGCAGAGGCTAAAGTAAATTTGAATGAAGAACCTTGAAGCAGGAAAAGTCTGAAGGAAATCCAGTTTTGAAGTTTTGTGAAAGATTTTGAAAGCCAATTTTAAAACAGAGCTTTCGATGGCTTAGGCGAACATTTCGGTGGCATACAGGCTTAGATTTTAGCTCTTCTAGCCACCGAAAGCGCAGAACAGGGCAGAAAGCTATCATTTTTGCACAGATCTTAGTTTGGTCTTTCAAAGAGCACGAGGATGGTTTCTAAGTTAAGAATATAATTAAATGGATCTATTTTAGTGTTCTATTCTAGTTTTTGAGACAGATGTTGAGGCAAGAAGATAAAGGAGATTTCCTATTTTTGGTTAAAGATATTTAAGCTGTTAAAAGGAGATTTCCAGTGTGAGACAATTAGCTTCCAGATGTCAATTGAATATTCTAGAAGGCATAGTCATCATCCAACATACAGGAGCAGCTATCAAAGACTTAGTATTAGGATATGGTTTGATTCCCTTTATATGGAATCTATTCCTATTATTTTGGTATTAGTTTTATATACCATCTTTAGCTATTCGATCCTCTTTGATAGGATCTGAATTTTTAATGTAAAGGCTATAAAGCCATAAAATTTTGATGAACTAGGGGGGGAAAGAATTCAGTCTTGGGACTGAAGGTTCGACTTTGGAGATTATACATTGCTTATACTCCCAAACTTCTCATAGCATATCATAATATAAGCTTCTTTTGCCTATTATGTTCAGATTTACCTCTTGTCTATTCTATGCTTGTATTTGGATGATTTATTTCATTTCTTATGCTTATCTAGTGTCTAATAATTGTCATCTTGTCATTACACTGATAAACTAAGATTTACAAGTATTCTTTGCTTATTGTATTGGCCATTCATATATATTGCTTATGTATGTTTCTGCTGATAATATAAGATCTGTCCACACATTCACCTTTATTGAATCCTCTGAACAGAGTTGGTTAAAAGCCTTGTCCATATGAATATGTCTATGCATGTTTTGATTGAGTAAACCTTGTGTTAGTCATTCCATCTTGATCCACCTATCCACCCATCATTGAGAAAATAGTTTAGTTACCAAGCTCCTTTGACCTATAGCCTAGAAGGACTCCTGGAGTGATAATAGAAGGCAATTCGCTTTCTTTGTGCATGTGACCAAAATCAACGAATTGGTTTTGTGCAGGATATTATTTTGAGGTCTATTTTTCCATATCCTCTCTTGCTCTGCGATCACACCAGGGGTGCTTGATATTTCTCCATGATAATGCACCAGGGGTGCTTAATGTAATATGATCATTGTAAAGACATTCTTTGCTATCTATCAATATTATAAGGAATATTTTTGCTGGGTTTTTCTCCCTCGAGTACTAGAGGGTTTCCCCAGGGTAAATACTGTGTCTCGTGTGAATGCTTATGATTATTCATTGATTTCAAGTACTACTATAATTCCACATTAAGATAAAAAAAAAATCAACATGGTATCAAAGCTCGGGACGTGAAAGAGCTAAGTTCATCAGTCAATCTTGAGCCTATGTTGATCCTGGGTGAGCACAATACTTGAAGAATAATGGCTTCAATATCAGTAAGACCGGAAGAAAAACTTGAAGAAACTTCGAACTTCATTACTTGTAAGGCTAGGATTTTGAATATCCTGGAAGAGCATGATCTAGATGGATACATATCCAATGTTGTTTAAGATCCCACTTATATTGTTGGGCGCATTGCTTTCAAGAGGAATCGAGCCAAAGCAAAGATAATCCTTTATGATTCTGCGAAAGAAAATTTGATTATGCTGATTACTCCATTGAAGACTGCAAAGGAGTGCTTCGACACCTTGACAAATATTTATGAGAAGAAGGCTCCCAGTCAGAAGAGATCCTTCAAGAACAAGCTTTGTAATATGAAGATGAAGAAGGAGGAATCGGTTGCTTCTTTCTTCACAAATATCTCTCAAGTAAGATATTTGGCATTCCATCCTCATGGGATACATTCTTGGCTGTTGTTAATGGTCGATAAGTGCAACCAAACTTTGAAATATTGTGGCATGATTTCCTTCAAGAAGAAGGGCGAATTCAAAGTAAAAATGCTTCTTAAAAGAAGAGAACCTTGCTCTTACGACAAGGACAAAGAGAGGAAAGAAATCCTTTTCTCATAAGAAGTTTCCACATCAAAAGGAAAAAGAATACAACAAGAACTTTGATAATTCTAAATTCAAATGCTTCAACTGCAATAGTGTTGATGCCCATAAAATCCCAGCATCGACAGTAGGGATTCTCCCCGGTAAATAATCCCAATTAGATCACTCACCGTTTGGTGTGGGGAATTCGTCGGGATACCGTAAGTGTGTTTGTTTTGTGTTGTTTTACCGGTTGCGGTCCGGTCCACCGTTTATGTAGTTTTAGTTTTAAAGGTATGCAGATGCAAGTGCTTTCTAACTAAATGCATATAATTGGCAGGTAGAAACCACACTAGCGATGCGCAGGTTCTTACCTCCCCTCTTACCGCTCCTACCTTATCAATTATCTAATCCTATTCTATATTAATCTAACCTATCCCTGCAGTGAGCAAATTTGAAGTAAGAGTAATAAGCTGAAATGTTCAGATAAACCTAATAGATAGCCATCAAGATAAATATTCACATTTACAGTAGAAAGAGATCAAAGATAGCTTTGATATAATTAAAACAATTTATTACTATGTTACACATACATATTTGCATAGAAAATGAAATCATTCATCGCCATTTGAAACAATTCAATAAAGTTAGAACGATCTCGCAGTATGAGTTTAGAATGACAGAAGAAGCAGTTCCACATTTGACATTCTACACATTCCATACAAAACATTTATGTGCACGTTTTCCCAAGCAAACAACCCTTCTTATTAGTAGAAAAATAGTTCTCTTACAAAATATCCAGCTTCTATTATGCTAGAAAAATTCCTTTAGCTAGTATCCATCTCCTATATTTATATTACACAAGTTTTGTTATCACATGACTGTTCGTTTCAACTCCTCCAACCTTTGGGCTACCCCCAAATTTGTCCTCTAGTGTTTGCACATAAAAAATACAATTAATTACAATTTAGAAATTAATTTCCAGCTAGCCTCTCTAGACTAGAGAGATAATTATCCCACTCGTCAGCCTCTTCAAAAATAATATTACATTGCGTAGGTTCTAAAACTTTCAAATATATTTCATGATATGATAGCTCCATTTCTATACTTTTCACTTCTGTTGTTGCCTTGTAGTTGTCCTCCAAGAAATGAGCATTTATGGATGCTTGTCCAATATATTGATGGAGATCTTCTTCAGTTAGTACGTCCAGTTTTCTAATATAGTCCATGTCCTCCCTTAGTCCATTCCGTAGCTCTAGTAGGCACTGATATTTCAGAGGCAGCTCGTTCATATCTGTGGCCATAACGAGATGACATTTTTCATGGATCTGATGATTCCTCTTGTAGAATCCCCCACATTTCTCAATAGATTTAGGGACTTCAACATTTATTGTCCTGCCAGCATTTCTGCAAAACTCAAGGAGTTCCATGTCTAAATTAAGGTCTGCAATCGTCTTATGGGGAAAGTGATCAGGGAACTCTGTTTTTCCTTCCCTCCACGCCATCTTCCTCTTAATATTATTTGCAGTGTTAAACAATTTTTGTCTGATCCTTAGTGATTCTGCAACAATCGCGTTCATCCTTGCTATTAATTATTTCATTTTGTATATTTCTTCAGTCAACAATTCTTGAGAGCGACATATATTCTCTTGGATTTTACATGCCTATTCATGGAAAGGAGCCATGCCTTGTTTCTTATTAGTTTCCAGCTCCACATGTTCTGAAAGAGACTCCTTCTCCTTAACCATCTCCTCTATCTGAATTTTCAATTCTTCCACCCGCTAAGTCGTTGTTCACTCTTTTGTCTCCAATTCGCTTATGCGGGTGTCAAAATCACTTCTTTCGCCCTCCATGATCATTATCTGTACATTCAACGCTTCCTTCTCAGTGTCCAGATTTTGATAGTCAGTCATTAATCTATCCTTTTCAGCCTCCATAGCATCGTGCTTCCTTTTCAAATCTATCCCCTCTCCCTGCGCTTTTACTAAGTTATCTTTTAACTTCAGCATTCTCTCCTTATTTTGCTCAATGTCATTCAACAACTTATCGACGTTATCTGCACTCGCTTGTGCAACTGTTATGCTTACAAATGCTGTGAAATTAGGGTCTTTATGAGTGCCCTCCATGACAGTGCTTTCTTGGACAATGATTATATCAGGCTGGGCTCCCATCTTCAATACCTTCTCTGACCTTCTTGTGATGGTTTTCCTCCTCAAATAAAAAATTATTGTGTCCAATTTGGCCAATGTGTGTTGTTTGGGCGAGGTAAAATGTGTGATCCAAAGCTCTACGAATGGTAGGTGTCCATCGGCAAGCATGACTCCTAACCCTTCTTGTGGGTCTGTATCCATGTCCTGTGGTCTTGTGTCTTCATCTTGGGTTTCTTATGTTTCCACACCTTTCTTGGGATTGTCCTCTTCTTCTTTCCTCCTTTGTTGCTCAACTGCTTCATTTTCTTCTCTTTCTCTTCTTGCTTCTTCTTTCTGTCTGTTATTCTCCTCCTCTCTTTATTGTTTGTCTGCTTCTTCCTTTTATAGCCTCTCTTCATCTTCTCTTTGCTTCTTCTTTGTTTCTGCCTTTTGTTGCCGTTGTGTTTCTGCTTTCTACAATCTTTCAGCTTCTTCTCTTTGCTTCTGCAGTTCTACCTCTTTTTTAGTACTGGCAGCATGACTAGGATCGACGCTGCTTTTCCGAACAAAAAATTTGTTTAGCTCGGTCATGTTACTTGCTCTTCGATACACCTCCTCATCCTTCAGGAAGTGATTTGTGTATTCAAAATGGATTCTACATGACGCACAATGATCGGCGACCTTTTGATGACTATCATTTCTTACGAAACTCTTTTCCCCAAAATGGAATGCTTCCAAATCCTTTATGAAAGCTTTCGCGCATTTAAATTTGGGAAATTTATAGGCCCCAATACAAAAGGGTAATGGTGGGTAGGAGGCCTTCTTATGTTCATGAAAAAAACTGCCAACCCCATTAACAAAAACCTGCCTCACAGCCTCCTTGTGTACTACGAAGTCAGTTACATACCGAGGCATTAGAGATGGGGCTTTGGAACCCCCATACTTTCTGATATAGGTGCCTTCAGAAGAAAAATAATAATTTCCATACTCATTAATAACTGCCATAGCGTTGTCAAATAGACAGTTTGGTTCTTCATTGAAAATTAACCAATACAAGGGAATGATCAATTCCTCACAGATGAGCTTATAATAACTCGCATATTTATGATCCCAGGTGATCTGATAGGCCACATAGAGGGGAGACTCAGCCCGATTCTAGATACAACCCAATTTAGGGAATGGGTGTCTGATCGTTATACATCCCATGAGTTACGAGGACATGAAGAATTCCGCTTTCTTCTAGGTCATTCCTCCCTGAGCTGCAGCTATGGTCGACACCAAGTTGTTTGAAATGATATCTTCCCAATTAAAAACAGTGCCATGGAAGGTTATATGATATATCAGGGGCACCAAGTTAAGCTTGTAGATGTTTCCATTGGCTCTACCAAAGATTCTACTCAGCATCAAAGCTATGATTCTGAACGGGGCTCTTAAGCTTTGATTGTCATATTACCCACTTGCTTTCGACCTTAGTTGCCTCCCGGGGATGATCATATTCTTGGCATACTCGAAGTGATCTATGTTTACACCCCTTATCCAATCTTCTGTCATCATGACTCTGGGTGGTGGCAGTTTATACACTGCAGCTATGTGACCGGGTTGGAAAGACGCAAACCCTTCTCCTTTTGTGTTTGAGATGATCCTTGTGCCAACATCCATGTAAGGCAGGATCCATCTGATGACTTGAGAGCAAGGAAGCAGTTCTGGGCGTGTGGATGCTTTGTGAAGGCCCGATTTCTTGATGTTTTGGTATACCATAAACTCTTTGGTGGATGCCTCAGGTACATTCTGATCCTTGATAAGATGGTACAGTTCACCCGATCTATATTTTGGGGTGATTCCTATTGCAGCTTTGGTGTCCTCGAACATGGTTTCTGCAGGAGCATCAACAACCACTTCTACGTCAGAATCTGATTCAGCTGTCCTGAGATTTCGCTTGCCACTCCTTCTTTGCATTTCCAAATCACAATGAAACATTAAATCACAGTGTAAGCAAGTCTAAATGACAAAGAAATAGCAGTAAGAAACATATAAAACATCCCTTATTAATATTGTTCATGGAAAAACAAGGTTAAGAAATTATTACTTCCATGATGTTGAATGTCTTCTTAGTTATGTTAGTTATGTCTCAAGAAAGTACACCGATGTGTGATAGCCAATATGTACTGAAAATTTATCTGAGAACAATCTAAAAGAGGTTCACCATTGACTGAAAGACCTCTTTAAACACACCTTCATTCCCAAAGTCATTTTGAAAATTTATAATAGTGTTTCACTGTATCCCATTCTGTTTAGAGGGGAAAAGTTGAAAAAATAATCTAGGGTTCTAGCTCTTTAAAGATTGGAAAGTTTACAGGATGCGACAAGTTCTAAAACATTACAACTTTGGTTGGTAAAGATGATTGAACTGTGTTCATTCAATGTATGTCAACCCCATAAGAATAGGTCAATCCGGGAATCACAATGAGGGTCATCAAACCAAAATACTATCTGACAAACCTAGCCGAACGTATATGCTCACTAAGTAAAAACAATGGCTTCAATGACTAATTCCTTTTCTCCTTTCGACCAAGTAGAGGTGGAATTCCGAATCGGGCTAAACCAGGCGTAGGGTTCATGGCTATGTATTTAACCCAAATGGGGTATGCCTACTGCCGTACTCAATATCCTAGGGTATTTTTCCCAATTAAAAATCGCCCACCTAGCGGACTCATCCCACCCCTTTCTTCGCATCACGGATAGGGAAACGCATACAGGGGAGGTGAACATCAGAAAGGGGTTGGATAGTAAATCCGGCGTGAGGCATTCACTCGGACGAAGAAAAAAAACGTTAGGAACTAGACAAACTACCGACCACTCCATGCCCCATTGGTCAAGAACAAAACGGTTTGCTTAAGGGGGTTTTTATTCTTCTCAAACATATATATAAATATAACAAAACCTTGAACAAAAATATGCCAAGCACGTTTTACACATGAGCAAATTTCCAAAAGAAAAACTCTGTTTTGAAAATGGGGCATAAGGGTATAGAAAAATCCTACCTGTCAGTCGCAGACTGGTCGCAAAGACAACGTTCAACGGGGTTGGTTGTCCACCGATTGGTGGAAGTGGCTTCGCATAAAGAAAAAGTTCAACGACGTTTGAAAAAATGTTTTAAAACTGATTTTCACCCTTTAGATAACATTTGGAAAACCCTAGCAATTAATGCGTATGGGTTACCCCTTACTTCAATCCTTTTTCGGAAGATCTCCTTTATCGCCAGCGATACGCTTCAGCGTTATTTCTTTTCATGCTGCGAAAGGCGTCGGAGGTACTCTCAAACTTGCGTCGACGTGTTCTTTCGCCGAGGCATCGTTGGGGTCCTTCGTGTTTCATGCCGAAACGCGTCGGTGTAACTCAGTGGGTTTCTCCGACTTTCGAAACTTCAAAAATTCTATGTGTCCGACGTGATTTTACCAACGTTCCGACCGTTTCGGCGAAACTCGTCGAGTTACTCCGAAATAGGCTTCTTGCTAAGCAAATCAATCGTGACCCCAACCATTTCGGCGAAACTCAACGAGTTACTTCGAAACAGGCTTCCTTCTAAGCAAATCAATTGCGACCCCGACCGTTTCAGCACAACTCGGCGAGTTACTCCGATCGTTTCAGCGAGAAAACTCGAGTTGTACTTGGTCCAAAAGCTTGCCTCTTTCAGTTGTTTTCAAGAAAATTCTAACTAACGAAAACAAACAAAACCTTTAGAATGAGATAAACTCTAAGTAAACCGAAAAAAAATAGGAGGGCCCCCCAAATTTTAAGAAATTTTTTGGGGATATGGTTACAACAGCAACAATTGGTGACTGTCTGGTGAACACAGATCTCTGAAGAATTCCTTTTGAAAATCAGAAGTGCTTGCATGTTATTGATCATAAATGTAAAACAATGGCTCCATCGATTTTTTTCAATATTTTTAAAGGGCCAAAGTTCTATACAGGGAGGTAGTCTTTCTTACATCATATTGGTCATTCATTTCAGAAGATAGGGTAACCTGGACCAGATTTCTTGACCACTCTCCTGAGGCCATAATATGGAGTTCATTTTAGTTCCATCTTTCGGTTACCATTAAATATGACTCCACAAGATCGTAACAAAATCAAACAGATGTATTCGTTTTTCCTTCATTCCCATGCTACGAGCATTTCTTTAGATGCTTTCTTTAGACGAGTTGTGCCATCCGAGTCTTTCGTTAATAGCCTTCTTCGGCCTTCAAAATTTGACGTGGGTTCTTCCATCCATAATGTCATTTTGTGTGAGTGAGAGATTTATTTGTTTGTCATACTCACAGACGGAGAAGAACCTTCCTGGGCTTGCCATCTATGCAATATTCTTGATTGGGTATATTTGTTTTCAAAACCATTTCTTTGATGGAGATGAAATTCCAGACTTTGACTCTTCATTATAAGCCTTTTGGATTTGAATTTGTAGCATGGGATCATTTTAATTGCCATACATCTGTAAGACTTGCTTCCTTTCCGTGGGTCTGTTATAGCAGGCTGCTTGAGCTGGTTATTTATGTGTGAATGAATGGATCCCCAAGATAGTAATTTGGAATTCATGGGTCTTGGCTATTTCACAGGGTTTATAATGACTCAACATGATCATGAAGCAGGTTTCCCTTTCTACAACTGGGCAGCAATTAAAATCATAAATGACAATGTTATACAAAATAATTCATTTTCTATAAACTCATTCTGATCCTCTGGTGATGACTGTGAGATTGTTCAGATTCCTATATTTCCACATATCAAAATGTTGAGCTGGGATTTATTCAAAGCAAACAAACATCAATCAAACCAAAACAAACAATAAGCAAGGCAAGGCTCAAACTAACTAATCTAGAAAATAAACAAACTCGAAAAGACTAAGAGAAAACAAAAAATTATTTATGTACAAAAGGTGCTCCTAAATCTATGTGAAGTATTGTTTAAGTGTTTGACGGACAATCCACTTGAGCGGACGCGAGCCGGATCTCCCTAGCTCAAAGTGAGTCTAGAACAAATAATACAGACTACAAACAACTTTCCTAGATCTACTTAAGGATCAATTACTAGATGCCTTACCTCAACTTCGCAATCGTTTCTCCTGGATGTTGCTCCACGTCCCGCGGTCGTAAGATCTCAGCTACAAAACATGACAAGACACATAGAACAATGCAAATGAGTAAAGAGCATCTATACAATAAGAGATCTAAATAAATAGTTAAGCAGGTAAATTACGCAATATCATCACACATAAACAATATTGGTGGAAAGCGTTTATATTACTGTAAATCAGGAAAGTACATAGATAAGAATAGACTACAACCAAGGCTTAACGTAGTAGCCTTTCTCCATCCAAGCTAATTGCCATCCTTCCAAGGAAGTGTGAGTCTCTCAATGGATGAGTTAGAGATCTCTCCAATGTGATTTCACCAGCATGTAGACACTATAGACTTCCCCCCTTTGGAGAGGGGTAGAGCTTCACTTATATAGGGCTAAGTGGATAGGGTAGGTTGAGATATGGTAGGAGAGAGATAGGGGATCCTTCCAAGAGGTTAGAAACCGAGTGCCAACTCCCCCAAGAGGTCATGGATAAGGATACAAGTCAGCAGGTTTCGAGAATGAGCTCGAAAGGCCTATTTTTGTCCATTAACTGACTTCGTCGCACCCTGTAATAAAGCAAGATGTGACATTGTAGGTTGCAGGAGTGTAGCCTGCGACGACTTCTAAAAACCTAGCATAAGTGCAATGGTATCCCTTCCAGGTGAATGACTTAGCCAATGAAATTTAGGGGTGTATACACTGAATCATCATGATGGTAGGATTTTAGGTGTAACAGAATGCCCCCCAAAGCATGAAGTTGTTGAAATATTGGACAAGTGAAATGCTTTGACAGAAAGAATGGCAATGGCTTGTCGGATGAAGGACACTGCTGTAGTACAACTGACTTTGAGTATACTGTCTCATATGACACACAACATGGCTGCCGACCAATACATTGCAGATCCATGGTAGTAATGATCGACTGAACACAATCATGGCTACTAGACACAAGCGTAGATCCATGATGAGATGGTAACACAGCCATGACCAATACAAATGTGGATCCGTGTGACATGACTTAATACAAACTCCATCACAACCTGGGTAAAACATGGCTCCCCAGGGTCTTCAAGCTGAACCCACAACGATACGAAACTATCCATGTGATTACAAATGTCTTGACGTCGAACATGGTAGAAACCACTTGATTACCAGTCATTGATGTATACTGTTAACAAGTGCGAGGGAAATTACCATTAATGTCAATGATTCCCAAGGTATCACAGTACATATCATCAAGTGTGAATAAATGAGTTGAAGTCAAATGCAAGATGAAATCTTTCGATCAAGAGTCAATGATGTAAACTCATGTCGAAAGCGAGGTAACCTGCCATTGAGGCATGCAGGGCCAAGGCCAAGGTACTTGGTTGGTTTCTAGATTCAATCCTCGGATGATGAGCTGAAGTCGACAAGAATGAATCCGTTGAAGGAGGGCCATGATGAATCCCACATCATCGACACGAAACACGACAAAGGATGTGTAGAGCAGATCGGATGGTATAGTGACATGCAAGACTAACTCAGAGTAGACTGACATGATGGAAGGTGTACTGACTGCAGATGATGAGTAGTGAGAGTGTTCTTGAACATGGGCATGGCGTGCCTTGGCGGTATTGACTTGACGAGTTACGATACCAATCCCTAATGCAACTGATGATGGAAGCGTTCTTTGAATGACTCAAAGGAGTAACAGGACTCAGGAAATAGGTAAAACTCGAAGACAAACAGATGATCCAAGTACATTATGTAAATGCAAATGAGTGCCATGTTCAAGAAACGACTAAATACTGCTACTGATAAAGGGTGCACCATAAAATATTTCCTTTTTCCCCATCATGAATGATGAGTGCCTCATGTGTTTTTTACGAGCTTGATGAGGGTAACCAAATGCTCAGTATAGCTCATCTCATAAATGAGATCCAATCCCAAATATTTTTCAAACCTGGGATAGGAGGGGTTCGTCCCATGGCAGGCCCTTCAATGTGAGAGTTTAACGAGTCCATAGAAGGTAAACTTGGTCGTCATTTCATGTTAGAGAGTCTGAAAAGAACTAAAGAAGACTCCAACGGTCCTTTTTCATAAAGTTAGCCTCATCGCCCGAAAAAGGGTAAAACAACGCGGGAGAGGACTCTTTCAGTCATGATTGCCTGGAGTATACATTTTTCGAAAATAGTGCCCCCTGGTCTGAAAAAGGGGTAAACTATCATCGGGAAGACGACCATTCAAATTCTTTAACAAGCGTGAACATGACAAGTTCGCTTGGCAATCTTTTCGTATTTCGAGAGCCTGAAAAGATCTTAAAGATAGACTCCGGGGGGGTTCCTTTTCCGTAGGAGTTTAATGAGCCCAGAAAAGTGATAAATCGTAACTCGATAACTTATTCTCATGGTTTAAAGAGCACGAGAAAGAACAAAGAGTAAGCTCATCATCATAAAATAATTACAATCTAATGAATGGAAAATAACGACAAAAAAACACAAGGAGTGTTCATACCTGAGTTGACCATTCCAATATGAAAATGGCATGAAACGACACTTAATGACTCCCGCACACTCGAAAACTAGGTCAAATAGTCAACCAAGCATTCAAAAATGATGAAAACCGATCAAAAATATAGCAAACGACCTAAAGGCATCAAATATTTGAAAAAGGAATATTCCATTTGATCTATAAATAGAAAAATGGCCCAAATAGAGTTACCATTGTTTCATTTGCCAAATTGGGAGGAGAAGTGCCATTTGGAGCCAAAAATTCACTTATCGATTCCGGGAGCTACGAACAGCCATTTCACCTACCGTCCGGAGCAGGTAACCCTAAACTTCATCCAGCATAGTTGTAGTGGTTTACATTTTTTAATTTCATTCATTTTTTTGGGTTTTAGCTTGGTTTGGGAAGGGCCATTACGTCCTCGGCTCGTCGTAGTCTGCCGTTTCGGGAACTGCGACGAGACTGAGTCGTCACAAAGGTCGCAGGGATGGACTGCGACGACACTGCATTGTTTGTAAAAATGGGGTGCGACGACGGAAATGTCCATCCCAACCAACAAACCAATCCCCAAAAAAGAACTTTTGGTGGTTGAACAATGTTTTTAACCTCCTTTTGGCAGGTTGCCAGTAGCCAGAATGGTTTTGGAGTGGCGTGAACGGGAGCATGAGTTAGATGATGAACAAGCTACAAATGATCCACGATGTGTGGAAGCACTCAGGAACTGTGGGCTCCTCAATTTCTTCGATATCCAGGGCATGAGGTCCCAAATCCCACTATTGACACATATGCTCCGATGCTGGGATGCGGTCCAACAATATTTCGTGATCGGTGAGCACGTGCTTACCATAGATATCGAGTACATCTACTTTCTGATCGGATTGTCCCGAAGAGGGGACAATGTGATTCTTACTGGATCATGTGGGAGTGATCGGAGTGTGGGTGACATGATCCTGCAGCACTGCATTCCCAACACCCGTGCTTCTAGTGGGAATATTCCCATAAACGATGTGTGGGAACGTCCATTGCGCTCCATACTTTTCACCATTACGAGGATGGCAAGGAACCAAGCTCCTCACTTAGCCACCAGATCGCAGATGTTATACGTGGAAGACTGTATGTCTCCGAAGATCTACAACTGGTGCAAGGGACTCCTCACAAACATGCGAGCTTAGCTGACCAAGTGTCGGTGGGGAGAGCTCAAACAGTTTGGCTATGGTTCGATAGTGATCTGGTTCCTCTTGGAGCGGGTTCCCCTCTTGTGCCCTCAGGTACCACTGGATGACAGGGATCTTAGGGACCCACATATGGCTAGATGGATAGCGGTGATGTCCCGACATGGTGGAGGTCCCATCCTCTCATATGGTGCTGAGTTCTTCAGCTGGCTAGAGGGCCAGTTACTGATGGTAGAGGACTTCCCGTACATTGGTACGGACTTCAAAGATGATCCTGACTTTCCGCTGCCCGAGGGAGCAGCATGGGGAGACCTAGGTAAGAACAATAAACCCTTGTACTTTTAAGTTTTGTGTTTTAATAATTTTTTTTGTTATAGTGCTGACAAGTTAACAACATGTGTGTGCAGATGTGGGCCCCGTACGACCAGTGCGGGTCTCTCTTCTTGCGAGGAGAGGGAGCAGTCTCAGGTCCTGTAGTACATGCTGCTATTACAGAGATGGATGGGGTCTACGCCAACCTGAGTGGGTTGACATTAGATGTCCCTGAGCCGACGGTAGATGAGGTGCTGCGGCCCATGCAAGTGTACACGGTTGGAGCGACTGCGCGCTTCAATGCGCTGCTCCGCAGAGTTGCGAGAGCAGTGGATTGTTTCCACACTCAGCACACCAAATGTAGGTCCGCATAGTAAGGTGGTCCATAACCATAATAAGGTGGCTCGTTACCAAAAGGTGGGGGCCCGCCTCCACCGCCGAGAGGGGGTGGGCCGCCTCCAAATGGTGGGGGTCCACCACCGCCGCCAGGGTAGGATGGGCCGCCACCGCCTCCGCCGGGAGGAGGTGGTGGTCCACTACCACCAGTGGAATAGGACGGGCCTTTACCACCTCCGTCGGGAGGGGGTGGTGGGCCATCGCCGCCGCAGGAACGGTAAGAGCCTCCTCCAACACCTCCACCATAGTAGGGTGGGGGTCCACCACCACCACCACCAGGAGGGGGTGGTACCCCTCCGCCACCACTGGGATGAGATGGTCCTCCCCCACCTCCGTCGGGAGGAGGGGGTTGTCCTCCACCACCTCTGTCAGGGGGGGTGGGCTATGATGACCAAAGTGGGGTGGTCCTCCGCCAGAAGGTAGAGGTCCGCCTCCTCCAGAGTTATGTGGGGGCCAGCCGCCTCTAATGGGAGGTGGGGGTGGACCAAACGGGGGTGGAGGGGCTTGAGGGACTGTAAGTGGGGGTCCATGTTGTAAAACATTTTGCTGTCCCCATAGAGTGTAAGGATTACCGAGGTAGGGTACCTCGTAGAGTGCATTTTCGGGATTAAGTTGACCCAGCATAGGGTTAAGATGACCTGGATACACTTGACTCGATGGAGGTTGAATTACGTTGGACGGTCCCCCGACATGGGATAGTCCCGAAGTGGAAGGTATAGGAGGTAAGGAGTTTCCAATGGAAGGCCCGATGGGAACTCCTGCTGCAGTATTATGGTTAAGAGACGAGGGTTTCCCCCCAACAACAACTTGCTAACCATTGGGTAAAGGTTGACCCAACACTGTTGGTTGATTATTCATCGTAGGATTACCACTACCCGTAAAGAAGGTAGGGGGTAAAGAGTATCCTCCCCGTGAATTTTGGGGTGGGAGAGGAGCAAGTGACGTAACTGTGGTAGTCATGGGTGTGTTGGATTGTTCTCCTTCAACAGGTTGGGTAGTGGGAGGTACCGAACTGGTCTCCTGATTAGGAGATGCATGTGCAGGATGTTAGGATATTTAGACACTTATGAGTTAGTTAAGATCAACTCGTGTAATAGGGATGTGTGTTTCTTTAGTATGCATTAGTATGCATTTGTAAATACTTAATTCGACGGTCATGATATGTTCCCGACATAGAGTGATCCGATGGCTCAACTTCTCTTAGATCATACCTAACCTTGATCCGTGGCTTAGCACCCGATTGGTCCATGATCTCTATTTAAAGAGCATGGAGGGTCATTGTTTAGTTGATCGATTATGAGAAGCTCATTTGTAACTTTATTTCTTTGCATAATAAATTGTCCCATAGAAGCTATTTGGCCGGGGCCGTGGAGTGTTTCTCTCAAGAGGGTTTAAACCACGTCAAAACATCGGTGTGTTGATCTGTTTGTGTGAATTGGTTTCTCTTGGTGTTCGGTCCTTTGGTAGTACCCTGTGTACCTGAACATGGTATCAGAGCTTTTATGAAGAGCCGCTTCCGGTTATGATCTAGATCTTGAACTGTTGTTGCCGAAACTTGAAAGGGTTTCTGGTTCTGGTATTTCTGTGCATTTCTGGGTTGTGGGAGGTGTTCCATTGCATCCGGAGCGTCGTTTCCATTGGGAAATAGTTTTCGTTTGATCGAAAACGGTTCCCGATTGCTCCAGAAACGCGTATTTCATCAGATCTGAAGGAAAATGGCAAGCACGCAAACCGAGCAAGAAGAGTAAAAAAAAAAAAAAAAAACCTTCCTCATTCTCATATTTTACATACCTTTTAATCTAGCTCACTTGGTTCAAAGTTGCTCTATTCCTTATTAGGTCTTGATTTCAAGTCTTAGGAAGTTACTTTTAAAAGAAAAAGTGCATGCAATTTCTATTTTCAAGTTACTTTATTGTAAAAGTGCATCTCACTTAAATAATAAAAAATAAAAATATAAGTGAGTCACTTAAATTATTTTTTATTGTTGCACTATTTAAAAGTAATATCATTGTAAAAGTGAAATCACTTATTTTACAAAAGTGGTTCACTTAAAGCAACTTTCTTGTAAAGTGATTGTCAAATGGTTCATCTTGGGAAGAGGGGGGTTCTTTTTTTTTGCTGGACATTCTCTAGCTGCCACGTCACTATTGGGGACATCTTCAACAGTTTCTTTGTTCAAGCATAACTTCATCATACAGAGTCAGTTTTCAGTGCCATTTTTTTTAAGCCGCCTATTTTTTCGAGCTCTTCACATCCAGACTATTGGTTTCTACTTTTTCAACGATTAATTTACAAATATGGCCGCCCCTTGTGATATTCTACTTAACAGTTCCAACTATTTCTCATGGAAATCTCGTATGGAGGATGTTTTACGAAGTAGGGGACTTTTCAGAATTACCTCAGGGAAAGAAACAGAACCCACTGATGATGATAAGAAAATAAAATGGGCAAATAGATGTGACGAAGCTCGTGGATTGATTGGGATGTCAATCTCTACTGATTTTCGATTCCACATATCTGGAATTGATGAACCTAATGCTGCTTGGGACAAGTTGGAATCTGTGTTTGGTAAACACAATGAAATTCGAGGTCACCAACTCGAAAATGAGTTGATTTCTTTAAATCCAAGTGACTTTTCATGCATTCAAGATTATTTATCTAAGTATAAAATTCTTAAACTCTTATGTGCAGAATGTAAGATTAAGAGGGAAGACAAACAATGGATTTATCATATTCTTTCCAAACTTGGACCTGCATATTCTATTTTTGTATCTACATTTTACTCCATGAAAGAATCCTTGAATGCAACTAGCTATCAAGAGCCTAGTCTTGAATCCTTTTGTGATTCCTTGATTAGAGAGTAAGATAAACTCATTCATCTTGAAATAATCAACAATGCAGATACATCTGGGAAAGCCTTATTGTCCCAATAGAAAGAAAATTCCAAGCCTAAAAAAAGACAAAATTTTCGCAATAATAAGTCAAACGAGGGTCCAAAACCCTCTCAGTCAACTCCTTCTTTAAAAAATGACAAAATATCCAAGCCAAAAGGTAAGAAGACTGAGCGTCATTGCAACTATTATGGGAAAGATAATCATGATGAATCTAAGTGTTTCAAGAAAATGACAGCCTTGAAAGCAGCAATGAAGAAGCACCACATCAGCCTAGATTCGCCTTCAGAATCTGCCTCTCATGGACATGCACTTTGTGCTTCTGGTTATTCTTATAATGTATCTTCTTCTTCTACTTCAAATGAATGGCTCATTGATTCTGGATCATCTTATCATATGGCTAAGGATCAAGCCATCTTTTCTACTATTCATGAATGTAACACCAAACAAATATTTGTTGGTGATGATAGATCTCTAAGTGTTGTAGGAGCTGGAACAGTTCCAGTAAATAATGGTCATTTTAGTGATGTACTATGTGTTCCAAGAATTTCCTACAATTTGTTATTAGTCTATCAGATCACTCATTCTGGTGAAGGTAAAACTATGACCTTTACACCTCACCAAGTTGTAATCAAGGATTTTAAAGATCCTTAACAGGTCCTAGCTATCGGAATTGTGGATGATATTACCAGGTTGTACAAGTTTAACAACTTTGGGTCATCACCTTTCCCTTCAGTTTTTGTTGCTCATAGTGATAACTTGAGCAAACTTTGGCATGAGCGATTTGGTAACTTAAATTATCGCTCATGGCAACAACTATGTCAAGACAATATGGTGATAGGTCTTCCGATGGTATCTTGCAGAGATGGTGTTTATTCCGGTTATGTACTCGGAAAACATCATCGAGACAGTTTTGACAAACGTGCCTCTTTGCACGCCTCGGTTCCCTTGGAGCTTGTGCATAGTGACTTGTGTGGTCCTCTTCCATCTGCTTCCTTTTCTGGTTTCAAATATTTCTTAACTTTCATTGATGATTACACCAGGCACACTTGGGTTTATTTCCTAAAACTTAAGAGTGAAGTATTTAACATGTTCTTGGCCTACAAGGCCCTTGTTGAAAAACAATCTGGTCATCAAATTATTAAGTTAAGATCTGACAATGGAGGAGAATATGTTAACAAAAAGTTCACTACTTTCTGCACTGAACAAGGCATCTAACAACAACACACTGTTCCATATACACCAACACAAAATGGTGTAGCTGAGCGGAAGAACCGCACTTTAAAAGAAATGGCTAATTGTATGATCCAATCTAAGGGACTAAGTCTTCAATTTTGGGCTGAAGCCATTAATTGTGCAAATTACATAGTTAATCGCACCCCCACTAAAGCATTACAAGGTATAACACTGGAAGAAGCATGGAGTAAAACTAAACTTGATGTAAGTCACTTCCATGTGTTTGGTAGTGAAGCATGGGCTCACATTCCGGATGAAAAACGGAAAGCATTGCAGCCTAAAAGTGAAAAGTGCATATTTGTTGGATATTCTGAAGACGTAAAAGGTTATAGACTTCTTCAACGACATTCTCGTGATATAATCATTAGAAGAGATGTTAAATTTGATGAAAATCTCTTGGCCTGCGAGCCTAACTCGGTGATTGTGCCATCTTTGGCCTGGGAGCTTGATTCGGTGTTTGTGCCTTCTTCTTCTTCTTCTAACTTCCTTGACAGGTTTCCAACTCCAGTTTATGATGATGACAGTGAGGATGAAAATCCACCTCCGCCTGCTCATGGTCCTCTAGTTGCACCAGCACAAGTGCTTCCTCGATGGGTCCGTTCAACATGTGAAGCAGCTAGTGATCTTGCCGGTGATCCTAGAGATCAACGTCGAACATGTTCTCAGTTTCAGCGAGCCTCTTCTCTTTTGGCTCAAGTTTCCTAGAATCATGATCCAGAAACTTTTGCAGAAGCTTCAGGGAATCCAGATTGGGATGCAGCCATATATGAAGAATATCGTTCCTTAATGGCGAACGATACTTGGGATCTTGTACCTCTTCCAAAAGGAAGAAAACTTGTCAGATGTAAATGGGTCTACAGAACTAAGTATGCATCAGATGGAAGTGTTGAAAGACTTAAGGCAAAGTTAGTTGCCAAAGGTTTTTCCCAAGTTGAAGGGGTTGACTACAATGAAACCTTTGCTCCCGTCGCAAAAATGAACTCCATCTGCCTTGCTCTTTCCCTTGCAACCTTACATAACTGGGAAGTCCATCAAATGGATGTCAAGTCTTCCTTCTTACATGGTGATTTACATGAGGAAATTTACATGGAACAACCTCCTGGATATGTTCAGAATAACTCTAGCCTTGTCTGCCGCCTTAAGAAATCCTTATATGGCCTTAAGCAAGCTCCTAGAGCTTGGTATGCCAAAATGGATAACTTTCTCCTTGACACTGGTTTTTCTAAATGCCATTTTGACCCCAATGTCTATACCAAGAAAGTAGGAAACCATCTCATCATACTTGTTCTATATGTTGATGACCTTATTCTTACTGGTAGTGACCCTAAGCTTATAACCCAGGTGAAATCCAGTCTTAGACAAAATTTTGAAATGTCAGACTTAGAACATTTGCGTTATTTTCTTGGTCTCCAAGTCCTGCAAACCAAAAAATGAATCTTTCTTTCTCAGTCTAAGTATGCTTGTGACCTTCTTCGTCGCTTTCACATGGAAGATTGTACACCAGTCCCTTCTCCCTTCCAGTATGGAGTCAAACTTTCTGCCACTTGTACTTCACCTGAAGTCGATGCCACCTTGTATCGTCAGCTTATTGGTAGTCTCTTATACTTGACTCATTCCCGTCCTGACCTTTCCTTTGTCGTTGGTCGTGTTTCCCATTATATGCAGACACCTCATGAAAGTCACTAGAAAGCAACTAAAAGAATACTTCGATATATTCGAGGTACAGTTCAGTTTGGGATTCATTACAGTACAGGGGGGAAACCTTTGTTGGTTGGTTTCACTGATTCAGATTGGGCTAGCGATCCTGATGATCAAAAGTCTACTGCAGGTTATGTTTTCAGTCTGGGATCTGGACCTATCACTTGGGATTGTAAGAAACAACAAGTTCTTGCTCTTTCTTCAGCAAAAACAAAATATCGAGCCGCTGTTAATGCCAGTCTGGAAGCTTTATGGCTTCGACAGATCCTTTCAAAGTTTGGATTCGAGCAGCAACAGCAGCCTACTCCACTTTGGTGCGACAATCAAAGTGCCATCAAGCTTGCCAAAGATCCAGTTCTACATCAACGCAGCAAACACATTGAGCTACATATGCACTTCATCAGAAATCTTGTTCATGATCGTGTTCTTGAAGTGCTATTTTGCCCTACAAATGATCAAGTTGCAGACATCTTCACCAAGTCTCTTACAGAAGCGAAGTTTTCTAAACTTCAATCTATGTTAGGAGTTCAGGAACTTGTCATTAAGGGGGGATAGGCTCTAATGCCTCCTTCCTTCTCCTAATAGTGTCACTTTTGTAAATCCTTCAATCCTATCCCAAGTTGTTCTTAAGGGGGGATGTTAGGATATTTAGACACTTAGGAGTTAGTTAAGATCAACTTGTGTAATATATCCATTAGGGATAGTGTGATTCTTTATGCATTAGTATGCATTTGTAAATACTTAATCCGACGGTCACGATATGTTCCCGACATAGAGTGATCCGACGGCTCAACTTATCTTAGATCATACCTAACCTTGATCCGTGGCTTAACACCCAATTGGTCCATGATCTCTATTTAAAGAGCATGGAGGGTCATTGTTTAGTTGATCGATTATGAGAAGCTCATTTGTAACTTTCTGTCTTTGCATAATAAATTGCCCCGTAGAAGCTATTTGGTCGGGGCCGTGGAGTGTTTCCCTCAAGAGGGTTTAAACCACGTCAAAACATCGGTGTGTTGATCTGTGATCTGTTTGTGTGAAGTGGTTGCTCTTGGTGTTCGGTCCTTTGGTAGTACCCTGTGTACCCGAACACAGGAATGGATGGTTGACCAGTTTCAGCAGTGGTCATGTGTTGCGTGGTTGATTTTGGTGACTCAAAAGATAAAACACACGACTTGGGATTGGTTGATAAGAGTATAACGATGGGTCTTCCACCCTTTGTGAAAGACTTTGTCTTCGAATTTCATCACCCCTAACATGTAATTGTTCCAGACGATCATGAATAGGTGCGAATATTTCTTCAGGGGTAGGCCAACTGGGTGGGGATGCAATGGAAAAATGGGCCACTGGGTGGCCCAGAGAAGATGTCCAATAAGCTGTTGATGGACCAGCAGTGGCTGTAGGGTCATCCTGGGGTTGATTTATCCATTCCAATGATCCAGAATCTAATGGTGCAACGAGAGGTGAGTCTTGTGAAGTGGGGATTTGTGCTTCTTCACCCTGTGGGGGATGAGAGGTAGGTGAATCTGGAGGAGTATGTGGAAACAAATGTCCACCAATATTCAAAGTGGGGTTTTCCACTTCATGTGACCCAACCCTGGCTTGTGGATCCATCCTTACCCTCGAAATTACCTCCTGATTAAGGGGATATTTCTGGTGGAAAATTCTGAATCTTGCGAGACCTCCTCCAAGGAAAGTCAGCTAGAGTGACTGAAACAAAATGTTTCTCCTAAGGCAAGATAAAAGAAAAGCAGACCAGACAAAACCCTACACAAACTAAGGCCACAAGCAAACTTATGTTATAAGAGTGGATTCAATGGTCTGGAACCTCACAGGATTGTCAAGGCTTCGCAACTCGCGATATACCGCAGGGTCCAACAGTAAAACGTGACAAGGAGGATTGGGACCATACCCTTACCTGAATACCCGATTACCTGTACGGTACGTGCGTAGTAGCTCCCAGAGTGCTATTCTCGGTGTATTTCTCCGCCAAGACAGCCAAAAGGTTAACTCAGTTGGTTTCAGGAATCCTATGGGTGTCTCCCGATATACGCAAGGTACGTGGGAGCTCAAATCCGTAGTGGTGCTGTCTAATGCACAATCGTTCGGTAAGAGACCTTCCGATATACTAACGAGTACGTGATACACCCTTCAATATACGCCAAGTACTAAAGGTGACTTGGTGGGTACGTGAAGGAGCTCGATATACCGATAAGTACGTGGAAGACTACAATATCCCCGGGATACAGTGCTAGCAAATAACGACAGCTGCCACGCTTAACGACGCCGGAACATGTCTCTAACTTACACACAAGTTACTAAAAAATTTACCCTAGTTCTACCATTAATCTTATCTGGACGGTTAGGTGAATGCATGAGGTGAGTACATAATCGTAAACATAATGCAGGCCCTAACTACATGCAAAAATACACTTTTCTTTCAATGAACTCTATGTATGGGAAGGATAAATTTTCTTTTTCTTTCCAACAATTTCACCAAAGCAACGCAATGCAATACAATCCCAAATCTACCAAAAAATGACTATGAAGTATTATTTTTCCTTTTCAGCGAAACATAAAAGACACAACACTACTGAACCAAATCAAAACATGTTTTTTCTTTTCTTTTATCTTTTCAAAACGAAAATGATGCTAAGTGATGAAAAGAGAGAATTTCTAAGTAAGGTATGCAAACTTTTCACTTTCCCTATGATGGTCTAAAAGCACAAAAACCAAAAGATACAATGCAATTTCCAAAGCACGGAATTACTTTTGCAAAACTTGATCTATATTCGAATTTTTCAAGAAGATGAGTAACTCATAATTCATGAAAAACACAAATAATGCAATTTTCTTTCAACTTTTCCAAAAGATTCATAAATGAGACATTCCAATGCTTATGCAATTCTTCAAATGAGCTTGAAAAATGACGGAAATAAAGTACTTTTGATCTTTCAAAATAACAACTTGACAACAACAGTGCTTTTAAACATAAATACTGAACTGAAAAGATTACTCGCAGCACTCTAACAACTCAGAAAATCTAAAGAAGAGATGAGCACTCAAATAGACTGAAAGTACACACAAACACTCAAAATCAATCAGCAACAAGCAAGACTAAAACAAGCAAAGCTCACAAAATGAATGCAAGTGAGGTCTGGAAATCGATCCAATACAATGACCAGATCTGGAAAGGAGAGGAGGGAATGCAAGGGTGAGTGGATGCAGGTGGGGGAGACGAGAGTGTCCCCCATTACCAAATCTCAGACTTGTCCAAGATGTAACCCAAAACAACTCCAAACAAAAAACCAAACAACTCAATCACACAAAGCAAAAAGGGATCTATGACTGGATCACACAGTACAGAGGGAGTCTGCACACAAACCAAACTCAAGACAGAACTGGAGAGGGCATGCCTATATGGCAAAAATGGCAGATCGGCGCACTTTGTGCTTGTACATAGTGCGACGTCGCGGTTCACCAGTGCGGAAAGTGCGACAGCGTCGTAGTAGACCAATGGAAGGGCTGCGACGACAGACTAACAGGCAAAGAACAGAGATAAAAAACCACATAGTGTCACTCTGGGTACACTGACCAGGTGCGACAGGCGAGATCTGAGTTCAAAAATGAACCAATTCTCCAGATAATGAGCATAAAAAGGGTCTGAAAATGAGAAGTAAAAACTCAAAGGAAGCTAATCAGACTCTTCAAAGTGAAGATCTGATGGTAAAATAAACTTCGAGAAGGAAATGGCAAAATAGAATGGCTTGGCAAGAAATCAACTGAAAAACAACATTCAAATTGACAACTACAAAGCAATGTCATTTCCCCAGTATGGTCGCCAGATTTGTTTGACGGACAATCCACTCGAGCGGACGCGAGCCGAATCTCCCTAGCTCAAAGTGAGTCTAGAACAAATAATACAGACTACAAACAACTTTCCTAGATCTACTTAAGGATCAAGTACTAGATGCCTTACCTCAACTTCGTAATCCTTTCTCCTGGATGTTGCTCCACGTCCCGCGGTCGTCAGATCTCAGCTGCAAAACTTGTCAAGACACATAGAACAATGCAAACGAGTAAAGAGCATCTATACAATAAGAGATCTAAATAAACAGTTAAGCAGGTAAATTACGCAATATCATCACACATAAACAATATTGGTGGAAAGCGTTTATATTACTGTAAATAAGGAAAGTACATAGATAAGAATAGACTACAACCAAGGCTTAACGTAGTAGCCTTTCTCCATCCAAGCCAATTGCCATCCTTCCAAGAAAGTGTGAGTCTCTCAATGGATGAGTTAGAGATCTCTCCAATGTGATTTCATTGGCATGTAGACACTATAGACTTCCCCCCTTTGGAGAGGGGTAGAGCTTCACTTCTATAGGGATAAGTGGATAGGGTATGGATAGGGTAGGTTGAGATATGGTAGGAGAGAGATAGGGGATCCTTCCAAGAGGTTAGGAACAGAGTTCCGACTCCCCCAAGAGGTCAGGGATATGGATACCAGTCAATAGGTTTCGAGAATGAGCTCGAAAGGCCTATTTTTGTCCATTAACTGACTTCGTCGCACCCTGCAATAAAGCAAGATGCAACGTCGCAGGTTGCATGAGTGCAGCCTGGGACGACCTCTCAAAACCTAGCATAAGTGCAATGATATCCCTTCCAGGTGAATGAATTATCCAATGAACTTTAGGGCTGTATACACTGAATCATCATGATGGTAGGATTTTAGGTGTAACATAAGAGCCAGGCCATTGAAAGGGATATTCTCCTCCTCCCCTTGTAAATCTTGCAGTTTATATGTCGCCGAGCCAAGCTTCTCCACAATTTGATAGGGTCCAAGCCACAATTGTTGAAATTTTGTATGTTTTCCCTTTTCTTCATGCGAGTGATCCCATTTCAGAACTAGGTCTCCTACCTCAAAAGTTATCTTACCAGACTTTTGTTTATCAAACCATCTTTTGAAAATATCTTGGTGGTGGTTGAACCTATCCTTGGCCTTTTGTTGTGATTCTTCGAGTTTCAACAGAGTATTGATTCGTGATTGTAGAATTTCACTACTTGATCCTCGAGACGCTTGAGCTAATTGCAGGGAAGGGAGGAGTATGTTTGGTGGAAGTATAGCCTCTTTCCCATAAAATAATGTATAAGGATGTTACAACGTAATATTCCACCCTGTACGCATCAGCATTCTTTGGTCTGTAGGATCCATTTCACCAACTCAGATCCACTTATATCCTTCAGAGATACTATTTTTCCCTATTTGTATTCCTACCCGCATGTTGCATCATTATAGCATGCGTACCCGCGAGTTGCATCACTATAGCCCGCGGGTATCAAGTAAAATGGCAAAAATCACTAGTTTATTACTTTTTACTCCCAAAAAGCGGTCATTGGGTGACCTTTGGCTCTCCATCTGCCCGAGTAACGCCTTGATGTGTCATTTCACCTACCTTTGAGAGGACCATATATTGAGCACATATGGCTTATGGACGGGAGGAGAAAGAAGAGCAAGAGAACTCTAGCGGATTTTTGCCCTATCTTGAGTCTACACTCATTTATCCTTGTAGTTGTGAACCCTTTATGTTCACCTTCCAAACTCCTATCTAGTTTGAGTTTTCCATTCATGGAGGATTGAAGTGGTGGAGGCACAAGTGGATTGATCTAGATCTTGGTTCAGATTGGTTTCCGGCAAGAGGTCGTATCACTTTGTACTTCTTCTTGTTTATTAATAGAAATACTCATATTCTCATCCATTAATGTTGTAAATGTTGTTTATCTTACATTGGGTTGCATTTACTTGTTATATCATGGGCCATTGATATTGATGATGTTAATGCCGTTTATATATTATATGTACTTGTTGTATATTGGTTGTTAAGACAAATTTGCAGATTCAAGTGCATGGATTGAAAAGCTCCAACAGGGATCTACATCAAATGTTTGGATCGGGGTTGGTTATCTTCTTCCTTATATTAGCATTGTCATTTATATAGCATAGTTCTGGCAATTGAGTTGATTTCTGGTAGTCATCTGTCTGTTGTGGTACACCCCAAGCCATAGTGAGTTTTCTCCAATATAGAAATGGCGACTCCGCTGGGGAGAACATCCATATTGGGGGTTTTTTGAGCATTAGTCCATAATTAGAATTGTTGTTTGTCGAAGCTCTGTGTCACTTATCTGTCGTTGATATGCACTATAGAAAACTTGCTTTTTCTGAGCCATTGGACTCTCTGTTTTCCATTTTACCTTTCCTCACCCACAGGATAGCTTAGCTCTGCCCGCGTACACCCGCCTCTGTTTACTCTACTGCTCGCGGGTACCCGCAGGTATTACTTCAACAGTAGCGTACAACTCCGGCTTTTGTTGGTTTATGACCTTTGGTTGTTGCTGGGTTGGTTTTGGTTGATCTTGAGTCTATGTTGGCTTGTTTCTTTACTGTTCCATGCCTTGGTTGTAACCAGAACTCTTCGTTTCTCTTTGTTGAGCCTTGTTGGTTTTTTTACCCATCTTTGGATTTAGACTTGTTGGTTTTTTCCTTTTGAGCTCATTCCTTTGGCCGATTCTTACTGTTTGGTATTTGCCTGGTTGTCTTAGTGATCTCCTTGGCATATCAATGACTAGATAGTAGGATTTTGCTTGCATTTTTCATTTCTATATATTGAAAAATACAAAATAAAATAAAATATACATAGTTCTTGCATTTTCCTTTCGTTTATAAGAGAAAATACAAAAAAGATTTGCTTTTATGTATTGCATCTTGCATTGAGTGCTTTCTGCCTTCATTTAGATTCTGATTGTGCATTGAAAGAAATATAAAAGATTGCATAGTTATTTTGGAATCGTTGGTTTGATTGTGCATATTAGGGGCATTGTTTTCATTGGATAGATGAGTCTAGGATTTGACGATTTTGCATACTATTGAGTCTTACGCATCACTAGTTTCACGATCATATCCCTTGAATAATCACAGCCATTAAAATTAACGCTTAATCTTAAAATTGATTAGACTGATTTTATTTATAGGGTACACCAACTAGCATAGGTTTAGAGTCTTGGAATAGATCATTGTGAGTTAAAAATCCAAGACTACTAGACGAAACATTAGGTGTTTGACCAGGGAGTGGAGGAATCCATGGTATAGATCGGTGTTCTCAGGAAGCTCTACTCAAGCCAGAGTTAAGCACGAGGTCACAGGAGGTTGGTTGAAGGAATATCCCTCTGATACCGGCTGAACGTGGGAGATATTTCCAGGATTTGTTCGTATCTGGGGACTCTTGGGGGATTTGACCCTCATTGAGTTTCGAGCTCGACTACCCTGCCCATATGACGGATCCCACCTGCGACTGTCCCCCTGAGCATTAGTTATATTGCGGTGACCATAGTTTCCTTACCTAGGTATCGCACAGGGTACTTGCAGTGGTTATACTGTTTGTGTCCTGAGTCAGATAGGGATTGGACAACACAGTTGTTTTTATGCAGTGGACTTGACCCTGTACATGCAGTGAAGCCTGGGTGTCTCTATAACTGATTCTGTTACCACAGGTTATATTTTGGGAGTCTCAAGCCTCTCCTAGGCGAGACATACCGGCTCTAGTGTTGGGAGCTCATTTATCCACTCTGTTTGTCTGCTCTTGGTTGTAGTTTCTCTAGGTGTGTGATTTTGATTTACTAATATTTGATCGATAGTTGGCCTTTAGGGGACGTTTTGATTATATATTCTCTCCGGATATATCGTGGCACGGAGCCCTACTCTCCGCCGGTCGCGTCGGTGTTAACACCCAAAAAGTGTTCACCACCTCATCTACCACATTATATGGCTCATTTGTTCATTTTCCTACCATATTTCCCTTAAAATCCCAAGAAATCCCACTAAAAAGCCTCCAAAAGGCCTAAAATGCCTCCAAAAGGCCACAAAACCCCCTTTTCCTCCAAAAATATCCAAAATTCCTCTAAAAATAGCAAAAAACCCCTAAAAAGGGAAGAAAAATATAAAATAATGAGGAAAAGGAGGAAAAAACCCTATACAGCTGCCCTAAACCATGTGTTTCCCAAAACCATGGGACAACACTCCACCACCAAAAAACTATAAATAGGTGATGGAGATCCCTTAATCCATATCCACAATCAAGTATACCCTTACTCTGCCAAAATCTCTCTTGAAACCCTAGTTCACCATTGAACTACTTTCACCTTGAGAGCCTCTTTTGGCCCATCCCCACCATTGGAGAAAGAGAAGGAGCACATTGGAGCTTGGAGCAACCCTCTTGGACATTGCAAGGAGCTTCATCAACCTTCACATTGAAGGTAATATTAATACAAAACCCTTGTTTACAAATCGTTGTTTATTTTTCATGCACATGCTTTAGAGTAGTTTCTATTTCTGTTTTAGCTTAATAATTTACATTTACTGAACTGCTACTAAGGAGTCCATTCTCCTTAGTAGGTGCTCATTTGCACAAGCTAGGGGTAAAACCCTAGCCACAGTTTTGGCGACTCCCCTAGATTTTGAATTTCTGGTTTCCGTTTAAAAAAATTTCCCTTTTGGCTGTCCCTTTCGACCGTCGAACATCGCGTTTTTTCCCTCTGCAGTCGCGTCCCGACCGCGTCTTTCAGGACTTTACCTGCGACCCGACCGCGGCTCTCAGACGGTTTTCGACGCCCTGCCGGCGGATTCAAGTCTGTTACCTGCGATCTGACCGCGGCTAATAAGCCTGTTTGCTGCGATCTGACTGCACCTGTCGGCCATTTTCCCGCGTCCCGACTGCGGCTTTCAGCCTCTTTCCCGCGTCCCAACTGCGTCTGTTAGCCTTTTTGCCGCGACCCGACTGTGTCTTTTTCCCTATTTCCTGCGTCCCGACTGCGTCTGTTGGCCCAAAAGCCGCGACCTGACTGCGTCTGTTTCCCTCAAACCCGCGATCTGCCTGTTCTGCTTCGCCACAGACCCGCGGTCTGATTTCTGATTTTTTCTTGTTTTGAGCCCAGCCCCTTTTGCTGCAATATTTTCTGCATCTGAACAACCCCCTGTCCTACCTGCAGCCCCACTTCCTTACAGCCTTTCTGCAACATAATTTCTGTTCCCTTTACAGAATCTTTTTAAAATTTCAGTATTTTTAATTCAGAAAATTTTGCAAGTTAAAGTTTCAATTCCAGCATTATTGATAGTTGGAAGTTGCCCCCCTTGTGGCACTTCTATTTTGGGTTCATCACCTCACGAGCACACACTCTGTCACATAATTCAAGTGAGCCTTAAAAAGTACCTAACTAAACCAACATTCTAACCCCATTTGGGGAACACAAAAGAATCATTGTAGTTAAGTAGGATCGGGGGGATAGGCTTCCAATAACACCCCTCGGTTACTTTCACTTGAGACATAGTTGTTGTCCAAATAGGGAACCAAAATCCCCTAGTACTTTTTGGCACGGTCACGACCAGTTTATCAGAGGGCCTCTCCCTTAGGAGGGTTGAAGTCGGGAGACTGGTTCCGGAGGCCTGAGTGGAATACCGCACTCCATTCAGTAACCGAAGGGCTACCTTTCGCGGTTCATGGGATATCCCTGTATAGGGGTATTGCGATAAACGGACTAAACGGCAGATTCACCTTTCTGGACGTGTCATGAACGGGGTATCTTAGTTGCCATTCTTCTAGGATTGACTACCCGGTATCCCTCCCGGTAGGGGGATATCATAGCCACTTGGCTTTCCTACTCATATTGTCTGACTTGGATTTCATCACCTTGCAGAGGATGTGTTTAGTTGAGTCAGGATACTTTTAGTTAGGTGTTTGCATGCTCCTTTACCTCCCTTTGGTCTAGAGAGTCCACCATTTTTTATTTCTAGGAAACATGCTGCTTGTTGGTATTCTGACCATCTTTGTTGATACTCCACCTATTGTAGCACAGCTGTTGTAGTGGGTGTTTTGAGTTGGTTGTTGGTCTGAGTGCCTTGTTTTTTAGCTCTCCTTCTGCACACTCGGTTGCATTAGGCGTTTTTGAGCTTTTTTTCTACTCACCTCAACCCACAGAGATTTGACACCATCCGTCACCATTGAGTCCCCGAGACATTCTCGGCGCCTCAGGGGCGAGCCCCCACAGCACGGTTCTCTTGACACCACCCGTCATAGATTCCGATCATCATCCGTTGATACCACTCATCACAGATCTAGAGCCTTGTCACTTGACTCCACTCGTCAGCGACATAGAAATCCGTCACCAGATATTGACGCTCCTTACTTTACCTCTGATTCTGACGAAGAGTCTGAGAACCCTATTTACACTGCCCCTACTAGCCCCATGGCTGGCATGACTTCCACTCCTTTTGTTATAGGGACCATTGGTGGCACATCTACCACTACACCAGTTATTACACCTATTTTGGGTATGCCCTCCATGGGGCCCCCATCTACCGTTCCCCTCACGGTACCTATTCCCGCAGCGGGAATACCTATCCCCACTACATCAGTGGCTCACACTACCCATGGTGGTGCAGGCCCATCCTATACTACCTCAGTTCCCCCACTTGGGGGCACCATCCCAAATCCTGTCCCTCCACTTGGGGGCATTGGCCCCAGCTTGGTCCAACCCACTACTGTGTCACATCCTTCCTCCAGTTTGCCATTCATGGCTAGCCTCAACCTACCTGACTTGGCCAGATTGACCAACGACCCTATCCGACACGACCCTGTGTGGCCTCATATGCCTACCAAGCTCCCCTCTGACATCCCTAAATTCGAGGGTAAGGCCGGTGAGGACCCACAAAATCATATCATGTCTTTCCACCTATGGTGTTCCTCTAATTCCATAGTGGACGACTCTGTTCGCCTCCGTCTCTTACAGCGCACCTTCACTGGCTCTGCAGCCAAGTGGTATATCGAGCAACCTCATGGGACCTATGCCACCTTTGCTTCCCTTGCCTCGACCTTCCTGCAGTTCTTCCAGTTTCCTGTCCGGTATGATGCAGGCATGGAAATCCTCCTATCCTGCAGACAAAACACGGCTACCCATATCACAGACCACATCCATGAGTGGCGTCGACGCCGTAGCTTATGCAAGATCAAACTAGACGACCGTATCTTCCTAGATTGGTTCCTCAAATCCCTTCTCCCTGTTATTGCTAAGGATGTAGCTTCCGAAAAACCCCAGTCTAAAGAAGAGGCCATCCTTAAGGCACAGCAGTTCGACCTCATTTATGCCCAGTTGGGTTACCTTTATACCATTATACCTGACACCCCTCGCGGCGAGTCCTCCCAGCATGATGCGCCGGGGGCATCCCACGCTGCAGACGGTATCATTGGCCGTGTTACTTCGCATCCTCAACCATTTTCTATAGCACGTCCTACCCCTGGCCCCGACCTTTCACGGACTACCTCACAGTCTGGAGCAACCAACTCATATGCTCCCATGACACATCACCATCACCATGGACCCGCATGTCCTCCTCAGTGCTTCGGTCATGCGACTCCTGCTTATGCCCCCCCAGTCGCACCTCAGCCTTACTACCATCAGCAGGCTGCCCCAGCTCCTGCGCCTTCACAAGCCCAACCCGCTTATTATCTGCCACAGGCAGCCCCTGCGGCAAACCCACAACCTGCTCCGCAGCCATATCAGCAACCTCTTCAAGTTGCTACACCTGCTCAGCCTCCACCTGCATATCATCCCCCACAGCCTGCTCCCGCACCTGCGCAACCTCAGAACCCACCTGCTGCCCAAGGGCAAGTCTACGCCCAACAAAATCCGCAGCAGAACCAGAACAACCAACGCAACCAGGGCCAACAGAACCGCGGCAAAGGCCGTAATCGTGGGAACAACCAACCTGCAGACCAAGCTGGTCAACCGGCTAATCCCCCCGACAACAACAATGCGGCCCCCGCTAATCAAAACCCTGATCGCCCACCCAAGCAGGCTAAAAACCCCAATTTGCGAACGAACCACCCTTGTTCTATTTGCGGGGTCTATGGACACTACACACATGCTTTCCCACACTTGGAGCGAGCTCGGCAGCTCTAGGTTGACGATGCCCACCGCCAAGGGCATGCGGCTCCTTAGGCACCACCTAACCCCCCTCAACCTCAGCAGCCACCTTTGGTGCTGGAAAACCCCTTACCAACCCAAGGCGTGGTGAACACTCAGCCGTTGGCCCCTCAAGCCAACGTGCAACCCCAACAGCAAATCACGTACGCTGCTCCTGATCAACCCATGTTTGACTCAGGAACCCACCACTTGTTGATGATGTCATCCGCTGACGTTAACCTTCAGACCCGTCGGAACCAATATGGCTCCACCACTGAAGCACCTCCCACTGATAAACCTACTAACGCTCATCCAACCGATCAAGCGTTACGTATTCCTCCACCTCCACTAGATGGCGCTCCCAAAGCCCCTCGTTTCCCACTTCGCCGTATCAACAATAACCCCAATGCGCGCGCTGCGTCCAACTACAACATTGTAGACGACCTAGCCCAATCTCCCGCAGCCATGTCTGCGTTAGAAGTCTTGAAGAACTGCCCTTCCCAGCGCAAGACTTTACTCTCCGCCATTGGGGGGATTGACCCAAATGATTCGAATTTGATGGCATTTGATTTGGACCAATCCGAACCACGCCTGCCTTCCTCCTTAGCATTCCAAGTTTCTGTTTCCGTTCGGAATCTTGTCATCCATCGATGCATCATCGATGAAGGTGCCTCCACATGTGTCATGTCTACATTCGTGTGGCAGAAGTTAGGATCCCCAACTCTCCAGCAGTCCACCACTGCATTACGCACCTACGACGGTCGTTCGGCTCAGCCCCAAGGCCTCCTAGCCAATGTCCCTGTCCAGTTAGGTGGCAAAACTGTACTCATTGACATTGAGGTAATCAATGCCCAATTGGATTATAACCTTTTACTTGGTCATAGCTACATGTATGCCATGCGGGCGGTTGCCTCTTCCGTTTTTTGCACCATGATGTTCCCCCATGAGGGACGCGTGGTCAAGGTTGACCAACTCACCTACTATGATCCCAGTGCTCCCGCGGCACCTGAAAATGTTCTCCCCATGGTTGAACAACCTGTTTCTCGTGCCACCACCTCGTTTGTTTCCTGTACGGGGCCTGGAGTCTACTCAGACGCGCCGATAACCTCCACCTTTCAATCCATTCCTCCCCCGTCATCTACGCCCGAAGTGTCTGACTTATGTACCTTGTCCCATGACAACCAACCACCTAACAATCAACCACCCTTGTTTCCTAAACCACCATTGGTACCTAGCCACATTGGTGTTACACCTATCCATACGATCCCCTTCTTAGTCCCTCCGTTAGGAATAGTAAGCGCCCCGGTCATGGCTACCCTTAGCCTCCCTGGGTTAACTTTGGGATTACCAGTATGGTATCTTTCGCCTCCCGTTCACCCGCCGACACCAGACGTCGTCCTACAACCGGTGCAACCCATGGCTACTACCACTCAGCCACCTCCCGGTGTCTCCACCCCTTCGTCCTCCATGACTCCTCCTCCTACTCCCAAACCCACTGGGGGCAGAGGTCCCCAACCTTACACTGCTGTACCACCTCCCAAGACAGTCAAAACCCCCCTAGTATTTTGTGCTCCCCCCAAATGCTCGTTGTGCGACGAGTTGGGCCATGCGACTCACCAGTGTCCACAGTTACCAGCATTGCAGAAGCACATGTAGATGCTCTACGATGACCCCAACATCCCAGTTGTCGAACTAAACCCCACCCCTAAGCCCAAAGACAAATCCCTACGCACTAACCACCCCTGTGCCATATGCGGTGTTTACGGGCATTACTCCCATCATTGTCCTGATCTCCCGGATTACAGAGCGGCTCTCTATGAGATGAACAATCTGGATCTTGAGACGGCACCACCCACCATTGAGGAGATCTACCCCCCGGTTTCTCCCCCTTCTGGAGAGGTTAATATCATCTATATGATCTCTTCAACCACTACCCCCCCCGTCAACCGATTTGACGACGCAAACTTTATGTACCGATGAGGAAATTCTTGAGGCCCTCACTGCCCCGGAGTATCCCTGGGATGACATGCACCATCGTACATGCAGTGAAGCCTGGGTGTCTCTATAACTGATTCTGTTACCACAGGTTATATTTTGGGAGTCTCAAGCCTCTCCTAGGCGAGACATACCGGCTCTAGTGTTGGGAGCTCATTTATCCACTCTGTTTGTTTGCTCTTGGTTGTAGTTTCTCTAGGTGTGTGATTTTGATTTACTAATATTTGATCGATAGTTGGCCTTTAGGGGACGTTTTGATTATATATTCTCTCCGGATATATCGTGGCACGGAGCCCTACTCTCCGTCGGTCGCGTCGATTAGCTGGTTTAAAGCCAGCCTAGGTTTCATGCCGTGTTGCTAGAGGACGCTGGAGGGCTCCCTCTGAGTCTTTGGATTCTTACGAGACTTACGTCCAAGACGTCATGACTGCTACACATTCCGATACTGAGGAAAAACCTTCGACTCCATCGGGTAGAGTTGACCACACGTCTGATCCCCATACTCCTCATGAGGAGTGGGGAGGTGATCCACCTGAGACTCAACCTGGTTCTATTTGGCCTAATCCACTTGAACGAGATCCGTTTGATCCTTCGAATCCGGATAATTATCTTTACGGAATGCCAACCTTACCCGAGGTCGAAGAACAGGACGATACGTTCATTCCTTCGTTTCCACGTAGTTATAGACACGGGATGCCAGATTTACATGATGACACTGGCCCTATGATCAACCCAACAACACTCTCTTTTGGTATGCCTAGTCATAGTACCATCGAACCTTCCACTACGTTTGGTAGTCACGCTGGCACTAGTCATGGTGTTAGCCATACTATACCCACTGGGGGCACTACGTTGTCCACCCACACACATAGTATGGGGACCAATCATGTTCCTCCTAATAATGCTAATGTTGGAAGACGACCACCTCCTAGGATTGCCCAACTTAATAGGAACGTTGTTCGAAACACGACCCACCATCCACCACCTAATACACGTGCCGCTACTCGTCAACCCAGGACTACTTTTACGGATGATACTGTTCCTCCCAACCACTGGGGTGGACACATACCGCATACTTTTGCGTCCACTGCCGCCATTATTAATGCTAATGTAGGGGGTGGGAATATCTCCTATCCATATGGACATCACACCACCATCCCTACTATTAGTCACACCAATATTGGAGTTGGGAATACTTCTCTTGCTTTTGGTCATCACGCGACTACTCAAGCTAATCCTAATGCTGGGGGTGCGAACATACCATACCATTATGGTTATTACAACACGGTTCCCGCTATGAATAGTACATACATGCCCCATACTCATGGTGGCAACCCTTACTACAACACAGTCGGTGCTTGCCACCAGTATAACCCACCACCCCAATATGGTGCCCAAAAAACGCATATACCTGCTTACTCTCAAATGGGTCAGGCAGGAGGAGGTTATCAATCCTATGGCCATGGGCAAGTTTATGGTGCTTCAGGTCCTCATTATCAGCAGTTTAATCCTCATGGTCAAGCTTTTGGTCCATCGTATAACACGGTTCCATTTAACCAACCTTTTATGGGGGCTTATAATCAAGCTTTCCAGCCTCAACTCCCGTTCCTTGCACGCTTGAATATTCCAGATCTTTCGAATCTCACGAATGATCCAATGTGTCACGACCCTACTTGTCCCCCAGTCCCTACCAAGCTCCCTTCAGACATTCCGAAGTTTGAGGGGAAAGGTGGTGAGGACCCGGGAGATCATGTCACAACATTTCACCTTTGGTGCTCCTCCAACTCTTTGAATCATGATTCCATTAGATTACGACTATTTCAATGCACCCTCACGGGGGCAGCCGCGAAGTGGTATGTGGAGTTGCCTGGAAACACCTATAGGGGATTCAATGAGATTGCTTTGGTTTTCTTAGACCATTTCTAGTTACTGGTTCGTTATGATACTCGTACTGAGTTGTTGTCCACCTTCCGTCAGAATAAGGCCACACATATTTCTGACCATGTTCAAGAGTGGCGTCAGCAAAAGAGGTTAGTGAAAGCCAACATTCCTCCAGAGTTCCTGTTGGAATGGTTCCTCAAGTCTTTACTCCCATACATTGCTAAGGATGTTTTGATGTTGGGCATTGTGTCTGAGGAACAAGCTATCTTGAAAGTCCAGCAGTTAGACTTATTATACTCTCAGTTTGGCATTTTGTATGACATCATCCCTGACGCACCGCGTACACGTCATGAGCCCACGTTAGTTCCTGGACCGCATGCCAATGGCATCGTTGGATCTGCAAGCACTCGCCCTGTAGATTTGGTAGCTAATCAAATGCAGAATTTGTCGCTAAACCAGTCTACTCCCGGACAGGTTCACACCTTGTCCACTTCCACCCCATCGTACGACGTACACACTGTGCAAATGACAAACCAGTCAGGTAACCAGCAACCCGGTGGTAAGAAAAAGGGGAGAAATAATCGTAAGGGTGGAAACAATGGGAATAACAATAGCAATCGCAATACCTGTAAGGATAATGCCAACCCTCCTCGGGAAGGCGAAAATGTTGGTGAGGATTGTAAACCTAGGCGTAAGGTGAATTTTCCTTGCAAGCTTTGTGGGGAAGACCACCTTACTCACTTATGTCCTCGTATTGAAGAAGCATCGAAGCACTTGGCACAGAGCCCAGCTGTGTTGAAGGATCCCCTACCTCATCACCAAAACATGGCTTCGCATGCTCCCACCACCGGTTATGGACCTAATGAGACGGCAATGTCTTCTTCCAATACTAGTGGTTATGGATGTGTGAACATGGTTCAGTCAGAGGTTAGTGTTGCCACTCGTCAGGGCGATTATGATGCACCACAACCCAATTTGGAGAGTGAGCCTCCCCCTCCTCCTAACAATTCCTTGCATATCGAGAAGCCCTCTATTATGCCACAGATACCGAAAGGTGTTCTTAAGCGCTCTACGCATAATCCTAATGCTCAAGCCGCCCACAACTACTCCATCGTAGAAGATTTGGGCCAAACTCCGTGTGCCATGTCAGCTCTTGAAGTTTTGCAAGCCTGCCCTTCTCAGAAGCATGCTCTTTTGAGTGCGTTAGGAGTTCAGGATGGGGGAAGTCCCACTGTTATCAAGTTCGATACTACTGATGTCTAACCTCGATTACCCTACCACGTGGCTTTTCAAATCCAGGTGGTGTGCCTTCAGAGTTTTGTCAAACGTACTATGGTTGACGAAGGTGCTTCTGCGTCAGTAATGTCGTTAGCTTGTTGGAAAGCTCTTGGCTCTCCTCCCCTACTCGCGTCTAGAACCACGCTCACTGCATTCGACGGTCGTTCATTTAAACCGCATGGAATTATCCCTTCCCTTGTTGTTTCCTTAGGAGGTAAGTCTGTGCCTATTGAAGTCAAGGTGGTTGATGCGCCCATCAACTACAACCTTTTACTGGAACGGAATTGGATGTATGCCATGAAAGCTGTCGCGTCCACTGTATTCCGAGTTATCTGATTTCCTCACGAAGGCAAGATTATGACCATCGATCAGCTGGATTACGTTAACTCCTCTTCCACAGCATCCACGGGATCCATAGTCCCGCAGGTTACTCATTCTCAGCCGACAACTGGGAACATGGGTGTTGGCATGTACCCTTCATTGATGGGAACTTATGATTTTGTCGCACCTATGAATTTTATTGGAACCATTACCGACGATGCATCTCCTCCTTCACGTAATATGTTATTCTGGACTTCTTATTTTGATGGTCCATGGACTTTACCATCCACGAGTTCCCTGTCTAGAAACATTTCGCATGTCGGTATGTCTATGCCACTGTCTGTATCTGAGCTAGCTTACCAGCATATTCAACAAGCCACTGCAGAACCAGATCTCTCTTCTTCCCAGACAGTTGAGGAATATCCCGTTATGCTGCCAGTTTGGGCAACCAACTTGTCTTGTTCCCATGATTTCCTCGATGATACTTCGCCTTCCGATGAAGCTATTATGGAGGCCATGTGTGGTAGTGAGAGACCTTGGGAATATATGCACCATCGCTCTTATTTCCTTCCCAAACTCGAGCTCACCGAACGAGAAGAGTTTATGATGACTCTAGCAGAGATGGCTGGTCACCCTATGGCTCTTTTGGAGTCACATGATGTTTTCGCAGAAGGGAATATGGCTAATATCTCCCCAACTATGTCAATCAATATCTCTCGTACTCCCGGAGTAGTTGAGAATGTTTACATCGGTGATGATTGCACTCCTGAGGAGATTGCTATTTACACTTAATTGTTTACAGAACTCCGGGAAGCTTTCGCCTGGTCATATGAGGAGATGCGAGGAATAGACCCCCGCATTGTTGAACATGAGATTAGAACGTATCCCAACGCTAAACCAATTCGACAATGCTTACGTGTTCTGAACCCTAGAAGGGCAGCTGCTATCAAGGCAGAGGTGGAGAAACTGCTCAGAGTTGGTTTCATCTACCCCGTTCCCCTTACCGAATGGGTGTCAAACCCCATTCCTGTGGATAAGAAGCAAGGAACGATCCGTGTATGTACCGACTTTAGGGATTTGAACCGTGCATGTCCGAAAGACAACTTCCCCACACCATTCATAGATCAAATCTTGGATGCTTGCACCGGGAGTGAGATTTTTTCCTTCATGGACGGATTTTCCAGCTATAACCAAATTCAGATCAAACCTGAGGATCAACATAAGACAAATTTTATTTGTCCTTGGGGAACATTTGCATATCGGAAAATGCCCTTCGGCCTTAAAAACGTCGGAGCTACATTTCAGCGCGCCATGACCTACGCCTTTCACGATCTTAAAAAGATTATGGAGGTTTTCTTGGATGATCTTGCCGGCCATTCTCGCAAGAGAATGGACCACCCCAAGCACCTCTGCATGATTCTCGAACGATGTATATGATACAAGATTCAATTGAATCCTAACAAATGCATCTTTGCTGTAAGGAAAGGTCGCCTTCTGGGCTTCATAGTTTCGAAAGAGGGTATTAGAGTCGATACTCTCAAAGTTGAGGCAATACTTCAGTTGCCTCCTCCACATAATTTGTTACAACTTCAGAGCCTCCAAGGGAGAGCCACTTTTCTATGCCGTTTCCTAGTCAATTATGCTAATCTTACCAAAGGTTTCACGCGCTTATTGAAGAAGGACACACCTTTTATCTGGGATGAGCGAGCCCAGCAGTCTTTCGACGCCCTTAAGAAAGCTTTGGTATCGGCCCCTGTGCTTAGTCCACCAGACTTCGCACGAGATTTTATCCTTTATGTGGCCGCGTCTCAAGAGACGATTGGCATGGTCTTGGTTCAGGTGGATGATGCGCTTGTCGAGCATGTCATCTATTACCTTAGTCGAAATCTAGTAGACGCTGAGCTAAGATATACTCATGTGGAAAAGCTAGCGCTTGCAACTGTTCATTCAGTCCAATGGTTACGACATTACATTTTGCTTAGGACCACCATAGTTGTCACACATATCAATCCGTTTCAGTTCGTACTATCACGACGCCTTATCGGGGGGAGGTATAATAAATGGATTGTTATCCTTCAGAAATTTGATCTCGATTTTGCTTCGGCAAAGTCGATGAAATCATTGGTATTTGCTAAGCTTATGTCGGACCTTCCGAGACTTGATGAGGATGTCATTCATGAAGGTTCCTTTGTGGATGAGCACTTATTTCTTATCTCGTCAGAGGACCCTTGGTATGGGGATGTCATTATATATCTCCAAACTTTGAAGTTTCCTCCGCACTATTCACGAGATGAGCAACATCGTGTGAAACATCACGCTAAATATTATACTATCGTCGGTGACACTTTGTATCACCGAGGAAAGGATTCTATCCTCCGTCGTTGCTTAACTCACGAAGAAGCAGAGCGGGTGTTTAATGATTGCCATGCTGGGGCATGTGGCGGTCACTTATCCGGGCTTGCTACAACTCAACGTATTATGTGAGCTAGTTATTTATGGCCTTCCATCTTTAAGGATTGTGTTAATGCTGTAAAGATATGTCACCCTTGCCAGGTGTTTTCTCGGAACATACACTCGCATCCAATGCCCCTTCATCCGGTCGTCACCGTCAGTCCCTTCACCAAGTGGGGGGTGGATTTCATGGATTGGAAACCAGCTTCGGCTGGGGGGCATCACCATATCATAGTGGCCGTGGAATATTTTTCCAAATGGGCTGAGGCCATGCCTACCATTAAAGCCGATGGTGCTACAGCAACCCACTTCGTATTCAATCAAATTATAACTCGGTTCAGTATTCCGAAAGAGATTGTCACTAACCATGGCAGTCACTTTCAAAACAAGATGATGGAGGATTTTTCCCTCAAGCTTGGGTTTCATCAAGAACACTCATCTTCTTATTATCCCCAAGCGAATGGTCAAGTAGAAGCAGTCAATAAGTCTTTGAAGACCATTCTCCAACGTACCATCTAACAAAGCAAGACCAATTGGCATATCATGTTATATCCTACTTTGTGGGCGTATCGAACCGCAGTCAAGACTACCATCGGGTTCTCACCGTTTCAGCTAGTTCACGGTGTGGAGTCACTTTTACCGATTGAATGCGAGATCCCTTCACTTAAACTGGCCATAGAGATCCTCCCTGATACGACGGGTCTTGAGCAACATTTAATCCACCTTGAGCAACTTGACGAGCAACGTCGAGATGCCGCTGTGGCCATAGATGCCAACAAACATCATGTTAAGGTTCAATATGATAGGTTTGTTTGTCCCTGGCAGTATGTTGAAGGTGACTTGGCCCTCTTATATGACCAAGCTAAATAACCCCTGGGGGCAGGCAAGTTCAACCCCATGTGGCACGGTCCTTACATCGTGAGGAGTGTCTTGGAAAAAGGAGCCTATGAATTAGAAGACTATGAGGGGACTGTATTGAAGGAGCCTAGAAATGGGCTCTACCTCAAGCGGTATTACGCTTGAACCTCTGGTTCAGGCTGATACTTTTGTATACTATTGTATAGTTGCTTCTGTACATAGTTTAGATTTCTTTTGGTTTTTGGGTCTGTTGATTAGCTTTCGTTTGATTGATAGATGTCAGCAGAGTTTCCTACATTCTTAGGATTCGCGGATGGTGCTAGCCGTCATACGCAGCAGCTTGCTTCTACTGCCTGGGTTATTTTCTCACATGACCACCTAGTTGTATTCTCAGGAGGTGCTTGTCTTGGTCCTACATCTAACAATGTGGTTGAGTATAGTGTCGCCATTGAGCTACTTCGGGATGCCATTTCCCATGGTGTCCAGTCTTTAGAAGTCCGCCTGGATTCACAACTAGTTATGTCTCAGCTGAATGGGCAGTACCGTGTGCGAAATCCTACGCTATTACCGAAATTCCTGAGGGTAAGATTCTTGGAACGATATTTTGTTTCAATTACATACATACATGTTCCGAGAAGTGTTAATCATTTATCTGATGCATACGCTAACTATGTATTAGATTGGCATTTGTCACATTCATCATGAAGCACATAAATACAAAGACATTCATACATTTGTACATACACACGTATAGTAGAATCGAGAACCAAAGTTTTTTTTATATATAAATATGTCCAAAAATGGTAGTGTCATACAAAACTGGAGCCCGTAGCCCTCAAAATATACATATCAATACAAAAAACGAGATCCTGGGATATCTATTCCCTCCGAGGAGGCCTAGCTGTCTCCTCGACAAGATGTGTCTCGTAGAAATACTGTACTGCATTGGCTACCCGCTGCAGTAGCTGCACCCACTCACCAGGAACACCCACTACTTGGCGCTGCATGGCCTCAGGTAGTCGGGCCACCTCTATCTGTGGTACCCGGGTGACCATCCGTGATATGTTGCGCTGTAATGTCTGTAGAGTGCGCCCTGCTGCAGCATCTCCTGCCTCATCACCTCTACCCCGACGACCATGTCTCGGGAAGCCCTCGGGTCTCACTGGGCCTTTATCTGTGAACAAACAGTCAAACTTTAGCACTTGATACTACCACCAAAAATATTTTTGCATTTTCAACTATAATAAAAAATCCATAAAAATTTAATAAACGCAAAACCAAAAAGAGTACTCATCAATGTCTCCGAATGCTGCGCCTGGTGGGAGCTGCATGTCCCGATCCTGTCTGAAGTCTATCCCCGCATAGGGATAGTCCTCTATAGCGATCACCTGCCGGTTCCACCAACGGAAGAACTCCTAAGTATATGGTGACGCCAAATGGCCACCACCCTGTCGTGTCAAGATCTCAGCCCACCGGGTCAGGGATGGATCACGGAGACTATGAGGAGAGACATCCACCCTCGGACTAAGCCCCGGAACCCTCTCAAAGAAGAAGCTACATAGGATACTACCATACCTGAAGTTTTTGGCCTTCCCCTCTTTGCATTCTGTCAATTGTATCTTCATAGACACCAGCAGTGTAGTACACCAATCGAATACCATAGGTTGCATGCATTGTGATGCCTAGTGTAGAGCTTTAGATCCAGTGATCCGCACCAACGTAGCCACAATGATCTTTGTGCTCAGATCTACTATGGCATTGACGAGCACTTGACTTCCCACCGCTCGTGTGTTTGCGGGACAATACCGCGCTATGTAGTCATGAACAGTGATCCAACCACCCACAGTCTGAGACCGAAGACTGGCCACCTCACCTCTACGGGATAAATCATTAATGAAGTAGATATCTTCCACTTCCATTGTCAGGGGTTTCCCATTGAGGATGAAGTTATGTGCATCAACATCCTAGTAGTCTATCAGGTGACAGAGTAATAGGTTTTGGGCCCTTAAACCCCCTATACTCCAGAACTTGTACAACCCACATGCTTGCAATGCATGCTGTGCTTGCACATCATTGCGCACAGCCTCATCAACTTGGTCATGCTCTCTCTCCCTCCACTCTAGAACCATCCTGGATTGAGAAACAAACAAGTTTTGGTTAGTTTCTTGTGTAAAAATTTCTTCACGGTCGTACCCGCGGGCTAATTTGTATACAGGTGCAGGTACTCGTGGCCAGTCTATTTTTTGACTGCGCGTTTGGTGCCCTACCCGCGACCCGCATAGTTATAGCCCGCGGGTAGCACCGAATCCATCTAGGGCTTGGCCAAACTAAAAATCCCACCACTGAAAATCAAAATGAAAGCATTGAATTGAAAGGTATGGAAGTGACTACCAAGCTGCTCCGGACGGTTCGATGAACGGTCGCTTGTAGCTCCCAGAATCGGCAACTGAACTTTCAGGTGAAAACTAACCCAAAACTCCAAATGTGGTGAATAGTAAAAATGAATTGAAAATTGCAAAATTTTATTACTATTTATAATTTTCTGGACCCACTTGTCTATAGTTTTTACCGTTTTGAGTCGTTATGAACTAATATTGTGTCATGGAGTAGTGTTTTTTAATCAGATTTCCTCAGCGAAAGTTGTTCTGAACCATTTCACACCTACGACAGGTACGTTTCACACCTGGCATATAGGTTAGATGCCATTTTTGCATACATTATGCATTTGACCTATTGACCATTTTCATAAACCCTAGGTGCGACACTGCTTCGTAACTGACACGGAACCTTCACACTGCTATAGAAGTATCGTTATGTGGCGGTAGGGATTTTTCGAACATGGGTACCCTAGTTAGAACCCCTTTGTGCATTCTGGTGCCCATGTCGTTGTTTGTCCTTAGGATTGGGAGTCCTTCGTAGTTCCGCTATGACATTGCGATAAAGACTCATACTCTACTTTGTCTTATGTTGGCCATCTCCCTTAAGGACTCCTCTCAGTTATATCATGTTGTGATTGCATTGCATCATCCTGCTTGCCGCTTGAGCCTTGTGCTGGCTCCCGCTTACTCAAATATTAGCCTGGTGCCTGAGCACTCTTTCCCTGTCGAGCCCTGCAGAGCTTATATATTTTCCCTTTCACAATTTGATCACCTTTTGACCCTGAGGGAACATCCCCCCCGAGTGTCCACATCCTGCACACACTTCCTTGCATTGAGCATAGGTATGTTCCATTGCTTGGAACTAGTCGGCTCGCTATTTGACACTCGTTCCCTCACTTGTTGTACTATAAGCAATTTTATTCTTTTTCAAGCTTTTCCCAAATATGAAAAAGACAAAAAAAAAATCAAATATTCCAAAAAGCCGGATGGGATTATGGTTACTATTTTTTGTTGGCAGTTGTTGTGTCGCCTTTGAACAGAGCATTCATTCGACTCCGTACATTATGAGTCGGGACTATAGTTGGACCTTAGGAGCTGTACTAGTTTCTCAGTTTTCTCCACCGATTGGTTAAGCTTCTAGTCATTATGGAGCCCTCTGTAATGCCCCTTGCATTGCACAGTTTATGTCAAATCTATGTTGCCTAAGTCTATCCATCTGCTCATGCTCTTGTTCAAAGGAAGTCCTGAACCAGTGTCATCCACTCCTTAGATCTCTTGACTATTGCATGTCGGCCATCCTTATTGAGTCAGTCCGTTTTACTTGAGTTCTTCCAAATCTTTCAGCGTGGCTGATACCTCGTGCTGGTTGATGGGGGATGCCTTAATGCCCTCCTTCCAGCGAGTCTCGTTCCGTCGACTTCAATTCATTTATTCCGGGACTTGAGGCTTAGAGTTCGGTTGAGTACCTTGAGGCTTGCAATCATTAGTGGTAGGTTCTCTCGCCATCAATAGATTTGGGAATACATCAATGTCCCCTGATCGATGGATTCATCCTAGTGTTCGACTTCAACTCATTTATTCACACTCCGATGATTGTACTCTGTGTTAACACCCAAAAAGTGCTCACTACCTCATCTACCCCATTACATGACTCATTTGTCCATATTTCCTACCATATCTGCCTCCAAAAAACCATTAAAAAAGCCTCCAAAAGGCCAAAAAACCCCTTTTCCCCCCAAAATAATCCAAAATTCCTCCAAAATAGCAAAAACCCTCTAAAAAGGAAATAAAAAATACAAAAAAGAGGAAAAAGAGGGAAAAAGGAAGCAAAAACTCTATACAGCTGACCTAAACCATATGGTGCCCAAAACCATGGGCTAACACTCCACCACTAAAAAACCTATAAATAGGTGATGGAGGCCCCTCATTTCATATCCACAGTCAACCACACCCTTACTCTGCCAAAATCACTCCTGAAACCCTAGCTCACCCTTGAGCTACTTTCACATTTGAGTGCCCCTTTGGCCCATTTCCAAAACCCTTTGGAGAAAGAGAAAGGAACAACACTAGATCTTGGAAGCAACCCTCTTGGACTGCTGCAAAGGCTTCATCAACCTTCACATTGGAGGTATAATCAATACAAAAAACATTTTATTATCTTGTCTTTTCTGTTTATGCACATGCTTAGAGTAGTTATTGTTTTATTTATTGTCTTTTATTTACTTTATTTTATGAACTTCTACTAAGGAGTCCCTTCTTCTTAGTAGGTGCTCATTTGCACAAGATAGGGTGAAAACCCTAGCTACATTTTTGGTAACTCCCCTTGTGTTCCTTTGAATTTCTAGTTATAGTTTTAAACGTTTTTAATTTTCTGCAATATTTCTCTGTTTTTTCCTTTCGGTTATCCCTTTTGGCTGCTGTAAACCGCGTCTTTTCCCCCCGCAGTTGCGTTCCGACCGCGTCTTTCATACTTTTACCTGCGATCCGACCGTTGCTCTCAGACTGTTTCCGGCGATCTACCGGCAGTTTCCAGTCTGTTACCTGCGATCTGACTGCGGCTATCGGCTTATTTCGTGCGGTCCGACCGTCGCTGTTAACCCATTTTCCCGCGGGCCGTCTGTGGCTTGCAGCCCTTTTTCTGCTACCCGCCTGCGCATTTCGGCCTTTTTCCCACGTCCCGTTTGCGGCTTTCAGCCATTTTCCTGCTACCCGACTGCGTCTTTCGGCCTTTTTCCCGCGTCCCGCCTACGGCCTTTAGCTCTTTTCCTGCAATCCGCCTGCGTCTTTCGGTCATTTTCCCGCAGTCCTCCTGCGGCTTTCAACCATTTACCTACTATCCGCCTACGACTTTCGGCCCTTTTCTCGTGATCCACCTGCGTCTTTCAGCCAAGTTCCTGCAACCTGTCTGCGACTGTCGACCTGTTTCCCACGGTCCAACCGCTCAGATTTGTCACAGACCCACGGTCTGTTTTCTGCACTTTTTCCCTGTTTTGAACCCAACACTTTGCTGCAATATTTTCTGCACCTGCACAGCCATCTGTCCTATCTGCAGCCATACTTCCCTATAGTCTTTTTTCTGCAGTATTATTTCTGTTCCATTTACAAAATATTTTTTAAATTTCAGCATTTTAATTGAAAAGAGAAAAATTTGCATTTCAAAGTTTAATTTCTGCATTGTTATTTTTAGTTAGAAAGTTGCCCACCCCGTGGCACTTTTACTTGGGTTCATTATCTCACACGTACACACTCTGTCACCTAATTCAAGTGAGCCCTAAAATACTACTTAACACAACCAACATTCTAACCCCACTTGGGGAACACATAAGAATTTTTGTAGTTAGGTAGGATCAGGGGGATATGCATCCAAATAACACCCCTCGGTTGCTTACACTTGAGACATAGCTGTTGTCCATTAGGGAACCAAAATCCCCTAGTATTTTTTGACACAGTTTAAAACCAATTTATCGGGAAGGCCTATCCCCTAGGAGGGTTGAAGTCGCCAGACTGGTTTCGGAAGCCTGAGTGGAATACCGCAATCCATTCAGTAACCGAAGGATACCTTTCACAGTTCTCGGTGTATCACCCGTATGGGGATACAACGGCTATAGAACCAAACGACAGATTCACCCAACCGAACGTGTCATTAACGGGGTATCTTAGTTGCTCTTCTTCTAGGATTGACTACCTGGTGTCCCTCCCGGTAGGGGGATATCTTTAGCCACTTGGCTCTACTATCCATATTGTCTGACTTGGATTTCATCACCTTGCAGAGGATATGTCTAGTTGAGTCAAAATACTATTTAGCTAGGTGTTTGCATGCTCCCTTACCTCCTTTTGGTCTAGCGAGTCTACTATTTTTATTTTCTAGGAAACCTGTTGCTTGTTGGTATTCTGACCATTTATGTTGATACTCCACTTATTGTAGCACAGCTGTTACAGTAAGTGTTTTGAGTTGGTTGTTGGCCTGAGTGCCATATTTTTTGCACTCTCCTTTTGCACACTCGGTTGCATTAGGGTTTTTGAGCTGTTTTTCACTCAACACAACCCCCAGATACTTGACACCATCTGTCACCAGTGAGTCCCCGAGACATTCTCGGCACCTCCGGGACGAGCCCCCACAGCACGGTTCACTTGACATCACCCGTCATAGACGTAGATCTTCATCACTTGATACCACTCATCATAGATCTCGAGCTTTGTCACTTGACTCCACTTGTCAACGGCATAGAACTCCGTCACCCGATCTAAACGCCCCTTATTTTACCTCTGATTCTGAGGCAGAGTCCGAGAACCCCACTTACACTGCACCAACCAGCCCCATGGCTGTCATGACTTCCACCCCTTTCTTTGTAGGCACCATTGGTGGAGCATCCACCACCACACCAGCTACCACACCTGCTTTGGGTATGCCCTCGATGGGGCCCACATCTACCATTCCGATCACTGTACCCATTCCAGTAGCTAGCATACCTATCCCCACTCCATCAATGACTCACACTACCCTTGGCGGTGCAGGACCATCCCATACCACTTTCGTTCCTCCACTTAGGGGCAACATCCCAAACCCAGCCCCTCCACTTGGGGGCATTGGCTCCAACATGGTCACAACCACTAGTATGTCACATCCTTCTATTAGTTTTCCATTCATGGCTAGTCTAAACCTTCCTGACCTAGCTAAACTGACTAACGATCCCATCAGACACGACCCTGCGTGACCTCACATGCCCACCAAGCTCCCCTCCGACATCCCTAAGTTTGAGGGCAAGGCAGGTGAAGACCCCCAGAACCATATTATGTCCTTCCATCTATGGTGTTCCTCCAACTCCATAGTGGACAACTCTGTCTGCCTCCATCTGTTACAACGAACCCTCATTGGCTCTGCAGCTAAGTGGTACATCGAGCAGCCCCATGGCACCCATGCCACATTTACTTCCCTTGCCTCAACTTTCTTGCAGACAGAACACGGCTACCCACATCACTAACCACATTCATGAGTGGCGTCGACGCCGCAGCCTCTGCAAAATCAAGTTAGATGACCGTATCTTCTTAGATTGGTTTCTAAAATCCCTCCTTCCTGTCATTGCCAAGGATGTGGCATCCGAACGACCCCAGTCCGAAGAAGAGGCCATCCTCAAAGCCCAGCAATTTGACCTTATTTACGCCCAGTCGGGTTATCTGTATTCCATCATACCTGACGCCCCTCACGGCGATTCCTCCTGACACGATGCACCAGGGGCATCCCATGCCGCAGATGGCATCATTGGCCATATAGCCTCACATAACCAACCATTTTCCATAGCACGTCCTAGCCATGGCCCCGACCTTTCGTGGGCTACATCTCAGTCTGGAGAAACCAATTCGTATGCTCCCATGGCACATCACCACCATTCCCACAGACCATCGTGTCCACCTCATTGCTTTGGCCATGCTGCCCCTGCTTACGCCCCACCAGTCGCACCTCAGCCATATTACCACCCACAGGTTGCACCATCTCCTGTGTCCTCTCAAGCCCAACCTGCTTATTACCCGCCATAGGCAGCCCCTGCGGCAAACCCACAACCCGTTCCGTAGACGTATTAGCAAGCCCCACAAGGTTCAGCACCTGCGCCACCTCCACCTACTTATTATCCATCGCAGCCTGCTCCCGCACCTGCACAACCCCAGAACCCACCTGCTTCCCAAGGGCAAGTGTACGCCCAACAGAATCCGCAGCAGAACCAAAATAACCAGTGCCAACAGGGCCAGCAAAATCGTGGCAAAGGCCGTAACCATGGGAACAACCCCCCTCCAGACCAAGGCGGTCAACCTCCCAATCCCCCAAACAACAATAACGCGGCACCTGCAAACCAGAACCCTGATCGGCTGCCCAAGCAGGCCAAAAATCCTAATTTGCGAACAAACCATCCTTGTTCTATTTGCGGGGTCTATGGCCACTACACTCATGCTTGCCCACATTTGGAGTGAGCTCAGAAACTGTAATACCTCATTCTGACTCTTAGGATGTATCAGGATTTAATGTAAATAATGTGTACATGTAATGTATGTTTTCCTAGCGTGGAGCTCAAGGCCAAGGCCCCGCTAGTGAAAGCCCGAATTTGATTTAAAAGGGCAAGCATTGATATTTGATGCCCATGTGGTCTTAAGCCATGGAAATTGTAATAGGATGTAAATAAACATCATGCAATAAAATTCCAAGACTGGCTATGGGAGCAACGAATGAGAAGGGGCCATGTGTATCCACTAGGGAGTGGTGAGGGGGCTAACGGATTGAACCATAGGCTGCCATATGTCACCTTGAGAACCCATTTGACTTACCTTGCTGACATTTATTTATGTTGTAAGGAAGTGGTTGAGGAATTCAGTCCATGGCTTCAATGGAGCATGGGCAGCCCAGAAATTCGTATGGCAGAGTATGGGCTCTGTTTTCTTGTACCACAAGCCACTCTACCTCATGGGAGTTGCTTCTTCCTCATCCCCATTCCATTGTGAAACGGACCAGCACCATTTTCCATCCAAAGAAAAACGAATTGCCAGCAGGGAGAAAAACCAGAAATCGCGACCTTGAGAGAACCCATGTTTTGAAGAGCCATAAACGCCCAGATTTGGCATTGGACAGTGAAATACAATGGGGGATCCATTGGTATGAACCTTGGGGCGAATTTGGGAGCATTAGCTATCCCGAAATCCATAGGAATACCCAGTTTTTGCAGCCCAGAAAACCAGTGACGGAACCAGAAATCGCAACTTTGAAAGAACCCATGTTTGAAGAGCCATAAACACCCAAAATTGGTATTTGACAGTGAAATCCAATGGGGATCCATAGATATGAACCTTGGGGCGAAATTGAGAGTATTAGATACCCCGAGATCCATTGGAAAACTCAGTTTTTACAGCCCAGAAATGAAGTGACGGGATTGAGTTATTGGATAACAGAACTGTGAGAAATCCAAGTGTGAATGACTGAGCAGAGGTTTGGTTTGTTTGATAAACCCAGTGAAGGATAGAATCTCAAGGAATTAGCAGATGGACCTTTCTATGCCCACCCTGAAGAGCACTGGAGGGAAGGGACGTCTGAGGGACTGTGCAGCAGAGAAGGGGACCTTCCTTGTGTTGGGTGCGGTAGGTATTGTGGGTGCCATGACTGCTGAGTTCATTTGAGATGCATCTAGCTTTGTGGTTGAGCTCACTGGCTTAGCATCCTCCTCATTTGTCATTCGTATGATTGATAAACCCAATGGTGTGTTGGCTTAGCATAGTTGATGACCGAAACCATGGCTGTGAGTGAGCCCAGCTAGTTCTTCCTTAGTGGATACACAACTCAGATCGGGGGTGATCTCTCAGCTGAAAGAATATAGGCTGGACAGAGATCTATGGTTGGGTGGAACGTTGCTCTCACATAGCCAGTTGTTTGGACAGCTTCATCTTCAAGATAAGTGTTCTATGTATTATAATTTATATACATTTTGTGTTCGGCAATATGTTAAATTGTCCATGTTTAATGAAATGAATTGATTATCTTAATTTGGAATCTATGCATGGCATTGGAACGAGATTGAGTCTCTATATGCTGAATCATCCTCTGCTGTGATATATGTATATATGTTAGGCATTACTGTTTGTGTGCTTGCTAGTATGTTTATTCCGCTGTGTTTATTTGAAGTATGAGTCTGCACACAAGAAGTTTTTAATTGTTATGAATTTATGAGTATAAGAAAAATGTAATATTGGGGCTAAGTCTGCCAAAAGCCCCATATGATTGGTAATGTTCTCTCCCCTTCATTTGGAAGGTGGGAGGGGACGTTACAGAAACTCTGGACCGATGATGCCCACCGCCAAGGGCACGCAGCTCCTCAGGCGCCGCCCAACCCCCCACCACCTCAACATCAACCCTTGGTGTTACAAAACCCCTTACCAACCCAAGGCGTAGTGAACACTCAGCCGTTGGCTCCCCCTCAAGGAAACGTGCCACCACAACAGCAAATCACTTATGCTGCTCCTGATCAACCCATGTTAGACTCAGGTACCCATCACTTTTAATGATGTCATCCACCGATGTCAACCTTCAAACCCGTCGGAACCAATATGGCTCCACCCCTAAAGCCCCTCCCACTGACAAAAACACTAACGCTCATCCCACTTATCAGACGTTACGTATACCTCTGGCTCCACTAGATGGCGCCTCCAAAGCACCTCGCTTCCCACTTTGTCGCATCAACAATAATCCCAATGCTCACGCTGCATCTAATTACAACATTGTAGATGACTTAGCCCAGTCTCCCGCAGCCATGTCTGCGTTAGAGGTCTTAAAAAACTGTCCTTCCCAGCGCAAGACTTTTCTCTCCGCCATTGGTGCTATTGACCCAAATGATTCATGACTGATGGCCTTCGATTTGGACAATTCTGAACCACGCCTGCCTTCCACTTTAGCATTCCAAGTTTCTGTTTCCGTTCGGAATCTTGTCATCCATCGGTGCATTATCGATGAAGGTGCCTCTACATGCGTTATGTCCAGATTCGTTTGGAAGAAGTTGGGATCCCCTACTCTCCAGTAGTCCACCACTGCGTTGAGAGCCTACGACGACCGTTCGACTCAACCCCAAGGTCTCTTAGCTAATGTCCCCGTCCAGTTGGATGGCAAAACCGTGCTCATTGACATAGAGGTCATCAATGCCCAACTTGATTATAACCTCTTACTTGGCCGCAACTACATGTATGCCATGCGGGCGGTTGCCTCATCCGTTTTTCGTACCATGATGTTCCCCCATGACGGATGCGTGGTCAAGGTCGATCAACTCACTTATTACGATCCCAATGCCCTCGCTCCACCCGAAAATGTTCTCCCCATGGTTGAACAACCTGTTTGTGGTGCATCTACCTCGTTGGTTTCCTCTGTGGGCCCCGGAGTTTACTCAGATACGCCGATGACCTCAACATTCCAAGCCATTCCACCCCCATCACCCGCGACCGAAGTATCTGACCTATGTACCCTTTCGCACAATACACAAACACCCAACAATCAACCGCCCTTGTTACCCAAACCACCATTGGTACCTAGTCATATTGGTGTTACACCCATCCACACAATCCCCTTCCTATTCCCTCCCTCGGGAGCAGTAAGCGCCCCGGTTATGGCTACTCTCAGCCTCCCCAGGTTAACCTTAGGATTACCCGTGTGGTATATTTCGCCTCCCGTTCCCCCACCGACACCGAATGTCGTCCTACAACCAGTGCAACCCATCGCCACTACTAGTCAACCACCTCCCGGTGTCACTACCCCTTCGTCCCCTACGAATCCCCCCCCTCTTATCAAGCACACTGGGGGCAGAGGCCCACAACCATACACTGCTGTACCCCCGGCCAGAACAGTTAAACCCCCCCCCCCCTCGTGTTTCGTGCTCCTCCCAAATGCTTGTTGTGTGATGAGTTAGGCCATCCGACTCATCAATGTCCACAATTACCTGCACTACAGGAACACATGCAAATGCTTGACGACGACCCCAACATCCCGGTTGTCCAAATCAATCCAACCCCTAAGCCTCGTGATAAATCACTGCGTACCAACCACCATTGTGCAATATGCGGTATTTATGGCCATTACTCACATCATTGTCCTGATCTCCCAGATTACAGAGCAGCTCTCTACAAGATGAATAGTTTGGACCTTGAGACGACACCCCCCACAATTAAGGAGATCCACCCCCTAGTATCACCCTCATCCGGAGAGATTAACACCATTTATATGATCTCTTCGACTACCACTCCCTCGTCAACCGATTTGACAACTCAAAGTTTCCGCAATGATGAGGAGATTCTAGAGGCTCTCACTACCTCGGATTATCCTTGGGAAGACATGCACCATCGTTCCTATTTCCTCCTAGAAGAATCCTCCTCCACTACAGCCACCCAATTTGCGGTTGAGTCCAAAGATTTCCTTCCCACCAAAGTCGACTGGTTTAAGGATCCCATTCCCGCTCCTGATGCCTTTGAGGAAGGTAACATGGCCAACATCTCACCCACAATCCAAATTGATATCGCTGCCCCAGGAGGTGCCCCTGAACTCATCACTTTAGGAGCCTCCTGTAGTGAATATGAGATCGGAGAGTACAAAAAACGTTTCCAAGAGTTCCATGATGTCTTTGCCTGGTCCTATACCGAAATGCCTGGTCTCGACCCCGCTATTATAGAACACCACATTGACATGTGGCCAGACGTACCCCCCGTTCGCCAGAAACAGCGCCCCATTCATCCCTCAAAGCTCCCCGCCGTTAAAGCAGAGATTGAGAAACTTCACAAAGCAGGATTCATTTATCCTATTGCATATACCACTTGGGTTTCAAACCCTGTCCTTGTTAACAAGAAACAAGGCACCATCAGAGTATGTACTGACTTTCGCGATTTAAACTGAGCCTGTCCCAAAGACAACTTCCCCATGCCATTTATTGACCAACTCATCGATGCATGTGCGGGGCATGAAGTCCTCTCTTTCATGGATGGTTTTTCCGGATACAACCAGATTCAGATCCGTAAGGAGGATCAGTACAAGACTACCTTTACCACCCCATGGGGCACCTTTTCCTATCGCGTCATGCCTTTCAGCCTCAACAATGCTGGTGCCACCTTCCAGCGGGCCATGACCTATTGTTTGCACGACTTGGTCCATATCCTGCTAGTCTATCTTGACGATCTTACAGCTCGTTCCCGGAAACGATCAGACCACCTTAACGACCTCCGGCAAGTCTTTCTGCGTTGTCGCAAATATCAAATCCGCTTGAACCCACACAAGTGTGTCTTTTGCGTTCCGGCAGGCCGGTTGTTGGGTTTCATTATTTCCCAAAAAGGAATTGTTGTTCATCCCCTGAAAGTCCAAGCCATCATAGACCTTCCCTCTCCTCAGACGCTCCGGCAGCTCCAGAGTCTGCAGGGGCGATCTAATTTCCTCCGTCGCTTCGTTCCTGATTATTCCACCACCATTCATGGTTTCTTACGCCTGCTTCGTACCCACATACCCTTTGTTTGGGATGAGCTAGCAGAAGCTGCATTCGAAGCCCTTAAGAAATCTCTCACCCAAGCCCCCCTGATCTCCCACCCGAATTTCTCTCAAGACTTCATCCTGTACGTCTCGGCATCCGATTATGCCGTGTCCGGAGTCCTTGTTCAAGAAGACGGCGCTCACCAGGAGCATGTCATCTATTACATCAGGCAGACCTTGTCTGGACCACCCCTACGTTACCCGTATGAGGAAAGACTATCCCTTGTTGTGGTCTTTTCCGTCCAAAAATTGTGACATTACATTTTACTTAGTCAAACCACAGTTGTCGCCGACTCCAACCCCATGGTCTATCTCTTGAACCGGCGCCTCCTGCAAGGTCGCGTTGCTAAATGGGTCATTATTCTCCAAGAATATGACCTCACTTTCATAACCCCTAAGAGCACTAAAGCCCTCACGCTTTTCGAGCTCATCACTGATCTCCCATCCCTTTTGCCATCCCCACAAATCTCCGATGAGTTACCCGACAATCACTTGTTCATCATCTCGTCTGATGACCCATGGTATGGTGATATTTTGTTATACCTTCGCACACAGAAGTTTAGACCCAACATAAATCGTGATGGACGCCGTCGTATCCATCACCAGGCCTCTCGATATCTCCTCCTAGGCGATGTCCTTTGCCAGCGAGGGGTTGACACAATTCTCCGTCGTTTTCTTACACATGAGGAAGCCGAACAAGTCCTCAATGACTGTCATAGCGGTGCCTGCGGCGGACATTTCTCTGGAATGGCCACCGCCCAAAAGGTCATCCGCGCCGGATGCTTCTGGCCCACACTCTTTACTGACTGCATCACAGCGGTCAAACATTGCCATAATTGCCAACTTTTTACCCCTAAGGCTCGGACACCACCAGCTCCATTACACCCAGTCGTCACCGTTGGCCCCTTTTGTAAATGAGCCATCGACTTCATGGAGTGTAAACCGTCATCCGCCAACGGCCATAAGTACATCATTATCGCCGTCAACTACTTCACCAAATGGGTTGAATCCATGCCCACCTTCAATTGTAAAGCTGACACCACTGCCCGTTTCTTTTTTAACCATGTTATCACACGATTTGGGGTCCCCAAACAGTTGGTCTCGGACCATGGTTCACACTTCGAAGATTCCATTTGGTGTGAGTTATCCACCCTCGTGAAGTTCGAACATCAATATTCCTCTGCTTACTACCCCCAAGGGAACGACCAAGTAGAGGCCATTAATTTTTTTTTTTAAACCATCCTCCAACGCACTGTTGACCGACATAAGTCCAATTGGCATCACATGCTCTTCCCTGCATTATGGGCTTACCGTACATCAACCAAGACTGCCACCGGTTTTACCCCGTTTCATTTAGTTCACGATGTAGAGTCTGTCCTCCCCATCGAGTGTCAAATACCTGCCTTACACATCACTGTCGAACTCCTCCCAGACACCTCCCCACTCGAGCAACATCTGCTATCACTAGAACAAGCTGATGAAGACCGTCGTGCCACCCTCCAGACCATTGAAGCTGCCAAGAACCGCTCCAAAGTTGGTTATGACAAACATGTCCACCCTCGAACTTTCCGTGAAGGGGACCTCATCCTCGCCTATGACCAAGCCAACGATAAGACTGGTAAAGGAAAGTTTGAATCCATGTGGCATGGCCCTTACATCGCGCAGACCTGCCTCGGAAATGGGGCATACATTTTAACTGAATCAGAAGGTCACCCTTTGCACAACCCCCGTAATGGGTTGTATCTTAAACGCTTTTATCCTTAAACAAACCCGCGGCCCCATTGGTCTGTATTGTACAGTTTGCTTTCTTTTTCTTTTTCACCTTTTTTACCACAACCTTACATTCATCATTTTTTGCATGATCACAGATGGACCAACTTCCACATCATTACATTGGCTTCACTGATGGAGCAAGCCGCTGGTCTCAAAACCTGGCTTCTGTAGCATGGGTCTTATATTCCCCTTCACATGAGTTGATTCACCTTGACGGAATATGTATAGGCACTGCTACCAATAACCAGGCAGAGTATGATGCTTTGACCGGTCTCCTAACTGTTGCCCTTCAGATGGGCATATGTCACCTTCATGTGTTCCTCGACTCCCAGCTACTTGTCTCCCAGCTCAACAACTGCTACCAAGTGCGTGATCCCTGCCTCTTTAGAAAATTCCTGCGCACAAAACAACTCAGTCGACAATTTGAATCCATAACATTCACCCATGTCCCAAGAGCTCAGAATAGTGTCGCAGATCAAATGGCTAACAACATCCTAGATTGGCACATCAATCACACCATGTAAAACCTTCATCATACATCATCATCCCATATCATCTCATCAAAAATATATAAAAATCCAAAAAGATTGCAAGGGGCATCCCCGTGCCTATCATCACATAAACATTTGCATCCATGTGAAAATAACATAAACACATTACTATGCAAGGGCATCCACGTGCCTATCCTACATACATAATGTTGCATCCATGTGCAATACATAACATAAAATACACAAGGGGCATCCACGTGCCCATCATCCTACACTACTTGCATCCATGTGCAGTACAAATATATAACAAACCATAAGCGCATCCACGTGCGTACACTAAATCATCATCGCAAAAAGGTGCATCCATGTGCATATATATATATCAAAAAATAAACGTCACTGTGCTACACATGTCCTGAGTACCCCCGTACTCAGCTATACAAAAAAATATCTATACATCAATAAGCCTCATAGAAGACATGCCGTAGCTACAAAATCGGGGGGGATTCCCCTGCACTCCCTACTGAGAGTCATACCCTCTGTCACTGCCTGCATCAGCTGTCTCTGATTCCTCACCCCGCTCCTCCTCCGGTAGCTCCTCATCCCCTGCAAGCTCCTGTTCTCGACCCCTATCCGCCAAAATGTCCACCCGGATCACGATCGATCGAAACTCCCGTGGCGCCCTCAGACAGTCCTGAATCACCTCCGGATCCACATCCCGCCACCCATCATCAGTTACTCCAACTAGCAAACAATCGAGAAGCGTCCGTACAGCATCCAGAGTCCCCTCAACGTCCCGTCAACGCACCTCCCCTCGGCCCGGCAGGGCTAGTATCGCCACATGCCCCCTGCGAGCTACATGTCCTGGTGGTGGTCACGGGCCAACATTTGCAGATCATCCATCAATCAGTAACAGCATATCAATATCTCAAACCTATCATACACAAAACCTGACATCAACAACAATCAATCAAATCAACACATACCATCTGGTCCCCACGCCTGCCCTGGCGGCCGTGGTGCCTCCGGATCCCCTGTGTAGTCCATCTCTCTATATGGATAATCCTCCAGTGCCAACGGCATATGCAACCACTGTAAGTAGAGCTCCTAGGTGAAGTACCTGCCAACCTCACCGCCACCCCATCAATGCATCATCTCGCCCCACTGCACCATGCGCGGCTCCATAAGTCCTGCTGCCCTGATCGGCACCCACGGCTGCAGTGTAGGTACCCTCTCCATGAAGAAGGCACACAGAAAGGATCCATAACAGAATCCCTTGCCAGATTCCTTCACCGAGGTCAGCTGTCGTTGAACACAAGTGAGGAACATCTGGCCCCAGGCATAGTATACACCATCTAGCACCCGCTCCACGAGCTGCATCTAGCCCCCTGACACCTTCTCAGGCGACTGGGACCCCAAAACCCGAACCACGCACGCTGCGATAGCCCGTACTGATGGCTCCCGCAGGTCCACAACCCGGAGTGCATTCCTCTGCACCCTAGCCTCTGGACCGCAGTACCGCTCCAACATATCCTCGATATCCACATCTGCGGATACTTATGGCTGAGTATCAGCCACCCTACCCAGACAGGGCAACCCCGTCAAGAAATATAAATCTGTGAGGGTGAGATCCACCCTCTCTCCTTGCACCCTGAACACCTATATGTCAGGCTCCCAAAAGCTCACTAACCGGTTCAGCAGTAGCGCTGCTGAACGCATCATGGGCACCTGTGCGAACTTCAACAGCCCGCACAAACCCAAAGTAGACCGCACATGCCGATCCCTCTGGATGACATCCACTATGTCGTCTGGTACCTCCCGCTCTCGCCACAACACTAACGGCATCATGTCAATCACACAAGGAAAACTCATCAGACTCATGTCAAAGAAGTAACCCTTCCACCCCGGGAAAACCCTAAAGCTCTATCCCCATCGCGGCTTTAGGGCCCCTTACCGCGGTATCCGATCGCAGCTATCAGACCTACAGTCGCGGTTCGAGACCGCACTTGTAGGAGCCGAACTCGCAGTCCCGAACCGCGAGTCGAGCCTCGGAACTCGCGGTACAATACTGCGTATCCCGACCCAGAACTCGCGGTCCCCGTCTGCGTGATCAACCCTGGAACCCGCGGTCCCTGACCGCGGTTCCACCCCACAAACTCGCGGTCCACCCCACGTGGACCGTACAAAAAATCCCCTGGGACCCACTACCCCCCCCCCCCCCCCCCCCCCCCGAACCTAATGAAAAATGCAAGTATGAGTTTATCGGAATACTTGTAACTCCCGGATCTGAAAACGGTCGGTCGGATCGTCCAGAAACACCAACTAAGCTCTGGTCAACTTTGATCTCTAGTCAAAGTCAACAAGTCCAAATGACACTTGTCATTTGGACCCACTTACTATTTATAGTTCGTTGACTTTTTCTTATTTTGGCCATTCTGAACCTATACAGAGTCCATTTTTCTAACAGTTTCCACCACTGGAATCAGCACGACGAGACCATCGTGATGGTTGACTTGTTTTCTTATTTTTTCGCATCGTTTTTTGAACATTTTTCTAGACACCACTAGTCATTTTTCTAGACACCATCGTTTTGTTATTCCAGTGTATCAGTTCTTCAGCTCAGACATGGTCAGCCCAGCAGTATATCCCAGATTTGTGTCCCCTCTGGACTCTTATGATGTACACAGTGGTTCTCTATGTATCTTACAAGTCCCCCTTTTCGGGGCTCATTGTTATGTTTTATATATCTTCATACGAGCATGGGTATGCCCGCCTTGTCCATATATTGAGATTCTTCCTCCTTTGAGGCCATGTATATTTCAGGTCCCCATTTATTGGACCTCATTGTTATTGTTCTATATCTTGATACGAGCATGGGAATGCCCGCCTCGTCCATATGTTCAGATTATTCCTCATTCATTATTGAGGTCATGTACTTTCAGTTTTTGCAGTTTGTTCAGGACCGTTGTTCAGGGCTCTAGTTAGTTTCTTCTCCTCTCCACACCCCAGGAAAACCATAAAAGACTTATGATGTCTATCGGCCATATGATGAGCTCCTGCCCTCACACATCAGGGGGCAATCTGTTAACACCCAAAAATTGCTCACTACCTCATCTACCCCATTACGTGACTCATTTGTCCATATTTCCTACCATATTTGCCTCCAAAAGGCCCAAAAAGCCTCCAAAAGCCCAAAAAAGACTCCAAAAGGCCAAAAAAAACATTAAAAAAGCCTCTAAAAGGCCAAAAAACCCATTTTTCCCCCAAAATAATCCAAAATTCCTCCAAAATAGCAAAAACCCTCTAAAAAGGAAATAAAAAATACAAAAAAGAGGAAAAAGAGGGAAAAAGGAAGCAAAAACTCTATACAGCTGACCTAAACCATATGGTGCCCAAAACCATGGGCCAGCACTCCACCACTAAAAAACCTATAAATAGGTGATGGAGGCCCCTCATTTCATATCCACAGTCGACCACACCCTTACTCTGCCAAAATCACTCCTGAAACCCTAGCTCACCCTTGAGCTACTTTCACATTTGAGTGCCCCTTTGGCCCATTTCCAAAACCCTTTGGAGTAAGAGAAAGGAACAACACTGGAGCTTGGGAGCAACCCTTTTGGACTGCTGCAAAGGCTTCATCAACCTTCACATTGGAGGTATAATCAATACAAAAAACATTTTATTATCTTGTCTTTTATGTTTATGCACATGCTTAGAGTAGTTACTGTTTTATTTACTGTATTTTCTGAACTGCTACTAAGGAGTCCCTTCTCCTTAGTAGGTGCTCATTTGCACAAGCTAGGGTGAAAACCCTAGCTACACTCTGTGCCTTGATGCCCATTTTCATTATTGGTGGGTTATCTTGCGTCTGTTAACGGTATACATCATTGACCGGTAATCAGACGATGTCTCATCAGGTTCAACCCCAACTCCTTTTATTCACTTGATGGGACTTACACTGTCGAAGACTTGTGTAGAAGACCCCAGGCGATAGTGGCATTCAGTATGCTACTCATGACTTTGACTTTGCATCTGAGATATCACCTCTCAGATATCAGCAGTTTGTACCTCCAGTTTGCACCAGTTGTTTCCTTTTCAGCAAGAGACCATATCTTACTGTAGAGGGATCATGGCTATGATCACTTATGACATGTATTCACTATGTACTGCCTATTCATGGCCATTATATCAGATTGTTGTATTACCGGCATGTATTCAGGGATACTATTATATTATGACGAGTGAGCTGATCTTTCCACTTGTGTCTCCATCACTCCACTTCTGAGTTTTATAATGTATTTCGGCCATCGTAACATTAGTCTCTGACCTCACACATTAGGGGGCATTTGTTACAACGTAATCTTCCACCTGTGAGCATCAGCATTCTTTGGTCTATAGGATCCATTTCACCGACTCAGATCCACTTATATCCTTCAGAGATACTATTTTGCCCTATTTTTATTCCTACCCGTATGTTGCATCATTATAGCATTCGTACCCGCGAGTTGCATCCCTATAGCCCGCAGGTATCAAGTAAAATGGTAAAAATCACTAGTTTATTACTTTTTACTCCCAAAAAGCGGTCATTGGGTGACCTTTGGCTCTCCATCTTCTCTAGTAACGCCTCGATGTGTCCTTTCACCTACCTTTGAGAGGACTATATATTGATCACATATGGCTTATGGACGGGAGGAGAAAGAAGAGCAAGAGAACTCTAGCGGATTTTTCCCTATCTTGAGTCTACACTCATTGATCCTTGTAGTTGTGAACCCTTTATGTTCACCTTCCAAACTCCTATCTAGTTTGAGTTTGCCATTCATGGAGGATTGAAGAGGTGGAGGCACAAGTGGATTGATCCAGATCTTGGTTCAGATTAGTTGCCAGCAAGAGGTCGTATCACTTTGTACTTATTCTTGTTTATTAATAGAAATACTCATATTCTCGTCCATTAATGTTGTAAATGTTGTTTATCTTACATTGGGTTGCATTTACTTGTTATATCATGGGCCATTGCTATTGATGATGTTAATGCAGTTTATATATTATATGTACTTGTTGTATATTGCATGTCAAGACTAATTTGCAGATTCAAGTGCATGGATTGAAAAGCTCCAACGGGGATCTACATCAAACGTTTGGATCGAGGTTGGTTATCTTCTTCCTTATCTTAGCATTGTCATTTATATAGCATAGTTATGTGAATTGAGTTGATTTCTGGTAGTCATCTGTCTATTGTGGTACACCCCAAGCCATAGTGAGTTTTCTCCAATACAAAGGAGAAACCACTAAAGAATATTTTTGAGTGATCCTATCTGCCCATAAAGCATTTGGAAGAGCTACATGCCAATTCCTCTGACTCTTAATAACAATTTTCTTTAATATACGGATGAGATTTTTATTCGTGGATTCTGCTAGTTCGTTTCCTTGAGGATAATAATTAGCTGAATAATGCAGTTTAATTCCTCTTTCACAAGCAAATGCAGTCAACTTAAGAGATGAGAAGTAAGTTGCGTTATCAAAAACTAGGGAAATTTGAACCCCAAACCTGGTTATGATGTTTTCCTGCATAAATCTGATGACTACATCTTCGTTCACTTTACGCAAAGGAGTAGCTTTCTTCCATCGTGTAAAATAAGCTATAGTTGTATGAATATATCGGTGTTGTAGCGAAGAATTTGGATTGATCTCCCCGATAATGTCTAAGCCCCATTGTTTGAATGGTTCTGATATGATAACTGGTTGCAATGGTCATGTTGCTTTCGGTAATCTACCAGCACTCCTATGACATACATCACATTTTCTTGCATAAGCATGAGCATCTTTGAAAAGAGTGGTCCAATAATATCCGACTCTTAGTATTTTGTGAGCAGTAGTATACCCAGAATAATGTCTCCCTACAGGGCCATCATGTAACTCCTTGATTATCTTATTTGCATATTCTTTCTCAAGACATCTAAGAAAAATTCCATCATAATTTTTTCTAAAGAGTACTCCATCTATTATCCGATAAGATGTCGATTTCAATCGGAGTGCCCTTCTCTGCTTGGAATTCCAGTGTTTTGGAAAATACCCTCATTGGAGATAGTGAACCAAATGTCTATACCAAGATTCGGGAGTAGTGAAGATGGAACATACTTCAATCAAACTCATTTCAGCGTCATTTTCCCACTCATGATCTTCGTTAGTTGGGTTTTCAGTGAGTAGCTTGCACAACCCTTGACCTTTAATGATAGTAGTTGGTTTGAACTCTAGGTCATATTCTTGTAATGCAATTACCCAATTTGCTCTTCTTTCTCCCAACTCCTTTTGCACAAATAAGGATCTGACAGCTGGATGAGGTAATATAACTTTCGTTCTGTTCTTAAAAATATAAGGTCTGAACTGCTTTACTGCCTTGAATACAGCGTATGCTTGTTTATCCACAACTGGGTAGTTCAGTTCAACTCGTTGTAACTAAGTGCTCATGAAAGATATTGGATATTCGTCCCCTAGTTCTCATTTCTGTGTGAGCACTGTTGCGAGAGAATTGTGTAAAGCAGAGGTAAATATGATAAAATCCTTTTCAAAATCTAGACTCTTTAAGGAAGGTGCATGAGTTATAGCATTACTTATATCCCTGAATGCATCCTTCTCAACAACAGTCCATTTGAACTGTACACTTTGCTTAAGCATTTGTTGCAAAGGCTTTACAATCTTTGCAAAATCTGGTACAAACCTTCGAACAAAATTGATCGTGCCCATGAATGATTGCATAGTCTTTTTATTATGGGGCATGGAAATTTGAATTATGACCTGAATTATTTCTGGATCTATCGAGATTCCCTTCTTGTAGATTATGTGTCCCAATAGTTTTCCTTCGAGTACTGCAAAAATACTTTTCTTTGGATTCAAAGATATACCATACTTTCTGCAACAATAAAAAATCTGCTTCAAATGGAAAACATGGTTTTCCCGTTTCTTAGAAAAACTGTTACATCATCTAAATAAATGATGACACAGTGGCCGACTAAACCTCAGAATGCGATATCCATGGCCCTTTGAAATGTGGCTCCAACATTCATAAGGCCAAAAGTCATTCTCCTATATGCGAATGTTCCCTATTTCGTGTGAAACGTAGTCTTGAGTTGATCTTGTTCGACCACTAATACTTAATTATAGCCTGAAAATCCATCTAATAGGGAGAATAATTCGGAGCCTGATACCATCTGTAAAATCTGTTCCATTGGTGGCACAGGGTAGTTGTATTTATCCGACGCTCTATTCAAATTTCTAAAGTCAACACATAATCTTATTTCCCCTGATTTCTTCCTCACAGGGACCAAATTAGCCACCCATTCAGAGTGTCGAACTTTGAAAATAATCTTAGCATCCAGCAACTTCTTCAATTCCTTCTGTATCAATGGTTAGTGTAGGATGCATATTCCTGAGTTGCTGCTGAGATGGATTTACTCCTTGTATGATGGGTATCACATGTTGCATGATACGTGTGTCGTATGTCTTCAAGTCTTCATAAGTCCACGCGAAAACATCTTTGTATTGCTGGAATTTTTTAATGAACTTGCTTCTTTCACCAGGTGAGCAACATTTTCCTAAATTTACATATTTAGGTTCTGCTTTTGTCACCAAGTTTACCAACTCGTACTGCATCGAGGAGCTGTTTGTCTTGACATTTGCTGGTCTCCTGAATTTATTCTGTAAGTCAAACAATCCTTCAAGATTCCTTACTCCTTTCGGCATAAAATTTCCTTTACTTATGTCCTTATTCTGCAAATCCAACAGATGTTCTTCTTCATCAATTATAGATTCCTTGAAAGCATATTCGTTCGTAAAAAAATTCATGATTTGTTTATCATTAGCAAACACCCTTAGATTTGTAATGTTGTCAGGCACCGATGGCCAGAAAATTAATTCAATAGAACACTTGTTGTTAGTTGGTACTAGTCAAGAAGCAGAAGTAGCTAATAAATCAGCTGCAACATTCTATAATCTAGGAATGGAGTTTATGTTAAAAGCATCAAACTTAGATATCAAATTCCAAACCCCAGTTTGATACCCCTTCAGATGTGGAGATAAACAATGAATAGTATTTCTTACCTGTCTAACAACTATTTATGAGTCACCAAAAACTTTTAAATTTTTTACATTTAAATCAATGGCTCTTTTAAGACCCTGAACTAGAGTTTCATATTCAGCAATGTTATTCGTGCATTCAAACTCTAGCCTACAAGAGAGAAATTGTTTATTTCCTTCAGGATCAACAGGAATGCAGCCGGCTCCTGATACCTCTTGTGTTTTGGAACCATCAAAATATAAAATCCAAAATTTATTTTCTGATTTAACTACGTTAATACTATCAAAATATAAAATCATTCCTTTCGGAACTCGGGATTTAGTCCAACAACTTTGGTGATCCTTCCTTTCGGAATTGAGGATTCAGTCCAACAACTCTGGTGATCCTTCCTTTCGAAACTAGGGATCATGGACAATCCTTCCTTTCGGAACTCGGGATTCAGTCCAACAAATATGGTGATCCTTAGTTTTAGAACTAGGGATCGTGGGCAATCCTTTCTTTCGGAACTCGGGATTCAGTCCAACACTCTTAGACAATCCTTCCTTTCGGAACTAGGGATTTGTCTAAGGATCAACATTTAATACTATCCTTCCTTTCAGAATTACGGGATCACTATCTAGGGATGATCAATCCCACAAGAACTCAGGATTAACGTTTAAGACTATCCTTCCTTTAGGAATTTCGGGATCACTGTCTAGGCATGATCAATCCCACCACAATTCTGGATCAACATTTAAGACTATCCTTCCTTTCGGAATTACAGGATCACTGTCTAGGGATGATCCATCCCACTGTACCACAATATCATCAGCACTACTCCCCCTTTCGAGGGAAGTCCTTATGGACTACACCAAGCTTGTCACAAAAGTGCTCAAACTTCACACAAGACAGAGGCTTAGTCAACACATCTGCAACTTGCTCATCGATGCTCACATATTGGAGCTTTATAGCTCCCTTCTGCACCACACGAATGTAGAAATGTTTTATGTCTATGTTCTTTGACTTATCATGGAACACATGGTTCTCTTTCATCTTTATACAACTCTAGTTATCACATAGAATCATTATGGTATCCAACTCCAAATCAAATAGTCTGATAACAACTTCCGAATCCATGTGGCTTCACAACTGGCAGAACAAACTACAATATATTTTGCTTATGCATTGATGAGAGTAGCACTGGACTTCTTCCTTCTTAGCCATGAGATCATGGCTGACCCCGGACTGTAATATCCGCCTTAAGTGCTCTTCCTGTCTGAGACACTTCCTGCCCAATCTGAATCTGTGTAACCAAACAGTCTGAAGTCATGATCTCTAGTAGAACTGGGACCATATGTACCTTTTAGGTACCTCATCACATGCTTTGCAGCTACAAGGTGAACACGTCTGGACTCAACTAGATACTGACTTAAGGTGTTCACATCAAAGCATATATCTGGCCTGGTATTCGTTAGATACATCAATGACCCAATAATCTGGTTGTATAGAGTCATATCCACCAATTATGACGAAGCATCAGATAGTAACTTCAAATTTGTATCCATGGGTGTGGCCATGTCTTTACACTCCAACATATCAAATCTTTTCAAGATTTCTACTACATACTTCCCTTGGTTAAGGAATATTCTCTCTGGGCTCTGCCATACTTCGAGACCTAGAAAATAGTTCATCAAGCCAAGGTCTTTCATCTCGAATTCTGCAGTGAGATTATTCTTGCACTCTGAGATTTGCTTCTCATTTCTTATCAGGAATAAGTCATCCACATATAGTAATAATATGATAGGTTAATCATCCATAACCTTAAAGTAAAGGTTAGGATCAACTTTACTCTTGGCAAAGCCCAAGCTCGCCAGAAAACTATTAATTCTTCCATACCAAGCTCTTGGAGCTTGCTTCAACCCATACAGATCCTTCTTCAGTTTGGATACATGTGTCTCTTTGTCTTCAACCTCAAATCCTTATGGTTGTTCTATGTACACTTCTTCATCAATGACACCATGAAATTTATTTATCACATCCATCTGGTGTAACTTCCACTTCATCGTGGCTGCAAATGCCATGATGGTTCTAATGGAAGTCTACCTTGATACGGGAGCAAATGTCTCTTCATAATTGATTCCTTCCTTTTGAGAGAATCCACGAGCCACAATACTTCCATCTTGTATATCCATTCATTTAATCTTTCTAAGTCACTGGATACCAAGATCTTGAACTTTGTTACAAGTTCTCTCTTGCACCCATTTATGAGCTTCTCGTCTTCAACCTTGTAGCAAAGGTTGATGTCTCATCACTCTGGGTGATCCTTGATCTCATCATTCTATCCATGGGTGACTTATGAGCCCATACAAAGTCTTCTTCAATCTGCATACATGTGGTTCTCTGAGTCCTGGAGGTTACTCGATATCTTCTTCTACTTTGATTACACCACGAGTCTGGATACTAGAGCAACATCTCATAATAGCTGACTTCCTCTACTTGATTTCATTAGTCTTCTTTATAGTTGAACCATCATCACTTGTTCTACGAAACAAGTCTCATCATTCTTCATTTGTAGGTGATCGTGTACGATACTTCCTACGAGTCAAATTCAGTAGCATGGTTAGAAACATTTCATAGTTTCCAAGACATATGCATAAGAACATAGGTCACATTGTCATAATGTTATCTTAGCCAATAAAACAACATTCATCCATATCCCACATTCATATGGTAACTTTCTAGATTGCTTCCATCTCTACCATAACATTATTAAGAGCGTGCACTACTCCCAATATGTCAACACAAAGGTTTCACTCTAGATAAGTAGCAATGGAATGTTGTATAGCACCATAGGCTACTTACCCATCACATATTAATGCAAATGTTCTAACATGCAAAATATACTTGTAGGAATATAAACATGTACACAACTGCACAATATCATTTAAATTTTTTGATAAAATGACAATTCAAATACTTATCTTTGTTTGTTTGGTAGGATCTCTTTTGATCCTAGTCTCCTTGCAGGGATTACTCGAATGTATGATGGTTAGCTCTACTCCATCATCTGATTATGAGGTCATGTGCCTTTCTTGCTTATGATCTATAATGTTGATCATAGATCACATAGACTTGTAGTATCATGAATTAAAGTTGTTTCTGAATGTCCTTTTAGTTTATATAGACCTCCTTCTTCTATTCCAATAATAATTGCATCTTCTATAGACTTTCCTTTGGGCCACATGAGAACTTCTCCATCTATAAAGACAACCCTAAACCCTTTCTTATCTAAAGCTGAGATAGAAAGTAGGTTCTTCTTTAGGCCTGGTACATATAGTACATCCTTCATCTTCATCAGGGTTCCTGAATCAAGCTTGTAGGTGGCCTCTCCTATTCTTCTAGTGAAACTTTCTGAGGGGAGTCATTTTCTTTAAAATTCAGAGAGTGCTTTGAAACACCACCATTATAGGACATATTATTCAATTTCTTCCTTTGGTAACTTCCTGGGAGGTACTTCTTCTTCTTCTTCATCCTCGGAAAAATGAGCATGATGTCTTTTGATACTCTTCTTCTTGTATTCTTCTTTTCTCACTGGACAATCTTTGGAAATATGTCCCATCTTATCACAATGGAAACATTGATAAGAAGAGAAGTCTCTTCACTTGTAGTTTCCCTTATTATACTTTTGAAACTTCTTAGGAGGATGAAACTCCTTCTTGTAATGGGTAGCTAGAGTTTGATCATCATCTCTGAGTAATGCTTCTCGATTTGCCACTCTAGCCTCCTCTTGGATACATTCTTCCCATACAACTTCAAATAGTAGACTTCCCTTTCTTGCACACATTGTCTGGATAAAAGAGTCCCAACGTCTAGTAAGACCATTGAGAGCAGCCATCAATAATTCATCTTCGTCAAGCTTGTCTCCAATTGCTTCAAGTTATTCTTTTTATTTAGAAACCCTAGTAAAGTAATATTGGATAGATTCACCTGGATTCATCTTCGTGCTTTTGAGTTGTGTTCTAAAATTCATCTTTTGATTTATGTTTCTTCCTTCACACATTCTTGATAGGGCATCAAACATCTCCTTTGGATTTTTCTTGGAGGACACTTGTGGAATCAAATGATCCTTGATGGAATCTGCTATGATCCTCTTGGCTCTAATCGTATCCTTCTTATGCTTTTCCTTAGCTTCAGCTTTTGCGGGTTCTAGTACAACTTATTTAATAAACTTTGAAAGATCATTCTCTTCTAGAATGAGTCCAATCCTATACTTCCAAGCATGAAAGTTCTCTATGACTTCCAACTTGTCATCAAGCTTAGTGCTTGGGGCCATCTTATCCCGAAGAGCAGAGAATAACCAAAAATTAAAGTTTCTCAAAATTGAAAACTGAACTCACCAAAAGATGCACTTGACTGAGGCGAGTATGCTGGTACACTTGGTTTCTGAAGATTCCAAAATTTCACCCTTGAAATTTGACTTGCGACATTCTGGTCTGCAGTTTCTGGATTTCTCTAGTTTTCTGGTTTTTCCGGTCCAGAGTCAAACTAGGGTTTGAATTTATGGAAGAATCACCCGCTGAAAAACTTCAATCTTAGTGCCAAAATTTCGATCTTGGAGATGCACACTTCCCTATGCCAATTGCACTAAAAATTTACACTTTTGTAAGAAGCCCTAATTTTTTATGCACAGAGAGAGAGAGAATTACCTTATGAAAGTTGCTCTTTTCAGGCAAGCTCTTATACCATGTTAATATTATATGCTATTGAATACTAAATTCTAACTTCATGAGCATTTAATACATTTTCACAATAGCAGCATAACTAGGATCTGTGAAAACACAATCACAAGGTACACAACAATATATCCTGGGAAACCCTCAAGGGGAAGAAAACCCAACAAGAACTTCCTCAATATAGATAACCAAAGTACAATTCCCAAAATAGGTCTCACAAATAAGAGAGACAAACCCAAACTCTAGATCCAAGCCAATCCTCCTCCTCATTCCCAGACTTCTCTCTCTCCTCTAACGTGCAATGCATGATTGAGTGAATGGTACAAATGAGAGGAATTCACTCTCTATTTATACTTTACTTTTCACTGGAAATTTAACCCAGCTAGGTCGGCCTCACTTTACCTGACTGGGCCGACCTCTCCTAGAAAGACTCAAATAATATTATATTACATTATTTTAGGGTACTAACGACCTGACTTACAATGGAGGTTTTAACTCGTGACTTTTACTTGACCAAATATAATAATGACATCCCCAAACGGAGGTAAAACATACCTGATGGAGTTACAATAATAAAGTACAAGTATAATATTCTTTGAAGTTACATTAATTTAACAAAGAAAGACTTTAGTTAATTAAAGGAGAATTTGAATTGTTCACTTTAGTGATGTTATCAAGAAGGACTTCAGTGAAAAGAGTTAACTAAGTGTTAATAAAGAAGATCTAGTTAACTAAAGTGTTTTGCATGTCAACACTTAAGTTGAACTAAAAGACATCACTTGAGTTACGACACTTGAGTTGCGACAATTGAGTTGCGACAATTGAGTTACGGCACTTGAGTTACAACACTTAAGTTACGACACTTGAGTTAGCCACCTAACTCAGTGCCCTAGTATCCAAATGAAGGGCGAGTTCATCCTAAAGTCAAAAGATAAAAATAGAATCCAAAGCATGAGAATTCTGGTATATATACGTTATGTGGGATTGATGAATTCAATGTGAGAGCGAATTCTCTTCTCTCTTGAAGGCAATTCGCTTTTTTTTTGTAGGATATTATTCCAAGGTCTATTTGTCCATCTTCTCTTTTGGTCTATAATTACACCATGGGTGTTTGATATTTCTCCATTATAATGCACCAGAGGTGCTTAATGTAATATGCTCATTGTAAATACATTCTCTGCTATCTATCAATATTCTAAAAGGAATATTTTTGTTGGGGTTTTCTCTCTCAAGTACTAGAGGGTTTCCCTAGGGTAAATACTGTGCCTCATGTGAATGCTTATGCTTTTGATTATTCATTGATTTCAAGTACTACTATAATTCCACATTAAGATAAATAAATAAATAAATCAACATGGTATCAGAGCTCATTACATGAAAGAGCTAAGTTTAGCAATCAAGCTTGAACCTACATTGATCCTGGGTGAGCACAATACTTGAAGAATAATGGCTTCAATCTAAGTAAGACCGGAAGACAGACTTGAAGGAACTTAGAACTTCAATACTTGGAAGGCCAGGATCTTGAATATCTTGGAAGAGCATGATCTAGATGGATACGTATCCAATGTTGTTGAAGAGCCCACTTCTATTGTTGGGCGCATTGCTTTCAAGAAGAATCAAGCTAAAGCAAATAGAATCATTTATGATTCTATGAAAGACAATTTGATGTCGATTATTACTCCATTGACAAATATTTATGAGAAGAAGGCTCTTAGTCAAAAGAGAGCCTTGAAGAACAAGCTTCGTAATCTGAAGATGGAGAAGGAAGAATCAATTGCTTATTTCTTCACAAATATCTCTCAAGTAAGAGATCAATTCATGAGCATTGGACTTACTGTCGATGATGATGATCTTATTCAGGATGATGCCAATGGTATTCCATCCTCATGCGAGACATTCTTGGCTGTTGTTAATGGTCGAGAAGCACAACCAAACTTTGAAATATCATGGCATGATTTCCTTCAAGAAGAAGGGCGAATTCAAAGCAAAAATGATTCCTTAAAAGAAGAGAACCTTGCTCTTACAACAAGGACAAATAGAGGAAATAAATCCTTTTCTTAGAAGAAGTTTCCTCATCAAAAGGAAAAAGAATACAACAAGAACTTTGATAAGTCTAAATTCAAATGCTTCAACTACAATTAGACGGCCACTTTGCAAGAGACTGTCTTGCAAAGCAAGGAGGAAAGTTCAAGGGTAGATTTAATGCTTCTACTGCTATAGAAGATGAACCTACAAGAAAGATTTCTTCCAATGATAAAGGGAGAAGCAAGAACATTCCTTAGACCCACTTGATCTTGAAGAGCCAGTAGAATTAGTAGATGAACCTCCTACGTCTAAGAGGAGTTCTGCATGGTGTCTAGACATTCTACAAGAGGCAGAAAAACATGGAGCACCGTTAGGAACTTTCAGAGAGCAAAGGAGACCTGAAATATTTTCAGGATATGTAGCTTAGATGAGTCACATCAGTGACTTGGAACCACCACCTATGAGGAAGCTGCTAAGAAATAGGTATGGAAAGATGTCGTGGTGGAAGAGTACAAATCCATCATGAAAAATGATGTGTGGGAAGTGGTTCCTAAACCAAAAGGGAATTTTGTAGTAACTTCCAAGTGGCTTTACAAAATCAAACATGCAACTGATGGAAATTTTGAGAAATATAAACCAATATTTGTGGCTCGTGGTTTCTCACAGAAAGAAGGGATATATTATGATGGGATATTTCCTCTTGTGTCCAGGTACACCACTATTCGAGCCATAATTTCCCCTGATCAAGTTATAGAGTGGAAACTTCACCTGATGGATTTGAAGACTGCCTTTCTCAATGGTGAATTTGAGGAAGAATTATTCATACAAAAACCTGAGGGGTTGTAGTTCATGGGAAGGATTCCCATGTATGCAAACTTAAGAAAGTCTTATATGGGATTAAGAATACCCCGAGGGATTGGTATTCAAGGATTGACAACTATCTACAGAGCTTGGGTTTCTCCAAAGTGAAGTTGATCCCAACTTGTACTTCAAGGTTGTGAAGAACCAACCACTGATCTTGGCTCTCTATGTTGATGACTTGTTCCTTACTAGAGAGTAACAACATATATCTTGGTGTAAGAGGGATCTCACTTTAGAGTTCGAAATGAAAGACGTAGGTCTTATGCATTATTTTCTTGGTCTAGAAGTTTGACAAAGGAAATATGAGATCTTTCTTTCACGAAGAAAGTACACAGTTGATGTGTTGCGCAGATTTGGTATGATGGACTGTAAGTTCATGAATACTCCAATGGTGTCTAATCTGAAGAAAATACATGAGTCAGATTCTGGATCGGATATAGTGGATCCTACCATGTATAGACAGCTCATTGGTTCCTTGATGTATTTGATACATACTAGACCAGACATATGTTATGATGTGAGTATCTTGAGTCAGTTCATGTCTGAGCCAAGACATAGGCATTGGGTTGTTACTAATCATGTGCTTAGATACCTTTGAGGTACTATTGCTTATTGACTCAATTATGATTCCAGTGGTGGAGTGATGATACTTGGATATGCTGACTCTGACTGGGGTGGTAGTACTGTGGACCAGAAGAGTACATCTAGATATTATTTTAGCTCGGGATTAGCTATGATCTCTTGGTCCAGCAGGAAGCAGGGATCCATAGCCCAGATTACTACAGAAGCAGAGTATATTGCATCCAATAATGCTTGTCGAGAAGGTGTTTGGATTAGGAAGCTACTTGTTGCGTTGTTAGGTGAGAAGCTCGAGACTACTACCATTCACTATGACAATCAGAGCTACATAAAGCTCTCAGAAAACCTTGTTTTTTATGACATATCGAAACACATTGAGATGAAATACCACTACTTCAAAGACATGGTCTAGATAGGCGCCATAAGACTTCAATACATTACTGTTGGTGAGCAGATAGCAGATATGTTGACTAATCATCTGTCCTTGAAGAAGTATAGGTACTTCCAAGACAAGCTTGGCAAGGTAGAGAATGCCTCCCTCGCTGTGAGGGAGTGTTAAATTTACAACATCATGGGTCATTCTCCAAGTCAATCTTGTGTGCCAAGATTGAGTCTCGTGTGTCAAGGTAGTGCCTTATAATATCTTGAGTTGGACTCAGGAAACTTGGAGAAGAATCTTGAGTTGGACTCAAGAATGAATAAGCCTCATGTGTTGAGGTAAGTGCTTTGTATGTCAAAGTGATGGTGTTGTACAATCTTGTTTGTCAATACTAACGTCTTCTGTGTCAAGACAGATCCTCGTGTGTTGAGGAAATTCTTTGCATGTAAGCATGAATGGTGTGTGATGTTCTACTAACCATGGTTGAGCTACTAAGTTTCCTCTAGAGACTGTCCACCTCCAGAGTGAATTACTTTAGCATATGACCAGTTGGAACGATAGTAGAACAAGATGATCACATCATTGAAAAAATATCCTTAATATATTTGATATGATAGATAAATTAAAGTTGGCACATGTGGACCAATGCATAAGACAATTTGTGCATACCATAAGGACTCATCATGGTTGAACAAACTAATATATTGTTGGAAAGTTAACAATAAGGAGACAAATGGAATAGAGGATCCATGCAGCTTGTAGATCAGGGTGACTTTAGGAGAGCGTGTGGTGCAGGATGAGTCGTCCACCAGTATTGCGCCAAATTTTAGAGAGCCCATCAAGACAAATAAATACAATATTAGCACTGAGGAGGCACCTAAGATGACCATTATAAGCAACTTTTGGGATCAGGACACAGTCACCAGATAGTTGACCTATTGAAGGAATATGAAGATCTCTTTCTGCACAGCTTCTCATAAATGAAAGGGATTGCAGGATCTCTTGAAGAGATGAAAATTCAATTGAAAGAGGGGGAAAAGCCAATAAATAAAATTTCTTATAGGTTGAACCCTCACTATAAGGGGAAAGTGAACAAGGAACTGGACCACATGTTGGATGCAAGAATTATTTTTTTAGTTGAATAATAATAATGGAGAAACCCGATGGTGGTCCAGGAAAAGAAGACAGTAGATATTCATATATGTGTGGATCTACGGAACTTGAATGTTGTATGTATCCATGACCCGTTCCCTACACCATTTACAAATGAGGTACTAGGAAACGTAGGAGGATGGGAATCCTATTCTTTCACTGATGGATTCTCTGGATACCATTAGGTCCGCATAGCAGAGGAGGATCCCAAGAAGGCTACTTTTGTGATGGAGTGGGGCTCTTTTTCCTATAACATAATTCCCTTTGGGCTGAAGAATGAACCAACCGTATCTTCCAAGATAGTGGTGGTTGTGTTCAAGTAGTTTATGTAAAATTAGTCACAATAGATCTATTGAACAAGAATATCAATCACAAAGATGTAAAACAATTTGGAGTAAAAACTGTGCAAGAGAGATGCATCAATGCTCTATAACTCATAATAGTAGAATTACAATACGATACTGTCACAATGAGTGAGCAATTCGAATTAGCCAAGGAGGTCATTCAAATATACTGCATGGCATAGCTTGGCTCCAACTAGGATTCCTCATCATCAATCAGTGGTGGTCATCAATGCACAAGTAACTGTCAGACAAGTGTCAAACTGAGTCTAACTGAGTGTAATAAGTGTAACTGATGGTAAGTGGCACTAATCTAGGGATGGAGGCTCAGTGGAGGGCGCATGAGGAGTTAAATGGATTAAGAATAGGTATTCAAGGCTCATCGGAGGTCAATCGGAGTGGTAACAACAGTTAGGAGTCATTCTAGCCTCAAATCAAGGAAAGACAACTAACTAACTGAAGTGAAACTGACTGGTAGGTGAGAAAAGGCGCCCTTCTGCAGTGGAAGGTGAGAAGTGGGCGCCTCCCTGGCTAGGAGGGATAAATCTGAGTGGAAAGTAGCTCCCGAGTGCTGGAAGACTAAGGACTAGGTGCTGGAGGCATCATACTGGTGACTAGGCAGCATGCGGGTGCATGCAATGCATGCGGGTGCATGCAATGCATGCAGAATGCATGAATGCATGCAAAGTACATACTGAATGATGAGATATCCTAACAGTTTATGCATCAGTTCTTGGAGGCATATTTTGACTAGTGGACAATGTCCAATAAGTTGAAAGATCATTTATAGGTACTAAGACACATGTTAGATCATTGCAGTTAAATGAAAATCTCTTTGAATCTGGAGAAGTGTATTTTTGCACCCTATTTGGGATCCTCTTAGGGCATGTTTTGTGCAAGGAAGGTCTACTGGTTGATCCGACAAAGTTTACGATTTTTGTGAATTTGTCGGCCCCGACATTAGTCAAACTGTTGCACGCAACTTTGGGACACACTAGCTATTATAGGAAATTCATAAGGAACTATGATAGTACTACAACACCGCTAGAGGAGTTGTTGAAGAGAGAGATTAAGTATGTTTTTCCGTAGGAGTGCTAGCAAGAATTAGACATCCTGAAAGAGAAATTGGTTACTGCACTGATTTTAATTTTTCTAGATTGGATGCATATGTTCCACGTGCGTTTGGATGCATCATCGATAGTGTTGGGTGCAGTCCTAGCCCAATTGGGGGAAGGAGCTATTGATCACCTCGTTTCCTTCGCCAATAAAAAGTTATCCACAACTTAGAAGAAATATACCACTATTGAACATGAAGGCTTAGCGGTGGTGTATGGCTAGAATAAATTATGACATTGCTTGTTGGGGAGTGCCTTCGATTTCTTTACAGATCATTTTGCTTTGAGGTACCTGGTCAACAAGCCAGTGTTGGGGGGCCTCATCTTCCGATGGCTGCTCCTATTTCAAGAATTCGATTTTGAGGTCATTGTCAAGCTAGGGAAGCATAATGTCGGTCTAGATCATCTCTCCAGGATTGAATTTGGTGAAGAAGGTGGAAGTTTTTATGACAATCTCCATGATGCACAGTTGTTCTGCATAGAGTCCATACCATATCAGTTTAGTGAAATTACAACATTTGTGGCAACTGGTCACGCGCCAGAAGATTACACAGTTGTGCAGTGCAAGTAGTTGGTAACACGTAGTGTTGATTTTCTGTTGATCACAGGACAACTCTACAAGTTGGGAGGCAATGGTGTCCTGCGCATGTGTGTGCTAGAACACGAACGACCACTTCTCTTGCAGGAAGCACATGAAGGAATTGTGAGAGGACATTATGCAGGGAAGGCTACCATGTACAAGGTTTCGCACACAGGACTGTGGTGGCCTTAGCTATTCCAGGCTGCTCAAATGTATCGCAAATAGTGTGATGGTTGACAGCAGGTCAAAAAGTTGTCACACAAGGATGAGATGCCTCTCTTCCCTATTAGTACGCTCAAGCCTTTCGAAAAATAGGTAATTGACTTTTTGGGTCCTATCAACCCATCAACGTGTAGAAGTGGCACCCAGTACATCATTACTGCAACAAAGTACCTAACAAGATGGTTAGAAGTTGCGCTAGTGAAGGATTGTACATTAGAGACTGTCATGTAGTACATATTTGAGCCTATTACCACCAATGACCAAGACCTTGGAAACCAACCCACTTGTTCTAATGTATGGCAACAAATTTTTGAAGAACCTAGGAAAGCTTAGAATGAGATGATTGGGTCAATTTTGGGTTGCAACAAGCTGTAGAACATTAATATCTTCATGTGTCGAAGAATCTTCTGGGTGTTCTTATTCTATGTTATCATAGTTAGGATAATCTTCAGTGCTTTTATTTTCATCGTTGTATCATTCTACAACATCAATTCTTTCATAATTGCCATTAACACCGACTTCGTATTCATTAGTATTTGGTGATTTATTATTGTTAACACCCAAAAATGGTTCGCTAGCTCATCTCCCTAGTCACAGAACCCATTTGTCCACTTTTCCTACATTTTTGGCCTCTAAAACCCTAAAAAACCCTCAAATGGTAACAAAAAAGGAAAAAAATCATTATTTCCCTCAATTAATGAAAATCCTTCAAAAAAGGTCAAAAACCCTCAAAAAAGGGTCCAAAATCCCCAAAATAAAATAAAAAAGGGAAAATAGTCAAAATAAATTCAAAAAAAGAGGGAAAATATCAAATACTACTAACCAATACTACTGGTTACACAAAACCATAGGTCAAAACTCCACCACCCAAAATCACTATAAAAAGGTGATGGAGGCCCCCCATTTCACATCCATGATCAACTCTTCACACCCTTATGCTGCTGAAATCCCTGTTGAACTTTAGCTTATCACCTTGAGCTTTTGTTTCCCATTCAGTTGAGTTTTGGCCAACCCTTTGAGTATTTGGAGAAGAGCAAGGAACCTTGGAGACTTGGTGCACCACTCACGTACGGCTGCAAGGGCTCCTACAACCTCACCTTTGAGGTAACATCATATTGTAAACCATTTTTACACATTAATACAAAAAACCACATTTTCATTCATGGGTTCCTATTTATTTTATTACTGCAGTAGTTAATTTGTTTAATTTTTATTTTCATTGATACACTCACATATATTAGTTATCTTTTGTTTATTTCTTAATTTTTACTCATTTACATGAACTGCTACTAAGGGTTCCCGAATCCTTAGTAGGTGTTATTTAGCACGAGCTGGTGTGAAAACACTAGCTACAGTTTTGGCGACTCCACTAACTCGATTCCCTTATAATCTTTGGTTTATTTTAGTTTTGTACTTGTTATTTTGCTTGCATTTTACAACTCTAGTTCAGCCATGGACCCCATACTTGCATATTTGGCCCTTACCTTCACATTAACCCTCAAAAATTCCATTTTTCTGCCTCGGCCTACGGCTGCCGAAACTTTTTCCGCATCGCGGATCGTGACTGTCCGACTGATTTCCGTGCTTTCGCTCGACTTTTGGCCCGAAACCAGCGCTTTAGCGCACCCTTCGGCCTGAAACTCATGCTCATTACAGCATCTTTCAACCCAATAGCCGCGCTTTAGCACAGCCTTTAGCCCGTAACCCACGCTTTAGCGTGACTGTCGCCTTGAAACTCGCGCCCTTTGGCGCGACTGTGTCAGAGATATGGATCTAGCTAAACTAGCTTACCTATCTATGCAAAACAATAATATATCGAGAATAAGTACAACAAGAGAACAAGAGAAAAGAGTACACCAGATATACGTGGTTCACCCAATTGGGCTACGCCCATGGGAAGGTAGTCTTCTATTATCTCAAGAATATCTCCCTCAAGCTTACAAGAGAGCAATGCCAATAACCCCAATACAATATAACAATACTTGTGTGAATAAGTAAAGATCATGATAAGTGATGTGACTTTGTTGACTCTATTATATACTAAGAGATGAGGATGAATTACTCTCACATATTACATGTGGGATAATATAATTCTCCATAATAACATCTCTTTATATAATAATGAATATCAAGAGTATATTTTACCATAATGAATATGGGATATAATGTATTTCTCTTTTACATAAAATTGTGGATATCTTCCGACATAACACAAAGACATTATTACCTTCCAAGGAATATAAATATTCCAACACTCCCCCTTAATAATGGCTGGGATAAAAATCCCACTAACAAAGGAAGGAAGGAGTCATTACTACTACGCCTTGATGACAGCTTCCCTCATCCCAAGTAAGGAACAAAGATGCACATACTTCGTTGTTGTTAAGGATTTGGTGAAGATATTGGCTGCCTGCTGCACTGTAGGACAATACTCAAGAGAAAGAACACCATCTGCAACGAGACCTCGAATGTAATGAGCATCAAGATTGAGATGCTTTGTCTTGGAGTGATATACTAGATTATAAGCAATCTGAATTGCACCTTGATTGTCACATTTCAACACAATGGACGATTTTGAAACCAGACCAAGCTCAGTGAGAACATGCCGTAACCAAACTGCTTATTTAGCTGCTTCTTTGGCTGCTCTATACTCTGCTTCACACGAAGATAAATAAAGAGTCTTCACCTTTTTGCTGGACCAATAAATCGGACCTGAACCAAGTTGAAATATATAACCAGCAGTTGACCGTCAATCAAAACTGTCACCTGCCCAGTCAGAATCTGTATAACCAAAAAGTGAAACTGTAGTACTGCTTGAATAAAAAACACCATAATACAATGTCCCCTGTAAATATCTCAAAATTCTCTTTGCTGCTTGCCAATGACTTTAATGAGGTTGTTGTATGAACCGTGAAACCATACTGACGGCAAAAGAGAGATCTGGTCTGCTGTGAGTTAAATATATCAAACGGCCGACGAGCTGACGAAAAAGAGTAGCATCAACAAGAGAAGTAGTACACTCAATAATTAACTTTACACCAGACTGAAAAGGCATGGGAGCAGGTTTACAATCACTCATGTGGAAATGAGCCAAAAAATATGTAGCATACTTCGGTTGAGAGAGAAAAATACCATCTGCCAGATGCCAAATTTGAAGACCCAAGAAATATTGCAATATACCGAGATCAGTCATTTCAAACTGCTTTTGAAGGTCACTTTTCATACTTTGAATGAGAACAAGTTGGCTGCCAGTGATAATAAGATCATCCACATATAAAATAATAGCAATGATATTATCATCAACATGCTTAACATACATGTTAGGATCAGATATACAACGCTTAAAACCATTATTCAAGAAATATGCATCAATTTTATCATACCAAGCCCTAGGTGCTTGTTTAAGACCATATAAAGACTTGTGTAATTTACATACTAAACTTGATGACTAAGCATTAATAAAACCAGGAGGTTGTTGCATATAAATGTCTTCATTAAGATCACCATTTAAAAAGGAACTTTTAACACTTTTGGCCTTAGCTTGAGCGTAAGTAGTAGGATCATTTTTGGCCAAAAATTTGGTCATAAGAGCAAAGTTAGATCTAGTTCTACGACTATCGGAAGGGATTCCGATATCACTTCTTGCATATTCAAGAGTTTTATGGGCCCAAACAGGAAGGTTAGAAGGGACAGAAGTCACTTCAGGAGCTTCAAGACATTCAGGTGGAATACTTGAAGAAGAAGAAGAAGAAGGTGAACTAAGATCAATCACAGAACAGGAAGGGGTAACCGAGATAGGAGTAACAGGTGATAAGGGAATATTCAGAGTAACATGAGGTTTGACAGACTTAGGTGGTGGAGAGACTTCAATAAATTGAACATCTCTTCTAATGATGACACTTTGATTAGAAGGATCAAACAACCTATAAGCCTTAGAATCCTCAGAAGAACCAATGAATATACACTTGTGAGACTTGGGTTCTAACTTTTTCCATTTTTCATCAGGAATATGAGCTCAACATTCACAACCAAACACTTTAAAGTTACTAATATCTGGTGTTCTTCCATTCCATTTTTCCTCGGGGGTAACATGCTTAACAACTTTTGTAGGAACTCTATTTAAAAATAAAGTTAGCACAACTTATTGCTTTGGCCCAAAATTTCTTGTGTAATCCTTTAGAATAAAGCATACAACTAACCATTTCAACTAAAGTTATGTTTTTCCTTTCAGCAACACCATTTTGTTGAGGTGTGTAAGGAACAATATTTTGATGTTGAGTTCCATGTTTAGATAAAAATACTTCAAATTCTTTCTTAATGAATTCCCCCCCATTATCAGTTCTTAAAGTCTTAATCTTTTTACCAAAATCATTTTCAATCAAGGATTTAAATACTTGAAATATAGAAAAAGTGTCACTTTTATGTTTCAAAAAATAAACTCATGATTTTCTACTAAAGTCATCAATAAAGGTAAGAAAATAGACTGCATGTGATATAGAAGGAACTTCAAGAGGACCACAAATGTCACAATGAATTAATTGCAAAGGCTCTTTAGCACACCAAGCTTTACCTTTATCAAACATTTCTCTATACCATGTCAGAGATATGGAGTCGCAGCTACTGGCGGGTCTCTGTACAGTAAGGTCGTGATTCTGCCGAAGCATTCGCGAGCTCAGCATAGGAAGGGCTGTGAATAAACTGAAGTAAACGCGGGTTCGACAGTGGAACGGTCGCGAGTATGCCGAAGCATACGCGGGTCTGACACTGAAATGTCACGAGTCTGCAGTGTATTCGCGGGTTCGCAGTAGAAACAGTCGCGGTTAACTACGGGTTGTGCGAAGAAAAGTCGCGAGTGTCCATCTTAAGGCCGAAAACAATGTCGATTATGCCGAACGCGGAAACCTGCACAAAGTCTACTCAACTTGGATGAAAACTGTCGTTTTTACAACCAGAAGATAGATCTCCTTGAGGAGAATCCAAAAAAATATAGATCTACAAAAAGAACATCAAGAAACCCTTGAAAATTTTCTGCAAAAATCTACACAACAAGGTTAGGGTTAGAAGTAAAAAATTGCATAAACATGCCCAGATCTGAAGAGAAGCCCCTAATGGCTACCAGATAGAAAGAAAATCGACAAGAACTAAACAATGCCCAAATGAAAAAATATTGTTTGAAAGCAATAGAAGGTGCTAGATCATAGCAACCAGCTCTAATACCATGTCAGATATATGGATCTAGCTAAACTAGCTTACCTATCTATGCAAAACAATAATATATCAAGAATAAGTACAAAAAGAGAACAAGAGAAAAGAGTACACCATATATACATGGTTCACCCAATTGGGCTACGTCCACAGGAAGGTAGTCTTCTATTATCTCCAGAATATCCCCCTCAAGCTTACAAGAGAGCAATGCCAATAACCCCAATACAATATAGCAATACTTGTGTGAATAAGTAAAGATCATGATAAGCGATGTGACTCCCTTGACTCTATTATATACTAAGAGATGAGGAGGAATTACTCTCACATATTACATGTGGGATAATATAATTCTCCATAATAACATCTCTTTATATAATAATGAATATCAAGAGTATATTTTACCATAATGAATATGTGATATAATGTATTACTCTTTTACATAAGATTGTGGATATCTTTCGACATAACAGAAAGACATTATTACCTTCCAAGGAATATAAAATATTCCAACAGACTGTTGCCTTGAAACCCACGTCCTTTTCATGTTCCTGTCGATCTGTTCCAGCACAATTTTTCTGCAGTTTGCCACACCCCGAGCACGAGTTTTTGCCTCACAGTCGCACCCTGCAACCAACTTTTCCCACTTTTTCTTGCCCTAATAGCCATCTGTTTGCTTGCATCCATTTTCTAGCTGTATTTTTTTGCTATTTACTTGCTACAGCATTTGAAATATTTTAATTTGCATTACATTTCAACAACTTCATTTATTTTACATAGCAGTTAATACTTTTCATTTCAAAGTTTTAGTTATTTATTTGTCGACTGGGCAATCTTGGGTACACACCACTTGTGCACACACTCGGTTACCATAATCCAAGTGAGACCTAAAATCTACTTAACTCAACTAAATTTAACCCCACATGGGGAACACAAAAAGAACTTTGTAGCTAGGTGGGACATTGGGGTTAGGCATCCAAATAACACCCCTGTTGTCATTTACATTTGAGACATAGTTGTTGTCTTCTAGGGATCCAAAATCCCCTATTACTTGTTCGTACGGTTAACACCGATTTGTCGGAAGGACTCTCCCTTAGGAGGGCAAGTAGCAAGACTGGTTCCGGAGTCTAGGTGGAATGTGGCTCTCCATTATGTACTGAAGGAAACCAACTCATTGGTCTCGTCGTGCATACTGACGCCCATATCGGGTGTGCGACGGCCAAAGAACTGAAGCCACAGGACACCTTTTCGGACATTCCATCAACGGGGTAGCTTAATTGTCATTCTTCTAGGGCTCTTTTTACCCAGAGCCCCTCTGGGTAGAGGGATATCCTTTAGCCACTTGGTTCTCCATTTCATATTGCTTGATTGTGGATTTCATCACCTTGCAAGGAATACAATTTGTGTGAGCTTTCATATCTTTTAGATAGGTGTTTGCATGCTCCTATACCCCCATTGGATTAGTGAGTCTACCTTTTTATTTTTTAGGAGTGTTGATTTTTGGTATTCTGGCCATTTTCTTATCGCTCCGCTTGTTGTAGCACGCTATTGTAGCATGCATTTTGAGAATTGTTGTTGGCCTGAGTGTCAAATTTTTTAAGCTTTCCTTTTGCACATATGGTTGCACTAGGATTTTTTAGCATTTCATTTACCACAACACCTCAGCACTTTTACACCTGTCACAATTGATTCACCGAGACATTCTCGTCGCCTACGGGGACTTTCCCCGCAACACAGTTCACTTTATCGCACCCGTCACAGGCGCACAGCCTCGTCACCAGATCCTGACGCCCCTTATTTTACCTCTGATTCTGAATCAGAGTTACCCATCTACACAGCTCCGTCTAGCCCCATGGCCGGCGTGAATCCTAACCCCTTTTACGGCGGGATTGTTGGTGGTGGATCCACCACTAGCTCAGCTACCACTTCATCATCTATCCTCGTTATACCATCTACAAGAATTACACCTAGCATCCCTGTCAGTACGTCCATACCTATGGGTAGTGGATCGGTTACAACTACAGCCCCTTTGCTGACTAGTAGCACACTTAGGGGCACTGGCCCTTCCTACACGATCCCCCCACCTTTTACTGGAGGTCCCTCGATCCCCATCACAACCCATACCATTGCTCCACCCACTGGGGGCATTGGCCCCACAATTTCCGCCATGGCTAGCACACAAGTCCCTGCGACCATGTCACATCCTTCTACTAGTTTTCCATTCATGGCTAGTCTTAACCTCCCTGATCTTGCCATATTGACCAACGATCTAATTCGACATGACCCCACATGGCCTCCCATGCCTACCAAACTCCCTTCAGACATCCCTAAGTTTGAAGGGGAGGGTGGTGAGGACCCCCAAAACCACATTATGTCCTTCCACTTATGGTGTTCCTCCAACTCCATAGTGGATGACTCGATCTGCCTCTAACTTTTACAACAAACCCTCACTGGCTCTGCAACTAAGTGGTACATAGAACAACCTCATGGGACACATTCCACCTTTACATCCCTTTCTTCGAATTTCCTACGGTTCTTCCAGTTACCCGTCCGTTATGATGCTGGTGTTGAGATTCTACTCTCTTGCAGACAGAACATGACTACCCATATCACTGACCATATTCATGAATGGCATAGACGTCGAAGTTTATGTAAGATCAAGTTAGAGGACTGCATCTTCCTAGATTGGTTCTTGAAATCCCTTATACCATTTATTGCCAAGGATGTGGCATCCGAATGGCCCCAATCTGAAGAAGTCATTCTAAAAGCCCAGCAGATTGACCTCATTTATATTCAGTCATGCTACCTAGATTCCATTTTGCCTAACGCTCCCCGCGGCGATTCCTCCAGGGAAGATGCGTCGGGGGCATCCCACGCCATCGACGGCCTCATTGGACACGTTGCATCTCACAGACAACCATATGTCCATATACCCCCTACCTCTACCTCGACATATAACCCTACGCCCAATTCTGCCATGAGTGGCCTCGACCTTCCGCGTGCCACGACCCATTCAGGAGCAACACCTTCGTATGTTCCCATGGCCCAAGCCCGTCATGTCCATGGACCTTCGTGTCCAATGCATTGCTACGGTCACACATCGCCAGCATACAGCCCTCCTGCCTATTACCATCAACCGGCTGTACCTGCACCTACACAACCTCAAGCCCCTCCATCTTACTATCCCCCACAGGTAGCACCTGCACCCACACAACCTTAAGCCCCTCCAGCTTACTATTCACCGCAGGCAGCACCAGCACCTGCTCAACCCCAGAATCCTCCTACCCCCAAGGGAAAGTTTACGCTCAACAAAACCAACAGCAAACCCAACCTGCCCAACGAAACCAACAAGGACAACAAAATAGGGGTAGAGGTCGTAACCGAGGGAACAACCAACCTCCGGATCGAGGTGGTCCACCACCAAACCCTCCAAACAACAATGATTCCGCCCTAGTTAACCAAAATCCCGATCGACCAACTCGGCAAGGAAAGAACCCCACTTTACGTACGAACCATCCATGTTTTATATGCGGGGTATATGGTCATTATACACACAATTGTCCCCATTTGGAGCGAGCTCTCCAACTTTGGACCGATGACTCCCAACGCCAAGGACATGCCACACCTTCAGAACCACCGACCCCCCCGCAACCCAATGCAAAACCTATGGTGTTGCAGAATCCCCTACCCACGCAAGGGGTAGTGAACACCCAACCGTTGGCTCCCCCTCAAGGGGTTGCGACACCACAACAACAAATCACTTATGTTGCACCTGTTAGTCAACCCATTGACTCGGGTACCCATCACCTTCTAATGATGTCTTCGGCTGACATCAACCTTCAAACATGCCGTAACCAGTATGGTTCCACCACCGAAACCATTCGCACCAACAAGGCTTCTAACGCTCTTCCCTCATATCAGTCGCTAAGAATACCCATAGCACCATGCGATGGGGCCCCCAAAGCTCCTCGCTTTCCCTTGCATTGCATTAATAATAGCCCCAACGCTTGTGCTGCCCCCAATTATAATATCATGGATGACTTATCCCATTCCCCTGCTGCTATGTCAGCCCTCGAAGTTTTGAAAAACTGCCCCGCACAGTGCAAAATATTGTTATTCGCCATTGGTGCGAGAGACCCTTCTGACTAACGGATGATGGCATTCGATTTAGACCAATTTGAACCGCACATGCCTTCCACATTAGCATTTCAAGTTTTTGTTTCAGTCTAGAATCTTGTTATCCATCGGTGTATCATCGACGAGGGTGCCTCTACATGCGTTATGTCTACATTCGTGTGGTAGAATCTCGGATCCCCTACCCTACATCCATCCACGACTACCTTGCGAGCTTACGATGGTCATTCAGCTCAACCCCAAGGCCTCCTGGCTAACGTCCTTATCCAATTAGCGGGTAAAACCATCCTTATTGACATTGAAGTCGTCAACGCACATCTTGACTATAACCTACTGCTAGGTCGTAGTTACATGTACACCGTGAAGGTTGTTTCTTCATCGATCTTCCACATTATGATGTTCCCCCATGAGGGACGGGCTGTTAAAATCGACCAACTTACTTATTATGACCCAAATGCACCTGCTGCACCAAAAAATGTTCTCCCCATGGTTGAACAACCTGTTTTTGGTGCACCCACCTCTTTGGTTTCCATCGTTGGACCTAGAATTTATTCAGAGACTCCCATGACCTCTACTTTTCGGTTCCTCCCACCCCCTCCACCGACCATTGATATATATGATCTGTGCACCATATTGTCCAAACAAACGGTGCCTAACTCACAACCACCTCTGATGTCGCAACCACCCTCGGTCCCTAGTCATGTTGGAGCCACACCAATCCACACAATCCCGTTCTTGTTCCCACCTTCGGGAGTAGTAAGCACACCAGTTATGGCCACGCTGAATCTCCCCGGGTTAACACTAGGACTGCCCGTGTGGTACTTACTTGCTCCTAATCCTCCCTCGACACCACAATTCGTTCTCCAACCGGTCCAACCAATCACATGGTTAATCGTCCACCCCCCGGTGTGGCGACCACGTCTTTATCCAACAACACTGGGGGCAAGGCCACCCACACCCACAATGCACCACATGTCACCAGAAATATGAAACCTCCCCCCACATTCCATGCACCTCCTAAGTGTTCCTTGTGTGATGATTTGGGCCATGCTACCCATAACTTCCCACAACTACCAAACCTCCAAGAACACATGAAGATATTGGACGATGACCCCAATATTCCGGTTATCGAACTCTAAAACACCCCCCACCTGCGCAAAAAATCATTTCGTACCAACCACTCATGCGCCATATGCGGAGTCTACGGTCATTATTCACATCATTGTCCAGATTTACCCAAGTACATATTGGTCCTCCACAAGCTGAATCACTCTTCTTTAGGGTCGTCCATCACCACGATCGAGGAGATTCATCCCCCTAAATCCTCCTCCTTAGGAGAAATTAACACTATTTACATGATTTCCACAGATGGTGAACCCATTTCGCCTCCATCCTCTAGCTTCCCCTCTACCGATCTTTCAACACAGTGATTTTGTAGCAACCAAGAAATCCTTGAAGCGCTAACCGCCCCTGACTACCCTTGGGATGATATGCACCATCGATCCTACTTCATTCCTGAGGAGTCTACCCCTATTGTGGCCAACCAATTTTTGATCGAGTCAAAAGAATTCCTCCCTCACAAAGTGGATTGGTTTAAGAACCTCATCCTAGGTCCCGATGCCTTCGAGAAAGGTAACATGGCTAACATTCTGCCTACCTTTCAGGTCGATATTTCCATCCCGCTCGGTCAGCCTGAGATCATTACGTTAGGCGCTTCCTGTACTCAAGACGAAATTAATGCCTATAAGAAGCTCTTCCAATAGTTTTGCGATGCTTTTGCTTGGTCCTATACTGAGATGCCTCGTCTTGACCCCGCCATCATTGGACACCATATCAATACTTGGCCAGATGTCCTACCCATTCGCCAAAAGCAACGACCCATCCACCCATCCAAACTCCCCGCAGTTAAAGCTGAGATTGAGGAACTACGTCAAGCCGGGTTCATTTATCCCATCGCTTACACCACCTAGGTTTCCAATCCTGTACCAATTAACAAAAAACAGGGCACCATTCGCATCTGTACTGATTTTCGTGATTTGAACGAGATCGCCATTTTCTTTACAATTGATATTGACAACATGATTATCAATATTCCTCATATCTATATCTTTGTCATTGTTATTCTCAACTGATTTTTATTTAGGTTCGTCTTTATCTTCCAGAGTTTCAAATTTATCCTCATCCACTACATTTTCTATTTGATCTTCCTTGTTATCATCTTCTTTATTGTGTCCTTGCCTTTGGTTTGGATTCTGAGTAGGGTTTCCAATTTGAATTTGTTTTGGAGTTTCACGAGCCATTTTCATTGATTTTATAGTTGTGTAAGCTAGACCATTCATTTGATTCTTTTATGTTCCTTGCAAGAAGTTGCAACAAATTTATGGAACTTGTGCATATTTACGACATGGCATCGTATTTTGAGTCTTGTATTTGGAACGGCTTTTCTTATTCTTTATTGTGTCTGATGACCCGAACCTTTTGTGAGGGGGAACCTAAGGTGTCGATATATGTGATTTCCATTCTTCTTATCTCAAAGGTGCATCAGTAGTTTCCTGCTCTTCTTTACTTGAGAATTTAAGGGTCGTAACCGCTTCTTCTATCATAGGTGCAGTAACGGTTCCATGCTCTTCTTTACTTGAATATTCAGGGGTCGTAACCGCTTCTTCTGTCGTAGGTGCAGTAGGAGTTTCCTGTTCTTCTTTACTTGATAGATTGGGGATCATAAGTTCTTCTTTTGTCATCGGTGTAGTATCAGTTTCATCCTCTTTTTCACTTGAGAATTCGGGGATTGTAACCGCCACTTCTTCTTCTTCCTTCCTCTTAGATATTTCTTCTTTTATTTGTAATAGTATTGTTTTTAGTTCTGCATGCATTTCCTTTTCTTCAAGCTAGCTTCTTTTTATGTCTTCAACTTCAATTTGTTCATCTCTTTTAGGCTTTTGGAAGGAGCTAATAATGATCTTATTACAAGAGGGAAACATGGTGATTCCAACTTGTAAAAATCTTCAATCTTAATTCAACGAGGAATTTGTTTTCCAGATTTAAGTTTTAATTATAATAATAATCATTATATTTAATATCAACTTCTATCTTTAATAATACTATTGTTATTATTAAGTATTAACAATAATTATTATTAAAAAAAATTATGAGGTTTTTGGTTCTATAATTTATAATAATAATAATTATTTATAATACTATTATTATTGAAAAATTACAATAATAATTATTATTTAAAATAATAATATTATTATAATATTGTTTTTTGAATTGGGCATGATTAGGTTTTTTTTAAGAAACGGAGACGAATAGAAATTTGCAGGGAACGTGGAGTTGGAAGTGTGTGGGAACAAGCGTAGATGGAAGAAGTTGGGTGTGTTGGAGAAAGAGAAGACGAGGATGGAGTACTGGAGGATGGATTCGCAGGTTGAATGAAGGATGGAAATGAATTGGGAGTGATGGGAATGTAGGGCTATTAGAAGTGCGAAGAGATGGGGAGTGAAGAAGTGAATGGAGAGTGGAATGGGGCGATACATGGAGGATTGGGGAGCAGGTGAGAGTAGTGAAGTCGCGGGTGAGAATGTGATGGTGGTCGTGGAGGAAGTAGAGCAGTGGAGGAGGTGGAGCTGAGGAGTAGGGAAGGGAGTGGAAGCAAATGGGTGGAAGAGTAGAGAGAATAAGTGAGCACTGGGGATTCGAGTGTGGATTGAGCGAGGCGAGGATCAAAACGCATGGAGATGGGAGAAGGGGGCGTGCAACAACTGCGAAAGAATTGTGACAAGGAGTGGTGGGTTATGAGCAGTGTGTGGCACGGGAGTCGAAGAGGAGGGCATTGGTGTGAGGTAGGCGAGTGGAGATTGGGATATGCGCAGCGGAGGAGGTACATGGGGGATATGCAATGGAAGAAGGTATGTGGATGCATAATTGGGAGTGTGTAGGGGTGTATTTAGGGTTGGGAACATGAAGTAATGGCACATGATGGTTGAGCTAAGGCGTAGTGGAGTGTGTGGGATGTAGAGTGGGAGGTTGCGCAGGGAGAAACGTGGAGTATGGAGGGTTGCATATAGTGCAGAGGAAGGGTGTGAAGCGTTGGGATGGTTGGGTGTTGGTGGAAAGGGAGAGGAGGGTGCGAAGTGGGGAAGGTCACATGGGAGTGTGCCGAGTGAGGGAGTTATGGATTAGAGGCAGGAGAGTGCAAAAGGAAGGAGTATGGGAGGGACGTGTAGGGAAAAGGCGTGGGAAGCACTGAGGGGAGTGTGTGCGAAGCACTGGGGGAGAATGGAATGGTGGATAGGAGAGAGGAGTACGCATGGGTAGAGGATGTGCGATGGGGTAGAGAGAAGAGGGTGCGTAGAGTGGGGAGAGAGCAATGCAGGAGCGATAACGAAGGAAGAATGGAAGGGAGGAGTAGCATGCAACAGAATGATGGGGATGGCGTGTGGGAGAAGGGAAAATTGTGCAGCGTGGAATAGGAGTGAGGAAATGGAAAATGGTGGAAGTGAAGGGTGGAGGCAGTAGTTGGATGAAGGAGAGTGTGTTAGTTGTGGAGCTTGATCTTCTAGTCTCGTAGATGATGTTTGTTTCAGCCGTGTTGTAACCCAGGTTTGGTTATGATCCCAATTGGGGGGCACGAGGGCAGTGCCCCCGAAGGAAATTTTTGGGTTGTTTTGCCAACAGATTACAGGCCCATGGTTTTGGGTAACCCGTGGTATTTTCCATTTGTATTTCCCCTTTATAAGAAATACATTGTAATACGGCTAGGGTTGATGTATTAGGTATTATGCATTGTAAAGATCTTTGCGATCGTGAAGAGAAATTGTGAGACAGTGAAGAGGAAGTGCAGTGGATGTGCTGCAGGTTGTATCCCTTCATTTGCTGGATGGTATAATAACAAGGACTGGCAATTTCAGTGTGGACGTAGCCCATCTTGGGTGAACCACTATATATTGGTGTCTCTCTTGTAATGTGTTTGTGTGATTATATTTTCATTTATGTTTATTGTTATTGCTCTGCGATCCTGTTTTTCTAACAATTGGTATCAGAGCCAAAGGTCTATTTGGCAGATAAACCCGCAGGAAACCAGGGTTTCTGGTTCGAGTGGGAGCAATGGGGGAAGAAGGAAAGTTTAAGGTCGATAAGTTTAATGGACAAAACTACCAGTTATGGAAGATGCAAATGGAGGACTATCTGTACCAGAAGGATCTATTCCTACCGTTGGGACAAAGAGCAAAGCAGCCGACAACTATGAAGGACAAAGAATGGGAGGTTCTTCACAGAAAGGCACTGTGAACAATACTGTTGTCCCTGGCTTCTTTGGTGGCTTTCAATATCTCAAAAGAAAAGACAACGAAGGGTTTGATGAGCGCATTGGGTAAGCTGTATGAAAAACCCTCAGCCTCCAACAAGGTATTTCTAATGAAGCGTTTATTTAATATGAAGATGTCTGAAGGTGGATCTGTTGCTGATCATTTAAATGAATTTAATACGGTTACAAATCAACTAAGTTCTGTAAGTATGAACTTTGATGATGAGGTTAGGGATCTTCTAATCTTGTGTTCATTGCCAAAAAGTTGGAATAGCTTGGTCATGGATGTAAATAACTCTATCTCTGGTTCAAACACCTTGAAATTTGATGATGTTATTGGTGTTATTCTTAGCGAGGAAATGCGAAGAAAAAGCACATGTGAGACATCAGGTAATGCGTTGACCATGGAGAGCAGGGGAAGACAAAGGGAGAAAGGAAAGAGCCAAGGTAATCGTGGCAAATCTAAAATGGGAAGATCCAAGTCCAGACTAGGAAAAATAGAGTGTTGAAACTGTGGAAAGAAATGACATATGAAGAAAGACTACAAATCTCTAAAGAAGAAAGGAGATGGACAACAGGAAACTACCCAGGAAGCAAATGTAGCAGGTGATGTGTTACAAGATGCTTTGATTCTTGCATTAGATAATACTAGTGATTATTGGGTAGTAGATTCAGGGGCTTCATGTCATTCTACACACCAAAGGAAATATTTTCATGATTATGTTCCAGGCGATTTTGGACATGTCTTATTGGGTGATGATGAGCCATGTAAAATTGTTGGAATGGGTAAGGTATGGATAAAATTTAAGAAAGGAACTGAATAGCTACTAAAAGATGTTAGGCATATTCCCGCTATGAAAAGAAATCTGATCTCAACAGGGCAGTTGGGAGATGGCGACTGTCTAGCTACGTTTGGAGAAACGTGGTGGAAGATCACTAAAGGATCAATGGTGATAACAAAAGGAGACAGGGTAGGTACGTTGTATTTATGTCATCATAATACTTACCATTATATCTCTTTAGCTTCCACAGGAACATATACAACATTGCGGCATCAGAGGCTTGGCCACATGAGTGAGAAGGGGATGCAGATTCTCCACTCAAGGAAGTTGCTGCCAGTTTTGAAGCAGGTAAGTTTGGAATTCTGTGAGAACTGTGTTTATGGAAAATAGAAGAGAGTCAGATTTCTCAGGGTTGGGAAACAGAAAAAGAATGAAAATTTAGAGTTTGTGCATACAGATGTATGGGGACCAGCTCAGGTACAATCTCTTGCTGGCTCTCATTATTATGTTACATTTATTGATGATGCAACTAGAAAAACTTGGGTTTATTGCATTAGACATAAATCTGATATGTTTCCTACTTTTAAGAAGTGGAAAGCTTTGGTTGAGAATGAGACAGGAAAAATGTTGAAGTGTCTCAGATCTGATAATGGAGGTGAGTACTGCGGCAAGGAGTTTGATAGTTACTGTTCATACCATGGGATTCGTAGAGATAAGACAGTCCCAGGAACACCAGAAGAAAATGGTTTATCATAAAGGATGAATAAAACGATCATGGAGCGTGCAAGGTGTATGAGATTGCATGCAGGGTTTCCCTTACAGTTCTAGGCAGATGCTGTAAATACTGTTGTTTATTTAATAAACAGAGGCCCTTCAAGTGCTTTGGATGGTGGTATTCCAAAGGAGACATGGACTGGTAAAAAGGTAAACTACTCATTTCTAAGAACGTTTGGCTGTGAAGCATTTGTCCATATTGATAAAGAAAATAAAACAAAACTTGAAGCTAAATCCAAGAAATGTACCTTTATTGGATATGGGGTTGATGATTTTGGTTATTGCTTATGGGATTATGAAAATAACAAAATCATTAGAAGTAGAGATGTGATATTCAATGAAAAGATCATGTATAAAGATCAGTTGCAGAGAAAGAAACAGGAAAAGGAAAACACAGAGTACACAGTACTTGATGAAATTGAAGAAAATGAAGTTCCAAAGGTGTCAGAAAATCAAGAACAACAACAAGTACCTGAAACTCCTACAAGTGTAAGAAGATCTACCATGTTAAGTAGACTCCATGAACGATACTCTCCTTCAATGTATTATTTATTGATGACTGATGCTGGTGAACCAGAATGGTATGAAGAAGCAATGCAGGTGGAAACTAGAAAGAAGTGGGGGCAAGGCATGAATGAGGAGATGGACTCATTGGTAGGAAACCAAACTTGGGATTTGGTTCAGTTGTCTGCTGGTAAAAGAGCATTGCAGAACAAATGGATTTACAGGTTGAAGGAATAAGAAGGAGGTAAGAAGCAATACAAGGCCATACTTGTTGTAAAGGGGTTTGCACGGAAGAAAGGTATAGATTTTGTTGAAATATTTTCTCTTGTTGTTAAGATGACTTCAATTAAGACTATCTTAAGTCTAGTGGCGGTAGAATATTTGCATCTTGAACAGTTAGATGTAAAAACAACCTTTCTCCATGGGGATTTGGAAGAAGAGATATATATACAGCAGCCACAAGGGTATGAGGTCAAAGGGAAGGAAAATTTGGTATGCAGGTTGAAGAAGAGCTTGTATGGTTTGAAGCAAGCTCCAAGGCAGTGGTATTTAAAATATGACAGGTTTATGAAAGAACAAGGTTATAGTAGATGTCATTCTGACCACTGTGTTTATTTCAAGAGGCTAGATAATGGAAGTTATATTATCTTGTTATTGTATGTGGATGACATGCTTGTTGCAGGGTCTAACATGCAGGAAATAAATGTGCTCAAAAGGAAGTTAGCAAATTCATTTGCGATGAAGGATTTGGGTGTTGCGAAGCAAATCCTTGATATGAGAATAACAAGAGACAGGAAACATCGCAAATTGGCATCGTCTCAGGGTGAGTACATACAAAAAGTGTTGGAGAGGTTCAGAATGCAGAATGCAAAACCAATTAGTACACCTTTGGCCAGCCATTTCAATCTAAGTAAGGAAATGTGTCCCAAGACATAGGAAGAGACAGATTACATGTCCAAGATTCCATATTCATCAACAGTTGGCAGCTTGATGTATGCCATGGTGTGCATAAGACCAAATATTGCACATGCAGTGGGAGTTGTGAGCAGATATATGAACAATCCAGGTAAAGAACATTGGAAGGCAGTACAGTGGATTCTCAGGTATTTGAGAGTAACTACCACTAAGGCATTATGTTTTGGAGGTTCAGACACTGTTCTACAGTACAGGGATATGTTGATGCAGATATGGCAGGTGATAAGGATAGCAGGAGGAGCACCACAGGGTATGTGTTTACTGTAGGTGGAACAACAGTAAGTTGGATTTCGAAATTGCAAAAGGTTGTTGCACTTTCAAGAACGGAAGCAGAGTATGTTCCTGTTACAGAGGCTAGTAAAGAGATGATTTGGTTGCAGAGGTTTATGGAGGAATTGGGTAAGAAGCAGAAGGACAACATGTTGTATAGTGACAGCGAGAGTGCCATTCATCTTGCAAAGAACTCAACATTCCATTCCAGGACTAAACATATACAACTCAAGTACCATTTCATACGCTTTGTTTTGGAAGATGAACTGTTGAAGCTGGAAAAGATACATACTAGCCAGAATCCTGCAGACATGTTCACAAAGGTAGTGACCAGAGAGAAACTGATTTCTTGCTCAGTTTCAGTTGGCCTTCTAGCGTGAAGGAGAAGATGAGAAATTTGCCAAGTCCAAGTCCAGCAAGTACAACAGCGGTGGAGTTGTTGTGATCAGTCTCTAAGTGGAGCCTGATCTTCCAGTCTCATAGATGATGTTGTTTCAACCGTGTTGTACCCCAGGTTTGGTTATGATCCCGGCTGGGGGGTGCGGGGGGCAGTGCCCCCGAGAAAGGGGATTCGGGGGCGTAGCCCCCGAAGGAAATTTTTGGGCTATTTCGCCAACAAATTACAGGCCCATGGTTTTGGGTAACCCGTGGTATTTTCCCTTTGTATTTCTCCTTTATAAGAAAGACATTGTAATATGGCTAGGGTTGATGTATTAGGTATTATGCATTGTAAATATCTCTAAGATCATGAAGAGAGACTATGAGACAGTGAAGACGAAGTGCAGCAGATGTGCTGCAGGTTGTATCCCTTCATTTGCTGGATGGTATAATAATAAGAACTGGAAATTTCAGTGTGGACGTAGCCCATCTTGGGTGAACCACGATATATTGGTGTCTCTCTTGTAATGTGTCTGTGTGATTATATTTGCATTTCTATTTATTGTTATTGCTTTGCGATCCTGATTTTCTAACAGAGTGAATGTGAGGGAGTGAGTGCAAAAGCTGAGGCACATGGGAGAATGAAGCGAATGGATGCCAAGGACACAAGCTCTGATACCACTTGTAAAGTAAAAACTTTACATGATGGAATTTATATTAATAAATATATGCTTTGTATTATTGAATGATGATGAATGCAGATAATGAGCCATGTTTAAATATGTATGATAGGGAATAGACATGTCTTATTAATAAATAGACATGTCTATTAATAACTAATCTTTAATAATTAATTGACCTATTAATAATAAACTAATAATAATTAAATATTGTAATAACTGTTTAGGTTTATTACATAGGCATAGCCAAGCTTGCCACTTTGGCATGACAACCTATGAAGGGGTCATCAATGGAAGTCACCTCAAGCTGTACCATGGCCCGTAGGGGCAACAAATTTTGTAAGTCCATGTCATTCATAAAATCAGTCAAGGTAGGTTATATTCTTGGAGTCAGTGTCAATCATGGGGGAAGTAAAGTCGCATAGTTGTAACAGTCGAGTGGCAAATCGTTCTATCCAAGTAATCTGACACAGGATTTTATGAATTGTATTTTTGAGTTTTTCAAATAAAGGTACAACAGATAGATATGGATCAACATCGCATCCAGAGCAGGGGGGAGATTGTCGTTGTTATTAGCACAGTAGTCACATTAGGAAATTACATGATAGTTGTCCAATTTGATAGGTCATAGATTCATTTATTTCTATTTTTTGTCAATTAGATGAGTTGGGTGGGTAGGTAGATTTGAAATTTTGAAAAAGAAAAAGAATAAATGCAAGCGGCCTGTTGCATTCATGAAGAAATCAACAATCAATCCAAAGATCGGTGCACGGTCGAGTCAAGTAATCATTGATCACAACAGGGATGGATTGCACTCCCAAAGGTGGATTCCCCAAGTTGCATAATACACATCAGCAATCATGACAGAAGATGCCATCAATGAGCCGCACCCTTGGTTAAATTTAGTAGCACCAGCATAAGAATGTCATTTCGATCCAAGGGTGAGAGCAATAAGAAGGAAGAAGTGTTACCATGAGAAAGCACGATGATTAAAGGGAACAAAGTGGAATGCCGAGAAGTTGTAGAGTTGCGCCATACCATGTCGACCTCCACTGCACCCAAAAATGTCAACCTCCACTGCACCCAAAATGCGAACCAAGGCCAAGGAAGTGAAGGAATCAGAGATGCTAGTAGTGGAAATCTACACTAGAGTGGATATCTGATGACCACTGGTGGGCAAAGTACCAACAATGACATTCATGGACTTTAACTTGGAAAATGAATCGAGTTTTCCCAACCTTCAACTATCTGAGTACGAGGTGGTCTGACAAGAAAGTGATGGTACAAATCGTACATCGCAAAGAAATGGGCAAATAAACTATTCAAATCCGACATCATGGCATTATTAGAGGTGCCTCTACGTGGATCGAGTATTGCATGGTGCATAAGGTTTTTGCTTAGCAGGATACATGGAGGTTGCTTATGGTTGGACCAACCCCACCCCATCAATGAAGGTCTAATTCAAAAGGCAAGCAACCTGCCAAATACAAGAGAAGACCCCGTGGAAGCCATCAGAGCGTGTGACCTCCGAGCAACTGAGGCCTACTAGAAGTATGGCACATACAGGGGCACCAAAGGCACAACCATCTCAACCATCTCATATCTTGAGGTTCGGTTCGTGACATAGGTGTTGGCAGGGAAAGTGGTGTGAAAATTCCGCAAATATGAATGCTCGGCGAGGGTGTTGTTCACTGAGAATCGCTATAAACAAGGCATACAAATGAATTGGATGAAGTACCTGTTGCAAGAATTCATCGAAGGTTTCCTATAGACGCAAGACCTAGGTAAAGAATTTCACTTTATATGGGTGTTTTTGCTTAGTGCAATGATCGCATGGAAGCCACCCAAATGGACGCATTTCGATACCCAGGTGACTAATGCATTCTTGGTGCTAAAGTTTAGTATGTGGCAATCCAGTAGTGATAGGGAAGCACAAAAAGCAACAGGAATCGCATTCCAAAACTGGTATACAAAGATCATCCATGTCACAGCTGAATCATACTAGATTCCCACATACTTGATAGACAAGTATTAGTTTGCGGTGTGCTTTGTAGTGGATGCGCACAATATATTCATATCTCCACGCAAAAACCCAAAGAAAAAAATGAAGGTTATGTCATTCTATATCAATGAAGATGGCATTAAAGACCATATGGATGAATGTTTATGAGAGTACCAGCTTTAGCCAGACTCCAATGTAGAAATGTTGGATACCCCCAAGGGTAATAAAAGGAAGAAGAGAACTAGCCTGAAAGGAATTACGGTGCGCGGCGCACCTCAATTGAGTGAAAAGATGAAAAAAGAAGAACAAGGGGGAACACCAGGAACTTACCAGCCACAAAAAAAGAAGAACCACACCATAATCCTAAACCGGGAGACCGACGACGAGGAATAATAGGAGAAACATGAGCATTAAGAATAATAGGGGGAGCAACAAACAGCAACAGGCGGGTCCTCATACCGCATCCCATCACCTAATGGACAAAGAGTAATGCAATGTTCCCTTTTTAACAAACGAAGGAGTTGATTGAGGACTGATACCATTCAAAACAAAAAGAAGATCTTAATCAGTGTTATTAGGTCGTCGGTAGATAGGAAGGCCAAACGAACAAGGAGCAACTTGTATGCATTACATGCGGGCCATATTTCATCATGCATGCATCTGAAGCACATTAATTAAGTTGCATGCATAAAAGAAGCATTGCATGCAATCTCACTTTCGAAATAGAAGAGAAAATCAACTCAGGGCATGCAAAAAGTAGGGCATGCAATCTAACCAAGATAAAAGAAGGAAAAAGCGAGTTGCTCATTCTGCTTATTGATTATTGATTTGTGAATTCAATTTGGAGAGCTCATAGAACCAAGGTAGGGTTGAGGGAACGCTACTCAACCATCAAGTGTATTTTGGCAGCGAAATCTATATGCCCTAGTCACTTTCAGGTTGGATCATATAGGTTGAACATTGTTATTCATCTGTCCCTCATTATTCATCATTCGGTAGTAGGATTTGAGTCTACCATCAAGCAATTACTCAGATAGAGGGGCACATCCATTGGAGCATTGAGGGTGTAATCATCTGGACAATACAAGCTTCATTCTTCTCAGTATTCAAAGGAATCTTCTTGGTAATCTATTCTATTGCTATTGGATCCAATTTCTTTCATTATGAAGACTTAATTACACTCGTTGGATCAAGGAGAGCTCGCCCTCTACTGCATGCGCGAATTGGAGAATTGAGAGATCTTTATAACTTGACCAATCTCAGTTATTTGGTCTACATGCCTCTTCTATCCTTCTTGGAGAGCAATTGCTAGCCTAGTTACTGAATACAGGCTTATCCTCCAGCTTTTGGAGAGACTTATCATCAATTCATATATCAGAGGAGCACCTTTCCATGCATGGGTGACTTTCCTTTAGGAAGCAATTCGCATCAAGCCCTAGACCTCGTGCATGGATTGCATGTAGCTTCCATATTGATTAGAAGGGCATTATAACCCTAGTACCTACTTCCTGGAGCCATATCACATCATTGGAGCATTTATTATTCAACTTAAAGTCTGAAAAAGGTGCCATTATTGCATGGGCGCATTGTCTGGCAGAGTTCATCACATATATTGACCTATTCTCAGCGCATGACTTGCATGTTTACCTCGTATTGACCTACATCTCAAGCAAAAGTCATTGGTACGTACATGCATCATTCCTAACTTTATATTATTGCATATTTGATTACTTGGGCTATTTAGGGTTTATGCGACCCCATGCATTTGCATGCATGATCACGCAATCATAGTACGACACATGCATTCATATTTTATTTTAGTATTGGGTTACAAGACTTCGAGTAAGAAAGAAACTACATCAGAAACACTATAAAAGGCAACAAATATCATTTGGGATATTACAATGGTATAAGAGCATGCTCCTCGCCAGTTGTGGGCACATATCAGATGGTTTAAGGTGCATGAGGTTGTGGAAGGTTGAATAAACAGGTGCATGTGAGTGCATATTAGTGCATGACAAGGTTTGTGCCATGCATGACAGTGCATGTCAATTTTGGTGAAGTGCATGCCCGAGCACAGATTTCTTTCCATCAAGTGAGATCATGAAGACACTGAGCAGGATCTTGGCTGGAAATTTGGGGAGGTTAGCTGAACTTCGATACTTGCCTCGATATCATAAATATATAGCCTTGGGGAATGCGGTAAGTGCAGCATTGTCCTTTCAAGACTATTAATCCATCCAGTTCGGGAGTCGGCCCAATGATTTGGACGAGGATCTTCTTAAAACCATAGTTGGGGGAGTAAAGAAAAATGAGCATGAAGTTCAGGTTGATGGTGAACTTGATATGGATTTGACAATACATGAGGAGGATAGTACATATGATGCATTTATTCGATCATCCAAAGTCGAGGATTCCTCATCTCACCTTAGTAGTGGTGCTTGTGAGGATTAGGGGGTGTTAGCACCTAGATGTGACATGGATTCGATATTGAGTCATTTGGGCGTACATGGCATTGAAGAGGGAGATTATCCAACCTATGAGCCTATGGTTACTAGAGATTCCTTGAACAACACTTAGATGGCCCTTCAGGAATCCAATATGCATGTAGACATGCTGCGTGACAAGTTGGAGTTGGTACACTCTTCATCATCTCTAGCAAGAGTCGAGACATTCATGACAGGTGAGATCCACGAGGAGAGACATGACTTGGAGATGATTGAATCTATACATATGGGGCAGTATGGAGGTTATGATTCACTTCTTGTGGAGGGTCCATTAATGGTTCTGGTTGTAGTTGCAGATGTGTTGACAGGAAACACACTCCAAGGACTAGTTGATAGTGACATGGACACATTTTGTATCTTCGGGGAGGGGTATAGTACATATGTGTGGGATCTTGGTTTAGATGACACTAGTAGAGTGAGTGCACATGAGGATACCGCAACCCACACAAGGTACAAGAGAGTTGTAACACATGAGGGCATGAGTGGCACACATGGTTTGAGGGGAGAGCATCTGGTGATGATTTTGCATGAAGAGCGCACAGAGTTGCAGGTGATAGAGGAGAGATCTGACACAAAGGGTTTGGATTAGGCATGGGATGTCACGGACCCAAAATTTGTAAAAATTTAAAATTTTTCTAAGTGGTCTTATTTCCCCTCCAAAGGGTCTAATCGCCATTTAAAAAGCTTTTGCGGAAATATATAAATGTATAATCAATATCTAATTTTCTAAAATGCAACATTTGACACTTCATAAAATTATCATTGAACATTGATGTAAAAAGGTATTAGTATAAAATCACAACAGATGAAATTTACCTTTTATAATGAGTGAATTCTTATTGTGCTTTGTAGAGGACAAAAATGAATATACGCTATATTTTAAAAACAATATATAACTTCATCTAAAAAGACCCTCCAACCATTGATAACCTTCTAACACGTATTTTTAATACTACCATTTTAAATTCAAGATTTTCAATCTTGGATTAAAATAATACTTACATATTTGTAATCCTCATTTCACAACTTTTAATATGAACTATCCTTTAACACATTTAACATGGAAGGCCCTTTGCCAAGGTACATTCTACAATGTGATAAAACATCAACTATTAAGATAACTTAAAGAAAATCATATAATCACCATAATGTACATACACTTCCAATAGAATAAGCCATATGAACAATGATCTACAAAGTATGCATATAAATAAACCAATCCCATCACAAGTAAATACACACAAGAGACCAAAGACATACACAAGAGACCAAGGTAACGTGGTTCACCCGTACACGGGCTAGTCCACAAAAGGTTGGGTTTTATTAATTAATGATTCTCAAAAGGATTACATTCCCGCAACACAATTGTTGCTATCATACTTATTTCATATGACCCAATTACTATTCTACATTTACTTGGCAACCCTTAAATGGCATTATACATAATTTGGATACTAAGCTTGAAGTTTCTTCATACCACTAGGGCTTTACCCCTCTTCATGGGCATATAAGAAAAGAGTATATAACAATCGAGGTTTCTACTAAGAGAAAACATATATAAATTTGATATATGAACTAAGGACATCTCTCCTTTCTTTAGATGTATAGTAAAAATATGTTTATATACTTTTCAACATTTGAATTAAAGGACCTCTCTCTTTGTTTTAATCTTACATTAAGAAATTATATACTTTTCCTTATGAAAATTTAAGGATATCTTTAACTTAGCCTCTATCACCAAGAGTTCTAGAATATACATTTCTTTTTAGGGGATTTTCCTCCTAAAATATTTCTTTATTCTAAAGGATTATATATTTTAATAACATTAATGCCTTTCCAAGTCCAAAATTCCTTTATGAGTTATAACCTTTAACATTCACTTATCCTAAGTGAATGTATTTACAATATTATCATTATTAAAAAGACAACACTTTATTTTTAGCCTATGACATTTATATGTTCTTTTATTTCAAGAGTTTATATAATGCAGGCTTGTTCCCTCTATAGTCTCCACTTAAAAACTTTTGGTGATGGAGGATTAAGTCAACTCCATATTCAACCATATATTTATATAAATTTATTTAAGGTGTCTTCTAGGGACGCTACAGTCAACCTTCATGTAATATACTAAAACATATACCCGTATGTACTAAAGTATACAGTCTACAGAGTACATGCAATTCGTTGAGATCCTATTCAATTGCATAATCCAGAAATATTCTTCCAACGGCAAGGCAAAACTAGTGAATAAATAACTTATACAAAATATTTTAAGTTAATCGCAGTCATATGAAAGGTTAAGATAATATATATATATATATATATATAACCGGTAAAGTGTACAGGCATCAACACCTTCATAGATATAGATCAAGATTCGTTAGCAACATAGGTATGAGTAAACAGAGATCTAAGAAAAACGTATGCAACGTTAATACACACCAGAAATGTTAAGTAACAGAGTGTATGCGCCCTTCATAATCCTAGCATGCGATTAAACCAGAAACAAGGATGAATATCAAAATCAGGATTTACTATGAATAATACGACCTTTCAATAAACTCGAGCAGAGGCTAAAATAAAACAGAGGTAAACAACAACACCGTCGAAAACTTGCATACACAGTATTATGGCTAGATTGGAACTAACTCTATCCATCCAGTGGTTAGTCTAAAAGAAGAGTTATTTGTATATCATTACCCCGATCTCTGTTAACGTAGAGATATCACCAATCTGAAATTATTGACTGACGGTAATGATCTGCGGAGATCATAATTACAAAAATATTTAAAGAACAATACTATTAATGAATACGCTATAGATCTCGCCGATCAAGGCATTTTCATTTCACGGAGTTTACAAATAAACATTTCAGAATATTTAAAGGAATACTACGCAAATCTTCGTAAGGATTGGCCATTATGCTAAGATCGCTTCTCAACCAAAGATCATATCTAAAACTCTGTCAATATTTTTGCTAGAGATCCGTTTTATAAACCATCAAAATTTCTTTGCCATAAATCCATTATGTGTAAACATTTATCCTATTCAGCTAAAGATCGGATCTATAAAAGATTTATCCCCATCTTAACTCAGGAAGAAAATTCAGCTCTGTATAAATAAAATGCACTATTCCTAACGGGATGTACCTCTACACAAATATACGAGCTACTCCAGCAAAAAGATTATTTACTTCAACGCCGAATTATAACATTGTCATGCATAGGTTACTTGTTTCAAAAATACACGTTTAACGTAGAGCTTACCTATTCTTCTTTGCCAGATTTTCCCCTTACTACAGCGTTTGTTTTTCCACCACAGAGCTCTGATGCTCCTTTCCTTTTTCAAAAAATAATTCAGCCAAGGTGTCTCTCGGCCTCTACCTCCTGTAGACTCCTTCCTCTGCCCTAGAGCTGGCTGCGATTTAACCTGGCTTCCAATCGTGGAGATAAATAAGGTTTTATTCTGCCTCGTTCTACTTCTGAAACCTAGCGAGCATGTCCTTCCAAAACAATTTAGCCTGAAAAGAGCTAGACACGGTGCTACGGAGAGAGACCCGTGATAATACTGGTAGCATTTCATAGATCAACGATTTGCACAGCAAGACAAGTCTGAAACCCTCTATGTAGAGTGGGACAACCAGTGAATCAAGATGCTGCGACCGTAGAGACAAACCCTATCGTTGTTGAGATATTGTAACTTCTAAGAATATTATATTTGTACTTTATTATTCTGGAGATGTTTCATTCCTCCGTGAGGATCTTATTGTATATCCGGAGATGTTTATTCCTCCGTCGGATTGTGGTAACTTGGGTTATTAGACTTCCCTAGTGGGGGTCGGCCCTGTATGTGTTATGTGGGTCAAAGGGTTATTAGAACACCCTAGAGGGGTCGGCCGAGACAGTTGTAGTGGGGTGTTTAACCCAGTAATTAAGTTGTGGCTGACCTAGCTTGTGTAAAAGTCAGTCGGGGAACAAGTATAAGTAGAGGAGGATGTTCCTCACTTATCTCACTCATTCATTCACTTGTGAGTGGTGCACTTGTGTGAGAGAGGTATGCTATGGAGGAGGAGGAGCTCATGTATTTTGTTTACATCTTTGTATTTGTTGATCATCTATATTGAGGAAGCTTTGCTGGGTTTTCTACCCCATGAGGGTTTCCCAGGATAAATCTGTGTCTCTTGTGTTTATGTTGTGCTTGTTGTTTCTTCAGTGATCTTGTATATGCTATTATTGCGAAATGGAATGTAATGCTGATATTTTATGTCTTAGCATATTGAATCTTAACATGGTATCAGAGCTAACCTGAAGGAAGGTCATGTATGGCACTTACGACACTTGCTTCACTTGCGACAATTTGAAGGTTAGGGATTTGTATAGCAAAAACCAGTCATCGTGGAACTTTCGCTATAAATCCATTTTGGCGAAGGTTCAGGATCTGAAACCTTTACAAATCGTAGATAACATCCCCAGGTACCTTGTGTCCAAAGGACACCATCATATTCGTTGTACTTTGTGATTTATGATCAGTACAAGTTAGGGTTTCTGCCTCTTCCAGATCTCAATCATAATCAGGTGACCTAGGAAAAAAGGTCATAACTTGGGCTAGGAAGCTCCAAATGAAATTTCATAAAAAGTGACAGGTAGTACACAGACTCTACTATCTCGGGAAACTTTTCAGAGGCTGAAGATGAACCAGTGACACGTGGCACGTCGTACAAGTTCGCTCGCCTATTTTATCCCATAAACAGGTCACGTTGCGACACTTGGCATAATTCTCTCTCAGAAAATCCAATTGAGGTTAGACCTGTCGGGATGGAAAGATGACAGGTCAGGCTACCACAGAAAAAGTTTTCAGACCCTATAGATCGAAAAGTTCGGAGTTATAGCAGAAACAATAAGGTACATATTTATGTCAAAACAGAATTATTTTTGGAGCACCTTCATTCATGGCTTCCGGAATTTAGGGTTTCGGAGAAAGTTGGAATTTTTGGAATCGGAGTCCACGACTGAATGCTACCCAGGAAAATCGAAATTTAGAGACCAAGATCAAATTTTTTGGTTGGGAAGAAGACCAGGCTTGATCAAACCCCAATTCGGGATTTTGATCGGAAAGATGGAAAATTAGTGCTTCAGCAAAAGTTGGAATTTTTGAAGTCTGTGACCACGGCTGGAAGATCCTCAAAAAAATAAGAGTTTAGAGCCTTGGATCGAACCTTTTGATTAGGAAGAAGGGTGGGCTTCATCAAACCCTAGTTCGGGATCCGGTCTAGAAAATCCAGAAGTTTCGAAGTCAATTTTGAGGGGTCAAATTTTGGAGATTTCAAAATTGAAGTATGCTAGTTTGATTAGCTCAGCAAGACACATCCTTCCATACATTCAGAAGTGTGAAAGTCAAAGTTTGAATTTTTAGGGTTTCTCTGAAAAACCCTAATCGAGCTCCAGATCCAGTTTCAGGGGGAGATGAGGCTAAGGCCTTACATAAGAAGACTACAAGAAGTCTCGACAGGTATGACTTAAGGAGATACATGTATGTCTTGAAATCTTGTTCTTAATTAAGTTCATAACATGTTTGTCTTCATATTAGTACAATCTTGATTAATGTTATCACCCTAGTAAAAGTATGTGAATAATAGAAGACATTCATTAATTAGGGCTATATGATTGTACTAATGCACTGTGGTGTTGTATGAGGTTGATGTTGTTTGTTAACAAGATACAAGTACATCACGAAAGACAAATCAAGTTCCATGACCATGATGACACGAAGACAAAGACTCATCCATAATGTTTGACCATATAGAATCTCTACTTACAAGGTATGTATGACTTTGTTCTACTATGCTTAACTTCTGCGATATGCAGGTTCTAGCACAAGGTCTCTAAATCATTGAAGAGAACAAAGAAGATATTGTTTAGGTATGTTAGACATAAATAAGCAGGTATACTAATCCAGGTATGTTTTCCTATGTCAAGTTAGAATCCTACTTTGTGCTAGGATCTTAGTATACCCATGTATTGAATGATCATGACCATACATATTCAAGATTATTTAGAATTATAATGTTTTGATAATATTGATGAATGTATGTTTGTGTATGAGATCATGAGGATGACACTAGTGCACACTTGAGCATGCACAGTGGTACAGATTGAATAGAAGTTCAAAAGACATATAGAAGATCAAACGGGAGGCAACCACACAAACATAAAAGATAAGTATTTGAATTGTTATTTGAAAAAGTAAATGATATTGCTTGTAATAATTGTATGCATATTTGTATTCCTAAAATATATCATGTTGAATGTAAACATTCACATAGCATTGAACAGTATACTACTAATATGCATATGATTGGTAAGTTGGCCATGTTAAAATCTGAGCTTAACTCAGCCCAAACACTTAGTAGAACTCTGATATCAGTCTTCAACATTCATAAAACCAAACACATATCACATGCATATAAATTTCATGTCTCTGTAAGCTGATATGCTGTAACTAAGTAAACTTTGCAGCGGAAAAATTAACACAAAATCAGCAGACTGTAAAACATATTTAACACAGATATTTTGGTCAAATAAGACCCTGGAAAAACCCCCCCAACCCCTGGGGAAAACCAGTCAAGAGAATTTATTGAGCATTAAAGGAGATATTACAGAGATTTACAACAGTGTACTTGCAGCAATAAAAGCACAGGAACAAATCAGAATTTTGAATCAGCACTTCACCTCGATTTCTGAGTCAAATGCCCACAGTGGCTGCTATAGGAATCTCCTCGATTTCTGTGCACTGTAGGTACAAGAATAATAGCAGTCACTTCTCCTTGAAAAATGTGCCAACTTGCCTTGTTTTCAATGCTGGAGACTGCTGTACAAACTGACTGCAGAAATCTGCCTTGGAATGCGTGCAGACTCTTTCTTTCTTTGTTGTACGGTCTCTTCAGTGCTGCCTCTTTGCCTTGGGAAGCATGCCACCCCACTAGCCTGGACAAATGTTCCCTTTCTCAGCATAACTAACAGCATTCACTGCTGTGCAAACCTTGGAGTGCGTGCCCACCCTTTCTTCCTTGAGATGCGAGCTGCCCCACTTCTGGAATGTGCTCCCTACTCCTTGGAGCTCGTGCCCTTCCACTTGGCTGCCCTATCTCTCTCCCTTTCTTAGCTCAACTCTTCACATTCTTCTGAAAGCTGTGCTACTCACACTTCTCACCAAGCTCCTCTCTTGGAAATTGACTCACTCCAAAAACTCTCTCTTTGGAATAATATGCCCAAATGAAGTCTCATGCACTTTTATTTACCCTATTAGGGTTACTCTCATGACTTTTCAACTTCAATGGACGAGATTAGATCTTGGCCAAGAGATCTATGGCTGGGATCTAATCTCTCACTCACTTAAATCTCCTAAGTGAACTTTACAACAAATTTTTTCCTTTTGAAAAGTCATATTACCCTAAATATTTAAAAGTATACTTTATGACTTAAAGTCACTTTAAAAAAATAATAAAGTGCGACTCACTTTTAAATCATAAAGTCACATCAAAAAGGTACTTTAATAAAAACACATTAATAAAGTCACTTTAAGAATATAACTGAGACTCCAAGTTATTAACCCCTGCACCTAGGCACCTGATGCAGGAGTGCCACCGAGCTATCAAATGCTAACAGGACAAACATTCCATTGTTGCTTGTCTAGAATGAAACCTCTTTGCTAACATGCTGAGAGCTGTGCACACTCTCGATAGTATGTTCTGGTAGAGATGGAAGGCATCTAGATAGCCACTATATGCATACAGGATATGGAAAAGTGTTGTGCCAAAGTATTGGTCAAGATAGCTGCATAACTATGTAAATGATATCTGTATGCATAATAGGTTATCATGTCAACATGATTTGATGATTATGAAGCATTACTAATCATGTACTTAATCTTGATTTGTAGGAAAGATCATGAAGAATGATGAACACCGAACAAGTAATGGATGTTCAACAAACAAAAAAGATTTACAAATCAAACATAATATAGAAGGATCGTGGCTAGAAGATTCTCTTAGAAAGAGGAAGAGAATCATGATGAGATGTTTGCTCCAAGTGGCTAGATAAGACCATTATCTTAATGATGTAATTGAAGAAGAAGTGCGAATCAAGGATTCAATTGAAGAAAGCTCTGTTTGGGTACCCAGGATCGATAGTCAATTGATGAGCTTAATGATCACCATGGGTGATGTGGATCTCAACCTTTGCTACAAGGTTGAATATGGTTTCTATACACAGATGACATGGATGCAGGAAAGAACTCACCACAGAGTTCGAATGATACTGAGGCTCATATCAGTAGACCCATCTGACGAGAGATGGCACAAATAGATATGCAGAAGATCACTCAAATGCAGAGTGTGAATGATGTTCAGTCACAAAGGGAAAATTGACAGTTTCTTGATAAGCTTGGCCTTTATCAAAAGTAAAGATGATCCGTTACGAATGATGAACCTGTCATACTATTACTGTATGTGGATGATCTATTTTTACAGACAGATCATGAAAAGAAAGAAGAAGATGGCTGCATAAATGAAAATGAAAGATCTCAGATTGATGCATTACTTCCTAGTATGGCAAGGCTCGGAAGGAATCTTTCTCATCCCGGGAAAGTATGCTGTGGAAATCTTGAGAAGAATTGATATGTTGGAATGTGAAGCCATGGCCACTCTGATGGGTTATGACCTGAAGTTGTTAGCTGATAACCCCTCAGAGTTAGTTGATGTGACTCTGTACAGACATATTATTGGGTCGTTGATGTATCTGAGGAATACCAGGCCAGATATATGCCTTGTTGTGAACACCTTGAGTCAGTATCTAGTGGAAACTAGATGTGTTCACGTGATAGTTACAAAGCATGTGATGAGGTACCTAAAGGATACGATAGACTTTGATCTATGTTATCTTGGATATCATGACTTCAGATGGCTACACAGATGTTGATTGGGCAGAAAGTGTATCAGACAGGAAGAGCACATCGAGAGGATGTTATTGTCTAGGATCAGCGATGATCTCGTGGTTTAGCAGGAAGCAGCCTAGTGTGGCTCTCAGCACAAGCGGAATATATGGCTGCTTTCTCTGCTAGTTGTGAAGCGGTATGGCTTCAGGATAGTTTGACTTAGAGATAGACCCAACTGTGATCCTATATGACAAACAGAGTTGTAGCAAGATGGCAGAGAATCCAGTGTTCCATGATAAGTCAAAGCACATAGAGATCTGACATTTCTATATACAAGATATGGTACAGAAAGGAACTATAAAGTTTGAATTTGTAACAAGTTGCCGATGTACTAACCAAACCTCTACCTCAAGTGAACAAGTTACCAATGTACTAACCAAACCTCTACCTCAAGTGAACAAGTTACCGATGTACTAACCAAAACTCTACCTCAAGTAAAGTTTGAGTATTTCCAAGACAAGCTTGGTAGGACCCTCCTCGAAAGGGGGAGTAATGTAGACACCGATGATGAGATTGCCCACATTGACAGTGAAGTTGATAATGAGGATACCTGTATCGATGATATGCTTACATGAGGTAATGCTGACAGAGAGGTTGGTGGATTGTCCTTAGACAGGGTCTAAGTTGACAAGGGGATTGCATCATCCTTGAACACATGTTCTAAAAGGATCCGTAGACATATGTCTCCGAGAAAGAAGAGGGATTGCATCATCCTTGAACACATGTTCTAAAAGGATCCGTAGACAGTTGTCTTCGAGAATGAAGTCCTTGGTGGACAGGTGGGGATTGTATCTTCCCCAGACTTCGGTCCCAGAATTGAACCGTAGACAGATGTCTCTGAGAATGAAATCCTGAGTGGACAGGTGGGGATTGTATCTTCCGTGGACTCCAGTCCCAGAATTGACCATAGACAGATGTCTCCGAGAATGAATTCCTGAGTGGATAGGTGGGGATTGTATCTTCCCCGGACTCCGGTCCCAGAATTGATCCGTAGACAGATGTCTCCGAGAATGAAGTCCTGAGTGGACAGGTGGGGATTGTATCTTCCCCGGACTCCGGTCCCAGAATTGATCCGTAGACAGATGTCTCCGAGAATGAAGTCCTGAGTGGACAAGTGGGGATTGTATCTTCCCCGGACTCCGGTCCCAGAATTGATTCGTAGACAGATGTCTCTGAGAATTGAAGATAGGACTGCATCGTCCTTGGACCTCGGTTCAAAAGGTACGTGAGAGGACTGCATCGTCCGTGAACAGTTGGTTCAAAAGGTACATGATAGGACTGCATCGTCCCTGGACCTCGGTTCAAAAGGTACGTGAGAGGACTGCATCGTCCGTGAATAGTTAGTTCAAAAGGTACGTGAGAGGAATGCATCGTCCGTGAACAGTTGGTTCAAAAGGTACGTGATAGGACTGCATCGTCCCTGGACCTCGGTTCAAAAGGTACGTGAGAGGACTGCATCATCCGTGAACAGTTGGTTCAAAAGGTACGTGAGAGGACTGCATCGTCCGTGAGCCTTTGGTTCAAAATGTACGTGATGGGATTGCATTGTCCCTAGACATGAGACCTGTCTTAAAGTGATAAGGAATGATCCTCCTGGAAGTTGATCGGGATTGCATCGTCCCTAGACATGAGACTTGTCTTAAAGTGATAAGGAACGATCCTCCTGGAAGTTGATCGGGATTGCATCGTCCCTAGACATGAGACTTGTCTTAAAGTGATAAGGGATGATCCTCCTGGAAGTTGATCGGGATTGCATCGTCCCTAGACATGAGACTTGTCTTAAAGTGATAAGGAATGATCTTCCTGGAAGTTGATCGGGATTGCATCGTCCCTAGACATGAGACTTGTCTTAAAGTGATAAGGAATGATCCTCCTGGAAGTTGATCGGGATTGCATCGTCCCTAGACATGAGACTTGTCTTAAAGAGATAAGGATTGATCATCCTGGAACTTGATCTGGATTGTATCATCCATGGACCTATGTCCTAAAGAGAGTGGGATTGATCATCCTGTAATTGGATCGTGTGTATTGCAGAGTATGCTACAATGATGATCCAGATCCTGTAGATCGAGATGATGATCCAGATGCTATAGATCAAGATGATGATCCAGATGCTGTAGATCGAGATGATGATCCAGATGTTGTAGATCGAGATGATGATCGAAATGCTGTAGATCGAGATGATGATCCAGATGTTGTAGATCGAGATGATGATCCAGATGTTGTAGATCGAGATGATGTGATGACAATGTTGATGATCGTATGATGACGATGCTGATGATCGTATGATGACGATGCTGATGATCGTGTGACGACGATGTTGTTGATTGTGAGGATCCAGATGATGATATTGCTGCAGCTATTCAAGTGTTGCAGAAGATTCGGTACTGAAGATGTTGATGTTCCAGTATTGAAGATCTTGAAGATATTCCAGTAACTGGTTGAGTTACTGATGATGTTGAGAAAGCTTCCAATGATTTATAGATGTATCATGTATGATGTTGATGACTCCTTGCTCCTGCAGATGTTGTTATAATATCCTTCTCATTAAGGGGGAGTGTTGAGATATTGTAACTTCTAAGAATATTATATTTGTACTTTATTATTCCGGAGATGTTTCATTCCTCCGTGAAGATCTTATTGTATATCTGGAGATGTTTATTCCTCCGTCGGATTGTGGTAACTTGGGTTATTAGACTTCCCTAGTGGGGGTCGGCCCTGTATGTGTTGTGTGGGTCAAAGGGTTGTTAGACCACCCTAGAGGGGTCGGCCCAGTCAGTTGTAGTGGGGTGTTTAACCCAGTAATTAAATTGGGGCCGACCTAGCTTGTGTAAAAGTCAGTCAGGGAACAAGTATAAGTAGAGGAGGATGTTCCTCACTTATCTCACTCATTCATTCACTTGTGAGTGGCGCACTTGTGTGAGAGAGGTCTGTTATGGAGGAGGAGGAGCTCATGTCTTTGGTTTACATCTTTGTATTTGTTGATCATCTATATTGAGGAAGCTTTGCTGGGTTTTCTACCCCATGAGGGTTTCCATATTTTAATATATCAAAACACCTTCTCATATGTATTGTGTATATAATATACCATATATAATATCTATTAAGTAGTAGTCATAATTATTTAATTCAAATGTTTTTCCCATAAAATTTATATAACATGTATATATTATACAAGCATTTCTTATGGGATATATATATATTAGACCATCACTTGTATTGAGTACAACTTAATTATGTGTCACTCGAATTCATACATTGTTTTTATTTATATATGTTGATAAAGTTTTACTATCTGTATAGGGATAGATTTTAGCAATCACCTAGTTTATAAAGTTAGATTAGTTCCCTTACCTCTTTTTAACGAATTTGGTTATCATTGTCATCTTTTAGTCTCCTAAGTAAAAATAACACTTATGAACATAATAATAGCTTCATGGTCCACTGGTGGGGCCTTGGCCTTGAGCTCCTCACCAGGGCCGCTTTACAATCACCATTACATTTACAAATATAATAATAATAAGGTCGAATTTGAGGGATGTTACATGGGACCATGAGTCGCTTCTATTGGAGAGAGGTTTAGCCATAGAGGAGATAGTTGAGCACATTCCCTGTGGATTAGGCAACAGGGAAGTATATGCATACAAAGATTGGATGGACAAATATATGGCGGATATGGAGACACACTATGTTATAGGCGCCATTGATATTAGTGGAGTATTGGCTATAATAACGCATACAGGATACCAGATGGATCAGAAGGATACAAGAGTATGCAACAGTCTACAGGGGTACATAGTGGCACACGATGAGATCCCATGGAGTTTTGGAGTGTTTCATCCCAGGAGACCAGCTAACAGAGATCACGAGTATACCCTTGTACTGGGTTTCCCGAGGATCGATGAGGGGAAGGGAATGCTTCATAGGGTAGTAGATCCCTTGATAACTTATCTTTGTTGGGGATATCATTCGATGAGGGTTAGAGAGCATGATTTTTCACAGGTCTACTTCTAGACCTATATTTGGGATTGTGGTCATGCCCTTGAGGTTGACCAACACACTAGTTACTTACCAGTCGCATTTGCAGGAGAAAAGCTATCTATTGCTATTACACAGCAAGAATTGGGAGGTTCACTTGAGATAGTTAGATGAGGTGAGTGGCATCTTGGCCACAATGGAGATCTTTCCATTGGACCATGAGATTGGTACACTGAGTGCATGGGGGAGATTAGATTGGTTCGTAAGGATTGCAGTTGAGAGAGTAGGGAATGACATCATATCCTATAGAGATTTCCCATGTACAGACCTTGAGTCCTCGCTTAGGGAGAAGATCATGAAGGCTATGCGGGATTTGTAGTTGGTAGATTATTCTTGGTATCTGCATGAGTATGAGGCACCGCAGGTGGCAGAGCTATTCTCCAGAGAGAGGCTTAGACTCCATGGATTATTTAAGCACAGAAATGGAGAGTGGGATAGCAGATCTCTCAATGTAGTTGAGCAAGAGTCGAACATATTAGCAGGCTCATAGTCACTTCTTAGTATTGGTTTTCCAACAAAGGATTGCATCCCAAGGGCTTGGTTCATGGAGACTCTGATGATTATCAGAATGGAACGACAACAACCCGTAAGAGTTGGGTTTGGTGCACTCCCCATTTAGCAGTGGGATCCGAACATTCATCTGATCAATGGATTGTTTCAGATGGTAGAGAGGATTGAAAGAGTTGTGACGATGATCAATTTGCTACATTGATGGGATGTCCATGGAGAAGAGGTTGTGACTTCTTCTTTATGGAAGTGCAAGATTTCTTCCATGGTATTTAGGATTGAGATTGACATTGGAGCCACTACGGAGGAGATGGCCAGTTTCCGCTTTCAGGAGTTTATTCATGTGATGCCTAGGTTTGGATTCATGACAAAGCAGTCTTATGAGGAGTTTGTGTAGCTTACGATTGCTTGGCTCTTCAGGGGAAATTAGATTGATTCTGGTGTTAGCACTAGAAAGACCAACACACGGGGTAGAGAGCGCTTCACATCATACATGCTAGTGGCAGACTCATATGAATTCACCTTGTACAGGCAGATTCGAGGTAGATTTGCATGGAGAAACTTGGTGGATATTATGTCTGGTCAACAGGGAAGGTCGGGACCCACATTGATGCAGCTTTCGACCATTTTTTAGCAGCTATGGGGGAGCCTATTGTTAGATTGCATCATAGGTATACTGAGGATGCAAGGTGCAGATTATATATGTGCAGAGATCCACCAATTATCATAGTTCTTGCAAATTCCAGTGATTTCCTTAGAGTATAGGGAAACGCAAGTGATAGAGCTATCTCTTGAGGAGATGATTAGAGTTCATGAGCAGCCCAGACTCATTACAAGTGACCGGAGCATATTTCCTTTGTCGGTATTTGAGATCGAGTATGACAACATAATTGCATACTTCACCTAGTAGCCTATGCACTACACTATTCATAGTGATGGGGCCAGCTCTTACAACTATTTATGCTTGGAGTTCCAGGAGAGGTGGATGTTGATAGACCATGACAGACGGTTGGTGATGATCAGAGTGGCTCAATGACTACATGATGGTCTATTTTTTTGGGTAGCATGGGATCTTGAGATTGCAGTAGTGGAAAATACAACAGTTAAAATGAGGGCGAGAGTCAACTATCACTTTCAGGACCCTATCCATATGTAGCAGTGGATTGGCTTCCTATGTGGGAGACCTTATGAGGGATGGATACAATGTTTACTGGATTGGATGCTTGGTATTATAAAGGATGCTCCTTGTGTTGATATTGCACACGGATGCGGTGCATGTAGTACGTACTTCGCAATTCTCAGACTGATTTGGGACCCCGGAATTTCAGTAACGAGCAGTTTAGTGGTTGTTAGAGGATACTTTCAGGAGGTCTATTGTGATGGTATCTCACAGGATAGTACCTTGAGTAGAAGGTGCTACAGATCTCCTAGGATGATTTGGGACCCTAGGATTTTCCATCGATTCAGTTGGTTAAGTTTGATTGATTATGGAGTTGTGTTGGCATTGCTTGAGGACAAGCAATCTTGGCGAGGGAGGACTGTAATGTTCCCTTTTTAACAAACGAAGGAATTGATTGAGGACTAATACCATTCAGAACAAAAACAAGATCTTAATTAGTGTTATTAGGTCATCAGTAGATAAAGGAAGGCCAAAGGAACAAGGATCAACTTACATGCATAATATGCGAGCCATATTTCATCATTCATGCATCTGAAGCATGTTAATTAAGTTGCATGCATAAAAGAAGCAGTGCATGCAATCTCACTTTCGAAATAGAAGAGAAAATCAACTCAAGGCATGCAGAAAGTAGGGCATGCAATCTCAACAAGATAAAAGAAGGAGAAAATGAGTTGCTCAGTCTACTTATTGATTATTGATTTGTGAATTCGATTTGGAGAGCTCAGAGAGCTAAGTTGGGGTTGAGGGCACACTACTCAACCATCAAGTGTATTTCGACAATGGATTCTATCTGCCCTAGTCATTTTCAGGTTGGATCATACAGGTTCAACATTGTTATTCATCAGTTCACCATTATTCATCATTCGACAGCAGGATTCGATTCTACCATCAAGTAATTACTCAGAGAGAGGGGCGCATCAATTGGGGCATTGAGGACGCAGTCATTTGAACAATACAAGCTTCATTCTTCTCAGTATTCAAAGGAATCTTGTTGGTAATCCATTCTATTGCTATTGGATCCAATTTCTTTCATTCTGAAGACTTAATTACACTCATTGGATCAAGGAGAGCTCGTCGTATACTGTATGGGAAAACTGGACAATTGAGAGATCCTTATAACTTAACCAATCTCAACTATTTGGTCTGCATGCCTCTTCTATCCTTCTTGGAGAGATATTGCTAACCTAGTTATTGAATTCAGGCTTATCCTTCAGCTTTTGGAGAGACTTATCATCAATTCATATATCAGAGGACTGCCTTTCCTTGCATGGGTGACTTTCCTTGAGGAAGCAATTTAGATCAAGCCTTAGACCTAGTGCATGGCTTGCATGTAGCTTCCATATTGATCACAAGGGAATTATATAACCCTAGTACTTACTTCCTGGAGCTATCTCACATAATTGGAGCATTTATTATTCAACTTAAAGCCTGAAGAAGGCGTCGTTATTGCATGGGCGCATTGTCTGGCAGAGTTCATCACATATCTTGACCTATTCTCATCGCATGACTTGCATGTTTATATCATATTGACCTACATCTCAAGCACAAGTCATTGGTACATACATGCATCATTCCTAACTTTATCTCTTTGCATATTTGATTACCTGGGCTATTTAGGGTTTATGCAACCCTGTGCCTTTGCATGCATGATCATGCAATCATAGTACGACACCCGCATTCATATTTTATTTTAGTATTGGGTTACAAGACTTGAAGTAAGCAAGAAACTACATCAGAAACACTATAAAAGGCAACAAATGTCAGTTCGGATATTGCAAGTAAAGACACAACTATTCACTGAGAATAAAGGGGAGGCCAAACAAGAGTCAACACTCCAAAATATTATTAACACCATTCAATTAAACCTGGACACACAACATGTACTTCAACTGGACTCAACCAAGCAACTCTCCTAGCTCAAAACCAAATTGCAGTTGGCCAGTCTGAACCAAGAAGGCTCCACTATGGAAGTTGACGACACCACACGCGAATCTGCGCCTGGCACTTAGCAGCAAAGCATACAATTAGCAGAACAAAGAGTGTTGAGAATAGATCCTCACGTGGTCCCAATCAAGGAAGCAACATCAATAACATCCAGGTGTATTAGGTTTCAGGCAAACATGGCCAAGGTACCATTTCAACAACTCCAGGACTACATGCTTGCACTGATGCACAAAATGGGTGAGTGTCAACTAAACTTAAACAGAGCATACAACAGTATACAACAAAATCATGCAACAGAGATTGTTGTGCATGCATCCCTGGCGACAATAGTGGAGAACCTTTATTTTATTGCATGAGAGGTGGCATAAGACACAGTAGTACCATAACCAACCAAACAACAATGTGAAGAAATCAAGACATAGATTTAAGGATTGTGCATACAAAACGTGGTATTGAATGAACAGCTAGAGACCAAGGGGACCCCAGAACAAGTTGAGCTGAAGCAACAGATCACACACATTGAGGAGACTTTTGAGAAAGCCAAGGCACACGTCGAAGGGATGAGGAAATTGGTCAACATGAACTTTCACCTATGGACATACCTGTAGCAGCCACCAGAGATCACTCAGAAGGAGGATCACATCATAACACTAGAGGATCAGGTCAAGACGAAGAAGCAGTCATTGCCAGGTGTACCCATGTTCTTGTGCATGGAGGCTATGAAGTAGATCTCGACATTGACCAAGAAGATAGCTACAAATCGGACCAAGAAGCAACAAGTTACCATGTAGATCATGCAACTTCAAGAACATGTCGGAGCACAGTACCAGAAAGTCATCGAGGTACATGAAAAGTCAAAGAATTTTGTTGAACTAGGAGATTCTGAGCGACCTTAGCCATAGTCTGTGACATTGGATCATGCTATCCAGTTCAACACTGAATTTGAATGACTAATAAAGGCCGTGGGTAAGTTGAATTTCAGTTATTTGACTTCACTGCACATATCACTATAGTTTTTCCTTTAGTCCAACAGGTTATTTTTAAAGACTGAAGATTGGCTTGGGATGAGCCACATCATAGTGTTGGGGGTTTGTTGGTGCCCAAGTTTTGGCAGTTAGATTGTGCGCCGATGAATTCAGTTGGAAGCAACTGCGCATCGAGGAATTCAATTGGAAGTAGTTGCGCGCCGAACAATTAGAAGCAGCCTACGCACCGCCAACAATTTTACAGTTTCGAAACCGAAGCTTATATAAATGCATATTTTGTAACGGCCTGGCTACTGTCAATTGTGCTAGATAATTTTTGTAACAAGTTGTGTGAAGTATGTTCTGAGATATATGTATTCAATTGTGTTTTTAAAGATCTGTTATGACTTTGTTGTATTTCTGGGAAGTTTTGGGTTTTTGTATGTTAAGAGTTGTTAAGCTGTTAAGTAATGTTCATATCTGTTGATTTTTGTCTTGAGTATTGTTTCTCTATTTTGATGTCATGTTATGACGATAGGATTGATGTATGAATGATAACCATTAAGTTGTTGAGCAAGATTTGAAAGCCATGAATTATACCTAATTCTTGAAGATTAATAGAATGCAGTTCTTGTCTTTGATTTGCCTTGCACAATTCCTTTATGGTTGAATGTATGATGAATGCTCAGTAGTTTAGAAGATGAATGGCATCTTGTCAATGATTCAAATGCATGGTTAAGTGAAGGAATGAATGCACTAATGATAAAAAAGAACCCATCATCTCCTACACATCCTCGACATTGGTCTCTGTAATTTCCTATGAACATCTCGGGTGAGACCTTATCTTGCTTGTAGGGTATTGAAAATGCCAACACTTGTAGGGTTTTTGTTGGTGTTTCAACTTGAACCCTGGGCATGACAAACCACCAACCAACACACATATTTTATGCTTTGAGTGATGTGTGATTCCTCTTCTAATATGCCACGATAATGAGGCTAGTTGAGGAGTCATTTTGCTTGCTTTCGTTAAATTATATTTACTTTATGAAAATGTGTGTGTCACTCTTCAACAATTAATTGCATTAATACTCCACAACATTCATAGATGAAGAGAGCACATTCCAATATCAATTGAATCCTTTATGGTTGCATATGTACTACATAACACTTCACAAGCTTATGCTCCTTGGTCGATAATTTAAGAAGTTAAGGGATTCAACAACTCATACATTGTTGTAGTTCTTGGTCACCACTCGGTTTTGAGGCTCTTACTTGCCCTTGCAAGAAACAAAATGCCCTTTCTCTTTCTTTAGCCAAATTAGAGTATCAAGCAACAATTCACGCTAGTAAAAAATCTTTTTGGCTTATACATTTCATTCCAAATTTGGATTCTAGCAACAACATCCAACCACATATTATTGTGGCAATTCGAATGTCGTTCAACTCACCAAGGAGCACACTTAACAATAGGAGAATAAACACATTGAGTTACACATGCACTTATTCAAAATCTTCTTCAAGAGTGCACCCTTAAAAAAGGTTCTTTTGTCATACAAATGATCAAGTTACTGACATTTTTATGAAGTTCCTCACATAAGGAAAGATCTTAAAGCATCAATCTATGTTAAAAGTCTAGGTAGTTTTCATTAAGGAGGGATAGGTTCCAATTCTTCATTCCTTGTCTTCCTTCAATCCTATCCCAAGTTGCTCTTAAAGGGGGTTGTTGTGATATTTTAAGACTACGTGTTTGTGCATGTCAAGTTGGTCTAATGTAATGTTAGGTTAAAATGAGCTTTGAGTTTCTTTCATTGGTATGTTTTTGTACTTTACTAATATGATGGTCAAAATTATATCCTACACATGGATGATCCAATAGTTCAAACAACTCCTTGATCTTTTTTTTTGTTCCACATAAATAGATACTTTTTTTGTATTATAAAAAAGGTCGCAGTCAAACTAAACAACCTGTAGTTACAATCCTTCTCCTTCTAAAATGAGTGATGTAGATATTATAGTTTAGGTCTATATACAAAATACAAACAACAAAATAGGTACATTCATCTATGATCTAGATAATTCTATAATTTCGATTGCTATAGATTCGATTAAACTCTCCTAAATACAAAAGGCATTTATACTGCGTAGAAAATCAATAAACTAAGATTTATCCTTGAGCGCCTAAAGCATTTGGCTTCTATTCTACCTTGGGAGAAGAGGTTTCCCCACCCGTAGTCATTACGATCTCATTTAAACCTTCGGAGACAATCGGGTTTGCCAAGTTTATGTCCATTGCTAAACTAAAATTATGATCCTTTCCAGATTCCTGAATTGTTTCCTGCAACAAAGTGATTGTTTTTTCCCAAACTTCATACTTCCCTTTACAAAATTTTATTTCAATTTCAACCATTAATAGTTTACCCCTCATATGTTTTATTTATCTGTGACACCAAAGGTCATGTTTTAATGAATTGATCCCATGCATATTTAGCCTCCCATAATTTATGCCAATGAGCAAACTTCCAACTTTCACTGTCCACAATACCTTTTGGGCCATCCGAGGGTATCCCCTCCCTTTTCTCAATGAGGTCTTTGTTTCACGAATCCTATTCCATTATGCTTTTGAGAGAATTTGTTGCCACCTGGCTATAATAGCTCCCCAAGACTCCAACCCAAATTGAACTGATACTAAGAATGATTTGACTAGCATGAAAATACTTAGATGTCTTATCATTCAGAAGACCTAGGTAAATTGTTACCAGGATATGAGACACAATATCTATATCTAATTTATCAATTTTAGTCTTTCCCAAGCCTCTTCAACAATTTCCCTGAACTATCAAACTGCATACCTCCCACAAGGTTTAAGCAGACGACGTCGAATGAGCACTATATAGTTCAACCCACTCCCATCGCATTCGAACATACTTAGTCGAAAGATCACTATAGATATTCAAAAGCAAACCCTGAGCAAGCCGACGATCTCCACCCTAACATTGGTCATCAATACAATCAATACAATTCAGAATTCTCCAAAACCAAATACCAAAATGATAAAAACTGTCGTATGAGCAGACATGGAAGAGATATTTATTAGTAGGCCCGCCAACTTTAATGTTTATAACTAAGTCTGTAGTTTCTCTGCTCGATTGAGAAATATAGGGAGTTGATGGTAGACTTTCCAACCTTTGAATATCACCAACCCGGAATTGTTCTTCGGACTTTCTATAGTTCTCCATAACCCATCACCGCGGAAACTCCAAACAATGCAGAAAGGAATGAGCCCACCACTTTTGGAATTCACGAGAGATTGTTTTCCTCTGCTCAGATCTAAATTCCAACCCTCACCAATATACTGATCTAGTTGCATCGTCCATGAAATCAACTGCCTCCTAAGAATCTCAAAGAGGCTGCTAAAATCTACTTCACCCCACACAATGATACAATTTCCTGGAGGTGCTATAACATTCAGTTGTTGTCTAGAAACATCAACGTTCTTGTGCTGTGAGGGAAGATCAAGCGTACATTAGTAATCATCATTACCATCAAATACCTGCGAACTAAGGGGATTGCTTGATGTGGCTTCATTAAATGATCTCCGAGCTCATTAAAAACCCATTTAAATACATATTTTGTCAATAGATTTCCACGACACTTGCAATTTCTCCATAAATAACATGGACACTACGTTGTTGATTTAAATTCCTATAATTTTTTGCCTTGTGATCCATAGTTAGGGGATTGAATGAATAGTTGTTTCACCATTAGTTATTAAAGTTCCCATGGGGAGATTACAATCCAAATTTGCAACATTGTCAACCTCCTTGTTTAGGGCCCGTAGCACATGGAGAAACCTGACCTCCCTTATACCATTAACTTCACTTCGAATCCCTCGCTAGTAAATGAGCTAAAATCTAGTCTTTTGGATTTGTGTGGAGGACTAAATGGTGAATTAGAACCATTGAGTCTCCTATCACGTTCAAATTGTGTATTTCCTTGCCTTTAACCTGCTTCAAAACCTGCCACATAGCCATTGCTTCAGCTTGATTGTTAGTCATTATTCCTATACCCCAAGCATGCACTTTCTCAAGTTTTCCTCTGGTGTCAAAGAGCAGCCCCCCGCACCTGTCAACCATGGATTATTCTTCGAAGCTCCATCAAAGAATAAAATATGCTTATTTTGATCTTTGAGCCAATCCCTAACTTTATCCTACTTCAATCTCGGCTTCCAATTTAAATTCCTCTACTCCTTGTTTTTACAATCGGATACCTTGGCAAATCCAAAGTAATCATAAAACTATGAAGTCAATTTCTTTCCTCCAATTCCAGCTTGACATGTTGTTGCTTTACTTGACCTTTAGCTTTAATAGCTTCAACAAGCATTACCCTAGCTTGATTTGCTATCAATCCTGCTCGAACCTTCCTAGTATTTAATATACATTCATTTCTTGCCAACCATATTTTCCAAAAGATAAAATAAGGAATAGCTCTCCGAGTATGCTTTTGAAGGGGTTTATCATTGAAGCTTCTTAGATATCTTTTGTTCCAGGTTAAAAAAGCTTCATGTATGGTCAAAGGAACAACTGGATCAATACTCAATTCAACCATGCTCTTGCGCCAAACTTCTACAACAAATCATAGTGCACAAATAGATGATTAATAGGCTCTTCCTCCTTACAAAATTGGCATTGAGAGGGCCCTTGAATTCCACGTCTTTTGAGATTGTCAAATGTTAATATTTGTCCATGCTTTAAAATCCAGCTGAATAACTTCACCTCTAGAAGAGCATCACTGTTTCATATAGCTTTCCAAACTGAGTTTTGAGGTAGAGAACAATGGAGTTGTTTCTGCACAGAGTATCCTTCCTTAATTGTGTAGTTTCTACATTTCCTTCCCCAGCCTTGACTATTAGGAAAGGAGCGTCTTATAGGTGTTGCACCATGAAGCAGGGTGACTAACTCTTGCCAGCGTTGTTTCAAATTTTCAAGGAGATTAGGGGTACTTCATCCTTTCCAACTTCCTTCAACACCCCATTCCACTGTGTTCTTAAGAAATTGTAGATTGTTATTCTTCATCTAAGTTTGCAGGTGCAAAAGATTATCATTTCCCCTTAAAGTAGGCATATTCATGATTCTATCTTCCCATAATTTGATTTTTGCTCAATTTACTAGCATCCAGGTTACATTTTCTCTCAAAACTCCAGTAGAAGCTTTACATAGGGTCCAAACCATTGTACATGGCCTGGGATTGGAATCATGTTCTAGAATTATGTTTCTTTCAGATTGAGTATATTTCCTTTCCAAAACAAATTTCCACCTTGATTCTTCACCCGTGATAAGTCTCCACATGATTTTTGCTCCCAGAGCTTTATTCATTAAGCCATAATCCCTTGTTCCCAACTCTCCATGGTCCTTAGGGGCCATAACAATTTTCCAATTAATTAGATGTTTTTTTTTTGTATTATCTTTCCCTCCTCGCCATAAGAATTTTTGTTGTAGCAAGTCTATTCGAGTTGAATTTCAACCGGGGCTAGAATGACATAATTTTGAAATGTGGATAAAGAAGCCATGGCTGACTTGACAAGGACTACCCAACCCACAAGGTTTAGCCACTAAGAGCCCCATTGACACATTCTTTTCCTGATTTTTCCTATAACGTCCTCCCAATCCAAAGCAAAGGGGCGACCTAGAAAGATTGAGATACCTAGATATATGAAAGAGTTCCAATCTTTTTGAATGGAGGATTCCAGCTTATCATGATTTTTTTGCAGGTTGATTAGGGAAGAATTCCATCCTAAAACTCTACACTTGTGCTTGTTTACCTCACCTCCAGATTCTGGTAAATAATCATGTAGGACTGTCTTGAACCTGTTTGTAATGATCATAGAGGCCCCCCCCATTAGAAGAATATCGTCCGCAATTCGAGAATGATTAATTGCCTTGACCCCTTTGACTATAGTCATGCCCGACAAATTCTCGACAATCCTTTCAACTTCCAACTTTCTACTCAAGGAGTTAGCCATGATTATGTATTATAGGTGAGAGCAGACAACCCTGCCTAAGCCCTCTTGTCCCTTGAAAAATGGATGTTGGTATTCCATGCAATAGGGGGGCAATCCATGGAGAGGCTATACAAGCTTGAATCCAACCAATAATATTTTTAGAGAATCCAAAATTTTGCATAACTGAATAGAGGAAAGAATCTAAATTCTATCAAAGGCATTGGACATGTCCATTTTGATTACCATATCTCTTTCACTTCTGCGTTTACTGGAGTGAATTGCTTCTTGAACTAAAATGATGTTATTAAGGATCTACCTTTGAGAAATGAAGCCTCCCCATTTTTTTGAAATAATTTGAGGCATAAGAGGGTTTATTCTAGTAGAAAAAATCTTGGTAATGATCTTGTAGGATGTATTGCAGAGAGAGATTGGCCTAAATATGGAAAAGGATACCAGATTTTTTTCCCTTGGTATAAGGGCTAGAAATGATGAATCAATGCTACCTCCTAGTTTACCTTTTTTGAAAGACCATTTGACCATTTTGCAGATATCTTTTCTAATTATCTCCGGAAAGTACCTTTATAATTGTATCGTGAAACCATCTGGTCAGGAGCTTTATTAGGTTCCAAATCCCAAATGGCCTTGATAACTTCATTTTCTTCAACTTCTCGGTTAAGAGCTAGATTTTCCCGTGAAGAGATTAATGTTGGAATGTTTTCTTAGCATTTTGCTTACTGTGTTATTATAAAATTCCCAATTTCCTGTGTTACACCTAAATCTTACCATCATAAGACTCAATGTATACATCCCTAAAGTTTCCTTGACTAAGTCATTTACCTGGAAGAGATACATACTCATTCATACTAGGTTTTGAGAGGTCGTTGCAGGCTGCCCTCATGCAGCAGGGTGCGACGATGTCAGTTAATGGACAAAAATAGCTTCTTCGAGCCCATTCTCGAAGCCAGCTGACATGGATCCTTATCCCTGACCTGTTGGGAGAGCTGGCACTCGGTTCCTAACCTCTTGGAAGGATCCCCTATCTCTCTCCTACCATATCTCAACCTACCCTATCCATACCCTATCCGCTTAGTCCTATATAAATGAAGCTCTATCCCACTCCAAAGGGAGGAAGTCTATAGTGTCTACATGCTGGTGAAATCACCTTAGAGAGATCTCTACTCATCCATTGAGAGACTCACACTTCCTTGGGAGGATATGGCATTGGCTTGGATGGAGAATGATTACTTCGTTAAGCTCTGGTTGTAGTCGTTCTCTTCTATGTACCTTCCCTATTTTTTCAGTAATATAAACGCTTTCCACCAATATTGTTGTGTTGATGATATTGTGTAGTTTACCCGCTTAACTGTTTACTTAGATCTGTTATCGTTTAGATGCTTTTTACTTGTTTGTCTTGTTCTATGTGTCCTGGCAGGTCTTGCAACTGAGATCTGACGACCGCGAGGCATGGAACAACATCCAGGAGAAAGGGCTACAAACTTAAGGTAAGACATCCAATTGCTTGATCCTTAACTAGATCTAGGAAAGTGGTTTATGTTCTGTTCTATTTGTTCTAGACTCACATTGAGCTAGGGAGATCCGGCTCGCGTCCGCTCGAGTGGATTGTCCATCAAACATCCTGACAACAAATTTCTAAAGTGGCCGAATGTCTCATCCTTAATTTCTTTACATTCAGTGATCTTTCCTCCACATGCAACAATTATTTCTATTACATTATTTTTAATTTGCCATGTTTGCCAGTCGATTCGTAAATCATGCTGAACTAGTCACAAAAAACCTAAATTTATGCCTTTGCATCTAAACTAGATTTGCCACTAAGAGAGTTGACATCTTCTGCTGAGTCTTCTTCATCCTCTTCACTTGAACTAGAGATATCATCCTCCTCACTTCATTAACACGGTTATCGAGAGTGGGGATATGATCTAATAAATTGTGAACAATTGCATTCAAACCCTCCATTTGATCCTTCATCCAACGCATTTGATGATGAATATCTTGTATGTCAGCTTGTACCACGACAATTTCACCATCAATTGCCTCAATCTGCTTCTCCATACTATGTTCCATAATAAAATCAACATAATGCCAATTCAAATTTGTTAACTCAGAAATGACACAACCAAAGTCTATACCCTGTTTGGCATCTACCACATAATTCAAAACAAAGTCTCCCCAAGGATCCCTATAACTATAGGAGTGAAGCAAAATAACTTCTTACCCAATTATATCACCCAAGATCTTGAGAATTTCCTCATACAAACCACAAACTTCAAAGTTGAGACCAACGTTCCAAATGAGAATTTGCTCAACATCTTGCACAACATTAAGCACATAACTCTCAAAGAAATTCACACAAGAAAGCCTAAACTCCCATGCTTCAGAAACGGGAACTCCCATGCTTCAGAAACGGGGGCCAAACATGTGCTCTTTCTCTGGCTTGAACTGACGTCCCAAACTCTCTAGACAAACGAGAGGGGAGAGAGGAAGCTATACTCGAGGATTATCAACCAACACCAATTTAACCCAACACTACTCATATTTAGAGGCCACTCTCCCAGTGCAAAGGAGGTGGTGAAGTTTTCTTCAAAAAACAAATCAACCATTCTAGAACTCTCGACCTCACAAACCAGACGCTCTCCACAATTGATTACAGAATGTAGCTGGAAAAAAAAGCTCGAGCTCAAGCAAATGATGATGCCCCGTCCATCATCATTAAAACCATGTGGGCGAGAAATTGGGCAATGAATGATTTTAATTTCCAAGAAGTCTCTCGACCTCCACTTGGTAGAGGACAAAACAACTTTTAGTTCAACGTTAAATGAGTGCATTATCAATGAAACCAACATGGAGCAAGGAATTAAGGGAGCCAACAAATGTTTTGAATCCCATTTTCTAATATACCCCCTTTAGGGAGAACACAAGCTTGATTAGCTAAACCATCTGCTTAAGAGTTATGTTCTCTTCGAACATGAAAACTCTTAATAGATGGAATTTGAGCTAGAAGGCCAATGATTCGAAAATGGAGACAACCTGCTATTTGATCCTTTATTTTCCGTTGATGCCTAGTCTAAGAGAGAATAAGAAGAGAATCTCCAATAATCACTAGAGATCGAATTCTTAGAGCAACAACTTGCTTCAAGCCCAGGAATAGAGCATAACGTTTTGCCTGATTGTTGTGCCAATCCTTAATCCATAAGCACAGGTTATTACTAAAATTTTGATAAATGATTAAAACTTTGAGACATTCAAAGCAATATAACCTTTTATAAGATGAAAACCTAAAATTGAAAACAAGCTTCTTCCATTACAATATATTAACTTGTATAACCTATATTAACTTATGTAACATGAAGCCGCATTTGCATTGCTATCTTTTTCCCTAGACAAAAAAACATGAAGCCACATTAAAAACAAGAGCTAGTGCAGCTTAGTCCCTGCCCTATAACATAGAAACAAAAATCAATATTAAATAATAATAAAACAAAATAATTTTTTAATAAAATGATTCACAAATTCAATATAATTTAATCATAATGACTAAGCTACAACTCTTGTTTTAATACAAAAAGAATAAATCAAATTAATGAATTGACAAATAAACGTGTAACATTGATCAATTTAAAAGTTCACATATCATACATCAAATCATATCGACTTAAGTTATCACTATAGCTATAAAAAGAAGACTTACGTTACAATGGTATGAGATAGGATGCCTATGATTGTGTTGAAAATTGCTATGCATTTTTTTTATCACTATATTGAAGTATACAATTGACTTATATTTCTACTTATGAAAATGTGTGTTATCCATGTTTATGCATGAATGAATTCATTAATGGATACTTATTTAATTCTATTGCATTTTATTAGTTCCATTCACACATTCATATGAAATATGTTGGGTTATTACTTGCCTAAATAGAAAGAGGATTCCATTTATTTGATAAAAAATCTTAGGAAAAAGTAACATGACACTTTTCTTGGCATTTTACAAATGCATTGACTCTAACCTTCTCTTAATTACAAACAATGTGATAAAGTAGAAGATAATTGATGAAAATAAGACTAAGATCATAACTAAGTGATATAGACAAATTTAATGGAAACAAAAGTAAACTTGTAACATTCATCTATTTAAAAGTGCACATATATTCTTTTTTTAATTAACATAAATATTTCAAGAGCAGGGCAGTGTAAGTTCCCTTAAAAGGGCAAGTTTGTGGTGAGAGGGAGAGTGGAAAAGAGTGTAAAAAAAGCCCAATCAGGAACATTGTAAACAGGTAAAGGAATATCGTTGAAAAACTCCTTACCACTGACATGGGAAAGGCTTGCGTGGGCAGTTTGAGTCGTATTACCTTTTGAAGCCTAGAGCCATTGCCTTTCTGTGCAACAACTACCAACTGTCTTGGATCGTTTTAACTAACTGCCCTCTTGCTTTTATTCAATACAGAGCCAGACCCCGTAGATGATTCGAAGGGCTTGGGTGGGCACTTAGACCATTCATTCTAGACCAACCAACTATGTGAAATATGTAACAAGGTAAAAGCACGATTTAATGGTCAAGAATGGGTGACCGAGGATCATCACTTGTACACAGTTGCGGGACAGTCTCTTTTTCCCTTGGGTGAGGCAGTAGTGCCGGTCCCAACATAGAGAGCAAGACGGGTAAGAACACGAATCCATTTAGAAACCCTAGCACTCCCATGAGCGTGAACACAGCAAAGTAATACAGCCTGAATGTATCATATCTGTAACACCAATACAATTGAAAACCAATCATATGTTATGTCTTTAGCAGGTTTTCATGTCAAATTGCTTGATGTAGATAAATGTGTTTAGTGCATAGCACTCAAGCTTAATTTCATTGATATCATGGGAGACATTTTCATTTTTTATAAACTTTAAAGAAAGATTTTTCACCGATTTCCAGAATGAAAATTTGTAGCTCAAATGAATTCTCAGAAATTATAAAATAAAATAAAATAACAGAAAAAAATAGCAGCAGACAATGGGGTCTTACTTGAGGAAAATAAGAGGGAATGTGGCAGCAATTTGAGTTCCTTGGCCGTGCAGTAATGGCTCAAGCGTCAATTGTAGGGCTTTTCCCACTCGTTCATTCTTCGTTCCATCTACTGCCAGGAAGCAACGTGCCAAATAGGTGAATTCTGATGACATGCCGATCTGTTGAAAACATTGTGATTGCGCTTAATTAGAGCTATTCATCACACAACCCTTAGTTTTGTTTCGGGCGCTTGTAGAATGCACAAAACCTTGATTGCTAACACCATCTGAAACGGAATGATGACTGTTATATTCGAGCCATTCGGTCACCTAGCCATAATTTGATCACTAAATACTAATCTCATTTACAAAATCAATAGCAGAATATTAAATTGCAAGGATATGATAGAAATGTAACAATAACATTAAGGGGCTTACCACAATCCCGAGGTTGACAAGCGACAGAGTTGTCATCCATAAAGCATTTCACATTAATTCTAGGTAAGACGGTAGCATGAAATATTCTTTACATTTGAAGGTAAAAACTAATTTCGTTTAGCCTATGTTAACCTTTCTTGTTTCACTATTAAACCTTTTGATATTGACAAGAGATCACATATTGACTAAACTTATCCTGCAATAAATTATCGACAACAGTCTAGCGTGCTAGGGGAAAATAGAAGTATTGATAAGATAATATATGACCTAAAATTCTAGATTCTGAATCACCAACCTTAAATACGGCAACATTTTAATGGATTTATTGTCTTATGCACAAATTTATACGATATTGCTCCAAACACATTGAAAAAATAAAATGAAATGAAAATAAATTATATTCTTATTCTGGAGTAACAAGAAAGTAGGTATTGAGCATACAGTTTAATTTGGCACTGATGACATGTAAGAAACCAAACACTTCTACATCCACCACGAGAAGCACTGCTGCTATCATTAATGCTATGGTAAAGCTACATTGAAATAAGAGAACTGCTATAAACACTCCAACTGCAGGTAAGAAAAAGACGTTGTATTAGGTTGCCAAAGAATATTGACTGGAGATATAGCTACGAACTCGTATTAAACTCAGGGACATTTTCGTTACACTGTTATGTTGTTGTAGTACTCAGTATCTCAGGTGACAGCATAACAGTCAACAGGCATTGCTCCATTAGAAGATAAATTGAAGAACATGTAAAATTGACATAAATAGGTCCTGCTTAGCCTAGTGTGAAATTTAGTTAGATTTGCATACCTAAGGCAAAACCAACAACAGTCAGCAGGTCCTTTGTGCTATGAAGATATTGCTCAAAGAATAGGTATGGATAACCATATGCACATGCAAGCTTAGTTCCATTGAAATATCTTTTGTTGGCGTCGTCCAGAACTTTTCTCGTCTGCTTGATCATTTCCAGGTTTGGCTTTGTCTTGGCTCCCAAGTTATTCGCAAATAACTGCATATGAAGGTTTAGCAAGGAAGAAATTATGATCCTAACAGATCACAGAGAAATCTATCTGTGACTGCATGTACACAGAACTTCACTTGCATTCTGCAAATAACTATTTGTTCTGGGGGATGAGACATAGTTGTCATAAATAAAGATGATTTTGATTGTAAATTTGCAATTACAGAATAATATACAGTATTCAATTTCCCAAAACATTATACAGATTTTTCAATTTTCTGGAAAACAAAATGTCTTGATCAATAAGATTCTAATGAATGTCTAAACAATTGCCATGTAAATGCTCATCCACATACAAATGCATGCCGCTGCCGCCAATCTAAACCCAGCATTCACTGTTATCTTCACCATTTTTCAGTAACGGAACTCGAAATCGAAATCGCTTACACATGATTAGTATATGGTTCCTTAACTGAGAGCATAAAATTCAACAGAAATGGAGACATAACGTGAATGGGAACTGCAATATGATGTCGATAATCTCCACAGACACGCATTATTGTGAGTTTTTCTTGCCCTTTACAGTAATCCAAGAAATAATGAAAGAACCTTGGCATGGATCCCTTTCAAAGAAAACCAAACAGTGTTGAAGTGTAAACATCGTTTTTACACTAGATTTTTACCTGTACTCTGGACAAGAAGATGAATGTGTTATCCACTGTGCAGAATTATAGAGCTAGTTTAGATTTCTCATGACCCTGGCAAGATGCCAGCAAGCAATAGAAAATTCCTAGCAAGAGTACAGAACATCGGATAGGCTGACCATGCTTGCATGCGAAGCAATAGCAAATGCATGGCAGGATGAAAGAACAATGGACACTTGCAATTCAGAATGAGCAAATGCATGGCAGGATGAAAGAACAATGGACACTTGCAATTCAGAATGAGCAAATGCATGGCAATATGACAGAAAAGCAGACACGTGCAATTCAGAATAAGAATATGCATTGCAGGTGGACAGAACAATAGACATGCGTAATAGCAATTAGCATTAAGGTAAGGTTAAAGTTAAAGGTTAGTTTATTTTTTTATATTTTTCTTAATTTTTGTTAATATCGCCAATGATAAAAATGTTCAATTCAAGACCTGCCCACCAATACAATGTCAACACTATTTAAAAAAAAATAAAATTGATAAATACAAATTTTAAACATAACTTTAACGTAACTTTATAAAAACTGAAATATTGATATCAATTAATAAATAAACATAAAACATATAGTCTCTGCCTACGGCAGGGACTAACACGCACGGACTAACAAACACGAACCTTTGTTCATATGCGATAGTTTTTGTTCATAGGTTTGACAATAACTCTAAGATGAGATAGTATTTTATGATCTATTGCACATTAACTATTAATTTATAATATATACGAAGACAAAAATCGTCACTACATAACATTTCGCATTTTTATGACTCCCTATTATAATTTCGTTTCACATATGTTGATGGCCGCTCATTCTTATCTGCTCTGCCCTTGTGATAGCGACGGGTACCATATTTTGTAATGCCATGGTGAGTAGAGCTCCACATTTTTTCATATATAGCGCCACCTTGACTATTTGAACCTTGGATTTTTTTCCTCTTTCCAGGTATCTCTTTATGTCCTACATTGATTTTTTCACAGGAAATCAATGCATTCTCATATGTAATTCATACGAGGGAATGTTTATTTCGCAGGAAGAGTGGCACGAAAGCGTTTGCCTAGAGACGGTGGAAATTACAGAAAAAGTTACATATTTATAAGGTTGTCTGGAACAGAATTCAGTGCGCACGCCAATAGCAGAGGGATCACCATGACGAGTTGCGTGTGAAGAACTGACTGTTTGAACGAGGAGGTTTTCATGCGCAGAGAGAGCTAAAGATTTAATGGTGAGTCAAGTAGATCCACTCCATTCTCCGGCAGATATATGCTTTTTTGTCTTAATTTATATTGATCACCTATTTGCCATAACATGGGAGAACATTCACACATATACAACAATTACAGAGAGTCCAATGCTGTAAGTGTATCAGAGATTTTCTAGTATCCAAGCTCAAGAAAGCCTTAATGTTTGACTTTTGAACGCTAAGCAATCATGACCAACCATGGTCATAACCAGGACTTAAAACCCTGATTTCGTCTTTAAAACAAGTCTTTCATCTCGAACCCTCTCTCATATGGCGGGGTATTTTTATGCTGATCATTACTTTCGAGTATATTTTAGATGGTTGCAGGTCATAGGTCTCAGTTCTGCACCTTAAACATTGAATAGAACGAGGGCCTAAAAGCTGCATGATTTTAGGCAAATGATGATCTTGAGCAAAGCCGGGTCAATACTGATCAATGGGTTCAAGTCTCATTTCATGGGGCTGCACATGAAAGGTCTGTTGGTTTCCTGTCAATTTGGCACATAGGCAGAATTTTGAACCTTGATTACCCACAGAGGCTTAGCCGCCTCATGTTTTCATAGAAATGAAAGGAGAGATTAAATTAATGTCCACTAACGACCTATATAGGTCAATGGGGCTTGAAAATACAAGTCATAAATTAATAATAGAAAAATAGAGAATGCTGAGAGTCTGGGGCATCTCTTCCCTAAAAGAAAAAAGAAGAAAGTAACAAAACCGAGTGCAACTGAACTTGAATTGCCTTAAAACTAACGTGTGAAAATTTAGTCACCATAGCAGATCAAAAGTAACGAGGGACTAATATAGCTTGCATATGAAGCTACAAAGACCAGATTTAGGTCATTTATGGTTATCAAGAAGAGACATTTCTAGTGCTGCAGCCGAATTATTTAGGTCAGTCAGGAAGGCCTTGACTATAACCGTTGCAAGGGGAATTTGTCTTCTAGAGGGCCAATATATTGCGCCAAATGAGGATTGTAAGTTTTCTGTGTTTAAATAAGCTTGCTGGTTTTATGTGAAGTTTTCTTAGTTTTATGCCCAACTCAGTTTCTCATGAAGCTGGAAATAATTGATAAAATTTCAGACATTTAAAACACGCTGAAAAACACTTTAACAGGCAGAAAAATTTAAATACACATGCACGCCATAAAATATTTCCGTCTCAGAAATTTAGCCAATGGCCCCAGAAAAACCCCCACGGGGAAAACCAGTCAGAGAGAGAGAGATTCTTATTTCTTCAGCAATATTTCAGTACAATAATTTTACAGTCAAAATGTACTTATCTTAACCAACCAAAATCACCAAGAATGCTGCCTTGATTTCTGTGCCAAGCTGCCTCGATATTTGTGTATAAATTCTTCTCGAAATTCGTGCCAACCAAACTCAGCCCTCGATTTCTGTGCCAAACTCCTTGGAAATCATGCCCAGAATGCTGTACGGAACAGCAGCATTTAATGCAGCTGTACAGACCTCGATTTCTGTGCCACTACCTTGAAAAACGTGCCCAGAAAAAGCTCCTTGAAATCTGTGCAGTATGGTACAGCATTTGCTGCTGTACAGTCCTCGAAAATCATGCCACCATGCAGTAAAGTGCCTCGAAAACCATGCCAATAAATTCTGCTGTACGGACCTTGGGAATCGTGCCCACTGAAAAATCCCTCCTTGAAATGCGTGCTGGTCAGAAAACTTGCTCTCTTGAGCTCCTCGATTTCTGTGCCCTCTCTCAGCTCTCTCTCTTTCTCCACTCTCTTCTCAAGAATGAATTCTCTTTGCCTCCCTTTTCCTTTTTGGTGAAAACCCTAGGTGAGTGTGGGCCCTTTCAATCCAATGGCCGAGATTAGCCAAGATGAATGGGTGAGATTAAATGCTCACATTTAATATTTAAAAAGAATTAAATTCACTCACTTAAATTTTTACCAAACGTGACTTTAAGTTATAAAGTCACATTAAATGCTTTTCACAAGTCATTTAATGCAAGGGTCACTTTATTTCCCCCTTTAAGTGACTTAGGCAAAAGTCACTAGCGAAAACACCTCCTAGGTACAAAAATCAACACTCCCTCTTACCGAGGAAGGTGTTATGCACCACTCCCAACTTGTCTCTGAAGAAGACAAACTTGCCCCTCCCCAAGGATTTCGTCAGGATATTTGCTACCTGCTCATCAGTGGAAATGTACTGCAACTCCACAGCTCCTCTTTGAACGTAGTCACGGATGAAATGGTACCTGATCTCTATGTGCTTGGACCTGTCATGGAAAACTGGATTCTCAGAGAGCTGGATGCAACTCTAATTGTCACAGTAAATCACCGTAGGTCTAAGCTCCTGATCAAACAAATCTACCAACAACTTACGAAGCCGCAGTGCCTCGCAAGTAGCCTGACTGGCTGCCATATACTCACCCTCAGCAGAACTCAACGCAACGGACTTTTGTTTCCGACTGAACCACGACACTGCTGCTAAGCCCAAACTGAAACAACAACCACAAGTGCTCTTCCGATCCCTCACACTGCCTGCCCAGTCTGAATCTGTGAAACCAACCAAACCGACTCCACCCAAACCCCTGTAATCCAATCCATAGTCCACTGTACTTGCCAGGTATCTCAACACATGTTTTGCGGCAGCCCAGTGTACACTCCTAGGCTCCACCATGAACTGGCTAAGAGTGTTCACCGTAAAACACAAGTTTGGCCTGGTGTTGACTAGATACATCAACGACCCAATGAGCTGACGGTATAGTGTAGGATCCACCAACTTACCCTCAGAAGCATGAAGTTGCTTCCAGTTGGTGATCATAGGTGTGGACATTGGCCTGTAATCCTCCATCCGAAATCTACTCAGAATATTAACTGCATACTTCCCTTGTCCCAGGAAAATATGACCAGGCTCCTGCCAAACCTCCATCCCCAGATAATAGTGCATCAATTCAATGTCCGTCATCTCGTACTCTGTAGCGAGGTCTCTCTTGCAATGTGCAATGAGACGCTCCTCCTTAGTGATAAACAAGTCATCAACATATAACAAAAGAATGAGAGGATCTCCACCAACCACAATGTAGTAAAGGTTGGGATCAACCTCTCTCTTCTGAAAACCCATCGATGTCAAATACGCATCAATCCTGGAGTACCAAGCTCTAGGAGCTTGCTTTAGTCCATGCAAGGCTTTGCTCAGCCTGCACACATGAGAATCTCTCCCATGAATCTCAAATCCCTGTGGCTGCTCTAAGTAAACCTCCTCCTGCAGAAGACCATTGAGAAATGCGGTCTTCACATCCATATGGTGGATCTTCCAACCCATCTCTGCTGCTATAGAAATCACTGCTCTGATGGAAGATTAACGAGCAACCGGCGCAAAGGTCTCATCATAATCAACTCCCTCAACCTGTGAAAACCCCCGTGCCACAAACCGAGCCTTGTACTTCTCCACACTGCCATCTGCAACATGCTTCACCTTGTAGATCCACTTGGAAGTCACAACAGACTTCCCCTCTGGTATCGGTGCTATCTCCCATGCATCATTCTTCATGATGGAATGGTATTCTTCCATCATGGCATCTCTCCAAACCTGATGCTGAGAGGCCTCCTCAAATGTGGAAGGCTCTGAATCACGAAGACTCGCAACAAGAGCCATATCCAATCTATCCGGCATCACTACTGTCTTGACCTCCTCTTGGGGCCTACCAAATGCCTTTGCCTCCTCCAAGGTATCACGAAGCAGATGGCCCAACAACCCGTGGACCAGTAGTCTGTGAACCAGTCACTGAAGAACCTGTAACTTGAGAACTAGAACCTGTCCCTGGAGTACCTGCTGACTAAACCATTGAACCTAAAGAACCTGTGCCTGTCACCTGTGACCCAGTCACTCCGGAAACCTGTGGACTTGTGATCTGTACTGAAGAAGTCTGTGTCACCTGAGGTGTGGAAGCCGGTGGCTCCCCATGCTCCAACTCTCTGGACTTCCTGAAGGCTCTCTCCTCATCAAACTTCACTTCCCGCCTCACAACAACCTTCTTCTGGCCAGGAAGGTAAATTCGGTAAGCCTTCGAAGTCTCATCATATCCCACAAAGATGCCTCTCTGCAGTAGGATCCAACTTTGTCCTCTTCTCAGAAGGGACATGAGAGTAAGTCAAACAACCAAATATCTGAAAATGGCTAACCTTAGGCTTCTTGCCTGTGAACATCTCCTCAGGAGTCTTCCTCCCCAAGGCACGATGGGGACTCCTGTTCTGCAGATAAACTGCAGTACTGCATGCCTCTGCCCAAAGAAAGAAGGGTAAACTTTGATCATGAAGCATTGCTTTCGCTGCTCCCACAATCGACCTGTTCTTCCTCTCTGCAACTCCATTATGCTTAGGAGTGTATGGAAATGTCAGCTGTCTCTGAATGCCCTTCTGAATGCAAAACCCATCGAACTCCTTGGAGGGATACTCACCCCCATTGTCCAATCTCAACACCCAAATCCTCCTCGCTGTCTGATTCTCCACAAGGGCTTTGAACCCTTGGAAGACTCTCAATACTAAGGGTGACTTCTTGCTCCTCAAGAAGTAGATCCAGGTCTTCCTGGAGTAGTCATCGATGAAAGGGATAGAATACTCAAATCCAGTCAAAGAAACTGATGACATGGGACCAAAAATATCAATATGGATCAAATCAAGTACTCCTACAGCTCTGCTGTCACTGCTTGGAAAAGGGGTCTTGGTGTACTTTCCCAGAGCACACCCCCTGCAAACATCACTCTGCTCTGTGCTGAACTCTGATAACCCTGTAACGATGCTTCTCAACAATCTCAAAGTGGGTGATGCAAGTGGGCCATCCTCCGATGCCATAGCTCACAAAGCTCACTGCTACTGCTGTGTGTCAAAGCGTGCTGCAGCTGAAACAAGAGCTTGTATAGCTTTCCACATCTAACCCCAATGCCCATGGAGGTAGATAATCCTGTAGTCTTGGGGAATACCTGCACTTGCCCATCCAAGAAACAAACCCCAAGACCCCTGTCCTCAATGATGGAAACTGATACACAAGGTTCTTCTTCAGCTCAGGGACAAATAACACATCCCTCAGAGTCATAGGACTCATAGACTCCCTCTGAAATGTAATGGTCCCACGACCAACTACTCTGACAATGGTGTCATCGCCTAGTACAACCTCCACATCTGTACCTGTCTGTGAAAGCTCAGAGAACATCTCTCGAGCACTTGTCATGTGACTCGAAGCTTCGCTGTCAATATACCAAGTGCCATTGGTGGATGCACTCATTTGATAGCCTGTCAATAAGGAATACTCCATCTCCATATCCACATCAGTGCTGGTAAGTATAGAGGCTCTCTCTCTCTCTCTCAATTTGTCTAGCACACAGAGAAAACTCTCTTTGAAATCTATCTTCGAAGTCATCAACCTCCGCTGAAGCTGTAGTCTGCTGTCTCTTCTTCTTCTTGTTTGGACACTGTGAAGCATAGTGCCCAAATGTCTGACAACCACAACACTTGATTTTACTCAAGTTCTTTTTCTGCCCACCCTGCTGCTGCTGCTTGGCCCCACCCTGCTTGGGGCCCTTCTTCTTCTTCTTGCCCTTTGCTGTCAATGCCACATTCTCCTCATCTTCCCTACCCTGTGAAGAGTTGCCCTGTACAAGACCTCTCTTGGTCTCCTCCTGTACAAAATCATCCCACAATCTCTCCCATGAAGGTAAGTTCTCCCTGCCCACTATAGCCTGCACAAATGCACCCCAAGGCTTGGAAGCCCCATTCACTGCTGTCCGTACAAGCTTAGTAGCAGTGACCACCTCCCCAACTGCTGCTAGCTCATCTCTAACTGCAGATATTCTGGTAAGGTAAGATGTCACTCCCTCTCCACCATTCATCTTTATACTTTTCAGTTTCTCCTTGAGAACCATCTTCTGGTTCTCATTAGTACTCTTGTATAAACTGGTTAAGGCACTCCACATCAAATGTGCCCTAACTTTACCTAAAATGTGAGGAATGATGTGGTCTTTAACTGCATCGAGAATTATTCTTCTAGCCTTACAGTCCTTCTTGTTGAAGGCTAATAATGCTGCTGCATCTGTAGCAGCGGGAATCTGAACAAGGTTTGCTGTAGTGTTTCTTACCACCTCCTCCCACAATTCATTTTCCTCTAAAATCAGCAAAATCTTAGCTTTCCATGGCACAAAGTTTCCTGTCCCATCTGGCCTATCCTCCAACCTAAGTCATGTAGCCATCTCACTGTCAACCCAACAAGGCGCCGTTCACAAACAAAAGAAAATACTGAATTCTAAAAATTTCTGACTGTCTGCAAATTTTAATGTTTTCTGCCCCCAAGCTCTGATACCATGTAAGTTTTCTGTGTTTAAATCAGCTTGCTGGTTTTATGTCAAGTTTTCTTAGTTTTATGCCCAACTCAGTTTCTCATGAAGCTGGAAATACTTTATAAAATTTCAGACATTTAAAACACGCTGAAAAACACTTTAATAGGCAGAAAAATTTAAATACACATGCACGCCATAAAATATTTCAGACTCAGAAATTTAGCCAATGGCCCTGGAAAAACCCCCACGGGGAAAACCAGTCAAAGAGAGAGAGATTCTTATTTCTTCAGCAATATTTTAGTACAATAATTTTACAGTAAAAATGTACTTATCTCAACCAACCAAAATCACCCAGAATGCTGCCTTGATTTCTGTGCCAAGCTGCCTCGATATTTGTGCATAAATTTTTCTTGAAATTCGTGCCAAAACTTAGCCAAACTCAGCTCTCGATTTTTGTGCCAAACTCCTTGGAAATCATGCCCAGAATGCTGTACAGAACAGCAACATTTACTGCAGCTATGCTGACCTCGATTTCGGTGCCACTACCTCGAAAAACGTGCCCAGAAAAAAGCTCCTCGAAATCTGTGCAATATGGTACAGCATTTATTGCTGCTGCACGGTCCTCGAAAATCGTGCCACCAACCTGCAGTAAAGTGCCTCGAAAACTGTGCCAATAAATTTTGCTATATGGACCTTGGGAATTGTGCCCATTGAAAAATCCCTCCTTGAAATGTGTGCTTGTCAGAAAACTTGCTCTCTTGAGCTCCTCGATTTCTGTGCCCTCTCTCAGCTCTCTCTCTCTCTCTTTCTCCACTCTCTTCTCAAGAATGAATTCTCTTTGCCTCCCTTTTCCTTTTTGGTGAAAACCCTAGGTGAGTGTGGGCCCTTTCAATCCAATGGCTGAGATTAGCCAAGATGAATGGGTGAGATTAAATGCTCACATTTAATATTTAAAAAGAATTAAATTCACTCACTTAAATTTTTACCAAAAGTGACTTTAAGTTATAAAGTCACATTAAATGCTTTTCACAAGTCATTTAATGCAAGGGTCACTTTATTTCCCCCTTTAAGTGACTTAGGCAAAAGTCACTAGGGAAAACACCTCCTAGGTACAGAAATCAACAAGGATAACTATCTCTTTCTTGCTTTAAATTACTGGTATTTTTATTTTTTGAGTCTAATTGTAGATTGTAGTTTCCCGGTTCAATGTAAAGCTGTGCATGTGTTATGGTCAGGCTTTGTTAGATTATTTAGATTCTCGGGGCATATGTGAACATTGTATGTTGGTTACATGCAGTAAATGCTTGGACTTATTTTTGAATTTTATCCTATAGTTATTTTTGAATTTTCAGACATACCCTCTAAGATAAGATAAGGGAAGATAACTTTATTAATGTCCAACAAGTCACCACACCCTCTAAGATAAGATAAGGGAAGATAACTTTATTAATGTCCAACAAGTCACCACACCCTCTAAGATAAGATAAGGGAAGATAACTTTATTAATGTCCAACAAGTCACCACAAAAGTAGGTCAAACTGTCAAAGGGACTAGAAGGTATAGTTATTTTTCATTTTTCAGACATACCCTCTAAGATAAGATAAGAGAAGATAATTTTATCAATGTCCAACAAGTGACCACAAAAGTAGGTCAAAGGGACTAAAAGGTATATCCACTGTGAATACAATGTGAAAGTGTTAAAGCTCCTATAACAATGCTAAAAGAAAAAAAGGCTAAATGAGGTGAAAGAAAACTAAGTATCTAGCCAAAGGCTATAAGCTAGTAGTTGAATGAAAGATAAGATAGTATAGATGTAATGATACAAATAGAGGCCCCGAGATTAGAGAACTTGCAGTTGTATTAGAGAGGGAGGTATGATGTTAATTTCTAATGGTTGAGGGTGAGGCACATGACAGCGATGTGGGCTCACTATTGGAGTCGTTGATCATTGTGAATGGGTTGATGCAACAACATATGAAATCCCCTGGGGAGTGGCTAGGATGGAGAAGACTTGGTTGTGCAACCTTGGGGGGAGCAAAAGAACAAGGAAGCACCACAGTCCTACCATCCAAGGTCGAAGGAAATAAACTTTTGGTAGAACTGGTTGTTCGACAGACTCTATGAGGTAGTTTGGCAGCTAAGGGGGCTCGACTTTGGTTTGTCTTGATCTGGTCTGTTTGTCAGTCCAGTGATGATGCCTAAGAAATATGAAACTCCAAACCCATAATAAGTCTTCGGACCGATTCCTAAGCATGACCTTCACTGAAGTGGATTAGAAGAGTGCTAGGTATAAAATCCCTTCTTGTAAAATGATGGAATTATTAATTAAAATAAGCAAAGTAGGCCTCCCCGAGTCCCCAGGTGTTTAAGGTTGACTATGCCAAACAACTTCTCACTTATAAATAAAGAGATAGAGATAGTGCAGATCATCATTCTCTCTTGTAAACTTTGAAACACAAGTGATGATCGAGGGAGCAAAGGGGTGTCAAGTGAATATATCATGCTTCTAGGTAAGATAAGTATATCTCTCTTTCCAAGTGGGTTTTCTCCTGATACTAGGGTTTCCTCACTAACCTTGTGCCCATCATGGTGAATGTCTGGTTCTATTTCATTTAGTTTCAGATCTATGCTTGATGTTTATATCAGGTTATGCGATGAGTGTTTAAGATTAATATGTAGTTAGATGTGGAGTATTAAGGAAACTAGGGTAGTGCAATGGCCATGAGAGAATATTTATTGATTGATTTAGTATCTTGTAAAAAATTGTCCAGTGAGCTTCAATTAAGTCTCATCTCTAGTAGATTTATGGTTTAAGCATAGGTTGGACTCTTCACATGCAACATTTGGGTGGTATTTCCTTTTGAGCTCATAAATCTTCTTGAACTAAGGAATGCATACCACTAACATACATTAATATGTGAACTTTGTGAGTTCTATTGGGGTCTAGACAATCCAAGAAATGTGAATGCCATTTATTGATGCCTAAACACTAATGGATGTTTTGTCTTCTTCATTACTTTTGTTTATGGTTCAAACTGATAATGGATCTACTCCGATAGAGTATATAGACTAGTTTTTGATTCCTTGGTTATCTGATGATCCAAAATGGATCTACATTGTTACTATATGACTTTATTGATGCTTTGGAATGGGGAAGAATCAAGATAGAATTTGGGCGCTAGACAGGTTGGTTTGGGTTAGATTCTGAAAACTACACTAACAGACCAGAATTGACAATCCTTTGGTTTGAGGTCAAATATGTGGAATTTTGTGGTCTTTGGCCTCATAAACAATTGTTTTGGAGGTTTTCATTGTTTTCTATGGGTTGATAGTTTTCCAATGGTGGTTCATTTTCATCCCATTGACCTACTTTTGTGGTCATTTGTTGGACATTAATAAAATTATCTTATCTTATCTTGACAAGATAATGGTCCGATTATTCCCCACAGTTCCATGTGGCAACCATGTCATCTCACCATGATGGAGTTAGTAATGTTTGGTTATCCAATGGAGACTTCTATCAATCAAGAAAGGGTGTTAAGACTCTAGCTAAAAGGAGGGAAAAGGGTTCAACACCCATTGTAGTGATTTGATGTTCCATAGCAGAGCAATTGTGAAGAGGAGCAGTAGAGAGATAGCAGAGCAGAGGAGAAGAAAACATTCTAAAGGGGATTGTAGCAAACCATAGCTTGACAACAAGCTTGATGTTCTTTATATTTTGCCTTGCACTCTCATTTGATTAAGAAGAAAGGATTAGTCCTTCATATTCTTAAAATAAAAGTGGAAGGGTATATACAATAGAGTCTTATATCCTCATCCTCAATGTTACTAAAGTAGAATTAACGTCAGAATAAACTAGGACATCTGAATCTTTGGCATCCTTAATTAAAAGGTAACCTTTGGTGGACAATTACATACATACCTCTTCCTGCCAACAGTGACAAAAAGATTGGATTGAACTGATCTCATCAAAGAAAACATACTTGCTTCGTAGCTTCCAAATGGTCAACAATGTAGTGATTCCTAGGCAATCCTAAATGCATGTGAAGGAATAAAGTACTATGGATGAATAGGATTCCAATATAGGCAATGATTTTGATGATTATGTATTTTCAATTTTGATTCTGATATGTATCGCACTTGGTGTCATTTTGATATATTCACCCTTACATGAGTAGACTTTGCATATTTTGTCTGTAATGGTTTGGAATCATAGCTTGGAATCAAATTTTCCTCCACCTCCACCACTATCTTCTTGGAATCAAATTTTCCTCCACCTCCACCACTATCTTCATACTTCTAATTTGTCTGGCTGCTTCTTGTCTCTTCTTAGGCTGGATTGTTCCACCCATTTAACATTTTATATCAGTTGGATACGAGCTTTTGAACGATCCTCAATTTGCCGAAGAAAATATGCCCTACAGGCTGCCAAGACTGCTTTTAATCAACCTCAGACAAGTCTCTGTATACAGGTTTGAAGGCATTTGTGGATAAGACTTGATCATTGCAGACAAGAATTTTTTTGCTACTTCCCTACAAACCTTAGAGTTAATATCTTCATCATTACTATATTCATTTCATCCTCTTCATCTTCCTTTTCTCAATTACCATGTTCTGCATCCTCTCGCATGTTATCTGTGTGGTTTGGATCATAATTGCCATTTTCAAATGCCACATCCAAAAATGGCATCATAGTAGACAGCCACCACTTTGGCACAATGTATACAAGACTCCCCAATCAGTGCCATAATCATTGGTATACTTGTCCAGATCATATCTAGAAACAAGTGATGTCATGTAAGGAAAGATCTTCTTTCTAATGCTAGCTTGATTTGAACTCAGTTATGAAAGCAAAGAATCCAGCAATATAAAATGATTTCCAAAAAGGTGGATTAGATTAGTAATCGATCTGAACATGCTGATCATGGTTCTTTATAGAAATATTCTTGGGCTCCAATTATCATCTTAAGATGGTCCTCCTTGTAATCTGCTGTTACTTATTTTATTGCAGGGTGGGCCCCACAAAAGCATCAAATCACTGCCCCTTTTAAAACACTACCTGCGATTGAGCAATAAACATGAGTTTATCAACGAGGCAAACATCATTGCTTTCATTTTCTCTGATTCTTTCAACATTAATTGGCATTTTCTTGGCCACTTCTGTGCATCGCTGTAGAGTGAGTCTCGTCTGATTTGGCATAATGCCATAAAACCACCCAAAATTCTGCCCACGGATCTGCTACGGGAAGGTGTCTTGAATTTGTCTGCTACAGGCCTGCATTCTCTTTCAAGCAAATGTTATAACAAGACAGAATGTCCGACTTTTGGAATGTCTACAGGAATCACATCAAGTACTGGTTTTGATACCAGATTCGCATGGGCAGAGATATTAAAGAACTCTCATTTCCAGTCTATGCATGCCAATAGGCCTACTAGATGAATATTAACTCAGCAACTTTATATAACTTTTCCTGTGTGCAGAATGATGAACTAAAAGAGAGCCTCCAGATGCTCAAAATGTAAAGATATTTTGTGGGGTAACAGCCTCCATCGTCGACCTTGACCTACTCGGTGGTGATGAGGTCACAGATGTATGAGATCATTCTTCTACTTTGCTGGTGGAATGTATGAGCCGTTTGTATGAATTTCTTGCTAATTCTTATGCTGTTGGGACTCGGGAGTGGTAATTGAGGGTATATTTCCACAATGTGTGCCACACCATTTTCAATGAAAAACTTAATCAACAATTTTGGAATGGTATGGAAGAATTTCTCATGCACTGCAGTGTGGAATTGGCATTTTATTACCCTTGTTTTTATTGCTTCTTCACAAAAAATGTCTAACATCTTCTCAAATCACTTGTACAAAGTTGTTCTTCCTATGTTGTTTGCTAAGAAGTATATGAGATCTTCTTCCTCATGTTCTTATTCATTGTCGTTTGCCAATAATTTCGCAACTCCTCCTGGTATTGCTTCGAGGAATCTTTGGTGTCTCTGAGAAAAATTGGGCCTTGACTTGTGCAAGAGAGAGATTGTTTCTTTTGGCATAATTTCATAGATAATTGTCAATCTTTATTTTCCACCAGTCTTCCATTTTCTTCCCTGACAACATCTATGCAACTTTTTTCTTGATTTTCAAAATAATCATCCTCCCCCTGGATCAATGCAACTGGCAATAGAACCAATGTTGTATTATAGGGAAATACAAATTTAGTCTATTTAGTACTAGTTGTACAACAATTATACAATGCATAAACAGTTACAGTCTGATCTACAAACAATATACACATACGATCAATTAGACGCAGGGAGAAGGAGAGTGTAAATCTCGAGACAACAAATGGAATAACAGTCTATTATAACCTTGAAATTTCCTCCAAAACTCCAACCATATGATGTCTTGTCTTTGTTCAGAAATAGTGGCTCGACAGGGAGGGAGACAGTTATGACTCATAACTGCCAGTGAGTTGGTCATAATATGACCAACACTAGAGGAATTTCAATATTCAAGGAGTGGGAAGAGAATCCCTCTACAATAGGAGGACTTGCAATATACCTAAGGTATAGTATGTAATAATATAGTAATAATTAATCTCAATAATAAATAAGTTAATAACAAATTAATTAGTAAAATATGCCAGTCAGCTAGGTACAAAGGACATGACTGTTCATGTATGCGACCATTCAAAGTATATTTATAGAATGCCATGTACTAATGTAAACCATCATTTATCTTTTATAAATCATTTAGTACAATATATAATGGTGTACAGTGTCCATGCAAGTATATTTTATTTGCAGGTCTGTATCATCACGTTATAAAGTTAAGATTTAAATTATGTTAGGACATGTATGCAATGACATGTTTAGATCTGTTATTAAGATGTAATAAGAGTGCCCTTCCTCACGGAGATAATGAAATGTGCATCATCTGTGTACAGCATCTTTGTATGCCATTGGTGAATTTTCTGAATAATATAATATTGATTGCCACATATACTCTGCTCACACGTGTGTGCATCATTTTTAACAACTTTTGCTTTAATTTTAGGTTGGTGCACATACTTTTAAACCATATGTTTTGATTATAACCTGAGCAGATTTGTCCTATTTTTTCACATTTATAAAGTGGTACTCAAAGAAGCGAAATTCTGTTTGCATTTTTCTTCTTGAGTTCAGAACTTTGGTTGGGCAAGTCATTTTTACTTGGCTGTATTTTTATGTGTTTGTTTAATTGTGATTATTCACATTATTCGGATTCCCTTTCTGAGTGTACTTTAACATTGAACTGATAATATGGAACAACACATGAAAACATAAAGGTTGGTCAAAATAGAGTTGATGGGCAGTTGCTTTGATTTGCACTTAATTTATATTCTTTCTGCCGACTAGTTTTATTTTATTCATTGTTTGGACAAAAAGCAAGATACAAGATACAAGGATGTAAAGAAACAGGTTAATTGCCCAAGATCCAGAGGCATTTAGTAGGGGTGGAAGTCTTCCCCCTTATGGACCACTAGTGGGTTATTTCAAGTGGACATATTTTGTCTGCACCCGATGATGTAGCTGCAGGTCAGGGCTTGAGACTGTATCAACAGAGTTTAGGCCAGTAGCCCTAAAAGTATAGTAGGCTTTTTTCTGCTTTGGTTTAAAAATGGAAAAAAAAGGATACAACCTCAAAATTCTGATACGTCTGCGTAGTTGTTAATTGCCACTATGCATCAATTGATAGGTATGCTTTCATTTGTCATATTTAAGCGTTGTGATCATTTCTCTAATGATTTTCTGATGTACATGCAGCTTCTTCCAAATATGATTGCAAAAGTAAACAGACTGTACCATAATCGTAGTGTGGTCAATGCATATCATGCAGATCTACCAGCCTTGAAGAAGGTACTCCTTACTAAGCCAAAAGTTCATGATCTTTTCAAATATAGTTACGAGGCTTGCTGGATAACATCACCATCTGAAATTAATATTACGAGACAATCAACAACATTTTCATGTCAGGTACTGTAATGATGATGCTATATCCAGTAATGAATGTTCACCACAGTGAGAAGATGAAAATATGACAAAGATATATACAACTTATACTAGATGATTTTTTTAAAGTAACGGCTTTTTGAATTCTCAGAAAACTTGTGGCAGCCTTGCCCTTACCACATCCATTAAAGTACAGAAAACATCTACTGCTAGGTTCAAAAATAGATGAAGCATCAGTGTATCAAACAGGCTGAGTTACAAACAAACCATGTCTTCTTGCTCCCAAACTTGCAGAAGTATTGTATTACCCCTCATATTGTATGAGTGGTGTTACCCCTCCGTTACCCGCCAAAATGCCCATGCATTTTGAGTTTCCAGATTGGCAAAATTTTTTCAGCATAAAGGGCTATTAGTATTCATGCATATTTTCATCCAGCCTATGTTTGAGTTGCAAACAGTGATCACTGGGCTGTGAATATACATTGGTTATGGATAGTGGATACTTGAACAGCCCTGATCCACTTAATCCCTGTTCTGTGCTCTTTTGACAAGATACTGCCATTATTATAGAAAGACATTTCTGCATAAAGTCTGTAGCAGTGGTTTGCATTTCCTATAGCATGATTTGGAAATTGATTGCAGAACCAGGTGTAACACAGTCATGAATGATGTGTGGAGTGTTACCCCCCATTTTGCATGGGTTTCCATATGTGATTTTTAACCACATTTTCAGCAGGGGGTTACATGTTTTTGGAGATTTGGATGGCCTAGTATTGATGCTTGTGGAGGCCTTTTCTTGTGGAGCGTTCTCGATCCTTGGTACATAGCTGGCATCATAGCACTTTTGGGTATCATCTTTGGTTGAGTGCTCTCCTTATTTCTCTCCCATGGCATGTGTGGTGGCATTCTAGTGGCTTGTAGAAAGGGCCATCCCCTTCCTCATGGGTTGGTTATCTATTGTGGACACTTATTTTTGTGTTGGATGTTACTATTTTTGATTGATGCTCTTCTTGGTTCATGGATTGATGAATTGGCATGGAGGTTGGGGTTTGGTTGTTATGTGGACATTCATTGCACATATGTTGAAGTTATTCCCCACTTGATGGAGTATTGTTATTGCACATAGATCTATTTGTTGGTTGAGGGTTTGACCCCTTGATGTGTGGAAGCAACCTCTTGCACTTTGTTGACTTGTTCTACATTCATTGATTTTTCCTTGATGAGGACCCACCCTTTGGAGAGTTGTTTACACACTCATCGAGACCATTTTTTATGGGACGATTTTGGAGGGGCATCCTAGTTTCATGAGTGTTACCAGCTAAATTGCACTTAGCTGGACTTTCAAGCGAGCGTTCCAAAGATGAACATGTTACATGTTATTTATCCACTTACTGAAGTACATCAGGCCTTTTCAGGGCCCCTTTTTAAATTTTTTTATCGCATGTCCATGCCCCACGGGTTTTGTAATAAAGTGTGCTAGCATGGTGGTCTTGTAAGTAACTTGGCTTCCTAAGACTTGGCAACCAATGAGGGTATTCCAAGGAGTTTTTTCCGTTGTCAATTATGCTTTGCCTTTAGCCGAGTATAATTTAGGAGTTTTTCTCCTACACCTCCAAAGTTGGAATACTCAAGTTGGTGGTGAGGCATTGGGGGTTTATTAAAGTTCATGTGTCAACATATATAAACATGCCAGACACTTAAATAAAGTCATACGGTCATGTACTAGGTCCCTATGTGTTTTTTTTTAATGTTTTCAAAAAAATATTTTTTCGTAAATTAGACCATTTTTTAATGGTTTAATTGAAAAAATTCAAATTGTAATAATTAAGTGGTTTGTGGGTGAAATCTGACAATGGAGTGTTCGTTTTCTAAGCCAGAGCACCCATTTAACCCATAAACCCACTTTTCCTAAGTTTCGAGCAATTATTTATGTCAAAAAATGATATTTGCTCGAAAAACCCTTAAAGGACAAAATAAATGTCAAATTAAAACATATTAAAGGAAAAGACAAATTCTTAAAATAGTGGAAAGTGTCCGGAGTTGAACTAAAGTGATTGTACAGTCAACTAAAGGTGATCTGAGCTCCGAAGTAGACAAGTTCAGTCAGGATAGTGAAGATCCAGTTAACTGATGATGAAGGAATGCACCCTCTCTAGACTTGGGCGACTTCTCTGCATGGCATGATTTAATTGGTGGTGATTTCAACAAGGTTGGGATGCCTACCTTATTCATAGGTGGCACAATCTCCTTCATTTGGCATTCAGTCAACTTCCAATCAAGATATATAAGCACTCAGTTAAACTACCTCTCAACTCATGCGCCCCTCTCTTGGGATTTGCGCCCTACCTTGCTTAGTTTTGCTATTTAAAGAGAGCATGTTGGCCTCTCTTATGATCTGAAGGTCGAACCTCTGCTTACATAGTCTGTAATATTTTTTGAGATTCAATAAAGAAGGCTTTGGAGGCGGCTTACTTTGGTGTGGATGTTCTAAGCTTTGCTATTATGTGGTAATCTGTGTCGTTATTGCATATTGGTAATTGTTGGGATTATATGTCTTTTAAAGGGAAGTTATCTTTCATAAAGATCTGTAAGTAATGCTTTATAGGTTATTTACTTTGTCAATAATAATAGTATGCTTGAGATAGTGTGATTTCTTGTTTGAATCCATTGCTTCTATGTTTTCTTTTATTTATTTACACATATGCTCTTATCCCCTTTGCTAGTGTTGTAGTGATTTTGTAGGTTGCCTAAGCTGGAGGAGTTGATGCGCATGCTAGCTCCTTTCTTCATTCAGTAGATCTGAACAAAGCGATCGATCCCATCGGTGCATCAGGAAGGAGACTCCATAGCCCTTCTTCAATACTCAACCCCCATGGGTTCAAACTTCTAGATCCCCCTTACTCTCTTAAATCTTGTTTCCCGTTCCATCTAAGTCTTAAATCTTGTTTCAAAAGTTTATTTGATTAATAGATCTAAACAAGTAGCAATCTAAAGAACCTAATAGTTTCATTATTTATTTAGATCTAGATTGCTTGCTTCTCCTTTGTAAAAGTTGAAGGTAGATCTAAAAGAAGCAAAGATATAATAGTTCTTCAAATTTTTAAAGTTTTATCAAGCAAGTAGTGCTATTGATTTGCTTGCAATCTCTTAAAGAGGCAAGCAAAGACCCTAAGAAGGCAAGTTTTCTAGCTTGCCTTACTTAGTTGTTTTTTTTTGGTTATCTTTCATTAGTTTCATTAGAAAAGTTTTGCAATTTTTGTTGCGCCGAGAGGCACTCTACAACCCAGTATGAGGGAGATCTTGTGAGTCGAGTGCTTGTCGGCTATAAATAAAATGTAATAATTAAAATTAAAATGTAATAATATGAGGGAGATCTTGTGAGTCGAGTGTTTGTTGATATTGTTGGCCATAAATAAAATGTAATAATAAAAAGTAAAAAGTAATAATATGAGGGAGATCTTGTGAGTAGAGTGTTTGTCGATATTGCCGGCCATAAATAAAATGTAATAATAAAAAGTAAAAAGTAATAATATGAGGGAGATCTTGTGAGTCGAGTGTTTGTCGGTATTGTCGTCCATAAATAAAATGTAATAATAAAAAGTAAAAAGTAATAATATGAGGGAGATCTTGTAAAAGCTCCTTGAGTGCAATACCTGAGAAGAGGTTTTCACCTCAGGAGATTTGATCCTTCTCGGCGCTTGATAGAGCCTAGGATTTGGATCTAGGCTGGTAGTATTTCCAAAGGCACTTTTTAAGTGTTTTTGGGCTCTTTTAAGACTAATTTAGTTCGCTGTTTTTTTTTTTTTAATATTTTAGCAAGTTTGAACATTTAAATGGCCAAAATATGAGCTGGTTTTACCATCCTTTACTTCTTCTAGCTTCTGTAAACTTTTTTGGTAACTGGGCCTTTAGTTGGACAAATTTCCTCAAATTTAGGAAATTTGATTTTCTCCGTATCTTTAATTTTTTAATTCTCTTTAATCATTTTGGAGAGAATTTTTATTTGAGTGAATAATAATCACTTGAAACTTAGGAAAAGTGGGTTTTGGGCTATGTTGCATGGGTACCCGTACTCGAGGGTAGGGTACATGTATCGGGTACTTGGGTACGCGTAAAATACGTTTCTTGTCGTACCCCATACTGGCTCCACGTACCCAAGACGCCGTTATAAAAAGGGGGTACTTATAGGCTAAATGGTATGGCGTACCCTGTGTTTGGGTACTCCGTACCCTGTGTTTTGGGTACTTCGAGGGTATGACCGACTCGACAAAATGCAAATCCGTAGGGAAAAATGTAATGACTCCCAACCGAAACCGAACTAAATTTTGCTAATTGCATATGGAGTCTGGTTTAGGACTTATGTCAAGCACTTTGCAACACTGTTCAAATTACACTAAATATTGTCCAAATCTGGTAGACTAATTTTGCATTGATTTACAAGGAATGTTTTTATGGTTTTGTGTTCAACACTCATGGAACATAATTTTACAACCAAATGTGCACATAAAAAATATACATATGTATTTAATAGTGAGAAATACACTGAAATCAACCTAGGAATATCTTTGCAACTTTTTATTGCTTGTAACAACAGTACAAATAGGTGTTTAAAATCAGATTTCAATTGTACCTTCATATCTGAGTTTGATTGTTTATATATACAGTACCCCAGACGTACCAAAGTACCTTGTTTCAAAAACTGGCGTCCCCGTCCCCGTCCCCTTACCCAAGTTTCCTGACAACTTAGGTTTTGGGGTTTTATGGTTGTTCCGGGTTAGAAAACGAGCACCCCATGGAAAAATCCCCTTCTAGACCACACTTTTATGATATTTTTGAGTTTTTTAATTAAAACATTAAAAATTGACCCGTTTTACGGGAAAAGTTATTTTTTTCGGAATTGAATAAAAATCCTAGGGGACCCAGTGCATGTTCATAATGACTCAATTTGATGTCTAGCATGCTCATAAGCATTGACACATGAACTCTAATAGCCTCCTAAGGCCTAACCACCGAGAGAACCATTTCAACTTTGGAGGAGCGGGTGAAAAACTCATCAATTATACATCGCTTATTTAACATTGCATAATTGACAAGGGAAAAAACACCATGGAATGATCAGATTGATGTCTAAGTCCTAGGAAGCCAGGCTCTTTACAAAAGGCTGTCATGCTAGTACATTTTTACAATATCCCCAAGGGGTATGAATATGCAATTATTAAAAAAGAGGTCAAAATTGACCCTGAAAAGACTTCTGAACTTCTGAGCACAGATAATGAACAACTGGATTGTTCACAACTTTGGCGGCTCACAGGAAATCCCCCTAATGTACAATTTAGGAGGTAACATGTGGCATACCTAGCAGATCCTGTCTGACCACTCAAGTTGGTGATTTGTCTCTATTTGGAGATGGTTAAAGTCCTCTTGGAACTGGCTTAAAGGAATACGAAGAGCATGCGCCCAATGGCGGAATGTGTGAGGGGGCTAAATAGTGAGACCGTCCCTTAGATCCAAAAAGTGCGTAGCGTAGAAGGCCATCTTGGGACGTAACCCCCTCGGAGGGTTGATCCAAGTAACCAGCATAAACTGTCTATAAATGTCATCTCTAGTGATTATGTTTTGCTCATATTTGGTAGGTAAGAGGCAGCCAGGTGCATCCAAGGAATACTGAAAAGGAGTAAGTCGATCCATTGCAATACCGATAGACGTTAAATGATCCGCAACACCTGCACACCAACATCTAGAGTGGCTTGAAGGGTTGGTTGAGGCGATGGCCTCTTAAGAGATATAGGCCAACTATAGGTATTGATCACGCCCCACCACCTTGTCGGCGAAGCTCCGAAGGCGGTGTAAGAGAGTAATAAGACTGAACACAGCCTCAAGCTGAAAAGGTCGAGCACCAAACTCGACAAGTATGATGGGCTGAGGTACTGTCTTTTTGCATCTGATGATGTGACAAAGGAGGATCTGCACTTTCTCTACTGAGGCCCAATCATAGTAAAGTAGGCATGCCCCCTGTTGCCACCGAAATGCACACTTGGGGGGAAGCGTAGTAGAAATCTTTTGAAGTTGCTCGGTGTGGCCTTGGGGGCAAGTCTCGAGTTAGGTGCTGTCACCTGATCCTGACTCCTCCGTTTAGGCAAACTCCTAACGAAGCCAAGGGGGGTAGACCCTACTATAAAAAGGGTTTCTAAGGCTTTTTAAATTAATGTTTGGTGATTGGAAAGAGTGTTATTTAGGAGTTTTTGAGTGAGTAAGTGCAAATTAAACCAACTCCGTTCGCAAATTAATTTAAACACATCCACAACATAATATCATAAAGTAAACAACAATTATAAGATGGATAAAAAAAATATGGAAATATTGTTGCTAATGAATGAAACCAGTGCTAATGGAGTCACTGATCGTTGTAATGATGTGCTGAAAAGAGTGTTGTGCGAATGTTCTTGGTTTATTTTATGTAAGATTTTATGGGATGAGTTGATTAATGGGGGAAGAGGGGATTCCCGATATACCTTGCGGTACGGGGAAAGTGTTTGGATTATGATCTAAGTGGCTTCATACAAGGACATGTGGGCTGGAATGGAGTCGAGAGTGGTGTTCAACACTACACCAACAAGGGTGTAGTCTAACTGTGCCTTGAGGTCGCCTCCCAGTTGGTCCCACGTCCCTAGTCAAAATTTCCCTAGTTGATCACTTAACGGTAACGTCGGATTTTCGTTTGTTTTAGAGGGACTTGATTTTATTAGAATGAGTGGATTAATTAAATCTGAAAAATTTATAAAGTGCAAACAACCGTTTTTGATATCCCAAAGCTCAGACCAGCCTGCGATGGGTAGAGCATACACGGTGTTTACAAAATGTTAATTCCAATTGTTAACTCTCTGACAGAGAGCACTCTTGATCTGCAAAGGCTAGATTCAAGAGATTTTGAGAAAAATAAAAACTCTTCGATAGAGAGTACTCTTGATCCGCTAAAAGTGAGATTTAAGAGATTTTGTTGAGTAAATAAAAACTTAACCAACGGAAAAAGATACAAAGTACTTAAAGTAAGTAAAGCAAAAAAAACTACAAGTTGTCTAATTACTACCCAAGAGTCTCTTTCAGGTGAAAGACCGTACTCGGGAAAGCAAGGGGGTTAGTATTCAGTTTAACATGCAACAAATCTACGAAAAAGACTAAATAGAAAGTTGAACTAAGTTTGGATTTTTGCAAAAGTAAAACTTGAAACAACTTTGAATTTGCGAAAAAGAATCTTTTAGTAACTTTAGACTTTTTGCAATTTTAAGAAAAAATAACTTTGAAACTTTGCGAAAGGTAAAGTTTTGAGAAAAGATGGACTTATCCAAATTGTAAAACTTTTAAGAAACTTTCGATTTTGATTTTAACTCTTGCAAAATGAAAACTATCCTAGCATGATACTAATCTATCTAAGATGTATGTAAAACAGTAAACAATAAAAATAAGCAAATCAAGGACAGATACAGGCTTCCCCCAAATGGGGGAAGAGGGATGTGGGAGCCGTAATCCCACTTGCCCTTTTATTAAAATTTACAAATAAGTTAACTCTCCGATAAAGAGCGCTCTTGATCCGCTAAAAGCGAGATTCAAGAGACTTTAAGCTTTAAGAAAAGCTAAGGGAAAGCAAGGGGGTTGAAGAGAGGGGAGATTTGTGGTTCGAGATCCCAAATAAGCCTCCCTTCCTCGCTTTCCTGTAAGGCAAATTGCCAAATACTAAAAACCAACAAACACCAAAAAGTTTATTAGTGGATTAATACATATAAATACATCAAAATTCTACAATCTAGTTCTTGGAAAATGCTCAATAAATTTACTACACAAGTACTTAGGATGAAATAGATCTAAACTTATAATTTTTTTGAAGCTCTCTAGATCTATGAATGAAGCAAATAAATTCTTAAAATGAAACTTTTAAACTCAGCTCTACTTGCTTTCTTTAAACAAAAAAGGGAAAAAGAGAGTTTGATTGAAATTTTAAGAAGGAAGAGGAAGCCAAGCCCACGCTTGAATATCGATAAGAAGTTTGGAGATCCTGCAGTACAAGGGGAGTTAGATCCAAAAAAATTGTTGAAGATGAACAAGACGCAACTGAGCTCAAACTCGCCTTCAAACCTAGTGATCCTGCCAATCCACAAAACTTCAAAGCAAAATAGATCAAATCTAGTGTGCTACATAAACAAAGATTGAAAGACCATTCGTATAACTAACTGCAACCTGTTACTTTCAAATCTTGAAAAATTTAACACAAACAAATAACTTGAAGCCTACAAATGTTTGCTCTATGGACTAGAATGATAATCTTCTAAGCTAGATTTGTAGATCTATAAACTTGCAGAAGAAGAGAAAAGACTAGAAGGATATCACCTCAATTGTTAAACCATTCATTCACACCATAAGAATCCTTGCACCATACGGACCTCCAAAGTCTCAACTTTATTTCACAATGATAAGCAAATTACACTACACAAATAGGCAGAGGTTCCTTGCATCCTCTATTATGAAGAGCAAGCCTTGCTTTTATAACCAAATACAACAGGAGGGGGGCGCAACCTTCAATCATGGGAAAAAACAATGCGTTGATCATAACTATAACTTAGAGCTTTGGTTGGTGTGATATGACGAGGTGGATGCCACCTCATGAGAGGGGCGCCAACCTCATTGGATTCTCCTCCCTTTAAAGAAAACGTGTTACAAGAGAGGAATGATGCCCACATGTGAAGGTGGGTGCTCCTCTTATTTGAATTTACTCACTATCCTAACTTTTGACTATAAAACAGTGCCTTTATCCACTTTAAGAGGTCATTTATCATAAGAAACTAACATGCCACCTTTTCCCCACACATTTTCAACATGTTTCTCGATTTTCACACTTTGTCCTTTTGTGCAATTTGTAGCACTTTTAGCATTTAACTGCCATTCTGTCGGCTCCTTAAGAAAAAATGCCACAAGTGACAATTTAATCACCCGAAACCTAGGAAAAGTGGGTCCTAGGTTAAAGAGGATGCTCTGAGCGTGAAAACGAGCATCCCTGCGCTAAATTCCGCCTTCAGACCATACTTTTATCACAATTAGAAATTTTCCAATTAAACCATTAAAAAATGGTCTAATTTTATGGAATTTTTTTATTATTATTATTGGAATTTACTCAAACTCCTAGGGGACCTAGTGCATATCCATACGACTTATTACTGATGGCTAGCATGTAAAAATACATAGACACTTAGGCTTTAATAACCTCCCAATGTTCGACCACCATGGAAAATACTCCAGCTTTGGAGGTGTGAGTGAAAAACTCAGGAATTATACACCACTGAAGCACAACGCATAATTCCTAAGGAAAAAACACTCTAGAGTATCCCCTTGATAGCCAAACGTAAGGTAGGCCAATCCTTTTACAAGATGACCATGCTTAGACCAACTTATTACAATCCCCCCATGGGGGTCTGGACATGCAATTTATTACAAAGGGGCCAAAATAGCCCTGAAAAAGTCTTATGCACTTCTGAACATTGATGGTGAACACTTGATATGTTCATAAAACTGGCAGCTCATAAGAAGTCCAACTATGTTACAAAATAGTTGGTAACACCCCCCACACCTTAGAGCCATATAGGACTGTGGGTCGGATGAGAGTATCCATGAGAGACGTCTTGGATGAGATGTCCTGAAAATGTTGTCTGAAGCACTGTCTCTCTAGAAGGGCTAGGGATTGTTGCCAACTAAGTTGTACTTGGTTGGACTATCAAGTGAGCGAGCAGTGTTGAACATGTCACATGTTCATATTCGGTGATTTGATGTCCATCAGGCCTTTTTGAGGGCCCCTTTTTAAATTTTTTCTTCACATGTCCATGCCCTGCAGGGTTTGTAATAAAATGTACTAGCATGTTATTTTTTGTAAAGGACTTGGTTCCCTAGGACTTTTTGGCCAAGTCAGGTATTCCAAGGAGTTTTTTCACTTATTAATTATGTATTGCATTATAGCATAACATAATTTTTGAGTTTTTCTCCTGCTCCTCCAAAGATGGAATGCCTGGTGAGGTTAACGGGCCTTAAGGGGTTATTAAAGTCCATGGGTCAATATTTTGAGTCGTATGGACATGTGCTAGGTCCGTCTAGTTTTTTTTTCTAAGTTCTGGCGAGAAAAGTTTTTTCTGTTTTCTAAGCCATTTTTTAATGGTTTAATTAAATTTTTGTAGTTGGTGTAGAAGTGTGGTCTAGGGGTCATTTTTTCCATGGGGGTGCTCGTTTTCTAACTCAGAGCACCCACCATACCCCAAAACCCACTTTCTATTGTCATTGGGTTATTTATTTTTCACTTTTCCTCAAAATTCCCCCAAAAGTGAAAAATGGAGAGAAAAATAAAAAAAAGTCATAAAAAATTAAATCCATTTTTTGGGGGATTGAAGGTCTGAAAATTTTCAGCCATAATTTAGGAGTGAAATGGGTTGAGTTGTAAGACATTTGGGGCAGCCCAAATAGTGGGAATGACTCCCCCATTTGAGGGAGGTGCATTCCTCACTTGGGCGCATTTCCTAATAGTGGAGGAGCCCACGAATTAGGGAAGTGGCAACCTATTTTATGGCTGTCACGTTGGCTGGTTTTGGTATGCGTTTGGCAGCATGTAAGAAGGGGATGGCAGCCCCTATCACTCCACCCATCATGCCACCCATTCCACCCTTCTTCTCCTCAACTTGGGCGCCTTCTCTCTTGGAGTTTTTCTTTATAAGCAAGTTCATTCTCATTGTTTTCTCATGAGAAGGTGGAACCTCTGCTCCTAAGTGATTATAATCTTTGCATTTTTATTAATGACTTTGGAGGCAAATCTATGTGTGGATCTGTGTTGTGTGGATGACCATGTTCTAGCTTAATATATGAGGTAATCTGTGTCTTTACAATTTTTATTCATGCTTCTTTGTTGATAAAGAACTAGCTTTTGAAGGAGATGTTTATCTTAGTTAGGTAAAAATAGTGTGATCTAATCCATTATTTTTTTCTGTTGGTTATCATAGAGAAGTCAGATTTCAATGTTATTTTTGTTTAAATACTTGTATCTAACTCTCTATTTTAGTCTACACTAGTTGCATTTGATCTTGCTTGTGTGAGTTGTCTTTTGTGTCTACAGGTTGCTAATCTGAAGAATTGGTGGAGCTTGCTTGCATCCATTGGTCTTCAGAACAAATCCAAGGAGAACTAGTCCCATTGATCCCCACTCTGGAGGACCCCATAGCCCAAGTTCAAGGCGTTTTCTTCTTCCTTCTCGTCAACAAAAATTCCAAACTTTTCTTGGCTACTTTGGTTTGCGTATCTCAGATCTTTCTCTTTTGCAATATTATAAGTAGATCTGATTTAGTTATTAGATCTTAAGTGTTTCTCAAAGTAAAATTTTAATCTAGATCTAATAGAAGCATATTTCTTGTTAAAGTTTGAATTTTTGCATATTTAAAAAAAAACTGGAACAAGTAGTATGTTTTATTGAGTTTAAAGGTTTACTTGGCTGATTTTAAGAGCTTAGAATTTGCAGCTCTTTGAGTGTGCAAAGACCCTAAGGAGACACCTCACAACTTGTCTCACTTAGTTCATTTTAGCATTTTTACTTAGTTTTTTGCCTTTGAATTTTTTGGGTTTTTTGTAGGTGACCCAAACACACTCTTAAAGTGTTTTGGGCCATCTTTTACTAACGTTTGCTTGCTGGTTTGCAGCAATTGATGAACATGTAGGAAGAGATGCTGGCCAAATTTTGAAGATTCAGGCCATCCGGAGCACCCGAAACCATCTTTTCTTAAACCGGATACTTTTTCCCTTCTGTTATTGTAAGCCACCGAGTCATTTTACAAGACTGGGGCACTTCTAAATTGCATTGTAAAAAGGATATTAAATGAGAGCAAGTGGACTAACCAACGCCCACACCCCATCCCCCCAGGGGGGAACTGTGTCGACTCATTTTTCTTAGCGTGAATTTTTAGTTTAGTTGTTTCTTTTCGGCAATTAATAAGAATCAACTAGGGCTTAAAATTAACCTCGTTGGTTCGTTCCATTAGCGGGCCACGAGTTCACTCAGGACCTAGTTTTCTCACTTTTTTTTACAAATTTTCACTTTTTTTTAACTACAATTCAAAACACCCTTTTGCTTTTCCGAAGTAAGGTTTCAGGATAAGGGCTTGCTCGAGTACTGGCCCGAAACGAGACTCTTGGGGCTTTAAAAAAAAGTAAAATTTTTGTTCTAAAAAACTTAAAATTTACAAGGCTTTTTCCCTGTATACTCTGTGGTCACTGCAGCTTAGTCTGAACATGCTGATCACAGCAGAAAGGGAAGAAGTGACTCGTAATAGGATTAACACACCCCAATAAACCACCTATTTGTGAAAATTCGGCACAAACGCTTATTCAACTTTGGTGGGCAAATTTCTCAAAGGACGCGGAAACCACTGGGTAGTGGCCTTAGGATACCGTTAGACTATACCCTCGTTTGGTATAGTGTTGAACACCTCCCAGAGACTCCGATCCAACCCACATGTCTGAGTGAGAAGCCACCTTGTTGAATTTCGGACATATTCCTAGTACCTTTCAGTATATTGGGAATCCCCCAGCCATAATAAAAAGATCCATTACCACATTAATAATAAAATTAACCAAGAACAATTGCACAACATTGTCATTTCAGTTTCAAGCACTTTATTTTTGACTCCATTTATCAGCACTGGTCTTGTTATTTATATTTTACGATGATGGATGTTTTATATTTCAAATGACAATGATGATATGGAAAAATGAATGATGTTATCTTTATGTTGCATTGCTCTCATGTTCAAAATTTCTAACTCCTAGATTAGTTGTTTTGTCTTTCATAGATTAGACACCTTAGTTTATTTTTACTTTTTAGGGTCCACCCCCCTTGGCTTCGCTAGGAGTAAGCCTAGATGGAGGAGTCGAGTTTCAGGTGATAACACTTGACTCTGGCTTGCCCCCAAGGCCACACCAGTGGCTTGAAGATTTTTGCCATGTTTTCCCAGGTGTGAAACCAGGCGGCAATAGGGATCCATATTCTTTATTAACTCGAGGCTGAAGAACATGCCGCAGACTGAAACAAGGTCCTGTGAACCAAACTCCCAAATAGGTATAGGTGCTAGTGATCTCGACCTCCTCTCCTCTGAAGAAGAAATGACTATCAATGAGAAGCCTCTTCGATTGGTTGAAGATCATAACCTTGGTTTTACCCAAGTTGACCATCAACTAACGAAGATCACAAAAGAGGGCCAAGGCATCTCATTGTCTTTGCAGACCCTTTGGAGAAGAGGCCAAGAGGACCACATCATCAATGAAGAGTAGAATAGAGAGAAGACCTGGTGGAGAAGGCACCCATTGCCATCCTGAATGTGCTCCTATAATAAAGACTCTAGCTCATCGATGTAAATCCCAAATAGAGTGGGGAGAGTGGACACCCCTGCTTAACCTCAATATGAAATTTGAAATCTTGTGGGCCGTGCGAAGACGACCAAGGATTGACTCATATAATCTCATAATGGCAGTCATAAGGGTCTCGGAAATACAAATGTCTTGGAGCCTTTGGAATAATGCCACTTTGGGGATAGGGTCGAGTGCCTTCCGAAAGTCTACAAAGCAACAATAGACTTTCAAGGTGCAGTGACGTACCTTCTCAATGATGGATCATAGCGTAAGAATGTGATCAATGGTCTGGTGTGTTGTCTGAAGCCCGCTTGTCCTCTAGCTCTGAGCCGTCTCGTCTCAAGCTCCCCAGAAAGCTGCATATGGAGGATTGTAGCATATAGCTTGGAAAAAGTGTGGCCAACCATGATTGTTCTGTAGTTATTGGGATCGGTGTTAGAGCCCAATTTATGAATCGAGTGAATAATATGATGTGACCATGGTTCAGGGAAACCAGTACAAACCATGTGGTTAAATAGATCGACCAAGTGACAATCAAGTGCTCAAAGGCCATGTTTGAAAAGTTCAACCTTGGACCCCTTCCTCATCTGTTGTTCTGCTAGAACTAATGGCCAAAACAGATTCCCAGATATCATGGGGGGTGAATAAGTAACAAGAAGGTGGGGGGCGAGAGGTAACTTGGATAAGGGGCTGCCCCAGGATGTCATAGAGGGAAGAGGTGTGGGAGAACATGTCTTTTGGGTCAAGATCAGGATGGAGATGGGATTGGCGGGGGAAGATGGTATGCCATAAATGTTTAGGGGAATGAATAAGGGAAGTACTCAATTCACGTCGCCTATGAGAGATGAAGAGGCGTTTCTTGTGGCGAAGGAGACGTCAGTAGGAAGCTTTGAGAGCTTATCTTGAATGGTGTGAGTTTGGGTGATAACAAGGTCCAAGGCAGATATTGTAGTACACCTTTCCTATGTAGGTAGAGGTTGTTTCTATAATCATAGCCTACCCCAAATGATGTATACATATGTATTCATTGTTCAGCAATGAAATGCAAGATGCATTTTCGAAAGGAGAGGTAACTTGGATAAGGGGCTGCCCCAGGATGTCATAGAGGGAAGAGGTGTGGGAGAACATGGCTTTTGGATCAAGATCAGGCTGGAGATGGGAGTGGCAGGGGAGGATGGTATGCCATAAATGTTTAGGGGAATGAATAAAGGAACTACTCAACTCACGTCACCTATGAGAGATGAAGAGGCGTTTCTTGTGGCGGAGGAGACGTCGGTAGGAAACTTTGAGAGCTTATCTTGAATGATGTGAGTTTGGGTGATAACAAGGTCCAAGGCAGATATTGTAGTACACCTTTCCTATGTAGGGAGAGGTTGTTTCTATAATCATAGCCTGCCCCAAATGATGTATACATATGTATTCATTGTTCAGTAATGAAATGCAAGATGCATTTTTGAAAGGAGAGAATGGTATAGGGCCTTGTTGCCGCCGAGATGCACACCTGGGGGGGGAGCAATAGAAATCTTTCGAAGCTGCTCGGTGTGGCCTTGAGGGCAAGCAAAGAGTCAAGTGCTGTCACTTGATCCCGACTCCTCCGTTTAGGCAAACTACTAACGAAGCCAAGGGGGGTAGACCCTATGAAAAGAAAAGGTTTCTAAGGCTTTTAGTTAATGTTGATGTATTTGTAACTTTGGAAGATATTCACTTGTATATTGTATGTATTACATTTGTACTTTATTGTATCCCCAACGGAGATGTATTATTCTTCCGATTGGAAGTGTCGTCATTTGTATTTGTAAGTGTCGTAAGTTATATTGTAACTGTCGTAACTTATATTTGATGGGTTATTAGACCACCTTAGAGGGGTCGGCCCTGTATGAGTTAAGTGGAAGGGTTATTAGACTCCCTTAGGGAGTTGGCCCAGTTAGGGTAAAAGGCAGGTTAAGTTAAAGTATAAATAGAGTGGTTGCACCACTCTATTTGCTCATTCACTCACTCATCCAACTCGCATAGTTGAGAGAGAGGAGTGCGCACAAGTGGAGGAGTAGCAGCTGCTGAAGACATCTATCTTTTGGGGTTTCATCTTTGTGATCTTTGTATTGGTGCTTATTCTATCTCTGAGGAAGCTGCTGGGTTTTTCACCTTCTTGGTTTTCCCCGGTGAAATGCTTTGTGTCTCTTGTCTCTTGTGTTTGATATGCTGTACATGTTGTTCTCTCAGTGAAGATCCTAGATCATATTGAATTAATTGATGAAAATCTAACATGGTATCAGAGCTAGCCTGAAGGAAGGTATTGCATGGCATTTACGACACTTGTTGCACTTGCGACAAATTGGAAGCTAGGGGTTGGTTTAGTAAAAACTAGTCATCATGGAACTTTCGCTATAAATCCGTTTTGGCGAAGGTTTAGGCTCTGACATTTTTACAGGCCGAATATTAGACACGGATGTACCCTGTTTAAAAATTTCAGCCTCAGATTCGTTGTACTTTGTGAGATATGATCCGTACAAGTTAGGGTTTCTGCCTCTTCCAGAATGCAGCCCTAAATAGGTGACTTAGGCACAGAGGTCATATCTCGGGCTAGGAAGCTCCAAATGGAATTTCGTAAAGAGTGACAGTTAGGGCACGTACTGTAGTTTCACAGGTCCGAGTTTTAGAGGCCGAAGTTCAAACAGTGACACGTGGCACTCCGTACAAGTTCGCTATGCTGTTTCATCCCATAAACAGGTCATGTTGCGACACTTAGCATATCTCTCTCATGGAGAATCCATTGAAGCTCAGATTTGTGGGGTTGGAAAGATGATAGGTCAGTCTACCACAGGCCGAAGTTTCAGACCCTAAGGATCCAAATCAGAGATGCACCAGAAACAAAATGGCATATCTTTCTGTTAAAACAGAATTGGATTCTGAGCATTTTCATTTTTGGCTTGTCACTGCTTCGGGAAATTGGGGCTTTTGACAGAAGTGGAATTTTGGAGTGCTCTCAGCATAGGATTGCTCTCCTCAGCAAAATCGAAATTTAGAGACTAAGATCAAATTTTTGGTTGGGTGAATCTTCGGGAAAGTCAAACCCTAATTTGACTTTTGGACCAGAAACACCAGAAAACCAGAAAACTAGATTTTGACAGAAGTAGCAGATTCGAAATTCGTAGTTCATTTTTGGAGGGTCAATTTTTGGAGTTTTCAAAATCTGAGCACACCAGCTTGCTCGCCTTAGTCAATTGCATCTCCCTGTCCAGACAGAAGTTTGAAATTCCAAGTTTGGATTTTTAGGGTTTCTCTGTCAGACCCTAGCCAGTTTCAGATACAGTCTCAGCAAATCAAGTGGTAAGACCTAAAACTTTTCTATTTTCATTTGAAGTACTCTTTAAAAGATGTTTCACCACACCAAGCTTGAGGATAAGCTTGAAGGGGCTGATAACTTTCGAGCATGGAAGTATAGGATTGGGTTAATCCTAGAAGAGAATGAATTGGACACCTACATAAGTGAAGAAGTTCCAGTTCTAGAGGGAGATGAGGCTAAGGCCTTACATAAGAAGAACTTGGTCAAGGCCAAGAGGATCATTGCAGATTCTATCAAAGACCATCTCATACCACATGTGTCTTCTCTAAAGACACCCAAGGAGATGTTTGATTCCTTGACCAAGTTGTTTGAAGGGAAGAACATAAATCGGAAGATGATTTTGAGGAATCAATTAAAGAATGTCAAGATACAAAATTCAGAGACCATGCAGTCCTACTTTACAAGGGTCTCTCAGATAAAAGAACAACTTGAACCTGTGGCAGAAAAAACAGAGAATGGTGAAATTGTGATGACCACCTTGAATGGTCTTCCTAGGTCATGGGATTCCTTCATTCAAGGAATTTGTGCTAGGAAGAAGCTCATCACATTCAGTAGGTTGTGGGAGGAATGCTCACAGGAAGAAGCTCGAATTGTAGCTCGAGAAGAAAAGATGGATAATGAAGACCAGGCTCTCACAGCACACACTAGGAAGAATAACCACAAGATGGAGCATCCTCATCACAAGAAGGGTAAATACCACCACCAGAATCCGAGGGAGAACTTTGGAGGATCCATATACTTGTGATGAGAAGGGACACTATTCCAGAGATTGTCCCAGGAACAAAAGCAGCTCCCACAAGAAGAAGAACAACAAGAGAAGACATCATGCTCACACTGCAGAGGATGATGAACCTCCAAGGAAGAGAACCAGGGAAGACTGTGAAGATTCTTCAAGTCATGAAGAATATGTATTGTAATGAAGTTTTACATGAAAGGAGTAGAAGAAGCTACTGCAGAGTTGGACTCCGGAAAACAAATAATCTATGGAAGAACCTCTCATCCATTTTCAGCATTGGTTTAGGTGCGCACTATCAGAGACTCTAGTATCTCCTACAAGGAAGCAAAGATTGAGAGGGAGTCCACCCAACAACCAAACAAAGATAAGTATTTGAATTGTCATTTCTTGTATATATGATTACTTAAATGATGTTGTTCAGTCATGTACATACTTATGTTCCTAGATTTAGGATGTATATTATGCATTTTAGAAAAGTTGCATTAATGAACAAGATACTACTAATATAGTAATGGGTAAGTGGCCTCTGGTATTGTACAACACTCCATTGCTACTTATCTAGATTGAAACCTCTTTGCTGACATGTTGGGAGTAGTGCACCCTCTTAACAATGTTCTGGTAGAGATGGAAGGCATCTAGAAAGTTACAGGATATGGATAAATGTTGTATTGAAGCATTGGCTAAGATAATTGCATGACTGTATGACATATGTCCTTATGTGTAAGATTTTGTTCTGAAAACTATGAGAAAGTTCTAATCATGCAATTGAATTTGACTTGTAGGAAAGATCGTGTACAATCACCTACAAAAGAAGGACAACGGCATTTGTTCCAGCGACGAAGTTCAAGAAAACTACCTATTGAAGATATTGAAGAATCGGAAGTTCCCAGGATCAGGGATGCAGTAATGGAAGGATGCCATGATTGAGGAGTACCAGTCGATCATGAAGAATGATGTCTGGGATGTGGTCCCGAGAGCAGAAGGGAAGTCTGTTGTGACTTCCAAGTGGATCTACAAGATCAAGCATGCTGCAGATGATAGCATAGAGAAATACAAGGCAAGATTTGTGGCTCGTGGCTTCTCCCAGAAAGAAGGGATAGATTATGAAGAAACTTTTGCACCTGTAGCCAGATACACTTCCATCAGAACAGTACTTGCTTTGGCTGCAGTGATGAAGTGAAAGATACACCAGATGGATGTCAAGACAGCCTTCTTGAATGATGTAGTCAAAGAGGAAGTGTATGTGGAGCAACCACTCGGTTTTGAGACACATGATAGGGAGTCACATGTGTGCAAATTGAAGAAAGCCTTGTACGGTTTGAAACAAGCACCCAGGACGTGGTACGGCAGGATTGACAGCTTACTGACTAGTTTGGGATTTACCAAGAGTAAAGCGGCTTCCAATCTTTACTACAAGGTTGAGGAAGGCAATACAGTGATACTCCTACTGTATGTGGATGACCTGGTTGTGACAGGTGAGGATGGGTTGATTGCTAATACGAAGAGGAAGCTTGCTGCCGAGTTCGAGATGAAGGACTTGGGAATGATGCATTACTTTCTAGGCATGGAGGTGTGGCAGAGTGCAGATGGAATCTTCCTTGGACAAGGGAAGTATGCAGTAGAGATCCTGAAGCGTTTCGGGATGATGTACTGCAAGGCCATGGCCACACCTATGGCATCGAACCTGAAGCTATTGAGTGATGCTTCATCAGAGTCGGTTGATGCCACAATGTATCGTCAGATGATTGGGTCCTTGATGTACCTGACGAACACGAGACCAGATATTTGCTTTGCTGTGAACAAATTGAGCCAGTTCCTGATGGATCTTAGACATGTTCACCTAATTGCTGCAAAGCATATTCTGAGGTACCTGAGGGGTACGGTTGATTATGGGCTCAAGTATGATGCGAATCAAAAGGTTAACCTGGAGGGTTATGTTGATTCAGATTGGGCAGACAATGCTGCAGATAGGAAGAGCACTTCGAGGTGCTGCTTCAGTATGGGATCAGGGGTGATCTCTTGGTTTAGCAGGAAGCAGTCCTGCGCAGCACTGAGTACAGCCGAAGCAGAGTATGTCGCAGCTTGTTTGGCTAGTTGTGAGGTAGTATGGCTAAGGAAGCTATTGTCAGATTTATTTGATCTCCAGTTGGATGCTACTTGTATCTTCTGTGACAACCAGAGTTGTGTGATGTTGTCCGAGAACCCGGTGTTCCATGACCAGTCGAAGCATATCGAGATCAAGTATCACTATATCAGGGATATGGTGCAGAGAGGAACAGTGAAGCTCCTGTATGTTGCGACGGACGAGCAGATAACAGATGTGTTGACCAAACCACTAGCCAGGGTGAAGTTCGAGTACTTTAGAGAGAGGCTTGGTGTTCTTCAGATCGAAGATACTTCCAAGAGGAAGTGACGAGACATAGATGCAGGAGCCCTTCCTAGCATGGTGACAGGCGGGTCCTCCCCATGGCTGTGGATGTAAGTGCTGTGTGATGACCATCCGTATGATGATGATCTGTATGATCATGTGCATCTGCATGATGCACCGTGAGTGATGATGATCCGTATGATCATGAGCATCCGTATGATGCTCCGTGGCCGTGGACAGTTTGCAGGTTGTGCAGTAGCATGTAATAGGTCCCTGGGAGATCTTGCAGGTTGTGCTTGGCACGTAATCAGTCCTGGGATGCTCTTTCGAGGTTTTGCTTGTGCAGTAGCATGTAATAGGTCCCTGGGAGATCTTGCAGGTTGTGCTTGGCACGTAATCAATCCTGGGATGCTCTTTCGAGGTTTTGCTTGTGCAGTAGAATGTAATAGGTCCCTGGGAGATCTTGTAGGTTGTGCTTGGCACGTAATCAGTCCTGGGATGCTCTTTCGAGGTTTTGCCTGGTAGCATGTAATGGGTCCCTGGGAGATCTTGCAGGTTGTGCTTGGCACGTAATTAGTCCTGGGATGCTCTTTCGAGGTTTTGCTTTTCTGCACATAATAGGTCCCAGGGAGATCCTATAGGTTGAGTAGTAGCTCGTAATCAGTCCTGGGATGCTCTTTCGAGGTTTTGATTTTCTGCACATAATAGGTCCCTGGGAGATCCTATAGGTTGAGTAGTAGCTCGTAATCAGTCCTGGGATGCTCTTTCGAGGTTTTGCAGATGCACATAATCAGTCCTGAGATTCCACCGGATGGGCCACTCGCAGAGATGATGAATACCTACATGGAGGCTAGGCCTACATCCAGCATGAAAAAGGGCTGGCTCTGTAGAACTTCCTATGACGAGTAGAATTGAGAGATAGCACCAGTGATCGAGATGATGAGTACAGCAGCAGTGACGATGATGCTCCAGTGATCCAGTGACGATGATCCAACTCCAGTATTGAAGACGTGTGCCTATATGTATTGATGACCTGTGTCAAGAGAATACCTTCCTAGTTAAGAGGGAGTGTTGATGTATTTGTAACTTCGGAAGATATTCACTTGTATATTGTATGTATTACATTTGTACTTTATTGTATCCCCAACGGAGATGTATTATTCCTTCGATTGGAAGTGTCGTCATTTGTATTTGCAAGTGTCGCAAGTTATATCGTAAGTGTCGTAACTTATATTTGATGGGTTATTAGACCACCTTAGAGGGGTTGTCCCTGTATGAGTTAAGTGGAAGGGTTATTAGACTCCCTTAGGGAGTCAACCCAGTTAGAGTAAAAGGCAGGTTAAGTTAAAGTATAAATAGAGTGGTTGCACCACTCTATTTGCTCATTCACTTACTCATCCAACTCGCATAGTTGAGAGAGAGGAGTGCGCACAAGTGGAGGAGGAATAGCTGCTGAAGACATCTATCTTTTGGGGTTTCATCTTTGTGATCTTTGTATTGGTGGTTATTCTATCTCTGAGGAAGTTGCGGGGTTTTTCACCTTCTTGGTTTTCCCCGGTGAAATGCTTTGTGTCTCTTGTCTCTTGTGTTTGATATGTTGTACATGTTGTTCTCTCAGTTAAGATCCTAGATCATATTGAATTAAATGATGAAAATCTAACAATAACAAGGTCCAAGGCAGATATTGTAGTACACCTTTCCTATGTAGGGAGAGGTTGTTTCTATAATCATAGCTTGCCCCAAATGATGTATACATATGTATTCATTGTTCAGCAATGAAATGCAAGATGCATTTTCGAAAGGAGAGGTAACCTGGATAAGGGGCTGCCCCGGGATGTCATAGAGGGAAGAGGTGTGGGAGAACATGGCTTTTGGATCAAGATCAGGCTGGAGATGGGAGTGGCCGGGGGAGATGGTATGCCATAAATGTTTAGGGGAATGAATAAAGGAACTACTCAACTCACGTCGCCTATGAGAGATGAAGAGGCATTTCTTGTGGCGGAGGAGATGTCGGTAGGAAGCTTTGAGAGCTTATCTTGAATGATGTGAGTTTGGGTGATAACAAGGTCCAAGGCAGATATTGTAGTACACCTTTCCTATGTAGGGAGAGGTTGTTTCTATAATCATAGCCTGCCCCAAATGATGTATACAGTATTCATTGTTCAGTAATGAAATGCAAGATGCATTTTCGAAAGGAGAGAATGGTATAGGGGCCTGTTGCCGCCGAGATGCACACCTGGAGGGGGGGCGCAACAGAAATCTTTCGAAGTTGCTCGGTGTGGCCTTGAGGGCAAGCAAAGAGTCAAGTGTTGTCACCTGATCCCGACTCCTCTGTTTAGGCAAACTCATAACGAAGCCAAGGGGGGTAGACCCTACGAAAAGAAAAAGGTTTCTAAGGCTTTTAGTTAATGTTTGAGTGATTGGAATGGATGTTTTTTTTAGGAGTTTTTTGAATTGATGCAAATTTAAACCAAGTTTACTTGCCAATTTAATCAAAATAACATCCACAACATGATATCATAAAATGAACAACAATTTGAGATATATAAAAAGCAAAAGACTTGAAAAATATTGTTGTTGATGAAAGACCAGTGCTAATGGAGTCACTGTCCGTTTTAGAGAGCTGAAAGGGCTATTGTGCAAATGCTCTTGGTTTATTTTAGTATATATTTTATGGGATGAGTTGATTAATTGTGGGATGAGGGGATTCCCGATATACCTTGCGGCACAAGGAATATGTTCGGAATGTGATCTAAGTGGCTTTGTACAAGGACATGTGGGCTGGAATGGAGTTCCAAGAGCGGTGTTCAACACTACACCAATAAGGGTGTAGCCTAACTGTGCTTTGAGGTCGCCTCCCAGTTGTTCCCGCTTCCTTAGTCAAAATTTCCCTACTTTCGATCACTAACGAGGCAACGCCGGATTTTCGTTGGTTAAAGGGGAATTGCTTTATTAGTGTGAATGGATTAGCTTAATGTGAAAAATTTGATAATTGCAACACTATCGCTTTTGATATCCCAGAGCTCAGACTAGCTTGCGATGGGTAGAGCATACACGGAGTGGTCGAAATGTTCGTTCCAATTTGGACTCTCCGACAGAGAGCACTCTTGATCCGCAAATGGCGAGATTCAAGAGATTTTTAAAGTTAAGTTAGATTGTCCGATAAAGAGCACTCTTGATCCGCTAAGAGCGAGATTCAAGAGATTTCAAGGCAAAAGAAAAGACCCTCCAACAGAGAGCACTCTTGATCCGCAACAATTGTGAGATTAAAGAGATTTTGATGATACTTAATAACTTAAGAAAATAAAAAAATATGTAAAGATTTAAATGAGTAAAACTTGAAACTAACTAAACATGTAAAAGGACATTTTGGAAAATTTAAACTTTTTTGCAATTTTAAAGAAAAAGGGGAAACTTTCAAGTAACTTCAATTGATTTTCATTTGCAAAATAGAAACTAATCTAACATGTTATTGATCTAACTATGTAATATGCGAAACAGGAAGCAAATAAGGGACAGATACAGGCTTCCCCCAAATGGGGGAAGAGGGGTGTGGGAGCCGTAATCCCAGTTACTTCTTTTATTAATAATTTACAATTTAGTTAACTCTTCGGTAGAGAGCGCTCTTGATCCGCAAAAGTTGCGAGATTCAAGAGACTTTAAGCTTTAGGGAAAGCTGAGGGAGAGCAAAGGGTTGAAGAAAATGAAATTTTTACGAGTTTATGCTCCAAAAAAGCTTCTTTTCCTCGCTTTCTTGTAAAATAAACACGAAAAACCAGCAAACTCAAAAAAATTGTTAATGTATTAGTACATATACATACATCAAACAATTTACACTCTACTATTTGAAAAAATGTTCAATAAAATTGCTACGAGTACTTAGTATGAAATAGATCTAACTTATGAATATCTTTAAGCTCTTTTTAGAACTAGTAATAAAGCAAATAAATTTTAGAAATGAAACTTTTAAATTCAAATCTACTTGCTTTCTGTAAACAAAAATAGGGAAAAGGAGTTTGATTTGACTTTAAATGGTGAGAAAAGTGGAACCAATCCCAAGCTTGAGGATTATGAAGGCTTATGAATATTTGCAAAACCAACTTGTTAGCATGTGTATCAATGTATTCTTGTTGTTGGGGAGGAAGAAAATCCAACTTAGGTTCGCTTCCAAATCAACTTGAATCCTGCAAAAACTCTCGTACACTTACAAGAACAAATGGATTAAATCTAGAAAACATGGAGTAATGAAAAATTGTGAAGAGTAATTGTAGAACTGATTACGCATACTACTCCCTATCCTTTCACTAACATGTTAAAAGCAAACAACTAAAAGACTATGAATGTATGGTTCTATGGGCTCAGAGGCCTTCTCAGCTAAACAATTCCAGAAATTAATATGAAAGCTAAACAAAATTATACCTCAACCAAAGACATGCTTCACAATGATGGATCTTGCACACCTCATTGACCTCCAAAGTCTCAACAAAATTCTATTACCAAATATCACGCATTACATGAGCAAAGGTTTGATGCTAATCCACCCTCAACAATGGAGCTCGACCTTGCTTTTACAGAAGGAATGGCAAGAAGAGGGCGAGTTCTAGAGAGTTGTAGGGCTTGGAGAGGTGCATCCCAATGATTGAGGCATGACTTAGCATTGAACTGATGCTTGGAAGGTGGGATGTGAGGAGGTGGCGGCCACCTCACAAGAGGTGCGCCCCTCTTCACATTGTAACCTTCCCCAACCAATAAAAAAAGACCATTAAGACAAGAAGTCGGCCACATAAGGAGAGGGCGCAAATCCCAAGAGAGATGAGCTTTTAGTGCTCCGATCTCTGATTGAATGTGATCTGAGTTGATTGGAATCTCGTCCGATAGTGATTTCCAATTGCACTGGGCCTTTATTTGACTCAAATACCTCAATTTTAGAGAATTTGATTTTTCTCCAAACTTTATTATTTTAATTAAATAATTCTCCGTAATTATTTTCGAGAGAATTTTTATTAAAGTGAATAATATTCACTCAAAACTTAGGAAAAGTGGGTTTAGGGGTTTTGTGGGTGCTCTAGGTTAGAAAACGAGCACCCCCATGGCAAAATCAACCTCCTAACCACACTTTTATCACTTTTTTGATTTTTTTAATTAAATGATTAAAAAACCCCGTTAAACGGGAAAAAATATTTTTGTCGGAAATGTCTGAAAATCCTAAGGGACCTAGTGCATGTCCATATGACTCAATTTTGATGGCTAGCATGTGAAAAATACATAGACACATAGACTTTAATAACCTCCCTAGGTTAGACTACCATGGTAAATACTCCAGCTTTGGAGGTATGAGTGAAAAACTCAGGAATTATAAGCCACTGAAGCACAACGCATAATTCCTAAGGAAAAAACACTCTAGAGTATCCCCTTGATAGCTAAACCTAAGGTAGGCCAAGCCTTTTACAAAATGACCATGCTTAGACCAACTTATTACAATTCCCCCATGGGGGTCTGGACATGCAATTATTACAAAATTGGCCAAAATTGGCCCTGAAAAAGTCTTCTGAACTTTTGAACACTGATGATGTTCATGAAACTGGCGGCTCACAATAAGTCCAACTATGGTACAAAATAGTTGGTAACAGGGCCCAAGGCAAATATTCTGGTCCACCTTTCCCATATAGAGAGAGGTACTTTGTATAATCATAGGTTGGCCCAAATGTTGTATACTTATGTATTTATTGTTTAGCAATGAAATGTAAGAAGCATTTTCCAATGTGAATAGTATAATGCTGATTTAACCTTATATCAGCTAAGAAACTGAAAGATGTTGAAGGTTTCTGAAACTTATGTAAACCCCAATAAGGTTACATTGTGATCTCAGATTTTGCTGTTGGCAATATAAATTGCTTTTTTTGTGGTTTGTTCTTAACTCGATTATGGCTCTGTTTTGGTTGAAATGTCTTGCTATGTGTGGATGTCCAGACAAACAGAGTAGGTGCTATTTATCTCTTGAAATATGTTATTTATACTCCAGGCCTTGAGTAAAATGGTAATTTAAATTGTTATGGTCAGAGCATTGTATTAAAATGATACACCGTATCTGACTCCTCATTGCAACATAATCTCTTCCATGAGTAGCATTTTATTGCCAATTATGTTAGAAAGTGGCAACAAGGAAGGTCTTCTATCATTGCATGTGTCCTTGCATGCTAGAAGACATAAAACAAGAAGCCAAATGTATTAATGTAATTTTCCAAAGCTTAGACTTAGGAAAAGTGCATTAAGTGATCTAATTATTAATTGACTTAATGGAGTCACTTTTATAAAGTTCAAGTGAAAATAATTTAAGTGATGGCTAATCTAATCTTGGCCATTGATCTCACCGGAGGATCTCATCCATTGATCCATAGTGATATGTTAGGGTTTTCGCTTGGCCATTGAGTTAAAAGGAGGATTGAATTGGTGGAGAGGACACGCAAAGATACAAAGAGATTTCTTACTCATAGCTTTCAGCTGGAGAGTGAGAAAGAGAAGTTTTGCAGAGAAGACGAAGGAGCATTCATCCGGAGGATCGATAGAGTGATCAGGCAGAGGAGATGGCTGTACGGATTTGCAGAGGCCGTACAACAGTTCGGCCATACATCAGCCCGCACGTGTGAGCAGGGCTGTACGGATCAGTCCGTACTGCTGACGCAGGGCTGTACGGATTCCGTACAGCTGATGTAGAGGGCAGTACAGCTTCGCAGAGGGCCGTACAGATTTGTGGGGTGTTCTCAGTGATTCGCAGAGGTTCGATTTTGCCGGGTTGGGTAAATCGATTTTCTGGATTGTATTTGTTCTATACCTTCATAATAAAATTTCTTCTCAGACTGCTGCACCGGTTTTCCCATCTTGGGTTTTATCCGGGGGTTTATACCCAAAAAAATTAGTGTCTCTATTGATGTGATTGATGTTATATTTCTCTCAGTATTTTATTTTCCGCTGCATTCTGAGGAAATCCATTTGTGGTTAAAAGTAGTAATTGGGTTTAATTAAAAATAAACTGGCATACTTTTACTCAAGATTGGATTTTAAGGAAATTTACAAATTATAACTCACATCTATAATTGGATTGATGTGTGGGAGCTTCTATATCTTTATATCACTGTTTACTATGTTACTGGATACACCTATGGAAGATCCAATATTTGGATCTGCTTGGAATAAAGTTTCTGGTTTGGATCCACCAGAGGATCCACTCAAGATATATTTCCAGCTTGTTAGAATCAAGTTGGCAGATCCTTCGAAACAACACAAATAATAAAAAATGAAAAAAAAGGCAAAGTATGGGGCCCTAAAACCCTGACTTTTCCTATAAAACATTCCCTTCCCCATCCCAAAATATACAAATCTGATTTTTTATAACAGTCTGCATTTCTGAGTTTCTGAGAACGATTTGGAGTGAAATAGATTTGGAGATCTGAATTTTCTATGTTTCAGGTTCGTGGTTTTTTACTATATATATATATATATATCTACTTTTTTATATATGCCATTTCCGTTGATCTGGATCCTGACTTAAAAAAAAATCCAGTGGATCTGTATCTGTATATGCATCCATTTCCATGCAGTGTATTCTGTTTACTATTAAGACTTGTTTAGCCTACCACTAACATATCTAGGACTTTGTGATTAAGCATATGAGGCTAGGATCATACGAGAGTGTGTGATAATGCAGTTTCTGCTCATGATTTGCTCACATGAGCTTCAGTAACCATATTCACAGAATAAGACACAAGGTGTAGGATTAGAAAAGAGTTTGTTCAAGATAAATGGGAAGCTGAGTTTGAGAATGTTTTGTATTGTTTTTCTTCCTATAAATAGGAAATGTTTCTTCTTTGGAAATGAAATAATATTGCTGGCTACCTCTATTTGAATTTATTTTCATTTGGCAATATTGTGATGATGGATCTCTGAATTTTATGATTTGAACTGCTTTAGGGAGATGAAAAACATACAAATACATCTCAAGATGCAAAAGAATATGATATTGCCATTGTGGGAGGAGGAATGGTGGGTGCTGCAGTTGGCTGTGGTCTGGGTATGTGTTCATGACATCCTTGCATTAACATTATAATTCTTTTTGTTATTGCAACTCCTGGCTTTGATTTGAAAGAATTAACAATTTGATGTTGTGTGTGAGTGGGTTGCAAACTTACAAATGTATTTTGGTTTTATTTCTTAGTAATTCTGTCCAGTTGGGTGTAAAATACTGGGTTAATTTGTAGAAGCCAGTGGCTGTGGCCACACGATAAGTTTGTCATCTAGTCCTAAGTAAAATATATCAAGGTTGGAGCACATTTTATGTAGTGTAGGCCCATTTGATGGTGCCCTGTTCAATTGAGAGTAGTTGAGAATACATTCTCATTATCGCTGATGCTTGCCATTAAAAGCATCATCAGAAGGTTGTGGACATAGGTTTAGCCATATTATTTGTAGAATTCATATGGATAATGTCTACAGGATTTTAACAGTGCATATAAGGGCTCCAAAGTTACCTTGATTCACTATAAATTGTGTACTGTGTTGGAGGAAGCCAGCTTTACAATAAAATGTTCCGGTCCTTCATCCAGATGGATCCAGCTTTGAAGTATATTTTTCACCTTGATTGCATTTTTTAGGGTGATTTGGCCATAGGTGAAAATTTGAAATAAAACGATGGAGGAGATATGAACAACAAAAGAAAACAAAGATTAGAGTGGGGTCAGTTTGATATAATTCTATTCTCTATATTTGTCCACATTGCTATACTTTTGTTTTCCTATTTTTATAACTTTTACATCCACATTTCCCTGTGATGCTTGATCTGATTGGTAGAGTAATGTGACTCGATGTTTGCCATTATGCTTGTTGATGTAATTTCGTTGGATTTATCAACAAAATACAAGTATTCAATTAAAAAAGGCTAAAGCTAACACCTTTTGTATGTAAAAATATGTAACTCTTTCTCATCCTTCTCTTGCAGCAAGCTTGCCTTTGACAAAAGCATTAAGAGTAGCTATTATTGATAGCAATCCTACTTTAGGAGTGAGAAAAAGCTTACCTACAGATGGTGTTCCTGATCTGAGGGTTAGTGCAATCACTCCATCAACAGTTTCCTTTTTCAGAGGTAAGAGGGCAAGTGCAATCATCAAGTTGCAGATTTTTCATGCTCTGTTAGGTTACCTGGTTTTATTTTTCTTGTATCCTGTTGACTTTTATGAATTATTTAGTGCTTCTCAAAATGATTACCATTTACTTTTTACCTCCATGTCCTTTCCTTATTTTTTGCAGCTATCTCTTTCTATCCGTGCCCTGTTTGTTGTTGGTAGAAGAGAATAAGAACAGGAAATTAGAACTAAACAGGATTGTGGATTAAAGGAAAAATACCTCTTGAATCTAGCTTTATTATGACACTCAAATTGATGATTTCTATGTAGATGTTGGGGCGTGGGAATATGTGCAAGCATGCAGACATGCACCATTTGATAAAATGCAGGTGCCAGTCTATTGCTCTACTGTATGATTTGTTGGATTTGTAAAACTAACAGCATTTGAGAATTGACATTTTGCCTCCTTGTCCTCTCTGTATTGCTTGGTTTTCAGTGCGATACACTTATTTTGGACCCTCTTCTTTAGATATTTTGCTGCTAACAGGGTATCCATTGAGGAGAAACTTGCATATCCTTTCTAAATACTCGTGTCATTGGACAATCTTGGTTGGGATTCTAAAGTCTCCAGGTTGAATATACCATCTTAAATTCTAAATGCTGTTTCAGAAATGTTCATGTCCTTATTCTTTCTGATCACATTTTATAAAGTATCCCAAAGAAATCAGTCATATTTCTCCATTAGGTTTCTACTTATGTTCTTTTGCATGTTAATGTGATTGTGGACTTATGATCATTGTTTGATGATATGACTTTGGACTTTGGCACTATTATTAATATTAACGTTATTATTGGCATTGTTGCTATCTTTGAATGTTGTTGCTATAATTAAACAGTTGGCTTAGCAAATGCAACTAAACGAGTATGGGAGACCATGGATCTCACAGTGTGAGGGGGAATGGGAGACATCCCTAGCACCTTAGAACTTCTTGTTGGATGAAAGTTGTCCATCCTAGTTCATTTTGCGCCTTGGTGACATTAGTTGTGTTGGTCACCCAAACATTGTACAACGAACCCTATTTTTGATTTTTATGGACTATGGAGTTACTATTGCACCTTATGCATACCTTAGTGGGCCCCTCTTTCCTAGTGCGCCCTCCTTGGGAGAGGTTCCCTCCCATTTATGTGTTTTCTGTCATTTATGGGCCCTCTTCCTAGATTCTAGAAGTTGTAAGATAGATTTTAGCTTCCACAAGCTATAATTTAGCCTCCACCTCCATAAGTGTGCCCCACTCCTCTATTCATGGAGATGTTCCCTATTTTTGTGCTTACAGGTCATTTATGATCCTATTGGATTCACTCTCTCACCTCACATGACTAGTGCGCTCTCCTTGAGATATTCTTGGCCTCCACTCCTTGGTTTTTGGTAACTCCTCCTCATGATGCTAATCTGGGAAAGGGAATCACCTAACTAAGCCACCACTCCACTAATTCGAGTTAAGTCTCCATGATTAAGCTTAACCTTACCTCTCTCTCTAATTCGAGTTGATCCCCTTGGGTTAGAGTTGGCCTCCTTTTGCTATAAATTCATATGCCCTCTCCTTGTTGAAGCTAATCTTGAGCTTTGGATCACTTGCCTTGTGCTATCTCGCCGTGTTGAGTGTTGACAGTCTTGAGACTGTGTAGGGATTGTATTGAGACTAAGTGTTTGTTGTAGGATCCTTGAGAGGAGTAGTCCGTTTCCCATTCTAGAGAGTTAGTCTGGTGGATTGTCACCACCATTTGCTTCCATATAACTCTACTAGTTCAGCTTCTCGCACAAGAAGCCAAGAAATGGGACAGTGACCCCATAGGCACCGGAGACAGGCAAGAAAGTAGTAGTGGGAAGCATTGTGGTTCTTGGAAAAGGTAGTTCCGAGAGTTGCTAGATTGAGTGTGCCTCTACCTATGGATCCGTGGTCTCAGCTCGGGGGTGACCTGTTCAAGCGAGGAAGGCTTGACTGTGTCTACGGCCGAGAGGAAAGTTGTCCTGCTGCAGCCAGTTGCCATTAAAGATAAGTATTTGTTCATATACTTATTTATGTTAATTTACCATGTTTATGTGCCATGGAGGCTGAAATGCATTCTGGATTTGTTTATGGATTATGTGCTAGGATTTGTATGCAGGGTGGATGGCTCTTGATACGTTGTATTACCATGAAACTCCTCTATCCTCTATTCCTTCTCTCCTCCTTCATGGTTTATGAATGTAACTCTCACGGTGATGAGAGGGGCGCAACCATAGGTTTTGGTTCGCCCATTTTTGTTCATTATGGGTCATGGGACCTGTTTCGTTGCGTTTAGAGCATCATTTCCAGTAAGGAACACCTTTTGTTCCACTGTAAAAGCTTTCCTGATGACCAACTTATGATTATCTTGGCCGACAGTGTTTTCAACACTGAGGGGAATGCACCCTGTCTTCTGATTAAGAGCACTCTTGTTGCTGATCTGATTTTAACGTTGCAAATCTGATCATGTTGTTGCAGATCTGATCATGTTATGGTAAATCTGATTTGTAATGGTGATTGATGGCTAGAGGGAAGGAAACCATTCAATCTAAATTATACTAGTGAAAGTTGGTTGTAGGGGACAGCCATGGGATTGATTTTGGAGGTTGTAGTTGGAAGCTTGTGCCCTTGCATTTGCTTTGATTGTGTGGCTGTGGTTATGTTTTGATGCTATTCTTATTTACTGCTTAACCACTGCTATCAACACACACATCACGGAACTGTGTGTTGAAGACAATTATTATGCGAGCAAATGTTCATTGCAATACTTACTACTCATGTCCATTCTAGCCTTACAATCCGATACTTACTATCAAATTATCATTTACTTGAGTTAATTACATATTCGTGATCATACTGAAGATTCTAAATACCGTGCATTCATATTACGTAATACAATGTTGATATGTTTAATAAGTATGCATATTTGGGAAATGTCATGTTTAATTTTCATGCACTTCATAAGGCTAAGTTCTGGTGGAATGGCTTGTTGGCCTAACCTTAGGCCACTTTATTCCGCCGTGTAATATTTACTTTAGCCTTTTTCCTAGACCTCTAGTGCCTTTGGCCTTAGTTTGGGGTCGGGGACACTACACCAATAATCCAGGCACTGTACACAATTAAGTGTATCAACCTCATGAACATTTTCAAAGGGGAAAAAGATACTCCTTTCCTAGGGTGTTAGCAACATAACTTGTCAAGTGTGCCAAAGGGGGACCAAAACATATGTTAGTCACGATTTGTTAACAATAATAGATAAAACGATAGAGCACTCTCCTCAATAAGGTAACTCATTATATAGTTATATGGAATAATCATGGATTATTCCTCCAATAAATAAAGCGCTCTAGCCCAAGGATCTCTAATATCACTGTACAACCAAATCCATGATGATCTCTAATATCTCTATGATCTAGGGAATCCATGATGAGAAATCATTAAACAATATTTGACCACACATGTATATCCAATCACAACCAATGCATCAATAAATTGGAGGTATCATCTGTGTTGTCATTTATATACCATCAAAGTGTGACGAAGACACCCCCCACCAATTGACACCTGCAAATGGATTATCACTAGAAACTCTGGAAGTGCTATACCAATCCAGGACTGACATGCTACAAAGTCAAAGGGATCAATACCAATACGTTTGTGCTATCCATCTTCCTCCAAAAACACCACACCTGCTTGCTAGATATGAAGACAGTTGATAGCTACCTAGCCATCATTGTGACTAGTGAGCATACCAAAAGGGTAGTGCCAGGGAATATGTGTGCATCCATAGATGGTCCATAAATATCAAGGTCATAAACGATGTGGAAAATTTGTTTGGATCATATTACCAACCACAGTGACATAATTGGATGATCATGCGATAAACTGTTAGATTTTCACATTTAATTCAATATGATCTAGGATCTTTGAGAGAATAACATGCACAACAAATCAAACACAAGAGACAAGAGACACAAAGAGTTTCATCGGGGAAACCATAAAGGAGAAAACCTCGTAACTTCCTCAAAGATAGAATGAGCAACAATACAAAACCCCAAAAGATAGAAATGGTCTTCAACAACTTCTCTTTTCTTCACTTATGCGAACTCCTCCTCTCTCTCACTAATGCACAAAATGAGTGAGTGAATGAGTGAATGTGTAAATAGAGAGGAGCACCCTCTCTATTTATACTTTACTTCCACTTGACTTTTACCCTAACTGGGCCGACTTCTCCTAGGAGAGTCTAATAACCCCCTACAACTTAACTCAGGGCCGACCTCTCTAGGAGAGTCTAATAACCCATTAGGTACAATGATAACATTCCCGATCAGAGGAATAAACCTCTCCGTCATAAGTACAATAGAAACATATGAATATAATATAAAATATACAAGTGAATACATTCCGAAGTTACAAATTAACACTCCCTAGGAAGGTATTCTCTTGACACAGTTCATCAGCACAAGTCTTCGTCACTGGATCATCATCAAAGCTGGATCATCGTCACTGCTGCTGCTATCTCGATCATCAATCTCCAATCTACTCGTCATAGGAAGTTCTATAGAGCCAACCCTTTTTCATGCTGGATGTAGGCCTAGCCTCCATGTAGGTCTTCATCATCTCTGTGAGAAAGCCATCAAGTAGGTACATCTCAGGACTTATTATATGCCTCTGCAAAACCTGCAAGATCTCCCAGGACTGATTATATGCCTTTGCAAAACTTGAAGGAGCATCTCGGGATTGATTATATGCCTCTACAAAACTTGTGTACCCTACTGTCACCTCATCATATTCAGATCATCTCATCGTCAATGGAGCACAGCCCAGATGCACATCACAATGTCTCCAGTATGGGAGGCACGAACCTACCACCATACGAGACCTCGTCTACCAGCATGGGAGGCACAAACCTACCACCATGCGAGACCCAACCCTTACATCTACCAACATGGGAGGCACAAACCTACCACCATGCGAGAATGGCTCAGCCCTTACATCTACCAACATAGGAGGCACGAACCTACCTCTATGTGAGAATGGCCCGACCCTTACATCTACCAACATAGGAGGTATGGACCTACCACTATGCGAGAATGGCCCATGTGCATCTGCGTCTTCCGGACTCATCACTTCCCTTGGGAAGGAACCTCGATCTGAAGTACACCAAGCTTCTCTCTGAAGTACTCGAACTTCACTCTGGCTAGCGGCTTGGTCAACACATCAGCTATCTGCTCGTCTGTCGCAACATACTGGAGCTTCACTTCTCCTCTCTGCACCATATCCCTGATATAGTGATACTTGATCTCGATATGCTTCGACTTGTCATGGAACACCAGGTTCTCAGACAACTTCACACAAATTTGGTTGTCGCAATATATACAAGTAGCATCCAACTGGAGATCAAATAAATCAAACAATAGCTTTCTCAGCCATACTGCCTCAGAATTAGCCGAACAAGCTGCGACATACTCTGCTTCGGCTGTACTCAGTGCCACATAGGATTGCTTCCTGCTAAATTAAGAGATCACACCTGATCCCATACTGAAGCAGCAACCCGAAGTGCTCTTCCTATCAATGGCACTGCTTGCACAATCCGAATCAACATAACCCTCCAGGTTAATCTTCTGATTCGCATCATACTTGAGCCCATAATCCACCGTACCCTTTAGGTACCTCAGAATATGCTTTGCAGCAATCAAGTGAACATGTCTCGGATCCGTCAGGAACTGGCTCAATGTGTTCACAACAAAGCAAATATCTGGTCTCGTATTCGTCTGCTACATCAAAGATCCAATCATCTGATGATACATTGTGGCATCAACCGAATCTGATGAAGCATCACTCAATAGCTTCAGGTTCGATGCCATAGGTGTGGCCATGGCCTTGCAGTCCATCATCCCGAACCTCTTTAGGTTCTCTACTGCATACTTCCCTTGTTCAAGGAAGATTCCATCCACACTCTGCCACACCTCCATGCCTAGAAAGTAGTGCATCATACCCAAGTCCTTCATCTCGAACTCGGCAGCAAGCTTCCTCTTCCTGTCAACAATCAACCCATCCTCACCTGTCACAAACAGGTCATCTACATAAAGTAGAAGTATCACTGGGTTTCCTTCCTCAACCTTGTAGTAAAGGTTGGAATCCGCTTTACTCTTGGTAAAGCCCAAGCTAGTCAGGAAGCTGTCTATCCTGCCGTACCACGTCCTGGGTGCCCGTTTCAATCCATACAAGGCTTTCTTCAACTTGCACACATGAGTCTCCCTGTCATGTGTCTCAATTCTGAGTGGCTGCTCCACATACACTTCCTCTTCTACTACACCATTCAAGAACGTTGTCTTGACATACATCTGGTGTAGCTTCCACTTCATCACTGCAGCCAGAGCAAGTACTTATCTGATGGAAGTGTATCTAGATACAGGTGCAAATGTCTCCTCATAGTCTATCCCTTCCTTCTGGGAGAAGCCACGTGCCACAAATCGTGCCTCGTGTTTCTCCATGCTGCCATCTGCAGCATGCTTGATCTTGTAGATCCACTTGGAAGTCACAACAGACTTCCCTACTGGTCTTGGGACCACATCCGAGACATCAATCTTCATGATCGACTAGTACTCCTCGATCATGGCATCCTTCCATTCTTTCTTCTCAGCTGCTTCCTCATAGCTGGAAGGTTCTTTGTCAATAATGTCACACAGCAGGGCTACATAGCTGGAGTATGGCCTCGGTCTCTTGCTTTCTCTGTGCATTCCTTCTGGAGCGCCATATCTCTCTGCATCCTGAATTGCCTCTCGTACCCATGCTAGTTCCCTCTTTTGAGAATTCTTCTCACGTGGTGGATCTACAGGTTCCTGTGGGTCTTCCATCTCGCGTTCTTCATGTTCTTCTGTAATCGCTTCTTCCATTACTGTATTTCTAATCCTGGGAACTTCAGGTTCTTCAATATCTTCAATAGGTAGTTTTCTGATGTATGTTGAGTCTTCGTTGCTTGTTCTTCGAAACAAGTCTCTCTTGTAGGTGATGGTACACGATCTTTCCTACAAGTCAAGTTCAATTGCATGATTAGAAACATTTCATAGTTTGTCAGAACAAATTCTTATGCATAAAGACATAGGTCATACAGTCATGCAATTATCTTTAGCCAATGCTTCAATACAACATTTATCCATATCTCGTAACTTTCTAGATGCCTTCCATCTCTACCAGAACATTGTTAAGAGTGTGCACTACTCCCAACATGTGAGCAAAGAGGTTTCAATCTAGATAAGTGGCAATGGAGTGTTGTACAGTACCATAGGCCACTTACCCATTACTTGCATATTAGTAGTATCTTGCTCATTAATGCAACTTTTCTAACATGCATAATATACATCCTAAATCTAAGAACATAAGTATGTACATGACTGAACAACATCATGTAAGTAATCATATATACAATAAATGACAATTCAAATACTTATCTTTGTTTGGTTGTTGGGTGGACTCCCTCTCAATCTTTGCTTCCTTGGAGGAACTACTGGAGTGTGCTCCCTCTTGATCTTTATTTGTTTTCCGGAGTCCAACTCTGCAGTAGCTTCTTCTACTCCTTTCATGTAATACCTAAAATCATCTCTAGCTTCACCTTATGAGGTGGAACCTTCTAAATAAACCCTTGTAGCTGGTTACCTTCATTACAATACATATTCTTCATCACTTGAAGAATCTTCACTGTCTTCTCTGGCTCTCTTCCTTGGCGGTTCATCATCCTCTACAGTGTGAGCATGATGTCTTTTCTTGTTGTTCTTCTTCTTGTGGGAGCTGCTTTTGTTCCTGGGACAATCTCTGGAATAGTGTCCCTTCTCATCACAAGTATAACATCGAATGTGAGAAAGATCTCTCCCGGATCCTCCAAGGTTCTCCCTCCGATTTTGGTGGTGGTGTTTACCCTTCTTGTGATGAGGATGCTCCCTCTTGTTGTAGTTCTTCCTGGTGTGTGCTATGAGAGCCTGGTCTTCATTACCCATCTTTTCTTCTCGAGCTACAATTCGAGCTTCTTCTTGTGAGCACTCCTCCCACAGCCCCTACTGAAGGTGATCAACTTTCTTCTTGCACAAATTCCTTGAATGAAGGAATCCCATGACCTAGGAAGACCATTCAAGGTGGTCATCACTATTTCTCCATTCTCTATATCTTCTCCCACAACTTCAAGTTGTTCTTTTATCTGAGAGACCCTTGTAAAGTAGGACTGCATGGTCTCTGCATTTTGTATTTTGACATTCTTCAATTGGTTCCTCAATGTCGTCTTCCTATTTATATTCCTCCCTTCAAATAAGGTGGTCAAGGCATCAAACATCTCTTTAGGTGGCTTCAGAAATGACACATGTGGTATGAGATGGTCCTTGATAGAATTTGCAATGATTCTTTTAGCCTTAACCAGGTTCTTCTTGTGTAAGGCTTTAGCCTCATCTCCCTCTGGAACTGGAACCTCTTCATTCACTTAGGTGTCCAATTCATTCTCTTCAAGGATTAGTGTAATCCTATACTTCCATGCTTGGAAGTTATCACCCCCTTCAAGCTTATCCTCAAGCTTGGTGTGGTGAGACATATTTAATGCGAACCTCAAATGGAAATACAAAAGATTTAGATCTTACCAATCTGAGATGCTCGGGCTGGATCTGGTGCTGGTTGGCCTAGGGTTTGTTAGAGAGACCCTAATTTTCCAAAGTTGGAATTTGGAACTTTTTAGTTGGACAGATAGATGTGCCTCCTCAAGGCAAGTTGTCCAATGTACTCACTTCCATAAATTTGTGAACATAAACCCAAAATATCTGATGCCCTAGTTTTCCTCCGGCAGTAGTGATGGGTCGAAAAATGAAAATTCTCGGAATTGAATTCTGCTTTCACGGGAAGATTCTCCTGGATGAGGCGAGTATGCTGGTGCACTTGGATTTTGAAAGTTCCAAAAATTGACCCCTCAAAAGTGACTTGCGAATTTCGGGTTTGTAGTTTCTGTCAATTTCTTGTCGAAAAGTCAAATTAGGGTTTGACTTTCCCGTAGATTCACCCAACCAAAAAATTTGATCTTTGTCTCTAAATTTCGATTTTGAGGAGGAGAACAATCCTGTGCTGAGAGCACTCCAAAATTCCACTTCTGTCAAAAACTCTAATTTCCTGCAGTAGTGACAGGCCAAAAAATGAAAATGCTCAGAATCCAATTCTGCTTCGACAGAAAGATGCGCCTTCCTTAGGCGAGTTAGCCTAGCCTCCTTTTGCTGATGACCTGTGGAGCTAAACCCAAAAATTAAGAAGCCCTAGCTTCTGCAGCTGCACAGTGGCTTCTTCTCAGGTTAGTTTTGATACCATGTTAGATTTTCACATTTAATTCAATATGATCTAGGATCTTATCTGAGAGAATAACATGCATAGCAAATCAAACACAAGGAACGAGACACAAAGAGTTTCATCGGGGAAATTATAAAGGAGGAAACCCCGCAACTTCCTCAGAGATAGAATGAGCAACAATACAAAACCCTAAAAGATAGAAATGGTCTTCAGTAGCTTCTCTCTTCTTCACTTGTGCGAACTCCTCCTCTCTCTCACTAATGCGCAAAATGAGTGAGTGAGTGAGTGAATGTGTAAATAGAGAGGAGCATCCTCTCTATTTATACTTTACTTCCACTTGACTTTTACCCTAACTGGGCCGACTTCTCCTAGGAGAGTCTAATAATCCCCTACAACTTAACTCAGGGCCAACCTCTCTAGGAGAGTCTAATAACCCATTAGGTACAATGATAACATTCCCAATCGGAGGAATAAACCTCTCCGTCGGAAGTACAATAGCAACATATGAATATAATATAAAATATACATGTGAATACATTCCGTAGTTACAAATTAACATAAACATGATGTAACAAGATGCATAAACCAGATGTAGAGAAACATATATTCATGCAATTCATTGAAATGAGAAACATAAACAAAAATGGAAAGATATTACCAGTTTAGATGCCTCATAACCATATTCCAGATGAGATAACAACAACATAAAACAACATTGATAGTGTAGAAGACTTCCTTATTCACTAGGGCACGCCATCAAATCTATTAGTCTCAATAATTGCAGAAAACACTAGCACCAAGAGTTCGAATGCTCATTCTTGCAACAAGCTTTACAATAAGTGCCTTGCTTTCATAGAGTTCTTGGCTAACTTCCTCCACAATAAAATATTAATATCTCTATTGAAAACCTAGATATATTTTAGGAAAACATAAAGCAATGTTATCCCTCAACTAACTTGAAGGGACAAGTCAAACAAATGCTAAAATATTAGTGGCTAGGCCACATGTACTAATCTCCATATAATAGATCTAGAAGGCTAGGGTACATCCCAAGAGGTTCTCTTAAAAATAATATTAAAAAATACATGCATAAGAGGGGTGCCCTAGGGGAGGTGGTCAAAGCAGTTATTATCCTCAATCAAACAATAAAATGATATTCATGAAGAGTGTGCCCTCCAAGAATAGTTGTTATTGTGCAAGTTGTGGTCTCAAAGGCTCAACTGTTAGACACACTGCTCACTGAGGGGGGGGGGGGGGTGAATCAGTGAGCCTACTCCTAATCCAATTTTCAACTTCAATCAAACCTTATTCCTTCATTCAAACATTTACTTTTATCATATTCATCAATAATCTACATCATTAGTCATTCATCAAAATAAAACACATAATCAACAACACATTGCACAAGAGACAAGATATGATTTTGTAATCTTTAGTATTTGGTTCAACGGCCACAACCGTGAGGCAATTCAGCACCAACTGAAATACAAGAGCACCAACTCTTTATCTAGGACCCTGCCTAGTCTTTCTTAGACCCAGCCAAGAAAATGATACAAGACCCTGCTTGTATTTACAAGTACAATTCATCACAAGACCCAGTTTGTAAATTATATGTACAAATTTCTTTGTCAACATCATCACCAGCATATTCTATCATTCTGTTCACCAAATCATTACTGTCTTTGAATCTGGAATTCATTATTGTCCAGCATACTCATGTCTCAGCAATTTGTCAGGCATAACATTTCCAGCATACTGTCCATCAGCAAGTTTCAGACATCATCATCATTAAGTCTTACTGTGTATGTTCTTCATCATCTTTAGTATTCTGCTGCCCTAATCAACCCAGTAACACTGTCACCTTTATCAAGCTGTCATCACAGTCATGTCATCAACTTGTCCAATAACATATCACTGCCTTGTCCATAGCGTCCCCTTCAATTACTGAGCTGTCACTGTCTTCAATCAAAATCATCAATGTGTTCTCAAGTTCATCTTTATTCTGTCCATGAAAGCATTATCAGCATTCTGTTCCTGTTTCATCATTACACTATCAACATACTATCCACATATACACCATGTCATACTGCTGCCCTATCTCAAATTTGTCCATACTGTCCAAAGACACACCTTGTCAATTCACAGCCAGCATCTTCTAAGTCATTGTTCAGTATATTACAATTCTGTTCATGATCACTGCCATACATATATCAGCAACATCAAATCTTCAGGTGCCCAGCAACATCAAGCCATCATCTTATCATTTAGCATTCTGTGCTCACAACTTCATGTATAACTCAACAAGTCATTCTCAGCATTTACTTCATGCTACTGTTCTAGTCACAACAAGCACATTCTTCACATCAAGCTTACCCAGAAAGTAGTATGTCCACTATCTTCATTCTTTGACTATGCTGCCCTAGATCAAGATTCTGTCTATCATGTGTACCCACAATTAACCCAGAAAATCATATAATCAAGTTCATCAAAAATTGCTGCTGTCCTCATTAAGTCATGTCAAGCCATTAATATTGCAGCTGCCCAGAAATCAGAGATAAATGTCTTCTTCATGCATATCAACATTAAATCTTTACTGCTGCACCGAAATGCTCAGCATCATATAAAAAATGTTTACAAATTCATTCTGTCAAGAATATAAAACTGTCCAGCTTCTTCAACAAAAATCAGAGATTTAGCTTTATAGTTTTATGCTGCAGCTGCCTCAGAAAGGATCAAAAGTCAAAGATGAAGATAAAAAAAAAACTGTTCACTGTGGCTGCCTGCTACAGTACCCGAAAATCCTCAGAGCTCCCATGAAATTCCTTTTTGCAAAATGAGCATATGATAGAGTATTTATATTGGTTTTCAATTAAAATATTATAGAGCCGACTTGTCTTAGAATTTGTTTATTTATATTTTGTTTTATATTTTTTATTTAATTTATGTGGAGGCCGACTTGTCCATATTTAAATTTATTTAATCAATTGATATTTTATTTTTGCTTCCACATTGTCATCAACAAATGTGTATTTATTCTTGGTCTTCATGCCACATTACTAGGTGGGTTTGACACCACTCGGTTTTTACTCCCATCATATGCACCCAAGATCCATCAGCAAATGCCCTCGGGGGTCTTTGTTTTGCAACCTGAGATGCCCGCAATACTTCATCAATTAAGGCCACATACTTCTCCTTGTCCAATGCCCACATGACCTCTGGATTATGCCCGCAGAGGTGGCTTTGGGAAGCCCACAGGAGGGTTTTAACCCATGCCCGCAAGGGTTGGTTTGACGCTTCAACAGTGTGCCCACAACTTCATTTCTAGATGCCCGCATGGGCACTTGAAGATGCCCACAATCTCCACTTGGTTTATAAAAAATGCCCAGCATCAATTTGTCCACTTCATTTTTGCCAAGTCCTCCATGCCATGTGTGCCATGTGCTTGCCATTCAATGTCTTCCTTGTCTTTTCATGCCCGCAAGCTTATGCTTGCTTGGCATATTAACAAGTCATTTTTGCTTGTCCTTCTTGTCTTGTCAACTTGTCCATCTTGTTCATTTTGCCTTTGTCCAATGCTATATCACCATTATGCCAACCCTCAAGCCCTTGTCATCTTTTGTCATCCACATACTTCACCTTTGTCATTAATGTGGTCATCAATGACAACTATATTCATCATCAACGACCATCTCAAAAAAGCAATTTATAGGAAGATGTGCATCATGTCCACATTGATCAAATGAGTTGACAATAAAATATCCCCAAAATAGATGTGTGCCCTGGGAGAATGTGCAAACACCTCCTAAAGTAGGACGAGTTAGTTCTTAGCCACTTCACTTTCAACCAAGTAGAAACACAATGTGAACAGTACCAGTTAAAGATGCAAGTTGACCATCCTAGTGTAGCACACCACCTAAAGAGTGTGTCAATGGGATAAGGATAGAATGAATGTACATGGATAAGTGAGGACAAGGGTACATGTATAACTAACTGTTGGATTTTGTGCAACTTCGGAAGATATTATTATTACTTTCATTGTACTTGATTGTACCTCCTAAGGGAGATGAACTTGACGTAATTACTTATGTAAACACATGAAAGAATCAATGTAAACCTTGGGGTTCAAAGAAGCAAAAGAAAAATATTAAAATTAAATTATTAAATTGCTCCCAAGTGAAGTTGGCCCAGTTAGGGTATTTTTCATGTCAGCACTTGTATAAATAGAGGAAAAGTGTTCTTCATTATTCACTCACTCACTCAAGTGAAGTTCGCATCACCCAAAGAGAGAGAAGTTCGCACAAGCTGGAGAAGGAAGCTGTTTTGGGGTTTCTACTTGTGGAAAGTATTTTCACATTTTCTCTTTTATCTTTGTACTCTGATCTCGGGATTATCATCTCTATACGAAGGTTGTTTGGTTTTCTCCCGTTTGGGTTTCCCAGGATAAACTCTGTTGTTATGTTTTGTGCTTTATCTTTCTTCTAGTGATCTTGGTTATGCATTTATATTATTATGCTATGAATGTATGAATTCTAACACTAACCTTCAAACCACATGCAAGCCAACCAAATCCATAGAAAAGTGTGCCAAGAGATAAGACTAAAGTCTAGTCAATTGAGGTGGCAGGTGTGAACAAGAAAGAGGCTATGATATCCCATCAAATTGATGAGATGTCAACCTTTAGCAATATATATATATATATAATTTTTTAGTTGTCTCCACATGTGTGCCCAAAGGGAGCGCTACGCTCAAATGTTGTACCACAAAGTCATAACTGAGTGTTTTTGCTTCTCTCTCTCTCTCTCTTTTTTTAAATCTTCAATCTTTAATCTTTTTTTCTGTTTTTTTTTTCAAATTGCAACTTAGGGAATGAGGCCAAAATTAAGCTTTATAACCCATGATTAAAATAGGTCAATAAGGTAGCGCTCAACCATAGCTTTTGGGCTTCATTAGTTAGCAACAGAATATCCCAAACCACTTCAACATGTTCACAAATGGAGAAGGTTAAAAGAGGAAATGTGGCAAATGAAAAGTTAATTATAAAGGGGAAACCATATGAATATTGGTGAAATGACCCACCCTCTAGGAAAAGAAACGTGATGAATTATGGATGTAATGTGTTACTATTATGTCTAGCGATAAAGTGAAATGTGATGAAATAATGGATGATACCCTAGGCAAAATGATGGAAAAGTGATGAAATGTAAATATGGTAAAGGGGTGCTTCTAGGTGCACACTCCACCATGAGGACACAAGCAACTAGGATGAAGGTATGAACCTAAAATGCAAGAACCTAGTGAAAGCAGTGGCAAGAACATTAAGAGCAAGGGAAATAATAATAATGTCTCTTTAGCAATGATCAATCAAGGACAAATGCTTCCCACAAGATGGTCATCAAAATCATGCTGGAATAATCAATGGTGTCAGGCACTTCATCCATATGTGTAGGAGACTATATGAATGTACCAACCTCATGCCGAATGATACAAATATGCTGAAGGAATAATCTGTGGTTTAATCGGTACATCCCCAACACATGGATGATATCAAAGTAACTTTGGTGCTTTGAATCCATCATACAAGAGCATTATGTTGGGCTGTGTGGCATGAACCTGTGACTCTGTTGTAATCTCTATCCTTTAGACACCACCCTCTCAACAAATAGTATGAACAAGTCATGAGGGTAATGCTAGGAATATATCATATGTCCATAAAATGGCCCCAATTGCAACTGCATGCCGAATCCTCTAGAATATCTGAGGCTGACATCCAAATGTGACTAGATCATGGTGAAATTGCTTTCTCATACAACATGAGGGGTAACAAGCTTCAAGTGTTAGCTTGCTTGGTAGATGCTCTTGTGCCAAGTCAACAGAGTTGTAGGGATCAAATCTCATTGGGTCTTTTGGTGTTGCCAGCCACCTGTGCGGTTGGTGGTCAATTTGCCTTTGGGAAATTCCAGGGAACAAAGGGGAGAGCTCTGTAAGGGTTGGTGTGGTACCAGTACCCCCATTTTTCTGCTTAAGTGTGTGAGGGTGGGTTGAGATTATTTCGTTCGAAAAAGTATTAAATGTTGCTGGTGTAGGATGTTGATTATAAGTGATATGTAGCATGTATTAAAGACGAGATTAATTATGCCCAAATTAGTGAAAGAAGTTTACAAGTGATTCATCATCTCTTTCATGAGTATAGCATTGTACATTTCTCACTTTGATTATTGCAATACAAAATACATTTCTCTCTTGTTTGCAAATTTTTTGTATGCTGATCATTTTTACCAATAATTAATGATGCTTGGGTAAGATCAGGGAAAAGTGGGGGTGGTCCCATGGTGGATACCTAGGAAGGTTTCACTTGGACCAAGTGCGTTTGACATTTGAAGTTGTCCAAGCAAGAGGTGGTTATGCACAATCCTAGAGGAGGATTGTGCTTGTCATCCAAGGAGAGATCCACAATCCAAGGGGGGTTTTAGAAGACTGAAGAATCTTGGGGAATCTAAGGATTCAACAACTAAAACAAAGAACCAATAAGGCAAAGAGGGACCCATACTTGGATCAAAAACATAATGGGTAATCTACTTTAAAGGGTAATGCTTGCCCATTAAACTGGGAATCCAAGGTGATACTTTGGTGTGGCCTTGTCTGCTGATTTGCACGAGAGTGGTAATGTGTGAATCTGGTTTAATGGGCATTAGATCAGTCACAAAAAGGCAACCAAAAGAGGGGGGGACCATAATCAATTAATTTAGCTTAGTGAGGGTATCAAGAGAACAGGGTGAGGAGTGGAAATACCAACAGGTGTGGAGCACTCAACATGTCATTAAAAGCTCATCTGCGGGCAGCGTATAGCATGAAAGGGGATGGATCCCTAAGGTGCAGGGATGCACTCTTGTGTAACTATGATTCTTATTTATGCCCATCTTCAAAATCTTTCAAATTTCCATTATTTTTTGTAGGTAGCTCTGACATTTTGTATTGGTAATTAGAAGCGACATTCGACAGGCAACCTGCATGGGATTTGGTGAGACAAGTTTTCTTTTACAGCCTCCTAACAAGTAGCTTGTCTCATCTGAATTTTTCTGCACATGTTCCTTGCATTCTGTCTAATTTGTATTCGTTGCTTGTTTTAGGTGACATATTTGTGACATAATATAGTAACTGTAATTATTTTCCTTGGTTTTCAGATGGTCGGATTTATTAGTTCAATCATAATGAAGGGAGGATATTCCAACTTCTTTAGATTGCAAATTTGTCTGGTCTGATTATTTTAAGTCTGAAGACATAAGAATCCTAAACCTTTGTTTCCCGCACTCACAAACCCTAACAGCAATGATTTTAGATAGCATCAAGAGAATTCCTAAATGTTTTTTTTTCTAACTGTCCAGCTCTGTGTAGGTGTGGGACTACACTGGTTGGGGATACACTCGGTACAATGCTCAGGATGTAGGGAAATCAGTGTTGGGGTAAACATGCCTTATTAATATTTTGTGATTTCATTTTTTTTTGTTTTCTTGGCTTAAGAAATACTTTAGATATTCCCTTGTTTGGATGCCATGATTTGGTTTTGCAGATATGTGGTGGAGAACAAAGTACTTCATAATGCCCTTCTATCATACCTACAGGTTTGACTTTTCTATGCAATTCATGTTAATTGACAAGATATATTCTATAGTTAATTAGTATTGTCATGCTCCTACTCCAAATTAGGTACGCTTCCTGTCCATGCTTCACTTTGTGCAAAAGCATTCTGTACTTGTATATATTATCTTTTAGTTATTAAGATGCAAGACTAAAGTAGCAGAGAAGACAACAATATGTGTTGGAACTATTATTTATAAATGGTTAAAATGCAAACATAATTCTGTTTAAGAATATAATTATGGGCCTTTTATCTATCGAATCTCTTGATGTTAATTAAGTCTATCATTTCTGATGCTCCCATGGAATAAACTTGAAATTAAGATTACTTACCTTGATCAATATACTTAACTGTTAATAATCTGCTGCCAACACAAGTGATTGTAAGGCATATTTCACGCACTAGTAGATTTGAGGACATCAACAAATATTTGTTCTTTGAAGTAATGTATGAAGCATTTAAAAAATTACCAAAAAACTTGAAACAGTTTTACAAATTGGGAGATATTAAAACACTGAAAATTTGATAAAAATAGTTAGTTGGTTATGTTCCATGACAAATCCATTATTTAGACGAATGTTACAAATATCGTTTCAGGGAATATATATCGTCAAGGGTCTGGAAATAAGCTTATCGGAAATATTGGGGAAGGTAGTGGAAAATATCGGCAAGTATAAACTTGGACCTGAAAAACTCAGAAAAATTGGCAACTTGGAAACTCTCAAAATATTGGAAATGTTGGGAGAAATAGATATTTGCAACACTGATTTAGACGTCAAAGTGGACATATAGTTGTTTAAATAGGCAAATGAAATTGTAAGTCTAAACATTAAATGATGTCTATATTTATAGGCTAAAGCCCTAAACACTGAAAGCAAATACTTTGCATATTGCAATTTCATAAAATGATAGTACAATGGGTAGATTAGATAGTAGAACTCAAAGTAATGAAATTGTAAGTCTAAACATTAAATGAAAGTCTATATTTATAAGCTAGATCCCTAAATACTAAAATAGCCTGGTGGGCTAGAGCCCTAAATAGCAAGCAGGAGGTCTTGGGGTCAAGTCACTGGGTTGACTGCTTCTGCGTATGTGGGCTTCACTTGATGTCCTTGCCGAATCAATGTACACTAGTCTATGCAGCCTGCTTTTTATTGGGTATCATCCTCGGAATAAGGGGAAGTGCTTGGTGGTTTCCCAGGGATGTATTTTTGAAGGAAAGACAAAAGCTAGAGAGCTAAACACTGAAAGCAAATGGTTTGCATATTGCAATTTCATAAAATAATATTACAATGGGTAGACTGGATAGTAGAGCTCAAAGTAAGTTATGCTTTGGGAATGTGCTTAACAATGTTATCAAAGTCAGCGAGTCAACTTGACTTAGTCAAGTAGACTTCTTTTTGACCAACACAAGTCTATACCAGTCATTGACTTTGCCTTGGTGTTTGGCTTGGCTGAGTCCATGTTTCTTAACGTGGATGCTTGCTCCTAGGTCTTGATTTGGAAAGAGAGAAAGCCACATAAGCACCAAGGTAAGGTCTAGCAAGCAATGAGCAAGCCACCTCACAAGTGTATGTCCACCATAGCACATCCAAGGGTCATCCATATGTTGATGATTGTAGCTTGGACAGGTACTTCTGTGAAACAAGAAAAACCCGTTTCTTATGGAAAAACCCAGTGCAAGTAACGCAGATAATCCATAAAGGAATTTTATATAATAAAAATATATATTTTGATGAGATATGAATCATGAATTACAATTGAGGGTTTCCCTTATTTATATTTGACGGAATACCCTTTCACAATAGATGTCTTTTCGTAAGACATTATTAATTAATTTATTATTATTAGTATTATTTATTTATTATTTTATTATTAGTATTATTTTATCTATATTTTATATGTTACATTGCCTTCCTCTTAGAGATGCTTTGTCCTCAAAGCATGATTATGGATGACTTTTATCCTTTGTTCTTGCTCGAAGGGCTTCCTCGTGATCTTCTGTGTTGATAGTTGCGACACTTGATGAAACGAGACGATGTATTCTTTTAACATGAAGTAAAAATGTTGCGTCATTTGTGATGTGGTCCATCCAAGATCTAGCTTCATTGGAACCTTTTGCTGATCGCTTGTTCAGAGTTGTTGATTTTGTCTTTGCTCTTTATAGGAATAAAATTGTTTATTTTCCTCTCGTCCTTGTCATCGATCATAATGACTCTTGTGATTTGGATGGCGATATGGTACTAGAGTCGCTTGTGGGGTGTTTATAGGAACTTCAACTTCTTGAGCTTCTAGCGTCTTATTGGTTGATAGTAATTCAGTTGAGTATGTATTGTTTCTTGTTCCTAAACTTGAATTTGTTTTCCTGAGAGTCTAGATGCTTTCTTCTGTATTTGCTCTAATTTTTCCTTTAACAGATTGTTATTACTTTGTAACTTCTCAAACCTTTTTTCTTGCGACTTTTTGTCCTCTTTTAACTTTTTGATTTGTTCCTCTAGTTCTTGATTAAGATTTCTCAGGCGATGGTTCTCTTCTTGCTTTTCTAGTCTTCTTCCTTCGAAGTCTTCATTAGAATGTTCTGTCTTCCGATTATTTTTCAATTTCTTGATCTTTGTAATTAATGTCTTGTTATGATTTGTTAGTCGAAATACTTCTTCAGTATTGCTTGTTAATGTGTTATTAGTTTTCGTAATTTCCAACTTGTGCACATTTTTGGTGTCATCATATTTCTAACGAAGTTCTTTCATTTGTTGTTGATGTCGACATATCTCTGATTCTTGACTTTCTAACTTTCTCTGGACTTGCACCAATTCATTATCTTTGTCCATGATGATCTTGTTTAAACGCTTTATTTCTTCTTCTAAATCGCTATCGCTTCTATAAGGTGATTCTTTGTCATTTCCGGACTTATTGATTTTGTCTTCAAGGTCTTGATTGTGATTTTTTAATCGAGATATTTCTTCATTCCTAGCTGATAAAGTTTTCTCGATATCTTCATTAGCTTTTTCCAACTTTTGATTTTGATCTTTTAAGCGATGATTCTCTTGCTCTGTTAAAAAATTAAGCAACTTCTGCTTATTAATCTCGAATTGTAGATAATTATTGGTTGTTTTATATTACTCTAACTCGTCGAATATTGCATGTAATTTTAACTGTAATTCTGATTTTGTAATGGCCATAATTTTTATGATCTCGACTTTTTCTTAGACTTTTTTTTTCGATAATAGATGGTTTTCGTCTTCTTTGATTCCTTCCTTCAACAATAAGCAAACACAAAGGATGTAATAACCCTAATGTAGTTCCTTGTGAAAGGAATTCTTCTTTTAACTTTGACTTCTCTTTTTTTTTGTGTCACCTTTTTTTTTGGAGTATAATAATAATAAATTATTATTATTATTAAAATCTTTTTCCATTGTATAAGGTAGGGATTTTTTTAAATAATAATAATGATTATTATTTTGAACGATAATATTATTTTTATTTTATAATAATAATAATATTATTGAACTTTTGTTTGTAATGAGATAAATTAGGGTTTAGGATTGGGGAGCCAGCGAGTGGGATTAGTGGAGGGAGAGTAGAATGGAGGGAAGTGGATGGCGGTGGGAGGAGAAAGAGGATGTAGGAGTGAGGAGGACTGCGTGGGAGACACGTTGGGCAGTGAGGATGGAGAGTGTGCGTTGGGCAGTGAGGATGGAGAGTTGCAGGGATGGAACGTGGAGTGGAAAGTGGAGGGACGCACAGCTAATGGGGAGAGCGGAGTGTTGAGGTCGCGCAGGGGAGGTGTGTGAGTTATGAGTGTGTGAGAGGGGAGTTGTAAAGGAGGGCGCAGGTATGGATATGAGGAGCGGGGGGGGGGAATGGCAACACGGGTTGAGGAGAGAGCCGCAGGAGAAGCGACGTGGGTGGAAGGAGGGCTGGGGTGCGTGCAGAGGGACGCGTAGGTGGTGATGGTGAGAGGTGGCTGCGCGGGGTAGGGGGGAGCGCAAGGTGTGAGGAGCAGGAGGATGGAAGGGCGTGAGGAGCGAGCCGTAGGTGGAAGGAGGGATGGGGCGCGTGCAATTGAGACGCGACCGCGCAGATTGGTGGCGCAACCGAGGAGGGACTTGGAGTGTAGATGTGGGTATGAGCAAAGGCGCGACGGTTGGGTAGTGCGCAGATGTGGGTACGGGAGTGATGGGCATTGAGGAGCGGTGCGTGGTGCATAGAGTGGATGGAACGGGGAGCTGTGAAGTGATGGAGGAGGGGAGGCGCAGCAGTGTGGAATGTGTGCAGTGGCTGAATCTTCTTCCTTTCAATCGAAATCTGGAAATGGCCAAAAGCTAGGATTGGTCAAAGACCAAGTTTGGAGAAACTCCCTAGAAAATTATTTGGCCAAAAGCCAGTATCAGCAGAATGCCTTGGAAAGGACTCTGATATCAATGAAACAAGAAAAACCCGTTTCTTATGGGAAAACCCAATGCAAGTAACGCAGATAATCCATAAAGGAATTTTATATAATAACAATATATATTTTGATGAGATATGAATCATGAATTACAATTGAGGGTTTCCCGTATTTATATTTGACGGAATACCCTTTCACAATAGACATGTCTTTTCGTAGGATATTATTAATTAATTAATTATTATTATTATTTTATCTATATTTTATATGTTACATTCTGCATAGGCAAGGTGTCAGGCATGCAAGAGTCATCTAGAAGACCTCTCTAGGTACTTGCTTTAGAGAGCAAGTGACTATTGTATCTCTTTCCTAAGAATAACTTAGGAAAGACACATTATTAACTTAATGTTGTCTAATGACTAAAAAGTGAACTTAAGATTAATTCACAGCCATTGATCTAAGTGAGACTTGAGATCTAATCTCAACCATTCATCATTTTGGAGATCTAGGGTTAGGGTTTTGGTCATTGAGATGATATAAAAGGAATCCTAAATAGAGGAGGAGACACACACCAGTCACACAGAGTGAGTGAGATCTCTCTAACAAACCTAAAAGATATAAATATTAATATTAATAATAATAATAATTAACAATAATTATCCAAGGGACATAACCCTTGTGAACAGTCATCAAAGGTGCTCATTAGGATTGTATTTATACTAGCCCTCTCCTTGTTACCAATCCTTCAAGCAGGCTAGTAGATGGCTGGAAATTACATGCCCAGAATTTGAACTTGCTACAAATCACTCCACATCATGAGACCATGAAACCACTCACAAAGTATCACACATATGGACCTCCAAAGTCTTTTTATTGATCAACAAAATAGCATAAGCTTACAACATATTTCTGCTCACTCTCCAATTAGAGAAAATGGAGTGGGCAGCCATGCTTAAATAGCCAAAGATGGAGAGAAATGGGTGGAATGAGTGGCATAACTCGTGGAGAAAATGGGGCTGCCCACTCCCATGTAATGGGCTGCCAAAATCAACCCCAAATCAGCTAAAAATCAGCCATGTGACAGCCCATAAACATAGCTGCAAATTCCATGATTGAAGGGGCCCAATTTTGGGAAATATGCCCCCCTCAAATGGGGAAGTAATCCCACTAATATAGATGCCCGGAATCTTTCCAAAATCAGCTCTTACAACTCCTAAAACATAGCTGAAAAAATCAGTCCATAAATCACTCCCAAAATTTAATATTTTTATTAAGTCATTTTTTCACTTTTTCAAATTTTTATGACTTTTTGGGGTTTTTTGACTTTTTTGGATTTTTGTGGAAAAATAATCACCCAAACATTAGAAAGAGTGGGTTTAGGGGTTTAGGGGATGCTCTGAGTTAGAAAACGAGCACCCCTAAGGCAAAAAATACCTCCAGATGCCCCTTATAGGCCAATTAAAAAAAATTTAATTGAACCATTAAAAAATGGCCCAATTTACGGAAAAAATAAAACTTGCCGAAAATTAAAAACAACCTAGGGGGACTTAGCACATGTCCATATGACTCAAAATTAACGCCTAGCATGTTCATATACATTGACCCATAGACTTTAACAATCCCCTAAGGCCCGTCAGCCTCCCCAGGCATTCCAGCTTTGGAGGAGCAAGAGAAAAACCCATTAATTATGTTATGCACTAATGCAAGACATAATAGATAGGTAAAAAAACTCCTTGGAATACCTGACTTAGCCAAAAAGTCCTAGGGAACCAAGTCTTTTACAAAACACCATGCTAGTACATTTTGTTACAAACCCCGCAGGGCCATGGACATGTGGAAAATTTTAAAAACGGGGGCCTTTAAAAGGCCAGCTGGATATCAAATCACCAAAAATGAACATGTATCATGTTCCACTCTGCCCGCTCGCTTGATAATCCAACCAAGTACAACTTAGTTGGCAACACTAGTCATTGCAAGTTTTAAGAAAACCAAACTCAAAAAAGGGTTTGGAGGATTATTTCGTTGCAAATATTAAGCATACAGAAAAAAGAAACACCATACGAACTGTCATATTACAGTGCAAATAATTATTTGCAGGATCTAAAAATATAGGGAAATCTCCATTTCGTTTCACCATTGCACTAGAAAGCTTCGTTCTACCTTAGTAAATGAATGGTTAATCTCTAGGAGAACCGTGGTAGAAGTGGATAGCCGTCCCTATTGTCTTCCACGACTGGACCGCATATTAAATCACTGCACACAACACCGAAAGTCTCTTGATCTAATTTAAGGGTTATCGTGGTTTTCAAGGTCTTAGAATCGCCATCTTTAAAGTCTTCAAGCCTGCAAACAAACTAACCCTCACATCGAAATCAAGTTGCTGAAACAATTGCATGCTAAGTAAATTTCCATTCCGCTGCCGATATTATAGGACGAAATTGAAATATCACTCTCGACAGTGAGAAAAGCCAATTCACAGGTTATTTAGTCGCACAATTATCTGACAACCACCATTTGCTTGAGCCTTGTTCGCATAAATTATTAATGAGAGTTGTCGTCATTTTAGAGTTGTACAAGCCAACGTCGTGTAAGCCTCACTCAAATTTGTGTGGAATCGTTGTTGACCATTGAAGAACTGATGTCCATCAAGTTATACAAGCCAATTAAATGATTTAAGGTTAAAAGCCGTATGAGGGTTGACCGGTTATTAAGTTGAAGCATCGTGACCAGTGATCAAATTTGAAGGGTGGGTCTTAATTTTTATTGGAAGGGCATTTGTTCTTGGAGCCCTTCAGAGATGAAGGGCAATTTAAATAATTATACTTCAATTGACAAGTAAAATGCAAAAACCAAATATTGCCCATCCAAATTTTTACAATCTTAAACAATTGAGTACTCCTTAATATCTACATGATAAAATGGTATCTTTTCGATAAAACCGAATTTGAACACATTAATTTGACATATATGTAACATTAATTTTATAGTTCATTAAAATAACAACCGTTTTGTTGCATTTTTCTGGGTTAGACCACACTTCATTATACAGAAAACTACTTAGACTATGCAATAACCATATTGGGGCATCTGCATGATCTTATGCATAGTGCAAGACGTTGTAACTAGATATAGTCTTAAAATAAAACTAGAACCATGAGAAAATTACTCACTGTTAACTGTGTACAAAAACAAGCCACTAAGCAAAACGAGGCTATAATAAACCTACAACCAAAATATACATATAAAACCAACCAAAACCTAATTTGAAATCGGAGAGAGGGCGATCATCCAAGCTTGAGAGTTGTAAGAATGATGGACATTAGGCGCCTAAGAAAAAATAATACATAGCTCAAAAAAACATTAAAAAAAAATCCTGCATACCAAGCAAGTTAGCAACGCTAGCATCATAGGGGCCTGGGCATCAAATTTTATTGTTCAAGACTTGTCGCGACAACATACAGGTATGGGATGGAGGGGAAATGGAATCAAGCCTAAGTCAACTGGAGCCTTGCGCGTCTCGCTGCATGTTTGAGTCTTGACAATCCACCTTTTAAATTGAACCAGAACAAGAAAAGAAGTTTGTTAATGGTTCGATTTGCGAAAATTCTAGATACATGAGTAATTAAGAGTTTGAGGCTCTAAAATTTGATGTGTTTTTTACCAATCCACGATTCAGTGAATTCATAGTTATTGGCATGAAATTTAAGTTATTTAATGAAAGAATTAATGTATCTACCTCTATGTCGAAACTGTTTTCCATGCTGATGCGGGCCACTGCCCTCCTAATTGTCTTACCAAAAGGCATGAGAATGAGGAAGAAGACTTAAAATTATGGACTTCACCATCAGAGAAGCCTTATAATCACATTGGTAAGGAGTGATAAGAAGATCACAACAATCCAATGTGTCAAATCTCAAATGATAGTGTCAATTAAAGACTTATATGGTAAATTTAATATAAGACTTACTTATAGTTGTCTCTTACTCTTTGCATCTTGACACATTTGATAATTTATGGTTGTCTCTGCGCCTTGACCCAATTGATATTATAAGGTGAGGATGTGCGTGCATAATAATCCTTATTTATAACTATGCGATGAGGATTTAAATGGAAGAGGAAGTAAAGACATGTTATTTTTATACGTATTTTGGTGGCTAGTGTCGAAGAGAAATGTGGTGAGAAACCACATATGTTTGGAAGGATAGAGGGAGATTACATGATCATGATCATGCCACCCATCAAATTGAAGACAATTCCTGAGCCAAAAATTGTTTTTTTAAATTTGATTAATAACCAGTGTGGTACTTCGGTCCAAATGTTTTTTCTAACTCATTGTTTCTCCATATTGTGTGCCTAGTGCCACCTCTCTATATCAATGCATAAATCAACCTTTGCTTGGTTTGTGGTTCTAGTTGCATGCCATTGAGTGTTGTTTAGAGTTGTCGTGAGTCTGTGACATTCATGCAATAAATGAAGTCTTGTAGAGGAGGACTCATCAAAGTGGCAATTTGAATTTCATTTTGACAAAAAATGAGTGGACATTGGTAGCCAAGTTCACATAGGTAGTAGGCACAATGTTTCGGCCTTGTAGTGGTTGTCTATTGTTACAGCCATAGTCATTGACACATTGTCATACCTTAGATCTCAGCCCGAAGTGACTCAGGATTCAGAGTCAAGTCCCAGTGGCTAGTACCTCGTAGTTGTCGATCATCACTCGTCACCTTGCAAAGCTAAGCAGTGAGTGCATGACATGAGTGAGTGAATGATTATAATTTATGATATTTCCAATATTTTGAATGACGAGTCGAATTTTATAGCATAGGAATTTCAACATAGAAATTGAAATTTATATGGATGGGTAATTTCAAATGTTGCCCTTCTTTTGAAATGTTGATATAAATTATGTCCTTCCTATTGGAAGGGTAAAATTCAGAATTTTTTTTGAAGGGCAATTTTAACTTTACACTTCTAGGAAGGGCTAGAACCCTTTGGAAGGGCTAGGAAGGGTTCAAATTTGAACGCTGGATGATTCGTGACTTGAAAAGAAAAAAAGTTGTGACCATTGGTTTAAGTTATATGATAAAAGGACCTTAGGTTTATATAAAAGCCATATATAATTATACGAACCAAAGGTTAAATAAGAAAAAAAATATTTATATAAATAATATCTTAAGTCTTATTTAAAAAAAATGGTTCATATATATATATATATATATATATATTATAGAGAGGTGACTTAAGGAAAGACTAAATTAAGTCAATAAAAAGGAAGAAAAGAGTTTTATAAAGAGCTTTTATATCTACAAAAGGTGGAAAAAAAAAGAGTACCTAAAGTTAAGAAAAGGATTTTAATAAAAAAGGAAGACACGTTTTCTTTTTATTATTATAAAAAGAAAAAAAGTTTTCCTGTGTTTCAAGGTAAAAATATAAAAAGATAAATATATTAAGTGAACTAGTTATATAAAGGAACGATGAAGAGTCAAGCTATATCTTTTTGAACAAAATAAACAAAATGGAATCTATACAATGTAAATCTATACTATGTAAGATAGTAAAGAAACAAAATTCTTATCTAGAAAAGAAGAATAAGGAGTTGCTCACTCAAATCATGGAATTAAAAAATGAGAATTATCGCAAACTAAGGGAAAATGAAGATTTCAAGAAGAAAGCTGACAAAAGGTTACTAGAAAAAGATGAAGAGATCTCTTGTTTAAGAGATCATAATCAGAAATAGTTGCTTCAAATCAAGAAGACGAAGGATAAAAAATAGTACAATCAAAATTTAGAAGAAGAAATTCAAGATCTCCAGCAAAAATTATCAAGAAAAGACGAAGAAAGCTCCTCCTTGAAGAAGGTTAATCAAGAATTGCTAGAGCAAATAAAAATCTTAAAAGAAAGAGAGCACGAAAATCAAGGCAATCAAAATGAAGTCGACAAGTCAAACTATAAGGAAGAACTCTTATGCTTAAAGAGACATAATCAAGACTTACTTATACAAGTTAGAAAGCTAAAACATGATAAGAAATATTTACATGAAGAGTTAAATCACAAAGGATCATTAATTGACAAAGAAACGATGATCATCGGAATAGAGAAGTCATCAGATGCTCAAAGTCAAACACCAAAAGAGGGAACCGATACAGAGTCAATTAGCGTTCAAATTCAGAAGAATGCTTATATTGACAAATCACTAATATCAACAAAAGATGGTTCTAAAGAACAATCACAAAAGATTAAAATGCCTTATCGTCATCCAAATCATAAGAGTCGTTACGACCAACAACAACGTCAAGAGAAAAATAAGCGATACTCTATTTACAAACAACTTGACTACAACATTGAGAAAGAACACAGACAAAATCGACAACTTGCATGGAAGCCTAAAATGAGAAGTTCTATCCGAATAGTTCCAATGAAGTTAGATTTGGGGTGGATCACCTCCCAAAAGATGCAACACATAAGTTAAAGAATCCGAAAGTTATAGCCTCTTGTTTCGTCAAGTGTCGTAGTTACAAGCACAAAAGATCTTGAGAAGACAGTACGAATGAGAATAAGAGTTAAGAGAAGTCTTTTCCAAATTATGCTTTGAGGACAAAGCATTCTTAAGGGGAAGGCAATGTAACAAACCTAAAAGATATAAATATTAATAATATTAATAATAATAATTAACAATAATTATCCAAGGGACATAACCGTTGTGAACAGTCATCAAAGGTGCCCATTAGGATTGTATTTATACAGGCCCTCTCCTTGCATTCTAATCATCTTATCAATTTACATTTAATATATATTTCCTATATGGATTTCTGTTCTCTGTCTTATCTATAGTGGATATTTCTTTAGAAAGAACTTTGTTTGTCTCAATTTCATTGATTGGTTGGAGAAGGACTTTCAGCTAAGTGTGCAGGTGCAATGACAGGGTTAGAGGAAAGGAGCAAGGGGCAGCCGAGGGTTAGCAACCAGCAAGATCGAAGGACTGATCTTGAGGTGTGAAGGCTAGCATTTTGTCATTGTATTTTTCCTCAGTGGGCCATTATCCCAGCACAATAGCCCAAGATTTTTATTGTTAATAAAAATCATTTGTTGTTGGTTTTTCCCTAGTTGGGGTTTTTTAGGGTAAATTTAAATGTCAAATGTGTATGATTTCTTGATTATTTCCATTGCGTAATTAGTTAAGAACTCCAGTATATTTCTGTTTAATAATTTAACCAAGTAAATTATTCGAGAACAATTATCAGATCTAGGTTCAAAAAATTAACATGGTATCAGAGCAAAGAGTTTTGCTCTAAGTGGAAAATCGATTTGATGGATTTACAGTGAAAAAAAAGTAGCAGCGTATGGCTGCTGTACGAGTTTTATGCCGTACAACCACCATTCTGCATGCGGTCTAGATCTGGGTCATGACTCGTAAGTCGTAAGGCAAGCAACAACAGTATGCAACTGTGTGGGGGAGTTGTAAGGAGGTAATGACGATGGGTAGAGGCAGTGGATCGCACAGGAGTGACGGTAGCTAGCAAGGCCGTAGCCAAAGGAGCGACAACAGAGGAGGCTTGAAGGAATAGCAGCCGTCAGATGAGGTAGCTGTCGACAGGGTGGTCGTGATGCCAGATTGCAGACGCTGCGATGGGAAGACACTGGTGAAGGGCGATAGGTAAGCCGTCGAATGTGACAGTGGAGGCATAGTAGGGGTGGCTTGTGGGTGCGTGTTGCAGTGATAGCAGTCGATGGCCAGGAGAGGAGCAGGGTATGTACAGGAGGTTGGGCGGAGGGCTGAGGTGAAGGATTGGGCCACCAGTGAGGCAGAGCTATAGTCGCTAGTGGACAAAGAAAAAAAATGGCGGGAGGTTTGTAGAGGAGGCAAAGGCGGAGGATTAACGATGGAGCTGGGAAGCTGCGACTGACAGGAGAAGTAGCCACCAACAACAAAGGAGCCGTTGGGGTTGCCTAGAGCAGGTGACGACAGGTAGCCACTAGTAAAGGGAAGTTGCTAGTAGGTCGCCAGTAAGTAGACAACCGCCATGTAATTAGAAAGGTCCCTGGTAGCTCCTAGAAATTTCGGGCAACCCTGAAAAAGCTGTCAAGCAAGTCCAAGAAAATCCCGGCAGGCCCAAAAATATTGGGGTAGGTCAAAACAACTCAAAAATAGGACCAAACAACCCAGTAAAGGGTTTGCGTAGTGCCCAAAAGGACTTGGGCGACCCAGAAAAAAATCAAGAAGACTGGAGGAAGTCTGGGCAGCCCCAGACAGACCCCTGACATCAATTTAGGCAGTGGGAAGAAATCCGGGCAGCAATAAAAATCCGGGTAACAGTTCAATTTTTTGAAGATGGTTGCAGCATGCCAGTAGGTATAAGGTACGGGGACAGGTTAGAGGGTGCTTCCAACTATAGCCCTTGGAAGGCAAGGGTCACGTTGGTTCTCATGGAGAACAGGGTGTTGGAGTTCGTAAGCTCAACAATGACCGCATCGATAGATCCTAGGGACCTGGCAGCTCACAATTTGAAGGATGTGAAGGCCATGAGGATTATCTTAGATGCGGTAAAGGATCATTTGATTCCTCACATAGCTGAGATGTTGTTAGCCAAGTTGATGTTGGATGCTTTGACAAGCTTATATCAGAGTAATAAGGAGGAGTTCAGAAGCACCAACATGTCCAAGACTGATACTATAACTTCTTATCTCACTAGGATCACACAAGTTTGTGATAAGTTGGTAGGAGTTAGGGAGATAGTGGGAGATCCAAAGTTGGTGAGGATTGCCTTGAATGGCTTTCCTAAGCCATGGGCACCCTTCGTCAATGGGATTGTTGCACGGAAGAATCTTCCTAATTAGGAGAGGTTGTAGGATGACTTCATCCAAGAGGAGATTTGGGAAGAATTTCTATACAGAGGCCAACAAAGGGGTGAAGATGGGGAGAGTGTTGCTCTTGCCAGTCAGGCAAGGAGGAGCAAGGACAGTACATGTGGAGAGTCAACCTCACAGGAAGTGAAGAAGAAGTACATGAGCAAAGTCAAGTGCTTTGCATGCCACAAGTGTGGTCATTATGCTTCACAATGTCCAAAACGAAAAAAAGGGAAGAGCAAGTCTCAACAGGTAGCAACATCTGCAGAAACTCAGGTTAAGGACTTTGCTGAGAGGTTCGAGAAGGATTTCTCGTTAGTCTCTTGTATTTCTGGCATAGTTTCTAGTAGTGCTTGGTTTGTGGACAATGGGGCTTCTCTTCACATGATGGGGACATGTGAGTTGTTCACCAGTTTGTCAGGGACAGACCCAAATTTTAATGTGGAGCTTGGCACCCATGCCAAGTGTGCTGTGAAGGGAGTTGGGACAGGTTTCAACTAGAGTCAGGAGGTTCTCCGGAGGTGATAGATGTGTTGTATGTACTGGAGCTCAAGATAAATTTGGCCTCAGTTTCGGCATTGGAGGACAGTGGGTACGTCATCTCATTTGGGAATGGATGGGTTCTCATTCGACCAAAGGGATCTGGCATCGACTCAAAATGAGTTCTTTGTGTCAAAGAGGGAAATGTATACAGGTTACAGGGAAAGCCTGTAGTTGGATCCAAGGGGATCTTGGATCATGGATCGATGTCAATGATAGAGGTCAAGGAGCAGAAGACTACGAAGGGTGAGTAGAGTTCACAGACTTCTAGTGTGGGGAGTAAACCTTTAGAGGGGAAGAGGGAGTTAGCCCCTTCCAGTTCTGCCAGGAGACCTAGTTGGTACGAGATGACATTGATGGATGCTCTTGAGTAGGAGAAAGCTCGTAGGAGCACAGTAGGGGAAAATAGGCCTTTGACGAAGTTTTTAAACTTCTTGGCACTAATGTATAACATCATCAATTCCGTGACTTCTAGTGATCAGAGAGCAACTAACCAACAGGTTCAGAGGGACATCAGTTTGCAGGATGATGTGTGTGATAGTGTGCTAGGATTAGAGGGAGAACCAGTTCCAGGTGGCTCTTCGAGAAGTACCTTCCTTGCCAAGAGGGAGTGTTGATGATTGTAGCTTAGACAGGTACTTTTGCATAGGCCAGGTGTTAGGCACGCAGGAGTGGTAAATAAGACCTCTCTAGGTACTTGCTTGAGAGAGCAAGTGGCTATTGCATCTCTTTCCTAAGTATAACTTAGGAAAAACATATTATTAACTTAATGCTAGCTAATGACTAAAAAGTGAACTTAAGATTAAGTCACAACCGTTGATCTTAAATGAGGCTTGAGATTTAATCTCAACGATTGATTACTTTGGAGATCTAGGGTTAGGATTTTGGTCATTGAGATGATATAAAAGGAAGCCTAAGGAGAGGAGGAGACACACAACATTCACACAGAGTGAGTGAGATCTCATTGATTGTTTGGAGAAGTATTTTCAGCCATGTGTGCAGGTGCAGGGGTAGGGTCACAGGAAAGGAGTGAGGGGCAGCCGAGGGTTAGCAACTAGCAAGATCGAAGGATTGATCTTGAGGTGTGAAGGCTGTTGAATTTTATATTTTTTTATTTATTTCCAGATCTTGACAAATATTTCACTATGATTTCAAGCATTCATTTCACAATGCATTTCATCCACAGTTTCATGGAATAATTGCACACTGAAAATATCAACTTAAATTGCAGCAGAAAAAAGGACCTTAGAAAGATTGCCATGCACAAGAGACACTAAGATTTTATCCTGGGAAACCCAACAGGGAGAAAACCCAACCAACTTTTCTTGGAAGAAATTAATCCTATTCAAGTACAATACCATTCATGAAGATAAACCCTAGCACATGAGAGTGTGCCCTTCTTGCATAAGAAGCTCTAGTGAATCTTTAGGGATAGATAACGAACCACCAAAGATAAACCCTAGCACATGAGAGTGTGCCATTCTTGCATAAGAAGCTCTAGTGAATCTTTAGGGATAGATAACGAACCACCAAAGATGATAAGAACCCAAGAATGTTTGCTCCTTGTCCTTTGCTAGGCTTCCCTTAAAAAATGCACACAAGTGGAGAGAAAAGAGATGTTGTGATGGTGTGAAAATGAATTGCTAGAGCACTTTATTTATATTCTTCTGTTCACTTGACTTTTTCCACAGTGTGGTCAACTTGTCTTCTTGTTGGGGTCGACTTGCCAGTTTATCTTCATCTTTTATTTATCTTCAGGGCCGACTTGCTAGTTTTGATCTTCATCTTTTATTTGTCTTCAGGCTCGAATTACTATTTGTCTTCAATCTTCTTTTGGGACTTCTTTGTTAATTTATCTAGAGATCACTACTCCCTCTGGATGCCTTGAGATCTCAAGCGGTTTGAGTCTCTATAAATAAAAAATACAATAATGACTTAAGATACAAACACTATAGATCTCTTAACACTTCCACAATGAAAAACACAACAATCACACAACTCAGTATTCACCCTGGAAACCCCAAATGGGGAAAACCAGCTATCTGTGGGGCTTTCTTCTATCTCGAGCCCAGAGCAAGGTAAGTAGACCACAAGTACATACAAAATACCTTAGAAGGAACAACCAAACTTGACAGGGTCAAAACCCTAGTTGTTGCATGCATAGAGGAAATGTGCCCTAGGGCCTAATCTGTCAACTGGATCTGGATATGTCTGTAGGTAACGGTACTGTCTCTCTCACAACATTTCTTTGATCTGCTTAGCCAAGGAAGAAGGCCAACTGCTAGATTTGATGAATGCGCCCTTCCTCTGCATGGAAAAGTGCACCCTCCCTCAAGATGTCAGATGCTCGTACGGAATTAGATCTCAACAGATTTGAGCTCTGATCGTCACAGTCCTTCCTCAAACACCGAGGCAAGGATACTCCGTAAGTCTCAGCTGCTCAATTGGTCAATCGGATCCAGAACGAGCTCCTCTCTGGTAATGCGCCCCTCTCTTCTTTGGAAGTCGCCCTCTCTCAATCTTTGCAGGAACCACTCTGATGAACTCTCTCTATCCACAGAACTGGGCGCCAAGTGCCTCTGATCAAGTGGTGTTTGATCCAACTCAGATCACCCCACTCTCCCTACTGCAGAAACTCCTCTCTCTCTCAGAAAGTTGCCCTTTGCATGCACAATATGCCCTCCTCACTCTGACTGATCTCTCTCTGATAAGCCAACTGAGTAACCTCATCCGGGGGCCTCCTGCCTCTATATATAATCTGACTGATCAATTAGGTTTACCAAAAAGCTAATATCTGTGCATGCAAAAATTCACTTTTGCATGCATCTTTTAATGAATAACTGTTCATGCAAATCTCATGCATGCATGAGGCAAAACACCCCGAAATGCCCGCATACATCCGCCAAAGGATTCATGCCACTGAGTAGAGTGTATCTCACCCTCTACTCCATACTGATGCCTATACTACTGATGTACCTCCATGCAAGGCATATGAATCATGGAGGACACCCCGAGATACCACTATCTCTAACATTCTTCAATGCTGTCTGGGACTTCTTCAATGGTTGACTTGACTTCTTGGCTATTTCTTCATCATAGAAAAGTTGTCCTTGTTGATGTTCATCTCCTCACTTGCAGATCAAATACATCCATAGAGCTCTAATGTTGATTTGATCCCACTCTAAGAAGTCACAGACACTTCCTAGAGCCTATGTCAAATTCAACATTAGATTAGACTTTGTATACTTCACAGGGGGCTAAAATCCTCTATCAAATAAACAAGTCAACTCACTCACCAAGCCTCTGTCGAGAGTGAAGTTTGAGTACTTTAGGGACAAGCTTGGAGTTGTCCAGATCGATGATCCTCGAAAGAGGGAGGGATGAACAACATAGCACGTGTGAGACGCATGTAGTTACATAGTGATGTAATTTGTGCTCTTGGGCAGGTCTCCACTTGAGGTGATGTGGTAGTGGGTGGTCACTTCGGTGACGTAATGTGGGCTCCCAGGCTACACTCACGAGGGTGCAGTAGGTAGTCACATTGGTGACGTAATTGAGTCTCCTGACTGCTAGTGCTATGTTGGGTATACACGACATGTGCGAAGACACAGGTGGTCCCTGGGTGACGTAATTCGTGGTCCTGGGATGTTCTCCACATGATGTAATGTGATAGTGGGTAGTCACTTTGGTGACGTAATTTGTGCTCCTAGGCTATTCTCATGAGGTTCATGTTGTCGGGATGTGCGAAGACACAGGTGGTCACTGGGTGATGTAATTCGTGGTCCTGGGCTGGTCTCCACATGATGAAATGTGACATGCTAGCGGGTAGTCACTTCTGTGACGTAATTTATGCTCCTAGGCTACACTTACGAGATGATCTGGACACGTAGTATGGTAACGCAGGTGGTTGTTGTGGCGATATAATGAGGGCTCCTGGGCTGGACCCACTTGATGGCTTGCTCGTATAGAACTTCTAGTGATGTATAGATTCAAGAGATGTCAGAAGTCAATGGTCATAGTACAGAGTTGCAGCAACAGTGATGATGATGGCGCCGAAAGAATACCTTCCTTGTTAAGAGGGAGTGTTGAAGAATGTACCTTCGAAAGATATTCTTATTGTACTTTTATTGTAATTCCTTTGGGGAATATTCATATGGTATTTGATCATGTAAAAAGCCTAAAAGTAATCAAGTAAAATAGACAAGTCGGCCTAGTGGGTAAACTGCCCCAAACAATGGGCAAAACTGCCTCAGTCAAGTCGGCCCAATTAGGGAAGAACAAGTTGACCCAATTAAGTAGAAGGGTCACATTAAGATCAGTATAAATAAAGGAGGCACCTAGCTCATTTGCACATCACTCACTCAAGCTAGTTCGCATTAGTAGAGAGAGAAAGACAAGTTCACTTGGGAGAAAGAGTAGTTGCATTGAAGACATGTTATTCTTGGGTTTCTTTGTTCTCGGGTTATTGTACGATATTGACATTATACTTGTTGATGAGTCTATACTGAAGAATTTTTGCTGGGTTTTCTGCCCCAAGAGGGTTTACCAGGATAAATTGTTGTGTACTCTTGTTTATGCTGTGCTTGTCTATCTTTCAGTGATCCTATTGCATATGGTTATTGTGATAATATATCTATTGTTTGAAGATCTATCATAACCATTATTATAATATTAAAATTCTAACAACTAGAAGGCTCACAAATGGAAGAAGCCAATGCAACATGGCCAACATATCTCCTAGGAGGTATATTTGCCCTCATTGAAGATTTTGGCATTCCTACATGCTCTTGAGCATCCTATAAAGTCTAATGAAGCCATCTCAGCTTCACGCAGGCTGGAGTAGTAGGCGAGGACATGTCCATCCCTAATCCCAGCTTGTCCACCCCTAAATCTGACTCAGCTCTAACCTTCGAATATACCCCTATAGAAATTTCATGAAGTGAGGTTTCTTTTGCAAATTAAAAAATTTCCTCTCTTTAAAGGTTCCAGGGATCTAATCCCTATGAATTATTAACCTTTGGGATGAACTGAAATATAAATTACAGCAGCAAACAACATAAGATATTTCACTTCACATCTACCCCAATACACTAGGCAATCCAAGAGATAAGATACCAAATATACGCCAACAAGTTTCAGTCCTTTAGGGCAATCTTTCCATGCATAAACCAGATCTGAAATCACTGCATTTAATGCAGATTTGCAGCAGTAAATCTGTCCTATTATCTTCAATATAAATGTTCAATTTCTTAACAATTCCAACATTAAATTATGTCATGTCAGTAGGACATATAAGTGCTAGAAATTACCATACCATGAAGACCATGATAGCTGAAAATCAAATATGCAATAAGACAATCTTAAGTACATAATCATAAATGAAACTTCATGTATAAATCTTGATCATAATCCCTCTTGCAGCAACAGCTAGACGCCTTATCCTTCTTTTGTGATCTTCGTTAGTTGACATTCAACCTGGGTAAAACCAATGTTATCGGAACCAGACCGCAACCGGTAAAACCGGCCGGTTCACAGGCCCAACCGGTCCGGTTAGGTGCCTGAACCAGAAAAACCGCAAAAATGATTTGGACCGGTTCTGTACGGAACCTGCCGGTCCATACTCTCCTCATTTTTTGGACTCTAAGGGCCATTTAGAGCCTCTTTATTGATGTAGTTTGGTTCAGAACTTCAGAGATGTATTGCGCTCGGTGCTATTTTGGTAATATGCACCCGTACTTGCTATATATATATGAGAAACTTTACATATTTGTGTATTAATGGTTTAGATTCATATGTATGCACATGAATATATATGTTTTTTACAAAATATGAATAGTTTATATATTTTTTGGTCGACCGTTTTTTTTCCGGTTCCGGTCCGGTTCACATTTTGGGCTCTGCCGGTTCGATCACCGGTCCGGTTTTGATAACATTGGGTAAAACCAAGGTCATGATCTTCAACGGGTTGAAGAAACTCCTTGCAGATCTTCATTTATTTTTTCGAGGTGAGGATATCGAGATCACTAGAACCTATACCTATTTGGGGTACAGTTCACAGGACCTCGTTTCAATTTATGGCATGCCCTTCAAACCCAATTCAATAAATGATACGAATCCTTAGCCCTTCATGAGAGAGTGTGCTTCAGACACCATTTTCATGACATCTCGTCCAAGATGTCTCTCATGGACACTCTTATTCAACCCACAGTCGTCTATGGTTTAGAGTTTTGGGGGCCTTGTCTACTAGACACCAATTAGATCTCAGTAGAGAGAGTGCAGATCCTCCTTCTCTGCCACATCCTTAGATGCAAATAGACAATTCCTCAGCCCATCATACCTGTAGAGTTCGGTGCTTGCCCCTTTCAGCTTGAGGTGGTATTCTGTCTTGTCTCACTATTACACCGCCTTCGAAGCTTCGTTGACTCAATGATAGGACAAGATCAGTACCTGTACTTGGCCTATCTCTCATCGTAGTCCATTGCCTTGGCTAGCCCTTTGGGCTGTACTAGACCTTGGTATGCGGGGGTTATGGATCTTTTGGATTTTGTTGGCATTGCGATGAACCGACTTCCTCCATTTTGGTATTCCCTAGATGTGCTTGGCTTCCTCTTACCTACCAGACAAGAGTTGAACAGAATCACCCAAGACGATATCTATAGACAGTTCGTGCAGGTCACTTGGATCAACCTTCAGGGCGGGTTACTTCCAAAGATGGCCTTTTATGCTGCACATTTCATGGATCTGAGAGACGGTCTCATTGTGTGGCCCCATTACACATTTCACCATTGGACACATGTTCTTCATATCCCCTTGGGCCAATTCAAAGTGGGCTCTCATTGTCTCAGGGTTGAGATAGATCACCAGATCAACTGATTAGACAAGATCTGCTAGGTTTGTCATCTTTGGGAGGTTGAGACCAAGGAGCACCTCATCTTTCGGTGTCTTATCTCCTATGAGATTCGTGAGTGGTTCCATTGTCTTTTTAGGGACCTTCTTCTCACAGAGTTTCAGACTTTGGCTAGTTTCTTTAGGTACCCGGATTAGAGATGTCTTGCCTTTTACTTGCAGAAGGTCCTCTGGCTTCATTCCCTCCTCTAGTGACATTTGCAGTCGGCACCAGTTTCCACTCAATGGATCACTTCCTTCTTTCCTGTGCTCCCCTCTAGGGGCATCAAGAGATCGACAGAGGATGGCACAACTTTTGACCGCAGATCAATTAGGACATGATGGACCATCTCTATGTCTTCCCAACCCCAGTGACGTGGCCAACCTCGTCCCCATCCTAGTAGCCAGTCGACTGCATCCAGAACACAACAACATGCTCTCTGCTCTAGGTGGTGCCACTCTATACATTATAGCTCTTCTTCCAGTTCTTCTTTCTGACAGATTACTATTTTGAGATTCCTTCATTTGGCTTCGGATGTTAGGAGAGACGCTTCTAGTGTTTCTAGTGTACCATGACATATTCACCATTTTTGTATCACAGATCCTAGATCCACTTTCCTTGTTTATTTTTCTTTTGTTTCGGCTCTTGGTACTTATCTCTTCGGGGTTGGCTCTCCATCTTTGGAGTTCGCTCTTTTTGGCCTTTTAGGTTTGAGTCTCACATCTTGCTTTATATAGGAGCCGTCTTAGCGCTGCCACTTTGTATTGACATCATGGTACCACACAGTCCCATTGACCTACTTGAAGTCATTTGTTGGATATTAATAAAATTATCTTATCTACAATAAACATCATATATATACATAAGAGATGCAGTTGAGGTACAACTCTCAACTTATCACAGGCTGGTACAACATTCCAAGCTCTCCAAAACCCTAGCTAAGGAAAACCAAGAAAAACCCTAGTTCCACCAAAGATACTCCACAAAGCTAGAATCACCACTAGCAAATCTTCCTTGGCCTCATGCAATGCATCTCCTCTTCTCTTTTTCAATAAGTACAACTTAGGGCTTATCACCAGACCCTAATGCCTCCTTTGGATCAAACCTAGCCCTAAACTTCAAGAATGCTCCAATAAACCCTAGGGCCTTAAGAAAAAGAGAGATAAAGTACGAAGAAGATTCAGAGAGATAAAGATAAGATAAGATAATTATATTAATGTCCAACTAATGACCACAAAGTAGGTCAAAGGGACTGCTGATTACAATGATGTCCGTACAAAGCGGGAGAACCAAACGGTCTCCTATAAAAAGCTACAATGCATGAAGAAAGAAAGAAAAGAGTGAACAAAAAGTGAACAGGACTGAAGTAAGAGAGCTTTGACTGCAGACGGGAATCCAGAAAACCCGCAATGGGGCGGAGATGTCCTAGCGGAAAAGATCCAGGAGCGAAAGGGTCTGAGGATCCGACCCATCTCTCCTAACATCCAAGGCTGAAAGAAGAGGACTGAAGAAAAGTCAATAAAGTCTGTTGTCCTGATGGAGGGCTAGTAGAGAGTGTGGACTGCCCACAAACTCCTTGCCTGGGGGGGTTCGTACGTTGCTGAGGTCTGGAGGATCTAGCCCGTCTCTCAAGACGGAGTCTGCGATGAATCTGCTGCTGAGATCTCGTGGGTTAGGGTGAGGTCCCATGGATCCTCACTGATCTAGAGCCTGGATATGTACTGATATCGGTCGGCCTCTTGGTGCCCCTGTCTGAAGGTAATACCTTGAAAAATGACGCGATCTTCTGCGTGGGGTCCGGTCTGATGGGAGGCTGAAGAATATTCGCTCGGAATTTGAGAGCCTCTTGCATGTAGAGAGCCAAACATCTCTGATCGGGTTACCTGAAAAACTTGGCGAGAGTCTGAGAGTCTCTAAACAAACAAAGGAACCGTCCTCTGATCTTGTAGTAATTGGGGCATCTAAAAATGAAGTGCGCCTCGGTCTCCACTTCCTGTAGGTGACATACTTGACAGATTCTATCTGGTCTATCAATCTGGTGGTCCGTCTCTACCTGAAGTCTATGAGAACCGACTTTGAACTGGCCTAGAGGGATGTGAAGAGCATGCATCCAGTGACGAAACGTATACTGGGGTCGGACAATGAGCCCGTCTCTCAGCTCCAGGAAGTGCTCTGCGTAAAAGGTCATCTTTGGGTGTAACCCTCCCGGAGGATTGACCCAGGTGACTTGGACGAACTACCTGTAGATGTCTTCCCGGATGGTCTTGTTTAGTTTCTGTTTAGTGGGTAAAAGGTGTCCAGGGGCATCCAATGAATATCGGAAAGGGGGGAGGCGATCCACCTGAATACCCACTGCCTCTAGGAGATCTGAAACCCCTGTAAACCAACATCGGGTCCGACTCGAATGGGTAGAACGGGAAATAGCCTCATAAGAGCAGTATGTTAGGTAAGGGTACCGGTCTCTGCCCTCCACCGAGTCTACAAAGCCTCGGACACGGTGCAAGAATGAGATCAAACTGAAAATCGTCTCAAGCCTAAAGGGTTGAGCTCCGAACTCGGCAAGGATGATGTGCTGAGGTATTGTCTGTTTACATCTAATAATGCGGCGAAGAAGAAGGGTCTGGACTCTCTCAACTAAGGCCCAGTCTGACTCAAGTAAAGATGGCCTCCATATCTCCGAGCCATATAGAACAGTGGGATAGATCAAGTTGTCCATGAGGCTCATCTTGGACGAGATGTCCTGGAAGTGATGTCGAAAGCACTATCTCTCAAGAAGGGCTAATGATCCATAACCTTTGTTGATCCGAGGCTGAAGAGCAGATCGCAAACTCAAGCGAGGGCCTGAGAATTGCACCCCCAACTAAGTATAGGTGCTGGTGATCTCAATCTCCTTTCCTCTGAATAGGAAGTGAAGGTCCGAAGTTTTCTTCACTCCATTGAAGATCATAACCTTGGTTTTACCCAGGTTGACTATCAACTGTCAATTGTCGAAGATCACAAAACAGAGCTAAGGCATCCAGCTGCCTCTGTAATCCTTTTGGGGATGAGGAGAGGAGGACCACATTGTCAACAAAGAGTAGAATAGATATCAAAACCTGGTGAAGAAGACAACCATCCGTGTCCTGGATATGCTCGTGTAGAAATGCCTCCAACTCATCAATGTAAATCCCAAACAGGGTGGGAGATAGTGGACATCCCTGTTTGACCCCAATAGTACTCCGAATGAAATCAGACATCCCATGGGCTGTGCGAAGACGACTGAGAACAGACTCATATAGGTGCATAATAGTTGTCAATAGGGTTGCAGAGATGCCAATATCTCTGAGTCTCTGGAATAGGGCTTCCCTAGGAACATAGTCAAAAGTTTTCCGAAAATCTACAAAGCAACAGTAGACCTTCGAAGAGTGGTGTCGGGCTTCCTCAATCACGGCGCGCAGAGTGAAGATGTGGTCAATGGTCTGGTGAGTTGGTCGGAAACTTGCTTGCCCCCTGGCCTTGAGGTGTCTCTGCTCAAGGTCACTGGAGAGCTTCCTATGGAGAACGGTAGCATACAACTTCGAGAACATGTGGCCCACCATGATCGTTCTGTAGTTATTGGGATCTGAACTGGGACCTGATTTATGAATCGGATGGATGATGTGATGTGACCATGTCGGTGGGAAACCCTCACAGACTACATGGTTAAAAAGATCAGCCAGGTATCCAACCAAAGCACGAAACCCGTGCTTTAAGAACTCTGCTTGGTGTCCTTCCTCATCTGCTGCTTTGTTGCTGTTCATCATCCAAATGGCCTCTCTAATATCCCTGGTTGAGAATAAGCAACAAGAGGGGGGTGGAGAGGTAACCTGGATTTGGGTTTGTCCGGGAATATCAGAGAGAGAGAGAGAGAGAGAGAGAGAGAGAGAGAGTAGCGCACTTCTAACATCTCTAACCCAAGTGTAAAGAAGGTTAAGCACAAGTGCATGATTTGTTGAAAAATGTAATAAGAGATGTCCTTGTCCGCATGTTTTTTGTGTTTGCCACGGGGGGGACACAACATTATGTTTCCTAGACTTGTTATGTTTTCAAAGTGACTTTTTCTAATAAAGTACTTTAGTATTATGTACTTTAAGTTGTCTCAAAAGTTATTTAAATGTATTATTAATTATGTGATGCAATTAATAAAGGAGCTTTGAATATAAGCCCTCAGATCAAAATCATCTTAACCATTGGATGAATAGTCTGTTAGGGTTTTTGAGAAAGTAAAGTACAAATACAAGTCTAGTGAAAGAGAAACATACACATAGTAAGACATTAAGAGATCAAGGAAGAGAGAAAGGGACTCACACGTGGGAAGGAAGAAGTCTCTCAAACGTGAGAGAGATAGAGCACTAGAGAAAGGCATTTGCAGCAAGAAGAAAAGGTCTGAAATCATAGTTCAGGCACGCAATTCAAGGAGGAGACTGTCCCAGCACTGAAAAGAGGAAATCCGTACTGTATGGATTGTACTTCTGGCCGTACACAGCATTTATTGCACCCAGATTTGAATGCTGTCTTTTGCACAGATTTCAAGGTGTTGTATCTGCAGTTTTTCCAGAGTTTTAGACACAAAAATCGAGGGATAGTAGTTAGCACAGTTTTCAAGGTGAGTTTTGCAATGGAAGATAGCCATACAAGAGGTCCGTTCAACAGCATATTGCTGGTATTTATTTTCTGTTTTGCTTGACACAGTTTCCAATGTATTTCCAGATTGTCTATTGTTTGAACTTTGATATCTCTGCTGTAATTGACATGGTGCTCTATAATAAAAGTTCTCTCTGGGTTTTGCCCTAAACCTCTGTGTTCTACTTCTTACTATGTTCATCTGTCTTCAGCTAGATCATTGGATTGAGTGCATTATGTTTATGTTTCAGTTATTAGTAAATTCATTGTAAAGAGTTAAATGAATAATAACTCAGATAAGCCATAAGCCAAGATTGCATTCAAAGTGTTTGAAAAAAGTCCAATAAAAGTTTTTGTGAATTTATCAAATTTCTTCATGATTAATGATGATAATGATTCTCTCCTTCCTCTATTTATATGAGAGGTAAAGGAGGACTACAATGACAAGTGGTCTTAGTCTACTGTAGGAAACCTACATGACACAAATAGGTCCACACATGCGAAGTGCTCTACTCCAAGTGACACATGTCAAGCTCTAAGGTGATGACTATCAACATGCAAGGCTCCAAAGCATGAGAGCTACTCCCCAAGGTCCCAACTCCCCAAGGTCCAATGCTCCTCCTCCAAGGCTCCAATGCATGTCCAAGGTCATGTGCTTCCTTATGGATTGTTTTCACACAAACTAATAGCCCTTGGATTGCAGGGAGTAATAGGCTGCTAACTTGGCGGAACCTCAGGACACTACCCCTAAGTGTCACATGGGCAGGGTCCTCTCTCTTTAGGTTTCTGAGGTCCACTTGAGTAGACTTAGACTAACCATGGGAGGTGTCCCCAACCAAGTTTCTTCAGGTATGTGCCAGAAGCTACCAGCTTTCCCACAGTAGTTCACTTGATCGATTTGTAGGAAGATGGTGTGCCTAAGAGAATTAACAAAAAGCTAAAATATGGCACACTGTGGGTGGACTAAGGGGTTGCAAATATATCTGAAGTAAATGCCCCTTAGGTGGATGGATGACTAGAGTAACTTGGTGAGATAGAGACTTAAATGAAAGCTACTTTGAAATGAATATTGTGACAAGGTTTAATGTCTAGATTGGTGATTAAAGATTATCTCCAGGTGATTAAATTTGCCTAGACTATATGAAATTAGTGTCACAATTAGTTTATGTGTTGAGCCTTGAAAGCAACCAGCATTTGGTTAAGGCTTGTCTTGGTTGATTGGAGAGGTTCATGTTTAGATTGTCAAGTTTTTATGATTAAATTAGTGCGGGTTCTGAGTGTCAAAGTGGTTTCAACATTTAGGTTGCTTGCTGGTTTGATTCTTTCTGAGTGTAAAAGCATATAACATCAAACAATAAAATGCACACTAAGCTAAAGTTTAAACAAACAAAACTAGACTATATGCAAATGCAAGATATAGATTTCCAGTGCCTTTCCTAGGGTTTTCTACTTTAAACTAAGTTTGAATTTTTTTTTTGAGATGCACTTTAGATGCAGATTTGCCTAAGGAAACTAAATGCTCTTAGTCTAGAAATGAAAACTAACCTAGTGGTTGAAAAATTAAAATAGCAGAAAAAATTAAAGGGAGTGGAAGAAAAACTAGAAATGAGTACTCGGTCCAGGTGCCTTGATCCTTTGGGTGATGGAGTCGAGTCGCCCCTCCTCAATGGTGCTCTGATGGATGAATGCACAGCTCTCCAGAGGCTCCTGGCAGTCCACAAAAACCCTTCCAAGCTGAATTCGCCCTAGAGACCCTTTCACTCTAACGAGCAACTGGTTAAACTGGGACAAGGAAGTCGCTATGACAGTCCAAGATCAACAATTTTAGCCATCAGTAAGAGAAACAAAATCTGAAATGGAGGATTGCTCAATCTACTTCTAAATCTTACTTCCCTTACTAAATCTCAGAGGTTATTAGCAATCTGAAATTTAAAACCACATATGAGCAAAAAACTATAAACAATATTTCCTTAGCCAAGAAAAGACATCACCATCAAACCTCCACAAGAGAGCAAGAGTCAAAATCACAATCACACCATAGATACAAGACACAGGAAATTTTCTGCAAAATTACAGCTCTATTCTCATTCTAGGAAATCGACCCCCCTTTACAAATGAGCTGCTCTCTCTCTTTTATAACTCAAGAGGAGAGCAAAATCCCTAATCTGAAGATATCCATTTTAATAATAATTTCTCTTGCTTGAAATGGCAGTGCAAGAATAAGATTTGGTTGTAGAAAATAAAGGAAACATTTGGAGAAAACAATATAAACATGTTATTTGAGATGTTGCTGCTGAAAATTTTCACATATTAGTTTCTTGGTGTCTCTGCACACTTGATTGTTTTGCTAATTATTCTGAGCTTGACAGGATACAGGATTTGCTGAGATAATATGCCCAGTACAAGTAAAATCTGTGCTGTTCGACCCAAATTCTCCATTGGTAGGACAATCGATGCTATCACGAGAGCCAAAGAATAATAAAGCATCCCCAACCTCTTATCAGGAGCTTAAAGGTTCAACTGATATTCGTCAGCAGTTGGCCAAGGTTGAACTCAATGATGGGAAATATCTCTATGCAAGATTGGTGGTAAGCTTCAAGTTTCTGTCATTTGGCAGGGTGAATAATGATGCTTTGAAATTCTCTTTTTTCAGAGTTACTTGATAGGATAACTTTTCCAACAAATTAATTTACCAAACTTTTTCTTTTCCAGTCTTTAAGTAGCTTCCTGCCTGTCTTACTGTTATTATTAGTATTATTAATGTTTTCATTTTTTATCTGGCAGTAACATATTGTAAACTAATTTTTTTCCTGAGTTATTCTTTCAGGTTGGAGCTGATGGTGGGCGTTCCCAAGTCCGGTCAATGGCAGGGTTTCAAACCACTGGATGGGACTACAAGCAGCATGCCCTTATTTGCACTGTGGAGGTTGAAACTGAAAATCAAACAGCGTGGCAGAGGTTTTTACCCAGTGGTCCTCTTGCTCTTCTTCCTATGGGGAAGAAATTCTGCAACATTGTGTGGTCAACTACTCCAGAAAAAGCAGCAGAGCTTAAAGGAATGACTGAGGATGGTTTTATCAAATCAGTAAATAATGCTTTGGCGCATGATGATGGACAGCATCCTCAGTCACAATTTTCTGAAATTATCAACAGACAATTTAAATGGTTCACTGGCGAGTTAATGCCCTCAATATCAGAACCTTTCCAGACTCCACCCAGAGTAATTGGCTTGTCAACGGCACGGATGTCATTTCCTTTGTCATTAATGCATGCCCGTGATTATGCATCAAATCGTGTGGTTCTTGTGGGGGATGCAGCTCATACCGTGCATCCATTAGCCGGGCAGGGAGTTAACTTAGGATTTGGTGATGCTGCTGCACTGTCAAGAATTCTTAATGAAGGCATTTTGACAGGTTCTGATATTGGGGAGGTATGTGTTTTAACACCCTCAGATATGTTTTTGCTCTTAGTATGCTTTTGAAAAACATATATGTCACTATTAAGAAGAATAGATTATGTAATTGTCGTCCTGGATAGCACACTTCTGTACATTCTGCAATGTAATTCAACCACTGGACTCAAGTATCAACTGTGGTAGCATGGGAGCTTGTGGCTGTAGTAAACCAGACTGTAGTTTAGGACACAGTTTCTTTTGGGGAAGAAATGCGCTTGTAAACATTCATGAGTCATAAAAAATTGCTATATTCAATCTTAGTTGAGTAACCAACATAAGGACATTATGGGTGCAATCAGGTAACATTGCTTTAAAATTTTTGTTATGTCCTCTTTTAATTGATCTGGTGGCTTCAATTTTTTCCAGCCTTTCCAATATGCTGACTCCTGTTGAATAAGGTTGTACTTGTCATTGATGACAAGAAGCGTAGAAGAAGCCTCGAAGTCTAGAAGCCATGAAGGCAAGTGAAAAAGCCCCTAAAAGCAATATTGATATATCCTCATGAAATGTCTTAAAGATGTATGAAAAAGCCTTGAAACATGGGTCTTAAAGTGCTCTTAAGTTGCATGGAAGGTGCCCTAAAAAGGGGTAAGGTTTTCCCTACTAAATATTGTTAGAAAGTGGTAACAAGGAAGGTCTTCTATCATTGCATGTGTCCTTACATGCTAGAGGACATAAAACAGGAAGCCAAATGTATTAATATATTTTCCAAAGTTTAGACTTAGAAAAAGTGCATTAAGTGATCTAATTATTAATTGACTTAATGGAGTCAGTTTTATAAAGTTCAAGTGAAAATAATTTAAGTGATGGCTAATCTAATCTTGGCCATTGATCTCACTGGAGGATCTCATCCGTTGATCCATAGTGAGAAGTTAGGGTTTTCGCTTGGCCATTGAGTTAAAAGGAGGATTGATTTGTTGGAGAGGACACACAGAGATACAGAGAGATTTCTTACTCATAGCTTTCAGCCGGAGAGTGAGAAAGAAAAGTTTGCAGAAAAGTTTTACCGAGGAGAAGACAATCGCCACATCTGAAGATGCTTGGCTCCCAATGGAGATATGCGCCCCTCCTTTAGTGGAATGCGCCCCCTTCATGTGGAGATCCTCCTCTCAATCAAATCAATCAAGAGATTGACTCCATTCACCTTGGATTTGATTGCCAATCACTAGAGACAAGTATCCGACAAACTTCCTTAATCAATGGGATCTCCAAATTGACTTTATTATATCTTATTTGCCAATTAAATATGTCATTTTGACTTTTTTCGAACAAATATTATTTTTGGAGAGAAATAATTGATTTTTTTCTCTCAAAAGTGGGTTTAGGGGTTAAGTGGGTGCTCTGGCTTAGAAAACAAGCACCCACTTGACAAATTATTTCCCCTAACCATACTTTATGAGTTTTTTTAAATTTTTAATTAAAACATTAAAACAAAACTCCGTTTTACGGGAAATTTTAATTTTTGCGAACTTGAAAAAAAATCCTAGGGGTACCTAGCACATGTCCATATGACTCAATATTAGTGCCTAGCATGGTAATATACATTGACACCTAGACTTTAATAACCTCCCAAGGCCCAGGGACCAAGATGGGCATTCCAGCTTTGGAGGAGCAAGTGAAAAACTCGAAAATTATACCTCGTTGAAAAGCAAAGTATAATTAACAAGGGAAAAAACACCTTGGAATACCTGGATTGACCCTAAGTCTAGGGAAGCCAAGTCTTTTACAAAAAACCGTCATGCTACGACACTTTATTACAAATCTCGTGGGGCATTAACATGTGAAAATAAAAGCAGAAAAATGGCCCTAAGAGGCCTGATGGACTTGAAGAACATAAATGATGAACATGTAACATGTTCAAACTTTGCTCGCTACTTGAAATTCCAACTAAGTGCAACTTAGCTGATAACAATGACTACACAAGAATGACATTGGTTTGCTTCCTCAAGAAAAAGTCAACAACTTTCGAATGTTTCAGGATATTCAAGGAAGTGGTTGAAAATGAAACTGGTTTGAAAATCAAGAGCTTGAGATCAAATAATGGAGGTGAGTTCACTTCAAATGAATTCAAAGATTTTTGTGAAGAACATGGAATAATAAGGGAATTTTCAGTAGCTAGAACACCTCATCAAAATGGAGTTGTTGAAAGGAAAACCATAACTGTACAAGAAATGGATAGAACCATGTTGAATGACTTCAAGCTAAGTGATATCTTTTGGGTACAAGCAATACATACAATCGTTCATATATTGAACAGAGGACAACTCATATGTAATGGTGACCAGACTCCATATGGGATATGGAAAGGAAGACCGACCAATGTTAAACACTTCAGAGTGTTTGGAAGCAAATGCTACATAAAAAGGTAAGACAAGAAGATTGGAAAATTTGACTCCCGAGTGGATGAAGGCATATTTGTTCGATACTCATGGAAAATCAAAGCATACAAATGCTATGATCTAAGACTCAACAAGATTGTGGAAAGCATCAATGTAAAAATTGATGAAACCAACTTTCTGAAAACCAAGAAGGAAAGCATAAATTTAGACATCTTTGAAGATAAAGAAGTTGAAGAACTAAAGCAAGAAGAAGAAGAAGAAAAATAGCAAGAAGAGAAGCAGCCAGAAGCAGAACAAGAAAACAACCAACAAAATTTTTAGACACTTTCTAAGACACCTAAGCATTGGTGTAGAAGAATCATCCACCAGAACATATTATTGGGGATAAAAGTGTTGGAATAGAAACCATAAGAAGGAAAGCACATACACCAAAACGAGGACACTTTTCATTACTATCCATAGTTGAACCAAGCAGCTTTGAAGAAGCCATAAATGATGAACATTGAATCAAGGCCATGGAAGAAGAACTAAATCAAATAGAGAAGAATGAGACATGGGAACTAATTCCAGGACCAAAGGACAAAAATGAGATTGATACAAAATGGGTCTTTAGAAACAAGCTCAACAAAGATAGAAAGGTAACCAGAAACAAAGCAATCAGAATGATCTTGGCTTATGCATGTTCGAAAAGAATCAAAGTGTATCAGATGGACGTAAAATCAATAGTTCTAAATGGAGAATTAGAGGAAGTCTACATCGAACGACCAAAGGGGTTCCAATTATCAGAAAATGGAGACCATGTTTGCAGGTTAAAGAAAGCTCTGTATGCACTTAAGCAAGCTCCTAGAGCTTGGTTCTCAAGATTGGATAGGTACTTACAACAACAGGGTTTCAGAAGGGGAAATGCAGATAGTAATCTCTACATAAAAGTGGATCAAGACGAGATGTTTTTCATCGAAGTGTACATTGATGACATCATATTTGGAAGTGATGATGATAGATTGAGTCAAAAGTTTGCCAAGGACATGTAGAGTGAATTTGAAATGTCATTTCTTGGGGAATTGACTTTCTTCTTGGGGCTCTAGATATCTCAGCTAGATGAAGGAATTTTCATTTTCCAAACCAAGTATATCAAGGAAATGCTGAAGAAGTTCAAAATGGAAGACTACAAACCTGTAAGAATGCAGAAAAGCAGTTGTGAGCAACACATCAAGAGTAAAGGGGGAGAGATATTGCCAGGGGGAGTGTAATATCCCAAACTGATATTTTTTTCTTTTTATGAAGTTCTGCTGCTTGCTAGTAGTCTTTATGGCTCAGTATATGAAGGGAGTATGAATGCATGTACTGATCTAAACATGCATGCGCTTGCATGCAGATGTATTACCCAACTAATCATAAATGCTATAAAATAGGGATAGAAGTTATGCATGTACGTACCATTAGATAGAGGAGTCTATGTACGTCAATATAAGATCAACATGCAGAATATGTGCCGGTGATCAAGCAAGATATAACTGACTCTTCTTCAAGGAATGCGCCCTTGTAATAAATGCGCCTTCTTTAGCTCTCTGAGTGAGTGATGGATGATCCAGATAGGTGATGTAGCTTCTGGAAGTGGTGCACTAGGGTAATATCCCCTCTCTGATCACAATGGTAGTTTCATGCAAGCCATGCAACAACCCCAGGTCATAAAGCGTCAGGGTCCTCAAAGAAAGTCACCCATGTGGGAGAATGCGCCCTCTGAAAGCTAGAGATGATGATAACTTGCTCTACGGTCTGAATAGGAAGCCCTTCCTGCAGGAATATGATCATAGTGGTGCTCTCAGAAGAATGGAGCTAGCATGTAGACGAAAGGATTCCTGTGTCTTGAGATATGAAGAAACCTCACTTGAATAATGCGCCCATGTAGAGATAAAGAGCTCCCTTGATCTGTATATCACTTGGAACCTGTAGAATATTGAAGATCGGTATTGGATGATAGTAGTAATGCTGAACCTGGATGATCCAGCCCAATTAGTGACTAGGGCAGATAGATTTCGCTGCCGAAATACACTAGATAGTTGAGTGTGTGCACTCAACCCAAAATAGCTCAATGAGCTCTCCAAATTGACTTCTCAAATCAATAATCATATAAGCAGGTCTTACTCACTCGCTTTACCTTTCTTTTATAACATTCACTTGCCTGACCTAACTTTTGACCTAACTTTTACATGACTAGGTCGCTTTATCTTCTAATTTCCAGTTGACTTGCATGCAGTGCTTCCGGAGTGCATGGAGGCTCATTGAAGGAGTTTCAGTGCATGCAACATGAAATATAGCTCGCATGTCATGCATGCAGGTGGCCCCTATTTATCTATTGATGATATAATAACCGTGCTTAAGATCTTCTTATGGTGTAAATGTCATCAATCCTCAGTTAATCCCTTGAATGTTAGTGCCCACTCGAACCTATGGGAATTAGATAGGTTAGCGGGATGGTCCTCTATGCTTAAGCAGAAGAGGACATTACAAGGAGTTATACTTTGCCATTGATGTCAAAGTGGAGAGAAAGATCAAAAGCATGTCAACAGGGGGAACATGATGAGGGAGTATGATGGTTGTCAATTATCATCAATGACAAAGGAGGAGATTGTTGAATAAGGTTGTCATTGATGACAAGAATCCTAGAAGAAGCCTAGAATTCTAGAATCCATGAAGGCAAGTGAAAAAGCCCCTAAAAGCAATATTGATATATCCTTATGAAATGTTTTAAAGATGTATGAAATGTTAAGATTCAATATGATAAGATAGATAACATTAGTATTCAAATCAATTTCACAACAATAGCATATACAGGATCACTGAAAGAATAACAAGCACAATATAAACACAAGAGACACAATTTATCCTGGGAAACCCTCATGGGGTAGAAAACTCAACAAAACTTCCTCAATATAGATGATCAAAAGTACAAAGATGAAATCCCCAAACAAGAGCTCCTTGTCCTTCACATATCTCTCTCTCTCTCTCTCCTAATGCGCAATCCACAAGTGAGTGTGTGTGTGAATGAATGAATAAATGAGAGAGCCTAGCTCTCTATTTATATATTCACTTCTACTTTAATTTTACAACTTGACATGTTGGCCTCAACTAACTTTACCACTCAACTAATTCTGACTGGGCTGAAACATCTAGGGGACTTAAAAACCCCATTACATTTGACTCTAGGGGATCTATTGCCCCGAATTACATGGGAGGATTTACCTCATGACTCTATGATGACCAAATACAATAATAACATCCCGACGGAGGAATAAAACATCTCTGAATAAATTACAATAATAAAATACAATAGAATATTCTTCGAAGTTACAATATTTCAACACTCCACCTTAACGAGAAGGGTATTCTACTGACAACAACAACATCAACTGAAGGAGCAAGGAGAGAGAGAATCATCAACAACATCAAGGTGATACATCTATAAATCATTGGAAGTTTTCTTCAACAACATCAGCAACTGGAACAGTTACTGGAACAACTTCAATATCTTCAACATCTTCAGTACTGGACAATCATCTTCTACAACACTGAGTCTTCATCTTCTGTAGCACTCGATCGCTCGATCGTCTACAGCAACACTTGATCTCTCGATTAGCAACGACATCATCATCTTGATCTTTCGATCAACAACATCATCATAGCAACATAACATGCAACACACATGATCCAATTACGGGATGATCAATCCCTCTCACATTAGGACATAATGCCAAGGATGATGCAATCCTGATCCAATTACGGGATGATCAGTCCCTCTCACTTTAGGACATAATGCCAAGGATGATGCAATCCTATCCACATTATCGGGGACAGAAGTCTCCGGATCACTTTAGGACTAAGGTCCAAGGAAGATACACTCCAACCACAGTGCCAGTCCTTTTTCATACTGGATGTGACCTAGATCAAATCTAGGATTTACCACCACAGAGCCAGTCCTTTTTCATACTGGATGTGACCTAGATCAAATCTAGGATTTACCACCACAGAGCCAGTCCTTTTTCATACTGGATGTGACCCAGATCAAATCTAGGGTTTTCTACCACAGAGCCAGTCCTTTTTCATACTGGATGTGACCTAGATCAAATCTAGGGTTTTCCACCACAGTGCCAGTCCTTTTCATGCTGGATGTGACCTAGATCAAATCTAGGGTTTTCCACCACAATGCCAGTCCTTTTTCATACTGGATGTGACCTAGATCAAATCTAGGATTTTCCACCACATTCTCGGAGACAAGAGTCTATAGATTCCTTTAGGCCATGTGTCTAGGGATGATACACTCCCACTGCAACATCATCATCATCACATTCTCGGAGACAAGAGTCTACGGATCCTTTTAGGCCATGTGTCCAGGGATGATACAATCCCACTACAACATCATCGTCAGCATCAACACTTCTCCCCCTTTCGAGGAAGGTCCTTTCGAACCACACTAAGCTTGTCATGGAAGTACTCAAACTTCACTCGAGACAGAGGCTTAGTAAACACATCAGCAACTTGCTCATCAGTGCTCACATACTGGAGATTTATATCTCCCTTCTGTAACATATCCCGTATATAAAAATACTGGATTTCTATGTGCTTTGACTTGTCATGGAACACTGGGTTCTCCTTCATCTTTATACAACTCTGGTTGTCACATAGAATCACTGTGGTATCCAACTCCAGGTCAAATAGACCTGACATCAACTTCCGAAGCCATATGGCTTCACAACTAGCAGAACAAGCTGTTATATACTCTGCTTCAGCTGTGCTGAGAGCAACACTGGACTGCTTCCTGCTAAACCATGAGATTATGGCGGATCCTAGACAATAACATCCCCACCTGAGGTGCTCTTCCTGTCTGAGACACTTCCAGCCCAGTCTGCATCTGTGTAGTCATGATCTCCAACATAGTATAGACCAAAGTCTATCGTACCTTTCAGGTACCTCATCACATGCTTTGCAGCTGCCAGGTGAACACGTCTAGGCTCAACTAGATACTGACTCAGGGTGTTCACAACAAAGCATATATCTGCCTGGTATTTGTCAAATATATCAACGAACCAATCATTTGTCTGTAAACTCTAGAAACCACCGTCCATCATCCCAGATCTCTACTTCACATTTTCCTTGGCTAGGGAAAAATCTCATTTTATCTCAGCCACATATCTAATCACAAGAATCATGCCAAGATTCTTTAACTCTGAGATCTACTCCCTCTGAGGTGGAGTTTTCTACATCTGAGTATTGTCCTCCCTATGTGACTGAACATCATTCACACTCTGCATTGAGTGATCTTCTGCATATCTATCCATGCCATCTCCCGTCAGATGGGTCTACTGATATGAGCCTCAATATCACTCGTACTCTATGGTGAGTTCCTTCTTGCATCCATCTGAAAGAAGTATGTCATTTGTATATAGAAACCATCTTCAACCTTGTAGGAAAGGTTGAAATCCACATCACCCGTGGTGATCATCAAGCTTGTCAAATGACTATTGATCCTGGGTACCTGTTGAACCCGTACAAAGCCTTCTTCAATCATCTGATTCTCTTTCAGATCTTGGGAGTTTGCTCGATATGTACTTCTTCTTCAATTACACCAATCAAGAGAATGGTCTTGTCATCCATGGGTGTAATCTATCTCTGGAAGTGTGTCTAGCCACTGGAGCAAACATCTCATCATGATCCTTTCCCTCTTTCTAAGAGAATCCTCTAGCCACGAGCCTTGCTTTGTACTTCTATAGTATGTTTGATTTGTAAGTCTTCTTGTTGAACAGTCATCACTTGTTCTTCGGAACAAGTGTTCATCATTCTTCTTTTGTAGATCATAGCACACGATCTTTCCTACAAATCAAATTCAATTACATGATTAGTAACACTTCATAATTATCAAATCATGTTGACATTTCAATGATAACCTATTATGCATATTGATATGATTCACATAGTTATGCAACTATCTTGACCAATACTTTGGCACAACACTTTTCCATATCCTGTATGCATTCAGTGGCTATCTAGATGCCTTCCATCTCTACCAGAACATACTATCAAGAGTGTGCACAACTCCTAGCATGTTAGCAAAGAGGTTTCATTCTAGACAAGCAACAATGGAATGTTTGTCCAACTTACCCATCATATGCATATTAGTAGTATACTGTTCAATGCTATATGAATGCTTACACTATGCATGATATATTCTAGGAATACAAATATGCATACAACTATTACGAGCAATATCATTAACTATTCAGAGATTCAAGAAGTAATTGAAATAACAACTCAAATACTTATCTTTTATGTTTGTGTGGTTTCCTCCCTCTTGATCTCTATTTTCCCTTTATGATAGCATCATGATTATATGTCTTTGAACTTCTATCCATCCTGTACCACTATGCATGCTTAAGTGTGCACTAGTTTCATCATTGTGTTATCCTCAAGATTTCATACATAATCATACATAATCATACATTCATTAGTATAATCTCAATAAGATTAAAAACATTATAACCCTAAATAATCTTAAACATGTACGGTCATAATCATTAATCAAACTATGAAACACAATATGCATAAAGCCTTGATTAGCTAAACTCTATTTTTTAGGAATAATCATTATCAACCATATGAAAGTATACTTATCTAAGATCCTAACACAAAGTAGGATTCTAACTCGATATAGGAAAACATACCTGGATTAGCATGCTTGCTAGTTATGTCTAACATACCCAAACAATATCTTCTTTGTTCTCTTCAATGATTTAGAGACCTTGTGCTAGTAACCTGCATATCTCATAAGTTAAGCATAGTAGAACCAAATCATACATACCTCGTAAGTAGAGCTTCTATGTGATCAAAGACTATGGATGCGTTTTTGTCTTCATGTCATCATGGTCATATATTCTTGATCTAGAACTTGATTTGTCTTTCTTGATGTATCTTTCATGTTAGTAGACAACATCATCCTCATACAACACCACAAGTGCATTAGTACAATCATAAGTGTCATAACCCTAATCAATGAATGTCTTCTATCATTCACATGCATTCATAATTTTACTAAGGTGATCAGACAAGTCTAAAATTAATCATGATTGTACTAACCTCAATAATATGAAGACAAACATATCATGAAATTAATCATCAGATAAATGAAACATATTTCAAAACATACCTGCATCTCCTTAAATCATACCTGTCGAGATTGCTTGTAGTCTTTTCTATAAGGGTAAAACCTTAATCATCCAAGGTAGATCACTTGTAAACATCTTATATAGGTTCATGGTGCTAGGATGATAGAATATCAGTGCCATTTAAACCTCCTTCATTGCTGCCCTATGAGTCTCCCAACTTTGCTAGGGTTTCTTCTTACTTGGAAACCTTAATTTTCAATCTCCTTCCTCCCACAACATTTTGATGGAAGATTAATATCTATGATGAATGGATTCCAAATACATTTTCAAAGTTTCCAATGTTGCATCAGGTGTCTCCAACATTGTATCAGGTCATGCCATACCTAAAAAACTGAAAACCCTAAGTGAGAGCTTCTTCGTCCTCTTCTTTGATTTCCTCCATTGAGCTATTTCAGATGTGCCTTATTGTTTCTGGGGTATCTATGAAATTTCGGATCCTCAGGGTCTGACACTTCGGTATGTGGTATCCTGACCTGTCATATTTCCAACCCCATAGATTTGAGCTTCGTTGGATTCTCCATGAGAGAGATATGCTAAGTTTCCCAACATGACCTGTTTATGGGATGAAACAACATAGCGAACTTGTACGGAGTGCCACGTGTCACTGTTGCAACTTTGGCCTCTGATACTCAGACCTGCGAAACTACAGTCCATGCCCTAACTGTCATTTTTTACGGAATTCCATTTGGAGCTTCCTAGCCAGAGATATGACCTTTTTTCCTAGGTCACCTGTTTAGGGCTACATTCTGGAAGAGGCAAAAACCCTAACTAACCTGTACGGATCATATCTCACAAAGTACAACTAATATGAGGCCGAAACTTAGACACAAGGTACAGGAACATGTCAGCTTCGACCTGTCCATGTTTTAGATCCTACACCTTCGCCAAAAGTGATTTATAGCGAAAGTTCCACGATGACTAGGTTTTGCTATACAAATCCCTAGCTTTCAAATTGTCGCAAGTGAAATAAGTGTCGTAAATGCCATACATTGCCTTCCTTCAGGCTAGCTCTGAAACCATGTTAAGATTCAATATGATAAGATAGATAACATCAGTATTCAAATCAATTTCACAACAATAGCATATACAGGATCACTGAAAGAATAACAAGCACAACATAAACACAAGAGACACAATTTATACTGAGAAACCCTCATGGGGTAGAAAACCCAGCAAAAATTCCTCAATATAGATGATCGAAAGTGTTGCCGCCTAATACACACTTGGGGGGAACGCGGCAGGAAACCTTCAAGCCGCTCGGTGTGTCCTTGGGGGCAAGTGAGAGTCAAGTGCTGTCACTTGATTACTCGACTCCTCCGTCTAGGCTTACTCCTAGCGAAACGAAGGGGGGTGGTCCCTATAAAAGTAAAACTAAGGCTTTTAATCTATTAACAGAAAAAGTCTAATCTAGGAGTTTATTAAATGATGAAATGATAATAACTGAGTACTGCTTTATGAATTAAATCAAAAGATCAACACCACATGAGATAGAAAGCATTCACGACATTATGATTGAACTTAAAATATAGACCAGTGCCGAGAATGTAGAATGCTTGTGATCGTTGCTATGTGGGGTTGCTTCTGTAGGCTCAAGTGAAAGTATTGTAGTGTCTCAGTTGGTTTATTTGATGATTATTAAATGAGTAGTTAAGGAGTGGGTTAATTCTTGGTTTGGCCCACAAGATACCTAACCCTTCGAGCTGAGTGCTTTAGCAACCTTACCAAGTGTCCAACCAGGCGCAGATGAACCTGCTGACTCTGTGGATTCAGTCCATGCAACCTCCCGAGTTCTCAGAATTTGGTTCTATTGGATTGTCCTATTAAACTAAGTACCTTACACCCGTTTCTGATTAACTAGCTATTCTGACTAAGCTGCAGCGACCAAGAGCATACTCTGGGTTTGGGGCATTGGTGTATTTTATTATGAAGTGTAAGTGGATGATTAATCTGATCTAAGCCCCATGAGTATCTTTTCTTCCACTTAAGGTGGAGTACTCGGTAGAGCAAGGGGGATTAATTTTACTTGAAGTTTTTAGAACAAGTTGTGATTCATTTTGTAGCACTTAGGTGAAAAATTGTAAAAGATTGTAAGTCCCCCTGGGAAACCTTGTGTGCTTCGTGGATGTTTTTCAATTACTAATAACAACAAGTAAACTAATCTAAACCAAAAGAAAGAAGAAAAATGTAAAAACTAAAAAAAAGTGAAAAATGTGAATCCCCCCTGGTGGGGGGATTGGGGTCCAGGCGCTGGAATTGCCTGATTGCTCTTTTTATTCTTTGGTTTACAACTTAGAAACTTAAGAGAAATACTGCTTGCCCTTTATCATCAGGGAACAAGTCAATTTACAATATTTGAGAGAAATAACGATGGTGCTTGAAACCGGTTCTCTTTGGGTGGTCCAGGAAGCTCCAAATGCAAGTTTTATTTAAATTTCTTATTCAAACCTGCTAGGCATGCAAAACAGACCAGCAAGCTTAGTTTGTTAGAAAAGATGAAAACACTTTAAGGGTGCTTTGATAATGCTACAAATTGCCTAAAAGATTATATGCTTAAAGTAGTATGCAAAAACTACTTTATGGATGGCTTTTGAAGTATCTAAATCAAATTTTATTTAGATTTTAATTGCAAAACTGATATGCATGCAAAAACGGACCAGCAAGCTCTTTTTTTTTATAAAATGACCAAAAACACTTAGAAAGTGATTTGGCCACTTATGTAAAAAATGCCTAAAGACTTATGCAAACTAGTTAAACTAAAATGAAATAAACAACTAAGTAAGGCAAGCTATAATGCTTGCCTTCTTAGGATCTTTACTTGTCTCTATAAGAGATAACAAGTAAATGATTTAGGCACTTAAATTGCTTGGTAGATGACATTGTAAAATGAAATGCTCTATTATGCTTTGGATCTACTTCAAAATTACAAAATAAAGGACTTAAACAACCTAGATCTAGATTATAAAAAATGTTGAAATTATTAGGTTGCAAATTCGATTTTAGATCTATCTATCAATGAAACTTTTATAATGCAAGATCTAAAAAAGATATAAGGAAAGAGTAACCAATTTAAATGAAGAGTTTTGGATCTTGAAGACTGAACCCTGGGGGGTTTGAGCAAATGAAGAATGGGCCTTGGAGTCGACTTCTTGGTGTGCCGGTGGGATCTATCAATCTACCTAAGTTTGTTGAAAGAATAGTAGATCTAACATGTTCATCCGTTCATCCAACTTGAAGCAACCTGTAAAATCACAAAAGAGACTAGCAAAGGGATTAAAAGAACATGTGCAAATAACCAAAAGAAAAGTAGAGATGATAGATTCAAACAAGAATGTTCTCTACCTCTAGCATTCTAATGAAGTTTACAATAGATAAGATAGACTATAAAACACTACTTACTATTCTTAATGAAAATAATTTCTCTTTAAAGACAGATGAATCCAACATATACTAGCATTATGTACGATACAGATTTACCTCATAAGATGCAAAATAACCGAGATCCAACACAATAATCACACTAGGGTAGCCTCCGAATCCTTCTTTTATTATTCAAAACTTAGAAAATATTACAGAGAATGAGAGCAGAGGTTCCACCTTCCAGATGAATAACAATGGACCTCAGCTCTGTTTAAATAGCAAAACACATGCAAAGAGGAGCCAAAAACCCCAAGGAAATCGAATGAGCTGATGAAAGAGTTCAACGAAAGTTTGTTGTTGTGATTGATTGGCAGCGAATCCAATGGGGACTGCGCCACCTCCCCATGAGGTAGGCGCATCCCAACCTTGGTTGTATCAAACCCAACACATGGCTGCCGCGTGGAGGATGTTTCCCATGTGAGGAATGGCGCATAAGCAATTTGAGGAGGATCACGTGAAGTTCCAAATGCTGATTCGAAGTCGAGCCCAAAGCTAGAGCCACCTCTCATGAGGTAGGCGAACTCCAATGTGGAAAGATCGTATCCAATCTAGAGCTGCCGTGTGGATTCCCACGTGAAGAAGGTGGGCGTATTATGGGAGAGCTCAACCTTTAAAACATTACTTCTATCATATGCTTAATACCTTTATTCCTTAATAAATTTTCCCACTGTGATTGATATATCCTTCAACCAACTAGCTTACGGCCAAGTGGAGAAGATTGGCCCCACGTGAAGAAGAGAACCGTACGACTTTTTTTTTTAAAGCTTCAAACTTTAATTTATTCACCATGTAACTTTATAATATAAGCCTTATTACTTTAGCATGGTCGCTAATCATAAGTGATGTCATGCCATGTCAATTTGGCATATGACATATTCACTTTTTTAATATTTTAAACTTTTAGCAATGGTGCATTTTGTTGCACTTTTAACATTAAAGTGCTAGTTTGTAGCTCTGATAGACGGAACTGCTACTCGTGGCGATTTGAACTGTCTGAAACATAGGAAGACCGGGTACCAGGGTAAATAGGGTGCTCTGAGCTTGAAAACGAGCATCTTTGCGCCAAATTCCGACTCCGGATCACACTTTTATCATTTTTTGAATTTTTTCATTTAAACCATTAAAAAAATGGCTTAAAAAATGCGAAAAAATTATTTTTCTCGGAATTGACTGAAACTTCAGGGGGACCTAGTACATGTCAAAACGACAAAATCCTAGCGTCTAGCATGTTTATAAACATTACAAAATGGACTCTAATAATCCCCTAAGGCCTAACCGCCACTTTGGGCATTCCAGCTTTGGAGGAGGAGGACAAAACCTCACCGATTATACTCGGCTAAAGGCAAAGCATAATCGACAAGGGAAAAAACTCCTTGGAATACCTTCTTTGGTTGTCAAGTCCTAGGGAACCGAGTCACTCAAAGACCACCATGCTAGTACGCTTTATTACAAACCCCGTAGGGCACGGTCATTTATTACAGAAATGAAAAAGATGGCCAAAATTGGCCAAGGATGGAACATTTGAACTCTGATAAGCACAAATAATTGTGCAATACTGGCGGCTCACTGAAGTCCAACTAAAGTGCAACTTTAGGTGGTAACAGAAAGTACAAAGAGGAAATCCCCAAAGAAGAGCTCCTTCTCCTTCACAAATATTTCTCTCTCTCCTAATGCGCAATCCACAAGTGAGTGTGTGTGAATGAATGGAAGGATTTTCCTCCTGACTCTATGATGACCAAATACAAGAATAACATCCCGACAGAGGAATAAAACATCTCCGAATAAATTACAATAATAAAATACAACAGAATATTCTTCGAAGTTACAATATTTCAACATGAAAAAGCCTTGAAACATGTGTCTTAAAGTGCCGTTAAGTTGCATGGAAGGTACCCTAAAAAGGGGTAAGGTTGGCCCTACTAAATGTGTGAAGAACAATTATTATAATAAGGTTAAGGTCGGCACTAAGAAAGCTATCTAATTGTTGGCCTAATCCTAAATGTTAGGTCGACCCTCCTAAAAAACATGAAGAAAAATTATTATTATAAGTGTGAGGTCATTCCTACTAAGGGTTTTGATTTGTATAAATAAGAGATTGTAGTGCCTCATTTTGACACAACACCATTCTCTCTTCATTTATGCATATAGAGAAGTCCCAGAGTGAAGGATGCAGTGAAATCTCAGTCTCTTTCAAAGCGAATTTTCAGTTTCTTTTGAAGTGAAGTCTCAGTTTCTTGAACTGAAGGTTAGGGTTTGTTTTAGCAAGGAGAAGGAGCCTTTTCTGTGTTGGTTTAGGGTTTGGTCATTTGCAGAGATAAGAAGTCTATCTTGAGGCGAGTTTGCAGCAGTGGAAGAGGGCCGAAGGTACAACACAGAGGGATGGAGGTACAACAGTGAGGGACGAAGGTACAACGACACAGAGGGACAGAGGTATAGCAGTGTAGGGGCAAAGGTGCAACAGTTTTGAAGGTTGATCTGAGGTAGATATAAAGGCAGTTTGGGAGACAGATTTGAGGCCTGTTTAAGAGTAGACTTGAGGACAGATTTGGCACACTTTCAAGGGAAATTTTTTAACAAGTCAAAGGGAGATTTGAAGCATGTTCAAGAGCTGATTTGAAGGACAAAATTGAGGACTTACATGCTTAAATACACTTAGCATTGTTTATTAGACCGAGTTTATATGTCATGTGGTTGTTATCTATGGATGATTAGTGGACTGGGTATTAGGCCTGTTTGGTGCTTTTGATTTGTCTTGACAGGAAGTATTGATGACAGAAGAAGTATAATTGATTGGGTAGGAAGTATTGATGACATGAAGTATTGGTGGCAGGAAGTATTGGTGATTGGGCAGGAAGTATTGATGACATAAGAAGTACAAGTGGAGCAACTTTCTACTTGGGTGACTGTTTATTGTCTTGGTTGAGCAAGAAGCAATCTTCAGTACCCTTATCCACAACAGAAGTAGAATATATTGTAGCAGCAGCATGTTGTACTCAGGTTCTTTGGATAAAGCAAACTCTGCAAGACATATAGGTGAAATATGACGAGCCTATTCCGATACTCTGTGACAACACCAGTGCTGTAAACATCTCCAAGAATCTAGTGATGCATTCCAAGAAAAAACATATTCCTATCAAATTTCACTTTCTATGGGAATAGGTCACAGAAAAGAACATCAAGTTGGAGTACATTGGGAGAAAAGAACATATTGCAGATATCTTCATGAAGCCTCTCCCGAGGGAGACTTTTGAGTATCTCCAATAGAGATTGTGAGTAATTTCTGCTCCAAATTGATCAGCATAATCTTTAGCAGAAAAGCAGCTACGAGCAACACATCAAGAGTATAGGGGGAGTTATACTTTGCCATTGATGTCAAAGGGGAAGGGAAAGATCATAAGCATGTCAAGAGGGGGAGCATGATGAGGGAGTATGATGGTTGTCATCAATGACAAAGGGGGAGATTGTTGAATAAGGTTGTTGTTATCACATCCATGTTAGCTGGAGTTACCATGCTGCAGATTGTGTGGTCGGGGACCATACTATACTTTTTTTTTTCCAGATCAAAGATCGGATGCCTTCAGAGGAGGCACACAGTTTTGTTTAGATTGCCCCGAGCAGATATATCAGTGGGGACAGATGGTTTTATTGTATTGTCCAAACATATTATTTAGCATTTACCGCAGGATCGCCCTTCCTTGCCAGGCTTTGATATGAGCCCATTGAGACAGTTGCCTCGTCTTGCTTTGATTGAGACTATCACAGAGTATTGCTGGTTTACTATTTGTGCCTGGATTCAGCAGAGATCCAGTTCAGAGACAGCCTCAGCAGCAGGTATATGGTGCGGCAGGTATTGCATTTGATGTTTATTGCTCATGATTGTTGCTTAGACTTGTTTATACATGATAGTACACTAACTTTGCATATGATGATTGATTTGGTGATCTAGCTATTGTTATGATATATGATTAGGCCCTTGGTGATGTTAGTCCACTCCTTCCTAGTAGGCCCCTGTATATGCACACCGGGTCACACCCCTACTCTTGGTATAGACTTGGTCACTTAGTCCCCCTAGGCAGTTGACTTTGGATCCACCTCCACCTTCTCCATCCATCCGGCTCATCCATGATAGTCTTTCCCGACTTGGATTCCGATTTGTGACCTTGAGGATCCCTTTCCCCACTGATCTCTGAGTATGCCATGATTCCCTGTCTATTGTGCCTCGGCTCTTTAGTGTGTGAGATGCACTCTCAAACCTGGGATTTGCTCCTGTTGGTTGCCCCCGATGTTGCAATGCAGTTAGGATTGTGTAGCCTCACCGGGTGTTCCCCATTGGTCATCGAAGCATGTATTGCTCACCCCCATTACTTTGCAGTATGAGCACCATGTTTATATCTGTTGAGATATGTATGTAGCCCAAAAGGGCCTTGATGTAAAATGAAGAAATGAAGAAATGTAAAGCAAGCCAAAAAGGCTTTTTGTAAATGTAAAATCTAGCCAAAAAAGGGCTAAGTATGAAATTCATTGTAAAATCCATGCAATGTGTTTGTAAACACACATGGACACAAGTCAGCCGTACATGTCAGTGTTTGTAGTGGTTATTTCCTCACCTAGTCCTGCGGGGCAAGGAGGTGAGAGGGAGCAAGGGACAAGCTCAAGATTGTCCCGTAGAGTCTCAAGTTACGGTTTGCCGGACACCCAGTTTGGCGGCTCTAGAAAAGAACCTCACGGAGTCTTCGGGCACGGATGTGAGTTGTGAGATACTTGTTAGATGACCAGTGGCAGTTTCCCTGCACTATACCCATTTGTGAGGCACCGCCCTTCCCCGTGTTTTTGTCATGGTATGCTTATCTCAGTGGACCTCGCTTTCCCGAGTTATCCAAAAGGTCACATGATCTCTATCCTTGTCATCCCTCATCCTTCACCTTGTATTCCACATCACCCAAAGTCAGCTAGGTGGTCAAGTCTATAGGTTGTGCATAGCAGTTGAGTCTTTTGGATGTGGTGGGCCCACCTTACATGGGGCCTTGTATTTTTCCAAGATTTAATGCATTTTTGATCACCATATGATTGTCATATTGTTTACAATGTTATCGGAACCGGACCGGAACCGGCAAAACCGGCCGGTCTGACCGGTTTACAGAGTTAACCGGTCCGGTTAGTGACCAAAACCGGTTGAACCGGATTTTTTTCTGAACCGGGTACTGAACCGGCCAGAACCGGCCAAAACCGGTCAAAACCGGCCGAACCGGCCGGAACCGGACAAAACCGGCCCGAACCGGCCGGTCCGTACAATGGACCCACAAAACTGAAATTAAAAAAAAAAAAAACACAAAAAACAAGTTTTCTATGCTTCTATGATCAGTTTATTTTTATGCATTAGTACTATGGTTGCCATTTCAAGCCTCTTTGTTGATGTACTTTGGTTCAGAACCTCAGAGATGTATTGCACTAGGTGTTTTTTTGGTTATTTGCATCCATACTTGCTATATATATGAGAAACTTTGCATATTTGTGTATTAATGGTTTGGATTCAAATGTATGCACATGAATATATATTTTTTTTACAAAATATGAATATTTTATGTATGTTTTAGTTTTCCCGGTTTTTTTCCGGTTCCGGTCCGGTTTCCGGTCCGGTTCACATTTTGGGCTTCGTCGGTTCGATGACCGGTCCGGTTCCGATAACATTGATTGTTTAGTAATGTACTAACTTGTATAAGGAAGCCTTTCACTTCATGATTGCATACAGGTATTCAGCTAGCACCATTGTTGACCAGATTTGACTTGGTCAAACTAGGTTGACCAGGCCAAAAATGGGCTCGAAAAAATGTTGCGACCGGAATTTCGATTTTGGTCAATTATTATCTACAAGGGACCCATATGAGCTTCCAAGTGACAGAATGTAAAAAAATTGAGGCGTTTGTGAGATTTTTAATTATTATTGGTCATTAATGACCTGATTTAATTAAAAATCATGGATTTTGGGCAAGTAATGCCCAAGTGATGGATCGGGGTCGTTCGAGTGATCATTCCTACTATTTTTGGGGTCCACGATCACATTGCAGCAGACGGTTTGACAATCCGGGCACTCTAGGTAGGGTCAAAAGCCCAAATTACATCTTTAGCAATAAAAACCAGCAATAAAATACATGGAAAATAAAAAATTGACAAAGGAAACTATAGCAAAGGGAAAAAATTAAAGGTTGGCCAATACAAGGGTGATTTCTAAGGTAATGTTGGTAATGTTTGGACATCTATCATGTGTTGTGGGTCCCTCTATTGCCCAACTCACCATGAGGGGCGAATTGGCCCAGGGGCGTTTTTCCACTTAGCAAAAATCAATGTTTTTGATGTTTTATTGTATTGAGATCATATTGTAGTGGTGTGGGGGGCTAAAACAACCCATAGGCACCCCCCAACCACATTTCTTATGTATTTTATGGGCCCCACGAGTTGGTCCACCATCCTCTTGGGCGTTTTTGAGGGTAATTCGCCCCCCCTCTAGAGTTGATCTCCTCCATCGATTTGGGCATTGAGATAATCAATCTCAACCCTTGATTTTGGAGAAAGAGTTAGGGTTGAGGGTAGTCATTCTCTATAAGAGAAGACTCTCACCCATTTTGTACTCCTCTTGGGCATTTTTTGTAAACACTTAGACTGAAATAGAGAAGAGATTCTTGAGAGTTCTTGAGACATTGTTGCTTGGATGAATGTTGTGATGATTGATAGCCATTTGCTGATGTATTGATGAGTTTTCCAGTGCATTTATCCATCTTCTACAACTGAAACGAATTGCAGGTTGGAAGGCCACTTGAAGAGGGGCGCATTTTTTGGAGTGAGAGCTCCACACTTGGGTTTTTCTTCAAGGATTTTTAAAGAGGGAGTTGAATTTGCTGTTTATCATTCAAATTCTCAATTATTTGCCTTTCATTTTGCTGTGTTAACTATCTATTTGTTGCAGATTTCTGACTTTCCATTTCTTGTGGCAGGCAGCTAGGGTGCACTTACTCTCCGGCTGGCTCAAACGCTTAGGGAAAGCACTGGTTGCTCATCACTTGGATTCGGCAAGTGGTCTTCACACAAATATTCAGCCATTCATCTTTGTTTCAGGTATTCCTCTCATGCTCAATTCTCTAGTTAGATTTCTGGTGTGTTTGCTAAGCTGAAACTGCATGTAAAACCAAGAGAAATTTAAAAACTAAAAATTTGACCGTAGGATCTTAAATTTCTTTCCAAACCCACTTATTATTTGTTCTTAAAAGCTTATATCTCAAGTTTTGTTTAATTCTGACTCCATCTTCCCAAAGATCTAGCACTGCTCTTTTTGCCAAAAACGCCCCTCTAGGGCGTTTTTCTCTTTCAGCTGGTTTGGGTCACTTTGGGGTCCTGGGTACTCTTGATTTGGATTTGTATCGCCATTTTATATTAAGAAATCAAGTTATCATTTGCTGAAAGTGATTAAAAACCTTAATTTTACGCTGCCCTAGGTCCACTAATCTTTGAATCAATCTCTCCCTTGGGCAGATTTTCATTTGTTAATCACTTCTTGCATTGTTTACATCCTTAGTTAATTTTCAGCCATCTAATCTGTTATATTCATCACCATCTATCGCTGGTCACATTTTATTTACTTGCCTATTGCATTTGTGTGTCCAACCGGTGGCTGAAACTAGACTTAGGAGTTCATTTACACTCAATCTCTGCTTCTACCTCTTATCTTTTATTTGGAATTTGGGTGTATTTTTGTCTCTCAACCTTCATCGATTGAGCGGGGTCTCCCCCCTGACTTGGCTACGTGCCTCGTCTAAAGTGACAATAGCCTTGTCCGGTGTGACTTCCATTCCTTAAGCGGAGGACTTGGCCATTGCTGGTTATACCTTCCTAGCTGCACTCCCTCTACCATCCCTGTTGGGACACCTTACTTCAGCAGCTAGAGTTTGTGTGATAACAGTTGTCATTGATGAAAAGAATCCTAGAAGAAGCCTAGAATTCTAGAAGTCATGAAGGCAAGTGAAAAAGCCCCTAAAAGCAATATTGATATATCCTTATGAAATGTCTTAAAGATGTATGAAAAAGCCTTGAAACATGTGTCTTAAAGTGCCCTTAAGTTGCATGCAAGGTACCCTAAAAAGGGGTAAGGTTGGGCCTACTAAATGTGTGAAGAACAATTATTATAATAAGGTTAAGGTCGGCCCTAAGAAACCTATTTAATTGTTGGCCTAATGGGTCGACCCTCCTAAAACAATGAAGAAAAAATATTATTATAAGTGTGAGGTCAGCGCTGCTGGGTTTTGATTTGTATAAATAAGACATTGTAGTGCCTCATTTGTACACAACAACATTCTCTTTTCATCTAATCATATAGCGAAGTTTTCAGTTTCTTTTGAAGTGAAGTCTCAGTTTCTTGAAGCGAAGGTTAGGGTTTGTTTTAGCAAGGAGAAGGAGCCTTTTCTTTGTTGGTTTAGGGTCTGGTCATTAGCAGAGATAAGAAGTCTATCTTGAGGCAAGTTTGTAGTAGAGGAAGAGGGCTGAAGGTACAACACAGACTGTTGAAAATGTACCAAGGGAAGTGTTTTCCACCTTATGATGCCTAGGGGTGGATAAAACATTAAATGTGGTCCCTAGTCACTTTATTAAAGTGAGAAGCACTTTATATTTTTAAAGTCACTTTATAAAGTTTGTTCATGGTCTATTTTTTAATTGTCTTTATGAGAAATAAAGTGGGTGATAAATTAAAATGCTCATTAATGTACTTAAGTGAAAAAGTGCATTAAATGCATTTAATAATTTATTAATGAGCTTTTAATGTGAGCCTTAGATCTTATTGATCTAAGATCTAATCTTGGCCATTGATTTTGACAAAGGAAGTTGCAAAAAAGGGAGAGGTTAGGGATTGAAGGCATCATTGTTCACTTTCACCAAAGAGATTTTGGAGAGGAAGAAGTGAAGAACAAGAGAGGAGAAAGAGAGAAGAAACCCTGGAAGAATTTTCAGGCTGAGTATGAGCACAAAGATCAAGAAGAAGGGCACATTTTCCTAGACAAATCCGTACAGTAGAAGTAAATCCGTACAACACAAAAATCGAGAAGTCTGGTACAGCATAGAAATCGAGGAGGCTGCTACAAAAATCGAGGAAGATGTATTTGGCACAAAAATCGAGGAGTTCTGTACGATAATTAATGTAGTCTGTACTGCTGTCATAGAGGCACAGTTTGCGAGGACTGTACTGCTGTAATTAATGCAGACCATACTGTTGTCAGAGGCACAATTTTTGAGGTCCGTACTACTGTGTTTAATGTTGGCACAGTTTTCGAGGGCCGCACTAATGTAATAATTGCTGCACGTGTGAGGTCTGTATTGCTGAAAGAAGGGTATAGAATTCTGCTGAAGATTGGCACACTTTTCGAGATGAAAAGTTGAGATAAGTACTGTTGTTGTTGAGTTTGTAATTTCTCTTGGAAATAAAAATTTCTCTTTCCTAACAGGTTTTCCCTTCAGGGTTTTTTGTGAGCCAATTTGGCTAAAATTACGAGTCTTTAAAATTTGTGGTTTGGCTGCCATTTAAATTTATGAGTTGTTAAAAGTTGAAAAATTTCCATGCGTGTCAAGAAAGATTGATTTTTCATGCATGTAAATCTAATTTGCAGTTATGGGGTTTGGGCATTAAACTTCATGTGAAAACCAAAACTTGAAATCGGGTTGGGAATCCTAAAATTTTCAGAGAGGGTTGAAGGTACAACAGTGAGGGCGAAGGTATAACAATGTAGGGGCGAAGGTACAATAGGTTTGAAAGCTGATCCGAGGCAGATATGAAGGCAGTTTGGGGGATAGATTTGAGGCATGTTTAAGAGTAGACTTGAGGATAGATTTGGCACACTTTCAAGGGAAATTTTGTAACAAGTCAAAGGGAGATTTGAAGCATGTTCAAGAGCTGATTTGAAGGACAAAATCTAGGACTTACATGTGTAAGTACACTTCGCATTGTTTATTAAACCGAGTTTATATGTCATGTGGCTAGTATCTTTGGATGATTAGTGGACTGGGTTTTAGGCTGGTTTGGTGCTTTTGATATGTCTTGACATATGGTTTCCTAAGCTTTACTTTGAAGCTCACTTTGACACTTGTATGGGAGCTTGTCCAAGAAGTGTTAGTAAGAAATGAAGCAACTATGAAGAAGTCTTTTGAGCAGTGACAGTGACAGAACAGTGACAGTGACAGTGTGAAGATAGTAATGTTCGTGAAGATAGTGACAATGGTAGGTTGATATTCTTCTTCATATCAGGGTGGCAAGATTGGTGAAAGGACAGGAGATTGTAGTCTCCTTCAGGTTGGTGCATGAGAAGCTTGAGTTGGTGCTCACAAGGGGGTTGGTGCCTCCTTCTAGTTGGTGTAGAAAAATCAGGAAGTTGGTGCTTCCTTTGTGTTGGTGCACATAAATTGAATGTACTCTTTATAAACATAAGAACAACATTCCGTGGTTTTCTCTTGTTTGGGTTTCCACATAAAATCTCTGTGTATTGTGTATTTGTGCTTATGTGCTTTATTGTATAATATCTGGGATGCAATTACAATTTTAAGAAGTAAAAAGACCGTTTAAAGTGGTCAATACCGATTCACCCCCCCTCTCAGTATTGGTGAATATTCCAACAACTCTGTGTTGTCCCACCTTGAAATCTCATAGAGAGTGTTCATGTTTTGTGCCTTCAACCATCTGTGTTATTTCTTCTAATTCTAGTGAGTGACAAAGAGGGAGTTCCCCATTATCCCGTCTTCCCAAATCTTGGCATGTTTACCATTTCTATGTAACCAGGTCAATTGTTCTTGTATTATTGGCACTATTGTCTTGCTAAGTTTCCAGAACGCTGATCCTCTTACCTAGGAGGTGGCTGAACTAAGCATCTTAATCTTTTTGTGTGAAAGTATTTCTTAATTATCACTGTCTTCAACCACTCTTCCTTCCCGGATACTAATCTCTATAGTAATTTTGCCCACATCGCTTGATTCATAAGCAATGTGTTGACCCCCAAAACTGACTAGGTGGACAACGATGTACCATGCACATGTTGAATGTGCCTTGAAGATGAAAAAGAAGTACTTAATGATTTATTCAAGCGAGGCATCTCTTTTTCTTATCTTCTCTCCATGAAATTTCCGCATCCCTGCGAGAGATTTTGTAAGGATATGTCAACATGAGGGTCAATTTTTGTGTAACTTAGTCACCTAAGACTTTATCATTAGGGATGTCCTTTCATCGAGTGTTTTTTCACTTGGATAATTAAAATTCCTTTTTAGTGATTTTAATTATTTGAGTTTTTTCACTCAAAAATACATCCAAAGTGGTGAAAGGCGTTCTAGTGGTCGAGTCCATGGGGTGATTGGGGCCTAGGAATGCTCTATATTACCATGCTAGACATTATCCAGAGTCTTGCAGAATTTCATTAGGTTTTACATAGTTTTTTTTTAAATTTTTGGTCATTAAAAAATGTCCCTCAGCATATAATGTTGTAATGTAGAAGAGAGATACTTGGTCCTTTTTGATGTTGTATAGGGGTATGGGTACTTAAGATAAATGGCATGAGACCCCCTACACCCTTGGACCAAGTTTGAAGTCATTCAGACAAGTCTTGCTAAGGTTTTGGACACTTTTTCCCAGGTCACTCATGGAAATCAGGAAATTGGGCAATTAATTAGGAAGGCACATTTTTGTAAAGTGACTATAGTCACTTGGGGAGGGGAAATAAAGTTTCCTAAGGTTATAGTATGTACCTAAGACAAATTTAAAGGTTAAAGAATCCCCCCCCAAGCAAGTATTTTGAATGTGGTGAGGTGCCCACTCTAGGGGGTGCTCCCTCCTCTCCTTGAGCTCATGGGATAAGTGAAAGTCAATGGGTGGGGTCCCACTTGGGTGGTTTCCCCCCCATTTGGCTTAGGTTTGGACATTGTAACATTAAAAGGGGGGTTTTCCCCCCATTATTTAGTTCTCCAACCATGGATTGCACCCTCCTTGAGCAAATGTGCCCCCCTCTCTTGGGCCCCCCTCTTGGGCCCCCCTCTCTTCCTCTTGACACATGGCAAGCATGCAAGGGGGTCTCTTCCTCTCCTTTGCTACTTAAGGAGGCTCTTCCTCCTCATTTTGGTTACAATCTCTCATGCTCTTGCTTCATTTCCATTTTCTCACTCTTTCTTGCTCTCTTCTTGCCCCATTTTTGGGCCATTGTAATTTTCAGCCATTTGGCTTGGTAATACAACTTCTTTGGAGGAGATTTGGTGTTGGTTGCTCTGTAATGGTGGTTTGCTTCAGAACTTCATAGCTACTCAACCTTTGGGAGGCCAAACAAGCAAACTGTTTTGCTTTGGTAAGATCTCTAGTAGTTTTGGTATTGATTTTATGGGTTTCCTGTTTAACTAGTTAAGAACTTCATATGCTTGTTGGTCGAAGTCTATGATTTCTTATCTCTTCAATAGGTAGTAATATTTAACAAGTTGTCGGTCACTTGGCTTCGAGGGTGGATTTCCTTGGTCGGATACCCCACTTCTCCAAGCATTGGATGAGCAAAAGAATACTATCTCTTCCCTTTCCCATTTAAAATTTCTGCATTTATTTTCCATAAGTTTCTCATATAAAAATCAGATTTCAAGTATTGCTTACATGCTATTATCTTATCAAAAATTTCTCATAAATTTTCAGAATTTTTTGTACATTTTGTATGATATACTAACATTGCCCCAAAGTGATTTTGGGCATTTTCCCACAATCTTTTGCTTGCTGGTTTTTAGCAGGTCTGTACTTTTCAAGAGGGTTATGCTACCCAAATTCAGCCATCTCCAAGCATAAAGGGCCTCCACAAGTTACCATTTCGACCATTTGAGAGAAAACGGTAAAAAATAGTATTTTTTCCCTCTTTTCTCACTAAATATTAAGTGCTGATTTTTGTATCATTGTAACAAGTCCAAGAGAGTCTCTTGGGATTGATTTATTGTATTTTACTTCAAGTATTAAGTGCTTAGTTAGTTTTCTTTCCGTTGCATGCAAGAGAGGAGACTTTGCCACCCTTGCATGGTTTTTGTAAGTAGCTTGGGTTTAGCATATTTCATTTCTTGTATTTACTTTTGCCCCGCACCTCACAAGTGAAAAGGCTCTGTCTCCCTTGTGAAATTGCGTTGGCTTGCACTCTTTTTTTTTCCCACACCTTGCATGAGAAGAGGCTCTGCCTGTCCATGCAAAATCGTTGAGGCTTGTAATTTATTTCCTAAAGTTTTGTTTTAAGTTATTTTGTCCGCACCTCACAAGTGAGAAGGCTCTGCCTCCCTTGTGAAATCGCGTTGGGTTGTTTTGCTTTGATTTTTGTTTAAAGGTTAAAAATTAATTTAAGCCCCGATTCTTGCCCCGTATTCTCTCCCCTTACCGGTTCAATTGATCTTGGGTGACAAGAAAGGGCAAGGATTTGAGTTGGCTAGACTAATAGGCACTCATAGACATATCTTTATTAGAATTGAGAAAAAAGGACTTGACTTGTGGAGCTAGTGGGGTAGAGGCTGTTGGGAGACTTGTGGCACTTTGTGTCCCCCAGTTGAGCACCCAACAAGTTTTGGAATTGACCCGTGGAGCTAGTTGAGAACCTTGTGTTCTCAGGTTGAGCACTCGACAATCTCTCTCAAATCGAAAGAGAGAGTTTCTTGGGGTTGACACATAGAGTAGCTTAGTTTTCTTGCAGTAAAACCTTAATCCCCTAAGTTGAAGTGAGACCTAAAATTAATTAAAACTTACAGGACCATTTGCACAACATTGTTACTACTGTTTATAATACTTCACTTCGAAAGCATTCCACTTTGGGCTTAATTTTGTATATGCATTTATGGTTCAATAATTCATTCATATACTGCAAGTCAATGTTTAATGTGATATTTTACTAAGTGGATGATTTAATTCTATTGAAAAGTATCTAGTAAATTGGTTTTGTGACTCCATAGCCCGAGTAGAGAAGGCACTGGTCTTGTTATTCAATAGTTTTTTTTCCTTGGAAAAAAGCGTAATTTCATTAAAAATATAATCAAATTACATATTGTATAAGGGCTTCGAGGAGCCCTTTCTGGAAATAAGCTTTTCAGCTTCAAGTATCGGAGCTTTCAAAAAATTTACAAGTGCCAAAGCACCCCAAGAGATAATACACCCTAGAACAGGGCAACCAAAAAATGCACATAAACTGAAGAAAAAAACCAGCCCAGAAAGAGCTGGAGAAAAAATTAAAAAAACCCTCAGAGAAGCAGTCAGGAACCCTAAACGATTCTAAGACGCACTGAAGATTAGACCCTATCACAAGGTAGCAGAGCCACCGGTTCCGGATCCACGCCACAGTGGGAAGTCCTCTGCAAGCCGGCGCCACAGGAGAGTGCCCAGCATTAACCGCCGCCGACTGAGCAACCTCAAGCTGTTCTGATCACCACCGTCCCTACAAAGGGAGCTGTCGCTGCCACCGCCGTGGAATAGGAGCCCGTAGAAGCCCACGATCATGTCGCCGCCGCCAAGGGGAGGCCGCTCCAGTCGTCACGCTACCAGAGCCACGCCGCACAGCCACCAAACGTAGGGAAACCGCAGGCACAGGCAGAGAACCGCCGCCACAGGAAAACGTAGGGTAAACCGTCGCCACCGCCACTGGAATGAGTCCAATGGGTCGCCGCGCGAAGGCGCCACCACACCGAGCCCAGGGTGAAACCGTCAGAAACGCCTTCATTCGAATAAGTCTGGGAGCATCTCAGAGGAGAAAGGGGGGTGGCGGCCATGGTAGAACCATGGCCGCCGAGATCATCTTAGCCAGACGACCCTCAAAACCTAAACCTAGTTGCAGAGCAAACCTTGTTATTCAATAGTTTGTTTCTTTCTTGCATCCATTATTGGTTTATTGTAAAAGATTTGCTTGTCATTAAAATTGTTGCATTACTGTAGGTTTGATTGTCATTTGGACGTCTAATAATTTACAACTCTTAAAACGAACTTTAAAAAGAATCTTAGTAAGTAGGGACTGCCCCCCTTAACCTTTAGGAGTTGTGGTCTAAACGGAGGAGTTTAGGACCGAGGTCACATTGGGTTCTTCACTCATATTTTCCCTCAGGAACACACATAGCGGTTGGGAGACTTACCCGCGATTAAGTGTGTTTTAGGCGGCAACACAATGGATCTTTTATATCCAATCCTTCTTTCTCCTTAGGAGCTCTCACTATGTTTCAGTTTATTAGATGATTTTTTGTTGTATTGGTTTTCCCTCCTTGCCACATTAACTTCTAAAAATCTCTTCCAATCTGCTGCATTAATCTGATTGGTGCCGGCATAGTTGATCCTTGGTAGATTAGCAGGGCTGAGAGAACCACCTTGATCAACATTCAACATTACTCTTCCAGGTGGATTTAGCCATTGAGACCCTCACTGCTGCATTTTATTTTTTATTTTTTGTATTATGTGATGCCAGTCTACTGCCTTAGGAAGATTGATAGTGATTGGCATCACCAAGTATTTGAAATCTATGCAATGCCCCTCCTGGAATATATTTCTCTTAACTTTACCGATCAGCCCTCCAGATGCACTCATAAACTGCTCTAGCACAAATTTAGATCGTTTTGCTATCTCGAGCAAGCTGTCATCAACAAACTGAGAAACTATTTTCTTTAGCCACTTTGATTATTGAGATTCCTTGTAGATTTCTGGAGATCCTTTCGGATTCTAATTTCTGCTTAAAGAGTGAAATGAGCAACAGTTCATTTATTGAGGAATATCCAACATAAGAATGGGAGATAGTTAAAATCCATATAGGATGCAAATATTATGTACTTGAATAATGAGTAAGATAAGATCATATGATTGTTATAATGCCATGTGATGGTATACTTAAATGCATTGACTAGTCACTATGGTTCATGGGTCCGTCCCTAGGCTAGATTATGTCCTTTAGTTAGGATGTGTCACTTCATTTATTATTATTATTATTTGTTGATTTTTATATATATTTATGTTCATTACATTGCCTACCCCTTCAAGATGCTTTGTTCTCAAAGCATTTTATGGAAAAACTTATGTAATGCCTTCTCATGATTCTCTATTTTTGAAGCTGTGATGGTTGATGATACAAGACAATATGAGTTATGGAGTGTTGAGTAATATTGTCTTATTGTGAAAGGTCATACCACCCTACTTCAATTTTTTGCAAAAGCTAAGTTGTAGGAAACTTGGTACTAGGCCCCGAACCATTGCCATATCGGGCAGGAAAATCGGAAACAAGTTTGGTACTCCTCGGAAACATGTTTCCGACTGTACCACCACGTTTCACATGGAGGAAATGCGGGTGGTATGGTTGGAAACACGTTTCCATGCCGTACCCACGTCCGTATGGCGTGTTTCCTTGAATTATCGCTTTTCCAACAAAAAAAAGAACCTGTTAGCTTACTCAATGGGTTAAGTTGTTTCTTAATGGGTTAATGATGGTTTAGGAAACCTCTAGAAGCCTCTAAAAATCATGTTTTTTTAGAAAAGGAGGATTTTACTTCCCTCATCTCACAAAGTGATTTGAGCAAGCAAGGGTTACTTGAGGAAGCCGATTTGAAGATAGTCAGCTACAACACGATGTAAATCGACTTATCTTATGTTTTAGTTCTATGTTGACTGTTCACATTTTGATACATGTAACATTGTAGCCTCATACATAAAGGTTGATTTTGAAAATTTGAATATATTGTATTGCCAAGGTTGTTTTTGGATATTACTACGTGGCAACTTGCATTATGTAATCATCTATGACTATTATTAATGATATAGAGATGGACTTATGAGTAAAAAGTAATGTTAGGTGTTTGAAATTATGATTTATCACTTGTCATTTATGTTTCACATTTAATTTTTAATGTTTGCTAATTTGCACACACACACACACACACACACACACATATATACATATGTATGTGTACACACACACACACACACACACACACACACACACACACACATATATATATATATATATATATATACACATACATATACATATATATATATACATACATACATATACATGTATATGTGATTTGGAAAATGATAAGATTCCATACTCGAGCTTCTCTTCAATATAACATGATTTTCACTTAGTTTCAAGGCTGTTGGGAGCACGGAGCGGGAGCGGGAGCGAAAAGCAAAATTTTCAAAAGCTTTAGTTTTGGGAGCGTTTTTTATATAATATATATTTTAATATATTTTGATGCATATATATTAAAAAAACATGTATTATGCCAAATTAGCTATAGAAAACATGAAAACATAGATATTCATATAACCATTTAGTACACATTGATATAATATCAATCATCTAGGAGCTATAACTTATAACATTGTCATTAAATGATCAAATGATCAATCATCAATCATCAACAACATCAACCTTCAAATTTCAACATATAATATTTGCCATCAAACTAGCCCATAATGTTTACAAAATAGGCCGTAATAAACATGAAATACAAAGTACTATGATACTATCTAGTATCTACTAAGCTTTCCGCTTGCCACGAGAAACTTCCAATTTCTTTTCTCGTGGTCTAGGTGGAATAGGAGCTGCTGGAAGTGATCGTGGAACATGAGAAGAAGATGAATGGCCCCCACAGATTGTTGGACGTTGTGAAGCTAAAGGAAAAACTCCTGCATTTAGAAAGTTGCTGTTGCTTGGGGGTGGCATCTCTGTACAGGTATCTGTAGTATCAATTGGATCATCATGATCACCCAATAGTTCAGCCTCCAAGCGCTCTAATGCTATGGCTCCATCCTCCACATTAGCCTCCTCTGGATTGTTGTCCCAAGTCAAAAATGTTCTATCATTCTTGGCCGCCTCACAATAATGGGACAACAACCTCAAGTTGTAGTGCACATAAACCAAGCTTTCTGTGCGTTCTACATTCAGATTGTTTCTCTTTACACTGTGGATGAAGTTGTAGGTGCTCCAACACCTCTCTGTAGAAGAGCTATTAACAACCTGTGAAAGCACCCTCACCTTCAATTTATGCAAATATGAGGCTCCAGAGCCATACATGTTCCACCAACGGATAGGATCCAATCTATCTCGATCTTTGGTTGCATGCAGGGTACCAAAGACTCCATGCTCACTGATGTATTCGCTCAATTCACTCCGTACTTGAGCACACTCATCCTCATCAGGGACCAACTTGTCTAATGCAAGCATATACCCATTTTGCACCTCTGGATCTGTGTGGGGTTTTTTCCTAACTCCACCTCCAGGTGTAGGTTGGGCAAACCAAATTGGAGAATAGTATTTTGGAGTAAGGACATATGCAAGGGCATGGAGTGGAACATTTATATTATCCCACCTTTTGACCACATGTTTACGAATATGGTCATACAAGATTGCATCTCTTTGCTCAACAATGTCTTTGATTTGACCAAGCATGCTATCCATCTGCTCATATACCTCGCCAATCACCAGCTGATTTGTATTTGCAAAACGAATCATGTTATAAACTGGTTCGGTGAACTGCAGAACATACTTAACCCGTGGCCAAAAATGACCATCAAGAACGGTGTCCTCCACCTCCTGAAAGTCATGTCTATCAGCTTTGCTTGCAGGTCTGTCTTTTAATTCTTGCCATGGATCATTGGAGACCATACTAGCCAATGCCTCTCTTACCTTCAAAAGCCTCTTGAAGGTGAGGTAGTAGCTAGCAAATCTAGTCTTTGCAATCTTCAATAGCTCCAACCTAGAGTGATTGCGAAAAATGTGGTGGGCCATGCTATGATTGGTAATAAATTTGATCATTTTCTTACCTCTCTTGTACAAGGCACCAATCCATCGGTAATTAGGGTCCTTCATCTTAACAATATCATGCATCAAAAGGTTCAATGTGTGAACCAAACACCCTGACCAAAATATGTTGGGATACTTATCCTCAATGATTGCTCCTGTTGCCTTACAATTAGCAGCATTATCAGTGATGACTTGAATGGCATTGTATGGCCCAATTTCCTGAATGGTTTTAAGTAAAGGTTGTGCAATATTAATACCGGTCTTGTAGCGATCTGAGTAGTCATGGGCTGAAAGGAAGATCGCACCGCTGAAACACCAAGAATATTTATCAATGGCTTGCCTTTAACATTTGTCCACCCATCAGATACAATGGATACCCCATAGTTGGACCAATCATTTGTAAACTTTCCAAGAGCACCATTGATTTTGGCTCTTTCCCTGTCAAGTCCAACGGTTCTAGCTTTGTCATACCCAGGGCTTCTGTATCCTTTAGGGGCACCATTGATGGCTTGTACCATTTCATGCCAATAGGGTGAGCGAAGAACATTGAATGGCACACCACATGCATAGAGAAACCTATAACTTTTGAATCCACATCATCTCTACAACCTTGGTCAAGGAAATCCGATAATGTTCTTCGCATAGGCGAGATTCCACTACCATGGGGAGATGAGGGTCCCGATCGAGCCGATGATGATCCAGTTCCACTACCAAACATTCTTTGTGAGGATTCAGATTCAACCCTTGATCTCTTGGAATTGTTTTGAGCGGCCTCTTCTTCCATCTTGTATTTGTTTCTCTCTTTAGCTGGCACTTTGTCACAGGTTTTGACTCCAGTAGCCTTACCTTGATCGCATGGCATAATCCCACACAAATGCCTTCTCACTCGGGTATATGAACCTGCGTAAGTTTTATTACAATGGGGGCATATAAACTTTGTGGTTCCACCCCCTCTCCCTCCCCCAAGCCTTGTCACATACTTCCACAAAGGTGTTGTGTCTTTTTGTTTTTGCCCCTAATCACTCTCATTCTCATCATCATCACCCTCTTCCCCTTCCTCCACTTCTCCATGGTATGTGTCACTCTCTACCTCTTCCCCCTCATCACTACCACCACCATATCTGCTTCCCAACACCATCATAATGAGAAGAAGTGGAACCAAAAGTGAAAACCACATACCCATTATGTTTCTTGATTCAAGATGAGAGTCACTTGTTTCTTGCAATAGAATGATGGAGAAGAAGAAATTGGAAAGAGTAGGAGAAGAGAACATTGCAAGGTTTAAATTTTTTAACATAGTGAAATATTTTTTCAAAAACAAACAAAGATTGGGTTTTTAGAGTCTACCTCTTTAGCTCTTCAATGGTGGTTGAATGTCTCTATGGAAGCCTTCAATCTCCCTTCCAAGATCTCACAAATAGAAGCCTTCAATCTCCCCTCCAAGCTCCCACAAATTTGCTCTCAAACAACTAGCAAACCCACTCAAAGCCCTAGCAAGAGAAGTGAAATCAATGAAATGAGGAATAGAATGAGTTCAAATGGAGTCCAATAGACTTTATTTGCCCAAATGAACCCTAGCCAATCCCTAAAAAACAAAAAAAAATTGCAAAATTGAGAAAAATTGGACTCAAGTCCGCTAGGCCCGTGGAATCGCTCAGGAAGCGTTTTCGGGAGCGATTTTTTTGGCTCGGGATCGCTCAGGAATCGATGAGGAGTCGATCTGGAAGCGTCGATTCCTCATCGATTCCAGATTGATTCTTAAAATTCCAGGGATCGTTTTTTTCTCCCTGGAATCGCGAGTTGAGAAATCGATCCCGGGAGGAAGCGAAGAGGAATCACGATGCCGGGATTGATTCCTCATTGCTTCCTCCGGGATCGCGAATTGGGAGCGAAGCAGAGGGGGCTAGAGCGATTCCCCGCAGCTTAGCTTAGTTTCTCATATTGATTTCATTTTTTATTAGTCTCTTGAATATTACAATGAATTTTATAATTTGGATGTTGTTAAGGCATCCTTGTATCTTGTGTCTTGTTATTTGATATTTCTGATGGTTTGTTGGTTGATACTATTTCATTATAAGCATCTTCCCAATTTGTGATGTTGATTGCATCTATATTGGTTTTCTTGCCCAAGGTTTGGATTTTACGTCTAATAACTTCTATATTTCATCAAGGTCTGTCGTTGTTTCTCTATCAATCACTAAATCCTTGCTGGTAAGTTGCTCCAACGTCTTTTCCTGTGATTCCTTTTCACTTTTTAACTTCTTAATCTTTGTGATCAAGCTTTGACTGTGATTCTTAAGGCAAGAAATTTCTTTATGTTTATTAGCAATAGCCTTTTCAACTTCTTTTTGCATCTTTTGTACGGACTTCTGATTTTTTTGAAGCATCACCTTTGAGATATGTTTAAGATCTTCTGATGAGGGAGCTTCTTTGTATGACTTCATTGTAAAGTGTTGCATGGCTATCTTCTTCTTTTTAGCAAATTGGAAATACCTATTTCTTCATGTTTAATATGAAAGTACCTGTTACCTCTTTAACTAACATCTGAGTGGAAAAAGTCACAATCCATAGATGCAACCATGAGGTAAGCCTAGGACAGGTACCACTGTTACCTCAATACAATTTTCCTTTCACTTTTGGCTGGCTCTCTTAAGGTCAAGGGGGATATCTCGAGATGTTAAATGATTTAATTGAATTAAGTCTAGAAATGATATTTTAATGAGAGCGTTAAACTTTAGACATAAATATGATTTGTGATGAAATATGTTGTATAGATTTATATTTAGAAGAAATCCCAATTTAAGTTAAATCCAAATAAAGATAATACTTTTAAAGTAAAGAGGATTTAACACATGGACAATATGATGATGCAATGCTTCATACAAATAAATTCCAACATTGAGAAATTAAAGCATCTACTAATTAGATCCAATTAAAGATAATAAATTGTTAACACATTGGATCAATAACTCAGATCTGGTTTAAGATAGATTTAAAATTAATTTCTATATTTGAACAAGTGGTGAAAACCACTTGTTAAACCCATTTAAAGATGTAAAATAAGAATAAATGGGTAAATTACAAATCTGATTTGAAGTGCAAAATTTAATTTTCCAGATTTGCTTAATGAAATGATAACTCAAGTAGATGATTTTAAATAAGGAATAACTTATGTAACCTACAAATCTAAGTTGTAATGCAGAAATTTAATTTCCAAATTTGCAAAATTTAAAAACAACCCAAGTAAATAATTTAAAATGAAGTGCCATTTGTGTTTAATCATAATTCTGAATAAGAATAGTTTGTAAATAAATTCCAGAATTATGGTTAGCTAAAATCAATTCTAAATGAAAGATTAAGATCTATGAAAAATGATTAGACTTGAATGAAATATGATTTATAATATTCAAAATTTTATTTCAGCTTTCATTTAACAAAGAAAAGTAAATGATTTTTTAGTTTTAAATGGTGGTTGAAGGGAGAGATCAATGCCAAATAAATCCTAGGGCTTATGGAGTCATGAAAATAATATAAGAGGGCAATTTTCTTGAGTAACTAGGGCTCGAGAAGATGCATAAAACATACTATAACCACCCTAATAATTATGGAAAACAAATGCAGAAATTCACAAGGAAGGGCTCCCTAACGATGCACCTTCAACTAGTTACTTGTCTTTACTTCAGAATTGGAAATAATAAATCTGCAATTATTCTTAAGATATAAAATGCAAATAACTATACCAATAACAAAATAGATAGGGAAAGTAGAGGGTAATACCACACCAAGTTCCTCCAATGTAGTAGATGCACTATTCCAATAAATCAAGTAACTAGCTTCTTCATGTAAATAGATCTACACACCAAATCCAAGCTTGAAGCCCCTAAATATTTTCCACACATGCACAAGAAAATTTCCAAGAAGTCTTCAAAAAATCATTTGTGCTCAATATTCAACGATAGCTCTCTCAAATATTTAATCAATAACAAAAATAGCCAAGGGGAGGAGCATCTTATATAGAGTTTTAGGCTCTATCACCCCCCATTCTGCATGGGTGTCTACTTGTGATTTTAATCACAATTTCAGCAGGGGGTTACACCTTGATGAAGATTTGGATGGCTTAGGGTCTTGATGCTAGATTGTAGCATATGGTTCTTCTGCTTCATGATGTTGATGCCTTGGTTGATGATGGATGATTGATGTGCTCATGGTGTTTGCTTATTCTTGGTTCTACGCATATATGGATGGTATCAACATCCTTCACTTGATGATCTTCATGGTGATCTAGAGTGCTTGGCATTAGCACACCTTTTCCACCTTGTTCTTTTGCCAATTTTGGGGCGATTTGTGCATAACAAGACCTTGACTTCAGGCCCCCTATCTCTAATGCGCAAGATCCAATGGTGGCTTGTGATATATGGTTGGAAATCGCTTTCCAAGACATTTCAAGTGGTGTAGAATGCTCCTCTTCATTCTTCAAAGCATTGGAGAAATTGGACATTCACGAGGAAGGGGATGGCCCCTTCTAAAAGTCACTAGAATTCCACCACGCATGCTACAAGAGAGAAACAAGGAGGTCACTCAACCAAAGATGATACCCAAAACTGCTATGATGCCATCCAAATCTTGATCAACATGTAATCCCTTGTTGAAAATGTGATAAAAATCACATGTGGACATTGATGCAAAATGGGGGAAGGTTAGAGGCATCTTTGATGCTTCTTCAAGTTTGATAAGTAGGTTGGCTATCTATGTGTTGCACTTATCAATCATGCACAAGCGCTTTCATCCTCCATCGCCTCTACTTGCACTTTCTTCCACATGTTAGGAAGTGCAACCAGGATTCTAGCTGTAAGACTGTTCCAGGAACAAGGCCAACAAACTAAGGTGGTTCCTTCATTCACCATAGACCATCTATCTCATCTTGTCTCTTCTGTTTTGGTCATCGATTCGAATAATGCATGGTTCTTTTTCCAACTCTGGCATGGTAACATCTGGCTCCTACTGCGAGGCATGTACTCACATGAGAGTGCATGAGAACTTCAAAATATCTGAAATGCATCTATTAGCAATGACCATCAATGCACGAAAAACAAAAACCATGTGGTGGGATTGATAACCTAACATCCCTAAACATCACATCACATCCAAAAGTTCTATTACCATTATTTTTTATTTTTTAGAAGCAGCTTTACGTAATGCTCAAGTCATATATGCCCAAAGCACATCAACCTACTCTAATGGTAATGCAAGAGCTTATTCATTCTCTTACTGACCTACTCTAGTATATGAGAAAGAGCATGCTAGCTAAAGTCGAATATCCAATGAAACCACCTTAGCATTGCATCCATGCCATGGCTTCTTCTCTTGTCCTTGGTGATGGACCAAGACAAGACAACATCAATCATGAAATGAGCACATACTATAATCTCCACAACAATAGGGATGTAAATACACATGAGTTCATAAGCATGTGAAATAAAATGTTCCTCGAACCTTTTCCTAGCATGACAAGTCTTTCCACAAGCTCTCTCTATCCAAGATTGGATAGGGCTTTTATAAATATCTATATTATGGGGCTTCCATCAAAATCTGCGATATCATTATGAAAACCATCAAGCAGAGAGAGCTTATGCTTCTCTAACACCACATTAGATCCAAACAAGCATTAAGATGAAGAAGATGAATGATTCTTGTGCTTGAAGGAACTCCATGAAAAATTCAGAAAATTAGATGTGGAGGGAGGGTGGAAATTTTTTCTCTCAAAAGATGATGGATGGAAACGACTGTCAAAACTTGCATAAACAGTGCCTTCTTGCTGCCCCAAATCATCATCAAAATCAGCATCAATCTCTAGAGAGCATGGCTGGAAATGATGCCTCATATTTGTCCTAGAAGAGGAAAGAAAACGATGCCCCAAACCTGCCCTCGAAGAGGGAAAACAGTGCTGTTCCAAACCTGCAAATAAAACATCCTCTTGGTGCCCCAAATTATCATCAAGATCATCATTAATCTTTGAAAAACATGGCTGGGAATGATGCCCCATATTTTCCCTAGAAGAGGGAAAACAAAGCTGCCCCAAATTTGCCCTTGAAGACATGCTTATCCAAACTTGCAAATAAGACATCCTCTTGCTGCCCCAAATCATCATCAAGATCACCATCAATCTCTGCAAAACATGGCTGGGAATGATGTTCCATATTTTCTCTAGAAGAGAGCAAACAAAGCTGCTCAAACTTGCCCTTGAAGAGGGAAAACCATGCTGATCCAAACCTACAAATAAGACACAATCTTGTTGCTCCAAATCTGCTGTAAATCTATGTTGCAGGAAACGCCACTCCCCCACCCCCCCCATGTCCCCAAGCCGTTTCCTGCTGGAAACATGGAAACGCGTACCGTATGACATGGAAACGCGTTTCCGTACGGATGGGCGTGTTTTCCGAGATGGATATGCGCTCCCTTCGTACGGAAATGCGTCCCCTCCGTACGGAAACGCATTTCCGATACGGATGTGGTCTGTAAGGCCGCGTTTCCAAAAAAAAATGTCTGGCTGATGAAAAATATCGCTCTATGTCAGTAAAAGTGACATTCTCCTTATATTTCATTTTCTATCCTTTTACTTAAATTTTTAACATTACCATTAATTGTTTCAGGATGTTTGAGAGTGGTTCCAACCTCATTGGACTTCATATGCAAAAAGTAGAATTTTAGATTCCATTCAAAATTCAGCAGACTTGAGAGTTTTCAGGATTTCAGGATTGCAAAGTTTCCAACAGTTTCTATCATGTATGAGGGTATGGGATTGGCATTTAGTCAAGCACATCAACCCTTGCATGTACCTTGATGTTGGTGGTGTTGGTTGCTGAACTCCTTTGTCATGACCTTAAAAAAAATGTACTCTTCACTTAAGCAAAATCACTTATTAAGCATGGGAAGCTTTTTCCACCTTATTTTAATGATTTTATTAGGAAGTTTCATCAAAATTGTAGGGTGTTGAGTCATTGACAAATGTCCTTGGAGGATCAACTTTGAGATTCAAGTTAGAGGCAAGGGCTAGAGCGTAGAGGAGGGAGGCATAGGGTGCTATTGATGAATAGGATCCCAATATAGGCAATGATTCGCTGGCATGTATGATTTATGATTTATGTTTCACATTCATTTTTTTAAATGTCCTTGCTCATATATATATATATATATATATATAGAAACGGGGACGAGTTTTCGAAATGGGGACGCGTTGGAAACGTGACCCCCCAAAATTTTGGAAACGAGGAAATGCGATATATATATATTAGGTTCGTGGTGTGAGGTAAGGCGTGCGCGGTACAACATATGGACAACTGCCAACATAGTTTGAAGTTAGGCAGAACATCAGACGGAATACACCATTGCTACTATTGAGCCCCGACATGTAATCCATCAAAGGATCATGGGGAAAGCTCTGACAAGTCCTCGGCTACGCGGCTAGTCCGCGCTTCTTGGACTTGAAAGACAACGCGAACTAAAACATCTAAGTAGCTCCAGTATGGGATATCAACCGAGACTCTGTTAGTAGCGACAAGCGACTGAGTCTCAAAAGCTTAGGGAGAGGCAAATCCTAAAGGCCCTTTCTCTTATTTCGGGTCGAAGGGAGGCAGATCGAAGTTATTGTTTCTTGCTTAATATAAAAAATAGGAATGCACTAGGCTCCCGCCCGAGTAAGGTCGAGCAGGCGAGTCCATATATATATATATATATTGCGTTTCCCCGTTTCCAAAATTTTGGGGGGTCACGTTTCCAACGCGTCCCCATTTCGTAAACTTGTCCCCGTTTCCTTGTTTCGTGTAACTTAGCTGGAAATCTTCATCACTTTCAACACTAGAAGTGTCATAAATAGGATCCTTAAAATATCTCCAAGAATCTTTATTACAAGCATGCTTTACTTGTAGGAAACAATCATCCATAATATCAAAAATATCCTCAATGATATAATCATATGAAGGTTGGATCTCATCATTTCTATTCTTAAAATCATCACAAGGTGTTCCAAACGCTTTAGGTATGGAATGCTTAGATCTCCCATAAACTCTTTAATGTTGCCGGATTCATAAAAAAATATAGGTTTCTCATTTATGCCCCCATCCAATAGATAGATTGTATCATGGTGCACTGGCAAGAAGACAATTCATGGTTGCACTCCTGCCAATCCTATAAGGCCTCTTGACTATTAGAATCTTTGGAGGAGACACTCCTCCAACTAATGGCCCCATCAACAGTCGGGTTGCTGCATCAACAGTCGGGTTGCTGTAGTCATCCCTCATCCTTGAAATCAGATTATACAGTTGATCTAAAGTAGCATCGTCTATCACATCATCCAGGGATTCATAGTATCTTTCTCCCAATAATGGGTCTATGGGATGTATAATTTTGGTCCTTTCATCTTCAAACAACATCTATCCCCTCCTAAGTTTTATAATTGCATCATTATTTTTTGTCCATTCAAAGCTTAATAGTGCTGAGTAAGTATCATTCTCGTCCACGATTTCGATAACTTCAAAATTGGCCATTTTCTTCACTCCACCTAGGTTTACATAGACGTCCTTCTAGGTAGTTGATAGGGTAGATATGATACCGATTTTCCAACCACAATTGGATTAGTGAAAATACAAGATAGGGCTTTCCCATCATCTCCTAGGATTTCTTGGGTAGGATGTTCACATCAGATCCCAGATCCAACATGATATCCTATACTTTGTAACCATGGATCTGAGCATCCATCTTGAATTCTTGACTAGTCTTCGGTTCTTCTTGTGGTCGATACGTTGGACTATCTTTATGGGTACTAGGGCGTAGATGGGTTCTTTGTCTTCTCCATTGGTTAGCCTATCTAATGTAGATCACAACTTCTTCGTCGCCTCTCCATTGTTCAAGATTCTCATAAACAAGTAGAAGAATCATTGAATCAAGTTTGATGAATGGACCTCTTCCCTATTCCCTTGTTCGTTGCCTTTAGTTTTCTCCCTCCCTAGATGCCCAGGGGGGTTCCAAGTAGTTAAACTACTGTTGGCTATAGCCGCAACGATAGATGTTGATTCCAGAGCTTCTCTGTAGTATGTTTTTTCCTGGTTGCATCGAAACCTAGCCGCGTAGGGGCTTCCTTCTTGATTGGTGGAAGCTCTAGTTGTGCATCATTGGTCTCAGTTCATATTCCACCACGTGTCACCATATTAATCCTTTCCCCCCCTTACTTATGCTTGGTGTCGAGGCTTTGAACTCATGAGGTTTTCATTTCTTTGTCTTGTTCTAGTCTCCCACTTGGCTATCAGGTTGGGACAATCTTTGGTTGCGTATTCGGTGGCTCTATAATGGCCACACCGCAGCCTCTTATGTTGAGGACAATCTCGAGACATATGTCTGATCTCATCGCATGATGACATCTGACGAGGCTTGAACAACTACCATTCCTTCCTCGTTGATAGCCTCCTTTGTATCTACCTTGTCCACCTCGTTTAGTTGCACTTGGGGTTTCCTCCTCAACCCAAAAGGAACTCCTTTGAAACCACTTAGCCAAAGCCTATAGGGCATGACAGTTCTCAATATGTGTTTTCTCAACAAGAGTCACATATCATAAGGGTTGGTGTAGAAGTGTATTTTTGCAACATCGAGCAAAGCGAGGCTGGATGTCTATATGTTCTATGAATTATATAGTATTTGCTACCCCATTACTTGGGAAACAAGTGGGTGGTGGTGGTGTCAAGTTAGGGCTTGCTATCCCAAGTCCAACCCATAGCATTGGACAATTGATTGCTAAATGTCCTTTGATTTTGCACACAATGCACCACACTTACTCTTGTCTAGTGCTTGTATTACTTCTTGAATTTGTTGCATCAATGTTGTGATCTGGGATTGAAACTAGGCAAGTTCAGTTGAAGGCATAGCTATGGTAGCTGTTCTTGTCGGTCTAGGGTATCCATTCATTCAATTTTATTTGCTTACATTAAGGCATCTTGCTGTGTATTCCATTGTTGCATCAAGGGTACCTTGGTGAGCGGCAATAACCCTTGAATAAACCACTCCCTGTGTTGGTTTTGTTTATGGGGCACGAGATTTGATTGATCAAATTCCAAAACATTTGATCACACTTCCAAGCACTTTATCCCAACGATTGTGTTATCATCTTTAGCTTGGTGCAACTCTATTGCTTTGAGTTTAGTGCCTGGAATTTTGTTACTTTGTCCTTCTTGTTGTTTCCATTGAAATCGAAGCTTCCAAAATTCAAAACAAAGAGCCCAACAATATGCACAACTTCATTTGTATCAATGTTATAAAGAGGATGAATCTCTTTATATATCCAATGAGAAGACTTAGAGTTGAATGAGAGAGATCAAAGGATTACCAAGGTTGGATGATGTCACAAGATGATGTGAATTTAAAAGTTCCAATTGCAAACGGGATTCTATGTTGTGCCATGTAGAGAAATGGACATAGTCTTAGGTGGATAATGGTTAATGTTATCGAGTAGCTACACCTCCAAAGTTCAAATCGCAAGGAAAAATGTAACAATTGTATAGTGAATTCTAGTCACTAAAACAATCTTCTCACAACCAAGGAATATGGAATCCAAAGGAATGCAAAGCCAATATCCTAGGAAGGAAGACATAACACAATGCAACATCAAGGTTTGGAACATACGAGACCATTTGGAACAATCCCAAGAGACAATGCATTACCCTAAAGGTGAACTTGAAGAAAGTACAATAGAGAATCAAGCAACTCCCCAATGATGTTATATGAATTCTCCAGCGAAAAACCTCTTGTAATGACATATGCCGTTCACTTAAAACGTCTCTAAATTCCACTCCAAGGACAAAAAATCCTTGAATGGGGAGGATTTGTAATGAAGATAAACGTTCATTACTTAGGCTAGTATCTAGGCTAGGTAGTAATTATTAATCACTATGTGGTCGGCCCATACCTAGGCTAGTTGGCAAGTGCTACATTGGACATGTTTAAAACATGTACTCTTTTTCACATTCGTTCATTCATCTATTACATTATTATTTGATTATTAGGTTTACTTGCTTGAATTTGGTTTATTGCTTACACAATCTAGGTTATATATTGTGAATCTTGTTCATTGCTTACATGTGTTATACGTGTTATACTCACTGAAGTTTGTATGGAGGATGGCGTGGTTTCCTTAACAAGTTAAATGCAGTGACTAGTTCTTGAAGGGCAAGATTCTTACGGCTAGTATTGCCGATCATGTGTTGTACTAATTGGTTTTTGACTTGACAACTATGTACAAAGAGAGCATCCTGGTGGTTTGGTGAATAGTTAGTCGTCATCAATAGTAAATACAGGTGGATTTGGTTCATTTGGGAGTTTGGGGAGTTCCCTGGTATGGTAATGCTTCCAAGTTTTCACATCTGCCCCTTGTTTTATGTAGGTCAAAGTTTTCTATGAGCTTTTTTTAACAAGACATTCATCATCACTGCACCCATATGATATATGACATCAACAGTACATTTTAATTCTTTGCAATTCATTTGGTTCTTTGATTGATCATTTAAATAATTTTGTTGTTTCTGTGAAGAATTGGAAGAAGATGCAGCAATTGAAGGAGAAGGTTTGGAAAATTTTCTTGGAGAGTTCTTGAGAAGAGATTGGTTTGGTGTTGACTTCTACACTTTTTGAAGTTTGAACTCATTCTTTAATGCCACTTGAAAGGCATGTTCCAGTGAGTTGATAGTGAGTGGGTCCATTTCTCTTTGAGTGCTTGTAAAGAGGCCTCCAGTAATTTGAGTCGGGATTTCATCTGGGTTTGCACCTCCTTGATGGCCAAAAATTTGCTAACACAACCAGTGCTTGGTGATTTCTTCTTTACCCAATGGGTAGAACCTGTCCTGCATAGCTTGTTTGAAGCATGTGCAGGTTTGTATGGGAGAAAAAGTCGAATTGGCTCAGCATCTTACATGGGCTTGTTGCCAAGTTAAGGCCTGGTCTTCCCTATTTACTTCTTCCAGCAAAATTATGTGTGTTTCATCCAATTCTTGTGTTTGAAAATAGGCCTCGAAGCATCATAGCCAGGGATCTAACTTGTTGGCATGCATTGTGCTGTCAAACTGTAGCACTGAAACCTGTGTCTAGCTTGAATGTTGTGATGCTGGTCTGATGTTTTATTGGAACTGCAACAACATTGGCTGAAAGGTGGTCAGCATTTCTTGTATCATCCTTAGGTGCATTTGGTTACTCTCAAACGTGTCTTTCATCATCTTTTGTGGAAATTCCTGGCTGCTGATCCTTTGTACATTACACATAATTTAACTAAGCATTACACAACATTACATATTAGTTATTATTTATCAGTCTATCTTTGGTCCAGGATACTAGTACATATATTTAATTTTTTATCAATATAATGGATAATGTATTTCGATATATCTGATATTTAGGAATTTTAATTTCATGTCCAGTTCTAAGCAGTAAATTGTTTTATATACAGGAAACATGCTGAATGTAATACTTTTCCTTTTGTAGATTTCGTTGTTGAAGAAGTATGAGAGAGAAAGGAAGCTTGCAAATCTACCTATGATGGCAGTATTAGATGGATTTCAGAGAATATTTTCAACCGACTTTGGACCAGTGAACCTTTTGCGAGCTGCTGCATTTAATGGTGTTCAAATTTTGGGCCCTCTGAAAAAGCAGATAATTTCTTATGCTATGGGTGAGCAAAAGTGGTCAATGTTTCCTTTTAATCAGAAAAGAGTTGTAGATTCTTGAAGAAACTACATTCCCATATATCAAGCAATATTTAAATATTGTAAAGTTTGTGAAACAGTTTTATTATCAATTGTACAAATGCTTCGTAGAAGTTAATAATGCTGGGCTTTGTTTCTCTTGCGCTCCATTGAGGTTGTGTCAAGTAAGGTGACACTATTGCCAGAGTAATAGTAAATTTCAATGTGATTGTTGCAAAGATTACGTTTCCATTACTTGTAGGCCATAATTATGGAAGATTATTATGGAGGGTTGTTTGTAAGATATTTTATGGACCTCTTAATGTACATCAACTTCCAAATTGTGGATTTTAGAGATGAAGTACAAACAATTTAGGCATAATGCTTCTAGTGACTCGTTGAGATTAATTTTATAAGTGATATAGTAATTGTCCATGGAATATGAGACTTTTTGCAAACAAATTTAAAGCTAAGAAGTGCCCTATGTGGAGATTTTTTTTTACTTGGTCAAATAATTGCAATGCTATGTACCTTTACGATGAGGATGCCTTCTTGTAATAATAACAATAATACTTTGTGCTTCTACTTATAAGTTATCACTACATTGAAGATAGTAATTGTGGTGGTTATTGGTTAGAAGATTGTGGTAGCATGTAATTGAATGTTAGTGGTGTTATACCGGTAACAAAATGTGTCATCATAATATGGAAATTAACAAATATTTCTATGCTTTATGTAAGAACAACAATAATAAAAAGAGGCCCACAATGATGAATTTTAACTTAGTAGTACGATTTTCAGATCTTGATAATTATGTCATAATGCTTATCATCTCACTTTTATCATTGCATAATTATACACTTGAAAATTTCAATATTTACTTGCAGCGGAAATAAAACAAGGATCACTAAAAGATAACCATTCACAAGAGACATATTTTATCTTGGGAAACCCAACAGGGAGAAAACCCAACCAACTTTTCTTAGAATAAATCAATCCAATTCAAGTACAATACCATTCATGAAGATGAACCCTAGCATATGAGAGGTTCTCCCTCCTTCACAAGAAACCCCAACAAGGGTAGCGAACTTCTAGAGAGAATAAGAGAACCCAAAATTATGCTTCTTGCCATTGCTAGGCCTTCTTTGGAGGTGTGCACAAGTGGAGAGAGAAGAGATGAAGTTGTGATGATGGAAATGAAGTGTGAGAGCACTTTATTCATATTCTTCATTCCACTTGAATTTTTCCTTTATGGGGCCGACTTGTACAATTGATGGGCCCGACTTGTCTTCTTAGTTGAGGCAGACTTGTTCTTTCTTCTAGGCCAACTTGTCTTCTTGCCTTCAATTTTCTTCTAGAACTTCTTCAATGGTTGACTTGACTTCTTGGTTATTTCTTCATCATAGAAAAGTTGCTCTTGTTGATGTTCATCTCCTCACATGCAAATCAAATTCATCCATATAACTCTAATGTTGATTTGACCCCACGCTAAGAAGTCGCAGACACTTCTTAGAGCCTATGTCAAATTCAACATTAGATTAGACTTGTATATTCCATAAGGGGATTAAATCCCCTATCAAAATAAACAAGTCAACTCACTCTAATATAGAATAGATCACTCCTTCGGGAATGCAACGTGATCTCAAGCTTCCTTATCAGAGAACTCCTCAGAGTAAACATCTCGAGCCTTGTTTACTCTTAGTCACTTCTCATGACTAATCAAGGCTACGCTAGGGGCCATCCTCTACAATCCATTGGCCACTTCTCATGACCTCTATGGGAGAATGTCTACAGAATGTTGTCTGATGTTGTAACCACGGAGAAACATCAACACTCACTCTTAGCGAGGGGAACATTCTGTATCACACCAAGCTACGCACTTGGTGATAATGTCATAATCCATCTCAGATATATACTACATCTGGGCCATTCACCAGTAGCAAAGCCCTGCGAGTGAATGTATAATTTATCAATTATCGTGAATGTTTGCCGCTCATCTGTAGGATCATCACGGAGTCTGGGCCATTCACTTCTTGTGAATGTCTACCCAATGTGTCTCATCCATCAACACTCCCTCTCACCGAGGGAGACATTCTCCATAACGCCAAGCTTGTCCCTTAAGTATACAAAATTTCCCTTGGACAGAGGCTTGGTGAGAATGTCAGCTATTTGCTCGTCTATGGATATGTACTGGAGCTTCATTGCTCCCTTCTGCACCATATCTCAGATGAAGTGGTATTTGATCTCAATATGCTTTGACTTGTCATGAAACACTAGATTTTTTGAAAGCTTGACACAACTTTGATTGTCACAGTGTATCAAGGTCGTCTCTAGCTCCTAACCAAATAATTGTTCAAGAAGCTTCCGAAGCTACACTACTTCACAACTTGTGACACTGGCTGCATAATACTCTTCTTTTGCTATATTGAGTGCGACATAAGTTTGCTTCTTGCTAAACCACGATATCATGGCTAGTCCCAAGTTGAAGAAGCACCCTAAAGTCAGAATATGTATAATGTAATGTCCCCATCCAAATAAATTGCATGAAAGGAAATTCCACCAATCTACTAGTTCCCTAGGTTGGGGTGGAAACATTAGATTTGGAATAAGGGAGCTATAAGACCCCAAATGGACATTAGTTTGACAAATATATATTAAAAGGGGCTAAATAAATATTAATAATAAGAAAATGAAGTGGCACTTGGTCATGAGGGCGCATAGGTGGTGTGGGACGCACACAAGGCAAGATTCTCCATGCCACATGGCATCCTATTCTCACCCATTCGAATCCAAGGTGGAGTCTAACGTTCTTGGGGGAGTTGGAGAGTCATTACATTTGGCATGACTCAATGAGGGTCGAATTTGAGTGGAAGAATAACTCCCATGGAAGAGGAAAAAGCATCTTAGAGGTATTGTGACACTTGGGCTAGATTCCCTAACTTCTGTGACAACAATGATGAATATTCCATGACACTTATGACAAGGATCAAACCTGATTGCTGACATCTGACCTATATGACATGTCAGGGATAAAAATAGCCTCCAAGAGGGCGCACAAGGGAGTTATGGCAGCCAAAGATTCCCCCCATTCGAATTGATGGAAGAGGAAGACTAGGAAATGTTGGACAAGTGGCACTCATTGGAATCTCTCCCTAATTCGAGTTGGGATGAAGCTCTTGGAGGGAATTCGAACCATGGAAGCTTTGGGAGGTTAATAAAAGTCAAGAAGAAAGAAGGAGAGCAACTTTTGATCATTTCTCATTTGGCAAAAAATGGAGAGCATAGCTTGTCCATGCAAGGTGAATGTTTATCCTTCTTGCCTTAGTACCAGTTTCGAGGGTGCGAGATTCCCATCCTAATTGGCAATTGGAGAGGCCATTCAGACCTTTCATTGGAGCTGTATGAAGACATTTGTTTACAGGTTGAAGCTACAGGGCTGTTCGTGACCATTTCTCCTTCAACTTGTTCCCACATCTCTCTCACTTTTCTCTCAATATGCTTGCTTTTGGAGGAAGGGTGCACATGGTGAGATGCTGATCTCTTTGGGGAAGTCCAAGGGGCCCCATTTATTTGTAATGTGATGTCTACACACTATATTTGATGCTGATATGAACCTCAAGTCGAATATGTAATGTCCCTTGTTAGGAATTTTATTAAAATGACAACTTTCCACTTTTTTTTTTTCCCTAGTTCGACCTTTGACTAGTTTTGATCTCTAGGTCCCAAATTTGCCCCAAATGATCCCAAATATTCTGAGAAGATATATGAATGATATTAGAACATAAATATGTGTTTCAAGGATGCCTTTGGACCTTTAAAATACTTCTGCAAATACTCTTTCAATTCTGGTCAATGTACGTAACTTTACTAGTGATTTCCCTTTGACTAGTATTGGTCTCTAGGTCTCAAATTGACTCCAAATGCCTTCAAATATTCAAGGAAGGTGTATGAATGATATTAGGACTTGAATATGATGTTCAGGGATGACATATGGCCACCAAAAGACCTCTGCAAACTCTCTTAAGATTCTGGACCAAGTATGCAATTTACTAGTAATTTGGGGTTCAAATCCCCCTGGGGTAAGTACTGAAAATGGCTTCCCAATTGCCTCCAAACCCACTCAAATTTATGAATAGAGGTATGTAATGTGTTAAGGATGTTATTAAGGTTTCATGTGCACCATTAATTGATTATTATATCTGTTCCAACCCTCTCCCATTCAACTGCAAAAATTACCAATTCGACCCTTGGGGAAATGGCACTATTTTTTCTCCCAATGCAATTAAACTGAGTAAAAATACTTCAAATGCTCAAGTACAGTACATGAAACTTGTAAAATAAATCCATGGCAGTCCATTAATCACAAATGCATCAGAGAATCATCCATTCATTCGAAATCATCATCAATACATTAGTTCACAACAAGGTAGTGGGGAAATGGCATTGTTCTTCCATTAAAAATGAGATTTATACATTTCTACTTGGAATTTCGACCTGGAAATTTCTGGAGATGAAGAGCAGATTATTTACTTCATATTAAAAAAGAAATGGGGCATTATAAGCTCCCCCAAAGAGTACAATAGCTCACCAAAAACACCCTCCCTCAAGGATCAAGAATATGCCATCAAAACTGGAAATGGTTGAAGGAGTGAGATGCAATAGAAGAAACCATGAGTTGCCTTGTAGATTACACCTGCAAATAAAGAATCCATTAAAGCTCCACATGAAAGGTCTGAATGGCCTTTCCAATTACCAACTTGGATGGGAATCTTTCACCCTCGAAATTGGCTAAGGCAAGAAACTAGTCATCCACTAGCTCTCCCTCTTCACAAATGCAATTGCAAATTCTACAAATGATCAAAAGCTGGTTTCATTATTTGTTATTGACATTTATAAAGTTCTAATGTCCTCCATGGGTCGAATTCCTTCCAAGAGACTCATGCCAATTCAAGTTGGGAAGAGATTCCAAAGAACGCCACTTGTACAACAATTCCTAGTTTCCCACTTCCACGAAATCACATGTGGAAGCATCTCAGCTGCCCTAACACCCTTGAGCGCCCTCTTGGAGTCTATTTTTAGCCCTGACATGTCATATATGTCATATGTCAGCCTTCAGGTCTGATTTGTGTCATAGGTGTCATAGCATCTTCATCATTGTTGTCATAGAGCTAGGGAATCTAGCCCAAGTGTCTCACTAACTCCAAATTGCCTCTTCCTCTTCCATGGGAGTTACTCTTCCTCTATATTTCGACTTTGGATGAGTCATGCCATGAATAATACCTTTTGGACTCCCCCAAGTATGTTACCATTCATCTTGAATTCGAATTGGTGAGAGAATGATGCCAAGTGCAGTGGGGAAATCTAGCCATATGTGGGTCCCACTTCCTCCATGTGTCTTCATGATCAAATGCCACTTTGATTTTCACTTGTATATATTTATTTAGATCCTTTATTAAATATTTATGCCACTCTAATGTTCAAACATCATTTATTATCCCCATTATTCCAAATCCCAAAGCTTCCACCCCAAACCTAGGAAACTAGTAATTTTCCTCCTTGGCAATTATTTGACCTTTAACATCAATTTTACAAACTCTAATGAATATGGCCAATGTGATTAGGCCATTGTGACCCAATTCCAAATTTGGGACATGACAGAATATCTAAGTGAAACTACGTGTAAATGCCAAACTATGTAAAAATGGTGCCATTTTCCCACATATCTTGTTGTAAGAGTTGAAGTTGTTTGGTTTCGAATTGTTTTAGTCAATATTTGTGGTTTTAAGTGCTATTTGGAGAGCCATTAATGTACTGAAGAAGTCTTATATACCTTATGCAGGTCCTTGGGACATTTATCTCAAATTTCATAGCAAGTTATAGCGTTTTTTTTCACAATCCCCCCTATGTAATGGCATGTTTACAAATATTTGTTTTATTGAAGTTGCAACAGCCTTTAGGAACTGATTAATGATGCATTTGGGTGCCCATTGAAGTCATCTAACTAATCCATGTCTTATGTTCTGAAATTTGGGAGGGTCGTACTGCATTTGGGAAGCCATTTGTGATTCCTATCCTTTGGGGTTTGAACATCAAAACTACTAGTAATTTCCAATTTTTCTCCTGAATTCAAATGAATGTTGCATAAGTCTTTTGATAGTGTCTAATCACTCATTGGGTTCATTTTTATGTCCCAATACCTTTCAAACACTCTCAGACCAAATTCGAAAACCTTAGGAGTCATTTTGAAGCACTTGAGTCATCACTAGTCCAAGGTTCGAATTTGACAAAAAAATGCAATTTTTCCAAATTATTAAAAAGGGACACTATTTATAACCTTGCAACCTCACTTCACCACTTGAGACATATCTCAATCCATATCCAACTGTACCACGTAGGTACCTTAACACATACTTTGCTGCAATCCAATGTATATGTCTCGACTCAACCATAAACTGACTTGGGATTTCTACTGCAAAGCATATAACAAGCCTGGTGTTAACCAGGTACATCAAAGACCCAATCAGCTGCCTGTACATTGTGGGATCAACTAAATCTAAATCTAAAGAGGAATGACTTAGCTTCTTCATATTTTCCTCCATGGGTGTGGCCATGGTCTTGCAATCCATCATACCAAATCTCCTCAAGATATCAACTGTGTACTTCCCTTGACTAAGGAAGATATCATCTAGTCTCTGCCACACCTCTAATCCCAAGAAGTAATGCATTAGGCCAAGATCCTTAATCTCGAATGAGGCCAACTCCCTCTTGCACTCATCTATGAGCCTTTTTGGCTCCTTTTAGGAATGGATCATCAACATAAAGCACCAAGATCACAAGATCAACATCAACAACCTTGTAGTAAAGGTTGGAATCCACATCACTCTTGGTGAAACCCAAGCTCATCAGATAAGTGTCAATGCTTGCATACCATGCCCTGGGTGCCTGCTTGAGTCTGTACAATTCCTTCCTTAATATGCACACATGGAACTCCTTCCCATGTATCACAAAGCCTTGAGGTTGCTCTATGTACACTTCTTCCTCAATCACACCATTGGGGAATGCTGTCTTTACATCCATTTGATGTAATTTCCATCCCATCACTAAAGCAAGAGCAATAATAGATTTGATGGAAGTGTACCTGACAACTGAAGCAAAAGTCTCATCATAGTCCACTCCCTCTTTCTGGGAGAATCCTCTTGCCATAAACTTTGCTTTGTGTTTCTCGATGCTTCCATCTGTTGTATGCTTGATCTTGTAGATCTACTTGGAAGTCACCACTAACTTCTCTTTGGGTCTTGGAACAATCTCCCACACATCAGTCTTCATGATGGACTGATACTCCTCCATCTTGGCATCCTTCCAAACTTGTTTTGTTGCCTCCTCATAATTGGAAGGTTCATAATCAATGATGTGACTCATCAATTCCATGTAACTTGAGAATCTCTTATCCCTCTTGGTTTCGCTGAAAGTACCACTGGGAGATGCATGCCTATCTACATCCTGCAAAGCATCACGAATCCATACTAGCCTCTTCTTGGTCATGGCAACATATCTAGGTACATCTACTAGCTCTGCTGGCTCTACAGACTCCTCCTGATAGTCTGGAGAACGAATAATTGTACAAGAGGGCTGTGTACCCTCGTTTCTTGGAGCCTCCTGCTCCTCATCATCAATCTCCATGTGAGAGTATCTCAATCTTATGAAGGCTACTTCCTCATCATAGGTAACATCTCGACTAGCCTCAATATGACGTTGTCTTGAAATGTAAATAATGTAAACCTTCAAAGTTTTGCTATATCCCACAAAAGTACCCTTCTTTCTAGAAGGTTCTAATTTCGACCTCTTCTCCTATGGCACATGGATGTATACTGGACAACCAAAGATCCTCCTCTGGCTTCACTCACGTGAATGCTTTCTTAGGAGTCTTGTCCCCCAATATTTGATGGGGACTTCTATTCTGAACGTACACCACTGTGTTGGATGCTTTTTCCCGTAAGAATATGGGTAGGTTTTGATAATGAATAATAGATTTTACTGCTTTCCCAATGGATATGTTCTTCCTTTCTGCAACCCCATTCTGCCGAGGGTTGTAAGGAACCGTCAACTCCCTCTTTATCCCTGCTTCCTTGCAGAAATAATTGAAGTCCTTGGAGGTGAAATCTCCTCCATTATCTGACCTCAAAATATTTATCTTCTTTCCTGTCAGGTTTTCTACTCGAGCCTTGAATTCCTGGAATCTGCTGAAGATTTCATCTTTGGTTTTCATGAAATAAATCCAAGTTTTTCGGGAGAATTCATCAATGGATGTTACATAGTATAAGAATCCACCCAAGGATTGTACTATCATTGCTCCACATACATCTGAATGTACAAGATCCAAGATCCCCTTGGATCTACTATCACTGTTTGGAAAAGAACCCTTGGCATCCTTGCCAAGTGCACAACCTATGAAAACACCTTCATGTTCTACTTGGAGCTCTAGAAGACTTGTAACCATCTTTCTCAATAATGGAAATCCCTATAATGTGTTAAGTTTTTACTTTGTTTAGCATAATAAAATTAAACAATAAGATCACTGAAAGAAAGACAAGCACAACAACACAAATAACACAAAATTTCTCTCGGGGAAACCACAAGGGATAAAACCCGGACAAAACTTCCTCAATATAGAATTCACCAAGACAATATAAAATCCCCAAGACAAAACAACTTCTCTTCTTCACCAACGAACTTCTCTCTCTCTCCTATGCGAGCTTGACTGAGTGAATGAGTGGTTCAAATGACAAACTTGACCTCTCTATTTATATTGTTCAGTTGGGTTACTTTTTACCCTAATTGGGCCGACCTATCAATTACATAATAAAATATTTTTCTTTTTTGCATTCTTCTAGGATGACACAACTTCTAGGGTTTACATTGACTCGTACATGACCAATTACATCAATGACATATCCCGAAGGAGGAATAATAATAATACAATAAACAAATACACTTACAATATCTTCCGCAGTTACATTTGTTTAACACTCCCTCTTAATTAGGAAGGTATTCTACAAACATCAACATCATCATCAACAACTGTACAATTGACTGGTGAAACTCTATATGTCATAAGAAGTTTTGGGACATCATCATATGTCTGGGGAATCATCGACATCATTTGTTGGAATATCATCATCGCGGCCGTGATCAGCATGGAACTATTGGAGCATCAACATCATCGTCATCATCAACATCATCATCGACAAGGAACTGATGGAACATCAACATCATCATCATCAACAAGGAATTGTTGGAACATCAACATCATCATTGTCATCAACATCATCATCAGTAAGGAACTGTTGGAACATCAACATCATCATCGTCAGCAAGAAACTGCTGGAACATCGACATCATGATCGTCATCAACATCATCATCAACAAGGAAATGCTAGAACATCAACACCATCATCGTCAGTAAGGAAATGTTGGAACATCAACATCATCATCGTCAACAAGAAATTGTTGAAACATCGACATCATCATCGTCAGCGAGAAATTGCTGAAACATGAACATCATCATCATCATCAGTATGTAAATACCAGAACAACAACATCATCAATCATCAGTACATGGATACTGAAATCAACAACAACATCAACCATCAGAAAGTAAATACTGGAACAAAAACATCAAACATCAGTAAGTAAATACTGGAACAACAACATCAATCATCAGTAAGTAAATACTGGAACAACATCATCAACATGTAAATGCTGGAACATCATCAACCATCAGTATGTGATTACTTGAACATCACCATCATCAACATGTGAATGTTGGAACCATCATTATATAAATACTGGAACAACAACACAGGGAAAGAATACCCAACATAGCCGATAGACACGTAAACACACCCCGCATAGCCAATCATAGCCAGTGCTCACTGATAGCCAGTCTCATTGCCAGGTAGCCGCTGATAGGATAGCTAGTGGTCGACCAAAGCCAACTTTTTGTGTTTTTTAATGTGGTGATTGCTACCCCATTGCTGCTATTTTTGGAATGCGGAAAAACAACAACATCAACAGGGACCCCATAATAAATAAATATCTATTATACAGACTAAGTACCTTACAATGGAAAAAATGTATCATATCACATGTGAGTATCTTTGTAGTTTTACTTTACGTTTATTGTTGGGGCATGTGGGTCTTCACATGCGAGTGAGGCATCGTGACCCAACTGGTGAAGAATTTCCTCATTACGATAAGGGATTATCACATGCTACATGTGCTAGTGGGCACCTTCCCTCAAGAATCATTACTTTACCTTTATTACCATCATCAGCATGTGAATGCTGGAACCATCAGTATATAAATACTGGAGCAATATCATCATCTGGAATATGCACTCTGGTAGATGATGCTGACTTACTAATCCTTTCGGACCAAACAAGCCCAGTCAGACATACCAATCTACCCAGGTATCAAACAATCCTTGTATGGCTTACTAATCCTTTCGGACAAAACAAGCCTTGTATGGCTTACTAATCCTTTCGGACCAAACAAGCCTAGCCAGACATATTGTCTTCGGCACTTCCCTCCCAAGTTTGTATAACCTGCAATATGAAGTCACTGTCTGATACATATCTAAGTCCATAATCCAATGTTCCCTTTATGTACCTCATCACATGTTTTGCTGCAACCAGGTGAACATGTCTAGGCTCCACCATATACTAGCTCAAGGTGTTCACAACAAAACATATATCTAGTCTAGTATTGGTCAAATGCATCAATGAGCCAATAATCTGTCTGTATAATGTAACATCTACTATTTCTAATGAAACATCATTCAATAGCTTTAATTTTTTCACCATCGGAGTAGGCATGGCCTTACAGTCCAACATCCCACAACATATTTTCCTTGATTTAGGAAAATCTCATTTGGGAACTGCCACACCTCAAGACCTAGAAAGTAATGCATCATTCCAAGGTCTTTCATCTTAAATTTTGCAGCAAGCTTCTTCTTCGTGAGGGGAGACATTCGATATCACTTTGAGCATATCCTTGAAATACCGAGGAAGAAAACCTTCTCCATCTATGTTGTAGTCACTCCCTCTGAAGCGGAGCTTCCTTGCTCCCTATCTAACTAAGCACTATCCTCCCTCTGCATCTTGTATTCTCTGCACCAAGACATTCTGCATTGGAGTGACTGTTAGGATTCTCTTATGTTAAAATTTGGGGTATCCATCTATGTCATCTCTCTATGTCACTGGATACCTAGATCTCTAACTTTGTTGCAAGTTCTCTCTTGCACCCATCCATGAGCTCCTCATCTTCAACCTTGTAGAAAAGGTTGATATCTCATCACTCTACGTGATCATCCTATCCCATGGGTGCCTTCTGAGCCCATACATAGTCTTCTTCAATTTGCACACATGTGGTTCTCTGTAGAGAGTCTTGAGTCCTTGAGGTTGCTTGATATATTCTTCTACTTCGATTATACCATCTATCTAGTGTAATATCCACCACTAAGGAAGTGTGTCTGGCCACTAGAGAAACATCTTGTCATATTCGACTCCCTCTTTCTGAGAGAACCCTTGATTTGTACTTTTGTAGTATGCCTGATTTCATAAATCTTGTTGAATGTTATAGTTGAACCATCGTCATTTGTTCTACGGAACAAGTCTCATCATTCTTCGTTTGTAGGTGATCGTACAGGATATTTCCTACAAGTCAAATTTAGTTGCATGGTTAGAAACATTCAATGGTTTCCAAAAACATATTAATAATGACAAATTCTTATGCATACAAATATAGATCACATAGTCATGCAACTATCTTAGCCATTGATTCAACACAACATTCATCCATATCCCATATTCATATGGTAACTTTCTATATGCCTTCCATCTCTACCAGAACATTATTAAGAGCGTGCACTACTCCCAATATGTCAGCAAAAGAGGTTTCATTCTAGATAAGTAGCAATGGAATGTTGTACAACACCATAGGCCACTTACCCATCACATATGTTTGTGCTAGAAATTGTACCTAGACTACGAAGGTACAAGCTAGAACAATCTCAAGAAAACTAAAAGAAAATGAATTTGTTTTTATAGTTTTATTTTGAAGGTTTCATTCACAAGAAATGAGTAATTGATATCCAAACATATACAACACTAAATCATAAAGAAATCATGAAGAGCTGAGATATTAAAGATATAAAACACATATATAAACCATAAGCATCCATTAAACAAGAAACTGGTTCTGTCCACAAATTCATAAGCATTCACATGAATAATACCTTAATCAAGAAATGAAATCACAAATAAGGTGGTCAAATAGGTCATAAACATAACCAGCAAAAAGAGTAAATAAGTGGCTTATATAATGTATTCAGATAAATTTTCAGTCTTCATAAAATAACTTACATGAGAGTGTATAGCATAAATATGAGTGTAACATAGTATCCTTAGCCCTAATGCCTTTCTCCCGAACAAAAACCAACCATCCTAGTCTATTTTTTCCTTCTTTTATCATTACAAAAATGAAGTAGTTCCATAACTGCTTTTTTATGTCAGGTTCGAAACTACTCAGCAGTTACATTTAGTAGTTATATATACTTAACTTTCGAATGACTAAAAACTAATTTATCTTAAAGTAACTTTTAGCAATTATGAACAAAATGAAAAATAGGAATACTTGGACAGCTGTGCAACTAGGTGGCATTTATATTTGCTTCGCAACTTCTGCTAACATAGCTATTCCCTCCAATGCATGAGATTTCTTTTCATGCCGGGCCTGCTCCATCTCCATGCTTTGAACCTTATTTGATAGCACTTTATTTTGTTTGTTCAAATCCTAGATCTGCTTAGTTAATTCTTCAGCTTGTATCTCTGCATGTCCTTTTCTTCTTAAAGCTTCCTTTGCTACTGCAATCAACTCTTGATAATGGGCATTTACATCTTCCAGGTCTTCTCTTAGTCTTTTATTTGTAGTCATGAGTCTTTCATTTGATTCATTCAGGAACTTTACTTGTGTCTTATGTTGCTGTATTTTCTTCTTTAGATTTTCTATCTCCAAGTCCATCTGAACATATCCATGCAATGCTGAATCCTGATTTGATAGCAATGGAATATCCAATTTTTTGAAAATCAAGTCTTCTTCGTGCCTATTCCTCGCTGCTGCATCTAAAAATGAAGCCATTGAAGTCATTCCCTGTTCAACACTAGGAATAATTTCCTGTTCTACAACCTTATCACATTCTTTAATTGGTTCAGGTATCATTTCATGATCCTTCCCTGTGCTTGTCTGAACTTGCTTTGACTTTAACTCTTCTTTTTTATCTCCATCTTCTTCACTTGAAGAATCCTAAATGATGGTGACCTTCTCCTTCTCTAGCTTATGATTTAAAATCCTCCTCATATTCAGTCTAAGTTTATTTGTAGCTCTAGTCTTAGATTTCCATTTAGGTTCTTCTTTTGTAACTCTGTCAAAACAATCAATTTGATCAAGCCATGATGAAACAGTGACTGGCTCGTGTGATCAGCATGACCCTTAACCCTAGTTGACATCTTTTGAAGACTTCTAAGTAGGAAAAATGGTAAATTCATCTTGGATTGTTGATTTAAGTGCAACAAAAACCTGATATGGTATTTAAACACTGATGTAAACCTCCCTTCACATGTACGATAGCTCTGCACTATCCAAATAACCTCCTTCCATTCTGGTTTGAAGTTGTTTAAATGAACCCCTTTGCTCCAGTCAAGGGATTGACAACCTAGTAGCATAAGCGTGCTTGGGTCAAAATCAAAAGGGGTTTTCTTAAACCATGATTCTCCCTCCATGGGCGCATCGATAGCTTCAACAATTAAACCCTCTGTCAGTTCAAACTTCAAAGTATTGAAGCTTACAATGATATTGGTAAGATTTTGAGCGAAGGCATGAGTAACATCAACATTAAAACCTGTAATTCTCTCAAAGAAATCAAACCACTCGACTGCCTTAAACAACACTGCACATTTAGGAAAATTCATGGCCCAGCTAGTGTCTGTTGGCTCAAAACGACTCATCTTACCACTCTTACCCATAACTTCTGCAGCTATTCACTAACTAGCTTCTTGGAAGTAAACATAATAAAAAACCTTGACAAATCTTAGAATACGTGGCTTCTAGTCTTAAAACTCGTGGCTTCTCCTATCTTCAACTCCTTCGGTGATGAATCATCATAGGCTTTGACAAATGTTATGATATAGGGAACAATTGCCTCGAGGTCTTTGAACATCATAAAATGTAATGTGCTAACACTTACCATGAATCAACCACGATCCTCCATTATTTCGGATTCCAGCAACACCTTAATGTATGCACTTTAGTTACCACGCTGCGGGAATGTCTCCATATGAAAATTTTGCAAACAAGCTCAACATAGAGGTTAAATTTTCAACATAGGAGTTAGGGAAAATATTAATAAGTATTTTGAAGACCTTTTAAAGAAATGAAACACTTAATAAGCCACTATGTATAATCTAAGATAAAGGTAAAATAAAATAAAATAAAGTAATACTCATAACATAGAAAATAGAAAAAAAAATCAAAACCATTCAACTTAAAATAAAGAAAAATAAAAGTAATAAGGAATGAAAAATTAAGACAAAATCAAATAGGGACTAGGTACAATTCCATTCCTAACACTTGGCTCCAGCTGGTGGATGAAAGTCTCCTTGTGAGGTTTCAAGATCCTGTAGACCAGTGCCTTCTGCAATCTAAACTGAAACTTCCCTGTTATTCTTCAAACTTCCATTGGAAATTGGAGTCTTATTTAGTTTATCTCACACCGGTATGTACAATGAGTGACAACTTCCTACCTCTAGTGACTATAAAAATGCTTAAGGAATCATTCATTCACTGGATTGGACAATTCTTCACCTTCCATGCTTTGCAATATAAAAGTATTATTCTACAGAATTTTAGAAATTAAGAAAGGACCCAACCATAAATTATCAAACTTACCATGCCGACCCTTCTGATCTCTTATAGCATCCCACCTGAGCACCATGTATCCAAGAGAAAAAGTGTCTTCTTTAACTTTCCTATCAAATTTCTCTTTGATCTTATTCCTGTAAGCCCGTGCTCTTTCTGCTAAAGCTTCTCGTTCTTGCTGAAGTTCAATCAATGAGAAGATTTTTCTCTGAATACCATTTGGTTCTTCCTGACTGTCTTGAAAAAACTTCATTACTGGAATTCCTAATTGAATGGGAAAAACAATATTAGTACCATATACCAATTGAAAGGGAAACAAACATATTTCTTTTTTAGTAGTTATCCGATCTTCCCACAGAGCATACTTCAACATTGAATCCCAAGATATCTTGTTCTGAATTAACAACTTCTTGATACTCTGGATGATGTTCTTGTTGGTCGATTTTGCCAATCCATTCCCCTAGGGGTAATAGGTGGTAGAATGTTTTAAGATAATTCCATTCTCCTCACAAAAATTAATCATGGCTTTGGACTTGAAGGCCTGAGCATTATCAGTCAACAACTTCTTAGTACAACCAAACCTACTCAAAATATTCTCTTGTATAAAATTGAAGACGACCTTATCAGTTGCATTCCGTGTAGGAATTGCTTCTACCCATTTTGTGAAAAAAACAGTAGCTGTCAGTATCCATTTGTGTTGTCCACTGGAAGCAGGATTGATCTCACCTATGAAATCCAATCCCCATTGTTGGAAAGGAGCATTGACCAAAAAAGGTTTCAATGGTAAGGATAAAAGTTTTTGCTTACTAGCAAATTTTTGACATTGAACACAAGCTCTGACCTACTGATATACATCTGAAAATAAAGAAGGCCAATAATACCCAGATCTTAGAATCTTGTAAGCTGTAGCTTTCCAATATTTGTGACCTCCATAGGCACCTTCATGCAGTTCTGAAATGACTTCTTCTGTTTCTGATTTTTCCAAACACCTGAGCAATAATCCTCCCGGATCTTTCCAATGTAATTGTTGATTCACTAAACAATATTTGGTGGCCTTCAACTTTAATGATCTAGCTGCTTTTTTTATCTAAATGAGTAGGACATTGCAAATGCAATAGAAAATGAACTATATCAGCATACCAGACTGATTTTGCATATTTATCCATGATTTGTTCTTCATTCTACCTTGTTTGCAACTGTTCCTGTGTTGGTTGACTTGCCACTACATGAAGACCAAGAGCTTCACAATTTGAATCAGCCAATAGTCTTGCTAGACCCCGTCCTTTTACAAGCATGGTAGGTTTAATCTCCACATCATACTCCATGATCTTTGCAATCCATCTTCCTCTCTTTCCTTCACTGTCAGGCTGTGTCCAAATTTCCTTGATGGCAGCATTAGGTACATAAGCAATAATCTTTGAATGCAAAATATAAATTCTGAAGAACTTCAGGGCCTTAACCAGTGCATATGCTTGTTTTTCTAGTGTACTGTATTTCAATTCCGAATCTCTCAGAGTTTTTCTAAAGAAAGAAATAGGTTGCTCTAATCCATCTGCATTATTTTGTAATAGAACAACAGCTATAGTGTCATGAGATGCAAAAGAGAAAGTAAAGAAGTCTTTTGAAAAATCAGGGATTACCAGCACTGGAGCTTCTGTAAGGGCTTATTTGATCTTTTCAAATGAAGCGCTAGCTTCTGCTGTCCATTTTACCTTGTGGTCTTTCCTTAACATGGATGTTATCTATTTTATTGTTTCAACAAAATTTGGAATGAACCATCTCAAAAAATTTATTTTTCCAATAAATGATTGGACATCCTTCTTACTTCTAGGAATACTGATCTTCAAAATAGCCTTGACTCTCTCAGGATCTATTCTAATCCCATCTGCTGAAACTAGATGTCCCAAAAGCTTACCTTCTTGAACAACAAAATGTGACTTCTTAGGATTTAAAGACAGTCCAAATTTTCTACATTTCAGAAAAGTTTGTCTGAGATGTTGTAGATGCTCTTCATCAGATTTAGAAAACACAGTGATATCGTCCAGATAAATTACTACACATTTTTCATTTTTCTCCATCAAAAGCTATATCCATAGCTCTTTGAAAAGTTGCACCAGCATTCATCAAACCAAACGACATCTTGTCATATGTACCCCAAGGAGTAGTGAAGACTGTTTTCTCCCTGTCATCCGGATGCACAACAATTTGATTGTAACCCTAGAATCCATCAACCATTGAAATTCTCTGGGCACCTAACACTTTCTGCAAAATTTGCTCAATCTTGGGAAGTGGATAATTATCCTTCAATGAAGCTCTATTCAAATTACGAAAATCCACACACAACCTAATTTCTCCTAAGCACTTTATTGCTCTGGAATCGAATGCAAACAAATCATGATATGGCTTTGTAACACTCATACCAAGGGTTTCCATGACTGCTTTAGGCATCAAGTTATGAGAAGATCCAGAATCTAGTAGGCATTTATGAATCATTTGATCATGAACAGTCAAGGTGATGTAAAAAGGAGGAGGGAAGTTTGAATTATTTTAAGGCTTATTAGGCGAGGCAGAGCCAAGAATAATAGTATGGTGTTCTTCTTGGAGATTTACAGTGTCTGAAGGAAACTGATTAGCTTGTGAACTCAGTATTTTAAATGCAGGATCTCTATAACAAGGAGTCTTCATCAATTCAGTTAATGGAATTGGAATCTTAATCTTACAGAGTTCATTTTCAAAATTGAAGGATTGAAAATTTTTATTACTTTCTTCAATCTCTGCAGCTTTGGCTTGATCACCATGGTTTTGTCTCTTTTCCAGTGCTGGATTGGATACCCGTTTGGCAGGAACATCCATCTTCTTTTTGGGAATTTGAGCAATTTGTTTTGGACCAAAGCTTAGGTTATAAGAATTTTTTGGTTTTGATTAATAAATACCAGCTGACATTTTAGGGCCAAGATCATTTTCTTCTTGATAAACAACTGAATCAAAAATCTCAGAATTCTGATAATGATACTCAGTAAGGAAACCTTCTCATGACATCTCTCCAAAGTAATTTAAATTCTGATTCAAATCTTCATACTGTAAGTCTTCAACCTCTTCTACTTCATCTATCAAATTGTTTTGAAATGGGGGAGGAACTCTCTGGTCTTCATTCTCCCTTCTTTCCATTTGAATGTCATTGTTTCTCCATTGTCTAGGAAGAAATCTGGGAACAAATGGGTGCCTAAACTAATTAGGATTTTTTTCTCCTTCCTATGTAGGTCTATTCGGATTCTTTTCCAACTTCATCTTACTCACTTCTGCAGATAAAATTTTAATCAACTTAGTCATTTCATCTATTTTACTCTCTGTTGTCTTTGATGTGGAAGTTGATGGTATTGACTCATGTTTACTCTTCCGGTCATGCACTTGATAATCTGAATGCTCTTTGAGCCTGTTCGAAGCCAAAATGCTAGACTCAACTTCTAATGCATCTTCCTGCATATTCAACAGAGTTACTGAACTTATTTCTCTTAGATGCAAACAGATATCATGATCAAAGTAATTGGAATAGGTTAACTTAGATGAGGTTTCAGAAGGTTTAATTTCAGTTGGGATCCTTCCATACATCTTATTGAAGCATTTAGAGAAATATGCTACAACTTCATCCTTTTTTCTTTTCAAAGCTGCAAATTTTGTAATGTAATAAGTATGGTATTTTGTATCCCCCCATTGTCTCATAAACACTTGTTGTAGTTCCTCTATTAGGGTTATTGAATTAGCAGGTAACTCTCTGAACCATTTCCTTACCTCCCCATCTAAGCTCTGTACAAACATCCTCATCCACACATCTTTAGCTTCAATATTCTGATTGTCTGCATAACTTAGAAATGCATTCCAATGTTCCTTTGCAGTAATTTCACCCTGACCATTAAACCTAGGAAGATACTTTTGATAGTCTCCTACAGGAAGAGCATTCAGGGGATGAGGGAGAACTAAAGGAGCATATCTAGCAGCTACCATACGGTCCATCATATCAAGAGGTTGTCCTGCCATCTTGGAGCTACTTTGGTTTGGTGAAGAAAGAGGCTTACTGACTTTACTCGGGCTTGGTTGAAAAGAAAGCTTACAAGGTTTAAATTGAACCAAGGGAATCCTACTAGGAAACTCATTCTTAACCTTTTGAGCAAACAATGGATTAATAAAAATCTGAAATCTTTCAACTTGAGTTGTAGGAATAAACCATGACAAATTCTGATTTAAATTCTGAATATGCAAAAAGGGATGTTGGCTGTGACTGATCAGGAGTAAATAAAGTGTTGAATTTTCAGAATTTACTTCAATCTGATCTAGGATCTTAACTGAGAGAACAACATGTATAGAAAATCTACATCATATCAATCATGGACACAATAATGCAAGAACATAAGAGACACAGAGTTTACTTGGGGAAAACCATAAAGGTGAAAAACCCCAATAACTTCCTCAGAGATAGATAGAGCAATGATACAACTAGAATACAAGAGATAGTCTTCTCCTAACAGCAGAGCCTCCTTCTCACAAGTGCGCCACTTTCCGAATGAGAGAAGTGTGTGAATGAATGATCAAATAGAGATCCCCTGATCTCTATTTATACTTGTTCTGTCCTGCACAATAAACTAATGGGGCCTACATGTCTAGCTTAACCCATGGTTAACTTAATCCGTGCCAACCCCACACTTGGTGGTCTAGTAACCCTTTGACCCACATGGCCGACCCCCAATAGGGTGGTCTAATAACCCTTCGACCCACATGAATTATACAGGGCCGACCCCAACAAGGTGGTCTAATAACCCATCAAGTATAAGTTACGACACTTACAATATAAATGACAACACTTCCGTATAGAGGAATAATAACATCTCTATAAGAATACAAAATACATATATAAAATAAATGGGTGAAATACATTCCGAAGTTACATATACATCAACACTCCCTCTTAACTAGGAAGATATTTCTCGACACAGGTCTTCTAGCACAAGTCTTCTTCTTTGGATCATCGTCATTGGATAATCGTCATCGAGTCATTGTCATCGTCACTGCTGCTGCTATCTCAATCAATCTCTGAATCTACTCGTCATAGGAAGTTCTACAGAGCCAGTCCTTTTTCATACTGGATGTAGGCCCACCACCTCCAGGTCTTCATCATCACTGGCCATACTGTGGAATCCTCAGGACTTATTACGTGCGTCACAAAACCTTAAAAGAGTCTCTTGACTAGCAAGAACCCTAAAGAGCATCTGAGGCCTTTTTCATCCTGTCCAGATCTCCAGGACTTATTACATGTGACTGTCACAAAACCGTAAAAGAGTGTCCCAGGAACGTTTATGTGCATAACACGACCGAAAAGAACTCTAAAGAGCATCCTAGGAACATTTATGTGCCTAAGCACGACCGACAAGATCTCCAGGACTGATTACATGTGACCTCTACTACAAACCCTCGAAAGAACATCTCAAGACTTATTACGGGCACACAGCCCAACCTATCGGATCTCCCAGGTTTTACATGTAGCATCCCACCACAAACCCTCGAAAGAGCATCCCAGGACTTATTACGGGCACACAGCCCAACCTATCGGATCTCCCAAGTCTTACATGTGGCCCACTATCACAAACCCTCGAAAGAGCATCCCAGGACTTATTACGGGCACACAGCCCAACCTATCAGATCTCCTAGGTCTTACATGTGATACACAGTGCCAATCCTTTTTCATACTGGATGTGACCTAGAACAAATCTAGGATTTCCTTTGCACAACCTGTCCACGGCCACAGAGTATCAACCTGATACTCACCATACATCATCCTGATGTACACATGATCATCCTGATCATCATCACTGCAACATCCTGCTGCATGTCATCTAGAGCAACATCCTGAAGCTCGTCATCTATGATCATCCCGATCATACACTGCATCTACCTGATGCATACCAAGTATCTACCTGATACATATCATCATACATGATCCACCTGATCATACAATGTATCCACCTGATACAAATACAAATACATGATCCACCTGATCATACCTAATACATATCAACATACATGATCTACCTGATCATACAATGTATCCACCTGATACATATACAGATACATGGTCCAAGTATCCAACATGATGCATATAAAAAATACATACAAATGATCCAACTGATCATATCCATCATCAAACATGATGCGTACATACATATATATATAAATGATCCAACTGATCATATCCAACATCCAACATGATGTGTACATATACATATAGAGCAGTAGCTGGAGCATCGTCCTGATGCTCATCATCCATGATTCTCCTGGTCATCATAGCATCGTCTTCTTCAGATCATCTCATCGTCCACGAAGCACAACCCAGATGCACATCATCCAACACTTACACCACCGACATGGGAGAACACATCTACCACCATTCGGGGAAGGCTCCAGCCCTTAATTTTTCACCATGGGAGAACACATCTACCACCATGTGAAAAATGGCTTCAGCCCTTACATCTACACCATGGGAGAACACATCTACCACCATGTGAGAATGGCTCAACAATTACATCATGACCATGGGAGAACACATCAACCATGTTAGAAAAGCTCATGTGCATCTGCATCTTCCGGATTCATTACTTCCCTTTGGAAGGAACCTCAATCTGAAGTGCACCAAGCCTCTCTCTGAAGTACTCAAACTGCACTCTGGCCAACAGCTTGGTCAATACATCTGCAACTTGCTCATCTGTCTCAACATACTTTGCTTCGACTGTACTCAATGCTACCCAGGACTGCTTCCTGCTAAACCAAGAGATCACACATGATCCCATACTGAAGCAGCACCCATAAGTGCTCTTCCTATCTGCAGCACTCCCTGCCCAATCTGAATCAACATAACCCTGCAGGTTAAACTTTTTTGATTCGCATTATACTTGAGCCCATAATCAACTGTACCCTTCAGGTACCTCAGAATATGCTTTACAGCAACCAGGTCAACACCCCTCGGATCCGTCAGGAACTGGCTCAATGTGTTCACCGCAAAGCAAATATTTGGTCTCGTATTCGTCAGGTGCATCGAGGACCCAATCATCTGACGATACATAGTGATATCAACCAGCTCAGATGAAGCGTTACACAAAAGCTTCAGGTTTGATGCCATAGGTGTGGCCATGGCCTTGCAGTCCATTATCCCAAACCTCTTCAGGATCTCTACTGCATACTTCCCTTGTCCAAGGAAGATTCCAACTGCACTCTGCCACACCTCCATACCAAGAAAGTAGTGGATCATACCCAAGTTCTTCATCTCGAACTCGGCAGCAAGCTTCCGCTGCGTGTTGGCAATCAATATATCTTCACTGTAATAAACAGGTCATCCATATACAAAAGTAGTATCACTGGATTGCCTTCCTCAACCTTGTAGTAAAGGTTGGAATCCGCTTTACTCTTGGTAAATCCCAAACTGGATAGAAAGCTGTCTATCCTACCATACCAAGTTCTGCACATATATGACTCCCTGTCATGTGTCTCAGAACCAAGTGGCTGCTCCACATACACTTCTTCTTCAACTACACCATTCAAGAAGGATGTCTTGAAATCCATCTGGTGTGTCTTCCACTTCATCACTGTAGCTAGAGCAAGTACTGATCTAATGGAAGTGTATCTGGCTACAGGAGAAAAAGTCTCTATGCTACCACCTGCAGCATGCTTGATCTTGTAGATTCTCTTGGAAGTCACTGCAGACTCCCCTTCAGGTCTTGGGACTGTATCCCAAACATCTTCATGGTCGACTGGTACTCCTCGATCATGGCATTCTTCCCAGATCCTAGGAACTTCAATATCTTCAATATTTTTAATAGATAACTTTGTTGCTGAACAAATGTTGTAGTCCTTCTTTTGTAGGTGATGGTATACGATCTTTCCTACACAACAAGTTAAATTGCATGATTAGAAAACATCTTATAGTTTTCAGAACAAACTCTTACACATAAAGAAATATGTCATACAATCATGCAATTATCTTAGCCAATGCTTCAATACAACATTTATCCATATCCTGTAACTTTCTAGATGCCTTCCAATCTCTACCAGAACATTGTTAAGAGTTTGTACTACTCCCAACATGTCAGCAAAGAGGTTTCATTCTAGATAAGTAGCAATGGAATATTGCATAGTGACATAGGCCACTTACCCATCACATGCATATTAGTAGTATATTGTTCATTAATGCAATTATTCTAATATGCATAATACACAACCTAAGTCTAGGAACATAAGCATATACATAATTGAATAAAATTATTTAAATAAACAAATATGTAAGAAATGATAATTCAAATATTTATCTTTGTTTGGTTGTTGGGTTGACTCCCTCTCAGTCTTTGCTTCTTTTCTGCAACTCCATTCTGATGTGGATTGTGAGAAGTGGTCAACTCCCTCTGAATATCTGCATCCTTGCAGAAACTACTGAAGTGTGCTCCTTCTTGATCTTTGCTTCCTTGCAGGAACAAATGGAGTGTCCTCCCTCTTGATCTTTGCTTCCTTGCAGGAACAACTGGAGTGTCCTCCCTCTTGATCTTTGCTTCTTGGATTACCTGTCCTTGAACTTATATCCATCCTTAATCACTATGCATGCTTATTAGTATCATCATTGTGTTATCGTTGAGGTCTCATACATAATCATACATTCATTAGTATATTCTTAATACTATCAAAACACAACAATCTTAAGCATGTATAGTCGTGATCATTTCAAGCAGAAATAATAAGCATTAGTATTCAAGGTTTATATAGGACTCTTATGGTTAGTCATATCATAAATTAAAGTAAGAAACATAATATGCATACAACCATGACTATTCAAACCTATGACTTCATGAATAATCATTATCAACAACACAACAGTATAAGATCCTAACACAAGGTAGGATTCTAGCTTGATATAGGAAAAACATACCTGGATTAGCATGCTAGCTAGTTATGTCTAACATACCCGCATAATGTCTACTAGTTCTCTTCAATGACTTGTGCTAGTAACCTGCATGTCTCATAAGTTATCCATTGTAGAACCAAGTTATACATACCTCGTAAGTAGATCTTCTAAGAGATCCATGACAATGGATGAATCTTTGTCTTCATGTCATCATGATCATATGTTCTTGAACTAGAACATGATTTTTCTTTCTTGGTGTACCTTTCATGTTAGCGGACAACATAAACCACATACAACACCATAATGCATTAGTACAATCATAAGTGTCAACACCCTAACCAATGAATATCTTCTATCATGCATTCATAATTTTATTAAGGTGATACGACAAGTCTAAATTTAAACAAGATTGTACTAACCGTAATAATATGAAGGCAAACATACCATAGACTTAATCATGAGAAAATCTTGAAACATACCTAGATAAGTCATACCTGTCGAGATTTCTTGTAATCTTCTTATGTAAGGCCTTAGCCTCATCTCCCTCTGAAATAGAAACTTCTTCACTTATGCAGGTGACCAATCCATTCTCTTCTAGGATTAACCCAATCCACTTGATTTGTAGGAATTGGATCTAGAGCTGGATTAGGGTTTGTCAAAGAAACCCTAAAAATTCAAACTTTGAATTTCAAACTTCCGAAAGGATAGAAATATGTGCCTTGATGATCTGATCAAGCTGGTATACTCAGAATTTGAAAACTGCAAAGTTTCACCCCTCAAATTTGCCTTTGAAACTTTCGGATTCACTGGACATGACCCAGAACTAGGGTTTGATGAAGCCCACCCTTCTGCCCAATCAGAAGGTTTGATCCAAAGCTCTAAGCTTCTATTTTTTTGAGGAGCTTCCAGCCATGGTCACATATTTCAAAAATTCCTATTTTTGCAGAAGCCCTAAATTTCCACTTTTCCGATCAAAGTCCCGAACTAGGGTTTGATCAAGCCCGGCCTTCTTCCCAACCAAAAATTCTGATCTTGGTCTCTAAATTTCTATTTTGATGAATAGCATTCAGCCGTAGTCTCCGATTACAAAAATTTCAACTTTCTCTGAAACCCTAAATTCTGGAAGCCATGATGAAGGTGCTAAAAAATGATTATGTTTTTACAGAAATATGTACTTGATTGTTTCTAGTGTAACTCCTCACTTTTCAATCCACAGGGTCTGAAAACTTTTTCTGGGGTATCTTGGCTTGTCATCTTTCCATCCCGATAGGTCTGACCTCAATTGGATTCTCTGAGAGAGAGAGTTATGCCAAGTGTCGCAACGTGACCTGTTTATGGGATAAAACAGGAGAGCAAACTTGTACGACGTGCCACGTGTCACTGGTTCAACTTCAGCCTCTGAAAGTTTTTCCTGAGATAGTACAGTCTGTGTACTACCTATTATATTTTACGAAATTTCATTTGGAGCTTCCTAGCCCAAGTTATGACCTTTTTTCCAAGGTCACTTGTTTATGACTGAGATCTGGAAGAGGTAGAAACCCTATATTGTACAGATCATAAATAACAAAGTACAACGAATTAGAGGTTTTCCTTTGGACATAAGGTACATGGGGATCTTAGATTCTACCTATAACAATTTCAGATCCGAAAACTTCTCCAAACTGGATTTATAGCGAAAGTGCTACGATGACTGGTTTTTTTCTATATCAATCCCTAGCATCGTAAGTGCAACAAGTGTCATACATGCCATATCATGCCTTCTTTCAGGCTAGCTCTGATACCATGTTGAATTTTCAAAATTTACTTCAATCTGATCTAGGATCTTAATTGAGAGAACAACATGTATAACAAATCTACAGCATATCAATCATGGACACAATAATGCAAGCACATAAGAGACACAAAGTTTACTTGGGGAAAACCATAAAGGTGAAAAACCATAAAGGTGAAAAACCCCAATAACTTCCTCAGAGATAGATAGAGCGATGATACAACCAGAATACAAGAGATAGTATTCTCCTAGCAGCAGAGCCTCCTTCTCACAAGTGCGCCACTTTCCAAATGAGAGAAGTGTGTGAATGAATGATCAAATAGAGATCTCCCGATCTCTATTTATACTTGTTCTTTCTTGCCCAATAAACTAATGGGGCCTATATGTCTAGCTTAACGCATGGTTAAATTAATCCGGGCCGACCCCACACTTGGTGGTCTAGTAACCCTTTGACCCACAGGGCCGACCCCCAATAGGGTGGTCTAATAACCCTTCGACCCACATGACTTATACAGGGCCGACCCCAACAAGGTGGTCTAATAACCCATCAAGTATAAGTTATGACACTTACAATATAAATGACAACACTTCTGTATAGAGGAATAATAACATCTCTATAGGAATACAAAATACATATATGAAATACATGGGTGAAATACATTCCGAAGTTACATATACATCAACATAAAGAAGGAGAAGATTGAGATCTTCCAAAGGAAGAATAAGTTGGTTTCTTCCTAGCCTCTTTCAAGATTTGTTCTGGATATGAGACTCCTGGATGTAATGGTGATGTAGGTTTTCCCCATGTGTTTACTTTCCTAGAAGCCACTATGAACCAATACTGGTGAAAATGTAGTCTGTAACAATGTCTGATCCTGTTCACCTTCCAAAATCAGATTCATAAACTATCCCAGGAAAATATAATTTCACTTCCGTCCCTGACAATGGCGCCAAAGATGTTTGTGCTAGAAATTGTACCTAGACTACGAAGGTACAAGCTAGAACAATCTCAAGAAAACTAAAATGAAATGAATTTGTTTTTATAGTTTTATTTTGAAGGTTTCATTCACAAGAAATGAGTAATTGATATCCAAACATATACAACACTAAATCATAAAGAAATCCTGAAGAGCTGAGATATTAAAGATATAAAACACATAGATAAACCATAAGCATCCATTAAACAAGAAACTGGTTCTGTCCACAAATTCAGAAGCATTCACATGAATAATACCTTAATCAAGAAATGAAATCACAAATAAGGTGGTAAAACAGGCCATAAACATAACCAACAAATAGAGTCAATAAGTGGCTTATATAATGTATTCAGATCAATGTTCAATATTCATAAAAGAACTTACATGAGAGTGTATAGCATAAATCTGAGTGTAACATAGTATCCTTAGCCCTAATGCCTTTCTCCCGAACAAAAACCAACCATCCTAGTCTATTTTTTCCTTCTTTTATCATTACAAAAATGAAGTAGTTCCATAACTGCTTTTTTAGGTCCGGTTAGAAACTACTCAGCAGTTACATTTAGTAGTTATACATACTTAACTTTCGAATGACTAAAAACTAATTTATCTTAAAGTAACTTTTAACAATTATGAACAAAATGAAAAATAGGAATACTTGGACAACTGTGTAATTAGGTGGCATTTATATTTGCTTCGCAGCTTCTGCTAACACAACTATTCCCTCCAATGCATGGGATTTCTTTTCATGTCGAACCTGCTCTGTTTCCATGCTTTGAACCTTATTTGATAGCACTTTATTTTGTTTGTTCAAATCCTAGATCTGCTTAGTTAATTATTCAGCTTGTGTCTCTACACGTCCTTTTCTTCTTAAAGCTTCCTTTGCTACTGCAATCAACTCTTGATAATGGGCATTTACATATTCCAGGTCTTCTCTTAGTCTTTTATTTGTAGTCATGAGTCTTTCATTTGATTCATTCAGGAACTTTACTTGTGTCTTATGTTGCTGTATTGTCTTCTTTATATTTTCTATCTCCGAGTCCATCTGAACATCTCCATGCAATGCTGAATCCTGATTTGATAGCAATGGAATATCCAATTTTTTGAAAATCAAGTCTTCTTCATGCCTATTTCTCGCTGCTACATTTGAAAATGAAGCCATTGAAGTCATTCCCTATTCAACACTAGGAATGATTTCCTGTTCTACAACATCATCACATTCTTTAATTGGTTCAGGTATCATTTCATGATCCTTCCCTGTGCTTGTCTGAACTTGCTTTGACTTTAACTCTTCTTTTTTATCTCCATCTTCTTCACTTGAAGAATCCTGAATGATGGTGACCTTCTCCTTCTCTAGCTTAGGATTTAAAATTCTCCTCATATTTAGTCTAATTTTATTTGTAGCTCTAGTCTTAGGTCTCCATTTAGGTTATTCTTTTGTAACTCTGTCAAAACAATCAATTTGATCAAGCCATGATGAAACAGTGACTGGCTCGTGTGATCAGCGTGACCCTTAACCCTAGATGACATCTTTTGAAGACTTCTAAGTAGGAAACACGGTAAATTCATCTTGGATTTTTGATTTAAGTGCAGCAAAAACCTGATATGGTATTTAAACATTGATGTAAACCTTCCTTCACATGTAATATAGCTCTGCACAATTCCAATAACCTCCTTCCATTTTGGTTTGAAGTTGTTTAAATGAACCCCTTTGCTCCAGTCAAGGGATTGACAACCTAGTAGTAGAAACATGCTTAGGTCAAAATCAAAAGGGGTTTTCTTAAACCATGATTCTCCCTCCATGGGCGCACTGATAGCTTCAACAATTAAACCCTCTGTCAGTTCAAACTTCAAAGTATTGAAGCTTACAGTGATATTGGTAAGATTTTGAGCGAAGGCATGAGTAACATCAACATTAAAACCTGTAATTCTCTCAAAGAAATCAAACCACCCGACTTCCTTAAACAATGCTGCACATTCAGGAAAATTCGTGGCCCATCTAGTGTCTGTTGGCTCAAAACGACTCAGCTTACCACTCTTACCCATAACTTCTGCAGTTATTCACCGACTAGCTTCTTGGAAGTAAACATAATCAAAAACCTTGACAAATCTCAGATTACGTAGCTTCTAGTCTTAAAACTCGTGGCTTCTCCTATCTTCAACTCCTTCGGTGATGAATCATCATGGGCTTTGACAAATGTTATGATATAGGGAACAACTGCCTCGAGGTCTTCGAACATCATAAAATGTAATGTGCTAACACTTACCATGAATCAACCATGATCCTCCATTATTTTGGATTCCAGCAATGCCTTAATGTATGCAGTTTAGTTACCATGCTGCGGGAATGTCTCCATATGAAAATTTTGCAGACAAGCTCAACATAGAGGTTAAATTTTCAACATAGGAGTTAGGGAAAATATTAATAAGTATTTTGAAAACCTTTTAAAGAAATGAAACACTTAATAAGCCACTATGTATAACCTAAGATAAAAGGTAAAATAAAATAAAATAAAGTAATACTCATAACATAGAAAATAGAAAAAAAAATCAAAACCATTCAACTTAAAATAAAGCAAAATAAAAGTAGTAAGGAATGAAAAATTAAGACAAAATCAAATAGGGACTAGGTACAATTCCAATCCTAACAACATGCATATTAATAGTATAATTTTCATCAATGCAAACATTCTAACATGCATAATACACATCCTAAATCTAGGAACATAAATATGTACACAATTGGACAATACAAGAAATGACAATTCAAATACTTATCTTTGTTTGTTTGGTAGATCTCTCTTGATCCTAGTCTCCTTGTAGGAGTCTCTAATAGTGTGCTCCACTCCACCATCTGATTATGAGGACCCGTTCCTTTATTTCTTCGACAATGCTGAATAAGTCTTCTATACCACAACTCACAAGGACTCGTGTTCCTATCTATTAGGTCTAGGTCTGCATGTCCCTTCAATTTGTAGAGTCCCCCTTCTTCAATTCTAATCACAACTGCATCTCTTCTTATCCAATGCTGATATATATAAAAGGTTATTCTATCTTCCTGGTTTGGATTAAAGTACATATTACTCATCACTGGAGGAATATTCTTTGGCCTTCCTTTCATCATCATGTTCATCTTCTTCAGCTGCATGGGCATGAAATATTTTATTTTGCTTCTTGAATTGTTTAGCTCTGAGAGGACAATTTCTTCCAATGTGTTCCATCTTGTTACAAGTAAAACATTCAAAGGAGGAGAATAATTTCTTTATCTTTTTGTTCCTTTGCAATATTTAAGATCTTCAAGGAGAGTGGTCATGAGAATGTTCACGATTCTTCCTTTTGTTCCTTCCTTTGGAATGGGCTTCCAAAGCTTGATCTTTATTATCATTTAACTTCTCTTCTCTTACTGCTATCCTTTCTTCTTCTTGCACACACTCTTCCCATAGTTGTCTGAACTTTATCAATTTATTCCTAGAGCATATGCCGCGGACAAAAGGTTCCCAATCCCTTGGGAGACCATTCAAGGTGGTCATCACAACCTTTGCTTCTTCTATCATGTCTCCAATGGCTTATAATTGTTCTTTGATCTGAGATACTTTAGTGAAGTATGACTACATGATCTCTGACTTTTGAATCTTCATACCCTTGAGTTGATTTCTCAAGGTCATATTTCTATTGATGTTCTTTCCTTCAAATAGATTAGACAATGCATAAAAAATTTCCTTTGGGGTCTTCTTTGAAGACACTTGAGGAATCAAGTGATCTTTGATAGAGTCGAAAATGATCCTCTTGGCCTTGATCATATCCTTCTTGTATTTTGCTTTGGAATCATCTCCCTCTGGTTCTTCAACTTCTTCTTTTATGAAGCCTTCTAGGTCATGTTCTTCAAGAATGACCCTATATCTCCATGCCTTGAAGTTCTCAGCTCCATCAAGCTTCTCATCAAGCTTGGTAGTGTTTTTCATTTTGATAATATGAGAACCTCAAATGGAAATAGAATGGGGATAATACTTACTTGCGAAACTACTTCTCCAAGAACTGCTTTTGGCTTGACCTAGGGTTTGACAGAGAAAACCTAATTTTTCAACTTTGAAATATTGAGAAACTTATTGGAGGAAAATATGCGCCTCCCCAAGGAGAGTTAGGCAACGTACTCCTTTTCCCAAATATGTGGACAACACTCCAAAATATTTGATGCCCTAGTTTATTCAATTTCTACTGCAGATTTGTCCGGTCTTAATTCTGTTGTTTCTTAGAAATTTATGCTCCTCAAGGTATGAAACTTCTTTTTGTGATAGTCTAAAGTACTCTATACAACCCCACATGTTAGAGCAGGATTGGATTCACCAAGTGAAACTTATGCTAAGTTTCCCAAGATGACATGTTCATGGACTATTTCAATATAGATAACTTGTATGGACTACCACGTGTCACTATTTCATCTTCGGGTTCTGAAACATGTACCAGAGAAACTACAGTCCATGCACTTTGTGCAAAATCTTACGAAATTCAATTTGGATCTTCCTAGCTCGAGATATGGCATTTCTACCTAGGTCACCTTTTTAAAACTGACTTTTGGAGGAGGTTGGAGCCCTAATTTGCATGGATCATATCTCCTAAAGTACAACAAAATGAGGCTGAAACTCTCACACAAGGTACATGAACATTTCATCTTCGGTCTGTCCGAGTTTCAGATCCTGAACCTTCGCCAAAAGTGATTTATAGAGAAAATTACAAGATGACTAGTTTCCGGAAATGAAAACCCTAGGCAACAACTGCACAATGTTCTCTTTCATGCCTGCTCTAATACCATGTTAAGTTTTTACCTTTTTATCATAATAAAATTAAAAAATAGGATCACTGAAAGAAAGACAAGCACAACAACACAAAGAACACACAATTTCTCTCGGGGAAACCACAAGGGACAAAACCCCGACAAAACTTCCTCAATATAGAATTCACCAAGACAATATAAAACTCCCAAGACAAAATAAATTCTCTCCTTCACCAACAAAATTATCTCTCTCTCCTATGCGAGCTTGAGTAAGTGATTGAGTGGTTCAAATGAAAAACTCGACCTCTCTATTTATATTGTTGAGTAGGGTGACTTTTTACCCTAACTGGGCTGACCTATCAATTACATAATAATTTATTTTATTTTTTTTCTGGATTCTTCTAGGCCGACACAACTTGTAGGGTTTACATTGACTCTTTCAATGACTCTTGCATGATAAATTACATCAATGACATCTCTCGAAGGAGGAATAATAATAATACAATAAACAAATACAATTCAAATATCTTCTGCGGTTACATTTCTTTAACATAATGTAGGTGGGAAAATCTTCGATTACATAGCTCACATAAACGGATACTATCATTTACCAATGCCTGAGTTGGCCGACCTATCAATTTGTATAATCCTCCCTCTTCAACACCAATCACTCTTGATGAGTCTATGCTTGATCCCTTTTGCCATATAAGAACTTGACTATCCACAAATGCAACTCTGTAGCCCCTATCCTCCAAGGCTGAGATGGATAGTAGGTTCTTCTTTAGTCTCGGTATAAGAAATACATATTTCATATGTAGAGAATCTCTAGAATCAAGCTGAATGGAAGATGTTCCAACTCCTTTTACTGCATACTTGGTATTGTCACCAAGTTCACCTTGTAATGATGAGTTCTTTTCTGTCAAATATGTGAGAGAGTCTTTATAACCTGTCATGTTCCTAAAGGCACCATTGTCTACCAACCAGATATCACTATTATTTGTACTAGTTCCTGTAAGAGCGAATATATGAAAATATTCCTTTTGAAGCTTGTCATTAAATATTTTATTCTTCTATGGAGGATCAACATTTGTTGTTGATGTATGTTGGCTTTCCTTTCTTTTCTTCTGAGGAGATTGGAAGGCATAGTGACCAAGTTTCTGACAGCTAAAATATTTGATTTTTGTAAGATATTTCTTTTTATTTTCTCCATTATGCAAATTGTTCTTGGACAATATTCTGGAATTGGACATCATCTTGAAAAATCTAAAAATTTGATCCAGAAATCTTAGACCCAAAAATTAGGTAAAAATTGAAATTTGATTCCACAGATAGATGCGCCCGCCTTAGGCGATTTTACATAATACTAATATCGAACCAAAACTGAGGTGGGACTCGTGTCCAAATTTGGAAGCCCTAGTTTCTAGATTAGGGCATAAACAATCACTAGCAATGGCTTCTTTCAATACTGCTCTGATACCATGTTGAATTTTGACTTAGCAGCACAATTTTCATATCTTGATAATAATGTCCTAATGCTTATCATCCCACTTTTATCATTACATAATTATACACTGAAAATTTCAATATTCACTTGTACCAGAAATAAAACAAGGATCACTGAAAGATAACCATGCACAAGAGACACAAAGATTTTATCCTGGGAAACCCAACAGGGAGAAAACCCAACCAACTTTTCTTAGAAGAAATCAATCCAATTCAAGTATAATACCATTCATGAAGATGAACCCTAGCTTATGAGAGGTTTTCCCTCCTTCACAAGAAACCCTAACAAGTAGAGAACTTCTAGAGAGAATAAGAGAACCTGAAATTATGCTTCTTGCATTTGCTAGGCCTTCTTTGTGTTGAATTTTTAACATAGCAGTGTAATTTTCATCTCTTTCAAATTTATTTCATAATTCATTTCATCCCACAATTATGATTGAAAGAAATATCACAATTCATTTGCAGTGGAAATAAAAACAAGGAATACTGTAAGAAAACCATGTAGTGGAGACACAAAGATTTTTACCCTGGGAAACCCAATAGGGAGAAAAAACCAACAAACTTTTCTCATAATAAATCAATCCAATACAAACACAATACCAATCATGAAGATGATCTTTATCACAAGATAGGTTTTCCCTCCTTCACAAGAAACTCTAGCAAGGGTAGCAAATCTTCCAAGAGAACAAGAGAACCCCATAATTATTCTTCTTGCCTTAGCTAGGCCTTCCTAGTAGGTGCGAACAAGTAGAGAGAGATAAGATGTTTTTTGAGTGAATGTCCAAAATGAAGAGTGTAAGCACTTTATTTATATTCTTCCATTCACTAGAAGTTTCTTTAATGGGGCATACTTGTCTTCCTTCACTGGGACTGACTTGTACTTTTGGTCCTCCATCTTTTATTCATCTTCAAATTGACTTGTCATCTTGTCTTCATTTTCATCTGGAACTTCTTCAATGCTATTTGGGGCTTCTTCAATGGTTTGTCTTGACTGCCTGGATATTTCTTCATCATAGAAAATTTATCCTCGTTGATGTACATATCCTTACATGCAGATCAAATTCACACATAGATCTCTAATGTTGATTTGACCGTACTCTAAGAAGTCTTAGACACTCCTTAGATCCAATGTCAAGTTCAACATTATATTAGACTTTGTCTATTACAAAAGAGGATAAAATCCTCTATAACATAGACAAGTAGACTCACTCTAATTAGAATAGATCACCCCCATTACCGAGTACTCCCACATAGAGTATGCAATGTGAACACTAGCCTTCCTTCACTCTAGTTAGTCCACATGACTAGACAAAGGCTAAGCATCTGAGCCTCAATACACATAGTTAATACACATGATTAATTAGGGTTACGACGAGGCCATTCTCTACCAACCATTGATCATTACACATGACCACTCTGGGAGGATGATTTGCATAATGTTTTCCCGATGTTGTAACCATGGAGAAACATCAACACTCCCTATCAGCGAGGGAGATATTCTACATCACGCCAAGCCACATACTTGGTGAGAATTTCCATAATCAATATTGCATATGTACTACATCTACATATATACGGTACCTATACTACATCCGAATCTGTACTGCAACTGCATTTGTACTATGTCTATAATGAAATTGCATTTGTACTATGTTTGTACGACAACTACATATGTACTACGATATCGATATATAGGCCATTCACCTCTTGTGAAGGTATTCCACTCATCTATCGAACCATCACGATGTCTGGGCCATTCATCTCATATGAATTTCTATCACTCATCTGTTGATCCATCATAGTGTCTGGGCCATTCATCTCATATGAATGTTTGTTTCTCATTTTTCGATCCATCGTATTGTTTGGGCCATTTTTCTCATATGAATGTCTGCCGCTCATCCATGGAACCATCACAATGTCTAGGCCATTCATCTCATATGAATTTCTAGCAGTCAATTGTCGAACCATCACGGTGTCTGGGACATTCATCTCATAGGAATGTTTGACGTTCATTTGTTGAACCATCATGGTGTCTAGGCCATTCATATCATATGAATATTTGTTGCTCATCTGGTGTTGCTACTCCCTCTCACTCAGAGAGGCATTCTCCATCACACCAAGCTTGTCCATGAAGTATACGAACTTTGTATTGGACAAATGATTGGTGATAATGTCGGCTATTTGCTCGTCCGTGGATATGTATTGAAGCTTCATTGCTCCCTCTTGCACCATGTCTTGAATAAAGTGGTATTTGATCTCAATATGCTTTGACCTGCCATGAACCACTGGATTTTCTGAAAGCTTGACACGACTTTGATTGTCACAATGTATTATGGTTGTTTCTAGCTCATGATCAAATAAACTTGCAAGTAGATTTTGAAACCACACTGCTTCACGACTTGCGACACTAGCTGCATAATACTCTGCTTCTTCTATACTAAGTGCAACTGTTAAGTTTGTTTCCTGCTAAACCAAGATATCATGGTTGATCCCATGGTAAAGAAACACCGTGAGGTGCTCTTCCTATCCATTGCACTCATCTAAGTCATGATCTGTATGTATTTTATATCTTCACTTCATCACCTGAGACATATCTTAGATCATATCCAACTGTACTACGCAATTACCTCAGCAAATGCTTTGATACAACCCAATATACATGCCTCGACTCAACCATAAACTAGCTCAGGGTGTTCACTGCAAAGCAAATATCAAGCTTGGTGTCAACTAGGTACACCAAGGATATAATCAACTGTCCACCAAATCTGAATCTGAAGCAAAATCACTCATATTTTCCATATTTTTCATCATAGTAGGATCCACCAAATCCGATTCTGAAGTAGAATCACTCAGCTTCTCCATATCTACACATCAAGGGATTTATCGGATCTGAATCTGAACCAGAATCACTCAGCTTCTCCAAATATACACATCACGGGATCCACTGGATTTGAATCTAAAGAGGAATCACTTAGCTTCTCCAGATCTATCATCATAGGTGTGGTCATGGAATTATAGTCCACCATGTCGAATATCTGAAAGATCTCAACTCTGCACTCCCTCTTCCTGAGGAATATTTCATCACACCTCCAATCCCAATAATCTCGGACTCAGATGCCAACTCCTTCTTTCACTCGATACTAAGATTCTCTGTTCCCGTAAAGGAACAAATCATCAATCATACATCACCAAGATCAAATGGTCACCATCAACAAACTTGTAGTAAAGGTTGGAATCCAAATTATTCTTGGGGAATTCCAAGCTCATCAAGTACATGTTTATCCTATCATACCCCATCTTGGGTGTTTGCTTGAGTCCGTACAAAGTCTTCTTTATAATCAACAAGCTGTGATGCAACTACTCCCTCTGTGCAGAAGCATACTACTCCCTCTACACCTGAGTATCTTGGACTCTCTGCATATGAGTATCTGCTCCCTCTACATCTGGACACTCAACTCCTATTTGGGCCAATCTCCTCACCATATGACTCAAGATCATGGAATATTGTCTACCCCTGTGTATCCATATGTGCCACCTCCCATCAAGGGGGTGTACTGAGAGACAATAGATACCATCCAAGAATTTCTTAGAGTCTGTATCCTGGCTCACTTCATAGTCTATATAAAGTGTCATCTTGGATGCTAATCTGAACTGCATGCTAGATCTTATACATCTATTGGAAGTCATCACTAACATCACTTTTCATCTCGAAACTATTATTTGGATCATTCTACATGATAGATTTATGCTCATCTTGATGGCTTGTTTCCTCTTGGAAATCAATTATGTGACTCATGTGAACCTCTGAGGTATTTCTATGAAAGTATCACTAGGAGTTGCATGCTCCTCGACAGGCCTCCAGATATGACTCACCGGATCTCAAATTCTCTGTCGTTAACACTCACTCTTTTCTACTCAAGAGATGTGACTCTCTCTTGATTTCTACCTCCTTGGAAAAATTATTGAAGTCCTTGAGGGTGAATTCTCTTGATCTTAAAATATTGATCTTCTTTCTTGTTAGGAACTCGTTGAATACTGCAACCTAGGTCTTCATGAATTAAACCACCAATGGCAATCATATAGTACCAAACATCATCCATAGATAATATTGTCATTGGTGCACATATACCTAGAGTGTACTAGAATAAATACCCCTTTCAGATTTCTTCTGCAACTTCATCTTCTTTTGTCTTCTTTGATGGAGGCTCATCAACGCTGGCTGTAGATGCATTCTTCTTTCTCTTCCTTTTCCTTTGAGTACACTGATAAGCATATTGACCAAATTTCAGACAATTGAAAATTTTGATCTTTAAAAGATCCTTCTCTTTTTGTCCTTGAGTTGGAGTTGATCTTCCACCTGTATTTATCCTTTTAAAATTTCTTCTTCCTTTTCCTTTTCTTGCATGAGCTGCAAGAGCTTGATTTTATTCCTCCTGATGTTTTTGTGAGCTATTATTTGATAATACTCTAGCCTCATCTTGAATGCAATCGACCCATAGTCGGTCAAACTTGGGTAACTCTTCTCTTCCACAAACACTTTGAATAAATGATTCCCATGAGGAAGGAAATCCATTAAGGGTCATCATAACAAGTTCTGCATCATCAATAATGTCTCCAATGGCTTTAAGTTGATCTCTCAACTGGGAGGCCTTCACAGAGTAGAAACATAATCTGAGTTGGTCATCTTTATGCAATGGAATTGATTCCTCAAGTCTAGATTCCTGCTAGTGTTTTTGCATTCTAATAATCCTACTAAGGCATCATACATTGCTTTGGAAGTATTCAATTCAACAATATGAGGAATCAAGTGGTCTTTTACAAAATATATTAGTTTCATTTTTCTTGTATTTGGCCTTTACCTCGACATCTTCTGGTTCTAGGAAATCCTTCTTTACATGATCTTGGATCTCATTTTATTCCAAGATGAAGAGTATCCTTGTCTTCCAGGATCTAAAATTTGAAGCACCATCCAATCTGTCTTCCACTCTGAGACTGGACACCATTTTGAAATTCTGATCCAAAAACTCTAGCAGAAGCTAGTTCAAGACTGAACTTTGTCAAAAGTAAAAACTGTTTGCACAAGTAGGCGCATCTTCCAAGGGAGAAATCCTAAACACTATTTTTCAGTTTGATTTGTGTCTAGAAGAGTTCAAAAACTGGAATCCCTAGTTCCTTGGTTCCAACAGAAATTAGGTCAAAATTGAAACTCCACAAAACATAGATATGCTTCCATAGATAAGTGTTCCCTCCTAGGGAGAGTTCCAATATTCTATCTTCAAGTCCAATCTATTGACACAAATTTCCAAACTTGGAAGCCCTAGTTTGATATTAGGGATAAAACAGTCACCGACAATGGTTTCTATTTAGCACTGCTCTGATACCATGTTGAATTTGTAACATAGAACTATAATTTTAATCTCTTTCAAATTTATTTCATAATTCCTTTCATCCCACAATTATGCTTGAAAGAAATATCACCATTCACTTGCAGCGGAAATAAAAACAAGCAATACTAAAAGAAAACCATGCATAGGAGACACAAATATTTTTACCTTGGGAAACCCAATAGGGAGAAAAACCAAGCAAACGTTTCTCAGAATAAATCAATCCAATTCAAACACAATACCAATCTTGAAGATGATCCTTATCACAAGAGAGGTTCTCCCTCCTTCACAAGAAACCCTAGCAAGGGTAGTGAATCTTCCAAGAGAATAAGAGAACCCTAAAATTATACTTCTTGCCTTAGCTAGGCCTTCCTAGGAGGTGTGCACAAGTGGAGAGAGAGAAGATGTTTTTTTGAGTGAATCTTCAAAATGAAGAGTGGAAGCACTTTATTTATATTCTTCCATTCAATATAAGTTTCCTTAATGGGGCCGACTTGTCTTTCTTCACTGGAGCCGACTTGTACTTTTTGTCCTCCATATTTTATTTATCTTCAAGCCGACTTATCTTCTTGTCTTCATTTTTGTCTAGAACTTCTTTAATTCTATCTAGGACTTCTTCAATGGTTTGTCTTGACTTCTTGGATATTTCTTCATCATAGAAAAGTTCTCCTCATTGATGTCCATTTATTCACATGCATATCAAATTCACACACAAAGCTCTAATGTTGATTTGACTATACTCTAAGAAGTCCCTGTCACTTCTTAGAGCCAATTTCAAGTTCAAAATTAGATTAGAATTTACCTATTACACAAGAGGATAAAATCCCCTTATAACATAGATAATTCAACTCACTCTAATTATAATAGATCACCCCATTACAGAGAACTCCCACATAGAGTATGCAATGGGACCACTAGCCTTCCTTCGCTCTAGTCAATCCACATGACTAGAAAAATGCTAAGCATCCGAGCCTCAATACACATAGTCAATACACATTATTAATTAGGGATACGACAGGGACATTCTCTACCAACAATTGATCAATACACATGACCAATCTGGGAGAATGATCTGCATAATTTTTTCCCGATACCGGAACCATAGAGAAACATCAACACTTTGGAGGTGCGCACAAGTGGAGAGAGAAGAGATGAATTTGTGATGTTGAAAAATGAAGTGTGAGAGCACTTTATTTATATTCTTCATTCCACTTGAATTTTTCCTTAATGGAACCAACTTGTACAATTGATGGGGCCGACTTGTCTTCTTAACTGGGGAAAAATTGTTCTTTCTTCTAGGTCGACTTGTCTTATTGCCTTCAATTTTCTTTTGGAACTTCTTCAAAGCTATCTGGGACTTCTTCAATGGTTGAATTGACTTCTTGGTTATTTCTTCATCATAGAAAATTTGTGCTTGTTGATGTTCATCTCCTCACATGTAGATCAAATTCATCCATAGAGCTCTAATGTTGATTTGACCTCACTCTAAGAAGTCCTATACACTTCTTAGAGCTTATGTCAAATTTAACATTAGATTAGACTTGTATATTCCACAAGGGGATAAAATCCCCTATCAAAATAAACAAGTCAACTCACTCTAATATAGAATAGATCACTCCTTCTTGGAGAATGCAATGTGACCGCAAGCTTCCTTCTTGGAGCACTCTTTATCTGAGTAAGCATCTTGAGCCTTGTTTACTCTTAGTCACTTCTCATGACTAATCAAGGCTACTCCAGGGGCCATCCTCTACCAACCATTGGTCACTTCTCATGACCTCTCTGGGAGAATGTCTACAGAATGTTTCCTGATGCTGTAACCATGGATAAACATCAACATGCAAGAGTATGGTTTGTTACCCCCGATTTTGTGGTTTCTACATGTGATTTTTATCACAATTTTAGTAGGGGTTACATATTGATGGAGCTTCAACTGATTTATGTGTTGGGTTTTGTTTCTTGTTGTGATGATGTCCTAACATATGATTGGTTGATCGATTTTGGTGTTATATTTGGGCTAGGGTTTATGGGATGTGTTGCCTTATGATGTTTTAGTTATTGATGTTGTCTCATAAGGATGATGTTGCACTTATTCATGACATATTGATCACTTTCTTGTGGAGCACCCTAGTGCTCTTCGTCTTATTTGGCATCTAGATCACATGTAATATCATTATACATGGAGTACTTGGCTTGTTTACATAATGATGTGGTATTTGGAGACTTGTCCATGTGAGCACTTTAGATTTATTGGCATGATTTGATGACATGGATGTTTTGTGGTTGTTTTTTCATAGAGAACCCTCCTCCTAGCACATGTTTGGTGACATATGTCATTCATTTGTTGGATCACCCTTGTTTCTTATCACTTGGATGACATCTTGGTTCTATTGGGAGTCATTTTTGGTTGAACGCCCTCCATATTCTCTCTTTTGGCACACGTTGAGGCATGCTATGGGATTATAGAAGGGGTAGTCCCCTTTCTCATGGAGTGGTTATGTAATTGTGGACACCTTGCTGTTGGATTGGGTGCTTTATTTGTTGATTAGAGGTCTCCTTGGTTCATGGATCTAACCCTTATTGCTTGGTGTGTGGATATCATTACACATATGTTGAGCTTGACCCTTGGGATCTTGAGACTTTTGGAGGGGTGTCTTAGCTTGGGGAGCAATTATCTTGTGATAGAGTGCCCATAATTTTCTCATCTCAATGCCATTAGATTTAGATTGGCCGTGGGATTTTTGAAAAATAGTTATAATTGAAAATTTGATAAATATTAAGAAAGTTGCATTTTCAAAATTGTCATTTAAAAACCACGTCACATTTTGACCACATGTGCCACTTTAAGGGTGTGCTTTTTCTAGATGAGCCATACATCCCATTTCGAGGAGGTTATTCTTGTTTAATGCCCTTGAAGAAGGAGATGCCCAACTTGGATAAAAGACTTTGCATAACCACCTCACTATTTTATCATTGTTGACTTCTTAACATGAGTTGGTTATGTACTGGCATTCTCTTATTGCGTTGCTTGGTGAGAAAAGTGGATCTAACCACTTTTGGAGTGTTTGTTGAGAAAGTTGTGGATCTAGGAGATGAAATCATTATTTTATTGTGAAGGAAGCTGAACTAGAAAGAGTAGCCATTCATTCAATTTTATGGTTGGGTTTTGAGAGTTTTCTCTCTTTTGGAGCTTAATGGATATATTTTTCTTGGTGGAATTTGAAATGTAAGGGTTTATTATCCTATCAAAGTGTGGCTTATTATTCCTATTTCTCTATATTGGTGGTGAATTGTAGAGTTACTAGAAATTGTTGAGTAGGGCCATATGATAAGGGTTTATTTACCTCATTGGAATGTTAAATTTTTAACATGGATTTAGTTTGTTAGCAGTAGCAATCCTTTTTAACTTTTAGAAGACTTGTAGTTATGAGATTATAGTAGCAGTAGAAGAGTAGTAGACAAGAAAAGACAATAATCCACAAGTGCACAACGTTTTACCACAGGGAAAACCTTTTCAAGGAATAAAAACCCTAGCAATAAAAATCTTCCTTAATATGAGATGACTGAGTTTGTACAATGAGCAGATATAAAGATCATACCTTTTACATCAAATTGAATTTGCCCCTAGGGAACACATACCAAGAGAAGCCTGATGAAGATGGCTGAATCAACCTGTTAATGATTTGATCAAACCCTAGTTGTTGTCATTGACCAAACAGAGGAGGTTGATGACTGTGAAGATGATTTTTTGAATGAGATGTTAATTCTTTGAACAAGTCGTTGAATTCCTTGACTGTTGTTGACTGTCCTTGATTGATTTAGGTCCGTTGTTGACTGCCCTTGATTGATTTAGGTCTGTCGTTGACTGAATTGAGGCTGTTGATGACACATATGAGTGGGTCGTTGACTAACATAGGTATGTTGTTGACTGTTTTAGCCTACAACTGAATTTTTTAGGCCTGTTTAGACTAGCCGTGAGGCTTGGAGACACCCAATAATCTATTAGAAGAGTTTGGTTGGCTGAGATAAACCCCTAGCAAGGTTCGACTGGCTGAGATAAAACCCTAGCAGGGTTCAACTAGATGAGATAAACCTCTAGCAAGGTTCGACTGCCTCTAAAACTGATCTGACTTCACACTCAAAGCATGTAACCTCTGTGGCTACCTTCAAGAATGCACTAGTTCTTTGATGTGGAGAGAGAGAGAGAGAGAGAGAGAGAGAGAGAGAGAGAGAGAGAGAGAGAGAGAGGTATCGACATAAAAAACCCAAATTCAGTCGTCTTGAATCAATGATATAGATGTATGAAGTGCGTTTCACAAATGAGAATGATTTTCTATTTATATTTCACCCTTGTGAATCATTCCCATAAACTTAGGAATAATAAAATCCATTTAGTTAGGGTTTTATTATTTATTTTCACTTTTAACCATTCTCAAAATAATTTGACTTTTATCTTTGTCCTTTGGTCCTTTACAAATGGGATCCTGGTCCTTTGGTCCTTCAAAGGGGTTCTATAACCACAACTAGTCATCTTAAGACTTCCACTTGATCTTCGTGGTCCACACATGCCAAATCAAAGTACATCATCATAAATAAGGAAGATTTTCATTTTTTTATCTCGTTCTCCTCATTGACACCAAAGTCATGTTCTAGGTACTTCAACAAGGGGTGGCCAATCCCTTGAGAAGGTACCATATCCCACTAACCATGGAAAGGAGTACATCACTTTCCTAGATCCAATCTAGGACTTCACGTTGTTTGAGTCAACGTCCTGGTACCTGACCAAGCTCTTTAGCCGCAAGATGAAGGTTGACCGAAGTAAACATCTTGGTAACTAACCAAGTGCCTCCATTATTAAAGAATGGCTCTCATCTCCAGGCTGAACTTCAGTCCCAGACTGAATTATGTTGATCAACCCCCTGGTCCCTAACCACGTCCTCCATTCTCCTGGAGAATGGTTCTCAGCCCTAGGCTGAGCTTCAGTCCCAGACTGAATGTTGATAAACCCCCTAGTCCTTGACCAGGTCCTCCATTCTCTCGGAGAATGGCTCTCGATGCTTCTCAAAAATCAACATGGAAGGTTTAATTGTGCGAAGTATTTCCTATATTTCCCTCTATTTTCTTATGCTTGAATGCATTAATCTTCTTCCATCATATTTCTAGAGTTGTTTCTCCTTGATACTTCATTGCATAAGTCACCCTAATTAACAAGGTTTTGATGTGTTACCTTCTTAGGCCCTCCTAGTGTATTTATACAAATAATATTTCATCATGTTAGGGTTTCATTATGGTATGTGTATGAAACCCTAGTTGCTCTAATCTTCCTTAAACTCACCTTGTTGGACTATCCATTTGAATCATTTTGCCTTTGTTGAATTGTCACTAGTCTCTTGGTCCTTCCATCACCCTTTATTTTACTATGATACAAAGAAAACAAACTATTTTTTAATCTTTCTCTTCATATCACCTTATGCCTCATTGTCTAAGCCTTAGCAATCCTAGACTAGGGAAGCCTCTCTTGAGTTGAAGAAGAGCCAATCTAAAGTGTAGAGAGGGAGTTATTGAGGTAATAATAAGTAAAACCTCTAGGTTGCAGTTGGGCTAGCATGGTTCTTTTGGGTTTTAATCACACATGCTAATTTGCGTTGTAACATTTTGGTGTTGTTGTCAGAGATAAAGTCCACTTCTCAGAAAATTTGAAAACTATGCTTCATGATATTTTGTGGGAGATTCTTATTGCAGATTTTTCTTCTCACATGGAAACTCCTTGAATGGATGAAGCCCTTGTTCCTTACGTTTTTGAAGATTTGTTGGGTGTAGAGGTGAGTACACCCATCAATTTGAAGGCTTTCAAGATTGATCTTTGTGACTAGACGCATTTGGTATTTGGTATGAGATATGCAATTTTCATATTTCAAAATCACTACTTTATATGTTTGAAAATTTGAAGAAAAATATATGGATATATATGATCAGAATAAAATTTCAAGAAGGGTGGTACAAGACTTCGTGTTTTTCATATGTTCTCGGATATCCACATCCCTTTCAATATGAGGTTTGGTTGGATCATCTTCCAAATTTTCGTAGGGATCCTCTTATGGTTTCAAAACATATTGCATCATTCATGTAGTTTGTAGTAGACTTCAACATGGTTGGTGAGGATGTCTTGATGCAAGAATTTGCACTATCATTGCTTGGGGGTGGTGCATGGAAATGGTATTGTAAATTAAATCTTAAGGAGGTAATTCATTTCTTTATTTGATTCCAAGGTTTTACCAATGTGGTCATCAGGAAAATGTTGCATATTTGAAAGATGGATACTTTTGGAATCTTCTTTGTGATAAGTTGAATTGAAAGATACTTGCATATGAAGGAAACCCTTCAAAATATCTTTTGGTTGAATTGAGTAAGAGAGTTAGCTCTTATGTGTATTTATGTGAGTGCATTAAAAAGAGGTATGGTGATCTATCTCCTTCAAGCATTGATGTTGACAATTTTGGCATGAGCTTTTGGGTATAAAATATCACAAGTCTATTATTATATCAAGAGAAATCATTGAGCTTGATATTGTGGATCATGAGTGGGGAGATTATGAAAAAGAAAAATTTATTGAAAGTGGTCTAGTTGTTGAAGACACTCAAGCACCCATATCATCACCATTGGAAGACCAAGAACAAAGTGATGAAGACCTTTCTCATATCATCATGGAAGGCCTAGTACAAGAAGAAAACAATGATAAATGAAGCACTCAAGCACATGAAGCACATCATTAAACTATTGAAGATCAAGAAGAAACCCAAGAAGAGGACCGTGAAGATTCTTTTGAATATCAAACACTTGAAGCGCATAGTAAAGATTAAGCTCATGAAGAAGCCCTTTAAAAAGAAATCCATAAATATTTCATTGAAGATCAAGCACTTGATGATGCACTTGTTGAATACCCTATTGGTGAGAGTTTGCATTCATCCATCTCTCCTCCACTTGAAGACAAGGGTGTGGTAAATTATAGCCCCTCTCAAATTTTTGAATTTGATGATATATTCTTTGATGCTATTGGGGGATGTCCTTGAAGATAAACCCTTGGGTGACGATGAATTAACAAGTATAATTGTTTTTTTATGAAGATAATGACAATCTAGGCATGAAATTATGGATATTACTTTTCAAAATTTTGGTCATGATAAGTGTATGGATTGTTGGAAATTTTAAGGCAGCCCCATCTATGATACAAATTGGGATGCCTCTAAAGGAGAAAATGCAATTTTTGAGTTTTTGAAACAACCATGCATGTTGGAGTATATTAAGAAACTTTGTATATTTTCCAGTTATACATTTTCATTTATGTCATATTTTGGACAACTTTGTGAAGATATGTATGCAGATAAGTTTCAGCATGTACTTCCATATTTGGGGTAATTTTTTGGTCATGTTTTATGGGTTTTTTTATGCAAATTTATTTTAACACTTTGAGCAGAATTATGAGCCTAATAATGTAGATTTTGGGCAGTAGGTTACTCTTTTAGGACAGATTTGGGACAGTAGTCTAATGATATTTTTCAACTTTGTTCTTCATTGTTTAACGTTGAATATTTTTTTTAATAATTCAGGTTTTGGGGATTTTTTATGATGCTAATAACTTGGGAATTTCGAGCCACAAGATGCCCAAGTTTTTAATGCATTTATGAATGAAAAATCAACCGAGTAATATTTTTGGGCTAAAATTTGCATATAATAATAGGGTCTTGATAACATTTTTTTCCAACCTTTTTTTAATCTTCAAAGTTTTGTTGAGTTTGCATATGAAATTTCTGCTGTTGATGGTGATTTGAGTGTTGGACATGGTACATGGAAGCAAAATATTTATTGCATAATTTTTTTGAGTCATTCCAGTCATGTTTGATGGATTTTGATGTACTTTTTTCCATCCATATATGTCACTTTTCTTGGCCTAAAAATGTAGAAATTTTGCCTCATGTTTTGATGAAATTATGCTTATTTTTCCATATGTTTCAAGGGCTAGAAATTGTATGGTACAACAGGGTTTTCATGAAATTTTTTTGGCTACCTAATTATTCCATTTATTTTTGTATTAGGCATGTACTTTTAGTTGGAAAATGGTCTTTTAGTATATAAATTGGGTTGCGGCAACAAGCTATTCATTTGGAGTTTTATTGTTGGAATTTTCAATTAACGAAAACATATTTTCAAGTCCTAAATTTGAGGTTGAAAATTCTTTTTTAATTTTGGAAATTCATATCATATCTCATGTTCATCTAATGTGGAAAATGATCTTGAGGAATATTGCAGATTTGAAGTGTTGAGTTTTTATAGCTCGATGGTCTTCTACATAGGCTTGGTGTCTAAAGCATGTAGAAAGTGACCAGAAGTGACTTTCCTAGACATTAACTTTATATTTATAATGTTAAAGTGACTTTTGATTCATGGCGAGTGAAAATGACTTAAGTTGTGATAAGGTGAAAAAATATCATAACCATTGATCTTTAGGTCCCAAGATTTAATCTTGGCCATCCATCTTGGAAGATGAAGAATTAGTCATTTCTCTTTTATAAAGAGGAAAAATGAGTTCTAGGAGAGATACAGACACAGATTGAAGAGAGACCAAGAGAGCTGAAGAAGAGAGGAGAAGAAGAGCAAAGAGAGGGGGTGCTAACCCCAAGGAGGAAATAGGGCACGAATCCAAGAATTCTACATCCATTAAATACACAAAATTCTAGTCCATACCACTGAGAAAGAGGCCCAAATTTGAAGGTACATACAATAGAGAGAGTGGCATGATTTTCAAGGGTTTTACTATGAAATTATAAGTCACAAAAGATCTAAAGAGCTAAGGATACCTCACAAAGAATGAATGAGCATAAAATTTGAAGAAGAGTGAAAACTGCAGTAAAAAAGAGTAGAAGAATAATAATGCAACATAACTCAGATAGGAGCAGAATAATGTCACACTACTCAATTATCAGTATAATGAACAATGATAATACAATGGAGAGAACTCGAATCACACAGGAGAATTCGAACCTCAGTTGGTCTAGCATAGGGATTATCACCACTGGAGTGCTCCGGAAGACTCAAAGTCAACTGAACTGAACCTAAATTTAGTTAATTGAAGTCATAATTAGTTAACTGACTAAGGAGGGCGCAATAATGAGTCTGTCATGCATGCCAGTCAGAAAAGGGCGCATGAGGCCATAATCAGTGGCATCCAGAGCTCTAACCCCCCACAAGAGTTAGATAACTCAGGTGGACTGCACTGGAACACTCAGTAGGTTCCTATAAAATAGGGATTTGACTGAAGTGGTCCTAAAATGATGCATGCAGGGCTCAGAAGGTGGTAGATGGATCCTGGATGACATCTGCACACCACTAGGGGGAAAATAACATCATCAAAAACTAGGGAAAATAAATAATGCTAGGTAGGACAATGATGGAGTATTGGAATATCCTAACATGTACAACTGATTAGTGGAATGAAAATCAAGTTACTGTACATTACGATTTTTGGGCACATAAATCGAGGAATTGGTTGTTGTTGATAGTCCATACATGCCGTACAACAAGCTAGGAACAAATTTCGAGGAGATGTGCATGATTTTCCAGAAAAGTACAAGAGCATTTAATGTTGTTTATTTACTGTTGTAACACAAATTTTCTATGATATCATTAATAAAATATTTTCACTTGAACTGGTTTTCCCTACAAGGTTTTTCTAGGGATAATTTACCCAAAAATATCTGTGTTAAAATTTCATGGTTTGTTGTTCTATTTCGCTGCAAGTAGTTGAGTAAATTTCACGTGTTTCAGTTTACTAGTTTAAGATTTGAATGCAAATGAATTATGGGCATTAATTTTGATGAGTAACTAGTTGAGAATTGAAACCAAGTTGAAATTTGAGCAAAATCAAATATGGTATCATCGCTATGTATATAAAAAACTAGTATTTGACACAATAGGGAAGCAAGGGTATTGTTGATTCAATTCACCTAGTGTAGTGGGCTTGAGTTGTTGGTTGGTCAGTGAAGTATGCCTTTGAATTTTGGCTTGTAGTTTGAGGATAGGTTGGAGGGTGCATCGAATTTCATTCCATGGAAGGAGATGATTACGTCGTTGTTGGAGGAATTTGATTTATGGGGAATAGTTGAGAAAACTGTCATGATTCCTACTGATCCTGATCCTTTGGTTGAATATAACAAAAATAATGTTAAGTTAAAGTGAAAGATTCTTGATGCAGTAAAAGACCATATTATGCCTCATGTGACAGGTAAAAATAATTCCTTTAACATGTGGGAATCTTTGAAAATGTTGTACGAAAGCTATAATCAAAACATGAAATTGGTTTTGAGGGAAAAAATGACAAATACTAAGATGAACAAGATTGATAATGTCACAACATACCTTACCAATATTTCACAAGCACATGATGATTTGGGTGCTGTTAGAGAGAAGGTGGAGGAAGCAAAGTTGGATAGGATTTCCTTGATTGGTTTCTCAAAACCATGACTGGACTTTGAGTGTGCGGTCGTTTCCAGGGAGAACATGCCTACATGGTCTAGACTCTGGGACGATTTCATACAGAAGGAGCCAAGATTTGGCTCCAACTGTTAGTTTTTATAGCAGCATAACCAAGATCACTAAAAAAATGGCAAAGCATATAAAGAAAATGAGTGTGGATCTCGTTTAACCATGTTGATAAGAACAATCATCTACCAACCATAGATAAAGCTAGTTGTATTCCCTGAGCTCACACATTCCAATAGAGAATGATGTACATCCAGATAATAGTAGCGCAAACCCAAGAAAAATAATAGACAAACTTCCCCAATATTGAAGAACCCCAAAAATCACTCCTCTAGCTATAGATACGAACTTCTCTTTTACTAGTGCGAACTTGCTTGAGTGAAGTGTCCAAATGAGAGGTTCAATCTCTCTATTTATACACATCAAAAGTGACTTTTTCCCTTACTGGGCCGACCTAAATTTCCCTAACTAGGCTGACTTGACTAGGGCAGTTATTCCCATTGTATGGGGCAAACTGCCCATTGTTTTGGGGCAATTTAACCACTGGGCCAACTTGTCTAACTGACAGGGCCGACTTGTCTTAGGGGAAGATAAAATAACAGTTAAAGATACTTTTCTTTGTGTGTTTTCACCCCAAGGTGTACATTGATTCTTTCAAGGGTTTACATGATCAAATACATCAATATCTTCTCCCGTAGGAGGTACATCAATAATATAATAAGAATATCTTCCGAAGTTGCACTATTTCCAACACTCCCTCTCAACAAGGAAGGTATTCTAATTTTATTCTTTCTTGGGTCGACCTATGAGGTGATGCCTCACGTAGCTACTACTCCAACACTCCCTCTTATTCAGGGAGGCATCATCAGTATCTGGATATCATCTATACATCATAGTTATCTCTAACCTCTCTATATCACAAGGAAGGTCTTCCAACACAATCTCAGTCCGTCGAGAATTATCAATAAATCAATCTTCATGCATCAGCTCAATCCAGTTTATCGAGGATCATGCATCAATACAATGTTCCTTAGCTCGACCCAGTCCATCGGGGAACATGCACAAATACAATGTGCCTAAGATCAACCCAGTCCATTGGGGAACATGCACCAACTCAACCGGTCCATTGGTGATTCCAACACCAGCCACACAGGTCAACAGCATGGGGGTAATGAGGGAAATGTTTCTCTCGTGGGTAAGATCAAGAAAATGACCAAGAAAGGCCCCAATGGTGGGTCTAGCTCGAAAGGTGAATAAAAGAAGGATATGAGCAAAGTTAAATGCTTTTCTTGCCACACGTTTGGGCACTATGCAGGGAAGTGTCCGAACAAGAAGAAAAACAACAAGTCATAGGTAGCAGCATCAACTAAGGTAGATGATTTTTCTCCCAGTTTCGAGAATGAGTTCTCATTAGTGACTTGTCTTGCTTCCAGTTCAAATTCCTACAGTGTTTGGTACATAGATAGTGGTGCTTCTATTCACATGACAGGGGTACATGATAACTTCATAGAGTTATCTAAGCGCAACATGGATGTGGATATTGAACTGGGTGAGGATTCCAAGGTTAGAGCTGTTGGCCTTGGAACAATGTCATTTCAGAGTGAGTATTAGCAGGCTTTGGTGGTGAGGGATGTATTATATGTTCCGGGGTTTTCCAAGAACCTAATTTTAGTGTTAACTATAGAGGATTGAGGATTTGTAGTGATTTTCCGATATGGACATATGATTATTCACATGAAAGGGTTCACTTTGAGGACATGAAAGGTGATTGGAATCAAGTGTGGGAAGCTTTATAGGCTTATGTTTTATCCACCATGGGAAATTATACACCATAGTGGCAGTGATCTATGTGATCTCTATCACATATAGATGGAACACTTGCATCATGGTGCTCTTACCATTCTGAGATAGATTGTTACAGGACTTCTAGACTTCATAGTAGAGCAACAGGATGTGTGCAAGGGGTGTGCACTTGGAAAATAATCCAAGACAACTTCTCCTAGCAATGAAAACAAGAGAGGAGATATATTGGATTTGATACCCTCAGATGTTTGTGGGCCCATGCCAGTAGTGTCCTTATGTGGATACGAGCACTATGTGACTTTCACTGATTATTTATCCAGGAAGAATCGGATCTACTTCCTAAAGACCAAGGATAGGGTCTTCGGAATATTTCAAGATTTCAAATCTCTTGTGGAGAATCAAATGGGGAAGAAAATAAAGGTGTTGAGATTGGAAAATGGGGGTGAGTATTCCTCAAATTATTTCTAGGACTTCTGTGCATCATCGGGAATCAAGAGAGAGTTGATTGTTCCTTACAACCCTTAGCAGAATGGGGTCGCGGAAAGGAAAATCAATGCCATAGTTGGGGTTGGAAAATCCATGTTGCATGAATAGGATCTACCATTGTTTATTTGGGTATAAGAATGCAACACCGTAGTATATGTGCATAATAGGAGCCCACATCGAGTGTTGGGAAATAAGAATCTTGAGAAGGATTTCACTGGTAGGAAGCCTAAGGTGGGGCACTTTCGCATCTTTGGGTTCCTTACTTACTCACATGTCCCTTTTAAGAAGAGGAAAAAGTTAGATCCCACTGCAAAGAAGGATATATTTGTTGGATATAGTGAGTCTTTGAAGGCCTTCTGGATTTGTATTCCTGTGTTGAGGAAAAAAATGGTTAGGAAGGATGTGAGATTCAAGGAGGAGAGGGAACTGAGGAGATCACACGAGTCATCTTCTGCAGGGGGCAGGATCAATAGGTTCCTACAGGTACAAGTATGTTGAATTTATATGATGGAAAAACTTAGAATCCTACTTCATTAGCATTTAATACATTTTCACAATAGCAACATAAAGAGGATCACTAAAAGATACACAATCACAAGGCACACAACAATTTATCCTGGGAAAAAATCAAGGGGAAGAAAACCCAACAAAAATTCCTCAATATATATTACCAAAGTACAATTCCCAAAGAAATAAGTCTCATAAGAAAGAGAGACAAAAACCCAAACACAAGAGCCAAGAACAATCCTCCTCCTCCTTCGCTAGCCTTCTTCTTCCTCTCTTGCGCAATGCATGAGTGAGTGAATAATACAAATGAGAGGAAACACTCTCTATTTATACTTTACGTTTTACTTGACATTTAACCTAACTAGGTCGACCTCACTAACTTAACTGGGCCAACCTCTCTAGGGAGACTCAAATAATATTTATATTACATTCTTTTGGGTACTACTGACCTGACTTACAATGGAGGTTTTACCTCATGACTTTACATGACCTTTTACATTAATGAATTATCCTGAAGGAGGAATAATACAAGTAGAATATTCTTCGAAGTTACACAATTTCAACACTCGCCCTTAACAAGAAGGGTATTCTACTAACAACAACAATAACAACAGGTGTGGCTCTAAACAACATCATCGGAAGGATGGAGGAGGAGGCATCATCACCAACATCATCTAGAACATTGGCTAGTACATCTATAAATCATCGGAAGTTTTTCAACAACATCAATATCAACAATTGGAACATCTTGCTGTAACACCATCAACATCTGCAACACGGAGCTGGAACATCATCGTCATCATTTGCATCACGAAGCTGGAACATCATCACCATCTTCAGTATAGAGCTGAAGTATCATCATTTGCAGTACAAATATGGAACATCATTATCATCTTCAGTACAGATCTGAAGTATCATCATCTGCAACACTAACCTGGAACACCATCAATTCATCATCATCTTCGATACAGAGATAAAGTATCATCATCTATAGCACGAAGCTGGAAAATCATCATCATCTTCAGTACAAAGCTGAAGTATCATTATCTGCAGCACAAAGATGGAACACCATCATCATCTTCGGTACAAAGATGAAGTATCATCATCTGTAGCACAAAGCTAGAACATCATCATCATCTTCAATACAAAGTTGAAGTATCATCATCTGCAACACGAAGCTGGAACACCATCATCATATTCATTAAAGAGATGAAGTATCATCATCTGCAGCACGAGGCTGGAACATCATCATCTGCATCACGAGTCTGGAACATCATCATCTGCAGCACATCAATATAATACTTGATACAACAACAACACTGGTGATCATTCCTTTCGTAATTACGATATCATGGAAAATCCTTCCTTTCAGAACTGCGGGATTCAGTCCAACAACACTGGTGATCCTTCCTTTCGAAACTATGGGATCATGGACACTATTTCCTTTCATAACTATGGGATTTAGTCCAACAACACTGGTGATCCTTCCTTTCAAAACTATGGGATCATGGACAATCCTTCCTTTCACTGAGAACCATGGGATTCAGTCCAACAACACTGGTGATCCTTCCTTTTGGAACTATGGGATCATGGACAATCCTTCCTTTTACTGAGAACCATGGGATTCATTCCAAAAACACTGGTGATCCTTCCTTTCGAAACTATGGGATCATGGAAAATACTTCCTTTGAGAACTAAGGGATTCATTCCAACAACACTGGTGATCCTTCCTTTCAGAACTATGGGATCATGGACAATCCTTCCTTTCAGAGAACTAAGGGATTCATCCCAACAACACTGGTGATCCTTCCTTTCATAACTATGGTATCATGGACAATCCTTCCTTTCGGAACTAAGGGATTCATTCCAACAACACTGGTGATCCTTCCTTTCAGAACTATGGGATCATGGACAATCCTTCCTTTAGGAACTAAGGGATTCAGTCCAACAACACTGGTGATCCTTCCTTTAGGAACTATGGGATCATGGACAATCCTTCCTTTCGGAACTAAGGGATTTAGTCCAATAGCACTGGCGATCCTTCCTTTCAGAACTATGGGATCATGGACAATCATTCCTTTCAAAATTACGGGATTCTAGTCCAACAAAAATGGTGATCCTTCCTTTCAGAATTACGGGATCATGGACAATCCTTCCTTTCGAAATTACGAGATTCTAGTCCAACAACACTAGTGATCCTTCCTTTCAGAACTATGGGATCATGGAAAATCCTTCCTTTCAGAACTACGGGATTTTAGTCCAACAAAATTGGTGATCCTTCCTTTCGGAATTACGGGATCATGGACAATCCTTCCTTTCATAATTACGGGATTTTAGTTCATCAACACTAGTGGTGCTCAGAAAATCCTTCCTTTCGGAATTACAGGACCCAGTATTTACATAGATACCACTACATCACACTGGACGATCCTTCCTTTAGGAATTACGAGATCATTGTCCATCACTCACATCTTAGACAATCATTCCTTTTGAAATTACATGATTTTAGTCTAAGAATCAACATTTAAGATTCTCATTCCTTTCAGAATTATGGGATCAAGTCTAAGGATGATCAATCCCAACCGTGCTACCATAGTATCATCGGCACTACTCCCACTTTCTAGGGAAGTCCTTATGGACTACACCAAGCTTGTCACAGAAGTGCTCAAACTTCACATGAGACAAAGGCTTAGTCAACACATCTACAACTTGCTCATCTGTGCTCACATATTGGAGCTTTACATCTCCCTTCTGCAACATATCTTGGATCTGTATAACCACACAATATGAAATCATGATCTCTATTATAACTAAGATCATAGTCTACCTTACTTTTTATGTACCTCATCACATGCTTTGCAGCTACAAGGTGAACATGTCTGGGCTCAACCAAATACTAACTTAAGGTGTTCACGACAAAGCAAATATTTGGTTTGGTATTCGTCAGATCCATCAATGACCCAATAATATACCTGTATAGTGTCTCATCCACTAACTAATCATCAGACAACAAATTGAAATTTGTATCCATGGGTGTGGCCATGTATTTGCACTCCAACATATCAAATATTTTTCAATATTTCTACTGCATACTTCCCTTGGTTAAGGAAGATTCCTTCTGAGATCTTCCATACTTCAAGACCTAGAAAATAATGCATCAAGCCAAGGTCTTTCATCTCAAATTCTGTAGTGAAATTCTTCTTTCATCAGTTTTGCAACTCTGAGAGGTGCATCTTCTTCATATAATTCTTCAAGATGGCACATGTGGTTCTTTTTAGAGATTTCTGAATTCTGGAGGTTACTTCTACTTTAATTTCACCATCTGTCTAGTGTAATATACATCATTTTCCACTAAGGAAACGTCTTGTCATTGTCGACTCACTCTCAGTTTTTTCATCTGTAGTATGCTTGATTTTATAAGTCTTCTTGAATGTCATCATCACTTGTTCTTCATAACAAGTCTCATCATTATTCTCTTGCAGGAGAGTATACACGATCTTTCCTACAAGTCAAATTTAGTTTCATGACTAGAAACATTTCATAAAAACCAATTCTTATGTATAAAGATATAGGCCTCACAGTCATGCAACTATCTTAGCCAAGAAAACAACATCCATACATATACCACATTCATATGGTAACTTTCTAGATTCCTTCCATCTCTACCAGAACAATATTAAGAGCGTGCACTACTCCTAATATGTCAGCAAAGAGGTTTCACTCTAGATAAGTAGCAATGGAATGTTGTATAGTACAATAGGCCACTTACCCATCACATGCATATCAATGCAAACATTATAACATGCATAATACACATCCTAAATCTAGGAACATAAATATGTACACAACTAGACAATACAGGAAATGACAATTCAAATACTTATCTTTGTTTGTTTGGTAGGATCTCCCTAGTATCCTTGCAAGAGTCTCTAACAGTGTGCTCCACTCCGTCATATGATTTTGAGGACTTGTTCCTTTCTTTATTATGAACTACAATGCTGAACAATTCTTCTATACTACAAATCACAAGGACTCATGGTCCTAGATATTAGGGTTGAGTTTGCATGTCCCTTTAATCCATTCTTATCCAATGTTGAGATAGATAAGAGGTTCTTTTATCTTCCTGATTTGGATTAAAGTACACATTCCTCATCATTGGAGGATTATTCTTTGGCCTTGATCATATCCTTCTTTCACTTTGCTTTGGCCTCATCTCCATTTGGTTCTTTAACTTATTCTTTTATGAATCCTTCTAGGTCATGGTGTAGCTAGGGTTTTACCCCTAGCTTGTGCCAATGAGCACCTACTAAGGAGAATGGACTCCTTAGTAGCAGTTCAATAATGATTAAATGATTAAGCTAAAACAACAATTAACAAACTACTCTAAACATTGCATGAGACATAAATAAAAGATGTAAAAAATGGTTTTATATTAATGTTACCTTGAGTGTTAAGGTTGGTGAAGCCCTTTGCAGTGTCCAAGAGGATGCTCCAAGCTTCTGAATGCTCCTTCTCCTTCTCCAATGGTGGGGATGGGCCAAAGTGGCTCTCAAGGTGAAAATAGTTCAAATGATGAACTAGGGTTTCGAGAGAGATTTTGGCAGAGTAAGGGTGCTTGTGATTGTGGATATGGAATAAGGGATCTCCAACACCTATTTATAGTTTTTTGGTGGTGGAGTGCTGACCCATGGTTTTAGGAAACACATAGTTTTGGGCAGCTGTATAGGGTTTTTTCCTCCTTTTCCTCATTATTTTATATTTTTTATTCCTTTTTAGGGGATTTTTGCTATTTTTGGAGGAAAAGGGGGTTTTTTAGCCTTTTTTAGGCTATTTTGATGGTTTTGTGGCCTTTTGGAGGCATTTTAGGCCTTTTGGAGGCATTTTAGGCCTTTTGGAGGCTTTTTAATGGGATTTTTTGGGATTTTAAGGGAAAAATGGTAGGAAAATGGACAAATGAGCCATATAATGTGGTAAATGAGCTAGTGAGCACTTTTTGGGTGTTAACAGATTGCCCCCTGATGTGCGAGGTCAGGAGCTCATCGTATGGCCGATGGACATCATAAGTCATGAACGGTTTTCCTGGGATGTGGAGAGAAGAGAAGAAACAAACGGGAGCCCGGAACAACGATCCCAAACAACTGCAAGGACTAAAAGTACATAACCTCAATAATGGATGAGGAATCATCTGATCATATGGACGAGGCGGGCATTCCCATGCTCGTATCAGGATATAACATAATAACAACAATGGGGTCCAAAAAATGGGGACCTGAAATATACATGACCTCAAAGACTGAATGAGGAATAATCTCAATATATGGACGAGGCGGGCATACCCATGCTCGTATCAAGATACATAAATATAATTGTAAGGCCCGAAAAAAGGAGGACCTGTAAGATACATGACCACTGTGTACATCATAAGAGTCCAGAGGAGACACAAATCTGGGACATACTGCTGAGCGGATCATGTGTGAACTGCAGAACTGGTGCACTGGAACAATCAACAGTGCTACTGAGTATGTTACCAAAGGAACTGAGGAGCTGCTGGATCATAGTGACTGGGGTCAAACTCTCCATGGTACACTGAACTGGAACTGAAACTGGGTACTCAAGGAAGCATGGAACTGGATGGCTTCCGAATACAAACGCCAACGCAGCCCGGACATCCACGGGAACATACAACTGGGCGTTCCAAAGTGACTCACCAATGTGCTAGAGTCGGGGGAAATCCGGGGTCTTCAACTAAAAACTGATGGAATATAATCCTACGCGATCCTCAACGATGCAATCAAGGTGCTGAAGTCGAGCATGTGAGGAACAAACACTCGGAGAGGCAATGATGTCTCCTCTCGGAATGATCCGTAGGCACCTACCACAGATGGTGATAAGTCCAAGGCGTAGGGACCTCTGGGCCTATCCTCTGGAATAGAGGAGCTGTCGTCGACAGAGGGAGACCTGCAACTATCAAGGCAATGATGTTTCCTTGACAGGAGCGCGAGGTACAAGACCGAAATGTGATAGTGCTGATGGCAGGACTAACAAACTGTGGTGGGACAACTGGGCAAGTAGAGTGGGTGGACTCAAACTTCCTTTGTTCAGAGTATGATAATGGGAATGATCTGGCAGCATATGAAACTGACTAAGGGGAAAGGGATCATAGCTGTAATGGATCTGAGAGGATAACTGGCTGAGGGAGACTCAAGCTGGGGTACAATGGCAGGAGACTGCAGAATACTCTGAACAAAGGCGACCTGATTGGGGGTGCTGCCGAGATAATCGATCATAGTGCCAGGAGGCACGGGAGGAGACTTCTTCATGGGTTAATGAACTAGAAGAAGTAAGTGGATAAAATGATACTGTCGTGTGGATTTTACGAGCCCAGGACAGTTCATGCTCGTGGTTGCTTTCAATTTTAAGGAGTCTGAAAGCAAATAAGAAGACTCTGAAGTGCTGGAATGGTACTGTCGTGTGGATTTTACGAGCTCAGGACAGTTCACGCTCGTGGTTGCTTTCAATTTTAAGGAGTCTGAAAGCAAATAAGAAGACTCTGAGGGGGTTGCTTTTTCGTAGATTTAGTCTCCAAGGCCCAAAGAAGCATAAAAGGATGCAATGAAGAACTCTTCTAGCCGGTGTGACTAGAGTATTCCTTTTTCGTAATTAGTCTACCAGGTCCGGAAAAGGGTTAAACTTATACCAGATAGACGCCCTTTCAGGTACTTTAACGAGCATGAAAGGAAGCAAGATTGCTCGGCGATCTTTTCATTCTTTTAGGAGTCAGAAAAGAGCTTAACGGAAACTCCCTAAGTGCCTTTTTCGTAAAGGACTTGTCCGGCCCGAAAAAAGGGATAAAATTATACCGAACAAAAGGAATGCCAGGCAAAGAGGAAGTGTTCAATCAAGGTACAGTAACGATGACCAAGGACGAGGGTAGTAGGGAACACTGGTGGGCCTCCTTGCGGGGTAGATGAAATGGTGGCAAAATAACGAAACATTTGCAGTATGACAGGAGTGAATGGCTCATGTAAACATGTGGAACAATCCGATAGCGGCCGATGTGGCGCGCAAACCGAGGCAGCAAGGTGTCGGGACACAATGTTGAAATTGTACTAAGTGAGAGCGAGAAATGATCTCAAGCATCATCACGAGCTCGGAAAAATGAATCCGGCGATATAAAGGATGTCAAAAAATGGGTAACGGCCGATGTGGCACGCAAACCGAGGTGACGGGGGCGTTTTGGGAAAAAGACCCAAAAAATATGGGGGTGAGAGCGAGAAATGATCTCAAGCATCATCACCGGCTCAGAAAAATGAATCCGATGATATAAGGTATATCAAAAGTGGGCTACGGCCGATGTGGCACGCAAACCGGGGCGACAAGGTGTCGGGACACAATGTTGATATTGGTCCTAGTGAGAGCGAGAAATGATCTCAAGCATCATCACGGGCACGGAAAGATGAATCCGGCAGTGCAAATGGTGCAAAAAACGGAGGTCATAAGGACTCCGGAATGGTCAAAGGAAATAACTAGGTGTATAAAATCAAATATACAAGTGATATGTGACCTCAAAAATGGTTGAGATCACAAGTGTGAAAAAGTGAGCAGGGTTAATGACTTGCCCCCATGCTATGTGCATGGGGTTTGTGATTATGGATCACATATGTGTGGGTTTGAACAATGGGTTCATCAACGTGCTGAGATAGATGTGATGGGGAAGGTTCAAAATGATTGATCATGCCCCCTATCCCAGGGTCGAGAGAATCTATTATGCCCCTTGACTCAGAGGTGTCAAGGTGGTGCTCTATAATGGCGGGGTCAAGCCCGGGCATTTCGGTATAGGACCAGGCAAAGACATCACGGAATTCTTTGAAAAGGTGGATGTAGTCCTCAATCTCTTGTTTACTGCAGAATGCTCCTAAAGTAATGAGTTCAGGGGCACGACCTGGAGCAGCAATATCAACTTGGATGACAGGTGAGATGTTAGCCATATTACCCTCCTCGAAGGCATCAGGAGCAGGAATAGGGTCCTTGAACCAGTCAACCTTAGTGGGGAGGAAGTCTTTGGATTCAACCGCGTATTGGGTAGCGGTGCTAGAGGAAGACGCTTCTGGGATGAAATAGGAACGGTGGTGCATATCATCCCAAGGATAATCCGGGGCAGTAAGGGCCTCAAGAATCTCCTCATCAGTACGGAAAGTTTGCGTCGTCAAATCGGTTGACGAGGGGGTAGTGGTGGAAGAGATCATATAAATGGTATTAACCTCCCCGGAAGGTGAAGAGTCTGGGGGGTAGATCTCCTCAATGGTAGGTGGTGCCGTCTCAAGATCCAGATTGTTCATCTCATAGAGAGCCGCTCTGTAATCCGGGAGATCGGGACAATGATGTGAATAGTGCCCGTAAATACCGCATATGGCACAGGAGTGGTTGGTACGTAGGGACTTATCTTTAGGCTTGGGAATGGGGTTTAGTTCGACTGTTGGGATGTTGGGGTCATCATCGAGCATTTGCATGTGCTTCTGCAATGCGGGTAACTGTGGGCACTGGTGGGTCGCATGGCCCAACTCGTCACACAGCGAGCATTTGGGAGGAGCACGAAACACTGGAGGGTTTTTGACTGTCTTGGGAGGTGGTACAGCAGTGTAAGGTTGTGGACCTCTGCCCCCAGTGGGTGTGGGAGTAGGAGGATGTGTCGTAGAGGACGAAGGGGTAGAGACACCGGGAGGTGGGTGGGTGGTAGTAGCCATGGGTTGCACCGGCTGGAGGACGACATCTGGTGTCGGCGGGCGAACGGGAGGCGAAAGATACCATACAGGTAATCCCAAGGTTAACCCAGGGAGGCTAAGGGTAGCCATGACCGGGGCGCTTACTACTCCGGCGGGAGGAACGAGGAAGGGGATCGTATGGATCGGTGTAACACCAATGTGACTAGGTACCAATGGTGGTTTAGGCAACAAGGATGGTTGATTGTTAGGTGGTAAGATGTCATGGGACAAGGTACATAAGTCAGACATTTCGGGCGTAGATGACGGCGGAGGAATGGAATGAAAGGTGGAAGTCATCGGCGCATCTGAGTAGACTCCAGGACCCGTAGAGGAAACAAACGAGGTGGAGGCAGGAGAAACAGGTTGTTCCACCATGGGGAGAACATTTTCTGGTGCCGCTGGAGCATTGGGATCATAGTAGGTGAGCTGGTCAATCTTAACCACGCGTCCTTCATGGGGGAACATCATGGTGCGAAAGACAGAAGAGGCAACTGCCCGCATGGCATACATGTAGCTGCGGCCAAGTAGAAGGTTGTAATCCAATTGGGCATTGATTACCTCTATGTCAATAAGGACGGTTTTACCACCTAACTGGACTGGAACGTTGGGTAGAAGGCCTTGGGGCTGGGCCGAACGACCGTCGTAGGCACGTAACGCAGTGGTGGACTGCTGGAGAGGGGGGGATCCTAACTTCTGCCATACAAATGTAGACATAACGCATGTGGAGGCACCCTCATCGATGATGCACCGATGGATAACAAGGTTCCTAACGGAGACAGTAACTTGGAAGGCTAAGCTGGAAGGTAGGCGTGGTTCAGACTGTTCTAAATCAAAGGCCATCAAATGCGAATCAGTTGGGTCAATCCCCCCAATGGCGGAAAGTAAAGTCTTGCGCTGGGAAGGGCAGTTCTTCAAGACTTCTAACGCAGACATGGCTGCGGGAGATTGGGCTAGGTCGTCTACAATGTTGTAGTTTGACGCAGCACGCGCATTAGGGTTATTGTTGATTCGGCGCAGTGGGAAACGAGGTGCTTTCGCAGCGCCGTCTGTGGGAGGCGGAGGTATACGTAACGCCTGATCGGTGGGGTGGGCGTTAGTAGGTTTATCCGTGGGAGGGGCTTCAGAGGTGGAGCCATATTGGTTCCGACGGGTCTGGAGGTTGACGTCAGCAGATGACATCATCAGTAAGTGGTGGGTACCTGAGTCCAACACGGGTTGATCAGGAGCAGCGTAGGTGATCTGTTGTTGTTGGGCCGCATTGGCTTGATGGGGAGCCAACGGCTGAGTGTTCACTACGCCTTGGGTCGGTAATGGGTTTTGCAGCACTAAAGGGGGTTGCTGAGGTTGGGGGGGGTTGGGCGGTGCTTGGGGAGCCGCATGCCCTTGGCGATGGGCCTCGTCAACCCAAAGCTGCCGAGCTCGCTCTAAATGTGGGCAAGCGTGGGTGTAATGTCCATAGACTCCGCAAATAGAACAAGGGTGGTTTGTTCGCAGATTGGGGTTTTTGGCCTGCTTGGGCGGGCGATCAGGGTTTTGATTAGCGGGGGCCGCATTGTTATTGTCAGGGGGATTAGCCGGTTGACCAGCTTGGTCTGTAGGTTGGTTGTTTCCCCGATTACGGCCCTTGCCGCGGTTCTGTTGGCCCTGGTTACGTTGGTTATTCTGGTTTTGCTGCGGGTTTTGTTGGGCGTAAACTTGCCCTTGGGCAGCAGGTGGATTTTGAGGTTGCGCAGGTGCTGGAGCAGGCTGCGGAGGATGATATGCAGGTTGAGGCTGAGCAGGTGCAGCAACTTGAGGGGGTTTCTGATAGGACTGCGAAGCAGGTTGTGGATGTGCCGCAGGGGCTGCCTGTGGCGGATAATAAGCTGGTGGGGCTTGGGAAGGCGCAGGAGCCGGGGCAGTCTGCTGATGATAGTAAGGCTGAGGGGCGACTGGAGGAGCATAAGCAAGAGTCGCATACCCAAAGCACTGAGGTGGACATGAAGGTCCATGGGAATGGTGATGTGTCATGGGAGCATATGAGTTGGTTGCTCCAGACTGGGAGGTAGCCCTCGACAGGTCGGGGCCAGGGGTAGGACGTGCTATAGAAAACGGTTGGGGATGCGAAGAAACACGGCCAATGATACCATCTGCAGCGTGGGATGCCCCCGGCGCATCATGATGGGAGGACTCACCGCGAGGGGCGTCAGGTATAATGGTATAAAGGTAACCCGACTGGGCGTAAATGAGGTCGAACTGCTGTGCCTTAAGGATGGCCTCTTCTTCAGACTGGGGTCTTTCTGAAGCTACATCCTTAGCAATAACAGGAAGCAGGGACTTGAGGAACCAATCGAGGAACCAATCGTCTAGTTTGATCTTGCATAAGCTACGGCGTCTACGCCACTCATGGATGTGGTCCGTGATATGGGTAGCCGTGTTTTGTCTACAAGATAGAAGGATCTCAACGCCCGCGTCATAGCGGACTGGCAACTGGAAGAACTGCAGGAAGGTTGAGGCCAGGGAAGAAAAGGTGGCGTGGGTCCCATGAGGCTGCTCAATATACCACTTGGCTGCAGAGCCAGTGAAGGTGCGCTGTAAGAGACGGAGGCGAACAGAGTCATCCACGATGGAGTTAGAGGAACACCATAGGTGGAAAGACATGATATGGTTTTGTGGGTCCTCACCGGCCTTACCCTCGAATTTAGGGATGTCAGAGGGTAGTTTGGTAGGCATATGAGGCCACGTGGGGTCGTGTCGAATAGGATCGTTGGTCAATCTGGCCAGGTCAGGTAGGTTGAGGCTAGCCATGAATGGAAAACTGGAAGAAGGCTGCGACACAGTAGTGCTATGGACCAAGTTGGGGCCAGTGCCCCCAAGTGGAGGGACAAGATTTAGGGTGGTGCCCCCAAGTGGGGGAACTGAGGTAGTGGAGGATGGTCCAGCACCACCATGGGTAGTGTGAGCCACTGATGTAGTGGGGATAGGTATTCCCGCTGTGGGAATAGGTACCGTGAGGGGAACGGTAGATGGTTGCCCCATGGAGGGCATACCAAAAACAGGTGTAGTAACTGGTGTAGTGGTGGATGTGCCACCAATGGTCCCTATGACAAATGGAGTGGAAGTCGTGCCAGCCATGGGGCTAGTAGGGGCAGTATAAATAGGGTTCTCAGACTCTTCGTCAGAATCAGAGGTAAAGTAAGGTGCGTCACTATCTGGTGACGGAGACCTACGTCGCTGACGAGTGGAGTCAAGTGACAAGGCTCTAGATCTGTGATGAGTGGTATCAACGGACAATGATCGGAATCTATGACGAGTGGTGTCAAGAGAACCGTGCTGTGGGGGCTCGCCCCTGAGGCGCCGAGAATGTCTCGGGGACTCAATGGTGACAGATGGTGTCTAAATCTCTATGGGTTGAGGTGAGTATAAAAACAGCTCAAAAATCCTAATGCAACCGAGTGTGCAGAAGGAGAGCGAAAAAGCAAGGCGCTCAGGCCAACAACCAACTCAAAACACCCACTGCAACAGCTGTGCTACAATAGGTGGAGTAACAACAAAGATGGTCAGAATACCAACAAGCAGCAGGTTTCCTAAAAAAGAAAAATGGTGGACTCACTAGACCAAAGGGAGGTAAAGGAGCATGCAAACACCTAACTAAAAGTATTCTGACTTAACTAAACATATCCTCTGCAAGGTGATGAAATCCAAGTCAGACAATATGAGTAGGAAAGCCAAGTGGCTATGATATCCCCCTACCGGGAGGGATACCGGGTAGTCAATCCTAGAAGAATGGCAACTAAGATACCCCGTTCATGACACGTCCAGAAAGGTGAATCTGCCGTTTAGTTCGTTGACCGCAATACCCCTATACAGGGATATCCCGCGAACCGCGAAAGGTAGCCCTTCGGTTACTGAATGGAGTGCGGTATTCCACTCAGGCCTCCGGAACCAGTCTCCCGACTTCAACCCTCCTAAGGGAGAGGCCCTCTGATAAACTGGTCGTGACCGTGCCAAAAAGTACTAGGGGATTTTGGTTCCCTATTTGGACAACAACTATGTCTCAAGTGAAATAACCAAGGGGTGTTATTGGAAGCCTATCCCCCTGATCCTACCTAACTACAATGATTCTTTTGTGTTCCCCAAGTGGGGTTAGAATGTTGGTTTAGTTAGGTACTTTTTAAGGCTCACTTGATTTTATGTGACAGAGTGTGTGCTCGTGAGGTGTTGAACCCAAAAATAGAAGTGCCACAAGGGGGGCAACTTCCAATCTATCAATAATATGGAAATTGAAAGTTTAACTTTGCAAAATTTTCTGAAATAAAAATACTGAAATTTTAAAAAGATTCTGTAAAAGGAACAGAAATTATGTTGCAGAAAGGCTGTAAGGAAGTGGGCTGCAGGTGGGACAGAGGGCTGTTCAAATGCAGAAAATATTGCAGCAAGAGGGGCTGGGCTCAAAACAGGAAAAGAGCAGAAATCAGACCGCGGGTCTGTGGCGGATCAGAACAGGGCGACCGCGGGTTTGAGGGAAACAGCGGCGGTCAGGTCGCGGCTATCGGGCCAACAGAGGCAGTCGGGACGCAGGAAACAGGGGAAAAGGCACAGTCGGGTCGCGGCTATCGGGCCAATAGTGGCAGTCGGGACGCAGGAAAACTGGAAAAAGACACAGTCGGGTCGCGGCAAAAAGGCTAACAGGCGCAGTCGGGACGCCCGAAAGAGGCAGAAAGCCGCAGTCGGGACGCGTGAAAAAGGCCGACAGGCGCAGTCAGATCGCGGCAAACAGGCTGATTAGCCACGGTCGGATCGCAGGTAACAGACTTGAATCCGCCGACAGAGCGTCGGAAGCAGTCTGAGAGCCACGGTCGGATCGCGGGTAAAGGCCTGAAAGGCGCGGTCGGGACGCGACTGTAGAGGGAAAAAGACGCGGTATGCGGCGGCCGAAAGGGACAGCCGAAAGGAAAAAATTTTAAAAACGGAAACCAGAAATTCGAAAACTAGGGGAGTCGCCAAAACTGTAGCTAGGGTTTTACCCCTAGCTTGTGCCAATGAGCACCTACTAAGGAGAATGGACTCCTTAGTAGCAGTTCAATAATGATTAAATGATTAAGCTAAAACAACAATTAACAAACTACTCTAAACATTGCATGAGACATAAATAAAAGATGTAAAAAATGGTTTTATATTAATGTTACCTTGAGTGTCAAGGTTGGTGAAGCCCTTTGCAGTGTCCAAGAGGATGCTCCAAGCTTCTGAATGCTCCTTCTCCTTCTCCAATGGTGGGGATGGGCCAAAGTGGCTCTCAAGGTGAAAATAGTTCAAATGATGAACTAGGGTTTCGAGAGAGATTTTGGCAGAGTAAGGGTGCTTGTGATTGTGGATATGGAATAAGGGATCTCCATCACCTATTTATAGTTTTTTGGTGGTGGAGTGCTGACCCATGGTTTTAGGAAACACATAGTTTTGGGCAGCTGTATAGGGTTTTTTCCTCCTTTTCCTCATTATTTTATATTTTTTATTCCTTTTTAGGGGATTTTTGCTATTTTTGGAGGAAAAGGGGGTTTTTTAGCCTTTTTTAGGCTATTTTGATGGTTTTGTGGCCTTTTGGAGGCATTTTAGGCCTTTTGGAGGCTTTTTAATGGGATTTTTTGGGATTTTAAGGGAAAAATGGTAGGAAAATGGACAAATGAGCCATATAATGTGGTAAATGAGCTAGTGAGCACTTTTTGGGTGTTAACACATGGTCTTCAAGAATGAGCATGACCTTGTGAAACTGCTTCTCTAAGAACTACTTCTGGCTTGACCTAGGGTTTGACAGAGAAACCCTACCTAGGGTTGAAAGAGAAACCCTAATTTTCCAACTTTGATATATTGAGAAACTTATTAGAGGAAAAGAGACTCCTCCCCAAGGCGATTTAGGAAAAGTACCCATTTTCCCAAATCTGTGGACATGACTACAAAATACTTGATGCCCTAGTTTTTTCAATTTCTACTACATATTTATCGGCTCTTAATTCTGATGTATCTTAGAAATTTCTGCTCCTCAAGGTCTGAAACTTCATTTTGTGATATTATGATATGTCCTCTATCCAACCCCACAAGTTAGAGCAGGATTGGATTCACCAAGTGGGACTTATGCTAAGTTTCCCAAGATTACTTGTTTATGGACTGTTTCAGTATAGCGAACTTGTACGGAATTCCATGTGTCACTGTTTCATCTTCGGGTTCTAAAAATCGTACCAGAGAAACTAAAGTCCATAAAATTTCTTGAACATCTTACTAAATTTGATTTGGATCTTCTCTCCCGAGATATCGAATTTATCCTTAAGTCCTCTGTTTAAAACTAAATTCTGGAGGAGGCTTGAACCCTGATTTGCATGGATCATATATCCTAAAGTACAGTGAATATGAGGTTGAAAATCAGATACAAGGTACATGAACCTTTCATCTTAGGCCTTTCCAAGTTTCATATCCTGAACCTTCTCCAAACGTTATTTATAGCGAAAATTCCATGATGACTAGTTTCCAAAGAAAGAGAGAGAGAGATTTACCCTAGTGAAAGCTGCTCTTTTTAGTATAGCTCTAATACCATGATGAATTTATATGCTGCAATAAATTAGATTCATACTTCATTAGAATTTAATACATTTTCACTATATCAACATAAAGAGGATCACTGAAAGATACACAATCACAAGGTACACAACAATTTATCCTGGGAAACCCTCAAGGGGAAGAAAACCCAACAAAATTTCCTCAATATATATTACCAAAGTACAATGCCCAAAGAAATAAGTCTCATAATAAAGAGAGGAAAAAACCCAAAAAGAAGAGCCAAGAACAATCCTCCTCCTCCTTTTCTAGTCTCCCTCTTCCTCTAATGCGCAATGCATGATTGAGTGAATAGTACAAATGAGAGGAAACACTCTCTATTTATACTTTACCTTTTACTTGACATTTAACCTAACTAGGTCGGCCTCACTAAATTAACTGGGCCTACCACTCTAGGGAGACTCAAATAATATTTATATTACATTCTTTTGGGTACTAATGACCCGAATTACAATGGAGGTTTTACCTCATGAATTTACATGACCTTTTACATTAATGAATTCTCCTGAAGGAGGAATAATACAAGTAGAATATTCTTTGAAGTTACATTATTTCAACAAGGTATAGGTTCATAGGTCCCATAGAGTTCACAAGTACCACAAGTTACATGGATGCAGGGCACAAGTTCACAGGTTTCAGGGGTTACAGGTTCCTGTATTACATGTACACTGGTCATAGATGCTTACACTTCAGGTTCAAAGCCTTTAGATGTCAGGGATGAGCATGAGATACCTGCGCCACCATAGCCTATTTTAGGAAAGAGGAAATCGATATGGCTTCAACAGAATCTAAAGTATGCACATGATCATGTGGAGAGTCCCAAGAGGAATTCCAGGGAGAGAAGGCCACTAGAGAAATTTTGCATCAATGTGGCGTTGATGAGCAACATCCGTGAGTAGGAGCCTTCCACTTTTGAGGAGGAAGTTGACCAAAAGGTATGGAGAGATGCCATGATGGAAGAGTATGCTTCCATCTTAAATAATGATGTCTGGGAGGTTGTTTCGAGACATGAGGGGAAGTCAGTGGCGAATTCCAAGTGACTCTACAAAATCAAGCATGATGCATATGGCAGCAATGAGAAGTACAAAGCTCGATTTTTGGCTCGTGGGTTCTCACAAGTAGAGGGAGTAGATTATGAGGATTCCTTTGCACCCGTAGCGAGGTACAATTTGATCAGGACTATCATGTCCATTGAAATAGAGATGGGTTGGAGTCTTCATTAGATGGATGTGAAGATTGCATTTCTGAATGGAATCATAAAAGATAAAGTGTATATTGATCAGCCACTAGGATTTGAGGTGCATGGGAGAGAGTCTCAATTGTGTAGATTGAAAAAGGATCTTTACAGACTTAGGCAACCTTGTAGAGATTGGTATGATAGGATTGATAGTTACTTGTTACAGTTAGGATTTGTGAAGAGTGAGGCGGATTCGAATCTATACTACATCAAGGTTGGTGAGGATCCACTTATTCTTATAGTTTATGTGGATGAAATCTTTCTTACAGGGTCATAAAATCTCATCAGAGAATGCAAGAGGGATCTAGATACAGAGTTCAAGATGAAGGATATTGGTCTGATGCATTACTTTTTGGGGTTGGAGGTGTGGTAGAGTCCAGGTCAGGTTTTTATTGGATAGGGGAAGTATGTAGTTGAGACCTTAGAGAGATTCAGGATGGACGATTGCAGGCCTATGTCTACACCTATGATGACCAACTTGAAGAAGCTTGATGCTTATGAGTCAGAGTTGGTGGATTCCACCTTGTATTGTTAGCTGATTTGGAAGAACATATATTTCTTTTGATGTGAACACTCTCAGTCATTTTATGGTTGATCCTAGGAGAGCTCACTAGAATGAAAGAAAACATGTTCTCCGTTACTTGCGTAGCACTGTAGATTTTGGGTTGAGCTATGTCCAGAGGGATGGATTCAAAGTGGTTGGTTTTAGTGACTCAGACTGGGAAAGTAGTGCGATTGATAGGAAGATCACCTCCAGGTGCGGCTTCAACTTGGGCTCGGCAGTAGTGTCCTAGTTTAGCAGGAAGAAGTAGTCGGTTGCATTGAGTTCTGTCGAGGCAGAGTATATGGCTGCCAGTTTGGCAAGTTGTGAGGCCATATGGATTTGGAAGCTACTTGTTGGGTTATTTGGTTAGGAGTTGCTTCCGATGGTGATTCATTATGACAATCAGAGTTGCATTAAACTCTAGGATAATTTAGTGTTTCACGACCAGTTGAAACACATTGAGATTAGGTACCACTTCATTCAAGACTGTTTTCAGAGATTTCTATAGTACATTACTACTATGAGCAGGTTGTGGACATCCTCATGAAGGAGTTGATGAAAGGGAAATTTTTCAAATTCAGAGTTAGGCTAGGGGTGTTGCAGAACACCTTCCTTGCTAAGAGGGAGTGTTGATTTTTTATAGCTCGGATGGTATTCTACATAGGCTTGGCATCTAAGCACGTAGAAAGTGACCAAAATTGACTTTCCTAGACATTAACTTTATTTTTATAAAGGTAAAGTGACTTTTGATTTATGTCGAGTGAAAATTACTTAAGTTGTGATAAAGTGCAAAAATATCATAAATATTGATCTTGAGACCCCAAGATTTAATCTTGGTCATCCATCTTGGAAGATGTAAAGTTAGTCATTTCTCATTTATAAAGAGGCAAAAGGAGTTCTAGGAGAGATTTGGACACAAAGTGAAGAGAGACCAAGAGATATGAAGAAGAAAGGAAAATAAGAGTAGAGAGAGGGGGCGCTAATCCCAAGGAGGAAAGAGGGCACAGATCCCAATAATTCTATAGTCATTAAATACATATAATTTTGTTCCATACAACTGAGAAAGAGGATTGAATTTCAAGGTATGTACAATAGAGAAAGAGGCATGATTTTCGAGGGCCATAAAATTGATTGGTGACGTGAAAATCGAGAAAATGTAAAACACGATTTCTAGGCACATAAATCAAGGAATTAATTTTTGTTGACACTTTGTACAGGACGTACAACAAGTTGGGCATGGATTTTGAGGAGCTAGGCACGATTTTCCAGGAAAGTACAAGTGCATTTAATGTTATTTATTTATTTATTGATGTAACACTTAGAAATTTTTTGTGAGTTTATTAATAAAAAATTCTCTCTTGCACTATTTTTCCCTACGAGGTTTTCCAGGGGTAATTTACCGAAAAATATTTGTGTTAAAATTTCATGGTTTGCTATTCTATTTTGCTGCAAGTAGTTGAGTAAATTTCATGTGTTTCATTTTACTAGTTCCATATTTGAATGCAAATGAATTATGGGCATTAATTTGATGAGTAACTAGTTGATAATTGAAACTAAGTTGAAATTTGAGCAAAATCAAACATGAAGATATGCCTAAGCCCTTGTTGCTTGAGGGGATGAGTGGTGATGATGATAGGTTGATTCATGACATTTCATCCAAGAGGATGCTTACACTATGCCTATACAAGCTTGGATAGAGGATTATTATGATGATTCATTCCCTTCTTGGCATAATTATGATGTTTTTGGTCTTCCTCATGAGCACATATCAAATTTTGGCTTGTATTTCATGAATGTCCAACATGTATGTCTTTGGGATTTGATGTGTCATTGTTTTTTTGGTGAAGAAACATAAGGGAAGATGCCAGAATATTGATGAGGTGAGCACATGGATACTTTGGGTTTATGATTTTACTTAGCATTTGCTTTATCTTATTCTTAGTGTAGGGTAAGACGAATACGCTCTTAAGCGCATTAGAGTAGAATGAATAAGATCAACATGTGAGCATTAGATTTCATTTGGCGTTGTTGGATTATGCCCTTCTTTTGTTGTAAATTCAATTTTTGATGTAATAAACTATTGGATGCAATGTCGTGTTTAGGGATGTTGAGTTTATCCATATCACCACATGGTTTTCTCTTGTAGTTGGTGGTCATTGCTCATGAGTATATTCCAAGATTATAGGGTTCTCATGCACTCTCAAGAAGAGGTAATGTCCTAGAGTTGGAGCCATTTGTTACCCCCCATTTTGTCATGGGTGTCTACATGTGATTTTTATCACACTTTTAATAGGGGTTAGAAGTTGATGGAGCTGATTTATGCCTTGGGTTTTGCTTCATGTTGTGATGATGCCCTAGCATATGATTGGTTAATGGATCTTGGTGATAGATTTGGGTTTATGTTTATGAGATGTGTCTTCTTATGATGTTTTGGTTATCGATATTGTGGTCTCATATGGATGTTGTTGCACTTATTCATGAAACACTGATCACTTTCTTGTGGAGCACCCTAGTTCTCTTGGTCTTATTTGACATCTATATCACATGTACTATCATTATAGATCGAGTGCTTGGCTTGTTTATATGATGATTTTGTATTTGGAGACTTGTACATGTGAGCTACTCTAGCTTATTTAGCATGATTTGATGGCATGGGTGTTTTGTGGTTGGTTTTCCATAGAGTGCCCTACTCCTAGCACGTTTAGTGACATGTGACATTTATTTGTTGGATCGCCATTGTTTCTTGCCTCTTGGATAGCGTTTTAGTTCCATTGGGCATCATTTTTGGTTGAATTCCATTCCTATTTCTCTCTTGGAATGTGTGTAGGCATGTTATGTGCTTATATAAGGGGTCGCCCCCTTCCTCATGGAGTTTTTATATGATTGTGGACACCTTGATCTTGGATTGTGTGCTTTATTTGTTGATTGGTGGCCTTCTTGGTTCATGAATCTAACCCTTGTTCATTGATGTGTGGACATCATTGCACATATGTTAAGGTTTGAATCATGGGATCTTGAGCCTTTTGGAGGGGTATCCTACCATGGGGAGAAATGATCTTTTGATAGAGTGCCTAACATTTTGTCATCTCAATGCCATTAAATTCAAAGTTGTCGTGGGATTTTCAAAAATAGAAAATCCGATAAATATTGAGGAAGTTGGAAATTTCAAAACTGTCGTTTAAAAAATTGCATCACATTTTGACCACACGTGCGACTTGAAGAGTGTGTTTTTGCTAGATGAGTTGCACATCCCATTTCAAGGAGGTTATTCTTGTTGTATGCCCTTGAAGAAGGATATTCATACCTTAGAGAAGATGTTTTGCATAACCACCTCATTATTTTATTTGTTGTTGAGTTTGGGACATCAGTTGGTTATGTACTAGAATTATTTTATTGTGTTGCTTGGAGAGAAAAGTCGATCTAACCAATTTCTGGAGAATTTGTTGAGCAAATTGTGGATCTAGAAGAAGAAATTTTGTTGTGAAGGAAATTGAGCTACACTCTCTATATAAAGAGTATCCCTTCCTCAAATATTTTCAGGTTGGATTTTAAGAGTTCTCTCTCTTTTGCAACTTTATGGATATATCTTTATTGGTGGAATTTGAAGTGTAAGGGTTTCTTCTCCTATCAAAGTGTAATTTACTGTTCCTATTTCTTTATGTTATTGGTGAATTGTCAATATAGAACTTGTTGAATAGGGCCATATGATAAGGGTTTATTTACCTCATTGGAATGTTTAATTGTGAGAAGTATTTCCTATATTTCCCTTTGTTTTCTTATGATTGAATGCATTAATTTTATTCCATCATCTTTCTAGAGTTTTTTCTCTTCGATATTTCATTGCATAAATCACACCCTAATTAACAAGGAGTTTATGAGGTACCTTCTTGGGTGACCCTAGTTTATTTCTACAAATAATTTTTCAGCATGTTAGGGTTTCATTATGGTATGTGTATGCAACCCTAGTTTCTCTAAAATTCCATGAACTAGCCCTCTTGGAATAGACCCTTCACTCATTTTCCCTCGTTGGATTGGCACAAAAAAGACACAATATTTGGCTAAACTATCTCTTCATGTGACCTTGTGACTCATTGTCTAAGCCTTGGAAATCCTATCCTAGGGAAGATCCCCTTTGAGTTGGAGAAGAGGAAACCTAATGTGTAGAGAGGGATTTATTGAGGTGATAGTGGGTAACTACTTTGGGTTGCGGTTGGAATAGTATTGTTCTTTTGGGATTTAATCACACATGTTAGTTTGAGGTGTAATATGGTCTAAATGCAAGTAACAAGGTGCATTAGAGAAAATTTGGAGTCTAAAATGGGCCTCATAAGAATACGAGCCACCTCGTAAGAAAACGAGCCACCTTGTAAGAAAACGAGCCACCTCGTAAGAAAACGAGCCACCTCATAAGAAAAAAAGCCATTGAATTCAAGAACCAAAAGAATTTCAAGAAAAAAGTCAACCATAATGGTTGACATATCATATTTGACATTAAAAAACTAGTTTTTTAATTCGTATTTTCAACACATCTCCCTATTGTTTTACTCAAATTTCGAGCAGGAGCACTCATTGGATGCAGAATTAAATTTTGCATCCAACGAGTGCTCCCACTCTAAAAGAGAAAAAAGCTACAAGAAAAAGGTAGTTTTTTTCTCTTTTCCTCCAAAATTCATAAATATTATTTTATTATTTTCCTTAGGAGGCCCATTTTAGACCTCAAATATTCTCCAATGATTGGGATTGTATTAACGTGGAGACCCAGGTTCAAAATCCTCTGTGAGTGTGGTTATAAATATGTCCTTACAAATATACAAAGTATTCTACAAAATAAAATAACAATAATAATATTTTATGTTTCTACTTATAAGTTCCCTCCATCGGAGGTAGTAATTGTGGTAACTATGGGTCAGAATATTGTGGTAGCATCTAATATTATGTCATTGGTGTCATAATTGTAAGAAAATGAGTTGGTGTTATATGAAAATTAAAAAATGATAAAGTAATAAAATAACAAGTTCTTCTAATTCAATGTGCACTGCCATCCTCGTGAACTTTGACTATGTAAGGTTTGTGAAAACCTTACTTCTGTAACTGATATTTGTTTCTACTATTGACTTATTTTCCTACTCTCGTTCATAGTGAAGCGCACCTTCATGTTGTATTAGAAGTAAAAAACTTGTCCAAAATACTAGAATACGTTGATTCCAAGGTCTTGTTAGCACCCACAATTACGCCCTTTGTAATTTCGGTGCCAAATTCAACATGGACACTTGCATTCATTAGCGGGAAGTAGTGAATTAGGTTTCATTGAGTTTTCTGTGACACATTAATGTAATGTATATTTCTAGGGATCATGTTAATCGATTCTTCATTAGTGTCACTTGGAGTTCCAGTGTGGTTACATGCATATCATTCTTTTAATTTTACTATTTTTGGATAGAGGCATGCATTGTTGCCTACAATATTTTGTACTTCATATATAATTTTTAGTGCATGTAGGCTTGGTAGTGAGATTTTTATGTGCATGTGAATCTCCATATCAACTTGCATGTAATTTTGTGATACTATTATTTTTTGTAGGTGGTGCTACATTGCTTGCATATGGGATATGGCTACATATTATTTTTCATTGATATCATATGAATCTGATAAGTCCATTTTCAATGACATGTATGAAGTTTTGTGATCATGTGATTTTTAGTGAGGGGAGTGACAATGTTTACATGTTGGATCTAATGACATATCCTTGTTCCTTAGTATCATATGAATATGATGAGCTTATTTTTAGTTTAATGCATGAGGTTTCTATTTTTAGTAGTGGATGTTTTTAGTCATTGCTAAAGTGTTTCCATCATATGTATTTTTACATTTGCAACTTAGTGAGTGGATTTACTATTTTTAGCAAGTATTGTTCTAGGCACTTGTGATGACAAGTAGCATGCATGTATTTGGTTGTGACGATGATTTTTTGTTTTTCAAGTTCCATACAGTTTTAATAGTGTCTACTTTTAGCAATATGGTGGTGCATGTGTGTTGGGGCATGGCCATATTCATCCTTACCATCTTGGCTTAATAGTGGAATTCTTATTGAGTTATTTCCTCACGAATATTCAATTCATCTTTAAGGTAAATTTTAGAAAGTGACACATGGTACATGTGCATGGTGACATGCAAAATATTGAATTGGTTCAATGTGACTACTTCCATAGCTAGGTAAGTTGAGTTGGATTGCACCCACCTTGGGGAGGATTTTTGGCATGTCACATTTCAATAATGCGTTATAATTTCTTATGGATATTTTTAATTTATTATTGAGATTATTGTTTATCTCACATGTGGATGCATTCTTATGGTGATATGTGGCCTTGGGAACTTGATTTAGGTGTGATGTAGGGGTACTTGTAGGAGAATATTCTTCTTATTAGCTTTTGGGGTTACTCTAAAAGTGTTTACACCATGCTTGAGGGTGCTTCATAATATGTGGGGTGCATGGTATATTGCTTATCCTTGGTTGTATTGTGATGGTAATGCACATTAGAGATAGCCTACTCATGGATTGTGCCTATGGTTTGACTTGTTTTTTTTGTGGTGCACTTCCCTAGGGGTTTGGAGACCTATGTGTCTTGGTGATATTGTTAATGAGGTGCACACATGGAGGTTGGCTGCTTGGTTGTGAGGTGTTGATTCCCATAAAATATTAGCATCGACAGTAGGGATTCTCCCCAATGAGTAATCCCAATTAGATCATCGACTGTTTGGTATGGGGAATTCGTATGGTTAATGGTCCGACTACCGTAGGTGTGTATGTTTAATTTATGTATCGGTTGCGGCTCGGACCACCATTTATATTTTGTGTTTAAAGTATGATTATGCAAGTGCTTATAATCTAACTAATGCATCTAACCTAAAATTGACAGGCAAAAGCCTCACAAGTGATGCACATGTTCTTACCTCCTGTTTTATCACTTCTACCTTATCAATTATCTAACCCTATTCTACATTAACTAATCTATCCTTTCAAGGAGAGAGTTTAAATAAAAGTAATAATCTGATAATGCGTATACAAATCCAATAGATAACTATTAAGATAAAATATGCACACTCACAACAGAAAATTACAAAGATAGATTTCATTATGATTAAACCAATTTATTACTCTATTATCACACATACATTGACATAGATAAGTAAAATCATTCATCACCATTGAAATAGTTCAAAAAATTTAGAAATATATCACAACATGAATGTGAACAAAAGAAGAAATAGTTCTGATCTGTTAGTCACACATTCCACGCAAAAATATGTGCAAGCTTTTCCCAGCGAACAAGTCCTTCCTCATTAGCAAAAAATTAGTTATCTTACAAAACGTATCCAGTCTCTATTTCACTAGTAAAAGTCCCTTTCTCTAGTACCCTTACCCCTCTATTTATATTACAAGAGAATTTATCTTTACATGCCTGATCACTTCCGCTTCCTCTGCATCCTTCGGATTAACAATTTGTCTTTTGTGTCTACCGTTTCTTCTGCTCGCAACCTTTTAGCTTCCTCCACCCGTCTTATTTCTACTTTCTCTGCATCCTTTGGATTACCAATTTGTATTTTGTGTCTTCTGCTTCTTCTACTCGCAACCTTTCAGCTTCCTCCGCGTCCTGAGGAAACAACAAAATCAATGTATAAGAATAATTCATTGTTAACACAATACTTCCAAGCAAAGTGATAATGAACATAATATAAATTGCAGAGGTATGATTTATCAATATTGTTTACAAAACAAAATATTCATACTTCCATGATCTCGTTTCGGCTTGAAAATGATAACTAACGTAGAGGCGAAATATCGGAAAATGTTTTCGAAAATGACCAAAACCATCCTCCCGCAATCTGCAATCCACAATGCAGGAATGCAGGAACGAGGGAGTGAAGAATTGTGGATTACAATTTCAGAAATCCAGAAATTCCATCTGCAATCCGCAATCAGAATTGCGGGATACAATTTCAAAATTCAGAAATGCAGTCCGCAATCCGCAATGTGGAAACGTAGGAATGCGGGAGTGTGGAATTGCGGATTACAATTTCAGAAAGTAAAAAATTCCATCCGCAATCGGAACTGCGGGATGGAGAACTACAGAATTACGGGATTGCAGAAACAATTTCAGAAAGTCGTAAATACAATCCGCATTCCGCAATCCGCAATGCGGGAATGTGGGAGTGTAGAATTACGGATTGTGAACTAAGTGTTAAAAATAAGTATCCAAGCTGAAACAAACTCTTAGTAAAATCAAAGATAAAAGGAAAGGCCCTACAATTTTTTTATAAAAAAATTGGGGATCATGTTGCAACTGCAACAATTGGTGACTGGTTGGTGAACACAGATCTCTAAACAAACTCTTCTTGAGGATCATAATTGCTTGTTTGTCATTAATTCTAATTGTAAAACTGTGTCCTTATCATTTTATCAGGATTTTAAAAGGCTAAAGTTTTAAGAAGAGAGAGGAGCTCCTTGAATCATATTGGTCATTCATTTTGGGAAATAAGGAAACTTGGATCAGATTTCCTGACCACTCTCCTGAGGCTATAATATGGAGTTCATTATTAGTCCCATCTTTTGGTTACCTCTAAATACGACTCCACAGGATCGTAACAAAATCAGACATATGCATTTGTTTGTTCTTCATTCCCATGCTACCAACATTTCTTTGGATGCTTCCTTTTGACGATTTTTATCATCCATGTCCTTCAAAATTAGCTTTCTTAAGTATTCAAACATTTAACTTGGTTTCTTCCATCTATAATGTCCTTTTTTGTGATTGATGAGTTTTAATTTGTTTATCATACTCACGGATGAAGAAGAACCTTCTGGAATTTTATCCGAGGAATCTTCTTGACTATATATGTCTTATTTTCAAAACCATTTATTTGATGGAGATGAACCTTTTCAGAAATTTTGACTCTTCTTTATAATCCTTTTGGCTGTAATTTTTGTAGCATGGGATCATTTTGATTGCCACAACTCTGCAAGACTTGCTTCCTTTCCATGGGTCGGTTATAGTAGGCTACCTGAGATGGTCATTTATGTGTAAGTGAGTGGAGCCCCAAGATAGTAATTTAGAATTCATGGATCCTGGTTATTTTACAAGGTTTATATTGACACAAATTGAAATAGGAAACCAGTTTCCCCTTTTAAAACCAAGGAGCAATTAAAATCACTAATTCCATTGTTGTTACAAAAATAAATCCTTTTGTTATGAAGCCAAATCTAATCCTCTTGTGATTATAAGCATTTCACATGAGCTTATTCAGATGTCTATAATTATGCACATCACTCTGAAAGTTGAGCTCAGGTTTATTTCAATCAAGCAAAAATCAGTCAAGCAAAGAAAAATCAAACCAAAATGAGATAGGGCTGAAACTGACAAACCTAAAAAAATCAAATGGAAAGCTGAGAATCAACAAAATTTATTTATGTACAACAGGTTTCCCTAAATCTAAGAAAAGTATTGTTTGAGTGCTAGGCCATTGACACGGAGGTTTTATTTCTCCCCTTGTAAATCTTGTAACTTATAAGTTGCTGGGCCAAGATTCTCTACAACCTGATAAGGACCGAGCCACAACTGTTGAAATTTGGTATTTTTTCCCTTTTCTTCATGAGGATGGTCCCATTTAAGAACTAGATCTTCTACCTCAAAAGTTTTCTTGTCAGATTTCCACTTATCAAACCACCTTTTAACAATGTCTTGGTGACGGTTGAACCTATCTTTGGCCTTTTGCCATGCTTCCTCAAGTTTTAGCAAGGTATTAATGCGTGATTGTATGATATCACTATTTGATCCTCGAGATTCCTGGGCTAACTATAATGAATGGAGTAGTATGTTTGGGGGAATAATAGCCTCTTTCCCATATACTAATGTGTAAGCAGAAACACCTATAGAATTTTTTGGAGTGACCCTATCTTCCCATAAAGCATTGGGAAGAGATGTATGCCAATTTCTTTGGTTTTCAATAATGGTTTTCTTTAAATTTCATATGAGATTCTTATTAGTGGATTATGCTAACCCATTCCCTTGAGGATAATAATTAGATGAATAATGCAATTTAATTCCTTTTTCAATGGAAAATGCACTCAACTTAAAAGAAGAAAAATAAGATGCATTATCAAAGACTAAGGAAATGGAACCCCAAACCTGGTTATGATGTTGTCCTATAGGAACATGATGACCACATATTCATTTAATTTGTGCAAAGGGATGTATTTAGTCCATCTCGTAAAATAATCAGTGGCTGTGAGAATATATCAGTGTTGCAATGAAGAATTGGGATTGATTTCTCCTATGATATCTAAACCCAATTGCTCGAATGGTTATGATATGATGACCAGATGTAATTGTGATGTTGATTTGGATGGTCTACCATAACTCCTATAAAATATATCACATTTCCTTGCATAAGAATGAGAATCTTTAAAAACAGTGGGCCAATAATATCCGACTCTCAATATTTTATGAGCAGTAGTGTCCCCAGAATAATGTCCTCCTACAGGGCCATCACTTAATTCTTTAACTACTTTCTCCGCATCATCTCTTTCAAGAAATATGATAAACACTCCATCATAATTCTTTCTAAAAATGACTCCGTCTATTATTTGATATGACGTTGATTTTAATTGGAGGGCCCTTCTTTGCTTCGAATTCCAATTCTTTGGAAAATATCCATCTTGAAGATAATGAATTAAATATCTATACCAAGACTCAGAAGTAGTAAAACTGGAACATACTTCAATTAAATTCATTTCGGATTCATTTTCCCAACCCGATCTTCATCATTTGGATTTTCAATAAGAAACTTGCATAACCCTTGACCTTTGATGTTATTAGTTGGTTTAAATTCTAGGTCATATTCTTGTAGTGCAGTCACCTAATTTCCTCGTCTTTCTCCCAACTCCTTCTGTATAAACATAGATCTAACAGCTAGGTGAGGTATTATAAGCTTTGTTCTATTTTTTAGAATGTAAGGCTTGAATTGTTTTACTACCTTGAATACTGCATATGCTTGTTTGTCTACAATTGGATAATTTAGTTCAAATCCTTGTAATCCAGTGCTCATAAAAGATATTGGATATTCATCTCCTTGCTCTCCCTTCTGCGTGAGCACTGCTGCAAGATAATGATCTGAATCAAATGTATATATAAGGAAGATTCCTTTTCAAAATCTGGACTGGTCAATGAAGGTGCATGATCAATGACATTTTTTATATCTTTAAACTTGCTCTTCTCAATATAATTCCATTTGAACTGCACACTTTGATTCACCATTTGCTGCAAATGTTTTACAATCTGTGCAAAATCTGTCATGAACCTTCGGACAAAGTTTATTGTGCCCATAAATGATTGCACAGTCTTCTTGTTATGGGGCATGGGAATCTAAGTTATAGATTGAATTATTTCTGGGTCTATAGAGATTCCCTTTTTAGATATGATGTGCCCTAACATTTTTCCGAGGAAAAAAAATAATTATTTTCTTAGGATTCAAAGATATGCCATACTTCCTACAACATTCAAAAATCTATTTTAAATGGAAAGCATGATCTTCTATTTTCTTAGAAAAAACTGTCACATCATCTAAATAAATAACAACATAGTGGCCAACTAAAACTCGGAATGCGATTTCCATGGCCCTTTGAAATGTGGCTCCAACATTGATAAGGACAAAATGCATTCTTCTATAAGAGAATGTTCCCCAGTTTGTGCGAAATGTAGTCTTGAGACGATCCTTCTCGGCCACTAATACTTGATTGTAACCTGAAAACCCATCCAATAGAGAGAACATCTCTGAGATTGATACCAGCTGTAATATTTGTTCCATTGGTGGCATCAGGTAGTTGTCTTTATCTGATGCTCTGTTTAAATTTTGAAAGTCAACACACCGTCTTATTTCTCCTGATTTTTTTCGTACGGGCACCAAATTTTCCACCCATTCAGAGTGTCAAACTTTAAAAATAATTTTAGCATCAAGCAGCTTCTTTAATTCCTTTTGTATTAAAGGTTCAAGCGTGGGATGCATCTTCCGGAGTTTCTGCTGAAATGTTTTTGCTCCTTGTTTGATGGGTATTATATGTTGTATGATGCGTGTATCATAAGTGTTCAAATATTCATATGTCCATGCAAAAATATCCTTGTACTGCTGAAATAGTTTAATAAATTTGCATCTTTCTCCAGGTGAGCAACAATGTCCCAAATTAACATGTTTAGGTTCCTTTTCTGTCCCTAAGTTCACCAAATTGTATTGCATTGAGGAACTATTTGTTTTGACGTTTGTCAGATTCCTGAATTTGTGTTGTAGGTCAAATAACTTTTCTAGAGTATGCACTCCTTTTGGCATAACATTTCCTTTGCTTTTATCCTTCTTTTACAATTCTAACTGGTGTTCGTCCTCCTCAATAATAGATCCTTTGAATGTATCTTCATCTGTCAAAAAGTGGATAGTTTGTTCATCATCATTGAACACTCTCGAATTTGTAATGTTATCCGGGACAAAAGGCCTGAAAATAAATTCAATGGAGCACTTGTTACTTGTTGGTACTAACCGGGAAGCAGAAGTGGCTAGTAAATCAGCAGCAACATTTTGTAATCTAGGAACTACATTTATGTTGAAAGCACTAAAATTTGATATTAAGTTCCATACCTCGGATTGATAACCTTTCAGATGTGGAGACAAAAAATGAATGGTATTCCTTATCTTCCCAACAAATATTTACGAATCATCAAATACTTTTAAATTCTCAACATTTATACCATTGGCCTTTTTCAAACCTTGAATTAGAGATTCGCATTCAACAGTATTATTAGTGCATTCGAAATCTAAATACAAGAGAGAAATTGTTTGTTTCCTTGAGAATCAACAAGAACACACCCAGCTCCTGCTCCCTCTTGTGTTTTGGAGCCATCAAAGTATAAAGTCCAAAAATTATCATCCAACTCAACTATGTTAGTATGATTACCTAAGTCAGTAACTAATTCTACTATGTTACAGTCAATATCATCAACCCTTGCAAATTGAAGGAGATTGGACTGGTTGTCTGAATCATGGCCAACATTTTCTGCCTGATAATTTCCTGGCTCAATTTCTAAAAAATAATTTCCCAGAACCGAAGATGAAAAATTCACTGGCTCATTTTTTCTTCTAACTGAGTCACATTATGTTTCATATGAGGTTCCCTCAATACCTTAATTTGGTTATGCTTATTCTGATAAGGCAACCATAAATGAGATCAATCCGTTGCAAAATAACCATTCAACTTATTTTACCAATCTCTACTCAATATTAAACCATAAGCTTCTGGTATATTCACTACCATAATATCAATAAATTGACACACTCTTGGGTCTGCAGCCAATCTGATCAAGACATTTTTCATTTCCCCGATAACTTTAACATCAGACCTGTCTAGTTGTATAATCCGAGAAGGGGATGCTATGGGTTGTCCATTAATATTTTTGCAAACAGATAGCGGCATGATGTTAGATGAAGCCCCAGAATCTACCAAGCAATTATGCACATTATAATTGAAGATTTCAAAAGTCAAAAGGAAAGGAAGCGTTTTAGATTTTGATTTTCCACCGATACTCGCTTCGTTAATCTCGGTATTAGACTCAACCCTTTTTGACTCTTTATCTACTGTACTGCTTGATTTTATGTCAAAGGCTTCTAATATTTTTCTCCTTTGTTGTGGCAGGTTACGCAGTTCAAACAGAGATATATTTTCCTTAGTTTTCTTGATATCTTCTACAATGTCATATCCCATATTATGATTTCCTCTAACCCTTTTACCACTATAAGATTTTCTGACTAGAAGGTTTACTTGTTTATTGCTTAATGGGTTTGTTTCCTTAATAATCCCATAATTTGCTTTTGGTTGGGACTGATTTTCACTATTATTATTTTTTTATGTTTTCTTTGGCTGTCCTCATTTTGGGAAATACCATACTTTGCTCTTCTACCGGTCCCTTACTCCTGGTAGCATAATCTACAGATGATATTTGTATTTATTCCACCTTTTCTTCTTCATCTAAACCCAAAGTTGGCGCCCAATCCCATAATACCAATGTGGTTTCTTCATTTTGATCTTTTGGTTCATTAGGTTGGTCTTCTTCCTGATCTTCATGATCTTTCAGTTGTGTGTCCAATAATTGATTCATTACCAGAGTCATTGAATTAATCTACCGTGGGAAACTTTTTTTGGAATGGTGCTCTTGATGAAATGTGCAAAAGTGATCCATGCTAACTTCATTCAAATTAAAAACAACAGAATTATTTGGTGGTGGTTGTGGTTGCGTGCTTTCTTCCCTTTTTTTATAGAAAGGCTTAAATGGTTTTCTTACTGAAGAACTAGCACCCTTATCCTTTTCTAGATCTACTATTTTATTGGACAACTTTTGAACCATTTTGACCACATTTTCTAATTCATTTGAAGAATATTCTTTAGGTATGGTTAATATCAAAGGCTTCTTATTTACTGCAGGTTTTACTTCCAAATCCATAGAATGTTTGATGATACTGTCTATGTCTGCCTCTACTTTCTTCTCCTCTTCAAAATTTTCTGCTAAAGTAGTTTTAACAGATATTTTAACAAACGTGGCTATGGATGGGAGAAGAGCTATAGTATAATATTATACCAATTATTCTTTAGCAGGTTTTGTTGCAGCGCTGAAACTATTCAAAATCATAGTAAATATCTGATTAAACTCTTGAACTTTCTCCTTCTTTTCCATCCGCGTAGACAATAATTCTTTCATAAGTGAAGCCACAGTCTTTTGGGTACCAAACTTACTCAGAAAAATATTTTCAAAACTATCCCAATATGCTATAGAATCATCCTGAGCTAAAATACTAGGATGATGCTCTTTGTTCAAAAGTATAAGGAAATAATCTGCACACCACATCTTCATGTTCCACATTGAGTATATTTAATTCTAAGTAAAAGGTTTTTAGGTGATCATCCGCAGATATTCCTTTTCCAGGATAAAAATTAGGTAGCACTTACTCCAAATGCTTAGGTAAATCATGCAAAGGAGCAGCTAGGTTGAGTGGTCCTTTGGATCTCCATGCAGGTGGTTGATTGGCATTGTGAGCCATGTTAGCAATACTCCTAGGAGAATGTGGAGGCGTATGAGGTGGTGTAAGAGTCTGTGTGCATGGAGAAGGGTTCATTTTTGGAGAATTAGGCCTCAATTGATTAATGGGATCTGATATATCTTGTAATAATAAATCAACCAATTCTTCCAAAGATTCCACAAGCACAGAATCCCTAGTTTGCACAACTTGTCTTCTAGGAGATTTCCTTCTAGGTAGTAAAGGTACCACTGATAATCCTCCAAGTTTTCTTACGTAAGATCTAGTATGTCTCCTGAAGTTATCTACTTTTGTGTGAGGAACAACGTATAAACGTTCAGTATGATCAGTTTCAGAATCCAACTTTTCTTGATAATCAGTTTCAGAAATTATTTCTTCTGGTTGGGTTGTTTCCAATGGAGACCCAGAGACATTTCCTCTTGAAAACATATTTCCTCTGCCATCCATGCACTGGCTGCCCTCCTTCTAGCACCAAAACTATTGATGCCTGGAAAATATTAGCATTGACAGCAGGGATTATCCCCAATGAATAAGCCCAATTAAAATCATCCACTGTTTGGTATGGGGAATCTGTCCAGTTAACGGTCCGACTACTGTAGGTGTGTATTTTTAATTTATGTACCAGTTGCAGCCCGACCCACCGTTTATATTTTATGTTTAAATTACGATTATGCAAGTGCTTCTAATCTAACTAATGCATCTAACCTAAAATTGATAGGAAGAATTCTCACAAGTGATGCGTAGGTTCTTACCTCCCATCTTATAACTTCTACCTTATCAATTATCTAACCCTATTCTACACTAACTAATCTATCCTTGCAAGGAGCGAGTTTAAATAAGAGTAATAATCTGAGAATACTTATACAGATCCAACATATAGCTATTAAGATAAAATATGTACACTCACAACAGAAAATTACAAAGATAGCTTTGACTATGTTTAAACCAATTTATTACTCTGTTATCATAGAGACATTCACATAGATAAGTAAAATCATTCATCACCATTGAAATCGTTCAACAAAATTAGAAATATCTCACAGCATGAACGTGAACAAAAGAAGAATTAGTTATGATCCGTTAGTCACGCATTCCACGCAAAAATCTGTGCAAGATTTTCCCAGCAAACAGGTCCTTCCTCATTAGTAGAAAATAGTTCTCTTACAAATTGTATCCAGTCCCTATTTCACTATAAAAAGTCTCTTTATCTAGTACCCTTTTACAAGATAATTTATCTTTACATGACTAATCACTTCCGCTTCCTCTGCATCCTTTGGATTACCAATTTGTCTTTTGTGTCTGTTGTTTCTTCTGCTCTCAACCTTTCATCTTCCTTTGCCCGTCTTATTTCTTCTTTCTATGCGTCCTTTGGATTATCAATTTGTCTTTTGTGTCTTCTGCTTCTTCTGCTCACAACCTTTCAGCTCCCTCCACGTCTTGACGAAACAACAAAATCAATGTATAAGAATAATTCATTGTTAACACAATACTTCCAAGCAAAGTGATAATGAACATAATATAAATTGTAGAGGTGTGATTTATCAATATTGTTTACAAAATGGAAGATTCATACTTCCACGATCTCGTTTCGGCGTGAAAATGATAACTAATGTAGAGGCGGAAAGTCGGAAAAGGTTTTCGAAAATGACCAAAATAATCCTTCCGAAATTCGCAATCTGCAATCCGCAATCCGCTATGCGGGAATACGAGAATGCGGGAGTGCGAAATTGCGGATTACAATTTCAGAAATCTAGAAATGCCATCCGCAATCTGCAATCCTCAGTCGCAACAGCGAGATGCGGAGCTACGAGATACAATTTCAAAATTCAAAAAATGGAGTCCGCAATCCGCAATCCACAATGTGGGAATGAAGGAATGCGGGAGTGCGGAATGCGGATTACAATTTCAGAAATTCATAAATGCCATCCGCAATCTGGAATAGGAATTGCAGAATGCGAAATTGTGGGATTGCAGAAACAATTTCAGAAAGTCAAAAATACAATCCGAAATCCGCAATTTGCAATGCGAGAATGCAGGAATGTGGGAGTGCAAAATTGCGGATTGCAGACTAAGTGTTAAAAACAAGTATCCAAGCTGAAACAACCTTTGAGTAAAATCAAAGATAAAAGGAGGGACCCTACAATTTTTTTACAAAAAAATTGGGGATCATGTTGCAGCTACAATAGGAGGATGATATGTTTGGAGGAGTGTTGAGAATCTATGTGTAGAATGTTGATCCCTAGGTAGCATGGGGACACTTGGTAGCTTTCATGGAGGCTTGTGCTTGACTTGAGGACACTTGGGGGAAGAGTGATCATGTAGGTGTGGTGGACACAAAATTACCCATGGCTTTGGGGAAGCATTGAAGCATTGGATTCCTTTGGAGGAGGAGAATTGAAGCATTGAAATCCTTTGGAGGAGCATTGGGAACTTCTTGTGGATCGCTCAAATTGGAATTGTGATTAGGACTTTGTAGATGTGCATACCGTGGATCTTGAAATGTTTCACTTAGAGTTGGAGTGCTTCACATGGATGTATTTAGGGTTTATTTAGGTTGCCTGTTGTGAACATGGTCCAATTTATTCTTGTTGGCCTAACTCACCTTTCATATAAATAAACAAAGAAGAGAACCTTTTCATTTATCATTGTGATCTCATCATTGTATTAGAGATGTGAGAAATAGAGTGAACTTGTCTCCTTCAATGTACTTCATTGTAATTTTCTCTCTTTGTCCTGAGTGCTAGGGTTCTTAAGGAGATTCAAGAAGAAGAATAGGGTTATTTCCCTAAGAAGAAAAGTAATATAGGATTTGGGAGAAAGCTTGGAGGATAAAAGGGAGCACTTGTTCTTGAGATAGAAAGATTAGTATTTTGTGGCATTTGGAAACCCTACTTCTACTTAGAGTTCTTGATGTGGGAAAAATCGGGGGAGACATATTGTTTTCTCTTGTAAAAATTATGGGGATGTAAGTGTAGGTTCCAATGAGGACTTATCAGTGTGTATGCTATCTTGTTGCAGATCTTTGGTGGAGCCACTAGCTTTGTTTGGGAGTGATTCCTAAGTAGGATTCCGTGGCTAGGTATTTTTTAGTTTCCCTAGCCAACGTTTAAAGAGCATGGCTTGTACCAACTTGTATTAAGTTTTTGGTATGTGCTTGTAACTACTTACATATGTTTGAAGCATGAATTTATGCCCTAAACTTTGTGTTCTTGCATATTTGATTTGCAACTTATGTTTTCATGACGATTGAGAAGTTCTATTGCTACTTATGCTTGTTGATTTGACAAAAAAATGAGTAGATTTCATTTAGTGACTTAACAAAAAAACATATAGAAGCTAAGGGGACATAATTATGAGTGTAATAAATATGCTATAATAAATACTTTTGGATTTGTTATATTCTTGGGAAATGTACCCTAAGGGATGAAACATTGTTCCATTGAAGTACACTTGTTTAATATTTATTTTCTTGGGTTGTCTTATAAATTGGGTTGAAAAGATGTTAAGTATATGCTACTATAATTTATATTTTAGATTCAACCTTGATGTTGAAAGTCTACAAAAAATAGATTTGGGGGATCTCAAGGTTAAGCTAGAATTTTTGAATTTGCATTAATTGTTGTATAGGAAAATTTCAACACTTCTATGGTGCCTTTTGATGAAGGTCGGGATTAAGTGTTGAAATATTGTAACTTCTAAGAATATTATATTTGTACTTTATTATTCCGGAGATGTTCCATTCCTCCGAGGAGACCCTATTGTCTATCCAGATATGTTTATTCCTCTGAGGAAGTGTGGTAACTAGGGTTATTAGATCTCCCATGTGAGGTCGACACTGAGTTAGTTGTTTAGGGGTTATTAGACTCTCTTAGGAGAGGTCGGCCCCATTAGGGTGAAAAGTCAGTTAGAACTCAAGTATACATAGAGGAGGTGTGTTCCTCATTTATACCATTCATTCACCCACTTGTGTATTGCGCATAGGAGAGAGAGAGGTATACTTACGAGGAGAAGGAGCTCTTGTTGAGGACTACATCTTGTATTGGGTTGATTATCTATTCTGAGGAAAGCTTTGCTGGGTTTTCTACCCCATGAGGGTTTCCCAGGGTAAATCTTTGTCTATCTTGTGATTGTGTTTCTTTCAGTGATCTTGCTTATGAAATTAGGCTAAAATTAACATGGAATCAGAGCTAGCCTGAATAGGAGATCTTTCACAAGGTGAAAATACCTCTCTCTCCTCCTCCGGTGAAAATTAGGGTTTCTGCAAAAGTTGGAATTTTTGGAATTTGATTGCATGGCTGGATGGCCCTCCTCAAAATCAAACTTTTGAGCCCTAGATCGAACTTTTTGAGTGGGTAGAACTCCGGGAAAGTCAAACCCTAGTTTAGGGTTTGGACCAGAAAACCAGTAAACCAGAAAAAGTGCACACCTGTGCACCAGTGAACCAGAAAAGCTGCGAAACTGTGCACCTGTAAACTAGAAAAGTGAAGACCAGAAAACCAAAAATTATATTGCAGATCCAGAAGGTGAAAAGTTGAAGTTTCCAGAAGCAGAGCACACCAGTAATCTCAATTCAATCAAGCTCATCTCCTGGTAAGTATTATTCTATCTTTTTAAAATTCAATCTCTGTGACCTTCTGGATAAGATGGCTCCAAGCACTAAGCTTGAAGAAAATCTAGAGGGTATAGAGAATTTCCGAGCATGGAAATACATAATTGGTCTCATTCTTGAAGAGAATGATCTTGTCCAATATATCAAGGATGAGGTTGCAGAACCTGGAGAAGATGAAGCCAAAGAGAAGCATAGAAAGGACCTGATTAGGGAAAAGAGAATCATTGTTGATTCTATCAAAGACCACTTGATTCCCCAAGTGGAATCCAAGAAGACCCCAAAGGAAATGTATGATGCCCTTTCCAGAATGTATGAACATCAATAGGAAGATGAACCTGAGAGCTCAATTGAAGAGCACCAAGATGAATAAAGGAGAATCTATTCAAGACTATTTCTCAAGGGTTTCCCAGTTCAAGGAACAACTAGATTCCATTGGAGATACCCTTGATGAATATGAACTAGTAATGACTGCTCTAAATGGTCTCACTAGAACTTGGGAGTCATTCATCCAAACTATGTGTGCCAGAAAATAAAGTATGAAGTTTGATGTGGTATGGGAAGATTGCATTCAAGAAGAAGCTAGGGTAGCCAATAGAGAAGCCCTTCTCAAGGAGGATGACCAAGCCTTGGCTACTCACACCAGAAAAAGAAGAAGGAGTCACTTCAACTCCAAGAAGAATGGTCACAAGGATTCTCAACATCCTCATAGATTTAAAAAGAGAGGAGGAGTAAGCTCAGAAAGAGACCTCTCCACAGTTGAATGTTACAATTGTCTCAAACTAGGACACTTTGCTAGAAATTGTACCTCATAGAAGAAGAAGAAGAATATTCACAAAAGACATCATGCACATTTGGCAGAAGATGATAGTGAAGAAGAAGAGGAGGAAAATCCTCAAAAGAAAAGAACTAAAGTAGAAAAAGAAGATGCGGAAGAATATGTTCTATTCTCTGCACTCTCTGGGTCTATGACACCCGGAGAAGATACATGGCTCACTGATAGTGGTGCTTCAAAGAAAATGACAGGACAAAAGAGGACTCTCTCAAGACTTGAAGAGAAGACCTCTCCACAGAAGGTATCTCTAGGAGATGACTATCAATATCCCATCAAGGGAATTGGTGAAGCAAGCTACAAGCTTGATTCTGGAACCCCATTGAAGATGAAAGAAATCTTATATGTACCAAGTTTGAAGAAGAACTTACTTTCTATCTCAGCATTAGATAAGAAAGGTTATAGGGTTGCATTCATTGATGGACAAGTACTCATGTGGTCCAAAGGAAGATCAACTGAGGATTCAATTGTTATTGGTGAAGAGAAAGGAGGTCTATACAAACTCAAGGGCCATCCAGAAGTTGCCCTTGTTCATGAAGCCACTAGCCCAAGTGAGATATGGCATAGAAGGCTTGCTCACATTAACTACAAAGCACTACCTCATTGAGCAAGGTAGTCATAGGACTGCCAGACTTAAAGATTGATCATGATGGCACTTGCAAAGGATGTGCAAAAGGGAAGAATATCAAGAACCCATTTCCAAAGAGTGAGACAAAGACTAAGAGTACATTGGAATTGATTCACTCAGATGTATGTGGACCAATGCCATCCATATCCCTGAGTGGGTATGAATATTACCTTGCATTTATTGATGACTACTCAAGGAATACTTGGATATATTACTAAAGGGAAAAGATGAAGTCTTTAGAAAGTTCAAGGAATTCAAAGCCTTGATAGAAAATCATTCAGAAAAGAAGATCAAGATAATCAGGACAGATAATGGTGGAGAATATACTTCAAAGGATTTTGAAGTATTCTGTAAAGAAGATGGAATAAAAAGGGAGCTAACCACTCCCTACAATCCTCAACAAAACGGTGTTGCAGAGAGAAAGAATAGGACCATCATGGAAGTAGTAAAGACAATGATACATGATCAAGACCTACCTATGTATCTATGGGCTGAAGTAGCCAGGACAATAATCTATGTGCAGAATAGACTATCTCATAGTGCTCTTGATTTCAAGACCCCAGAAGAAGTGTTCATAGGGAAGAGGCCTGAGGTAAGTCACCTCAAGATATTTGGATGCCCAGTATAAATTCACATTCCAAAAGAAAAGAGGACCAAGCTGGATCCTTCTGGGAAGAAAGGAATATTGGTTGGATATTATGAAGCAACCAAAGCATTCAAAATATACATCCCAGGATTCCATCACATGGAAATAAGTAGGGATGTAACATTTGATGAAGAGGTAGCTCTCAAGAGATCTAGGAAGTGCCAGTATGAAGAAGTATATGAGGAAGATGCACCTTCCAGAATTATAGAAGCTGTACCAACCCCTGAAGAGACAACACCTGAAGACCATGACATGATGGAACCATAAGAACACCCTGTCATGGACATATCAATGAAGAGAAAACCTGCATGGGAAAGAGACATTATTCTAGGAGCAGAAAAGTATGGAGCTCCTGAAGGATCCACTAGGGTGAGCAAGAAACCAAAGACAGTCTCCAACTATGTGGCCTTGATGTGTGATCTTGTAGACCAAGAACCCACTAGTTATGAAGAAGCATCTCATAAGAAAGAGTGGGTGGAGGCAATGACGAAGGAATACCAATCAATAATGAAGAATGATGTTTGGGATATAGTTCCCAATCCAAAGGAAAAGAGTGTGGTATACTCCAAATGGATATACAAGATAAAGCATGTTGCAGATGGCAGCATTGAAAAATATAAGGCAAGGTTTGTGGCCAGAGGATTCTCTCAGAAAGATGGAATTGACTATGAAGAAACATTTGCACCAGTTGCAAGGTACACTTCCATTAGAACCATCATGTCACTTGCATCCATGATGAAGTGGGAATTACACCAGATGGATGTAAAGACAACCTTCCTGAATGGTGTGATTGAGGATGAAGTGTACATAGAACAACCACAAGGATTTGAGGTTGAAGATAGAAGAACCCACGTATGCAAACTGAAGAAGGCTTTGTATGGTTTGAAGCAAGCTCCCAGAGCTTGGTATGGAAGAATTGATAGTTTCTTGACAAGCTTGGGCTTTACCAAGAGTAAAGTTGATCCTAACCTTTATCTCAAATTTATGTATGATGAACCTGTCATATTGTTGCTATATGTGGATGATCTATTTCTGACTGGGAATGAGAAACAGATTGTCGAATGCAAGAAGAAACTCTCGACAGAGTTTGAGATGAAAGATATTGGATTGATGCACTACTTCCTAGGTCTGGAAGTATGGCAAGGCCCAAAAGGAATCTTTCTCAACTAGGGGAAGTATGCTGTGGAAATCTTGAAAATATTTGATATGTTGGAATGTAAATCCATGGCCACTCCCATGGATTCCAACTTAAAGCTGTTAGCGGATGACTCATCAGAGTTAGTGGATGTAACTCTATACAGATAGATTATTGGGTCATTAATGTATCTGACGAACACTAGGCTAGACATATGCTTTGCCGTGAATACCTTGAGTCAGTATCTAGTGGAACCTAGACAAGTTCATCTGATAGCTGCAAAGCATGTGATGAGGTACCTAAAGGGTAAGATAGATTTTGGTCTATGTTATCTTGGAGATCATGACTTCAGACTGCATGGCTACATAGATGTTGATTGGGAAGGAAGTGTATCAGACAGGAAGAGCACATCGAGAGGATGTTATTGTCTGGGATCTGCCATGATCTCATGGTTTAGAAGGAAGCAGTCTAGTGTGGCTCTCGGCACAGCTGAAGCGGAATATATAGCTGCTTGCTCTGCTAGTTGTGAAGTGGTATGGCTTCGAAAACTGTTATCAGGACTATTTGACTTAGAGATGGACCCCACTATGATCCTGTGTGACAACCAGAGTTGTATCAAGATGACAGAGAATCCAGTGTTCCATGATAAGTCAAAGCACATAGAAATCCGGTATTTTTATATAAGGGATATGGTGAAGAAAGGAGCTATCAAGCTCGAGTATGTGAGCACTGACGAACAAGTTGATGATATATTGACCAAACCTCTGTCTCGAGTAAAGTTTGAGTATTTTCGAGACAAGCTTGGTGTAGTTCAGAAGGACCCTCCTCGAAAGGGGGAGTGATGTGGTCGTTGATGATGAGATTGCCTGCATCGATAGAAAGGTCGATGATGTGGATACCTGTATTGGTGATACCGACGGTGAGGTTGATGATGTGGATACCTGTATTGGTGATATCAACGGTGAGGTCGAGGATGTGGATACCTGTATTGGTGACACCGACGATGAGGTCGATGAGAGGTCCTTAGACTTGGTCTAAGTTGACAAGTGGATTGTATCATCCTTGGACACATGTCCTAAAAGAGATCCGTAGATATATGTCTCCGAGAAAGTGGTACCTTGTGGACGTGATGGGGATTGCATCATCCCGGAACCCTTGGTTCAAAATGTACGTGATAGGACTGCATTGTCCCTGAACCCTTGGTTCAAAATGTACGTGATAGGACTGCATCGTCCCTGAAAATTTGGTTCAAAATGTACGTGATAGGATTGCATCGTCCCTGGACATCTGGTTCAAAATGTACGTGATAGGACTGCATCGTCCTTGAACATTTGGTTCAAAATATACGTGATAGGACTGCATCGTCCCTAGACATTTGGTTCAAAATGTATGTGATGGGATTGTATCGTCCCTAGACATGAGACTTGTCTTAAAAGGATCATGGATTGTATCGTCCCTAGACATGAGACTTGTCTTAAAAGGATCACGGATTGTATCATCCCTAGGCATGAGACTTGTCTTAAAAAGATCACGGATTGTATCGTCCCTAGCCATGAGAATTGTCTTAAAAGGATCATGGATTGCATTGTCCATAGACATAAGACTTGTCTAAAATTGATAAGGATTGATCATCCTGTAAGTAGATCTAGATTGCATCGTCCATAGACATGAGACTTGTCTTAAATTGATAAGGATTGATCATCCTGTAAGTAGATCTGGATTGCATCGTCCATAGACATAAGACTTGTCTTAAATTGATAAGGATTGATCATCCTGGAACTGGATCATGTGTATTGCAGATTATGATTCTTTGATGATGTTGTTGATCGAGATGATCGAGATGTTGTTGATCGAGAGGATCCAGATGTTGATACTGCTAATCGAGATGATCCAGATGTTGTTGATACTGCTGATCGAGATGATCTAGATGCTGTTGATCGAGAGGATCCAGATGTTGATACTGTTGATCAAGATGATCCCGATGTTGTTGATCGTGAGGATCCAGATCGAGAGAGATCCAGATGATGATGTTACTGTAGCTGTTTGAGTGCTGCAGAAGATGAATACTCAGTACTGAAGATGTTGATGTTCTAGTATTGAATATTTTGTTGATGTTCCAGTATTGATTATGTTCCAGTAATTGTATGAGTTACTGATGATGATGTATAAATAAAGTTTCCAATGATTTATAGATGTATCATGTATCATGCAGTTGATGGCTCCTTGCTCATGCAGATGTTGTTATAATATCCTTCTCGTTAAGGGGGAGTGTTGAAATATTGTAACTTCTAAGAATATTATATTTGTACTTTATTATTTCGGAGATGTTCCATTCCTCTGAGGAGACCCTATTGTATATCCGGAGATGTTTATTCCTCCAAGGAAGTGTGGTAACTAGGGTTATTAGATCTCCATGTGAGGTCGGCCCTGAGTTAGCTGTTTAGGGGTTATTAGACTCTCTTAGGAGAGGTCGGCCCCATTAGGGTGAAAATTCAGTTAGAACTCAAGTATAAATAGAGGAGGTGTGTTCCTCATTTATACCATTCATTCACTCACTTGTGTATTGCGCATAGGAGAGAGAGAGGTTTGCTTAGGAGGAGAAGGAGCTCTTGTTGAGGACTACATCTTGTATTGGGTTGATTATCTATATTGAGGAAAGCTTTGCTGGATTTTCTACCCCATGAGGGTTTCCCAGGGTAAATCTTTGTCTATCTTGTGATTTTGTTTCTTGAAGTGATCTTGCTTGTGAAATTAGGCTAAACTTAACATTAAGCTATGTATTGGCATTATTTTTATGGAAGTTTCAAGTATGATGGGTCAACTAGTAAAGAGTGTTTTGTTACAAGGGTTAGAAACTCTATATAGGTTATATCACAAAATACATGAGAGAGATTACATAATAACACTCATTGATATTATGAATAATTAGTGATTTTTTTATAATGAGATTCACCTCTCTTATAAATAATTTGAGAGGTCACTACAACAGAACAGGAAAATAACGCCCGAATTTAATGTATTTTAGTTCATGAATTGGACACCTTTCCTGGTGTAGAACTAGGTGCAATATGGAATATTTACGATTGTGCCTGATTTAGCACTAGAATTAGTGCCAAAATTTGCATCGAAATTAGAGTCGGATTTCGTGTCGAAAAAATAGATCCATGAATAGCGCCATGATTAGCGCCAAGTATTGCTTCCAATTTTGCTATTGATATGCCTTCCAGGTTTGCTTCCGATATGGCTTCCAATTTTGCTTCTGGTTTGGCTTCTAGTTTTATGTCTAGTTTTGATTCCTATTTTGCTTCTTGTTTTGCTTCCAGTTTTGCTTCTATTTTGTCTTCCAGTTTTTCTTTTGGTGTGGCTTCTAATTTTTCTTCCATTGTTTCTTCGAAAAATGCTTATTGTTTTGCTTACAGTTATTAATTTAATATGTTTATTTCTATTCAATTAGTTAAATATATCACGTCTCTTAACTAACTTATATGACTATATAGTAAGTCATATAAATGCATTTGAAATATTTTATAGGCTAACATTTATAAAGAATGTTTAGGGAAACAAACATCCATACAAATTAACAACGCCATTATACTTATTAAATCTCCATCAAAATAGAATCTACAACATCCAGTATATATAAAAAATTAAGATAATTATTATAACATGATCATCATCTATAATAAAAACAAGCGAGTCAAATATATATAATTTAAGTGAATTTGACAACATCCATCATGAGCAGTAAATCAAAACTATCATACGTAATAAATATGCATCCAAAAATCATCAACCACTTTCAATATATAAAAATTGATGAGTCAATACTGATAAGATCATCATCATATAAAACTAAAAGAAGTGAAAGTCAAATATGCAGATCAATAACATGTGAAAATGATACATGTCCAATAGTCGACATAAGTCAAAATAATACATCATGTACACATGATATAAATACAAATGATAAATTATGTAAGAAAAAATTATACAAGTCAATAGGATATGCCTTGTCCAAATGATATAAGTAAAAATGATACATGTCAAAATGATACAACTCAATAATATGGTCCCGGAGGCTGTGAAAATTATACATATGATAGTAACCATGAAAAGAGGCATTATAACAATATATAAAAATGATCCATGATGCATTCTATATGATCATGATTCATGAATGTCTCTGGATGCTACCAACAACTGTGTCATCATCATCATCACCATCGTGATCATGATCATCATTATCATCATCATCGTCATTTGCATCAACATCGGCCTCACTATCATTTGTATATGTTACATCATAAGCATCATCTTCCATATCAGCATCTGACCCAACGTGATCTGGATCTATTTGATGAGGATCATCTAGATCTTTTGGAAGATCCTTGTTCTGCAAAAAAACATTTAGAATGAAAATTTATTATTTATTTCATGCAATAATTAATTTCTCTGTTATATATCTAATATTACAACATATGAAATGAAACGATAATCATATTACATCATATCAACGTGCACATACGATAGTAAAATTTCAAATAAGTTACAGCTAAGATGTCATTCCAATGATGTAAAACATTCAACAATTCTAATAAACGTTAGTAAAGATCATAAAAAAATTGTTATACAATTTAACTATCAATTATAATTTATATTACATAATCTTAAGTACAAACCCTCTCCATTAAGTGAAAAAAAACCTCCATTTAAGCTTAAGTACAAATCCTCTCCATTTAAGCTCTCGAAATTTATACATTCATACACCACATATATCTCCATTTTGCGTACCCTCATAATTCAATGAGATGATCATATACACTCCATACATAAACATACATTCAAACTCTATCTTTCTTATTTTAACCATACCTTACCATAATGTTGTAGTACCAATCCAACCAAAAGATAACTCAATCATGCCTATTATCAAAATCAACAAATGAGGTGCACTTGGGTTCATCAACAATTATGTAGTAGCACAAACTTTACGAAATGGCCAAAATAACTCAATTTAGAAAAGGTCTCCAAGAATTTGATTTATTAAAATATTGGAAATCCCTAGATCTTTTTTTCCACAACATTGGAAAACCCTAAATCATGAATTACCATGTACCTTTTTCCTAAATAACTATGTGGAGCATGTAGATAAAGCTTCAATACCTCGTGGAAGAAGGAAAATTACTTCACACATGCAAGCATGATGAAAACACTTAAAACAATACAATAGACTCAATAACCAAACCTAAGCAATGTCTTATATCGTAGGAAAAGGCTCCTATATTTATGGTGACCTTTAGAGGCGAATTATGAAGTCAAATGCATGCATACAAAAAAAAAGGTTTGTGAATAATTTCAAATATAGTGAATTTTGTTCTTTCACTTTCATTTTTAATTATCTGCATTGGAAGATTTACGTTTCTCGAAAATCATGCCATTTCCCTGGAAACGAGAACAATATAGGACAAACCTAACAACAAGAATAGTAAATTAGTATGAAAGTAAATCAATGGCTCTTCTTGCCACAATTTGTTCATTGAATGGCAATGAGTCTCCTCAAAGTGAATGGTCCATAGACTCAAGGGACTCAAATCATGTCTAAAAAAACCTATTCACTTTGCTTCATTAGTCTAGCACTAAGCAAAGTTTTTTCAATGACGATTCTCCTCTAGATGTCTTTGCTTCATGATATGTAGAAGTGAAGGATGGCACCATGACTCACCACAATACTACTTTCCATGTACCAAATTACTCATTCATGACAAGTTTAAAATTTTATTGCATCTAGTAGTAATTATGACTCTAAAGTTATACAAGTTTGCTCCTTTGTATCTTCATCAAATTCATGTGCATTGATTGCTCATTCATTTATGGTAAGAAGGTAAGAAACCAGTTAGCTAACAAATCAAGAAAATGCATTTGGGGAATGCCCAGTTAGAAAAGAAATGGCAATGTCCTTACACCTTCCAATAAGACTTTGAAAATCCTTATCAGGTAGGTAGGTATATAGGTAGGGGTAAATATTTCCAATCCATGGAAGGCCCTCTCATTCCTTTCAAGCCAATACTTCAAAGACTTGTCATGATTAACCCTTCGTGCTATTTTTTTCCTCGTAATATTTTCAAATCAATATTTTTGACAATAAGGCAAACCTTCAAAAGAAATGTTATTTGATTATGGGCCTAAAAGGATAGACGCTGAGTAATCCTTACTTCATGAATAAGGTTTCATTTCAAGTTGATACTTTGGATATGAGGTTCTAGAGGGAAAACAATCTTGATAGGTCAACCTAGTATGATATGATAATCTTTTTCCTTATTATCTCCCTCATATTTGAAGAGGAATTAAGTTGTTAATAAGATCCTTCATTACAGTAAGGAAACATAAGTAAGTTCGGGTCCAGACTTTGAAGACTTGTCTCGATTAATCTTTATTTCTATTTTTAGCCCCTCAATTGTTTAGATCAATATTTCAAACAATAATGCAAGCCTTGAAAGGTCACTATCCCATTGTTATGTTATCCACATTTATTACCTTATTTAACTTATTGCTATTTTTAGACTTGTCATATAAGCACATGTCTATGGAGTTATGTTTTATCCATGTTCTATCTATAGTTTACTGAAATGATACGAGTCATTACAATAAAGAAATACTTCATAACAAAAATTATGAACCATTTCATGGAGTTATGTGCATACTATTATCCTTGGGCTTATTATCTCTAGTTTTTGAATGCTACAAGTTAATAGGTTAGAGCAAATACTTCATCTTATCATAACTCCTTATTCTATCTCTAGTTAATAACATGATAGGAGTCAATATGTTATGTTGAGTTAGTGAGGTCACAATAAGTGATATAGCTCTTGGCCATGAGAATTCCACACCATAAACACATTGATGGGGTCCACATTTCCAACACACTTTAATGGCCATGATAAGTCCACACCGTAAACACACTGATGGGGTCCACATTTCCGGCAGATCGTGGCATGACCACATCAAAGAATCTATTCTCATTTCGGAGGATCAACTTGCACGAGGTTTATAATACTTAAGAAGTTCTGAAATCTAAACTGCCTTGTCACTTGTCCTCTGCTGATTGGTTCCTGGGATTGGAGTAGGAGGTACAAAATCACCTTTCAAATATTCCAAAACCTATTTTACATTGTTTGTCCGCCATTTATGTTTGCATGTCCGTCATTTTCAAAGTTGGTTGGTTGAATTCACAACGAAACCGTACGCCTACGAGTCACTCTTCTCTGCATTATCGCGCCAATGGGTAATTCACTATGACTCTTTCTATGGAATAAATTCCATTTTCTATTTTATTTTGTCACTACATGGATGAAAAATAAAAATTCATGGTCGATAGGGAAGGATACATTTTTTATCCTATCTTATTTGTCAGTAGCGTCTCAAAGTATAAATAAATATTATCTACATTAGAGCCCAGATGTATGGATGTTTTGAAAATTTCCAGTTCATTGATTTCTTGTTTCAATAAAATTTTTTTTTATCATTTTCCTGAGTTCGTTAGCTAGTGTGCAACTAACTATTCAGAGTTCAAAAGAACAATTATTTCCTCTGATGGGTCTAAAATCCGCTGTCGTGTAAATTCTCAGGTCATTAGGGTTATTTGAACCATTTCCCCAAACTAATATATCGTTTATCAAACAAGAATGTATTAGGGTTTACTGAGAACGCAATTCGGAGATGAAAAATGAATTCCTTTCCAAATTCTTGAAGAATGGCCAAACTGTTGAAACTATGTCATTTCCATATGATGTTAATATTTTCAAAGAGGACGTACAACTGGTTTTATCACTATTGAGTCAAATTTTAGGTCTTGATAATGATAATTTTTTTATTGAAGTCATGTTAGGGTTTCTTATGAAGGTCGGTCTGTCAGAGTCAAGTCAAATTGCCTGCCTTAATTTTAATGAATTCCTAGCCGAGGTAATTCATGATCAACTAGTGAATTTCCACACTTTGAAGCATTTTTTATACCTGACTTATCTTCTAAATGCATTCATATACTGCAATCAAGCATAATTGAAGCTTCAGGATCCCACATTTTTCTCAGATCATTCAATTATCTCAGCTGAGACAAAGAAGATTAGCATGTTTGATTCATGTTTGATTTTATCAGCAGAATCATGTCCATAATCTATAGACTTATTTTTAATGCTGAATTGTCAAGGGTTTTAGAGGAGATGAAAATCATGTTACAACACACTCCAGAAACTAGAACATGAGATTGGTTTTTGTACATGGATATACTGTCATCAAGGTTTATGGATTTATTGATGCACCTTATATTCTGCCAACATTTCTGACTCTGAAGATATTTTCTCAAGTTTGTTAAACAAATACTTCATCCATAAAATATACATTTCACAAAATCCAATAAGGCATCAGATATCAAGTTTTCATTCAAAGTTGGACCATTTTTCATCAAAAGTAAATCATCCTTTACTATAGTGGAAAACTTGTTGAAAGCTATGAATTTTCAGGAAGCTGAGAAAATTAGATATGATCCTCATCATATTATATCACAGAGAAGACAAAACAACAAAAGTGCAACTTTTGAACATCGAACAATCGAAGGATTGGATAAAATTGCCAATTTACGGAGCTTTGATAAGGACCAACAAGTGTTAGAAGAGTTTAATAAATCTCACGACTCTCAAGTTCATGTAGTTCAAACAGATTCTTTTTCTCTACCAGTTTAGACTCCATCCAAGACACACAATAAAATGACTATATCAGAAATAACAAGTATGGATATTTATGAGGAATCCTCAAGTAAAAGGGTCAATCTTGATCAAGATAAAGACATTTTTATTTTAAAAGAACAAGTATTAGTAGACCTAGAAGAGAATTTTTTACATATACAACCTTCAATTCAAATTCAACAATATTCATATTCATATGTTCATGATGATGACCCGGGTTCTTGATTTCAGTCTAGAAATGACTTGGTTTCACAATACACAACAAAGAAAAAGCAATTTCTCGTAGAAAAGAAAAAATTGTTTCCATAGGTTCGAAAAATATCAAAGGACAACGTTTCACTGGTTACTGTTAATGATCAAGAAAAGAAAACTCTGAATATTGCAATTGCAAGTGAGGATAAGGTGTCAGAAGTGAAAATCAATTTTGATGAAATAAATGTGCATGACAAGATTCCTTTACACCAACAAAATAGTGAGATGATATATATTGAACTTTTACATGCCACTTAATGTTTCAAAGTTAGAAAAAAGGGTTACAAAATTAGAAGAGAGTCAATTAAAGCAGGAGAAAGCATGAAGCAAGGCATATAAAACACAGATTAAAAATATACAATCAGATATTGTTGCTCTAGGAGTAGACCCTACTTATAAACATCCTATTAAAAGCCTCCTTGATGACAAAGAAAATGCAACTCATGGGCTCAAAAATAAGTTGAAGATTCCAGGCACTCAACATATACAAGCTCTAGAGTTAACAACATTGCAACAAGAAAATGATTATTTATCAGGAGATGATGAATTATAAAGGTAAGGTTCTGCATCTGGAGAATGAGAAGTAGCAATGGAAAAAGGAAAAAAAGATGAATTATTATTAAAAGTTGTAACTGTAAGTTCAAATCAAGAGAATAATTCATCTACGAAGGAGTTGAGAAAGGTTATGTCACATATTAATTTAAATGATGTTGAGATCAAGGAGTTGAAAGAAGAAAATAAAAAAACTAAAACAGGAAATGGTTCAAAAGGATGAAAATAATAATCAAAATAATTTATTTTTTTGCAAGAAATAAATGCTAAGCTCAAGTCATGGGCGAAGGGAAAAGTTCCTTTACAAGGAGCAAAACATCTCATATGGGATTCATTAGCAATTGATATTACTAAATTTAGACAATATTTGAACTTCATAGATGATAAAAATGTTGTAGCAAGAGCAACTCTTCAGAGATGTAAATTCATAAATGAAACATTGCAAAAAAGGCCTTTAGAAATAGCCCAAAACACAGTCAACTTTCTGAATATGGTACCTAATGCAGATTTATAAACTCTAGGAATAAAGGATAGAACATCTATTATCATTTGGTCCAAGAAAATCATTGGAAAGCACAATCATGTAAGAAATGTATAGGGAAAAACATAGCAGATGATTCAAAGTGTGCAAAGTTTTAAGAACATGTTTAGTCTTTTTTTTCAAAAAGGGCTTCCTTCCTTTTGGGATGATAAGGAAAGGTTAATTACTCAAGGATAATATCATAATATGTTAACTCAAGTTTGTATGGATCATTCCAAGTTTGAAGATTTAGATCAAGGGCTAATTAAGGGAGAGACAGTTGTTGACAAACTAATAGATGATTTTGAAATTCTCATTCAATTCAAAATGATTAGATCAAATTTTCCTCCTATTTCATGTGCACTCTGTGTGGAATTATAAGTCTTAATTAAAGAAATGGTTGACTACAAAATTCCTTATGCTGATAGTTGCTTTTCATCCCAGTGACTCACCCAACCAACATATGACAGTTCATTAAAGCTCAAATTTGATCGAGATCCTTTAATCAAATAAAAGCATAAAGAGATAAAGAGACAAGAAATACATGTGGTCACCTCCTCAAGCTTACTTGTTTCACTTAACAACTAGCAGCGAAAAGTTGGAAAAGTTCTTATCCTTAAGAAAAGAATTTTCATGAATTCTATTTTTGAAACAGTTTGTTAAGAAATAATTTTGGTAACATTTGTATATATTTTAAGTTTTTCAATGTAATAGGGGTTTCGAATTGGGAGAAACAAGAACTATCATGTGCATATAATTTTGAAGTTAATCAGATATTTTTAATATAGAAGTACTTGAGGTTTTCATATCAAAGATTCATGTGTTGCAATTCCTTAGTTTATTTTCTTGTGTTTGAATTATTTCCATATTTTCATTTAATGTCTATATTCTATATTTGAATGAAAATAGATGTATATGAATTCATCCATTGTTAGATGCTCTCAGTTCATAAACATTCAAATGTTTCACCATTTCTTCTAAAGTCAATATAGGACTCATCCTTGATAAATGCCTTGTTTTGATGATTTTTTTTCTTAATTCATCTTCCAGCTTATTTAAGATTAATTGTCCGTGTGAATTGTAACTATATTTCCTTTGAACCTTGATTTCCTCATCAACCAATTGTTAACATATTTGATTAATACTTATCCTTTGACTCCATGCCCAAGGGTTACTTTCCTCTCTGCCCTACCAAAAATTACAAACTATTGATAATTTATCATAATATTTGGCCATTGTTCAAGATACATGAGCTATTGTTGAAGTGACATTGGACATCATACTCATAGAGGGAGCCCCCTGTGGATTGGAAAGGCCGGTTTCTAGTCCTAAATATTGGTTTGAGGTTACCTTGGGAATTTTCCCTCACAACCATGAAAATTACCAAGTGATAACAAAGTGCATTGAATATGGACACTTTCATAGACCTCTTTAAGTGCATATTTGATGCAAACCTAGAGATTGCAAAGCTCAAGAATGCATGTCTCGTATCACACAAATGATGGCATACTAAATATTGGAGTATGAGATATAAAACCATGAAATCACAACCTTGAGCTGCATATCAAACCCGGGCTTAGATGGGTATATTTTGGCACACTAAGTGGTAATGTATTAAAAAAATAAAAAATATACCTATGCTTTGGATAATTGTGAATGCTCATGGAAGGGAGGGGGTGGGTATTTGGAGTCAGGGCAATTTGAAAGAATACAAGTTGCTTCTAGTGTAAATTCTTATTTAGATAATTATCTTGTAAGTTATAACATGCTTTCTCTTCAACATTGAAACTATTATTGAACCTAATAACCCATGAAATGGAGAATTGTGAATGCTCAAGGAGGGGAGGGGGTGATTTTCTTACTTCTTGATGATTGAATGGTGGCCATAGAGCTGCATGTTTCTGATTCAGGCCTTCTTGTCTGTATTCTATCTTCTTTGCATGGTGGAAAGCACTCCCTAGAGGATATTTTCCCTAGTTTGGCCTTGGATTTATAATTTTGTCCTAGGTTAGGATCCTATAACGAACCCTGAAGGTTGTCGTAGGAAGCCCTAGTTTAGAATTCAAAGACAAATTTACTCCAATACGGAGGTTGTTCACCTCTCCTCTAGGCCTAGGGTTTAGGGTTTCATCCATTAAAACCCTAGTTATCAAATCATCTTCTTCTTATCAAATTTTGCATTTACATTTGTAAATTTGCATGCCATAATAAATTAGGGTTTGACATCTAGGTCTGCAATTTATTTATTTTTCTTAATTAGGTTTTTTATTTTATTTTTGGTATCATAAATACCCTAAACAAATAGTAAAAACCCCTAAAAAGCTAAAAATATAGCCCTAAATCTACCCTAAACCTAAACCCTAACAATCATAGGGCCTCCTTTTACTCCCCACGACCTTTCCTTTTTCCTCCTCAGCCTGCCCTAATCCTCCTTGGCCTCTCCTTTTTCTCCTCTCCCAACCTTCGGCCTCCCTTATTTTCTCTTCTCCAACCTTCGACCAGCTAACCTAAGGCCTCAACCCTCTCCACTCTACCATTTCGGAGCTTCGACCTCCTTTATTTGGTCCTAAAAAACTTTTTGCAACCCCAACTAGTCCCTAATATCTCCCTTAGAGCCCAAGCGCTCCTCTCTTCTAGTTTTTCCTCCCTTCAAGCAGCTCCATAATCTCTAGAACGAGGCTTTAAGGTCTCTTTTTAGGTGGCTTTCCAAGATTTATCCCTATGCTACTCTTTGAAAGACCTGCTAAACCAAGAAACAAAGGTTAGTGTGTGTATTTAAATGAAAAATTGTTGATCTATTGGATGCTTCTATTTGTGGTTGTAAATGGTGAAATTATTGATGCTAATACTGATGTTAAGCAACTTAAGAAAGCGTTATAAATTGAGTACTGCTATACTGATATACTGTTGCATATTTGATTTATTTTTGTAATGATGGTCACACAACTTAATGCAGATACATTATTGTGATGTGGCCTAATTATCTACACAAAATATACTCACTAAATGATGGTTTTTTCTAATACAACAGACTTGAAAGAGGAATATCACATGCTGATATAAATTGTGATTTGGTCTATTTGAATCCTTATTGAATGTTGAACCTTAATATTAAATGAAAATTCCTAATTAGTGAATCATATGGTGGAAATACTAACTTGTGCATGCCTTTCTTATCACATTTATGCCACAGTACTTATTTAAGGTTAGTGCCTAATCAACATTATACTTTGATTTTAAGACAGATGTGATTACTTTGGCTTAATAACATCTACACCACTTATGTTTCATAGTATGTATTCTTCATTCTCCATTTGACTCCATAAAAGACACTGGTCACTAACACTATTGCATAGGAGATCTTGTTTGGTGTTTGATTGTTTTACAGATATAGTGAAAAAGGGATCTCCCCTTGGAGGTCATGACACTCCAAAGAAGTCAAAGGATCTATGTGCAACTCAATTCACATAGATATTCAAGAAATCACTTATAGGGGAACAGGATTAGCGATTCTTATCTTTGATCACTTTAGGCCTTAGCTTTAATTAAGGAAATTAGAAACCAATTTTTTTTTCTCAATTGTAGAAACCAATCTACGATACTAACAAAGAGAAGACTGGAGACTTTTATAAATGAATATCTAACTTAAAAGCTAAAGCGCATTAAAAACAGTGCATGCGAATCCCAATGCAAACGAAGCCCAAATGGAAAACAACATGCACTAGCTTAAACTACTATGGAGACACCTTGGCTAAGAATGACTAAACTTGTCACTTTTTGTCTCCCACTGACTTCAAATAAAGCTACCATCCATCGATATAGCCTTAATTTACTACATGTTTAGCAGAACTATCCTTAAGATAAGATATATTAATATTCAAACAAATATAACTTGTATATATGCAAACATTTGGTTGTTATTTTAATCCATGCTACATTGTTTCCATGAAATGGTACTTGCACTTCAATTCATTATACATAAGAAGTTTTTAAAAGACCATTAATTTTCCATAGTAAAGGTTGTTATTGACTTGTCTCTTGTTACAAGTTTGCTTCTCAATTGAAATCTTTCTTGATTCACAACATAGTTAAAATCAATAGCGACATGATATCATCAGCCTGCCTAATGCTAAGAAATTTTTACAACAAATTGGAAACTAGAGCAGTCATGGTCCAATCAAAGAAACTCATCATAAAGTGTTTGGAGGTACCATATCTAGGGACAAGGAGGAATATCACAAACAAGTATATGCTAATATAAAGTTGGTATATTCTAGACACATTCTCAAGCCTTGGAACCATCTCAAACTTTCAGTTGTGGATGGTATTTGAATGCATGTCAACAAATCCTAGGGTATGAGCAATATCTAATTGTATGCTCAATTGATGGAGACATTGTGGAAATATATTATGAAAAATTTGAAGTTAAGAATACAAATGGAAGTTGCAAGTGTATTTTGTCTTGGAAGCTTGAGAACATTTTGAGGGGATCCCAACCAACAAATGGTTTTCCATTTCACATCATTAGGATGGAAGCATACCTTACTAATTGTGAAAGCTTCACATAGTCATGAACCAATTTTAAATTCTCATGATTCCTCTCTCCGTGTATATGATAAGAGAATATTCCTTTTCATTAAAGGAGATATATTTTGGTAGGATCACATGGATGAGGAGTAGAGTTTTGTTGAGGCATTCCATGTGCTAGGTGTGGATAGAACACACGGTGTCATCATTTCATTTTATTTTTTTAATATTAAAAAATGTGAACACTTATTTTGTAATAATGGCCATTTTCTCTAGACCAAATGATGAGTGAAGTGTTCATTTAAAACATCTTAATTGTAAAATTGTTATATTGTTTCAAAACAACAAATAATCAACAATACTTATCCATTTTGAGTTTTTTGTTTGAATTTGGTCCAACGCATATAAATTGTGCACCACTAGAGTATCTACCAACATCAATTTCTTCTTTGTATACTATGAAGGCAAAAAAACCGGGACACTTTCTTAACCTAATGGATATAATTCATGTGTCCTCTTTCTTGATCCAAAAGGACTTTTGTGCCATGGAGAGGACAAGCCAATTAGATCATAATAGAGATATAACCAAGACTAAAGGACCTCATCACATAATATAATAACACCAATGGAGGCACACTCCTGTAAATCTGAGCTTGGCATTCATGCTTTGGAAGTTAAGAATGAAGTTTAAACTATCCCACAATCTAGTGATGCACATTTAACAAAAGAGAGTACAACCAAGGATTAAGTTTGGATACTGAAGTTTGATGGATCCAATTCCAAAAAAGGAAATGGAGATGGAGTTGACTTAATCCTCTCATGATCTCATCCTCTTTTTTTACCTTTAGTCTTTTCACCTCAATCTGATCATTAATTACTTGCATGTGAATGGCCTCGATTTTGTTCTTTCTTTAGCATTAACAGAGAATTTGGGATATTTCCCTAAGGAAGTCTATTACAAACACATATCAAAAGGACTATAAGCATATCATGTAGACTATCAGTGACAATAGTTTGACTAGAAAGGAAAGTATATATTGTAGGTGAACTCTCAACAATAACATTCTCAATAGTTGGTATGGTGGGTACTACATGAAGTGACTTTCAACAACATCATTAAGTTTGAGAAATTGGGGCATGATGTAATGACATTGTACTTACATCAGACTTAAAGAAGGAAAATATTACAATAGTGACTATACCATATGCTAATTTGGATACATATGTAGAGGTAGGATTTCCTAGAAATCTTGGAGGTTTAGAAAAAGACTAAGCATATTTCCCCTGTAATCCGCCTTCCTATTCAACAATTGATCCTTTATCCTTTATACCCTTTTCATCATCATTGGTTGGAATATCATAGTCCTCATTTTCTTTTTTCTAGTAGGTCAGGGTTTGGGATATAGTTTCTTCTTTTTTAAGTATTAGACCAATCTCTAGCATTTTCATTCTCTGTATCTCTAACAACAATCCAATAAGGGTCACACCAAAGTCATGAGCATAGGTCTGGGAAAAAAACATGGAACAATATTGCATGTGATTTCTATCATGGAGGGATTGTAGTCATTTATTCTTGTAGAAAATTCTAGTAAATAGGGTTGGTCACAAGTCAACTCTCCCATGACTAATTTTTAGCATCTAATTAACATTTGATGAATGATAAATCTACTAGAAGATGTGGGACACTGTCCTTAGTTGAATTGCAAGAGGATCTACATTTAATGCGCTAATTTCAATAGTTTATCTTTTGCATGAGGAAATGCCTTTTCCAAATTTGGTGCCCCTTTATTGACAATTTCCAAAGATCAAGTGGGAGCATTACGATGGGTCCGATTTTAACACATATTCATCAAGCTTTGAGTGTTTGTCATGATAAATGAAGCACTACTTTTATGTCCGTTTTTGAGGAGGATTCAACATGCATAACATGCACTATTTTAGGTTTTATTTATTTGATTCATGCATGCACATTTTCCCATGGAAAGTCAACATGCAACCAGCACTAGGGCACAAAACCTTGGGGTTATTTTTAGAATGTTCTCAAAATGCATCCTAAAATTGTTGAATAAAGAGGCATTATAATGCATTCATATTCTCACAAATAAGATAATTTTATTAATGTCCACAAGTGATTGAATGGAATAGAGTCGGGAAGGAGTAGATGTTTTTTCCACCTCCCTCCCATCCTCACAGTTGTTTCCTAAAACCACACTAAGGTATCTCCCACAAGTCAAAGGGAACCTGTTAGTGGATAGATAGAGAAAGTTGTTTAGCCTCCTTTACACCTCTCTAAACTTTATGTATGTGTATCCACATATATTGTCTATACATTAAATAGATATGGGAGAACTGTATTCACTTGCCTAAAATATGTAACCAGATCTTGACCACACCACCTTCACCCAATTGCTATGGAAAATGGAATGCTCTTGCAGGAAGCCATGTATATATATATATATATATATATATATATATTACATAATGAATTTTATATGGATAATTTTTAGTGAACACTTCACTTGTAATCATGGCCATTTTCTCTAGACCAAATGATGAGTGAAGTGTTCACTCAAAACATCTTATTTGTAAAATTGATATATGGTTTCAAAAAAACAAATCATCAACAATACTTATCCATTTTGTGTTTTTTATTTCAATTTATCTCGAATTTGGTCTGACTAGCGTATAAATTGTGCACCACTAGAGTATCTACTGACATCAATTCCTTATTTTTATACAATGAATGTAACAAAATTGGACCCCTTTTTTAATCTAATGAATATAATTCATGTGTCCTCTTATTTCATCTAAAGGGACTTTGTGCCATGGAGAGGACAAGCCAATCAGATCGGAATAGAGAGAGAATCAAGACTGAAGGACCTCATCACATAATATAATAACACCAATGGAGGTACAATCCTTTGAAGTTGAGCTTGGCATTTATGCTTTGCAAGTTAATAATGGGGTTTAAATTGTCCCACAATCTAGTTATGCACATTTAATAAAAGATAATACAATCAAGGATTAAGTTTGGACACTGATTTTTTATGGATCTAAGTCCAAACAAGGAAATGGAGCTGGAGTTGAGTTAATCCTCCCATGCTCTCATCCTCTTTTGTTACCTCTAGTCTTTTCACCTCAATCTGCTCATTAATTACTTGCATGTGAATGCCCTAGATCTTGTTCTTCCTTTAGAATTAACAAAGAATTTGGGATCTTTCCCTGAGGTGGTATATTACAAACACATATCAAAAGGACTATAAACATATCCTGTAGACTATCAGTGACAATAGTTTGACTAGCAAGGAAAGTATATATTGTAGGTAAACTCTTAACAATAACATTCTCAATAGTTGGTATGGTGGTTAGTACATGAACTGACTTTCAACAGCATCATTTTGAGAAATTGGGCCATGATGTGATGACATTGTACTTACATAAGACTTAATGAAACAAAATATTACAATAATGACTATACCATATGCTAATTTGGCTACATATGCAGAGGTAGGATTGCTTGGAAATCCTGGAGGAATTTCAAAAATAGACTGAGCATATTTCCCCTATAAGCCACCTTCTTCGTCAACAATTTATCCTTGATCCTTTAGACCCTCTTCATCATAATTTATTGGAATGTCATAGTCCTAATTTTATTTTTCTAGTAGGTCAATGTTTACGATGTAGTTTCTTCTTTTTAAGTAGTAGACCAATCATCTAAATCTATAGCTTTCTCATTCTTTGTATTCTAAAAACAAATCCAGTAAGGTCACACCAAAGTCATTAGCATAGGTATGGGAAACAAACATGGGACCATAATGCATGTGTTTTCTATATGGGAGGGATTGTAGTCATTTATGCTTGTAGCAAATTCTATAAAATAGGGTTGGTCACAAGTCAACTCTCCCGTGACTGATTTTTAACATCTAATTGACATTTGGTAAAAGATAAATCTACCAACAGATGCAGGGCACTGTCCTTAGTTGAATTGCAAGAGGATATACAGGTAACGATCTAATTTAAATAGATTATCTTCTACATGAGGTAGTGCCTTTTCCAAATTTGGTTCCCATTTGTTGAGAGTTTCCAAAGATTAAGTGGGAGTGATATGATGGGTAAGATTTTAGCACATATTCATCAATATTTGAGTGTTTGTTGTGAGAATTGAATCCCTAATTTTATGTCCACTTTTGAGGAGGATTCAACATGGAGAACATGCATTCTTTTAGGTTTGTTTAATTTGATTCATACATGCACAGTTTCCCATACCAAGTCTCCATGTAACCCACACCAGGGCACATAACCATGGGGTTATTTTTAGAATGTTATCAAAAGGCATCGTAAAACTATTGAATAAAAACGTACTATAATGCATTCATCTTCTCACAGTTAAGATAATTTTATTAATGTCCACGAGTGACTGAATGGATGAGAGTTGGGAAAGAGTGGGTTTTGTTCCAACTTCCCTCCCATCATCATAGTCATTTCCTAAAACCACACTAGGGTTTCTCGCACAAGTCAAAAGTAACCTGTTAGTGGCCAGATAAAGCAAGTTGTTTATCTTTCTTTACACCTCTCCAAAATTTATGTATGTGTATCCACGTATCTTGTCTATACATGCAATAGATATAGGAGAACCGGATTCACTTGCCTAATATCTGTAACCAAATCTTAACCACACCACCTTCACCCAATGTATATGGAAAATGGAATGCTCTTGTAGGAATCCAAGTGCATAAGCATTATGACACCATGGTCCTCCTTACTGGAGTTGATGATAGGTGGTCCTCCTAGATTTGGAGTGACGTTATAACACCCAAATGATGATATGGTGGTCCTCTGGATGGAGTGATGTTATAAAACCATGGTCCTCCTGACTGGAGTTGACGATAGGTTGTCCTCCTAGATTTGAGTGGTGTTATAAAACCTAGATAATGATATGGTGGTCCTCCGAATGGAGTGATGTTATAACACCATGGTCCTGTAGGGTGGAGTTGACGATAGGTGGTCCTCCAGATTTGTGTGATGTTATACCACCTAGATAACTATATGGTGGTCCTCTTGGATTGGAGTGATGTTATAACACCATAGATGATCATAAGGTGGTCCTCCTAGATTGGAGTGATGCTATAACACCTAAAAATGATAATGTGGACCTCCTGGATTGGAGTGATGGTATAAAACCTAAGTAATGATGGGATAATGCTCCTTTTGGATTTGGCATGATTCCTTGAAGTGTTCGCAAAGTAAAACCTGTCCTATGATGTAAGAATTCAAGTAAAAGTTATAAAGTTATGAAGAAAATCCCAAGCTAGACGTTAGTTATGTGAAGTGCAAGTCAGACATAATGTAAATTCATGTAAGAATCATGTTGGATGTAAATATATATATGAGCTCCTTCAGTGATTATGACATATTGTTCTTGCTCTTGTGCACTTGGTTTTACTCTGCAGTTGTCTGGGGAATTTCACTACAGGAGTTCTTGCTCCTTCTAGGGTTTGTGTCTTGTCCTTGGAGGCTCGCTATGAATTGTGTCTTGTTCTTGGAGGCTTGATATACTTGTGTCTAGTCATTTGTGACTCTCTATACTCTTTCTTTGTAGTACTCTAGAGGTACTCGCTATGCTTTGTCAAGCTGCAACAGGGATTTGGTTTGTTGTCTACGAGTTATGTATTACATGGTCTTGCATCTCTCCTTTGGCCTAGGTTTTTTGGAAAAGGACTTGATAAATCCATGATTGGATATTGATTTATAAGGACTTGATCATAGTGAAAGGTTGGTTATTTATAAGGGTGCTATGACAGATGGGAGCACAAAAGAACTCAAGCTACACATAAATAAACAACTCAACAAAAGAAATGCAAATTGACATATTAACATAACACTAACCAACTAAGTTCTTGAAAGTCAACTAATGATACCTTATTCTCCATCCAGATAGCAAAATCATACCAGTTTTTTTATTGCATCATGTCAAATTCAAATTATGATAGATAATGGCCATATTGTTGCTCCTATCAAAACATGGAAAATGGACTATTTAAAGTAATTAATATCCAATCATTTACTTTTTTGTACAAAATTAAAAAAATATCATTTCAAATATTAAATATACTTAGAAATTTGCATATTAAGGATTTTAAACCTATTTGGCCACTGTGATGTGTGGAATGATATTTTTCAAGCCTGGACTTCAAGGTCTTGTCCTGAAACATTCACTAATTAAATTTAATTATGCACCAACAAAATATAAAATTCGTTTAATGAATTTGAAATAATCTTATGACCAAATTCAAATACCCATGTGCTCTCCTCACCAGACTTCTTCCATGCATACGCTCTATCATATGTTTTCACGAGCTCTTTCCATACTTTTACACTTATATCAATTAGCCTTCTTTTGTTCCTTAGCTTGGGAGGAATTTCTTTTATCTTTTTTCGTTTGGTTGCAACGAAATATATTGCAATTTTGAGTCATTTGTTTTTTTATCTGCTTTACTAACCAACTTGTCCCAAATTCAATCTCCATGTCATGGATGAATTCGTTTTGAAGGTGCATTGGTATCTTTGAGAATGTAAGGCGTAGATACTCTTTGAAGCGTTGAAGGCATGATTCCTTAAACCTATGCAAGAAAACTTTCCTGGCATATGTCATTCTGATATTCCCGGAGACAACATCATATTCTACCTTGGTTTCATATGTACCAATGCAAGATGCATAACATGTACTGGTGGTGGAATAAATCCATGTCCCATGAGTGGCTGGAACATTAGCCATCTCTACTCCCTATTCCCCATTCTTAGAGATTATTGTGATTGATTTTCTCCTTGATCTTTTGGACGATCCAAGAGTTGATGGGAATTAATCGATTCCATTTGAAAGGGTTTCTTTGATTGGACTATTTTGGTGCATTTAGTATATCGTTCTTCCATGTATTTGACAAGCATGGATAATTCCACACATTCTAGCTTCTTCATTGCTTCCAACCCCAATATAGAATCCATTGCCTCTTTCAGTTTCTCACTTCCATGTCCCTATATATGTACAATGAATTTCTTATTTTAAATTTAGAAATAAAAAAATAAACCTATATATATATAGAGGAAATTTCTTCTTTTATAATTTTGAAATAAAAAACTAAAAAATACAATTCAACAAGCAATGGAAACATGTCTATCTCTCTGGTGTTTTTGCAGGATGGCTTCTATTTTTTGTATTGCTACTTTAGCAGTTCATGGGGACTCAAAGGTAATCATCAATTGGGCTTCTAGTGAATTCAATATGCAAGTGGTCTCCTTATATCATTGGTACAACCATATCAGAGAATTGCTGAAACATTTCATTTTCATCGATTTTACTCATATATATAGGGAGAAAAACTAGGTTGCAGACTCATTGTCAAAATTGGCCTTGACTAGTGATGAAGGGATACTTTTTTGGGAGGAATTCTTGGAGAAATCCATTTTGGATAAAGGCTTAGTGAATCTATTTTTGATGTAATCACATGAGAGATGCTAGTTGTATCTTTTTTTTGTTTATTAGGTTGTTGGAACAGATATTGTTAATACTATATGTTTTGTTGGGGATTGATGGATTTTTGAAATTTTGTTTCTCATTTGGAAAAAATAGCCAGGTTTATAGTGACTGTAAGAGAATTTGTTGTACTTTTGATTAATATTGAATAGAAAAAGTACGATTTTTTCATGCTAAAAAAATGTACAAATCTATAAATTGAGTATGAAAAACCTTATTCTAGCCATGGGGGGTTCACTAAGTGAACTTGTTACATAGCACGATCGTTCGCATGATATTAAAGAATATCCCTAATTTCACTAAATATTGGAAAATGACTCCTAAAATTGTATTGTTGATCTCCCCTCCCAATATTCCTTTCCAATTAAGAAAACCCCTAGTTTCACCATATATTGTAGGTATCCATTTTTATCAACCCATTTTTAATACCCCCTTTTTATCATATTATCAACTTGTAACAAAAAAGAGCCCTAACACATATTAGTATAAGCAAACATGATGCTAAATAAAATAATAGTATAATTCTAATAATGATCCCACTAGGATTGCAGGGGCGACTGATCAATTTGTATCATCAGATAGTGGAAGACCCGACATAATAGTATTGGGGAAGGCAAAATGTGTAAAAGGAAACCCAATCAAGAGATTAACATAACAAAGAATGTAAAAGACTGATAATCTAGTAGTTAGTGCAATGCTTAGAAAAAATGGGAATTGCATATGTTTCACACCATAGCCTGCTAATCTACAAATTTTATATAATGTAAATACAAGTATAGCCATAGAGAGGTCATGTTTTATATACCTTAATAAATTAAACTCCATAAAAATGCAAAATTGAAACCCTTTCATGGATGGATTCCCCTGCCTTCCTATCAAAACAAACATCATTGATGTTTGAATCCAAATGAACATAGAAAAATTCCTCTTATTTTCCAATAATACCATATGATCATGTGCATAGCTTGGATTTGGGTCATTCACAAGATGCAATTAATTGCCTCCACTTCCTCTACATTTATTCTTGCAATAAAGGGAATTAACAACATTTAGTTACCCGTTTTCTTGGGTTATATCTAGTTTTTGTATCTTTATAGGAGTGAGAAAAATATCCATTGTTAGGTTTCAAGCATGCAATAGTTATAAAGAGACATAGATGGTGAAACTTATATGGTACCATTTCAAGGTAATGATAACACATAGGGTATGTAAATAAGGATCTATATTTTCACCTATGTTCATGTCAGTTCCAATACAATATTAAGATGGATGCCTTGTATATAAGAATTGAAATTACAATTATTAATGTGCCAGATATAACTCAATCTAACAACTATTCCTAACTGAAAATGTGAAAATGTTAAAGAAGAATACAAAAAGTTGAAAGAAATAATTAATCAAGAAAGATTGATCTAACTTTTCTTGGTTCCATTCAACCAAGGAAGATTCATCTCACTTTTCTTGGTTGTTGTGGAGCAAGGTTTGATTGAATCTCAAAACCCACCTAAACCCCATCCTAAAAAATGACTAGTTAGATCTTTTACTCAAATGCCTACAAAAAATACAATACAATTGTTCAACTCTGGAACTCCTGATTAGCTACATATCTTAACTTAAAGATGAAAACAATATAAAATCAATTCAAACCAAGCCTAAATAATCTATTAAATGATGATTTCTCAAGGCCAATAATCCAAAGAGACTTCCATCAATATTATCATTGGTACACTATTATCGTATGTATGGCGCAAAACTTACGATCATAAGCAATAACAAATAAAAGGGAGGGTCCTTAAGTTTTAGGTGGGTATAATTGAGCCCATGATTTGGAGGTATGAATCCATCCCACGATTTGGAGGTTATTCCTCAGCCCATCCAAATAAAATAACTCCCAATATTTATATTACTATGTCAAATTAAAAATCCCCCTTGATCCCTTAATACGGGGAAATATATTTTTGAATCTTTTAAGAGTATTCAAACCCCCAATGTGAATGGACATGATATGATATTTCCTCGCTAGTGAATCCCCCATGATTCTAGCAAGAATCAGATCCCTTCACTCATTTCTCTCTGCCACTTGACTTTTTTGGCGTCCTAGGGCGAATGTTTTTCCTCCATATTGTGGAAAAACCATCCTCTTTGCTCTGTACATTTTTCTCCCTTCTCTCTAACTGTTAAAAACAACAGTAGTACGAAATGGATGGATAGGGGTTTTATTTTTGTCTCTGGTAGGGGGGAATGACACGCACAAATTGATTTCATGACTGCTAGAGGCTGAATCACACCCAAATATAATTTTTTTTGGAGTGAAATCCACAACAGCGGAGGAGGGGTGCCTCAATATCTCTTCCCACCATCAACATGGATCCAATCGATTAGTTATTTTCTTTCATAGCCTTAAGGAATTGTTGTGGTTTGATCCAACTTCATGCATAATTTCCAAGCTCCCTTGAATTTTTATTATGAGTATGAGAATGGAAAAATGGTGAATAACCGCAAGTTTGAGTCATTGTGTGGTTTTTTTTTCTCGTTTTGTTTGAATAGTCGGTGCTAAATTGGGAGCCATTAGTGCCATATTTAGCACCGATATTGGCCAAAAATGTAATAATTTTGGGATTCTAAATGGGGCACAAATTGCGCCTAATTTAGTGCCTATCATCTTGCATGACGTGTAGCTATTGGAGGATATTCTGCATGCATCACATAGAACATATTTCAACATATATTCTTAGCAATAAAATCATTCTAGGGATTCAACTATTCCCTAATAATTCTAAACTACAAACATAAACAAAACGGTTTTTAGAGGGAGTTGCGATCTCTAACCTACAACTTACATAATGAAAATTGGATGTTTTGACAATAGAAACATGGCTCATGAGGCTATATACATGATCATATGAGGAAACAATTATGTTAGGCCCTTTAGGAGGCTTTCAATCCTTCAAGGATAATCATAACTACTCATACCACCATACATGACCTCTTACTAGTCTTCTAGTCACTTGAAATAGTGAGGATGGTATGGGGTCCCTTGCATAGACCGTGAAAAGCGTGCACTCAAACAAGATAATATCAACAACATTATCTTGGTGCATAGATTTTATGTGACTAATTTCAGTGTTGTATATTATAAGATCGAGAGGAGGCCACAGACAGAGGACGTGGACGACGTAGACCTATTAAATCAATGAGAGGAAACTGGGTTGCCATAGAATCAGATACGAAATCTGCAGATACAATAAAGGTAAGAAGACAAAGCAACCTCAACCAAAGGAGGATGGTGTTTATGAATTCACAAATGTTACAACATAGACGAGATAAAGTTATATAAACTATGTTGTTGTTTTTTTCAAATCCAAAACATGATATCAATATGTCTAATATATGAGTAAAGTAAGGTTTTGTGTTGGATAACATAATAGTTGAAATGATATAATTTGTTAAATTTTCAGAATTTACTTCAATCTGATCTATGATCTTAACTGAGAGAACAACATGTACAGCATATCTACAGCATATAAATCATGGAGACAATAATGCAAGCACACAAGAGACACAAAGATTTACTTGGGGAAAACCATAAAGGTGAAAAACCCCAATAACTTCCTCAGAGATAGATAGAGCAATGATACAACCAACCAAGAGAGATAGCCATAACCTAGCAACAGATCCTCCTCCTCCATAAGTGCGCCACTCCTCCTTGAGTGCATGTGTGAGAAGTGAGTGAACAAATAGAGTGCCTCCCGTACTCTATTTATACTTGACTTGACTTGCCTTTTTACCTAACTCATGTAGGCTCAAACTTAACCACATAACATAATGCTGACTGGGCCGACCCCCAATAGGGTGGTCTAATAACCCTTTGACCCACATGGCCGACCCCCAATAGGGTGGTCTAATAACCCTTTGACCCACATGACTTATACAGGGCCGACCCCAAACAAGGTGGTCTAATAACCCATCAAGTATAAGTTACGACACTTACAATATAAATAACGACACTTCCTTATAGAGGAATAATACCATCTCTATAGGAATACAATATACATATATGTGAAATACATTCCGAAGTTACATATACATCAACACTCCCTCTTAACTAGGAAGGTATTTCTCAGCACAGTTCTTCTAGCACAAGTCATCTTCTCTGGATCATCGTCACTGGATAATCGTCATCGAGTCATCATCATCGTCACTGCTGCTGCTATCTCAATCAATATCTGAATCTACTCGTCATAGGAAGTTTTACAGAGCCAATCCTTTTTCATATTGGATGTAGGCCCACCACCTGCAGGTCTTCATCATCACTAGCCATACTGTGGAATCCTCAGGACTTATTACGTGCGTCACAAAACCTCGAAAGAGCATCCCAGGCTATTACGAGCACACAGCTCTACCTATAGGATCTCCCAGGGCACCGAATTACATGTGACCTCACCACAAAACCTCGCAAGAGCATCCTAGGCTGTTACGAGCACACAGCTCTACCTATAGGATCTCCCAGGGCAACGAATTACATGTGGTCATGGCAAAACCTCGCAAGAGCATCCCAGGACTGATTACGGGCACACAGCCCAACCTATCGGATCTCCCAGGGAAACGAATTACATGCCATAGGATAAAACCTCGAAAGAGCATATGCCAGATATCCCAGGGAACCGAATTACATGCCATAGGCAAAACCTCGAAAGACTATCTGCAGATCTCCCAGGGCACTGAATTACATGTCCTCCTAGAGCAAAACCTCGAAAGAGCATTTGCCAGATGTCCCAGGGCACCGAATTACATGCCATAGGAAAAACCTCGAAAGACCATCTGCAAATCTCCCAGGGCACCGGATTACATGCTCATCTGCACAACTTGATCCACGGCCATAGAGTATCAACCTGATACTCACCATACATCATCCTGATGTATCCATGATCATCCTGATCATCATCACTGCAACGTCCTGCTGCATGTCATATGGAGCAACATCCTGAAGCTCGTCATCCATGATCATCCTGATCATCACTGCAACATCCTGCTGCATGTCATCTGGAGCAACATCATGAAGCTCGTCATCCATGATCATCCTGATCATCAATGCATCTACCTGATGCATACCAAGTATCTACCTGATACATATCATCATACATGATCCTCCTGATCATACAATGTATCCACCTGATACAAATACAAATACATGATACATATCACCATACATGATCCACCTGATCATACAATGCATCTACCTGATGCATACCAAGTATCTACCTGATACATATCATCATACATGATCCACCTGATCATACAGTGTATCAACCTGATACAAATACATGATACATATCACCATACATGATCCCCCTGATCATACAATGTATACACCTGATACATATACAGATACATGGTCCAAGCATCCAACATGATGCATACATACATACATAAAATGATCCAACTGATCATATCCAACATCCACATGATGCGTACATACATACATAAAAATGATCCAACTGATCATATCCAACATCCAACATGATGCGTACATACATACATAAAAATGATCCAACTGATCATATCCAACATCCAACATGATGCATACATACATACATAAAATGATCCAACTGATCATATCCAAGCAGAAACCAGAACATCATCGTGATGCTCATCATCCAACGCTTACATCCACAGCCATGTGAAGGATCCTCCTTCCAACATGCTTGGAATGGCTTCAGCAAATGTGTCAATCACTTCTTCCTCGAAGTGTCCTCGATCTGAAGAATGCCAAGCCTCTCTCTGAAGTACTCGAACTTCACCCTGGCTAGTGGCTTCGTCAGCACATCTGCAATATGCTCGTCCGTTGCAACATACAGGAGCTTCACAGCTCCTCTCTGCACCATATCCCTGATATAGTGATATTTGATCTCTATGTGTTTCGACCTGTCATGAAACACTGGGTTCTCGGACAACATCACACAACTCTGGTTATCACAGAAGATACCAGTAGCCTCCAATGGGAGATCAAATAACTCAGACAGTAGCTTCCGTAGCCATACTGCCTCACAACTAGCTGAACAGGCTGCAACATACTCTGCCTTAGCTGTACTCAGTGCTATGCAGGACTGCTTCCTGCTCAACCAAGAGATCACACCTGATCCCATACTGAATCAACACCCAGATGTGCTCTTCCTATCTGAAGCACTTCCAGCCCAATCTGAATCAACATAACCCTGCAGGTTAAACTTTTGATTCGCCTCATACCTAATCCCATAATCCACTGTACCCTTCAGGTACCTCAGAACATGCTTTACAGCAACCAGGTGAACACTCCTCGGATCCGTCAGGAATTGGCTCAATGTGTTCACAGCAAAGCAAATTTCTGGTCTCGTGTTCGTCAGGTACATCAAGGACCCAATCATCTGACAATACAAAGAGACATCAACCGGCTCAGATGAAGCATCACATAGAAGCTTCAGATTTGATGCCATAGGTGTGGCCATGGCCTTGCAATCCATCATCCCGAACCTCTTCAGGATCTCTACTGCAGACTTCCCTTGTCCAAGGAATATTCCATCACTCTGCCACATGCCAAAAACAAATAGTGCATCATCCCCAAGTTCCTCAACTCGAACTCGGAAACAAGCTTCCGCTGCGTGTCGGCAATCAATCTATCCTCACCTGATACAAACAGGTCATCCAAATAGTAGTATCGCTGGATTGCCTTCCTCAACCTTGTAGAAAAGGTTGGAATCCGCTTTATTTTTGGTAAAGCCCAAGATGGATAGAAAGCTGTCTATCCTACCATATCAAGTTCTGCACACATATATGACTACACCATGCTGTCTTGAAATCCATCTGGTGCATCTTCTATTTCATCACTTTTGTATTTATCAATGCTGCCATCTGCAACATGCTTGATCTGATAGTTCTATTTGGAAGTCACAACAGACTTCCCTTTAGCTCTTGGGATCGCATCCCAAACATCATTCTTCATGATCGACGGATCATGGCATTCCATTTCTTCATCCCAGATCCTGGGAACTTCAATATCTTCAATAGATATATTTGTTTCTGGAACAAATGTTGTAGTCCTTTTGTAGGAGATGGCATACGATATTTCCTACACAACAAGTTAAATTGCATGATTAGAAAACATCTCATAGTTTTTAGAACAAATTCTTATACATAAAGAAATATGTCATACAGTCATGCAATTATCTTAGCCAACGCTTCAATACAACATTTATCCATATCCCGTAACTTTCTAGATGCCTTCCAATCTCTACCAGAACATTGTTAAGAGTGTGCACAACTCCCAACATGTCAGCAAAGAGGTTTCATTCTAGATAAGTAGCAATGGAATGTTGTACAGTGCCATAGGCCACTTACCCATGCATATTAGGAGTATACTGTTCATCAATGCAACTATATGCATAATACACAACCTAATTCTAGGAACATCAGTATATACATTATTGAACAGTATTATTTAAACAAACAAATATGCAAGAAATGATAATTAAAATACTTATCTTTGTTTGTTCGTTGGGTGGACTCCCTCTGAGTCTTCGCTTTCTTGCAGGAGCTGCTGGAGTCCTAATCTGCAGTAGCTTCTTCTACACCTTTTTGTTGTGGAATGTAGAGAGATGGACAACTCCCTCTGAATATCGGCATCCTTTCATAAGCCACTGGAGTGTACTTTGCTCCCTGGATTACCTGTCCTTGAACTTATATACATTCTCGATCCCTATGCATGCTTGTTAGTATCATCATTGTGTTATCCTTGTGATCTCATACAAAATCATACATTCATTAGTATACTATTAAGACACAATAATCTCAAGCACGTATAGTCATGATCATTTCAAACAGAAATAATAAGCATTAGCATTCAAGGTTTATATATAGGACTCTTATGGTTAGTCATATCATAAGAAACATAACATGTCTAAACCTGTAATTACTCAAACCTATGACTCTTCTGGTTAGTCATATTATTAATTAAGGTAAGACACATAATATGCATATGCCCATGATTATTCAAACTTATGCCTTCATGATTCTTTAGTCAAATCATAAGAAACATAACATGTCTAAACCTATAAATACTCAAACGTATGACTCTTCGAGTTAGTCATATCATTAATGCATATACCCATGATTATTCAAACTTATGACTTCATGAATAATCATTATCAACAACACAACAGTATAAGATCCTAACACAAGGTAGGATTCTAGCTTGAAATAGGAAAAACATACCTGGATTAGCATGCTAGTTAGTTATGTCTAACATACTCACATGATGTCTTCTTATTCTTCTTCAATGACTTGTGCTAGTAACCTGTATATCACACAGGTTAGCCATTATAAAACCAAGTTATACATACCTCGTAAATGGATCTTCTATGAGATCCATGACAATGGATGAATCTTTGTCCTCATGTTATCATGATCATATGTTCTTGGACCAGAACATGATTTGTCTTTCTTGGTGTACCTTTCATGTTAGTAGACAACATAAACCTCATACAACACCATAATGCATTAGTACAATCATAAGTGTCAACACCCTAATCAATGAATATTTTCTATTGTGCATTCATAGTTTTATTAAGGTGATATGACAAGTCAAGATTGTACTAACCGTATTAACATGAAGACAAATATACCATAAAATTAATCATGAACAAATCTCAAAACATACCTCGATGAGTCATACCTGTCGAGATCGCTTGTATTCTTCTTATGTAAGGCCTTAGCCTCATCTCCCTCTGAGACAGGAACTTCTTCACTTATGCAGGTGACCAATCCATCTTCTTCTAGGATTAACCCAATCCACTTGATTTGCAAGAAATGGACCTGGAGCTGGATATGGGTTTGTCAGACAAACCCCAAAAATTCAAACTTTGAATTTTAAACTTCTGAAATGATAGAAATATGCGCCTTGATGAGTTGATCAAACTGGTATATTTAGAATTTGAAAACTGCAAAGTTTCACTCCTCAATTTTGCCTTTGAAAATTCTGGATTCATTGGACGTGACCCTGAATTGGGGTTTGATGAAGCCCACTCTTTTTGCCCCATCAAAAGGTTTGATCCAAAGCTCTAAGCTTCTATTTTTCTGAGGAGCTTCCAGCCGTGGTCACAGATTTCAAAAAATTCCCATTTTTACAGAAGCCCTAATTTTCCACTTTTCTGATCAAAGTCCCAAACTAGGGTTTAATCAAACCCGACCTTTTTCCCAACCAAAAATTCTGATCTTGGTCTCTAAATTTTTTTTTTGATTAGTAGCATTCAGCCGTGGTCTCTGATTACAAAAATTCCAACTTTCTCCAAAGCCCTAAATTCCGGAAGCCATGAATGAAGGTACCAAAAAAATAATTATGTTTTGACAGAAATATGTACCTGATTGTTTATGGTGTAACTCCGAAATTTTTGATCCACAGGATCTGAAAACGTTTCTTGAGATATCCTGACCTGTTAGCTTTCCATCCTAACAGGTCTGACCTCAATTGGATTTTCTGAGAGAGAGTTATGCCAAATGTCGCAACGTGACCTGTTTTGGGATAATACAGGAGAGCGAACTTGTACGGCGTGCCACGTGTCAATGTTTCAACTTCGGCCTCTAAAACTATTTCCTGAGATCACTTGGCCTGTTATCTTTCCATCCTGATAGGTCTGACCTCAATTGGATTCTCTGAGAGAGAGTTATGCCAAGTGTCGCAACGTGACCTGTTTATGGAATAATACAGGAGAGCGAAATTGTACGGAGTGCCACGTGTCATTGGTTCACCTTCGGCCTCTGAAAACATTTTCTGAGATAGTAAAGTCTGTTTGCTACCTGTCACTTTTTACGAAATTTCATTTGGAGCTTCCTAGCCCAAGTTATGACCTTTTTCCCAAGGTCACCTGATTTTAACTCAGATCTGGAAGAGGCAGAAACTCTATATTGCACAGATCATAAATCACAAAGTACAACGAATTAGAGGTTTTCCTTTGGACACAAGGTATCTGGAGATTTAAGATTCGTCTTGTAACAATTTCAGATCTGAAAACTTCTCCAAAACGGATTTATAGCGAAAGCCCTACGATGACTGGTTTTTGCTATATCAAGCCCTAGCATCGTAAGTGCAACAAGTGTCATACATGCCATATCATGCCTTCTTTCAGGCTAGCTCTAATACCATGTTAAATTTTCAGAATTTACTTCAATCTGATCTATGATCTTAACTGAGAGAACAACATGTACAACATATCTACAACATATAAATCATGGAGACAATAATGCAAGCACACAAGAGACACAAAGATTTACTTGGGGAAAACCATAAAGGTGAAAAACCCCAATAACTTCCTCAGAGATAGATAGAGCAATGATACAACCAACCAAGAGAGATAGCCATAACCTAGCAACAGATCCTCCTCCTCCATAAGTGCACCACTCCTCCTTGAGTGCATGTGTGAGAAGTGAGTGAACAAATAGAGTGCCTCTCGTACTCTATTTATACTTGACTTGACTTGCCTTTTTACCTAACTCATGTAGGCTCGAACTTAACCACATAACATAATGCTGACTGGGCCGACCCCCAATAGGGTGGTCTAATAACCCTTTGACCCACATGGCCAACCCCCAATAGGGTGGTCTAATAACCCTTTGACCCACATGACTTATACAGGGCCGACCCCAAACAAGGTGGTCTAATAACCCATCAAGCATAAGTTACGACACTTACAATATAAATAACGACACTTCCTTATAGAGGAATAATACCATCTCTATAGGAATACAATATACATATATGTGAAATACATTCCGAAGTTACATATACATCAACATAATTGGTGTAGTAAACATCATTGACTATGTTGTGTATTATAGGGGCCAGACAAGGCCATGGAAACAGATCGTGCCATATCAAATAAGGACACAACGGATGCTGTAGGACATCAGGTAATCTAATTTTGACTTAACTTAGGAAGAATTTTGTGATATGTCCATCCTTTTTCACAGTATTATTAAAATTTATAGTGTATTATCCAATATTGAAATAAATTAATGCATGTTGTTGATTATTTCAGATGGAGATTGAAGCAAGTGCACATTCTAAGTGTTCAACTAGCAAAAGAAAAAAAACATATGTACATGGGCGTGGACCTAAAACTATTAAATCACAAAGAACACAGTCGATGGAAGAGGATATGACAATGGATCCTCCATACACAACAAATAATTGCATTGAAGAAGAGGTTGGTCAAGACTATAGTACATGGGATGAATACTATGAGAAAATTGTTGTTTCTGGATGTTCTATATGCCATGGAAAGAAACAATTCAAACGGACGATTGTACAAAGAAATTTCATATATGATGAGATTCCAGTGGGTAGTATGCCTCCTACAATCAATTCAAATCCAATAGGAATTGTGGTAAGGAATTTTCCAATTTGATATAAATAACATGTATACTTCTTTTAAAAATTGTTTTATATTATTTAAATAATTAATTTTTTTCTTAATGGATGCTTGCAGGATAAAGTTCCTGGTTTAAAGTATCCTAGATCATCGAATTCCATCCTAGATGGCGATGATCATTTATTAGATGATACATCTAACAAAAATATGTCCAATATACCAACTCAGAAGATAGGAATTGATGAAAACAAGTAACATAACAAGAACTGGTTTAAAGATGCATAATTTGCTTAAAGACAAGGTGAAGGTGGACTACATACCTTATGATAATGAATGTGATGGATATGATGACTTGCCCCTGGGTTTGATATCAATTTACAAAGAGACATTTGACAGTTGACTATATTGTGCTTGGCTTAGTGATCAACAACTACCTAGAGTGTACGAGGTGTTTCAATTTTGGGGTTACAGCTACATGATACGACCCTCCAATATTCTAGGCCTCTTTATTGTCAATAATTTACATGTGGGATATAAACATAGAAACAATTCACAACAAACCACTAGGATATTAATTCCATATTATGGTTTGCCATGTTACAGTGGTGAATGGAGAAGGGTAGCATAATATAATCCTAGCATGTCAGCATGTGGTCTAAATTTGAATTTGTATATACATCGTCTCCAATTGGAAAGTGGAAAATAAATGAATATATGCCATATTATGTATATAGATGGACGTGCACACACACATAAAAATATTGAAAGATTTATAACTAATGGTAAGGGAAGGGACCCTATGATAAGACCAAGTTGTCAATTTGTTGAGGTTATAAATGATAAAGATGGAGATATGGAAAGAGAGGTTGATAGATTGATAATTGTTGAGGCTATTATGGACCTTACCATTGGGGATGAGTTATTGATTGATTACCCCTTCTTAAAACGAAATCATGCACAAAATAAAAGGGAATAACAAAGTCTCCCCAAGGATGTTCCTAAGGGTAGAAAACCAAAGAATAATAAATGAGTATGGATTTATATTTTATAAACTGTTGTCTTAGTAGTCATAGGGAAGCTGATGGACAATCCTACTCAAGTATTTTAGACTCTTCTGCTTGGGTTTTTTTCTCCTTGTGAGAGGCTCAGTTATTTTGTATAATTTGTACTTTCTTTCATATAATAGAGATCTCTAATGTACCAAAAAAAACGTGTTGTCAAAATTGTGTTTTATTCAAATCATTGTATAAATAAAGCAATCTATAAAAATATGTTCCATTATTAAATTGATGTATATATGTTCATACCTTTTATATTTTAATTTGTTAAGCCATATTTGATTATATTTCTTTGAAATTGATATATTTATGATTTATCCAATTGTTTCAAAACATTAAATAATGGTTGTGTTTGTTGATAGGTAGAATATGATGATGAAAGAACAATTACTAATACAAAAGATCGAACTGGGCTATTAATATTTGGACAGGATGATCCAAACCATCCTTTAACCCGTACCAAGGTGAAAAAAACATATTTAAGGAGAATTATACCACCTGAGAAATTTGAACAACTGATGAAATTAGCATACACTGATGACATGCCACCTAGCCTTAATGATGGTGTTATAGCGTAATTTTCCACCTGGTGAGCATCAACATTGATTCGACTTCAGGATCCATTTTATTGACTCAAACCTATCATTTTCCCTCTAGGAACACACAAATCCCTATTTTTGTTCCTGTACGCTAGTTGTTCCACTATAGCCAGCGTACACGCAGGCTGTTCCACTATATCCCACGGACACCAAGTAAAATGGTAAAAACCAATAAATAATTACTTTTTAATCCCAAAAAGCGGTCTTAGTGTGACCTTTGGCCCTCCATATACCCCGAAATGACTCGATTCGACCTTTCACTTACCTTTGGAAGGTTATATATTGAGCTCTTATGGTGTACGAAAGGGAGGAGAAAGGGAGAGCAAGATAACTTTAGTGGATTTTTTGTCGTGACTTGAGTCTACACTCATTGATCCTTGTTGTTGTGAACTCCTTATGTTCACCTACCAAACACCTTTCATAGTTTGAGTTTCCATTGCATGGGGGATTGAAGTGGTGGAGGCACAAGTGGAGAGACCCACCCATTTCTTGGTTCAGATTGGTTGCTGGCAAGAGGTCGTATATTGTACTTCTTGTTATTCATTAATGGAAATACTCATTTTCTCATCCAATTGATGTTGTGAATATTGTTAAATTACATTGGGTTATATTTTCTTACGATATCATGGATCATGCTATTGATTATGCTAATGTCTTTCACCTGTTATATGCACTTGCTTGTACTTGTTGTTGAGACTAATCTATAGGTTCAAGTGTAGAAGTTGAAATATCAACGGGGATCTACTTCGAACATCTGGTTGAAGGTTGGTCTTTTCTCCATTATCTTAGCATTGCCATTTATATAGCATTGCATTGGGAATTGAGTTATTTTTTGGTATTCAGCTGTCTGTTGTGGTCTACCCCAAGCCATACGAAGTTTTATCCGTAACAGAAATGGCGACTCCGCTGGGGAGAACATCCACTTTTGGGAATTTTTAGGCATTTTCCTTATTTTGAGTTGTTGTTTGTCGAGCTTCTGTGTCATTGGTTGGTCGTCGGGATCTACAGTACAAAACTCCCTTTTTCTGGGTTGTTTGACCTTTTTTGGGCTCATTTTCTTTTCCCTGTACACAAGTCAACCTTGTTTTGACCGCGTCTACCCGCCTCTGTGTGAACTATAGCCCACGTCTACCCGCAACTGTTCTTTGAACAGTTGCGTACAACTTTGGGATTGTTTGATTTTTGGCCTTGGGTGTTTGTTGGGTTGATTTTGAGTGTTCCTGAGTCTTAGTTGGCCTGTTCCCTAACTGTTCCATGCCTTATTTGTGACCAGAAACTACTCTTTCTTTTAGTTTTTGAGCTTTTATATTTTTCACAATTCCTTGTTTTATAGCTCATTAGCTGTGCTGAATCTTACTGTTTGGGTCTTGCTGGGTTGCTATTTGATATGCTCTGCATTTCTTTATTGAATAGTTAGATTTTGCTTGCATTTTTTCATTTCATTATATTGAAAAAATACAAAACATTGTTTTGAATTTTCCTTGCATTTATAAGAGAAAATACAAAAATATTTGATTTATGCACTGCATTTTGCACCTGAGAGCTTATGATTTCATCTGGGACTTGCTTGTTCATTGAAACGTTAAAGAGATTGCATTTTATTTCGAACCATTGGATTGATTGTCATATTAGTGGCATGACCTTTTATTGATTAGATGAGTCTAGTGTTTTTCGGTTGTGCATACCATTGAGTCTTATACATCATCATTTTCATGACCATGTCCTTTGAGTAATTACAGCCATTAAAATCAACGCTTAATCTTAAAATTGATTAGAAACGATTTTTATTTTATAGGGTGCACCAACTAGCGTAGGTTTAGAGTCTTGGAATAGATCATTGTGAGTTAACAATCCAAGACTATTGAACCAACATTATGTGTCTGACCAGGGAGTGGTGAAACCCATGATATACATCAGTGTTCTCACGAAGCTCTACTCAAACTAGAGTTAAGCATGAGGTCACCGGAGGTTGGTTGCAGAGATAGCCCTCCAATACTGGCTAAATGTGGGATATATTTCCAGGATTTGTTCGTGTACGGGAGCTCTTGAGGGATCTGTAACTCTTGAGTTTCGTGCTTAGCTACCCTGCCCATATGATGGATCCCACCTGCGACTGTCCCCATGAGCATTGGTTATATTGTGGTGACCTTAGTTTCTTTACCTAGGTATCGCATATGGTGCTTGCAATGGTTATACTGTTCATATCCTGAATCAGGTAGGGGTTGGACATCACAGTTTCCTGTTGTGTAGGGATTTGACCCTGTGCACGTAGTGAAGTCCAGGAACCCTTATAACTGATTATGTTACCTTCGGTTATAGTTTGGGAGTTTCAAGCCTCTCCTAGGTGAGACATATCGGTTGTAGTGTCAAGAAGTCCCTTGAGCTAGGCCTGTTTGTGTGCATTTTCCTGTACTTTCCTTAGGTGTGTGCTCTTGGATCGATAGTTGGTCGTTAGGAGGCGTTCTGTTTATTTGGAGTTATCGTGGAGCGAGATCCATGTCTCCTCCGGTCTCGTCATTTAGATGGTCTTCTAGTTGACAAGGTAGCACGTCCTTTTCATAAGAGACACCGGAGGATCCCCTCCGATACTTTTGATAATTACGAAGAACTTCACAAGTACATTATGACTTCTGCATCTGGCACACTGGGAATAATTCCTGTGACTCCGTCAGTGGATGTCAATGCATAGCCTGTTCCTTCCACTCCTAGGGAACTTGGAGGGGAGGGTTCACCCCCACACGTCACTTTTGCAAATTTTGGGCCATATCCACCCCCGAAGACAAATCCATCTCATGGTACTTACCCACAGGGATTTCGATATGGGATTCCAGATCTCGATGACACTACAAACCCTTCAACCACTAATCCATCTTCACTTGGTATGCATAGTCTTAATTCAAATGTTACATCCACTTCGTTGGGTAGTCAAGCTAGCACTATCCTTGGAGCTACCAGCACAACCTCTTCTGCTCCCTCCGGGGGCGGCACATCCACGTCTGCTCCATCCAGGGGTGGCACGACCTTTTTCGCTCCATTTCAATTTACATCTAGTCATGTCCCTTTAGCTTCTACAGCTATTGGAGGAGGACCACGTCCTAGGACTGCCCCTCATTTTAGTGGGAACACTTCACATAACACGGCTCACGTTACACAACCTAACGCGCATGTTTCTACACATATACCTGTGACTACGACCACGACTGCTAACCAGCATGTCCCTCCTAACGCTGGGGGTGGGCACATTCCTCATACTGGAGGTGGGCACATTCCCAACACTAGGGGTGGGAACATTCCCAACCCTGGGGGTGGGCACATTCCCAACACTGGGGGTGGGCACATTCCCAACACGGGAGGAGGGCACATACCCTACACTGGGGGTGGACACATTCCCAACACCGGATGTGGGTACATTCCCAACACTGGAGGTGGGAACATTCCCAACGCTGGGGGTGGGCACATTCCTAATGCTAGGGCTGGAAACATAACCTATAATTACGGTCATTACTCAACTACTCTTGCTACAACTAGCACTTATATGCCCCATCAATATGGTGGAAATCCTTCTAATAATGCAACTGGTTATGGCCCTTATTACAACCTTCCTCACCATGGTACTCACAACACATATATGCCTTCGTACCCTTATACGGGTCAAGGTGGGGGCGGTTATCAGCCCTATGGTCATGGTCATGGTTCATATCATCCCTACGGTCCGCAAGGTCAGCCTCTTTTGGGAGCCTTTAATCTAGCTTCACAGCCATCGCTCCCATTTCTTGCTCGTTTGAACTTACTTGATCTTTCGAAGCTGACGAATGATCTGGTGTGTCACGATCCTTCTTGGCCTCCAGTCCCTACCAATCTCCCTTTCGACATTCCGAAGTTTGAAGGGAAGAGTGGTGAGGATCCGAGTGATCATGTTACGACTTTTCACCTTTGGTGCTCCTCGAATTCATTAAATCATGACTCTATCTGTCTGAGACTATTTCAACGCAACCTCACGGGGGCAGCCATGAAATTGTATGTCGGGTTTCCTGGGGGCACCTACAGGGGTTTTAATGAGATATCTTTGGTTTTCTTAGAAGACTTTCAGTTGCCGATTCGCTACGATACTGGCACTGAGATTTAATCTACCTTCCTCCAGAACAAGGTTACGCACATATCCAATCATATTCAGGAATGGCATCGATGGAAGAGGATAGTGAAAGCCAACATTCCTCCAGATTTTATGTTGGAGTGGTTCCTCAAGTCTTTTCTTTCATACATATCTAAGGACGTTTCGGTGTCTGACATTACGATGGAGGAACAAGCTATATTCAAATCCCAGCAGCTAGACTTACTCTACTCTCAATCGGGCATCCTGTATGATATTATCCTTGACGCACTGCGTTCACGACATGAATCCAAGCCTGTTCCTGGACCACATGCTGATGGCATTGTGGGATCCATAAGGACTCGACCCGTAGACTTGGTTACCAATCAAATGCAAAATTTGTCTATTAGCCAATCTACCCCCGGACAGGCTCACGCCTCGTCCACTCCTACCAAGTCATCTGATGTCCATTCTATACAGACGACAAACCCACCAGGTAACCAGCAACCTGGTGGAAAGAAGAAGGGGAGAAACAACCATAAGGGTGGGAATAATTCAAACAATGGAAGTAACCAAGAAGATCCTAGGAAAGAGAATGCCAACCCTCCTCGGGATGGTGGAAGTGCTAGTGGGGACCGTAAGCCGAGACGTAAAAGTGAAATTCCCTTGAAAAATTTGTGGGGAGGATCACCTGACTCACTTGTGTCCTTGAATTGAAGAAGCATCAAAGCATCTTGCACAGAGCCCAACTGTGTTGAAAGATCCCCTTCCGCATCATCAGAATATGGCTTTGAATGCTCTCGCTACTGGGTATTGGACTAATGAAACTACAACGTCTTCTTCTCATGCCAGTGGCTACGGATGCATGAACATGGTCCAATCTCAGGTTAGTGTTGCTACTCGTCAACGCGATTATGGTGCACCACAACCAAATATGGGGAATGAGCCTCCTCCTCCTCCTGACACTTCACTGCATATCGAGAAGCCCACTACTATGCCGCGGATACCGAAAGGTGTTCTTAAGCCCTTGACGCACAATTCCAATGCTCAAGCCACCCATAACTACTCTATTCTAGAAGATTTGGGTCAAACTCCGTGTGCCATGTCGGCTCTTGAGGTGTTACAGGCATGTCCTTCACAGCGGCACGCCCTATTATCTGCTTTGGGATTTCAGGATGAGAATAGCCCTAGCGTCATTAAATTTGACACTACTGACGTCCAACCTCGCTCACCTTACCATGTAGCTTTTCAAATCCATGTAAGGTGCTTGGATAAGTTTGTTAAATGCACAGTGGTCGACAAAGGTGATTCCACCTCGGTAATGTCGTTGGATTGCTGGAAATCTCTTGGCTCTCCTCCCCTGTCTAAATCTATGACCATGCTTACTGCGTTCGATGGTCGGTCATTTAGGTTGCATGGTATTATCCCTTCCCTTGAGGTCCACCTGGGTGGGAAATCCGTGCCTATTGAAATCGAGGTGGTTGATGTGCCCATCGACTAGAACCTTCTTCTAGGAAGGAATTGGATCTACGCAATGACAGCGATCGTATCCTCCATATTTAGAGTTATCTGCATTCCTCATGAAGGTAGAATCGTAACGATCGATCAACTAGACTTCCCTAGTTCTAATTCCGTAGCATCACCAGGAACTGTTGTTCCCCAGATCAAAGATTCTCAGCCGACAACTGGGAACATTGGTGTAGGATTGTATCCATCCTTGATGGAATCATTCGACTTTGTTGCACCAATTGCTTTTATTGGAACCGTTTCTGATAGTGCATCTTCCTCATTGAATAATGTACCATTCCGGACCTCGTATTTTAATGATTCGTGGACTGTACCATCCATGAGTACATTGCTTGGAGACATTTCGCACGTTGGAATGGCTATGTTGTTATTTGCAACTGAGCTTGCATATCGTGAAATTCAACGAGCCGCTACAGAGCCGGATCCACCCTCTTCATGGACAGAAGGGGAAGATCCCGTTATGCTTCCGGTATGGGCAGTCGACTCGTCTTGCTCGCATGATTGTCTTGATGGTACTTTTCCTTCGGATGAAGCCATCATTAAGGCCATGTGTGGTAGTGAGAGGCCTTGGGAAGATTTGCATCATCGATCTTATTTTCTTCCTAACCTCAATCTCATTGAGCGAGAAGAGTTTAGGATGACTCTTGCAGAGAAGGTTGGTCACCCTGTGGCTCCTCTGGATTCACATGGGATTTACGCGGAGGGGAATATGGCCAATATCTACCCAACCATACCGATCAACATCTCTCACACCCCCGGGAAGATAGAGAACGTTTATATCGGTGCCGATTGTTCTCTCGATGAGATCCCTATCTACATTGAACTGTTCAAGGAATTTTGGGATGTTTTCGCCTGGTCATATGAGGAGATGCTAGGAATAGACCCTAGTATTTTCGAACACGAGATTAAGACATATCCCAATTCCAAGCCGGTTCGGCAACGAATTCGTGCTGTGAATCCTAGGAAGGCAGCCGCGATCAAGGCAGAGGTGGAGAAACTACTTAAAGCTGGTTTTATCTACCCGGTTCCCCTTACTAAATGGGTGTCGAATCCCGTTCCTATAGATAAGAAGCAAGGAACCATCTGTGTATGCACAGACTTTAGAGATCTGAACTGCGCATGTCCGAAAGACAACTTTCCCACACCATTCATAGATCAAATCTTGGATGAGTGTGCGGGAAGCGAAGTTTTTTCATTTATGGATGGTTTCTCCAGATATAATCAGATCCAGATAAAGCCCGAGGACCAACATAAAACGGATTTCATATGTCCTTGGGGTACATTTGTGTACCGGAAAATGCCCTTTGGCCTTAAAAATGTCGGAGCTACGTTTCAATGTGCTATGACCTATGTGTTTCATGACCTTAAGCGTATAGTGGAGGCTTACTTGGACTATCTTGCAAGCCATTCTCGTAAGAGAGTGGACCACCCCAAGCACCTTCGCATCATTTTAGAAAGATGTCGATGTTACAAGATTCATTTGAATCCCAATAAGTGCATCTTTGTCATGAGAATAGGTCTCCTTTTAGGTTTCATAGTTTCACAAGAGGGTATAAGAGTCGATCCTCTTAAAGCTGAGGCAATACTTCGGTTGCCTCCCCCGCGTAACCTGGTTCAAATTCAGAGCCTCCAAGGGAGAGCCACTTTTCTACGACTTTTTGTAGTGAATTATGCTAGTCTTACCAAAGGTTTTGCACACCTGTTGAAGAAGGACACACCATTTATCTGGGATGAGCGAGCCCAGCAGTCTTTCGACAATTTGAAGAAAGATTTGGTATCGGCCCCTCTGCTTAGTCCACCCAACTTTGCTAGATATTTCCTGCTTTATGTGGCCGCGTCTCTTGAAACGATTGGCATGGTCTTAGTTCAAGTAGAAGATGTGCTCCAAGAGCATGTCATCTATTATCTTAGTTTAAATTTAGTAGATGTTGAGCTGAGATACACTCATGTGGAGAAGTTGACACTTGCGACCGTCCATGTAGTCCAACGTTTACGACATTACATCATGCTTAGGAAAACCATGGTTTTAGCACATATCAATCCATTTTAGTTCGTGCTATCATGACGTCTAATAGGGGGGAAGTATAATAAATGGATTGTGATTCTTCAGGAGTTTGATCTCAATTTTGCTTCGGCGAAGTCGGTGAAATCCTTGGTTTTCGATGAGCTCATGTCATATTTTCCACAACTTGATGAGGACATCATCCATGAAGATTCCTTTGTGGATGAGAATTTGTTTCTTATCTCATTAGCAGACCCTTGGTATGGGGATATCATCATATATATCCAAACTTTGAATTTCCCTTCGCACTATTCACGGGATGAACGACGGCGTGTGAGTCACCAAGCTAAAGATTATGTTATCGTTGGTGACACTTTGTATCGTCGAGGAAAGGAATCTATCCATCGTCATTGTTTGACTCATGAAGAAGTGGAGTTAGTACTGAATGAATACCACAGTGGGGCGTGTGGTGGTCACTTATCTAGGATTACGACAACCCAACGCATCATGCGAGCAGGTTACTTTTGTCCTTCGATCTTTAAATATTGTACGAACGCTGCTGGGGGTCATCACCATATCATTGTGGCCATGGACTACTTTTCCAAATGGGATGATTCCATGCCTACCATAAAATCTGATGGTGCTACAACAACCCACTTCATGTTCAATCAGATTATCGCTAGATTTGGTGTCCCGAAAGAGATTTCCACTGACCATGGAAGTCACTTTCAAAACAATATGATGGCGTATTTGTCACTCAAGCTTGGGTTTCATCAAGAACATTCATCTTCTTACTACCCCCAAGCGAATGGTCAAGTTGAGGCAGTCAATAAGTCCTTAAAGACCATTCTCCAACGTACCATCCAGCAAAGCAAGAGCAACTGGCATATTATGTTATATCCTGCTTTGTGGACATATCGAACCGCAATTAAGACTGCCACCGGTTTCTCGCCATTTCAGCTAGTACATGGTGTGGAGTCTATATTACCAATTGAATGCAAAATCCCTTCATTAAAACTAGCCATAGAGCTCCTTCCTGATACGTCATATGTTGAGCAATGCTTGATCCACCTTGAACAGCTTGACGAGCAGCGTTGAGATGTCGATGTGGCTATAGATGCCAACAAACGTCGTGTCAAGGTTCAGTATGATAGGTCTGTCCGTCCCCGGCAGTATGTTGAAGGTGACTTGGTCCTCTTGTATGACCAAGCTAAGGAACCCATGGGGATAGGCAAGTTTAACCCCATGTGGCACGGTCCTTACATAGTGACGCATGTCCTTGAGAAAGGAGCCTATGAATTGGAATATTATGATGGGAACACCTTGAAGGAGCCTATAAATGGGCTCTACCTCAAGCGGTATTATGCTTAATATTCTAGCTCGAGCTAGTACTTTTGTATACTATTGTATAGTTGCTTCTGTACATAGTTTAGATTTCTTTTTGTTTTTCGGATCCACTGATTCGCTTCCGTTTGGTTGACAGATGCCAGCAGAATCTCCCGTGTTCTTAGGATTCACGGATGGTGTTAGCCGTCATACGCAGTGACTCGCTTCTGCTGCGTGGGTTATTTATTCATTGGACCATCAGATTGTGTCTTCGGGAGGTGCCTGTCTCGCTCCTACATCCAACAATGTGGCTGAGTACAGTGTTGTATTTGAGCTACTTCAGGATGACATTTCGCATGGTATCCAGTCTTTAGAGGTTCGCCTAGATTCACAACTGGTTGTGTCTCAATTGAATGGCCGGTATCGCGTGAGAGATCCTACATTACTACGAAGGTTATTAAGGGTAAGACTCTTGGAGAATAATTTTGTTTCCATTACATACATTCATGTTCCAAGATGTTTTAATCATGTATCTGATGCATACGCTAATTATGTCCTAGATTGGCATTTGTCACATCAATAAAGAAGCACACAAATAAACATTCATTCACACATTTGTACATACACATATAGTAGAACCGGAGAATCATAGTTTTTTATAAATAACATGTCCAAAAAGGTAGTGTCACAGTACAAAACTGGAGCCCGTAGCTCTAAAAAATATACATAATTGATACAAAATAAATGACTCTGAGATATCTAAGCCTTAGGAGGAGGCCTAGCTGCCTCGGCAGGATGTGTCTGATAGTAGTAGTGAACTGCTTGGGCTATCCACCGCAGTAGTCGCACCCAGGTGCCCTGTACTCCCACAACATGTCATTGCATCGCCTCTGGAAGATGCCCCACCTCAATCATGGGTACCTTGTTGGTCATACGGGATAGGTTGACTCGTACAGTCTCTAATGTGCGCTCTGTTGCAGCGCCAGCTACCTCTCCACCCCTGCCCCGTCGACGATGTCGCGGGAATCCCTCTGGTCTTCGCGGACCACCATCTGCGAGCAAACAGTGGAATGTTCCTAAGGGTATAAAAGGGAATAACAAGGTCTCCATAAGGATGTTCCTAAGGGTAGAAAACCAAAGAATAATAAATGAGTATGGATTTATGTTTTATAAACTGTGTTGTCTTAGTAGTCATAGGGAAGTTGATGGACATTCTTACTCATGTATTTCAGACTCTTATGCCTGGGTTTTTTTCTCCTTGTGAGAGGCTCAGTTATTTTGTATAATTTGTACTTTCTTTCATATAATAGAGATCTCTAACGTACCAAAAAAAACGTGTTGTCAAAATTGTGTTTTATTCAAATCATTGTATAAATAAAGCAATCTATAAAAATATGTTCCATTATTAAATTGATGTATATATGTTCATACCTTTTATATTTTAATTTGTTAATCCATATTTGATTATATTTCTTTGAAATTGATATATTTATGATTTATCCAATTTTTTCCAAACATTAAATAATGGTTGTGTTTGTTGATAGGTAGAATATGATGATGAAAGAATGACTACTAATACAAAAGATTGAACTGGGCTATTAATATTTGGATAGGATGATCCAAACCATCCTTTAAACCATACCAAGGTGAAAAAAACATATTTAAAGAGAATTATACCACCTGAGAAATTTGAACTGATGAGATTAGCATACACTGATGACATGCCACCTAGCCTTAATGATGGTGATCATGATAATGAAAATGCAGCGCATGAAGAAGGATTGAATGAAATTCTTACAGTTTTCTTTGGGGATGGAAACAATGATGACAACAATGATCATATGGATGACAGTAACGATGATAGCATGGGTTATTACCACCAACATAATGTGGATGATCAAAACCTGAACGACTCCATCAAGCAAGCATCAAAGACACTCGTGTTCAAATCAGGTGCAAGTAGAACCTCAAAAATGGCATTCACAATAATATTATTAGAAATCAAGTCACTATTTGGGTGGTCAGACAAAGGATTCTCCACCCTACTGAAGTGAGTTGAAATCTATTTCTTACAATGCATTGTCAATTGGTGTACGCAATTCATTTATGAATAGTCCTAATATAGACTGACATATCAAACATGTTCATCATAAGTCAAACATTCAATTGATCTAATCTTTGGAAATCTTATAGGGCACTAAAAACCAAAATATTTCCTGAGGAGAATGTGTGGCCATCAACTTGCAGAGAGGCACGTCATTTGTTGGTTGATTTTGCGATTGAATATAAGCAAATTCATTCATGTATAAATGATTGCATTTTATACAGAGATAAATATCAAAACAAGGTAGAATGCCCTGTATGCAAAGAGAAGATATATCATAGAAATGAACAAGGTCCTACAGTACCAACTAAGGTTTTACAGAACATGCCAATTATAAATAGACTTCAACGAATGTTTCGTTGCAAGTCACTTGCACAGTTGATGGACTGGCATGCAAAGAACAAGAATAAAGATGGATTCATGCGAATTCCGACTGACTCCAAAGCATTGAAACACTAGAGGAAAAATGGCCAATAAAATTCAAAGATGAACCCCATAGTATCAGGTTTGGGCTTGCAATAGATGGAGTGTGTCCATTCTCTTCCATGAGAACAAACAGTACTATTTGGCCAGTTGGATTGATAGTATACAATATTCCACCATGGACGAGTGTTAGAAAGGAGCACCTTATGCTGAGTCTCATTGTTCCAGGAAAGCATCAAGTTAAAAACATGGATGTTTATCTTGTGCCTTTTATTGATGAGATGCAACTGCTACGGAAAGGAATAACAATGTATGACATATCACCTCCTCCATCAAATAGGTCCTTCATGTTGTATGGTGTGTTATGCTAGACTATCCATGATTTCCTAGGACTTGGTGTTTGTTTTGGTAAGATAAAATATTTACGTATTTACACTCATGTTTTATTTTCATCGATACTTTCATACTTAATTTTATAATATTATTTTGAAGTTATTTCCATTAATTATTCAAATACTGGGATTCAAACAAAGGAGAAATTTTCCTGTCCAATATGTTCATAACAATTTCAAGGGTGATATTCTAAATATTTACATAAATTTATTTACGGAAACAACATGGTTTTTCTACCACTAGATCTTAAGTTTAGAAACCACCATAAGAATCAATTTGATGGAAAACTTGAAAATATAGGCCCTCCCATGATTATGGGTCAAACTGATTGGATTAAGAAGTATGAAAATGCTGAACTGAAAGCTTGGCAGGATTTTTTTGATGGGGTTGATTCTATTGAAGAACCGAAACAAGTTGTAATTAAGATGCCAGAAGGGATGAAAAGGAAATCCATATTTTATGAGCTCCCTTACTGGAAGGATCTATTAATATCTCACCTATTAAATCCCATGCACATCTTAAAAAATGTCAAAGATTCAATATTTCGACATGTATCAAGAAAAGAGAAGGACAACTTGTCTTTGAGGAGAGATATTGCTATTTCACGTACCGAATTTGATAGAAAAAATTTGTGGCCAAATAGGGAAAATTAAACATATGAAAAAGCTCCATGGATTTTGAAAAAGAAAGAGCTAGACCAACTAAAAAAGGCCATACGTTCATCAAGGACACCTATTGTCTATGGGTCATCATTGCATAAAGATTTTACAATTGATGGACATATCACATGATTTAAAACACGTGATTTTCATAATTTTATGAAGGTATTATATATCATCATTTAACTTTTATTGGTAAAATTGATTAGGTACTAAATATATTCTGATATTCTATAGTGTGACAATAAAAACTAATGACCTTTGATATATGTGTTTGGCAGCATATCATGCCGTTGGAAATCAAGGGGGATTCATGTCTTACCGTTGGCTTGAGGAGTGCCCGTAAGTCGATTGTCAACATTTGAAAGGTATGTGGTATGTAATTCTCATGTGTGAGAGACAGAGATATTGTATTTCATTTTATTTTTTTCCTAAAGGTTCATACTAATTTACTATTCTTATATTAGGTGGGTGACATCCAAGGAGATTCACGAATGTGAATTACCAAAATGGAAGAAGGAAATTGATGAAATTGTATGTTTATTTGAGAAGGATCTCCCTACAAGTTTCATGGAACTACAAGTCCATTTAATTTTACACCTAGTTGAAGACATTGAATTGGTGAGTGTTGTATCAACGAGGTGGTTGTTTTTCTTTGAGAGGTGTATGAAAACTCTAAAAAGATATGTCTGACAAAAGGCATGTCCATAAGGTTGCATGGCTGAAGGGTATGTATTGAATGAAGCATTTTTCTTCCTATGTGAATTCCCAAGTAAGGATTTTGAAGATGGGACACACTTCTGGGTTGAAGAACGAGCATCGAATATTATTGATGGAGAAAAACCACAATCTAATGGTGTTCAAGTAGAAATTAGTAATTGAACTCATTATCATTTTGGTTGTTTTTATTGAAATCATTAATTTGTTCTGTAATTTATTTGTCAAATTAACAAAATGGCCTTTGGAGTTTGAAATAAACATGTTGACATGTAATAGGTGTCGACGAAAGTGCTATACTCGACAAGTTCATTCTGTACCACATGGACTTTATGAACAAATGGATTGATTTGTATGAGAAAAATAGAGAAGACGTGTTAGAATCAAGGAGACAATTTAAGAGATCGAACCCAAGGAATACCACATTTCCTACTGATATGCAAGGGGAAAGGCGAAAAGATTGCACACTAGAATGGGTTGCTGAACAAATTCAAAATAAAATAGAAGATGCAGGTATAGATTCAAACATAACAGAATATGAAATCAACATGTCTATAGGATGTGAAATAAAGGTACAGTTGGAATTTTACAAAATGTTGTTTCCTTACAATTTTGACACTATCAACTATTTTAATATTCGTAATTATATTTGTTTTAACCAAAATAAATGGTCTTTCACAGGCAAGGAAATATCCAACAATGTGGGCATATGGTTGACATTATCGTGTAGAACGTGTATATGTAAAGAGACAATCCTTCGATTGTGGCATCATGGTTGAATTCAAGCAATCTAGATGATCAAGCTCAAAAGATAAGAATATTGTTGAAGGAAATCTACAATATGTTGGGAAAATACAAGAAATTATTCAGTTGGATTACAACTATTTGAAATGCTGTATTTTTAAGTGTAGATGTTATGAATCATTTGAGAGGACACGAAGACATGAAACCCATAGTGGATTGTTTTCTATAGATTCCTTAAGGTTCCTACCGAAGGATAAGGAACCTTATGTTCTACCAATTCATTGTTAGCAGGTATTTCATTAAATCAAACAAGAATCAGTAGTGATCAATAATCTATTAATACATTGTTTATTGTGAATATATACATGTGTTTATTAATCAATAAAATTGTTATAACATATGTGTAATATATGTATGTACTCATTCATGTGCATGTATTTTTCTATGAAGATGTTCTGAACCCGAAATGGATGTTTGCCATACATTATGATCCAATATTAAGGCATGTATTTGATGATGCATTAGTGGATACTGAGAAAAACAATGATTCCCAACAAAATGAGAGAGAGGGATTAGAGAACATCAAAGAAATTGACATCCATGATGATGCTGAAGATGGTTATGTTCAGGCACAAGAAGACAACAATCCATAGTTAGATGATGTTATGGAAGACAACAATATAGATGGTATAGAAAATGATGATCCAAATACAAATCGTAACAATATGGATGGTCTACAGTCAAATTTCAATGATGATGAAGATGATGCAGGTCAAGATGAGGAATGAGGATGATGATAATATTAACTACTTGAAATATCATATGTACATTGACAATGATACACTAGATGACATTGTTGTAGACAATGGTGTTAATGACCAGGACTTCTAAATTTTCAGAATTATTTGTAATCCATGTTTAAAAAATGATGATTCTTATCGCCTAAAATTTGAAATGCTTCATCATTATTTGAGTCAATACAAATTACCTATTGCAATATCCTTAAAGTGTTTAAGATATGGTATGAATTGTTGGCAGAAAAAAAAAATAGGATTACTTGGATGCTTCTTCCATTCATTTTGTATCAACATATGCTCATGAAGACACAAAAGTTAATAAAATATTAATGCATGTATCTCACATTGATTTGAATAAGCAACTTTGTTAACATCACTATTTCATTATATTGTTTGCATTTTAATGTTGGACATAATTTTTTATTTTGTTTTATTAAGAACTAAACATAAAATAATTAAACAAGATAAAATATTTTAATCACCTAGAGTTAAGTGAAATTTAATAAATTAAAGCTCAATTTTAGTTTCCTATTTCATATCAAAATATGAATATTCAATCTCAATGATTTCCCTGAGTCTTAAAACCATCCCATGCCGTCAATGCATTCTCCTAATCGAACCATGTAAAATTTCAATGCATACAGTCACATTTTGAAGAAATTTCAACGTTGGCCCCATTCACTACTCATGGTTAGACATCCATAATGATGCTGAAGAACTAAACATAAAATAATTAAACAAGAAAAAATATTTTAATCGCCTAGAATTAGGTGAAAATTTAATAAATTAAAGCTCAATTTTAGTTTCATATTTCATATCAAAACATGAATATTCAATATCAATGATTTCCCTGAGTCTAAAAACCCTCGCATACTGTCAATGCATTCTCCTAGTTTAACCATGTAAAATTTCAACGCATAGAGTCACATTTTGAAGAAATTTCAATGTTGGCCCCATTCATTGTTCATGGTTATACATCCATGATGATGCTGAAGAACTAAACATAAAATAATTAAACAAGATAAAATATTTTAGTCACCTAGAATTAGGTGAAAATTTAATAAATTAAAGCTCAATTTTAGTGTCCTATTTCATATCAAAACACGAATATTCAATCTCAATAATTTCCCCGAGTCTTAAAACCCTCCCATACCATCAATGCATTCTCCTAGTCTAACCATGTAAAATTTCAACGCATACAGTCACATTTTGAAGAAATTTCAACGTTGGCCCATTCACTACTCATGTTTAGACATCCATGGTGATGTTGAAGAACCAAACATAAAATAATTAAACAAGAAAAAATATTTTAATCGCCTAGAATTAGGTGAAAATTTAATAAATTAAAGCTCAATTTTAGTTTCATATTTCATATCAAAACATGGATATTCAATCTCAATGATTTCCCTAAGTCTTAGAACCCTCCCATACTATCAATGCATTCTCCTAGTCTAACCATATAAAATTTCAATGCATACAGTCACGTTTTGAATAAATTTCAACGTTGGCCCCATTCACTGCTCATGGATAGACATCCATGATGATGCTGGAGAACTAAACATAAAATAATTAAACAATATAAAATATTTTAATCACCTAGAATTAGGTGAAAATTTAATAAATTAAAGCTCAATTTTAGTTTCCTATTTCATATCAAAACATGAATATTCAATACCAATGATTTCCCTAAGTCTTAAAACCCTCACATACCGTCAATGCATTCTCCTAGTATAACCATGTAAAATTTCAATGCATATAGTCACATTTTGACTAAATTTCAACATTGGCCCCATTCACTACTCATGGTTAGACATCCATGATGATGCTGAAGATGGTTATGCTTAGGCACAAGAAGACAACAATCCAGATTTACATGATGTTATGGAAGACAAAAATATGGATGGTATAGAAAATGATGATCCAAATACATCTCATAACAATATGGATGGTCTACAATCAAATTTCAATGATGGTGAAGATGATGCAGGTCAAGATGAGGATGATGGTAATATTAACTAGTTGAAGTATCATATGGACATTGACAATGATACACTAGATGACATTGTTGCAGACAATGAAGTTAATGACCAAGACTTCTAAATTTTTAAAATTATTTGTAATCCATGTTTAAAAAATGATGATTCTTATTGCCTAAACTTTGAAATGCTTCAGTATTATCTGTGTCAATACAAATTACTTATTGCAATATCCTTAAAGTGTTTAAGATATGGTATGAATTGTTAGCATAAAAAATTAGGATTACTTGGATGCTTCTTCCATTCATTTTGTATCAACATATGTTCGTGAAGACACAAAAGTTAATAAAATATTAATGCATGTATCTCACAATGATTTGAATAAGCAACTTTGTTAACTTCATTATGTTATTATATTGTTTGCATTTTAATGTTGGACATGATTTTTTTATTATGTTTTATTAAGAACTAAACATAAATTAATTAAACAAAATAAAATATTTTAATCACCTAGAATTAGGTGAAAATTTAATAAATTAAAGCTCAATTTTAGTTTCCTATTTCATATCAAAACATGAATATTCAATCTTAATGATTTCCCCGAGTCTTAAAACCCTCCCATGCCACCAATGCATTCTCTTAGTCTAACCATGTAAAATTTCAACGCATACAGTCACATTTTGAAGAAATTTCAACGTTGGCCTCATTCACTGCTTACTGTGCCGGGTTGGTTGATGACATTGCAGATGGGCATGTTGAAAGACATTCCATGACATTTCAAGATATTTTCGACCAATATTCTGTAGATGGGAATGACGGATGATGAAAATGATACGTGCCGCATAATGAAGGTTCATGCAAACATGGAGGATGTCAAAGATTATGCGGGGACCTCAGGCATCCTTGAGTCTTGAAACCCTCGCATACCATCAATGCATGTGTCTCATCTAACCATGTCAAATTACAATGCATACAGGAACAATTTGAAGAAATTTCAATGTTGGCCCCATTCACTGCTCACCATGCGGCGTCACTGGATGACATTGGTAATGGGCGTGTTGGAAGACATTCCATGACATTTCAAGAGAATTTCGATGAACATTCCATAGATGGGAATGACGAATGATGAAAATGAGGCTACATGATGACCATTGATTCAAATGTGTACGATCTCAAAGATGATTATGTGAGGACTACAGGAATCCTTGAGTCTTGAAACCCTTGCATACCGTAAAGGCATGTGTCTAGTCTAACCATGTCAAATTTTGATGCATACAGGAACATCATGAATAAATTTCAACGTTGGCCCCATTCACTTCTCATCACGTGATGTCGGTGGATGACATTAGTGATGAGCGTGTTGGAATATGTTCCATGAAATTTGAAGAGAGTTTCGACGAAGATTCCATAGATGGGAATGATGAATGATGAAAATGAAACTGCATGATGAATGTTGATGCAAACATGGACGATCTCAAATATTATGCGAGGACATCAGGAATATTTGAGTCTTGAAACCCTCGCATACCGTCAAGGCATGTGTCTAGTCTAACCATGTCAAATTTAGATGCATACAAGAACAATATGAAGACATTTCAACGTTGCCCCCATTCACTGCTCATCGTGCGACGTCGATGGATGACAATGGTGATGGGAATGTTGGAAGACATTCCATGGCATTTCAAGAGAGTTTCGACAAAGATTCCATAGATGGGAATGAAGAACGATGACAATGAGACTACATGATGAACGTTGATGCAAGCATGGATGATATTAAAGATTATGTGGGGACGTCAGGAATCCAAATTGAGTCTTAAAACCCTTGCATATCGTCAAGGCATGTGTCTAGTCTAACCATGTCAAATTTTGATGCATACAGGAACAATTTGAAGAAATTTCAAGGTTTTCCCCATCCACTGCTCACCGTGAGGTGTTGGTGGATGGCGTTGGTGATGCGCATGTTGGAATACATTCCATGACATTCCATGACATTTCAAGATAATTTCGACAAAGATTCTATATATGGGAATGAGGAATGATGAAAATGAGATTGCATGATGAACATTGACACAAATGTGGACGATCTCAAAGATTATGCGAGGACATCATACATCCTTGAGTCTTGAAACCCTCGCATACCGTCAAGGCATATGTCTACTCTAACCATGTCAAATTTCGATGCATACAGGCACAATTTGAATAAATTTCAATGTTCGCCCCATTCACTAGTCATAATGCAACATTGATGGATGACATTGGTGATGGGCGTGTTGGTCGAAGACATTCCATGACATTTCGAGAGAGTTTCAACAAAGATTCTATAGATGGGAATTATGACGAATGATGACAATGAGTATTAGAGCAAATTTGGGGTCTAAAATGGGCCTTCTAAGAAAAATATCCACCTCGTAAGAAAACGAGCCATTGAATTCAAGAACCAATAGAATCCAAGAAAAGAGTCAACCATAATGGTTGAGTTGGCATATTTGACATTAAAAAAACTACTTTTTTTTAATTCGTATTTTCAACATATCTCCATGTCATTTTACTCAAATTTCGAGCGGGAGCACTCGTTGGATGCGGAATTTAATTCTGCATCCAACGAGTAGCTACACTACATACATTTGAGGGACCCCACCCCATGAAAAAATGAGAAATACATTAAAAAAAATGTGTTACTTTGAAAAGTAACACGTTTTTTTATTATGTATTTCTCATTTTTCGTGGGGTGGGGTCCCTCAAACGTATGTAGTGTGGGTACTCGTTGGATGCAGAATTAAATTCTTAATCCAAAGAGTGCTCTTGCTCGAAATTTGAGTAAAATGACATGGAGATATGTTGAAAATACAAAGAAAAAAGTAGTTTTTTTCTCTTTTCCTCCAAAATTCATAAATATTATTTTATTATTTTAACTATTATTTTATTATTTTACTTAGGAGGCCCATTTTAGACCCCAAATTTGATCTAATGACTACATTATGAATGTTTATGAAAACGTGGACGATCTCAAAGATTATGTGAGGACGTCAGGTATATCCTTCAATCTTGAGATCTTCACATACCGTCAAGGCATGTGTCTAGTCTATTCATGTCAAATTTCGACGTATACATGAACAATTTGAAGATATTTTAATATTTCTCCCATTAACTACTCACCGTGCGGCATTGGTGGATGACATTGGTTATGGGTGTGTTGGAAGACGTTCCATGACATTTCAAGAGAGTTTTGACAAACATTCCAAAGATGGGAATGCCAAATGATGACAATGAGACTGCATCACAAACATTGATGAAAACATGGAGGATCTCAAAGATTATGTAGGGACATCAGGAATCCTTGAGTCTTGAAACCCTCTCATATCGTCAATGCATGTGTCTAGTCTAACCATGTCAAATTTCAATGCATACAGGAATAGTTTGAATAAATTTCAAGGTTGGCCCCATTCACTACTCACCATGCGGCATCGATGGATTAAATTGGTGATGGGCGTGTTGGAAGATGTTCCATCAAATTTCAAGAGAGTTTTGACAAAGATATAAATCCCCTAACCTCTAATCCATTGACCCTTAAATCCTTAAGCCCTAATCCCTAAACCCTTAAGCCCTCAACCCTAGTTAATCACTAATACCTTAACAAAAAATCCCTAAATCCCCTAACCCCTAAGCCATCGACCCTTAAACACTTAAATCCTAATCTCTAATCCATTAATCCATAAACCCATATTCCCTAAGCACTTAAACATTAATCCCCTAGCCCATAATCCCTAAGCCATTAAACATTAAACTACCTAACCCACAAGCGCCAAATCCCTTAGCTCTTGACCCTTAATCCCCTAAACCATAACCCCTAATCCCTTAACCCTTAATTCTTGTACCCCAAATCCCTAAATGCCATAATCCTCAAAGCCCCTATCTACTTAACCCCCAACACCTCAACTAATTAACTATTTCGGCAAATCCAACGCTAAAGGCGACGATAATTATGGTGGTAAATCCTGTGCTAACTCTGGTGCTAAATCCGGCTGTAACTCTGGTGCTAAATCCGGCTCTAAATCCAATGCTAACTTCAATCATTTCTATTTTGGGCGCTAAAATAGTGACTACATGTTTTGGTTGACTAAAAAAACACTAGAAATAGTGCCATCTCGATAAATAGCACCGACATTTTAAGAAATTTGGAGAAAAATACACAAACAATCTTTGGAAGCAAAAAAGGGAGCAAATCACAGGGATTTGTTGTAGTGGGTATTTGTCCAAAAACATAAAAATTATAAATAGTTTAAACACTAACTTTTATATCCTAAATCACTAAGATTACTTTATTATACATATGAGCCTTATATTCTACACCTCCTCTTAAGACTTATAGTACTATAAGAAAAGAATATTGAAATGAAATACATACTATTTGAAAATGAAATATTAGAAGAAAACATAACCAAACATTCTTGTGAGGCCTCTTCCTTGAAAATAGTCCTTGGTATGTGTTGGAGTGGGATCAAGAAGGGACAAGTTTTGGAGAAAGTGCGAAAAGATGTGGACCGCACGCATGAAGCAAATGGGAAGAAGAGTGCAAAAGAGGGAAAATAGTTAGGGTTTTGGTACGTTAGGCATATCTTTGGTCTGTTTGTGGGATTTGGCCCCCCAATAGAAAATCTATAGATAGGTAGTATATAGATAGATAGATATAGAGAGAGAGAGATAGGTGGAAAAGAGGGCATGTAGGGGAGAAAGAGGAGAACTAATGTGATATTCTTTTGTCTAGGGTTTCTGTTGCGTAGTGCGTAGGGTATTTACAGTTATGGATAAATAATAATCTAATGAAGATGTTTGGGAGACCTTCTTTGTGCAATGTTGAATTCTTTTGAATGCTTTTGAATATGATGTTATGAATGTTAGTTCTAATTATGGATGATGTTTCAGAAGGATAGATCTGAATATGATTATGTTTATTATGTTGTTATAGATCTGATGTATGTGTGCATAAATGATGCAATTTCATCCTGACCCTTCATGTCTATAGAAACCTGGTTCCTACAGCCTCCTCTCTGATGCCTTGGGTGATACTTCATATGTTTAATAGGTGATTCCGTATGGGCCAATATCTAGGGGATTTGTAGGTATTTTCATGATAGAACTCAGGTCTTCCCCCTACATGCCAACAAATGGTTTTGGTGTCGAGACCCAGATCAAATATGGAAGGGGATGTGGAGGCCAACTAGATAAGAGATAGATTAGTAGCTAGATGAGAAACAATGCGAGTTTGCGCGAGAAAAAACCCTAATCCAGGATTAAGTGAAGAGGTCTCTGGTTGGGAAGGTATGTGTTTTTAGATTTCTATGAAATATTTTTTTGTGAGTTCCCTACTGTACTATCAGATTGGTTTCTTATATTGGTGGATACAAATCCAAGATATAATCCTATGATTTTGAGAAATTGGAACCCTGAAGAGATCCAACGATTGAAAACTGTGAGTAACCTTATCTTAGGTGCAATTGATTTCTGGATAGATAGTGTATTGGAAGGGTACATTGTTGAGTTTTCCATAAGTGGGACAAGATCCTATTGTGATGCAAAGAGAAAGTTCCTGAAGGGACCACGCGGACAATATATTGGTCGACTAGCTACTTGGATTAATATGTTATTGTGCGACAAGGGTTGTATGATGATGGAAACTCAGCACTAATTTTTTTTCGCACACCGAGAAATTGGGGGATGACCAGAGAGGGTTTGAGATTATGGGAGGAAAGATGATGGTGGAATGAATGAGTTGAGGATGCCGAAAGGGGAAATTACGACAAACATAGAAGTGGCATGTCTGTGTAGTGGAAAAATATTTAGGAGAGATAGGAAGAGGAATACGACTGAGAGAGAGGAGTAGTATAGTGATTTCAAAGAAAGTGATTATTTTGTAGAGCACCTAACTCAAGGGAAATCGTATGTGGAAGGAAGGTATTATCATCTTAATCGAGAGGAGGAAGGGAGCCCTACTCTAATCCATATCTGTGTCGAACCTATGAACCCAGGTGTATCTCTCCATCATCAGAGGTAAGGCCTAGTTTAGTAGCTAAAGTAGTGTTAGTTATTGCAAACAACAGTGGTAGTAGCAGTCAAAAGGGACAAGGTAGTAGAAGTGGTCAGACAAATCTTACGCAGACAAACATAGCATCAAGAAAGATGCCATATCCAACACTTAGGATGCCTATATTTTATGGGAATGGAAATAATATCTAGAGAAACATTTGTTTCTGTGTAATAATATCTGGGAAGTAAAGTAGGTCCAAGACGCAGATGAAAATATAATGCAATTGGGAACTACATTCCGAGAGCGGGAGTTACACTGGTATATGAAGTATCAAAATTATATTCCACGGGGACAAGTTAGAACCCTTGCGAAGATACGTGATGCATTCAAAACAGAGTTCCAGAAGCCTATGTTCGAGTCATAGTGTATTACGGAACTAAAGGAAAATTAAATAGATGTCAAATCAAACCATATGGAGCTTTGATCAAAGATTCAAGAGATTGTTATATCAAATGCCTTTCAAATTCCATGTGAAGAAACATAAAGAATGGATTATTGTTGCATTATTACCGCACATTCCTCAACCATTGGTGAAACAGGAAATCGTGACACAAAGGGATGTGTTGGAACTAGCAATGAAATTGGAAGCTTCTCTTGCAACAAACACTAATTTGGGTATGGATCAAGTTCAATCACAATTACAAGAGATAACATTGAAGATACAAGAGATTACAAAAGGGAAGGAGAAGTGCGAAAGGGTATGGTGTACTACTTGTCATACCTAAATTCATCATAGGGGATAATTTCCCATGGTCGCAGACTATTTGGCAGTAGGTCACCCAAATATGTTAGTTACAGGACCATGAGGAGGAACTTGGTGTGATATCTGTAAGGTTTGGGGTCATCCAAGAAATAATTGTCCGAAGATGCAGGCGTATCATACTACACCTCAGAATTTATTCTGCAAATTTTGTAAATCGGTAGGGTATGATGAAAAGTATTTTCACGCGCTACACATGATGAGGGAAATAAATTTAGACTTATATGGAGTGCAAGCAGACCCTGGAACAGTAGAAGGAGCAGTGCAGTATAGTGCACCAGCTGGAAGAGGAGGGTATATTCCGGGTGGAAGAGGAGGATTTGGGGGCTATGGACAAGGGAGGGGCCCTGCAATATTTTATAATTGTGGATAGGAAGGACATTTTTCGCAAGAATGTATGAACCTATGTTCTACGTACTCATATGGTTGTGCACTATATTATGTGATAGAGGATTGTTCACAATTAATAGCTAAATGGCAGGAGAAGAGGAGCCAGAATCATAATCCAAATACTAATTAGAATCTGAACCCGAATAAGAATCAGAACCAACACCAAAATGTACAGATGATAGCTACAGAACCTCGGGGAGAAAAATAAGGTAGCCATAGTTACACGCAAAAGAGTCAAAACTAGAGTAGATGCGACAAGTGTGGAGAATCAGAAAATACCCCTGGTTAGAAAGGCAACAACAACTCAACCAAAATTTGAACCTGGGATGGAAAAGGAAACTTATGTTTATGTGCAAGATGAACTGCGACAACCAGATACGAGTGATTCTTCTATGCTATAAATTCAGGATGGTCGTCTGGTCTATGATATGCCTTCCATATACAATTATATTGTTTTAGGAGAATGAAAGAAAAAGGTAAGTATTGTAAATTATTTCTTGAAGAGTTGCTTGGAATTAGTTAAATATGGATCAATTGTGAACACTATATGTAAGATTATAGATCAATGTACAAAAGAAAGGCAAGGATATAAAGTAGTAAATAACATTCAACGCATAAGAAGACCAGTACGAAATTTAGATTAAGTGCACAAATAGGAGAATATGACATGGATTATGTTATATTAGACCCACGATTAGATGTGAATGTCTTTCCAAAGAAAAATTGGGAATTTATGGGTAAACCTAATATGGTTTGGTCTCCAGTATAGTTACTATTGGTCAATCGGCTTAAAATATATCCTATTGGGAGACTTGAAGGAGTAACCGTTGATATTGATGGCGTACACAACCTAGCAGATTTTGAGATTATTGAAATAGAAGACAATAGCATACCATATCCAACATTACTAGGATTGGATTAGGCTTTCGATAACCAAGCAATTATCAATTTGGGAGACAAATGGTGTTTGAATCTAGATATTTAAGAGTACTTTCCCCATTAGATCCAAATGAATCTAGACGTTATGTGGAACCCGTGACCAATAGTTTTGAGGTTGTAGAGATCAATCAACTATACAACATGACTACGCGGATGGATGATTATGTGGATCCAACAACATATGGTGTACTAAGTAGGAAAAGTATCGCATTCTGTGAATCTAAACCAGAGGAAGCCTTATAATATTGGCAGCAAAGGATACATGAATGAAGTATCTACCCGAAGATGCGTTGACCTAACATGATCATTGTGTTGGATTGGTACTGAAATATGAACCACCTAGTTTTGATGGACTAACAAGGGTAAGTTATTATATACTAAATTTTGAATCACAAATCCTATAGAAACAAATAATGTTGGCATTATATGTTGCACTCAGGGAGACCCCTGCTAGATGGTGGGGTGTGCATAAAATTAAAGTTGAAGACGGACAACACTACAAGAAATTGATGTAGATAAGATTTGACTCTGATATATATTCAACTATACCAAAGTACAATGGCTTGAGTAATCCTAAAGAGCATATTACCCATTTTGTTAAGAAATGGTGAGTTGTACCTCAGCAAGAATGGGTACATAGGTTTATTCACACATTAGATATTGTCCCACTAGTACATGTGCACATTTTTACCACGGCAAATCGTCGTTATTGCAACACTTTTCTATTGATATAGAGACGAACATGACCCCATATTTTCATGGAAACATGTTCGTCACTGTAGCCAAACTTCAAACCTTTTGTCACTATGGCGACAGGAAAGAGATGACACGTGGCGTGCATGGACGATGCTTAAAAATATCTTTTCGTTTCTATAGCGATGTGAATCCATCGCTATAGCAATGTTGATGTGTCGCTATAGCAACGTTGATGTGTCGCTATAGCAACATTAGTGTGTGATGATGAGGAGGAGGAGGAGGAGGAGGAGGAGGATGATGATGATGATGATGATGATGATGATGGTGATGATGATGATGATGATGATGATGATGATGATGGTGATGATGACGACAATGATGATGATGATGATGATGAATATGATGATGATGATGGAGATGATGACGATGAAGAGGATGATGATGATTAAGATGATGATGATGATGATGATGATGACAACGTTGTTGATGATGGTGGCGATGACGACGAAGACGATGATGATGATGATGATGATAATGAGGATGAGGATGAGGATGATGATGATGATGATGATGATGTAACATACTAAATACAAAATGACATAACTAAATAATTTAAACATAATACAATATGAAAAAATATATACTCACATACATCCTAGATTCCAACATTGCTACAATGTCATTGATATTCTTTTTCATCTGACTCAACATCTGTATCATCATCTGGTTCAAAATCACTATCATTGAAAGGATCACTCATATCAACATCATCATCAATGTCATTTTCGGTTATATATTCATCATCAATATCATCACTGAATATTTCATTGTCTACTACATCATTTGGATGATCAACTTCTTGATCGGATTCTTCATCTGACACATCTACATAGGCGTCCAACTGATCCTTATCTGCATCACCTTCTTCTTCAACAATGTCATCTTCCTCTGCATTATACTTGACCGGTATTCCTCTTGGATCATATCTAACAATGTATGACCAACCTGCTTTACCTGGAACCTCTAAGTAAAATACCTGCTCACATTGAATTGGAAGAACATAAGGCTATGTACTCGATTCAAGTTCCCTTGTATTAACCATGGTAAATCCATTGGCATCCTCAATAACATTTCTTTCGGGATCACGTTCATTCATTCGTAGCCTGTACCATTTGACCTCAAACGGAACAATTTTAAAGGAATTGAAGTCACAATAAAATATATCTTCCAAATAACCATAGTACCTATTTTCATATACTTCTGGATGCTTTTCACTTCTAGAGGAATAATTAGTGACTTGAAAAACTGTAGTTATCCCAAAATCGGATGTTTTCTTCTTGTCATCCAATTTTTTTATGCGAAATTTATGACCATTGCACCACATATCCTTGTGGTGTATCAACTACATCATGACCGACTCAGTAAATAAACATATAAGAAGAAATAAATTAAATAAATACATTGATATAATGGGAAACAACGAAAAAATGAGCAGGGTAAATATAGTTTCCTTTTTATCTTTTAAACCACATGCTAAATCAATTTCCCTTTGTGTAAGTTCACCGGTATATTCTTCTCAATAATGATACACTGTTTTAATCAATTTACTAACCCCTTCCCATGATAAGGTACCATAGAATTATGTACATCGTTCTATCCATTCCTCCATCCATCAATATTTTTTGCAATGTATAAATGTAGTGCATCCCACACGCGACCAACTATATGAAAAAATAACAATTAAGAATTGTAAATTAGCTATCATTAAAGCAAATTAAGTTTACCTTAAAATATTGATGGAATAATAAAAATTACATCAATATTATATATATATATATATATATATATATGAAATTGAAAAATTATTTGTATAATAAATTAAATCTACACCATTCAATTACCTTTCACTTTCCTCGTTCTACCTTTCCCCAACAGGACCTCCCCTTCAAATTTGTTAATGGATTTGACATGCCAAATGCGAGGAAGATTGATATTTTTTGCTAAATTTGGAAGATACTGACTAACGTACACCATGGATTGATATACCATATAGCCATGCACCATAGAACCCTCAAGACGTCCTCTTTTTCTAACAAAAGCCTTCAATGAATTCAAATTCCTTTCCACCATCCACATTGACCTTGAGTTTACATGTCCACACAATTCAATCTCCTCAACTTGGTGTATGAGATAGTGTTCTTGTGCATTGAAAAATGCTGGAGGTAAATACTTTTGCATTTCACACATTAGACGAGGAATTTCTCTCTTCCAATACCTAATATATTCTTTATGGATTTATTTAGATGAAATCCACCTACAAATGATGCAAGAAAATAACAGTGATCAACAAGATTGACAAATATAAAATAAAGTTCCAAGCTGTAAAACACAATATGTCAATAAGATATGCAACAAAGAGAAAAAAAACATTTTCATGCATATAAATTGTTACTTACCTCATGTATTTACCAATATCATATATAAATTGTTTTATGTTGTCGTCAAAGCTATCTGGAAGAGATAGAGGTAGAACATACTGTAGCAAAAAGCAAATCATTATTTAATGTTTCCAAATAAGATACAACAATTACTAAAAAGATGTACTAAATGGAAATTATATACGGCAATAATTACCTTAATGAATGTATGCCAGTCATAAGTTTTAACACCACCAAAATCACCTTTTTTGTTAAGATATTTTGTATTAGTGGTTTGTCAGATACTCCACAGTCGGCATTGTAGTCCCCGATTGTGGATAATCTCTTTATGGATAATTTTGAAAAGAAGTCCCTCCACTCTTACCCCCTAAAACCGGCAAGATGGAAAAGGTATGTGGATGACACGAATGTGAGATGGCCCCATGGGATCAATGAGTTAAACAAATTTCATGAGCATCTCAACAATCTTTCAGAAGACATAAATTTCACCATGGAAATTGTTGATGTATATGTAACTTCAGAATGTATTTCACATATATGTATATTGTATTCCTATAGAGATGGTATTATTCCTCTATACGGAAGTGTCGTCATTTATATTATAAGTGTCGTAACTTATACTTGATGGGTTATTAGACCACCTTGTTGGGGTCGGCCCTGTATAAGTCATGTGGGTCGAAGGGTTATTAGACCACCCTATTGGGGGTCGGCCATGTGGGTCAAAGGGTTATTAGACCACCCTATTGGGGGTCGGCCCAGTCAGCATTATATTATGTGGTTAAATTCAAGCCTACATGAGTTAGGTAAAAAGGCAAGTCAAGTCAAGTATAAATAGAGTGCGGGAGGCACTCTATTTACTCACTCACTTCTCACACATGCACTCAAGGAGGAGTGGCGCACTTATGGAGGAGGAGGATCTGCTGCTAGGTTGTGTCTATCTCTTATGGTTGGTTGTATCATTGCTCTATCTATCTCTGAGGAAGTTATTGGGGTTTTTCACCTTTATGGTTTTCCCCAAGTAAATCTTTGTGTCTCTTGTGTGCTTGCATTATTGTCTCCATGATTGATATGCTGTAGATATGCTGTACATGTTGTTCTCTTAGTTAAGATCCTAGATCAGATTGAAGTAAATTCTGAAAATTTAACATGGTATCAGAGCTATCTTGAAAGAAGGCATGATATGGCATGTATGACACTTGTTGCACTTACGATGCTAGGGCTTGATATAGCAAAAACTAGTCATCGTAGCACTTTCGCTATAAATCCGTTTTGGCGAAGTTTTCGGATCTGAAATTGTTACAGGATGAAGATTAAATCTCCAGGTACCTTGTGTCCAAAGGAAAACCTCTAATTCGTTGTACTTTGTGATTTATGATCTGTGCAATATAGGGTTTCTGCCTCTTCCAGATCTAAGTCAAAATCAGGTGACCTTGGGAAAAAGGTCATAACTTGGGCTAGGAAGCTCCAATTGAAATTTAGTAAAAAGTGACAGGTATCACACAGACTGTAATATCTCAGAAAAATTTTGCAGAGGCCGAAGGTGAACCAGTGACACGTGTCACACCGTACAAGTTCGCTCTCCTGTATTATCCCATAAACAGGTCACGTTGCGACACTTGGCATAACTCTCTCTCAAAGAATCCAATTGAGGTCAGACCTATCAGGATGGAAATCTAACAGGTCAGGATATCTCAGGAAACGTTTTCAGACCCTGTGGATCAAAAATTTCGGAGTTACACCAGAAACAATCAGGTACATATGTCTGTCAAAACAGAATTATTTTTTGGTACCTTCATTCATGGCTTCCGGAATTTAGGGCTTGGAGAAAGTTGGAATTTTTGTAAACGGAGACCACGGCTGAATGCTACTCATCAAAATAAAAATTTAGAGACCAAGATCAGAATTTTTGGTTGGACAGAAGGCCGGGTTTGATCAGACCCTAGTTCGAGACTTTGATCAGGAAAGTGGAAAATTAGGGCTTCTGTTAAAATGAGAATTTTTGAAATCTGTGACCATGGCTAGAAGCTCCTTTGAAAAATAGAAGCTTAGAGATTTGGATCAAACCTTTTGATTGGGCAGAAGAGTGGGCTTCATCAAACCCCAGTTTAGGGTCACGTCCAGTGAATCCGAAAGTTTCAAAGGCAAAGTTGAGGAGTGAAACTTTGCAGTTTTCAAATTCTGAATATACCAGTTTGATAAGCTCATCAAGGCGCATATTTCTATCCTTTCGGAAGTTTGAAATTCAAAGTTTGAATTTTTGGGGTTTCTCTGACAAACCCATATCCAGCTCCAGGTCCATTTCTTGCAAATCAAGTGGATAGGGTTAATCCTAGAAGAAGATGGATTGGTCACCTGCATAAGTGAAGGAGTTCCTGTTTCAGAGGGAGATGAGGCTAAGGCCTTACATAAGAAGATTACAAGCGATCTCGACAGGTATGACTCATTGAGGTATGTTTCGAGATTTGTTCATGATTAAGTTTATGGTATGTTTGTCTTCATGTTATTACGGTTAGATTTGTCGTATCACCTTAACAAAATTATGAATGCATGATAGAAGATATTCATTGGTTAGGGTGTTGACACTTATGATTGTACTAATGCATTATGGTGTTGTATGAGGTTTATGTTGTCTACTAACATGAAAGGTACACCAAGAAAGACAAATCATGTTCCAGTCCAAGAACATATGATCATGATAACATGAGGACAAAGATTCATCCATTGTCATGGACCTTATAGAAGATCCATTTACGAGGTATGTATAACTTGGTTTTATAATGGTTAACCTATGAGATATACAGGTTACTAGCACAAGTCATTGAAGAAGAACAAGAAGACATCGTGTGAGTATGTTAGACATAACTAGCTAGCATGCTAATCCAGGTATTTTTTTTCTATATCAAGATAGAATCCTACCTTGTGTTAGGATCTTATACTGTTGTTGATAATGATTATTCATGAAGTCATAGGTTTGAATAATCATGGTTGTATGCATATTATGTTTCTTACCATAATTGATGATATGACTAACCAGAAGAATCATGAAGGTATAGGTTTGAATAATCACAGGTTTTATGCATATTATATTTCTTATCTTAATTGATGATTCAACTAACCTGAAGAGTCATAGGTTTGAGTAATTATAGGTTTAGACATGTTATGCTTCTTACGATTTGACTAACCATAAGAATCCTACATAAACCTTGAATGATAATGCTTATTATTTCTGTTTGAAATGATCATAACTATACATGCTTGAGATTATTGTGTTTTAATAGTATACTAATGAATGTATGATTTTATATGAGATCACAAGGATAACTCAATCATGATACTAATAAGCATGCATAGGGACCAAGGATGAATATGAGTTGAAGAACAGGTAATCCAGGAAGCAAAGATCAAGAGGGAGTACACTCCAGTGGTTTATGAAAGGATGCAGATATTCAGAGGGAGTTGACCATCTCTCTACATTCCACAACAGAAAGTTGTAGAAGAAGCTACTGCAGATTAGGACTCCAGCAACTCCTGCAAGAAAGCGAAGACTCAGAGGGAGTCCACTCAACGAACAAACAAAGATAAGTATTTTAATTATCATTTCTTGCATATATGTTTGTTTAAATAAAATTGTTCAATGATGTATATGCTCATGTTCCTAGACTTAGGATATGTATTGTGCATATTAGAATAGTTGCATTGATGAACAGTATACTACTAATATACATGGGTAAGTGGCCTATGGCACTGTACAACATTCCATTGCTACTTATCTAGAATGAAACCTCTTTGCTGACATGTTGGGAGTTTTGCACACTCTTAACAATGTTCTGGTAGAGATTGGAAGGCATCTAGAAAGTTACGGAATATGGATAAATGTTGTATTGAAGCATTGGCTAAGATAATTGCATGACTGTATGACATATTTCTTTATGTGTAAGAATTTGTTCTGAAAATTATGAGATGTTTCTAATCATGCAATTTAACCTGTTTTGTAGGAAAGACCATATATCTTCACCTACAAAAAGGACTACAACATTTGTTCCAGCAACAAAGATATCTATTGAAGATATTTAAGTTCCCAGGATCTGGGATAAAGAAATGGAATGCCATGATCCGTCGATCATGAAGAATGATGTTTGGGATGTAGTCCCAAGATGTGAAGGGAAGTTTGTTATGACTTCCAAAATGAACTATCAGATCAAGCATGTTGCAGATGGCAGCATTGAGATGAAATAGAAGATGCACCAGATGGATTTCAAGACAGCATGATGTAGTCATTCATGTGTGCAGAACTTGGTATGGTAGGATAGACAGCTTTCTATCCAGTTTGGGCTTTACCAAGAGTAAAGCGGATTCCAACCCTTACTACAAGGTTGAGGAAGGAAATCTAGTGATACTACTTTTGTATGCAGATAACCTATTTGTTACAGGTGAAAATAGATTGATTTCCGACACGCAGCAGAAGCTTACTACCGAGTTCGAGATCAAGAACTTGGGGATGATGCACTATTTGTTTTTGGCATGGAGGTGTGGCAGAGTGCAGATGGAATCTTCCTTGGACAAGGGAAGTATGTAGTAGAGATCCCGAAGAGGTTCGGGATGATGGATTGCAAGGCCATGGCCACACCTATGGCATCAAATCTGAAGCTTCTATGTGATGCTTCATCTGAGCCGATTGATGTCTCTATGTATCGTCAGATGATTGGGTCCTTGATGTACCTGACGAACACGAGACCAGACATTTGCTTTGCTGTGAACACATTGAGCCAGTTCCTAACGGATCCGAGGAGTGTTCACCTGGTTTCTGTAAAGCATGTTCTGAGGTACCTGAAGGGTACAGTGGATTATGGGCTCAGGTATGAGGCGAATCAAAAGTTTAACCTGCAGGGTTATGTTGATTCAGATTGGGCTGGCAGTGCTGCAGATAGGAAAAGCACATCTGGGTGTTGCTTCAGTATGGGATCAGGTGTGATCTCTTGGTTTAGCAGGAAGCAGTCCTACGTAGCACTGAGTACAGATGAGGCAGAGTATGTTGTAGCCTGCTCAGCGAGTTGTGAGGCAATATGGCTACGGAAGCTACTGTCTGAGTTATTTGATCTCCCGTTGGAGGCTACTGGTATCTTCTGTGATAACCAGAGTTGTGTGAAGCTGTCTGAGAACCCAGTGTTTCATGACAGGTCGAAACACATAGAGATCAAATATCACTATATCAGGGATATGGTGCAGAGAGGAGCTGTGAAGCTCCTATATGTTGCGACGGACGAGCAGATTGCAGATGTGCTGACGAAGCCACTAGCCAGAGTGAAGTTCGAGTACTTCAGAGAGAGGCTTGGCGTTCTTCAGATCGAGGACACTTCGAGGAAGAAGTGATGGACACATTTGCTAAAGCCATTCCAAGCATGTTGGAAGGAGGATCCTTCACATGGCTGTGGAAGTAAGCGCTGGATGATGAGCATCAGGATGATGTTCTAGTTTCTTCTTGGATATGATCAGTTGGATCATTTTTATGTATGTATGTACGCATCATGTTGGATGTTGGATATGATCAGTTGGATCATTTTTATGTATGCATCATGTTGATGCTGGATATGATCAGTTGGATCATTTATATGTACGCATCATGTTGGATGCTGGATATGATCAGTTGGATCATGTGTATGTATTTTGTATATGCATCATGTTGGATGCTTGGACCATGTATCTGTATATGTATCAGGTGGATACATTGTATGATCAGATGGATCATGTATGGTGATATGTATCATGTATTTGTATTTGTATCAGGTGGATACATTATATGATCAGGAGGATCATGGATGATGATATGTATCAGGTAGATACTTGGTATGCATCAGGTAGATGCATTGATGATCAGGTAGATCATGCAGCAGGATGTTGCAGTGATGATCAGGATGATCATGGATGATGAGCTTCAGGATGTTGCTCCAGATGACATGCAGCAGGATGTTGTAGTGATGATCAGGATGATCATGGATGATGAGCTTCAGGATGTTTCTCCAGATGACATGCAGCAGGATGTTGCAGTGATGATGATCAGGATGATTATGAGTACATCAGGATGATGTATGTTGAGTATCAGGTTGATACTCTGTGGCCGTGGATTAGGTTGTGCAGATGAGCATGTCTGGGAGATCCTATAGGTCGGAGTTGTGTACCCGTAACAGCCTGGGATGCTCTTTCGAGACATTGCTCTGGGAGGACATGTAATTTGTTCCCTGGGAGATCCTTCAGGTTGGATTTGTGTACCCGTAACATCCTGGGATGCTCTTGCGAGGTTTTGTCCTATGGCATGTAATTTGGGCCCTGGGAGATTTCAGGTCGGAGTTGTGTACCCGTAACATCCTGAGATGCTCTTTCGAGGTTTTGCCATGACCACATGTAATTTGTGCCCTGGGAGATTTCAGGTCAGAGTTGTGTACCCGTAACATCCTGAGATGCTCTTGCTAGGTTTTGTGGTGACCACATGTAATTTGTGCCCTGGGAGATCCTTCAGGTTGGAGTTATGTACCCGTAACATCCTGGGATGCTCTTTCGAGGTTTTGTGGTGGGGTCACATATAATAGCGCCCTGGGATATCCTACAGGTTGGAGTTGTGTACCCGTAACATCCTGGGATGCTCTTTCGAGGTTTTGTGACGCACGTAATAAGTCCTGAGGATTCCACAGTATGGCCAGTGATGACGAAGACCTGCAGGTGGTGGGCCTACATCCAGTATGAAAAATGACTGGCTCTATAGAACTTCCTATGATGAGTAGATTCAGAGATTGATTGAGATAGCAGCAGCAGTGACGATGATGATGACTCGATGACGATTATCCAGTGACGATGATCCAGAGAAGATGACTTGTGCTAGAAGAACTGTGCTGAGAAATACCTTCCTAGTTAAGAGGGAGTGTTGATGTATATGTAACTTCGGAATGTATTTCACATATATGTATATTGTATTCCTATAGAGATGGTATTATTCCTCTATACGGAAGTGTCGTCATTTATATTATAAGTGTCGTAACTTATACTTGATGGGTTATTAGACCACCTTGTTGGGGTCGGCCCTGTATAAGTCATGTGGGTCGAAGGGTTATTAGACCACCCTATTGGGGGTCGTCCCAATCAGCATTATATTATGTGGTTAAGTTCGAGCCTACATGAGTTAGGTAAAAAGGCAAGTCAAGTCAAGTATAAATAGAGTGCGGGAGGCACTCTATTTACTCACTCACTTCTCACACATGCACTCAAGGAGGAGTGGCGCACTTATGGAGGAGGAGGATCTGCTGCTAGGTTGTGTTTATCTCTTATGGTTGGTTGTATCATTGCTCTATCTATCTCTGAGGAAGTTATTGGGGTTTTTCACCTTTATGGTTTTCCCCAAGTAAATCTGTATGTCTCTTGTGTGCTTGCATTATTGTCTCCATGATTGATATGCTGTAGATATGTTGTACATGTTGTTCTCTCAGTTAAGATCCTAGATCAGATTGAAGTAAATTCTAAAAATTTAACAGAAATTGAAGAGAATGGGAGCATCCCTTTCCTCGATGTGCTTATAAATCAAAATAATGATGGAACCCTTAGCCATGGTGTCTACAGAAATAAAACCCACTCGGAGAACTACCTTCATGCTCACTCACACCCCCACCCTTCTCAGAAATCTGGGGTAATCAACACCTTAGCCATGAGAGCCTTCTGCATATCTGACATGGAACAACTAGAAAAAGAGAAGAACCATTTGGTCTTCGTCTTTAGTAGCCTGGGATACAAGAATAAGGACATATATAAGGCTTGGAAAAAAGCAGAAAACTGGACTCAGCATACGAAGGAGAGAAAGATACGTAAGGCTTTCCTCCCTTACATCCAGGGAGTAATGGACAAAATTTCAAGGGTATTATGGAGGAAAGAAGTTTGGACATCCTTCAGACCAATGGAAACTATTAGACAAAAAATGAGGTCGGTGAAAGACAAGAATGACTGGCATCAATATAAGGGGGTGTACAAGGTAGATTGTTCTTGTGGAATGAGCTACATTGGGCAGACAAGTCGGTCCTTTCAAACAAGGTTGAAGCAACAGGGAGCTGACATAAGGAAGGAAAGGACGAATACCTCTGCGCTCGCAGAACATTCTCACAGAACAAAGCACCATGTCTTCCTGGAGAACACAGAGATGCTCGCGATTGAGGACCACTACTACAAAAGAAGGGTGAGAGAGGCCTTATAAATCATAAAGCATCCAAAAACCTGAATAGAGACGAGGGGCTAGAAATAAGCGAGATTTGGATGCCTCTAATCAGTAAGGAAGGTAATGGTTAGATCCAGGTATGTTCTGCAGGCATAATTTTCTCATCATAATAATTTTTTCGACATAATTTTTTTGGCATAATTTCTCGTCTTAATTTCTCGTCATAATTTTTTTCGTCTTTATGAGTAACCTAGCCTCCTTCTTGTTTTCTTTGAGAATGATCGTACATATGCATTGATTTCCAAGTATACTGATTATTACCTTTATCAATTATTAGTAATTATTAATATTGAAATTATTAATAATTTGTTTATGGAATTATTAATAATTATCTTTTTGAAGTTATTAATAATTATTTCTATGGTGTTTTTAAAGTTATTAATAATTATTTCTATCGAATTATTAATAATTTATCTTTGAGTATCTTTCATTTAGTGATAGTATTATCATCAATTTGAACATTTGGCCAAGTATGGTGTAAGGTTATTTTTAATGATTATTTAAATTGAATTATTATACATCATTAATATTTACCAATGATTGTTATTGTTTTATTTTAATAAACAATTGGCCTATTAAGATGTTTAATAGTGTTTTTAATAATGATTATCATTTGTTATCACTATTTTACATATTTTTCCTTGATGAATAGATATTCTAAAATTATTAATAGTTTTTTGGTAATAATCGTACATTAGAGTTTCTTGATTTGGAGGTTCCTTTAAAATTTCTTTGAGAAGATGAAAGGTTAGAATGGGAAAGGACCTGGCTTCTCTAACTATTTATTGGCATGGTGAGCAACTCTTCTACACAATTTTTGTCCTGAAGATGAATCCAGCTGAGGATTCGAAACGTCGACGATAACTAAAATGCCGACCGTGGAGTATCCGACAAACCACTCAAACTCTACATACCACGGAAACCTAAAATATTTTGTATGTTCGACAAAAACCCCGTCGGAAACCTTATTTTCGGAATGACCTCTTTTATAGCATTGCTTTGTTGCTCTATCAATAACCATGGAAGACTAATATTTCAGTCCCCATCTCCAGCATTGGAAATAATTACGCTTTGAAATGTGTGATTGGATTCTGCAATGTCACTACAAAATTTTCCAATTTTATCTTTGTCAGTCCTTACATCTAATATCCACCATATCATTTATGTTACATTCTTCCCGATAAGCATTGTATCGAACAAATGAGCTACTTGTAGGTGCTCGTAGTAAGGAAACCTACTGAATTGTATGGGATAACTCTTCATTACTCTTGGAATCCCATTCATGCCTTAAAGACATTCATTAAACATAAACAAAAACACATTAACAACAATTCATGACACCCATGGTAGAGAAAATTCAGTAAAAATATAAAATTCATAATATTACATGTTTATATATGCTACATATACAATTTGCATACCTCGATGATTTCTATTATATTCCAACTTAAATAGGTGAGGTGTCATTGTTCGTGGTTTCTTTCCATTCTCTTGTTTACCATTGAATTTTGTTTTCTCGGTAGTTCGATACCTATGGTTCTTAGGGAGAAAGTCACTATACTCATCAAACACCTCCTTTGCTAAAATTCTTGAACAACAAGATTTTATCCTAGGACCACATACTGGACATGCAAATTTTCCCTTTGTTTGAAGACCTGCAAGATATATGTATTAATGTTATTATAGCATCAAAATATAATTAATTTTTAAAAAAATGCATGATATTTAACTTAAAAACATATACTTTTAACGACGTGCAACATAAAGTTACATACCACGAAAATGTGTTAACCTGGGAGCGCCATGAATTGTCCATGCAAGTATTCCATGGAACTGAAATTGTTTCTTCCCTATTGGTTTGGAGATGTCATACATAGTGATGTCAGCCCATAACTTCAATAGCTCATCCATAAGAGGATCAATATATACATTCATATCTTTAACTTGGTACTGACCTAATTGATCATTTAACATACAATGCTATTTAGTTATGTGTCCCACTATATAAAAGGTGTTCTCATGCAGCAATTAAACAAAGAAATTAATGAAATAATATAATTACTTTAAAAAAAAAAACCTGGAATAATCATTTCCAACATTGTGTTCTCTCTCTTTATCGACATCCAAGGAGGAAGGTTATTGTTTATGACAAAAAAATGCCACACTGAGTAAGTAGAACGAAGCTCTCCAAATGGATTGAAACCATCGACTGCCAATGAAAGTCTAACATTACGAGGTTCATCTTTAAAAATTGACCATTTTTCTTCGATGTTCTTCAATGAGGAACCATCTGCAGGCATTCAAAGAACACCATCTTCACTTCAGTTCTTTGCATGGTAATCCATAAATTGTGAGTATACTTTGGCTCCTCAATAGTCGTTGCAAACGTGGAATTATGGGAATATAATGAATAACTTTGCGAGGCACCTTTTTTGTTACTTGATCAATTCGATATCTACTAATTTCACATTGTGGGGATTTGTTTTCTGATGTATACTTTCCATAATATATAATATTTTCATTAGGACATGCATCAATAGCTTGATACTCCATCCAATTTCTTTCATAATCAAGAATACCTCTCGACATGTGTGTGGTAAATTATTTGATGGTGGTAATAGAAATTCACCCAAGAATCTACAACATTGACAAAAAAAATGAAATGTAAACAATATAAGTCATAAATATTGCATATCCCTAATTTATGAATTAATTAACACTAAAAATAGAGGAAAATAATCAACTTTACATACCTTAGGATCTGTGTGAAACAAGTATTTGATAAACCATTCAAAACCTTCAAGTTCACCAACAACAATATATCAAATAGAATATTTTTTGTTGAGCCTTCATAAAGAGGTTCTTGGGACTTCTCGAGTAGAGGAACACCATGAATATCATGGCTTCGCCATTTGTATCAATAATGTCATCTTCATCCATAGGATCATTAAGAACTCGATCTTCAATATTCTGATCTCCATGTTCCTCACCTTGTAAAGTAATATTTCTACTATTATGTGGAAAATAGTTGTCTGGTGGTCGAAATTTAGGGGGCATTGTCTTTATATTTATAAACAATGTAATAACATTAGTGTATAATGTACAACACATATATTTAAAATGATAAAAAAAATTGTGAATACATGATCGGTACTATTACAAGAAGTGCATTATGTAATGAATAAAGTCTTACCAAGGGATGATATTCATACCCCCCTTCAGCATGCCCCTTTTTCTTACAATTTTTTTTCAGTTGTTGTTCTTAAAATTCTTCTTGTTCGCAAACATCTGCAATCATTGTAAGGGAAATAACACTTTCCATCACCCTTCTCCTCCAATGCTGCCTTAAAATCAACATACCTCTTATTATTTTCTTCCCAAGTATATTTATTTGACATTCTAATAGCCTATAAGAACCAAAAAAACTCAATCAATATATAAGTAAATTGAATAGAGTATATATATATTAAAGGAGACAGAAAATTAAAGGACGTGACATGGAAAGTGAAAAATATAATTAGTAAATGTCCCTCCATATATATGTTCTTTAAAAATAGATCATGTATCTATCAAATTCTAAGCGACAAATCTATTTAAGCATTAGTATTGAGGAGAAAATGAATAGTCGACTCACTTTATGTATGACCCTACACATTAAAGGAGACAAAGAATTTAAAAATACTAACCTGGAAACCGAAGGAGATAAAAAATTCGATGTGTTAAACCAATACCGAAGTCTTGAAATCACATAACGAACAATCAAAAGAAACATTGTTGCAACTATAGAAAATAATTTGTGGAAATATGTCTTAAGAACATGTATTTATAGATCAATGAGCGTCGCGGTTCCGGCGAAAATGCACAGCGATCAAATTTAAAAAATAACAAAAAGTCAATGATCGTTACTGTGATAACCGTTGACGTTGCACGTGTTAAGTTTATTGTCGCTATAACGACGAACTCATATTCGTCACTATAGCGACAAAAGTTTACTTCCGTCGCTATAGAGATGATTATCAGGGGCCAGAACATTTTCTTTTCAAAAAATTTATCTGTTTATCCATGGAAATTTTGATTTTAACTTATTCGTGGAACTTTTGAGCCATATGTACTAGTGTCCCTAGGAACTGGTATATAGAAATGGGAGTGTGCAAAGGAACAATAGAGTGGGAAGAGTTGTCCCAGAACTTTGTGGTCACATTTAGTTTTGAAGATGACAGTTTGAATGTTGATGCAACATCGCAAGTAATTAAGGAGAAAATTTTCCGTATAAATAAGCCAGAATCCTATTGGAGGATACATCATGCAGTCACAGATACACTAGAATTTCTAGAATGTTATAGCATGGCCAAAGAAACTGAAGATGAGGAGGATCCAAGAAATATACAGGTCCCAAAGATAGAGGAGGAATGCGTAGTGGAAGGTCCTGCCTTAGAAGTCCTAGATTATGCCCAACCATTGAATACAAGCAAGGTCAACATTGGGATAGAAGAAAAACCCCAAGTGTGCAAGTATAGGAGATTATTGGAATGAAGAAACAGTCCAAAAGATCAATGATATTTTATCAGAGTATCAATATTTGTTTCCCACCACATTTTCTGAGATGAAGGGAATTGCTAGAGAATTAGGATGAATGAAGATTCCATTGAAACCAGATGCAAATCCAATCGAGTAAAAACCTTATAGACTGAATCCAAAATAAAAAGAAAAGGTAGAAGAAAAATTGATCAAATGTTGGAAGCCAGAATTGTAGAACTTGTCACATAATTTGAATGGATCATCCCTACATTTGTATAGGATAAGAAGACTAGAGGAATAAGAATTTGTATTGATTTGCGCAAACTAAATGATGCTTGTGTGCATGATCCTTTTTCGACCCTGTTTACAGATGAAATACTAGAGAATGTGAGAGTATAAGAATCATATTCGTTCACAGATTGATTTTATGGGTATCACCATATTAAGACATCCAAATAATATAGACACAAGACTACCTTTGTGACAGAATAGGGTTTCTTTCAATACACCATGATTCCATTTGGTTTAAAGAATGCGTCGGCTATCTTTTCAAGAATTGTTTTCATAGATTTCAAGGAGTTTATACATAAATTTTGTTAATTTTTGAGCATTAATTCAACATACTCTAGGATCTTTACTGAGAGCATAACATGTACAACATATCAAGCATATCAATCACAACAAGCAATCACATGAGACAATAGACACACAGAGTTTCCTTGGGGAAAACCATAAAGGTGAAAAACCCCAATAACTTCCTCAGAGATAGATAGAGCAATGATACAAAACCCAAGCATAAGATATAGTCTCCTAGCAGCAGCTTCTCCTCCTCCACTAGTGCGCCACTCTCCAATGAGAGTATGAGTGAGAAAGTGAATGATCAAATAGAGTGCCTCTCGCACTCTATTTATACTTGACTTGACTTGCCTAATAACCTTTACTAGGTCGGCCTTAACTTAACCGCATAACATAATGCTATCAGGGCCGACCCCCAATAGGGTGGTCTAATAACCCTTTTACCCACATGACTCATACAGGGATGTCCCCATCAAGGTGGTCTAATAACCCGTCAAGTATAAGTTACGACACTTACAATATAAATGACGACACTTCCGTATAGAGGAATAATAACATCTCTATAGGAATACAAACACTTCCGTATAGAGGAATAATAACATCTCTATAGGAATACAATATACATAGGTGAAATACATTCCGAAGTTACAATTACATCAAAAAAAATTTAGAAGTATACTTGGATGATTGGATAGTATTTAGCTTGTTGAAGGATCACATTGAACTTCTACGCCTGATTTTAGATAAGTGTCGACAGTATCAAATTTCTCTAAATTTGAAGAAGTGCATTTTTTTGTTCGCCATTTGGAGTCTTACTGGGACATGTAGTATGTAAGCAAGGAATGTTGGTAAACCCTGCAAAGATATCTATAATAGTAAATTTACCACCACCTACATCTATGCGACAGTTGAGAGAAACCTTGGGACATATTGGATATTATTGAAAATTCATCAGGGGATATGAACAGATCACTACACTTATGGAAAATATGTTGAAGAAAGAAGTCAAATTCAATTGGAATAAAGAATGCCATCGAAGCTTAGATATCTTATCAGATAGGTTAGTAAGTGCACCAATATTAGTTTTTCCAGATTGGATGAAGGAATTTAATGTTGACAAGTCATTTATTGCGTTGAGCGCAGTATTGGATCAACCAAGGGAAGGAGATTTAGACCATCCAATTGCATTTTCAAGTAGGAAACTGTCAAATGTAGAGCATAATTATACTACTATGCAGTGCGAAGGATTGGCTATGGTTTATGTGCTATAGAAGTTGTTGGTGTTTATTATGTGTTAAATAATTCCAATATTTAAATTGCCAACTCAGGAAGGGAGCTTATGAGATGCAAACACTATATGTGCAGGATTGAAGGCTGGAACTAACCTAAGCTGACTAAAGATGTAAAATGCGCTAACATGCAAGTATGTGACTTTAGGCAACATGCATAACTTTCATAATTCAAATGCAAGAATTTACTGATTAACAAATGAAACTATCAAAACTGAAATAACTGGAAAATGGAATTATTAACTCTTTATTTAAAAATAAACTATCTAGAAACAAGACTGATAAATTCTGAAACAATAACTAATTAGCAAATCAGATATAAAGAACTTAACTTTGGAGGAAGGTTGAAAAGAGGATTAAGGAAGAAAATATAGAAATAGGAAATAATGACAAAACTTAATTAAAAAATCTATGTAACATGAAACAAGATTTAAATTACATATAAAACTGTTAATTAGAAGAAAGAAGCATTACATTTAAAAAGTAGAAGAAACTGAATTCTGAAAAAAAACGTAAAACAATGCAGAAAGTGTAAAGATCCGAATGACGATCCGAATGCCTGTCCGAATGACAGCTCGAATGCTAGTCCGAATGGAAGAAAATGATTTAAACTAAGGAAAATAAGAGTTTTGGATTATTTTAATTACCAGCTGGCTGATGCATATGATCCTACTGTGCAAAGGAAGCAAGAGGTTGATTAATTAGAGGCTAAACTAACAAGAAAATTATTTATATTAATCATTCTCTATAAAGATGAACTATTTCTATGATATGTTAAAGCAAGACTAATGATGGAAGATAGAAGTAACCTACAACTACAGGAAGAAAAAGCTAACAGAGAGAGAGAAGCTAATAAAACAAACTATAACAGAAATTGAAGCATAAACTAATTAAATTCTATTTAATTGCAGGAAACTAGAAAACAAACTATCTAATTACAAAAGACTTGAAATTAAACTATGAATACTATACTTTGGTCGACCATTTCTAATTCTGAAAAGTAAATTATGTTAGCAGCAAAATACAATTAGTAGAAATAAAAGAAGCTTGAAATACTGAAAACTAATGCATCTAATACAAAGGGGAAAATGAAAACAATCTAAACCAAATTCTATTCCTAATTTAATTTGAAAAGTGTGTGCTAGTCTATGACCTAATCTCAAACTATAAACCAGTTACAAATGTGAAATTAAATTCAAATGACGAAATAATTTCAAGTAACAACTTAAAAATTACAAACCAATTGTAAATTATAAACAAATTTCTAATTGAAAGTTAAATTAATTAACAACTATGAAATTTTAATTTGTAAACAAGCTACAAGTCAAACATTATAAATTAACTAAGATAATTTGCAAACTAAACTAAGATAGACTAAGATAAACTATTAACTAAACTAAGTTACAAACTAATATTAATTACAAACTAAAGAAATGATTTCAAAATACAATTAACAAAAATTACAACCTAAGAACAAACTAAAATTTACAAATTCTCTAATTTAACAAATGAAATTCTAAAAATTCTTTAATTAACAAACTAACAAATTTCAGATTTCCACAAAACATTATGAAACAAAACTACAAAATTAAATTCTACAAAACAAATATCTAAATTATATACTAAAGAAAGCTACAAAATTTGCAATCTAACTTACCATCTAAATTAAAAAGATCACAGACTTTATTAACTTACAAAATTAAAATCTAAATTAAAAAAACTACACACTTTATCAACCTAAAAGTTCATTACAATATGAACATAAATGTATAAGGGTATACTTTATATTCTTTTGAATGACTTGAACTCCTTCCTAGTTATATGTGCATATTATAATGCCTATTCCAATTCCAGAATATATGAACAAGCAACAATCAATTCTCAGATGGAAATGTTTAGTCTCGTGCGATCAAGCAAATGTTTACATTCTCATACGAAATCCAAAATCGAACTTTCATGTGACGAGAGTAATCTACAGGTAAAGATTTGATTCAAAGCGTTTATCCAAATAAACAGAGCTCGTTTGGAATAGATCTATGTTTACGGAAAGCAGGAAATATTTGCATAGAACTAAACCTGCATTCAAACTTACATTAAACAAATAATTCAAACACTGCAAACGAAATTGTAAGTGAATTAATTCAAATGGTGTAAAATCTAAAAACAAAATTGCAAAGGAAAGTAAAGATACGATCCACAAGATGGCCAACCCTGAAGATTTTTCACACACAAACGAACTATACAAGAATTCGATTTCCAGAAACCAATTCCATATTGAAGAAAAAGACTGAGTTACAGAATGAATCAGAGTTTTTCCCAAGCTTTCCTCCTCCTTGCAAATGCCAGTTCTAAGTTTTTATAACATTTACATAGGCATATAATAAACATCGAATCCAAATATTCGATCTCCCAGTCATTAATACATCAATGCTAAACATAGAAACCGTTCAACGCCTTCTCTAACTTCTGAAAATCATTGTGCCAGCTAGGGCTGGGTTCCGGGAGCATTAATTAAATAGATCGAGTATGGCATGTAATGGCCGTATCTCAGAAGTTGTATTAACAGGTCCACCTCTGCATGATTGGTTATGCCTCCATGCGCTCCATTATTTAATTACTGCGCATAGTTACAAGCCAATCCGTTGTATATTAAAATCTTCACTCAACTCCTCCACGTGAAGTGTGTGATCCGTTGTATGTATGTGACCTGCATATATATAAAACAATGATCCGTTACATTATGAATTGTTATTAAAACCCAAATAAATGGTTAGATGACATAAAATGGAGTGGTATAACTAATTTACGTTTGTTTATGCCATAGTCTACGTAATTATTCCATTAATTTTATGTTTGAAGCGGCATAACAACTTGATAGAAGAGTGGCTTTTAAATGGTTATATGCTTTAAATATTACCATGCCATGATAACAATTTTGATTACTTTTTACGTTTAAAACAAATTTTATTAAAAGGTATATATATAGGTTTAAGGAAAGATAATGTTATTTTTAATATATTACCTTTTTTTAATTTATTTGTTTAAATTTAAAATAATGTAAATTAGTTTAACTTATAATAATAATATATATGAGTGTTTGACTTAAACAAATTCTAATGAAAAAGGATTAGTATAATAATAATAACCTCTTTAACATTTAATTAATTAGTTTTTACTTATATGTTTAAATCAAAAGCTCATCATCAAACTAAGGTTTTAATTTGCACATGTAAATATACGGATCCGCAAGAGACAAAGGTAAATTTGTTCATCAAAAGAGCAAGCCAAACCAATAAACCAATGTGAAACATGCTATCAAACCCAAGGTGGAACTCAATATTGGATGAAGGGTCGGATGGAGTACCGAAATACTTAACATTTGCACAATTATTGCATTTAATACATTAAAAATAAGAGATTAGACATTTCTTTTATTTACGATATTTTAATTGATAAAGTAAAGTAAAAGATAGCCTTATTGAACATAAATGTATTAAATCACAATAAATAGGATGAAAAATTAATGTAAATAACATCATTATAAAAGACAATTCCGGAGCCCAACACTCCCCCAGACCAAAGGTATGGCACGTCCGTGTGCCATGAGTGAATTGTAAGTGGTCTTTCATTTCAAAAACTCTTGTTTGATCATCAATAGTTTATAGGCAATCTTCAGCAAAACTAAGCCAACTTTATTACTGCATGAAAACTAGAACTTAGAAGAAGAAAAAATGTTACGTTATGAGATGACCAAAACAACTTCATATTATTTAAGATTTCTTAATACATGCAATTCCGCCAACTAGTAATAATTCATGATTATGAAGACCATATAAATTGAGACTCTCTCTCCCCCAGACCAAAGGTATGGCACGTCCTCGTGCCATGAATGAATTAAGACTGGGTTGTGTTCTCTTATGTTAACACTCTTGATCAACAACACTTAGCAGGTAATATTATACTAAGGCAGATTCTTTAATACATGCAAGTTCATCAGTTTATGCTCACAAAGACCACATAAAGAATAATAGTGTAAGAGATGCAAAAAATGCCATAGGAAAACTAGTCGTCCATGACTCATTGTAAATATCTCTTGTCATCCAAAGAATATAGATAAGGTTCATTGTAAAGTTTGTGAGATCTACTATAATTATGGGTCCCATTTCTAGGATAATCATATCCTAGGTATTTGTTTGAATTAGATGACAGGGCCAAGTCCAACTTACAGCCATTATCTAATGACAATATAAATAATTGGCCTAAACATGTGTTTGTATACTCAACTTTTTATGAGCTATGTGAATAGCAAAGCATTAACCAAACCTCTTTTACCCGATATTGACCCGCTGCCAGCAGGCCTGTTCAGTACCCTGGCGGGTTTATCTTGGTACCATGCAAGCATAGCCCCGCTACCAGCGATCCTGTTCAGTACCCCGATGGGTTTACTTGCATTTACCAAGCTTCCTTGTTTAAGATTTTACTTAGCATGGACCCGCTGCCAGCGAGCCTGTTCAGTACCCTGGCGAGTTTGCTTCGTATAATGATATATATATACATTTTTTTGTAAAGAAGCCGGTTGGCACTAGAGTGTGCTAAGTCTGCCAAGCACATAATTCAAAATTTGTAGCACGAACCTTATGAGTAACTTTATTTATAATGGCCAAAATTATAGATCATGTCAAAAGATAATAACCTAAAGCTGTTCTTTGACTTCATAGTCTATCTTCTTCATAAAAGGTCAGTAATGTTCCCCACAAAATAGAAAATATCACCCACTTTCAGGCTACTTTTTAAAGGTGCTTTAGAGACAAGTTTTGATAATGAGTCCAGGATGAACTAAGAGTCCATAGGTGTAAGATTGAGTTTTGTGGAGATCATAATAATTAAAGTAGGTCTTTGAGTAACTGGTATAAAAATAAATATGCATGTATGATGTAAGATTGCTTTGGTTTAGTTATTAACATGATATTATTCTTAGTTCTTTTATTTTAAAGGAAAAAGAAAGTGAAATTGTATGAATATCTAAAGCTAACTAACCACATACAACTTTTTATTTATATACATACTATCCTATGATATCTAAAAGAAAGAAAAACTCATTATTCAAGTGTAAGAACTTTTCCAATGTAACCATGTGCGAAGTAAAATGAAAAATACCTATATCCACATATGAAAAATTTAAAGCAGTGATTACCTGGATGTGGAGAATCAACCGACTTAGTTTCTTTTGCAATAGAAGGTGTCAAATGAAGGAATGGTATTGTGGCCTCATTACCTCTTGGAACCATCTTTTGATGTAATCCTGATACTCACCTTCCTTCCTCATGCCATGCAGATCCTCTTCTTTTGAATGTTCAATTGCTTGAGTACATGAAATATTTGTCGATAGATATGTGGAGAACTCTTCAACATCAAGTCTCTCTCCATCAAATGTAGTCTCCAAGTTTTCGGTTTCCATGGCAGATTGGCAAGGAGATTCGGTTTGTAGCTCATGGAACTGTGGTTCTTCTATTATTTATGGAGAGGTAGATAAATTCTTGGCTTCTATCAAGATGTGTTCTTCTCGAGAAGAAGATATTGAGATCCCAGTTGTTGCTAGGATTTGAGAGAGTTCTCTCATACTAATAAGTACCTTTGAATCCATGTCATTGGCTAGTAGGTTCTGCCTCCCACATGGGTTAGTCCTGGGGTTCTTATAGAACCAATTTTTTTTTATGTGTTTTTAAAATACTTTCTGCTACTAAAACAAATTTGCGAAAAACACACCACACTTGCTGAAAGAATAACACACTTGAAAAGAAGGAAGGCAAACTTTAGGAAATAAATTGCGGAAAATTAAACATTCAAACAAACAGAAAGGAAATCACACTTATGCGGAAAGGAACAACAAGGCTTTGGGGCACCCCACTATAGTGGATGCACAGGTTCTTACCTCTCGTCTTACCATTCTTCCCTCCCCTTTGTTGTGTAATGTAAAATAAACCTATCTACCCCTATCTACCTAGACTCCAATCATTTTATCACCTCCCCAGCAACGACGCCAAAATGTTGGTGTTTATTATGTGTTAAATAATTTCAATATTTAAATTGCCAACTCGGGAAGGGAGCTTATGAGATGCAAACACTATATGTGCAGGATTGAAGGCTGGAACTAACCTAAGCTGACTAAAGATGCAAAATGCGCTAACATGCAAGTATGTGACTTTAGACAACATGCATAACTTTCATAATTCAAATGCAGGAATTTACAGATTAACAAATGAAACTATCAAAACTGAAATAACTGAAAAATGGAATTATTAACTCTTTATTTAAAAATAAACTATCTAGAAACAAGACTAATAAATTATGAAACAATAACTAATTAGCAAATCAGATATAAAGAACTTAACTTTGGAGGAAGGTTGAAAAGAGGATTAAGGAAGAAAATATAGAAATAGGAAATAATGGCAAAACTTAATTAAAAACTCTATGTAACATGAAACAAGATTTAAATCACATATAAAACTGTTAATTGGAAGAAAGAAGCATTACATTTAAAAAGTAGAAGAAACTGAATTCTGAAAAAAGCATAAAACAATGCAGAAAGTGTAAAGGTCCGAATGACGATTCGAATGCCTGTCCGAATGACAGTCCGAATACTAATCCGAATGGAAGAAAACGATTTAAACTAAGGAAAAGAAGAGTTTTGGATTATTTTAATTACCAGCTGGCTGATGCATATGATCCTACTATGCAAAGGAAGCAATAGGTTGATTAATTAGAGGCTAAACTAACAAGAAAACTATTTATACTAATCATTCTCTATAAAGATAAACTATTTCTATGATATGTTAAAGCAAGACTAATGATGGAAGATAGAAGTAAACTACAGCTACATGAAGAAAAAGCTAACAGAAAGAGAGAAGCTAATAAAACAAACTATAACAGAACTTGAAGCAGAAACTAATTAAATTCTATTTAATTGCAGGAAACTAGAAAACAAACTATCTAATTACAAAAGACTTGAAATTAAACTATGAATATTATACTTTGGTCGACCATTTCTAATTCTGAAAAGTAAATTATGTTAGCAACAAAATACAGTTAGTAGAAATAAATGAAGCTTGAAATACTGAAAACTAATGCATCTAATACAAAGGGAAAAATGAAAACAATCTAAACCAAATTCTATTCCTAATTTAATTTGAAAAGTGTGTGCTAGTCTATGACCTAATCTCAAACTATAAACCAGTTACAAATGTGAAACTAAATTCAAATGACGAAATAATTTCAAGTAACAACTTAAAAATTACAAACCAACTGTAAATTATAAACAAATTTATAATTGCAAGTTAAATTAATTAACAACTATGAAATTTTAATTTGTAAACAAGCTACAAGTCAAACATTATAAATTAACTAAGATAATTTTTCAACTAAACAAACTAACTTGTACATGATGTTAATGATCAAAGGACTAAGAGGTAAACTTTAAAAATTTTGACTAAGTCACTAAATTTCAACGACTCGAACCCTATCTTATTGAGAACCAAACATTATTAAAACATTTGGAGATTTGGAAATAGTCTTTTGGAATTTAGTCCATGACTTGTCTTGGAGGGAAAATAACCAAATAAATTTGAAACCTTACTTGGATTTGTTATGTTGATAAATTATTGGGTGGCTATTGACGCAATGTAGCTTGTTGAAAATTTGAACATCATAGATCCTCGTGAATGAATAAGAGATATAGAAAATCCAATTGGAACTGACAATTATGGAGTGGATTACTGGATTGATTTTAGACAAAGTTATGATTAAGCTCCCGAGGGTGTATTGTAACGATACTAGATGTTATAGGAACTAATGACTTGAACCACTTGTGCTTATAGCCATGATTGTTGGAGAAAAATAGAATAGAATGACATGAAGATGAGAATATAAATTAAGATAAGCCTAGCGTCGAAAGTACAAGAACAAAAATTAACTTTGGGACGAAGTTCTATTTAAGAGGGGGTGTATGAAATGCCCCTAAAATGACCATGGACCTTAAGGGCACCTGTCAAGTGACCCGACTGAACAACTTCGATAAAGTGGTCTCTTGAGCCTTGATATGTCTTAAATGATTGAGGAAAACCTGAAGATGTGAATGACGACAATAATTGATAAATGAATTAAGGAATAAAATTATATGTGTGGAGTGGGATAATTGATTGATTACATCTTGCTTAATGATTAGCCTTGATTGATAAAGTCAAAAGTGCAGTGGGACAATTACAGTCCTAGCTCTACGACTTGGGAGGACGCAACTGAGATGCCTCATAGCTTTCCACATTTATTCTGAACTTCGGGATGAAGTTCTAAATAATTAGGGGTGTATTTAGTGCCCCTAGACTACTGCAGACCTTGAGGCACCTATTGAGTGACCCGATTGATCGAAACATTAATAAAACGACCCCTTGATGTTATGTGGAGTTGGATAGTTGGATTAAATGAATAATTGCATGTTGCTTAATGATTAACTTGATTATGAATAATGTGTTACATGTGTATGAAAATGATGCTTAAACGACCAACTGTATGATCAATTATGTGATGAGAACAAAAGAAGTACATATTGACGAAACACCTTGTTAATTAGAAGAATGTATGATGTTATGATTAAAATATAAATGCTTAACGAAGTAGCATATTGATGAATCAAATTATGATAATTGAGGACAGTACTACTAAGATATGTTTGTGAGAAATGTGCGTAGCGACAGGTGAAACGGTTCACCGACGGACACACAAAGGAATTGAAGGGTTGTAGAGTACGGATAAATCACACACGGGGAGAGCGACGACGATGTTGACTTCCGACGGAATACCACGCTTGAGCAAATAAGCATTGATCTGCTTGCTCAAGAGGAAACTGTCAGGGCGTACGCGGTGGGCCACAATGGAGCTGGTCACGTACGAGTTGGGGGGCGTGCAGTGAGAACGGACTCACTCCTCAACGCCATTAGTCCCTAATAGCATGTAGATGGAGGATGGAAGGTAATGGCTCCTGAAATCCCTACATGAAGTTCCCGCAAGTCAAAATGAAAGGATGACAGCAGAAGGGCTCGACGCTGCGGTACCCTGTCGAGAACGGAAAGAGTGGATGCAAGGACCCAGCAATGTGGTACCTTGCCGAGGAATGGAAACTACGGATGATTGGACCCGACGGAGTGGTGCCATGTTGGGGAAATGAAATTAAGGAACCGGGTGGCCCAACGGTGTGGCACCGAGATCCTAGTGAAAATGACTGGTAAACTTAACTGCATAAAAACATAGAAGTTTTCACCTAGAACATTACTGAGAAATGCATTTGAGTACTTTAGGCATTTGCACATAAACGATTACTTTGGCATTTAAATAATATTAAGTGTTATTTAGGCATTTACACATGAAAGGATATTTCTGATTATTTAAAAATATTAAAAATATTTATTTATGAGCAAAATGGAATCCTAGGCATGGACACCTAGTCAACCCCACCTACACCACATATCTAGGAGTTAAGTGAAATATATGGGGGACAAATATGAGCAAACTTAGGAATGTTGGTGCATCTCGTAGAAAAGCTGACACTTGGATGGGTGAGTTGTTTTTATTTAGAATTTAAATAAAATAAATAATTGTGCATGAAGCGACATGTGCTGCATGAGATTTTCCTTTATAAGGAAGGCATTGGGAATGGGTAAAGGACCCAGATCCTGGATGACTATTGTAATTTTGAGTTACCTCATGACTTGCTGCTATTGAGGATTTGGCTGGAAATCTTGGTGGAGGGGAATCCCAAGCTGGGTTTCTTGATTATTGTGTGTGAGCTCTACGGCCCAAAGCTCGGAGGAGGCCATGCGACTGAAAGCATGAGCCTATGGTTGGGTGGTGAAGCTAATAGTTGCTTCGCCTATGGTTAAACGAGCTTTGTTGGAGGGATCCTACGGAACACACGGACGGCAGTGGACAAGATGGTGACAGGTTATGGTTTGTTTTAATTTGATAAGTTATTCATTTATTTAGTTTATGTATCTAGTCATTATGCTTTCTAATCTCTTTTGTATCAAGTGGTTGAGTTTCAGGTTTAGTTCAGGAGGAGCCTAAAGGAGGGGCGCTACATTTGGTATCAGAGCCGATCAAGCCTTGAGGGAACCGGACTCTTTTTTTTTTTTAGGGGTTCGTTGGTGACTGTAGTGAATGATGACGGAATTGGAGCTGCGGCAATCAAAGAATTTCACCTTCTGACCGAAGCAGCTAGTTCTACAGGTTCATATTTACTAGAATATTTTATATTTCATTTTCTGTGTCTAGAATAATTTCTGAAATCTATATCGATTGATCTCTGCATAGTTTAAATGGTGTGAACTTTTTCATGAAAATGTTCCAATCTCGGTTATGTTCAGAAATTTATATTTCCAATAGAACTCTGCATTTCTTAATGGCTCAATCATTTCGCTGAAAATATAGATCCCTGTACCTTTCAACAGCACTGTCGTTTTTACTGAAATGATCCCTGTACCTTTCAGCAGCACTGTCATTTATACTGAAAATAATCAACTCGACCTATGTATTGATTTTATACTCTAAGTTCTATAATTAGATCTCTGCAAACTTCAATGCTCAATCCTTTCCTTTGAATTTATTTTTAAAACTCTGTTTTTATAGGGAGATCTATAGGATAACGTTGACCTCTGCATTTTTTTTTGATGATGTAGTCATCTCTTTACTTTACTCAGGAATTTTTTTTTTATGTTTACAATTCTTTTCTATTCAAATCCCTGCCCGAAAATCTATACTCTGTAGCCAACTGGAGGTCGATTCTCTTGAGCATGCGACCACCAGGCTCTGGAGAGCACTAAATGGCTATACTCCCACCTGCTAACAATAAACTATTGTTGGCGAATACGAACTCCACACCTCCTTGTCTGGACAGCTATATTATGACCCTGTTTGCTTGGAAACCTTCTGACCTAATCTACTGCATGAAACAACACCGCACAGTTTGCATCGACTGCTGCTAGCCCAACGCCGATTTCTGTGATTGAAAGGTTCTGTTAGGAACCATACCACCGAATCTCTTTATCTTATCATGGCGCGTGGCTGCACTATTAGGATTTTAATTTATATCCAATGCTATTTATCTTGATGGACAGTCGATGACAAACTCTAAGCTTGCATCGGATTATCCTTTTGATGCACAGCTGGCGTTTAGGTAAGGATCTAAATTTCATTGTATGAAATCAGATGGGTCACACTCCCGCGTGATTTCCGTTTTTCAAATCTCTATCACTGTGTTTTATTATTCCAGAATTCCATTTTTTTCTTTGACAAAGAATTTCAAGCACTCTATTGCGCGTATTTTTTTTTTACTTTTCCAAACCCTTTTTCCTTATGGAATCAGATGGGTCACAGTCCGCGTGAGTTTCTTTTGTTAAATATTTATCGTGGTAATATTTTTATTTTTATTTTGGTTGTTGCTATGCATTTCGAGAATAATTTATGTTCTCTTATGAGATCTGCTTGAACTCCAACGCTGCCCTGATCGAACCTGTGATTTAAATCCTTAGTATATTTATTTTCATGTTGTTCAAATCTGAACAACTATCTTAGCCTTTGGCGCTGCAATTTATTATGATCTGTGATCTTCTCCGTGACAACAGTCAATCCCTTGAACTCTTGTTTAACGCTACAACGCCGCATTCCAGTGAACTCCACTCCATTGAGATCGAAACACTGCCTAGGTGTTTCCCAATTGCGCGATGAGCCTACCACTTGAAGGAGTGGGTAACTCATCGTGAAAGCCGAGAACTTAATAGTTGGTATGCTCAATGTTTGTTGTAATCCGCTGTGAAAACGCTGGATCACCTGAGTTAGCTCTGTCTCATTGATTATGTATATTAACTCTGTAAATTCGATCGCAACGTGATGAGATCCCCGCACAGGCTATCCATATCCATGGATATCATTCTTGCAGCTATCTTACACTATGTTATAAAAAAAAATTTTATCAGATCTGTGTGTTGCTAATATTACGTGCCCATACTAGAATAACTTACACTCTGTTTTTAATTCTTTTATCATATCTTTGCATTGCTAATGCTAATGCCCAGATCGGGGGTATCCTAAAATCTATTCTAATTCATTTATTGATCTTTGTGATAGAGGAATCCGATCCACAATTGCATCCTAACTCTGTGCAAACACGATCTCTAATTTCAGAAATGGTTAATGTACAAATCGTGGTAGTTAATCTCTGTTCGATTGCTTTATTGACATCTGTGATGGTTAATGTTGTAACTACCAGTCACTCCCTAACTGGAGCCCGCTGAAACCTCCTTTGATTTTACTGCCTTCCAATATCCCATGATCCGCGTAGAGGGATGTTGGAAAGGACTTTGACGTTTTGTCTCAAGTCTTAATGTTGAGATCCACTCTCAAATCTTTGTTGATTGAACCTTGTTCATAAATTGAACTTTGTTTTATTTTTATATATAAATCCATTGAACTCTGTTCGGGTTTGTTTCTCTGTCATTACAATTTTATACCAAGATCGACTCTCTGCTCATAATAAGAAATCGATCTGTTGCTTTACTGTCAAAATTTGTGCATTTTCCTGTGTATTCTAAGCTGATGTATTCTTTCTTGGGGAGCGTCGACTAAAATTTAGATACTGGCATCCGACATTGGCCCACTCTTGTTACTTACTCTATGTAGTAATTATTAACTTCCTGGGGATTAAGCATTAGCTATCGATAAGTTTCTACAACGTCATCATGAAGAAAAAATAAATAAAAATAATTTTTTTTTGTAAAGAAAAAAAAGAGGAGAAAGAAATTATGCACCTCAATTATTGTATTCACCGACACTTCGTCCTTGAAAGATGTAGCTGAATTTCTTGTAAGATTAAGTGTAATGTCCCCTCCCATCATACCAACATGATAGAGAGGACGTGACACTAAATCCGGGCATCTAACCCCATATCCATTAAGTAAAAACTCATTGATAAAAAAAGACATATACATGTGCATGTTATAGAAACACATCGGAATTAAAAAAAAAATCATGTTTAATATCTAACATACATTCAAACATTTCTGTGACAGCCATTAAATAAAGACATTGTAGAATTTATAAAAGAGAATACTTATCTTATAACAAAGTAGTCCCAAGCAACCAGCTATGCATCTGCAACGTTCCACCCAACCATAGGCTAGTTGCGCTTATCAACCTCTTGATACAACTGCCACCCCCAAGCTGGGCATGATTACTACAAGGAACCAGGGAACAGCAGACTCACACATAGCCAAGCATACACCAAGATGAGCCAAGCCAATCTACAATTGGGTTTATCAGGCTGCTAGGAAATGGAAAGGAAGAATTGCTAAGCTAGTGAGCTCAAGCACAGAGCCAGGGGTACCTCCACAAGATCTATCTAGCTTGGCACCCACAATGCCTACACACCCCACTCAAGGAAGTATTCCCTTCACAAATGCACAGTCCCTCAGGTCATACCTTCCAATCTAGAGTGTCTAAGGTGTGCATAGAAGAGTAGCCAACCCTCTTGATCTTCTTGAGAGGTTATTTCCACCCCACTCGGTTTGTCAAGCCAATTCTGTCCACTACCACTCCAAATCTCTTGCTCACAAATTCAAACCAAAACAAGGATGCACATAACAGCTGAAGTATAAGTGTTGGGCATGAAGAAACGTTTTTACAGTGAGGTGCCCAAAGATGGCATTTTCATTAGCTTCGGAAAAACGTGGGAAACCCAAAATTGAAACTGGAAGATAGGGAACAACCCTGGGAAGCCAAATCCGTTTTCAGAAAAACGTCCATGGACATTCTGGGGCAAAAACGGCCTTCATAACAATCCCAAATTGTGGTCCTCCTCTCCCAGCCACTGTGTAACACAAAAACGAGCTCCCAGCCATGAAAAATGTAGGGAAAATGATGAAAACATGATGGGGAAATCCCAGCTAGCTCAGACTGCGTGAGAGGGCAAAGGCCATGGGTGAAAGATGGCTTTAGGCACCATTTCGTGGGTGTTTTCTTGCCCAAGGAGACAAAATACGATTTCCCAGGTTGATGGCTTGCCCATACACGAAATTGGCTTCCATACCTCTTCATTCCCAAGGCATTAACTACCTCAACTAATTTCTGGAAGAATTAAATGATTGGATCCATAACCCAAAATGGATAGTTGAGGGTTTATGGGTTTTCTCATTGACACATAGATTAACACCATTGGCTCAAGGGTTTGAATAATTTCCCTCCCTATTCCTTGTAGATTCATGCCCCCATCTCTTTGTTGCATTGCATAGCTAGTTGTGGGTTTTTCATTAAAATTCGTATTTACATAATGTCTTATTTACATTGTGCCTATCTAGCACAAGAACCATAAGCATCTATTTCGTTAATTGCCGATACATAAAATGCTAAATTAATGATGGGGTCTTGGCCTTGAGCTCCTCACCATAATTAAATATCAATATTTACATTATTTACGATTTAATACAAAGGGAGTCAAAACTAGGGACATTACATTAAGATGCTGAAAAGTTTGAGTAAAAAATCTAAGAATGCTTCCATCATATTTAGAAGGACTTACACCGAAAGTAATTGATTAAAAAAAAGTAATAATAAAAAAATAAAAAATAAAGAATAATAGAAATCTTTGATTTAAACGAATGCGAAGCACAACCCTCATTACCCTTCCGAGATGAAATTAGACGTATCTCTTTATTATAATAATAATGATAGGAGTTTCACCAAGCGAAGTGAGGTGTATACTTATATATCATTAAGAGTCAAATCGTTCTCCTTATTTTATTCAATAAAAGTTGGAGTTAAGCATATAAATGTATCGATTGACTATGTTTAGTTATGTAACATAGTTTGTCAAGTAATAGAATTACTTATTAATTATTGGAAGAAAGTATTTGTATCACCTTTTATATCTATGCATAGTAAGAATTGTGTCTTATGGTTATAAATAAGGGTGTTGAATTATATAAGTATACACGTCAATCATAAGATTGTCTTGTTAGTTATGGTGGTTACTTTGATTATGAGATATCCATGCTTCAAGATAGTTGCTGTAGTAATTTTTTTTTCCTTTCTTTTCGGAATTTATATATAGTCGAGAAATAAAAGTATAAATTATATATAGCCGAGAAATAAGAGGAGAAATACAAGAAGTGGAAGTAAGCAAAACATGCCTCATTTTGGAATATAATATTGCTTATAGAAAAATATTATTGCTTATGTCTTAATCATCATGGGAAGGTATGTTAGTTACATTTAGCTATGAAGGAAATATAGCTAACTACATTTTAGTTAAAGGTTAAGTTTTAAATTTTAATATTAGGATATTAAGTTATGTTTAAGTGTGGGTTAAAAGAAGTATACCAATATATTTATATGTCATATTTTACTTTTAATAAAATTAGGGTTGGCAAGTTATAAATTTGATATATAAGGTTTATGATAAGATACGTAGGAAGAGAACCATGAATTATGATATATGAGAATATTGAAAAATGGTGCTATGTTGAAACATAATAGGAATATCATTATTTATTTATTTAATTTATTTTTATATAATGTGACTATTATGTATATTTTAAACCTTGTGGAAATAAGTTATAAAATATAATGACCATTTGGTATTTAAAATAGAAAATATTTTTATAGTATATATTTATCATCAAAGGTGTAAATCATTCTTAATTAAATATTATAGGAATATACATATACATAGATGTAAAGATGTATGCCTTATGCTGATAAGATTACTGTCATTGAATGAAGGGTTATAGCTCTAGCTAATTTATATGTTTTTTTCATGATTTAAGTTGCTTTTATGATTTTTGTTTATTTATGTGTTAAAGCATGGAATATGTGTTCATAGGGACCGCATAGCATAAAGGTAATTTATATGTTATGTTTATAATAAGGATTACTTCTTATTAAATGGGCAAAAGCTACTTAAGTAGACACACTTGCAGAAATAATCAAGTTTTATTAAATTCATTTCAAGGATTGTGATCATTTTGAAGTCATTTTGGTGACAAAACATCTGTAGAAGGTTAAATTTTCATTTAAACCATATAAGTTGTGTTATGTAAATTAGTAGAAAAGTGGTTGGTTGAAAAGAAGATAACAATGTATATAAGATTGGTATATATCTTTCATTATAAAAAAGACATTGTTATCTTGGAAGAAAATAAAGGTGTGTATATATATATGATTAAACGGATGTTTTATCTTGAGGAAGAAGCTTCCTTGTATTTTTAAATTGGACAACATCAACGTTTTCTAGCAAAGGGAGCACCTTGTAGGTAGCTTAAAGTATCCTATAACCTTAGGAACATAGCCACGATGAGAAAACTAATGGATGGCCCAAATGGGCAATTAATGAAGGAAGTGAACTTGGTGATTTTAACTACCATCATGTAAAATTCATACTAACCGAAAATTCAACAGACTATCGGGAGGGTCAAGCGGGCATGGAAACTGGAAAATAAGATACCAATGTTACTAGCATAGGGAACTGAGCCCAATGACGCTAATTTTCCCAACATGACAATGTTGTTAAGAAGAGAATGAAGAAGTACAAGCTCGAGATGATTATGACATTGGTAAACGAAAGATGATTAACTTGGAAAGTTGTTGTGAGGAAAATGCACCTATAGTTCAGAGGAGAAACTACCAACTTATGGTGATAAAGATAGACTTACAAGCATTCTGCAAGTACAACAAATAAGTGAAGAGATTAGGGTTTAGATATGTAGGCACCTCATTCAGAAGGTTGATCCTAGCTTTGCCTTCCTTGCTCTTCAATGCCATCCAGTATTGCAATGCCCACACCTGCAAAACAACTTGAAACCTTTCTCAAATACATTTGACTACATATTGTTGGCAGCCAGCAACAACCTCTTCATTTCTTGAGAAAATGAAAAGAGATCAGCTCTTTATGTGATTTATCAAATTACAAAAAAAAAAAATTATGTTAGAGCACCTTCAGAATCTTTGATTCTGAAGGTACTCTTAATCAAAGGAAAATGATTTAATGATTCTAGAGCTGATAGGAACTTGATCATAAACCTGGCTTTTAAGCGAATGTTAGATAAGTTTCGTAAATTCTCATTAAACCTATTTAAAATATCAAAATGAATTTATGTGACTTAAGGGATTTGTGTCAAGAGAAATATTATAAAACACATTGTTTAGGGTATTATTAGTCCAAAGACTAAGAGAATTTTGAAAGTTAATATCATAAGGAATACCCTATTATGAACTTTGTAAATATCATAGTTAATGTATAGATAAGATTTGTATAGGAACCTTTTTACATATGATAAATACGCTATAAGATAGTATAATGTGTCAATAGGATGTATAAAGGTTTTAAAAACTTAGTGTTGTACATATATATATAGCCTTGTACATATACATACAATAAACATTAAGCTAGCCATTTGATTAATGCCTATTTAACGTTAAAGTGCCACTACGTAATATGATAAAACAGGCGATGATTGTTTGATGAACTCGCCATGCAATAAATCAATGGTTAAATCAATAAACGTTTTGGATCGATGAGCTGGTATGAAACGTGGCTTTCACCCTTTGACAGAATCGACAGTTGTATGCATTTGGTTAAATCGTGTTGACAGTATTAAATGCTTACAGTCATTTCAAGTTACGCCATTGTACCTATTAATTATAAACCACTGTCAATAATCAATGACTGTAATGATGATTCTATCAGTCTTCGTATCGCTGGTTTGCCAAGTGAAGTGGTTATCACTAACAGGCATGGTCAAACGTAGATAGATTGGCATAAATCGTGGTGTAATGTGTAGTTGTAACATTTATCAATCAATGATCGAAGTCCCGCTAAAATGGTAGGTTCAGAGACTAGATTTCTGATTAGATTTGAAGCATGTGAATATTTTCTATCATGTCGTGTGTGTGGATACCCATTCCCTCTGTTTTCACTTTCCCTTTCATTTCGCGACCAAATCCAGAAAGTGCCGAAGAAACCATGTCTCCTCTGAATCGTTTTGAGATCTCAGGGTATGAAATTATTGAAGCCAACCAGGAGGTTGCCCAGAGATTCGAGAAAATGGGATGGACACATTTCTTTCAAAGCTTTGATGGTCATCATGTGGAGATTACCAAAATGTTTGCAATGAGTTTTAAAGATGACAGGGTGCGAATTGGGGGTTTCAAATTTGTTATCAATGAAGTCAAAATTGCTGAAGCCACGAAACTTCCCCAGGTGGGAGAACGCTGGTTTAAGGGCATTATGGTTGACAAGAAGAAGTGTTTGGCTTTGTTAATGCCTTTACCAGATAAAACGAAATTGAGGATAGGCGTACCTGTAAAATTTCTAAAGCCCGAGTGGATAGCTTACTATGAAATCTTGGTAAGGTACGTGACCTGTTGTGGACGTTTTTCCCATTTGCACTTGTATCATTTACGGTTGTTGTTAGCAGTAAAGGGTTATAAACTTAATTTGCCCTTCTATCTTTGGCAAAGCCTTAAGAAAATGTCACAGTCTGTAAGGAATTTCAATAACCCTGATAATAGTCTGTGTCACCATGGATTGATTAAAATTTTACTGCAATTCCAATTATCTGCAAAAGGTCTGTCTTGGGATAAATTTCTAGTCGATTGTAAATTGGGGCCAACACAGTATTGGCCTAATCCATCTCCTCGAGCTCGTAGGAGACGAAAAATCATAAACCCTGAGGTTGATAGCTCGGAGGTTAAGGAACCAGAAGCCGTAAACATGTCTATAGACGATGAGGTAAATGAAGATGCTGATAGGGTTTCAGTTCCTTGTGATTCTAGGGAAATATTAAAAGAACCAGAACCTGGTAAGAATGATGGCAACCCTGTAAAATTAAAAGAGGGATCAGCCGAAGACAAAATTGTTAAACCTGCTGAATGTGATAAAAATTCTATGCATAAGTTGAACCATTTGGCTCGGGTTTGTTGTGACAAGGAAGGGTTGAATGTTGAAAAATTATCGTTTTCGCGTAGAGTCACTAGAAGCATGCATAATCTCCATTCTACTCCAAGGTATAGGTATGATCCACAGACTTCCAAATCTACTGCTACTGAACCTGCAGTTGTAGATATTGAGGATGATATTCCGATGCCTGTCCCTAACACAATGGATGTAGGGAATTCCGCTACTGCGCAGGGGAGTGATGTGCAATCAGGTGAAGTCGAGGGCAATCAACCAGAAATAAACATTGACACTGTAGAACTTGAACCATTACACAATCAGCATTGTGACAGTCCTCGTTCTCCTCATGTAGCTAGAGAAGACGAAACCCTACAATAGGTATTAGGAAATATCTATCAGGATAAAAACACAGAGTCCAGAGGAAAGTGTAAACAGTGTACAGCCTTATTGGAAGAAGAAAATAAAACGTTCAGGAAAGAATTGCTAGAATGGATTGACAGGTGGAAAAGGGCCAACATGAAAAAGAATCAACTCAAGAAATCCAAGAAATCGATATTAAAAACGAATCAGCTGCTATTGGAACGAATTGAAAAACAAAATGTTAAAATTATCAGGTTGAAGGCTAAATTAGCCGAAGCTAGAAGAATAGTCGCTCTTCATAACGAGGCTTAATAGTTTCCTTTTCTCTTATGTCGCAGTGTAACAGGTAATGGTTGTTTCGATTTTGCATGCCTGTAAAATCGGAGATTTTACAGGCATGCATTTATAATTTTTTTTTGTAAATATTTCTGTTAACTGCGTTAAATTGATTTTAATATAATGCATTGATTGAATTTAATGCAGGAGGTTTTATCACCGCCTTCTTCCAGGAATGCAGGACGTGGTAGATGCGTTGGCATGAATATGTAGCTGATCTGTTATAAGCTGGAGTTTTGTGAATGGGCCAGAACGTTCTGAGATGTCTCGACTCAGGCTAGTCGGTTTTATTTTTAGTAGTAGGTGTAATTAGATGCCCTTTTGGTTAAATAAGTTGCTATAATGTTGCATGCAACATTTATAGCAAAACTGACTCTCAGTAGTATATGAATGGAGATTTTTGATGAACACAAGGAGGGATGGAGTGTGGAAGAAAACTTCTTGAAATATATTTTATTGCTAGTATTACATCAAACTTGAAGCTGAAGCTTTTATGTGGATGATACTGGATATCTGCGAATGATGTTGTGAATGGTATTCATTTTTGGGTTTTTTATATATACATATATTTCGGTTTGTCATCTTCTGTTTATATGTAAACTCTGTGTGCTGTGACACATTGATGTTTAAATAATTTTCTCACTTTATCGTCTCAAGTTAGTTATTGAATGAATATGTCATTATGGTTGTGTTCATTAGTGTGTTCACTATAAACATTAGCTTGAATGATATACTTTCTTGTTTATTTTTTCATTTGTATGTTAACGGTGAATTTTAAATAAGCATTATTTCAGATTCAAATGACTGTCTTGATGGATAATTATTAATCAGTTTTGGAAGTGAAACTTGACTGTGTGTTTTAGGTTAAATCTCATCTCCATTTCTATATAGCAGAGTTACTGTTGTTATGACTTAAATATGTTTTGTTTATATCATACTTCAATTTTCTGTTATTGATTAATGATTAATCTTAGTTTCAAATTTGCTCTCAGCTGAGATAGGGTTAAATAGGGTAGATAGATTAATTAGTTTTAAAGTTTATTTTATCAAGCATTGTTAAATCATTCTGCATATTGTAATTAAGCTTTCATATTTAGAAATTTTCCCAAGAAAATCGAAGTCTTTCTTTATGAAAGCAACCTGAGGATATTTGTAGATATATAGATAGGATAAACATTAGAATAGGTTAGATTTTGCTAGTTTCAAGGTTTCCTTAAGAGACAAACTAGCTGGTAGCAGGACCATAACCTGCGAGGTCTTGTTAATTCAAACACACCGGACACTGCTGTAAGTTGATTGTGTGGATAAAACCTCTTTATTGGCTCTGATCCACAAAATCAGGCCAACAAATGGCGCTAGAAGGAGGGCATGAATTAAGTAATGGCAGGTGAAACTAATGAAACATTTCCAACCAGCCAACAATCTTCGGAAGTTAGTAGATCACCTCTTATTGAAACTGTAAGGAATATCCTTGAACGTGATCCTATTACTTCTCCCTTTACTCCTGCACAAAGTGCTCAAACTCTAGAAGAATCCAGACATATCCTTACTAGAGCCTACGCTAATCAGTTAGGTATTACTCCAATAGATTATGGTCTTCCTAGACAACAGCGACATAACCCACAATTGACCATAGTTACAGAAAATTTGGAAATAACTGATAGTACTCCTCAACATCAAGCTGAAAGTGATCAAAGACAGATCACACAAACCAATACCACAAGGAGGTTAATCTCGGGAAGTGGTTCTGATCAGCCACCTTCTCCTCCTGAGTCACCACCCAATAGTCCAAGATCTTCTCATTCAGAGATTTCCTCTAGCTCTCAAGGAAGTCCAATGGCAGGAAATGCAGGGGGAGGAGGTAATCCTCCACCCCCTCCACCTAATCCACAGCTCCCTTGGTTAAGGGAAGCTGCTGTAGCAATTCCTGGGGTACAACACCCATTACCAAAACATTCAGATAAAATTCTTCCTAAGTTTAACCCAGATGACAAAGAACCTGCAGAGGTACATATTGATAAATTCATGTTAGCTGTTCAAACCTTAAATGTTCAGCATGAAGATGTTGTTTGTCGATTGTTTCCTCTCACCTTTGAGGGAAGAGCCTCTACCTGGTACTTTTCATTAGTACAAGGATCTATTACAAATTGGGAGGAATTTAATAAAAAAAAATTAGATAAATTCGGGGAAGATAAAACACCTGCTCTTTTAGCCCTAGAATTATCTAGAATTAAAATGGAACCCAAAGAAAGGATTAAAGACTTTAATCAAAGGTTTCTAACATTGAAAAATAAAATTCCAATTGCTTCTCAACCACCGGAAGATATAATCATCGAAAATTATACATCAGCCCTACCTAGGAATTCCAGAATGTTTGTTAAGAGAGCTGGAAAAACAACACTGATAGAAACATTTGATGAAGCAATTAAAGTAGAAAAAGATTTCATGTCTTATGAACCAGAGAGAAGTAGTAAAACTGATTCTTTTCCTCGAAATAAAGTAGAAAAATCTAGTTCAGATAAAGATAAAGCTTTCGATGTGGAACAACTACAGAATGCTATTCGAACGTTAACCAATGAAGTTATAGGGTTAAAAAAGACCAATTCTGAAGCTTCTCCTTCTAGAGATTACTTCAGAAACCAATTTAGACAAAACCCAAACGCAATCAATAAGAACACACCCCCAGATGTAGCTGCTAATGAAGAAATCTTTAATACAATTCGAGCTGTTCTATCTTTGTCTGAAACACCTAGTCAAGAGATAAATCAGAATAAAGAAGATGAAGAATCTGAAAATGAGGATGAATCAGAAGAACCTCAACAAATTAATGGTCACTTCTGGGATAATTTTGTGAAAAAACATGAGATCAGAAGTCCACCCTCAGGACAACACGCATATAATACATGTAGTAAAGCAATTGCAAATACTCCTGGTGCTTCAAGCTCCACTTCAAACACTGATAATAATAACTCACAACTAAACAAACAAACTCAACCCGGCAAGCAAACTCAGTCAAATAAGGGTACCCAAACCATTCAAAACGCTCCGAAGTTGGATTTACAATATGACATAATTGAAGATTTGAAGAAGACACGTGCAAACATTAGTATGTACGATCTCCTTCAAATCTATCCAATGCCTGATAGTCCTATTATTAATCCTGCAGTAAGCACGATCGTCCCTAATACAAAGCAAAATGTTGCTGCTAACAGTTTAACCAATGATCCAACAGCAACTGATAAAGGGAAAACATCAACTGATAAAGCTTCTTTGATAGGTAAGAATTCTAAGTCAACTACACCTCCATTCTTACTTACCTTTGAAATTTTTAATAGGAATGTCCACAACTGCATGGTAGATTCAGGAGCATCTTCTAATGTTATGCCTTTATCTGTGTGCAAGAAATTAAATGGCAAATTTGTTCCATCCAATGCACAAATAACTCAATTAGATAGAACAAACGTTAAGGTTGTCGGAGAGATGAAAGATGTCTTAATTAGGGTTGCTTGTAATCCTTCAGTTTATCAAATCATAGACATCGTAATTGCTGATATACCTGATGCATATGGACTATTCTTAAGTAGGGATTGGTCTCAACAACTAAATGGTTTCTTTGCCACTGATTGGTCAACCTTGTGGTTACCAAAAAATGGAAAAGCAAATCAGATAAAGATACAAAGAGAAAGGTACATGAAACATACTGTTACAGAACTACATGATCCTAGTGAACCTGTGTTATTTTCTGATTCCATTATGGGAAACTACATGTATGAATTAGGTTTTGGAGATTTCAAAGCTGAAAACTCTCTCCTTTCTGAAAATAGCAAACAATCTGAGATTTGTAACGTAACAGTTATTTCTCCTAATTGTTCTCTTAAGGAGACCATTGGCGATGAAAATAATGTAAATATTGTAAATATCATAGAAAGTAAAGTGATTGCACATAATTCTATTTGGACTCTTTATTTCGATGGTGCAAAATCTAAAGAAGGAGCAGGAGCCGGTTGTTTACTAATAGATCCCCAAGGTAATAAGACTTGTATAGCTTGTAGAATGGAATTTAGCTGTACAAATAATATAGTTGAATATGAAGCCTTGATTCAAGGATTGAAAAAGGCAATCGATTTGGGCATCAAAGAGATAGTGGTTTATGGCGATTCAGAGATCATTGTTAGACAGGTGGGTAATTCCATTCATTGTTTATCTGAACATTTACAAAGTTATCAGAAAGAGGTATGGAATCTTATCACATATTTTGATGCATTTAATATAAATTCTGTTCCTAGAAGTCAAAATCAAGAAGCAGACTTATTGGCAAATGTAGCCTCTAAGCTGATTCCTTCAGAAAATTTTTCACCTGAATTCTTTTCTGTTGAATTAATTTTTAGACCCTCCATACCGGATAACATTTTTAATTGGCGTGTGTTTGACAATGATACACAGGCACTGCATTTTTTAACAAATGATGGAATCTTTAAAGATTCAGCGATAGATGAAATCACTCACGACGACAATTTACGATATTTTTCGGTAATTAATGATTTATGTTCAGTTGAGAAAGCTTTCGAACAGGTAAAACCCGTTCCCAACTCAGTATTAAGATTAGAAAAGTTTTTTGATCTGCAGGATAAGTTCAAGTCAGTTCCTAATTGTAAAACAAATAGCTCTTGCATGAGATATGAAACCATCAATTTGGGAACAGAATCTAATCCCCAAACTATAAACCTAGGAATAGATTGTGATCCTGTCGAAAGAACAGCTTTCATAAAATTATTCAAGGAGTTTAAAGATATATTTGCATGGACATATGATGACTTAAAAACATTCAATACTCAAGTCATGCAACATATAATTCCAATTAAACAAGAATCAAAACCTTTTCAGCAGAAATTAAGAAAATATCACCCATCATTAGAACCAACAATTAAAAAAGAACTGAATAAATTGCTAACTGCCAGGATCATTTTCCCTGTCAGACACACTCAGTGGGTAGCAAACTTAGTTCCAGTTAGAAAGAAAAATGGGGATATTCGATTATGTGTCGATTTTAGAAATTTAAATAAAGCTTCTGAAAAAGATAACTACCCAGTTCCACCCATGGAACAAATTCTTCAGAAAGTATCTGGGGCTGAGATACTGTCTCTCCTTGATGGTTTCTCAGGGTACAACCAAATATTAGTCTCCCCGGATGATCAATTAAAAACAGCTTTTAGAACTCCATGGGGAACGTACGCATATCGTAAGATGCCCTTTGGGTTAATCAATGCGGGAGCAACATTTCAACGAGCAATGGATATTGCCTTTAGAGGCTTGATCAATCATTCAGTCGCTGTCTATTTGGATGACATTACTGTCTACTCTAAAAATCGTCCTGATCATCTTAACCATTTGAGAAAAGTGTTTGAACGATGTAGAAAATTTGGAATATCTTTAAATCCTAAGAAAACAATATTTGCTGTTTCAGAAGGTATCTTGTTAGGATGTGTAGTATCAAAACACGAAATCATGATTGATCCGGAAAGAACACAAGCTATTTCAAAGATTACTTTCCCTTCCAGCAAGAAAGGAATGCAGTCATTCTTAGGGAAAATTAATTTTGTCAGGAGATTCATTCCTAGTTTTTCAGAGACTGTTCGTCCTTTGCAGAAAATGATTAAAAAAGATGTTGTGTTTAATTGGGGACAAACTGAAAAAGAATCCTTTCAGAAAATTTTAGAAGCTATTTCAGAAGCTCCTAGTCTTCTAAGTCTAGATTTTAATAAGGATTTTATATTATATACCTTTGCTTCTGATATTGCGTATGCAGCAGTATTAACTCAATTAAATCAACAAAATAATGAGGTTCCAATTTCGTTCATGAGTTCGAATTTCAAAGGTGCTGAACTAAACTATCATGAAGTGGATAAACAAGCTTATGCCATTTTTAAAGCGGTAAAACATTTTCGTCCTTACTTGTTAAAATCCAAAACAAAAGTAATTGTACCTTATTCTTCAGTAAGAAATTTGTTGGTGCAAAAAGATTTAGGAGAAAAAAGGGCACCTTGGATGACAGCTCTTCAAGAATATGACTTAGAAATCAAACCATCAACGATAGTTAAAGGACAAGGGTTGTGTAAACTAGCTGCTGAAGCTGCTCATATGCCTGATGATAAAACTGAAATTGTCATTGATGAAGATTTACTTACCAGAGAAATTTATTTTTACCCACCACCTCAAGATTCCTGGTACACAGACATACGAGTACTTCTGGAAACAGGGACTGCCCCTGATTACTTAGATCCAAGGAAAAAAAGAGCACTAAGATTGAAATCTGCCCTGTACTTATTAATAGATAATGTCCTCTTTCGAAGAAATTCAGATGGGGTATACCTTCGGTGTTTAGATAAAGATGAAACAGAAATAATTCTAAAAGAATTGCATTCTGGACCGGCGGGAGGTCATTTCGGTGGAGAAACCACTGCTCATAAAATTCTTAGGGCTGGTTATTATTGGCCTACCTTGTTTCAAGATTCTTATACTTTCGTCAGAAGGTGTCAAGAGTGTCAACTTGCCGCAGGAAGAGTTAAAAAATCTGCTTTCCCTTTACAACCTGTTTCAGCTGAAAGACCTTTTCAGCAGTGGGGTATCGATATAATAGGTCCAATAAACCCTCCCTCATCAATGCGACACAAGTATATAATAACTGCAACTGATTATTTCACTCGTTGGGCTGAGGCTGCACCGTTGAAAGTTGTGAATACTAATCAAGTTATATTATTTTTGGATTTCTTTATCATAACAAGATTTGGTGTTCCTAATTCTTTGGTCTTCGATAATGCATCATATTTTTCATCAATTGAATTGACTCAGTTTGCTTTAGAAAAAGGAATAAGAATCAGATATTCAGCTAATTACCATCCTCATGGGAATGGTCTAGCTGAGTCAACAAATAAAAATTTATTGAAAATTCTTAAAAGAACTGTTTCAGTTCACCATCGGAATTGGCATACAGAATTGGTTAATGCTCTCTGGGCAGACAGAGTAACTCCAAAAGTTGCAATAGGTAATTCACCATTTTTTTTAGTGTATGGAACTGAAGCTATTCTTCCGCCAAATTTATTTTTACCTTCATTACAGTTAGCTCAGTCTGTCCAAGAAGAGGAATGCCCAGCAATGGAAAAAAGAATTAATGCATTGCTAAAATTAGAAGAGGATAGAGAAAAGTCAAAACAACATTTTAACAAACATCAACAGATTGTTAAATCTTGGTTTGACCAATCATTTAGTTCTGATCGCGAATTTCAGGTAGGAGACTTGGTCTTAAAATGGGATAAAGCTCATGAATTTAAGGGTAATCATACTAAGTTTCAAAAACTGTAGTTAGGTCCCTTTGTTATTTCTGAAAAAATAGGTCCAAGTACCTTTCGATTGCAAACACTTGAAGGACAGTCCAAGACATTCCCTGTGAATGGACTGATTCTTAAGAAATATTTCTGTTAATAATTGCTGTCTAAAATGTATATACTTATTCACTGTTTGTAAATAATTTATATTTTTGTATATACACTAGCAAACTGTATATGAGTCAAATTTCTGTCAATATCAAATATTTCAGATTGTTAAAATTTATGGATATAACTAGTCCTCAAAACAGAAATATGTAATTAACAATTGTAATTAGTATAAATAAATAAGATCAGTTTACTCATCAGTCTTGAAAATTTTGATTTAAACTGAAATCTTTTAAATTTGTTCGGATTGATCAAAATTTCTTGAGTTTGTAAAAAACCTTCGTTAGTTCTATTTATAAGTGTTTCTCGGATTTTCTTTCATCTGGTTATTTTCTTAAACGAGGATAGTTTATTATATATATTTTTCGAAGCTCGTGCTTTTGAAAAATCTTTATAGATTTCTATCATCGGTTTAGAAAACTTTTGTCATTTGAGAACTGTCTAGCATCTGTTCCAGTTAATAAGAAGCTAAAGTGAGAGACAGAAGGTCTCAGTAATGAGCCGGTCTGATCAGAATCATAAATATCATTGGTATGACATTATTAGGAAACTAGTAATGGCTTTTGGTCTTGAAATCAAAAGATAAGGGGTCTCATCACGAGCCAGCTGATTCATTTTCTGGTGATATTTATGACTGACATTACCATTTGGTTACCATGCTAGGTGATGATCTCTCATTTTAGTTAAAACAAAATTAATGAAAATCCCAATAAAACATAACTTTTGCCTGAAGAATAGGAGGTCTCAGTAATGAGCCGACCTAATCATGATCATCAGTGTTGCCTGGAATAACTTCATTTCTGATCACCAGGGTGATGGCTTTTGATTTTAAATTAAAAGACAAGAGATCTCATCACGAGTCGGCCTGCTTATTTCAGACAACTCTCGTGAATGATACTATCACATTGGGACACCAAACCCAGATAGTAGTCTTCAGACAGAATTATTATTTTAAAAGAACAGCAAAGCAAGAAACAAGAAAATTACTATACCATGGAACAGGTTCTAGATAGTTTTCAGAGGAACAGTATTCGATGCTGATGGTAAGATCATCTTTACTAAGAAGTACTGGTTTCGATGAAGATATTTGTAAGCCTATCTCTAATCAAATGTTTGTTTCAAAAGATGAAGTATTTCTGGGTTATACTTATGAATCTGAATAAATAAAGGTTTGACATGAATAAAGGATTTTGATTATTTTTAACAGATTTCTAAGATTTCGTTTTGATCATCTTGTTTTAAGCAGAGATAACTGGTTCATCCAGGTCGTCGCCATTTGTTGGAAGCCAGCAACAACCTCTTCATTTCTTGAGAAAATGAAGAGAGATCAGCTCTTTATGTGATTTATCAAATTACAAAAAAAAAAATTATGTTAGAGCACCTTCAGAATCTTTGATTCTGAAGGTACTCTTAATCAAAGGAAAATGATTTAATGATTCTAGAGCTGATAGGAACTTGATCATAAACCTGGCTTTTAAGCGAATGTTAGATAAGTTTCGTAAATTCTCATTAAACCTATTTAAAATATCAAAATGAATTTATGTGACTTAAGGGATTTGTGTCAAGAGAAATATTATAAAACACATTGTTTAGGGTATTATTAGTCCAAAGACTAAGAGAATTTTGAAAGTTAATATCATAAGGAATACCCTATTATGAACTTTGTAAATATCATAGTTAATGTATAGATAAGATTTGTATAGGAACCTTTTTACATATGATAAATACGCTATAAGATAGTATAATGTGTCAATAGGATGTATAAAGGTTTTAAAAACTTAGTGTTGTACATATATATATAGCCTTGTACATATACATACAATAAACATTAAGCTAGCCATTTGATTAATGCCTATTTAACGTTAAAGTGCCACTACGTAATATGATAAAACAGGCGATGATTGTTTGATGAACTCGCCATGCAATAAATCAATGGTTAAATCAATAAACGTTTTGGATCGATGAGCTGGTATGAAACGTGGCTTTCACCCTTTGACAGAATCGACAGTTGTATGCATTTGGTTAAATCGTGTTGACAGTATTAAATGCTTACAGTCATTTCAAGTTACGCCATTGTACCTATTAATTATAAACCACTGTCAATAATCAATGACTGTAATGATGATTCTATCAGTCTTCGTATCGCTGGTTTGCCAAGTGAAGTGGTTATCACTAACAGGCATGGTCAAACGTAGATAGATTGGCATAAATCGTGGTGTAATGTGTAGTTGTAACATTTATCAATCAATGATCGAAGTCCCGCTAAAATGGTAGGTTCAGAGACTAGATTTCTGATTAGATTTGAAGCATGTGAAGATTTTCTATCATGCCGTGTGTGTGGATACCCATTCCCTCTGTTTTCACTTTCCCTTTCATTTCGCGACCAAATCCAGAAAGTGCCGAAGAAACCATGTCTCCTCTGAATCGTTTTGAGATCTCAAGGTATGAAATTATTGAAGCCAACCAGGAGGTTGCCCAGAGATTCGAGAAAATGGGATGGACACATTTCTTTCAAAGCTTTGATGGTCATCATGTGGAGATTACCAAAATTTTTGCAATGAGTTTTAAAGATGACAGGGTGTGAATTGGGGGTTTCGAATTTGTTATCAATGAAGTCAAAATTGCTGAAGCCACGAAACTTCCCCAGGTGGGATAACGCTGGTTTAAGGGCATTATGGTTGACAAGAAGAAGTGTTTGGCTTTGTTAATGCCTTTACCAGATAAAACGAAATTGAGGATAGGCGTACCTGTAAAATTTTTAAAGCCCGAGTGGAGAGCTTACTATGAAATCTTGGTAAGGTACGTGACCTGTTGTGGACGTTTTTCCCATTTGCACTTGTATCATTTACGGTTGTTGTTAGCATTAAAGGGTTATAAACTTAATTTGCCCTTCTATCTTTGGCAAAGCCTTAAGAAAATGTCACAGTCTGTAAGGAATTTCAATAACCCTGATAATAGTCTGTGTCACCATGGATTGATTAAAATTTTACTGCAATTCCAATTATCTGCAAAAGGTCTGTCTTGGGATAAATTTCTAGTCGATTGTAAATTGGGGCCAACACAGTATTGGCCTAATCCATCTCCTCGAGCTCGTAGGAGACGAAAAATCATAAACCCTGAGGTTGATAGCTCGGAGGTTAAGGAACCAGAAGCCGTAAACATGTCTATAGACTATGAGGTAAATGAAGATGCTGATAGGGTTTCAATTCCTTGCGATTCTAGGGAAATATTAAAAGAACCAGAACCTGGTAAGAATGATGGAAACCCTGTAAAATTAAAAGAGGGATCAGCCGAAGACGAAATTGTTAAACCTGCTGAATGTGATAAAAATTCTATGCATAAGTTGAACCATTTGGCTCGGGTTTGTTGTGACAAGGAAGGGTTGAATGTTGAAAAATTATCGTTTTCGCGTAGAGTCACTAGAAGCATGCATAATCTTCATTCTACTCCAAGGTATAGGTATGATCCACAGACTTCCAAATCTACTGCTACCGAACCTGCAGTTGTAGATATTGAGGATGATATTCCGATGCCTGTCCCTAACATAATGGATGTAGGGAATTCCGCTACTGCGCAGGGGAGTGATGTGCAATCAGGTGAAGTCGAGGGCAATCAACCAGAAATAAACATTGACACTGTAGAACTTGAACCATTACACAATCAGCATTGTGACAGTCCTCGTTCTCCTCATGTAGCTAGAGAAGACGAAACCCTACAACAGGTATTAGGAAATATCTATCAGGATAAAAACACAGAGTCCAGAGGAAAGCGTAAACAGTGTACAGCCTTATTGGAAGAAGAAAATAAAACGTTCAGGAAAGAATTGCTAGAATGGATTGACAGATGGAAAAGGGCCAACATGAAAAAGAATCAACTCAAGAAATCCAAGAAATCGATATTAAAAACGAATCAGCTGCTATTGGAACGAATTGAAAAACAAAATGTTAAAATTATCAGGTTGAAGGCTAAATTAGCTGAAGCTAGAAGAGTAGTCGCTCTTCATAACGAGGCTTAATAGTTTCCTTTTCTCTTATGTCGCAGTGTAACAGGTAATGGTTGTTTCGATTTTGCATGCCTGTAAAATCGGAGATTTTACAGGCATGCATTTATAAATTCTTTTGTAAATATTTCTGTTAACTACGTTAAATTGATTTTAATATAATGCATTGATTGAATTTAATGCAGGAGGTTTTATCACCGCCTTCTTCCAGGAATGCAGGACGTGGTAGATGCGTTGGCATGAATATGTAGCTGATCTGTTATAAGCTGGAGTTTTGTGAATGGGCCAGAACGTTCTGAGATGTCTCGACTCAGGCTAGTCGGTTTTATTTTTAGTAGTAGGTGTAATTAGATGCCCTTTTGGTTAAATAAGTTGCCATAATGTTGCATGCAACATTTATAGCAAAACTGACTCTCAGTAGTATATGAATGGAGATTTTTTATGAACACGAGGAGGGATGGAGTGTGGAAGAAAACTTCTTGAAATATATTTAATTGCTAGTATTACATCAAACTTGAAGCTAAAGCTTTTATGTGGATGATACTGGATATCTGCGAATGATGCTGTGAATGGTATTCATTTTTGGGTTTTTTATATATACATATATTTCGGTTTGTCATCTTCTGTTTATATGTAAACTCTATGTGCTGTGACACATTGATGTTTAAATAATTTTCTCACTTTATCGTCTCAAGTTAGTTATTGAATGAATATGTCATTATGGTTGTGTTCATTAGTGTGTTCACTATAAACATTAGCTTGAATGATATACTTTCTTGTTTATTTTTTCATTTGTATGTTAACGGTGAATTTTAAATAAGCATTATTTCAGATTCAAATGACTGTCTTGATGGATAATTATTAATCAGTTTGGGAAGTGAAATTTGACTGTGTGTTTTAGGTTAAATCTCATCTCCATTTCTATATAGCAGAGTTACTGTTGTTATGACTTAAATATGTTTTGTTTATATCATACTTCAATTTTCTGTTATTGATTAATGATTAATCTTAGTTTCAAATTTGCTCTCAGCTGAGATAGGGTTAAATAGGGTAGATAGAGTAATTAGTTTTAAAGTTTATTTTATCAAGCATTGTTAAATCATTCTGCATATTGTAATTAAGCTTTCATATTTAGAAATTTTCCCAAGAAAATCGAAGTCTTTTTTATGAAAGCAACCTGAGGATATTTGTAGATATGTAGATAGGATAAACATTAGAATAGGTTAGATTTTGTTAGTTTCAAGGTTTCCTTAAGAGACAAACTAGCTGGTAGCAGGACCATAACCTGTGAGGTCTTGTTAATTCAAACACACCGGACACTGTTGTAAGTTGATTGTGTGGATAAAACCTCTTTATTGGCTCTGATCCACAAAATCAGGCCAACACATATATAAGACTGATATTCATAACAGAAGAAGACATCAGATTATAAACAAACTGTAATCAAATCTGAGACACACATGAATAGGTCATATTTGGAAAGGGAAGAACATCTAATCTTTATTAATGAATGAAGCAAGTACATAAAGTTATACCTTCCTTCAAGCTTGGCACTTCACGAAACCTAGATTCAAGGTCTCCTGTTTCCGTTCTCCAAGGATCCCAGCCTCTAATCAATTGTGCTAGGGTTTATCAAAATTGAGGCACAAGAGAGGGGGATGAAGGTCTCCATTCCTCTAGCATAACTTTGTTATAGGCTTGGTCCCCACACATGGCCCTTCTACCCTCCTTATATAGTCAGTAAAGGAGAGGAAAAGAAGTTATAACCGAGTAGGAAGTTCCCCAACCAACTTAACTTCCCCAAATTTTGAGATTTTGACTTGTACAGGAATGTACTCTACTCTACAATAGACAAGGTAGCACACATGTGGAGGTGGGCGCTACTTTAATGAAGCAGAGTAGGGTATGGGCGCTACTATCATGCCTGTGTACCAGCGCACATGTTGAAAAATGGCCAAAAACAGGCTTTCTACTCATTTTCAGGAGATGGTTTGGTCTGGAAAAATGTTCCTAAGGGTTGTAATCATCTAATGGGTCAAGAATGAGGTAATCTCAACCACTTTTAGTGTCCCAAATGACCCCTCAATCCATAAGTGTCATGTTGTGTAACTAAACTTGATCTCAAGAAGTGTCGTCATGCGACCAAGGGATGCAAGTGTCGTCACGGACGGAGAGGTGTCGTTTTAAGCTATAACAGATGCCCCCTAATGTATGAGGTCAGAGGGAGTGCGGGAAACGATGGTCGAAAAACATTATAAATAACAAAGAGTTGAATCCTGGAGGAATAGGAGAAACCAAGAATCATAGTCTCAAATGAAGTACCTGAAAGCAAAGGCAATGTCAAACAAACTTATCCTTGGGGTAACTGTCCATGTTCAAATAGTGGAACATGACCTCCAAGAGGATACAATAATGATCCAAATGCTGATGCATATATCATGGCCACTAAAATACAAGCATGGATCCATGAGGAACATAAGTGTAAACATAGCCACATAAATACAAGGTGGATCTATGTCAAAACTGGAGAACATAACCATAGAGAACAAGCTGGATCTATGTCTCATCAAGAGCCAAAAAGAGTGTGGCTTGGTCTTGCGCAACTTGGGCGATAACATAAATGAGGTGATGTTATCAAGGATCCCAAGGTCTTCATCCAAAAACAACCCAAGGTACAAACCTATCCATGCGAATAAATGAGTTGATGTCGAATATGGGAGGTATCGTTTGATTACCGGACATTGATGTATACCATTAACAAACGCGAGGGTGTCCACTAATAATGAAAATGGAACCCAAGGTACCTAGTACATTCAAGCAAGTGCGAATAAATGGTCTTGCCATCGAACACTTGAAGAATCCATCGGATAGGATACATTGATGTATTCCCATCTATCCAATAGCGAGGGAAACTGCCACTAATGACTGCAATCTCCAAGGTACTAACCGAAACTCTAAACTTCATTCCCAGAGCACAATGAGTTGAAGTCGATGGGAAGAATTCCGTTGGAAGGGAGGCCTTAATGCATCCTCCATCATCCAACACGAGGGACACTCAACAGGTATGAGCTGATTTGGAGTATGATTGAACACATGATGAAACATACTGACACCAAGGAATGGTCGAAGCATGAGGTCAAGGGAACTGCAGAATGGCCGACACAGGTTATATCCTTGAACAGTGAGCACGACACAAGAGTGACTTAGGCATCTTTGAACACAAAGAGACCACGATGCAAATCTGCAATGTAGGAGACATTAACAGATTCTCCATATGATTGTAAGACTAACCAAACGGAGGAGTAAGAACTCTGAGATCAAGTTTACCCTAAGGCCAACACTAGAACCCAACTTATTTGATAGACTCAAAACAGGTGCTTTGTTCAAGGAGATAGTTGACTTGCTGCCATCATATTGAAAGATATTTTAACATTCTTCCCTTCCCTTTCCTTTTTCATTTTTTAACGAGCTTGAAAAAGAACTAAAGCATGCTCGACGGTATTTTCATATTTAAGGAGTCTGAAAAACCTAGAAGAAAACTCCATACACCTATCCATGGATTTTATATCGAGCCCGGATTGGTCTGTGCTCGGTGGTGTTTTCTTGCTTATAAAGTTGAAAAACTTAAACAGTCCTCTATACACCTATCCGTGGATTTTATATCGAGCCCGGATTGGTCTGTGCTCGGCGGTGTTTTCTTTTTTATAGAGTTGAAAAACTTAAACAGTCCTCTATTTACCCTCTCGTGGATTTCACATCAAGCCCGAGTAGGTGAATGCTCGCTTGGTGTTTTCAAATTTCGAGAGTCTAAAAAACCTAAAGACGACTCCAAAGGTCCTTCTTCGTAAAGTTAGTCTCCTTCCCCAAAAAAGTGTAAAATAATGGAAGAAAAACTCTTCTAACGCATACCAGAGTATACCTAGAGTATACCTTTTCCGTAAATTATCCACCAAGGCCCGGAAAAGGGGTAATTCTATATCTAAGTGGATGTCAGTTCAGTTATTTTAACGAGCCTGAAAAGACAACTATGCTTGGCAAACTTTTCCTATTTAAGGAGTCTGAAAAGGGATTAAAAGAACTCCATAGGTATCTTTTCCGTAAAGGTTTAACGAGTCCGAAAAAGTAAAACTCATGACCTACTTACTGTTTTTAATGAGCTCAAAGGAGATATAGAAAATGCTCATAACTTCCTTACTGTTTTTAACGAGATCAAAGGAAAGGTGGAAGAAATGCTCGTAACCTACTTATTGTTTTTAACGAGCTCGAAGTGAAGGCAGAAGAATGCTCGAAATGGGAGGAGACGAGTGTCAGGGACATGCAAAACTAGCTCCAAGCGCATGGAACAAAGCTATGCCTAATGCAAGGAACATGGGCAAGATAAGGACACTCAGGGTGTGTCTCCTCCAGGTAAAAGGTGTCAAATTGCGAAGGCAAAATGATACAGGGCTTAGCGGAAATGAGATCAGAGATGGAGGCTTATATAACGACCTTAAAGCGTGGAAGCCGGCATGAGGCTCATTAGCGCAAGAGGGATCATAACAGATGCATATGCAACTTGAACACAAAGATGGGAGCCTTATCAAGGATGGCCAGAAATATATGAGGAATAAAGATATGAGGCTTCTTCTCAAAGTCATGGTAAATCTAAAAAGGTTCCCAAGCCTATGAGAAAAACTCAGCATGGGCACCAAAATGGCATAAGGGTTGTGACTAGGGTGACCCATGTTAGGTAGGCTCTGCTGTTGGACTGGTGCACAATGCATAAAGAGATGGCTAACACACCAATATCCAACAGGTTCGACCCTATGGCGAATTCGAATGGCAAAAGGTTCAAATGCAACATAACAACGGGAAAGCCTAAACCTATATGCAAGGTTCCAAATATACCTGACAAGTTCGCACAAGGTGTCGACAAAGACCAGTAAGCAAGTATACATCCAACTAAGAATCCTGTCTCCAAGAAACATTAGTACCAGGATCATATCTAAAACATATGTAAAGAAAAATCTGATACAAGTCACTGTGGTAGAAATACTTTCAACTTCACTATCATCAACAGCAGGCATAAACAAGGCAGAGTTTTCACATGAAGACTCTACGGTACCCAAGCCCAATGACTTACAATCAACAAGATCGACTTCAGGATGAAGATCAAAGTTGAATGACATGATAGAATCTGCAGAAGAAAATTCATCATCACAGGAGTTGAAAATTCTAGAAGCAGAATCAAACTTAGCAGGAACATCGATTTGCGGATCTATAGGAGAGTCCAAAGACTCAACAGTAGGAAGATCATACTTTAAGTTCAAACTGAGGTTGGACATGACTGGGACTAGATCAACATCCAAATGAATGGCAGACTGTACTATGGACTCTAGGAAAACATCATCAGAAGGAAGTATATCGTCCCAGATAGAACACATATCTAAACATTCAGATGGAGGTGTCACTTGGTCAAAAGTTGGGACTAAGTCCCAAGAAGGTAAGCATGAACTCAGAGACTTCTTCTCAGTAACAGTTGAACTCAAGGAAAAATATGCCACATAATTCCCATGTGACATGGTAGTGCCTAATGATGAGGGATATGGCTGGTCTACAGTTGGGTAATAAAGAGGATCAACGAATGCAAGCTGGTCGATAGTGACGATGCTTTCGTTATAAGGAAAATGCATCACACGAAAGAGCGTAGACACCACAGCATGCATAGCATAAACGTAATCACGCCCGAGGATCATATCAAAGTCCATAGGGTCATTTAAAACCATAAAATCAACTAAGACTGTTTTTCCACCCAAAGTAACAGGTACCTGGCGGAGGAATCCAATCGGTTCACTAGGTCTTCTATCGAAGGTCAACGGCCAATTAACAGCTAGAATAACATTAGGGAAACCCAAATCTCTCCAAGCATAAGCGGATAAGATACTAACAGAAGCTCCTTCATCTACAACGCATCGATCAACTGTATGGTTCCCGATATCAACCTTTATCTGGAAAGGTGTCGAAGAAGGAAGACGAGGCTCGGCTAGACTATTCCAATCAAAGGAAACGATCCTAGGGCTTGGTAGGGGTTCACATGGCACAGATGAAGTACCCCCTTTTTCATAAACATCCAAACTGGTAATGCAGAAGACTTCCGGGACAGGTGCATCAGTCTCCAAAGGACTAATGGGATCGGTGGAAGATTGCATCGATCGATCACTTCACTCTCTGAAGGAAGAGTGGGGTCAACCAAAGATTGCATTGGTTCAACCACTTTATCAACCAAAGGTTGATCTGACTGTAGGGAATCTATAGACAACTCAGGAACAGAGGTTCCTTCAGACATGGACCACACTCTTCGTGCCTCTGGAATGGCAGGGCATTGGTGAGTAAGGTGATCTCCCCTACAAAGTTTACAAGGGAACTTTGGTTTTCGTCCTATAGGTCGAGACTCCTTTACAACATCAGTACTCTCAGCGTGACTAGCATTGGCTGACAGCTTGCCTCCAGCATGACTTGCAATGGCTGGTTGCTCAGAAGCATAAGATTTTTTAACTAAGGACCACACTTTTTGCACTTCTGGAAGTACAGGGAACAAGTAAGTAAGGTGGTATCCCTCACAAAACTTGCAAGGGAACTTACACTTCTATTTTTTGGGTTTGTCGACAATGTCAACTCCCTCAGCATGACTTGTAGTGGCTAATCTAGTGTCTCCAGTATGACTCACAGGAACTGGTGACTTGTCATTAATATGACTAATAGTGATCAATGACGTGTCCCCAACATGACTGACAGTGGTTGAAGACAAACTTTTAGTGTGATTTTCAGTGACTAAAATTTTTCTCCCAGCATGACCTCCAAAGGCTGGGTAGGTGCCCCCTGCATGATTTACAGAGGCAGGGTGCTTGCCCCCAGCATGACTTGCAGTGGCTGGGTTGCTGCCCCCTTGTTTTGGCATCTTCTTCCTATTCTTCCCCCGTCTATTCCTTTTAGACTGTTGGTTACTAGTATTGCTACTTTCCCCACATGAGGTAGAAGGAAGAGGAGAAGATGTTACTGGCAAAGAAGGTCCAAGGTTCTGATGCTCTTGATTTGAGGTGCTTACAAAAGAAGCGGCAGGAGCATGCAAGGAATTCAGAGTGGAAAACAACCAAACCGGCAGCCCAATAGTGAATCCAGGAAGATTCAGAGTAGCCATTAAGGGAGTACCAATGTTTCCAATGAATGGAACAGCACAAGGATCCCCCGGAACAGGGGTACCTTGATTGGCACTCGTCGGAATGCTAGACATAGTTTCCTGCTCAAATGAGCAAGAATTTCTCTAAGGAAAACTAAGACAAGTAGCACAAAGAGAACACCACTAAAAAAGTTCCTAAGTAAATCAAACCAGGAAAACAGATGCCTTCCGGAGAAGAGTCTGGGAAGATGAGGGCCCAGAATAGATCAACGAATGATGAAGAACAGTTACCCGGGGTCCACAATACAATGACTAAGGGTGCAAGCGCTGGAATCACCCAACCGCCCTCCCAAATACCTACAAGGGATTTCCTCCCACTTCTGTCCTAGGTACAGCAGATATAACCCTCCGTCGTCACATGTGTATGAACCTATGGTCAGATACTAAGGATACCACCACACCGAAAACTCCTGGGGGAACGGTCTCTGGTCGAATCAAAAGGCGTGGGCAGGGTAACTGAGCCCGAAACTCAAAAGAGTCCCCAAACGCGATCCAATCTTGGTATATGCTCGAAACAGAAAGTAGGAGGTGTATTCCCAACAATTTGATCTCACAAGACCTACTGCATAGATCCCAGGCAAGCTTTGAATGAGGTGGGTTTACCTGTGATAGTCGAACTACGATTTTTGCGTAATGTGTGATCTTGGGTGGTTTAAGGTGTTTTAAACCCAAGATCCAAACCAAGACTAGTTGGTGAAAAGTGTAACCTAGAAAAGAAAATGTTACTAGTATATTTTATTAGGGTTCATTTTAAAGGTTACTTGCTTACTCAAAAAGGTAGTGGGTGTGTGAGAGTGGTTATAACAGAGATAGAGTACTGAAAATGAAATATTTACCACCAAACAAATCTTTTCTTTTCAATGCAAGTCTTAAAATTACGATCTAGAATACATATGCAAATGCAATTTTTAATCTTTTGAATGCAAAAAAGGTAAAAATAAAGTCTAAATGTACAAAATTAAACTCAAAACCTAAAAATACAGCTACTCAAACAAATAGGTATGCAAAAGAAAACTTGTTCTTTTTTATGCAAAGCACTCTAAAATATTTTAAACCACTTGCAAGGTACTCTATTCAGAAAATAAATCAAATTTTTTTATGCTTTCCAAAGGTAAGAAACAAAACTGAAACTAACCTACTATCAAAGCAAAGCAAAGAAACTTTCAAGTTTTCTTTATTGAAATAGTAAAAGCTACCAAATATGACTTTCAAATACTTAAAGATGTAAGCATGCCAACCATTGGGAAAAGAGTACGAAAACTACTTTTAGACCCAAACAAAGAAAATGACCTACAAAGAAGTATGGTTTGGTAAAGTCAGTTCTGCACATAAACAATGCAAACAAGGTCTTGAACAACAGCCAAAACACTTGAGCTTTCACTACAAAAGAAAACTAAAAGCATAAGGGAGGATAAGAAACCAATCTAAAAGAGAAATTTCACTCAAATAGGTACAAACAGGGTCAAGAAGACTCGATAGGTTTCAAATCCAGTGGAAATGGAGCAAGCAGGTTCAGTCAGACTCAAATTAGGGTACAAAACACCAAACTGGTCCACAACCCCCCAACTTGGGTCAACAAGCCCCAAAACTTTCCAAACAAGCCCAAATTGATCAAAAGAGATCCAAATCATGAACATAGGATCAGTACAAGGATAGGAGACCACTCACAGTGGTTTAACTCATACCTAGGGTCATCAGGGACCCCAAAACTGCAGCCACAACCCCCAAATTTGGGTCCACAACCCAAAAACTCAAAAAAATTCAAACCCAGATGTGCGCTACTGTGTATGAGGAATACCAGTGCCCATATCAGGGGTGGGCGCTACTGTGCAGAGGCAAACTAGCGCATGGGCGCTACTATGCTTCACAATAGTAGCGCACAGGTGGGAAAAGTTGAAAAAATGGGGTTAAAACCCCCCAACTTGGGTCCACTAGGGTCTGAAAGGGCTAGGAAGGGTCTGTAAGAGCCAAGGAGGCTAAAACAAAGCCTAAATAACTGATTCTAATCAAGAAATTGAACAAATACCATCAAACAAAACTAAAGAAATGACCTTGGATACCCCTAAGCAGTTAGGCTTTCCCCAGCGGAGTCGCCATTCTGTTGTGAGGAAAATGCACCTATAGTTCAGGGGAGAAACTACCAACTTAGGGTGATAAAGATAGACTTACAAACATTCTACAAGTACAAAAAATAAGTGAAGAGATTAGGGTTTAGATATGTAGGCACCTCATTCAGAAGGTTGATCCTAGCTTTGCCTTCCTTGCTCTTCAATGCCATCCAGTATTGCAATGCCCACACCTGCAAAACAACTTGATACCTTTCTCAAATACATTTGACTACATATATAAGATTGATATTCATAACAAAAGAAGACATCAGATTATAAACAAACTGTAATCAAATCTGAGACACACATGAATAGGTCATATTTGGAAAGGGAAGAACATCTAATATTTATTAATGAATGAAGCAAGTACATAAAGTTATACCTTCCTTCAAGCTTGGCACTTCATGAAACCTAGATTCAAGGTCTCCTGCTTCCGTTCTCCAAGGATCCCAGCCTCTAATCAATTGTGCTAGGGTTTATCAAAACTGAGGCACAAGAGAGGGGGATGAGGATCTCCATTCCTCCAGCATAACTTTGTTATAGGCTTGGTCCCCACACATGTCCCTTCTACCCTCCTTATATAGTCAATAAAGGAGAGGAAAAGAAGTTATAACCGAGTAGGATGTTCCCCAACCAACTTAACTTCCCCAAATTTTGAGATTTTGACTTGTACAGGAATGTACTCTACTCTACAGTAGACAAAGTAGCGCACATGTGGAGGTGGGTGCTACTTTAATGAAGCAGAGTAGGGTATGGGCGCTATTATCATGCCTGTATACCAGCGCACATGTTGAAAATGGCCAAAAACATGCTTTTCTGCTCATTTTCAGGAGATGGTTTGGTCTGGAAAAATGTTCCTAAGGGTTGTAATCATCAAATGGGTCACGAATGAGGTAATTTCAACCATTTTTAGTGTCCCAAATTACCCCTCAATCCACAAGTGTCCTGTTGTGTAACTAAACTTGATCTCAAGAAGTGTCGTCATGCGACCAAGGGATGCAAGTGTCGTCATGGATGAAGAGGTGTCATTTTAAGCTATAACAAAAGTCCACCTCAAGGTGGAGGGGGGGGGCATATGATGATGACATATGTAAAATGAAGCATGGAGATGATCAACACATTGAACCGAACATAATGCAGCTAACCTGGGGACATAGTCAACCCTTGATGAAAATACTACTAGCCTGAAATAGAACTCGATGAGGATGACAAAACGAACATAATACGACTTGATGGGGCTGATGAAGAAACCCTATGGAAACATAAATGATGAAATGAAAAAGGACGTGATAAGCTCATTAACTAAACTAAGTTACAAACTAATATTAATTACAAACTAAAGAAATTATTTCAAAATACAATTAACATAAATTACAACCTAAAAACAAACTAAAATTTACAGATTCTCTAATTTAACAAATGAAATTCTAAAAATTCTTCAATTAACAAACTAACAAATTTCAAATTTCCACAAAACATTATGAAACAAAACTACAAAATTAAATTCTGCAAAACAATAATCTAAATTATATACTAAAGAAAAGCTACAAAATTTGCAATCTAACTTACCACCTAAATTAAAAAGATCACAGACTTTATTAACTTACAAAATGAAAATCTAAATTAAAAAAACTACACACTTTATCAACCTAAAAGTTCATTACAATATGAACATAAACGTATAAGGGTATACTTTATATTTTTTTGAATGACTTGAACTCCTTCCTAGTTATCCTTCCTAGTTATATGTGCATATTATAATGCCTATTCCAATTCCAGAATATATGAACAAGCAACAATCAATTCTCAGATGGAAATGTTTAGTCCCGTGCGATCAAACAAATGTTTACATTCTCATACGAAATCCAAAATCGAACTTTCATGTGACGGGAGTAATCTACAGGTAAAGATTTGATTCAGAGCGTTTATCCAAATAAACAAAGCTCGTTTGGAATAGATCTATGTTTACGGAAAGCAGGAAATATTTGCATAGAACGGAACCTGCATTCAAACTTACATTAAACAAATAATTCAACCTGTATAAAACCTGCAAACGAAATTGTAAGTGAATTAATTCAAATGGTGTAAAATCTATAAACAAAATTGCAAAGGAAAGTAAAGATATGATCCACAAGATGGCCAGCCCTGAGGATTCTTCACACACAAACGAACTATACAAGAATTTGATTTCCATAAACCAATTCCATATTGAAGAGAAAGACTGAGTTACAGAGTGAATCAGAGTTTTGCCCAAGCTTTCCTCCTCCGTGCAAATGCCAGTTCTGAGTTTTTATAACATTTACATAGGCAGAGGATAAACATCGAATCCAAATATTCGATCTCTCAGTCATTAATACATCAATGCTAAACATAGAAACTGTTCAACGCCTTCTCTAACTTCTGGAAATCGTTGAGCCAGCTAGGGCTTGGTTCTGGGAGCCAGGCCTGGAATTTCAAATTTATTCTGCCTGTCACCTGGCAATTTGATGACGGTCTTGGTATTTCCATGCCTTTCACTTTACGTTTTGTTTAAAGTCATGAAAGTCAAATTTGTTTGCATTTTCATGACATTTCAGGGCATTTTCGTTTTCAGGGCATCTGTCAGTGTAGAAGATGTTGACCAAGAACAGGCCCGTGGCTGATCCTTCGTAAATAGCATGGGTTATTGCAATTTGCAACATCCCTTAGTTTTTCATGCAGGAACGAAAACGAGACGGCGGACCTCCATGTGTGTGTAAAAAAGCAGTAAACCTGATACGGCATTCCAGATCTGAAATAGCCGAGAAACAACCACGGATTCTTGTTCCGAGGTGCCTGAGACCATTGACTTATTATGAATTCGGTGGATGAGAACAGGGCATTCCACATCTGACTGTTTGAGGAGGGGAACTATATCAATTAAAGAGGAATCCTATGTTGAAATTTATGTATATTGAACAGGGCTACATGAACAAGGTGAAAAACAAATCGACCCCGCCAAGTTGCCAACAGAGGGTAAAATATTTGGGCATGATTCTGTGGTTATTATTTGTATTGAAATACAAATTATAAAAGAAATGTTACAACTACAAGTTAAGCTGGTCTCGAAGGAGCCGAAACCCTGTAGAGGGTTAACAACTTAACACATGCAAAATGAAAAACGAGAACCCTTACCAATGCCATGCATTAGAAATTTAGTCATTCAATAAAAACAATAGGCAAATTTACTTCTAGACACTGTATATAGACACTGTATATGAATATAGATTCACCGGAAAAGATAAATATAACTGGTTAAAATCTTGATTGATAAAGATATAAACTTCACCGGATGGTAAATTGGTAATACATGAATGAAATTTCACAAACTACTTAGTACTTACCTGGAAGTTTCCAGCCCCTCACATAGATTTCATTACATCCTCTGCGTAAATATGTTGTACAATCTGATTAGCGCTCTCCGTGGAAGTGATACGCTAAAGAAAGACTGCCCATTAGAAGATATGCATGTAAAGATAGCTCACAAGAACATAAATCTGGAACCTGAAAAGATGCATAAATTCAAACATCATTTTTAGGTTTGATATAATCAAGCACCATCTCAATAAAAAAAAAAATAACGACCTATTCAGAGCATTGAGTATGTCTACAGTCTACTCTTACCGCTTACGGCTAGATAAAAAAATGCTTGGAATATGCTTATGGGCTCGCTGGCGAAGAGCGTTGGAAGTTTGGAACTGAGGGAAAGGCACCGTGCCACCGAGGGTGAGGAAAACAAGGTGTCGACTGGCGCGGACTCGCGGTCCGCAAGCCTGTTTAAGAGAGTGCTGCTGCCATTGGATGTGTACACAGAGCAGCTGAGTAAAACAATAGTAGACAGTCGCGGAGTTTTGAACTAAAGCATCTGGCCGTGGCGCTGCACAAGCTTGGAGTTGGAGCATAAATTGCTGAAATTAATTTTGATAATACCTATACCTACTACCAGCGGGCCAGCGGCCACCAGCAAACTTGCAAAGGACTCCTCGTCGCCTCGGCAGTCGGCCCTCGACTCCTCGAGTTTCAAACTGGACGGTGCCAGGCTGCCAGCCAACTTGCATGTAGCTAAGGTACTAGTATTTATGACGTTCGATGGTTATTGTTAGACGTGTTCTCTACGGTCTGTATTTTAGATCACACGTAGACGGTGACGTGTGGCAAAAAACCTTGCCCGTAAAATACGTTTCAGAATGGTCAATACGTCTTCCTCCACGTCAAATTCCAGGCCTGCTGGGAACATTAATTAAATAAATAGAGTATGGCATGTAATGGCCGACAAAAATATCTCAGAAGTTGTATTAACAGGTCCACCTCTGCATGATTGGTTATGCCTCCACGCGCTCCATTATTTAATTCCTGCGCATAGTTACAAGCCAATCCGTACGTTATATATTAAAATCTTCACTCAACTCCTCCATGTGAAGTGTGCGATCTGTTGTATGTGTGTGACCTGCATATATATATAAAACAATGATCCGTTACATTATGAATTGTTATTAAATCCCAAATAAATTGTTATATGACATAAAATGGAGTGGTATAACTAATTTACACTTGCTTATGCCATAGTCAACATAATTATTCCATTAATTTTATGTTTGAAGTGGCATAACAACTAGATAGGAGAGTGGCTTTTAAATGGTTATATGCTTTAAATATTACCATGCCATGATAACAATTTTGATTACTTTTTAAGTTTAAAACAAATTTTATTAAAAGGTATATATAGGTTTAAGGAAATATAATGTTTATTTTTAATATATTACTTTTTTTTTAATTTATTTGTTTAAATTTAAAATAATGTAAATTAGTTTAACTTATAATAATAATATGTATGAGTGTTTGACTTAAACAAATTCTAATGAAAAAGGATTAGTATAATGATAATAACCTCTTTAACATTTAATTAATTAATTTTTACTTATATGTTTAAATCAAAATCTCATCATCAAACTAAGGTTTTAATTTGCACATGTAGATATACGGATCGGTAAGAGACAAAGGTAAATTTGTTCATCAAAAGAGAAAGCCAAACCAATAAACCAATACGAAACATGCTATCAAACCCAGGGTGGAACTCAATACCGGATGAAGGGTTGGATGGAGTACCGAAATACTTCACATTTGCACAGTTATTGTATTTAATACATTAAAAATAAGAGATTAGGAATTTCTTTTATTTACGAGATTTTAATTGATAAAGCAAAGTAAAAGATAGCCTTATTGAACATAAATGTATTAAATCACAATAAATAGGATGAAAAATTAATGTAAATAACATCATTATAAAAGACAATTCCGGAGCCCAACAGAAGTATATACACTATATACTGGGATCACATTCTAGAATGTATATATACCATTATGCACAAAAATAATTAGTCAATAAGCCAGTGTTGGGGGGGGGGGGGGGGTATGTAGATGGTTTCTACTGTTCTAGGAGTATGACTTTGAAGTAATAGTGAAACCAGGAAAGATGAATGACAGTCTAGACTATTTGTCGTAGTTAAATTTAGGAGAAGATGTTGGGACATTGGATGAAAAATTTCCTGATGCACACCTATTTGCAGTACACATCGTAGATGAATATTTTGCAGAAATTGTGCAGTTTCTGAGCACTGGGACTGCTCCATCAGAATATACTATTGCTCAGAAGAAACAACTAGTGGTAAAAACAACTAATTATCAACTAATTGCAGGAAACTTATATAAGTTGGGTGCATATGGGATCTTGAGAAGATGTTTAATAGAACATGAAAGGCCTATGATATTGGCATAAGCTCATGAAGGAGTTGACGATAGACACTATGCAGGAAAAACAACAACACAAAAGATATTGCATACAAGGATCTGGTAGCCCACAATACATAGGGTTTCAAAGGAGTATTGACAAGCTTGTGATGTTTGCCAGAGTTGGAAAACCATCAAGAAGATATGAGATGCCATTAGTCCCACATATTACTTTACAACCCTTTGAGAAATGGGTAGTAGAATTTATTGGACCTATTAACCCCCCAAAAAAGAGATCAAGAGAAAGGTACATCATTACCGCGGTGGATTATTTGACTAGATGGGCCAAAGCAAAACCGATTAAGGATAGAATCATAGAGACCACTGCACGGTTCTTGTTTGAGAAGGTGGTAACAATGTTTGGTTGTCCAAGGATCCTAATGAGTGATCAGGGGCCTCACTTTTTGAATAAGACAATTGAGGCACTAATTACAAAATTTAAGATATATCATCAAAAGAGTACACCATATCATACTTAAGAAAACAAGACAGTAGAATCATTCAATAAAATATTGGAGACTGTGCTGACAAAGATTTGCAATGTTAATAAAGATGATTGGTACCTCGGGATTCCTACAATATTATGGGCTTATAGAACTACAAGAAATAAGCTGAGTACGAAAAAACCCTCCAGATTAGTATATGGGAAAGAGGCATTTATGCCTATGAAATTCATTGTACCTCGTTTGTGCATCGCATAAATGACAAGATTGATGGATAAAAATATAGTAGATAAAAGACTAGAAGAAATAATGCAGCTAGAATAAGACAGTTGTTGCAGGTTATCATCAACAAGTGCAGAAAGCACACGAGAAAGCATGGCATGACAGGAACATCAATCATAAGCAGTTCAAAAGGGAGATTTAGTACTATTGTATGACAGTATGTACTAGAAACACCCAAGTAAGTTCATAATGCATTGGTTAGGACCCTATGTTATAAATTTTGTCACAGAAGGAGGAGTTGTTCAACTGCAAAATTGGGAGGAAGGAATCAAATAAGGACTTTTCAATGGAATTCAGGTGAAATTGTATAGGGACAACAGTCCTTCCATGCACAAAGTATAAGAATTGAAAAAAAAAAGAGAAAGAAAGAAAGGAAAGAAAGAGAAGCAAGAAAGTAAGAAAAATAATTACTATAGAAAATAAATATAGAGGGAAGAAGAAAAAGGAGAAGAAGTAAGAAAAGAAGTTATAAGAGAATTAGGTATCTCATAGAATAGATTGCACGTAGAAAAGGGATTGCAATAGACTAAAATGAGTACACGAAAAGCATTAAGGACTAAAAAGTAGTGAAAAGACAAAGACGCGACAGCATTAATGATGAAATTGATGATGACAGAGTGACAGTTGGATGGATTCAGACCGGATCAAATCAAATATAAAGGGGATCTGGGAAAATCAGGAGATAATGATGGAAAATATAAGGTAATCAAAATAGTAAGTGGCACCTACACTCTCACGCAAGTCAATGGAAAATTATAAATGCAAGTGGAAAATTATAAATGCAATTGGGAGTAAGTGCGGAAGTCATCAGTCACTGGAAGCACGGTAGAGAGTGAGATTTAGAGCAAAAGAAAGGTTGATAGTTGAAGTTTTTGTGCAGGGAAGAATGGCACCTAGAATATAGACCAGAACAAAGAATATGGAAGTAGGATTTCATATAGGGATCCTTGAGACACCAGGAACATTAGCATCAAAACCTATGAAGTTCCCCTGTGACTACATTCCACTGAGAAAGATGACTGTGAAATTGGTCACCCTACCAACTACATAAGCGACATACATTCCAATACCAGAGATGCCAGAGAAGGTGTTAGTTGAGGAGAATATGCTAGGAAATTTACATAAGTTTAAGTTTGCAAATCATGATATCACCAATGAAGAGAAGTTTCTAGAGCTAGTGAACAACAACTACATGAACAAAAAAAAAAAAAAAAGTAGTTCAAACTTGAGAGCACTAGTTGAATTGGATATTTAGACATGGGAAGTCGGATTGCATAAGTTGGGTGTCTTGAATTTACTGGACGTACCTCATTTTGGGATGACATTGCAAGTCAAGTTGTGTGTGAAATTGTTGTTGTCATGCATGCATGGTGGGTTAGCATGGTCATAAATACTGGTGTCCATATATGCTAATTTGATAGATCATATAATTGGATTTCCATAGAGGGGAGAATATGTGAGTGCTCTTTTAGATAAGAACCAAGAGAAACCCCTTGTGAATATAATGAGGGGAAAATATGGTACTCAAAGAGCCGACAGAGTTGTCAGTCGCGCATATAACCGAGAAAGAAGAAAGGTTTGCAGTTCATATATTAACATGTAAAATATTTTGAAAGAGTCACAAAGACCCAGTATCGAAAACCATAATTGCAGCAACAACTTAGTACATTGAAGGAGTATAAATGAACTGATCAGAATTCCCTCGTGAACGATTTTTTGACAAAATGTTAGGATGCGCAAGAGAAAGGTACACCTTTTCATTAAACTTGGCTATTAATATGCATTGCACTAGTAGGATGGAAAGAGTTGGTGGATAGCCAATTCTTTGACATGAACAAAAAGCCCTTTTTAACATCTAGGTATACAAATTTATGGTATACAGAGAACAAGCGCAGGAAGATAGAGAACAACATAGAGATTTTCCTCTATAACGAAGATATTGAAAATGGAATTAAAAGGATTCCGCGCACACAGCTTCAGATAATGGAAGCACACCAGGGGATTGCATGTTTCAAGGAAGGGATGCATCATATTTATATACAGGAAAAAATATATCCCGAGAAGCAATGGATACCTACAATGTTTAGTCCCTCGGAGGAAGATATCAGTCACATTATAAATGATTGGGATCCATCGTGGTGGGTTCCAGTAGCAGAGGAAGAAGAAGCCACACAACAGTAGTAGTCAGGACAACAAGAAGAAAATCTAGCACAAAGTAATTCTACAAAGGAGAACACAAAAAGCTTAGAAATTCTCCCAGATACTACACAGTAGACTACACAGAATAAGAAAAGAAAAGAAAAATACCTTCTTGAAGGATCAACGAGGAAGAAAAGGAAAACATTGAATCACAACTATGTTCCGGTGTTGACAGAAGATGATGTAGATAAGATTGGTTGGGAGGTTAAGAATGTCACTAAAGAAGTTATAGAAATGCTAGCTAGAATAACTGGAAGATATTGCGACTAAACAAGAGGATATCTATATGGAGGTCAAAGAAGATTTTGTGACAATAAAACAATTATTGATGAGGATCAAGAAGGAAGAAGGACAGAACAACACGCAAACAAAACCAGATATATAGATGCAGGTTACAGTGTAACCACGACAAGGAGTAAATATTTCAGCATCAACGTTGCTATTTACCACACAAGAGATGCATGACTCATCATTCACAATAACCCTAGTAGATATAGTCTTGTCATGATTACATGTGGAGGAGATACATATAACGTATTCATCTATCATGCATGAGATCCGAGAGAGGCACAAGGAATCCACAACATAGTGGTATAAAAACAAGAGAAAGAAGCATTAGAGGAGGAATGCCAAAAAATATGAAATGAAAAAGAGGAAACTACATAGAAGACAACAGAACTACAGAAGGAGGCAGAAGAGGCAACCAAGAAGAGGGACGAGCTGAAGAAAGAAGTATATGAAATACATCAAAAGAACACAAGATTGCATAAGGAATTGGAGGAAGTATGTAGAAAGCTACCAGAGGTGTAGATAGAAGAGGATACCGCTCCAGAAGAGAATATGACAAGGATAGGGGAACCCATTCAAGGGTTCCATTCTAATATTGAGGAGATAGAAGTAAAGAAACAACTAGAGACACCACCAGAGGTGTTAACATAGTGACTATCGACAGGGGTTCACTTCGCACTACTGTCAACAAATACCAACCAGACTCCCTTGAACACCAGCCCAGAAAGGTATTGTCCCTTCCAGCAACACTCGTGAAGCGAGTGAGGTCTCACTCGATATGATCAAGGGGGATGTAGGAACCAAGTTTCCATAGTATGGAGAGAACATGCATTAACCCCTACTCCGTCGCACTAGAAACCAGAGATCTAACTCCTCATGATACTAACAATTTGCATCAACATCATATAAGCAACATTCCCACATTAACTTAATATTAACATCATATAAGCACCATTCAAATATTACATGTTAAGCAACATATCAAAAACTGAAACATATCGCATCATTTAGGTAGTATCCACCATTCACAACACAAAAACAGAAATACAAACATAACTGAACATATTCATGCATTAACTCAGTTCAAAAGCTGTGACTTAACGCGAATTCACATACAGGGAAAAACCTGTTGAAAGCGGAAAATACAAAACTGCTATGTTCTTCAATCCTATCAATCGATGCCAAAGATAGAACATGATTCTCCTAGGATTACAATTATGACTCTATTTATACGCAACTAATGCAGTTACAAAACGGTCCACATGACCAAATCTAACTAACTTTGACCAAAACTTGCGCTTCCGTCGGCTTTTACTCCTTCACAAATGGTCCTTTCTTCCACTGATGACCCTTCTATCGCTGTCAGATTCCGCACTTCATGCACTCTAACCCCGTGCCAACAGGCCCCCAACACAAACTTGTGGCTTTCCCTCGAGCCAACTCAGCTGGACACCTCTGGTACTGCTTTGGTTCGCTGTTGTGTACTTCTCAAACTCATCCTCCAGTCCCTTGAAACATTCTTCATCTATCCCTTCTGCGACTATTGTTGCGCCTCGTTCTTGCTTCTTTCTGGGGAAAATTTCATTGATGTCACCAAATTGGGAAATAGGCCAACCACTCTGGCACATCTGTTTCGCACATTTGACCGTCCCTTGCTGGTGCCAGCATGCCTCTGCTCTTGACATTTTTGTGGTTGAAGGGACCATAGTTCTTCTAAATACTACAATTCACTTAGGCATCTTGGGTGAGACTTCATCTCTGTTCCTCCAACTTATCTGCGCGACTTCATTCGTCGGTTGTTCATGAACACTTGTCGTTCTTTCCCTTAGCTCACCTTGAGTGATTCCTTTGGAAATGAAATGCGCCATCACAACTCTGCAACTTCCTTGCCCTGCTATCCTCACTGCTTAACTCTGCAACATCCTTAGATCTGGCTTAAAACATCTTCATTATGTTGCTTCTCCATCTGCTTGGATATTTATAACTTACTTCGCTTAGTTCTTGTTCATCACGGCATCTTTTAGGAATAATTACCAAGTCATTTGTCGAATCTTTTCCAGATTTTCCACATTCTGCCATTGAGTTTGTCATCATCCTTCTTCGTCGTCGTCCACCGATGCTTACATACTCTCATTATGGTTTGATTTGACTTCCACATGTTCCACGTGCTAACCGTATTCAACTTCCATCGCTTATATATATAGATAGATAGATATATTACCCTACGCAACCCATGTTTCAGTTGCCATGCACCTAACTATGGCGATAGGGTTTCAATCGACTTACATTTACTAGATTTGTCAAGAGTGTGCCATCTAATTTTTGTAACTGCACTGCACCTCCATCAGTAATAAAATTTATGATATAAGGACCCAACCAATGCATCTGCAACTTACTTGGATGCTTCGCAAACTTACTGTCGTATAGCAGTACCATATCTCCGCGTTGAAAGTGCTTTGCTTTGACACGTTGATTGTGTCAGGCCTTCTGGTGATCCTTTTCTACTTGTTGCCGGAATCCTACGATGAAACTGTCCTCGTCGAGCTGTACTAGCCATGCCAACCATTCTTCAATTGCTACATCGTCACTCATTTCTGTGGCTACTGTGATGCGGAGACTGGGAACAATGTATTCTATTACCATCACCACTTCTTTTCCGTAGACTAACTTAAATGGTGTCTGGCCTTTCAACCGTTTACAAGTTGTCCTATTTTCCCATAATATCGTCGGAATCTTCAGGTCCCATTCGTCACGATCTGTGTTTCATACCTTTGTTAACGCATGCTCCAATACCTTGTTAAATGCTTCTACTGTACCATTCGCTTATGGGTGATATGGGGTACTCTTGCGATGTTGAATTTGGAATTATTCCATCATTGCCTTGATTGTTTAGTTAACAAAGTGAGTACCCTGGTCGCTCATCAGTATATTTGGACACCCAAACCTTGTAACCACATTGTCAAAAAGGAATCTTGTTGTTGTCGTTGCTGTGTAGTCTTTTACCGGTGCATCCTCAGCCCGTCATGTCAAGTAGTCAGTCACGGTGATTATATATCGTGACCCCGTCCTTTTTCCTAGTGGGTTGATTGGTCCTACAAAGTCAACCGCCCATTTTTTGATAATTTGTAGCGTCACCTAGGGTACTAGTGGCATTTCTTCCCTTCGCGATGGTTTTCCTGTTCTTTGGCACACATCGGAGCTCCTAGCATAATCTGTAGCATCTTCGTGCATTGTCGACCACCATAATCCATCTCTGAGTATCTTCCTCACAGTGGCACGTAATCCATAGTGTCCTCCTGTAATACCATCGTAAGCTTCGGCTAATATCCTCTCCTGCTCATGCGGAAGAACATATCAGTGAAGGATCTCGTCTGGCCCCATTTTGTATATTTGTCCCACGATCATTTGAAAGTCAGCAACCCGCACCACTAACTGCTTCTTCTGGTTGGTAGTGAATACTTCTGGAGTGCTTCCTGTAGTCAATAATTGGATGATCTTCTCGTAGTGGTCATCAACCATCCCAATTTGAAATAAATGCGCATCTGGTAAGCCTTCGTCAATGCTTCAGGGTTCCTCTCCTGACTCAATTCGGGACAGGTGATCAGGCCCTGAATTTAATCGTCCCGGTTTCACAATAATTTCAAAGTCAAATTCTTGAAATAACAGCAGCCATTGACAAATATTCCCCCCCAACACAGGCTTGTTGACCAGGTATTTCAGTTCCAAATGGTTGGTGAACATCTTGAAATGGCCTCCAAGTAGATAGTGGCGGAATTTCTATAATGCATAAACCATTGCTAGCTGTTCCCTTTTTGTCATCGTTTAGTTCTTCTCCACGGTGGACAACTTCCAACTAGCGAATGCAATTGGATGATCACTCACCCCTTTTCCTGGCTAAGACAATACAACCCCTAGTGTGACTGATGATGCATCCACATGAACATGGAATTCCTTCGTCCAATCAGGAAAGGCTAGTATTGGTGCTGCAACCATATTTGATTTTAGTATATATAGGATTTTCTGGCATTCTTCATTCCATTCAAACTTCGCATCCTTCTTTAACAATTTCTCCATGGGTGTTGTGATCGTTGAATACCATCAGATAAACTTTATGTAGTACCCCATATTCCCTAATGTCACTCTTAGCTGCTTTACTATCGCCGGAGGTGGTAAGTCGACAATAATTGCAATCTTTGTTAGGTCCACCAACATCCCCTCCTTGCATACAATGTGCCCTAACAAGACTTCGAATGGGGCACATACGATACATTTCTTCAAGTTCAAGGAAATATAATGGTGCCTACATCTCTCCAACATCAATATTAAGTTTGCGACATGATCCTTTACCAGTCCACACACTGTCCAATCATCCATGTATACTACAAGTAACCTGTGAATGAAATCCTTGAATGTGGATATGACCAATCGTGAAAAGATCGTCGGGGCGTTTTTAAGACCGAATGGCATTACTGTATATTGAAAGCACGCCCATTCTGTTACAAAGGTTGTCTTGTGTTGGTCTTCTTTCGCAATCATTATTTGATGATACCCAGAGAATCCATCTGTGAGCGAGTATATTTCCTGACCTCTAATTCCTTCTAACACATCATCCGTGAATGGTGTCAGGAATGGATCGTGAAAACATGTGTCGTTTAGTTTCCTAAGATTGACACAAATCCTGACTTTGTCGATTTTCTTATCTTGTACCACCATTGGACTAATCCATTCGGATTCTTCTACCTATTCTATGATGCCCACATCCAACATCCTCTAGAGTTCAACTTTCACTCGCTCCTTGTATCTGAGGTTCAACTGATACAGTAGCTGCTTCACTGGCTTCGCATCGGGATTTAGTGGGATCTTCATCTCACCTAGTTCCCCGGAAATGCCCTTCATTTCCGAAAAATTTGTTGGGAATAGATCCAGAAATTTATGTAAGATATCAATAACTTTTGCGATGGTCACATCATCCCAATAGTATCCTATGCTTGCGAACTTGGCGTTGTCCTCTAACCCAATATTCACTTTCTTGAGACGCAACGGCTGCTGGAACTTGTCAAAAGGTATCTCTGGCGACTCAATATTTCGACTTCCTTCTGACTCTGTTATATACGTAGCCCTCGGGTCATCCTCATCGTCTTGTTCTCCTGTCACATTGTAGCATTGAGAAGCATCTCCGGTGTCGCGGTCCACTGCAATCCTAATGGCTTCTCCATCGGAATTTCCTCAAGCACCTTTTCCCTTATTACCTACAGTGTGCTATGGATAAATGGGTTTTCGTCTGCGAAGCTGAATGTCTAGCTAAAATTGATTGTGATTTCTTCCCACATTATCGTTCTGCGTTGCAGTTCTGCTGTGACATACCAGTTCTGCGGTACTTCATCCAACGTATGGATGAATGCATGGACCCATTCGTTCCACGATCTCATTCCCCATGTGCCTTAACATTCCTCCAAGTGATCTCTTGGACCACTCCTACTATTGTATTTTCTTCCGCGGTATCCTTCAGCTTCTCCAAACCTGATTTCCATAAGTTGTCAACATAATGACCAACTCGTTATTGTCAACTTATGTGTCACCCACCATCGCGCTGGCGTGGCCTTCAATGCCTCTTCTAATGCTAGCAGCCTTTGTGGTTCAGAGACTCTTTCTTCAAATTTTGTGAGGAATTCATTCAGGTTAGGAAGTCCTTCATATGTCAGCAACTCACAAGCCTCTGTCGCCACCCATCTCAGTAACTGTGTGATGCGTGCGCATCTTCGGAATGAGACTTCATGCAGTCGGTTCTACCAGTTCTCCAATGCTTCATCAGAATTCGACGATGCCGAGATACCACTCCGCCACCCCAGTTCTCCATCAACGGCAGGATTGATGTAGTATTCTGAGATATTATACAATTTATCCCATCCCTCTGTGAATTCATCCCGCGTCGTCTCTACGTACCTCTGTCCTTTTGCTGGATCCAGAGGTGCGACTACCCTAATGTCGCGATTTTTGAATGACATTGTTTGTTTGCAGAATTTGATTATGGCCTAGTTCTCCATTGACCAATCGATTCCTAGAAACACCAGGTAGGGGCTCGTGTTGTCTACTATTTCTATTACATCAAAGTTGGAATATGTCTTAAGTACCTCTATTTCAACTGGTATGTGGCATAGTCAACCGATAGGCATGACCTTAATCTAGTTCTCCATTTGAAGTTGTACTGGGGACCATGCCAGCTACGACTTCCCCATCATCTCCCACGTCTGTTTTTTCAAAATGTTCATAGCCAACCCCAAATCCAAAATAATGGAATCATCATCAAATGCACCAGGATGTGCACTCAGTCTCATCTCCCGTTCTGTCTTCTTTTTATGTAGCCGATTCACTACTCGGATTTGTCGACCATTCTCCTGTCGATGTAAGAGGCTAGCTATATCTACTAGCGCATCCTGGTATTTCCCCAACTCCAAGAAACTCTCTAAAAATGCCTTCAAGGTGTTGATCTTCTTTTGCGAAATCGTCCTGTCGAATGTCGGTGACATATCGTAAGTATGTTCTCTCTGGCCCAACGATGGCTTCCTCATCTGTCTCATTGCATCTTTTGCTTCCAATAAGATATCTTTTTCTGTGTCTACATCAAACCGGACCTGCTTTCTTGCTGTTGGTCGCACACTCGACTATGGTCTGTCTTTTCCTGGCGCATCCCCTCCTATGGTCACTACCGCAACATTCACTATTAAACCCCTTAATTCTACTGATATCTTTTGTACATTTGGTGAGGGATTCTGTCCCTGGTTTGAATTCGGTTGAGGCTGAGGTGGATTCTTATTCTGCCACTTCGCAATCAGTCGGGGGCAGTCCTCAACACTATGATCCGATGCACTACAATATGTACACTGCGGAACTGGGCTCTGACAATCTCTTTGGTAGTGTCCCACCTAGCCACAATTGTAGCACACTACTGGCCCTCGACCTCGACCAACACCTCCACCCCTGCCTTCGCGCAATCCTCCTCTAAATTCTCCCCGTGGTTGGCCATAAGGCTATTGGTTGTACTGCGGTTGGCCGTACTGTGGCTGGGTTTGACTGTATAATGGTTGCGGATGATTATAATTAAGCTGCGGTTGATTGTATCGCTAATTGTAGGGTGGTTGTTGTTGACCATACTATAGTTGCTGCTGTTCCGGGGGTTGATCCTCCCCCTTCATGAAATAGGTATCCGCAGTTCTCTCTTGGAGCAAGTCATATTCCCTACAATCCTTTTCGTCGTGTCCAACCGATCGACAGAACTTGTAGAACAGGTTGACTAGTTTTGACATCATTTTCTGCAAGTAGACGCACTCCTCTTGTCGATGTCCCCTCATCTGGAAAAATCGGCACCATGGCATTCCTCCTTGGATCAATGGTTTTGGTGCACCGGATTGTAAATACTCGTGGAATTTTGGGAACTGGTCCTTATGGTTCCCTTCCGACTTGCAACAAGTGCACCATATCTCCTCTCACACTCCTTTTCCCTTCTTCGTGTCTTGGAGTTGTAGCGTCAAATTTTCCAACTGGGCTTGAATGTGATTCATGCCTACTCCCGCTTCGCCAATTGGTGAAGCCTCTAATTTAATTGCAATATCCAGCGCCTCCGGCTGGGATTTGATCTTCTGTTGCATTAGTGGTCCATGAATGTGCGGCACAAGTCTTGCAATGAACCATTCTTTATGCTGCACATCACTCATCCCAAAGTTGACTTTCGCCATTAGAGTCTTATACCTCTGACCAAATTCCCACACCGATTCAGTCAGAAACTGCTTGATTTCCTTCAGTTCTGTAATATACTGCGAATCAGACTTGGGTTTTCTGAATTCATCGATTAGTCCTGTCCTTATCTACGACAGCGTCTTGTCTGGATCTCTCGCAGGCACCTATATAAACTTCATAAACCAGTCTAGTGCACAAACCCTAAAGGTCATCGCCAATTGTCCTTTCTTAATGTCTTCGTCCTAGAACTGTTTCACTGTCCATACTGCTTTGCAAAAGAACCAATATTGTTCAGGATCCTTAGTCCCGTTACCATGAAAAATCAAAATCTTTATGTCATATCCTGCCATCCTCGATTTCCTACTATTATTTACTAAGCCGCTACTTTTACCACTGTTCTGACAATTTGGGAAACACTGCGATGAATTTACGTTTCTTCCTCCAAAGTTTGGTGTGGTGGGTGGGGTTGTGGGTATGTTGTAACTTTGGGTCTGTCACTCGGATTCATGGGTATCTTGGTCGCTTCCTTCATCGCGGTAGGGTCGCTTTTCCTATGTGGTCCTGTTCTACATATCTCCATTCCAGTCACCTCAGGAGACTCTCCCTCAATATCAGTCCTCCTCTTCTTCTCGGGCCACCGAAACCTCACCCCACTTCGTAGGATACCACAACCTTCCTTATTTTCCCTTAATAATTCATCGTCATTCAATTCCATCTACCCCACATCATTCTATCAAACCCGCATTCACGCGGTACCCTCAACCTCCGCACACCAGGATTTTACTCGTCAGCATTCATCCTCAATATTCCTTTTTCACATATGAGCATCTTAATCCACACTTTTAATGCCATTAGAAATCTTCCGCGAGGTCCCTTGAGAATTTTACTCTCTGCGTCACTATACAATTTGATCGTGTCGATGGAAAATTTGGTAATATATCTTTCTAGAATGCTATCCACCTAGACGTCGACAGCCCTTGATGCCTTGTTGTCTACTTGCTTCAGTTGGTGAATCAATTCAGGCGTCTAGTGTTCAGGTTCACCACCCTAGCAATTCTTCTTCTGAAACATCAATTGCACCAACCACTCATGTAGTAATACTGAGAATTCACTGAAAAATATTTTGTGGATGTCGGAGTATACGTATTTTTGTAACCACTCAGTTGGCAACCATCCGGGTTGGAGATTCTCTTCCTCTGCAAACTCTTGTGCCTTTTTATCAAACCAATCCTGAATCTCCGGTTTCGTCGAATGCCACAACATGTCCTCTCTTTTCCTCTTTTCACTACGGTACCGAAAATGGAACCATTTGTTGACACAACGACTATCGACATGGGTTCACTTCGCACTGTTGTCAACAAACACCAACTAGGCTCCCTTGAGTACCGACCCGGAAAGGTATTATCCCTTCCAACAACACTCGCGAAGCGAGTGAGGTATCACTCGAGATGATCAAGGGGGCTACAGGAACCAAGTTTCCACAGTATGGAGAGAACATGCATTAAATCTACTCCATCGCACTAGAAACTAGAGATATAACTCGTCATGATACTAACACTTCGCATCAACATCATATAAGCAACATTCGCACATTAACTTAACATTAACATCATATAAGCAACATTCACATATTACATGTTAAGCAAAATATCAAAAACTGTAACATATCGCATCATTTAGGTAGTATCCACCATTCACAACACAACAACATAAATAGAAACATAACCGAACATCTTCATGCATTAACTCATTTCAAAAGCTGTGACTTAACGCGAATTAACATACAGGGCGAAACCTGCCGAAAGCGGAAAATACAAAATTGCTTTGTTCTTCAATCCTATCAATCGATGCCAAAGATAGAACATGATTCTACTAGGCTTACAATTATGACTCTATTTATACGCAACTAATGCGGTTACAAAATGGTCCACATGACCAAATCTAACTAACTTTGACCAAAACTTGTGCTTCCGTCGGCTTTTACTCCTTCGCAAATGGTCCTTTCTTCTACTGATGACCCTTCTGTCGCTGTCGGCTTCCGCACTTCATGCGCTCTAACCCCGTGCCAACAAGAGGTTAGAACATAGCATGAACAAAGAGAAGAAAGAGTGAAAATTGCAGTAGAAAACATCAGGACGTTGGAATTAAAGTGTGAGAAGTTGCATGAAGAAAGCGATCAGTTATGGGCACAATTGGTCATGGATGAACAATTAAAATAAGTAGACCAAAGGTTTTAGATTGCACAAGAAGAAGAACAGAAGATGCGCCATAGTTTGACTACCCTACCAGTCATGGAAAAGATGACTAAGATAGAGGAATATAGAAAAAAAATATTGAAATAAGCATGATCCAAGAAGAGTGACAGAGGATAACAAACAAGCTAGAGCCTTTACAGGAGCAAGCAATGCAAGTAGCAGAACAATTTGCTCAGGTACATGGACAGGTTAAGAAAACTGCTAAGGAATGCACATAAAGTTTGAACTTATTTCCCAGTGAGTAGATAGAAGAAGCAATCATTGGACAAGGAAGTAGAAATGAAGGAGAAGGTCACGACTCCACATCCAGACTTGAAGAAGTTAGCAGAATGGTGAACACAAACAAAGACTCAAATTTTTGGCTAAGTGAACAAGATGGCTTGGGACGAGCCACATGTGAGTGTTGGGGGCCTGTTGGAGAGGGATCAAGAAGGGACCATTTTTGGAGAATGCACGCAAATATGTGGAATGCACACATGAAGAAGATGGGCGGAAGAGTGCAAAAGAGGGAAATTTGTTAGGGTTTTTGTCCATTAGGAATATATTTGGTCTGTTTGTGGGACTTGGCCCCCCACTAGAAAAAATATAAATAGTTAGTATATAAATATATAGAGATATATAGAGAGAGATAGGTGGAAAAGAGAGCTGTAGGGAAGAAATAAGAGAACTAATGTGATATTATATTGTATGGGGTTTCTATCACGAAGTGCGAAGGAGATGTACGGTTATGGATAATTGATAATCTAATGAAGATGTTTTGGAGACCTTATTTGTGCACTATTGAATGCTTTTGAATATGATGTTATGAATATTAGTTCTAATTACGGATGGTGTTTCAGAATTATAGATATGAATATTTTTATGTTTATTATGTTGTTAGAGATATGATGTATGTGCACAGAAAAGATGCAATTGCCTTCTGACCCTTCATGTATGTATAAACCTGGTTCGTACATCCCCCCCTTTGATGCCTCAGGTGAGACTTCATCTGTTTAACAAGTGTTGTTGTATGGGCCGGTATCTAGGGGATTTGTTGGTATTTTCATGATAGAACTCAAGTCTTCCCCCTATCCACCAACAGACTGGAAAGATCTCCATTAAGTTGTCTCATAACCCTCATAGAGGTGTAGCTCCAAGTCAAGTTCCAATGTTCCTGAATTACACCTCCACAAATTCCCAAATAACAAATCTCAACATTAATACAAGCCCAATCACCTTGCTAATTTCCGTTAGACCACACTCTTGTGGGACACTCTCGTATATTTATTTAAAATGGTGACTCTTTTATGTAAAAATGAATTTAGTTTTATTTGATAAGGTTATGGAAACTTCAACCCATATGATGACTTCAACAATTGGAAATAGGTATGATTTTTTTCTAAATTGAGTTGACTCACTACTTCTTTGATGTTGGGTGACCCAACTCCTCTGTGTTGAGACTTCACACTCTACTCTCCTTTGATATGCTCAATGGTGGATCTCTTCACAGTAGATGACAATTATATATCGCAACTCCCTTCTTTAGAAGGACTTGCGTCTCCTTTCTTTGCAATGGATGTGGCTAGAGAATAATTAATATGGTTCATCTCAATTGAATATGGAAGTTCCCTTTTCAGTATGAGGACTTATTTTTAATTGGACTTATCTTTTCATCAATCAATGTCATCCTCTTGATTTTGTAACTTAATTTTTACAGATTGCAAGGTGCAAGCTCAATGTTTGGTATCACTTTGATACCATGTTCAAAGAGCTAGAAACACTATATAGGGTTACATCACATAGAAAATGAGAGATATTACACTAGCATAGGTCCATCTTAACTCTAGATCTACCATTAGCATCAAAAGGAATCAAATCCATTGAAGTGCAAACCTTTTTAAGAGAGAAAATTTTGAGGAAAGGTTTACAATTCAAGGGATTTGATCTCTTTCAATGCTTCATAGATCTAAAGTTAAGATGAATCTATGTTGGTTTTATTATAGTGATCCTCTTTTTTGGTTTTTCATTTTTCATGAGATCATTTTTTTAATTTAACTTATTAACATTACAACTATAACATATGACTATAGATTCACATAATTATTCTCTTAGACATATGGTTGTAGATGCATCTAATTACTCTATATGTAATTCTTGAGACATACCAATTCATTGGCTACAAACAACAAAGATAAGTACCAATGGAATTCAAACATTATTATTTCTGAGAATTATTATCAATATTGCTACTTTATTTTTTGTTTTGTAAAATATTATATTAGACCAAGATACATGGAAAGATGTTACAATCTCCTTGATATCGGGTTGTAAAATTTAATATGGATCTATTTGGTAATTGTATTTATGTATTTCCAATTTAATACATATCTTTTTTTTTCTAAGTGTGTTTGTGTGTGTGTGTGTGTGTGAGAGAGAGAGAGAGAGAGAGAGAGAGTTGTAATACCCCTATTTGTTACCCTTGGAATGTATTAAATATTAGATTACGTAAAATGATGTAAATATGCTAGTATGAATTCCTAGCGTGGTGCTTAAGGCTAATATCCAACTAGTGAATAGTTAGGAATGCATAATGCAAATATTTCGATATTGACCATGTGGTTGGTTTGTCATGATGAGTCAAAAGCTATGTAAATATTATGTTGGAAAATAAATAAATGGTCCAAGATCACTGTGTAAAGAGATCTAGAGGGGCTATGATTCCACTAGTAGGAAAGAGTGAATGGGGCTTATGGAAGATTAAATATTCTTTTTTCAACTGCCAGCCTTAGAACTCATCCATTTCTTCCATTTGCATTAAATAAACCATTTACCTCATTGTGACTTATTAAATCCAATCATTGAATGCATCTGTGAGGTTGGTGGAAAAGTCTTCTCATGTAGTTATGAAATAGTATGATGAATATACATTTATGAAAATTGTAAGAGTCCTCCATGATATGGCCAGAAGTAATGTCAGCAATGTTTTCACCAATCCTATCATCTCCATTGGAGTCTATCACTCATTCTCCATGCAAAATTCACACACCACGCAGCCTTCGCGATATTTTCTCCATAGCCATTTACCAGACTGTGAAATTAACTCGAAATTAACATTGTGAAGAGGAAAATTGAAAAAATTAGAATGAAGAGGATGGCTATAGGTAAGCATATAGGATGGGAAATATAGAAAAAAAATTCCCATTATTTATTTGTTTCTCTAGGATTCTTGAGAATCCATTAATTGATCTTACAAGAGGTTCTCTAAAAGCATACAACATGTTGGACACTTGTTGCACACACTGTAGAGCATTGTAAGGGTTGGGTACTCTAAGGGATTGTTGATTAGAGAAGGAGTAGGCCTTCCTTGTGTTGTGTGGGGTAGTGGAAGAGAGTTCCATGGTTGGGATCACTGGGTGAGATACTTGTAGTGCTCAGTGATGAGAATAATGACTAAGAAGGAGAGAAAATGGGTTTTGGGTTGAGAGAGAGAAGCCTATAGGTGTTTTCTTTGCCTTGGTGGCCTCATAGACTGGTGTGGGGGTGGTATTTGCAGTTGATACCTATGTTTAGGTGGAAAATTGCTCCTACACAATCAGTTGATTGGATCTTCTTTGTTAAAAGATAAGTATTCATTGTTTTCTGTGTTTATGCAATGATTATATTTACTTTTGTGATGGATACATTTGTGGGTGGGTGGATTAAATTAGTTATGAATTCAAATAATAGTCCATGGGGTAGAATTTATAAACATGAAATTAGTAAATATACCCTCCTTTAGTCAGAATGATGGACGGGGACACTACAAAGGTATCCGAGCTCTTGGTTGTAGCATTGGGGTTGTATGGGACCAAATTAGTAGTTACATGCAAAAATAAGAGTATACACATGAAATGTTTGGCAAAATTATTCTATGGAAATTGTAGTTTTAGTTACTAGATGGTGTTTTGACAGATCCCAGGGATTAAATCTTATGGCAAATTGGTTTGAGGAAAATTTGGGACAATTTTTCAGAATTTATGAAAATCCCTATTCTATTAGTTAACGAAATTTCATTGGTGGTCGAGATCAAGGAAAGATCATTAGATCAATAGATATGAACCATATGCATACACTTTGAATAGGTGCAAGTGATCATGCTTTAACATGAGGGGTCATTGTGCAAATAACCCATTTTAAACCAAGAAACTCTCATCATCATATCTGAGCCATCCACACAAATATAGATGATCGAATCTTATCATAGGGGTGGTCCTACAAAAATTTTCCAGATTAATCGTGCAATTTGGATCAGGAGACCCTTATTGTTAGTGAAAAATCCATGTAATCGCGAGTTAATATGGTGGTCCTCCCATGAACTCCTGAGATCATATCACAGATGTCAAATCCATGAATCATGACCATTTGTGGGATTCCTTCCATGTGGGTTAAAAATTTTGGTGTATGAATCTTAGATAATATTGATGATTAGGACATGGGGCAAAACAAAATATGACATGGAAGGACTAGAGAATGCCACATAGGGTCCAGGTGGACATGGTGCGATGTCACTACTTTCCACATGACACGCCACATCAACAAGATGCCACGTTAGAAGTTTGGAGCCAAAAACTTGTTTTAGCCATAAAAAAAAAGCAGATTACCTCATAATTTAATGAAATATTTTTCATTTTTCAGTAGTGAGGGGGAATACAAAATAAGTAGAGAGATACAGGGTCATGTTCAACTCTAGTTTTCCAAAAAAATGAGAAAGTGACTTTTGAAGACTAGTACCCAGTTGATTAATAGGAGCCCTGGTGGGGATGAAATTTTTATGGTGTATCCCTTAACTAGTCACAAAGAAAAACTAGGGGTTTTTTGGCCAAATTCCAAGGGGTGTGGAACAAAGATGCATAAAATGGCAAAAATTCACTATTATGGGGCACTTTTGGTGATTTTGAAAATATTGCAGGAGGGAAAAGTGACCCAAGAACTTAGAACTAATTTTTTTACGATTTCAACATTTACCTTCTTATCAATTTGAATAAATTTTAGAGGAACTTCTCTTAGAAATGATCAATTTGGGAGATAATGGTTTTTGGAAAAAATTCCAACTCTAGAAAATGTAAAAAGGACAAAGTAGTAATCTAGAAAATTATAGAAATTGACTAGAGGATCAGATCACTGTTATGATTAAAGTTGTTGAGTAATACTTGACATAAGTATTATACCCGATACAAAAGGTTTGTTTTTGGTTTCCCATGGATTTTATTCTACAAGCGGTTGAAGTTGGTCTCTAAGATTAAATGCACCTATAGGAAAAGTGCAGAATTGGTAATTTTAAGGGCTCTATATTTTGTATCTAATATCAAAATTGGGCATGGTTGTAGTCATTTGAAAGTTGATCCATAGGGGAACAAATATACATGGTCAAATTCTGGACAAGTTCTTCATATATTCCTAAAAATTAAATAGAAAATAACATATAGCCTTGATTTGACAAAATTTGTCAATATGCGTAGTTTCCTTAATGCATGATTTTTTTTTATTTTTTTTTTCGAGGATGTAACGAAGCTAACAAGTGTTCTTATATGAACACTTTTGTAGATTCAATACCATATGAAGGACAATTAGGGGTCAACATTCAATATAGTGCAATTAGAGAGTCTTTGGTCTTGGTTGAGTTAGGAACACTATCACCATGAATGATGCATAGGATCCCTATGAAGATGAAACATATTCCATGGGAGAAAATATACATTATGAGAATGAAGAGACATAAACTAATGGCCAAAGAAACCAAGTAAATCCTCTAGATATTGCAGAGATCATGAGAAGTCTTAAAGTTGATTTAGAAAGTTGCAGAGAAGATAATGAAAGGTTGAATAAGAAGAACATAACCAACCGAATGCAACCATGCTTCAAAAAATGAAATAAATTCATAGGAAGATGCACCATGGGTAGAAATCGTAAAATTATGATAAGATTGGTAGTAGCTCAAGGAGACATTCTCATAAGATGTCCCGTAGCTTAGGAATAATTTCTAGAGATAGAACATATATTACAAAAACATTTTCTACTAAGTTATTTACCACTATGGACTCTACAAGAAATCCAAGATATTCATCTCACAAGAAAAAGATGAAGAGGTATTTCAGGGACAACTCACATTGATAATTTTGGAAATCCAAACCCCCTATCTTTGATTGTGAAGTGAAATTTGGGTAAGAAGTTGAGGCTTGACTTATTGGGGTGAGGAAGTATTTCCAACTCCATGACTACTTTGGAAACATGAAGGAAAGGGTAACCATATTTAATTTGAATTCCAAAGCATCAATATGGTTGGATCACCTTAGGAAATTCAAGAGGATTAATAAAAGAAAGATTGAATGGAAGCAATTAAAGAAGTACTTCTATAAAAAGTGGCTCTCTAATAGATACCATGATAATAAAATCAAAGAATTCCACAAGTTAAATTTGGGGAAAATGACCATGGATGAATATTATGCCCGATACAAAAAAAAAATTGTTTCCCATGGATTTTCTTCTACAGGCGGTTGAAGTTGGTATTTAAGATTAAATGCACCTATAGGAAAAGTGCATAATTGGTAATTTTGAAGGGCTCTATATTTTAGCTCTAAGATCAAAATTGAGCAGGGTTGTAGTCATTTGAAAGTTGATCCATAGGGGAACAGATATGCATGATCAAATTCTGAATAAGTTATTCAGATATTCCTAAAAATTAAATAGAAATAAACATGTATCCTTGATTTGACAAAATTTGTCAATATGGGTAGTTTCCAAAATGCATGATTTTTTTTAATAATTTTATGAGGATGTAATGAAGATAACAAGTTTTCTTATATGAAAACTTTTGCAGATGCAATACCATATGAAGTACAATTAGGTTGGGTCAACATTCAAGATAGTTCAATTAGAGAGTCTTTGGTCTTGGTTGGGTCAGGAACACTATCACCATGAATGATTCATAGGATCCCTATGAAGATGAAACATATTCCATGGGAGAAAATATGCATGATGAGAATGCAGATACATAATCTAATGGCCAAAGAAACCAAATAACTCCTTGTAATGACCCTTTTTAAATTTTTTATTAAAATGACCAATTTTTCTCTTTTTCCCCAAATTCGACCTTTGACTAGTTTTGATGCCTAGGTCTCCAATTTGCCCCAAATGATCCCAAATATTCTGAGAAGGTATATGGATGATGTTAGAACATAAATATGTGTTTCAGGGATGCTTTTGGACCTTCAAAATACTTCTACAATTCCTCTTTCAATTCTGTCCAATGTAGGGAACTTTACTAGTAATTTCCCTTTGACTAGTATTGGTCTCTAGGTCTCCAATTGGCTCCAAATGCCTTCAAATATTCAATGAAGTTGTATCACTGATATTTTTACTTGATTATGATTTTCATGGATGATTTATGACAATTAAAATACTTATGCAAAGTTTTTTAATATTCTGGACAAAGTATGGATTTTAACTAGCAATTTGAGGTTCAAATTCCCCCATAGTAAGTTCTGAAAATGGCTCTCCAAATGCCTCCAAACCCACTCTAAATTATGAACAGAGGTAGGTTATGTCTAAGGGACATTATTTAGGTCTCATTTGCACCATCAATCAGTTATTCGACCCTTGGGGAAATGGCACCAAATCTTCTCCAAATGTAAATAAACTGAGTAAAATGACTTCAAAGGCTTAAGTACTGAACATGAAACTTGTATATAACATCGATAACATTCAATTCATCAATAAACCATCAGTATTTTACTTATCCATTCGAATACATCAACATTACATTGGTTCACAACAAGGTAGTGGGGAAATGACACCGTTCTTTCATTAAAAATGAGATTTATACATTTATACTTTGAATTTAGACCTGAAAATGTCTGGAGATGAAGAAAAGAGTATTTACTTCATATTGCAAAATAAATGGGGCATTAGAAGCTCCCCCAAACAGTACAATAGCTCACCAAAAATGCCCTCCCTCAAGGATTAAGAATATGCCATGAGAACTGGAAATGGTTGAAGGAGTGAATTGCACTAGAAGAAACCATGAGCTTCCCTATAGTTTACACCTGAAAATTAAGACTCCATTAAAGCTCCAAATGAAAGGTCTGAATGGAGTTTCCAATTACCAACTTGGATGGGAATCTTTCACCCTCGAAATTGGCTAAGGCAAGAAACTAGTCATCCTCTAGCTCTCCCTCTTCACAAATGCAATTGCAAATTTCTCAAATGATCAAAAGATGCTATTATTATTTTTCACAACTTTTATAAAATTCTAATGTCCTCCATGGGTTGAATTCCTTCCAAGAGACTCATGCCAACTCAAGTTGGGAAGAGATTCCAAAGAATGCCACTTGTACAACAATTTCTAGTCTCCCACTTCCACCAAATCACATGTGGAAGCATCTTAGCTTCCCTAACTCCCTTGAGCACCCTCTTGGAGGATATTTTTAGCCCTGACATGGAATATATGTCATATGTCAGCCTTCAGGTCTGATTTGTGTCATAGGTGTCATAGCATATTCATCATTGTTGTCATAGAGCTAGGGAATCTAGCCCAAGTGTCTCACTAGCTCCAAATTGCCTCTTCCTCTTCCATGTGAGTTACTCTTCCTCTATATTTCGACCGTGGATTATTCATGCCATTAATAATACCTTTTGAACTCCCCCAAGTATGTTACCATTCACCTTGAATTCGAATTGGTGAGAAAATGATGCCAAGTGTAGTGGGGAAATCTAGCCATATGTGGGTCCCACTTCCTCCATGTGTCTTCATGATCAAATGCCACTTTGATTTTCACGTGTATATATTTATTTATATCCTTTATTAAATATTTATTCCTCTCTAATTTTCAAACATCATTTATTATCCCCATTATTCCAAATCCCAAAGCTTCCACCCCAAACCTAGGAAACTAGTAATTTTCCTCCTTGGCAATTATTTGACCTTTAGCATCAATTTGATAATCTCTCATGAATATGGCCAATGGGATTAGGCCATTGTGACCCAATTCAAAATTTTGGGACATGACAAATCCTCTCTTCCCAATATTGTTTGTCCTCAAGCAATTTCAAACATGGGTGTTGAAGAACCTACTTGTTGTATAATTCTTTGAAGTTGCTATTAAGTTTCCCAACCTTGTGTCTTTGAGATTCCATGAAGATTTTAGAGAGGAACCACCATGATTGCTGCTGCACTACTCTGATTAAAATCACTTTATTAAGTGGGGAATCCATCCCCCATACTACTTGTTTCCCAAAAAAAAATTGAAACCAATGAGACAAAAATGATCCCAGGGTCCCATTGCTTATATTGCACCCCAACAATTAAGAGTTCTCTCCAACCCATACCATCAGATAAGAGGATTCCTAGATCCCATTTTCTTGTATGCATTCTTCCAAACATCAGGAGTACAAAATATATATCATCAAAGTACATAACAACATAATGAAAATGTACATCAAGGAGATGCTTCATCAAAGAGTCATGAAAGTGCTTATACCTCCAAGCAAGTAGACCACCATTTTCCAAGTGCATACAATCTTCAAGTGACCCATCAAATCTGCTCCAATGACATAGGTGAGGATCCCATGTCCTGTAATGTTGCTCCAAAAGGATGTGATATGCATCAAAATATTCAGCCATGTATTCCTTCATCCAAGAAGTGAATGAAGAATCTCCACTAAAATCTGAACCAAATAATGAGCAGAAAAAACAAGGAGACTTCAAAGGACTCAAAGAAGTCTCAACCATACATCCATGAATGTGAGAATCATAAAGATGTAACAAACTATGTGGCTTCCAACAAAAATATTCTTCAATCATAAATCTATTCACCCAAGTTTTGGATGAAGTTCCTCCAACATCAAATGAACCAAGTGTCGAGCAAGAGAAATCATGAGTCTTCAAGTGACTCAAATGCATATTATAGGTGCATCCATGTAGATGTGCATCATCATAAAGTAACAAATGATGCTGCTGCAAATGTGAATAAGAATGTGCTCCAACCATGTCATCATAAAAGGTAAATCTAAGAGTTCCATACTCCTCATGTGGCACCAACAAAAAGAACCCTTTCACCCATTCTTCATTGAGACTAATGCTGCAAAACATGGAATTGCAGGATGTAGGAGAATGAACTAACTCACCCAAATGACAAAAAAATGCAGGAGTTTTATCATGGAAATGATCCATATGGCTAGTATCATGCAGCTCATTCAAAAGTGTGAAACCTTTGTTGTAGATTAGTTCCAACGTAGAGGAATCATGCTCTTCTTTAAAAATTGCATAACCTTCATCAAGAAACAATTCAAGTTCCTCTTCCACCACATCAAGTGTTTGGATCTCTTCAAGTTCATATTCAAACACAGTAATCACATTCAAATTCCCACATTTCTCATGATCCACCATGTCATGAGAATCCTCCAAACAATCTACCATTTGACAATCTGAAACATAGGAGGAAAAACAAGTATCTTGCAACTTTTCAAGAAGTTTATCATTTTGAATTGTGAGCTTATGATTATCCTCATTATTCTTCAAGTATGCATCATGTAACAATTCATTAAGCTCAAACAAATGGTTTCTATAAAAAATCAAAGACATGAAATTACCTTTGATGTGGCACATTGCTCTTTGAATCTTCTCCATGTCTTCAAGAAAGGATGTTTGCTCCAGTGAAGTAGCTCTCCAACAAGAATTTAACACCAATGCTTGAGTGTCATGGAGAATGCTAAGGGACTCTTGGATATTATTTTAATTCATATTTAAGGACCCTTCAAGGAAATGAGGATCTTGTAAATGAACCTCCTCATCTTCTTCCTTCTTGCTTGGACCAACTTCATGAAGCTCAAGTGGTGATGGGAAAGTTGATCTTGTTTCTTCTACAACTGCTACAAGGTCTTCATTTTCATGCTTATGGGAATTTTTTCTTGCAGCAATACTGTCAAAAGTGATCTCTATGTCACCAACATAGAGGTGTGAGCACCCATCAGTAGGCACTCCTTCATAGTTCAAGCACCCATCAGTAGATGCTCCTTTATTCATGTCCAAGGTAGAATGTGTCTCGAATTGATCTTCAATATTTTCAATATAATCTTCTTCATGCTTTTGTGATGTCTCTCCATTTTGCTCCTTCAAGAAAGATGATGCGTTTTGCCCCTTTTTTTCCATAATATTAATATCTTTGGAATCTATTTTTGAAGAATTCCCAAAAAGTATCCCCTAGATGGAAATACCTGCATTCCCTGAAGCTTCATATTTTTCATTGATATTTTCACTCACACAAATATGATATGCACTCCAAGGTCTTTGTAATGCCCCCATTCAAATAAGTGCATAGTAAGACAATCCCATCAATCCTACTAGTTTCCTAGGTTGGATGGGCACATGTGGGATGGTAATAAGGAAGCTAATAAATGATATTTAGACATTAGAGAGGTTAAAGCATTTAATAAATATGGTGAATAAATAAATTCAAGATAAATTCTAAGTGGCAAGTGGTTTTGGAGACATATGGAGGTGGTGGGACCCACACTAGCTTGATTTTTCATAATACATGGTATCTCTCTTTTGCAAATTCAAATTAATGGGAATGTGAACACTCTTGGGTGAGTTGGTAAGTCATAACACATGGCATTGAGCATCTTAGGTCTAATTGGAAAGGATTGGTAACCTCCATGGAAGATAAAGAGTCAAAGTGAAAGTTTGTGGACACTTGGGCTAGATTCCCTAGCCCCTATGACACCAATGATGGAGCATCTATGACAACTATGACAAATTGCAGACCTGACGTCTGACATCTGACAACTATGACATGTCAGCACCAAAAATAGGCTCAAGGAAGGTGAATTTGGGAGTTGGAGAAGCCAAAGAGACTCAAAATCGAATTTGGGAGAAGATGGAAGGTTGGAACTAGGAGACAAGTGGCAAATGTGGAATATTTCCTAAATGGAAATCTATTGAATCTATTGAGAGGATTTCGACCCTTATAAGGCTAATGTTGGTTGTAAAATGTAGAAATGAAGTATGAGAATGGCTTTTGATGATTTGAGAAAAATTGCATTTGTGAAGAGAGAGCTAGTGGATGACTAGTTTCTTGCCTTAGCCAATTTCGAGGGTGAAAGATTCCCATCCAAGTTGGTGTTTGGAGAGGCCACTCAGGTATTTCATGGTGCTTTAATGGAGTTTGTATTTGTAGGTATAAGCTACAGGAAGTTTCATGGTTTGGTTTAGTGCAGCACTTTCTCTCCACCGTTTCCAATTTTGAAGGCATATTCATGCTCCTTGAGGGAGGGCGTTTTTGGTGAGCACTTGTGCTTCTTGAGAGAGCTTCTTATTATATATTTCTGATTGTAATAGCTTCATATCCTATGTTATTAATATTCAGAAATTATCAGGTCGAAATATCCACTGGTTGTATGCAAAACTATTGATTAATGAGCAAACAATGTCCATTTCCCCAATGCATTGATGTATGACACTATAATGTTGATTATTTCGAATGGATGGATGATTCTCTTATATATTTGTGATAAATATACTACCATGGATGTCTTATACAAGTTTCATGTACTGTACGTGAGCATTTGAAGCATTTTTACTCAGTTTAGTTGTATTGGGAGGTGAAATAGTGCCATTTCCCCAAGGGTCGAATTGGGGGTTTTTGCTGTTGAATGTGAGAGAGTTAGAACAATAGTAAAAATAAATTAATGGTGCATATGAGACCTTAATCACATACTTAACACATTATATACCTCTGTTCATAAATTCGTGGGATTTTGGAGGCATTTGGAAGGCCATTTGCAGTGTTACCCGGGGGGGATTTGATGCACAAATTACTAGTCAAAATTACATATATTGATCAGAATACAAATCAAGTTTGCAGCAGTATTTGGAGGGCCATAAAACATCCCTGAACCTTATATTCAAGTCTAAATACCATTCATACACTCCTACAGAATATTTGGGAGCATTTGGGTTGATTTGGAGGTCAAAACAGTTAAACTAGTCAAAGGTCGAAATTGGGGAAAAAGTGGAAAAATTGGCATTTTAATAGAATTTTGAAAAAGGGTCATTACAGTCTTTTACAAGAAGGTTCTTCACTAACTCCAAATCTTCATTTTTGGACCTATTTTCAAAAATATGTTCAACATAGTACTCAAAAGACATGGCATTTTGTGTATCTTCCTTGTACAAATCAAGATATTCCTGATATTTTTGATATTGTTGGGGCAAGGTTTTATATGTTGCTCTCCATCTTTGTAACTCATCCATAGCATTATCCTTTGGTGGTGTGACATAATCATATTTATAATACATAGGGTCATAATCATTCATTCCTCTTGAAATTGTAAGAAGTGTTGCATGATAGCACATTTTCCTCAACCCATTCACATTCTGCTTCATATTGTTCATAAGCATCTACATATTCCTCATAAGAAGTGTACTCATAGGATTAATCATAATAGTAATACATGGCTTCAATTTATTCTTCAATGTATTATATTAACTCACAGGTGCAAGGACCATACTCTGATACCACTGTAATGACCATTTTTTAATTTTTTATTAAAATGACCATTTTTTCTCTTTTTCCCCAAATTCGACCTTTGACTAGTTTTGATGCCTAGGTCTCCAATTTGCCCCAAATGATCCCAAATCTTCTGAGAAGGCATATGGATGATGTTAGAACATAAATATGTGTTTCAGGGATTATTTTGGACCTTTAAAATACTTCGTCTAGTCCTCTTTCAATTCTGACCAATGTAGGGAACTTTACTAGTAATTTCCCTTTGACTAGTATTGGTCTCTACGTCTCCAATTGGCTCCAAATGCCTTCAAATATTCAAGGAATGTGTATCACTGATATTTGTACTTGATTATTATTTTCATGGATTATTTATGACCATTAAAAGACTTATGCAAACTTGTTTAATATTCTGGACAAAGTATGGATTTTAACTAGCAATTTGAGGTTCAAATTCCCCCAGGGTAAGTTCTGAAAATGGCTCTCCAAATGCCTCCAAACCCACTCGAAATTCTGAACAGAGGTAGGGTATGTATAAGGGACATTATTTAGGTCTCATTTGCACCATTAATCATTTATTAATTATGTTCTAACCTTATCCCAAACAACAGCAAAAATCACTAATTCGACCCTTGGGGAAATGGCGCCAAATCTTCTACAAATGTAAATAAACTGAGTAAAATGACTTCAAAGGATTAATTACTGAACATGAAACTTGTATAATACATAAATAAAATTCCATTGATCAATAAACCATCAGTATTTTACTTATCCATTTGAATCCATCAACATTACATTGGTTCACAACAAGGTAGTGGGGAAATGACATTGTTCTTTCATTAAAAATGAGATTTATACATTTCTACTTGGAATTTCGACCTGAAACTTTATGGATATGAAGAAAAAAGAATTTAATTCATATTACAAAATAAATGGCGGATGAGAATCTCCCCCAAAGAGTACAACATCTCACCAAAAACACCCTCCTTCAAGGATCAAGAATATGCCATAAGAACTGGAAATGGTTGAAGGAGTGAGCTGCACTAGAAGAAACCATGAGCTTCCCTATAGATTACACCTACAAATTAAGACTCCATTAAATCTCCAAATTAAAGGTCTGAATGGCCTTTCCAATTACCAACTTGGATGGGAATCTTTCACCCTCGAAATTGGCTAAGGCAAGAAACTAGTAATCCACTAGCTCTCCCTCTTCACAAATGCAATTGCAAATTTCTCAAATGATCAAAAGATGCTATTATTTTTTGTTCATGAATTTTATAAACTTCTAATGTCCTCCATGGGTCAAATTCCTTCCAATAGACTCATGCCAACTCAAGTTGGGAAGAGATTCCAAAGAATGCCACTTGTACAACAATTCCTAGTCTCCCACTTCCACCAAATCACATGTGGAAGCATATTAGCTTCCCTAACTCCCTTGAGCACCCTCTTGGAGGATATTTTTATCCTTGAAATGTCATATATGTCATATGTCAGCCTTCAGATCTTATTTTTGTCATAGGTGTCATAGCATCTTCATCATTGTTGTCATAAAGCTAGGGAATCTAGCCCAAGTGTCCCACTAGCTCTTAATTGCCTCTTCCTCTTCCATGGGAGTTAATATTCCTCTATATTTAGACCTTGGGTGATTCATGCCATGAATAATACCTTTTGAAATCCCCCAAGTATGTTACCATTCACCTTGAATTCGAATTGGTGAGAAAATGATGCCAAGTGTAGTGGGGAAATCTAGCCATATGTGGGCCCCATTTCCTCCATGTGTCTTCATGATCAAATGCCACTTTGATTTTCACTTGTATATATTTATTTATATCCTTTGTTAAATATTTATTCCATTTTAATGTTCAAACATCATTTATTATCCCCATTTTTCCAAATCCCAAAGCTTCCACCCCAAACCTAGGAAACTAGTAATTTTCCTCCTTGGCAATTATTTGACCTTTAGCATCAATTTGATAAACTCTCATGAATATGGCCAATGGTATTAGGCCATTGTGACCCAATGAAAAATTTGGGACATGACACTCCTCCAGATATTGAAGATACTATGAGAAGTATTAGAGTGGAGTTACAAAGTTGAAGAGCAGATAATGAAAGGTTGATTAGAGCTCAAGAAGAACGTAACCAACCGAATGTAGCCATGCTTCAAAAAATGAAATAAATTCATAGGAAGATTCACCATGGGTGGAACTCATGCAATTATGATAAGAGTGTTGAAATATTGTAACTTCTAAGAATATTATATTTGTACTTTATTATTCCGGAGATGTTTCATTCCTCCGATGGGACTTTGTCATGTATCCGGAGATGTTTATTCCTCCATGGGAACTTGGGTTATTAGACTTCCCTAGTGGGGGTCGGCCTTGTATGTGTTATGTGGAAGGGTTATTACACCACCCTTGTGGGGTCGACCCTGTCACATTATGTAAAGTGGTTAAGTTGGGGCCGACCTAGCTTGTGTAAAAAAACAAGTCAAAGTTGTGTATAAATAGAGGAGTTGTGTTCCTCATTTATACACATTGCACTCACTTGTGAATAGCGCATAAGTGAGAGAGAGATCTGATGTGGAGGATAAGGAGCTCATGGTTTTGGATTACATCTTTGTATTTGCTGGTCATCTATATTGAGGAAGCTTTGCTAGGTTTTCTACCCCATGAGGGTTTCCCAGGATAAATATGTGTCTCTTGTATTTATGATGTGCTTGTTGTTCTTTCAGTGATCATGTATATGCTATTATTGTGAAATGGAATGTAATGCTGATATTTTCTGTCTTAGCATATTGAATCTTAACATGGTATCAGAGCTAACCTGAAGGAAGGCAATGTATGGCACTTACTACACTTACTTCACTTGCGACAATTTGAAGGTTAGGGTTTTGTATAGCCAAAACAAGTCATCTTGGAACTTTCGCTATAAATAAATTTTAGAAAAGGTTCAGGATCTAAAACCTTTACATGTCATAGATTATATATCCTTGTACCTTGTGTCCAAAGGACAACCTCTAATTCGTTTTACTTTGTGATTTATGATCAGTACAAGTTAGGGTTTCTAACTCTTCCAGATCTCAGTCATAAACAGGTGACCTAGGAAAAAAGGTCACAACTTGGGCTAGGAAGATCCAAATGAAATTTCATAAAATGTGACAGGTATAGGACGAATTGTAGTTTCTCGGGTAACTTTTTTCAGAGGCCTACGTTGAACCAGTGACACGTGGCACGCCGTACAAGCTCTCTCTCTTGTTTTATCCCATAAACAGATCACATTGCGACACTTGGCATAACTCTCTCTTAGAGAATCCAGTTGAGGTCACACCTATGGGGTTGGAAAGAGGACAGGTCGGGATACCACAGGAAGAAGTTTCAGACCCTTTGGATTCGTAATTTCAGATTTACACCAGAAACAATCAGGTGCATATTTCTGTCAAAACAAATTTAGATTTTGAGCACCTTCATTCTTGAATCGTCACTGCTGTGGAAAATTAGGGCTTCGGAGAAAGTTGGATTTTTAGAGTTGGATTCCATGGCTGAATGCTCCTCATAAAAATCGAAATTTAGATACCAAGATCGAAATTTTTGGTTGGTCAGAAGGGTGGGCTTGATCAAACCCTAGTTTGGTATTTTGATCGGAAAGGTGGAAAATTAGGGCTTCTACAAAAGTTGAAATTTTTGAAGTCTGTGACCACCGCTGGAAGCTCCTCAGAAAAATCAAAGTTTAGAGCTTTGGATCAAACCTTTTGATTGGGAAGAAGTGTGGGCTTCATCAAACCCTAGTTCGGGATCCTGTCCAGAAGATCCAGAAGATTCAAAGGCAATTTTGAGGGGTCAAATTTTGGAGATTTCAAAATTGAAGTATGCGAGCTTGATCAGCTCAGCAAGGCGCATTTTTCCATCCATTCAGAAGTTTGAAATTCAAAGTTTGAATTTTTAGGGTTTCTTTGACAAACCCTAATCCAGCTCCAGATCCAGTTTCAGCAAATCAAAGTGGATTGGGTTAAAAGCAATCCTAACAGGTATGACTTGAGGAGATATAGGTATGTGTTGAAATATGTTCATGATTAAGTTTATGTTTGTCTTCATATTATTTAGGTTAGTACAATCTTGTTTAATGTTAGACTTGTCTTATTACCCTACTAAAAGTAAGAATGCATTGGAAAGATAGAATACATTTATTAATTAGGGTTATGACACTTATGATTGTACTAATGCACCTGTGGTGTTGTATGAGGATGATGTTGTCTGCTAACAAGATACAAGTACATCAAGAAATACAAATCAAGTTCTATGACCATGATGACATGAAGACAAAGACTCATCCATAATGTTTGACCATATAGAATCTCTACTTACGAGGTATGTATGACTTTGTTCTACTATGCTTAACTTATGAGATATGCAGGTTCTAGCACAAGGTCTCTAAATCATTGAAGAGAACACATAAGATATTGTTTAGTTATGTTAGACATAACTAAGCATGTATACTAATCTAGGTATGTTTTCCTATGTCAAGTTAGAATACTACTTTGTGATAGGATCTTAGTATACCTATGTATTGAATGATCATGACCATACATATTCAAGATTACTTAGAATCATAATGTTGTGATAATATTGAGCTTATACTAATGAATGTATGATTATGTATGAGATCATGATGATGACACTAGTGCACACTTAAGCATGCATAGTGGTCAAGGATAGATAGAAGCTCATGACATGGAAGGGAAGTAGAGACCAAGAAGGAAGCAACCTCACAAGACACAAAAAGATAAGTATTTGAATTGTTATTTGAATTACTGAATAGTCTATGATATTGCTTGTAATAGTTGTATGCATATTTGTATTCCTAGAATATATCATGCATAGTGTAAGAATTCATATAACATTGAACAGTATACTACTAAAATGCATATGATTGGTAAGTTGGACAAACATTCCATTGTTGCTTGTCTAGAATGAAACCTCTTTGCTGACATGCTGAGAGCTGTGCACGCTCTCGATAGTATGTTCTGGTAGAGATGGAAGGCATCTAGATAGCCATTGTATGCATACAAGATATGGAAAAGTGTTGTGCCAAAGTATTGGTCAAGATAGTTGCATAACTATGTAAATCATATATGTATGCATAATAGGTTATCATGTCAACATGATTTGATGATTATGAAGTATTACTAATCATATACTTAATTTTGATTTGTAGGAAAGATCATGAAGAATAATGAACACTGAACAAGTGATGGTTGTTCAACAAGAAGATTTACAAATAAAACATACTATAGAAGGCTCGTGGTTAGAAGATTCTCTTAAAAAAGAGAAAGAGGATCATGACGAGATGTTTGGTCCAAATTGCTAGATAAAGACCATTCTCTTAATGGTGTAATTAAAGAATAAGTACGAATCGAAAAAACTCCCAGGATTCAATTGAATAAAGCTCTGTACGAGTACCCAGGATCGATAGTCATTTGATGAGCTTAATGATCACCATGGGTGGTGCGGATTTCAACCTTTGCTACAAGGTTGAAGATGGTTTCTATATACAAATGGCATGGATGCAAGAAGGAACTCACCACAGAGTTCAAATGATCTTGAGGCTCATATCAATAGACCCATCTGACGAGATATGGCACAGATAGATATGCAGAAGATCACTCAATGCAGAGTGTGAATGATGTTCAGTCACAAAGGGAGAATTGACAATTTCTTGACAAGCTTGGGCTTTACCAGAAGTAAAGCTGATCCTAACCTTTACCTTAAGGTTATGGATGATACTATTATTGTATGAGGATGATCTATTTCTGACAGGGAATGAGAAACAGATCATGGAAAGCAAGAAGAAGTTAGCTACAGAGTTCGAGATGAATGATCTCGTATTGATGCATCACTTCCTAGGACTGGAAGCATGAAAAGGCTCAGAATGAATCTTTCTCAACCAGGGAAAGTATGCTGAGAAATCTTGAAAAGATTTGATGTGTTGGAAAGGCCACTCCCATGGATTCCAACTTGAATCTGTTAGCGGATGACTCATCAGAGTTAGTGGATGTAACTTTGTACATACAGAATATTGGGTCATTGATGTATCTGACGAATACCAGGCCAGATATATGCTTTGTTGTGAACACCTTGAGTCAGTATCTAGTGGAAACTAGATGTGTTCACCTGATAGTTGCAAAGCATGTGATGAGGTACCTAAAGGGTACGATAGACTTTGGTCTATGTTATCTTGGAGATCATGACTTCAGATTGTATGGCTTCACAGATGTTGATTGGGTAGGAAGTGTACATCGAGCGGATGTTATTGTCTGGGATTTGCCATGATCTCGTGGTTTAGCAGGAAGCAATATAGTGTGTCTCTGAGTACAGCTGAAGCGGAATATATAGCTGCTTGCTCTGCTAGTTGTGAAGCGCTATGGCTTCGGAAGTTGTTATAAGGATTGTTTGACTTAGAGATGGACACCACTGTGATCCTGTGTGACAACCAAAGTTGTATCAAGATGACAAAGAATCCAGTGTTCCATGATAAGTCAAAGCACATAGAGATTCGATATTTCTATATACGGGATATGGTGCAGAAAGGAGCTATCAATCTCGAGTATATGAGCACTGACTAACAAATATTTGATGTGTTGACCAAACCTCTGTCTCGAGTAAAGTTTGAGTATTTTCGAGACAAGCTTGGTGTAGTTCAAAAAGACCCTCCTCGAAAGGGGGAGTGATATGGTCGCTGATGATGAGATTTCCTGTATCGACAGTAAGGTCGATGATGTGGATACTTGTATTGATGATGAGGATACTGTATCGATGATATGGATACTTGTATCAATGATGAGGATACTGTATCGATGATATGGATACTTGATGAGGATACTGTATCGTTGATGTGGATACTGTATTGATAAGGATATTGTATCGTTGATGTGGATACTTGTATTGATGATGAGGTTACTTGTTCCGACGATGAGGTCGATGATGAGGTTTCCGGTTACGACGATGAGGTCGATGCATGGTCCTTAGACTTTGTCTAAGTGGACAAGGAGGGATTTTATCATCCCTGGACTTCGGTTCCTGAATTGATCCGTAGACACATGTCTTCGAGAAGTGGTCCCCAGTGGACGAGAGGGATTGTATCATCCCCGAACTTCGGTCCCTAAATTGATCCGTAGACTCTTGTCTTCGAGAAAGATGTTGGTGAATGATGTAATGTGCGCTCCTAGACTACTCAACAGTGGGTGATCATTCACGAAACCTGTAATGATGTAATGTTCGCTCCTGGATTAGCAGGTGATCATTCACAAGTTGTAAATCCTAGATTTGATCTAGGTCACACCCCAGTTGAAATAGTACTAGCTCTGTGGTTGACTGGAATGATGTAATGTTCGCTCCTGGACTGCAGTAGGTGATCATTCACAAGTGATAAAATCCTAGATTTAATCTAGGTCACATCCAGTATGAAAAAGGACTGGCACTGTGGTCGAGATTGCATCGTCCCTGAACGCTTGGTTCAAAATGTACGTGATGGGGATTGCATCATCGCGGAACCACTAGTTCAAAATGTACGTGATGGGGATTGCATCATCCCGGAACCACTAGTTCAAAATGTACGTGATGGGGATTGCATCATCCCGAAACCACTAGTTCAAAATGTACGTGATGGGGATTGTATCATCTCGAGACTTCGGTCCCTGAATTGATCCGTAGACAGATGTCTCCGAGAAGTGGTCCCTAGCGGACGAGAGGGGATTGTATCATCCCCAGAATTCGGTCCCTGAATTGATTCGTAGACATATGTCTCCGAGAAAGTGGTCCTTATACTTTGTCTAAGTTGACGAGTGGATTGTATCGTCCCTAGACATGTTATGGTGTCTTAAATGGATCATGTGTATTGTAGGGTATGCTGCTATGATGTTGTTGATCGTGATGATCTTGATGATGATGATGTTGATCGTGATGGTCTAGATGACGATGATGTGGATCGTGATGATCTAGATGATGATGTTGATGATCGTGTGATGACGATGATGATGATCGCGTGATGACAATGCTGATGATCATGTGATGACGATGTTGATGATCGTATGATGACGATGTTGATGATCGTGTGATGACGATGTTGATGATCATGTGATGATGACTCTGCTGATGATGATCATGTGATGACGATGTTGATGATCGTGTGATGACGATGTTGATGATCATGTGATGACGATGCTGATGATCATGTGATGATGATGCCGATGATCGTGTGATGACGATGTTGATGATCATATGATGATGATGCTGATGATCGTGTGATGACGATGATCGTGTGACGACGATGATGTTGATCGTGAGGATCTAGATGATGATATTGTTGTAGTTGTTCAATTGCTGCAGAAGATGAAGATTCAGTACTGAAGATGTTGATGTTTCAGTATTGAAGATGTTCCAGTAACTGCTTGAGTTACTGATGATGAATAAAGAAAGCTTCCAATGATTTATAGATGTATCATGTATGATGTAGTTGATGACTCCTTGCTCCAACAGATGTTGTTATAATATCCTTCTCGTTAAGGGGGAGTGTTGAAATATTGTAACTTCTAAGAATATTATATTTGTACTTTATTATTTCGGAGATGTCTCATTCCTCTGATGGGACTTTTTCATGTATCCGGAGATGTTTATTCCTCCGTGGGAACTTGGGTTATTAGACTTCCCTAGTGGGGGTCGGCCCTGTATGTGTTATGTGGGTTAAAGGTTTATTAGACCACCCTTGTGGGGTCGACCCTATCACATTATGTAAAGTGGTTAAGTTGGGGCCGACCTAGCTTGTGTAAAAAAACAAGTCGAAGTTGTGTATAAATAGAGGAGGTGTGTTCCTCATTTATACACATTGCGCTCACTTGTGAATAGCGCATAAGTGAGAGAGAGATCTGATATGGAGGAGAAGGAGCTCATGGTTGTGGATTACATCTTTGTATTTTTTGGTCATCTATATTAAGGAAGCTTTGCTGGGTTTTCTACCCCATGAGGGTTCCCCGGGATAAATCTGTGTCTCTTGTATTTATGTTGTGCTTGTTGTTCTTTCAATGATCATGTATATGCTATTATTGTGAAATGGAATGTAATGCTGATATTTTCTGTCTTAGCATATTGAATCTTAACAAAGAGTGGGATTATCTCAATGAGACATTCTCACAAGATGTCCCATAGCTTAGGAAACATTTCTAGAGATAGAACATATAATCCAAAAAAAAATGTACTGAGTTATCTTCCTCTAAGGACTATACTAGCAATCCAATATCTTCATCTCACATGAATAAGAGGAAGAGGCATTTCAGGGACAAATCACATCGATAATTTTGGAAGGTCAAACCCCTTATCTTTGATGGTGAAATGAAATTTGGGAAAGAAGTTGAGGCTTGGATTCTTGGGGTGAGGAAGTATTTCCAAGTCCATGACTACTCTGGAAACATGAAGGAAAGGGTTAATTTGAATTCCAAAGCATCAATATGGTGGGATCACCTTAGAAAATTCAAGAGGATTAATAACAGAAAGACTGAATGGAAGCAATTAAAGAAGTACTTCTAGAAAAATTACCTCTATGATAGATACTATGATCATAAAATCAAAGAATTCCATAAGTTAAATTTGGGGAAAATGACCATGGATGAATATGCATAAAAATTCATGGAATTGTCGAGGGATGTTAAGTATATAAGAGACAGTAAAGTAAAATATCAACATTTTTTAAGTGGACTACCTCAATCATATAAGGACCAAATTGAGTTTGATGTACCTCAAACTCTAGATGAGACTATAAGGTAGGCTATGTATTGTTATGATCAAAACAAAAGTAAGTCAGGATTCCATAAGGCATGGAAAGACAAGAATAAGGATAAGTTTGACCAAAGGAGGAAAGGATTCATGCTTCCTCATTTCATAAATCAACAAAGGTATCCATCACACGATGAGGCTAAGCAAAAGTTTTTATGGGAAATAAGATAATGGATACCCTTTAATGTTGGGTGTAATGCCTCTAAAGGCATTAAGAATTTTTAATCTAAATAAGCATCTATTTTCTTTTCATTCTAAAAATGCATAAGAATATTAATACAACCTCAAATGGTGTATTTCTTAACTATATGACTAACAACCTATAAGCATCATGTAACCATAGCAACATATAAAGAGTTTACAACAACATATAAACAATTTAAAATCACAAGAAAAATACCTTCTTATAAGAATGGTGATAGAGTCCAAACTGATCAAGCTTCCATCTTCATCTCGAGTTGCTTCTATATTCATTGCCCAAAGCGAAACCACGGTTTTACCTCTCATCCAACTAGGGGACTAGCTGTCTCCCTAGCCCCAGGAAACCATCCAAATAGCCTCTTGTTCCTCCGTGCACGAGACCCCAGAGAACAGAACAGTAATGCACTACTAGCCTATGTATCAAATCTTCCAAGAGTTCTCAAACTCTTCCAACTCCTCCAAACTCCTCATGCCCCAAAATATCCAAAATTATCCTTCCTAGAATACTCTTACCAAAATAATCTTCAAGAGAAAGAACCTCCTCCTTCCAATCTCAAGTCTCCTATTTATATCAAAACTCCTCATCATCCTCCTCATCCATCAATAAATTCCAAAAATAATACTCAATAATCAATAAATTCATTTTCTAAAAAAATAGCAATTTGATTTAAATTAATAAAATATTATTACACATGGTTTCAAAGTCTCACTTGTCATGCTTCTACCTTAAATGCAACTATGACAACTCTTTCTAAAAAATTGTGCAATCCTATCTATTCATTTATTTATATTATCCTCTCATACATAAGTCAAATAAGATATTTTCATATACTATATTATACTATGAAATAAGTTATATTATTTGTATATAATTATATATGTATTTCAATAATCCAATCAATTTATATAAATCTAAAACATATTAAACAAGTCAACAAACTCATACTTTCAACACACAAGTGATACTTTCAACAATTCATCAACCAAGCTATTGTTAGCTAATATAACCATATTAATTTATTCATCGATCGACAAATCATAGTATTGTACTTATGAATTGGCATATGCATGGCCAGTGCACACGTCGTAAGCGTGGTTACTAATAATCACATTTAATGCTCCTAATAGATCATTATTACATGATCGCAAACAACATATAGAAGAACAATTAAACAATGCAGCATTCATCATTCATACAGAAGCAATAAGACAAAATTAAATAAAAATAATGATGAAATCCAACATATAATCACGATAGTTAATAACAATCAAGAACACCATCATTGGTCCCATCCATCCCATCAATACTCCAACCCCCTAATCACACTACTTCCATCTCTTGACCTCTCCATCCCTTCCTCTGCTGCAATATACTGTGGTGTCGACTACACGACCTAACCACATATAGAACCCGTAAGCGGAAGTGTCGATCGACTACATCGACCAAGCTTCGATCGATCGATCATTCACGAAACCTATAATGATGTAATGTTCACTCCTGGATTAGCATGTGATCATTCACAGGTTGTAAATCCTAGATTTGATCTAGGTCACACCCCAGTTGAAATAGTACTGGCTCTGTGGTTGACTGGAATGATGTAATGTTCGCTCCAGTACTGCTCAGTGTAGCAGCAGGTGATCATTCGCAGGTCCTGTAATGATGTGATGTTCGCTCCTGGACTGCAGCAGGTGATCATTCACAGGTGATAAAATCCTAGATTTAATCTAGGTCACATCCAGTATGAAAAAGGACTGGCACTGTGGTCAGGATTGCATCGTCCCTGAACGCTTGGTTCAAAATGTACGTTATGGGGATTGCATCATCCCGAAACCACTAGTTCAAAATGTACGTGATGGGGATTGCATCATCCCGGAACCACTAGTTCAAAATGTACATGATGGGGATTACATCATCCTGGAACCACTAGTTCAAAATGTACGTGATGGGGATTGTATCATCCCCAGACTTCGGTCCCCGAATTGATCCATAGACAGATGTCTCCGAGAAGTGGTCCCTAGTGGACGAGAGGGGATTGTATCATCCCCGGACTTCGGTCCCTGAATTGATATGTAGACATATGTCTCCGAGAAAGTGGTCCTTAGACTTTGTCTAAGTTGACGAGTGGACTGTATCATCCCTAGACATGTTATGGTGTCTTAAATGGATCATGTGTATTGCAGGGCATGCTGCTATGATGCTGTTGATCGTGATGATCTAGATGACGATGATGTTGATCATGATGGTCTAGATGACGATGATGTGGATCGTTATGATCTAGATGATGATGCTGATGATCGTGTGATGATGATGTTGATGATCGTGTGATGACGATGTTGTTGATCGTATGATGATGATGTTGATGATCGTGTGATGACAATGCTAATGATCATGTGATGATGATGCTGCTGATGATGATCATGCGATGACGATGTTGATGTCGTGTGATGACGATGTTAATGATCGTGTGATGACGATGTCGATGATCATATGATGACGATGTTGATGATCGTGTGATGACAATGATGTTGATCGTGAGGATCTAGATGATGATATTGCTATAGCTATTCAAGTGTTGCAGAAGATGAAGATTCAGTACTGAAGATGTTGATGTTCCAGTATTGAAGATGTTCCAATAACTGCTTGAGTTACTGATGATGAATAAAGAAAGCTTCCAATGATTTATAGATGTATCATGTATGATGTAGTTGATGACTCCTTGCTCCAGCAGATGTTGTTATAATATCCTTCTCGTTAAGGGGGAGTGTTGAAATATTGTAACTTTTAAGAATATTATATTTGTACTTTATTATTCCGGAGATGTTTCATTCCTCCGATGGGACTTTGTCATGTATCCGGAGATGTTTATTCCTCTGTGGGAACTTGGGTTATTAGACTTCCCTAGTGGGGGTCGGCCCTGTATGTGTTATGTGGGTTAAAGCGTCATTAGACCACCCTTGTGGGGTCGAAACTGTCACATTATGTAAAGTGGTTAAGTTGGGGCCGACCTAGCTTGTGTAAAAGAACAAGTCGAAGTTGTGTATAAATAGAGGAGGTGTGTTCCTCATTTATACACATTGCACTCACTTGTGAATAGCGCATAAGTGAGAGAGGGATCTGATGTGGAGGAGAAGGAACTCATGGTTGTGGATTACATCTTTGTATTTGCTGGTCATCTATATTAAGCAAGCTTTGCTGGGTTTTCTACTCCATGAGGGTTTCCCAGGATAAATCTGTGTCTCTTGTATTTATGCTGTGCTTATTGTTCTTTTAGTGATCTTGTATATGCTATTATTGTGAAATGGAATGTAATGTTGATATTTTCTGTCTTAGCATATTGAATCTTAACAAAGAGTGGGATTATCTCAATGAGACATTCTCACAAGATGTCCCATAGCTTAGGAAACATTTCTAGAGATAGAACATATAATCCAAGAAAAAATGTACTGAGTTATCTTCCTCTAAGGACTATACTAGCAATCCAATATCTTCATCTCACATGAATAAGAGGAAGAGACATTTCAGGGACAAATCACATCGATAATTTTGGAAGGTCAAACCCCTTATCTTTGATGGTGAAATGAAATTTGGGAAAGAAGTTGAGGCTTGGATTCTTGGGGTGAGGAAGTATTTCCAAGTCCATGACTACTCTGGAAACATGAAGGAAAGGGTTAATTTGAATTCCAAAGCATCAATATGGTGGGATCACCTTAGAAGATTCAAGAGGATTAATAAAAGAAAGGCTGAATGGAAGCAATTAAAGAAGTACTTCTAGAAAAATTACCTCTATGATAGATACTATGATCATAAAATCAAAGAATTCCACAAGTTAAATTTGGGGAAAATGACCATGGATGAATATGCATAAAAATTCATGGAATTGTCGAGGGATGTTAAGTATATAAGAGACAGTAAAGTAAAATATCAACATTTTTTAAGTGGACTACCTCAATCATATAAGGACCAAATTGAGTTTGATGTACCTCAAACTCTAGATGAGACTATAAGGTAGGCTATGTATTGTTATGATCAAAACAAAAGTAAGTCAGGATTCCATAAGGCATGGAAAGACAAGAATAAGGAGAAGTTTGACCAAAGGAGGAAAGGATTTGTGCTTCCTCATTTCATAAATCAACAAAGGTATCCATCACACGATGAGGCTAAGCAAAAAAATTTATGGGAAATAAGATAATGGATACCCTTTAATGTTGGGTGTAATGCCTCTAAAGGCATTAAGAATTTTTAATCTAAATAAGCATCTATTTTCTTTTCATTCTAAAAATGCATAAGAATATTAATACAACCTCAAATGGTGGATTTCTTAACTGTATGACTAAAAAGCTATAAGCATCATGTAACCATAGCAACATATAAAGAGTTTACAACAACATATAAACAATTTAAAATCACAAGAAAAATACCTTCTTATAAGAATGGTGATGGAGTCCAAACTGAGCAAGATTCCATCTTCATCTCGAGTTGCTTCTATATTCATTTCCCAAAGCGGAACCACGGTTTTACCTTTCATCCAACTAGGGGACTAGATGTCTCCCTAGCCCCAAGGAGCCATCCAAATGGCCTCCTGTTCCTCCATGCACGAGACCCCAGAGAACAGAACAGTGATGCACTAGTAGGTTATGTATCAAATCTTCCAAGAGTTCTCAAACTCTTCCAACTCTTCCAAACTCCTCATGCCCCAAAATATCCAAAATTATCCTTCCTAGAATACTCTTACCAAAATAATCTTCAATAGAAAGAACCTCCTCCTTCCAATCTCAAGTCTCCTATTTATATCAAAACTCCTCATCATCCTCCTCATCCATCAATAAATTCCAAAAATAATACTCAACAATCAATAATTTCATTTTCTAAAAAAATAGCAATTTGATTTAAATTAATAAAATATTATTACACATGGTTGCAAAGTCTCACTTGTCATGCTTCTACCTTAAATGCAACTATGACAACTCTTTCTAGAAAATTGTGCAATCCTATCTATTCATTTATTTATATTATCCTCTCATACATAAGTCAAATAAGATATTTTCATATACTATATTATACTATGAAATAAGTTATATTATTTGTATATAATTGTATATGTATTTCAATAATCCAATCAATTTATATAAATCTAAAACATATTAAACAAGTCAACAAACTCATACTTTCAACACACAAGTGATACTTTCAACAATTCATCAACCAAGCTATTGTTAGCTAATATAACCATATTAATTTATTCATCGATCGACAAATCATAGTATTGTACTCATGAATTGGCGTATGCATGGCCAATGCACACGTCGTAAGAGTGGGTACTAATAATCACATTTAATGCTCCTAATAGATCATTATTACATGATCGCAGACAACATATAGAAGAACAATTAAACAATGCATCATTCATCATTCATATAGAAGCAATAAGACATAATTAAATAAAAATAATGATGAAATCCAACATATAATCACGATAGTTAATAACAATCAACAACACCATCCAATCCATCATTGGTTCCATCCATCCCATCAATACTCCAACCCCCTAATCACCACTACTTCCATCTCCTGACCTCTCCATCCCTTCCTCTGCTGCAATATACTGTGGTGTCGACTACACGACCTAACCACATATAGAACCCGTAAGCGGAAGTGTCGATCGACTACATCGACCAAGCTTCCCCAGCAGGCATCCGCTAGTCGTCATCACACATCTAGGGGAGCGTGCACAGCACAACCCTCCCACGAATCCAGGTTTCAGGGGATAAATGGTGGGAAATGCCTCCACCCCCCTGATAGTACTAGGGTCAACTCCCTACATCAAACATACTGTGCCATCACTGTTCTAATGGGTCCCGTAATTGAAAAACCACTTTGGGCAAGTCACAATTCCTGTCAAAACTCACACTCACCCACAAGTCATAGAAATATTGGAATTCACAATTATACTCATGATGTTCAAGACATCTCGTGCCCCTTGGCAATATAGGAATCTACCTATCCCATAGCCAATCAACATGTGGAATAGTTCATCATTAACATGAAACATATATATAGCCATACCCAACTCTTTCAAGTGTTAATCCATACACTAATACGACATTTACAAATAATCATGTAAGTACTTTTGCAACAACTAAATTAGCATTCCACATATGGATATTCTATAATCAATTTGCGTGTTCAATATGAAGTAACTTATCCATTGCCATTAATAAATTAAACATTAAATGCCATTTACCATACAACCTCAAGGGAGTCCACATGTGCACATAACAATCATCTTAATCAATCTATCTTTGTCAAACAGATAATAAGCAAATACAATGCTAACATAATTCACATTAGAGTTTTTAATTAACGACTGTCAAGATATGGGGCATTACATACACCCACCCTTTAAGAAAATTCATCCCGAAGTTATGGTCATTCAGAATTTTAAGAAAAATATCGACACCGTATCTATATTCTTTCCGACTAAAATACCTTAGCGATGCTAGTCCCATGAGACCTTCACATGATCAACATGTCATTATTATATAATTTTACCTCTTCCTTCACATAGGATGTGTTCTCAAGTTACGCTTTACATGTTATACACACAATTGATCTAACTTCATCAAGGTTTATCAATTCATTTAGTCCTAGTTAGTTAACATATAATCATAATCTATTGTTGTTTTTTATATTATAGTTCATAAGAAGACCTTGTCTCCCATATCGCATTTCCTTAGGTTCAAGGTGTATTGTTATGACTCATTTATTGATTCTTAGCTTCATTGAATATTTTCTAACAAACACCATTTACTTCCTCATTCGTAATTTTAATGACATCCAAATTTCGACGGTATTTTAATGAATTACTATATAATAACTTAGTAGTGCTATGCCTATCTACCAAGTACACTTTATCAATTAACATTTGTGAAAGGATATTTCTTACACGTGAGTCTCACGTTATCCACAAAATACTTACGATTTCAATTTTAACACATAGATCGTTTCCAACCTTATAGTTTTAACTAATTTGTCTAATAGTGTGATCAACTCATGAACATCATGAATCTCAACCTACATATATACATAGGTACATCATATGGCTATAAGTTATATGACAAGGCTTCCACATTATCAACAATACCTTAGTCTATTTTAGCAATGTGAAGGGTGCTTCTTTACTTAATGCAATTAATCAAATATATATACCACATATATACTCACCATGATGCATATGACTAGACATACGATACACATACTCATCCTACTTATTTATCCAATGGTTTGTGAGGATACACATACTTCTCCTTAAATGATTTTTTTTTAGTTATTCTATTGACCCATATCCGATATTGACTACTTATGGCCTCTAGCCCTTTTCTAACACCTATCTATTTCTTTAAACCCCTTTCCACTTACAAATGAAGGAAGTTCATCTATTGGATGCATATTCTCCTTATTGATGGCTATGTTTAGAAAAATAAATTTCATTAATGGTGATCACTTATCCTTGGTGAATACTATAGTTGTTCTTCTAAATATGTATTTATTCTTGTTAATCTTTTAACTTATCCATAAGTTGTCATTGATTTTCTCTCAAGTGTTGGCCCTCTATATGAAGCTAATTAGTCACTCACATAATGACTTACCGCCACCCTTAATTGCTTGCAACTATTTCTAGAATGACTACCAACTTCGTACTTATGACTCTACTATGAACTATTATTATTTTATTATCATTTTAATGAAGACCTCCTGTTCAGTTACTCAATGAAAATGTCCATCGAGTCATAAGTTGTGCACCATCACAATGTGTGATTGTGCATTCATATGAAATTCCTAGATTTATTAGCAATTTAAGGCCAATCCTTTGACATGGTAAAATATGCTAGGTTAGACCTCAAGGTTAATACATATTTACTTATTGTTCGCGCCTTTCATATTGACTTGTATATCAGTGGAGATGAATATTATTGATTGCGGTCATTATGTTCTTTTCATCTTTACAATTATTTACCCCTCCTCAGCCTTTCATTATGTATTTTAACTATAAAATACATAAATAAAATCCATTTTTCCTTCAATTTTTAAATTTAAAATTTTTCAATCACAAAATTTACAACCATAAAGACTCTTTTTTTTCTTTTTCTTTTTATACACTTTCTTATAATAATAATTAAATAAATAGGTAAATAAATAAACAAGTAACTATTCCATAAGGTAATTCCTTTAATCTAAAGTCTCACACTCTCTTCACAAAGGTTATGGAATCTTTCTTATTCAAGTATATATATATATATTTTCTTTAATGTCTCCACTTAATATGAAATATTACACTCCTAAGAGAATATCAAATGGAATTTCTTATCACCATAGGTTGTCTTCTAATATCTATAAGTACTTTATAATAAATTGAAAGACTATACCCACACGTTCATTGTGATCTGATATATCATAATATGACCATAAAGTTATTCATTTAATTATAATTTTACATGTACATATATTTGATCATGAATTGGTAAAGTTACTAATTAAATTACGATAATTAAAGATTGAAGATATATTTCTCTATATTCAATTGTTTATACATAGATAACAATAGTGTATAACAATACCATTTCCGTAATTTAATGTGCCTGCTAACAAACTATCATTATCATTGTTTTAATTGACACCAATTTGCATAATAATATGATGAATGGATGACATTAAAGTAATTGAGTTTCATAAGGAAAATATTTTATTTATTTATTTAAAAATCTTATTTTTAAAATTAATTAATTAAATAATTTATTTTTTTAAATCCTATTTAACTATACAACCAACCGGATATGACGCATACCCCTAGGATGTCTCCGTAAAGTCATTCCATTTCTTTCCTTTCATTAATCATGTCACCTCAGGCCTTCATGCATTAGGAGATTACGCCCTATGTAATATCAGTCATGAACATTCTAGTGAACACATTTCTTCCTTTTATGAAACTCCACTGATTGTGCAGATTGCTTGTACGTAGTGAAAGTTTCCATGTAACCAGGAAACACGTGCAAGCTACCTACATCTTCTCTCCATCAACACTGGCATGCAATATGTACAGGGTTCCAATCTCTCACCCTTCATTGGTTCTTATCATGAGAATTCCATTACCTTTAGATCAGACTCTCTTCTGGCAATGAAGGAAAAACTTGCTACCAAATTATTTGTGAATCCTGGGAAAGGGAAATCCAACCTCGTTTCTTCTTTTGAGAATCGACATTCTATCTCAAACTTCATGTATGATTTATACAAAACCAAAAAGTTCTAGAGGACTTCATTTCCTCCCAAAACATTTTCCAATTGATTTACCCGATTTTGATAATTGTACATCACCATCCTTGCACAATACAAATAACGACATAGCTTCCATCCAGTTGCTTTTGCTTGCTTCACAAAAGCCTCAAGCCTCTCTATTGTTGATGCTAGAAATTATAAGTAGATGTGACAGAAGAGCCACACTTACTGTTGTGATGGTTTTTTTACGCTCCATCGCTCTGCTTATGAAATGTTCCATTCTTTTGACAGAGTCTGCATGTGCATAGGTTTTAATTAATATTACATCTAACCAAGGCCTATAGTCTTCTTAAGGTATAAGCTAAAAATAGATTCTCCATTTTTTTTTGGTACAGGTACTCACAAACCATGGCTCGATCTATAAGCATGTCCTTTTGACTTATTGTTTCCCCCAAATGGTTAAAAACGTCCTTCTTTTTCTTCGTTTGTCCTGAATGCGCATAGCCTCTCACCAGTAAAGAATAAGTGCAATTATATGGCTTTACATATATTGCTTCCATTTTTTGAAAGTGCTCTCCATTTCATCCCACATCCAGAGAGTCACAAAATAGCAATGAGTCTGTTATAAGTATGCACAGTGGGAATGAGGCCTACCTCCTTAAATGCTTGATAAACCATTTCCATATGGTTCACAAGCATCGAACGCCGAAATGTAGATAAGAGAATATTATAGGTTACAATAGTAGGAATATAGCTTGCAATCCTCTTCATGTCTTCAAATAGCGACAACTTCTTAGTAAAAACATTACAAATATAAGAAGTCAATAATGCGTTATACACTGAAGTCACCTTGTTAATTCCTCTAGAATGGACCTTCGCAAACACTCATCAACCAAATCAATATTTTTTGCTCTTTTAACAAGAAAAATCGATTTGGAGTACTCCTCTGGATATAATGAAATGGGAGATCATATCCTTTTACAATTGAATACCTCTAAAGCTAGTTGAGGGTTTGATTCTAGAGTGCTCATCAGTTTGATGAATATCCTACTATGGGAAGCATTTAAATAAGGAGGCTTCCTGATGTAGAACCCGTTTGATCTCTTCGACACTAGAAGAGCTTATCAATGCATCCTAAATCATCTTCAAGACAATTTCTCTTTTAACTCTACCATCTTTGAAATATACTCTTCTTGTTTGAGCACGCTACTTTCCACCCAGTTTTTTTTTTTTTTTTTGTAAATAATACTACGATGATCCACCACCATTCACTAAATCATGCTCAACCAAGTGCCGCCCCCCCCCACAACTCTGATTATCAGAAGATTTTGCTTGCATCCTGAAAATGTGACTGTTCCTAAACTTAAGCTACAAGGGCTGGACGGTTATGAAAATACTTACGAGAAAGGACAAACCTTAAGGGTGGAATTAACAGGGTTAGAGTTCCAAGACCAGGCTGGCCCGAATTGAGATTGTTGGGAGGTAGATGATCGATTGGGTAAAATTCAGAGGGATACTGGAAGTAGCAAGAAAATATTGATTAAAGGGTTATTTGCAGCGGCTATGGCAACCGTTCTACTACATAATTACTTCCTCTGACACGCATTACCTCGACTACCCGCGCCTCGGCTCATCAACGGCCAACATAGTAATAGGTATCCAAATTGAAACAAAACAATGTTGAGAACATTCATCAAAGATATTATTATATAGACCGAGAAAACTCATCAAGGCCTCGATTGTAACATACTCATCTATGGTATCATCCAGACACCTAAAAAAAAAGTTCAGGTCTACGCAATTGTTTGGTGTAATCCTATTCAACCATATTTTTTTTTGTTTATAGATATTGGCCCTATTGGTCCAAGTGTTTAAACCTAGGCTGTGATACCATGTGTAATGTCTCTAAAGGCATTAAGAATTTTTAATGTAAATAAGCATCTATTTTCTTTTCATTCTAGAAATGCATAAGAATATTAATACAACCTCAAATGGTGGATTTCTTAACTGTACAGGAAAAATACCCTGTTATAAGAATGGTGACCAAGTCCAAACAAGGCAAGCTTCCATCTTCATCTCTAGTTGCTTCTATATTCATTTCCCAAAGCGGAACCACGGTTTTACCTCCCGGCCAACTAGGGGCCTAGCCGGATCCCTAGCCCCAGGAAGCCATCCAAATGGCATCCTGGCCCTCTGTGCCTGAGACGACCCAGAGAACAGAAAAGTGATGCATTAGTAGGCTATGTATCAAATCTTCCAAGAGTTCTCAAACTCTTACAACTCTTCCAAACTCCTCATGCCCCAAAATATCTAAAATATCCAAAATTATCTTTCCTAGAATACTCTTACCAAAATAATCTTCAAGAGAAAGAACCTCCTTATACCAATCTCAAGTCTCCTATTTATATTAAAACTCCTCATCATCATCCTCATCCATCAATAAATTCAAAAAATAATAGTCAACAATCAATAAATTTATTTTCTAAAAAAAATAGCAATTTGATTTAAATTAATAAAATATTATTACACATGGTTGCAAAGTCTCACTTGTCATGCTTCTACCTTAAATGCAACTATGACAACTCTTTCTAAAAAATTGTGCAATCATATATATTCATTTATTTATATTATCATCTCATACATAAGTCAAATAAGATATTTTCATATACTATATTATACTATGAAATAAGTTATATTATTTGTATATAATTATATATGTATTTCAATAATCCAATCAATTTATATAAATCTAAAACATATTAAACAAGTCAACAAACTCATACTTTCAACATACAAGTGATACTTTCAACAATTCATCAACCAAGCTACTATTATCTAATATAACCATATTAATTTATTCATCAATCGACCAATCATAGTATTGTACTCACGAATTGGCGTATGCATGGCCAATGCACATGTCGTAAGCGTGGGTACTAATAATCACATTTAATGCTCCTAATAGATCATTATTACATGATCTCAAACAACATATAAAATAACAATTAAACAATGCATCATTCATCATTCATAATCATTCATACAGAAGCAATAAGACAGAATTAAATAAACATAATGATGAAATCTGGCATATAATCATGATAGTTAATAACAATCAATAACACCATCCAATCCATCATTGGTCTCATCCATTCCATCAGTACTCCAACCACCTAATCACCACTACTTCCATCTCCTGGCCTCACCATCCCGTCCTGTCATGTTACCAATTTTTGCTATGGTCCATGGGGGTGATTTTAGCCTAAGTCACTTAGGCATTAATTAATTAATTAATGGGTGAATGTGGATATATTGACTTATGGAATATGCCTAAGGGTGAATTTGGGGAATTAAATGGATAAGGTGGTCTCCAAACTAAGTGCTAAGGGGACTTATGAGTTAATTGGGGAGTTTTGAGCCAGGCCTATAATTTAATTAAATATTTAATGGTTTTGAATTTTGAAGTAAGGAATTAATTATTTTTATTAATTATCCTCATTTATTAATATTTTGGCAAGTGGATGATGTGTACAAGGCTAGGAGGGCGCAATAGGGTCAAGGTGGACCTCACCTACCCAAGTCAAGAATATAGAAGCATCCATGTGTCAGCAAAAAGCAGGAAAGAAGGAAAAATAGGCAAAAGCTGGAGAAAAACAAGAAAACGCACAAAGCTGGAAGGTTTAAAAGATGGAAAGAGAAAAAAGCTGTCAGTTGGCAAAAGGAAGGAAACATCTAAGGCAAGGAAAGGCGCCCTTGCTAATTCAGTGAGGAAACACAAAGCAAGCAATTCAGAAGAAAAAAAAAAAAAAAAAAAAAAAAAAAAAAAGAAGAAGAAGAAGAAGAAGAAGAAGAAGAAGAAGAAGAAAGGCTTCCTTCTCTCAAATAATTCGCCCTCCCTCTCTCACACATGTGGGTTGGCTTGTGGAGGAATCCACTTCATCTATAAAACAATGAATCCATCTCCCATTAAGAATTTTTGATCATTTGAGAATTTTGCTTTAGAGCTCTGAGCTTCCCTAGTGTTGAGAGATGTGCCTCAAAAACCTTGGGAGATGTGCCCCAAGTTCTTGACAGCTTTCCAGTCTACTTCTGGAGGTTCATGTTACTGTTAAGCAGATGTTCATCAGCCTTACTTGAAGATCATGCAGCTATCAGAAGAGATCCCATCATCCAGATGCGATTGAAGTGAAGGAAATTGTAGATCTAGTGAGGAGAAATCTCCCATTCTTGAAGGAGGAGTCAAGATCATATCAGAGAAGGAGTGCGCAACCAATGATATTTTTTATATACCTATAACAACTCATTATTTAGATCTATTAGAGATCTGATCCTTCTACCCTTCCTCCAACCCTTTCTCCTTCCCTTTGGGGGAAAAACTAATAGTTCCAGTAGGGAGAAAGCTCCCATTCTTGAAGGAGGAGTCCAAATCATCAAATATAAGGAGTGTGCATCCCATGAGATTTGTTTTCACCTGTGGCAGCTCATCACTCATATATATCATAAATCGGACCCTTCTACCCTTCCTCCAGCCCGTTCTCCTTCCTTGTGGGGGAAAACTAGCTCTCGAAGGCCTCATGATGCACTGTTGGTGCAACCAACTGTAATAATTCTTCCATAACTATGATTTCAACTTAAAAATCATATTCATATGATATCATAGGTTAATATATATATATGGGATGATATTTGAATTTATTGGTGGCTTTGGTACTTCCAGATATCAAGACTAGCTATTCTAGCTTTGTGGTAATTGTAGTTGATGGAGGAGACTTAATAATTGAGAGATCTTATGTAAACTTATGATTTCGACCTGAAAGTGTATTAAATAAAATATCAGATCCTTCAATATGATTGTGACTTATATTTGTATGATTTTGTGGCTTTGGCACCTTCAGAAGTTGAAACTAGCTCAATTACTAGTTGTGGAGAGGTTTATTGAAGAAAGGAGGTAATCCATTTTCTATATATACCTAAAATATTCAATTTCAACCTTATGAACATTAATAATTCATATAATATCCATTTATAATTTCAAAACATAGTATTGTGTTCTTTTAATGAGTTTTCACCATTCAGAATTGAAGACTAGCTCAACAGGCACTTTTAACTAGCTAGTTTTGGCATATTTTTTCTGTATGAATTACCTATGATGAAAATTAATGATATAATGGTTCTATGAGGTCATAATAACACTAATAAAGACCCCCATTCTCTGTTCCTAAGGTTTTGGGTGCATTACAACTTTTTTGGAAAAGCCTAGAAATCTCTTACCTGTGCAACCCCCAATAGCTCCCTTGACTAGTTTGCCTCCAAATCCATCTACAACCTCCAAAAATATTATGATATCTATTTCATTATGTTTTACTGATGTTATTGACCTAAAATAACCCTTACTTCCATCCATAATCAATCCCCATTCTAGTATGCATATGTTGGAAGCCCAGGAAGCCTTGAAGTAGGCAACATACTTCTCCGTTGTTGAAAATTGAAAGGCTCTAGTACCTTGTGCATAGGACTCACTATCCAGACCTAGATTTTCGTGCTGCTGGAAATTTTACATATAAATTCCAGAACCAAAATTCATCCCTACCATCCTTGATCAGTGAACCAGTACTCCTCACTTACACCCTGCACACCCTACAAAAAATTGTAAAAAATTACTAGTTACAAGTCTGATCAAATTGGAGTCTGGAGTTAGTATTCTTGCCAATTATTGGCTGGGATACTACACATCCTCTGCTGAAATATATTGTGGCGTCGACTACACAACCTAACCACATATAGAACCCGTAAGTGAAAGTGTCGATCGACTACATTGACCAAGCTTCCCCGGCAGGCATCCACTATTCGTCATCACACATCTAGGGGAGCGTGCACAGCACAACCCTCCCACGACTCCAGTTTTTGGGGGATAAATGGTGGGAAATGACTCCACCCCCCCTGATAGTACTATGGTTAACACCCTACATCAACCATATTGTGCCATCACTGTTCTAAGGGGTCCCGTCATTGAAAAACCACTTTGGGCAAGTCACAATTCTTGTCAAAACTCACACTCATCCACAAGTCATAGAAATATTGGAATTCACAATTAAATAGCATGGAATTTGATATAACATAATTATACTCATGATGTTCAAGACATCTCGTGCCCCTTAGCAATATAGGAATCTGCCTATCTCATAGCCAATCAACATGTGGAATAGTTCATCATTAACATGAAACATATATATATTCATGCCCAACTCTTTCAAGTGTTAATCCATATCACTAATATGACATTTACAAATAATCATGTAAGTACTTTTGCAACAACTAAATTAGCATTCCACATATGGATATTCTATATTCAATTTGCATGTTCCATATGAAGTAACATATCCATTTCCATTAATAAATTAAATAGTAAATGCCATTTACCATACAACCTCAAGGGAGTCCACATGTGCACATAACAATAATCTTAATCAATCTATCTTCATCAAACAGATAATAAGCAAATACAATGATAACATAATTCACATCAGAGTTTTTAATTAACAACTGTCAAGATATGGGGCATTACATTGGGGGTGTTGAGAGGAACACTTGCTCAAAAATTGTCCACATTGGAATGGGAGTGCCAAACATGTTCAAAACATCCAAGAGGCTAAAATTGTGGGTGATGTGGTAATGGTCATTCCTAAAATATATGTTGCACTAGAGGACCACCAAGTAGAACATCAATCAACTATGGTTGAGGTTGAAGGTAATATTGTTGAGCAATCTATTTTTATTTTAATTGAATCTAGATCTACTCACAATTATGTTACTCCTAAAATTGTTGGGATTTGTGCATTTGAGAAAAGAAAGCATAATAAATCATGGTAGATCCAAATAGCCATTGCAACCAAGAGAAAATTTAGTGAGGTGGTGGAGAAATGTCCACTAGAGATGGATGGGCTCTTCACTTCAACAAATCATATTGTTTTCCCATTTGGTTCCTATGATTTTATCATTGGAATGGATTGGTTGGAAGCACATTGAGTTAAATTTGGTTGCTACAACAAGACTTTTGAATGAATTGATGAAGAAAGAAACCCAAGGATAGTAAAAGGTATTACAAAGATGGTTTCTATTAGGTATATTTCAGCCTTGTAGCTGAAGAAATGTTTCAAGAAAGGTTGGCAGTTGTATGCAACCTATGTATTGGGCAGATAATATAATGAAGTTCGCAAGTTGGACGACTATCAAGTCTTGCAAGAATTCAGTGATGTGTTTCTTCACTACTACATTTGAGGGGGGAATTTGATGTTTAGACCGACATCAGAACTCAAAAACTATTTTTAATGATGGATAGACATCATTTTCATGGGTTTTGAGGAAAAAAACAAACAAGTGTCGCATAAGCGACGTCTAGTATTTAACGTCTCTTAAGCGACATATTTGGGCATCCGTTATGCAATGTTATGATGTGTCTCTTAATCTATGCTCAAAGACGTCTCTTAAGCAACATTGTTTCCTTATTGTTTCTTAAGAGACATGACGCTGAAATTATTTTACTTTTTTTGGATCAATTGGGAAAAACCGTAAACATATTCGAACAAAACATGTATTTAGCTTTTCTGGTTAAATTCGGCAAGAATAATTCATCGAAGGACTTTGGAGGGAGGAGAGCTCTTCTTATAGGTAGATTTTTTTTGGGATCAACGATACCCACTCTTGAATTATTTTTTTTTATTGGGCTAATGATTTGATCTGTATATTTCTTCTATTAGTGGCTTGATAATGTATTTTATTGAAACGGAGCACAATGTCAGACAATATTGTTCCCCAATTTGCTACCATATCTTAACGACTCACTGTTGTGCAGGAAACTATTGATTCTATATACGGTGATAGAAGCAACGATGTTCCGTAAAATGACCAGAATCAACCCTTCAGTGTTGAAGCTATAATCGACGATGGAAAAAAAATTTGCCCTTGTACAAAATGTAGAGGAATGAAAAGAAGAAGAGTTGTCAAGGAAACAACCAGGAAACATTGCTCGAGTATGGGCACTTGGAAGGGGAAACCCATATCATCCCCTGGTAAGTTATTAAAAATTTGTTTTTCTCATTTTGCAATACTCTTATTATTGATCGATGTTTCAATACTAATTGGTTATATTTTTTGGAAACTACCGCATAGACAAGATCACCAATGCTTGCAAACCCACTTGCTACAATTCACAATACTGGAGATGTTGACGGAGGTGACATTGAGGTTGATACATTAATGGAAGAAAATTACCACAATATTATTGAGAATGAAGGGATAAATAGGTTGATCCATGACACATGTGTTGCCACAGATGAGAATGTACCTATGGACGAGGCCTATGAAAACATTCATGATGTGCCTCTTATTGACAAGGCAAAAAAATCCTTGTAAAAAGAATCAAAGACAAGTCTTCTCTCAGCTCTTTTGTTGCTAGTCAACTTGAAGGTCATGAATGGTATTTCAAACACAACAATGACACAATTGTTAAGGTATGCAAGATTTTGATTTTTGTATTTGCAATTGCTTGTTTCTTATATATTTATGTCATTTATTAGTCAATAATTATGATTTTTATACTAATATATATATATATATATATATATATATATATGATTTTAGGAGACACTCTTCTACCACCATCAAATTCTAACCTCGCACATACAGAGAAATGTGTGTCGTTTTGAAAGATCAAGGAATGGAGTATAACTTAATTGATGTGTTCCCAATGATCATATCATATATTATAGACAACATGCATCAAAGAGTGAGTGCTCTAAATTTGGAATTAGTAGATTTCATACTGATTAGGTAACAAATATGGTGCCCCACAAAGTTCTTTGCCATATACCAATAATTCCACATTTTCAACGAATGTTCAGGTGTAAAAACGTTGCGGAATTTATGGATTACCATGCACGACACATAAGTGAAGATGGTGTCATGCGAATGCTTGAAGATGGTTCTGCATTCAAAGACATTGATGAAAGATGGCCAATTTTTAAAGAAGAAACATGTAATGTTAGACTTTCAATGGCAGTTGATGGTGTCAACCCATTTGGAGAGCTCGAAACCATTTATATAGTTTGGCCAGCCTTTCTTATAAACAATAACCTTCCTCCATGCATGGAAATTAAAAGGGATCACATCATGTTGGCATTAATTGTTCCAGGTACTTATTTTTATGAATGTTAACATAATATAAGAAATCATTTTTTGTATTATTGCACGTACGAGAAATTATTAACCATGTATGTTATTTTTGAAATGGCTACTAGGTAAGCACCAAGTTAAAGATATGGATGTATATCTTGAGCCTCTTATAGATGAACTTTTAAAATTATGGTCTGGTATCAGTATGCATGACATCTCCAAACCTATAGGCCAAAAACAATTTTAGTTCCATGAAATAATTACATGGGCAATTCATGATGCACTCGGTCTTACACATTTATGTGGTATGTAAAGTTCCTAGGTATCTCTATGCATCATTTATCATGTAATTATTTTTATAATATACAAAATTCTATATGTTAACTATTCCATAAATTACAGGGATTCAAACAAAGGGAAAATACGCATGTCTAGTATGTGATGCAAGAACAATATTGAAACGTTCAAGAAGTTTATGAAAGGAGGTGTAGACTGAGTTTAGACATTTTCTCCATAAGAACCATATTATCATATTACTGAAGAAGAAAAAATGACTTCAATAGAAAGGAGGAGAGTGGAAAAAATCCACAAAGAATGATGCCTCAACTATGGAAAAAGAACATTTCAAAATATCCATGGTAAACAATATTTGTTTGTAGCTAATCACTTCATTATTCATCACTTGTTTTTATTTATAGACTTTCATGATACTTATAATCACGATTAGTATAAAATATTAATATGTCATAGATACTTCTCAAAGGTCATCACCATGGTCATCTTCCATGGGGTTTGAAATGATACTCTTCCCAATTTAGTCAGTTGTCATACTATGAGCACCTACAAGTAGCTCATTTGTTCGACACAATGCATATTGGAAAGAATGTCATAGAGTGCTTGTGGAAAATTATAGATGGGAGGAATAACAAGGAAAAAATTGCAAAAATTATTAATGACATTCAAGAATCCAACTCAACGTAACATTTGAATCAAAGTTGGGGTAGTGGAAATTCCACCAATCTCCCATGGTTATTAACTGAGTAAGAGAGTGTTGTTGTAAAAGCGTTTGTATAGAAGATAACATTTCCCACTAGATCTGCTTCAAACATAAGTAATATATTGATAAAGAAAGGCAATGTTTAGGGGGGGTAAAACTCATGATTGGCATACGTTTATCAAGATTCAACGTTTTGCAACTTTGATTATTTATTTATGTTATATACATTATTTTTTATTAATCCATGCTTATCTCTATTTAAGTTATATGTAATGGTATATATGTTATTTGTTAGTAATATGCATTGCATCCTTGTTGCAGCATGTTCTACCTCTAGCTCTACCTAATATATTTGACAACAACATTAAGAAGGTTATTTATGATCTTGGCAAGTACATGAGGTATGTATAAAGTTATAGTTGAATTAATATTGATTGTATAGAGGGTCAATACTTACTTTTAATGTCTTATATATTTGAATGTTGACACATCGAGTTTCATTGCACTTGTAGGTGGTTGTCAGATAAATAAATACATAAGGAAGATATTAGGTATTGGAAAAGGAAAATTACCCAACTTGTGTGTGAGATGCAAAAGTATCTTCCTCCGGCCTTTTTCAATGCACAGGAACACTACCTAGTACACCTAGTGGAAGAGATTGAAATATGTGGATCTATGCACACAAGGTCAATGTGGTTGGTGGAGAGACACTTGAAAGCATTGAATTCCTTTGTTAGATAGAGATCACATCTAAAAGGATTATGGTTGAAGGGTATATGCTATATCAATCCACTGTATAGTTTAGTGAGTACTTACCCCAATTAGTGGGTTATATGGATGTGCCGCTCCTTTGGGATGCCAATTCTACCAACAAATTTAAAGGGGAGGTGTTGTTAGGGAATGGTAGATGGAGAAACGTTAAAGGTAAAATATTGTAATTTATTTAATTTCTCCATACATGTTTTTGGTACACTGGTTAGTAGCTTGGTTGTTTAACTAACACTTTTTTTATCATTGTTCTAGGTAGTACAGAGTGGGATGCAATTCATGAATACATTGCAAATAATATTGATTTTATGAACATATGGACATAACGATGTGAATACTTTTATGGTGAATTAATATGGAATGACTTAGCAGAGATGATAAAAAAGGCTTATTTGGATCATGACACCAGTTTAAGACAATAGCAAATTGATTTAGCATATGGTGCAAAATATAGAAAGGTAATCCATGCCTACCGTTCATATTATACATATAATTTACATTTCCTAACAATCCATTTCTAACATATTGAGAATACAGGTGAAACATCATAAGGCTATGTGGTGCAATGGAAGAAAATTTTGCACCAAAGAGTTGGATGACATGACAAAAGCATGTGATAGTGGTTTTACTGCAATTTTCCAAGTTACTAATATTTCCCACAGGGGTGACAGACATCCGATCACATCGGATTTGAGGTACTATGGATATTTGGAAGAAATATTGGATATAGACTTTAAATCCTTCAAAGTGGTTCTCTTCAAGTTGAGTTGGTATAGATTGTTTTTGCAAGGTGATGAAAGGACAGTTATTGATCATGAAAATGGATTACCCGTGATTAATACTAATAGGTACGAGCAGGATACAGATCCATATTTATTTCAAGTCAATGTGAGCAAGTATTTTTTCCAGAGGTACCAGGTAGAGAAGGTTGGTCATTTGTTGTTAGATTTGATTCAAGAGGATGGCCTGTAGAGTATATTTTTCCTAAAGATGAAGATGTTCAAGAAGAAGAAGATGTGGCTGGAGATATTGAGGAAGAAGTGAACTTATACAAAGGGGGGAACCAGGTTGACCAAATAGCCTTTGAGTCACATCTGATGATGACTACATTGATGATGACTTAGCGCTAGATGTTGCAGACGTTGTTTTGGATAATCCTTATAGTGATTCGAAGGGTTGGATACAAATTATGATCTTCATGACTCGAATATCGACTTGGATAATGTTCAAGATCAATCTAATACGGAATTATAACAAATGTTGTTCAATGAATCTCTCTTTTTCAATTAGTATTGGGATAAATAAATTCATGGGAATTCTTTGTTATTGTATATGCAAATAGATCATCCATCTCATGGAACATTATTCTCTGTAATGTGTTGTAAATTGTATTCCATGCAATGCCAATTCAATTCTTTGTTTTCCTTGATTTTGCATTTGATTTTATTTTTGTACATGAAACCAAATTGTGGATTATATAAACCATTTTGAGTGTGAGTGTTCCAAGAAATTTGAGTGTAGTTGTAAAATTGGTTCAAAAAACACACATTTGTTGTCATGCACTTTGAAAACATCATGATTTTCAATCAAATATGTAAAGACCATCTAACGCATATTCAATTATGTGGGCGCTAAGTCACCAATCCCTCATTCTCTAATCCTTAAAATTATGTACATATCTCTTTCTTAGGTAGAAATTTAGGGCCCATGTGGTGGTCAAATGCCCTATCTATGACCCATGAGTCATATAATTAGTAGTTATCTACTAAGATCCTAGTTTTTATTCCAAGGTTAACCCTTTATGACCATTCATCATGCGACAATACTTGAAATTGTGACCTTATCACATTAGCCCAATTAGGAGAAATGTTTAGTATAAGGTGGGGGATGGGTGGGGGGAGGGGCAGTTTAATGTTGGAAGTTACCCTTGGTGATGTCCAACTCTTATGCCCCTCCATCCAAAAATACAAAACATATAACATAACAAAAATTGGAAAACTTGGGTAAAATTCCAAGAATTACAATGTATTGATTCTTGCCAAAAACTAATGGAATTGCAAAAGTAGACATATTTTTTAGTCAATTCTGCTACAAAACTACAAAATATAGAAAAAAATTCCAACATTTTTATTTTTTCCAAATTAATTTCCAAAACTATTTGAATTTTTATTCTATGGGCCCTCTTCCAACACAATCTTTGGTATGCCTAAAACCTAGTGAAACAATTTCCGAGACTAGTGCATTTGTTTTCATATGGAACCCAAGTGTGACATTGTTCCCACACAAGAGTTCAAAATTCTCCATGTGTTGGTAAAAAAATAATAAAATAAATTTCCAATAGATCAACTAGTAGAATAATGAGTTCAATTGGTAAAATAATGTCAAAAGTGTGCTCACTAAGAAGATGGACCATTTGGACTATCAACAACAACAAAATTGGTTTCAAGGGAATCTCATGCAATCCATCATGACCATGTTTTAGAACAAGATAATGACACAATAAAAACAATTGAAACAACATCAATCAATGCCTACTATCATTCCAAATGCCTAAAATCCATTCAAGTTCGATACCAAAATTCCCATATTTGCTCGGATGGCTTCTTCAATAGAAAAGAAGTTGGATACATGTATTCATGTAGTATTGAACCTTATTTGAAGACGTGATCCATCATGATCAATCATTATAATATATTTGTTTTTGATGTTCTCATAAATCCTTCTCGTGGTGGCATGTTGCACACAACAATCGGCAACATCCAATCCATCGATTTTCACCTAGTTAGATAATTTCAAAGACATTACTCGCAAAATATTTTATCCCCATAGATATAAGGATGCCTTGGTTTCATAATGCTTTTATATTTAGTGCCTTCTAATCCAAATAAATAAACAACTCATCAAGTAGTTCAATTGATTAGTGATAAAAATTTAGGTACAAGGCTCAAACAATGATATAAAAATTAAATTTATTTCCTAGTTTAGAAAAGGAAATAGAAACTCTCCATGTCACTTCCTTAGAGCATGATTCCTAGTTGTGATTCTCGAATACAACTTACCAATAGGACTACAAAGAATATTTTGATGGTTCTTATAAAACTTACAATCTAAACAAGGATGATAAAATCAATGAAATTCCACATCATCAAACAAATGAAGGTAGATAATAATAATAAGCTTCTTTATTTTGTTATTTAATCTCTTCTATATTCCTATATATTAGAATGCATCTTAAAAACCTAAGGGTGTCTTTCACATTTGGGTCATACAAGATGTTATTGATCTAATCCTAGGTTCTTCTTGAAGTATATGTAATCCATTGAAAGTTTTGCTTGAAGTATTGAATTTGACATTTAAAAGTAATAAAAAAAATTAATTATATATATATATATATAGTTTTTCAAACTCAACCATGAGAAATGTTTAGTTAACCATGAATAATTACTGGTGGAAGTTTGAATAATGAAAATGGAACCATGATAAAAGTAGGTGCAATCATGAGCATTATTATATATTTTTACAAACGTCAATTAATTGACATGTAACCGACGCCACTACAATGTTATCGACATTTTTTGACACTGATAGCAATGCACTGGGATCGGTTACATGTTTCTTACGTGACGTGTGTAAGAGACGTGTATCCGATGCCAATGCAATGTTATCGACGTCTATACACGTTGCTATCATGCTTTGTGTAACTTAATCAGAGGGTTTATATGAGTTAGGGTTTAGGTGTTGGTTTTCTATTGGTTGGGGATTAGGGGATATAAATTATAGATGTTAGTGATTAAGGGTAATATAGTTTATCATTAACATATGTGTTATAAGTTACAAAGGTTAAAAGTTGGAGTTAGATTGTTTAGTGTTTAGGTTTTAGGGATTAGGGATTAAAGTAGTTATAGGTAATAGGTTTAGAAATTAGTGTTATAAATTTTAGGGTTAGGATAAGATAGGTGCAAGTAGGTATGCTTAATACATGTCATTTAAGAGACATGTATCTGATGCCAATGCAATGCTATCGACGTTTGCTAGACGTCGATATCAATGCTAGAGTGTGCTATGCAATTTGGATGACATGTGATTACTCTATGGAAGGTTTTCCATATAGTTCCTCAACAAGATCAACAATGAACTTCAACACTCTGATTATTATTAAATTAGTGGGCATCTAATATTCCATACAAATATGGGTAGCATGTAGAATGGGAATCTTAAGCTTTGAATGAGCCAATTTAAATTTTGAAATATTCTTCTCCATACTCACAATGGCCCGTGTATCTTCCATCCAAGGTTGTCTAATTAATACTTTGTAACTTTGTCCTTCAAGATCCATGACTTGAAATAAAGACATTTTTACAAAATCACCAACTTTTACAATAACATTATTCAAAATATCTTCAACCATCTTCAGTCTATCATCTCCCATAACCAAAAAAAATCAAGGGACACTAGTGAAGGGCATTCAAGATCTCTCAAGTGTTGTAGTGATAATATCATTATTGTAACTTTGATATATATCCACATAAGAAACAAACATATCGTTAAAGTAAATAGGAATCAAATCATTAGATTTAATTACCTGGAAAAGTGTTCACTAACTATCCTTGGGGATATATTATTTACATCTAAGACATAAATAAGTTTCCTCAAGGAGAGACAACCAATATCCATCTCAACAAGGATATGAGAAAGTTATTGAATAAGTTTGGCAATGCCATGTGGTTTGGGTCACATGAGCTTAACCTTTCTTCTCAATTGGTGGCATCAAGACCTTCAATGGTAATATGCATTAGAGAAAGTGCACATAATAGATATAAAATCCATGGAGCATGAGGAAAATATATTGATCCCATTCACATATTTAATATTTGAACATCTCTTGATTATCTAGTATATCAACATTCATACATGTATCTTGTTGATTTATTGGCGTGGATGTTGTCATGGAATCGCAAGGGCTATCTAGAAATTTGCAAATCCCTGTTGGTTTACACTTATAAAAATATGGACATGTGCTTCAAGAATATTTGTTCATAGAGAAATGGAAAGAGAAATACACACTACACATATAATTTCACATTGATATACTTTGCACATAGAAATGAAAATAATTTAGTCATGAGGTCTAGGAAAGGAACATTGTCATCTAGACACTAAAACAAAACATTCAACGAGGTGTAACCCCACATGCCACAATCAAAACACTTCAGCAATGTCTTTCTACCTTGAATAGGAAAACACTACTAAGTTCATCTCTAAGCTAATCACATACACATGGCCCCAAAATGGTAGTGCTACAATATGATATTTCAATGTAGGGTATTGTCAAGCTCTATAAGTGGTGGAAGCAGGAAATTTTGTGGAGGTGAGATAATCTATGTCATACTCATAATATTACATGTAGGTTGTTACGTGGGGAAAAGTATAATAGGATTTGGCAATGCAAGGGACTAAAGTAGCATGGAAAAACTCAAGGGTGTCTTTCTAACATTTATGAGAGGATGTTTTGTTTCATTGTGTGTGCGACAATTACATTGATTATGACACCATGTAATATGAATATAGAAAAAAAATTAATGTGACTTATGACCTGTTACATGGTTATTGATATTTGAGTTAAAGCACAACATATTCAAACAATGTGGTATACAACCCTTTGACAAATGATTATATTGGCAATATCAAAAAAATATCTCTTAAGGATTCTAAATAAGAAGCTACTTAACCTATATTGTTGGTTTTCTTGTGGATGGTTTTCAATTCCAAGGAAAGGTGTAGGAGAGGATGCAACAGGATCTATCATTTCATTATAAGACATTGCAATCAATTGTAATTATTCTTGATATGTATTCAACATTAAGCTATTTATTGTGAGACATATTAAGTCTAGTAAAGAGTAGGGTAACCACTCACTAAGTTTATCTTATGGAATATTTGTGACCGCTTTTTCAAAACCTCCTATCTATCGAAGATCAAAATCAACAAGGGGATAACTAGGTTAAATATAATGATAGCTATAATGATGTCGGTAGGGAGCTAGATAATCTCATTCCATTCTTGCAAAGTTTATCCTTTTCTTCTTAATGTAGTTGGTGATGGTCGTAAATGTTCTCGCCGTTGAAGAGGATGTTTTCTCAAAGTACTATTAAACTAAGAAGAAATAAACTAATCTATCATTGTTCCTTGAGGAGTTAGATCCCAAGACTTCTTTAGCATGTTAATATGTTCAATCATACCTAAAACAAATAAGCATGTACCAACGGGAGGTTGCCAAGACCAATAGTGGCCATCATCACCACAAATATTCTAGTACCAAAAGTGGGACATGTTGAAGGTCACAATTTTTTATTCTCTACTAAAACAAAAAAAAAGTGGATGTGCATGGGGGTACAAGGAAAAAGGATTGTACAATTTAGATAAACCCACAACTTCTTCAAAGGTGTTTTTAGAAAGTGCATCAAGCAACCACTTTGTAATCTTGTGCAACTCCTCGGTGGATGTTGTGTCATCAAGATCTAAGTGAGAAAAGAAAGAATCATTTATAGACATCAAATCATGGAATTATTCAAGTTGAGCATGGATAGGATTAGATTTAGGATTAGGAGTGGACAATTGAGACAAGGAGGTAGTGGAAGGAGTAAGAGGGTGTGTCTAGAATGCATCCTTTAGGTTATGGTTGGGGAATTAGGAAATAGAAAAATAATAAAAATAAATAATAAAAATAGAAATAGAAATAGAAAAATACTAAATACTAAATAATATATAATAAATAAGAAAAAATAGAAATAAAAATAAAAATACAAAACATATATCATAACAAACCTTCCCACTTATTTCATTTTCATTTACGATCTCACTTACCAGTCACCGAGTCGATTCCATATCCGCGAGGTCGTAGAGGGGAGGAGGAAGAGAACTCGAGAGGAGGTCTGCTCTTCCGTTGATTTCAATTTCATTTACAATCTCACTTACCAGTTCAGCGATCCAAGCCCATATCCATAAGGTTGCAGAGGGGAGGATGAAGAGAGCTAGAGAGGAGGTCACATAGCAAAGGGGAGGAAGAGAGATCGAGAGGAGGTTGCAGAGGGGAGGAGGAAGGGATATCGTAGAGGTAGAGAGGACATAGAGTTCAAGAGGGTGCATAGGTCGAGGAGGTTGAGAGGACGCAGAGAGGAGGTCGAGGAGGTCTCCTAGAGGACGAAATGCCCCCCAAATCGATTAGTAAGGGTGTAATTTTCTTCAGTTTGTTAAGTTTTCTCTATTCCATGGGGTGTAATCTTCTTAAATTTGTTAAATTTTCCTAACGGGGTCCCATGGGGTTTTATGCCTAACAGGGTTCCTAAAGCAATTATCCATCAAACTCACGATCCAATCTTGATAACAAGCAAACATGGTATACAAATAATTTCATGGAAGAGAATCCAATTGGAAGATGATCTATATCCATATAGAGATATTAAAAATATAAGACCATAAAACTCATCTAAAGAAGTGTCAAACGATACTTAAACCAAAACATGGAATATCAAGAGGTTTCCATCAATAATGTGAAACTGCCTTAATGATATAACATGTTACTAATGTGAAATTTCCATGACCAATGTCATGTATATGGACCATCAAATATTCAAAGAAAATTCAACAAGGTAGACTCCATGTTTCAAGATATAGAAGAGATATTGTCCCTTACAATTGAACAATAAAGAGACTTTCCCATGTGGAGGAAGACATGTGGGATGCTTCAAATTTCGAAGGTTACTAATGAGAAGTTGCATTAGTGACTTGGGGATTTTTCCAAATAAAGAAGAGGATGCAAGTAGAAAAGATAAACCAGATGCCTCAACCAGCTCGAAAAGAAAAAAAAATGAGAATGGGAAGAATGGGGAAGTGCTATCCCAAAATAAGGAAAAATTATATGATATAGAGTCCCAGAAGGAAGGTGGAGAAGAGAATGATCTAGTGGGATCAAAAAATATTATAAGTAGCCCCAACAAGACGGTATAGTCAATTCCATCCACTCCCTCCTCTTCCAAATACCCCAGAATGCTAACTCTGGTTGTCCCGGGAGTGAATCCAAACACTCCATCCACTATGACCTCTCAAAGTGTAGGGTCAAGTGCCTCATGGGTGGATAATTTTTTAAAGGCTCACGATTAAGGACAATGGGAGATTATCTTAGCAATGTTGAAGTTATTTGTATTTAACCCTTTCTTTTTATGAGTTGTTGAAATGATATTTGTTGATATGATCACATGCTTAACCATCGATGGGATAAAATTGTAATATCCTTGATCTCATCTCCGAGGATATTGACTCAAATTCAAATATTAAAATCATAAAATTGCAAGCAGTGACTAGTTCTCCAAACTAGTGAAGAAGGAACTAGACTAGGTCATTGATTAACCCACCCAAAGCTTGACTGATGGACACTTTTGGATCTGAAAAATGTACTGGGGAGTATGTAGCAGTAAGGATAGTAGCATCAATGCCAGCTTCTGATTTCTAAGCACAATGTATTGGGGGCATTTATGTTTTGAACATCAGTCAGGTTGAAGTCTACTCCAAGGCTACCTGGGCACACTAGCATATTCCTACTGAACTCTTTCACTTACACTTGACATAAACCATAGGTGGATAACAGGTCATAACCCCCTAATATACATCTGTACAAGTTTTACATAGGTTTTGGGAGGTTCTGGTAGTGTTTGGAGGAAAAGGGAGAAAAAGAGCTAGGATGGACTGCTCAACTAGATTGTTTCGAGGCTCTCCCAAACAAGATGAGGGGGATAGGAATTATAAGGGATATTCTTGGAGGGTATTCATAAAGGTATCGAGAATATCATATGGCTGATAAAACCGAAATTGAAAATTCAGAGAACTCTTAATTAAAACTACTGCAAAACTAGTCAATTAAAAATGCTCAATGAGCTAGTCTTCTTAAATATGAATAACAATAGTCATAAAGGGTCATGAATATATGATTCATAAGTTGGGATGGATTCTACAGATTAATGAAAATCTACATAAACTTTCAGAAAATAAAATAGATTCACAGAGCTTCGTATGTGGCAATTTTCTGGAAACTAGTCAAATAAATGTATAGTGAGCTAGTCTTGAGAAATGTGAACACAGTCAGCCTCTAAGGCTCTCAAATTCATTCTCTGATGTATAATAAATACTCATACACTAAATAATACATATAATAAACCATTATCATATCCCATTAAGAATTGAATAAGAGTCTCAGAGCTCATACTGTATAGAAAGTTATTAAACTTGAATTTTTACAATGAATGGAGGAGAATGCTTCAGAGAAGAATGAGAAGGGCAGGTATAACCACTGGATATGATCTGTAGGATTACCATGGGATGTTGGATTCTCATGGGATGTGCACCAAGACTCAGGATCTTCTCATGGTTTCATTCACCAAACCATATAGAAAAGCAAGGGCGCGTTCTTCATGGCTAGAACCCCAGATATAGTAAAATGGCCATAACTTGCTCATCCATACACCTTTTTTTATGAAAAAAAAAGTGTTTCCTACTGGAAAAGATGCCACAAAAACAATGGAACAGGTCTCAAGGTACAGAAATTGTAATGTCCCCATTTTGACCCTTGTAATATTCTGGGCTATAATGTAAATATTCTATGCATATTATGTACGATTCCTAGAGTGGAGCTCAAGGCCAAGGCCCCGCTAGTGAATGCTCAATCTTGAAGAGGCAAGTATTTGAAATTTCGCTACCCATGTGCTAGTGAACCATGGGAATTGTAAATATGCATTTTCATAAGATGCCCACAACTATTTATGCAATGCAACAAGAAAAGGGGGCATGATTTTACAAGGAATTGGGAGGGAAAATAATCAAACCCTTGAGCCAATGAAGTCAAGCCAAGTGTCAATGAGAGGACCCATCAACCATCAACTACCCATGTTGACTTTGGTGCCCAATCATTCATTTCTCCCAAGAGTTGGGTGAAGTAGTTAATGCCTTGGGGATTGGGGAGGTATGGTTGTCCAAATTCGAGTATGGGCCACCACCCTGCATGGAAAAACATATTTGGCTTCCTTGGCAAGAAAAGAGCCATGAATTTTCCTCCCAAGCCATAACCCATCAAGCAGTTTTGCCTCTCTCACGTTTTTGGACTGCCTGGGCGTTTTCCAGCCATGTTTTTTCTGGTTTCTCTGGGTCTTCTAGCTGGGAAGAGGGCGTTTTTGTGTTGCAAACCTGTTGGGAGCTACCTGGCCATTTTTCTCCACTGATTTCCAGTGTTTTCCTCCCTTTTGGCATTGCTGGGAACTCGTTTTTGCATTACACACCTATTGGGAAGGAGAGAGCACGATTTGGGGGTTTGTAGAGACCATTGCGGCTCTTTGAATGCCCATGGACGTTTTCTGAAAACGAAATTGCCTTCCAGGGTTGTTTTCCCCATTTTCTCACTTCGTTTTTGGTTGCCCACGATTTTCTGAAATTTGTAGAAACCCCATTTTGAGCATCCCACTGAAGAAAAAAAAACGTTTTTCTACATGCCTAGCACTTGTGGTTTTGTTGTTATGTGTATCCATGCCCAGTTTATGAGTTTTCTGTGTGTAGGAGATTGTTGGGGTTGAATTGGGTTTCCATTGTTTTGGCTTGAGCTTGATTGGAAGCATCCATAAATGAAGAGGGTTCAGATTTAGCCTGATAAACCCAGCTGTGGACTGGCTTGGCTTAAATGCAAATGATTATTTGGTTGTGTATGAGCTTGAAATCCCCTTTTTCCTTGTAGAGATCATGCCCAGCTCGGGGGTGGCAGTTGTATCAAGAGATTGATAAGCACAACTGGCCTATGGTTGGGTGGAACGTTGCAGATGCACAGCTGGTTGCTCAGGGATTACTTTGTTTTAAGATAAGTACTCTCATGTGCTAATTCTGTATTGTTTTAATTGATGAATGACATGGATATCTTAAATGTATGATGGATGTGTAATAGAATTTAATTATGCTATGTTTTTCAAATATTTATGCATTTGCATATGTCCATCTACATTTTATATGAATGTTTGTTTACTAAGTATGGGGCTAGATGTCCGGAATTAGAGTGATGTTCTCTCCCATGCTGGTATGATGGAAGGGGATGTTACAGAATGGTATCAGAGCCATAGGCTACAGCATTGGGCCTCTATGGGCCAAGTATGATCACAGTTACAAGGGAAGATCCCCTTCTAAACACCACAGATTACCATGTTGGGCCTCAACAGGCTAAGGTTGAACAGTTTGCAGAGTTTGCAGAGGAAAAAGTCACCTCCTGTTGAGCAATAATCATCACAGAAAGAAAGGAAAAATTTTGAATTTTTCTAACTATTTTTCTGAGTTTTCTGCTAAGGCTGCGGCGGCGAAAGTTAAGCTAACTTTCTGTGCGCGCAGCGGCAAAAGTTAGGCTAACTTTCTACGCGTGCGGTGGGGAAAGTTAGGCTAATTTTTTGCACGTGCGGCGGCAAAAATTGGGCTAAATTTCTACGACGCGGTTGGCGGGTTTAGCGCTAGCTTTTGCGACTCTACCAACAATTTTAGCGTTAATTTTTGCGACGCGCGGCGGCGGAATTAACGTTAAAATTTTGCGATGCAGCAGCAAAGTTATGTTAATTATCTGTGATGCGGCGGCGGAAGTTACACTAATTTCTGCGGTGCGCGGCGGTGAAAGTTAGGCTAACTTTCTGCGCACGCGGTGACGAAAGTTAGACTAAATTTCTACACGCGTGGCGGCGAGAATTGGGCTAACTCTTGCGACTCTGTCGGCCAAGATAAGCCCAAAAGCGCCGCAACGGTCGGTGAAATAGTTGCTAACTCTGTGCCGAAGGGAAGCGGTCGGCGGTCGCAAGGTTGGCTGTCGGAGCCAAAAGGAAGAGAAAATTCCAAAAATTTTCTAAGTGTTTCGAAATTTTGTCGAAGGCTCTATCGGCGAAGTTAAGGATAAATTCTGCGTGCGCGGCGGCAGAATTAGCGTTAATATCTGCGACATCCGCAGCGAAGTTAAGGATAAATTTTGTGCGTGCGGCGGCAAAATTGACGATAAGAGCCACACCACTCGTGGCAATTTTAACCTCAATATCTGCGACGCTGTCTGCGGAGAAGTTGGAAATTCTGCGCCAAAAGGAAGAGAAAATATCAAAAATTTCTAATTGTTTTCGAAATTCTGCATAAGGGCTGCGGCAGCGGAAGTTACACTAACTTTCTACGCGCGCGCGGCGTAGTTAAGATTAACTTTGCGACGTGGCAGCGGGAGTTACGCTAACTTTCTGCGCGCAGTGGCAAATTTATGTTGAATGTTTACGCGGTGCGCGTGGCGAAAATAACCTTAAGATCCGCGATAAGGGCGGCGAATTTTAGCTTAAAATTCCACTACACAGGCGGCGCTTTTTAAACTAAATATTTGCGACACCGGCGGCAAAAATAATGATAAGATCTACGACACTGGCGGCAAAAATAACGATAAGACCTGCGACACCGGCGGCCATTTTACCCTTAATATTTGCGCCAAATGGGGAAAAGCAATGGGAGCACTAAGGCAATGCTGATGAAAGGGAAATCTCTCACCTTAAACCATTTATGTTTATAACATAATAATTGTATGCTTGGAAAGTATCATGAATTAATGTTATACACGTGAATACATATATTGAATTTCTACTTTGTGAGAAGGTCATAGCTAATAATTGCTTGTGTGCATGGTAGAGAGCCCATGAAATTGGATCAGCTATGATGTGGAAGAGGAAATTCCATGCTACAATGAGGAATTGGAAGGGAGAATTCCTCCACTACCCTCTTGATATTGTATTCATAATTCTGAACTGGTCGTGCATATAAATTATGGCATAGGAATGCTGAAATGCAAGAGATTAGATAGATGATATGACTATGCACTATTAGGCATATTAAGAAACATTGCACAGTGCATTTGAAATGTTTGTGCATGAATAGGAAATTGCATATTGGTAAAATAGAGAGGTTTCACATATGCAATGAGCCAATTGAGATAATTATGGTGGTTATACATTGAGTGATTGCACACTAAAAGATTATGTGAGTAATGTAAAAGTGAATGCATATGTATAGGTACACATGTTGAGATGCATTGTGTGAATGCATGGTTGTGATATATATATATGATTCAATGCGGTTAGATAATAGATGAAATGGGGAACTATTGTTAATCCTAATAACATTTCATGAGCTGCTACGAATGCAGGGGAAAGACTGCATGAAGAAGGTGGACATGTAATGGGCTACCAGAGCACTCTGTTGGAAGGACAGAATTGCATGGAATATGAAGCAATGAGTATTTACAGTTTATTTAAATCACATGGATAGTGTGACTGTGTCTTGCAATTTTATTGTGATAATGCTGCATATATAGAAATGTATATATTTCATTGCATTTCAAATGTTAACAGCTGAAGATGTTTGAATTATTGAGTGTTATAATTCCGAGATCACTTCAGTGACTATTGTAGCAATGAAAGGATTATATGCATAAAATACTCACAACGTGTTTGGCTGATTGAAGTTTCAAATTCCAGGTAGAAAGGTCTTAGATATGGCAATGAGGATAAGTCCATAGTAGAGACCGGGATCTACCATGTGCAGAAGCCAAAGGTTATGAGAAGATTCTCATGGGTGTAACTTGTGCATGAAACAAATCTGAAAATTTTATGGTTTATAAATTTGTGAGAATAATCCCATGGTGGTAAATCTAATTTCTGTAGGAAAATGGATTTACAAATTTCAGATTTGAGAATCGCTTATAATTGCTAATCACTGTTTGGCAATTTGATAAATGTGTCAGGAAGACACATTGCAGGAAGACCAGGAGTGATGGCCTACAAAAGCCAAACTAGATGGGAAAGACCCCATGCTTTAGAAATGGGTTTCGGGTGAAACGCCATTGATAATGTCTCAGCCAAACCGCGTGTCAGTAAACCATGAGAGTGAGATGGTAAAGTTATGCCTAGAAGGCATGTGAGATACATCTGCAAAATGAATGAGTACTCTGTGACCCTAGACGAAGAACATGCATGTCTAAATTATTAGGGTTAATATGCAGAGCATGCTCTATCTTATTTATATCATTGCAGACTGCTTGAGTATGATTAGGGCCTACATGGCGCACATCGGAAAGGAGGTGCACACCTTTTCTAGTGCAGGGTCATGATAGGGTTTTCAATATTGACTACACCCTAACGGAATGGACGCATTCCTGGTGTTTCAATACATGATAGTGAATGTTATGAAATATGATTACAATTTTAGAGCAGTAATACTGATGAGCCTGCTTATCCTTCTTGTGCTATCAGCTTACACAGATGCACTCTGGCGTTGCACGTAAGAGGCAAAGTTAAGAAGGGTACTCGAGAGGACTGTATGGGCAGTGGTAACCTTTCTACGCTCACACTGAAGGACACTAGAAGAGATGGATGGGCCCGAGGAGCTATGTAACAAGAAAAGAGGCATCACCCTTGTGTAGTGTGAGTAGGGTATTGTGGGGCCATGCTAGCCTGCAGTCAAGTAAGTCACCTATGGAGTTCCTGGAGGGAACCACTGGTTTGCATAAGAGAAGGATCCACGTAATCATATTGTGTGGTTCTTATTGCCTGATAATCCCAGAAGGTGTACTGGATTGGCAATGGTTGTTGCATGCCTGATAAACCCAGTTGGTGTACTAGCTTGGCATTGGTTGTTTGCATGTTGTGGAGGTATTGGTGAATGGTGTTATTTCCTGACAAACCCAGTCGAAGAACTGCCTTGGAAATGATCATTGTATGCTTGATAAACCCAGTCGGCTTACTGGCTTAGCATACTGATTTTTGAAATGCTTGATAAACCCAGTTGGCGTACTGGCTTAGCATACTGATTTTTGAAATGCTTGATAAACCTAGTCGGCGTACTGGCTTAGCATTCTGATTTTTAGGATGCCTGATAAACCCAGTCGACGTACTGGCTTGGCATTGCCTATTCAGATGGTGTGTGGCACAGCATGTGTGCTGGCCAAGCATCCACCCCACAGGTGATCCAAGGCTTGTAAAGCAGAGAAGGAAACCTGTGGAGTAGCGAGGAAATACACAATACAGATAAGTATTCATTTTTATCTATTTCTTGCTTGGAATAATGAAGATTTCAGGTATAAGTTTTCTAATAGCTAAGCTGATACACTGTGGTTTCTTTGTTGGAAACCTTAGTCATTGCAGGAAGCACGGACCTTGAAAGAACTATAAATTCTTGGTAAAACCAGAGAGTAACTGATTGTGCACTATAAATTCTTGGTAAATCCAAAGAGTAATTGATGCTCGATAAATTCAGAGAATAGTTGGTGGGGGAATTAACCACTTGATGTTGTGGAGCAGCCAGCGTGCTGGCCAAACATTCTTTAATTAATTAATAAAACCAGTCGGAGCACTGGCCTAGCATATTGCTAAATGAGATGATTGATGAAACCCAGTCGGCGTACTGGCTGGGCATTGCCTATTCGAATGGTTGTGGAGTAGCCTGCGTGCTGGCCCAACATTCATTATTGCATCCATGGGAAATCCAAGGCTTATAAAGCGAAGAAGGAGCATGTGGAATAAAGTGAAGACATCCAATGCAGGTAAGTATTTGGTTACATTGCAGCTTCTTGCTTATGAAATACATGTGTATATGATTTGTTTATGATCTCTTAAACTCTTGTTTGGAGAAAAACCCTATGGAAATAAACTAAACATATGAATTGACTCAATGTTTGAGTGTAGGTATTGTTGGAAGCAAGGACTATGAAAGCATCTGGAGGATGCATGTGGACATGTGACTGTCCTAAAGAGCTCAGTATGAGCAGTAATGAAAGATGGTGCTAGTGGACATGTGTGGGTCCTGGCGGCCAAAGGTCCTGTAGGCAACAATGGGAAGGACTCCCACGTTGAAAATCCTTAAACAGACTTTAGACACTAAGTGTCATAGCCAAGAACGGGCAAGTCAAGCATTCACATTGAAGTGAAAGAGGCTAAGGAGCATGAAACCATAGTGATGGTGTGGCGGGGGAAACTCTTACTCTTCTCTTTCATTTTTGATTGATGCATTTCAGAAACAAAGGATTGTTGAATGCATGTTGTCACTGGAAGTTGATTGTGTTCATTGCTTGAAATGAATTGTGAATGCTGAAATAGTTATTTCCCTGTGAAAGGATGAACATGAACGAGTTCATGTGTATGTTGGGAAAGCATGAAAAGTGTGGAAGTCTCATGAGTGAAAAGTGGACTATCCATGTCAATTTGGAAAATAATTGACTAATTTTAATATTGTGTTATGCTTGTCCAAACAGGGATTTCCATGATGAGTCTCACAGGTGAGAAATTGAAGCCATTGTTTGCAGCTGTTACGAGCTAAGTGTTGCTAGGGAGAAAAGTAAGGGCCAGTTGTTCACATTGATCATGGCAGCAGACCAAAAGTTATTTGTTTTGGCTGAAAACCTTCTTCAAATAGTTGTCAGGACAATAAGAAAGATGGCAGCCATGAAGTTCCAGACTTGTAGATCAGCTGGAAGGTGAATAAAGAGAAGGGATTGTTGTGAAGCAATGCCCATCTGCATAGCTGGAAGATCAAGGCCGGCAGGAGCATCTTGTGGAAGCCAAAGGACTTGATCCTAAAAGTTCGAAGTAAAGAAATGAACGCAGGGCAGACCTGCCACACCTTGTGAATTTTGAGGCATATGTTAAGCGTGTATGTATTCTTAGGTATTGGAACACCGAGGAAGGTGTTATTCCAAGGGGAGGGGAATGTAATGTCCCCATTTTGACCCTTGTAATATTATGGGCTATAATGTAAATATTGTATGCATATTATGTACGATTCCTAGCGTGGAGCTCAAGGCCAAGGCCTCGCTAATGAATGCTCGATCTTGAAGAGGCAAGTATTTGAAATTTCGCTACCCATGTGCTAGTGAACCATGGGAATTGTAAATATGCATTTTAATAAGATGCCCACAACTAGCTATGCAATGCAACAAGAGAAGGGGGCATGATTTTACAAGGAATTGGGAGGGAAAATAATCAAACCCTTGAGCCAATGAAGTCAAGCCAAGTGTCAATGAGAGGACCCATCAACCATCAACTACCCATGTTGACTTTGGTGCCCAATCATTCATTTCTCCCAAGAGTTGGGTGAAGTAGTTAATGCCTTGGGGATTGGGGAGGTATGGCTGTCCAAATTCGAGTATGGGCAACCACCCTGCATGGAAAAATGTGTTTGGCTTCCTTGGCAAGAAAAGAGCCATGAATTTGCCTCCCAAGCCATAACCCATCAAGCAGTTTTGCCTCTCTCACGTTTTTGGACTGCCTAGGCATTTTCCAGCCACGTTTTTATGGTTTCTCTGGGTCTTCTAGCTGGGAAGAGGGCGTTTTTGTGTTGCAAACCTGTTGGGAGCTGCCTGGGCGTTTTTCTCCACTGATTTCCAGTGTTTTCCTCCCTTTTGGCATTGCTAGGAACTCGTTTTTGTATTACACACCAGTTGGGAAGGAGAGAGCACGATTCGAGGGTTTGTAGAGACCATTGCGGCTCTTTGAATGCCCATGGACGTTTTTTGAAAATGAAATTGCCTTCCAGCGTTGTTTTCCCCATTTTCTCACTTCATTTTTGGTTGCCCACGATTTTCTGAAATTGGTAGAAACCCCATTTTGAGCATCCCACTGAAATGAAAAAAAAACAAAACGTTTTTCTACATGCCCAGCACTTGTGATTTTGTTGTTATGTGTATCCATGCCTAGTTTGTGAGTTTTCTGTGTGTAGGAGATTGTTGGGGTTGAATTGGGTTTCCATTGTTTTGGCTTGAGCTTGAGTGGAAGCATCCATAAATGAAGAGGGTTCAGATTTAGCCTGATAAACCCAGCTGTGGACTGGCTTGGCTTACATGCAAATGATTATTTGGCTGTGTATGAGCTTGAAATCCCCTTTTTCCTTGTAGAGATCATGCCCAGCTCGGGGGTGGTAGTTGTATCAAGAGATTGATAAGCACAACTAGCCTATGGTTGGGTGGAACGTTGCAGATGCATAGTTGGTTGCTCAGGGACTACTTTGTTTTAAGATAAGTACTCTCATGTGCTAATTCTGTATTGTTTTAATTGATGAATGACATGAATATCTTGAATGTATGAAGGATGTGTAATAGAATTTAATTCTGTTGTGTTTTTCAAATATTTATGCATTTGCATATGTCCATCTACATTTTATATGAATGTTTGTTTACTAAGTATGGGGCTAGATGTCCGGAATTAGAGTGATGTTCTCTCCCATGCTGGTATGATGGGAGGGAACGTTACATAAATGCTCATAAAATTCAAAACCAGAACCTTAATTTCATCCCTTCAATATGATTTCCACTAACTGAGAAGAATGCTTCAGAAGATAGAAAGAAGAGAGGATGTAATCACAAAGCTGGATCAGATCTAAAAATTGGTAATCAATGGATACAGTGGATCATGTGCAGAATACTGGGATAGGAACTATGGGTCACATCTCCCACAGGTGGCTAAGGGTGCATCACCAAAGCCTAGAGAAGCTTGAGCTTTCTCACACACAAATTCATAAACTGTCAAAAGATGTGAATGTGGTGTGCCCTCCGCATTTAATAGACTGGGTGACTTGTTGAGCAAGTTAAATTCCTTGGCCTCATCCAATGCGCCTTCCTTGAATGAGTTGGCACTTTCTTGCTTTACCACTGACTAGCTTTTGTTCTCTTTTGGAAACTGCGCCCTCCTAGATTTTCTGGATGTTTCCTTATTTTTACAATTGGCTAGCTTTTGTTCTTTTTGGAAACTGCGCCCTCCTTAGATTTTATGGATGTTTATTCTTTTCCTCACTTGCCTACTTTATGCACTTCTTTTTTCATTTTCCTTCTTTTTCTGACACCTTACTTTGTGCGTGTTTTCTTCTAGTTTATGCTTTGGTGTGACAACTTATAAGTCTAGCCTTATCTCTACATGCGCCCTCCTGGGGTCCTTGTCATCATCCAACTCATCAAAACATGTAGTTAATAATTAAATATAAAAATTATCATTACATCACTTCAATTTTAATTAATTAAAACAACTATAGGCTAACTTATTCCTAGTTAATAAATTAATTGCCTAAGTAATGTCACCCCCTTATTAATTAATTAAATGACTTCTACTAGGATCCATGGGGTTTTGATGTGATAGTGGCTGCTATTTGGTGCTGGAAAAATGGAAACATGACAAAAATGGGGAGATATTGAGCTACGACATTCAATATGAAAACAATACTCATTAGCTACAAGGCAGTTGAAGCCCTTAGATACTTATTTAATTAGAATACCAACCAAAAGAAAATATAGGGAATTCTACTTCCTATGGTGTAATCATGTAGGACACTTACTTAATAAATGACAAATTTTGGGATTGCCTCTTAGTCACTACAAAGAACAAAGGTGGATCTTTTATCAAGATATCAGATATCTTGAATATTTTGGAGGTGATAATGTGAACCAAATTGTGTGGGGCCAAAGCATAATGGTGGGAAAATTTCAGTGGTAGACTTAATTAGAATATCAACCATTAAAACACCTAGAGACAAATATCTAACAAACACAGTTTTAATCCAATACTTTAAACCAAATTCAAAAGAGAAGACAAACCATGGGAGAATGTAGGGCTTACCATTTCCAAATCAAATGATATGGATGTGGATACTTTGGACATAAATCATACTAGTGTCACAAAAACAAGAATTCAATGAAAGGAGTGGTGAATCCTTTGGAACTAAAAGACACTTATGGGGATTTGGTTAAAGGTAAAGCTTATGCAACCATGGATGGTTTTCGAGTAGAATATCAGGCCTCTCCAATATATAACAACATAATATCTCTAGACATACAAACGTTGAATGTTGAATGTTTGGATGATAAAATATTGGTTAGAAATAACAAGGGGAAAAAAACTAGTGTCAGCATCTGTAGAGGTTGCAAGGGTTACCTTATTCATATCAATGAATCAACAATACATTGCACAAAACCATATCAACTATCAGTGGTAGGCTAATTTATGGATGTATTTCTAGAAGAATTACTGGGACTACCACCAATGAAAGAGATAAATAATAGAACATACCTAATGCACTAGTGTTGATTGTCAAGAAAAAGGATGGAACATTTTATATGTGAATTGACTTTAGCTTGCCAAATAAAGATACAATTAAGAATAGAGACCTGGAAGTGGGAAGAAATCATATTGGAATTCATTTATTTACTACCAAAGACTTCTAATCCAATGATTCTATCTTAGTATCACTTGATAATTTGACCATGATAACATATTTCATTTTGGTCAAGACCACTCATCTGGTATGTGACGTGACCCAAACCTTTTTTCTGAGTAGTAATATTAGATGGGTTACCAAATTTTATTGTGTCATATTGAGACTCAAAGTTTACTTCAAAATTGTGGTACAATTTTTTTCATGAATTGAACACAAACTTATGTTTTAGTATAGCCTATGACCTAGAAACTAGTGGTCAAATTAAACTGGTTGCTTAAATCTTGAAATACATGCTCTATATGTATGCAATGAACCAAACCAAAGGTTGAAATATCATCATTCATTGGTGGAAATTGACTTTAACAATGGCTACCACCATTCTATGAAGAAGAGTCTATTAGAATATTTATCTAGACAAAAATGTAATTCACCTATTAGTCCGAAATCCTTGGAAGCATGGTTGACTCTATGTAGTGACACCTTAGAAGAAATGGAAATCATAGTGAAACATGTCCAACAACATCCAAATATTGCACATGATAGACAAAAGAACTATGTAGATAGGAAAAGTAAGAACAAAGCTTCAAAGTCAAAGAGAAAGTGTTTCTCATATTTAAGCCAAAAAGGATATCCTTATGCTTGGGTAAATGAATAAATTAATAGCTATATTTGTGGAATCAACTAGTAAAAGGATGTATCCCTCTTAAGGGGGGAGTGTTGTAACTAACCATATTTGTGCATCCTACTTATTTAATTTCTCCTCATCATATGTGTTGGATCTACTTGTTACTTCATGCTTCTTAGGATCATGTTTTGGATTGTAGGCATTATCATTTTATTTATGAATGCTAAAATTATATGTCAAGGACAATTGTCACCTCATAATATTATTCTAGATGTATGTGCAATTTGTTAAATAGAATATGATGTTATGAAATAACATGTGGATTCCTATCCTGATGTATTGATTGTAATACATGCATTATCATGATGGATTAACACATCGTCTATGCCTTGTTATTGAAAGATTGAATATATTGATTATGGTTATGCTTATTATGATGATATGTTCATGCTTACTTTAGTCTATCTATGCTTCTCACATAGTGATTATGGTTATAATGATTTCATGTTGTGATTATGGTTAAGATTTAATATTGATGTCACTTCATTCTAATTCAATACATGGCACTTGCACATAGTTTGAACACTAATGCATCAACAAAGGTAATATTTCTTGGTCATGTTGAGCAATTGTTTATTGGTTTGTCATCATTGAATATGCCTTTGTATTTTCTTACATGTTGATTTGTGTGCCTACAAAACAATTTTTTTAGCTATGATGAAATAGTTTTTCAATTCACACCACCTGTGCATGCATCTCACTCCCTAAGATCAACATATGCTTGGTTCATGACCCCAAGTGAGCCTTAAAATTTACTTAACTTAACGCACATTAACCTCACTTGAGGACCAAAAACAATATTGTAGTTAAGTTATGGCACTGGGGATAGGCATCCAAATAATCCCCCTTTTCCATTTACATCTGAGACATAATTGTTGACCTTCTAAGGAGCCAAAATCCTTGGTATTTGAGGGCACGGTCATGACCAATTTACAAAGGGGCCCATTCCTCTTTTTGGGTGGTACTCGGCGAGGTTGGGACCGAATGGATGGGTGATGCACCTATCTCATCCAATTCTACATATCCCCCAACTGTTGTCACATATTGTGGAACGGAAGTGCCCGTAGGATAGAAGTTGCAGTAAAATCCTCTAATGTGCTGACCAAGGTAGCTTAGTGACCATTCTTAGGTGACCTACCCAGAGGTGATCCCCTACAGTGGTGGATACCTGAAGCAGATCGGGTTCACTACAAAGCCAGTCTGATAATTGTTGCTGATTACCTTCACTCACTTGAGTTTTCGAAGGATTCATGCCCCTTGACACCTTTTGTTGATTCAAGGAGGCGATGACCCTGGTCGAGGAAAGATTTCAAAATGTGTCACCCTTATTGACTGCTTACATTAATATATGTTAGGTTAGTGGGTCCTTTTATTTCTAGGAGTGTTTCTTGTTGGCATGTTTTCCACTTTTTTTTTCTCATCTACTGTGACACACGGTTGTAGTGGGTTTTTTGAGATGTTGGGTTTGTTTTCCCTTTATTGCACTCCTTTGCTACACACTTAGCTGCAGTTGGGTTTTGAGCCTTCCATTATACCCGCATAGTCTAAAAATATAGTTCCGAAACTATTGCTCCTCCAAGATACTCTCATAGACTTCAGGGGAAGTCGCCTTAGTATAGTTTCCTAGACCATACTCATTGGATCCCTATTCGACACACTCAGCTGGCTTCAAGATCATATCCTGAGGCACCCGAGTTCACTTCAGATTTTGATCAGTCAGAATCTCCCACACTCTCACCTCTTCACAGCCCCATGGTTGGCACAACCCCCCCCCCTCCTTTATAGGGGGCACCGTTGGTGGTGGATCTACAGTCATTTCCCCTACCCACACAATTATTGGTTCCAAACTGACCCTTGTCACACTTGCTGACATATTTCTTCTACCTTGATTACCAAGATAAGGCATTCAAGACTCCAACTCACATTCCTTTTGGACTTTGTGGTGTGGGTATGTGCTCATCCTTGGCCTTTCGGCACCACACTCCTCCTTGGTGTGTTTACTGAACCCCACGCCCTTGGTCACTTGTGCCCACATTTTTTGGTGTGCTCGCACAACACCTGATTCAAGTGCATCCATGCTTACAACTTGGCATGCTCATGTGCATCATTCTCCCAAATCAAGATGGTGTCTACATGACATTTGATCCCCTTGGGAGAATTTCCAAGCAAGTATGATCCCAGGTGAGTGAGGCGACTAGCCAGAGCCATGACACTAGCCCTCTTAACCTGCAAGAAATTTCTCAATGACATGAATATTCTCAAATGCAAATCGAGATTGAACACTCTGGGATTGAAAATAAATATATATCTCATTCTTTGAGCACATTGCTAACCCAAGATTGAGCCTAGGAACCCAGAAACAAGAACAAAATAACACAACAAAAATTAACTAGGGAGATTGTGAAAGGATTACCTTATATGTTGAATTTTAGTACGAAAACTAGATGCGATGACCCAACTACTAGAGAAGCCCTATATCCCATAACCATTCATGAGAAGAATCTTCACGAGTTGAACTTTTAGAGGAGCAACTAAATGTGGTGTCTATGGAGGCATAGCTCTTGCCTCCTTGTTTAGGGTCCTTAGAATATAAAGAAATAGGATCTCGGCCTCGAACCCACTAATTTCACATGTTAAGATAGCCATCAGATGTTAAGATGGCCATAACATAGTTAAGATATCCACCACTGCACATTGATATTTCATATGTTTTTGACGTTAATTGCAGGCACAACCAAATATATACATGTAAGATCTATCTTCGGATAGCAATGATTGTCCTAAATAGACCAAACAATATGAAGCATCTAGCAGTACATCAATATCAACTAGAGGTAGAAATTAGAAGAAAATTTTAAAAATTTATGGAATTCTTTCAGGCTGAAGGAGGGTCATTCTCTTATGACAATGATTCTACCGAAGACAAATAAGTTCCATTGATGTACATACATTATTTGAAGAATTGGAAATCAAAACCACCTCCTAAAATAAACACAAATTTCAGTATTAATGGAATAACATATCGAATTGATCCATCTACTTTGCATGGTTTGGGGCTCTTTAAAATGGACGGTGTGAAGGTCCCATATAACATCAAGGTTGAACTAATGATTATGTTGTCCCAACCTATGATTATGCACATTGGGGTAGAGTAACAAGATATCTAACCAATATGCGCATATATGGAGTTTGTGCAAATTATAATAAAATGAAAGAAAACAATCAGGATTAAGGATATTTTATATATATTGATGGACGACCCAAAGCTTGCATAAATATTGTTGGGTTTATAAATAGTACTCAACCTGGAAACACAAACAAACTACCCAATTGTGTGTTTGTCGAGTGTGAGGAAAACATAATTATGGTCACTGCAATAAAGTCAATACCTGTGGGGAAGGATTTATTGCTCAATTATAATTTGAACAGGATCTAGGAATCATGTAAGTATCCTTACACACTCATGTCCATTATTCGCTAAAAGGCATGCATAGTGGATGTTCATTAGTTTTCGTTATATATTCTGTATGTCGTAATGTTGAGGAGATTTCACCAAAATTTGGATATATGCAAGTTAACATATCTTCGTTTATGTTCTAGGTTGATTGGGGGAAAAGGAATTGACCATGGTCAGGTAAGATAATATATGGTGATTTATATTTTTTTATTGCATTCCATATTATTCATTTTTATTCCAGCGCAGATTTCATTGTTACATAATTTATCATTCTTACATGATATGATCGTTTGTGGACTCCTATGTCAACGCCTAACCCTAATGAGGCTAACGCCGACATTTCTGTAGCTAATGACCCTCTAACAACTATTAGGAAAAATCTTAAAAAAATAGTTGTCAAACTAACACAATTGATGGACGCTGAAGATACACCAGAAAATGATAAAAGATTCCAATACTTGATGGATTTCATTCATAAGTACAGAATATGTTTGTTCATTTATTCATTTAAAGAATACGTCATATTTTTTAAATGAATCCAAGAACCTAACTCCCTTTATTTCTATTTTCATAGGCATTCTTGAAAGAAGAAGAACCTAGTGTATGGAGTAGCAGACATGCATCTATGCTTGCAGCGTCTGCTCCTGTTGCACATGGTTCTAGAGCCCCTTCTCCTAAAATTGTTGGGTCTGGCCCTGATTCTACACCTAGTGTTGGTGGGGGGTATTCCACAGCACCATATTTGCAGATGACCCCCGGTTCTAGTACTCTTGCGCCTCAGTCATTAGATGCCGAGACGAGCCCCAAGACGTTGGGATTAGTCATCAAGATCACTAGGAAATTACAGGTTTGTTTACAGATGGACCATGATTTGGTTCCGGTAAAGGTTCTGAAACTCCATGGTAACTACGTCCAAAACATTGGAATACTTAAATTTTATACAATGAATAGTATTGTTAGATTCATTGTATCTTCTAATCAAGATATTTGGTTGCAATGTAGGAAATAACATGTTCTACAATGAGTTACATGGAAAATTATTTGATCTGTTTGGAACAAAGATTATAACAAGTTATAAATATCAGAGAAATGACTTGGTGTAAGCCATGGCAAGGAAGTACTTGAAATCCATGCAGGACAATTACCACACTAATATCAGTTAATACACTAGTTATGAGTATCTTGGATTAATTCCAGAACGGGAGTGGGATGCATTAATAGAGGATTCTAAGGAGAAGAATATGAGAAAAGAAGTAAATTTTCCTCCAAGTGCAGCAGAAGCACCAAGGTATAAAAAGGAGTGTACCAAACAATGAATTTATAATTTGCATATCACATTTGACCACGATTTTTTAGTCGCATAAAAACCTATGTTACAATTCAATTCGTGTAGGCTCAAGGACACCTCAAAGACTACACAATCCAGACTAGAGAAGCATGGCCAACACAAGCTTGGCCAGGGGGCTACGTTAAAGTGAAGGGAAGATATGTAAGTATGGAATTTTCGTTGCTGCAATTTCATTTGAGTTTCAAATTCTTTCCTTACCTAAAGCGTTATGCTACAGGATATGTAGTCCGTATAATTTGTGTCATGCCCACAAATGACGAGCTCAAACTTGCCTTCAAGGGAGGTTACAATGCCCTAGTTGAGCAGGAAAAAGGCCAATTTGTAAGAAATGTTGGTGTTCAATTGATTGTAGAATTGAGTTCACGCTAGGTAAATATGGTAATTGACAATTGTGTAGATGCATGTTTCTATATTGTATAGTATGTATGACCAACATATGTGAGAACATGGACTCGCCACCTTTTTCTCCATGTGCCCTACCTAAAGCTGGGCCACTTGATATTCGACACGATACAATCAGATAGAGTAGACTTGGCGCAATTCCTCCTTACGATCCACGATCACTATCCCCAGTTTCTGAATCCAATCGATTGCTGAGTTGTGTTTACTTTAAAAACAACTTACTCTAAGAGCAGTCATGTCATAAAGGTATGCTGTTCAATTGAAAAACAACTTACTCTAAGAGCAGTGACTTTAATTCCAATGCCATGCACCAGCCCCCGTCCAGTTTTGGGTACCGTCATATTGCTGACGTCAAATTGTTGTGGACTTAATTATTGCACCAGAGAAGCCGAGTGAGGTGCTTTACAGGTAGGGTCTTGCCGGGAATTTCACATTCTGTCTTTAAAATGAAAATGTGATTACTGTATTGTGTTTTTCATCATTTCGCTTTCAAGTTTTTTTCGCAAATTCGATGTGTCAATTCTTTTACTTTTACCTTGTACATAAAAGTAGCTGTTATCATGGTGAAACAAGAAAGAAAGCTGCAATGCAGCTAATTCTCTGCCAATATTAATGTTATAAGAGTTATGAACAGTTAAAGATTAAGTAGCTGAAAGCTAAAGATTAAGTAATTGACTTACATCAGCATATTAAAGATTAAGGAGCTGACCCATTTTTTATTTAGATTGACATGATAAGAATCCTTTAATTCCACAAACAAGATCAGATCCTAAATCGATTTTAAAAATTAAATCAACTTTGATTTTATCAAATTTTTAAAAATTAAAATACATGGATGTTAAATTATAACTTAGTGGTAAAATTTAATGTAACAACTTTTACATAACTGTTAATTGGGAAAAACTATTGATCCGGAGCTGCTGAATTTGTAAAATTTAATATTTAACTTATATAAATGTGGATTGATATCTGTTAATTTTGTAAGTTTTTGCTTGTTAATTAAATTTTAACTCCACAAGAGAAGTGGAATGACGTGAAAACCAATAAACATTAGATTCTAGGTATGCATGGATGGAAAGCACGCCGGTCAATTATCATATCAAGATATAATAATAGTAATAATATATGTTGTTTTCATTAGGGAGTAATGGACACATATTTTTCCTTTTTTCATGAATGTTATATTGTATTTCATTTATCAAGCAATTGTTCAAAGGGATTGACGAAGAAACTTTATTTGCAGAGATTGGTGGTGGTAGAATTTAATTGGGTTACATGGATGTCTTTTAGAGATGTAATGAACAAAACATAACGACCCATTCAAGCTTCAACTTGACTTTAAGACCTTTCAAAAACTGCCTTGCAATCTGAAGAAGTTGATACCTTGCGGTTTTGAAATCGTCTAGCCATTGCAGTGACTTTGTTGTTTTTCTTTGGCTAAAATCAAAGATGAATTTGAAGGAGGAAGAAGACGAGGAGTTTGTGTTTGGCCAACAATCACATAACAACTTTGAATTGCAATAAAAAAAACTCAAAGATTAAAAAGTTGCTTATTGATGCACAGTTTTTGTTAGTTTGCTCTAAAATTGGAGAAGGAAGACAACAATAATCATCTACGTTACACATGCCCTGTGAAAAGTATGATGAAAGCCATTTGAAATACAACGTTGTGGCAACTATTCGACGGATTTAGGATCTTTTGAACCATGAACACATCTTATCGACAATAGAGGCAAGGAATTCTCATTTTGGAGGAAATTTATAGTACGAAAGGTTTCATGACTTCTGGGCGATGATTTTACATAAATCGAACTAGACACCATAATAATGTGTAAATTATCGGAAATGTATCAAAACCAATACAAATTGATTGACATTTTACAAAAACTTTATCAAAATCTACAAATTCATGGGAAATTAAGCAAATATTTACTGAGAAAAAGGCGAAAATGAGATAGAAACATAATTTTAAAGATTAATAAATTAAAAAGTTTATGAGTTTTTTAATAGATTGTTTAGTGACCAATTAATTATTTAAAAAAATTGAGATGATGCGTGATAACAATTATTAATTAGAATTAATACCCATAAATTACATAAAATTAATAAGTTGGTTACATTTCTTTATAATATTATATTATTTTCTAGTGGACTTGCTTTGAAATGAAGAATGTGTAAACATATAAAAGATCTCCTCAATTCATTAATATAATATTCAATTCATTAAACATGATAAACTATTATTATCACATTTTGGAGTTTAGCATGTCATACTAAACTATTATTATAGGATTTTGGAGTTTAACTTTATTTACTTTAACTTTTTCAATCTCTTATTTGCCATTATCTCTAGCTCTTGGTTTTCAAGATATGGTTTTCACTATCTTGAGTTTATTTTCAAATTCTCCTTAAATAAAACAACCCACAAACCATCTCGTAAGACCTTTTGACCTTTTCTTGGAGGGCCTTAAGTTGTTATGTTCTCGAAGGGGAACATATATATATCACCATAATTATATTAATTTACTTTAAAACTAAAAATTTCTTATATGAATTATATCAAAACTATGGTTTAATTTATTTAATATTTTTTTTAAAAATTAAAATTCATATTTTTCAAAATATTGATTGGCTGGAGGAGATGGCGTAGTCTTAGATTTTCGCTTCCCACGACGGGGCTGCTCGCTAACATCACCTATGCACCTTTGTCAGGCTCTTAATTAATGAAAATGAGTAATTTTTTTAGGTTTTCGTGTTTGGGTTCCCCCATATGCCTACATTGCATACGTGTTGGCTTCAGCTGCACTTGTTTTTAATTTTACCATCGAACATTGCACAACCGGAATGATACATCCAGCTGCCCGAGCATTTGAGTAAATGCGGGAGCAAAATAGATGTTAGATGTAGCCTGACGTGGACAAACACAGTTCGATGATTATCTCGAAACTCTCAGTACTGGATTATCTCGAAACCCTTCACACGAAACTATATAGTGTGATTTTTCCTCGTGGCACAATGTCAAGTTTTTTTTTCCCTGTGTCCTCCTTGTTCTGTGTATACATGTCCTGTGAGGTGCATTGACGCTGTGAGAGTTGGATTCAGCAATTGAGGTGCATTCGCTCTAGAGTCCAGCCCTCTTCTCTTTCGTTCGGCCGATGACCATGCACCAAGACTCTGCGCGATGTTGGAAGTTCTCATATTTTCCAGGCCTCACTATGACGGTTAATATTATCCTCAAGGGTATAACTCAATTCCTTTAGGGTATTGCTCATAGAACTAGGAACTTACAATACCGCATTCTCGATTAAGTTCAACGCTTTTACTCTGTTTACTTCAACGCTGCTTCTCTTTCAATGATGTGGGAAATAATCCAAAACCTAACTTATGATATTGTACGCAGAAGCAGAAGGGTCGAGGAACTTGCTGCTATTTTCGAGGCCTGGGACATTTCTGGGTAGGTTCAAAATCTACAAGGATGTTTTGAGTTTTGTCTTTAGGGTTTTGAGGGGTTTCTTTTCCAACTTTCGTCCCTTTTTTATGCATGTGTTGGATGCCAAATCAAGTTGGCCATGGGTATCGAATTTCCTCAGGTGCGCCATCTCTTTAACCTAGATTACTATGCATAGGATTCATGAGGCAACAAGCCATGTTAATAAATACTTAAACCTCAATACAAATAATATTTAAATTAAATTGTTACATTTTCAGAGATTTAGTTAACAAACATGAACGAGATTTCTATACTTAATTAAATCTTTGAACTTGCATTGTGGCTTGTTGATACATATGTACTATTCAGAAATATTATTTGTTACTAGCAGTATTTCGACTTCAGTAGATTTTATGTATCTAACAATGCAATGTGCTTTTTCCAGTGGGGTTTATGGTGGCTCTGGGATTGGACCTAGCTCAACAGGGGGTCGCTCTTCACGCATGGACTATAGATATCAGGAGACTTATTGAGCGTCATAACCTATATGCTAACTTAATCAATTTAAAATGACAATCGGTGTGCTACTTTCAGCATATTGAAAAGTCACCATTTTTCCTTGAATACATAATGATCCATGGTACTTTAGTGGGGATTCTAAACGATGGAAAAATATTTGTCTTAGCATACTTTTGTATATTGACATGCGCAATTTATTTTTAATCTGAATATGAGCATCAAGCATCGTTGCGAGTCATTTTTTATATTTGATTTGAAATTATTATCATGTTAATCTTAAAGCTACCTTGCATGCCATTTTTTGGGGTTTGTTTTGAAATCATTATCATGTACTCAATGTTTTATCGCCATTGATTATGTAGATTGTTGAATTTTTTAGAACTATGTGCACTAAGGCTTATTTGTCTAACAATCAGATAACTAGCTTTATGTCGTTAATGATTTGCTTTCCCAGATTACCTTTTTATTTTTTGCACTCTTTTTTGTGTTAAAGCTAGTGAATTCCTGATCCATTTTTTCGGGTAAAATGCTCTAAATATTGAAAGATATTTAAAGATGAGAATTGGTTAGCAGTTCGTAATGTTTGTTGAATATCCGTGAATGGTTTTTTCCAATTCCTACGCTACCATTGTTTTTAATGCATGCCATATGGATGGATTAGAATACTATAGGAGGGATGAGGGATTTCTTTGGTTAGATGATTGCATGCACCTATTTTATTTGAAAAAATTGCAAGATATATAAAATGGCACGACCACCATTTTGAAATTGGATTATTTTTGGGAAATATTAATTGCCTGGTGTCAGACATGTTGCAGATCATTTAAACAACTTCTCATTAAATTTCCTTTTGCTGGGTGGCATCGAACTTAGGGGCGACGCGTCAATATTTTGGCAACACTTGGAAAATGAAATCCCCTTTTGGTGTTGAGATTTGGTCCTTGATCACTGAGCCTTAAGGCTTTGTGAATTCATCGCATTACTCATAGAGTCTCTCCACAGAGCTTGCGGATTGAAGGGAGGAGAGTTATCCTTGCGCTCAGCTAAATTATTTACTTTTAGTTATTACTTATTAAACCACTTAGTATATCGTTATGGTGTTTTATACAGAGTTGAAGTATCCTCCTTTACATGCTTCAAATGAAATCCATGAGAATGGATGGAGCACTCAGCTAAATTATTCACTTTCAACTAAATGGATGGAGCGCTCATCATGCTTTCCCTTTTTTTTGTATAGGCTAACTTTCTTACTTTATGATATTTCTGACAGGGTAAACTCAGCTTACGGCTTACCCTTGAAGGAATTCCATACTGAGTTCCTTCCCAAGAAGCAGGGTTTCTATATACTTCTACCGGGTTTCCACGGTCGTCCTTCAAAAATGTCAAGCTACAAAACCTTACCAGGTTTGCAGGTTTGAGGACGAGCAGTGTGGTAGGTTGCAACATTATTTACTTGTAAGACAAGTTCCTATACCCACGGATGTCATGTCCTCAGGTTGCTATCGATTATAAGTTTTATTATTTTATAGGCACTCTCAACACTTGAGATTTATTCCAAATTTATTGAGAGTTCTATGAGATTTCTTCCAAAGTTGCTAAGAGTTCCGTGAGATTTCTTCCAAAGTTGCTAAGAGTTCCACGGAAGCAACTACCATGTCTGCACTTGAAAAGTTGGGTGAAGATTTAAGGAAGGAAAACGTCCCCTATTATATTACCCACGTGCATATGCATTTGAAATGAAGAAACCTAATTATTAAATAATTTACTAAGTGAACAAACCTAAATGTAGATGAACTATGGTTAAATATCAATGGATGTTGTTCGTACCTTCCTTTACTTTGTAATTTTAAAATTGAAAAATTTACGTCAAAGTGAAACTGGAAAGATAGAGGTGTCAGTCCATGTAATAATTTATTTAAAACATCGACACATACAATCTATGCCATGCAGTAATTCCTCTATTGAAAGTAGACGATATCCAATCTTAATATAAACTGGACTTGGATTCTTAATAGATTAATATGAAGGATTGACGACTTATGCTATGTAATTTTGGTAAGCACTGCCTTATATGCTTTCAAATTGTCCGGAAACTATCGTCAATTTCATTTAAAGTGTACTGTTATACCATATCACAGGTGTGCTCTGAGTTTTAGTTGTACTTTCATAATGTTCAACGCACACTGTGAACTGTGAACAATGTTGCTTCGAATACCATTGCGATTCGTGCCTATTTCAAACATTTCATCAATGTTCACGTTCCCTCAAATTGGTTTGTATGCATATCTATTGCTTAATTCCAGAGTCTACATCTAATAAATACCCCATCCACATTACACATATAATAAATTGGTTTGTTGGCTTTCTCTCCCAAAGTTTGGATGCTTCGAAAAAGGCTTGGAAGATGACTTTTATATATATAATCATTATCACATGTCTCTTCCAAATACATTCAATGCACCATGGGAAGTTGTGTTACATTCAGAATTAATAAAATAATACTAAACATTTACGATGCTGGAGCATGCTGGAGCTGGACCAGCATTATAATCTAGCATTTGTATCAATACCTGCGTAGTGGATCTTTTCTATAGTGCACACACAATTCGAAGAGGCAAACAATAAGCTTATCCGAATTTAATTAATTTATGTAGATCTAAGAGGTAACCTTAATGCCGAGCATCATAGCATTCTCTACAATTCCATGTCATCAAAACTTGTTTACATCTTCTTACTGCCCTGCATGAATCTGGAGTTTTCTTGTTCACAACGAATATCATGGTGCTCATGAAAAGTGTAAGGAGTTTTCTTGTTCACAACGAATATCATGGTGCTCATGAAAAGTGTAAGGAGGCGGCTTGATTTTCTTATTTTATATTTCTATGGACATATATTTTATATCCATTTTAAATTAAAAAATAATATATCAATTAAGAAAACTGAAGGTGAGCTTTTGGATACTGCAAAGTTGTGGTGGAGAAGATTGTAAAACACGGAAATAGTTGTGCAGAGCTGCATTGAGGAAGGTCACATGACACTTTCATATTAGATTATTGTCTTTAATTTTGTGCAAGCAAGCACTACTACAAAAGAGCAATGCAATTCTTGCTATAGGGCAACATATTTATGGAATGCTTTAGTTCTAAAGAGGTTTAGTGTGTTGTTAGTTATCAAGTTTGGTTATTAGAGATATAGTTTTTTTAAAAGTAACTTAGTTTCATGGGAATTTTTTATTTTTATTTCATTTTAAATTTTAAATTTATTGTCGGGGATATTGCCACTTCGTGGCTCTTGTTAAATATAATCAGCATGTACTTTACTTCAAATTTATATAAGGTGAACATAATACACACAAGATGTGGTAATAAGAAAACCAGAAACCAAACCAAGTAATTTAAAAAGATAAAACAAATCAAGTAGTTGATCAAGTGAATAAATAAGACATAATAGGTCGATGGAAGTATGGAGTAATACGTATGCATAGATCAAAGTTAAAAGCGATTGAATCCGAGTACCTTGGGTTTAAATATTCTAATGTTGCCCATACTTTATTGTAGAGATTTGGCAAAAATATCTTCAAGAACCGATGATTTTATTCACCGAGCATACTCTCACAGCGAACAGAAGCTCTGACAATACTCCCTGTGATTTAAAGGCATTTTGGAGAAAGCAAGAGGATAAGTTCAGCAAATCGACAACAGTCATCTCTTTTTCTTAATGTACACATAGTCCATCCTTATCTTGATAAAAAAAATTGCGCCTGTGTATGTTGAACTTATTTGTTTTATTGGGACTTTCAAGTCACCTGTAAACAATACAGATTTGACAAATGTATCAAATGGTGTGGTCCACGGTAGAATTTATGAATTGCCAAAGGATTTGAATATATCATGGCTAACCAAATGGTCCGAGGAGCTTGTAAGTGGCACCAAATATTATTATATGCATGAATCTATCCAAAAGGCAATTATAAATTTAGATCTTTAGGAAGGTGAGAAACTGTGATAGTGGTTGAACCAGTGTCCTAAATTATAGAGTTTTTTATCTCAATTTTTCCCAACTAACTATTGGATGTAGTATCAAACTCAATAGACAGTAAACTTGTTATTGCCATCAAACATTTTTTGCACTATTCATATGCAAATAACTACATCTAACTACATCTGGCCCAAAGAGATTATTCTAGAGCACTAGCTCTGCACAGAATGAAATGGGCCATGGGCTTGAACAAAATATAGGTTTTTTTATTACAATATATACTTCGTGACATAAATTCCTATGAAAAAAGTCGGTCTCTATAGCGTTCTCTTTTTGATGTTCTCGTGTAAACTCACAAAACTGAACTGGATGCAACGTCTGTACTGATATCTATTTTATACAAATAAACTACACATTCTTATCTTCTCAAACTCATACACAAGAGAAGAAATACAAAGTTGGGTGATGAATCATACACAAGAGAAGAAATACAAAGTTGGGTGATGAATTACAGAGATGGCTTTGAATTAAGCTCCCTTGCACATCGATATGTTCAGCATTTCCAAGCAAAAATAGATGAAATTGCCTTCAGCATGAGTGAAAAAACTGCCAAAGTTTGTCCCCACAACTCACTGCCATCCAGCTCCATAGAAACTGTCGAATTCCTGCAAAAGAAAAATGAGGACCTTATCCATTTGAATATTTAATAAAGAATCTAACTATAAAAGAATTTGCAATTACTAATAATCTTAAACTAACCCTTCTGACCTAATGCTCTAATGCTAAATCTATATATTTTGAGATCATGTGACAGATCAAATCTCATAAATCCCTACCATTACCAACCACATATAAGAAAGTGAAGTGTGAAAGTGAAATGAGATGATTTGCTGAAAAGAAAAATGAATTAATATGAAGCCTTTTAGGGAACACAACAATAAGGATATCCGCTGACCTTTTTAATATGGCGAGCCATGTTTGTACAGTCATAGACATCATACAAATCCAGAGCTTACGATGCACAGCGCATGGCATGGATTGCATCTTCTCCGGCATGTATGAGCTTTCAACATTATACACACAACCTTAACCAAGCAAGCACTGCGAGGAAAATGGGCTCCAAATCCCACTGTGCAGATTGGAATGAGTTCTATCCACACTAAAATGCAAGATGGGGACCTCTCAGACTTCCCACGCCGGTACACTCCAAATATGACATGTCTGCACCCAAGAGCTCCATCTAAACGTAACTGAATTGCTTCAGATTACTGCCACCATTAGTTGGGTTTTTCATAACACTCCATCCTCTGTGAAATGTTGAATGGCCTGGAAAAACATTGCCATTTTCTTGACTTCTAACAGCCACAGGGCCACCATAAAAAATATCGCTAAGATCATGAAAATAAAGGCACCTGCCATCTTGAAGGTTGGAGGCAGAAATAAAACAAAGATAATGTGGAATGAGCTACGGCTCTTCAATCTTTATTCATAAACGGAGATCAACTGATGTATTACAATCAAGAACGTAATGTGTATTTAAACACTTATGGAAAACCCTAAAAGCTTTAACCTAGCTTTTGCATGCATGCAAAGCATGCTGTTGCATTTATTGACTGAACGTCAAGAATAGAAACTAATGTTAACTGAAGTAATTACTAATTCTAACACTCCCTCTTAATTACTACATCTGACTATTGCAGCTTTTACAATGCCTAAATTATTTCTATGAATTTCAAAAATATCTTTTACCAATGGCTTTGTGAAGATGTCAGCCAATTGGTCAATCGATTTACAATGCTCAACACCAACGTCACCGTTGTTCACAAATTCTCTTATGAAGTGATATCTGGTATCAATGTGCTTGCTTTTATGGTGAAAAACATGGTTCTTGGATAGAGCAATTGTTGAATTGTTGTCACAATAAACTGTGGTTGGTCCTTCTTATTTCTGTTGAAGACCTTCTAAAACTCTGCGTAACCAGACTGCTTGACATGCTGCTGATGTCACTGCTACATACTCTGCTTCTGCCGATGAAAGTGTCACAATGGGCTGCTTCTTGGATGCCCATGAAATCACCCCTGATCCAAGATGAAAAACATGAGCGGAAGTGCCCTTCCTGTCATCCAAACTTCCTGCAAAATCACTGTCAGTGAAACCTGTCAAAACATCATACTCAGTGCTTGAGTATAAAATTCCATAGCTTGAAGTCCCTGCAACATATCGTAAGATCCTTTTGCCAACTTGCCAATGCGAGTCTTTGGGAGACTCCATGAACCTCGAAATCAAGCTGACAGCAAACATAATATCAGGTCTCGTAGCTGTGAGATACATGAGACTTCCTACAAGTCTCTTATACAATGTTGGATCTACATTAGGACTGCTATCTTCTTTGCTCAACTTAGTACCTGTTGCCACTGGTGTAGGTGTTGTTTTGCAATTAAGCATTCTGAATCGCTTAAGAACTTCATTAGCATATTTATTTTGAGAGATAAATATACCTTTTTCTGACTATTCTACTTCTGAGCCAAGAAAGAACCTCATCAATCCAAGGTCTGTCATCTCAAACTCTTTCTTCATAGCTGCCTTGAACTCATCTACTGAGAGGTCACCTATAAAAATCATATCATCAACATACAAACAAACTATTAAAATATGTCCTTGTTGATTTAGCTTTGTGTAAAGTGTTGGTTCGCTGCTGCTTCTGCTAAAACCATCTTTGTACCGCGCTTTAGACTATACTGTGGGCGCGATAGTTCCTAAAGTACCGCTCTGTGAACTATAGAGAGGGTGCGGCAGTTCCAAAAACTTTAATGCGGAATGAGCTACGGCTCTTCAATCTTTATTCATAAACGGATATCAGCTGATGTATTACAATCAAGAACGTAATGTGTATTTAAACACTTATGGAAAACCCTAAAAGCTTTAACCTAGCTTTTGCATGCATGCAAAACATGTTGTTGCATTTATTGACTGAACGTCAAGAATAAAAACTAATGTTAACTGAAGTAATTACTAATTCTAACACATCTTAAAATCACAACATAACTTCATGCTATGCGCGAGAGGCACTTGGGCTCATTTTTCTTCCCAACCACAACTACCTTCCTACTCTGCCTGGACGACAACATGCCAAATCCAATATGATGGTAAGATCCTGTTGGGGTTTTGTGAATACCAATAAAATATTGCTTATATTCAAATTATTGGATAGGTATCAAATTGCGTGGCTTCATTTTTGATAGAGACTGGGCCGACATAGATTTCTCTGAAAGGTAGAGGAGAAATATTCCCACCATTTGTTTGCTTGCCATGGTCTATCCTATGATTTTTTGGGAAATTCATTTTGCAGGGATTCAGCTCCTTCCTCTGCCTCTGCAGCCTCCTCATCGACCTTTTCTTTCGTCAAAATTAATCTCCGGGGAAAGGAAAATCTTGCAGACATGTCGTCAGATCTATTGATTATGCTTGCAGGAAAAGAAAATATTTTTGAGCGAAAACAATTCATTCAGGTGTGAGAAAACCTGGCTCGGCATGGATTTCTCGGAGAGGTAGAGGAAGAGAACGATCCGACTCCGACTAGCCCAGTTGTAGTTTTAGTTTTATGATGTGACATTGTATTGAATTGATGCATGGTAGGACAGGTGTAGCTCCTATAACTTTTTGTTTTATAAAATAATTTCATTTATTTTTTAATTTTGTTAATTGGGAGCACTTCATCAGGGATCTTGGCTAATAAAAAAATCAGAATTTTGAATTTTAAAAATCGGTGAAATTATTTTAATTTTCAAAAATATTAAGTTTAATAATAAAATTTTGAAAAACTTTAGAAAATTTTGGAAAAAATTGTAAATATTAAAAGTCAAAAAAAATTGATTGTATATCTCTGCCTTGGCAGAGAATAAAAATAAGTAAACTCATACCTAAATGCAAATTCACTATTACTAATTCTCATCTTCAACGAATTACAATTTTTCATCTTCTACGAATTAAATTTTGTGAAGAAGAGAAAATACAAATTTATAATAATAATAATAATGATAACCAATTTATTTTTAAATATATATATATATATTATTAATAAGATCACGACCCTTAAAAATGATGTGAACATTATCTCCCACATAAAGTTTTAAGGAGTTAGGGTTGAGTTGAAATCTTACACCAAGAAACAACTAAAATGTAGTGCCTATATCTTTTTAATAAATTCAAAATTAAACATATTCTTAACTGTGACATTTTAATAAATGATTATAAGCTCAAACAACATTCAACAACAAAGAACCCATTGTATGGCACTCTTGTTTTTTTTACCAAAAGAAACTACATATTGAAATATTTGACAAATTTATTTTAAAAATCACACTTATTTCCTTTGTAAACCCACATCAAAATATATTTCCATTTGCATTTTTTTTTCTTTTTCACCAATTGAGCACTAGTAACAGGCCATGGGTTTTGGCCATAATATAAAATGTTGGGTATCCATCATATATAAGTAAAAAATTATAGTCCCATGTATCATAGATGAATGAGAATAGGTCCTTTACTAAGTTCACACTCTAAACATATGTATAAGGATTATGTGGAGGTTATCAACAAAATAAGTTTAGTTTCTGATTTATGTAAAAGATTAATAATAATAAAAAGTTTTTTTTTTAATAACAATAGTAGTAGCAAAAACAACAACAATAACAGCAACGGTAGCAGCAACACCACTTCATTTTCCATATATTAAGTGGTTGGTGGAGCAGATTTTCTAACTTGCAAAGTTTAACTTTGGTAAAACATTTGATTTTCACTTCGAACTTTGAAGCATGGATTTCATTGGACATGTGTCCCCCATACGTCAACTTCTCATCAATATCGACGTACGCTAGGCTTAATTGCATTTGGTGAGTGCCAACAACTAGGTTATCTACACCGGCTACATTTTTCAAATTTGCAAAGTTTTCCATGGTTAAAATTTAATAAAATCTCCTTGAAATTTGGAGCGAGGTCTGGGTTGACATCTGTTTGCTCATTGCATAAGTGCAAGTACGTGAATTTCCTGGCGAGGCGCTCTTCCATGGTTCTCGTCGTGTGCAAATCGAATTTTGTGCGAGGTCTCCCGTACCAACTCATTCTCATCCCATGTAAATTTGTGTATGATATAATATAATTGCTAACTTACAAAAAAAAATATGACCAAAGTGGAGAATTGATGCTCTTAGACCTAGAAAGATCACTAATATATTTGGTGCTCCAAGAAAAAAATGGAGTACTAGTAATACTAGACAAAAGGGTAGCATCAATGCTCCAATAACACCAAGAATAACACAGCATAGGTTGAAGAAACTCATGAACTTCCAAAGAAAGGGAAGTGAAAACCCGTTTAGACGTGCACCCATGCTGAAAAAATGTGTCCATTTCTTGGTTGAGATTTCCCCTTAATTTATATCTATATTCCTTGATGTAAAACCAATAAACATATCCACCATTAACCTGCAAATAAAGGAAAAACCCTCAAATGAATTTAAAAAACAAAAAAAACAGTTGATAAATAAGCAACAATATTGAGAAATCAAAATTAACATAACGAAAATCACTAAGGGATATATGTAGCAATATTGCAAAAAAAATGTACACCTTTATTGCTTGACTTGCTCCTCAATTTATAGCCATATATCTTGATGTAAAAACCTAAAATAATTCCATGGTGATCTTGCAAAATAAAGGCAAAACCATCAAACTAACCATTTTTTATTTAATTCTTTTAGCAAAACTAGTTAAAAAATTAGAAACACTAGTGATAAATGGAAATAAAATAAAATAGAAATGAAATAATGAAGAGGGAAAAAAATGGTGACTTGGCTGCAATACTCTTTATATTTCACTATATTCTTATCTATTTGTATTGCATTCTCATGTAGAGACACCTCCTCTACCTCTTCTCTAATGTGAAATGAAGAAATGAAACAAACCTTTGCTTTCTACTCTTTTTAAGATTGATCTTTAGGTTTTTCCTGCTTCTTTTAATAATTAAATGTGAATTAAGTTTGGTGCTTTGACATATTACGAGCATTGGTGCGCCCATACCTAAAAAGGAGCATCGGTATGCCAATACCTAAAGAGGAGCATTGATGTGCCATAACCTTAAATATAAGCAATGATGTGCCATAATCTTAAATATAAGCAATGATGTGCCCATACCAAAGAGGAGCATTGGTGCATCCATACAAAATAGGAGCACTGATGCTCCAAGATCACTAGGAAAAACCACTATGTCGTGTACAGAAAACTCGTGAACTTACAAAGAAGGGGAGGTGAAAACTTGCATGGATATGCACCCATGCTACACAAAATTGAACTATTTACTTTGTTGAACTTGTTTTTCATTTCCTAGCTATATATGTTGATGTAAAAGCTAAAATAAATACACCATTAACCTACCAAATAAAGAAAAACCCTCAAACCAACCAAAAAATTAGCAAAACTAGCTAAGAAATTAGGAAAATAGTGAGAAATGGAAAATGATAGAAATAAAATATTGGGAAGAAATGAAATAATGAAGAGGAAAAGAAAGGGTTACTTCGTTGCAATATTATTTGTCTTTTCCTACATTCATGGCTATTTGTATTGCATGCTCTTCTAGAACCACCTCCTCTTCCTCCTCTCTCTCGTAGAAGCATATCAAATAAAGACATGAAATAAAGCCTATGTTTTTCCTCTTTTTAAATGTCATCTTTAGATTCTTCCTGCCTATTTCAATAAGTTACAATAAATGTGAATTGTTGTTTAATGCACCAATGTATTAGGAGCACCAGTGCACCGATACTTAAAGAGGAGCACCAATGCACCAAAACCTCAAAGAGAAGCACCAGTGCACCCAAACCTTAAAAAAAGCACCAATATTGCAGGAAGACCATGTGTGATGGCCTGCAGACGACACATTGCAGGAAGACCATGTGTGATGGCCTGCAGAAGCCAAACTAGATGGGAAGGATCCCATGCTTTGGAAATGGGTTTCGGGTGAAACGCCATTGATAATGTCTCAGCCAAACCGCATGTCGGTAAACCATGAAAGTGAAATGGTAAAGCTATGCCCAAAAGGCATGTGAGACACATATGCAAAATGAATGAGTATTCTGTGACCCTAGACAAGAACATGCATGTCTAAATTATTAGGGTTAATATGCAGAGCATGCTCTATATTATGTATATCATTGCAAACTGCTTGAGTATGATTAGGGCCTACATGGCGCCCATCGGAAAGGGGGTGCACACATTTTCTGGTGCTGGGTCATGATAGGGTTTTCAATATTGACTACACCCTAAGGGAATGGACGCATTCCTGGTGTTTCAATACTTGATAGTGAATGTTATGAAATGTGGTCAAGAATTTGAACAGCAATACTGATGAGCTTGTTTATCCTTCTTGTGTTGTCAGCCTACACAGATGCAGATTGATACTGCACATTAAAGGGCAAAGTGAAGAAGGGTACGCAAGGAGACTGTATGGGAATTGGAAACCTTTCTATGCTCACGTGAAATATTACCAGAAGGGATGGAAAGGCCCGAAGAGCTGTGTAATAAGAGAAGGTATCATCCTTGTGTGAGTAGGGGTTATGTTAACCTGCAGTCAAGAAAGTCACCTATAAATTTCCTAGAAGGAACCACCGATTTGCACAAGAGAAGGAGTGGCGTCCTTGTATAAACCAAGAGTTGGTGTGCGTGACGGGTTACAGTGCAAGAAGGTGTGGTGACATTGGTAAAGGCGTAAAATCTCTATTGGGTCAGCAGTGGGAGGGCGGGCGCCGAGGACTGACTGAAAACCCTGAGATGCCTATGGCTCCATAGTAGAGCCTTAACCTATAATGGTCAGATGATACAAGGAAGTGTGGTGACATTGGTAAAGTCATGAAATCTCTATTGGGTCAGCAGTGGGAGGGCGGGCGCCGAGGACTGACTGGAAACCCTGAGATACCTATTGGGTTAGCAGTGGGAGGGCGAGCGCCGAGGACTGACTGGAAACCCTTAGATACCTATTGGGTCAGCAGTGGGAGGGCGGGCGCCGAGGACTGACTGGAAACCCTGAGATACCTATGGCTCCATAGTAGAGCCTTGACCTATACTGGTCAGGTGGCGCAGTTTCCTTCCATTGGTCGATGACCCAGACGAATGTGCTGGCTCGGCACTGGAGAGGGCCAACCAGGTATGGGACTGGTTGGGCACCACCAAATGCTTGGTAAATCCAGTCGATGGGGAGGTGTACTGGTTAAGCATTAACTATATCTGAGTCCATAGGCGATCCCAAGGCTTGCAAAGCGAAGCAGGATCCTGTGGACCAGAGGGGAAACGTACAATACAGATAAGTATTCGTTTTCATTTATGTCTTGTTTGGAATAATGAAGATTTCAGCTATAAGTCTTCTAACAGCTAAGCTGATACACTATTGTTTCTTTGTTGCAAACCTTGGTCATTGTAGGAAGGCAAGACCCTGAAAGACTGTAAATTGCTGGTAAATCCAGAGAGTAAATGAGTGGGCGATATAAATTGTTGGTAAATCCAGAGAATAAATGAGTGGGCGATATAAATTATTAAGAAATCCAGGGAGTAGCTGGTTGAACGCTATAAAGTTCTTGGTAAGTCCAGAGAGTGACTAGTTGGGCATTAACCACTTGATGTTATGGAGCAGCCGGCGTGTTGGCCAAACATTCCCTTAAACAATTGATAAAACCAGTCAACGTACTGGCCTGGCATTGCCTATTCGAATGGTTGTGGAGTAGCCTGCGTGCTGGCCCAACATTCATTGTTGTATCCACGGGAAATCCAATGCTTGGAAAGCAAGGAAGGATCCTGTGGAGTAAAGTGAAGGCATCCAATAAAGATAAGTATTTGGTTATCTTGCAACTCTTGCTTATGAATATACATGTATATATGATTTAATTATGATTTCTTAAATTCTCATTTGGAGATAAACCTTATAAAAATACACTAAGCATGTGAATTGATTCAATGTTTGAGTGTAGGTACCACTGGAAGCAAGGACTATGAAAGCATCTGGAGGATGCATGTGGACATATGACTGTCCTAAAGAGATCAGTATGAGTAGTAATGAAAGATGGTGCTAGTGGACATGAGTGGGTCATAGCAGCCAAAGGTTTTGTAAGCAGAATGGGAATGGGTACCCAAGTTGAAAAGCTTTAAACAGACCTTAGACACCCAGTGTCATAGCCAAGAAAGGGCAAGTCAAGCATTCACATTGAAGTGAAAGAGGCCAAGGAGCATAGAACCACTAGTGATGGTGTGGCTCCGGATTGGAACAAGACTAAGAGGGGGAAAACTCTTACTCTTCTCTTTCTTTTGACTGATGCATCTTAGAAACAAAGGATTGTTGAGTGCATGTCATAAATGAAAATAAATTGTGTTTCATTGCTTGAAATGAATTGCGAATGCTGAAATAGTTATTTTCTTGTGAAATGATGAACATGAATGAGTTCATGTGTGTGTGGGAAAGCATGAAATGTGTGGAAGTCTCATGAGTAAAGCATGGACGTTCCAAGTCAATTAGGAAGATAATTGACTAATTAATTATTGTGTTATGCTCGTCCTAACAGGAATTGCCATGATAAGTCTCACAGATAGTTGCGGGGACAACAAGAAAGATGGCATCCATGAAATTCCAGACTTGTAAATCAACTGGAAGATAAACAAACGGAAAGGGATTGCTTTGGAGAAATTCCCACCTGTAGAGTTGGAAGACCAAAGCTAGCAGGAGAAGCTTGTGGAAGCTAGAAGACTTGATCCCGAAAGTTCAAAGTAAAGGTATGAAACGCAGGACAGACCTGTCACCGTTTGTGAATTATGAATCATGTGTAAAGTGGGTATATAGTCCGAAGTGTTGAAACACCGAGGACGGTGTTATTCCAAGGGGAGGGGAATGTAATGTCCCCAGTTTGACCCCATGGCATTAACATTATAAATGACGTAATATTGTTATGAAATCATGGTGAGGAGCTCAAGGCCAAGGCCCCGCCATCGATTTAGTGATGCATATGGTTTGCGTGCTAGCAATGCACATTGGAAATTCAAATATCATGTAATATGCATTTTAATAAAAATACCCACAACTAGCTATGCAATGCAACAAAGAGATGGGGGCATGATTTCACAAGGAATTGGGAGGGAAAACATTCAAACCCTTGCGCCACTAGAGTCAAGCCAAGTGTCAATGAGAAAACCCATCAAACCCTCAACTACCCATGTTGACTTTTGTACCCAACCATTGATTCCTCCCAAGAGTTGGTTGGGGAAGTTAATGCCTTGGGAATGGGGAGGTATGGCTGTCCAAAATCGGGTATGGGCAAGCCACCCTTCATGGAAAATCGTGTTGGTCTCCTTGGGTAAGAAGAGAGCCACGAAATGGCTTCCTAAGCCAATATGAAACCATCATTCTAGCTTCCTCACGTAGCTCTAGCTGCCTGGGCGTTTTTCTCCATGGTTTTCTGGTTTTTCCCTTCATCTTCTTACCTGGGAAGGGGCATTTTTGTATTGATTACCAGTGGGGAAGAAAACAGAACGTTAGGGAGTCTTCCTAGAGGTCATTTAGGCAATTGGGAATGATCCTAACCAGTGGAGAGAAATCGGTTTTGCTCCCTGGGGCTGAATCGAAATTTCACAGTTCGTTTGGGTGAACCACGAGTTGGGAGAACCAATGTGGACCCTGTTTGTGAACACCTATGTTGTAAAGGTGTAACCCTGCCAATAATCGTTTTGTTGTGAGAAGAAAGAGTATGTTGGGGTATGGGTAATGGGTAATCCATTGTTCTGGCTTGAGCTTGAGAATGAGCATCCATTGTTCCATTGTAGCCTGATAAACCCAGTTGGACTGGCTTGGCTAAGATAAAATGGTTAATGGGATGTGGGTGTGCTGGAATGTTCCCTTTCCCTTGTGAGAATCATGCCCACCTCGGGGGTGGCCTTCGGACGGACCCAGTATAAGCTGTCGAAGAGCCTATGGCTGGGTGGAACGTTGCAGCGACATAGCTAGTTGCTTGGGCAGTTGCAAAAATGAAGATAAGTGTTTTGATGTCTATGTATTTACTTCTACATTGTTTTAATTAATTGATATACTGAGTGCATATGAAGATATGTGTGTGGATGAATTTGTTTCCGCTGAGCATATTTGTTTGATTTACATCTGCACACTTTGTTTTTAACTGTATCCCTCTAATGAATGGGCTGAGTTTTATGAAAAGCCCCATAGATTGGTAGCATGTTCCCTGCCTTGCATTGGTTCCAAGGGTGGGTACATGACAGAAGGTGTTGTTAGGTCGACATGTTGTCGAGCTACGATTCCGACAGGTTTGGCGGAGCCAAGTGCGGAGGAAGGGGAGGACTGGCGAAACGTAGGAAGCAGAGTTAAACCAACAGAATGGTTGAGTGATGTGATCGATTACTGTAGCAGGTTCGGAAGAGAAGAAAGTCAAGGAAACTGTACTTGGTAGCCGTTCAGGGTTGCTAAGGAATTTAATGGCAGTTACTGCGGGTGGTTGAAGTTGTGCAGCACGGCAGGGGCGCTGACAGTTGCAGGTCTACAGGATCAGGAGGATCAGCGGACAGAGGAGGCGTGTCTCAGGGATCGCAGTGATCTTGGGAACAGCAGCAACAGAGTACAAGACTTGTGCGCAGGCACAGAGTTGGGGATCAGTTGCATTGTGTTGGAATTGTAGAGCAGAGTTCGAGGACTAACATTTCTAAAGAGATAGAGTACGGGTAAGCACATGCAAATATCATAAGGTTGTTTCCATACTCATAAGTAATTGATCCTAGAAAAAGAAGGAATTCCACACATCCTCTTATGGATTCATTGTGTGAGGGAATATGCTCACTAGGATCTCTCAAAATAAGATGACCAAAATTTGAATTAGCTTCATTAACTGCTAAAATGGATTGTCTTCAGGGCCAAGGAATGCAAGAGAATTGCACACTAAGGATGGGAGTGAATTCTCATAAAAGAGTTTGGGTCTAGATATTGCACATAGCTAAGTCAATGAGTATACTTTTTCACTATGGGAACAAGTGAGCTAGGAACCAGAGCCAGAGCCTTGAGCGAGAACTAGAGCCCGAGTCAAAGTTGTAGCAAGGAGTCAGATTCAATGCCATGTTCTTGAGAATATTATTGAAGGTACATTAATCCACTTGGTCCTCTAATATTTTGGAGACCAAAATCCCTCTCGATTGGGAGGTTTGATCCGAAATGGATCAGAATTAGTACCTACAAAGTAATTTCGACAATGTATGAAGGTTAGAAAAGATATAAAAGACAATACAATGTAAATTTGAATGAAACAAAGGAGAGGAGAAATATTGAATAAAATAAAATAAAATGAAAATGAAAATAGGAGAGAGAGGAATGGGAATTGAAAGTTTATTCCATTGGCCTTCCCATTACCCCAACTCTCCTATATCTCCTTGAAGTTAGACTCTCAAGTATTTTTTTCCTATTGTTGGACAAGAGAGGATATTTCCAAAGAGACCATGGTTACATTGTAATCCATACATTGCCGAAATGAAAGACTAGACAACTGTTGAATGTTGGTTTTCCCATTCAGGTTTCCAAGGTAAACATTGTCTCAATGTGCAATGCTTTCTCCGTGTGTGATTGTTTTTTTGTATTACTTTTCTTACTGTGTGGATTAAAAGCTCCCTGTGTCATTGATGGATGACAGTGAACTTTGAAAATGTCTGTGAGAGAAATTTGTAGTTAGTATGGTAGAATTGATACATATTTTGGTTTTAATGGTCTAATAAAAGCTCTAACAACTAGATAAACCCCACCATCATATGCCCACTTAGTCCCATAGATCAATGGCCTTTATTCCAAACCCATTTCAATAGTATAGGGGTTGTTATTTTGGTTCTATGATAGTTAATTAAATGTTGGATGTTTTTATAACTTGTTGGGCATATTTTTCCTTCTTATTGAGCATTGGGTTGCATGTTAAGTATTTTAATCAATGTTGAGTGTTTCTCTCATTGTTGAGGCATTTTTCCCATTGCCTAAACATTTTTCTCATTGCATGGGGAATTTTATCTAATTGTTAAGTTGTTTTTCTCATCACCCAAATGTTTAATCGGGAGCAATTAGCTAATCTAGAAACAAACCATTCATTCCTGATAAAGAGTTTTGTTCACAAAACTTATAGACATAGTCCTTAGTGATAGAGTCTTTGTATAGTCTCGGTTTCATTGGACTGATTGTTATTTTTATGGTATTTGGTTGTGGTGTACAAGCTACGCTGAGAATAGAGACCTTGCAACCATTAGAAGAATAATGAACTATGTATAGGACTAAGAATAGAGGTAGATAATAAATCATGCTAAGGACCCATGTTGGTGAGGTGAGTGGGATATAAGTCCCTCATTTATGGATCAAATTTGGTAACTATGTTAGGGTGAAAACGTGAAGTTGGGAAACACTTTTATGACAACGGAGTGAAAAAAAACTAGTGCACGCGGATGATCATGTGAGAAAAAGTCAACCTCAAACTCTAGGCCGAGAGTTTAAAAAACTCTAGGCTGAGAGTTTGTGAAAGTTCAAACTCTCGGTCGAGAGTTTAATAAAACTCTAGGTCAAGAGATTGAACCAATAACCGCGTTGTATTTAAAAAAAAACTCTCGGATCAGAGTTTGAACTAAATTCTCGGCCGAGAGTTTGGAAGATATTTTTTCGGCCGAGAGTTCATGGTCAACCAAACCTGTGAAAATATCTTTCTGGAACTTGCAACTTCAGCAAGCCCAAACCCCTGCAAATTTTAAATATTATTTGTCGGACTTGGTAGCAATGGATTCATCTCTAAATCTAGTTTCCAATGATATAATAATTGTTTCATTTTGATTTGAATTTCTATTTATTAATAAAAAAATTCTAAACCTTATCCCTTCAGAATTTTATTACTCTGAAAATCACCCGAAATGAAAATTCAATATCATAACAAAGACAACACCAAAAAATTTGAAATCTTCACAAAGATCTTCCTTGCCCCATCCTCTTCAAAAGTGTACTTTTAGTTTTTTCAATAAGAGTCACACTAAAAATAAAATTGAAGCTTACCAACATGTGTCGATAAGGCACCATTTTCTGAACATATACTATTTTGATAAATAATAAAAAATAGTTCTCAAGTCCGAAAAACCTCAAAATATAGTCCATACACAAGTGCAGTGTGTGTCGATTATGATCATGCATTGTTTTACCTAAAATTAATAGCCATCTCTCAAAAAACTAGTCCTCACGTTGCTCACTCATTATCCATACCTAAAATTTTCAATTATATGACGTTGGTGAGCACCAAATTTGTCCCACAATATGTCCATAAAAAAAAAAAATTACGAGTAGAAAGCTAATTCAATTCTCTAAAACATTTGTGTTTACTTCAAGTTGAAATTCCTAAGGGAGATATGGGTTTGAAGACGTCGAAGTTGAAAAACATAAAATTTAGCAGTTTTGTTTGTCAAAAACAAGCCAAAAGTTTTACCCAACTTCGCGTTTTCACCCGTTACTTCCCCTCTCATAGACTCATAGCCCCCTTTATGCTTTTTTGTAACCCGTTGATGGTTTTAGCATTATAATGATGTACATGTTTACATCACAAAATACAATGTGAGAATGTCTACCCACTTGTTGAGTAGTTAGTGTATCACTCATGTTAAAACAAAAACCAACATATGTCTAGGACTCTAGCCAAGTTCTTATTATGCATATGCATAGCCAATTTGTATAATCCAGGGGTCAAAATCGAGTATCACAAATGAGGGCTTGAGTTTGTTTTGACATCTTGTAATATTTAATACTCATAGCTATTCTACTTGTTGTTGACTTACATGAGAAGATAATTTAGGTTGTGGTATCAAATGGATTCTTTGGACCAAGACCTAACTCCACTAAGATCCCCCATCTCTACACATCCACCAATTTCTTGCATCACTTTTGTAGTAAGTGTTACTTCTATTTATGATTCAATTGGTTAATATGATAAGAACTAATTTGGCACATGTATATACCTACTAGGTTTTATATCATTAACATTGTCTTTTGTGGGACATTTGATTCAATATTTTCCTTGGATTCTTCTAGCCCTTCAATTACACCATGTCCTCATTTTGTCTCATGGTAAGTATCACCTATGTCTTGATTCATTTGTTTTATGTGATAATTACAAATAAGTCTCACCTGGGTTTAATATCTTTTGCAATGACTTTTGCAAATTACCTTGATAAAAGATTGACTTTAGATGTGTGAGATGCTCCACCACTTACAAAAAAACCTATTGCAAGCTTATGTTTAAATAAACATATTTCTAAGAGTTTGCAAGCTTATGTTTAAATAAACATATTTCTAAGAGTTAGTAATTGAATTTGGAGATCCATTTTACCTCACCAAATTTTGTGAAAAGCCATCATCAAGCCATCAATATGTGTCATATGTACTTTTGTATGTAGTGGATCTATATAATGACACTGAATGTGTTATTATTCAGCATGTGAAGCGTTGACGATGAACACTCAACATGTGACATTGTCCCATTACATCAATTACAATCTACCCCAAGTGGATGGCCTCATACACCTGATACCTCCCATCATGGTTAAGCTAGATGCAATATCTATCACATAAATAACACACAAGAACTAACCCCTTTGTCTAACTTTGGAAAGGATGAAAAATATAGTAAGTCCCATGTGTTCTAGTCTATTTATCCCATCTCCTTGTGTTGAGGCTACTAAGACTCTAGTGACCTAGGGGAGAAAAACAATAATACTACTCCAAGATAAAGTTCTACTAGGATGTCCAAACATATAAATGTGCTTAGAAGAAGGATGTCCAAGTATAAACGAAGCTCGTTTGACTAGTTATAGGGCTAAGAGTACTTATAGCTTCCTCTTAGCTAAAAAAAATTAGTGAAATTTATATAATTATGTAATAGTGTAATAATGCTCCCTTGTTTTCATTTGTCCTCATAACAAAATAATTTTGTTTTTCTTATCATATTAATAATTGCATGATTACAAAGTTCAAAATAGAGTTTGTGAGTATGGGATTTTCTCTTTCTTATATATTTAAATTCCCCAAACATTTAATATAATGAATATGATACTCAATATAATTTAATAATTACTTCAATATTAATACATAAAAATATAACATGTCCATATATATTATGTGATGAATAATTATGTATTGTATGATGAATAAGTATGTCTCATTAAACTTCAATTATAACATGTACATGCTTATTATGTGATGAATAATTATGTTTTATTAAACTTCAAAAAGGAAAAACTTGTTATATGTTAATCATGATTGTCTACACATTCATTAACATTGCAAGTTGTTATAAATATTTATAAATCTTTATTATTTAAAATTTTCATTGAAGTATTGCAAGTTTTCATAAATATCTATCAACCTTTATTATTCAAAACAAATTTTGAATTTAAAAAACATTCCAATGACAAACACTTGTTTTAAGAAAATGAAGGTGTTTTGATTTAATAAAACAAATTTTGAATTTAAAAAACATTCCAATGACAAACACTTGTTTTAAGAAAATGAAGGTGTTTTGATTTAATAAAACAAATTTTGAATTTAAAAAACATTCCAATGACAAACACTTGTTTTAAGAAAATGAAGGTGTTTTGATTTTTTTGTTGTGCATTTCTATATTCTAAGTGTCTCTTAATGTTGTTCTAACAACGACGACTTGTATTTGGACTTTCTTTAAACATCTCATTCATCCATAAAAAAGATTAATCTTAATGTTAGTATTACTTATTTGTGATTAGTTTCATTTGATAATTATGTTTTAGCAATGTATTAATATGTAAAAGCCATTTCTAAACGTCATAAATATTTTAAAAAAAACAATATTCATAACCATTAATCTTGGTATGATGAAATCTTGGTTAGTTCCCGCAGAGTGTTGTATATTTGCTTGATAAGAACCTCTGAAACTGATGATGATCCCTTTATCAACGCTATTGAGTTGAGGACCCTCCGAGATGGTATGTACGGAAAAGTTCAACGAGGAACAAGGTTGCGAAATCTATTGAGAATTGATGTCGGTGGAAGTTCTACAGTTAGGTAAGCATTTCAAACTTTATATGTTTGTGATGTAGATATTCATTGCAAAGAAATTTGAAGTTTGAAAACGAGCGTTTGTGGTGTAGACATTCATTGCAAAGAAATTTGATGTTTGCTCACGAATGTGAATGCCCTATGTTGTGTGATAAAATACTTTTTGTTAATGATTTCATGTAGGTATCGTCTAGACATCTTCGACCGCCTCTGGACATCAAATGCACCTAGTGATAGACTTGCATCTCTTGAAGGTGTAATTCTCAATAGTCTTACCTGGACTGTATCTTCCGAACTACCCATTTCCTCAAGCAATACCAGAAACCTCTCTCCAAGTTCTGTATTGCAAACGGCGTGGGTTACTAACCACGCTCACAACCTTGAAATGACTATACAAACATTCTCTGGCTACAAATCATTAATTATGTTATACTTTGCAGAAATCCAGATGCCCAATATATCTGGATCAAGGTCTTTTTACGTGACCATAAATGGAGAGAAACAAGCAGACATCGTTACTACGGTACAGAATCAGTCTGCAGTAGAGCTCATTATCCCATTAAATGATACAAATGAGTTCAAAGTTGGGCTCGTGAAGGCCACTAACTCGACCAAGCCTCCTATAATCAACTTTTATGAGCATCACTTGCTCATTGATACAGACCCGGCAACATATTCACAAGATTGTAAGTACGCTCAATAAATTTCTCATTTTAAATTGCTGATATTATAATTCAATGTTGTCTAACTAAGCCGTACTTAAACTGAAGTGGAAGTTATGAAAAACGGGTAACAGATATTCAGGCATAAGAGTTTCCGAAATGTAAGTTTAATTCCTTTGATTTGTGTTTAGAGATCATTACTGATAATACTTGAGAGATCTCACAATGTTAGTATTGCCAGAAATTTGTCAAGAAGGAATCTGAGAGGATTGGTGCCTGATAATATTGGACAGTTGACTGCATTAGTTAACTTGTAAGATGGATTCTACTTTTATCTTTGCATTCCCATGTCCCTCTGTTCACAATCTCGTGGATATTAAAATGTCTCCATGTAGGAAAAATGCATACTCGCCTTCTATGCATAGAGAAATCAGTTATAGGCTAGGGTTGAAATTTTGGCCAGCATTATTAATAATGTTGTGTTAAAAGTACCGCTCTCTGGTTCGCATTCATTGATTTGTGTTGAAATTTGCAGGTCTCTTGACAATAATCATCTCATCGGACCATTGCTAAATTTATGGGGTCTAACCATGTTGGAGAGACTAGTACTTTATGCTAAAGATAAACCCTCAGTTTATCCGTCTTCTATTTTTACAAAAGTCGTTTGTGATTTACAAAGAAAACTGTAGCCTTTTAGTTTACTTATTGTGCAGACATCTACAAAACATCCACATGAACGGTAGTCTTCCAGACTGGTTATCTCAACTTAAAAACCTTAAGGAGTGGTATGTCTCTCTATTCTGCTTCTTTTGCCACATCCTTTTCAAAACAAAATTGATTTTGATGACAAAGATATTGTAACAATCATTTGTACAATTATATTACAGATTCATAGAGAACAACAATTTCAGGGGCGTGATTCCTGCACAACTTTTCCAAAAGGGAGCTTCTTTCAAATTCAGGTAATGTAATTTCTTACGTAACATTTTTATATAACATGAAATTAAACCAAAAATACTGCAAACAATATTAATACCCTAAACTATTAAAAGCCTGGAAGTCATACTGAAAATCTCTTTATTTAGATTTGGTGTGTTCCCGCTACTCTGGGAACGGCTACCTCTACATACCTCTGCATAAGGGGAAAAGTATCCAAGAAAATAATTCCAGAAAGGACACACTAAGTGTTGCCCTAGGGACAACCATAAGGTGAGGTTTAATAATACTGGAAGAATTTCAAGACAAAACAGCGTCTCAATGAAGGTCACAAATAGCTTAAACTTTAGGAACCTTCTTAGATATTGTGGAGTCTGCTATATGCAATTGGAGTGTACTTTCATTATATTTTATAAATTTATCTGAATCGCAGACTACTCGATTATTCGACTGCCAAACCCAGTATTATCCCGTGCCTTTACTCTGGAAGACAGATAACTTTAGTCGAAAGATTGGGCAAGGAGGCTTCGGATCGGTGTTCTTTGGTAAACTGCAGGAAGGAACAGAGATAGCAGTGAAAGTAGTCACATTCTTTTCGCAACAAGGAGTTCATCAGTTCCAAAATGATGTAAATTATTCAAATTCTGCACCTGAATGATTGTATTGGTTTTACTCATAATTATATTGACAATGGTTTAGTAAAATTTATGTAAGTGGGTTCACTTAATGAACAGGTCGGTCTTCTTTGTAGAGTCCACCATAAAAACTTGTTATCATTATTGGGGTACTGTAATGAGTCGAGAGGACTTATGCTTGTCTATGAATACATGTCTGGAGGGTCCTTAAGGGTCCGCCTTCATGGTAAATAGTTGCCTTTGGTTGCATATTAATATTAATATGCATATTAATTTTAATTATACTTATCAGTTTGATTTGTTAAAAAAATTATATGTTTTTAAATCAATTTTCCAGGTACTGCACATTCCGAGTTAAATTGGATAACAAGGTTGAAAATAGCTTTAGATGCAGCTCAAGGTCAGTTTTTAAGTAATTTTAAGCACATATTTTTATTTGTGATTTAAACGAAATTCTTTAATTTAATAATTTAACGTATAATTTGATCCCCGTTCACCTGAAGTACTGAATACCTGCACGTGGGTTGCACCCCAAGGATATTTCACAGAGATGTTAAGACTGCCAACATTCTTTTAGACAGCAACACGAATGGAAAACTGGCCGATTTCGGTCTCTCAAAGAGGACAATTGATGAGGAGGGTTCACATGTGACGACTATGGTGAAAGGAACGCTAGGATACATCGATCCAGAGTATATCAAACATAACTTGCACTGTTCTTTGTAATCACGAATTCAATAACTTATTAAGACTAGATCCAATTTCAATTTGATTGGGATATTTTTACAGGTATTTTGGCACTCACAAATTGACGGAGAAGAGTGCTGTATATAGTTTTTGGGTGGTTTTGTTTGAGATCATATGCGGCAGAGCACATTCATATACAAATTCTGAGGAGGATTAACCTCATTCAATGGCTAATGATTACGGTTAATTTTCAAAACATGTGTAATCCACAAATTAATTACATTAAAAGATTTTCAACTGCATCTTATACATTCCATCGAGTCCACATGGGTTTCTCATCTTTTTCAAAATCTATCTTATACAGTGATTAAAAGACAAGATGCTTCTTGTCAAGTCCACATTGGTTTCTCATTATCTGATACAGTGATAAAAAGACAAATGCTTTGCTTCTGGTCAAGTCAGTACTGATATCGTACAAAATGCCTTAACGCCCCCACTTCTTTTATACACTTTTTGAAAATAATAAAATTCGCTTTATGTCCTTGTCCCATTTCGTTGGATTTCAGTCTATTTTCTCTTTTAATGACCTCACTTCTCCTGAATGGCTCTCACTTCTTTTACACTTAAGGCATTTTTTACCATTTATACCTACTAAATATATTTTCAAATTCATTTAATTTTTATATTATTTTGAATATTTAAATATTATTAAAAATGAAATACGCTTTTTTATCTAAATGTTAAAAAACATTAAAAAATAAATCTACCTCATTAATTCACTTCGTATGAAGTTCAAAAATAAATATATTTTATTAACTTTTTTTTTTATCATTTTCATAAAATTTAAAATATTTTCAAAATAATTTTAAATTGTTTATCCATTTCAATTATAATTTTGCTATCACTTTAGTATTAAGCATGAAACATACATAGCATGCATTTATATATAATTGCAATTACGTGTTTTAGGAATTTTACATCTTAATTTTAAATATATAATAGTTTCAATTTTTTTATATGAAACTTCTTTTCAAGAAGTTGATTTATGAGATGACCCAAAAATAAATTACACAAAATTTCATTTATTCATAAACAAGACTAATTTTTTTGTCAATATTAATGGAATTAGTTTTAAAATCACAAACGCTCCTTTCACCACACAATTTCTTGTCAATATTACACGGGGGCGTTAGAGAGGATGGGTTAGGGACACCAAGAGAGAGGTGCGGTTAGAGAAAGGGGGATGGAGGGTTAGAGGGTGGGGTGTTAGGGACAAAGGGATGTAAAGGAGAGAGGGATAAAGAGATGGACAAGGAGAGAGGAGAGGTAGCGTGGGAGGAATAGTTTACAAGTGGGAGAGATATAATCGGTAGAGTAGGAGGGATGGACATGGAGATTGCGGTGGGGATATACTAGGAAATGGTTGGAAGTAGAGAGAGGGATAAGGTGAGAGGTAGATAGGGAGAGATGTAGAGAAAGGGGAAAATATAATGTGCATGCATTTTGATTTTAGTAACATGTGTGTGTTATTAACGTCTTGGAATGATAACACACACATGTTAATGTGTGCATTTTTAATTTTTAAAAAAAGGCAGGATTTACTTCTTCCAACTATGTGGTGGATGATTTGTCTGCTTTGGTTTTAGGTTCGGATTGTCAAACCTGTAGGTTCAACCTACAAATAACAAAACACATCCATTTTTTCATTTCCTTGTTTTTCAACCTCATATATCTTGACTTTCATGTTTATTTTACATTCTCACCATGACCTGACCTGGGAGATCCGCAGTGACTTCTATATACACATTATTTTTCAAGAAATGTGTATAATTAAACTTGTATAAACCCCGGGCTAATCTTCATCCCAATATTGCAAAACTGAAGATTATATATCTTGACCTTCATGTTTATTTCACATTCTCGCCCTAATGTGACCAATGAGATCCACAGTGACTTCCATATACACATTATTTTTCATACCACTCCATTAAGAAATGTGCATACTTAAACCTATATAAACCCCGACCTAACATGAATCCCAAGATTGCAAAACTCGAGATTATATATCTTGAATTCCAAAATTTTATACATGAACCATTTGTATGAAATCAAAAGCTACATCCTCCATCTTGGATCCCCAAGCCCGGGTGAAGTTCTCGGTGCAATTTGCAATGAAAGCCCGGTTAGGAGGGATTCAATACTATCATCCAATATTTAATGGAAAAAACCTTTCAATATTACCCTTCAATTGAACATCAAAACTAATTTCAATTTGGAATCCACACTGCAATCTAGTTCACACCAATTTCTTTAATTACAATGTACAATATAAGTAGATATTACATTTTTTGCTTTGCATGTTTCTTTAGTTTTGGCCAAAATCCTCTATGTAGTCTTCTTGATATCATTTTCCAACATCTATTGGCACCATGTAACCTGCCCACGCAAAACTGCAATTAGAACTGAGCCTCTATAACAAAACCAAAATGGAGTAAAACACTTCAAGATGAAATCCCATCTCAAGCACTGAGATGAATGAACACAACAAGGTCATTCTAGTGATTTTTGTGGCCAAAAAGATCAAAAACCAAAGATTCAAGAGATTGACTTGAGCTTCCACTTGCTAGAGAGGAACTTGGAGAGTGCTAAGCATGAATGAGAATGATTCTATCCTGCGATGTAAACAATTTGTTAAGAGCCCATGGGAGAGCGTTGATGCTATCCTCGCTCTTGTTTATGGCCACCAATATGAGTCTGCTTGATTTCTTCTGCTCCTCCATGGACTCCAATCATGCACTAGCTTTTGTCTCAGCGTAAACTGATCTTCACACCCGCTAAATTGTTTTGCTAGGAGGGTTATGGAAGTTGTGAGCTTAATGGTAGTTTTGCTTTTGCATGTTGGGTGGATTTGGCAACTACTCTTTATATTCTCTTAATTTGGTTAGTTAAAATTTACATTAATGTGGTTTTTTATTTTTACATTTTAGGGTTCTATTTTTTTTGTTTTGTTTTAATATTTATTAATCATATATATATATATATTCCAAATGGAAAAAATCTCTTTATTCTTATTGAATAAAAGTGAACCGTTAGCCATCTCTGCTACTTATACAAAACTACTCTTCAAAGAGCATGCATCATAGTTTCTTGCCTTCCAAACTTCGTATCATTACAAAATCCTATTCAGTTTTAATTACATTAGCATAAACTGATCTTCTAGTTGATCAATTCTTGGCCCCTCAGATATATATATATATATATATTTCTTATTTTTATTAATATCATAGAATTTTTAATTTTTACTTTATTAATCGATATCTAATTTACTTATTATTATTATTATTATATTCTAATTAATTCTTTTTTTTTAATTTAATTTTTAATTATTATTATTATATTTTAATTAATTCTTATTTGTTATTTAATTTTTCTGCATTTTGATTGTATGCATTGTATTTGATGTGTTATTTCATGCATTTTATTTGTAGTTAATATATATAGAAAAAATTAATATATATAGCACAAACCTTTCTTGTATTTTGGTTTTATTTTTATATATGTCTTGCATTCTAATCATTTGGTTTGAGTATAAGTAGGTCCAAGCGATTGATGACCTCTACTAGAGAAAATATTCTTCATGTATCTTGAGGTGTAGAGGTTGGAGTACCAAAGATTTATGTGGTTCTCATGCACTCCACCATTGAGTACGTGTCCCACAATTGGAGTTAGAGGTTACCCCTTGACATATAGGGATGACTTGATGATTGATGTCTTGGTGATTTTGATCACATCTATCAGTTCTATAGATGCAATACATGGTTTTCACATGGATATTTGATAGAGACACTTCCAATGGATCATCATCAGTTTCAGAGGTTCTTATCAAGCAAATATACAACACTCTGCGAGAACTAACCAAGATTTCATCATACCAATATAGATTTCTAGTAAAAACTTTTACGCTACTCAAAAACAACATACCCTGTGTTTCAACAGATATAATGAAGCTCGGGTACTTTTGGAATCCATAGTAATTACCAATGGCAAACCATAGTCTTAAAAGGGAAGGCACATTGGGGGCCATAGGCAACTGTTAGCAAGACTTGTTGAAAGGTTTTGGGAAGAAGCGTAGAGTATGAAGGTAAGAGTCGTAGGCCTCTTGAATCTCGTTCCCTATATCTACTGTCTGACCAACATCTATGTAATCATCATCAGTGACCCATGTTATATTGTTTTGGTCAGTGTGATTAGATTTCCCTCCGCACTGGATACTGAGAAATCCTGGTGCCCAAAAGTTCAATTAATTAATGAACACTGAATAAGCTTAACGAAAATGGTCAAAATGTTCAGTACTGATCCGTTTGACAATCGTTTATTACCTGGTTGAGCAGTAATATCAACGCGCAATAAACACCAGGGCACTGTTATGGCCATCCAAACAGCGCATTTGCCATAAACCATATTTCCCATTGTAGAATGCAAAGAGCACTGGGAGATTCTACAGTTGCCTGCTTCCAAACAACAATGGGACATTCAACAAATGCCTGCTTCTTGGATGTGGTTATACAAACGAGCAAATACTAAAGGTTTTGTGGCTTAATTACAACCGTGGATCGCTGGGCAGAATTCCATACTAATCCTTCAGTTGACAACGTAGCCCTAGAGATGAGATAACCCAGTACCCGACTCCCATACTAATCCTTCAGTTGACAACGTAGCCCTAGAGATGAGATAACCCAGTACCCGACTCCCGAGCCTTGCGCTGATAAGACCTGCTTTTAATACTGATGTTAAAAGAATATAGATGTCATATCATATTCATGGCGGCCATCATAGGGTATCCCATTCGAACACGCATAGATTTCAATCTATCAGTCGATGCAATGAATGCAGAGTCAGACAGACGGCCAAATAGAAACGCATAGATTTCAATCTGTCGGATATTTGATAGAGACACTTCCAAAAAGTGGTAAACGATTTTATTACTTAAACTCTAGGTGAGTCTCCATGAAATAGTTTGCATTAGTTGCATGGCAACATCAAGTTTATTTTGAGAATGCCTCGAAAGGGGATATGTGATGCATCGCAAGGATAAGACCTGCTTTTAATACTGATGTTAAAAGAATATAGATGTCATATCATATTCATGGCGGCCATCATAGGGTATCCCATTCGAACACGCATAGATTTCAATCTATCAGTCGATGCAATGAATGCAGAGTCAGACAGACGGCCAAATAGAAACGCATAGATTTCAATCTGTCGGATATTTGATAGAGACACTTCCAAAAAGTGGTAAACGATTTTATTACTTAAACTCTAGGTGAGTCTCCATGAAATAGTTTGCATTAGTTGCATGGCAACATCAAGTTTATTTTGAGAATGCCTCGAAAGGGGATATGTGATGCATCGCAAGGATAAGACCTGCTTTTAATACTGATGTTAAAATAATATAGATGTCATATCATATTCATGGCGGCCATCATAGGGTATCCCATTCGAACACGCATAGATTTCAATCTATCAGTCGATGCAATGAATGCAGAGTCAGACAGACAGCCAAATAGAAACGCATAGATTTCAATCTGTCGGATATTTGATAGAGACACTTCCAAAAAGTGGTAAACGATTTTATTACTTAAACTCTAGGTGAGTCTCCATGAAATAGTTTGCATTAGTTGCATGGCAACATCAAGTTTATTTTGAGAATGCCTCGAAAGGGGATATGTGATGCATCACAAGGATAAGATAAATCCTAAGAGATATGAGAACCAAATAGTGTACCATGCATAAAATATCAACATTTCCACTAGTAATGACGTTGGGATACTAGCCCTTTAGTTGGATTTAAAAATAGCTCTTGAGGTGGGCATCAAATATCCATTTATTGAAGGGGGTTCCCACCTCATAATAAAAAGATAGTTAAGGCCAATTTAATCACAACAATTAGACCACTAGATGGGCATTCAAGATTACTCCAATGACTACAAGAAATCATCCCCTATCTTAAAATCTTTTGATTATGTTGTATTTTACATAAGATTAGAAGAATGGGGAATGTGTTGGTGGTTTCCCTCACTAACATGTCAACCACTCTTCATGGTGGTCTCATGAAATATGGTAGCAAGGAATATACTCGAGGTTAAACTACTACCCTCCCACCTCACTCACCTCATTCGACATGAGCCAATTGTTTTTGAGGAAGAGACAATGATATCACAAGATCAAGTCCCATTCAAATCAACTAAATGAGAACATGATAACAAATCATGGTTATAATATATTGTGACCATCAAGGGTAGAATTTCTAACATTATTATAATTGTTGGATATAAACACTAATCATAGATAATTGTTATGAGGCATTGCATAGTTGATAAGTTAAAAGTGCCTATAGCTTAGTGGCCTCTGCTTACACTTTAGGTTATCATTAGTATTTTAGTGAACACTTTAAGGGTGGTTGTTCATAATCAACAACATGTGATGGACAAAGTTCATGAGGTTAGACAACTAGTGATATAGTTAATATCTAAGATATTCCATGACTAGGTGAGATATAGAGGTAGGTTGCAACAATCCGACATTTAATATATTAAGGGATATCCCATGTATCTCTGCCTCTCTGAGAGTTGAATGATACTCAATCCTAGGTTGGAGTCAACAACAATGTCTTAGGATAACTTTATGATTATGATATGGACTTTTTAGCAATAAGTAGAGAATTGTTTATGCCAAAAAAAGGCTATATACTAGCAATCAAATAATAGGAATTGGGTGCATAGCCTTTATTTTGCACCCCAATTGTTTCCATGTTAAATAGTTTTGAATATTTTTCCAACATCTCTTGCATCCAAGGAATTTGATTTGCTTGAATGTTGTCATAAGCTTGGGAACTATAGAATGTGTACATCACGTCCGTTGTTTGGACAATAAATGAGTGAGTTGAAATCGGGTTAAGTGTAGAAATGGTTTAAAAGTTGATATATGAACACAACTTCCATTTATTGATCAACTTAACATATGGATCTATATGTTAAGTGTAAAAATGGTGGCATCCTAACTAATTATTCCAAGACCCCATCTAAAAAAAATGTTCTTTTTCCTAATAAAAGACATTGATGTAAGTGAATCTAAACCTATAGACACAAGTAAGGGTCACTCTACATAAGACAGGGTAGTTTGGATATCTTGTTTGATAGAATCTTTCCTTTTCTATGCAATCTATGTGAAAGCTCCATGGACATAACTGCACAACATATTTGTTCACATTTGATCAAAGCATATGTTTTAGTTGATTTTCCTGCCAATGAAAAAGGGGAATTTGACCATGTAGCCAAATTCCATGGCATTATAGTCAAAACTTGGGAGCCTTTTCTAGAGACATGGTCCATCACATACTAAAAATAATCTAGCTTAATTGAGAAGACCCTCTCAACTAAACAGTCAAACAAGTACAAGTTGTGTTTGAGTTGCTTATAGATGTGCATTCCCTTGTCTTTTAGGACTTCAAAGTGGAATTCAGTGCAAATGAATGTTAAAGTTGAATATGAAGAGAAAAAAAAAACACAACATGGACCTTTTTAAACATGATAGCATTAGACTTATTGTTGGTTGGTGGGAATCACAAGGGGAGGTGTGTATCCCTAATAACTGTAGGTTAGTAGTTGAGGGTCAATAATCTCTTAAGCATGAGCTTAAACTTAATTTTTAGATAGTTCAAGCCCATATAGACTCGATGATGTTTGTTGTGATGCAATTTCATTCTTGAAATGATTCGTTGAGAACCTATGATACGTCTATTAGAATTTTGAAGGATGACCTGAGGAGGGATATAGAGCCTTTAGGCATATATGGATATCTCCTATTCTTGTTTAACTAATGTTAGATATCTCCTATTTGTATTTGATTTTGAGTTGCATCACCTTGTTAGCTTTCAGGGTTACTTTGAAAGTGTTTACATCGTGTTAGGAGGCGCTTATATTAGTTAGTGGAAGATTCATACTTAAATTGTGATTTTGTTTTCTGTTTCAATGATGTTGGGATAACCTATTGCCCATAATCTACCCAAACTACTTTTCTTTCCTTGTGTTCTTTTCCTCTCGGTGTTCCTTTTGCCCCTCTTGGGGAAATTGCTAGTTGATATAACTGATAACGTGAAACATGTCACAAGCAAAAATAGGGCCTCCAACAAGCGACTCAATCACTATTTTTAGCCCGTCAACCCTCGAGTAAGTGAGCTTGCTATTAGATTTTAGATTAGATTCTTGGTTTCAGCAAAAACCATTCAACTCTCGCAATGAAGGTTTATTAATGGCGGACGGCTTTTAGACTTCTCAATTCTTTCAAATATTCAAGTTTATTAATGGCGGGAGGATTTTAGATATACTAACTCACATACACTTTACGAGGTTATAGATTAGATATTAACATTGCACAATATTGTTGTAGCAAGGGTATTTGAGGGTGTTGAATCCATTTATGTATTAAAAACAACAATTTCTCCAATCCAAAATTCCAATTTTCGTAAAGGTTTCTTGGTCAAATTTCAGTGATGGAAAACATGAAAAAGTTGAAAATAGAATGTTAAGCCTTCTTCTTTTGAGGGTATGTTATTATTATTTTAGGTCATTAAACCCCTTTTAAAGAGCAAGAGTCCAAAATTCCTTCCAATTTGAACTTTGTATCAACTAGCCTAGATCTAACTTAAGCTTATATTTATCAAGCATGTAGATGGATTAAATCCTTCAATGTGCAAACCTTTCTCCAAGTTTTTACACTCAAAAAAGTGTTTTCACCTTGAGGGAGTTGATCCCTCTTGATTCTTGCTAGATTAGAGGTTATGAAATATCTAGGCCAGTTTTTATCAACCCCTTTACTTTACAAAAAATAATTATGTCTAAAAAGTTGTAAGCAAGTTTTGGTTTCATTTGCTTTGTGAAAGTTGATTTTTTTCCTCGAAGAAATCATTTTCCCACAACCTCTCACACTTTTTTTCCAAGTAATTATCCCAGGGTAAACCCTCAGGCACTTCCCCTCATTTCAAGGATGGTACCCAGGGTAAACCCTATATTCTTCATAGCACAAGGCCAAGTGAAAAATAGGGCTCAAAGCGAATGCAACAATATACTCATTATGAGCTCAACATGTCACTTGTGGGAACAAAACCTAGGTAGGGATGATAACACTCTATCCCACGACCAATCAAGATAGACCCAATTAACACACAATATCTCGCACCTAATAAAATAATGAGGTAGTTGTTACCTTGATTATATCAATCCACAAATTCAACCGTTGAGGATTGAGGTTTTTATTTTATTTTTATCTGCATAATGCATTTCCCTAAGAAACCCATCGGACACTTCCCCTCATTATGAGGATGGTACCTAGGGTAAACCAAGTTCTCCAAGGATCAAGACCAGGTTAACAACTCAACAATAATCAAATCACAAAGAGAAAACATGTCACGAAGTGGGATTTGAACCTAAGCGAGGGAGGAAACAATTTTTCCTCTCAACTTTAATAAACATATATTAGTAGACAAATGATAATGTCATCATTACACTCTTCATTTGGGAGCCATTTAATCTTGTAGAAAACTTCCCCTTAGTTGTCAAAATCCATTGATACAGAAAGTTAGTGTTCCCATTGATCCAAAACTTTAACTAAGTTTTAGACGATCTAGGTAGATTCAAGATTGGGAACAACCCCCACAAGCATTGTTCCACCATGCACGGGCCTTAGATTGTGGTCAAAAAATTCTCATGCCTTAATTTCTGCTAAATTCTTATCAAATTTGCGGTTAGAAAGAGGGTATGTTTATTACAAAATTAGATTACTTGATTCTTTCATGATAATCTCATTATTATATTTTTTAATAAATATTATATTCACTGACATGTGATGATGTCAATGCTCTATACTAGGTTGTAGAATGTGTCTATAAATGTAATAAGACCTTTGGCTACAATGTTGTGACTAAAGAGTGTCTTTTGGAGTAATTTAATAAGTCAACAAATTTAATCTCTTTTCGACAAAAAAATCTTCTTCAAATCTAGTAGGAATTTTGCTAGAAGTTATAGTTCCACCTTATTGATGGGAAGTTTGACCTTAGATATCTATGCCTAGGGGTTTTCTCCCATTTTAAGACAACCCTAGTCATTGAAATTTAAGAAAAAAATGAGTGGATTAATGTGAAACTTTATATCACCAAAAAAAATGGATTCACAAAAAAATTGATCCTTTTTCCCTTTGATTTTCTCATTCGTTGAATTAGTCTAATCCGTTGACTTCTCATTTTAACATTTTTGTTGTATCATTTTTGTTGTATCATTTTTGTTGTATCATTCTTGTAGTCTCATATGCTCATTATTTTTCTCTTTCGATATAGTTCTATATGTTCTTAACCCTAGGAATATCATCTCTTGTTATCAAGAGGAGTTGTTTTTATCCTTATGAATAGTAGAATGTCCTCTCAAGATGTTGGGAAACATAAAGATTATAACAATGTTATTCATAAATATCTTCATATAAATTTCCTTATTGTCATAAAATAGCAAGAGATATTAATATTCATGAAAAAATAATCATTACAAACAAGTAACCACTAACTAAAAAATGCCACCATTATAACCTAACCATATTGTATAACGCTCTTTAACATAGCACCCAAATCACTCATGCCTAAATAACAAAGGCCATATAAGGCATAAATCAAGAAACTACACTTCAAAAAGCTAAACCGTAACCCACTATACAATGTTAGGAATTATGATCCAAAATGTAATAAATAGAAGTTTAGTTTAATAAATGTAAAAGGGCATCTACACACTCACGTGATTATGTGAGGTGTCCCTTAGTTAGTTTTGGTAACGGTAAATTAGTTGTTACTCTTTGGATATTTAAATCCATCGAGTTTTCCATGTGAGGTAATCTTTCGGGATTTAGCCCTCACATCTCTGTGATGTAATTATTTTCCTTCTTCATTAATAAAATTATGTGTCTGAGGACACTTTGTCAAAGTGGTATCAGAGCACGCGGTTGAAGCTTGGTCTGGTTGGAACCTGGTTGGAAGGTGCTAAAGGTTGTTTGAAGAAGGTGACTTTCAAGGTTTTGGAATAGCGAAATTTTAACCGTAAGTTGATGCTTCCTATTCTTTTGGGCTGAAGAAAAAAATAATAATAATAATAATAATAAATAAATAAATAAAATAAAATAAAATAAAATAAAATAAAAATAAAAATAAAAAAAAAATGATGAAAAGATTAATGCTTCCTATTTTTTTGGGCTGAAAAAAAAAAAAAAAAAAAAAAAAAGAAAAAGAATGATGAAAAGATTTCCTATTCTTTTGGGAAAAGAAAAAAAAAAGAAAAAAGAAAAAGAATGATGAAAAGATTAATGCTTCCTATTCTTTTGGGTTAAAAAGAATCTGTTCAGAAATTTTTTTTTATAGACTCAGTTTTTTTTTACTTGGAGAGAGTAAAATATTATTATTTTTTTAAGGCAAGGTTATTTAAAAATTTTGTGGAAGAGAATTTTTACAAAAAGGAAGAGACGTATAAGTTCTTATTTAAAATTTAAAAAAAAAATCATTCTTATTGTGCTCACTCACTGAGAGAGATAGCATAGCCGGTGTTGGGATAGAGATGTCTGGATCAGCATAGAAGAAGAGAGAAAACCAGCGTTGAAACGAACCAGCAAAACCAGCGTTGAAGAGAGAAAACCAGCAGCCATTGAAGAGAAAAAAAACCAGCTTTGAAGAGAGAAAAGCAATGTTGAAAAGAACCAGCAAAACTCCAGCGTAGAAATAGAAGAGTTCACAATCTTGTATAATTTTTTCACATTTCATTTAATTCAATATTTATGTAATATTTTGAAAAGTGAATAAGTTGTTTTGGAGAGATAAGGTATTTTATTATTCATTTTTATTTTTGGAGATTTTTTATATTAAGAAGAAAAAGGTGGAGAAATAAACTTTAAAAAAAAAAAAAAGTTATTTTTGAAGTTGATGGGACTGGATCTTGTGACCTCCCACTCAACAATATTGTATCTCTCCAATTCACCTATAAAGATTTGTTATTTTTTGGAGTGATAAGGTGTAATTTTTTTATTGGGCATTGGAGTAATAAGGAGCATTTGGTGTCATAAGGAGTACTTGTATTTTCACTCAAGGTTTGATTAGAGCAAAGTGAAGCTCTATCAAATTCTTTTCTTGAGGCTATAATTGGGTCAAGGCCAAGCCCCTATAGCTTTCTTTTGCATGGTGTGTGGTGTTTCTTGCAGCATTTCTTTCATGGTGACTCTTGTTGATGAGTAATTTTCTTTTCATGTTGGTGGTGATATTTTTGCATAAAATCTTCCATTGGTGATATAAGGTGATTGTTTACTTATTCTGGTGACATAAGGTGCTTTCTTTTTTTAATTCTTGGAGCTATAAGATTTGCATAATACACATCTTCTGGAGTTACAAGGTGTTTATTATTTTTTTTACAATGTCTAAAGTTATAAGCCTTTTTAATGAATCTGACAAGTTGGAAGGATCGAAAAATTATAAAGTTTGGAGTCGTCATATTCAAAGCACTCTTATTTACAATGAATTGTGGAAGGGTGTCTATAATGCTCAGCCTACCAAACCGACTAATCCTGATCAGCTTGCAAAGTGGGAACTAAAAGATGAAAAGGCCTTAGCATTGATTCACAGTACTGTTTCTGATGATATTTATGTGAATATTGAAAATAGTTCTACTGCGTGGTCAGCTTGGAAGACATTGAAAGATTTATTTGATTCTCAGAGTGAAGCTAAGAAAATTGATCTTCAATTGAAGTTGTTTCAACAAAAATTGTCTTCAGGAGGTGATGCCATGGAGTACATTTCTAGATTAAAAAATATCAAACAAGAAATTTCAAGAGCTGGTTTTGGTAAAATTGAGGACAGCATGATGGTGACCATTTTGATCGCGGGATTGCCTGAGACATATAAGCATTTTTTGGAAACTTTACAAATTACAAATAAATTGGATAAAATTTCTTTTGATGAACTAAGTGAATTACTTGCCACACATGAAAAAAAATTTGGTAAAACAAAGCAAGCAGGAGAAGATGTTTTGGTTGCAAGTACTAGCAAACAGTGTCCAGGTAATCATCAAAAAGGCAATGATCAGAAAGCTTTTCAAAATTCAAATAGAGGTCGTGGTCAGGGTTTTGGAAGAGGAAGAGGCCGCGGAAGAGGAAGAGGAAGAAATCAAGGAAGAGGTTCTAAAGAATCTGAAAGTACACAGTCACAGTTTTCTGGAAGAGGAAGAGGTTCAGAAAACCAACAGGTCTCTGGAAGAGGAAGAGCTAATAAACAGGTCACATGTTTTCGTTGTAATAGAGTTGGACATTATGCTTCAGACTGTAGAGTTTCATTTGAAAAAATTTTAAAAGAAAGAGAATCTAAAGAATCTTCATCAGTGGCACATTATGCTCATGCAGACGATAGTGAAAATTGTGAATATGTCTTTACAGCACTTGGACAATTAGAATCAATGGATTTTGTTCAAGTTCATCAGTTGGAATCAGTGAATTTTGTTCAGTCTTCTTATTGTTTCAAAAATGATTTTGAAGATGCTTGGATTATGGATACAGGGGCTACTCAGCATATGACATATAGGAAAGATTTCTTTTGGAGTTATGAAGATTGTCATTTAAATTCAATTTTTCTTGCAGATGATTCTATTCATTTACCACAAGGAAAAGGAACAGTTAAGGTTGATTTGCCTGGAATTGGAGAAAGATTGATTTCTAATGTTTGGTATGTGCCTACATTTAAGAAAAATTTGTTGTCTTTAGTTGTCATTCGCCAATTAGGACATCAAATTGTAATGGAAGATGGTATCCTTTTTGTTAATTCATCAAAGGATGCATACAAAACAGTTATGCCAGGTTATGAAGACGGAAAGCTTCTTAGGATGAAGGGAACAGACATTCCTAGATCAAAGGAACGTTTGAAGGAATTTGCAGGTTTAGTTGAAACTGATGTTTCACCTATCCGATTGTGGCACATTCGTTTTGGGCACTTGAATGTTGATAGTCTTGTACAACTTCAAAAACAAGGAATGGTAAAGGGGTTGCCTACTTTTCGGAAGGAAAATGCAAAGTGTGAAGCTTGCATTTATGGCAAACAGAGAAGGATAGCTTTTTCAAAAAGCACTTGGAGAGCAACAAGGAGATTACAGCTTGTTCATAGTGATGTTTGTGGTCCTTTGGAAACTTCACTTGGTGGTTGTAAATATTTTTTGTTGTTTATTGATGATTTTAGCAGAATGGTTTGGGTGTATTTTTTGAAGGAAAAATCAGAAGTGTTTGAAAAGTTTCAGTCATTTCAAAATTTGGTTGAAACAGCAACAAAGGAAAAGATTGCTTCTTTGAGAACTGATAATGTTGGTGAGTTTACATCAAATCATTTTTTGACTTATTGTCAGGAAAAAGGGATTAAAAGACAGTTGACCAATTTTTATACTCCACAGCAAAATGGAGTATCAGAAAGGATGAATCAGACTTTATTGGGCATGGCTAGAGCAATGTTATTTTTCAAAGGGTTGAAATCATGTTATTGGGCAGAAGCAGTTCATACAGCAGTTTATTTGAGGAATAGATCTCCTTCATCATCACTTGATGGAATAACTCCTTTTGAGGCTTGGTATGGATTCAAACCTATGGTCAAACATTTGAGAGTTTTTGGTTCAGTTTGTTATGCACTTGTCCCAAAAGAAAAACGAAAGAAGTTAGAGTCTAGAAGTGTTAAGTGCATGTTGATTGGTTATTCTAATGAGAAAAAGGGGTATAGGCTTCTGTCAGATGGAAAGTTTATTGTCAGCAGGGATGTGATTTTTTATGAAAGTGAAAGTTTAAGTGTAGAAGAGGTTGAAAAACAACTTAGTCACTTAGAGGAAAAAGTAACTAAGGAACAATTAAGGATGCAACACTTAACTAAGACAAGGAATGAACAATGGTTTGATCTCACTTCAGAATTACAGGATGATGAACAGGTTGAAGACACCTTGGAACAGGTTGAAGATACTTTGAATTCTTCACAAGTTAACTTGGATGATTCAAATCAAGTTAACATTGAAAAGAAGAAACCAAAATGGGCAACTAAGTTACTTCAGGATGTTAAGTCTGATGAAAAAGGCAAAACAGGTACAAGGAGTTCTAATACGGGTTCAGAAAATTTTGCTCTTTCAGTTGTTGAACCAACTACTTTTAATGAAGCAGTTGAGTATGATGAATGGAAAATGGCCATGCAAAGTGAGTATGATGCAGTAATGAAGAATCAGACTTGGAAAATGGTTGATTGTCCACATGATGTTAAACCCATTGGTTGTAAGTGGGTTTACAGAATTAAGTACAAAGCAAATGGAGATATTAATAAATATAAGGCAAGATTGGTGGCAAAGGGTTTTGCTAAGAAAGAAGGGATTGATTATGAAGAAACTTTTTCTCCAACAGTGAAATGGAATACTATCAGGATTGTGCTAGCTTTAGCTACACAAAATGGATGGAAAGTGCATCAAATGGATGTAAAAAGTGCATTTCTAAACGGTGATCTACAAGAGGATGTTTATATGACTCAACCTCCTGGTTTTGAGATTCCAGGGAAAGAAAATCAAGTTTGTAAACTAGTTAAGGCATTGTATGGATTGAAACAGGCTCCCAGAGCTTGGTATGCAAAAATGGATGCCTACCTACAGAAAGTTGGTTTTCTTCGTAGTGAGTCAGATGATACTTTGTATGTTCGAATCTAGGAAAACAACTTAGTCATCTTGGTTATGTATGTTGATGATTTGCTCATAACAGGTAACAATAATGATCATATATTTCAGGTTAAGAAACAACTTCAAACAGGTTTTGAAATGACAGACTTGGGTTTACTTCATTACTATCTTGGAGTTGAAGTAAAGCAGCAGGAAGGAAGTATATTTATTTCTCAAGCTAAGTACATATCTGGATTATTGAAGAAGTTTGGAATGGAGGAATGTAAACCAGCGATTACTCCCATTGAGCAAAATTTAAAACTTTCTAAGTTTGAAGGGGGGGAACTTGTAAATTGTACTGGATATAGACAGTTAATTGGATGTTTCATTTACTTGATGAATACTCGTCCTGATCTATCTTATGCAATTAGCATACTTTCTATATATATGCAGGAACCTAGAGAAAGTCATTGGAATGCAGCAAAAAGGGTGTTAAGGTATCTTCAAGGAACAAAGGATTTTGGACTTGAGTTTAAAAGAAACAAAAATTTCAAGCCTGTTGGCTATTCAGATGCGGATTTTGCTAGAGATGTTGATGACAGGGCATCTACTTCAGGTTACTTAATGAATATGGGATCAGTTGCAGTGGCATGGAGTTGTAAAAAGCAGGATACAATTGCAAATTCTAAAGCAGAAGCAGAATATATTTCAGCTTGGGAAGCTGCTTGTGAGATAGTTTGGTTAAGAAGGATTTTGCAAGACCTCAAAGTTGATCAGAAAGAAGCAACTTCATTATTTATTGATAATCAGTCAGCAATCAAGTTAGCCAAAAATCCTGTTTTTCATTCAAAAACTAAGCATGTGGATACTAAGTATCATTACATTCGGGCTCTCGTCGTCAAACAAATCATCAAGCCAAAGTATTGTCCATCAGAAGATCAAACTGCAGATATTTTTACAAAATCTCTTGGAAGGGTCAAATTTGATAAGTTTAGAAATGAACTTGGTATTTGTTCAAAAGAATTTTTGGATCAAAGGGGGGATTGTTAGGAATTATGATCCAAAATGTAATAAATAGAAGTTTAGTTTAATAAATGTAAAAGGGCATCTACACACTCACGTGATTATGTGAGGTGTCCCTTAGTTAGTTTTGGTAACGGTAAATTAGTTGTTACTCTTTGGATATTTAAATCCATCGAGTTTTCCATGTGAGGTAATCTTTCGGGATTTAGCCCTCACATCTCTGTGATGTAATTATTTTCCTTCTTCATTAATAAAATTATGTGTCTGAGGACACTTTGTCATACAATACCACATAGATACTAATACTCATCTTGATATGAATTATTAAACTTAGTGTTACATTATAGCCATTACCTTTTTGGGAGGCCGTATTCTAAACATTATATGAATTGAGCTTTTTTCGACTACTCAAAATAACGGAAAGGGAAATCAACATTTTTGGCTTAAAATCCATCAAATATCATTTTCAATTGATGGAATTGCAAATATTAGATGTTAACATCGCATAATCCAATTGCGATGGGGATATTCAAGGGTGCTAAATCCATTTATGCATTAAAACAACAATTTTATCAATCCAAAATTGCAAATTTGGCGAAGATTGCTTATCTAATCCGATGATGGCAAACCAAAAAAGGTCAAAAATGTAGAATGTCTATCCTTCTTCTTTTGGTAGAGTATTATTATTATTATTATTATTATTACTTTGTTGGGTCCATAAACCCCCTTTAAAGAGAAAGAGTCCAAAAATCTTTCCAAGTTGAACTTTAGTCAAAAAAATGTTTGCTCCTTGAGGGAGTTAATCATTCTCAATGCTTGTTAGATTAGAGGTTACGATATATCTATACTAGTTTTTATTGACCATTATACTTTACAAAAAACAATTTCATTAATAAAAGTTACGATTTCATTTTATTTGTGAAATTTGATCATTTTTCCTTGGAGAAATAATGTCCCTATTCCATCTTCCACCTAGTTAAAGAATGAGTTAGTCGGTACCTTTCCAATGCCATTCCACATATTCCCCCCTCTTCCTTTTTTTTCCTCAATAGAAATAATTTCCTTGCACCTTGTTGCACTTAACTAAAGAACAAGGTAGTCGGTACTTTGTTAATGCCATTCCACAACTCCCACCCCTCTTCCCCAGTATTCTAGATGGAGGGTAATATTATGTGTTAGTCACTATACTAATTAAGAACACCTAAGGACTTTGGGGAGGTAGGTGTGGGGGGGTAGGGAGGTAATTTTTTGCCCTAGTGGAAATACAGTCACATCCTTTGCTTGTGGTCTACATATCAATACCAATAATCAAGCAAAACACTATCATTTATACCTGGGACTAAAGGAAGCAGTCGCTTATGGAATTATGTCATCGGTGGTGATAGGAGATTCCCTCCTTATCATCTCTCAATCTACGTGACGACAGGAAATCATGGATTGAATAGTCGAGCATCTCCGCAAATGTATTATTGGCTTACTCCATCAAATCCCTATCACTCAACTCTTTCATGTTCGGTGTGAGTTCAATGTGGTAGCAAATGATCTTGCAAACAAAGCTTCAAGTATTCTTCGAGGGGAATTAGAAAACAAGGGGGTCATCTCACTTATTGTTGGCTCTGTTAGATTTTTGTTTCATGATAAGTTTGTTTTGCCAAGAACTCTACACTTGGCAGCGGGGTTCTAATTATTCAGGACATGTGGAGCGCTCATAGCATTTGGGTGAATGTACATCTATGTGATTTCTCGATTCGCACACTTTGGATTTTATTCAGCGCACATGCAGGTATTGTCTGGAAGCTTCAACAAGAAGCTTATCAATGTTTCTTGTATAGATCGTTCCATTCTTTTCTTCTAAACAATGTTGTAGGTAGACAAAATGGTGCATGGGGAAACTCTGGAATGGTGGTGAATTGTCAAGTGAATTTCGAATCCCTCTCCTGTGCACTAAGAGATTATTATTTTGCAGTCTTCAGTGCTATCTTTGTGGAGGTTTGCTCCCATGTAACTTTATGTTTGCGTTCAAACTCTGGATTATACTTTATCTAGAAGGTTTGGGATTTTTGGGCTCCATTGTATTGTGTAGAGATTTGGTCACTTTAGAAGGATAGCTTCGGTAACTGGTTTCTATTTGCTATGTGTGAATAATTCACTAGTTTCCATTGTGGTCAATGTATTTTGTACTTTCTACCACTAGTTATGCTTTGGATATTGGGTCTGTTTTGCATTTCAATTGGGTTGGCAATTGAATTGTTTTTTTCTAGAATGGATTCGGAACTGTCTTGTTGAAATGGACTTTGAGAAAAAGTTGGAAGATATTTCCGAAATAATATGTGCTTCTCACGCCGATATTGATAATATTCGCTGCCAACTGAGATGGATGAGGTCCCAAATGGAAGGTCTAATTGTTGCAGTTTAGAAAATCATGGCCCATATTCATGTTCTATTTTCTGTTGTATGGTGGGCATCTTCAATACATGGTTGTGTGCATCTTGGGGGGCGTGCATAGGTTAGCAAGACCAAAGAACCCATGGATTGTCAAACCAAGCATGATTTCAAAGATCGGAGTAACATATGCGGGCATTTCTTGAAGTTTAGCAAGTATACCCTAAGGTATGGCGGGATTTTCATGAGGTACGGTGGGCATCTTATATGCATGTGCAAGCATTTTATGATGTATTGCGGGCATCTCTTATTGTATGGTTGTGTTTCTTGTAGTATTGCAGGAATTTCTTGTTGTGTGGTTGTGTTTCTTGTTGTATTGTGGGCATTTCCTATTGTATGGTTGTGTTTCTTGTTGTATTGCAAGCATTTCCTGTTGTATTATGGGAATTTCATGTTGTATGTGCAGGCATTTTATGATGTATTGCGAGCATTTCCTATTGTATGGTTGTGTTTCCTGTTGTATTGTAGGCATTTCCTATTATATTGCAAATATTTTATGTGGTATGGATGATGTATTGCGGGCATTTTCTAATGTATTGTGGCCATTTTCTAATGTTTTGTGGGCATTTCCTGATTATTGTGGGCATTTTTAATACATGGTTGCATGCATCTTCCAAGTGCGGTGTGCATTTGGGAATTTCCCAAGAGAAACAAATATCATGGAAGAGGACCATGATGATGATGATGATGGAAATCAAGAAGAAGATGTTGAAGAATAAGATGCAGAGAACAGCTCTAAAATTGAATTTGAAGACTCTCCCGATGTCTAGTTTTTGGACAGTGATCCTAGCATTTAGTCTATCCTTTTATGAAGTTTTTTTGTAGGCTGCTTTTAGGACATTTTGTAAGAATCTATAGAAAATTAGGGAATTTTATTTTGACACAAGTTTACTCCCTCAAGAATGACTATAATTAAGATATTTCTTGCTCGTGATACTCTTCAAGAACCTCTAAATCTTCTTTCAAGAATTTTGTATTGTTCTGCTGAAGTTTTCCATCCTTTTATAAATACAATCTTAATTGTTTTCGTTAAAAGAGAAAAGAACACCTTTGGACTTGGTGATAATGCATCTTGCAACCTCCCTAGGCATTAAACCTTAGTGGGAAAGGATCAAACCAATAAAGATATCCTTTGAGGCTTAAAGTTTAACGCGCACACACACACACACACACACACACACAACGGGAAGGGAAACCATCATTTTTTGTCTGAAATGTGACAAAAATAAATTTGGATTGATGGAATTGTAGGTATGAGATGTTAACATTTCATAATTAAGTCATACTAGGGTTATTATGGGGTGTTGGTCCCTTTTTTTAATTAAAAACAACAATCTCATCATTGCAAAATTGTAATTTTGATAAAGATTGCTTGGCCATATTATGGTGATGGAAAAACAAAAAAACGATCTAAAATGTAGAATGTCCCCCCCACATAATACCCCAATTTTGACCCTTGGAGTACACTAAATCAAATTGTGTAAATGCTTTAAATATGCTAGTACTAAATATTCATAGTGTGGAGCTTAAGGCCAAGGCTCGACTAGTGAATGGTGGCATGCATGTATAATGTGAATATCCATATATAGGCCATGTATTAGGCTAAACATGATGATTTAAAGTTATGCAAATATTATGTTGGAAAATAATATAATGCTCCAAGATGGTTGTCTAAATAGCACCAAAGGTGTTATGATTCCACTACAAGGGAATATGAAAGGGGGCCTATCGGAGGGTAAATCCTCTTTTTCCAAGTGTCAGCCTTAGAATTCATCCATTTTCTATCATGTTCCTTAAATGAGCCATATACTTTCTTTGACATATTAAATCCAAAAATTGAATGCATGTGTGAGGTTGGTGGGAAAGTTGTCTCACTAAATTATGGGCACGGGACGAATATACTTTTGTGACAATTATAAAATTCCTCCATTCCATGATCAGAAATAATGTCAATTGTATTTTCACCAATCCTCTCATCTCTATTGGATTCTATCACTCATTTTCCAGGAGAATTAATACTTTAGGTAGTAGTTCCATGTTGTTCTCTCCATTGCCAACTACTAGATTGAGAAATTAATTAAAAATTAACATCGTGAAGAGGAAAAGTGTAGAAATTAGAGTGAAGATGATGGTTGTAAGTGAGCATAGAGGCTAGGAAAGACAGGAAACCTTTACCCATTTTATATTTGCTACTCCTTGGATGCTTGAGAACCCATTACTTGATTTTATAGGTAAGTCTCTCAAAGCATACATTTGGTCTCTTTCTTCACACATTGAAGATGTTGATTTTTCTTAGCAATTAGATGTTTTTAACTTTGTATAACTTATCTATCACATAAACATAAATTGCATGCATATAAAGGATCACTGAAAGAAACACATTCACAATAGACACAATTTGTATCCCGGGAAAACCCTCTCACAAGAAAAACCCAACAACTTCTCTAGATAAGATTCTTCAACAAGATACAATGCCAAATCTATTGCCCAACACTATTTACAGAAACAAAATAATGATATACAAGTAAGATACAGAATAACCTCTGAGCCCTTCTGAGGATGAAGTAGAGAGACAAAGGCAATGAACCCCAAAATATGACTTCACAAATGCTTCTTGAACCCTTAGCAATGCTTCCTTGGATCTGCGCACCTTTCTCCTTGATTGAGTGAATTGGTGTGTTACAAATGAGGCCACTTCACTTGTATTTGTATAGGAAAGCCACTTTTCCTTATTGGTCCGATTTCACCTATTTGATTGGGTCATTTCCACTTTAACTGGGCCGACTTGACCTTTTGACTAGATCATTTAAATAAGCCGACTTGTTCTTGGACTCTTTTTTTCCAAGAAAAAAAGCGTAATTTCATTAAAGATAATCAAATTACATTATGTATAAGAGTTTCTATGAGCCCTTTTGGTAATAAGCTTTTCAGCTTCCAGTATCAAAAAATCATCAAAAAAGTAGAGTTTATGAGCTCTCCTAGGAGCTCAATCCCAAACAAAACTATTATACAAAAAGTGTCCATAGGACTGTTGTATATGTAGTTATTAAGACAGTAAAATATTATTTGGAGACGCATCATATGTTTTGTGTTCCATTACCTTCGATGAAGGGCCTATGATAGTATTCATGGAAGATTCCATTGTCCAGTTCCAAAACTTTCCACTGTCCAAGTGGAAGGGTCAATCCCTTCTTTGATAATTTGTCAGCTTCACTGTTCCTTTCCCTGTAGACATGTTGACATGTGAAAGTGTCAAAAATACCAGATAATCTCAAGGTATCTGCTAACATAGTGCTTAAAATCAAATTGTGGCACCGCTGAATTGGATTTATCCAGTTGATAATAATCATGGAGTCACCGAAGACTTGTAAGTGTGTCCAATGTTTTTCCAGATCAAAAGTAAGCAAAAGTTTAATAGCATAGAGTTCTGCAAAGTTGTTTGAGCCACTTCCCAGCCCCATGCAAATCTTGTATGAGTGGTGTTGTGAGAGAAACAAAATCACGCCCCGACCACAAAGATTATTTTGTGAAGCACCATCGAAAAAAGCCCAGGGATGTGCGTGATTTATGGTTTCAACTGTGATGATGCGGGGAACCGCTTGAAATTTTTCCTGTAGGAAATGTGAGAGTATTGAAATGTTGTGGTTTTCCAAGATAGTAGGGGTAGTGGAAATGCCAAGGAAAATCTGTTGATTCCGCGTGATCCAGATGCCCCAGATAGCAATCAAAGGTAAAGCATGTATGTAAGTGGTGTCTAGAGAATCGTGCCAATGTCGCCAAGCTTCTTCGACAGTATTCCCATCCCATGAGAAGGCAGCCAGATGAATAGTTTTTAAAACAAACTAAAGACTTTTTGTGAAGGGGCAATCAATGAAGAGGTGAAAAGGAGTTTCCTCGTCCTATTTGCAGAGTGTGCACCAATCGAGACTTTCAATGTTTTTTTTTTATACCATCCCAAGTAGGAATTTGGTTGGCTAGGGTGCACCACATGAAAATTTTCGTTTTTGAGGGGCAGTGGGATTTCCAAATCTTTTTCCATCACCAAAGTCTCTCCACACGTTGATGCTTTTGTTCCATCAGCAATTTGTATCCCAGTTTAGGAGTGTATCTACCATTTGAGGCCGGTGACCAGATGAGTTTGTCTCTGGAATCATAAATTCAAGCATGTGATAGTCTCAAAGTGATGAGATACTCATTCGAGTGTAATGCCAGGGCATCCTAGATCTCCAAATCCACCGAGTTTTTCCACCCCTGTTTCCAGAGGGATGTAGTGGTTGGATCCACAACCTGATGTAAGTGATAAATACCCTGTTGATTCACGCAGAGGATGAGAGGAATAGGGAGGATATGTTTGTTATGGCACTCGAGCCAAGGGTTAGATCCAATGCGGATATGAGTGTCGTTTCCCAACTTCCAGGCCAGCCCCTGTGTAATGAGAGAGAGAGATGCCAGAAAAGATTTCCAAATAACCGAAATCCCATGCCGAGGCTTAAGAGGATTTCGCAGCCAGTGTAGAATAGTGTCAGGTGCAATATACTTATGTTTAACAACCTCCGTCCATAGGTTTTCGGTAGTAATATGTCTCCAACCCACCTTTGCAGCCAGTGATGTTGCAAATGTGTGAATATGTTTCAGGCCCCAACCCCCCAAGGATTTTGGTAGCGCAAGCCTTTCCCAGTTTACCCAAGGCGTAATAGTAGTTTCCAAGTGTCCTGACCAAAGAAATCAGAAGCAAAATTTTCTAGCTTTTTCCAAGATCCCCTTTGGGATCCAAGCTAGTGACATCCAGTATACCGATGTGGCCTTCAGTACAGATTTTACAAGAACAAGACGACCATCTCGGGAGAGCCATCTGTGGCTCCAAATCATCAACCTCTTCTCCAGTTTTTCAATGAGCCAATTCCAATCGCAGAATTTGTAGCCATTTGGCTTAAGCTGAAAACCCAAATATTTTAAACCTTCATCTAGCAAAAGAATTTCAAAGGGAAAGAGTGTGAGATACATGTGTCGTTCATCAGCATTCAAACCGTAGAGTGTTATAGAAGACTTTTGAATGTTTATGACCATTCCCATAGCCGGTTGAAAAAGTTTCAAGATGAGGTCCAGTTGTTCAGCGTCCCCTATAGTGCCATCACAGAAGAGTAGGATATCATTCACAAAGAGTAGGTGGGAGAGGCGAAGGTTGTTGGTGATGCGAATACCTTGGAAAGAGCCCTGACGAATAGAATCAGTAATAGCGCGACTGAGACCTTCGGCCACCAAAAGGAAAAGAAAGGGGGATGATGGGCAGCTCTGACGCAAGCCCCTTTCAGCACAGAAGAAAATAGTAGGAGATCCATTGATGAGTACAACAAAATAGGCTATGGAGATGCAGCTCATCGTCCATTTAATGAAAGCATAATCAAAACCCAGATGTGTCATTAGCATACGCAGATAAATCCAACTTACCCTATCAAAAGCCTTAGAGAGACCAATTTTTATGACTGCGCCTTTGATTCCTTTCAATTTTTGAGAGTGTAATCCTTCTTGTGCGACACCAATAGCTTCATGGAGCTGCCTTCCTTCCACGAAGCCAGATTGTTCCTTAGAGTTGAAATTAGAGAGAACACTTTTCAGTCGTTTTGCCATGATCTTTTCCACGACCTTGTAGGTAATATTGCAAAGGGATATAGGTCGAAACTCAATCATAGAAATAGGCCTATCTGATTTTGGAATGAGTGCTATAAAAGTGGCATTTAAGGGCGGGTGGATGAGGCCCCCAGTTCTGGATTCTTCGACAAGTAGTAACATATCTGGCCCAATAGGGTCAAAATATTCCAGGAAGAACTCAATCATCCAACCATGAGGTCCAGGGATCTTGTCTTTTTGAAAGCTGTGTAGAGTTTCCTTAAGTTCCTCCTCCGATATTTCCTCCATTAGGTTCTGATTGTCTTCAACTGTAACTGCTCCAAGAAAATATTGAGAGATTTAAATGACTTCAGTAATATTTGTTTGTCTGGGGGAAGAGAAGAGGTTTTTGAAATGAGTGGTTCCCAGGGAAGCCAAATCTTAAAATGAGGTGATGACCTCGTCTTGTTCGGTGTGTAGATCCCAGATGGTATTTTGTGCCTTCCTGCCCTTTGCATATGCCTGAAAATTTTTGGTGTTTTCATCTCCTCCCGCGAGCCAGATGTCCCTGCTCTTTAGTCTCCAAACTGCCTCTTGTTCTAGGAGGAGTTTTTTTGCGAGTGTCTTCCAGGGTTTTTAAGGTAGTAGTAGACTCCTCAGAGAGGAAACCACCACCATCGGTGTCCTGTAATCGAGCGAGTTCCGATTCAACACGAAGTAATTCACGCTCGTCATTTTCCTTTTTCTGGAAAGCCCATTCTTTCGAGAGAATTTTGATTCTAGAAATATTTTTGACAAAATGAGGAGCAACATAGGAACCATCCCCCTGTTGCTAGGGAATCCAAGATTTTTTTATAATGTTTGAAACCTCCTCCTCTTTAATCCAGGCAGCACAAAGTTTAAAAGGACTGGCTGGTTTTGTAGAGTTGCCCAAGATTTCAAGGAAAATGGGATGATGATCACAAATCCCACTCGAGTCCACCCATTGACGATACCTGTAATTTTTTCCTACCAGCGCTTCAGGCAGCAGGAAGCGATCCAGACTCTTTTCAATTCTTCCATCTCCAGTTCTACGATTTGACCAAGTGGGCTTCAATTTCGAAGGCTGAATGTCAATAAGTTGGGTTTCCTACAGTAGTAGATCAAAGTAACCACCAAGGGAGTCTTGTTGTACAAGAGGTCCCCAGAGTTCATGAGAGCCCAAGGTGAAATTTAGATCCCCTCCAAGGATCAATTTGTTCTCTTTGAGAAAGGATTTATGGCGGAGAATATCCCAGTAAGCAGTTCGGTCCAGGTAGGGACCATAGATATTGAGAACCAAGAAATATCTATTCAAACCGGCATGAAAGAGTTCCACCCCCAGGCCAGAGGCAATACCCCGGGAGTTTATAGCTTTAACCGAATATTTTTTCCAACCCAAGGCAAGTCCAAAACATCGGCTTTAGACCCCAAAGTTTCCTGTAGCAAGAAAATGTCCGGCTGATTGAGGGAAATCAACCATTTAAGAGCAAGTTTTTTAGGTTTACTTTCCAAACCCCGACAGTTTAGAGACAGTAGTTTCATTGATTTGACCCCACAAGGGTAATCGTTGCTCTAAGAGCCCCATCAATGGTTTTTTGTTTGCCATCCTCTAGTTCTTTGATAGCCCACTGCTATGCCCAAGATAAGTGGGAGGGTCGACCGCAACCCCTAGACATTTTACGGGGCAAAGGGTTTGTTCCTAATCCAGTCCCAAGAGGACAGGAAGAAGTGAGTACAGGAATGTCGCGGGACTGTAGATGGAAATGGATAGGGTTTAAGGGTAGGGTGGCCAAAGCCGAGAGATCCATGGTGCAGACCACGGACGGTGTAGGGGAGCCGGTGGTGTTAAAAGGGGGAGAGGGTATGTTTTCAATATTAGTGGGGAGGGGTGTTGCAGATGTGCCAACCGAGTGTAAATTTAAAGATGAAAAAGAGGAGACAAAGGAGGAGGTAAAGGGAGGAGGAGAAACATGCGTACCAAAAGACGGGAAAGTGTTGTCACTCACAGAATGTGTCGGCTACAAATCGGTATCCAAAGTGGTGCAATCCTCCAGAGGTCTTTGCAGGAATGAAGTGGCAGCACCGGTAGCTGTCAGGGGGACTGCGGTCGATTCAGGTGGGGCCGAAACACCATTTGTCCACGAATCATCATTTAAACGGCCCTCTTTTTGTGTGCCCATTCAAGTCCCAGGGTTGATGCCATCCATCCGCTTGCGGGAGTGCTCCGTTTTTCGATTGAAAGGAAGTCGGAAATGTTTGGCCATATGACCATAACCGTGGCACTTGTGGCACCGAAATGGCACACCTTCATAGTCCAATTTATGTACACGTTGAGCCTGCCCCTAGGTGAAAGTAAGTTGTTCATGAAGACCATCACGAATGTTGATGGATACCAGGATTCTTTCCATCAACAATTTTTGTGTGTGTAGAAAGCTCATATCCGCATCTATGTAGACTCTAAGTGCATTTCCAATATCTCTGAAGGAGTCCTGGTTCCAGAATTCCCATGGAAGACCCGGAAGTCGAACCCAAACAGGACTGACATCAAACATCTATGTATCTGCATCAAACAGTGGCGTCCAGGTTTTGAAGAGAATGGGTGTGTTTCCCAAGCTCTAATTTGTTTGTAAGATCTGACTCGTGTCTTCCATAGTCTTCAGTTTGAAGACGAACCGGCCTCTGGAAAGTACCATAATCTCAGGTATGTAGTCGAGCATGGTCGACCAATTTGATGTGACCCACTTATCCAGCCCCTCCGAGCTGGGAAATTTCCCCCTTGCACGTCCAACTATAGCAGTTTTCGCCATGTGCAATGAGTTTGCCACTGAGACGTTTTTCCCACAGACTAGGTTTATATTGTTGTGTGCGTTCTTCAGAAAAATCCCTTTTTGTTTCCGTGGGGGAGAGACCTCCTATCTCCTGTTAAGTGAAATAGTCGAGTTGATTCTCGCAGCAGTATTCAGAGTAGTGGCAGGACCAGAATGGGCCGGAGACTGTAAGAGTGACTCAAAGAAATCTTCAGCGATATTTGAGGAGGGTATCTCAGCAAAAGTGGAGGAAGTTACCAAATATTCAAGCGGATCCCTGAACAGCCATCTGCGCTCTGGTAGTTTCGAGAGGAAGGGTGCGCCAAAAAAGCAGTCTTCCAAGGAGGGCGTTGAGTGAATGATGGTGGAGTCAGTAGAGAGCGAGAGACCCATGCTTGGAAGCGGTGAGGGTTCAAAAAGTGAGAAAGACGAGCCCCGAAGCACCGGATCTAGACGACAAACAGTGGCGATGTTGTTGAGAAACGTCTCCACTGGGGTCGAAATGACAATAGCTAGTGAAGAGGCCATCGGTAACCTGGTCCCAGGTGTCAAAACCTTCACCGTTCCAAAACCAGATGTCAGAGGGGTTGCGATTGGCGAGAAAACTGTTGCTAGACAGTTTGTAGAAAGTCGCAGTTTGGTAACCCTGGCATGGTGAAAAATAGATTTACCCTTAGTTGGATCCGTAGTGCAATCCACCTCATCTGAAGCATGGTAAGGCGAGTCCACGACCGGTGAGGAGTACGGTAAATCCATAGGGTTTCGTGTCACCGTTAGTTGTAAAATTTTGTTGCAGGTTTCAGCCTTGCAGGGATGCAGAACCCTAAACCTCTCCGCAGCTCCATCCTTCATTCTTGGTCCCATCTAAAAGACCTTGTTCTTTGACTTGTTATTATTCTTTCTTGTGGAATAGCTTCCAATGCTACTAGAAACATCAACACTCCATCTTAGCGAGGAAGGTATTCTTCTGGCACGTTCTTCAGCCCCTAGCTTTCTTCTTGGTGACTTATGGAATCTTATACGGTCTAGAGAAGTTCTTTGTGAGTTTTCCATCCTTCGTGATGTTATCCAAGGCCTGACCACTTCCAAAGTGGATTCTTTCTTCTTTATTGTCCCATTGTACCCCACTAGCCAAGTATGTGGCTATCTGACCTCTTTAAGAGGTTTGACTGTCCCCAGCAGTACTAACTATAACTCACTCGAGTATTTGATAGTCACTGATAGTCTTGGAGACCTTGACTATTATTTGATAGTCATCTAAGGTCTTGACTATGTATCTACTCATGTGGGTGCACTCCACAAGAGATACCCATGGATGTTTGAGTCATGTACCATGACTAACTCGTATCTAAGCCATGTACCACTGCATGACTTACCAGTGTTTAATCATAGATGCATGGGTAAATATTGGTCATGAATCAATGCCTTTGTTGCTTCCACGATAGTTTGATTCTTTCTTTTTGTGACTCCATTATGTTGGGGATTGTAGGGACTAGTCATCTCCCTCTTGATCCCCGCTTCCTTGCATAAATCATTGAAGTCATTTGAGGTGAATTCTACTCCAGTATCTAACCTCAAAACTTTAATATTTCTTCTGGAAAGATTTTCAATAAGATCTTTGAATTCCTTGAATTTATTGAAGACTTCATCTTTTGTTTTCAAGAAATATATCCATTTTTTTCCATGATAAATCATCAATAAAATTCACATAGTACAAATACTTACTAAGGGAGGGTGTTGACATTTGTCCACATACATCTGAATGTACTATGTCCAAGATTCCTTATGCTCTATGGTCATTACTTGAAAATGTTCCTTTGACATTATTTCCAAGTGCACATCCTCTGCACATGCCTTCATGTTCCACCTGGATGTCTGGTAGTCTAGTAACCATCTTGCTAACAATTGGTAAAGCTCTACAGTGAATATGAGTGAATCTTCTATGCCATAGCTCAGATGAGCTAACATTGTCATTCAATAAGGATTGAGCTAGGTGTCCCTTCAATTTGTATAATCCTCCCTCTCAAACACCAATCATAGTATCTGAATCAATATTTGAATCTTTTGACCACATAAGGACTTGGCCATCTACAAATGATATTATGAAGCCTCGATCTTCTAAAGCTGATATAGAGAGAAGATTCTTCTTTAAACTTGGTACAAATAGTACACCTTTCATCTTCACGGCTTTTGCTGATTCTTACTAATAAGAAGATTCTCCTACTCCTTTAATTGCATACTTGGAGTTGTCCCCAAGTTTCACTTGATAGGGAGAATCATTTTGGAGTAATTTTGAGAGTGAATCTTTGTACCCAATCATGTGCTTAGATGCACCACTATCTACTAACTAGATATCATTTCCATGAGTAACAGTACCTGTTAGTGTTGAGATGAGTACCAATTCATCATCTGATGTTTCCCTCGACTTCTTGTGTGAAGCAGGCTCATCATCATCCACCATATGAGCATGATTCTTCCTTTTCCCCTTTGTGTTCTCTTGAGTGAAATTTTCTTGCATAATGTCCCAACTTGTTACAGTTGTAACACTTGATCTTGGACATATCCTTCTTGCTTTCCAATGTTGATCTTCTATCGTTATTCTTGGTAAACTTTATTCCTTTTCCTCTTCTTGCATGAATTGCAAGTGCTTGATTTTGTTCATCATTTGTCTTATACATCTTGGAGATCAACTTTGCCTCTTCTTGAGTACAATCCATCCATAGCTTGTTGAACTTGGGTAGCTTCTTTCTTGCATAGATACCTTGAACAAACACATCGCAAGAAGAGGGAAAACCATTCAATGTTGTCAATGCAAACTCTTTCTCTTCTACAAAATCCCCAATAGTTGTTAGTTGATCCTTGATCTGAGAAACCCTTGTAAAGTAAGAGGACACTATCTTTGAATTGTTCATCATCACATTCCTTAACTGAAGTCTTAACAATATATTTCTGCTAGGTATCTTCCTTTCATATAATCTTGTTAAGGCCTCAAACATTTCCTTAGGAGTATTCAATTCTGACACATGAGGGATCAAGTGATCCTTGATTGAATCAAATAGTATTCCTTTTGCTTTGATCATATTCTTCTTGTACTTTGCTTTATCCTCATATTCTTCTGGTTCTGATGTATCTTCTTTGACATAATCTAAGAGATCATTCTCTTATAGGATGGAAGTAACCTATGATTCGAATATCTGAAGTTGTATGCTCCATCCAATCTATCCCCAAACCTTAGATTGCTTGTCATCTTGTCAAAGTTGATATTTGACCTAGAAACCCTAGCAAAGGGTAGGTAAAAAATGAAGTTTGCCAAAAATGAGATATGAATCCACAGATAGTTGCACCTTCCTAGGGTGATTTCAAGGATGCTAAGATCAAACCTGATATGTGGATGGAAGGGATAAAAACTGGAAGCCCTAGTTTTTGACCACTTGTAGAAATTAGGTCAAAACTGAAATTTCTTGGATGTGAGATATGTTTCGACCGATAGATGCGCCTTCCTAGGGAGAATTCTAAAACCCCGCTTTCATCCAATCTATGGTTGGAAGTGTTTGAAACTGGAAACCCTAGTTTCTGGTAGTTCATTAATAATGGCTTTTATTCAGTCTTACTCCGATACCATGTTGATTTTTCTTAGCAGTTAGATGTTTTTAAATTTTTATAACTTATCTATCACATAAACATAAATTGCTTGCATATAAAGGATCACTAAAAGAAACACATTCATAGTAGACATAATTTTTATCTTGGGAAAACCCCCTCACAGGAAAAACCCAACAACTTCTCTATATAATATTCTTCAACAAGATACAATGCCAAATCTATTGCCTGACACTATTTACACAAACAGAATAATGTTATACAAGAAAGATATAGGATAACCTCTAAGCCCTTCTGAGAACGAAGTAGAGAGAGAAAAACATTGAACCCCAAAAGATGACTTCACAAATGCTTCTTGAACCCTTAACGATGCTTCCTTGGATTTGCACACCTTTAGCCTTGCTTGAGTGAATTGGTATGTCACAAATGATGCCAATTAACTTGTATTTATATTGTTTTCCTTACTGGGCCGACTTGACCTATTCGACTGGGTCATTTCCACTTTAACTGGGCTGACTTGACCTTTTGACTGGGTCATTTAACTGGGCCGACTTGTTATTGGGCTTGTTATCTTTCTTTCTTGTGGAATATCTTCTTATGCTACTAGAATAGCACTACAAGAGTTGGGTATTGTGAGGGAACTATTGAGGAGAGAAAGATTAGGCCTTCCCTGTGTTATGTGGTATAGTGGAAGAGAGTTGCATGTATGGGATGACTGAGTGGCATTCCTATAGAGCTTTGTGGTGAGCAAATTCACTAAGCATGAGACCAAATGGGATTGATTGAGAAAGAGTGAAGCCTTTAGATGTTTCATTTTCCCCAGTGACCTCATAGCCCGGCTTGGGGGTGGTATATGTAGAGAATGCATATGATTGAGTGGAAAATTGCTCTTACACATTTAATAGCTTGGATCTTCTTTGGTTAAAAGATAAGTGTAAGTATTCATTGTGTCTACGAATATGCAATGTGTATTTATCTCATGTTATGAAAATCATATTTTTTCGCATGGTGTGTATGTGGATATGACTTTAATTCCACTACATCTTATATTTATGCACCTTTATATGCATGTCTTAATTCATGTTGCTCCTGGGAGGCTTAAGTTAGTTACAAATTCAAATAATGGCCTGCATGGAGAAAAAAATTGAATGTGAAATTTGTAACTACCTATTATATAGTTGGAATTATAGATTGGGATGGTACACCACCCCCACTCTATTATATATTATATTCATTTTTTGTTGTTTTTATTATATTTTAATAACTATTGTATTAGTGGACACGTTATCATTTATCTGGGAGCCATCTAATCCTGTAGCAAGCTTCCCTCTAGTTGAAATCCAACGATGAAGAAATTTAATGTTCCCATTGATCTTGAACTTTGATTAGATTTTTGACAATCTAAGTCAATTTAGAATTAGGGAAAACCTTGATGGGCATTGTTCCAACATGCATGAGCCATGGATAATGGTAAATTTTTGCTCATGCTTGAAATTTATGTTGAATTCTTATCATAAGAGCACTGTAATGGTTGGGTATTGTGTGGGAATTGTTGAGCATAGAAAGAGTAGGCCTTCCTTGTGTTGTGTGGGGCTAGAAGAAAGTTCCATGTCTGGGATGGCTGAGTGAGATTCCTATAGAGCTTTGTGGTGATCAAATTCTCTAAGCATGAGAGAAAATGGGATGGGATAAGAAATAGTGAAGCTTGTAGGTTTTTCCTTCGCCCCAATGACTTCATAGCCCAACTTTGAGGTGGTATATGTAGTTAATACCTATGTTTTAGTAGAAAATTTCTCTTACAAATATAGTTGCTTGGATATAACTTTGTTAAAAGATAAGTATTAATTATGTCTATGAATATGCAAAGTGTATTTATATTTGTTATGTAAATTGTATTATTATGCATGTGTGTGTGTGAATATGGTTTCAGTTCCGCTACATCTTTTATTTATGCGTATATGCACGCCTTAATTCATGTTTCTCATGGAATGTAATAAATCCCTAGACTTATCATCTTTTATTTGTTAATGTGACTATGGAATTATGATCTTTTATTTGTTAATATGACTATGGACTTTGGCATTATTGTTATTGTTGTTATCATTGATGTTTGTTGCTATTAAATAAACAACGTGCTCAGCAAAGGAAACTAAAAGAGTATGGGAGACCATGGATTCCATAGAGTGAGGGGGAATGGGGACATCCCTAGGATTTTAGAACTTGTTGTTGGCTTGAGTTTTCCCATCCTAGTTCATATTTGCACCTTGGTGACATTAATAATGTTGGTCACCCAAACATTGTACAATGGACCCTATTTTTTATTTTATGGACAATGGAGTTACTAATGCACTTTATGCATATATTAGTGGGCCTCTCTTTCCTATTGCGCCCTCCTTGAGTGAAAGATTCCCTTTTATGGACCCCACTTGCACTAAGGTGACCTCTCCCTAGATTATAGGAGTTGTAAGCTATAATTTAGCTTCCACCTCCTTGATTTGTGCCTCCACCTCCACAAGTGTGCCCCGCTCCTCCATTCATCCCTATTTTTGTGCGTCTAGGATATTTATGACCCTATTGGATCCTCCCTCTCACCTAATGCGCCCTCCTTCATGTTTTGTAACCTCCTTATGCATTAGTGTGCCTCCTTGTGCTCTTCAAGGCTCAACTCCCTGGTTTTTGGTAACTCTTAATGGTGCTAATCCAGGAAGGAAAATCTCCCAAACTAAGCCACCACTCCACCAATTTAAGTTAAGTCTCCATGATGAATCCTAACCTTACCCCTCTCTAATTCAATTTCATCCCCTTGGGTTAGGGTTGGCTTCCTTGTGCTATAAAATTCATGTGCTTTCTCCTTGTTGAATCTAATCCTAAGCTTTGGATCACTTGCCTTGTGACACACTTTGTTATGAGTGTTGACAATATTGAGACTGTGTTGAGGTTGTGTTGAGATTGGGTGTTTGTTGCAGGACCCTTTCAATGGAGTAGTATGCTTGTCCATTCCAAAGTGTTAGTCTAGTGAATTGCTACCCTTTGATTCTGTTATATCACTCTACTAGTCCAGATTCTCACACAAGAAGCCAGGAAATGGGATGGTGATATCCTGAGGGATGAGTTACGTGAAGGGACTCACATCCCATAAGTAGTGGAGACGGATAGGAAAATAGTAGTGGGAAGCATTGTGGTTCTCGGAGGGGGTAGTTCCGAGAGTTGTTAGACTAAGTGTGCCTCTACCTGTTGATCCGTGGTCTCAGCTCGAAGGTGACCTGTTCAAGTGATTTATACTTGATTGTCTCTACGGCTGGGAGAAAAGTTGTCTCATTGAAGCTAGTTTCCATTTGAAGAGAAGTATTTGTTCATATGCTTATTTATGTTATTTTATCATGTTGATGTGCCTTGGAGGATGAATTATTTCATGGTTATTTTTATGGTTTATGTGCTATGAATTATATGCAGGATGGATGGATTTCATACATTGAAACTTTGAATTGTTGTGAACATCTTCTACCATCTATTATGTCTCTTATGCTTCGTGGTATACAATTGTGGCTCTCACGGTGTTGAGAGGGGTGCAACCATATGTTCTAGTTCACCTACTTATACTCATTTTTTGGTTGTGAGACCTATCCCATTGCATCTAGAGCGACTTCTCCAGTAAGAAACACCGATTGTTTCACTGGAGAAGCTCTCCATATGACCAAGTTATGACCGTTTTGGTCTGGCGGTTTTTCCAGTGTTGAAAGGAGCACACCCTGTCCTTTGATTGGGAATACCTTTGTATGAAGATATGTCCTATTGTTGCAGATATTATTTTATTATTATATATCTATTATATTTTTGAAGATATTATTGTACATATTATTTGTATTAGGGATTGATGGCTAGAGGGAAGACAGCCATACAATCTAAATCATACTAGTGAAAGTTGGCTGCAGGGGACAACCACAGGATCTGATTTTTCGAAGAATGTAGATGGAAACTTGTGTCTCTATTCTACTATGGTTTGTGTGGCTTGATACTTTATTTACTTACTATTTGATCACACCAATCAACACACATAATACTAATATCCTCATATCGATACACGAGCAGGATGATAATCACAACAATTGAGTATTTACAATCATGTTTTCAATAATATTACAATCCAATAACTATTATTGATTACATGGATAATTATATGTTTTAGCATATGGTTACTAGAGATTCTAATTATCCTATCTTACTCACATATGTTTAATGTTTATTTCTACAACAAGTTTGTATTCAATGGCACGCACATTGAGGAAAATGTTGTTCTTGGGTTTTATGCATGTTAATTTTAAATGGGCTATAAGTTTTCAATTTCTTGGTTGTATGGCTTGTTGGCCTAACCTTATATCACCTTAATCCATTGTTCTATACTGATCTTATCCCCTTTTCCCTAGGTTTTTCAGTTCCTTTGGCCTTAGTAGGTTCGGGGACACTACAATGTGGTATTAGAGCTTAAGGTTTCAACATTGCGGTTGTTGGGCCTTTTGCAGAGCTACAAGTCATTCTGTAAATAGGCATTTGCATTGAATAAAATTATATACATTCAACTTAATGTAGTTTAAAATGTGAATTAGTTAAACAATTTGTTATCCTGGTACTACTATGGACTTGATGTCCAGCTTGTAAGGAGAAATCCTGGAAGGATTTCTAGCTCCCCTTGTCTAGTTAGGTGGATTGTAATCAAGAAGAGTTTCCTTATTACTTTATAACTAAGAAGGAAAAGTAGTTTGAATAATAATAAAATTGTACTAGTGTGTAGTCTGCTAACAATAATTGATGATGAACACATTGCAGTTTCCAGTGAATAATTGAGCAATCAATGTGGCCACTAAATTGGAATTTTAATCAAACCAGTGAAGACTAGAGACTCAACTAGTACAAGTTCAGCAATGGGAAGTCAAAGATTGCAAATGGATTTAAAAGAAGGATGGAGACCTTATATCCCTGAAGAGGAGTTTGTTGAAGGAAGAAGGTCAAGTAGACATAAGAGGAATAGTGAACCATTAATTTTGGAGGATTCAGTAAGGAAGTGTAGGGAGGATAATGAAATGATAATCTGCTTTTAGGAACAAATCATGAATGATATAAAGTCATTAAAGACCATCCAAAAATCATCTGACAAGAGACATAGAAGAGATTATGTGAGGTCCAGATCATCTTCAAGGAGACCTCATCACATGGAGAAGAAGAAGGGTTATTCATCAAGTAAAACAAAGAGCAGCCTTGAAAGATCCCCGGTGAGACATAAGAGGAGGAGGTCTACCTGGGATGAACTAGTAGGGGAACTGAGAAGAATCAAGCTCCCAACCTTTGATGGAGAAGTGAAGAACCGAGAATATATCGAAGCCTGGTTGTTAGGAATTTGGAATTTCTTCCAGTTGTATCAATATACACCTAATATGGAAGCAAGAGTAGCCATATACCATATGCAAGGTAAAGCATCTATTTGGTAGGATCAGCTAGTTAATCTGAAAGACATCGATGAGGATAGAATCTCTTGAAGGAAGTTTAAGAAGTACTTCTAGAAAGAATACATCTATGAGCACTAATATGACAAGAATATGGAGGAATTTCATGAGCTCAAGTTGGGAAGCATGACTATGGAGGATTATGAGAAAAAGTTTCTAGAACTTTTGAAGTATGCAGACTTCATCAAAGATGAGAAGGTGAAGATTCAAAGGTTCCTAAGTGGTCTACCAGAATCTTATATAGATAAAATATAGTATGGTAGAACAAAGAACCTTAAGGAATCCATCTAAAAAGGAAAAACACCTATATGAACATAATAAGATCAAGGCCCCATATCAGAAGAATTGGAAGGACATGAAGAAGAACAAGCAAGAGTAGAGGAATAAAGGATTCCAACCTTCAACATTCATAAACAATAATTATTATCAGTGGGGACAACCAAGGGAAGATCATTCGAAGAAAAGACCACCTGTAGAGTGTTGGATATGCAAGGAAAACCACTTTGTCTGTTAGTGCCCACGTAAGAGAAATAACATTCACAACATTCAAGAAGCTTCAACTATTGGGGATGTTGGTGGAAGTGTTCAAAGGATCTATGCATCCCTATATGGGAGGCAAGCGAACCACCAATACCAAATGATTGAGGTAATCGGTAAGATTGCTAATAAAACCATAACTATTTTGATTGATTCTGGAGCTAACAATAGTTACATTGCACATAATCTAGTTGAGAAATTTTATTTGAAGAAAAGTAAACCTGAGATAGAAAGTCTAGTACAGTTAGCTACCGGAGCCAAGAGGAAAATCACAGAAGTTGTAAAAGTGTGTCATTTAGAAATGAATGGATTGAAAACCTTTGCAGAGTTAAACACCATACCCTTGGGGTCATATGATGTATTCATTGGCATGGATTGGTTGGATGCACACCATGCCATATTTGATTGTCATAAATACTTGTTTGGATGAATAAGGAAATCGAGTGACAGTCAAAGGTATACCTAGACCCATATCCCTAAGACAGGTCACATCTCTACAATTGAAGAAGTGTTTCAGGAAAGGGATGCCAGTTATATGTAATTCATGTGGAGGAGCCAAAAGAAGGAAAAGATCCAGAGCTACAAGATTATCTAGTACTACAAGAGTTTGCAGATGTATTTCAAGAATCGTCGGGAATGCATCCAAAGAGGGACATCAATTTCTCTATCTACTTGGTGCCAAGCACAATACCTTCATCTAAGGAACCTTATAGAATGAGCACCCCAAAATTGAAGGAATTACTAATGCAATTAGAAGATCTACTAAAGAAAGGTTACATAAGACCCAGTGTTTCACCTTGGGGAGCTCCTGTGTTATTTGTGAAGAAGAAGGATGGGACTCTAAGACTCTGCATGGATTACAGACAGTTTAAGAAAGCAACTATTAAAAACAAGTACCCCTTGCCCAGGATTGATGACTTGTTTGATCAGTTGAAAGGAGCCAAAGTATTTTCAAAGATAGATTTGAGATCAGGATACCACCAAATTATAATTAAGCATGATGATATCAGTAAGATAGTATTCATAACAAGGTATGGACATTATGAGTTTACAGTGGTACCTTTTGGATTGACAAATGAATCAATAGTATTCATGTGTTTGATGAATGGAGTCATCAGAAAGTACTATGATCATTTATTAATTGTATTCTTGGATGACATCTTTATCTATTCAAGACAGAAGAAGAGCATGAAGAACATCTAAAATTAGTAATGCAAGTGCTTAAAGAACAATTGTTGCATGCCAAGCTAAGTGTTCTTTTTATCAAGGTAGAATCCACTACTTGGGACATATTATATCCAAAGAATGTGTTTCAATAGACCCTAAGAAGATAAGAGGTATTATGGAATGGCCAACACCAAAGAATGTATCAGAAGTAAGATATTTTATGGGATTAGTTGGATACTAGCAAAGGTTCATCGAAGGATTCTCAAAGTTAGCTCATCCTATCACATCCTTGCAGAGGAAGGGTGTGAAGTTTGAATGGACTCCTAAGTGTTGTTAAATATACAGCATCATGAGACATTCTCCAAACCAATCTTGTGTAGCCAAGATTGATCCTCCTGTATAGAGGTGAGCACTTTGATTTCCTTCTGTGTAAAGGTTATGCCTCCTGTATAGAGGTAATTTATCAAATTAATGATGTTGTAAAGTCTTGTTTGACAAGATTCTGGACTTGTGTGTCAAGTCACGAATCTCATGTGAACCTTTTGTATAAAGGTATCCATGAGATGGACCTCCCGTATAGAGTTGGACCTTCCATATAAAGGTCATGCTTTACTTGTTAAAAGAATTTAATGTTGTGTGATGTATTATTAACCATGATCACCATATTTCTATTAAGTCTCCTTTAGAGATTGATCACCTCTAAAGTGAATTACTTTAGCATATGATCATTTGGTCTGGAATAATATAATATGATCACAACATCCGATAATTCTTCTTAATATAATGTAATGTGATGGATAATTAAAGTTAGCACATATTGACCATGCAATAAGAGATAAAGAAATAAAAGATAAAGCATAGAGATCAAGATAATTCGAAATTGCCCATGCAAACACTTCAACTAATTAAAGAGAACTCGGATTGTTAAAGCTTCGGTTAAGTATCAATGCTTCAGTTAAAGCATTAGTTAAAGATATGCCTCAGTTAACTAAGTGACAACAAAGAAGATCTAGTTAACTAAGTGTTAGCATGAAGAAACTTATGTTAAACTAAAAGATGACATGTGAGTTGTGAAACTTGCATGTAGACACTTAAGTTAGCCACCTAACTAAGTGGGAAAGATTTCAGTTAAGAGGCGAGTTCAACCTAAGTGATAGCTCATTGAGATAAAGCACTGCATGAGAAGTGGGGCGCACCTCTGCATGCAAGATTAATACACCCAGTTTGAGGGCGAGTTCAACCTGAAGTTAGAAGTTAAAAATAGAATAGAATAATGTATAAATATGTTATACATGATTGATGAATCCAATGTGAAGCGAATTATCTTCTCCATTGAAGGCAAGGTGCTTCTCTTTGTGCAGGGTATTGTTCGTGCTTGTTATTGTTGTGTTGGGCACACATCCGATTGATCTCTCTTCTCTATTTCTTCAATATCTTCATCAAGTGTCTTCGGTGATCTCTTCTCTTTTGATAGCAATCTGCTATGTTGTAAAATAAAGCTTTCTCTGCTATCCATTATATTATACTAAGAATAATTGTTAGGGTTTTTGTCTCATAATTTTGAGGATTTTACCTAGGGTATATCTTGTGTTATGGTTGTATGAATTTCATGGATTGAATTGTCTCATTTCTTCAAGTCTCGGCATCTAAAAGAATTAAAGATCAAATCTCAACCAAATTTCAACAAGTGTGAAGATAGTTTTCAAATACTTAAGGAAATGCTTACCAGTGCACATGTTCTGAAGATTGTGGATCCTGAAGAAAACTTTATTGTGTGCACGGATGCATGTAAACAAGGCGTTGGTGGAGTATTGATGTAGGAAGAACATACGATCAGTTATGAATCCATAAAGTTGAAGGAATGTGAGTAGAACTGTGCCACTCATGACTTAGAGCTTGCAACTATCATCCACACCTTGAAGATGTGGAGACATTACCTAATGGGTAAGAAGTTTGAGTTAAGAACTCATCATGATGGGTTGAAATACTTATTTGAGAAGCCTAATTTGAATGCAAGACAAAGAAGATGGATGAAGTTGTTATGTGAATATGAATTTGACATCAAACACATAAAAGGTAAGAAGAATAAGGTCGCTGATGCACTTAGCAGGAAGATACATGTGATGCATGTAGCAGCTATCAGTGCTAGTACATCAAATTTAAAGGACAAGATAATTGAAGCCAATGTTACAGATGAACATTATCAGCAAGTAAAAGAAGGATTTCAACAACATAAAATACCACGGAAATTTGATAAGTATAAATTGGAAGAAAATGAAAATCCTCATGCATAAAGATAGAATTTATGTGCCCGATTCTAGAGATGTAAGAAAGATGGTTCTCAAAAAAATTCATGATGTTCCATATGTTGGACATTCGAGTTATTAGAAGACAGTAGCAGTAGTAAGAAAATAATACTATTGGTTAGGGATGAAGAATGATGTTTCAGAGTATATAGCTAGATGCATGGAATGCCAAAAAGTTAAAGTTGAGCATCGACATCCAGCAGGATTGTTACAGCCTTTGCCAATACCTGAATGGAAATGGGATGTAGTGACAATGGATTTCATCACAAAGTTTCCTAAGACAAGATTACAAAATGATGATATCATGGTTGTGGTATATAAGTTAACTAAGGCAACACACTTTATTCGAGTAAAGACAACTCACAAGGCAACTAATATTGCATACATTTACATGAAAGAAGTAGCCAAATTTCATGGAATCCCAAAATCTATAGTATCAAACAGAGATTCGAAGTTTATTTCTGAATTTTGGAAAGGATTGTTCGAAGGATTTGGCACAAGATTGAACATGAGTGCAACATACCACCCTCATACAGATGGACATACAGAAAGAATTAATCAAGTTATTGAAGACGTGTTAAGAATGTATGTAATGGATCAACCATCTAAGTGGGAAGATTATTTACACTTGGTAGAGTTTGCTTATAATAATGGATACCATGCTACTCTGAAGATGATCCCTTTTGAGACTATGTATGGAAGAAAGTGAAATACTCCAGTTGGGATAATTCAACTTACATAGTCATTATTGGACTAGAATTATTGAAGGATATGGAGGATCAAATGGTAAAGATCAAGCAGAATATGAAGGCAACTCAAGAGAGACAAAAAAGCTATGCAAATCATAATAGAACTTCCAGATAGTTTCAAGTTGGAGATCATGTATTTTTTAAAGTTAGACCCAAGAAGAGCTCCTTGAACCTGGGAAACTGTTCCAAATTAGCTGCTAGATACTATGGACCTTTTGAAATCTTAGCTAAGATAGGACCCATTGCTTATGAGTTTGATCTTCCCTGCTTGCATTAAAGTACAGAATGTGTTTCATGTGTCTTTATTGAAAAAGTACATACTTTATGCTAACCATCTAATTGATTGGAATGTGATCTAGGTGGAACCGGAAGGGTATTTTCTGGTACAACCTGTTGCCATTTTTGGCAGCAAGGCCAAGCTGCTACTAAATCGAGAAATCAGGAAGGTAAAGGTCCAATTGACCCATTACAGACCTGAGGATGTGACTTGGGAGCTGGAAGATACTGTGAGGGAAGCATAACCTTATCTATTTTAAAAAATTTGTGTTGTGGCATGTATGTAATACATATGCATCAAGGATGATGCATTGTTTAAGAGGGAGGGTGATGTAATACCCTGGTTGTTATGCCCTGGACTTATGATCTTTTATTTTTTAATGTGACTATGGAATTATGATATTTTATTTGTTAATGTGACTATGGAATTTGGCATTATTGTTATTGTTGTTATCATTGATGATTGTTGCTATTAAATAAACAACTAGCTCAACAAAGGAAACTAAAAGAGTATGGGAGACCATGGATTCCACGGAGTGAGGGGGAATGGGGACATCCCTAGTACCTTAGAACTTTTTGTTGGCTTGAGTTTGTCCATCCTAGTTCATATTTGCACCTTGGTGACATTAATATTGTTGCTAACCCAACATTGTACAACATACCCTATTTTTTATTTTATGGACTATGGAGTTACTATTGCACCTTACACATATCTTAGTGGGCCCCTATTTCCGATTGTGCCTTCCTTGAGTGAAAGGTTCCATTTTATGGACCCCACTTGCACTAAGGTTCCCTCTCCCTAGATTCTAGGAGTTGTACGCTAGAATTTAGCCTTCCACCTCCTTGATTTGTGCCTCCACCTCCACAAGTGCGCTCCACTCCTCCATTCATCACTATTTTTGTGCTTCCAGGATATTTATGACCCTATTGGATCGTCCCTCTCACCTAATGTTCCCTCCTTCATGTTCTGTAACCCCCTTATGCATTAGTGCTCCTCCTTGTGCTCTTCATGGCTCCAATCCTTGGTTTTTGGTAACTCCTCCTCATGTGCTAATCCAGGAAGGGGAATCTCCCAAACTAAGCCACCACTCCACCAATTTGAGTTAAGTCTCCATGATGAATCCTAACCTCACCCATCTCTAATTCAAATTGAAACCCTTGGGTTAGGATTGGCCTCCTTGTGCTATAAAATCCATGTGCTCTCTCCTTGTTGAATCTAATCCTAAGCTTTGAATCACTTGCCTTGTGACTCACTGTTTTATGAGTGTTGACAGTATTGAGAATATGTTGAGGTTGTGTTGAGACTGACTGTTTTTTGCGGGACCCTTTCAGAGGAGTAGTCTATTTGTCCAGGTTCTCGGACATGAAGCTAGGAAATGGGATGTTGATATCATGAGGGACAAGTTACGTGAAGGGAGTCACATCCCATAGGCATTGGAGATGGACAGTAAAGTAGTAGTGGGAAGCATTGTGGTTCTCAGAGGGGTAGTTCCGAGAGTTGTTAAATTGAGTGTGCCTCTGCCTGTGGATCTGTGGTCTCAACTTGGAGGTGACCTATTCAAGTGAGTTAGACTTGACTATGTTTATGAGTGGGAGGAAATTTTTCCTACTGAATCCAGTTTCCATTTGAAGATAAGTATTTTTTCATATGCTTATTTATGTTATTTTATCGTGTTTATGTGCCTTGGAGGCTGAATTGTTTCCTTGTTATGTTTATGGTTTATGTGCCAGGAATTGTATGCAGGATGGATGGATTTCATACATTGAAACACTGAATTGATATGAACCTGCGCTACCATCTATTCTTTCTCTTCTCCTTCGTGGTATACAATTGTGTCTCTCATGGTGTTGATAGGGGCGCAACCATATGTTATGGTTTGCCTACTTATGCTCATTTATGTGTTGTGAGACCTATCCCATTGCGTATGGAGTGATGTCTCCAGTAAGGAAAACTTCTTGTTTCACTGGAAAAGCTCTCCATATGACCAAGTTATGACCATTTTGGCTCGGCGGTGTTTCCAGTGCTGAAAGGAGCGCACCCTGTCCTTTGATTGAGAATACCTTTGTATGAAGATCTATTCTATTGTTGCAGATCTGATTTTATTATTGTAGATCTGCTATATTGTTGCATATCTAATTATATTATTGTAGATCCGATTTGTATTGGTGATTGATGGTTGGAGGGAAGGCAGCCATACAATCTAAATCATACTATCGGAAGTTGGTTGTAGGGGACAACCATGAGATTTGATTTTTCAAAGGTTGTAGATGGAAGCTTGTGTCTCTATTCTACTATGGTTTGTAGATGGAAGCTTGTGTCTCTATTCTACTAATATCCTCATATCGATACACAAGCATAATGATAGTCACAACAATTGATTATTTGTCGTTTTCAATAATATTACAATCCAATAACTATTACTGAGTACATGGATAATTATATGTTTTAACATATGGTTACTAGAGATTCCAATTATCCCATCTTACTCACGTATCTTTAATGTTTATTTCTACAACAAGTTTGCATTCAATAGTATGCACATTAGGGAAAATGTTGTGCTTGGGATTTATGCATTTTATTTTTAAAGAGGCTAGAAGTTTTTAATTTCTTGGTTGTATGGCTTATTGGCCTAACCTTATATCACCTTAATATGATGTGTTGTACTGATCTTAGACCCTTTTCCCTAGGTTTTCCAGTGCCTTTGGCCTTAGTTGGGTCGAGGACACTACATGGAAGGGTTAAGTTAGTTCCAAATTTGAATGGCCTCCATGGAGAGAAATTTTCTGTATATATATTATATATGTATAAATATATACATATAATATATGTGTATATATATATATATATTAGTGGACACATGATAATGTCATCATTACACTCATTCGCTTGGGAGGTTGTATCAAACTTCCCTCTAGTTGCTGGAATCCAATGATGAAGAAAGTTAAAGTTCCCATTGATCTAGAACTCTGATTGAATTTTTTACGATCTAGGTCAATTTAGAATTAGGCAAAACCTTGATGGGTATTGTTCCAACATGCATGAGCCTTGGATAATGGTAAAAATTTGTTCGTGATTGAAATATTTGCTGAAATATTATCATATTTGTGGTTGGAAAAAGGGTTTGTTTGTTACAAAATTTACTAACTCCATTCAATTATGACAATCTCGTTATTATATTTTTTAATAAAAAAATTACTCACGAATATATGATGATGTCAATGTTACTCCTCTATATATTATGTTGTAGAATGCATCTATCAATGCAATAAGACCTTTAGTTATGATGCTATGACTAAGGAGTATCTTATCGAGTAAGTAAATAAGTGGACAAACTCAACCTCTTTCTGACATAAATTATTCTCAAATATAATGAGAATTTTGCCAAAATTATGGTCCCACCCAGCATTAAAATTTTGCGTTCAACTTGAATGTTTTTTATGTGTGGTTGTGGAGAGAAAATTGTGAACATCGTTGTGTAGTAAATTGTCAACCCATCAATTTTATGAGTTATAAAACTACCTACACATAATTTTCTCCTTACAAGGTACCCTATGAACCAATTCACACACACACACACAATAGTAAGCTAGTAGAGTTTTTTTATTAATCTAAAAGATAAAAGTACTGAGTATGAATATCTCGGTCTACCATAAGGGAAACTAGACTAGATGCAAAACATGAGATTCCCATTCTTAATATGCATAACCTAGCTATCCATGCCTTCATTGATCCATAAACTAAGAGAATGCCAATGATAACTAAAGATACCTAAATAGAGACCAATATACCTGGAAATAAAAAATATTGAAGCATCAACATAGTATAAAGTAAGCAAATTGATTGTCACCGGAAATATAAATCATAGGAACTTCTTGGCCTGGAGCAAGTGCATGATCACTTTTTGCAAATTCTATTCCATTAGTAGCTTTGATGTCCAGTTTTCCAATATGGACTTGAATTCCATTTAGTTGCAACATTATCTCATTGTGTGCCTCCTTTCTTTCCATTGAAGCCTTTCCCATCATTCACTTGATTTTCCAATACAAGACTATTGTTCTAAAACACTTGGTGTCCCAATTATGAGAGGTGTATGTGCCAAGGACCCAAGTGCACATATCTCGCCCATCCTCTTCATTTTGAATGAACCCATGCTATGCTCTCACCCGGTCCTTGACTTATGAAATCTCAGTTGGATGTGTTTTAGGGTCCGCCTCCAATATGTTGTGACCAAATCAATTATCTCCTACATAAATTGAGATTAAGAATTCAATCCCATACCTCTGCAATTGTGTCGTCTTTGTCCTTTTCTAGACATGATTATGAGAACAAGATAGAAAATTCCACCTGAGGACTGGGATGCTTAGGAGACTCGAGGGTACAAAAAAAGAATCATAACTCGAACAGGAGAATACCCATAGAAGTGCCTAAATGTCACTCCCAAACATGATCATATCCAACTTCCCCTCGAAGCCAAACATGGGATCCCAATCCAACCCAAAATGTGGTACCCAACATAGTTAAGGAGAAGCTACCAACCAAGGATGGACAATGTCAAGGTTTGGATATGGGGCCTAGCCAACCATGATTAGGGTGAAACCAAAACTCAAATAAGGAAATACAAACAAAATAAATAAATTTTGATATACCAATGCCCTTATGGAGGTATGCCTTCCTCACTTAGCACTCATAAGCAAAGAAGCCAACTCCTTCCTCATCCTACACTTCCAAGTCTAATAAACAAAAACAAACCACAACAATGGCATCATAAGTCTACCTTTGTCCATCATTTCCTCTATTATCATTCACCGAGACATCCTAGAGGCATCATGTCATGGAAGGATCTCGCACCTCTCCCCTATTGTACCCATAAACGTGGATCAATTCCATCGTCCCTCCCATGTACTTAGCATGCAAAACATTTCCCCATTGTTGCCACGTGTTCCCTCATTTGTCACGCCATGGCGTGCTTACGATGCCCCTCTTATGCTCTCCGATCCTTAAGTGGTCCTACCAATCCTCCCTACCACTCCATCCGAGGATATGAACCAATTCTTTTATGGATTTATCTTTACAACCTCACTCTTATTTAATATATAGTAAAAACGATTACTTTAAGAGAAAAAAAATCACAAATGAAGTTGAAAGTTTTTTTTTTGCAAATTTTGTTGGGTGCATTATATTATTTGATGTAAATCGATGGTTTAAGTCGATAGTCAACTAGCCTACATATCGACTGGAGTTGGAATCCGACAGACGGTAGAAGTTTGGTCGACTAGTCGACTCGAATAGTGATTGGTTGAGACTATGATTGATTGACAAACATCGGGATGACTAGAAGCTCAACATGTGATCGACCAAGGTTGACCTAGTCAAGTTGACTGTAACCGAATAACTGAATGTGGTTAGGAATTTATGGATTTCCATTAATGGTTTGTTTGTTGTAACTAACCTGGGTACCACAAGCTAGTGTATGTAGTGCATCCATAAATAAGATGCAATGGCTTATGTAATAGAGCGAGAAGTGAGAAATGAGAAGAACAAGGGAAGTGTGATTGCTATCAGGTAGAACATTGTTGTAAATGTTGGTTAAGAGTGTTTCTAATAGATGAGTAGTAAAGCTCATTGGTTTGTTAGTTTTCCCTAGTAGTCAAGGGGTTTCCAAGGTAATTTTTGTGTACTGTGTGAATGTGTTGTGTGAGATTGCTTTATGTATAATTGTGTTTTAACTATATGAATCATATGCATAACCACTATAATAGGTATTAGAACCCAACAATTGGCATTAGATCTATATTTGGCCTCAAGCGGATGCCTTTGTTGTTGAGGTTTTGGATTGGTCCTAGATATGTTGAATACTTGTTTTCAATGGGAGTTCCAAAACATTAATTAAGAATGGCCAACAATTTCAGGACATAAATTGAAAATTTTAATGGGAAAACTTTTGAGCTTTGAAAATTTAAAATGGAGTATCTTCTTGCAGATTGAGAGTAATGGGTTGGTGTCATCCCGAGTACAACTCCAACACGTGTGTCATCGTAAGATTGGTAGAAAATTGACAGAAAACCAAGGAGTACAATCCGATTTTGTTTAGCATATTCTATATTGTTGAATGTGCTAGGAAAAGATATTGCAAAGAAGCTATGGGAAAAGTTGGGGAACTTATACCAGTCAAAATATCTAGTTAACAAGTTGTTTCTTCAAAAGAAGTTATTTCTTTTGAGGATGAATGAGGGCAACTCAATTATAGAGCACTTGAATGCGTTCAACACTATGATTAGTCAATTGTTGTTTGTGGATATTAAAATCACAAAGGAGAATAAATGTATAAGTTTGTTGTGTTCTTTGCCAAATTCCTAGGATAGCATAGTCGTGGCTATTGGAAGGAATAATACCACATTGAAGATCGACGATGTAGTTGCATATATGATGTTGGAAGAGATGAGGCAGAAGAACATGGAAGGATCGACCCATGATGCTATGATGGTAAGAGTTCGATTGATCAATAGAATAAAAGGCAAAGCGTCTGGTAGAATATCAATGTCGAGGGGTAAACCTAATACCATATCTAAATCTCCTAGTATGACAACAAGAAGATGTTGGAAATGCGGTAAAGTCGGGCATTATATGCAAGATCGTATGTCGATGAAAATCGAGAGTAGCAAAGGGTCTAAGGAAGATTAGTTGGCTAATAATAAGCCTTCATAAGAAGAGAAAGGTGATGTGTATTTGGCCTCCACAAGTACACCGTCGAGTCATGACTATTGGTTAATCGACTTTGGTGCATCATATCATACGACACCATGTAGAGAATCATTCTGTGAATATGAGAAGTTCGATGGTGGAGATGTTATTCTGGGAGATGATGCACCGACCAGGATAGTCGAACGAGGTAAAGTTCGATTGCTATTAAATTATGGAAGGATAGGAACTCTTTCAGGATTGCTTTATATCACAGGTTTGGCACGAAACCTGTTTCTGTTAGTAAGATGGGGAATGCAGGTGTGCAATATTGTTGTAATCTAAGGGATTACATGAGGTTACCAATAACAAATCAATACATAACAGGACACAAGATTCAAACATGCATAAAGATAGAAGAAAGAACACAAGTAATGGTGATACAAGTAACGAGTTGTCTTATATTAAAGGACCATCATACACAAGAAGTTTCATTACATCATCCGGCTCACTAGCGTAATGTATACCACAAATAAGCAGTTATTCAATTATAACTTTCTAACTGCCTGGTCAATTCACCTAACTGACTCGACTAACCAAGACGACTATTCCCTCAGCTGATCGAGAGGACTTAGACGGTTTTCTAACTAGGATCCTCTAACATCTCTCCCACCCCAAAATGTTTCTTCATCTCGAAGAGAACAAGGGGATGAGACTTTTATACAAGTCTTACAAAATTACAAAAAATAATGAATTTTCAGGGTTGCTACAACTGGGTTACTTGTCCTAGTGGAGTAAAGTCGACACATGCTTCAACAATTACTAGTGAAGAGAGAGCAAGGCTGTCTTGAAAGTCATCCCATTCAATGAGGATAGTCCTGATATTTGCTTCAAGGTTGGTGAGTTCTAGTAGGCGGATGAGCTTAACTTGCATGGGTTGATCCACCATAGTCTGCATGTTTGGTCCGAAGTTCTGCATTTGAATTTCAACCGATCTCATCAATTTGTATATACGCTTGGTGAGCCGACTAACTTCTTCTTATGATCTCTTTCCTTCATGGAGCCATTGGTATTTGTTTCTTCTTAATTGGTCCTGTCGTTGTTGCTCCATGCTAATTTGGTCATCTAGGATCTTTGTTGTAACAGGGTTGACTACTTGCTTCTACTTATAAAGCTCAAGTAAAGTTTTATGTATATGCTAAATTTCTACACAAACTTTCCCATAATATGAATACCAGTTATTGAGGATGATTGACAATTTGGATGCCTACACTTCATATTCTTTTAATTTCTTGTTGCATTCTTCAAAGGCTCTAAACTGGTCGGCGATGAGGAATCCAATTTCATCTTCTTGCTTTTGAGTCAGTTGTTCTTGAATTTTCTCATAGCTTTCTAAGACAAATTCAACTAGAGTTTATAATTTGTCAATTGTTTTATCCGAGAGAGGCTCTGGTAGTAGTCCAATAATGTCCTATGATTTTGCTACCCACATTATCCATACATTTGCTTGTTCGTCCTTTAGTGCTTCCAACTTTTTGGATCTCTCTGACCACCTTTTTCTACGTTCTTTGGTGGTGACTTTAACAAAGTCATCAAGTTCCTACTTCGATGCTTTGGAGGATGAGAAGATAACTTTATTTGTTGGAAATCCGGTTGCTTGTTGTGCCATTAAAGTTATATTGATGTCACTCTTTGAATTCTTGCTTTTATTTTTTTCTTAGATGACTTCTTTTGGTCGTTGATGGAGTCGAGGGTCATCTGTGGGACCATTGATGCATCGGCCATTGAAAGGGGAGGTGTAGACGACTGCGGGGCTGAAACGGTTGGGGCTGCGATGTTGTGTCATAAGGTGGTTCAGACGAGGGGAGGTCATCGTTGGTAAGGTTGTTGGCAAGGTTGAGGGTAAGGTTGCGGGTAGAGTCGTTATAGAGGGAGTCATCTTGGGAGGAAGCGATGCAGGAGGTACTGCCGAAGTCGAGACAGGGATAGAGGGTGTTAATGGCATCATCAAAGGGACTGGAAAATTGGAGTCAATAATCATGTTGAAAGTGTAGGAGTCAGGACAACAATGGAGGATGGTAAAGTAGAAGTCGACACAGACCGGTGTACATCCAATATTGAAACCCAACACCCACATGAATCAACCAGATCACAGGTCATCTTGTGCAGCATAAAATCAGAGAAGTACACTTCACATTACCTGGCGGAAGACACATTACCTTGGGAATACATACACATTACCTCAGAGAATACCCATCGATTTACTTATGAAATGAAGGGAGATAAACAAGAACAAGTTTACTAAAGCCCCTTGAGCAGTAGTTAACAGGGCGATGAGAGAAGGCAGGCGGTAAGATTTATAACAACAGCACTTAGGTTGGCTGGTTATATGAAGGCAGGCGGCACTAATATAGGTGGACACTACTACCTAAAAATCCCTCCTCAATGCATCAATGCACCAATAAATCCAACAGGCAAGCACTATTATTTTCCTTTCATTAGGCAGGGGATAACCTTTTGAATAAGGCAAGCATTATTCTCTCTCCATCCTTGAAATAAGATAGGGAAATATATATATATATACACCTTTCACTTAGGGCAAGCATCCCCTTAATTTATAGTTTAAGTATCTCTCACTTAGGGCAAGTGCTACTTAAAGATTATCCTATTAATTCTCCTTTATTGCAGGTAAGGCATTTTTTTACCTTTGAACTTGGGCACTATTATAGCCCTCATCAGGAATTTTACCTTTTAATTAGGGAAGGTAAAATTAGATCTCTCTTCTTCTAGCTTTAAGAGTACATCTATTCTTTGTTGCATTGAGGAAGAGGGTTTATCTCTAACCAAATTGGGCTAATTGCAAGGAATATTTTTCAAAAAGTGCCTAACCATATGAATAGTGAGTGGGCTCCTTACCTCGCCCCATTTAGGAACGTTTTTCATATCGACTGGAACCACTAACTTTAAAGTACCAAACTCTAGTTCAGGTAATTTACTTAGTATAGGATTATTTCCTTTATGATTGATATTCTCTCGCTAGTTCTCTTGCTTTGAGTCTTCTGCTGCTTGCTGCTGGGAATGCTTATAGTAATGCTGGTGCTAGGACTTATAGTTTTAATGCTGCTACTGCTTGGCCCCCCCTCTACCGCAGATTATGCTTATTCAAATGTTGGTTCAACTAGTGCTCCTGGTAATGATGCTGCTTTTTGTGCTGGTTATTGTTCTGCATCTGCTGCTGGCTATAGCTTTTAAAATGGAACTATGCTTGGAATGTCTAATTTACCCAAACAAGATATGGCTGCTAGTATTCCACCAATACCTTGTCTGTAGAAAGAAAAGCTCCATACACATCCCAATGAGCAATCTATTCTTAAGGGGGAGTAAGTGACCACATAACTTTGCTAATGTTCTTACCAATCATGCATTGATTGAGCCATTAATAATTTAGAATGCTAGCCTGATAAAATGAACGAATTGTTGAAGTCATTGAAGCAGTCAGTCCAGCTAGCAATAATGACTTAAAAGAGGATCCCTTATGTAGCACAGCACCAAGAGAAAATAATCCATACCTGGAACCATAATCTGAAGCCTCTCATCATCTTTCACCACATCTATCACCTCATCACCAGCACCACCGTTTGGAGCAGGCACTGTGTATTGTTGGAACTCTGAAAACCTTATCTTTTACATCTTTGTCTTACGATTTCAGTTAGCGAAAACCCTTGGCCCAATAACCGAGGATTTTATTTTAATCACGTCTAGTTGAGGAGTCCATGAAAACAACAAGCCGTGCAAAGACCCACGAAAAAAGAAATGGCTGAAGCAAATTAAGCGCACATTACAGAAATAAAGATACGTCAGCTGAGCCCTATAAATTAACTGGAAGCCGGCCCTTTAACCAGATTGGATTAAAATATCTTGTTTTGATAAGCCTCCCACGAACAACTTCCGGAAGTAGATATAAGCCCACAAGAGCAGTCAACTGATGGAGCCCTAAATACCTTGAAGCCGTCGGGAAAATAGAATGCTTTTGATCCGCCCACGATTACACGGCTTTATTTACTCTATGCATTCTTCAACGAGACCAGGCCAGGAATAATGCTCCTAGTTTGGTCCGTGGAACATCCATCGGTAACTTGATGCATGAGTCCGGATATATAATTGTAATCTTGACACATTGGTATAGGAACATAGCACGATCCCTTCATACGCCTTACATTGCAACATTTAACCTCCATTACGCTTTTCGGAACCTATTCAAAGATAGTCCCACGCTGACGAGGTGACCGCTGTGGGGGCAGCAAGCTATAGAAATAAGAAAATATTCAATTACCATAATCATCTGGAGATTTGGAAATTCAGGAAAAAGAGAAATCATCTGAGCACCGTCTCTACCCCCCTCATCCAAATTGGAAAGCATCAATAAAAGAGATAAAAGACAAATCAAAAATAGAAAAAACCAGAATGTAGAAAATAATACAAGCCAGCGAAGAATAAGCTGGATAAGCCGGACAAGAAAAAAAAGCAGCCATCAAAGTAAGAAAAGCCAGGAAATAAGCCACCAGATAACAAAAAGAAGATTTTTTGAAGAAAGAGGGCTTCACAGTGGAAGTAAATATCATATCGAAAACAAGCTCAGGAACCTTGTGATATTTGCTTAAAAGGAATAAGCCTGCCAGTTTTTTATTCTATCTTCTATCCCGCCGGGTGGATTCTCTCAGCAAGCAGCAAATGCAGCAATGCTAGCTTTCTCGACCCTAGCAGTGTTAAAGGTGTTCAATGCCATTTTTTAAGAATCAATTGTAACTTAAATTGTGTAGTGTAAAGGTAGGTAGCGTATAAAGGTAGATTCGATAGGTCTTCTTTAATGGGACATTTCAAAGAGAATGTTTATAATTTAATGCATTTAAGGTGATTCCATCCTGAAAAGCAGGCGGAAGCAAAAGGAGGCTTTGGCTACATGGTCAATTTGCTTAGGACTTTCGTAGCTATCCCCTTCTTGCTCCCCATGTGATTTATTTCTCTGTATGGCACGACTGGCTGGATGATGGTCAATCAAATAAAGAGCCTGGGCTTCAATAAGATAAAAATTTATATAATTCTTTAGGTAGACAAGGCAGGGCAGGCACTATTATGCGAACCCTTTACTTACTTATTGGAAGGAATAACCCGAAATGCAATAAATTAGATGAGGCATTTTACCTCCGTCGATTGATTCGATCTAATGAAAGCAGCTAACCTTTCCTTCCCAAATTGACCATATAATAGACTAGGCTCATGCCACCCGCTATAAATAACTTTTCGAGGTTATTCGACCATTTATTGACTCATATATAATGACAACTGTATTTATTTGCGAGATATCCTTTGTAATGATTCCCAGATTTGTGAGGCCATAACTAGTAACTACTACTCGATTTATGAGGCTTTAGGCCAGAAGTAAACTAGAGCTAAGCGTGATACTAGGTGGAAGCGGTAAACTAGGGATCCATTAATAATTAACTTCGCGGGACACCTAAAGGTCCGGGCTTAACAGAACACCTCATGGTGAAAGAAAGAATCTATCCATACAGACACTCTTTGTAGGAAGGCCAAGAACATCCTGGTTGAAGCACTAGGTTGGGGCGGCATAAGTCATCAGGTAATAGAGAAATTTGTGATTACTATCGAATCAATTCTGGATGGCATGGGTATTGATGAAATAAGGAGGTTTGTAATATATGTAGGTAAAGGGAAATATGTGCTTAGGGGGGTGGTTGAAGGTTCAAAATACAAAATATGTGGTGATGGTACACTTTCTTGTAGGGGGTTTTGTTATGGAGCTTCAACTATAGTTGAAGGGAAAAATAGGGTTTAATAATTGTCTTTAGAGGAGAAATTTTTACTTTGCTTGGTGAGGAAGAATTAGGGATCCCAAGATCATGTATACTAGGTGATTGGTCGAGAGGGCTTGTATAAAGCTTGGATAGATAAGGGACGTATTGAGTGTAAGTAGTGATAAATTGATGAAATTCAGGTGTCATTGTAAAGGATTCGATATTGGATGAGGGTACCTCTTGATGTTCTTCTTCTTCAACTTGGGATGGAGACATAATTGAGGAGTCATATGTTAGATTGACTAGACTTCTTTCTTGCGAGGATTAAGTTTCCTTAATTTTCTTTGGTGGAGGTGGTTGTACTGCAGTAGAAGTCGTTGAGATGGGTAGCTGCAATGGTCGCTTATTCTCATGCTCCTTCTGGATTTGTTGGTATATGGTTACTTTTTTCTTTGCTACTTCGACTAAGACATGCTTAGCCTAACCTCTAATCTCTTCTATATCATCTTCTATGTCTTCTAACAAGAGTTGTTTTATTTTCCTTGAACTTTGTCTTGTTGTTTTCCTTTGATATTACATTGATATATAAATATCTTTTCAGCAACCTGGTCGAGTTTTTCCTTAAGTTGAGGTTCATCAAAGTTGGGCTCGACTCCGACTTTGATGAGAGACGCTTCATCTTCATCTCCAGTCATCTCTCTGGAAGGTTCACCAACTGGTTCTTTATTATTACTAGCGACTGGTACTACTGCTAATGGATTAATTGGTTCTTCTTTTGGGCAAAATGTTCAAATATATAATGTTGTTTCTCTTTGGTCTACTAACCCTCTGTAATGTACCCAACCCCCTATTAGGCACACTAACTCAAAATTCTACAATCTTGGACTCACCAAAGATGGATTTGACACGAGACTAACAACTTGGGCTCAATGAAGATGGATTAGACACAATGAAAGGCTGCAAATAAGGTTTAATCAAGGTCAATACTTCGATGGTGCACTTTCGGGAGTCCATCACGCCTGGAAATCTTTCTTTGGCAAAGCCAAGGCTATCAATGAACATTCCCCAAGGACTTATGTGGAAAACCAAGGCTTTTGGTGCTCACTAAAAGTAATAAGAGATATGATATACTATAAGGAATGTCCCCACCCTTCTACAACAGCAATACTAAGGTTTAGAATCAAAATGACGGGGTTTGGAGGCCAAATAAGCAACTTCCCTACCTAGGACTAGCTGACTAGGTTTCCTTCAGACTTTTCCAAACACTCTCATAGGGTAACAAATTTCAGTTTTAAGGTTGTGGATGGGTGTATCAGGGTCGGGTAGACCTGCAACAACTTACATAAATACAAATGAGCTCACAGAATGCATTTTATGACAATTATTGTAAAACTAGGCAATTTCCTATGCAGAGAGGACAAGCCTTGAAAATGAAAGTTTCAAACAACTTCAGTAGTCCTCGAATTCCTTCTCAATACTAATACGGGAACTCAAATACAGATGATTGAAAAAAATCAATCTCTATTAGAATGATATAGCAGCATTTGAAAGTATTTATGATCCAAACTTACAGACAGTTCACAATCTTCAATGATTTTTACAAATAAGAGCAAGAATCTTCAATGGGAGTAAGAAAATAAGAGATAGAACCATTGGACCATATCCATATACATAAGAATAATATATTCGTTGCTCATGGATGGCTCAAGAACATCTAATACAACTCACATGGGCACAATCACTCTAATAGCTCACTTCTCTGGATGGATCTCGCCATGAATTTCACCTCAAACTTGTACTTTGGAGGCTAGAGTTCTTCATTATGATGGATGAATCAGACCTGCAAATCAAGCTCTAATGGATGCACTTGAACTATGATGATGACTGGAATAAGGGTTCTATGGGGCACATCTATGAAAGCTGGCAAAAGATGTGATAGGGAGCGCACCACCTTCTTTTATAACCATGAAATTATCTCTGGATGCATTGAATGTGGCCATCCATCTCACTGATGCGCCCTCATTTATTGCTTTTAGCATCTACAATTTTTACCTTCTTTTTTTCTTGCTTTGTTGCCTTTCTACTTTGGACTGCTTTTGGCAACATCTTGTTTTTCCTGGATTTTCTCTGCCTTATTGCTTTTCCAGTGATTTTGCTGCTTTTCTTCTTTCTGCTTTTATGGACTTTCCTGCCTTTCTACTTTTTTGAGTTTCCTGCTTTTGGGCTGCCATTCGTCTTTTTAGTGGCTTTCTTGATTTTCTCTGATTTTCTTCTAGTTTCCATTGTGGATGACAACTCATAGGGTCCACAAGATCACTTGTGCGCCCTCCTTGGACACGTAAGCACATCCACTCATCACCAAATATTAATGAGATAATTACAAAGTATGATCTTCACCACCTCCCTTTGGATTAATTTAATTATTCTAATTAAACGTCAACCAATATTACTCCTAACTAATTTATTTAGTTTTTTTTTCTACTAGGATCCATGGGGATCTAATGGCCTAGTGAATTCTCCTGGTGCTCTAAAAAAATGGGGACATTACACCCTCCATCTGTTAACAACTCAATTAGTTTTGTATGTTGCTCCGGCCATAGTCTGTATGGGGATTGCAGTATTTGTATGTCTCTACAGGTCAGTAACTAAATCAACAATGTTAGGATTGTAATCAAGCTCCTAAGCATCCCCTCCTGCACTCTACATGTACTATACTTTTATATGTTCAAGGGCAAGTTCAATGTGTGCTCCTTGAGGCAGACAACGACGAATGTGTTGCAGCACTCTCCATCTAGAACATCTATTTTGATTTCTTGAACCAAAGTTCCAAGTAAGTCTTTGCTTTGTTTAAGTTGCAAGACAACCCTTTTCCTGCAAATACCTGAATATTTTTCATCAGCGATGGGTGAATGTTGGTGAACGTTGCTTCACCAACTGGAGTAATTTTCACCATTACCATACAAATGAGTAACGATGGGAATCTAATGGCATGTGCTAATTCCTGTCACTTCTCAGAGTTAGATTTTACTAATTGAGCTAGGTGGTCAGCCCAATTGAAGACTTTTGCCTCATGTGCAACCTATTTAATTGCTTCCAACATGTCAAGCCTTAAGTCGGATGAGCGAACTAAGCTTGTTAAGCACAATGAGATTATTATGGCGGTCCACTTAATTGAATCATACCGTACGTTGTTGATTATAATCCCTTTTGAGTTGTTCCTTGTAGTTGACCCTATGAATTCTATGAGTAAAGGCATTGGTTTAATTGAGATGGGTATTGTTGGTCCCTTACTCGATAGGCCAATAATTACAGAAGTGAGTACATATCCTATTGGCATGGCCTTGTTGAACTTGATTTTGTCATCGTGGTATCTACTAACTATGGTTTTTGATATGATTTATTTTACGTTATCAAATGGGGCTAGCATGGGTGCATTTAAATAACTGCAAATATTTGGTGTAGCAAGTTTCTAAGTAGGTTATATCCATTGTTTGTTCTGGATTTCCCATGTCTTTGTTTTTGCATAAATTTTCCCTATTCAGCTTGTTGAGTTTTGCTTTCTTTATCCAATGGAGTATGGATTCCAGGGGGGGTACTAGCTACTTCCTCCTATTGCATTTTTTCTTTATGTTATGCGGCTTTGGTTTTGGCTACTATGGTGGGTTTATTCGGTGCCATAGTTGGCTCTTTGGTGGGAAAATTTGAAATAAAGTCTGTAATTCACAGAATTGCTTACTCTTGTTCAAACTGTGAGGAAAAATTAATCAAAGGGTCTTCAAATTATGGTATATTTATAGGTGCGGTGATCTGTGAGCTTTTATTGCAAGTAGGTCACTACATTAAATACAAGCTTTGTGGATTACAACTCATTTGCACGCTTGGTGAAACTTCCAAGGGAATTTTTTTTCACGCATTAGTCGGTGTGCTTGATAGCCATTGCTCCCATTGGTACTCTCATCATTCTCTGGGTCCATGTCTTTTGTCGTCGTTCCTCAATCGTGCGATAATTTGTTCGGTCGTTTGTCAGATAGCTTCCTTGGTTGATTCCTTGTATCTTTATTCCTTGGGTCGTTGCTCCAAGCCAAACGGTTGTTCTAGGACTACTGCTTACTTTCATTTTCGCACTCTGCCACTTCCGACTAGTTAGCTCCCATGTGTGTTGAATTGTGTCCACCCAGCTAAATTCCATGTCTCAGTACTCCTTTTTATACGTTTTTGGTCGGTTACTTATGTAATTAATTTTTTATTTAAACTAACGTTCGACTAGTAATGATACGGGCACTAGTCGGTGTCGTCCCTCTTTCATAGTTAATAATGCTTCAATCGTGCTTCATTCATGACCTTTTTGAAGACTTGTCCTTGCAATGTTTTTAATTTGACCGAACAATTATTGTTGGGCTCCTCAACGATATAAGGTCCTAACTAGCCAGTTTCAAGCTTTTTAGGTTTGCCTTTTATTCAATTATTATACAAAAGTGCTAGGTCACCAACTGAGATCTCTTTGCATTTAATATTTTTGTAGTGTGATTCTTTTTGCTGCAGTTTTTGGACTTCTTAATGGTGGATAGCGATCATTCTCTGTTCTTCTAATTTTTGTAGTTCAAACATTCGATCTTGTGAAGCTTGAACAATGTCAAGATGTAATACTTGGGCAATAGCCAGGGCTTGTTGCTTAAAATGTAGAGGGATCACTACTTCTTGACCATATACTATTTTAAATGGTGTTTGGCCCGACGATCTTTTATATATTGTTCCATATGCCTATAGTATTGTAGGTATCTTGTCATCCCAGTCGTCTTTATCGATACTGCAATTTTTTGTCAATACTTTGTTAAACCACTCAACTACGCCATTCGATTGTGGGTGATATGATGAATTTTTGTGATGGTTGACCATGAATTGTTTCAATAATACGTCGATGGTTTTGTTGAAAAAATGTGTGCCTTGGTCACTGATTAGTGTGAGTGGACATCCAAGTCTTGTGATTATGTTTTCATATATACATATGGCAGCAACTTCACTAGTACAAGCTTCAATTGGTTCTGCTTCAGCCCACTTAGTCACATATTCGACTGCAGTGATAATATATTGCATGCTCGTCCAACGACCAGTGGTCGGGAAGGGTTTGGCGAACACGATTGCCTAGATTTTGAATGTGAGATTGGGGTTGACAGAGATGAGAGGAATCTCATGTCGATGCAACGGTCAACCCATATGATGGCATTTGTTGCATTTATTCACATATACTTTGCAATCTTTGTTTAGATAGGGCCACCATAATTCAAATTGTAAAATTTTCCCGGTAGTCGTGTCGGCATGAAAGTGTCCTCCTGCAGGTCCTGAGTGTGCTTCTTCCATTATAGCTTATGGTTTGTGGTCGAGTGTACATCGACGAAGTATGTCATATGGGCCTAACGTGTATAGATATCCATTGATTAGTGTGTGAGGCATTGCTTTCATTTTCGGTATTATCTTCTTTTTCTTTGATGTTGTTTCTAGGGCATGTCCTTCTTGCAGAAATTATGCAATATATGCTAGCTTAGTCGGCACGACCTAGACTCTGAAAAGGTTGGCATCAGGCAGTTCATCGTCTATGCCTACTGTATGTTCATCGGTTTCTATGCAGTAGAGGCGATCGAGTTCAACATTCGACTTGCTTGGTTGGACTAGTATTTCAAATTCAAATTCTTGGAATAGAAGAAGGCATCGTCATACTTGCCCATGGTGCAGTGGTTTATTAACTAAGTATTTAAGTGCCTCGTGGTCGATGAATAAAATGAATAGGCAATTCAGCAGGTAGTGTCGGTATTTATGTAATGCGAAGATCATGCTTAAGCCTTCTCATTCAGTCGTCAAGTAGTTTCTTTCTGCTTTATTCAATTTTCGACTAGCGTACTCGTTTGGGTAGTTGAGCCCGTAGTCACCTGATTGAGTGAGTATTGGATGGACTGCAATACCTAACGCATCAATAGGTACATGGAATTTCTTCAACCAATTTGGAAATCTAAGTATTAGAGCTTCTACCAAATTTCTTTTAAGCAGCTCGAAGGATTCTTCACATTCTAGTGTCCACTTGAATTCAATATTTAGTCTAAGTAACTCTTCTAGGGGGGATTTCATATCTAAGTAATGTCGGATAAACTTCCTATAATATCTAGTATGACCTAGCAAAATTATGACCTACTTAGGGTTCACTAGAGGTTTCAGATCAAGGATGGCTTTAATTTTTGCTAGGTCTACTTTGATTCCTTCTTTGCAAACGACATGACCAAATAATACTCCAATAGGCGTGGTGAATATGCATTTCTTTATTTTTAAAGACAATTGGATTTGACGGCATCTTTATAACATTAGTTAAAGCCATTGTACATGGTCTCTAAACATGTTGTAAGTAGTCCAGTTGTCGAAGTAGACAACCATTGTTTTATATAGGAATTATTGAAATGCTTTAATGACGATCCAATAAAAAGCAGTCGGTACATTCTTTAATCCAAAGGGCATAACCTTGTATGAAAATGACCCAAATTCATAAACATATGTCATTTTATGTTGATCTTCTTTTGCTATAGGTACTTGTGATTATATCCATAGAATCCATCTATAAAAGAGTAACACTAGTGACCAACGAATTCATTAATAATCTCGTCGGTGAATGGTGTTGGGAATGGATCTATAAGTGTAACTTTGTCCAAGCCTTTGAATTCGACACATATCCGTAGATGCTTGGGGTCATGCTTCTATGGTTGAATGACCATGGGGCTGTCCCATTCTGATTGATCTACAGGGTATATGATACCAACAACCAACATGTTTTCAATTTCTTTCTTTACTATACCTTTGTATTTTTTTGTTGACTTGTAAGGTCGCTTTTTTACAGGTTTTGCTTCAAGCATTATATCAATCTTCATTTATCCCATTTCTTGTACTAGACCTCTCAAGTCTTTATAGTCGTGAGCAAAGAAGTCTTGGTATTATTTCAATAGGTTTGTTATCGCTACAGTTTGTTGCTCTGAACAGTAGTCCCCTATTTTTGCCATTTTAGGTTTCCCATCTATCGAGATATTGAATTATTTTCGTTTTATTTCATCATCCATCCATTCAGGTGCTTTTGATTCATCAATTGTTCGGTCTCCTTCCTTAAATTATGTGAAGGACGGGGGAAAATCTTTGTGCTCGTCATTTCCTTCTTTGTTCTTGGTTGATATTTTTAGGACTAACATTACTAGTTGAGTTATGTGGGATGATTTGTTTTCCATTGGAAGCTTTTCCCATGAGTGTGCTCATTATCCATGTCCAATTGAGTCGGGGATGGACATACTATTTTTGTGTGGTCGTGATTATATTGCAATCTGATCTAGGTCGTTCATTTTTGTTAGGTGTATTAACTGACTACTATGATGGTTTGGTGAATTGTTCTATTTATTGGACAACTTCTCTTAGGCATTCTTCTGCAAGGGAGAATGGAAAATCCTTTATGAAATTATTTTAAAGTGTTTTCCAATTGAAATTTTCTCCTCTTGCTTCTTCCATTTTGTACCATTTATTAGGGAGGTCATCTAACATGCTTGGAAATATATGGGCCATGCTCTTTCGTCATGGTATCCAAGTATTTTCCACTCTTTTTCATAGTTTTCTATGTGCACAACGAGGTCTAATCCTTGGATGAACTTTTGAATTTTCACTTGAGCAGTTAACTTCTCCCCTCCGAATATTTCAATGAAATATGTTGAAGCAGTGATCCAAGTTTTCATATGCGACTAATGGGTGTCCCACCATCTTGCTACTTGTCTTGTGAAAGTCTCAACTAGGCTTTGAAGTCGCCCTTGTTCTCCCACATTCTTAGAAACATCTTTTACATGAGTCAAAGGCGATTCTCATTCTTTGTACGACAACGAAGGTAGATTAGTCGGTTCGCTTTTTGTCGATACCAAGGTCAGGTATTCCCTTGTTCTTTTTTCAAATATTTTTGGAATGATAGCTATTGCGAAAAACTTATGTATTGGTCGGCGGGGAAATGCCTCGACTGACCAACATTCTCTTACATGTGCTTCGTAGTTTTCTAATTGCTAATCATACAACTCAGAGTCATATTTTTTATCGATCGACATGGGTGACCCTAAGTGGATTTCTCCGTATTCATTAGGTTCAATTGAGTCTTCATTATTTTGCATAACTTGATATAATCTTCTTGTATCCACATCGTGATCGTTTGGTTCTGCCCATGGTTTTTCTTGAGAGGGGTAGATAGGTACAATGACCTTTTTGCCATCTCCCTTGAGTTTTAGTCTATCTTTTTCAAGAGAGATAGAAGCTTTCATCTTTATTCCCCATAGTCGTTTAACCAGTGCAAAGAATGATTTGGATCCTTCCTTTAGGTCGATTACCTCAAAGTCAATTGGTGTGTCGATACCCATGATACCGGTGTTCACATTTGTCCAAACTCCAATGGGTTCGATGAGGCCTTCGTCGATTAACTTGAGGTAGATACTTGACTCCAACAACTGTGGAAAACCAAGTCATTCCCACATTGATCTTGTGATTATGTTATCCTGAGAGTCGAAGTCAAGGACTACTTGTGATATACAATACCCTACGACTTCGAGGTCGACCAACGAGTCTATATCATTTTTTCCTTGTGATTAAGACGACATAGATTTTTATCGATTTTTTCATTGCTTGTATTGTTATTTATGATATACATTAAATCAATGAGTCTAGCGACAAATTCTTCCTTCATAAGAAGTTGTAGTAATTCATTAAGAATTATGTTCTTAGATTCTTCATTCTCTTCGTCATGTGCTAACTCTTCAAAAAATCTTGAAGCATTATTAAAATTTTGTTTTTGCTGGTGTGGATTTGGGTATTTATTCTTCTTATTCTAAATCTTTGTAATTTGTGGATTGTCATCTCCAATCCTCGTGCCATGCCTTGTGACAATTTGTAATTTTTTATGATTCAAAACTTCATGCTTGGGAACACTAGATGAGAGATTAATATTCTTTTTATTATTAAGCTTCTCAAGCATGATGGGGCATTCTTTTAAGTTATGCTCTCCCACACCATATTTTGTACAAAACTTGAGATCCGTTATGTCTTTCCATGGACAATAGGGACTCAAGTGTTCTTCATTGAAGCAAACATAGCAGCGAGGCTTCCCTCGACTGAAGGAGCGATTTACTCGATTATTATTGTATGTTCCTCGACCATTGTAGCCACCCCGTTGGTTCTATCTGTTGTTACGTTGGTCGTTATGTCTGGAGTCATGACCTCTTGGATTATTTTGCTTGATGGTCTTTGCTTGATAAATTGGCTGGTAGTTCATCTTATTCTTAAGATTATTGATACACTCTGCAATAGTGTGTTGCGTCATCCTACAAATGTATCACAGTAGGCATTCAAAAATTGATTGAGGCTCAAATATTTCACATATATCACAGTAGTAATTCATTTGAGCGACTCATAATTTTTATGTTTGTCTTTCCTTGGGAAAGAATCAAGGTTCTTCATGGAGTCTTCTCTCCTTAGGATATGGTCCTCTAGCTTCAAGAAATGTTCTTTTGTCATCATGAAATCATTGGTTGTCATAATGACAATGGTATTTGGTATGACCTTCTATCAAGCATAACGTGACCATAAGTCATTGTGTCTTAGTGTGAGTCTTTGAATCCATCTCTGCATGATTTCTAATTTTTATTCAATCCTTTTGTCAGCAGGCCCACCTGAAGAGTTTGTATTTGACTCAACTTTTAAAGATTTCTTTAAAATGTTGTCGTATGTTGTGAACTCGTGTAGCAGCAGCAACGTTTTAACTCTTGGTTGTAGTCTTGCAACAAAGAACTGAATTACGACTGACTAGTCCATTTTGGATGGCATCTAGTTGAGCAAATATTTAAATCTTCTGTCATATTCACGACCTGGTTCGCCTAGTCTTTGTGTAATTTATTTCAATTCATAACCGACCAGGTGCTTATTATCTTCAGCCTTGAAGAAATCTAAGAAATTTTCTCTGATCTCTTTCTTTGTTTTCGTTCTGTCTTCGATGAAGTTCGTGTACCACATAAGTGATCTTTTGTGAAGACCACTTGCAAATTGAGTAATCTATTGGTTTTCATCATTGATAAGATTAACTTGCCATATATTTTCGCAGACAAACCAATGCTTATTTGGATCTTCATCTCCTTCATAGATATGGGTATGGATCAGCTAATTGAAAACCATTTTGGCAGAGTTTTGAATTTTATTACTTATAGGAGGAGAGTGCATGACTAGAAACGAACTTACTTCATTATGTTGATTTTACGTACTTATTTATTGTCGATGAGTTTTATACCAAGACAGTCTAACTTCTTATATAGAATCCTCCTCAATAATTCGCATCTCCAACATAGTAGGAGCTTTAATCAATAACATTGCTGGCAGGGGGGTACCTCCACATGGATTGAATAGAATAAATTAAAAAAGTGTCTTTTGAACTTGGGCGCCAAGGTAATCCAATTACCACGATGTAGTCGTTGAATCACCAATCGATCTGTAATTCGTCGACAATGATCTAGTCGACTCCATATGTTGTTGTCGCCAAGTCCAAGTCCTGGATCTCACTCGATGTTTTGTTTAATGCTTGGTCCAGTCATCATTATCATCAGTACATAGTTGACAGGAGTCAAGGCATTGAGAATTGTAATATGCAAGGACTGTGAGGTCAACACCATCGCGTGTGACCATTCCACCGGTGTCAGCACCTCATCCTTTCTCTCATCTGGTCTAATTTCCCTCTAAAAAAGTAGGTTTTTTTGTTGCTTGACCATCTCACCCGGTTTCTTCATAACTCTTCTATTACATAGTGGGATTGCAATGTCCCTTAACTCCTCCTATCTCTTGAACCTCTTTTCTCTTTCTATTTCCTGGATATATGTTATTTGTTTATAGTTGGATGGACATTTATTTCATCGAGGCAAACTTGGCTTCTTGGTGGCCTTCATTCTTCTCTTTCTTTATCGACTAACATCATCCTTCTATTCAACGCACATGATTGGTGAAACCCCCCCCATGCTGCCCCAACTCCTACTGAGCAACTGGGATTTTTTTAGCACTAGGATTCATTTATTCATAAAGTATTCCCATTGTCGTTCCTTGAAAAAAAATTCCCAGTATTTTTGCTTATGTTCCCAATTCGAGCATGCACCAAGACCGAACGAAGATTGGGGTTCAACCATATGACCACCTCCTTTTTTGATTAGGAAGTTATACAGTAGAGTCGGATTTATGACGAAAAAGGAATCATGGAAGTCATTGTAGAATCTATTGATGTTCTCCATGGTTCCAGCATCGAGAAAACATTCTGCAAATCACTCTCCCAGATGGGTCGCAACCCAGGTAGAGGATGAACCCATTATAGCCCTAATTAGTCATGTGTATTGATTATGTGTCTCGAGGCTCGGATGCTTAGCCTTTGTATACGTCATGTGGATTGACTAGAGTGATAGAATACTAGAGGTCGCATTGCATTATCCGTGAAGGAGTACTCATGATGAGTGATATATTCTTGTAAAGTGAGATGACTTATCTATGTCACAAGGGGATCTTATATCCTTGTATATTAAACAAAGTCTAATCTAATGTTGAATTTGACATTGGTTCTAAGAAGTGTTCGGGACTTCTTAGAGTATGGTCAAATCAACATTAGAGTTTTATGGAAGAATGTGATCTGCATGTGATGAGACATCAACATAGATAACCCTCCTATGATGAATAAATAACCAAGGCGTCAAGGCAATCCATTGAAGAAGTCCCAGAGAAAGTGGAAGGAAAGAAAGAGCATGACTACCCTAGTATAAGGGGTAAATTGACCCTAGAAGACAAATGATAAATAAAAGATAAATATTAAATTAGCAAGTCAGCGCAAGTGGAGAAAAGACAAGTTGGCCCCATTGAGGAATATTTTAGTCAACTAAAGAATATAAATAGAAGTGTTCTCACACTTCATTTGACGCATTCAACAAGCTCATCTCCACTCAATTGGCGTGCACTTCTTGAGGAGGACAAGTGAAGATCACTAGAAGTAATTTTTGCGATTATCTTATTATCTCTACAAGTTTGCTATCTCTCCCAAAAGGTTCGATAGGGCTTCTTGTGGAAGAAGGGCACACTCTTGTGCTAGGGATTAATCTTCATGATTGGTATTGTTCTTGTATTGGATTAATTTCTTTTGAGAAAAGTTTGTTGGGTTTTCTCCCATTTTAGGTTTCCCAAGATAAATATTTGTGTCTCTTGCGCATGGTTATCTTTTAAGGATCCTTGTTTATTTTCCACTATAGATGAATGATGCTATAATTGTGGTATGAAATGAGTTATGAAATTAAAAGTTGAAAGAGCTGAAAATTATACTGCTAAGTTAAAATTCAATGGAACCTCGCTCTGATTTCGTTGATCGAGGTCCTTTCTTCAATGGCTTTCTCCTCATAGTAGTCGTCGCTTATCTTCTCAAGCCACTCATACAAATTCATCCTTCCTTTGTTATAGAGCTTATGCATTAACAATTTTCCATTTTGAGGGTTGAGCTTGCTCACGAATTCATTCGACCAATTTCTTTATCTCCCGAGGTACGACTTCTATGAATTTTTCATATGATTCAGTGAAAAAAATTTCTCTAGCCTTGGCAATGGTCAACGTGTTCCTTCTAGTATAATTATGGATGTAATTCGCTATCTTTTGATCCCATCCTTCTCTAATTTCCTCCTCACTTACCATTTATGCAGACTTGGTCATCTTTTTATCTCGATTTAATACTACTAGCAACATAACCAATGTTTTAATCTAAGGGATTACATAAGGTTACCAATAGCAAAGCAACACATAACAAGACACAAGATTACTACATGCATAAAGATAGGAGAAAGAACACAAGTAATGGTGGTAGAAGTAACATGTTGTCTTATATTAAAGGACCATCATACACAAAAAGTATCATTACATCTTATGGCTCACCAACCTAATATATACCTCAGACAATTGGTTATTCAGTTACAACTTTGTAACTTCCTGGTCGATTAACCTAACTGACTCGACTGACCACGCTAACTATTCCCTTAGCCGGTGGAGAGGACCTAGTTGGCTGGCTAACTAGGATCCTCCAACAAGTCTATATTTGAGAAAGATATGTACAAGATGGTATGAAGAGAGATGGAATTGATGAGAGGAGTCCGGACTAGAACTCTATACAAACTACTGGGAAGAACATCACCAATGGATGTGCTAATACAACATGTCTTGAATCCAACATCATATATTTTTGTCTAGTCAACTCGACCATATTGTGGCATCAATGGATGGGACATATTGGTGAGAAAGGACTTTATGGCACAATAAAAGTATGGTCGAAGGCCTCCCGACTGTTATGAATAAGTATACTTCCGTGAACATTGTATTTATGGTAAATAGAGTCGTGTGAGTTTCTCATCTGGTACTACTAGGGATAATAAAATACTAGAGTTGATACATAGTGATGTGTTTGGACCAGTGTCAGTTCCATTACTAGGAGGATCACATTATTGTGTCTCTTTCATGGACGATTTCTCCATAATGACATGGTTGTGTTTTTTGAGAAAGAAATATGATGTCTTTGAGAAATTCCAAGAATTCAAAACTCTTGTAGAAAATAAGACTGGCAAAAAGATCAAGGTGTTGACACAACTCCATGCATGCCTCAACAGAATGGAGTTGCTGAAAGAATGAATATAACAATGATGGGGAAAGCAAGGAGCATGCTCAGTGGTATAGTAGCCATGCAAGAATTATGGCTGAGGTATTCGACACAACATGTTAGCTAGTGAATATGTTTTCGTCAATGGCTTTGGTCAACAAGACTCCATATGAGGCATGGGCTGGCAAAAATCCCTTTCTTACACATCTCAGAGTTTTTGTGTGCGATTCCTTTTTGCATATCACAAAGGGGAAAAGAAGCAAACTTGACAACAAGTCGAAGAAATGCATCCTCACCGGGTACAAGGATGGAGTGAATGGGTGTAGGCTATGGAATTTGGTCACAAGGAAGGAAATTTATAGTAGAGATGTAATCTTTAGAGAACTTCAGAGGTACTTTTTAAGGATGGAGAGGTTAGAAGAGAAAAGGAACCAAAAAATCTAGAGTTTGAAATCAACGACGAAGGTCTAGATTCAAATGAGTCTATTGAATCCAATGAAGAGGTAGAACAACAAACTCGAGTCGTTAGGAGGTATATCCAACATCGAGGGTTTGTAAGAATTCAAGGTGATCACTGTGTGTATGGAAAGAAAGTCAATGAACACTTCATATATGTAATTTTGTATGTCGATGACATGTTGTTGGTCGAAAATAACACAGATCTAATCAAGGAGGTAAAATTGCAGTTGGCCTCCAAGTTCAACATGAAGGATCCCGCTACAACAAATTTCATTATGGGAATGGAAATCAAAAGAGATCGAGTAAGTAGACGCCTTTGGTTAAGTCGGAGTAAATATTTTGAGATAGTTTTGAAATTATTCAACATGAAAGAATGTAAGCCAGTTAAGGTCCCTGTTCCCCGGGAGTTAAACTATCTACTAAACAGTGTCCTAAAACACAAGAATAAATAAAGTACATGACATATGTGCCCTATGCTAGTGTTGTAAGTAGTCTGATGTATGATATGGTCTGTACTCAATTATATATTTCCCATGCAATTGGAGTATTGAATAGGTACATGTCAACACCCAAAAAAAAGAACACTGGACCACAGTCAAGAGAGTATTTAGGTACCTATGTAGCACGACGGATTGTGAAATGTATTTTGAAGGGGAACCCAAGAAAAATAAGGAAATCAATGTACATGGTTTTGTTGACTCCGATTGGGATGGAGATCTCAATCACAGACGGTCGACCCATGGATATGTTTTCAAGTTATTTGGTGGAGAAGTCATTTGGATGAGTGGGAAGCAGGCAGTCATTGCACTATCAACTACTAAGGTTGAATACATGGCAGACACTCATCCATATAAGGAGGCTATTTGGCTGTAGAGATTGTGTTTAGAGGTTGGGAGTGGTTAGCATGTTGTTAGATTGGATTGTGATAGTCAAAGTGCAATATTTCTGGAAAAGAACCCAACATATCATTCAAAGAAGAAACATATTGATGTACACTACCATTTTGTAAGAGAAATGGTGGAAAACCAGAAAGAGTTGTTGGAAAAGGTAAAAAATGTGAAGAACGTTGCATAATCATTGACCAAGTCTGTGAGCACTGAAAAAATTACTTAGTGTAGGGAATCAATGGGCTTGTTAACCCTACTTAAGTGAATCGAAGATATGAAATCTATTGTGTGTGCAAAGAAGACAACAAGTGGGAGTTGTTGGGTGTGTTATATTGTCTACATGTAAATTGACGATCGAAGTTGATATTCGATTGGCCTATAGGTCGAGTGGTGTTGGAATCCGAGAGATGATAGAAGTTTGGTTGATCGTCTGATTAGAATAATTGATTGGTCGATGACCACGGATGGTCGATGAGAACTTGACTAACATTGGAATGACTAGAAGCTCAACAGGCGATTGACCAAGGTTGACCCAGTCCAATCGACTATAACATAATAACTGAAAGTGGTTAGGAAGTTGTTGATTGTGATTAATGAGTGATTGGTTGTAACTAACTCAGTTACCACAAGCTAGTGTCTGTAGTGCATCTATAAATAAGATGTAATGGTTATGTAATAGAGTGAGAAGCGAAAAATGACAAGAATAAGGGAAGTGTGATTTCTATCAAGTAGATCACTGTTGTAAACGTTGGTTAAGAGTGTTGCTAATAGATGAGTAGTAAAGCTCACTGATTTGATGGTTTTCCCTGGTAGAGGGGTTTCTAGGGTAATTTCCGTGTACCGTGTGAGTGTGTTGTGTGCCATTGCTTTATGCATATTGTTTTTAACTATGCGAATCATATACATAACCACTGCAATATGTATTAGAACCCAACAAACTTGGAAAACAAGTTTTTTTTCAAGGTAAATTTCTTTGATTTTTTTCTTATGAATTTAGTTTATTAGAAGGAATTTGATTAAAACCGAAATATATATTTTCAGTGTAAGTTTATTATTAAATTAATATTGTTTATTAAACAATATTTTCTCTTAATATATAGGGATAATGTATTTATAAAATAATTAAACCTAAAATTGATACACTATTAATTTATAACAGCTCTCGTCACTCAAATTCAAAGCAAGAGCCACGTGGTGGCATGTCCCTGCTCTTTTGTAAGGTAGATATTTTTGAATTGTGCAAACCTTGCTACAACAACTCATAATAATCTTAGATCCTTCTTTTCAATTATAATGGTTGTGTTGGAGCAACAATTTTTAAGAACAACCAGGGTTGCACTATTTGTTTAAACACAAACATTGACAAAAGCAAGGAGTATATAGCATGGATATAATGATCAATAAATAAACACGCCGAAGGTGATTCAATGCACATATTTTTCAAGTTTTGTGAATATTGTTGATATATAAGTATTTGTAGAAGGTACCTTTGAGTAAATGATATACATGATGACTGCTAGGATTAGAACTCATCACAATTTGTTCAATCATTCTAGGACTTGTTTTCTAAAGAACCAAAGAGTGTTAATGCAACTTGCAATTTAACATCGCGAAAAAACTGTGGTAAGTTCATGTGACATAGCAAAATCTTGCAAACCAAAATATTTGTTGGCCAATATGGATAGACAATTCTCTGACAATTAGGACAAGCTTGTTAATTTACTTGATAGTTGAAAAGAACTACCTTACTTTGGTTCTTGTCGATCATATAGTTGTGACACTCGTGTCATGTGAATGGGTAGGGAGTGGCATATAATGTTATGTTGACATAAAACATGGGAATATTGTAAAGAGGATGTGAGACTTCCCAAAAATACCATATTGTAGCGTGAAACATACGAGTTTTGACATGAATAACATTATAGAAAGAATAAAATAAGTGTACAAGTGTCAAATGCATGTACCCATCCATTGGTTGCATGGTTGTTATTTATTATAGGCACCTTAATACACTTGTCCGAGCATCCCCACCCACGACACAACTTCAATACTAACGCACAACCAAATAACATGTCAACTGCCACCCGACCTTTCAAAAGTAACAACGGGCCATTCTATCCTTGAGTTCGTATATGAGGGAGTGGTGCGACGATGAAGTACCAACCATTTCATTACTAGCTCTCCTTTGTCTCACACACATTCTTTATTTTCTTCTCTTGTTCCATTGGCTTTGTTGGTTGCTTGCTTTTTACCTACAAACTAGAAGAATAGAGGAATACTAGTTGGTTAGTTGCTTTTACCTACAGTCTATTACCAGCTCTCTTGTGTCTCACACACATGCTTCATTTTCTTCTATTATGCTAGAGAAGCCATTGCATCAAAAATGTATGCACTCAAACATAATAATTGAAAGTGGTTAGGAAATTATTGCTTGCCATTAATGAGCAATTGGTTGTAACTAACTCAGTTACCACGAGCTAGTGTCTGTAGTGCATCTATAAATAAGATGTAATGGTTATGTAATAGAGTAAGAAGCGAAAAATGACAAGAATAAGGGAAGTGTGATTTCTATTAAGTAGATCACTGTTGTAAAAGCTGGTTAAGAGTGTTGCTAATAGATGAGTAGTAAAGCTCACTGATTTGTTGGTTTTCCCTGGTAGAGGGGTTTCTAGGGTAATTTCCATGTGATGTGTGAGTGTGTTATGTGCCATTGCTTTACGTATAATTGTTTTTAACTATGGGAATCATATACATAACCACTGCAATATGTATTAGAACCCAACAAATTTAGAAAACAAGTTTTATTTTCAAGGTAATTTTCTTTGATTTTTTTCTTATGAATTTAGTTTATTAGAAGGAATTTGATTAAAACCAAAATATATATTTTCAGTCTAAGTTTAGTATTAAATTAATATCGTTTATTAAACAATATTTTCTCTTAATATATAGGGATAATGTATTTATAAAAAATTTAAACCTAAAATTGATACACTATTAATTTATAACAACTCTCATCACTCAAATTCAAAGCAAGAGCCACGTGGTGCCATGTCCTTGCTCTTTTGTAAGTTATATATTTTTGAATTGTGCAAACCTTGCTACAACAACTCCTAATAATCTTAGATCCTTCTTTTCAATTACAATGGTTGTGTTGGACCAACAATTTTCAAGAGAGTAACCTACATGTAAACGACTAGGGTTGCACTATTTGTTTAAACACAAACATTGACAAAAGCAAGGAGTATATAGCATGGATAGAGTGATCAATAAATAAACATGCCGAAGGTGATTCAATGCACATATTTTTCAAGTTTTGTGAATATTGTTGATATAAGTATTTGTAGAAGGTACCTTTGAGTAAATGATATACATGATGACTGCTAGGATTATAACTCATCACAATTTGTTCAATCATTCTAGGACTTGTTTTGTAAAGAACCAAAGAGTGTTAATGCAACTTGCAATTTAACACTACGAAAAAACTGTGGTAAGTTCATGTGACATAGAAAAAACTTGCAAACCAAAATATTTGTTGGCCAATATGGATAGACAATTCTCTAACAATTAGGACAAGCATGTTAATTTACTTGATAGTTGAAAACAACTACCTTAATTTGGTTCTTGTCGATCATATAGTTGTGACACTCGTGTCATGTGAATGGGTAGGGAGTGGCATATAATGTTATGTTGATAGAAAACATGGGAGTATTGTAAAGAGGACGTGAGGCTTCCCGGAAATACCATACTGTAGCGTGAAACGTACGAATTTTGACATGAATAACATTATAGAAAGAATAGAATAAGTGTACAAGTGTCGAATGCATGCACCCATCCATTGGTTGCATGTTTGTTATTTATTATAGGCACCTTAATACACTTGTCCGAGCATCCCCACCCATGACACAACTTCAATACTAACGCACAACCAAATAACATGTCAACTGCCACCCGACCTTTCAAAAGTAACAACGGGCCATTCTATCCTTGAGTCCGTATATGAGGGAGTGGTGCAACGATGAAGTACCAACCATTTCATTACTAGCTCTCCTCTGTCTCACACACATTCGTTATTTTCTTCTCTTGTTCCGTTGGCTTTGTTGGTTGTTGCTTTTTACCTACAAACTAGAATAATAGAGGAAGACTAGTTGGTTGGTTGCTTTTTACCTACAGTATATTACCAGCTCTATCGTGTCTCACACACATGCTTCATTTTCTTCTATTCTGCTAGAGAAGCCATTTCATCAATAATGTATGCACTCAAACATAATAATTGAAAGTGGTTAGGAAGTTATTGCTTGCCATTAATGAGCAATTGGTTGTAACTAACTCAGTTACCATGAGCTAGTGTCTGTAGTGCATCTATAAATAAGATGTAATGGTTATGTAATAGAGTGAGAAGCAAAAAATGACAAGAATAAGGGAAGTGTGATTTCTACCAAGTAGATCACTGTTGTAAACGCTGGTTAAGAGTGTTGCTAATAGATGAGTAGTAAAGCTCATTGATTTGTTGGTTTTCCCTGTTAGAGGGGTTTCTAGGCTAAATTATGTGTATTGTGTGAGTGTGTTGTGTGCCATTGCTTTATGTATAATTGTTTTTAACTATGCGAATCATATACATAACCATTGCAAAATGTATTAGAACCCAACAAATTTAGAAAACAAGATTTTTTTCAAGGTAAATTTCTTTGATTTTTTTCTTATGAATTTAGTTTATCAGAAGGAATTTGATTAAAACCAAAATATGTATTTTCAGTCTAAGTTTATTATTAAATTAATATTGTTTATTAAACAATATTTTCTCTTAATATATAGGGACAATGTATTTATAAAAATTTTAAACCTAGAATTGATACACTATTAATTTATAATAACTCTCATCACTCAAATTCAAAGCAAGAGCCACGTGGTGGCATGTCTCTACTCTTTTGTAAGGTAGATATTTTTGAATTGTGCAAACCTTGCTACAACAACTCGTAATAATCTTAGATTCATCTTTTCAATTATAATGGTTGTGTTGGAGCAACAATTTTCAAGAGAGTAACCAACATGTAAACGACCAGGGGTTGCACTATTTGTTTAAACACAAACATTGACAAAAGCAAGGAGTATATAGCATGGATAGAGTGATCAATAAATAAACACGCCAAAGGTGATTCAATGCACATATTTTTCAAGTTTTGTAAATATTGTTGATATAAGTACTTGTAGAAGGTACCTTTGAGTAAATGATATACACGATGGCTGCTAGGATTAGAACTCGTCACAATTTGTTCAATCATTATGGGACTTGTTTTCTAAAGAACCAAAGAGTGTTAATGCAACTTGCAATTTAACACTATAGAAAAACTGTGGTAAGTTCATGTGACATAGCAAAATATTGCAAACCAAAATATTTGTTGGCCAATATGGATAGACAATTCTCTAACAATTAGGACAAGCATGTTAATTTACTTGATAATTGAAAACAACTACCTTACTTTGGTTCTTGTCGATCATATAGTTGTGACACTCGTGTCATGTGAATGGGTAGGGAGTGGCATATAATTTTATGTTGACAGAAAACATGGGAGTATTGTAAAGGGACGTGAGACTTCCCAAAAATACCATACTGTAGCGTGAAACATACGAGTTTTGACATGAATAACATTATAGAAAGAATAAAATAAGTGTACAAGTGTCGAATACATGCACCCATCCATTAGTTGCATGATTGTTATTTATTATATGCACCTCAATACACTTCTCTGAGCATCCCCACCCACGACACAACTTCAATGCTAACGCACAACCAAATAACATGTTAACTGCCACCCGACCTTTCAAAAGTAACAACGGGCCATTCTATCCTTGAGTTCGTATATGAGGGAGTGGTGCGACGATGAAGTACCAACCATTTCATTACTAGCTCTCCTCAGTCTCACACACATTCTTTATTTTCTTCTCTTGTTCCGCTGGCTTTGTTGGTTGGTTGCTTTTTACCTACAAACTAGAAGAATAGAGGAAGACTAGTTGGTTGGCTACTTTTTACTTGCAGTCTATTACCAGCTCTCTTGTGTCTCACACACATGCTTCATTTTCTTATATTATGCTAAAGAAGCCATTTCATCAATAATGTATGCACTCAAACACGTAACCCCATCGACCTCTTGATTAGGTTAAGCCAATATATTTTGAGAGATGCCATCATTATCCCACTGAAAGTTATTCACACAATTATTAACTCCCATTGTAATGTTATTTCTTAATGTTTTATGTTGTACAATAGAGTTAGAAAACGACTCCATTGGGATTCCTGCAGACTAGCTAACAGAGGCCATTGAAACCAAGTTTGAAATTGTGGAAAATCCCAAGTTCGAAGAGTTAGATGGTAGAGGCATATGTGGATTGCACAGTATAGGGGACGATGAACAAAGCAAGTGTTGAATCCCCAACTCTTGGTCTAGTGCAGCTACAAGCATACTGAGAAAATTATGATTACATCTGATATTCGATAATGAGAAAAGTGTGGCAACGGGCATCATATTCGTATATATCCTTGGATCATACTTCTTCAAGGGTTTACCCTTTTTTGACAGCTGATCAGAAAAATTAGGATAATTGGAGCTACTCCCATATTGAAACTAGTGAAGATGTGCCCCATTAAATTGGCCTTACATTCTAATGGAGTGAAAAGCAAGGCACATCACGGGCCTTTGTAGATGTGCCTGATTTGCTTTCAGAGGATCTTGTTTCCAGAACATTAGCTGCAATTGTTTTGCAAGGGTATTCCAAGAGTGAGGGTAAGGATGGAGAGCTCGATAGATCAAAAGATGAGTTTCTTCTCATAAGCCCTATGGAACTCCTCTTACCCCCTCCACTCTTCTAAAACATCCTTTACACCACCCATTCATCCTGCACCAAGTCCAAGAATATACACATTAGGTATCATTTTGGGTTCATCTCTCTTTTGTTGCACCAAGAGAGGAATTTTACAGCCCCAGTGGGGAAGATCCTGATTTATGTAATGCTAATAATTAAAAAAAAATTAAATAGAAACCTAGCATTATAATCTATTCGAAACATTCAATTTACTTTGCATTTTTTTCGATTTTCTCTCTCTCATTGCTTCATAAATCTAGGGAAAGAAGAATGTATAATGCATGCAATATATGAGTGCTAAGTATGAATTCTATCAATGTACCTTGCAGTTTTTGCACTGTGGATGATAGGATAATTTGCCTTCGAGCTGATATTCGTGCATTACCCAGTTGATTTCCTATCCTTTGGGATCTCTAACCTTGTAGAAAACCAATGTTTTCTTCATTCCAACCAGTGCAGATGATCGTGAACTAAAATCCTCTTGATCCTTCCTGGTGGTTTTCTAGTATCTAGCCTTTTATGGCTCTGTTGGTCTGAAAGCCTCTTAGATACTTGTGGTCCCCGAGGCCGAAGAAGTATGATTCCTTCTCTCCATTTTTATCTATTGATGCACACATGTTATCTTGAGTTGTTATGGCACAATACTTACAATATAAATTCCCGTTTGTCTGTAACAATAAGAAATTAAAGCAAATTCTACTAAAATTGTGTACTAGGTCTTGATAAAATAGAAGTTGTCTAAATATTTGACGAGTTGGCACGGACGAGGGTTTTCCGTCGGAATCCAACATTTTTTAGTTTGCAAAATCTGAATTTAACTATGTCTTAATGGCAATTTTGATGGTAGAAATGGATTCAACACCATAAAAAACCCTTGGGGAACCCAAAATTTTAGAGTTTGATAGTTGTAACCACGATTTTAAAAAATCCATGCCAAGTTTTTTCAAAATCGTGACATAAATATCAAAATTTTCCATTCGAAATCATCGAACTTGTAGACGATGTTAGAATTTATACATTCATAACATAATAATATAAATGCATAACCAAGATCACTAGAAGAAAGACAAAGCACAAAACAATAACACATAGTTTATCTTGGGAAACCCAATTGGGAAAAACCCAACAACCTTCGTATAGAGATGATAATCTCAAGATCAGAGTACAAAGATAAAAGAGAAAATGTGAAAATGCTTTCCACAAGTAGAAACCCCAAAATAGCTTCCTTCTACAGCTTGTGCGAACTTCTCTCTCTCCCAAGTGATGCGCAATTGTCAAGCGAGTGAATGAATGAATGAGGTGCACTTTACCTCTTATTTATACAAGTGCTGACATGAAAAATCCCCAGCTGGGCCGACTTCACCTAGGGGAAATTAATAATTTTATTTTGCTTCTTTGCACCCCAAGGTTTACATTGATTCTTTCATGTGTTTACATAAGTAATTTCATCAGGTTCATCTCCCTTAGGAGGTACAATCAAGTACAATAAAATACAATCAATAATATCTGTCGAAGTTGCACAAAATCCAACACTCCCTCTCAAAGAGGAAGGTATTCTCCGGTCTTCATCTGCATCACGATCATCTGGGTTTCATCTTGTACACCCACGCTGTCTCCATCATCTCTATACATACTAAAGGTTGTCCATACAGTCTTAGTCCATCGAGAAGTGTCATCATGCATCATCTTCACCAGTCCTTCAGTGAGTCTAGGAGAATCACTTGATCCTGGCTTCAGGAGAATCTCTCAATCCTGAATATCTGAGACATCTTCACCAGTTCTTCAGTGAGTCCAAGAGAATCACTCGATCCTAGATCCAGGAGAATCACTCAATCCTGGATATCTGAGATTATCAGCTGTGCCATCTCTTTTGTACCATTTGCTACCTGTCTGTCTCATCTGTCGATGGGGTCCTCCCATACCTGGCTGAGATCTCAGACGAGCAAATGAGCACGACCATCTACTACCTGTTCGTCTCATCTGTCGATGGGGTCCTCCCATACCTGGCTGAGAACCTGAACGAATAGAGGTACCAGTGCAATCACATGGCCAACTAATGATTGTCCTACTCATACGCCGATGGGATTTCTCCCATACCTGGCTGAGTAACTGGACTGCAAAGGCACCTGTGTGAACCCGACCAACTACTGACTGTCCTACTCATCTACCTATGGTATTTCTCCCATATTTGGCTGAGTAACTGGATTGCAGAAGGTACCTGGGTGAACCCAACCAACTGCTGACCGTCTTACTCATCTTCCTATAGGATTTCTCCCATATCTAACTGAGTAACTGGACTGCAGAGGCACCTGGGCAAAGTAGGGAAAGCATCTCAATGTCATCTTTCCCTCTCAAGGAGGGACACATTCTCTTCGACTCCAAGTGTTCCGCGAAAGTATTCGAAATTCACCCTAGGAAGAGCCTTGGTGAGAACATCTGCAGTCTGGTCGTTTGTCCGCACGTATTGTAACTCGATCGCACCTTTCTGCACCATATCACGAATGAAGTGATATCGAATCTCGATATGCTTCGACCTGTCGTGAAATATAGGATTCATTGACATCTGCACATAGCTCTAGCTATCACAGTGAATCACGGTCGGCTCTGGAATATGGTCGAACAATCCTGTTAGTAGTTTACGAATCCAAACTGCTTCTCGAGCTACTATGCTAGAAGCCATGTACTCAACCTCTACAGTACTAAGTGCTACCGAGTTTTGCTTCCTGCTGCACTAGGAAATAACTGCAGAACCCAAACTGAAGCAACATCCGAAGGTACTCTTCTGATCTGCAACACATCCGACCCAATTTGAGTCTCTAAACCCCTGTAATCTCGGGTCACAATTTGAAGCATACTTCACTCCATATCCCACAGTGCCATGTAAATATATGAGCACATGTTTTGCAGTAATCCAGTGAATCTGCCTCGGTTCGCACATGAACTGACTGAGGGCATTCACAACAAAACATATATCTGGTCTGGTGTTGGTTAGATATGTCAATGACCCAGTCAACTGGCGATACATGGTGGGACCAATCAAAGCATGATCTGAAGTAGAAACTCTCAACTTCTTCCAATTTGCATCCATCGGGGTAGATATAGACTTGCAATCCAACAGCCTGGATCTCTTCAATATATCGATGGTGTATTTTCCCTGTCCTAGGAAAACCTCTTTCTGCCTCTGCCATACTTCTAATCTCAAGAAGTAGTGCATCAATCCAAGATCCTTCATTTCAAACTCAGAGGTGAGATTCTTCTCACACCATACAATGAGTTTCTCATTTCCTGCGAAAAACAAGTCATCAACATATAATACGAAAACCAGTGGCTCATCATCTACAACCTTATAGTAAAGGTTGGGGTCTGCATCATTCTGATGCACCTTCCATCTCATAGCTGAAGCAATCACAATAATGGATATGATGGAAGTATATCGGGCCACAGGAGCAAATGTCTCATCATAATCGACTCCCTCTTTCTGAGAGAATCCTTTGGCTACAAATACGGCCTTGTATTTCTCAACACTGCCATTTGCTCCATGCTTGATCTTGTATAACCATTTAGAAGTCACTACTGACTTCTCCCTAGGTCTCGGCACAACCTCCCTCACATCATTCTTCATGATGGATTGATATTCTTCCATCATGGCATCCTTCCAAACTTGATGTTTGGATGCTTCTTCGTAAGTGGTGGGTTCTAAATCAATAATGTTGCTCATCAACGCCACATAGCTAGAGAACCTCTGAGATCTTTTACTTTCTCTGAAAGCGCCATGTGGAGCATCATGCCCCTCTCTATCCTGCAGTGTCTTTTGTTCCCATCTAGGTCTTTTTCGACCTGCCACATCTCCAGGGATATCAAATGGATCTATGGGATCGATAGGTTCATCCTTTTCTGTTGACGCCCTCTGAATTGGAGGGGGAGATGATCTCATCTCCTTTGGTTCTAGCATTTCTTCATCATCGATCTCCATATTTGATCCTCTCCCTTTCCTGACAGCCACCTCTTCCTCAAAGGACTTCAATCTGTCTGGATCCTGAAATGTAAATTCTACAAGCCTTTGAAGACTCACTGTATCCCACAAAGGTTCCCTTCTTGCCTGAAGGTTCTAACTTTGATATTTTCTCTCCGGGCACATGTATGTATACTGATAGCCAAAGATTCGGAGATGGCCCACTTCTGGTTTCATACCTGTGAACGCTTCTTCCAGAGTCATATTCTTCAATATCTTATGTGGACATCTATTAAGTACATATACAGCGGTTCTGGATGCTTCTGCCCACAAGAACATTTGAAGACTTTGGTCATGTATCATAACTTTGGCTGCCTCCACAATTGTACGATTCTTTCTTTCTGCAACCCCATTTTGTTGAGGGTTGTAGGGAACTATGAGCGCTTCCTCCGAGGTCATCCTTCTAAGACGAGAGTCATATTCCTGGAAGCTTCCTTATGAACATCAACGGGATTCATGTGTCCATCGGAACAAGTCTTCTCTTGTAGGCCAAATCACATGGTCTTTTCCCTACAAGTCAAATCCCGAATGATGATCAGCGACATTGCATAATCAAATGTAATGGCAATAGTTTACACAGGCATCTTAGCTAATAATTTAGCACAATGATCATGAACATGTCTAACAAACACATATGGGAACTATCTAGATGTCTGCTATCTCCACTAGAACATTCCATCAAGAGTGTGCACTACCCTAAGCATGCAGGAAGGAGATATCATCTAGACTAGCTTCATGAAATGTTGTGTAGCTCATATGCATAATAAATATAACAATGTAAACTATATCAACTGCTCAATGCACTTCTAGATAGATCTGCATATAATGAAGATAAGTAAGACAAAATAGATCTATGTAAGCATTAAAGATAAATACTTATCTCTTAATTGTTTTGTGTGTGGGATCCCACTGTCTTCTTGTGGGAACCAAGAGAGATCTTTGTTCTTGCAAATTGGATCTTCATATCTTATAGAAGAGGAACTCCGAACAATCATCATTCCTTGACTTCTTGAGAGGAGTATCTTCTTCAACATCAGTAGTGGATGCTTCATGCTTCCTTTTACTTGAACTTTGACAGCTATTGGTGCAGTGTCCATATTTTCTGCACCTATAACATTGAACTTGAGATATGTCCCTCTTCTCTTTTTGATTTGGGCGAGGACTTGATCTCCTATCTTGGTGCTTGTGTTTATGGAACTTCCTACCTTTTCCCTTACACTTCTTGGCATGGGAAACAAAAGCTTGGTTCTCCTCAGGTTGAGTGCCATGGAGTCTTTGACGCGCTGCAATCCTTGTCTCCTCCTAAGTGCAATCTGCCCAAAGCTTATCAAACTTTGGTAGTTTGGATCTACCACTTATGCTTTAGATAAAGGACTCCCAAGATAGTGGAAGACCATTCAGAGTGGTGATGACAAGCTCCTTTTCATCAATGGTATCTCCATTGGTACTAAGCTTGTCCCTTAGTTCTGTGATCCTCATGAAATATGAGGCAATGGATTCTGATTTGGATATCTTCATATTTGAGAGCTGGTTTCTCAATGTCATGGATACATTGAGGCTAGTGTGTTCAAACAACTTCTTTGTGGTCTTGAACATTTTCCTAGCAGTCTTCTTTCTTGAAATTTGTAGAACCAAATGATCTGTTACTGAGTCCACTAGAATCCTTCTTGCTTTGGCATCATTCTTCCTCCATCGGGGTTTGTCTTCTCCGGCTTCTGGTTCAAGGACATTCTCAATTACAATTTGTAATAGGTCATTTTCTTCTAGTAGTAGAAGAACCCTAGACTTCCAAGAGATAAAGTTGGAAGCTCCTTCCAGATGATCTTCAACCTTCATACCAATCATATTGCCTGCAAATCTGGTTCAGAAACCCTAGCAGGAGCTAAGTCAAAACTAAAAGTTAATAATTTGAAAAACTGAAACCATAGGTAGACGTGCCTTGCCAAGGCGAGTTGAATTGAGGTAGGGCTGATCCAAAATTGTGGAGAGAAGTAGGTCAAAACTGAAACCCTAATTATGCTACAACCATAGAGTTAGGTCAAAAATTGAAAATTCTCGGAATTGAATTCCGTCTTCGCCAAAAGATGCGCCTTGCCAAAAACGAAATTCCTAAGGCTCTTTTTCTCGAAAATGATGGGTGAAGACTTCACAAGATGAAACCCTAGTTCCGACAAGGTTCCGATAATGTTTCGGTAATGACTTCTTCTAGAACTGCTCTGATACCATGTTAGAATTTATACATTCATAGCATAATAATATAAATGCATAACCAAGATCACTAGAAGAAAGACAAAACACAAAACAATAACACATAGTTTATCTTGGGAAACCCAATTGAGAAAAACCCAGCAACCTTCGTATAGAGATGATAATCCCGAGATCAGAGTACAAAGATAAAAGAGAAAATGTGAAAATGATTTCCACAAGTAGAAACGCCAAAACAACTTCCTTCTGCAGCTATGCGAACTTCTCTCTCTCCCAAGTGATGCGCAATTGTCAAGTGAGTGAATGAATGAATGAGGTGCACTTTACCTCTTATTTATACAAGTGCTGACATGAAAAATCCCTAACTGGGCCGATTTCACCTGGGGGCAACTAATAATTTTATTTTTAATATATTTCTTTTGCTTCTTTGCACCTCAAGGTTTACATTGATTCTTTCATGTGTTTACATAAGTAATTTCATCAGGTTCATCTCCCTTAGGAGGTACAATCAAGTACAATAAAATACAATGAATAATATCTTCCGAAGTTGCACAAAATCCAACAGACTACGCAGATAAAATATACTTTCCAAATCCCAACGCTCACACTTCTTCAAGTTTGCTTTTGCAATTGCACTCCCAGAGAAGGTGTTGTCCAATTTTTGTTGGGTGAGATAGTAGGAAATGAGTTCCTCATTAGTTGGATGAAATCTAAACCCTGGAGGTCGTTGGCTATGAGCCTTGGACTCATGCGCATCATCCATCGAATTCAAGGTCAACTCCTTTCCCAATTCAATCTTTCCTCCTGAATATATCGACAAGGGGAACCACACTTATATTCAATCTGTTTCGATCCACATGAAGCTAATAGCAAACTATGGAGCCTAGTTTTAATTAACGCCTTTGTGTCTCTATCCTCCCACAAATGAGGCTGTTGTTACTATGGATTTATAGATATCTCTATGTAATGCTCTTAGACAGGTGTTTGGACTCAGTCCTTAGACACATTATGAAATATCTAATGATAGCAACCTCTTTTCTTGTTCTAAAATTTCTAACAACTCTCGGCAGCTGCTCTTTTCATTGAATAAATGTGTTTCAACTGGCTGAAGACCATGTGATGTGCATTGAGCATGAGCCCGTTATGCTTCACACTCCTCCTTTCCATAGTCCTTCTTAGATGTGAAGGCAATCTGCAGGATAGAGGAACATTGAATTAGTACACTTTATGCCATTTAATACGCAAGACCTTCATAGTATTTGCCCTGGAGGTTCAAATAAGTCCATGGAGCAACTAATATACCTTGCCTTCAATAGGATTATCCCAAGCCTTGTCACTCATGACATAGCGAACAATGAGCTTCAAGACATCCAAAGGAAATAGAACACTAGACTCTATAGCCAAATAACTATTGCCAAACCCTAACCAATAGTTTTGATGTTGGCAAAGCTAAAGTCGACATAAACTGCAAAGAATGTAGCAATCTACGACCAAACCATAGAAACAAGTTAGTGGTCAGTGACTTGTGTAGCTTCTTCCAAAAATCTATTGCTTTCTACAAAATAGTAAGACACACAAAGAAATTATGGTTATGCCCAAACTAACCAACTGGGCAATGATAAATGTAGTCATAAGCAAAACCCCAGGTCGTTCTACAAATAACTAGCTACGAGATCATGCGACAAAAATGAGAGTCTGGATCACAATGTTGACCACTTAAAGAGATTCAAGGAAAGTGTTACATGACATGTCATTGCGAGCAAGCATGTAGATATGGAAACACCCTAGCGAATCCATCAACCTTTTCAATCAATTCATCAACATGAAGAGATGCAATTGAAGCATCCTTATCCCCACCAAGCAACAAAGATGAAGGGTCATCTACTTGCAAGTAAAGGGATCAAACCTCGGGGAGACAACCCTCAACAAAATTCAAATGCAGGCAGCTTATGGGTATAGTTGAATGTTTGAAAAAATGAAAATTAATATTACTAAACTAGTATCCAAGTACATGGACAATTACATGTACGCCTGATTTCAATCCCTTTTGGTTTATATCACATAGACCATTTATCTATTTCATTGCTTTCGATATTTACATTTGGCATGGTACTTCCAGTTCCGTTCTGGCATAAGTGCATGGCGGATTTTAATTCTAAGATCTCGCGAAGTAGATCCGATGCATGACAAGTTGACGTATAAGGGGACAATTGTCCACTGAAACCCCTACGTCAATTTTCGAAGTTGAGGTCATCTCCTTGGAACCAATCATAAATAAGATAATTAAAATTCAAGGTATATAAAATTGTCAGTTACGATGTTTAACTTAGGAATGGGAAGTATTGCTATCACGTATGAATCAATTAATATGCATTCGTGAAGACTATATGCCCCACATGGACATAAAAATAAATAAATTAACTTAGCACAATTTTTTTAATTATTAATTTAAACCATATAACACCATATTTTATTCCGCAAAATCACCAAAAGCTTAAAAGTATTAGAAACTTTCGTTACAAGCCTACCTCATTAGAAAATAAATATGACCTCATGTATTATTATATTATTTATTGAGAGGAATCCCCACTCAACAAGTGTTGTTAACTGCGCCACCTTGAAGACAAACCTCACCCATGAACCGGATTTGGCTCAGGATTACCCATTCAATATATCCCAGGCTTCCCTGGATTTGGAAGCTATCACTTGGTAGGTTTCCATACCAAGGTTCAATTCGATCAAGTCCGTAGCGAGGCTTTCTAGTTCAGTAAAAAATAGTTACTTTGAATGGAATGAACAATACGATTCACCAAATTTATTTTTCTCTAAATAAATGGAGAGTTTGATCCTGGCTCAGGATGAACGCTGGCGACATGCTTAACACATGCAAGTCGGACGGGAAGTGGTGTTTCCAGTGGCGGACAGGTGAGTAACGGGCAATCAGTATTTGTGTTCGTACAACAATTTCATTTCTGTCCCTCTCTCGACAACCGACTATCAGGAAAATAATTGCAATAGCCAAATGATGATGTGTAGTACCGGTCAGCCACAATGTAATAATAATAATAGATCCTATTATATTTAGAGTTCAATAACTCCACGGTGGGGCATACACAAAGTTCCAAGAGTTACGAAGAAGACTCCTGTGGGTGGACCCCCTGCTTCCACACAATCCACCCCTCCATAACCCTTGTGAATTACATCTTCGGGCCAAATATCCTCATAATGATAATCCTTGGATTGCATGTTCCTATTTCCCAAATAGAATACTTTCTGGCTGGATATTTTCATTAATATCTAGCCTCATTCTTACCTATTTTTGCATACCCGGCCAACTTGCATGTTGGATAGAGCTTCGAGCAGGAGTATGGTCACCATTGCACTCGAGGCCTTTAAAGACAAGGTATGCTTTCCCCATATGACCTCCGGTATTATTGTTAAAAAGAACTTTAATGGTCAAATATATAGATTTAACGAAGATAACAATAACCCACCCCTGATAATAGTGATGACAATAGTAACCCACCTCCCAAGGGCTGTACTGGTCGCCAAGTAATATCTCGGTGAGAGCAGAGGACTTTGGACCGAGAACCATAGGGCAGTGGGGTTTGACATCAAAATTGAAGAAATCAGGGTTAGAGCCAGGCAGGGGAGCTAAAATGTCTGGCCGCATGCTCAGGAAGGCGCTTAAGGAGCAGGAAAAACTGACGGCCACTTCTCAATCTCAATCAAACGACGACGACCACGACGCCGATTCAAATGATCCAACCGAGCCTGCTCACCCTCCTGTAAATCGTTTCGATCTTCTCGACACACAGGTAGAGGTAGGGTAATCTCCCCGAAGTTTCTACACAATATATATGTACTTTCGGTCGGTATCTGTTAACCTACTAGGATGTTACTTGGATGCCAATGATGTACTTTGTTTTTTACTGGTATTACTATTATTGATATTAATGTAGATTGAGGGAGAAAAGGACTGCCTTTGATTTGTCATGGCATGGAATTATTGGATTGAATTTGAGACTCCCAATTTGATATGCACAAGGCAGATTTTCTTCCTGGAACCTTGATGTCACAGGCAGTGCCGGTGGAACCGTGCATATATTCAAGGTTCCGTGTTGGAACCTGCCACGCCAAGGTTCTGGGCAGTATTCTGCATGGTGCTTATCGCTCAAGTTCTCGAAACCCTCAAAGAAACAAAGAATTGTGCAATTTTTTTAATATTGCCCCATGTTAACTATTCAACCAAAATTGGATTTGCACAGCCACATCCCTTTCAAAGTCATGCCATACGGGCGGGGACAGACCACAGCGAGAATAAAACCTGGTAGACAGCTCCACACTCCATTGTACATCTCACCAGTGAACCAAAGCCCATTGGCTTTTCAATATATATTTATAATTTTATAAAATGGTGTCCTAATGATTTTGATTCTCACAGTGGTTTGGAAGTCTGCATCGACTGCTTATGAACTTCAAATCATAGCAGTTCATTCGCTAACAATTTCACTCATGCTTTCCATGTAAAAGATATAAAAGATAGGATTGGATAATCTTGTCAAATATTTGTTTATGGGTCAGGTAGCGGGTCCCCTGATATGGGAATGCTTGGTCTTTCAAGCAACCCAGAGACACAGCTGATTTGTCTAAACTCGACTACCTGGTCAAACATTTTTTACTTAAGCTAAAAAGAACGCATGAAGTAAATATACCTAAGAGCTAGCAGTTTGCATAACTAAGCTGTCAGCATAGAAAATTGTTTGTTATTTGTTGTTGTAACTTGTAAGCCTTTCTGTCACGCCCCTCATTGAGCTACCACATTGCTGGAGTTCATCTTGTTTGTCTCAATGACTTCCATAGTTAGCGACCTCACGACAACATCCTTGCCAGTGCCAGTTGCTGATCATGGGCCAGACCTGTTTTTCCCTGTCTTAGACCATTGCTTTATAATCCTGAGCTGGTAAAAGAATATTTAAGCAGGAAGAGGGAATTGGCAGGTCAGTCTATATTATATAAATATGGCCTGATTTTCTGCACAAGTTTTCATGTCTGTAGAGGTCGTTGGTATGCCTTTGTACTGCTCATTAGTTGATGATAAATTCACTTGACTTACTGCTCTCTCTGAACAGGATTCCGTCAGGCAATTCTATAATGTTAATCACAATTGTATTAAAATATCTTCTTCTTTAGCTTTGCTTAAAGGATTTAATGGCCCAGTTAAAGATTTTATATTGGTTCCTGTCATTTAATCTGCATGAAAATAGTTACTGTGATTTGGAGACGTGTAAGTCTATTCAATGTGTCCATACTAAGCCTTATTTGCATAGTGGCATTTAATTGATCAGAATTTTTTTTTCCATAAAGGTTTATGCTTCATTTTACTTGTGGAGTATTGAGTATGTGACATTTTATTTTCGGTTTTTGGGGTCACTCTAAAAGTGTTTAGACCATGCTTGGGGGTGCTTCAGGAGATTTGGGTTACCTTATGTATGATTAGCCCTTGGATGGTCTGTGATGGATATGCACATTAGAGATGTCTTACTTAGTGATTGCTTGAACTTAGTTGGGTGTTTACATGACATTCTTTCGTAGGGCGTTGGAGATCTTCAGACAACTTAGTGACATTCTACATGCTGGCCACTTGGAGGAGGTTGCTTTTTTGGAGAACATCCTGCATTGGAGGATGATTGTTTGGCACTTAGGAGGAGAGCAATGAGCCCTGGATAGCATGGGGTAGCTTGGATGCTTGTGTGGAGGCTTGGAGTTGACTTGGGGATGCCTGGGTTGCGATAGTGTTCATGCAGGGGGAGTGGACCTGTTATCATGCAAATATGCACCAGCAAATGTGCCTAATAATTATAGGCCACCTAGCCTTGTCACCGCTAGATGCCCCTCTCCATTCGGTTTGGTGCTTTCCAGTCTTAGGGGGTGTCCCTAAATGGTGTATACTGCCATCTAATAAATAAATCTGCACAAAGTCCAAGATGATCAACACGCAAAATTTTTCCTCTTGGGTTGTTTGTAAATAGTCAAGAGCGAGGTTACGTTTCAAATTATAATTCTAAGTGGTTGGGATCAAATCCTAGAGATAGTTGTAACAACAAAATAATGGAAATGAGTGGAGTCTCGAGGATGGAAGAGTGAGGAGCTATCCGGTGCTGCAAACTGTCTAGGGAAAATAATATTCAACCCTTCCTCTCCTTCTCAGATATGTATATATAAAACCTCAATTTGTCCTAGTTGCTTGAGAAAGAGGAAATAAAGCTTATTAAGGCAAAATCTCAACATGCACACTAAGCCTGATCTCCTTTTTTTCCTTTGGAATGGTTTTTCCCTTGCTCTTTAGCTTTTTTGTTGTTTTAGGATACTTTTTCTTCTTTCCTTTTAACAACAACAACTTGAAATGCTTTATCCATTCTTTGCATGCAAGGATAATATTCCAAAGTCAAAATCAAGCTTTTAGGCTTTTAGCAAACCATGAAAAATGCCAAATATATGCAAGAGGTTAAACTAGGTTTTGGAGTGGTCAAATTTAGCATATGGAATCAAGGCTTGGAAAGTCAAGCTTGGTAAGAATAAGCACTAAACCTAGCCATTCGAATCAGGGTTTTGGAAAACAATTTTAGGGTTTTGGCATAAAGCTATTTTATAACCTCATGCAAATGGAAACCTCATCCACCTTCTCAAGTCTGCTCTTGACTCATCACTTTTTCACCCGAGATGTTGAACCATACCATCACTGCTTGTTCGGAACCATGACGTTTAGTCTATACCTGCCATACATAGAAATTGCTAATTATAGACATGCCCAAAAAAATAGTCTTCCCCAAAATAATAGTGTTCCGCCAAAATAAAAGTAAAATGTGGGAAAGGCTCATCTTGTCAAAACGCATAAAAATGGTAAAAGCATATTAGCATATCTTCTTGTAAAAAAAGCAAAAAATAGTCTCATTGGACTCACTTTTTTTCTAAGTTGCCAGGAAACTTGGGTACGGGGACGGGGACACCACTCTTTGAAACAGGGTACTTGGGTACGTCGGGGGTACTGTATATATATATAACATAGTCACATCATACATGCATATTTCAGATTTCTTCATAAATTATGAATCATGATTCATAATTCTAAATTCAATGATTCATTGAACAATGAACATTCGCATTGAAAATTTGAAACATAAAATTTGATAAATCATAGACTCATAGTAGATATCAAGTGCAAGACTGGAAGTTACATAAAATTTGATAAATCATTGTACCAGGCAGCTGTAACAAACAACCAAACTCAGTTCTGAAGGTACAATTGAAATCTGATTTTAAACACCTATTTGTACTGTTGTTACAAGCAATAAAAAGTTGCAAATATATTCCTGGGTTGATGTTAGTGTATTTCTCAGTATTAAATACATATGTATATATTTTATGTGCACATTTGGTAGTCAAATTATGTTCCACGAGTGCTGAACACAAAACCATAAAAACATTCCTTGTAAATCAATGCAAAATCAGTCTACCAGATTTGGACAATATTCAGTGGAATTTGAACAGTGTTGCAAAGTGCTTGACATAAGTCCTGAACCAGACTCCATACGCAGTTAGCAAAATTTAGTTCAGTTTTGGTGGGGGTCATTACATTTTTCCCTGCGGATTTGCATTTTGTTGAGTCGTCCGCACCCCTGAAGTAACCAAACATGGGGTACGGAGTACCCAAACACAAGGTACGTCGTACCATTTAACCTATAAGTACCCCTTTTTTATAATGGCGTCTCGGTTTCGCGGAGCCAGTATTAGTTACGGCAGGAAATGTACCTTACGCATACCCAAGCACCTGGTACGGGTACCCATGCAACATAGCTTTTTTTATAAGATGCATGAATACACAAACATCACTGTCAAGTAGGCCTCCAAATCTTCGGGTCTTGAAAAAAAAGCAATTGCTAAAAATAGCCATCTCAGACTTTCCTAGCTCTAGAAGGAACTCAAATCAATGTGTATGTCTAGATCACTGTACAATAGAACTAGCCTGATGGAATTTCACTAGATATTAACCCTCCAATAGTGCAAGCACTGCTGGGTGTTAACATGATCCAGTTGAGTACATGGCTTAGGAGGATTGTTATAGTCATTTGAGGCTTGGAGGAGAAGTGTTGGACACATCTCATGGAGTGCCATTGCATTGGAACCTTGCTTGTCGATGACATCATTTTGGAGCTTTCCATGTGTACCCTTGGAGTGTAGCGCTCCACATGTGTGAGCCTACTTGTGGCTTTGTAGGTTGCTTGTAAGGGTTTAGGGCCAAATATAATTTGTTGGCCTCCCTTACCTCTCATATATATAGATGAAGGAGAGGGTCCTTTCATTATTTTAATATTTTGTGTTACAAATGACTAGGAGGAGCACACTAGTCTTCCTCTCTCTTGTGTACCTTCATTTGTATTTTCTCTCTTGTCTTAGAGTCTATAGAGTTTCTTGGAGTATCTTGAATACTAGGATTAGGGTTTAACCCTTGGAGAATGGGGTTTTGAGATGAAACCCTAGGTTCTACTTGTTGAAGTGAAGAAGAAGAGGAGATGTCTTGCCTTGGAGGATATGCTTGTGTGATGCTAGCTTGTCGGAGCTCTTTGGTGTGAGCTAGGGTTTTATTTGTTTCCCCAAGCTAGGGTTTTGGAGATTTAGAGGATTGTACTAGCCTTGTGATAAGGCTACGGTATGCACATGATCTTCATTTTCATGCACACATATGAAGTTTTCAGCTGTCCAAAATTGTCTCTATTGCAAATTTGATTTTCAACCATATATTTCTTCATGGTTTTGTAATTTCCAGCACTAACATGTCTTGCTGATTTGACATAAGTTAAAGTTGAATGTGTTAAGTAACTTAACATTAATACTGAAGAAGATTGGGCATATTTGCTGCTGTATTTATAGCTGTCATAATTGTATTTAATATCTGTTTTATGCATGATAAAATTGCCCTAGAGGGCTGAAACTTATTGGCACACTGTGGTATCTTTCTCTTGAATTGCCTAGTGGATTGGAGTTTTTAAGAGGTGAAATAATGTCTGCTGTTTCTTTTGTTATATTTATAATTCATAACAACTATGATGTTGAATATTCACAGGGTTTAGCTTCAACAAACCTCTAGGAAAGAGGTGACATTTGTTTTGCATTAATTGTCATGCCTGCATTTATTGTATTGACAAAGATGATATCGATAATCAGTGGCCGGGTTGCTTTTAGTCCTTGATCATCACATGTGTTATATAATATTGATAATTTGTTCCTATTACTTTCTTTCTATTATTTTATTTGAGAATTATATTAGATTGTGTAAACCTTTTCAGAAAGAACTATAAACCTAAGTATACATTCTAAAAGATTTAAGAGATGCAAGGTTAGCATGGTGGTTTTGCAACAAGGGTGGTTTCTAATATATGATGTGAACTATTCCCTTTTCTTTATTGTCAACTTCTCTTTTATTGCTGGAAATTTGCAAATAGCTACAATTTATTCGTATGCTTACAACTCTAGAAAATATTGTTAAAACTTGAGTACATGGTAAATAGATTAGCACTTAAATTGAAACCCTAAATAGTCAGAAACTGAAAAGCTTAAACTTCTATAAAAACAGTAGAATTTGAATACTAGATTTCCATGGATGGACAAATCGAAAACACTGACAAGTACAAATGTGAACTCTCAATCACATATGCTTTTATTTACTCAGAAAGAAGAATTACAATGCAATAGCTCAAACCAAAACTAAATGAATAATACTCACCTACCCTGCTTTCTGTTATAATAGATATATAAGGCAAGTGTTTTACAAAATAGAGCTCCAAAGTTTAGAAGCAAAACCTGAGACGAACAAGATTCGTTCCTTGATTATGCACAGTAATTCAATAGCTGAATATCCAATTCAAGTAGGACAATAGGTTATAATCCATATAATAAAGTAAATATAGTAGATGTATAAAATATAAGATATGAGATGATATACAATGACCATGTGACGGTGTACTTATAACATTGATTGGTCACCATGGTAAGTCATGTCCTTTCAATATGACATGTCTTTTAGATAAGATGTGTCCTTTCATTAATCATTATTATTTATTGTTATTATTATTTTATTGTTATTTATTATTATTATGTATGTTACATTGCTTTCCCCTTTAAAAATGCTTTGTCCTCAAAGCATACAAAAGTTATGCCTTCCTAAGATTCTTCATTCTTACGTACATCATTGTTGAGGACACACGGCGATATGATATTTTGAGTGATGAATAGAGTTGTTGAAGTGTGTAAGGTAAGACCACTCTAATTTGATCTTTTGTGATTTTGTTTGGCAATGACTTCTATGATGATAAGATTCCATACTTGATCTTTTCGTCAATAGAGTAGGATCTCTACTTAACCTTGTATATTTATTTTGTCTTCCGTTAGTTTGTTGATGACCCTTATAATTAAGATGATGATAGGGTATACTTGTATCTGATGTCATGTTCTTGAAACCTTCGTCTTTTGATGCTTCTAGTAATTTATTGGTAGGTACGATTTCAATTGGATCTGTATTGGTTCCCTTCTCCAATCTCTCGATTTTTACCTCCAACGACTTCTTTATTTCAACCAAATTGGTCATTGTTTCTTTATTGATTGCTGGTTCTTTATTGATAAGTTGTTGTAACTTTGCTTGTAGCAAATTCTTATCATTCTTTAACTTGATTTGGCTAAGTAAACTTTGATTATGAATCCTTAAGCAAGAGAGTTCTTCATTGTTATCTGGCTTTTCAATTTTGTTCTTAAGGTCTTGGTTTTTTGACTACTCTTGTTTAAATCTTTTGAACTGCTCGAGCAACCTTTGATTAAGGTTCCTTAAGCTATAAGCTTCTTGATCTTTCTCTGATAACTTCTTGTTGAATTCCTTTACGAGACCTTGATTCTCTTGTTCTAACTTTTGAAAACCCCGCTTCTTCTCCTTGGACTTCATGATTTTTTCAAGTAGTTTCTGATTATGATTTGTTAAGCGAGAAATCTCTTCATCTTGCTCAATGATGACCATGTCATGTTCTTTTTGTCGATCCTGCAACTTTTTTATTGACTTCTGGCTAACTTGAAGGATAACTTCTAATATGTCCTTTAGGTCTTTTGATGAGGGCACCTCTGAGCATGGCTTAATTATAACGTCTTGCAACGTTATTTTCTTCTTTTTGTATGAGAACGCCAAAAACTTTTTCTCCATGTTCAAAATGAAAGTACCTAGTGATTCTAACCAGGTTGAACCAAGAATTAGGTCAACCTCTCATTTATCCATAGTTGTAACATTGAATTTAGATATGTATTTATAACAATCAATTGTTACACATGAGTCCTTAAATTTGTATTCATGCCAAAAATGCCTTGCTTTTTGATTATACTAGGCTTTGGAATCATAAATTGATTGACCAAATCTACATTAATGTAATTTCCCTTAAGGTTTGCACTGATAATGACTTTAACTTTTTTTTCTTGAATACTCCCTTTGAATGTTAATAATTCGAAGCACGAGGATTCAATACATTCATAAAAAAATATTCCTTTATTTTCACTATTGGATGCCATTTGATTTTTTGTCAAGCTTCCTTCAAAAGATGCCTTGATTACGACTTATACAATACTTTAATACTTCTTTTAATAAACCCCTTGCTATAAATCTCACTTAATGGATGCCCTTTTCAATATTTAAATATCCTTTAAAATCTTTTTTTTCAACCCTTGAATAATAAGTTAGGTTTTATATTTTTATAATACCCTTTTACTTAAAAGCCAGAGGAGTCTGCGGAAAGAATTTTCCCTTTTACTTCTTTATAACTTTGTATGTCTTTAATAGATCACTTTTAGAAGATATACGATATACGTTACCTTAATAACATACCTACGAAGGTAGATAGTATTGATAATTTTTTTTTTTTAAACTCAATCTTCAAAGTCAAAGATCCACACGAATTCTAATTGAGGCGGCCGGATTTATTTAACCATGAAGATAGTGACCGAGTTTGTTTAACCTTGAAATGACGATAACTTAACCGAAACGACGACAACTTAATAGTCGTGACACTTGTAATGATGCCTCCTGACCGCAACACACTAATTTCTATTGGTTGTTAATCCTATTCAATGGCGGTTGGAATAGTGAGGAACAGATCGGAATGGATGATGTTTTGATGACTAACTCATGCCCACAATGCGATACCCTAGCGAACCAATCTTTAGTTGTCCTCGTGTTTATCCCTATCTCGCATCGGCACATGACCCTTATGCATCCAAATGAAAATAGATGGCTACCAGAGTGAGAGTAGACGCTGCAGGCTTCAGATCTTTTTTCGAGGGCGAATGTTGCAGGTTTCAGATCTTTAATCGCCTATAGAATTTCCCAGCATGTGGCTCAATTAGTGGCTCGATTGCAACTTGACTGATCGAACTCTTGTAAAGTCATGCCTTTTCTTTGTCTTTGAAATTTGACACGGTCTTTTTCCAATCGACTTCACTTCAGATTGGTGGGTTGATTATGGCGGCTTGTTTTATTACCCGACGATAGAGACAAGTTTACAATGATTCTCTTTGATAACGATTTGATATGCTCTTCAATTTCAAATGTTTGTAGTGGAGATGGATCTTTTCAAATGGACCTCTAATCTGTAATTGTTGTGGAAATAATCTTTTCTTCAACAGATTTTTGATTTTGAAATGGCTAAAAACCTGTTGTGGTAAAAAAGCCAGAAATTAGAGAAACTCTGGTAAATTATGGCGGTAGCCAAGGGTTGGATTAGTCAATGTTTGATAAGTAGTGTGGCCAAGGGTTGGGGCCAGAAAATGAGGCTCTGATACCAATGAGACGAACAAGATTTGTTCCCTTAATATGCACAGTAATTCAATAGCTGAATCTTCAATTCAAGTAGGACAAGAAGTTATAATCCATATAGGAGAGTAAATAAAATAAATGTATAATATATGAGATATGAGATGATATACAATGACCATGTGACAGTGTACTTATAACATTGATTGGTCACCATGGTAAGTCATGTCCTTTCAATAGGCCATGTCTTTTAGATAAGATGTGTCCTTTCATTAATCATTAATCATTAATTATTATTATTATCATTATTATTTATTGTTATTATTATTTTATTGTTATTTATTATTATTATGTTTGTTACAAAACCCCAAGCTTGAATTTAGCCTAGAGAAATGCAACCTCCCTGCATGAGCAAATTTTTTGCAATAGAGTGTGTTGTTCTAATTCTGGAAATCCTACAACACATGTGTCGTATTTGAATATGGAAAAATCCCTAAGGCTGATGCCTCTTCCTAAATTTGAGAAAGATAAAATAATTATAGTAACCTTCTAATTAAAGCAAATGCTAATTTTGGAAACGTTTAATAACAAAAATTTCTAAAACTAGAAATGGTCTAACGTTGGCACATGCAACATGAGCAAAGTCTAACACTCTCTCATTATGAGGAAAGTATTCTCCACCAAGCCAAGTGTCTCCCTCAACATATCAAACTTCTCTTTAGCTAGGGGCTTTATCAAAAAGTCTACAACCTGCAAATTTGAAGGAACATGCTCAAAGAACAAATGCCCCCTTCTAAACCCTATTTCTAAAGAAATGGTATTGGATATCTATGTTCTTGGAGCAATTGTGAAAAATTGGATTCTCAAAAGAGTTTGATACAACTTTTATTGTCATAGTGAACCACAATGGGCTTTCATATCCAACTGTTTAACTCTACTATCAACTTGCGAAGCCATATGGCTTCACAACTAGTAGAGTTGGTTGCGGTATACATAGCCTTTGCTGAACTAAGTACAATTGCCACCTGCTTCTTGCTAGACTAGGATATCATTTTTAATCCTGAGCCAAAACAAAACCTTGAAGTTTTCTTCCTAGCTCCTGCATCTCTTATCCAATTAGAATCAACAAAACCATGTAGCGTCAACTCACCATCTTCCACATACCTCGAGCCATAATGCATTGTGCCCTTCAAGTGTTGGAGCAAATTCTTTGCATCTATATAATTAATATTTCTGAGTTCAAGCATGAACTGGCTCAAAGTATTATTCACTGCAAAATATATATCAAGCCCAATATTTACCAAATATATAAGGGAACTGGTCCATTGAATATAAACAAAAGAATTTTCAAAATGAGAGTCTATATCAACGTATAACTTCAGATTTGGCACCATAAGAGTGGCCAAGGGTTTGCAATTTAACATCTAAAATCTTTTCATAATCTCCATTATGTACTTCCCTTGGCCAAGGAAGACCTCACCTATACTTTGCCAAATGTCTAAACCCAAAAAATAATGCACAAGGCCAATGCCCTTCATGTCAATTTTGTGGGCCAAGTTTGTCTTGCACCATGCACTGATCTACTAAGAACTACTTGTAAGTATCAGGTGATCTACATATAGGACCAAGACAAGCACATCAAATTTATCAAATAAGTAATAAGGTCAATGATTTGCAATAGTTTTGGTGAAACCTGAATTAAATAGGTATTCATTATTCTTAGAGTACCATGCATATGGTGCCTTATACAACCCATAAAGGGCATTCTTCAACGTGCACACATGGGTATATCGCAAATGCACCTCAAAACCCCTTGATTGATTGATATATACTTCCTCTTCAATTAGAGCATTAAGAAAAAGACCAACTAGAAACTGATGCTAAAGACAATGGTTTTGATGGAAGTATACATTGCAGCTAGAGCAAAGGTCTCCTCATAGTCAACTCCTTATCTCTAGAAGAATCCTCTTGCTACTAAGTTGGCCTTGTACTTATCTATGCTGCCATTAATTGCATGATTTACCTTGTAAAACCACCTGGAGTTGATCGTTAATTTTCCCATTGGTCTCGACATAGTCTCCTAGACAGTTGTTCTTCATGATGGAGTTATACTCCTCCATGGAATCCCACCATACTCGCTTTGCATTTTCCTCCCCATAATTGGAAGGCTCTGGCCTCTGCATCAATAATGGAAGGCATCGATGCAACATAATTAGGAAATTTCTTAGGGGAATGACTCACTTGAAAGGAAGTCTTGGGTGCCCTTACTTGCTCTTGTGCCTCTTGCAATGTTTGGATAAGTCACTTGAGCTTTTTGGTGGTACTGGGTGGTAATGAGATATTTGCTGCTGCACTAGTACCTGACTAATCTACATTTGGTTTTGTGGTAATTTGTAGATAAGCACTTGGGACAATGATGTATTTACCCTCCTTTGTCTCTATAGGAGGCTCCCATGACATAGAGGACCATGCATCCTAACCAAATCTCACAGCTTAGCTCACTATAGTCTTTTGTGTTGGTGGAAGACAGATCTTGTAAGCTTAGATGACTCATTGTATCCAACAAAGATACCCTTTATGCTAGAAAGTTCAAGCTTAGATCTCTTCTCATTAGGGACATGAATATACATAGGACAACCAAAAACATGAAAGTGTGATATCTATTGTCTCTCACCAGTAAAAGCTTCTCCTAGTGTCTTGTCCTTCAATATCTTGTGAGGACACCTATTCAGAATGGTAGACAACTGTACAACATGATTTTGCCCAAAGATACATGGGAGGATCTAAATCCTGAATTGTGGACTTCACAATTTTTATGATGGGCTCCTTCTTCCTCTTTGTAATCCCATTCTATCGAGGGTTGTGTGGTACTGTTAGCATCCTCTTGATCCTTGCTTCCCTACAAAAGACATCAAAGTCCTTGGAGGTAAATTCCCCACCATTTTGAGATCTCAACACCTTAATCTTCTTTCTTGTTTGATTGTCCACAAGAGCATTAAATGCTTGGAACTTGTTGAAGGCTTCATCCCTGGTCTTCATAAAGTAAATCTAGGTTTTCCTAGAGGAATCATCAATGAAAGAGACATAATAAATGTTACTTGTTAGTGAACATGAAGTCATTGGTCCACATGTCAGAATGGATCAGATCAAGAATTTCTCGTGATCTATGCTCTCTACTTGGGAAAGTAGTGTTGGCATGCTTGTCGAGTGTGCAATCCTTGCACATTCTTGCCTTCTCAATCTTGAAATCCAACTATCCTTTCATCATGTCCTTCAAGAGAGGTAATGCTCCATAGTGTAGGTGACCAAATCCCTTGTGCCAAAGCTTACACAAGTTGTCAATATCATGCACTAGAGCTCCATGTTTGATTGGATCAACAAGCAACCTATACATGTCACACTCTCTCACACCTTTGGCCAAAACTTGACTAGGATTTGGGTTGTGATCTTTGATAATGATGTGCTAATCACCAAATTGAGTCAGACATCTTAGATCTATCATGGCTGAAAATGAAAGAAATTTCTTTGTTAGACTAGGAACATATAAGACATCATTAAGCTCAAAAACATCACCAAATGGTAGGTAGAAAGAGATTGAACCTATCCTTGTAATTGGATATGTGCCATCATTGCCCAACTTCACCTACATTGCGAACCTTTTGCTCTTGAAAACTATTGAATGCCTTCTTGTTGAAGGTCATGTGCGTAGATGATCCATTGTCCACATACCACTCTATACCCAAGACATGTTAGTGTAAAGGCACAAAACCATGGAGAAGGTTTTCTCAAGCTTGGATGTTAACTCACATGCTCCATTTGAAGCTTTTGCACTCACTACAAATTGAGCCATTGGCTGTCGCTTCCCCTTCTACTCCTCAGGATATTAGGAAGCATAGTGGCTCATCTTGTGGCACTTGAAGCACTTCATGTGACTCAAGTCTTTCTTGCCTTGGTATGAGGAACCTAAATCCTCCTCCTTCTGACCCCTCTCAGGTCCTCCTTTTTTACCTTCTCTCCTCATCTTGCCAATGAAGGCAAGGTTTTGGATCTCCTTTAATTTGGCTGAAATTGTCTCTAGCCTTGCTTTTTCCCAGATGAAAGCATTCCAAAGTTTCTTAAAGGTGGGAAGCTTCTCATGAGCATAAACACTCCAAACAAAGGGTTCCCAAGATGAGAGAAGTTAGAATCCTTTAAAAGCTTTGGGCACCAATTCTTCATTCTCCACCTTCACCCTAGTAGCAACGAGTTGATCTCAAAGCCCGATGATCCTCATAAGGTAATTGGGCACTTTATCTGTTTTACTCATGCGTGTGGTAGTGAGCTTGTTCTTTAGCAACATTTTGCAAGAAATATTCAAACTTTGATACATAGTGATCAAGGCATCACACATATCTTGAGTTGACTTCCCATTCATGATGTGAGAGATCAAAAGGTCCTTCATAGGATTGAGGATGTTTCTCTTAGCTTTGGCCACCTTTTTGTTCTGTTCGACCAACTGCGTAGGATCAATAGGGACTGTAACAACGGTTAAGCTTGCAAAATTGTCGCTAAAGAACAAGCTCAATGCCACATGCATGAGTGAAATAGATCAAGGCATCATACATATTTTGAGCTAACAACTTCTCTATAGTGCAAGGGATCAAATGACCCTTCATAGAATTGCGGATGATTCTCTTAGCTTTGGCCACCTTTATGTTGTGTTCAATTAACTGGGCGAGATTGGTAGGGATTGTAACCTTCCCCTTGTTACCCCTCATATAGCATGAGGTATTTGATTTAGTTGAAGGCCTTGCTAGTTAGGTTGCTCTTGGATTGTTATGGCTTTGAGCCGTATCTTGTTATCAGATGCACAGTATCAGTGACTATTAAATGGCATTTTACTTTATGCTAGGTAGTCTAACGTAGGGTTATTTGATGGAGTTGTTCTTATGCACACTTGTTTGCCTTTTGTTGTTGTTCCCTAGAGCACATCACCTCGGCGGGATTGTTTCTGATGGTTTATTATTGGTTTACCATGGTTAAACAGTGTGGTGTTTGAGGGCCTTGCATAACATTACTCACACATTTGATTGACCCTTAGCACATATTTCGAGAGGGATACCCATCAACTAAGGGTTTCCCTAAGTTTTATTGGTAAATTATTGTTCTTGGATGTGGTGAATTTGTTGCTTGGTATTTTTGGCATGGGTTCATAAGGTTTCACTTAGATTATTGATTCATTATTTTTGATTTGTGGACCTTGAGCTCATTTTTGCTTGATGTTGTGAACACACATGAGGATATTGGTAGTGTGGTGTTGATGTGGCATCATTTTGATTTGAGTGGTTGATTACTTGATGCTGTGAAGTGCTTCCGTTGCTTGTTCTAAGGTTCACTTGGATTATTGATTTGTGGACCCTGAGCTCTTTTTTTCTTGATGTTGTGAATGCACAAGAGGATATTGGTAGTGTGGTGTTGATGTGGCATCATTTGAGTGGTTGATTACTTGATGATGTGGAGTGCTCCACTTGCTTGGCACCTTTGGCACATATTTGGAGGCATGAGGACCTATTGGCACAATTTTCTACGTGCTCCATTTGTGCACCCATGGTTTGGACAATTGTTTATGGTATTTGCACATGGATTTATAGGTTTTGCACATCTGCCTAGGGTGTATTCCTCATGCCACTATTTTGGGAGTTTGTTACACATATTTATGCTCTAGCATGAGGATTGAGGTTGCCTTACTTCTTTGAAGGGATTTGAGCATCCATGTGGACCTCTTTCCACATGTTTCTATAGATCTCTCTTGAAGGACTAACTTGAGAGCCATCCTTGGGGATAGCACCCTAACCTCTTCATACTATTTTGGGCATCCTTGGGTTTATCTTGCTTGGTTGACCACTTATCCTAGTGGAGAGCTCCATTATTTTATTATTTTGGCACATTGGATGAAGCAAGGGATGTTACATTGACACATTTTTCAAGGGCCCTTCATTGCCTATTTTATTCTACTATACTTGGTCAACATGGTCCCATGGCCACCATCTTTGCATACATCTAAAGGGTGCACCTCTCATAGGGGGGATTTTATATTATTTGATTGATCTAGGGCCTTCTTGGAGAGTGCCCTAATGGTTAGTGAGGCTTATCTTGGAGGAAATATTCTTTGAGGAGGATCCATGTGGCATTATGGAGAGGTTTTACATGGTCACGAAAGCTCATATTGAGGAGGGGCATTTTGCATATGGAGAGGAAAAGTGGCACCCCCATTATCAAGTCTATTTTACTTTATTTTATTGTTAGGGTTTTTTGACTTGTCATTTATTCGTCGGAGGATATTGTTTCTTTACTCTCTCTAAGATAGATCCAGGGTTTTGGCATTGGATATTATTATTATTATTATTTTATTGGAGGAGGTTTTGAGCTCTTCATCTATATAAGATGAACTCCTCCTATTGTAATGATTATTGATGATTGAGAAGACATTGTACTCTCTTGTTTTTAACTTTTATTGAACATTTTTCATGGTAATGTAATCAGTGGAGTTTCTTCTCAAATGTGTAGCAATTCATCTTCCATATATTGCTGATTTGTATGTGCTAGAATATGTTTTAATTTTGCTGCAATAGAGATCTCAAGCAGGGCTGTTGAGAAAATAATGTTATCAGTTTATTCTCCTTGTTGTTTTCATTTCCAGATTTGAAGTATTGTGATTTGTCATTCATTGAAGGGTTTGATAGTATCTTTAAATATGGAATGGAATCTCTCTTTATTTGTCTAGCATGTGCATGAGTAGAGCACCTATAGAGGGCCTACAAACCTATCAACTTTCAGCCATATAAAATTCTCATTCACTTGTAATTTTCTGCATGTTATTACAACAATAATTACTCATAGATCATCCATTTTCAACCCTCATAGTGACCTCATTGACCACATATACCCAATTGGATACTTGCCACTAGACTTACCCCATTAGCCACCATAAAATCAATCAAAATAAAGCTAATAAAGATCTGTTTCACTAAGACTCCTCTTCATTTCACCTTGACCCATTATAGTCCTTGTCTTAGTGATTCTAACCCTAGGGATGCTCCCCTTGTATTAGAGGAGAACCAATCTTAAGTGAAAAGAGGGTTGTGTGGTGACATTGACATTCCTCTTGAGTTAACATTTGATTACACTGATCTTTGGATTTGAGATCCCAAGTGCAAGTTAGATCGGTAATACCCCTCAACATAACTCAAAAGATCAACCTCCATTAGTTGCATCTATAGTTTGCACTTCTAAGGTTTAAAGTTGAAAGCACCCTCTAGACGAGCACTCTCCCAGATCGAAGCTAGTCATCTTTGCAACTTCTGGGACACACCTCAGCTCAACTGATCATGTAGAGATAAATTAGATCAACAACTTATCGTAGGTGTAGATTGCCTCTGTTATGGACAAACAACACCACCTACTGAATCATATCATAGGTGTAGACTGCCTCTCTTATGGACAAACAACACTCCACCTACTGGATCACTTAGGGCATCACACCCTACAACCCCTCACAGGTTTAGAACGCTTCAATTGTTGAAGACTCTTGGGCATCATACCCACTGAAACCTGTCAATCACTCCCTCTCACTAGAAGCATCCTTCTCCATATACGAATTCTAGGAAGATGTCATATCTTCCGCTCTAATACTATGTTAAAATTTCAATACATGGTAAACATGTTAGGACTCAAAATGTGAAACCCTAGCTACTTGGAAACTGAAATCTTAAACTCCTATCAAAATGGTTGAATTTGAACACTAGATTTGCATACGTGGATAAATTGAAAACAATAACAACAAGTATAAATCTGCCTTGTCAATTACATCTTCTTCTATTAACTTAGAAAGAAGAAGCACAATGCAATATCTCAAACCAAAATTGAATGAAGAAGACTCACCCACTTGGCCTTCTTTTATAGGTAAAAGAAGGCAAGTGTTTTACAAAATAGAGTTCCTAAGTTTAGAAGCAAAACCCTAAAACCTAAATTTAGCCTAGGGAAGAGTGCACTACAAGCAAATTTCTTGAAATATAGTGCCTTGTTCTAATTGTGGAAAATCTTCCAACCCATTTGTCCTAGTGAGATTTGAAAAACTCCTAAGGCTAGCACCTTTTCCTAAATTTGGAAAAGATAAAATAAGTGAAGTATCTTTCGAATTAAAGCAAAGGTTGTGGAATGGTCTAATGACAACAAAAAGCTAAAATTGGAAATGGTGCACACACCCTCTCTCCATAACCATGCTCCTCATCCTCATTAAAGTGCCTCTTTATTGTTGTTGCTTTGCCCACATCCACACTGCTGTGCTCAAGAATTGAGGATCAACTATAGGTGTGCTTTTGCTGAAGGTGAAAACGGATTGAGCAACACTGGTAAACTCTAACAAATATTTTTGCTAACAAGGTAGAGTTATTTACCTGTTGAATTCTAATGTTTAACAACTAACATAGTAGAAACTTATGGATAAATGTATTATAATTAATCTGGGCAACTATTGAATCATGAGGTACACAATAAAACAAAGAAGCAGTAGATAATATGCCGTAGAAATATAATATTGTTAGATAAAATCACTCAATGTCATAGTAGTTGTAGTTGAAGTAAAGATGGATATGAACAAGAAGCTTAGAATGAGAAGGGAAGTATTAATGTGGAATGAAATCCCAACATAGGGATATGCCACTGTAGAAAGATAGTGTTGTAGACATCACATAGATAACAACAACAAACCAAAGAGGGTCCACAAGCCATGATGCTGAAACCCTCAACGATGTTACCTCTCTCCATAACTATGCTCCTCATTCTCATTAAAGTGCCTCTTTATTGTTGTTGCTTTGCCCACATCCACACTGCTGTGCACAAGAATTGAGGATCAACTATAGGTGTGCTTTTGCTGAAGGTGAAAACGGATTGAGCAACACTGGTAAACTCTAACAAATATTTTTGCTAACAAGGTAGAGTTATTTACCTGTTGAATTCTAATGTTTAACAACTAACATAGTAGAAACTTATGGATAAATGTATTATAATTAATCTGGGCAATGATTGAATCATGAGCTACACAATAAAACAAAGAAGCAATAGATAATATGCTGTAGAAATATAATATTGATAGATAAAATCACTCAATGTCATAGTAGTTGTAGTTAAAGTAAAGATGGATATGAACAAGAAGCTTAGAATGAGAAGGAAAGTATTAATGTGGAATGAAATCCCAACATAGGGATATGCCACTGTAGAAAGATAGTGTTGTAGACATCACATAGATAACAACAACAAACCAAAGAGGGTCCACAAGCCATGATGCTGAAACCCTCAACGATGTTAGTACTAGAGTGAGGGAGGGTTTTACCAGTTTTACCACATCAACTTTGGGGCCTGCACCCCAAAACCAGCTTCTAGATTGGCATAGCTTTTACTGTGGGTGATGCCTTATAATCTACCTCTTTTTCACAATTGCTCCGTGTTGAGGCATCTCCTTAAATATTTCTTTCCACTTTGGGTTGTAGCCATCATTAAATAGAAGCATTTACATTTTAGATTGCAAGCATTTCAATAAAGGATCTTAGGATACTCCTCACTTCTAAGTTCAAAGCCAAGATGGTTGCAAATGAAGATTTTTTTGCCCAAAAGCATCTTTTTTAATGAGCCTTTTTAGCCTACAATCTATACATCTTATTAAAGCAGCTTTCAAAGTCCAAAGTCAAGGTGATAGCAAATGAGATCACTTTATATGTTGACATAGTAACAAAAAATGATTGGGCAATGACTCGTATCTTTAGAAGCTTGATTGGCAAGTCATCTTGTGTATCTACTTGATCCTTGTGAAACTCATGTTCCATTTTTTATTTTTAGTTTAGCAATGCCATATCTTATTTATACTTTATTTTAAAAGTCTAACTTAGTTCTTGTCTTGTGCCTTTTTATGCCACCCCTAAAGGAAAAAAGGGTAATGTAGTCCATTACATCCTCTACAGTCCATCCTTATTACCGTGCACCAGAGATTTCCATGTTTCACATCCTTGATGGCATCATTTACTTATTATTAGATCCTTTGTAGTGCAATGTTTATTTATTTCGCCGAACGTATTAGAGTTTATATTGTTGATGTGTACATTATTCTTTCCTTGCTTCCCACTCCCAACATTCAATTAACCTTGAACTTAATTACCTCTCCTATAATTATCAAGAAGCTTTCCTCCTCTCCCAGCCTTCCCTTGAAGACTTTATTCATCACGTAGTTTTTGGATATTGTTTTGTGAATGCGTGGTTTGATGAGCAAACTAAACTTATGCATGGGAATCCCAGCTTTGATTCTATATCATATGTTTCTTAGGACCAAAGACCTTTAATGTTTGTCGAGTGATAAAATGGAACAGTCTTTGTAATGGTTTATCATGTATGATAATTGATGGATGATAGTATGCTGATTTGAATGACATTTCCATGTACCCCGGAATCTTGTTGAAGATGGAAAATCATGTATTTTGCTGTTAATTTTGATGCTCTATAGTCACAAACTTTTGTAACCTACTTAAATACACTTATAATAATAATAATAATAATATTAAACAACCAAAGGTCACATATCTAAAAAGCATGTCTATTTAAGTATGTGACCATTCAAAGTATAGTTATAAGAACATTATATTCTATCGCAATCATTGATCTTTTTTATATATTCAATATATTCTATTTATCTGCATAGATTCTTTTATTGTATCCTAATTATTTGATGAACTGTTAGGTTCATTTGATTGGTATCAGAGCCCCTTCTAGGGCCCTTATGTTGCTACTCATAAATTGATTCCAGCCTTGGGTCACTCATTTTCAGAGCTTTTCTGATGGCCTTTGGCTAATTCATCTACCATTCACCACCGCTCGCTTTTGGCAATTTTTTTCCAAATAATCTGTTGTAAATACAACGAATAGAACCAAAAAATTAGATATCATAAAAGAAAAATTCCATTGATAACAAACCAAAGAAAAGTTGGAGGCAACATATGAGTGAAGAAAAAGGAACATAATGTGAACTATAAATGCAATTCCATACTTAGTAGTAGATCGACGATGTTCATCCATGATTCAACATATATCCTCTGGTCTAGACTCTAGATCACTGGGTTTCTTGCAGAAGTCCACATCAATTTGTGATACCAGAATGGTTTGAAGAAATAGAGGGTAAAATAGACAAAGTGCCATCAGGATCAAAGATTGCTTATATATTAATATTGCTGCTAAAGATTTCAGTTGATAGAAGGAACCTTGTTTCCACAAATCAGATGTGATGTGACTAGCTAAGGGTACAAATCTTTGCATATTGTGGTGCCCAACAACCATGGTGAAGATTGAATCGTTGTCAAACTTTATGCATCCATATCTTTTGCCACCACAACTTTGATGGTCATGCCAATGTACAGGCTTGACTCTCTAGTTAACAAATTAAATGATAAAGCATAAATTGATGCATATATAAAAATTGCTTAAGAGTCTGTTTGTCAAGGTTACCATGGAAGTCTAGAACACATGGTCACGTGGTCATGAAAATGAAAAAAACTGAAAATTGATCAATGTCCACAATTTCAAAATTTGTGGGCCTGCTTTATTTTTTATTTAAAAAAAAAAAACTTGAAATACCTATCTTGATGAAACACTCAGGCACTTCCCCTGATTCAAAGGATGGTACCTAGGGTAAACTGGATTTTGTAGGGCACAAGGCCAAGTCAACAATTTGGTTTACTAACTATTCACACACGAAGAGTCCAATAATTAGTTCACGCCCGTGTTGCATGGGTACCCATACCGGGGGGTTGGGTACATGAACCCGTACCGGGTACTTGGGTACTTCAAAGGTATGCTCCCTAACGTACCCAAATCAGACCTCACATACCTGAGGCGACATTCATGAAATTCAGGTACTTGCATGCATTTTGGTACGCCGTACCTCGTGTTTGGGTACGTCAGGGGTACGATTGTATCAATTTTGTTTAAGTTTGGAATCCCTCGGTGTTAGGGGGTTGATTTGCAATGTTTTAAAAAATTAAAACTTTAATAAATAATTTAATAAACATTATTAAAACAAATAAGAAGTGTGCCCTTACCTAAACTCGGGTCCCAAAACTTAAGTTTTAACATTTCATTGCTCAAGCGATGCCTCAACTCGAGACTAATGCCTATCTACAGAGCTTGCTGACAGAGGACCTTAGTGATGCTGATGACATTGATCTTGAGCATAGTTACATATATCGACTATATATTGCCCATATTGCGATATATCGTGAGTCATTCCCTCTGGCGATATATTGCCACTAAAAAATCGCGACATATACGACATTTTAAATATATCACGATATATTGTGAAATTTTGGAAAATATCGCCCTGCTAAAAAAATTGCATGTATTTTGGGAAATAAAGCCGTTGGTTAAGTTTTTGGCAGTGTTTTTTTTTTTTTCCTCGGAAAAAATCGTAATTTTATTTCAAATAGATGAACAAAATTACATTCTGCACATGTACTAGAATCACTGAGATCCCTACATTGTCACATATTTACTGTCCCATATTATCATCATATCTAATGTCCCATACATACAACAAAAACTCCATACAACCCGCATATATCCTATTACATAAAAGCTGTAACAGAAAGGGAAGAACGTAACCATCATTGATCAACAAATGCTAAGCTGTTGCTCAATGCTGTGCCTCATTATCATCATAAAAAGGTCTGTGATAATTGCTGAAAGTGCCCCCCGGTGAATGAGTAGTTATCCTCCATGTTCCAAGTGCTAATTCCTGCTGCGTAGCCTCCTTGGAGAGCTGATCGGAAGTTTTTTGGCAGTGTTATTAGAGCTGGGCATATTAAATTCTCAAAGTAATAAATGGTAAAATTAAATTCTTAAAGTAAAAGTGACATTCTCCCTATTTTTCATTTTCTATCCTTTTACTTTTCACTCCCTATTTTTCATTTTCTATCCTCTTACTTTTCACATTCTCCCTATTTTTCATTTTCTATCCTTTTACTTTTCACTCCCTATTTTTCATTTTCTATCCTTTTACTTTTCACTTTTACTTAAATTTTTAATATTACCATTAATTGTTTCAGGATGTTTGAGAGTGGTTCAAACCTCATCGGACTTCATATGCAAAAAGTAGAATTTTAGATCCCATTCAGAATTCAGTAGACTTAATAGTTTTCATGATTTTAGGATTGCAACGTTTCCACTGGATTCTATCATGTATGAGGGTATGGGACTGGCATTTAATCAACCACATCAACCCCTCAATGTACCTTGATGTTGGTGGTGTTGATTGTTGAACTCCTCTAACACGACTTTAATAAAAATGTACCCTTCACTCAAGCAAAATCACTTATTAAGCTTGGGAGCCTTTTCTACCTTATTTTAACGATTGGATTAGGAAGTTTCATCAAAATTGTAGGGTGTTGAGTCTATTGACTAATGTCCTTGGAGCATCAACTTCGAGATTTGAGGTAGATGCAAGGGCGAGAGTCTAGAGGAGGGGGCATAGGGTGCTATTGATGAATAGGATCCGGATATAGGCAATGATTTTGATGATATGTATTTATGGGAGGATACAACTCACATTGGCTTCCACCTCAGTTCCATTACCTTCCACCATATCCCAAGCAGTTGGAGCTTCCATTTCCACCCCATGCTCATCCAGAGCACCTATAGGACCACCTACTGCTTCCAGAAGAATTTGGTGCCCCTTTCCCGTAAAAGGGGTAGAGGGGATCAATGATTCGTATTATTTATCATTGTACTATGTAGTATCTATATGCCTCATGAGTTATGATGATTCATCTCATGAGATACATTTATTTTGATCATTTGAGGTGATTTTGAATCATTCTATCAAGAACATATTTCAATATTTTTGGTTTATTGTCAATATGTGATCATGATCCACAATTTGACTTCTTATGCATCTTATGCATCTTATATATTAGTTGTATCTTCATATTTATGTAGCAATGTGTTTATTTGATGTTGTTGCTTTAGATGTTTACAAAATTGAAAAAAATGGTTATTTTTGTATTTTTTTAGGTTTTATGACATTTGCCGATATTTTTTGATATTTTCGTCAATGTTGCCGATAAGTTACATTCCAGACCCTCGGCGATATATTCACCGACAAGATATATGTAACTTCGATCTTGAGGATGCTGATGACATGGCTTGAGGAAGCCGAATTAGCTATCTTGTTCATTGTTTACTGTTTTGAACTTTCTTTTTCATGTTTGGAAATGCCATTAGGCAAATTTTGAATGTAGTATGACAATGAAGTTTGAACTCATGGAGTCATGGACATATATTATTATTAATTATATAACTTTCAGTGTTCCACTTGATATCTACTACGAGTATATGATTTATCAAATTTATTATTTTATGTTTCAAATTTTTAATGTGAATGTTCATATGAATCATTGAATTTAGAAATATGCATGTATGATTTGACTGTGACATGTTTTATTATATATACAGTACCCCCGACGTACCTAAGTACCCTATTTCAAAAGTGGCGTCCTTGTCCCCGTACCCACGTTTTCTAGCAACTTAGGTTCACACATGTCTTATCTAAGATTTGAACTTGGGTGGGGAGAGTGAAGCACCTACCTCCCCATCGTTCAAGCTATTGTCCCTCAACATTTTGGGCCTGTTATTAAATGAAAATCCAAATATATATCAGTTTGATTATCCTTCACATCAACTAAGATATATAAAGTTGATACGTAAGTTTCAAGGTAACTATTACAAAGGTTTAAGAATTATGAGATTAAGAAGAAGCTTCCAACTAAAAGTTTTGAAGAGGTATAAAAATGAGTTAATCTCTAGTGAAGAGGTACTATTAAAATCTACATAGAAAGCGAGTGTAAGAAAAGGATCACACATTTTAAAAGAATATTTTAAGAAGTGAAGGTGGATAGCACAAGGTTAAGCACACGTACTATATAATATATTTGTAAGGTTTTAGTCACGAGTTTTCTTAGGAAATTCATAAAGTTGAAGATTCCCCTTGGAAGAACTAAGTCGTAAATAACGAATTCCACAAATAATTTTATCTTCTTGACTAAATTTCCTTTTTGTGTTATAGAGTGAGAGTACTTGTCAAGGACCCTTCAAAATAAAAATATCCTTTGCTGTAATTGTTAAAGAATATTCATTGCAAATGGATATTCAGGTAAAGTGGAAATGCAGAAATTTGAGTTGCAAATCAAGAAGTTAAAAGATGAACTGGTAAAACATCAACAAAATGAGAAGTATCACAACCAAGAGTTTCCAAATTGAAAGAAAAAAAATGTTCCCCCAGGTTTCCGGGACGCGGAAGCGCGGGAGCAGGGGACGCACATTGGGGACGTGTGGAGATCAACCCCAAATTTTAGTGAAATTCGGGGGGGACGGGGGACGTACAGGTCATAATAAAAATTATAAAAATTAATATTATAAATGATTAAATCCCAACACTAACAATTCAATGATTCATCCCATGTAAATCACTAAAAGTAAATAATAAATACTAAATACTAAATACTAAATTCATCATTGTGCAATGTAAATTAGAATGTCACAAATTAATAATACAAACACGTTACACAATTCATCATGATCGTTTTCAAATTTGTCATTTGAATCTTGATATTCATATTTCTAATTTCAGTCATTCTAATTGAAAAATTGAATTAGTGATATTGCATGCTAAAATAGTAAAATATTAAATTACTAAAGAGTAAAGACTAAGTTTGAAATAAAGACTTAAACAACAATTAAAATTAAAATTTCGTATTTTTAAAATGAAATTGGGAAAATCATGGGGGGGTGTCTATGAGCCCCCTAGTTTTGAGAGGGAGCGTGTGGGAGCCCCCCTTCACCGGAGCGCGCCGCAGAACAGGGGGACATGCTCCCTTGTGCATTTTCGAGAGTTTCCTTATTTTGGGGACGTTGGGAAACGTTTCGCCAGGAGTCCCCAAGTCCCCGGGGCGCAGGGAGCGAGGGGGGCGCGCCACCGATCCTGGGGGACGAGTCCCCGTGGAACACTGGAAAAAAATGAAAGGGAATTATCGAAAAAAGATGAAAATTCTCACCTAAGGAATTTTCTTTGCAAATTGTGTATCCAAATCAAAGAGTCAAACGACAAGAAGCAGTACATCAAAAATTACAACAAGAGATTTGAAATCTCAAAAAGAAATTTGATAAGAACTTAGAAAATGAGGAAGGAACTTCTCGCCTACAAAATCATAAGCAAAGCTTACACAAATTATTAAGTTAAAGATAGAGAAGAAGATGGAATTGGAAAAGATAGAGCAACACACCAACAAGGAATCATTGTGTGATAAAGAAACAATGGCCTATCTAGTTGAAATAGATAAGATAAGATAATTTTATTATTGTCCAACAAATGACCACAAAAGTAGGTCAATGGAACTGTGTGGTACCTTGATGTCAATACAAAGTGGGAGCGTGGAGGTGGCTCTTATAGAAGTAAGTTGTAAGACTCCACCCTAAAAATCAAAACCAAAAAAAGCTAACTCCAAAGATGGAGAACCAATCCGGACGAGAGATGTACAAAGAGAGCCAATATAGAATAAAAATGTACAAGAGGAGTGGATATGGCATTTGTTGCACAAGAATGGAGAATAAGTCCTGGTGCACTGGAAGCGTCTCTCCTAACATCTGAAGCCAAATGAAGGAATCTCAAAATAGTAGTTTGTCTAAAAGAAAGGCTAGAAGAGGGCCTGGATGTGAACATCTAGATCATGGAAAATGGAACCAGTATAGGTCCAATCGACATCATAAATCATAATGATGCTTATGTTGGGAATGGGTTACTGGGAGCTTCCTAGGAGGGCTCGCTCTCGCTCCCGAACCGCGCTCAGGGTAGAATCTTGTTGGATCGCCCCCTGGAGCATGCTCCCAAAATCTAGGAGCGCGCTCTCCCTGCCACTTTGGGAGCGCTATGCTCCTGAAGACGCTCTCGTCACGCTCCCATCACGCTTCTGTCACGCTCCCATCACGCTCTCGTCACGCTCCTGTCATGTGGCAACCGTGGTGGTGCAAAGAGGAAGGTAAAACTTCAGTGTTTTGGTCTTCGATGATCATAGTTCATACTTCACAGTTCATAACTTTCAATTTTCATACTTGAGTTAAATTACCATTTTAGAACTTATGTAGATGGCCTATTTTGTAAACATAACTATTTGGTCATGTTGATAGTTGGTGGATAGTCTATTTCAATTTTCATTCCATAAGTTAATGATCTACTTCATATTATATGGTTTTAAAATTTGTATGTTTGTAATTGCTAGATGGTTTGTATTTGTAGCTTTGTAATTGTTAATTGCTAGATGGTTGATGCTTGAATGATTATCATTAATTTACTATGGTAGTATGTTCCTATGTGGTATGTACTATGTAGTAGTGTACTATGTAGTAATGTACCATGAAATTATGAATATTCATGTAGAAGTAGCATAAATATACATGTTTCACATATTTTGCAACTAATTTGGCATTCTACATGTTTTTTTGAATATATATATATATATATATATACATATATATATGCTCCCGAGACGCTTCGCTTCATAACCTTTTGGAAAATGGCGCTCTCGAGCTCCCGTTCCCACTTCCACTCTCGCTCCCGCTCCCATGCTCTGGCAACCTTGGGACTCAACTTGGGATGTTATCAATTGATAAATGACTAGAAGTGACAAACAATGAATGTTCTAGCACTGAAATCAAGACTCAAGATAGAAGGATGCTTTATCATCATCCAAATCACAAGTCATTATGACCAATGACAAAATCAATATGAATGTAAATGACATTCTTCATACATTTTTTTAAAACATTAGCTACCCATAAATAATTGTACACAAAATTACTTTTTTTGCCATGGTCACTATGATTCTAAAAATGGCGCTCTCGAGCTCCCGCTCCCACTTCCACTCCCGCTCCCGCTCCCACGCTCTGGCAACCTTGGGACTCAACTTGGGATGTTATCAATTGATAAATGACTAGAAGTGACAAACAATGAATGTTCTAGCACTGAAATCAAGACTCAAGATAGAAGGATGCTTTATCATCATCCAAATCACAAGTCATTATGACCAATGACAAAATCAATATGAATGTAAATGACATTCTTCATACATTTTTTTAAAACATTAGCTACCCATAAATAATTGTGCACAAAATTACTTTTTTTGCCATGGTCACTATGATTCTGATAGACGTCAAAATTCAAAATGATCAAAACTATTCATATAATCCATAAGACTATCTATTCTAGGAGTTCTACTTATGTTCATACAAAAATTACAGTTGTCGCTTCTAAGCCAAAAAAACTAACTAAAATAATGACCACCTATGAATATGAAGAAATATAACCTTGGAACATAAGCAACTTGCCAAAATCCAACATTCTCCATGTCAACAACACAAGCCAAAATCAATGGACACCACATCATGAGTTGTCGAGGACATCTCGTAGAGATAATACCTATGTTGCACGGGGACCCGTCCCCCCCAAAATTTCACCCGTTTCCGCGTTTCGGGGACTTTGGAACTCCTCGAAAACGTCCCCAAATCCTCGAGGACTCCATCGGGGACTTGGGGACTTTTTGGACGTCCCCTAAACGTACCCAGCCAAATCGGGGACTTTTTAGGGACGTCCCCTAAGTCCCTTGACCAATAGGGGACTCCTAGCCGTCCCTTAATCTGCACATGAAAAAAATATTTAAAAATGAATTAAAATTTAAAAATTAAAAACCTAAAAGTAAATTCTAACCTAACGCTGCCCATATTTCCCTAACCCGCGACCCCCTTCGCTATCTATCCACTCTACCATACTCCAGTGGCTCACTCTAAACATGTTTTTATTTCTATTATTTATCTCAATTAAAGGATGCAAACATGTTTTGATGTTTTCTGATCAAGTTTACAAGGAAGCTATTTTAATATTTTGCTGGAAACATGTTTTGGTTTTTATGATTTCTCTCAATCAAAGGGTGTTCTAATTTTTATGTCAATGTGTTTACTTTATATATATATATATATATAATTGCCGTCCCCAACCTGTCGTCCCCTGAAAAATTGGGGGTGCGCTCTAGCTGTCTCGGAAACTTGTCCCTGCATACCCCTCGTCCCCGAGACCAGTGCAACATAGGATAATACTATCTCTATACAAGATCGAGACAAGTCATCTTATCTAAGGCATAAAGATATAAATATGCACAAGTCAACTCGACATTGGAATACCAAGCTCGTGGTATAGGTAACAACCTATGCAAGGCCATCAACAACCTGTCAAGATGAGAATCCCTCTCATGTACCTCTAATCCTCTAGTATCTGAAGCATTCTGAACTAGGTCAACTCTATCATCTTGAGAGAATCTAGAAGCAAGAGTAACATCATGGACAACTCCTTCTGTTTGAGAGAATCTAAGGACAATGCCCTTTGTTTGAGAGAATCTATCAACCCTATCCTTGTACTCTACGATACTCTAAAAAATTACAAACTTGGAATCAACATCATTCTCCATCAAGGTATCACACCTCTCCATCAATGGACAATTGGAGGGCTCACTGATGGAAGAAAACAATGCAACATGGCTAGCATATCTTCTAGGAGGTATGCTTGTCCTTACTAAAGACCTAGGCAATCTTAAATGCTTTTGTCCATCTTGTAATGTTTGGGCAAGCGATCTCGACTTCCTATAAGCTGTAGTAGGTGAGAGCATATCTATACTCAATCTCACCTCAACTCCCTCTGAATTTGACTCATGTTGAGTCTCTAATTCATTTGATCAACAAGCTTCACATTCTCCTTAATCATTGAAGGAAAATCTCGTTAACTATAAGATCTCACATCCTCATCAAATTTCACATCTCTGCTCACCATAGTCTCCCATCGCGCCAAAACATTGATCCTGTAATTTGTACAAGTATCACTATATCCATCAACACAAGATAAGAAGCTGCTACAAGGAAATGTAGAGCAACTTATCAACAAAGAGCCAACGATCAATAAAGAAACAATGATCGATCCCATTTAAATAGAGACATTGTTAGATGTAAAATTCCAAACAATGGAGAAAGAAGTCAATAGAGGTCCAATCGACATTACAAATCTTAAAGTTGCCTATCCAATAGTGTTGGATTTTGTGCAACTTCGGAAGATATTATTCATTGTATTTTATTGTACTTTCATTGTACTTGTTTGTACCTCCTAAGGGAGATGAACCTTATGTAAACACTTACGTAAACACATGAAAGAATCAATGTAAACCTTGGGGTGCAAAGAAAGAAAAGAAAATTATTAAAAATAAATTATTTATTGCCCCCAGGTGAAGTCGGCCCAGTTAGGAATTGTCATGTTTGCACTTGTATAAATAAGAGGTTAGTGCACCTCATTATCTCATTCTCACACTTGACAATTGCGCATCACTTGCGAGAGAGCAGAATTCGCACAAGCTAGTGGAAGAAGTAGAGTTGGGGTTTCTACTTGTGGAAGACATTTTCACATTTTCTCTTTTATCATTTGTACTCTGATCTTGGGATTATCATCTCTATACGAAGGTTGTTGGGTTTTTCCCAATTGGGTTTCCTAGGATAAACTCTGTGTCACTGTTTTGTGCTTTGTCTTTCTTCTAGTGATCTTGGTTATGCATTTATGTTTTTGTGCTATGAATGTATGAAATTTAACAAGTAGAAGTAGGGATTGAGTGATTCTCCTGATATCCAGGATGGCACAACTGATAATTTGATAATCTCACATATGAGATGGCATAGCTAATAATCTTAGATATCCAGGATTGAGTGATTCTCCTGGGTCCAGGATCGAGTGATTCTCCTGGGTCCAGGATCGAGTAATTATCCTGGACTCACCGAAGGATTGGTGAAGATATATCAGATATTCAGGATTGAGAGATTCTCCTGAATCCAGGATTGAGTGATTTTCCTGGAATCACCGAAGGATTGGTGAAGATGTATCAAATATTCAGGATTGAGTGATTATCCTGAATCCAGGATCGAGTGATTCTCTTGGACTCACCGAAGGGGTGGTGGAGATATATTAGATATTCAGGATTGAGAGATTCTCCTAAATCCAGGATTGAGTGATTCTCCTGGAATCACTGAAGGACTGGTGAAGCTGTATCAGATATTCAGGATTGAGAGATTCTCTTGAATACAAGATTGAGTGATTCTCCTAGACCCACCAAAGGACTGGTGAAGATGATGCATGACAACACTTCTCGATGGACTGAGACTGTGTGGACAACCTTCAGTATGTATAGAAATGATGGAGACAGAATGGATGTACAAGATGAAAGCCAAATAATCGTGATGCAAATGAAGATTGAAGAATACGTTCCTCGTTGAGAGGGAGTGTTGGATTTTGTGCAACTTCGGAAGATATTATTCATTGTATTTTATTGTACTTTCATTGTACTTGTCTGTACCTCCTAAGGGAGATGAACCTTATGCAAACACTTATTTATGTAAACACATGAAAGAATCAATGTAAACCTTGGGCTGCAAAGAAAGAAAAGAAAATTATTAAAAATAAATTATTTATTGTCCCTAGGTAAAGTCGACCCAGTTAGGAATTTTCATGTTTGCACTTGTATAAATAAAAGAGGTTAGTGCACCTCATTATCTCATTCTCACACTTGACAATTGCGCATCACTTGGGAGAGAGCAGTATTCGCACAAGCTAGTGGAGGAAGTAGATTTGGGGTTTCTACTCATGGAAGACATTTTCACATTTTCTCTTTTATCATTTGTACTATGATCTCGGGATTATCATCTCTATACGAAGGTTGTTGGGTTTTTCCCAATTGGGTTTCCCAGGATAAACTCCGTGTCACTGTTTTGTGCTGTCTTTCTTCTAGTGATCTTGGTTATGCATTTATGTTTTTATGCTATGAATGTATGAAATTTAACATGGTATCAGAGCAGTTCTAGAAGAAGCCATTGCCGGAACATTGTCGGAACCCTACGGGAATTAGGGTTTCATCTTGTGAAGTCTTCACCCATCATTTTTGAGAAAAAGAGCCATAGGAATTTCGTTTTTGGCAAGGCACATCTTTTGGTGAAGACGAAATTCAATTTCGAGACTTTTCAATTTTTGACCTAACTCTATGGCTGCAACAGAATTAGGGTTTCAGTTTTAACTCATTTCTATCCACAGATTTGGACCAGCCCGCCCTCAATTCAACTCTCCTTGGCAAGGTGCATTTATCTATGGTTTCAGTTTTTCAAATTACCAACTTTCATTTTTGACCTAGCTCTTGCTAGGGTTTCTGAACCAGATATGAAATCAAGATGATTGGTATGAAGGTTGAAGATCGTTTGGAAGGAGCTTCCAACTTTATCTCCTGGAAGTCTAGGGTTCTTCTGCTTCTAGAAGAAAATGACCTCTTACTATGTGTAAATGAGAAGGTTCCTGAACCAGAAGCCGAAGAAGATAAATCCCGATGGAGGAAGAATGATGCTAAAGCAAGAAGGATAGTTGTGCATTCAGTGAGAGATCACTTGGTCCCACAAATCTCAGGAAAGAAGAATGCTAGGAAAATGTTCAAGACCATTATGAAGTTGTTTGAACACACTAGTCTCAATGTATCCATGACTTTGAGAAACCAGCTTTCAAATATGAAGATAGCAAAGTCAGAATCCATTGTTTCATACTTTATGAGGATCACAAAACTCAGAGACAAGCTCAGCACTAGTGGAGATCCGATTAATGATAAGGAGCTTGTCCTCCACACTGTAAATGGTCTTCCACCATCACGGGAGTCCTTTATCCAAAGCATAAGTGGTAGATCCAAACTACCAAAGTTTGATAAGCCTTGGGCATATTGCACTCAGGAAGAGAACAGGATTGCAGCACGTCAAAGACTCCATGGCCATGGCACTCAACTTGAGGAGAACCAAGCTTTTGTTTCCCATGCCAAGAAAGGTAAGGAAAAAGGGAAGAAGTTCCATAAACACAAGCACCAAGATAGGAGATCAAGTCCTCGCCTAGATCAAAAGGAGAAGAAGGACATATCTCAAGTTCAATGCTATAGGTGCAAAAAATATGGACACTACGCAAATAGCTGTCGAAGTTCAAGTAAAAGGAAGTATGAAGCATCCACTGCTGATGTTGAAGAAGATACTCCTCTCAAGAAGTCAAGGAATGATGATCGTTCGGAGTTCCTCTTCTAAAAGATATGAAGATCCAGATTGCAAGAACAAAGATCTCTCTTGGTTCCCACAAGAAGGTAGTGGGAGCCCACACACAAAAGCAATAAGAGATAACTATTTGTCTTTCTTGCTTACATAGATTTGTGATGTCTTATTTATCTTCATTATATGCAGATCTATCTGGAAGTGCATTGAGTAGTTGATATAGTTTACGTTGTTATATTTATTATGCATATGAGCTAGACAACATTTCATGAAGCTAGTCTAGATGATATCTACTTCCTGCATGCTTAGGGTAGTGCACACTCTTGATGGCATGTTCTAGTGGAGATAGCAGACATCTAGATAGTTCCCATATGTGTTTGTTATACATGTTCATTATTGTTGTGCTAAAGTATTACCTAAGATGCCTGTGTAAACTATTGCCATTACATTTGATTATGCAATGTCATTGATCATCAATGGGGATTTGACTTGTAGGGAAAAGACCATGTGATTTGGCCTACAAGAGAAGACTTGTTCCAATGGACACATGAATCCCGTTAATGTTCAGAAGGAAGCTTCTAGGAATACGACTCTTAGCCTATAAGGATGACCTCAGAGGAAGCTTTCACAGAAGTAAAACCAGAAGTGGGTCACCTTCAGATATTTGGCTGTCCAGTCTATATACATGTGCCCAAGAAGATTAGGACGAAGTTAGAACCTTCATACAAGAAGGGAACTTTCGTGGGATACAATGAGTCTTGAAAGGCATACAAAACCTACATCCCAGAATCCAGACAGTCTGAAGTCAGTAGGGATGTGACCTTTGAAGAAGAAATGGCTGTCAGGAAAGACAGAGGATCAGACATGGAGATCGATGCTAGAATCAAAGGAGATGAGATCATCTCCATCTCTAGTTTAGGAGGGAGCTAGCAGAAGAGGATGAACCTATCGATTCCATTGATCCAGTTGATATCCCCAGAAATGTTGTAGGTCGGAAAAGACCTAGATGGGCACAACAGACTTTGCAGAATGCAGAGGATTCTCTCAGAAAGAGGGATTCGATTATGATGAGACATTTGCTCCTGTGGCCCGATATACTTCCATTAGATCCATTATTGCGATTGCTTCAGCTATGGGATGGAAGTTGCATCAGATGGATGTGAAGACAACCTTTCTCAATGGTGTTATCGAGGAAGAAGTTTACATTGAACAACCATATGGGTTTATTGTCCAAGGAAAGGAGACTCATGTATGCAGATTGAAAAAGGCACTGTATAGACTCAAGCAAGCACCCCGTGTTTGGTATGGATGGATTCCTGGTGAGCTTGGGATTTTCCAAGAGTGATGCAGACCCCAACCTTTACTACAAGGTTGTAGATGATGAGCCACCGATTTTGGTATTATATGTTGATGACTTGTTTCTCACAGGAAATGAGAAACTTATTGTATGGTGTAAGAAGAATCTCGCCTCTGAGTTTGGAATGAAGAATCTTGGATTGATGTACTACTTCTTGTGATTAGAAGTATGGCAGAGGCAAAAAGAGATTTTCCTAGGACAAGGAAAATACACCATTGATATATTGAAGAGATTCGGGATGTTGGACTGCAAGTCCATGACTACTCTGATGGATGCAAATTGGAAGAAGTTGAGAGATTCTACTTCAGATTCAGATTTGATTGATCCCACCATGTATCGCCACTTGATTGGGTCATTGATGTATCTAACCAACTTCAGACCAAATATATGTTTTGCTGTGAATGCCCTCAGTCAGTTCATGTGCGAACCATGGCAGATTCACTGGATTGTTGCAAAACATGTGCTCAAATATTTACGTGGCATTGTGGGATATGGACTGAAGTATGCTTCAGATTGTGACCTGGGATTGCAGGGGTTTATAAACTCAGATTGGGCCGGATGTGTTGCAGATCAGAAGAGTACTTCCGGATGTTGCTTCAGTTTGGGTTCTGCAGTTATTTCCTGGTGCAGCAGGAAGCAGAACTCGGTAGCACTCAGTACTGTAGAGGCCGAGTACATGGCTGCTAGCACAACAACTCGAGAAGCAGTTTGGCTTCGTAAACTCCTGGCAGGATTGTTGGGCCGGATTCCAGAGCCGACCGTGATTCACTGCGATGACCAGAGATGTGTGCAGATGTCAGTGAACCTTGTATTTCATGACAGGTCGAAGCATATTGAGATTCGATATCACTTCATTCGTGATATGGTGCAGAAAGGTGCGGTTGAGTTACAGTACGTGTCGACAGACGACCAGACTGCAAATGTTCTTACCAAGGCTCTTCCCAGGGTGAAGTTTGATTACTTTCGCGGAAGACTTGGAGTCGAAGAGAATGTGTCCCTCCTTGAGAGGGAAAGATGGCATTGAGATGCTTGCCCTGCTTTGCCCAAGTACCTTTGTGGTCCAGTTACTCAGCCAGATATGGGAGAAATCCCATAGGTAGATGAGTAGGACAGTCAACAGTTGGTCGGGTTCACACTGGTGCCTCTGCAGTCCAGTTACTCATCCAGATATGGGAGAAATCCCATAGGCAGATGAGTAAGACAGTCAGTAGTTGGCCGTGTGATTGCACAGGTACCTCTACACTCTTGGTACTCAGCTAGATATGGGAGAAATCCCATAGGCAGATGAGTCAGACAGTCAGTAGATGGTTATGCACATTTGCTCGTCTGAGATCTCAGCTAGGTATGGGAGGACCCCATCGACAGATGAGACAGACATGTAGCAAATGATATAGTAGAGATGGCACAACTGATAATCTCAGATATCTAGGATTGAGTGATTCTCTTGGGTCCAGGATCGAGTGATTCTCCCAGAATCACCAAAGGACTGGTGAAGATGTATCAGATATTTAGGATTGAGTGATTCTCCTGAATCCAGGATCAAGTGATTCTCCTAGACTCACCGAAGGAGTGGTGAAGATATATCAGATATTTAGGATTGAGAGATTCTCCTGAATTTAGGATTGAGTGATTCTCCTGGAATCACTGAAGGACTGGTGAAGACGTATCAGATATTCAGGATTGAGAGATTCTCCTGAATACAGGATTGAGTGATTCTCCTGGACCCACTAAAGGACCGGTGAAGATCATGCATGACGACACTTCTCGATGGACTGAGACTGTGTGGACAACCTTCATTATGTATAGAGATGATGGAGACAGAATGGATGTACAAGATGAAATCCAGATAATCGTGATGCAGATGAAGACCGAAGAATACCTTCCTCATTGAGAGGGAGTGTTGGATTTTGTGCAACTTCGGAAGATATTATTCATTGTATTTAATTGTACTTTCATTGTACTTGTTTGTACCTCCTAAGGGAGATGAACCTTATGTAAACACTTATGTAAACACATGAAATAATCAATGTAAACCTTGGGGTCCAAATAAAGAAAAGAAAATTATTAAAAATAAATTATTTATTGCCCCCAGGTGAAGTCGGCCCAATTAGGAATTTTCATGTTTGCACTTGTATAAATAAGAGGTTAGTGCACCTCATTATCTCATTCTCACACTTGACAATTGCGCATCACTTGGGAGAGAGTAGAATTCGCACAAGCTAGTGGAGGAAGCAGATTTGGGGTTTCTACTTGTGGAAAACATTTTCACATTTTCTCTTTTATCATTTGTACTTTGATCTCGGGATTATCATCTCTATAGGAAGGTTGCTGGGTTTTTCCCAATTGGGTTTCCCGGGATAAACTCTTTGTTACTGTTTTGTGCTTTGTCTTTCTTCTAGTGATCTTGGTTATGCATTTATGTTTTTATGCTATGAATGTATGAAATTTAACAAGTAGAAGTAGGGATATATTTTTACGTTAAAGGTACACATGGTTGGAAATCCAAATATCTCTACCAATAAACATTTGATGATAACAAAGTGACACAAGTGTGCAAAGAAGACATACTTCAAAAGGTGAATCAAGAAAACATTTACAAGTATGAAGAAGAAAGATTAGGTCATAAGAACATCTTATCGACATCCAAATCATAGGAATCGATACTTTAACCAATATTTACATTAACATTGTTTTGAAAAAAAACTATTGACCTATTTGTCGAAAAATATTAATGTCATTATAATTGGTCTCAAAGTAGAAATCATTGTGGGAATCGCAATACATCAGGTTCTTTCCAAGAATCCTATAAATGTTCAATGCCATAGAAGATCGAATTAGGGTGGGTAACCCCTCTCACAACTCAACAATTCTGCTCAATGCTTAGAAGATCATATTGTCTTATATCGTCAACTATCTCAAGAACAAAGAATCACGAGAAGACATTACGAGCAAGAACAAGAGATAAGTCTTTTCCATAAATATGCTTTGAGGACAAAGCATTTCTAAAGGGGAAGGCAATGCAATGGACATAATGCATAAAATAAACATGAAGTAATAATAATAATAATAAAAAAATAAAAATAAATAATTAATGAAGTGACATGACCTATCATCCATGGTGACTAGTCAATGCGTATATAAGTATACCGTCCCATGGATAAAAGTTTAGCCTTAGTGCACACATTTTGAGGTTGATTTTACCATTTATTGGTTATTTTAATCCTTTAGGAGGCTAATACTTGACCACCCTCCTTCATTGGCTTCTTTTCACTTGTAGCAAAGGTTTGTTGGAGGTTATGAATGCTTATTCTATGGAGTGCTCTCCTATGGCACAAATTCTAAGGCACATGGAGGAGTATTTTACTATTGTTGATGAGGAGTATAACAACCTTGGCACACTTCTCTAGGCCACCCCGTCTTATGCACATGGTTTGAAGTGAATTTGTTGATGGTTTAGAAAAGCAACACATGGTTTTGGCACATGCTTTTATGAGACCTACCACTATTGGCATTATCTCCTAGGACACACTTCATTTGGTAATACTTTATCATTTGTTGGTTAGAGGTGGTTGAGATGGCACATCTCCTTGGTGGTCTCTTCTTCATTGGCAAAGCTACACTTGGTATCATTCTCTCTCTTGGAGTGCCCTAGCTTCTTTCACACGTGTGAGGAGGTTGGCACACCTCCCTAGGACATACTCATGTGAAGTTAGTTGGAAAAGGAGTATTTTATTGAATTGGTTGCACTCTGGAGAAAGAGCCTTGGTTGACCAAGCACTTTTCTTGAGGAACACACTAGTTAGTTGGTATCTTTTACATTTATCAATGGAAAGTTGTTAGAGCGCCCTCTTCCTTCACACATGTGAGTGGTTATTGATAATATTTTAAGGAGTTTGTTGAAAAGCGCTCTCCCAGGGGGATTTTTTTTTTTTTTTTTTCTTTCATTTATACATCTTGAAGGGAGCTTATAGGGAGGAGATTATTCTATTATTTCATGGAGCTTTGAGAGGGTAAACAAGGTTTATTTTAATGATGCATCATCTCTCTTGGAGATTCCTCTAGCAATATTTATCATTTTTTCCTAGTGGAGCGAATTCCCCTAGAAGGGATGAAGACCTAACTAACTCCATTTTTTTATTATCATTGGACTTGTCAAGGAGTTAGACAAATAATTGTATTTTATTGTAAGAGAGATCTAGCTCATTTCTATATAAAGGAGCTTTCTCTCCATTTCATTTGTGATTGAGGAGTTGGGAGCTAGGAGCTAGAGTAGTGATGAAGTATTGGAGCTTAAGAGTTGAAGTTTGATGGGGCTGCCTTCCACTTTTAGGATTGATGGATAATGAAGCATTGAGGTACTGATTCCTTTTGTTGTATGGCTTTATTTGCCTTTCATTTGTTGTTTATTTGTTATAGAATTTCTTTATTATCATGTTAATGTGAAGGCTTAACATTGAATCTAAAATTCACTTACAAATATGCCATCTGAGAAGGTTCCCCCTCTTCTGTATTTTTGTTGTATTTCTGTATTGTTTTCCATTCTTCTAATAAATATGTTTCCGATTTGGAAGCACATTACAGCCATATAACAACACCCTTACAGTTGTAGTGATGAGTGGCACCACCAACCCTCCAACATTTAGTTCTATAACTCATTTTCAGCAAAATACTCGGGTAAAGTGTATCAAATTGTAGTTCCTTTTTACCTTAAGTACATCCTAAAAGATGAATGTAACAAATTAGTTCTTTCATCTAAATAGGTTAGATGTGTTACATTAGTTGTTCTACCCTATAGCCTACAAGAGAGGGGGCATTAGTCCCAAGGGGCATTAGAACAAGAGAGGGGGCATGAAGACTCAAGGGTACTTCAGGATGTTGTTTCAGTTTGGGTTCAGGTATGGTATCCCGGTTCAGCAAGAAGCATGCGGTAGGGGTACTTAGTTTGATAGGGGCAGAGTATATGACAACCAATTATGCTAGTTGTGAGGCGATCTGGCTTTGCAAGTTGCTGGCAGAGTTGACTGATCAGATGTGGAGCCTGTAGCGATTTACTGTGACAGTCATAGTTGCATCAGGTTCTATGAGAATTAAGCACATTAATATCTGGTACCATTTCATCAGGGATCGAGTTCAGAAGGGTGCAGTGATCTTGGAGTATATTCCTTCAAATTCACAGGTTGCTAATCTTTTGACAAAGCCCTTGGCTAAGGGGAAGTTTGAGATGCTGTGGGAGAGACTTGGGTTGGTTGAGAACAGTTTCCTTGAAAATGAGGGAGTGTTAGAATATCTACCTGTTGCTCTGAAAGTTCCTTGCAGCATACCTGTAGCAGCCTGTAGTAGCAGCATAACTGCAGCAGTCTGTCGCAGCAGGTGAAGGATGCAGCAGTGTTTAAGGATCCAACAGCAAAGGCAGATTCATGCGTGCAGTGTGCACCATCCATGGATAAATCATAGATGTGTTATTTCTGTCTTCAGTTCAGTTCAGTTTTAAATTTATATCTTCAGTTCAGTTCTAAAATTAGAATCACATGCAGGTCAGATTTATCTAGGATGTATTATTCTAGGGGTGAGGTGCTTTATTATAGGCATCTTCTGCATGTAGCTTGGGCACACTTCCCTAGAATAGAATTAGGGTTTGATTCATTTAAGTGGGGCGAACTAGTAGAGGTGACCCTGCTGTTTTTGTTATTCATTCAGTTTGCCAGAGTGCGTGCACTGTTTTTTTCCTTTCCTGAGTTAATAAAGGTAAACAGAGATGATTTTCTAGTGCTGCAAATGATTTGTCTTGCTTTTAGTACTTTTCAGTTAATGTATGTGTTTTCAGATCTAGTATACAGAAGTAGTTTGAGAGTTCTTTAACTTTGTCAGCTTTCTAGAGTAAGCAGTTTGCAGGTTTGTTTACCATGTACTAAAACTTTAATTGTTGCAAGCACCATGGATTCTACATCAACTAGGACTATTGGCAATAGTATCCTAGTTCATTTCACCAATAACAGTCAACTTCATAATGATGGCTGTTGAAAGTCGACTTATATCCAGTATGCACAACGTCATGTGAGAAGCAGAAAAACACATTTGAGTCAACATAGAATCCTTAAAGATGCATGGTGAAAGTACATGGAGGTCAATTGTACAATCTTTTCTTTCCTCATACCATGTTATACAACAAAGTTAATTATAGTTGTTTATTCCATGTACTAGCATATGCGACTTATTAAACATCACAATGACATAAGATTCATCAATATGTTGAGTTTAAGTGAGATTAGGGACCAAGGGTTCTCAAAATGTTCCTCAACCCTGTAGGAGTGCTTCATTCCAGAATCCAAAGTACATTTGATATCTTGGATCTCAGCTTTGCAACTAGAATACCTAGGTAATCAGCCTCAGCCACATTCACTAGTTGAAGTGTTGTATTGTACATCTGTCATCTGTCGGACCCTCTGGGTAGCCAGCCGAGATAGCTGCCATTTCTCTAGAATAGTGTGTAGCAAATGAGGCTGATTGTTATTTTTTTGCTCTTTAGAAAAATATGCTGAAACTAAGGTTATCCAGTGCACCATTGCTCCAAATGGGAACTATTACAAATGAAAGCAAGATTGGGGAGTCCTTTTGGGAAATCTCTTTTAGTACATTATATAACTATTGCTAATCCAAAGTCATTAAGTGAACAATTTAAGTATTGATCCTTTCATTGAAGTGCGGATGATAATTGAATCACGCTTTTAGACTTCAAATTAGACTAGGCAAACAAGCAAACAAACGTATTGAAAATTGCATTATGCTTCTATTTTCTATCTGCTAGTGTTTTTTCCCTTTACTCTGACTGATTGAGTGGTTGCCATGAATGACTTTTTGGCTCTCATATTATTTTGATTTCTTTTTTGTGCCTACATTTATGGGATGCTTGTCATATATATATATATATATATATAGATTTTATTTTAGCTTGTTCCTACAGTTATGATTTAGATGTTCGTTGTCTATTTCTACAGGAAGATACCTGTGAACTAAGTGATGTTGATAGCAATCAAGATGATAGCAAACCAGGCTCTGTTGGTGAAGAAAATTCACATGTGTCTACATCTGTTAAATCCAAGAACAAGAAAAAGAAAAAGAAGAAAAATAAAGCAAAGATTTCTAGCTTTGAGCCAATAAAGGATACATCTGCTGACCTGCTCTTGGAGAGATTAAATGTCACGGGGACTGAATGTGCTTCTGATCGCGACTCTTTGGATGCCCATTCAGGAAAAACAGCACCGCGTACAAACAGTGGGCTGGGAGGCAAGTATATTTCAGCAAAATGCACATCCCAAATCTTATCAGTAGATCCGAAATTCTTAAGAGCAGAAGATGAGCTTAGACGGATTTTTGGTTCCAAAGTGATAAATGCATGTGAGAATAGCAGTCATAGTGACAATCAGAGGAGGAAGCATGGTTTAAGGCGTGGAGCACGCAGCTTCCATACTAGAAAGACAACTCTTGTTGTTCCTTCAGATTACTGGCCACGCTGGGATGGAAGCTTGTCCATGGAACTTGTAGAAACTAAAGAGGGATTGCAGTTTTTCAGGTAACAAACTTTCCTCATAAAAGTAATCTGAAGTTATTGTTTTCCTTGTCTTATGTGTGATAAGGTCCATTGGCAGATTCTGAATTCAAAACTTATAGAGCAGCGAGGACTATTTTTTTGATTTTGTATTAGAAACATTGATTTGCAAAACAACTTACAACTAAATTGACCTTCAGTGGTGATGCACAGTGTGGCATTGGCAACAATAAAATGCCTGGATTTAGGGAATTTGGGCTTGTTTATATGCATGCTTTGTTTACAATAGACATTACCAGAACATATAGCTGTAATTACCAGTTGTCACCTTCCCTATGACAGGTGGTTGTATCAATCATCTCATTTCTGCAGATTCGCAGAAGGTAATAGTAGGTTAACCCTGTCTACAAGAATAAGAACAATCTTAAAAATAGATGAGGATCAAGGACTTCTGAATGCTATATCTTTTGTTTGTGAATGTTAAAGAAATAATCATGTTTTTCCTGACATAATTGTAAGTGCACATTGTGAATTAAGCACTTCAAGTTCTTTAGTGTGCTTTGGAACATGCTGTATATTGAATATTCTGAATGCACTATATTAGGCTGCACTTTACCAATATTCCCTTCACTTTCTTGCTGCAGCAATCTATTATTTTTAATATCTGTGCCATAGAAATTCTACTTGTAGGCACTCGTGTTTATGTTTGGGATACAGTTCGGTTTGTAACAAGCATAGACCATGTAAAGTGTGCATTCAGCACCTACAAAAAATGCAATACCTATAGTTAGCTACCTACTGAACTTTTCATTCATCCATCCTGGTTATTGTTCGTGGTTATATCTGTGATGGGCATGTAGTTGTGCATGCATGTCTTCCTCCCTCTCCCTCTCTCTCTTTATATATATGTTATGATAGTAGATATCTGTTTCTCTGTTTCTTATAACTGTCATTACTATGCTGTATTCCAGGGATCTTCTATTTCGTAAAACTGTGCATATCCCTTGTAATTTTGATGTTGGATTTTTTCTGTTCGACCATTTTTGCTGTAGTCCTATCTTTTGACATTATTATTTTGATTGGTCAGGTACACTCATCCATCCTCATATTTGGAGGCACAAAGGAAGTTTGAAGCAGCAAAGAACATGTATGATCTAAATGGTATTGCATTTGTATTGGCTCAACATCCCTACCATGTGGAATCACTTTTAGCTCTTGCGGAGGCATTCAAGTATGCTGGAGATCACCAGAGGTCTGTTGAAGCAATTGAGAAATGTCTATATGCTTTGGAATGTGCATGGCATCCATTATTTAACCCAGTGCGTGGTAACTGTAGACTGGACTACAGTTGTGATGCCAATAAGCCATTATTTTCAGCTCTTCGTCGACATATGCAAAACTTGGACCGGAGAGGTTGTTCTCGGTCTGCTCTTGAAGTTTGTAAGATGATACTTTCATTGGATTCAGATAATCCTGTTGGGGCCCTTTTCTGCATTGACTATTTTTCTCTAAGGTCACAGCAGTATGAATGGCTAGAGTTGTTTGCTGATCAATATGGAAGTGACAACTCACTTTGGCTTCTTCCAAATTTTTCTTTTTCTCTGGCAATTGCACGCTTCTACCTTGAGCGTGACACATCAATAAAACAAACTCCTCAAACAGACACTGTATCATCCAGTGAACTTCTGAAACAGGCACTCATGCTTCACCCATTAGCCTTGAAGAAGATTGTAGACAGGGCACCTTTAAAGGATGCAGCATGGACACAAATATTAAAGCATCCTCATTTTGCATATGCCGAAGCAGGAAGTCCCTCACTTGAACATCTGACACAAATATATGTGGAAAGAAGTTACTTAATTTGGAGGTTACCAGAATTGCAGAAATGGTTGATAGATGCTGCATTGCAAGTTATTCAAATAGTGAACCAGGACGAAGGTGAAGCCAAAGATTGGGCTTGTGTGAGGAAGGAAGCCTTTGCATCCGATAGGAATGAGTATGTGTGCTATTTATTTTGACATTTTCAATGCATGCTGCCAAAAGACTTCCTAGAAAGTGTGGTCAGGGCATTTTAAGTATAGATATGGATTGTAGCCCTTTTGAGCTTTGAGTCAGTCAATTTCAGAGATTCTCTTTAAGTAGTGGTATAAGGTTAATGCTACTTGTTAGTGTCTACTACATATTTTGTTTGTATGAATAGTGACAAAAACGTTACCCTAAGTACTAACCATAGATAAGAAAATATAGGGGAAAAAGGCTTCGCAACTTGTAGTCAAGGTGCATGAACCCAGTAATGCTGTATAGAGATCCTAGTTTTACCATAGTAGCAAGATTTGGCTGTATTGGGCTTTGCTGGACTGAAATTCAGCAGTTGTACGAAATTTGGTGAATTTTCCATACAGTCTGGATACAGTACAGTCAACATATTTTTCAGTCTTTGATAATATGCATCATGCCTTTGATACCCATCGACCCGTAAACCCCCAAAAACAGCTCGAAAAACCCAATAATATTAAATCAAACCATAAAGCAATCATAAATATAAACTACATTGCTAAATTTTGAAGGAATTAATTACTTTTCTGAGTTATTGCATCTTCGTGAGGTGTGAATTTTTCTAAAATTTTGAACAAAATGCATGTTTTCCTATCTATGAGACTTATACTTCTGTATTGGAGCCGCACTGGGTTTCTTCCTTGCACATTTTTTCCATATCGAATTTTATTGAATTTTGTATTCGTATTTGAATCTTGCTATTATGGTTTTACATCATTATACTCAATTTTGTAGATCTCCTATAACTGTCCATAGGATTTGTGATGTACCCGGTGACTGTGCTGGGAATTAGATTCTTTTCCGGTATGTTGGGTTGATGATACAGGTTTTGAGTACATTGCATTCAAGTACTCCAAAGTCAGCATGTGAGAATGCCGGAAACACTGGTTTGAGGTAAGGGAAAGGGTTGTATCTGTAGCTTCTACACCAAATTTTACAATACTCTTTTATTGTCTTCATTGCATTTGTGGTTCTATAGAAGCATATGATTTTTTGGGTATAGACTTTCAGTATTAGAGTGCTTTCAGAAGACATGAAACCAATGTGTTTTTCTCTATAAATTTCCAATCTTGTATACTGGAGAATTAAAAGTGATTTGTTATCTTCTTTGTGGAAATTAAAATATAGAGATTGACAGATGGCCTCTTGCTAGATAGTATCATGAGCCAAAAGGTCCTCGAGTGAATTTTTTAATAGCTTTACCACATGGGTTAAGTGGTAAGGGTAGAGGAGGGAGCACGCATAGAGTGTGAAGGGAGAAGCAAGGCAACCAACAAGTGGTGTAGACATATCCTGTCGCATTCTGATCTTCGCATAAGGGGCAAGGAGAAATGAAAATGTTTCTATAACAGGGTGTTAAATGTTAGCATTTTGTAGCTCGGAGGTACTCCTGCATCCGTTGTCTAGGTGCAGGGGTCCGAGATAATGAAGTCTCATAAATGTCTTTAAAAGGCTTTATTAAAGTGCATTTATTAAAGTACCTTTTAATGTGACTTTATAATTTAAAAATGAAATATACTTTATTATTTTTATAAAGTGACTTTTTAGATATTTAGGGTAAAAAGTGACTTTTCGAAAAGATGAGATTTATATAGTTGTGACTTGGAGATTTAAGTCATCTTGAGAACAAATCTCAGCCATAGAATTCGAAAAGACAAAGGAGTTACCCTAATGAGGACAATAAAAGGACATTGAGGCTTCATTTGGCATTCATTGAAAGAGAGATTCTTTGGAGAGAAAGGGTGGCTCGAATTCCAAGGAGAGGAAGCTTGGAGAGAAGCATGCATTCCAAGAGGAGTTGGAGGGTGGCTTGAATTCCAAGGTGAGGAATTCACTTGTGGCTCGTATCCCAAGGAGTGGCTTGGTTAAGGAAGTTCGATTTCCAAGAGAGGAAGCATTTTTGTGAGCAGTATGAGAAGAGTGTAGCAGCAGCAGTTCTGTGCACATTTCCCAAAGTGTGGGCACTGTTCCCTAGATTGTACAGTCATTTAATGTGTGGCTGTACAGTACATTCTTTTGTTGAGGCCATGCTACTGTCTTTGTGAGCACAGAACACAAGTGGCTCTGTTTTCGAGACAAATGACAGCTGCAAGAGATTGGCCGTACAAATGATGTGACTGGGCACACAAAACAAGGTGAACTGCAGTAAGAAGACTGTCCTGGGCAGTGCACATTTTCCTGGGCAGCATTTGGCACAGTTTACAAGGTGACTTTTATGTGCTCAGATTTCATAAATTTTGTACTTTACCTTACATTTCATGCTGTACTTATCTGCTGATGTAATTTCTGAGATTATTTGCTGCTCATTAATACAATCTCTTGGACTGGTTTTTCCCCAGGGGTTGGGGGTTTTTCCAGGGTCAAATTTGACCAAAAATTCCTGTGTTAAACTGTCATTACAGTCTGCTGTTTTTTATTGATTTCCGCTGTTAAAAGTGCTTTACAGACAGTGAATTTGCCTACAGTCAAGTTTCATTTAATGCTTGATAAATGTGTATGACTTGTGTTTACTGTTGAGGTCAACATCAGTGGTTTGCAAAGTGTTTGATAATAGTTCTTAGTGACTGTGCATGTACAGTGAGCAGAATTATTGTCATTTTTCTTCATGGTATCAGAGCTGGGGCTCTGAGAAGACAGTGGACTGTTGGTACAGCAGAGGCTGCAAGAGAATTGCATGAGACGGACTGTTTGGTAGCAGCTGTGAGCAAGGATTTTGCTGAGAATTACAGTTGAGTGGGTTTTTGGTCAAGGTGGGCAGAGTTTGCCTTTTTGGAAAAAGAGCAAGAAGTGGATGATGGCCAGCATTCAGTATGAAGACTTGTTGGAGGGGATCTCCAACTACTTGCAGTGGAAGGCCCGGATGGGTGCACTTCTCAAGGAGAACAAACTTTGGTCGTTCGTAAGTACAGTTGTAGTACCTCCTTTTGCTGATCCCGTAGCCCTTGACATACATGAGGTGAAGGAGGCTAGAACGCAGAGATTGCTTCTGGATGGTGTTCAAGATCACCTCATCCCACATTTGGCAGAGAAACAGACTGCTAAGGAGATGTGGGACACTTTAAAAGGTTTGTATGAGAACAAGAATGAAAATCACAAGATGGCTTTGAAGGATAAGTTTCATAGCGCGAAGATGGCGAAAGGTGAGAATGTAGCCTCTTACCTCACTAGTCTCAGACAGGCGAAAGATGAATTGAGTGCAGTTGGTGGGGTTATTTCTGATCCCGAGCTGGTGCGGATAGCCCTGAAGGGCTTCACTAAGGATTGGGACGTTTTCTTGAAGTGCGTAGTTGGCAGGGAGAACTTTCCCTCTTGGGAAATATTATGGGGTGCTTTTATTAAGGAAGAGATCCGAGAGGGGTCTTAGGAGAAGACAGGAAATGATGCTGGTGAACATAATGTGTCCCTTTCTGTAAAGGGAAAGAAGAAGAAGAGTGGCTCGAGTAGTGGAGCCATGTTCGAGAAGGACATGAGCAAAGTGGGATGCTTTGCTTTCCAGGGTTATGGTTACTATTGTTAAATTTAGGGTTAGATTAGGGTTTGAAGCAAAAAATTAAATTTTTTGTACTTTAATGCATAAAACAAAATTACAAAACTAGTGCTGAGAACAAAATAGTACAGCTGCAACAAATTAAGACATAATTTTCAAGTTTCAACATTAACACTCCCAAAGGTCCCTGTGTTAAAGTTGAAGCATACCTTAACAATAACCAGCAGAGCAATAGTAGCAGCAATACTTGGAGAGTGTAATATCTTCTTTCCTGATGGCCAAATTAGTTAAGTTTACCACAGTTATAGATGCTTTTTGGTTCAATTCTGTCAACACTTTTGATGCCAAAATTCGCTCATTGATCACAATGGGCTTAAGTTTCCAAGGTGAGTTTGTATGTTTGTTTAGCATTCCATCACAAAGATTATGTACCCCTTGATGATACTGATATGCACATATAATGAACACAGAGAGAAACTGGAATTGACATAACCAGCAAATGTATTCAACTGAAATATAAATTAAAGAGACACAAAACACATGCCTGGAACATTAGATTGCAGATCTGAGATATGTGGTGATTCCAAGGCATAAGATGAGTTTCTTCTGGCTGTAAGTGTTCATCCACAGAGGTAGATAGCTGGAATATAAATGGAAAATATGCTATGTGAGGATTCCTCCAGGTATGAGAGTGATTTAGTAACGCTGTAGGTGATGGTCAGCTATTGCAATATGCTGCTATAGAATTCTGCAATATGTAAATGCCTTTGTGAGGTTGCATTTAAATCTTCCACGGCCTTTGAACATGAATCCAACCCCTATCCTCCAGATCACAGCTCTAAATGGGATTCATTGCCTGCCCAAGGAGAACGCTGCCAATTGATCTCTGGAACAAATCACATATCTGGTATATATTGTATAGTGCTGCTTTCAGAGATTAAGATGACTAATCTCCTGCTGTAGCTGCTTATATTTGGTATAAGCTTGATGCTATAAGGGCTTATGACTTGCATGCAATCAAATATCAGCTCATAATCGAGTAACTTGGCCAGCTAAATAGAAGACGTCCAGCAAGATGATGGAGGTCAATTTGAGAGGAGGATCACACCTTCAACTAAGGTATCTCTGCTATAAATAATGGATCGACACCCTCCTTGTTCAGCACAGCAATACACAACCGATAACAACCTTCTCCAACAGTTTAGGGCTGTCAAGTGAACCCGACCTCAGTGGAAACTTTAATGGTAAGACACGCTTGTGAAAGGGATACTCAGAATATGAGATTCGCTGCCAACAGTAGCTCTAATGCCCAGAATTACAGTAGGCGCCCAGGAGGAAGTTTTGGTACAGATTGAGTTCTTCACAACAAAACCCCACCTCCAGGATGAGGACCACGGATTTCTTCAACATGGATCCCTGCTCATCCTTTATGTGCCGAGATCTGAAGCCCACGACTCTAGTAGAAGCCTCACGCATCAGTTGGAAGGGAGATCCCTGTGCCAATAAGTGGTGAAGATGCCTTACTCAATAAAGAATGCTGCCTCTATTCAATATGCTCCCCCTTGTACTCAGACTTCCAAGGAGCTGTGCCCTCCCAAAACCGAACATTACAGAGAGTTGAGACCTTCCTTATACTCATAAATTTAACTTTCAGAATAGACTATGCCTCTGAGAGGCAAGTCAATCAACTGGAATGATACTGACCCTTACCTGAGGGTTAGTACATACCTGAGAGAGAGAGAGTGAAGGGGCTGTAGGATAGGTTTCTCTAAGATCAGGTCAACACATTAACCAAGACAGTCAAAGGGAGGAAGATACAAGGGCAGCCTCAAGGCACAGTCCAAAGTGGCAGCCTTAATCAAAGTAGTGGTGGTCACCTAAAGGTCATGACAGACCTCAAATCACAGTAGCAGCCTAGGTAGTCACCCAACAAGATATCATACCGTAAATTATAGTAGATCTGACCCAATCAAGGTTCCAACAGGCAGTGACCTCCACAAGTGACCAAAGGCAGCCCTAAACACAATGGATCTGACCCAAACAAGGTCCTAACAGGCAGTGACCTCCACAAGTAGCCCACACAGCAGTAGATCTGAACCAAGTAGGCAACGATCTCCACAAGTGACAAATGGCAGCCCAAAATTCAGTCCACAAAGGCATCGACTGTCTAAAAACAGTCCTAGGTGGTAGCAGGCATCATTACACAAGCAACGACCTAGTCAAAGGGTCCACAGTTGGGGCAGCAAGCAGCCCTAGAGGCTGTGGCCTTCTTCTATCAGTCAAAACAGTCCACGAATGGGGGGCAGCAGGCAGCCCTAAGGCTGCGGCCTCCACTTAATGAGCAGAGGCACCCTCACGGTACCTTCACACTGTTAAAGTTAGTGCAGCTGCGAGACCCATTCTCAGAGAGGATGGTACCCTAGTTAGTTAACTAGGTTTCTTGGTCAAGTTAACCAGGCAGAGTAAAGAGTAAGTCCCTAGAAGGTACCCTAGGGCCCCTAGCTGTCTCCCAGGGTTCTTGGTCAGGGACCAAATAGGTTGATGAGATGGAAAAGTCCCTAGCATGTGGCTAGGGCCCTTATTTGTCTCTAGGGTATTTTGGTATGGGACCAGACAGTTTCTTGGTCACGAGGACCAAGCAGGTCCTGCAGGTTGAAACAAAGACCTCCTGGTTTGGGACTAGGCAGATTCTTGGTCACAACGACCAAGTAGTTCTTGCAGCGACATACTTGGTCAGTTAACCAGGTGGATCTTGTTCAGTGGACCAAGATGATAATGTGTGATGTCCTTCTCTCCTAGGTGTTCGAGATGGTTGAGCTAGATGGTCTTCTCAAGGGATTGGCCACCCCTTGATGGAGCTACTAGCGATTGACCTAAGGAGCAGTCTGGAGGATCACAGGATCACATCATCTAGTGTGGACCTTCCTTATACAGTGATGATGAACTTTCAAGTAATGTATGGAACACTTGTACATTTGAGAGAGAGATGATCGGTTGTACCCCACCCACCTTGGTTGCTCATCCTTGGTCTTTACGCCTTGATGTGGTACCTTGTCTTGTTCACTATTTTTACTTGTGGTTAGTAGGGTCATCTACCCACCTTGAGTTGTATTGATTTGTACCACCTTGATGTTTTATGGGTATTAGGGTTGTTTGCCCACCTTTGTGGTTCACCCTTTGGTCCTAGGGTTATGGGTCATGCACCCATCCTTGCTTTATGTTTTGACTTGTACCATGTGTTGGTACTTGTACCCTCACCTAGTTAATTATATGACCCTCGTACCAACGCAAGACACTTTATTTATATTTTATATTTTTACTTTATTGTGTCTTAACCCTTATGTGCTAAGTACCCACTTAAGACACCTTAATTATATCTTTTCTTATTAATGGCTTTATTATTTTGGTGTCTTAACACTTACTTATTGGTACCTTCCTTGTTTAGTGGAACCCCAACTCAATAAATAATTTAAATTTATGATCTTTCTAGAAGTTTATGATCCTATATATTGTGATCTATGTTTCCTCATTTGTCATCAATTCATGAACACTCATCTCAGCTCTGATCTTTCTACTTGACGTCAAGGGTTTCACTGCTACTCAACTGTTTTTGGAAGCCGCCCACCTGCTAAACATCTCAGATCTGATTTTTATGATTGCTTAAGGTTGATGTCTAGGGTTATTGACTGCTAGTTTTTGATTAAATACCTTACTGCTGCCTTCTCTAACTGAGCCGTGATCTCCTTGCTGATTTGTGACCTTGTTTAAGGAGGGCCGTGACAACTGCTGCCCTTGTTAACCTAACCATGAGCCAGATCTGCTAATCCGTGACCCCTGTTGAGGATTTCAGGGAAGGTCGCAACTTGCTAGAGTTCTATCAGAATAAGCCGTGACCTGCTGACTGCTTAATGAAACTTAATTGAGGTTCGATCTGCCAACTATCCTTCTGATAGAGGTCTTGTTGGGCTTCAATCAATTGCTGAGATTTGATTGAATTTAGGTCAGCCTGCTGCATACATTTTTGTGGAGGCTGTGAGCCTCTTTAGTCCAGATCTTGTCTGCTTGGTGCAGATTTATGGAGTCCAATCTACTCTACTGAGTGCAGATGAATGAAGGCCATGAGATCTGGTGTAAAAACTTTATGCATAACTGATCTATTGTGCCCAGATTTTGTTGAGTTGAACTATGTGTTCAGATCTTGTTTATATGTGCTGAGTCTTATGTTTTGACCAGACCTTTGTAAAAACTTTATGCATAACTGATCTATTGTGCCCAGATTTTGTTGAGTTGAACTATGTGTTCAGATCTTGTTTATATGTGCTGAATCTTACGTTTTGACCAGACCTTTGTGTTGAAACATATTTGCTGAGACTTAATTGTATCTTTGGTACTGAGACTTATTGAGGGTTGATCTATTATTGTGATCTTATTTGTGCTGAGTCTTGTACTCTGCTTTGACTGTCATTGTCCATCTCTACTTGACTGTACCTCAACCTATCATCTCTCTCTCTCTGGTTTGTACTTACCCTCTAAGTTAGGGTCAGCTGGTTCCTAGTGATTGACTGGCCTCTAAGAGGCTCGGTTCATTTTGAAAGTTAATGCTTCTGAGTATAAAACATGAAGGGTCCCACACTCCAGGTAAGTACCCTAACTTGTTCTTCTTATTAATTAGACTTGTTATTGTTAGTCTTACACTGCTGATTACATGTTACTGAAGATTACTTTAACACGGGGACCTACTTGGTAGTGTTAAAGGTGAAAGAGATGAAAATTATGTTTTTAAATTGTACTGTCTGATTACTGTGTTTAGCTATTGTTGTACCATTCTATTTCAGTATAAATTTGTTATATTGAATTTTGCATTAAAGTATATAAGTTATGATTTTTTCTGCATCAAAACCCTAATCCTAACCAAAATTTAACACACACAGGCTAACAGTACCCTCAACAACCCTCAGCAGGTCACGGCAGCCTCAGAAACAAGGTACAGTAGCCATAAAAGAACAGACGGCCCACACGTGTGGAGGAAGGAAGGAGCTGACAGTTGAAGAAAAGAGCAGAACAGTCCACAAGGCCCACGGATCAGTTCACGGGACAACAGGCAGGCCAAGAACTAGTCCACGGTTCACTGGAGCAGCAAACAAAAGGGCGTTCAAGCAGCAACAGTATGAAACCCTAGACGTTACCCAAATGAGCAACAATAAACCCTATATTAGACATAGGTTTTCTCAGATCAGATCTCATCTTCAAGACATGCTCATAATGAAAGCTTAGGCTTGTATTTATAATCTTTAAGGACTCTTAGAAGGTTCTACCTTCTAACCTTTCATTGACTTGGGGTTTACTCAAGAGGGTCAAGACATCATACATTAAGGAGGGTCACCACTTATAAAACATAATTTAATATTATGATGTCTTAGGAGAGGGTACCAAGGTCAAGGCTAAGGGTAGGGTGACTTAGCACAAGGACCAACAAGGGGTCAATATAAAACAAAGTTGTCACAAAGCTAAACCACATGGATCAAGGGTGGGTAAACACTCATTCAAACCACAAGACTAAAGGTGTACCCACAAGGTGGGAGGACAACCCCTCTAACCTGATGTTTGAAAAATCGAAATCGGACTCGGAATCGGTTGAGGGTCAACTTGGAATTGGAATCGGTAATGAATCTGTCATAAGTCGGCCGATTTGAATTTAATGAATCGGTTTTACTAAAAAATACATAAAATATTTAAATTTTAAAGAAAAACAACATTTTCAAGTTTTTAGGATTGTTGTTATGACCCAGACTTGTTGTTTGCAGGCTAAAGACTACCTAGCTTATTTTAAGCCTTTAAGGTGATTTTCATGACTTTTTACTGCTGCAAAGGTCATAACAGGCACATGTTTGCTTCAAAATTGTTGTACGAGGGTTTGAACAGCTTCAACCTAAGTTGCATGAAACGGGGAAACGAGGACGAAACAGGGAAACTTCGAAATAGGGGAAACGCGACCCCCCAAAATTTTGGAAATGAGGAAACGCAATATATATATATATATATATATATATTAAATTAATAAATTAGCAAAGACATTTACAAAAATGAATGTGAAATATAAATCATCAATCATACATGTCAACTAATCATTGTCTATATTGGGATCCTATTCATCAATAACACCCTATGCCTCCCTCCTCTAGGCTCCAGCTCTTGCCTCTAACTCGAATTTCAAAGTTGGTCCTCCAAGGACATTAGTCAACGACTCAACACACTACAATTTTGATGAAACTTCCTAATCCAATCGCTAAAATAACGTAGAAAAAGCTTCCCATGCTTGATAAGTGATTTTGCATGAGTGAAGAGTACATTTTTATTAAGGTCATGACAAAGGAATTCAACAATCAACACCACCAACATCAAGGTACATATAGCGGTTGATGTGCTTGATTAAATGCCAATTCCATACCCTCATACATGATAGAATCTGGTCGAAACCTTGCAATCCTAAAATCCTGAAAACTATTAAGTCTGTTGAATTTTGAATGGGATCTAAAAATTACTTTTTGCATAGGTTGGAACCACTCTCAAACATCCTGAAACAATTAATGGTAATGTTAAAAATTTAAGTAAAAGGATGGAAAATAAAAGATAATAAGAATTTAACATTACCATTAATATCACCAAGTACTATTGCACCATGGGGCTATTGCATTGTTTTTTTGAGTCCGCGGGCACCCACACAAAATTCCAGACAAATCGATCGATTTTTTACATAACTCGGCCGATTAGACTGGTTCGGTACTGAACCGACCGATTTAGTGTTCAGATCAGCCGGTTTGGTATTGAACCGGTCGACCGAACCGATATGCAGACCGATTTGATTTGGTTCCTTATCAAGCCGGTAGATCAACCCACAAGGTGGGAGGACAACCCCTCTAACCCAATGTTTGAAAAATCGAAATCGGAATCGGTAATGAATCGGTCATAAATCGGCCGATTTGAATTTAATGAATCGGTTTTACTAAAAAATACATAAAATATTTAAATTTTAAAGAAAAACAACATTTGGCCGATTTTTAAAACATAGCTCTAACCACAAGATAAGGTGGTAAGACAAACCTTCTAACCCTAAGACCAAGAACAATAAGGTGGGAAAACCCAGGGTGTACAAACAAGGTGGGGATACAACCCATTCATCTCTCTCTCAAATGTACAAGTGTTCTATACACTAACTGAAAGTTCATCATCACCATATAAGGAAGATCCACACTGGATGATGTGATCTTGTGGTCCTCTTGACTGCTCCTGAGGTCAAGTGCTAGTGACTTCATCAAGGGGTGGACAGTCCCTTGAGAAGACAACCTAGCTCAACCATCTTGAAGACTTAGAAGAGGAGGGCATTACACATCATCATCTTGGTTAACTGACCAAGATCCTCCATTCATAAAGAATGGATGAGCTTCAGTCCTAGATTGAATCATGTTGATTAACCTCTTGGTTTCTGACCAAGTCCTCCATTCCCCAGAGAATGGTCCTCAGCCCCAGGCTGAGCTTCAGTCCCAGACTGAATGTTGATCAACCAACTGCAGGACCTGCTTGGTCCTTGATCAAGAATCTGCCTGGTCCTAGACTAGGATGTTTCTGTCTCAGTCTGTAGGATCTGCTTGGTCCTCGTGACCAAGAAAATGTCTAGTCCTAGACCAAAATACCCTAGAGACAGATAGGGGTCCTATCCACATGCTAGGGACTTTGCCATGGCATCAACCTGCTTGGTCCCAAACCAAGAACCCCAGTAGACTACTGGGGGCCGTAGGATACCTTCTAGGGACTTACTCTGCTTGGTTAACTGACCAGGAACTCTAGTTAACTGACCCTCCCAGAGAATGGATCTCGCAACTGCATTAACTTTAACATGTATGTCGTGTCCTCATAAGAAGAAGGGAAAGAAGAAAGAAGAGATCGAGGGATCTGCTTTAGTTGAAGTAGCAGAATATGTAAGGAAATTCGAGAAGGAATTTTTCTTGGCGAGTACTATCTCAGAGAGCAGTATTATCGAGAGTATGGACACTGGAGTATGGTACATAGATGGCGGAGCAACACGCCATATGACGAGAACAAGAGCCATGTTCCTGGAGGTGACAGTAGCAGAATATGTAAGGAAATTCGAGAAGGAATTTTCCTTGGCGAGTACTATCTCGGAGAGCAGTATTACCGAGAGTATGGACACTGGAGTATGGTACATAGATGGCAGAGCAACACGCCATATGACGAGAACAAGAGCCATGTTCCTGGAGGTGACAGATGTGGACAAATTTATACTTATAGAGGATGGTATGGGGATGTGGAAGTGTTCTATTCCAAGGATTTGGAAGTGTTCTATTCCAACTCGAGTTTGGAGGATATCTGGAGGTTGGCGGAGTGTTGCTTGTTCCAGAGTTGAAGAGGAAGTTGCTCGCAGTTTCAACTCTGGAAGATGACGGGTATGCGATCCTTCACTTGGAAGGATGAGTTTTCATGTATCCGGTGAGTGGGGGCTTGGGTGCAGTGAGATTGCTAGGGATCCAAGATGGCAGAGCATACTAAGTATTGTGTCGTTTTGTGGATGGTGAGTCCGGTGGGAGGTTAGACTCGGTGGTAGCAGCCAGTGTAGAGGACTCATCTAGCTCAGTGAGGAGACTGAGTTGGTATGAGATGATGCTTATAGATGAGCAGGAGAGTGAGCAGTACTCTTAATTCAAAGTTGTCAGGCACAAATATCCAGCACATGATCCAGAGCAGGTGGCAAAGGGACCTTTAGGTTCAGAGGGAGCTTCAACAGTTGGAGAGCTGAGGTTGGAGACAGATCGTGGCAGAGGTGATGCATGCAGTACCTCCCTCGCTAAGAGGGAGTGTTAGCATTTTGTAGCTCGGAGGTACTCCGACATCCGGTGCCTAGGTGTAGGGGTCCGAGATAATGAAGTCACATAAATGTCATTAAAAGACATTATTAAAGTGCATTTATTAAAGTACCTTTTAATGTGACTTTATAATTTAAAAGTGAGATGTACTTTATTATTTTTATAAAGTGGCTTTTAAGTTATAAAGTGACTTTTTAGATATTTAGGGTAAAAAGTGACTTTTCGAAAAGATGAGATTTATATAGTTATGACTTAGGAGATTTAAGTCATCTTGAGAACAAATTCAGCCTTAGATCTTGTGGGCCAAGATCTAGTCTCAGCCCTAGAATTTGAAAAGACAAAGGAGTTACCCTACTGAGGAAAATAAAAGGATATTGAGGCTTCATTTGGCATTCATTCAAAGAGAGATTCTTTGGAGAGAAAGGGTGTCTCGAATCCCATGGAGAGGAAGCTTGGAGAGAGGAGCATGCATTCCAATAGGAGTTGGAGGGTGGCTCGAATTCCAAGGTGAGGAATTCACTTGTGGCTCGTATCCGAAGGAGTGGCTTGGTGAAGGAAGCTCGATTTCCAAGAGAGGAAGCATTTTTATGAGCAGTAATGAGAAGAGTGTAGCAGCAGCAGTTGTGGGCACATTTCCCAAAGCGTGGGCACTGTTCCGTAGATTGTACAGTCATTTAATGTGTGGATGTACTGTACATTCTTCTGTTGAGGCTGTGTTGTGAGCACAGAAAACGAGTGGCTCTGTTTTCGAGACAAATGACAGTTGCAAGGGATTGGCTGTACAAATGATGTGACTGGGCACACAAAACAAGGTGAACTGCAGTAAGAAGACTGTTCTGGGCAGTGCACGTTTTCCTAGGCAGCGTTTGGCACAGTTTACAAGGTGACTTTTATGTGCTCAAATTTCAGAAATTTTGTACTGTACTGTACATTTCATGCTGTACTTATCTGCTGATGTAATTTCTGAGATTATTTGCTGCTTATTAATACAATCTCTTGGACTGGTTTTCCCCCAGGCGTTGGGGGTTTTTCCAGGGTCAAATTTGACCAAAAATTCCTGTGTTAAACTGTCATTACAGTCTGCTGTTTTTTATTGATTTCCGCTGTTGAAAGTACTTTACAGACAGTCTATTTGCCTACAGTCAAGTTCCATTTAATGCTTGATAAATGTGTATGACTTGTGTTTACTGTTAAGGTCAATATCAGTGGTTTGCAAAGTGTTTGACAATAGTTCTTAGTGACTGTGCATGTACAGTGAGCATAATTATTGTCATTTTTCTTTATTAAAGTTCTTCAAACACATCAAATCAATCTTTCCACATCGTTGGATCCTTTTTATAAGATATCTCTCAATTCTCTAGGTTCACAAGGCCCATGTGAGCTATGTTGTTGGGAGTGAGAAGCGGGAGCGTGGAGCGGAGCGAAAAGCGAAAATTTCAAAAGCTCCCGTTTTGGGGGCGTTTTTTATATTGTATATATTTTGATGTATTTATATCTAAAAAACATGTAGGATGTTGAATTAGCTATAGAAAACATGGATTAAGCCATATAACATCAATGATCTAGTAGTTCTAACTTATAACATTATCATCAAATGATCAACCATAACTACTTTTATATGAGCTTGGCAATGAAGGGAGGTACCATAACATTGTCATCAAATGATCAACCTAGTATAGGAGATTTTAGTATTGGAGAGGTAGGGAGCGCCTCAGGGGCGCCTTGGGAGTGTTAAAATCTGAGCTTAACTCATCCCAAACACTTAGCAGAACTCTGATATCAGTCTTCAACATTCATAAAACCAAACACATATCACAAGCATATAAATTTCATATCTCTGTAAGCTGATATGCTGTAACTAAGTAAACTTTGCAGCGGAAAATTAACTCAAAATCAGCAGACTGTAAAACATATTTAACACAGATATTTTGGTCAACAATGACCCTGGAAAAACCCCCCCCAACCTCTGGGGAAAACCAGTTCTAGAAAAATATATTAGCTAGCAGCAATTAATCTCAGAATTACATCAGCTGTAAGGTACAGCATTAATCTTCAGTACAGTACAATATATTTCTCGAAATCTGAGCACAAAATCTATCTCGAAAACAGTGCAATATTCAGCCAAGGAAAACGTGCAAACAGTGCATCCCAGGACAGTCACATGCAATGCTGTTTACCTCGATTTTCGTGCCAGAAAACAGCAGTACGGCCCTCTTCCTGTGCTGTATGGAACTCACAGAAATCAGTGCTGTTGGTTGCCTCGAAAACTGTGCCTACTTTGCCTTGTTTTCTGTGCACACCAACTCAGCAGTACGGCCCTCTTAAATGCTGAAGAAATGTCTTGGGAACTGTGCCCTCACCTAGGGAAAAGTGCCCACTTCAGCTGCTGCTCCTCTCCATTATTCTGCTGCTCATACTTTTCTAGAAAGTTGTGCTCTCCTCACCCAGCTCTCTTGGGATTCGAGCCAACTCCAGTTCTCTTGGAGTTCGTGCCTCTCTTTCTCTCTTCTAGAGATGCGTGCTGCTCCTCTCCTTCAGATTGTAGAAAATGAAGTCTCTTTCATCTTTTATTTACCCTATTAGGGTTACTCTCATGACTTTTCAACTTCAATGGACGAGATTAGATCTTGGCCAAGAGATCTATGGCTGGGATCTAATCTCTCACTCACTTAAATCTCCTAAGTGAACTTTACAATAAATTTTCTTTTTTTTGATAAGTCACATTACCCTAAATATTTAAAAAGTACACTTTATGACTTAAAGTCACTTTAGAAACATAATAAAGTGCGACTCACTTTTAAATCATAAAGTCACATAAAAAAGGTACTTTAATAAAAACACATTACTAAAGTCACTTTAAGAATATAAATGAGACTCCAAGTTATTGACCCCTGCACCTAGGCACCTGATGCAGGAGTGCCGCCGAGCTATCAAATGCTAACAGGGAGCATGCTCCCAAAACTGCGAGCGTTTTGGGAGTGAGCTTCAGGAGCGGGAGCGAGGGGGTGGGGGGTGCTCCCACGCAACATAGCTTGTGAGGTTTTGTAGACACCAATGAATTGTCGATGTGTTACAAATAGTGGTGATTGGAGAATGCTGATCAGGTATCATTATTCAATGTGGATATACCAATGTTACCGGACTCGGAATTGACAATAAATCGGTGAGGCGAAAGAGCGAAGAGTTTGAATCGGATTGGGAAAAAATTGACAAATACAAAAAATTAAATATATACACATATTTTGAATTAAAAAAATATTTTTCATAAATATTAAAAATAGCTATGTCCATATACTGCAAGATATCAATAAATGTCCAAAGATATCAATAGGTGCCCAAAATATATAATTCTTTGACTTAGATTCATTAATATTAATATTATTAAAATATAAATTATATTTTATTATATATTAACATATTATAAATAATTATATATTCAAGGGGGATTGGATACCTGTGTAGAGTTTTAGTTCTCGACGCGTTTCGGACTCCATAGTTGAGTCCATCTTCAGGAGAAAAGGTGTCTCAAAGGAAACTAAACGAATTTTTACATTTATTTATGTTGTTATGTTTAGTTTTTAGAGAGTCGACTTTTATTTAAAAAAGTTCTATTTAATATATATAATAAATAACATTTAGGAAATAATATAATAATTTATAACATAAAATAAATAAAGGTATATAGTGTGCCTCGCAGGCTGGATGTGATGCCCGATGCTGAGCGCCTGCTGAAAGAATTCTTGGTGTTGAGTGCCTGCCGAAATAGAGGTTTAGCCCGAAAGTCGAAATAGAGGTTTAGCCCGAGGAAGCTAGTCCCACTGTAATTTTGACACCATTCTGAAATCTGCCGTCAAACAAACGAAATCTGCCGTCAAGCCTACCCACAGTCGTCGAGTCGGCCGTCGCAGGGATAGAGGAGAGGAGAGAGCTCGAAACCTTCGAAAACGACCACCATCCTCCATCGACCGCAGTCAATTCATAGAGGAGAGAAATTGAAAACGACAAATCCTGTGACTTAGAAATCTGTTAGCCCAAGTTATACTTGCCCCGAGCTGGTTTAGATTGTTTTACTGCTGAGTCAAGTCAAACTTGCGAGTATTCCGGTTTGACTCACAAGTCCTGTAACACTGGGATATACCACCCTCCATCCTATTCCGAGTTGGACGGTGATACCTATTGGCGTTCTCCATCTGCCACTGATGTGGATGTGCTAGTTTAAAAGCTGATCCAAAAGTTGTTCTTGAGTGGATCCTTACATTGCATAGACAAAACTACTTTTGGGATAAGGCTGTTTGGTCTTTGAGCAGATAAAAAAGAGGGGAGAAAGTTAGAAATGGACTCATGTACAATATATCATTTTATTTCAGTGAAGTCATCATATACACTCATGGGGATCCCTTTTATTACATCAATGTGGTGGTTATTCTACGTAATTGTCCTAATCACTTATTAACAAATGCCCTAATATCATTTTAGTAAAGTTATTAATAACCCCATGACTTTATTACATTTCAAATTTAGTATTGTAGTGTTAATCTTTGGTTTTAACTTGGAAATTCCCACCTTGCAAAAGCTGAAGGGAGTTTGGATCAGTCTTACACTCATTGGCGATATATCGCGAGCTGTTTCATGTGTTGATGTTTGTAGCTCATACAGGTATTTCCACGAGTGTCTTACTTATGGAAATCATCATTAATACCTCTTAGGAACTTTGGGAATTCATTTTATTAAAGTCGATTATTAAAGTGAATGTCTCTTTAGATTAATTGAGGTTAATTCGGAGAAATGCCAAAGTTTTTGGCATTAGTGATTTAAGTTAATTAATTGAATCTTAGCCAGATCTCAAGTGGGAGAGATCTAATATCAGGCATTGGAGTTAGGGTTTTGGTTCATCTCAATAGGATAAAAGGCAACCAAGGTGAGAGGAGAAAGACACAAGAGAAAGTAGAGGACTTCCACTTGTTAGATTTGGCAGAGAGAGAGTGTGTGCAACAATCAGAGATCTTCTAGGGAGACTGTACTAGCCAGGCAGAGGTTCCAGGCAGATAGCCGTCAGTGCCGGTCAGCAGGTTGCACAGACAGAGATGCGGGAGCACTGTGAGCAGTCATGGCTCCACAAACATAGCTGCGGGCGCACAGTGCAGTAAGGCGCTGCTGTACGGGCAGATTCGCAGCAGCAGACATGTGTGTATAGTTTGTATGGGCCATACAACATTGCCGTACAGGCCGTACGACACAACAACAGGCAGTGGGGGTTTGCTGTTGTATAGTTTCTCGGGCCATTTTCCCAATAAGGAAGCCCTTGTAAGCTTGGAATTATTGAATTAAAAGCTGATTTGAAGGGCAAAAATTCTATGTGTTTTCTTATTAAGTAGATCTGTTTCCACTAGTATTGCTTTGTCTATTTAAATTTCTGTTAATAGATCTCAGCAAGTATAAATAAATCAGTGAGCTGAAATTTAATTTTTAGCAAGGAAAAATCACTAGGAATTGTTTATCGAGTGTGTTGAAATTTTGTCAAGTTAGGGTTTTGTACAGAAAAAAATAACAATTCATCATATTCTAATGCAGAAAATACATTTAATAAACATTTACCAATATCGAATATTAGACAGTGCAGTAGTAAAAACTATCATAACATAAATTTCATGTCTTTAGCACTCTCAGGTCACTGTGTTAAAGTGCTTTTAACACTACCCGTTAGATCACTGTGCTAAGTTAATCTTCAGCAGCATGTAACGTAGAATAACTAATAATAAAAGAGAAGATACTTACCTGTGTGTGGGACCCTTCCTATAAAATACTCAGAAGAGTTACTTACTTTCAGTAAACACTGTGCCTCAGAGAGGCCAGTCAAATCTGGAAACTATCAGACCCTACAAGAGGGTAGTACAAACCAGAGAGAGAGAGATGACAGGTTGAGATACAGTCAAATAGTCAAAGACAGTCAAGAACACCGTGACAATCTTAATCAAGTCTCAGCATAATAGATCTGAATCAAATACAAGTCTTAGCACATAGATCAGTCCACAAACAAGACTCAGCACAAAGATCTGGCCACAGTAAGGTTCAACATATATAAACAAAGTCTCAACACTACAAATAAAGTCTCAGCACATGGAACAGATCACAGCAAGGTTTCAACAAACATAACAGTCAGACAGTCAAAGGTAAGTCTCAGCATATAAAACAGACTATAGGTCAGAAGTTAATAAAGTCTTAACACTGAAACCGATCTTAGGTTAAACACAACAAACTGATCACATAATAGACTTCAGGGGTTACAGTTGTCAAATAATAGATTTGACAAACCCGAACTTTCCCATAGATCAGGAGATAAGTTCACGAATAACATAAATACTCCTAAACAGAGTTATGCCTCAGTCAAACAATATGTCAGAAGGGTGCGGCCAACCTAAGACAAACCCAATCAGGTCACGACTTGTAGACAAGCTCACGGCTGAGGTAAGATAGAGCTCTAAGGCTCATGGCTAGGTCACAATAGAAAGATCGGGCCTTAGCAAAACCTCTGCTGGCAGATCGGATTCCTTATTAGGCAGATTGGACATCATAGCAGCAGATCGAATCTCACAAAACCCTCAGCATACAGATTGAGCTTCAGTCAAACTTCAACAAGCAGATCGAAGGTAGTAGTAGTGAGATATATCTTAACGTCAGCCCTAAATAAATTATCCAAACCAGATCTGAGATGAAGGATAGACTTCAGCAGAAAAACGGCCTCAAAACAATTTGTGAAGTTGCAGCAGATAAGCTCTAAACCCTTGACGTCAAAACAGAATAAAGGACAGAGCTGAGATATGTCTAGAGCTGAGATGTGTGTAGATCATCACAAAATACAGCAGCGAACCCTAGCAGCCAAAGAGTCATCCTTCAGCAATGGTCTAAATCAGTTCTGAGCTATTTTGCAAGTGGGCGGATTCCAAAACAGTTGAGAAGACAGCAGTTAAGTGCTAGAAAACCTTGACGTCAAGATATGGAGATAAGCTAGAGCTGAGATGTGTATCGTATAAACAGAATAAAGGACAGAGCTGAGATATGTCTAGAGCTGAGATGTGTGTAGATCATCACAAAATACAGCAGCGAACCCTAGCAGCCAAAGAGTCATCCTTCAGCAATGGTCTAAATCAGTTCTGAGCTATTTTGCAAGTGGGCGGATTCCAAAACAGTTGAGAAGACAGCAGTTAAGTGCTAGAAAACCTTGACGTCAAGATATGGAGATAAGCTAGAGCTGAGATGTGTATCGTATATTAATTGATAAACAAAAGACCTTTATTTATAGGATAATAGGATTATTAAAATAATCCTTTAAATTAGGAAACCATAGAATTAGGAAAAATTAAAAGATAAAAAAATAAAAAAATATTATTTCATTATCACTTTAAAATAAAATAAAAGATAAATAAATAAAAGATAAAAATAAATAAAAATAATAAAAGATAAAAATAAATAAAAATAATAAAAGATAAAAATAAAAATATAAAATAAATAAATAAAAGAACCTCAGAAAGTGGTCAAACATCTAAAGTACCCATAAGATCAAAAACAATAAGAGTGGTATAAATAAAAGGTGGGTCAATGACCCTAATTACCACAAATACTAAAAGACCAAAAGTAAATCACCCAAGGTGGATAGGTTCAACCAGTCATCTCTCTCTCAAATGTACAAAAGTTCCATATACTACTGAAAGTCCATCATCATTGTATAAGGAAGAGTTCACACAGATGATGTGATCATGTGGTCCTCTCAACTGCTCCTTAGGTCAAATGTTAGTAGCTTCCACAAGGGGTGGCCAGTCCCTTGAGAAGACCAATCTACTCATCCATCTCGAAGACCTAGGAGATGAGGGCATCACACATCATAATCTTGGTAACTGACCAAGTGCCTCCATTCTCAAGGAATGGCTTCTTAGCCCAAGGCTGAGCCTCAGTCGTAGACTCGGACATGTTGATCAACCATCTGGTCCATGACCAGGTTCTCCATTCTCCCAGAGAATGGTCCTCAGCCTCAAGCTGAGCATTCAGTCCTAGACTGAATGTTGATCAACCTTCTGCAGGACCTAGGAAGTCTCTGTCTCAACCTACAGGATCTGCTTGGTCATCATGACCAAGAAACCGTCTAGTTCTAGACCAGAATACCCTAGAGACAAATAGGGGCCCTAGCCACATGCTAGGGACTTTGCCATGGCATCCAACTGCTTGGTCCTCGACCAAGAACCCCAGGAGACAGCTGGGGGCCCTAGGGTACCTTCTAGGGTCTTACACATTACTCTGCCTGGTTAACTTGACCAGGAACCCTAGTTAACTGACTAGGGTACCATTCTCTCTGAGAATGGGTCTCGCAGCTGCACTGAAAAATTAACAGAGTGCTGGAGTTAGTAAAATTAATATCCTGAGCCAATATTATTTCTAGTAAACATTGCACTAATTTCATCTTTTGAAATTATTACATTAATGTCGGTAAAAATTGCGAGTTGATGGAAATTATCACCCTCTTCGCATCAACTTCGTCTTATAACCAGGTTTTTGGTCTCTTTACCTTCAGTTTGCAAAAGGGAGTTAGGGATTGAGCTTTGAGGATACTGTGACGATTTTCCATCAAGCAAACATGGGGAAATCTGCTGTTTTCATTGCCTTCAGCTGAACAACTTTTGTTTTGATGTGATTTTATATCATCCTGTCAGGACTTATGACCTAGGACAGATATCATATTTCAGTATCTATGTGTGATGTACCACTTGGCATCTTATAAATCTCGTATATCTGTTTTATTTTCATATTTATGCAGCATTGTGTTTATATGATGCTGTTGCTTTAGATGTTTAAGAATTGAAAAAAATGTTTATTTTTGTATTTTTTTCAAGTTTCCCAATATTTTTCCCGACATTGGTGATATGTTATATAATATATTCTGGACCCTCGGCAATAAATTCACTGTACATTGGTCTGGATAACATTAGGAAACAAGTCACTATCACCTTGCTTATCTCCTCACACTTCAAAGCCAGTGCTTTCTAACTTTGGGGGGTACACCTAAATGGTGTAAGGGTTCACCACTTGAAATAATGAATTATTAAAGGTACTTTAAATCAAATAAAAATCTGCTGTCCTGTTATAAATCTGTGATTAAATTAATAAAATAGCAAGCTGGGAATTGCCTAAAAACTTAAACCATGCATGAAAAATGATGTAGAATTCGTACTATGTTTTGGGTATGCAACCCAATGCAACTCTAAGCTAAAGTGCAAAAACAGCAGGTACAGCAGGCTGTAATGGCTGCTTTGAAGACTGTGTTACAGTTTGAACTAGCAGGTAAGTGAAAGCCCCAAAGAACAGGCTAGCCCAGCTGCAACCTAGAGGTGTTACCCACTGTCACCTCGATAACTACCTCTCTGCACTTTCGTTTGGCTCTTCTCCAACTCTAAGGGGGCTTCCCTATGATAGGATTGCTAGGCTATGGCGATGGGGGATCAAAGGTGATTTGAACTAGCAGGTAAGTGAAAGCCTCAAAGAAAAGGCTAGCCCAGCTGCAACCTAGAGGTGTTACCCACTGTCACCTCAATAACTACCTCTGCACTTTCGTTTGGCTCTTCTCCAACTCGAGGGGGGCTTCCCTATGATAGGATTGCTAGACTATGGTGATTAGGTATCAAAGGTGATTTGAAGAGTTAGCCCTAGCAAAACTTGGGGTCTTCTGCTGTAGTATAGGTGATGGAGGGTTTCAAAGATTAGTGCCAATCCCCAATGGAAAAATGGAGTCAAGAGGAAACAAGACCAATGGAAGATGGGGAAGTTCATGAATGGTTAGGGAGAATTGGATCCTTTGCGGTGCCAACTAACAAACCCCAACATGTTACATCGCAATTGTGGAAATCACTAGGAGCCTCCTTTTGGTGCCAAATCAGAACAATGATTAGTAGTGTATGCCTTATAAAGAATTCCAAGTTCCTACTCACTAAACACACTCGGAACAATGTAACATTCATGCATAAAACAATAAAAGAATGGAGGAAACTTCTCTCACAATCCTTCCAATGTGACAAGACTATCCTTCTATGGACCTAATAACATGTTCTAGGTTTTCCATACATTATTAGCAAGTAGCAACATTAAAAATGAGAATTGGAAACCACTTGCAATTGGAGAAGAAAACCCTTGAACTTCAGATTACTTCATAGTTCATACACATTGGGGATAACTTCCTCAGGGATTGAAATACATTGACTTGATGCTTATGTGGTGCACTTTCTTGGGAGGTCGGAGACCTATGTGGCGTGGTGACATTCTTCATGAGACACACATGGAGGGCTTGGTTGCTTGCTTGGGAGGAGCGTTGGGCATTTAGAAGGAGCTCATTGAGCCCTAGGTAGCATGGGGACGCTTGGTTGCTTACATGGAGACTTGTGCTTCACCTTAAGGACACTTGAGTTGATGACTATTCATGAAGGTGTAGTAGACTCGGAGGTGTGCATGGCTTATTAGGGAGCATTGGAGCATTGGAGTCCTTTGGAGGAGGAGCGTTGGGCATTTTTTGTGGAACACTCACCTTGGGACCCTTGCTTGATGAACGTGCTTACCTTAGAGCTTGACATGTGTCACACAGAGTTGGAGCGCTTCATGTGTGGGCCTTTTTAGTGATTAGTTAAGTTGCTTATTGTGGACATTGTCCATTTTATTATTGTTGGCCGCCCTCTCTTATTTCTAGAGCTGGTTATGCATGTTGATTTTACATAACAGAGAGCAGGTTTTGTTAAGTAATTTGACAAACATATATAGGCTAAGAGGGCGGATTTATGGCTGTAATAAATCTTCTGTAAGAAGTGATTGTCAGATCTGTTTTATGTTGGAAAGTGTGCCCTAGCGGTTTGGAAACATTGTTCCCTTGAAGTACAATTGTTTGGTGTTATTTTCTTGGGCTCCTTTATGTATTTCGTTGGACATAAGTGAAATATATACTGCAGTAATTTATATTTCAGATTCAACCCTAAGGCTGAAAGCTCACAGGAAAACAATCCAGGGAGCCTCAAGGTTGAGGTGGAATTTTTGAATTTGCATTAAAAGTCATTTTCAAGATCTTCCAACACTAAGTCTATTGGATGCCTGCTCTTATAGTTTGCAAATGTAGAGGACATCAACACATGATAGATCCAGGGTTAAGATGCCTCTATTCAAGTTGATACACTAGGTATTCTGATTCTCCCTTTGAAGGTAATCTTTATTTAGGTGGGCAAGGTGTTTGCAAGATTTAAATCTCAATTTCCTCATGGTAGTCACCCCCTGCTTATCATTCAACTATTAGTCAATTGACAGTACACTGACTATTCTCACTAACAAAGCTGTAGAGGACAAACCAATATACAAAGAGATGGCAGAAATAACCAAAGAGAAGTTAGGAGCATCACCAAAGATCCACTGAACCTTGCTTTAATTTGTAATTTTGCAAAGGTTGCAGAATCACCAACATGGTATTTTTGGGTTTAAAATTTCTCTATATGACCCTGAGGTAATCTATTTTTCAAAAACAAACTTCAGGGAAAACAATTACATGCCACCGGTGCAAGGGCAATGATGGAAGAAAAGAGTTTAAATTGTGAAATATTCCTAGCAAGTGGGAAGCAAACATTGATTCTGGGACATGCTGTTATTTGCATAAACAAACAAAAGAGTGTAAGGTCTTTGTATACTATAATACAAATTAGCTAAACCAAGAAAATACTTGTTGATATGTATTGGAAGCTAGACAGATTCATGTTCCATGCATATGTTAAGCTATAGCAACAAAATGTTGAATATATTGACTAGAAAATGGCTAACACATAAGTGCTGTCCCATTTCAGTAGCATACAATCTGACATTGTGCGGGGTGGGCCTAAAAAAGTGAGGGTTTTAGTGAGAGGAAGACTCAACCCATATAATAATGTGATATCGATTTTTATGATAAAAACATAACAAATCAAGAAAATTGCTAATTATTGGAGTCATAATGATGAAACACTATACTTGAACATTGTTTCTATGTCCTACCCAATATTGACCCTTACAGTTTCCAAATGTAGCAATGCAGGCCCTTATAGTTTTCAACTCTAGCAGACAGTTTATAAATCTAACAGATGGCAGTCCCCGTAGTTTCCAAATCTAGTAGACGTTAGACCCTACAGTTTCAAAATTTAGCAGACGTTGGCCCTTAATAGTTACTAGATCTAGCAGATGCCATCCCTTGTATTTTCCAATCATAGTGGATATTGGCACGTAATAGATTCAGGGTTAAGATGGGTCTGTGTTGCTTGATGTTTCAACCTTTAGGTAGTCTGGCTAACAAAGCTGCAGAGGACAAACTGGTATATAGAGAGATGGTAAAATTGACCAAAGAAAAGTTAGTACATCACCAAAACTGCACTGAACCTCGCCTTATTTGTAGGTCTGACCTATATCTAAAACACCCCAGCAATTTGTTGTAAAAAACAAACTGCGGGGAAATTAATTACAGGTCATCAATGCTAGAGCAATAATAGAAATAAAATTTAGATATGCGAAATATGCTTTAGCAGTAAGTGGGAGACAATCATTGATGCTGGGAACATGCTGCCATCATCCATGTGAATGAACAGACACAATAGGTGTAAGATACTAAGAAGCCTTTCTATTATAACTAAAAATTAGCAAAATCAACAAAGCACTGATTGGTAGTATGGGGAGCTAGAACATTCAAGTTCTGGACTAGTTAAGCTATACCAACAAAGGGCTGAATAAATGGACTAGAAAAGGGCTAACAAATGACTGATGTATCTTTACAATAATGTACATTCAGAAATTGTGTGAAGTGGGTTTAGAATAGCGGGGATTTTCATGATAGAGGAAGACTAAACCCATATAACAATGAGATTGAAATTTTTTGATTAAAGAGCAATGTGCCAAGAAACTTGATAATTATTCTAGTCAAAATGGTGAAGAACCACATTTAAAGCATTGCTTCTACCCAGTGCCCTGTCAGGAATTAGTGCCTGGTCTAAAGGAGAATATTAAAAAGAGAAATTTGTTGGGTTGGGAAAATATGACAAATTGTAGGTCATCAACCCAGGAAATCATTAAAATAAATCTTGTGTTTTCCTTCTCTTTCACCTAGTGGCTAGTTCTGATCCATTCTTTTACATTAAGCTTTTATGTTCATCGCTATATGAAACTAGATAGAATAATTATACAAATTTTGAAGCTTTTCTGGAATATCAATCGGAGCTAACATTTGCATGTCATTATGGCAGATACACCCACTTGTCAATTGCAGACTTTTCGGATTCTGTGCCAACCATCCCTCCAGAGGAAATGCGGCATATGATGGTGGACAGACCTGGAATAGATGTTGACCCAGATGCTCTTGCTGGTCAACATCACCAGCAAGGTCATCCTGGTAATTTGGAAAATGGCAATCCAGTGCTTATGTTTTTACAGTCTCTACTCCCTTGGATGGACTATGGGCCTAATGCCAATAATGACGAGCAGAGAGAAGTTGAGAATCCTGGTGAAGAAAATTGACTATCAGAGTATTACCACTGTATTCCAGTCGATTTAGTAGATATTGGAAATAATTCTTTTGCAGGCTATTTACCCTTGTTAAATTAAGCATTATTACCACCGCAAACAAAACCTATTGATGTTTTAAATTGCCATCCTCTTCCAGTCTTGACAGCTTTCTTTAAACGGATTATGTAACGAATCAATGTACTTACTAGGTTACACCATTCTTACACCATTCTGTGCTTAGATGGTCTGAATGCTAACACAAGGAAGTCTGTATGAATCAAGGTCTACTTGATGGAAACATGTTAAGAGAATAGAGGAATTTTATATGTAACTACCAACTTGTGTTTCATGATTCGAACCTTATGTTGGACATTATGATATTGACCGAATAAATGGTTGAAAGTAACCTACCCTTTACACAGTGCTTGAAATTTTCTGTTTTGATGCAAATGCTAATGGATTTGGAAGAATTTTATTTCATGCCATTCATAGTTTGTGTTTGCCGTATTTGTGTGGATTACATGTTACTGGTATTCTACTGAAAGTTGGGAAGCTAAGTCTATCCTTGTAATTGAGGCAACTAATCGTTCCATGTTTTCTGGTTTTCATGTTAACAACATACAATAGTTCAGAAATTCCCAAAATAGGCATGGCTTATATTTCTATTTGCATGAATTGCTGAATATGTGCTATATTTTTCCAAGCATCCAGTACCTCAGAGATATGTTTAAAATCTGATTTTTTTCGTTTTGAAAGCGACATAAATGTAGCAATGGAGTTGTTACTCTCCCATGTGGTGGTCAATTTATTCATGGAATATTGTGCGGAAAAAGCCCTCAGTTCCTATCCTTTTCAACCAAAGTAATGGGTGAGATTTGTGGATGACACATTTGTCATTTGGAACCATAGTTGGGAGAAATTGGATAGGTTTTTACACTACTTTAATAATCAATCAGAGCACATCAAGTTCACCATGGAGGTTGAATAAAATGGCAGCTTTCCCTTTTTTGACATTTCAACCATGTAAAAACCTGATGGATACTTGGCACATATCGTGTTAAGGAAGAAAACATACACTAAACAATACCTTCATGACAACTCCCCTCACCATCCACTCAGAAGTTGGGGGTCCTCAACACTTTGGCAATAAGAGCCCTTAGTATTTCAGATGATGAACATTTGGAAGAGGAGAAACTCCATTTTCTTAAAGTCTTCAAGGATAATGGTTACAAAGAACATCAAGCTTCAAAGGCCTTTCAAAATGCTTGTAAAAATGCTCAATAAAGACCAAACTCAAGACATCTTCAAGGCCTTTTTATCCTGCATTCAAGGAACAACATTTGCTTGGGCCATAGGAGTGACAACAAACAATCAATTAGAAGTTTTTGCTTACTAAGAATAACTACGCATTATGCGAATTATCAACTAAGCTTACTAGTTCTTCTCCTATCTCCAACCTCGACAAATGATCAGGGCCTACATTTAACTTTCATGGTTTGATTACAATTTCAAAATCATATTCTTGGAATAATAAAAACCACCTACAGATACCCCTCCCCCCCCCAACACTAGGTTATTGGCCAAGTTTAAAGCAGAATGGTCAGTTTACATCTTAAAATGGGACCCCAACAAATAATGCCTAAATTTATGAAGTGCATATACCATTGCTAAACCTTCTCTTTTTATCATAGTATAGTTCCTTTCAGTTGTTGATAACTTTCTGTTGGCAAAATCGATTGGGTAATCTATATCTCCTTGTCTAGGTTGTGTCAAAAATATACCCAAAGCTATGGATGAAGCATCTACATGTACATGAAACTCTTTTCTCCAATCTAGAAAGACTAGGATTGGTGCATTTACCATCTTTTCTTTCAATGTGTCCAAACTCTTCTGCCATTCCTCATTCCAATGGAATTTAGTATCATTTTTCAACAATTTCTCCATAGGAGCAGTGGTCTGTGCATATCCCTTAATGAATTTCTTGTAATAACCTGCATGTCCCAATGTTTACCTCAACTATCACACTGATGCTGGCAATGGTAAATCTATAATAATAGCAATCTTGGCAGGTCCATTAAAAGACCACGTTTACATACTAAATGTCTTGGTAAAATACCAAAAGGAGCAAAAAATATTCATTTCTTCGAATTTAAAGAAATTTGGTATTTTCTATATCGGTCCACAAAATATTCATTTCTTCAAATTTAAAGAAATTTGGTATTGTCTACATCGATCCAACATCACCCTCAGATTCTCAATATGATTCTTCAACAAACTAAAACATTTCCAATCGTCGAAGTATATTTCCATAAACTTATGGATAAACTCTTTGAAGGCTGCAACAACTACCCTGGAAAAAATAGCAAGGGCATTCTTTAACCCGAATGGCATCATTGTATACTGGTAATAGCTCCACTATGTTGCAAACATAGTTTTGTGTCGATCCTCCTTGGAAATCTTGATTTGATGATAGCCAGAAAACCCATTAGTAAATGAGTAGGCTTCATGCCCTCCACCATTCTCTAGTACCTCGTCTGTAAAAAAGGAGTTGGAGAATGGATCATGTAAGCATGCATCATTCAAATTTCATAGGTCAACACATATCCTAACATCCCCTTTAATCTTACCCTGAATTACCATAGGTCTAATCCACTCCAACTCTTCAACAGGTTCGATGATTCCTACATCCAACATTCTATCAATTTCAGCCTTCACATTCTCTTTATATCTTGGATTTAATCTATAGGGTCTCTAATTAATAGGCTTCGTGTCAGGATTAAGTGGAATTTTCATCTCTCTTAAGTCACCAACAATACCCTTTATTTAAGAAAACTTGGTGGGGAACATATCCTGATACTCATGCAACAAATCAGTAATATTTCCTACAGTCTCATCATCCCAGTATTCTCCAATATTAGCAAACTTAGGATTTTCTTCTGAACCAATATTTAATTTTGTAGTCTTCAAGGGTTGTAAGAAGTTAGCAAATTCTATCTCGGGTCCTATGTCGTGGTTACCCTCTCTTTTTGGTATATGCAAGTCCCTTGGGTCCTTAGCTTCCTAGTCTCCAGTAATGTTATAGCACTCTAGTGCCTACTCAAGTGTCGCAACCCACTCTAGCATGTTATATATAGGTAAAGGCACGTCCTCAAAAAAATTCTCCTTGATAACTTGTAGAGATAAATCCACCATTGGACTCTCATCCTCAATACTAAAAGTTACCTTCAAGTTGAAGATCATATTTTCCCAATCCGTTGTTTCGCGTTGTAGTTCCAACTCTTTATACCAGTTTCTTGGTATTGTATCAAAGGTATGAACAAACGTGTACCCATTCCTGCTTAGGTAAATTCCTCCATATTGTAGTGCATTCCTCGAAATGTTCCATAGAACTGGTCAAACCATTATATTTCACTCCAACCTACTCAAGTCCTTTGCCAAACCTAATTTCTAATAGATATTTACAATGTGACCAACCTTCTATATTATCCTTATGAGCAGTCCACCACCTTGCCGGGGTAGATTCCATGGCTACATCTAAAGCTAATATAATTTGTTGCTTTGGAACTTGCAATTCAAACTCAGAAATAAAAGAATCTAAAGTTTGTCAATCTATCATACAAAGGTGGGTTACATACCTCAGTCCCGATCCAATGCAGTAATTTAGAAATGTGAGCACACCTTCTCATAGATACCTCATGCAGTCTAATTTTCCAATTTTATAGTCCTTCATCTAAATCTGAAGCACATGAGTTGATACTATGCCAACTCAAGTTTCCATTTGCTGTAGGGTTGATATAATCATTTGTTCTTGAAATCATTTTATAAATATTTTTCATTTCTTGAGCATTGTTTTCTTCTCTAACAGGTTTGACAGATATCTGGCCTTCTAAAGGATCTATGGGTGCACTAACTTTGACTTTTCCTCCTTCAAATGTCATCAGTCTCTTTTTCAAATTAATGATAGCTTGATTATCCATTTCCCAATCTATTCCGAGTAGTGTTGGGTAAGGGTTAGTATCATCTATAATTTCAATAACTTCAAAATCTGCAAAGCTTCGCAATCCCTCCACTTTGATAGGTACCCCTATTAATCTACCAAATGGTACACTTTTTGTTGATTTTTCAGTCTTAATTGCATTGGTGACCATACAAGCTTAGGCTTACCCATGTTTTTCCATGTTTGCTTACTAAGCACATTTACATCAGACCCCGGATCTAAAATAATAAAATCCATATCATAATCCCCAATCTAAGCGTTAAGTTGTAGTTCTTTACATGTCATCTTCTTATGCTGCAAATGATTGACAGTCCTTTCTTCAATAGGTTCTACTATTTCTCAGTCACATTGATCAATCAAACTGCGAAGTTCTTTTACTGCCTTTTTTATATTTTAACAGATCTGGACAAATTTCTAAGAAATTCTTTATAGGACTTACCTTTCCTAATGGTTTCATTGAAATTCAATGATCATAAAGTGGAGGCATGCCATACATTGGAGGTGTACCATACACTGATGAGTTGATCCTCCTTGATTTGTTGTAGTGAAATCCCTTCTAGATTCGACATAAGTCTCTTTTTTCTTTTGCGGATTGAACATTGGCATTCGTTTTGGTGTTTTTCTAACCCATGGTTCACGTTGCTTCCCTTGTGTTTCCATATCACCTCCTGATGCAGCTACCCCATGTATGAGTACTGCTATAGTTGGTTTCTCTTTTGGCTTCTCCATAGCTATCTTTTGGGAATTTTGGTTCTAATTCTGATTTCCTTTTTCCTGCCACTCTACTATTAGCTATGGGAAATCTATGCTCTACAATACGTTCATGTCGAATACAAGTTCGAACAATCCCTTTCCAAGTGTCCCGGTTATCCACAATTATAACAGATTATTTGGCCTCTTCCTTTGCCAAATCCACCTCTTCCATGACCTCTGAATCCACCTGGCCCTTGGTTATAGCTCCCCTTTGGGAATTGAACTGCATATTCCCCCCTTCAGCTTTCTCTTCCCCTTTCATTCTATAGGAATAAGTTGTGCGTTCATTCAGCAGGTCATATGCTCGACAATTTGCTTCATCATGGCCTACAGATCTATAGAAGTTACAAAATAAGTTTTTAGGAGTATTCACATACTTTTGCAACATGTAACATTCTTCTGGTCGATGTCCTCTAGTCCTGCATATTTCACACCAAAGTCCAGCTTCATGATTCAAGGGATTAGGAACCCATGTGGCTAGATACTCTTGAAATGCTGGACATTGATCCTTATGGTGACCTTCTACCTTGCATTTGACACACCATACTTCTTCTCGTTTCTCTTTTCCTTTGTAAATATCTTGGATCTGAAGTGACAACTTTGCTAATTGCGTCTGGATCTAACCAATCCCTATACCAGTCTCTCTGATTGGGGATGCCTCTAACTTCATCACAATTTCAAGAGCCTTAGACTGTGACACAACATTCTATTGCGTCAATGGTAACCTTATATGTGGTAAAAGTGCAACTATAAACCATTCTTTATGTTGATCATCCGAAATATGAAAACTTACTTGATCTATCAAAGTTTTAAACCCTTGGTTGAAATCCCATACTAACTCATTAGGTTATTGCTTAATCTCTTTTAGCTTAGTGATACATTATGACTCGGACTTAGGCTTACTGAAATCATCTTCCAACCAACTTTAATTTATGCCAAGGTTTTTGATTCCCTCCTTGGGGTACAACAAAAAATTTCATAAACCAGGTCAATGCACGATCCCCAAAGGTCATGATCAATTGCGCTCTTTTTACATTTTCATCATGCACTTGTTTAACATTCCAAACAGCCTCACAAAGAAACCAATGCTGCTTTGGATCTTCCGATCCATTCCCAAGAAAAATTGGCAGTTTCATATCATCTCCTCCCATTTTCTTTCTTGAAAGTACCCGCTGACTTTGAATTATAGGACCAACGTTGCCACTATTCTGACTAGCTGAACTATGACCTTGACAAGATGAATCACTATTCTAATGAATTTTACTATTGTTAATTGCTTCCACAAGATGTGATGGGATATAAGTACTTACCTCAATTTCAAGAGATGCACACGGAGTCGTGGGTATGTCGCAGCATCCAGTCTGAGATGAATCAACTAGATCTTCCTCTAATTTGAGTTGATGATCTTTCTCTTCTTCTTCTTCACTAACCAATTCTTACTTGAGTTGTGGTACGGTGATGTAGTCGTGTCCTTCAGTCACACTCTGAATCTCCTTTCTCCCTGTCGCAGTCTATCTCCTCTAACAATATTGAAATCTTGTACCACTTCGCAAAAATAAACACTCTTCATATGTCTCACTTTCTTCTCCCCTTAGCATTTCATCTCACTCTTCTTCCACATACTTCTTAGACCTTTCCCCAACAACCTAGTTCCCGATATGCAAAGCTACTTACTCTTCATATTCCATTCTCAAGACACATTTTTCACAGAGTAACATCTTGATCCACAAGTACATAGAATTTAAATATTCACCTCGTGGTCCTTTGGAAAATTCTCTTTCAGATGTGCTATAAGATTTTAAGGTTTCTACAACAAACTCAATAATATAACCTGCAAGTATACTATCAAGCCAATAATCAATAGCATGGGAAATCTTATTATTAATACCTTTAATCGTTCGAACTAGCTCAGGATTCCAAACCGTTGTCTCTCATTTATAGAAACATCTCTTTTGTTCTTCCAACTTCGACAACCATTCTGCTAATAAAATAGGAGACTCACAAAAGAAGATGTCATGTAGATCTGATAAAACATACATTTCCAACCATTCTTGTGAACTGAGCCATGGATTTATGTTCTGTTCTTCAGCAAACTCTAGTTGCTACTGGTCTATCCACTCTAGGATATCTTGTTTAGTCGGATGCCACATTTACACGTCCCCTTCAATCGCAGATCCCGGTCCCAGCAACGAAACCATTTGTTGGCTCTAATGTGGGAAGACCCAACTTCACTACGAAACAACAAATCCCAAGATATTGGCCCTTTAAGCATCACCTGCGAAAAACTGAAGTCTCACCCAAAGTACCTATGGCTACTGCAGGAACCATGTTTCTGCAGTAGCGAAGGGGAGGGAACTCTATTCTACCACCATAACCATTAACAAAACCTCGACAAAAATAAGTTAAACCACATAACTAACATAGTGCATACATTAACTATGCATTATATTATAACTAAGAGCATTCACATCTTATTACCATATCATTGACCATTTATCATTTAACAGTATCATGTAAATCAAAACAACAAGCACATTCAAGAACATTCACATACAAAAGGCACTAGAGATTTTTACGTGGAAACCTGAATGGGAGAAAACCACGGAAATTCTTTGTTTATTCATTGACCCCATTACATAAAGAATTTCACCTTCTTACAAATCTGCGTGCACAACTTGCAAACCTTAACCTCTCCAAACATCCTTCACTTTAGTTACACAAACTCAATACATGGGATCACTCAACTCTTCGTCACACTCTCTTTTCATCAACATTTCATTCCAAAATCATCAGTAGCCTACTCTACCCGACCCAATACATATATATAGTTATTGGCATAGCCCCCGCGGACCACTAAGTGGACCAAAAATCCTAACTTACTCTCTAACTTACTCTAACCACTTTCTTGGTTGACAACCACTACTCTTTCCACCTTTTGTGGGCGCTACATCGGAGTCCGTTCTGCTTTTGCAGGCACGCTTCCTTTTAACCACTTCGCTACACACCCCTTTTCACATCAATACAAAACTAGTTCAAAATACCTTAGGGGCAACAAGATGCACTTCATCAGAAATTTTGTCCAAGATCGCGTTCTCGAAGTGCTCTTTTTCCCTACATAAGATCAAGTTGCAGACACCTTCACAAAGTCTCTTACAAAATCGAAGTGTTTTAAACTTCGATCTATGTTAGGATTTCAAGAAATTGTCATTAAGGAGGGAATACGTCATAATGCTCCTTCCTTCTCCTATTGTGTCACTTTTGTAAATCCTTCAATCCTATCCCAAGTCGTTTTTATGGGGGGACGTTAGAATATTCAGACACTTAAGAGTTAGTTAAGATCAACTTGGTATAATGTCTTTAAGAAAGGTGTATTTCTTTAGTATGCATTTGTACTTATGTAATCTGACTGTCACGATATGTTCTATATATTGAGTGAGTCGAAGGTTCATCTTCACCTCGGTATTAATGACTATGGATCCATGGCTCAACACCCGATTGGTCCATGATCTCTATAGAAAGAGCATGGAGAGTCATTTTGTCAATGATTGATTGTGAGAAACTCATGTAATTTTTTTTCCTTTGCATAATATATTGCCCCAAGTAGCTATTTGGTGGGGGTCATGCACTGATTCCCTCTTTGAGGGTTTTAACCACGTAAAACATCGATGTGTTAATCTCTAATCTTTGTATGTGAGCATTTGCTCAAGGTGTTCGATATTTTGGAAATATCTTGTGTTAATCAAACATATCTCTCTTCCTCTTATAGGATTCTTTAGTAAAATGTCTAGGTTGCACACAATAGAATCACCTGTGGTGCTTCCCAAACTTTGGAACTTTGTGAGAGTGATCCATGCTTTGTGAATTCTCCTTCCACCCAGCACCTTTTGTTAACAACAAAAATTTGTTCACCCACTTTGTCATCAGTTTCGTCACCATTATACATCATAATCGACAATAATAGCACCATTTTCCATCCCATATCATCCATATGACCCGAGGAAATGAACAAATGATCAAAAAATTAGAATTCAAACCCAAAAATTGACCATAACTAAAGGGTCATGCTTTTTCCTTTAAAACGCGTGACCCCAGTCGCACCTTTTGCCCAAAAACTTGTGACCTAATCCCAAAAACATAATTTTGGTTATCATTCATCATTCTATGCTTCCCTAAGGGAATTATTGGCTAAAAGTGGACACATACATTGGCATGGTCAAAACTAAAAATGGATCTAACTTCCAAAACCCTAATCTTTCCACTAAACAATCAATGGAATGGAGAGCATACACATTGGATCTATATATTATTTTTTTCCACTCTTGTGCCTAAAAAAATCCCTCATGGTCACCGTTTCATATCCATTTCTTCCATTTAAAAAGTGCCATCATGCTACTAAATTCTTGCTAGAAAGAGAAAGAAACCATAGTCTCCTTTCATCTTTCACCGTGTAGGGGATTCTCACTTAACACCTGGATTAATATTGGGGCTACAAGGATACGAACAAACCTTCTCTTGGATCAGCTATAGAGGCCCATTACTCTCAACAAATGGTACCAAGGTGTGTATGTATCACTTGATTATTTATATAATAATCAAAAACCTTTTTTTTACATGATGCACATTTCTTTTGATGGTTGTTTTCTTACCTATATTTGCATGCATGTTTGAGAATGATTATTTCTTGTTTAAATTAGATTTATTTAATTTCTCATTATGATATGCTACCAAGGATTTCATAGCCCCCTTGGTAGGTGATTTTTTCACGTGTGTGTGAAAAATCATACACTACACCTTTCATCTTCAAACAAGCATTCAACTCTTGTTAACCAAGGTTTGTCTCAAATATTTTGATGTATTTAATATTCTTGTAGTAGAGTTATGCCCAACTTATACAATAATAGTGTAGCAACATTATTTACTATAGTAATGATCAATCCCTACATCAAAACATTTATAGCTAGTGTTACAAGGTCATTTTCTTCAGCTTTATCTCCAAGAACAATCAATGTTCATATGCTAATGAACAAGAACAATGTTATTATCCATTACAAAACATTACCTACATTATATCAACATTATAGAACATTGTTATCATCCAAGCACACAACATGAAAAAGACATAATGGAGTGGAACTACAAAAAACTCTTCATTAACCAAATAAACAAAGTAAGAACAACATAATAATACAACAATATGAAGTTGCATTGTATGACACAAGGGTGTAATGTCCCTTGTTAGGAATTTGATTAAAATATCATTTTTTTCACTTTTTTTTCTAGTTCGACCTTTGACTAGTTTTGAGCTCCAGGTCCCCAAATTGCTCCAATTGCTCCCAAATATTCTGAGAAGGTATATGGATGATGTTAGAACATAAATATTTATTTCAGGGATGCTTTTGGACTTTTAAAATACTTCTTCAAATCCTCTTTCAATTCTGGCCAATGTAGGGAACTTTACTAGTAATTTCCCTTTGACTAGTATTGGTCTCTAGGTCTCAAATTGACTCCAAATGCCTTCAAATATTCAAGGAATGTGTATGAATGATATTAGGAATTGAATATTATGTTCATGGATGATATATGGCCACCAAAAGACCTCTGCAAACTCTCTTAAGATTCTGGACCCAATATGCAATTTTACTAGTAATTTGGGGTTCAAATCCCCTTGGGGTAAGTACTGAAAATGGCTTCCCAAATGCCTCCAAACCCACTCAAATTTATGAACAGAGATAGGGAATGTATTAAGGATGTTATTAAGGTCTCATGTGCACCATTAATTTATTATTATATATGTTCAGGCCCTTTCCTATTTAGCTACAAAAATCTCCAATTCGACCCTTGGGGAAATTGCACTATTTCTTCTCCCAATGCAATTAAACTGAGTAAAAATACTTCAAATGCTCAAGTACAGTACATGAAACTTGTAAAATACATCCATGGCTGTCCATTAATCACAAATTCATCAGATAATCACCCATTCATTCGAAATCATCAGCATTACATTGATTCACAACAAGGTAGTGGGGAAATGGCACTGTTCTTTCATTAAAAATGAGATTTATACATTTCTACTTGGAATTTCGGCCTGAAAATTTCTGGAGATGAAGAACAGAGTATTTAATTCATATTACAAAATAAATGGGGTATTAGAAGCTCCCCCAAAGAGTACAATATCTCACCAAAAACACCCTCCCTCAAGGATCAAGAATATGCCATCAAAACTGGAAATGGTTGAAGGAGTGAGATGAAATAGAAGAAACCATGAGCTACCCTGTAGCTTACACCTGAAAATAAAGACTCCATTAAAGCTCCAAATGAAAGGTCTGAATGGCCTTTCCAATTACCAACTTGGATGGGAATCTTTCACCCTCGAAATTGGCTAAGGCAAGAAACTAGTCATCCACTAGCTCTCCCTCTACACAAATGCAATTGAAAATTCTACAAATGATTAAAATATGGTTTCATTATTTGTTATTGAAATTGATAAAGTTCTAATGTCCTCCATGGGTCGAATTCCTTCCAAGAGACTCATACCAACTCAAGTTGGGAAGAGATTCCAAAGAACGCCACTTGTACAACAATTCCTAGTCTACCACTTCCACCAAATCACATGTGGAAGCATCTTAGCTGCCCTAACACCCTTGAGCGCCCTCTTGGAGTCTATTTTTAGCCCTGACATGTTATATATGTCACATGTCAGCCTTCAGGTCTGATTTGTGTCATAGGTGTCATAGCATCTTCATCATTGTTGTCATAGAGCTGGGAAATCTAGCCCAAGTGTTTCACTAGCTCCAAATTGCCTCTTCCTCTTCCATGGGAGTTACTCTTCCTCTATATTTCGACCTCATTGAATCATGACAAGCATTATTGAACTTATAACTCATCCCAAGAACATTAGGCTTCCCATAGATTCGAAATTGCAAGAAGATGATGCCATGTGGCACATACATTTTAGCTTGTGTGGGTCCCACTTCCTCCATGTGTCTTCATGATGAAATGCCACTTTGATTTTCACTTGTATATATTTATCTCCTTTATTAAATATTTATTCCATCCTAATGTTCCAACATCATTTATTATCCCCATTATTCACAATCCCAAAGCTTCCACCCCAAACCTAGGAAACTAGTAATTTCCCTCCTTGGCATTTATTTGACCTTTAGCATCAATTTGACAAACACTAATGAATATGGCCATTGTGACCTAATGCCACTTTTGGGACATGACAAATCCTCCCTTCTCAATATTGCTTGTCCTCAAGCAATTTCAAACATGGGTGTTGAAGAACTTGCTTTTTGTATAATTTTTTGAAGTTGCCATTGAATTGCCCAACCTTGAGTCTTTGAGTTTCCATGAATATTTTAGAGAGGAACCACCATGCTTGTTGCTGCACTACTCTGATAAAAATCACTTTATTAAGTGGGAAATCCATCTCCCATACTGCTTGTTTCCCCCAAAAAATTGAAACCAATGAAACAAAAATTATTCCAGGGTCCCAATGCTTGTATTGCACCCCAACAATTAAGAGTGCTCTCCAACCCACACCAATAGATAAGAGGATTCCTGGATCCCATTTTCTTCTATGCATTCTTCTTAGCATCATGAGTACCAAAAATATATCATCAAAGTACATAACAACATAATGAAAATGTACATCAAGGAGATGCTTCATCAAAGAGTCATGAAAGTGCTTATATCTCCAAGCAAGTAGACCACCATTTTCAAAGTGCATACAATCTTCAAGTGGCCCATCAAATATGCTCCAATGACATAGGTGAGGATCCCATGTCCTATAATGCTGCTCCAAAAGGATGTGATATGCATCAAAATATTCATCCATGTATTCTTTCATCCAATAAGTGAATGAAGAATCTCCACTAAAATCTGAACCAAATAATGAGCAGAAAAAAACAAGGAGACTTCAAATGACTCAAAGAAGTGTCACCCATACATCCCTGAATGTGAGAATCATAAATATATAACAAAGTATGTGGCTTCCAACAAAAATGTTGTCCAATCATAAATCGATTCACCCAAGTGTTGGATGAAGTTCCTCCAATGTCAAATGAATCAAGTGTTGAGCAAGAAAAACCATGAGTCTTTAGTGACTCAAATGCATATCATAGGTGCATTCATGTAGATTTGCATCATCATAAAGTGACAAATAATGTTGCTGCAAATGTGAATAAGAATGTGCTCCAACCATGTCATCATAAAAGGTAAATCTAGGAGTTCCATAATCCTCATGTGGCACCATAAAAAAGAACCCTTTCACCCATACTTCATTGAGACTAATGTTGCAAAACATGGAATTGTAGGATGTAGGAGAATGAATTAACTCACACAAATGATCAAAAAGTGTAGAAGTTTCATCATGGGAAGGATCCATATGGGTAGTATCATGCAGCTCCTTCAAAAGTGTGAAACCTTTGTCATAGATTGGTTCCAATGTAGAGGAATCATGCTCTTCTTTAAAAATTGCATAACCTTCATCAAGAGACAATTCAAGTTCCTCTTCCACCACATCAAGTGTTTGGATCTCTTCAAGTTTATCTTCAAACATATCAAGAACATTCAAATTTCCACATTTCTCATGATCCACCATGTCATGAGAATCCTCCAAACAATCTAACATTTGACAATCTGAAACATAGGAGGAAAAACAAGTATCTTGCAACTTTTCAAGAAGTTGCTCATTTTGAATTGTGAGCTTATGATTATCCTCATTATTCTTCAAGTATGCATCATGTAACAATTCATTAAGCTCAAACAAATGGTTTCTATCAAAAAGCAAAGACATGAAATTACCTTTGATGTGGCACATTGCTCTTTGAATCTTCTCCATGTCTTCAAAGAATGATGTTTCCTCCAATGAAGTAGCTCTCCAACAAGAATTTGACACCAAAGATTGAGTGTCATGGAGAATGTTGAGGGAATCTTGGATCTTCTTTTCATTCATTTTTAAGGACACTTCAATAAAATGAGGCTCTTGCAAATGAACTCCTCATCTTCTTCATTTTTGCTTGGACCAACTTCATGAAGCTCAAGTGGTGATGGGGAAGTTGATCTTGGTTTTTCTTCAAATGCTACAAGGTTTTCATTACTATGCTTAATGGAACTTGGGCTTGCAGCAACACTTTCAAAAGTGATCTCTATGTCACTAACATAGAGGTGTGAGCACCCATCAGTAGGTACTCCTTCATAGTTTAAGCATCCATCAGTAGATGCTCTTTGGTTCATGTCTAAGTTAGAAGGTGTCTCGAAATGATCTTCCATATTTTCAATAGAATCTTCTTCATGCTCTTGTGATGTCTCTTCATTTTTATCCTTCAAGCAAGATGATGCATTTTGTCCCTTGTTTTCCTTATGATCAATATCTTTGGAATCCCTTTTTGAAGAATTCCCAAAAGCTCTCCTCAAGTGGGACATAATTTCATGCACACATATATGATACTCACTCCAAGGTTCTTTACAAGAAGGGCATAAACCTTTCTTTACTAACTCCACATCTTCATTTTGGGCCTATTTTCAAAAACACGTTCAGCATAGTACTCAAAAGACATGGCATTTTGTGTATTTTTGCTTGAAGCAAGATATTCTTGATATTTTTGATATTGTTGGGGAAAGGTTTTATATGTTGCTCTCCATCTTTGGAACTCATTCATAGAATTATTCTTGGTTGGTGTGACACATTCATATTCATCAGATTTAAAGTCATAAGAATAATCTTCATTTCTCTATAAATTGTAAGAAGTGTTGCATGATGGCACCTCTTCCTCGTACCATTCACATTCTGTTTCATATTGCTCATAAGCATCTGCATATTCCTCATAAGAATTGTACTCATAGGATTCATCATAATAGTAAGACATGGCTGCCAATTACTCTTGAATGTATGTACATAATCCACAGGTGCAAGGACCATGCTCTGATAGCACTGTAATGTCCCTTGTTAGGAATTTGATTAAAATGTCAAATTTTTCACTTTTTTCCCTAGTTCGACCTTTGATTAGTTTTGAGCTCCAGGTCCCCAAATTGCTCCAATTGCTCCCAAATCTTCTGAGAAGGTATATGGATGATGTTAGAACATAAATATGTATTTCAGGGATGCTTTTGTACCTTTAAAATTCTTCTTCAAATCCTCTTTCAATTCTGGCCAATGTAGGGAACTTTACTAGTAATTTCCCTTTGACTAGTATTGGTCTCTAGGTCTCAAATTGACTCCAAATGCCTTCAAATCTTCAAGGAAGGTGTATGAATGATATTAGGACTTGAATATGATGTTCAGGGATGATATATGGCCACCAAAAGACCTCTTCAAGCTCTCTTAAGATTCTAGACCCAGTATGCAATTTTACTAGTAATTTGGGGTTCAAATCCCCCTGGGGTAAGTACTGAAAATGGCTTCCCAAATGCCTCCAAACCCACTCAAATTTATGAACAGAGATAGGGAATGTATTAATTATGTTATTAAGGTCTCATGTGCACCATTAATTGATTATTATATCTGTTCAGACCCTCTCCCATTCAGCTGCAAAAATCTCCAATTCGACCCTTGGGGAAATGGCACTATTTCTTCTCCCAATGCAATTAAACTGAGTAAAAATACTTCAAATGCTCAAGTACAGTACATGAAACTTGTAAAATACATCCATGATAGTCCATTAATCACAAATTCATCAGATAATCACCCATTCATTCAAAATCATGAGCATTACATTGATTCACAACAAGGTAGTGGGGAAATGGCACTGTTCTTTCATTAAAAATGAGATTTATACATTTCTAATTGGAATTTCGACCTGAAACTTTCTGGAGATTAAGAACATAGTATTTACTTCATATTACAAAAGAAATGGGGCATTATAATCTCCCCCCAAAAGTACAATAGCTCACCAAAAACGCCCTTCCTCAAGGATCAAGAATATGCCATCAAAATTGGAAATGGTTGAAGGAGTGAGATGCAATAGAAGAAACCATGAGCTTCCCTGTAGATTACACCTACAAATAAAGACTCCATTAAAGCTCCAAATGAAAGGTCTGAATGGCCTTTCCAATTACCAACTTGGATGGGAATCTTTCACCCTTGAAATTGGCTAAGGCAAGAAACTAGTCATCCACTAGCTCTCCCTCTACACAAATGCAATTGCAAATTCTACAAATGATCAAAAGCTGGTTTCATTCTTTGTTATTGAAATTTATAAAGTTCCAATGTCCTCCATGGGTCAAATTCCTTCCAAGAGACTCATGCCAACTCAAGTTGGGAAGAGATTCCAAAGAACGCCACTTGTACAACAATTCCTGGCCTCCCACTTCCACCAAATCACATGTGGAAGCATCTTAGCTGCCCTAACACCCTTGAGCACCCTTTTGGAGTCTATTTTTATCCCTGGCATGTCATATATGTCATATGTCAGCCTTCAGGTCTGATTTGTGTCATAGCATCTTCATCATTGTTGTCATAGAGCTAGGGAATCTAGCCCAAGTGTCTCACTAGCTCCAAATAGCCTCTTCCTCTTCCATGGGAGTTACTCTTCCTCTATATTTCGACCTCATTGACTCATGACAAGTATTATTGAACTTATAACTCATCCCAAGAACATTAGGTTTCCCATAGATTCAAAATTGCAAGAAGAGGATGCCATGTGGCACATACATTCTAGCTTGTGTGGATCCCACTTCCTCCATGTGTCTTCATGATGAAATGCCACTTTGATTTTCACTTGTATATATTTATTTATCTCCTTTATTAAATATTTATGCCATCCTAATGTTCCAAAATCATTTATTATCCCCATTATTCACAATCCCAAAGCTTCCACCCCAAACTTAGGAAACTAGTAATTTCCCTCCTTGGGATTTATTTGACCTTTAGCATCAATTTGACAAACACTAATGAATATGGCCATTGTGACCCAATGCCACTTTTGGGACATGACATAAGGCCCCTCAACAGGATTAATTGCTCACAAGCCAACATATAAGCTTATGACTCAATGGCCATTATCACAACAAGTGTAGCATATAGGCCATTCTATAAGTTTATTATCTAAGGCCCCTTGCAGTTCTCTTATAACAATTTGACTTACACACCCTCTCTTTGTATTTGCCTTGTAGGATTGATTCTAATTATAACATATTTTCTAGGGTTCAATCAATATGATTCATTCAAATGTAGACCTTCATCTTTATTCCAAGTTCCACAAGATCATGTGATTTTGTGGCTCTCCTTTATTACCTTCTTAAATTCTTGGTAGGTGTTGCACCCTCACTAATCTTCACATTGACAAATACTAAGTGTAAACTTTTTTCTACCTTCTAGCATCCCTTCAACATTCTCAAGACTTTGATACCAACTCACTACATGTTATCAATTTCTTCATTTACTACATTCTCTGATTGTGCCATTTTTGAGTGTTGGCTCCTATCAGCGCTTTAGCTTGAGAACCTTCAGCTAGACCTCCTAATCCTTCAGAACTTTCTTCCCAATCAAGTTGTCAATACTGATTTGGAAATTAGCATTTTGGTAACTCAATCAAACTTGCACATTTTTTCTACTTGGGTATGTGTCACCCATTTTCTTTGACACTATAACAATCCTCTCAACTACCTCCTATGGGATGTATGGTAAATTACAACGAGTGAACACATCTAATGTTCCCATACTTATAATATTTTTCATTGAACATGACATGTCTAGTATCAATGTTTGGAATTTAACTTATTGCTAGCATAGAACTTCTTCGTAAACTATCGACCTTCATGGTAAATTATAGCTACATTTTTGGCATTACCCCTCCTTGAACATTAACCTATCGTAAATTATTTCACAAGATATCACAATATCAAAACTAGTCACAATCAACATGTACAATCTTAACAACACATTTCAATAGTGAGATAAAGATGGTTTATATAAAGACAATTTTAAAAAGAAAGACGACAAAGTGAAAAATCTATGAAACTTTTGTAGTGTAAACAATGTAAGTGAATATAAATAAAACAATATACTTGCAATGCTAAGTTTTTACGACAAAGTCACATAGACATGGATACAAATACGCCAATGTTTTAAAACAAATTGGGTTATTATGTGATATTTCTAGGTAAGACATTTAAAGTACATCCTTTACATAAATACATAATGGTTGTTGTGTGTTTGATGGTTGAAATGGGCTTCACCATGCAAGCAGCCCAAGTTCAAACTTTCGTGGGAAAATTCTTTGAACATTGTGTGTCGGTCAAGTTTGACAATTCCCTGTGATGAAAGAATACACTCAAGTGAGATAATAAAAAGACAACCCACGGTGAAAAAGATCCTTCTTCAAGTCACAATGAATAAAATCAGTAAACAATTAAAGAATATCCTCTGTCAACTCAACCCATAATGATGAAAATTGGCCCACAATATTTAAAAAAAAAATGCTTTCAAATCACCCTTCAAATCCTCAAACTCACCATTCAAACAATCTTCACACAATTGAGGTAGATTGCAAGTTAAACTTGCATTAATGGTGTAAAATAGGCATTGGATTCTTAGAGTGATTTGGTAGTGGAGCTGATTGGGGCCTCAGTGTAATAAAAATCGATCTTGTCTTACTTGTTTATATTTAGGGTTTAATGTTTTTCCCCTTTTTTTTATTTTAAGGATTTGGATAGTATTTTCCACCATTGGGGAGGGCCTACCGAGTAGCTTAGACTTGTAAATTTTATGATCGTGAAATCTCTAGAATCTAAATAGCTAAGCATTTCATAGATTGTACTTTTGGGTTAATTTTGACTCAATGATAGAGTATTTAAGATTACCTTGATTCAAACATTTACTAAGTTTATCATTGGCAGTTTATAGGACCATGGTATTACATATGATGAAGCCCATTTAATAGCTTGATATACTCCATTGAAAGCCAGCGTCATGGAATAAACCTAAGTTGGAATAGGCCTCGAGAATTGACCAGTGTTTGATCTAAAGAGCCAAGCTAAAAGGAGCTCATTGAAGATTGCTCTAGTTAAGAGCACGTCTATAAAAATGTATTGCAACAATTTATTAGTTTCTAATAATATGTTTAGTGTGAGTTGAAGTGATTAGTGTAGGAAGTGTATTATGCATCGAGTCTGCTTCCTTACATTTGGTATCACAGGCTGATCATCTCGGATTTGTGTCAGTGACAATGTTTTTTTTATCTAATCTTGGTTCAAGTTGGAGCTTGTGTAGAAAGAAAATTTGTTGCATCAAAATGGCAAGCTTTACAAGACTTGAAAGCGAGAGTGAGCTTGAAGCATGTGGCATTGGCTTGGAACATGCTTGGAGAAACATGGATTTGTGACCAGATCTGTTAGATCTAAGAGGAGAATGAGCAGATCTACTAGGATTTGATGAGATTGAGTATGATATTTGCATGAGATCGATTCTAATCTAAATGAAATCTGAAGATGAATGTGTGAAAAGCAAGGGGTAGTGTTGGAAGAGGTTGTGTGATTATTGTGTGCATTAGGAAGAAGTTACAAAGTTGATCATCAAGTAAAAGACCAAGAAGATGATCTTGGAATCCATGGCATTTAATTGAATAGTTGGCATACTCTATAGTCTAAGCAATACTTTGCACAGTGGTTAGGGTTCGGTGACTAAAAATGGCAGCTAAGTGCGTGAATAAATGTGCTAAGAATATGTGTATGATGGAAGATCCAGTTCTTGAAGATCCCTTGATGAGTCAAATATCTCTAGTATGCAATGAAAGTGTTTTCTATAAGGTGAATTGAGTTAACCAACAAGTGTTGAGTATGGAGTTGGTGCCTTGGAAAATTCTTTGGGTATGTTCATGGATTCGATTAAGGATAATGTCTCCAACATGCACAACAGTAATGGAAGGCATAGTGCATTTACATCAAATCTAGAGTTGAATGCTCATTCCAACATGTCATATTTAGGATGATCGATGTGGCCCGTTTATTCAAGTGGCTGAAATATGCTCATCCATGCATAGTGTTGAGATGTGCTAGATGAAAAGGCTTGGCATTCATGGTCCCTTGGTTTGGCCCATTTACCCAAATGGTTGAAATACGCTCATGTATTCATAGTGTTGACATGTGTTGGATGAAAAGGCTTGGTGTTAATGGTCCCTTGGTTGAAGCGAAGTCAAAGGTAATTCGTAATGGTATATTTATCTTTCTTTTAATGCTTACCTAGCCATTTGAAAAGAAAAGAAAAAAAGCACCTACATAAGAATGTGTTGAACTAAATATTTGCTTAACAAGCATAAAATTGGATTCATATCGTGGAAAGAAGTGTTGGGCATTTGAACATCGTGTATTTAGTGGGATTGAATATAAGTTAAGCCATGTCAACATAGGTTCATTGGACAAAGGAGAATCTCAATGATAAAAAGGTTCATTTGACAAAGGAGAATCTCAATGATAAAAAGGTTCATTGGACAAAGGAGAATCTCAATGATTAAAAGGTTAGAGATGAGCATGGTAAATGCCACATGAAAATAATGCATCTCAAGGATCAATGTGAAGCATTGATGAAAGAAGCACACAAAGGATAGTGAATAAAGAAGTACCGAGGAGTGTTTGTTGAGGTTCATTGTATTTGGAGCAAATAGGGATGCAAGTAAAGAAGCAAGTAGCAGTGTCTTGTGACATTTGCTCAAGCATTCAGTGGAAAGATAAGTATTTGGTTGAAAAGTGTTTGGTAATTATATTTGGAGTGGAAGATCCCTTGCTCAGTGATAAAATTGTAAGCATTCATTTTGGAGTTGTAAGTTAATGACATGTGCAAATGGGTATACACTTGTAAGACTTATTTAGGCATGCGTACCTCTACTTTGTTCGATCACCAGTGCATAGTCTAGACATAGACTTAGGTGATAGGGGGCATGATGTATTCCCAAATACCTTGTTAATAAACTTTGAAGGGGAAAGGTATTTATCCGAAGTAAAATTTTAAAAGGGAAATGTTGGATTAATCTTAACTCGGTTATATAGTTAAGATTACCTTGATTTGGTCAATTATTGGGTTTATTGTGGGTGGATTACAAGTCCATGGTATTGAGTAACCCATGGTATTGCATATGATGAAACCTATTTGATGAGTTTATATACTCCATTGTAATTGGACATCATGGGATGAGCCTAAGTTGGATTAAGCCTAATGAATTGGCATGTTGGCCCATATAGGACTAAGTGGCCAATGTAGTCCTGAAATGCATGACATAGGTCTAAATTGATCTAGAGAGCCAAGTAAGAAAGAGCTCACTATTGAGCACTCATGTTGAGAGCATGCAGACTCTATAATGTATTGTAACAAATTAGTCACTGATATGCTTTGGAATGTGGGGTTTTTTTCTCTCCTAATGGTTTTCCCGAGTAAATCATGTTTATTTCTTTTATTTAATAGCCATTATTCTGGTTAATGTTTATGCACATTCTTCTCTCTTGGATTAGCGTGGGCCTTACATTTGTTATCGGAACCTGAACATCTCAGATCCAAGGTGTTAGGGTCAATGTAATATGTGGTAACAATACACTACAAGACATGAAATAATCAACACATGCAATAGAACTTGAGTTTGTTGATGTGATTAGTATTAGCGAAGTTGACTATTAAACTAGTTTAGTTGTTAATAGATAATAGCATAACCATGCTCATTCAGTGTTACCCTGGTCAACTTAACAAGCTTTTCTTGGTCTGAAATATAAGTGTACAATATATGGAACCAAGAAAACATGGGTCATGTGACGATCAGGATGCGTTTGCGCCTCAATAGAATAAGCGTACACATCTCACTCTTACACAGCAGTGGAAAATCATAACTCCAAACGGCTGAATACTTTTTCTCTGATGACTATATTGAACCAGAAGACAAGACATGAAACAATCAACACATACAAGAGAACTTGAGTTTGTCGATGTGATTAGTATCAGCCACGTTGATTATTAAATTAATTTAGTTGTTTGTAGACAATAACATGACCTTGCTCATTCAGCGTTATCTTGATCAACTTAACATTTCCTTGGTCTGAGATACAAGTGTACAATAAATGGAACCAAGAAAACATGGGTCATCTGACAATCAGGATGTGTTTGTGCCTCGATAGAATGCATAAAATTTTAAGAGAAGCTTAGACAACTCACTACTGCACAGCAATGGAAAATCATGACTGCTTCAAATGGTTGAATATTTTTTTCTTTGAACACTATATTGAAACAGAAGAAGCTTACAATAATACGATGCTCTATGATGGCTAAATAAATTACGATCTAAAATTGATAATTGCTAAATTAATACAATTATTTTCAGAATGGGCTTAAAACAGGACAAATAGAACCAATCTTAGAACAACTTAATTAGTTTAAGCTAATTCTAAATAGACTAAGATTGTCTATAGCCCTAATTCTTTCCATAAATGTAAAAAATCCTTGGCCCGAAAGGTAGGGACAATAAACATCATAACAATAACTGGCTAAAGGCCGTTTTGATTAATACCCGGCTTCTTCTGATACTACATGTACACCATATGTACCCCTAAACAAAGAGCATATTCACTGCCGACCTACTTTTCCTGCTTAATTCATCTCTTTAAAACCAAATATATCAAGGATTTCTCTCGTTTCCTTCGAAGCACTGCATTCACAGTAACATAGCATATGCAGTGTTAAGCAGAAATCATTGATAATAAAAGAATTCAAACTGCCAACACCCACAGTCACTGGTTCTAATTTATAAATTAAATCAATAAGTTTCATTAACAAGAGTACCTTCCACGTCTTAGTATCTTATAGACTTTGGGGGTGATTAAATCTACAATTGTTGAGCCTGCACGTCCAGCTGGAAGTTAACCTCCATCATAAATATAAGCGCAATGTTGCCACAGCTGCTCAAATTCTTGAATAGAAACTGTGCTTGGTTGTCCACTTTGATTAGCACTCGTGAGTGCAAGAGCACTCCCAAAATTACGAGCTACCATCCGAATAAATTCACATTCTGGTATTCGGATTCCAATAGTATCCACTCCTGGATTGAGGGACTTCTCAAGCATACTTTCTTTACCTGCATTTCCAAAAAGTATCTGGATCATAAGATGGGCGTTAAAATTAACTGAACTATCATGTTCAATGCATGTCAGCTTAAATTTCATGTGGACTTTTGTCGTAATCAAAGTTTGGTTAATCTTGGCCTCTAAAAGAAAGATTTCTGATTACAAAATCAAATCACAGTGTTCAAATATTGATAGAATTACAAACCGCGATCTAGCACTAAAGTGACAGGTCCGGGAAGAAGAATGCTAAGTAGACCACCCGGTAAATGAGAGGTCACTGCAAAGCGCTCAACATCCAACACAGACTGCAAGTGGGCTTGTCATACTGCGTCCTTTGATTTCATATATCCTTCGGACTGCTGCTGGAGAGCTGACAAATAATGAGAATTTGAGAAAGTATGTCAATAAATTAAAGAGGCGTGTACAAGAAAGTGAGCTATATCTACATAGTGGACATCATAAGTTAATTACTATGCATGAAGCATCATACAAAGCAAGTAGAATTTCTTTGAATCGCAACAGTCTTGAATTTTTTATGAGACTGCATTCCTGGAACAGATGCATGTTACTCGCAATCAATGCCTCAAATTCCGTATTCACCCGACACCTGAAGCAGGCATTAGGGAGTGCGGGAAAAGAGACCATTTGGACAAAATGAAAGCGGGATCTACAACTTTACACACAGATAAAATTATCGCTTAACCTTGATTCAATATAGAATATGGCTGTACCCTAAGATAAATTTCCTATTCGCATAAAAGTATTGTACCCCAACATTGACTTTTTAGCTTGCATGGTTCATGAATGGGAATTATGCTAAAAATGGTATGTGTGCTTTGTCACACTCTCAAGGTTAAATATTTGTGCTTAAACTGACAATACACCATCGGCTTGCAAATTTTCTACTTCAACTACCTCAGGGTTAAGATACAGAGTTAAGTGGGACGGCCCAGAAGGAGACAACCTCCTCCACCTTCACCCCCACATTCTATGTAAAATCCAGCATAAACCCGGATCACACAACCTCAAAAGCTATCATAGAACTCAAGCCCAGAAGGAGATAACCTCCTCCATCTTCACCCCCACATTCTATGTAAAATCCAACATAAACCCGGATCACACAACCTCAAAAGTTATCATAGAACTCCAGCCCAGAAGCAGATAACCTCCTCCATCTTCACCCCCACATTCTATGTAAAATCCAGCATAAACCCGGATCACACAACCTCAAAAGCTATAATAGAATTCCAACCCAGAAGGAGATAACCTCCTCCATCTTCACCCCCAAATTCTATGTAAAATCCAGCATAAAACCGGATCACACAACCTCAAAAGCTATCATAGAACTCCTTTAATCTCTGTGTCGTTCCCCTGTTTTGGTTTTTTGTTCATCAAGACACCTAAATCAATGCTTTAAGGTTGGGTTCAGAAATTATAGGGAAGCTCACACATAGAAAACCCATTTCAACAGGAATTCAATACAATGCTTGAACTTTTTTTCTAAATTATTAGACGAGCCCGGTCATGAGCTCTTCAAAGAACTAGATTGAAGAAGAACGAGTATGGTTTGCCATTTCCTCTATCTAGTGTTGCATTTTGTCTAAATTGCCTAGTTGTACCTATGACAAGAGTCAGTTATGTGGGACAGACAGGAAGGAGATAACCTCCTCCCTCTTCACCCTCACATGCTATGTAAAATCCAGCCTAAAACCCCATTGCACAAGCCTCAAAATCTATCAGAGAACTCATTTAATCCATAGTAGCAAGATTCTACTGAAAAAATACTTGATGAAAAAAACCAATACAATTAAAAGACGGAAGTATACATCTCGTAGATACAAAAGCATCATGCATCTTAGAGTGACATAGTAGAGTTATATTAATATACACTGTAGTGACCTAGTGTATTGTTTCAACTTTCGACTTTCCGCGAGTATTCATAAGATAATTATATATTCATAAGAGAATTATATAAGCAACTGTTGATGAATGTGTGATTATGTATGAGATCTTGAGGATGAAACAATGATGAAACTAGTGCACACTTAAGCATGCATAGTGGTACAGGATGGATAGAAGTTCAAAGACATATAATCATGATGCTATCATAAAGGAAAAATAGAGATAAAGAGGGAGGCAACCACGCAAACATAAAAGATAAGTATTTGAGTTGTTATTTGAATTACTTCTTGAATCTCTGAATAATTAATGATATTGCTCGTAATAGTTGTATGCATATTTTTATTCCTAGAATATATCATGCATAGTGTAAGCATTCATATAGCATTGAACAGTATACTACTAATATGCATATGATGGGTAAGTTGGACAAACATTCCATTGTTGCTTGTCTAGAATGAAACCTCTTTTCTAACATGCTGGGAGTTGTGCACGCTCTTGATAGTATGTTTTGGTAGAGATGGAAGGCATCTAGATAGCCACTGTATGCATAAAGGATATGGAAAAGTGTTGTGCCAAAGTATTGGTCAAGATAGTTGCATAACTATGTGAATCATATCAGTATGCATAATAGGTTATCATTGAAATGTCAACATGATTTGATAATTATGAAGTGTTACTAATCATGTAATTGAATTTGATTTGTAGGAAAGATCGTGTGCTATGATCTACAAAAGAAGGACGATGAACACTTGTTCCGAAGAACAAGTGATGACTGTTCAACAAGAAGACTTACAAATCAAACATACTATAGAAGTACAAAGCAAGGCTCGTGGCTAGAGAATTCTGTTAGAAAGAGGGAGAGGATCATGTTGAGATGTTTGCTCCAGTGGCTAGACACACTTCCAGAGATAGATTACACCCATGGATGACAAGACCGTTCTCTTGAATGGTGTAATTGAAGAAGAAGTGAATATTGAGCAAACTACCAAGATATGAAAGAGAATCACATGATTGAAGAAGGATTTGTATGTTTTCAACAGGTACCCAGGATCGATAGTCATTTGACAAGCTTGATGATCACCATGGGTGATGCGGATTTCAACCTTTGCTACAAGGTTGAAAGTGGTTTCTACAGTTTATAGAAAGATGACTAGTTCATTGATGTATTTGACGAATACCAGGCCAGATATATGCTTTGCTGTGAACACCCTGAGTCAGTATCTAGTTGAGCCTAGACGTGTTCATCTGGTAGTTGCAAAGCATGTGATGAGGTACCTGGAAGGTATGATAGAATTTGGTTTATACTATGTTGGACATCATGACTATAGATTGTATGGTTAGACAGATGCAGACTGGGCCGAAAGTTTCTCAGACAGGAAGAGCACCTCAGGTGGATGTTATTCTCTGGGATCCGCCATGATCTCATGGTTTAGCAGGAAGCAATCCAATGTTGCTCTCAGCACAAGCTGAAGCAGAGTATATAGCAGCTTGTTCTGCTAATTTGTGAAGCCATATGGCTCCGAAAGTTGATGTCAGGTCTATTTGACCTGGAGTTGGATACCAAAGTGATTCTATGTGACAACCAGAGTTGTATAAAGATGACAGAGAACCCAACGTTCCATGACAAGTCAAAGCACATAGAAATCCATTATTTTTACATATGGGATATGGTACAGAGGGGAGCTATAAAGCTCCAGTATGTGAGCACTCATGAGAAAGTTGCTGATGTGTTGACTAAGCCTCTGTCTCGAGTGAAGTTTGAGTACTTCCGTGACAAGCTTGGTGTGGTTTGAAAGGACCTTCCTTGAAAGGGGGACTAGTGTTGATGCTAATAATGATGATGTTGCAGTGGGATTGTATCATCCCTGGAAACATGGCCTAAAGGGATCCGTAGTCTCTTGTCTCCGAGAATGTGATGATGATGACGTTGCAGTGGGACTGTATCACCCCTGAACACATGGCCTAAAGGGATCTGTAGACTCTTGTCTCCGAGAATGTGATGATGGTGATGTTGTGATTGGAAAATCCTAGATTTGATCTAGTGTTACCAGACAATCCACTCGAGCGGACGCGAGCAGGATCTCCCTAGCTCAATGCGAGTCTAGAACAAATAGAACAGACTACAAACACGTTTCCTAGATCTACTTAAGGATCAAGTACTAGATGTCTTACCTCTTTGATTCGCTATCCTTTCTCCTAAACGTTGCTCCACGTCCTACGGTCGTCAGATCCAAGCTACAAGACCCGTCAAGACATGAAAACAAGAGAAACGAGTAAAGAGCATCTATACAATAAGAGATCTATGTAAACAGTTAAGCAGGTAAACAACACAATATCATTACACATGAGAACAATATTGGTGGAAAGTATTTGCATTACTGTAAATAGAGGAGTACATGATAGAGATATAGAACTACAACCAAAGACTTACCGTAGTAGCCCTTCTTTGACCAAGCCAATTTCCAAGTTGTTCCAAGGAAGTATGAGCTCTCCAATAGGTGAATAGAGGTGCCTTAAGAGAGATTTCACCAGCATGTAGATACCATAGCGTTCCTCCCTTTGGGATGGGAGAGAGCCTCACTTATATAGGACTAAGTGGATAGGATGAGAGATGGTAGGAGAGAGATGGGGGATCTTCCCAAAGAGTTAGGGGTCGAGTACCAGCTCTCCTAGAGGTCAGCCCCTAAATGGGTAAGTTTCGAGAAGGATCTCGAATAGGCTATTTTTTCCCATTAACAGACCTCGTCACACCTTGCAATGGAGCAGACCACGACGTCGCATGTTGCTAGTGTGCAACTTGCGACAACCTCTCAAAAGTTTGCAGGATTGAGTGCAAATCCTCCCAAATGAAAGTACTTAGTCCAGGTGACTTCAGGGATGTATACATTGAATCTAATGATGAGTAGATTTTGGGTGTAACAGAATGCCCCCCAAAGCATGAAGCTGTTAAGGATGTACAGGTGAAGTGCTTTGAAAGAAATAATGGCAATATGCTTGACGGACAAAGAACGCTGATGCAGTACAATTGACTCTGAACGGACAATCTCATATGAAGTACAACATGGTTGCCGACCAATACATTGCAGATCCATGGTAGTAATGACCAACTGAACACAATCATGGCTACTAGACACAAGCATAGATCCATGATGAGATGACAACACAGCCACGGCCAATACAAAAGTGGATCCACTTGATGTCGAACATGGTAGAAACCACTTGATTACCGACCATTGATGTGAACTGTTAATAGGTGCGAGGGAGATCACCATTGATGTCAATGATTCCCAAGGTATCACAGTACATATCATCAAGCGTAAATAAATGATTTGAAGTCGAACGCAAGATGAAATATTTCAATCAAGAGTTAATGATGTAAACTCATGATGAAAGCAAGGTAACCTGCCATTGGGGCATGCAGGGCCAAGGTACTTGACTGGTTTCTAGATTCAATCCTTGGATGATGTGTTGAAGTCGACAAGGATGAACCCATCGAAGGAAGGCCATAATGAATCCCCCATCAATCGACACGAAACACGACAAAAGATGTGTAGAGTGGATCAGATGGTACAACAATATGTAATACTGACTCAAAGTAACAACGAAATGATGACGTGTGTACTGACTGTAGATGATAGATAGTGGACGTGTTCTTGAACATGGGCATGGCATGACTTGGCAGTATTGACACAATGAGAATGACGCAAACTTCTAATGCAACTGATGATGGAAGATTTCTTTGAATGACTCAGAGGAGTAACGAGACTTAGAAAATAAGCGGGGACTCATAGACAAACAGATGGCCTAAGTATTGTATGCAAATGCAAATGAGTGCCATGTTCAAGAATGACTATATACTGCCACTAAGGTATGTAACACGAACACTTTCCTCTTTCCCCATCATGAATGATGAGTGCCTGATGTGTTTTTTACAAGCTTGATGAGGGTAACCATATGCTCGGTATAGCTCATCTCATAGATGAGTCCAATCCCAAATGTTTTTCGAACCTGGGATAGGAGGGGTTCGTCCCATGACGGGCCCTTCATTGTGAAAATTTAATGAGTCCATAGAAGGAAAAACTCGGTTGTCATTTCATGTTTAGAGAGTCTGAAATGAACTAAAGAAGAATCCAACGGTCCTTTTTTGTAAAGTTATCCTCATCGCCCGAAAAAGGGTAAAACAATGCGGGAGAGGACTCTTCCAGTCATAATTGGCTGGAGTATTCTTTTTTCGTAATTAGTGCCTCCTGGTCCGAAAAAGGGGTAAACTATCACCAGGAAGACGACCATTCAAATACTTTAACAAGCATGAATGTGACAAGTTCACTTGGCAATCTTTTCATATTTAGGGAGTCTGAAAAGAGCTTAACTATGGACTCCGGGGGGTGTCCTTTTCCGTGGAAGGTTAACGAGCCTGGAAAAGTGATAAATCATAACTCGGTACTTGTTCTCATAGTTATGTGAGTACGAGAACAAACGAAGAGTAAAATAATCCTCATGCAATAATTACGACTAACCAAAATAATAATGACAAAACATGGAAAGGGGTGTTCATACCTGTAGTTACCGTTGGTAACGCGAGAAACGACACAAAAGACCACTTTACGACTCCTGTACACTAGAGAAAGTGTCAAATAGTCCCAAATATAATGACAAACGGTCGAAACTATAGTAAATGGCCCAAAAGCATCAAAATATTTGAAAAGGAATATTCCATTCTATTTATAAATAGAAATATGGGCCAAAAATAGAAACATTGTTCAAATTGCCAATTTGGGTGGAGAAGTACCAATTTGGAGCCAAAACTTCCTTTGCCGATTTGGGGAGCTACGATCCGCCATTTCACTAGCCGTCCGGACTAGGTAGGCCTAAAATTTATCCAGCAACTTTCTAGTGGTTTATTTTTTGCTTTCTTGTCCATTTTTTGGGTTTTTTGGTGATTTGGGGAAGGGCCATTGCGCCCTCGGCTCGTCGCAAGTGGCCCTTTCGGGACTTGCGATGAGACCGAGTCATCACAAGCCTAAAAAACGAGACCTGCGACGACGTTGTGCTGTACCTAAAGGCACGGTGCGACGGTGGAAACCCAAAACCCAAACATCAAAAACAATTCAAAAAAGGAGTTTGTGAAAGTTAAGGAAGGACCTAACAGGGTTTAAATGTCCCTTTTGGCCACCTTTTGGCAGGTTACTAGCAAGCAAAAATGGTATTAGAGTGGAGAGATAGAGAACATGAGGTAGAAGATGAACAAGTCGCAAATGATCCACAATGTGTGGCTGCTTTGAGAAACTGCGGGTTACTCAAGTTCTTTGAGATACAGGGGATGAGAGCCCAGATCCCGCTACCGACACACATGCTCCAGAGTTGGGATGCGGCCCAACAATACTTTGTGATAGGTGAGCATATCCTCATGATTGACATTAAGGATATCTACTTTCTGACCGGTTTGTCCCGAAGAGGGGATGTTGTGCAACTTACGGGTACAGGGGCCAGTGACCGTACTTACGGGTACAGGGGCCAGTGACCGTACAGTTGAGGACATGGTGTCACAGCACTGCATCACTACTTCTCTTCCTTCCAGCGGGAAGATACTCATCAGATATGTGGTGAGTCGTCCACTGTGGACCATATTGCTTACATTACTAGGGTGGCGGGTAGCCAAACTCCACATAGGGCTACTTGAACCCAGATGTTGTATGCGGAGGACTGTATGTCCCCCATGGTTTTCAACTGGTGTGAGGGTCTCCTCGCCAACATCCGAGCTCAACTGACCAAGTGTCGACGCGGGGAGCTCAAGCATTTTGGGTACGGATCGATCATAGTATCGTTCCTCTTGGAGCGGGTTCCTCTCTTGCGCCCGCAGGTGGTACTGGATGACAGGGATTCGAGAGATCCTCACATGCTCAGGTGGGCAGAGGTGATGACCCGCCATGGTGGGGGTTCCATCATCAGTTTTGGTCCAGATCTTTTCAGCTGGCTAGAGGGACAGTTACTTATGGTCAAGGAATTTCCATACAGTGGCACAGACTTTCGGGAGGATCCTGACTTGGTGTTGCCAGAGGGTGCAGCATGGGGTGATATCGGTAAGAACAAAACCCTTGTATTTTTTAGTTTTGTATATTATATCATTTTTTTGATATAGTGCTGACAAGTATGTAATGTGTGTGCAGATGTGGGCCCCGTGCGACTAGTGGGTCTCTCCCTTCTGGCGAGGAGAGACAGAGGCGGGGAGGCAGTTGTTCCTGCAGGTGCTCATGTTTCCATCGAGGAGATGGAGGAGGTGTACAGGAACCTATCCGAGCTAACTGTGGAGGTACCAGATCCAGCTATCGATGACTTATCGAGGCCCATGCAGAAATTTGGGGTTGGAGAGTCTGTGCGCTTCAACATCTTACTCCGCAAGGTGGTTCAGACCATGGATTGTTTTCTCACCTAGTGGCAACGTGCCATTCGAGCTAGGGGTGTATGGGTCAGGCGTCAAGCCTGATGACACTACTATACTTGTACTGAGAGCTTAGAGGCCTCAGATTTTGTACTACTGAAAGCCATCATGCTTCATATTTTTGTACCAGCACTACTTTTGAGCGATTTATATATATACAGACATTATCGACGATTTATACATTATGTGTTTTCAAAATGATTAGTGATGTGATCTTGTCTACATGTTTGCTTTTATAAATTGTATTTACATGTTGTGAATGCTTTTACATATTATGAGTATTATGTGTGTGCGATGTACCAATCCAAAATGAAGTTGGCCATCAAGTCAACAACTGTGTTTAACTCCCGTGGAATGTGTACGTATTGAACGGATTCAAATGACCTTTCCAGGAGACGTACTCGTCTGAAGAGAATGAGTAAGATGGGATCACGGATGGCGTACACCTGGTTTAGATGGGAAACCACTAATTGAGAATCCATGTGGATGACAATGTGGTTCATACCCAAGGAAATGGTGTTAGCAAGGGTTCTGATTACTGCCTGATATTCTGCGGCATTGTTGGTCGCAAACCCTAGGCAACTTCCTCCTGAGCAAATGAGCTCGCCTGTTGGGGAATATAATACCCAGGCTGCCGAAGCAAGGTTACGGGTATGTCGGTTGGCGCCGTCCACGAATCCATAGCACATTGCCATATGCACATGTAGACAAAATATGGTATAAGAAGCGGAAACAAGATCAAAAGACAATTGAAAAAGAAATGCGTCACACCACACAAAAACACAAAAACACGCCATGTACAGTATATACAAGAAAGTCTATGCATGAGGGATCAAGGATAGTATCTCTTCAGGTAGATCCCATTGCGGGGTTCACCCAAAGAGATTCCATCATAATCTTCAAGCTTGTAAGCACCTTTTTCCAACACACGTTTTATAACGTAAGGTCCATGCCACATGGACTCGAACTTCCCTGCTCCTAGTTTGTCCTGCTTCTAGTCATAAGTGAGTACCACGTCACCCTCGTTAAAGATACAAGGTTCAAGTGACTTATCGTATTGGGCCTTGATGCATTTCTTGTGCACTTCATTAGCGAGAGCGGCATCGCGGCGAGACTCATCAAGTTTTGCTAAGTGCAAGAGACGTTCTTCCTCAGCAGTAGTGTTAGGAAGAAGTTCGACAGCGAGTTGTAGCAGCGGAATTTCGCACTCTATCCGCAGAACAGCCTCCAATCCATATACCAATTGGAAAGGAGTGAAGCCTGTGGCAGTTTTGACGGAATTTCAGTAGGCCCATAACGCTGAAAAGAGCATGTTGTGCCAATTGGACTTATGTGTCCCTACCATCCTTTGGACCATAGTTTTCAAGACCTTATCAATTGCCTTGACCTGTCCATTGGATTGCGGGTAGTAGGGTGTTGAGTTTTCATGGCGAAAACCCAACCTGTCGCTCAATTCATCAACCATATGGTTCTGAAAATGAGAACCATGATCGGTCACTATTGCCTGAGGAACTCCAAACCGCACTATTACATGATTGAACATGAAGAGTGCGACGGTTTTGCCGTCGTTTTGGTATGTAGGCATAGCTTCGGCCCACTTTGTGAAGTAATCCACAACTACGATGATGTAACTATGCCCCCCGGCCGAGGTAGGCTTACAGTGCATAAAATCAATGCCCCATTTTGCAAATGGGCCAATGGAAATAATCGGATGAAGTGGGGCAGGATGAGTGCGCTTCTTCATATGTAAGTGTTGGAAAGGAGGACATTTTTGGACGGCCTCAATACAATCTTTGAAGATAGTAGGCCAGAAATATCATGCGCACAAAATCTTCTGGGCTGTAGCCATCCCAGAGAGGTGACCGCCACATGCACCAGCGTGACAGTCATTCAGAATGTGTTCAGCCTCATCATGAGTGAGACAACATCGAATAATTGAATCAACGCCACGATGATACAAAGTATCATTGATGATTAAATAATACTTTGCATGGTGACGAATCTTATGACGGTCGTCGTGAGAAAATTGAGGATTGAAGCATTGGGTTTGAAGATATAACATAATATCTCCATACCACGGATCAGTCGTACCGATGAGAAACAATGATTCATCCGGAAAGGAGTCATTGTGCTCAACTTCTGCATCGAGATGGGGAAGGTCGCAAATGAGCTTAGCAAACACCAAAGACTTCTTAGACTTGGCTCTCTCGAAAAGAAGATCAAATTCTTGCAATATCACAATCTAGCGTGAATACTTGCCCCCAAGCACTTGACGTGTCAGTACGTGGTACATGGGGTTCGAGTCGGCATTGATGTTGGTGGTGTGGAGCAAGATGTAGTGCCAGAACTTCTGGACGGCAATGACTGCCTCGAAAGCAAGTTTTTCGACATGTGAATATCTAGTTTAGGCGTCGGCTAGACCCTTACTTTCATAGTATATCACATGTTCCTGGGCGTTTTGATCTTCCTGTACCAAAACCATGGCGATAGTGGTAGTGGAAGCGGTGAGATTCAAGATGTAATCTCGATAATAATTAGGCGGTTGGAGCACGGGGGCATGCGTGATGGCATGTTTGATACTGTCGAAGGATTTTTGAGCTTGGTCATCCGAAATGAACAGGACATCCTTCTTGAGTAGTCTCATATAGCCCTGAGTCTTCTCTGCGAAATTACAAACAAAACGTCGTAAATAAGTCGCCTTCCCTTGGAGACTTTGAAGCTCCGTAACATCAGTCGGGGGTGGGAGGATGATGATGGCCTCCACGTTTAAGGGATCAATGCGGATCCCATCCTTCGAAACGATAAATCCTAAGAGGCGTTTGGACTCAACGCAAAAGATACACTTGTGAGGATTCAGACGGATATTGTACCGTCTGCATATGAGGAAAATGGTCGTTAGATGATCAATGTGGAACTCGTGTTGCTTTGAATGAACAGGGAGATCGTCCAGGTAGGGTTTCACAAAGTCCTTAATATCGTGGAAAGCATACGACATAGCCCGCTGAAACGTGGCGCCAGCATTTTTAAGGCCAAATGGGAGTTTGCGGTATGCAAACGTTCCCCACGGGCAGATGAAAGCCGTCTCATGTTGGTTGGTTGGGTTGATCTCAATTTGGTTGTAACCAAAAAAGCCATTCATGAATGAGAAGATGACGCTTCTAGCACAATTGTCGATGATTTGGTTGATAAAGGGGGTCGGGTAGTTGTCTTTCAGACAAGCCCGATTAAGGTCCCTATAATCAACACAGACGCGAATGGTGCCCTACTTTTTGTTCACAGGAACGACGTTTGAGATCCAATCCGTCAATGGGATAGGATAAATAAAACCAGCCTTTAAGACCTTTTCAATTTCTACCTTTATTGCCGCAGTCTTCCGGGGGTGTACCGGTCGCAACTTTTGACGTACAGGTTTGACGTTGGGATAAGTTTTTATTTTGTGAGAAACAATTGTGGGGTCTATCCCAGGAATCTCCTCATAGGACCAAGCAAATATGTCTCGAAATTGCTTGAACAAGGCCGTGGTAATAGCGATTTCTTCAGGGGAACACTTCTGGCCTATGCGAATGTGTTCCACTATACCAGGTTTCACCGAGATGTCTACCGGGATGGTTGGCTCAATGTTGGCCAAGTTGCCCTCTGTGTCCATAAGACATGTAAGAATGGGGGAATGAGGGGATGGGTAGATATCCGGTGAAAAGAGGGTATGGATGTTGTTCTCTATGTATTCCAAAGGAGGAAGAAAAGATGGCCTATGATGGAGATCATCCCATGGACTGTCATCAACATTCATTACTTCCATGATGGACTCGTTTGAATGAAAAGTCTGAAGTAAGAGATCAGGTAGAGAGGACGTCCGTTGTAGAGAACAAGATGGGGAGGCCATGGTTAAATGGTCCTCCGGCGCTGATTGGATAGCCTCATAAATTCTTTCAGCAGGTGAAAGAGGCATGATGTCTCCAAGCAGGTGTGTTGTGGCTTCATCCGGTACAAGCCAAGCATCATTTGAGTGAGATAAAATCTCTGTGGAGATCATGTTCACCGTAGCAACATGATTAGGGGGGTCCGCGGCTGGAAAGACGCCCATGAGAGATGAATCTTTCAAAAGGCCAACCCCTACACTCTCCTACTGTTTTGACATCTGTCCAATGGAAGGAATAGGGTCACCAGGATGAGTAGTGGCATTCGGTGTACAAAAATCTAGTTGGTCGATAGTAACAATTCGTCCTTGCTGGGGGAATTGTACTATGCGGAAGACTGAAGAGGCTACCGCCTGCATGGTGTAAAACCAATTATGACCAAGCAAGAGATTATAATCTAACGGGGTCGAGACCACTTCCATGTTAATGGTTATGGTCTTTCCACCCAACTCAACTGCGAGAGCTTGTAAGATCCCATGAGGTTGGAAACCACACCCGTTGAATGCTTTCAACATGGTAGGAGAACGATTCAATTCGGGGGAGCCAATGGCTCTCCAACAGGAAATGGACATGACAGAAGTGGAGGCTCCTTCGTCCAAACGGGTACGATGGACAATCTTCCCAGCAATGTTCGCAGAAACTTGGAATGCGAGATGGTGCGAGAGCCTCGACTTAAGGTTGTCAAGTCGGAACATGATGGTGTTCAAGGAATCCGGGTCTACTGCACCAATGGCTGCAAGGAGAGTTTTGCATTGATTGGGACAATTCTGCAAAACTTCCAGGGTAGACATGGTGCAAGGAGCTTGGGCCAAGTCTTCTACGATATTGTAATTCTGTGCCGCTCGAGCATTAGGATTGAAAACAACTTTTCAAATCGTGCTCTTGGGAGGATGTAATATTGAATCTAAGGAGTGCTTCTCAATGGTATAGTAACATCAGTTAAGGAGTCAGAATCTTTTTCAGTATTAATTATGGCGGGTTCCTTCGAAGGGACTGGTTCGTAAGATCGCGAGCGAGCATTCAAATTGATCATCTTGTTACGCAACATGAGAACATGCGCGGTATTGGATGGTTCCCCTTGGGATGGGGGGTTTGAGCAATCATCTGCTGGTTTTGAGTAGGAAATGGATCGTTGAGGACTGTGGGAGTCGGTTTACCCCTAAGAAAATTTTGGACTTCATCTCTACGGGGACACTCTTGGAGAAATGGTCTTCTCCACACAGTAAGCAAGGATACTTCAGTTTCCTTTTCTGCTTGGTATCATCAAGAGTGCTCTTAGGTTCCTGCTGGGCAGAAGACTTCTTGGGTTTCCCTTTGTTCTTCTTTTTGCTGTTAAACTTCTGAGATGAAGCTGATTGAACAAAATTCACCTCTTCAGTTACAATAGGAATGGTTGACGTGGTGGTGTTGTGTCCAGCCTGGGTTGGGTTAGATGATCCAACAGTGCTGACAGCAGGCTGGGTATTAAGGGAACCGATGATCCCATCAGTTTGGGGTCCCTTATGTGGCTTTGTGGGGTCATTAATGTCATGGGGGTGTGTCAGGTAGAATATTGAACAAAGTGCCAGATTGAGTGTAGACCAGGTCTAGTAGATGGGCACTCGTGATGGCTTGTTCTTCGGTGACAACACCTCTCATGGAAACATCTTTTGCTATGGTGGGAATGAGCGATTTTGTAAACCATTTTGCTAGGAGCTGATCTGGAATAGGAGCTTTAATGAGACGTCGTCTCCTTCGCCACTCATGGATATGATCTGAAATGTGAGTGGTGGTATTCTGACGGAGTGAGGTTAAAAGCTCAGTACCAGTCTCATATCGTATAGGCAGCTGGAAATGCATCAAAAATTTCATAGCAAGAGAGCCAAAATCAGGAAAAGAGTGCGGTGGCAACTCAATGTATCACTTGGCAGCCGAACTAGTGAGAGTCCTTTGAAACAATCTAAGACGAATTGAATCGTCCATTAAGGAATTAGATGAACACCATAAGTGGTATGTCATCACGTGGTTCTTGGGGTCTTCACCCGGCTTGCCGTCAAACTTGGGGATATCAAATGGAAGTTTCACCGGAATTGGAGGCCATTTAGATCCGTGATAAATAGGATCGTTGGTTAACCTGGATAGGTCAGGCAGGTCCAAAGTAGCCAAAAAGGGCAGCTGTGGGTTAGGATGTGCGTATTGATAATACATATAGGGAGTGTAAGGACTAGACTAACCATAAGGTGTACTAGGATAAAACTGACCATAGGGGGGTGTGCCGCCTGGACCGTAAGGAGGTCCTCCACCATAAGGTGGTCCATTCCAATAAGGTGGGGGTCCACCTCCACCTCCGGGAGGCCTTGGAGGTCCGCCGCCACCGCCAGGAGGAGGTGAGGGTCCATAACCGTAATAAGGTGGCCCACCACCGCCTCCCCTTGGAGGGGGTGGTGGACCATTTCTCTCGCCAGATGGATGGGGGCCCCCACCACCTCTGCTGCCGGAAGGATGAGGGTTTCCACCACCACCGCCACCATCATAGTAATTAGGTCCTCCACCACCTCCGCCTAGAGGGGGTGGTGGACCACCACCGCTACCCAAAGGGAAGTGTCCTCCTCCACCATGATAGGGCGGTCCCCCGCCTCCTTCGCCCGGAGGAGGTGGTGGACCATTCCCGCAACCACCGGAGGGGTGAGGGGTGTTGTAGGTAAAATGAGGTGGGCCTCCACCAATTTTAGGCGGGGCCTTCCGCCTCCAACAGGAGGTGGGGGAGGGCCGATCGAGGGTGGTGGTACTTGAGGGATAGTTGGTTGGGGTCCATGTTGCAACACAGGTTGTTGCCCCCATAGAGTGTAAGGATTCTCAGGGTAGGGTACCTTGTATTCACGTTTTTGGGATTAGGTTGGCCCAACACAGGGTTAATGAAACCTGGATACGCTTGACTCCATGAAGGTTGAGTTACATTTGACGAACCTCCAGTATGAGATAATCCTGTGGTGGACGGTCTAGCGGGTTGGGAAGGTCCAACGGAAGGTCCGTTGGGGATTCCACCGCCTATGTTCTGGTTAGGAAATGGGGGTTTCCCCCCATCCACAATAGGTTGAGCACTATTCAAAGGTTGAACCAACATAGGTTGTTGACTAGCTACCATGGTAATAACATTACCAATAAGATAATCCGTGGGAATGGAATACCCTCCCCTCGAATTCTGAGGTGGGAGAGGAACTGGTAAAGTAACCATGGTAGTGACAAGTGTGTAGGACTGTTGTCCCTCCACTGGTTGGTTCACTTGAGGTGCAGGACTGGACTCCTGTGAGGGTTGACCAGTCTTGTTAGTGGTCACATGGTGGGATGCTTCAGGTGATCCGAAAGATATCGAATGAATTGGGATGGGTTGGTAAGGGGGTAATGATGGGTCTTGAACCCGTCGTTGGAGACTTGACTGCCGAAATTCTTCAGCCATGGAATGAAAGTGAGCCAATTGGCCACGAAAGTAAGCTAAAGTGTCTTCCGGGGTAGTCTCACTGGATGAGGATGAGATGGAAAAATGAGCCACTGGGTGGTCTGTAGAAGATGTCCAATAAGCTGCTGAAGGACCAACAGCTGTTGTAGGGTTGTCCCGGGCTCGGTTTATCCATTCCAGCAATCCAAGTTCTCCCGGGATGACGGGAGGAAGGTCTTGTGAAGTGGGGGTGTGTGCTTCTTCATCCTGCGGGGGATGAGAGGCAGGTGAATATGGTGGACCAAAAGTATGCCAACATTCAAAGTGGGGTTCCCTACTTCAGTGACTACGACCACGTTACGCTGATCCATTCTCACCCTCGAAATAACCTCCGAATTAAGGGGATATTCGGGTGGTAAGTTCAAGGTCCTATGGGACCTTCTCCAGGGAAAATCCGCCAGAGTATCTGAAAAATTAGCCAAAAAAGGCCGAAACAACATTGCTCCTAAGGGTATGCTAAAATAAAAGTAGTCTAGAAAAACCTACTCAAACTAAGGAAACAAGCAAACTTATGTGACAGAGTGGATTCAAAATTCTGGAACCTCACGGGATTATCAAGGCATCGCAAACTGCGATATACTGTAGGGTACAACAATATGACACGACAAGGAGGATTGGGACCGTACCCTTTCCTGCATACCCGATTACCTGGATAGTATGTGCGTGCTAATCTCCCCGAGTTCTATTCTTGGTGTATTGCTTTGCCAAGACGACCAAATGGTTAACTCAATTGGTTTCAGGAATCCTAATGGCGTCTCCCGATATACGCAAGGTACGTGGGAGCTCAAATCCGTAGTGGTGCTGTCTAATGCACAACCATTGGCATGAGACCTTCCGATATACGTGTCAAGTACGTGATACACCCTTCGATATACGCCAAGTACGGATTATGGTACTTGGTGGGTACGTTAAGGAGCTCGATATACCGATGTATGTGGAAAACTACAATACCCTTGGACTACAGTGCTGGCAAATAACGACAGCTGCCATGCTTAACGACGCCTAGTGCCGGAACACGTCTCTAACTTGCACACAAGTTGCTAAAATTTTTACCTAGTTCTACTGTTAATTTTATCTTAGACGGTTAGGTGAATGCATGAGGTGATTACATAATCGGAAGCATAATGCAAGCCCTAGCTACATGCACTAAATATTCTTTTCTTTCAATGAATTCTAGCTATGGTAAGGAGAAATATTTTTTCCAATGATATTGCCAAAACAAACTCAATGCAACACAATTCCCAATGCAAACAAATTTGACAACGAAAGTATTCTTTTCCTTTTCAACGAAACACAAAAGTACACAACACTACTAAACCAAATCAATTTTTTTTTTCTTTTCAAAGTAAAATGACCCAAAATGATGAAAAGAGAGGATTCTGAAATGAAATATGCAAGCTTTTCAATTTCAATTTCAATGATCTAAGAGCAACAAGAATTAAAAATGCATCTATATTTCCTTAGCATGGAATTGATTTTGCAAAAATTGAAGCGTGCTTTGAGTCTTTCAAGAAAATGAGCGATTCATAATTTGAGAAAAACACAATGGATCATACGTTCATTCAATTTTTCCAAAATGTAAACAAGAATTTTCCAATGCACAACAATCTTTCTTCAATAATTTTTTGAGAAACAATGGGAAATAAGCACTTCTAAATATTTCAATGGATGCATCAAAGAATAAACTTGATAACTTTGTTCTCAGATTTAAATGACAGAAAAGAAAACACTACTTGCAACACTCATAGACTCAGAAAAATCAAGAAAGGACAAGCACTCAACCAAGCTGAAAGACACACTTAACTCAAAATCAAGCAGCAACAAGCAAACTAAGCAAGCAAAGCTCAAAACAAAAGTAGACGAGGTTTGGAAGCTGATCCAATGTACTGAACAGATCAGGGGTGGAAGGAAGGGAATGCAAGAGTGAATGGATGAAGGTGGAGGAGACAAGAGTATCCACCACTACCGATTTCAAACTTGTCCAAGACGGAACCCAAAATCAATCCAAATGAAACCAAACTCTCAACACACAAATCATAAATGGGGTCTCTGGCTGGATCTTGTAGCACAGAGGGAGTTCATACATCAGACCAAGGTTCAGACTGTCAGATGAGGGAAGGGATGCTAGTATGCCAACTTTTGACAGATCCTCGCACTTTGTCTTCATACATAGTGCGATGTTGCAGTTTACCATCACGGGATGTGCGACAATGTCATAGTATACCAATGCAAATACTACGACGGGTTACTAACAGGTGAAGAACATAAGCTCAGAATGACACAGTGTCGCTCTGTTTCCACTGCCCAGGTACGACAGGCGAGATCTAGATTAAAAAATGAACCAGATCTCTCAACAATGAACCAAAAACAGGCTTGAAAATGAGTTGTACAAACTCAGAGGAAGCAAATAAGAGTCTTCAATGTGAAGATATGATAGTGAAATCAATCCTAAGAAGTAAATGGAAAAAAATGATAAAAGAGGCTTGTGTCAAGTAATCAACTGAAAATGGCTCTCATATTAATGACTACTAAACAAAACAAACACTACTCCCCAATATGGTTGCCAGATTTGTTAACGGACAATCCACTCGAGCGGACGCGAGCAGGATCTCCCTAGCTCAATGCGAGTCTAGAACAAATAGAACAAACTACAAACACGTTTCCTAGATCTACTTAAGGATCAAGTACTAGATGTCTTACCTCTTTGATTCGCTATCCTTTCTCTTGAATGTTGCTCCATGTCCCACGTTCGTTAGATCCAAGTTGCAAGACCTGTCAAGACACAAAAACAAGAGAAACGAGTAAAGAGCATCTATACAATAAGAGATCTATGTAAACAGTTAAGTAGGCAAACAACACAATATCATTACACATGAGAACAATATTGGTGGAAATTATTTGCATTACTGTAAATAGAGGAGTACATGATAGAGATATAGAACTACAACCAAAGACTTAACGTAGTATCCCTTCTCCGACTAAGCCAATTGCCAAGTTGTTCCAAGGAAGTATGAGCTCTCCAATAGGTTAATAGAGGTGCCTTAAGAGAGATTTCACCAGCATGTAGATACCATAGCCTTCCTCCCTTTAGGATGGGAGAGAGCCTCACTTATATAGGACTAAGTGGATAGGGTATGGATAGGATAGGATGAGAGATGGTAGGAGAGAGATGGGGGATCTTCCCAAAGAGTTAGGGGTCGAGTACCATCTCTCCTAGAGGTCAGGGATAAGCCCCTAAATGGGTAAGTTTCGAGAAGGATCTCGAATAGGCTATTTTTTCCCATTAACAGACCTCGTCGCACCCTGCAGTGGAGCAGACCGCGACGTCGCATGTTGCTAGTGTGCAACCTGCGACGACCTCTCAAAAGTTTGCAGGATTGAGTGCAAATCCTCCCAAATGAAAGTACTTAGTCCATGTGACTTCAGGGATTTATACACTGAATCTAATGATGAGTAGATTTTGGGTGTAACATCTAGGTCACATCCAGTATGAAAAGGGATTGGCAATGTGGTGGAAAATCCTCGATTTGATCTAGGTCACATCTAGTATGAAAAAGGACTGGCACTATGGTGGAAAATCCTAGATTTGATCTAGGTCACATCCAGTATGAAAAAGGACTGGCATTGTGGTTGTATTGTATCATCCTTGGACTTCAGTACGGAACTGATTCGGTGACTTCTGTCCTCGAGAATGTGGTTGGATTGTATCATCCTTGGACGTATGTCCTAAAGTGAAAGGGATTGATCATCCTGTAACTTGATCACATGTGTTGCAAGTCATGTTGTTGCTGATCGAAAGATCAAGATGATGTTGTTGATCGAGAGATCAAGTTTTTCTGTAGACAATTGAGCGATCAAGTGCTGCAGAAGATGAAGACCAAAGATGAAGAATCGATGTTGTAGAAGACGATGCTCCAGTATTGAAGATGTTGAGCATAGGTTGTCATTGATGATCAACCATTAATGACAAAGGAATAATCTAAGTGGATGGTATGGAGTATGAAGCTAAATATTAATGACATGGCATGATTGGGCTTTGGAACACCAAAGTGGGCAAATGACCCATTCTATGGTCATTTGTGAGTTAATGAGCTTGTTGTCTGCCGAGGTGCACACCAGTAGCATAAATCTTTCAAAATATGTTCCCTCACTAGAAGTGGGGAAGGTGTGGCCTTGGGGCCAGCAATGAGCCAGGTACTGTCACCTGAATCCCAGCTCCTCCGTTTAGGCAAACTCCTAACGAAGCCAAGGGGGGTTGTCCCTAAAAAGAGTTGTCTATGGCTCTTGTGTTTAAAGTGTTTTTTAAGGGTGTGGTGATATAGATGGGTATTGTTTAGGAGTTTTTTGATGATGAGATCATAGTTTTACAATAATTGAAAATTAAGAAGCACAAAGATAAACTTGCAAAATATTTAAATAAAACACCACTGATTGATAATCAAAAGCATCCACAATGAGATAATACTGAATGGGATAAATTATGGACTTCAAATATATAAATGAAATAAACAAAAGACCAGTGCCTTATGGAGTCAAGATTGTAGTGTTTGGGATGCTAAGATACAAGAGTTCAGTGTGTTTGTGAGATCATTTTGCAAGTGTTCTTTGTAAAATTTAAAGTAAATTTAAAGTGATCTTGATTATTATGGCTAGGGGAATATTCAACTGGTACGCAAGGTACTGAAGATCTGTCCGGAAGAAATAGTATTAACTGCCTCCGTTCAAAGACATGTCGGGCCACCCAGTGCTCTAGCCAGGCGTGCAATGCTAACCAACAAACTAGAGGCTGAACATGGAACCCCGATGCCCTCACTAGGAGATTACCCACTAAAATTATTTCACCGATCAACACCGGATTTGTCGGTTATGGGTAAAAGTTTTATTATGTTTGAATCTTGCAATATTAATCAGTCCAATACCGTTTCTGAGTACTCCAATTTTTTAGGTTGGTCAAAGCATACTCCGACAAGGAAACAACGAATAAATTCAAATTTTACTGGGGAAATGTGTGTTGAGAATGTTTTAAATTAGAGCACAAGACGAACCTCTCCGACAGAGAGTGCTATTGACTTGTCTTATGACAGAGGTTCAAGAGACTTTAATTAATCTATATGTTGAATGCAATGCGACAATGCTCTCCGATAGAGAGTGCTCTTGACTTATCTTATGACAAGTTCAGGAGACTTTGGTTCCTTTTGGAGATAGATAAATTATAAACTTACGAAACCAAAAGTGATATAGCTCAAATAATTAAAATATGAACTAACAATTAAAATGCCAAGTAACAAAAATAAACTAATCTAGCAACCTAGTATTCTTAAAACAAAAGTAAGCTAATCTAGCAACCTAGTATTCTTAAAACAAAAGTAAGCTAATCTAGCAATTGATATTTCTAAATGCAATAAATTGAAACTAAGATTACAAAACAATCACTCAAAGAACACTACAAGACTTCCCCAAATGGGGGAAGTTGGGGTGTGGGGGATTAAAAACCCCACTTATGAATCTTATTAAATAATTACAACTTTTTAGGATTTTCAACCATAGAAAAAGAATGAAGAAGTAGAAATGAACTTTAATAGCCCTTAAGAGCTTTTACAATAAAAAAGGAGAGTGTTTTATGTCATGGGTTCAATGTTTGGTTTCAAGCTCCCTTTCGGTTTTGTAATCCTCCTTTTATCAAACTTGATGATACTCTCTTCTCCTTCTTCAAATCTTCTCTTGAGTTCACTTTTCTTCACCTACAACACAACAAAAATCAAACCTCAAGCACCCATTAGCATTAGTCAAAAAACCAATGAATAAACTTGAAACTACTTAGATCTAGAATGCAAAAGTGAAACTAGATGATATCTAAGTGCAACTATTGAAAGAGTAAACTAGATGCAAGCTAGAAAGTTGAAATGCAATGCAAGTCTAATGTTTAAAATGAGATCTAAAAAATGCAAGTGCAAACTAACAATGAACTATATCTAAGCATAAAACATGAAATGCAAACTAATAATGAAACTAAAATCTAACTATGCAAAAGACTACAAGTTCTTTTTAGAGTTTTTTTAGGAGGTTTTAAGCTTGCAAAGAGAGGCAAAACGAAAGAGGGAAAAAGCTAGCAAAGGGATAAACATGAAAGGGAAGGGAAGGTTGGGATGAAGGGAATGCAAGTGAAGAAGGTAGAAGGTAAGAAGGAAAACAAAGCTAAGAGGAGGAGGATGAAGGGATGAAAGGAGAAGGAACTTTGAGGGAAAAACGAAAGGGAAGAAGGCCTAAAGGAAAGAGACGGGAGGGAGAAGGCTAGAAACCTAAAGGAAGAAGGAGACCAAAAAACGAAAGCAAGGTAATGAGGGGGTTTTGGAAGGAGAAAACGAAAGTAATGGAAGCTTAGAGAAGGGAGACGAAACTAGGAGGAAGCTAAAAGTATGTGGATAGCAAGTAAAAAAAAAGGAGATCAAAGAGAAAAGTAGAGAGCTAGAAGAAGTAAGCTTTTAGATCCAGTAACCAAGAGATCATTTTAGGACTTGTTGTTGATGGATGAGGAAAGAAAGCCTTATGTTTCTTGATTCTTTGAAGTAGAATCCTTCTTTGGGAACCTGCAGGATGAAAGTATTAACCACAAAAAATATCTTGCACTTGAGAGAATACCTAAAAGCCACAAAACTTAAGAGAAAAGCATAGATCAAATAAAATTGTGCTAGATTGTTATCCTTCTAATCATAAGATCATATACTTAAAAATCGAAAGAGATGAGCTAAGAAAGGTATCACCTTAACAAGATGAAACATGGCATACAAATAACTCCCACATGGACCTCCAAAGTCTTCTTCTTTATTCAATCTTAAGCAAGTATTACAAAATTCTCTAGAGTTTCTTTGCACAAATACCCATGAATAATGAGGAGGCAATGCCTTCCTCTTATACAAAAACTAGATACTACACTACCCTAATTCAAATTGGCATCAAGAGGGAGCCAATGACACATGACAAAATTGAATCCCAATCTAAATCCAATCCATATCAAGCTTGGAGTGTGTGATCATTAGTTAACTCATGGTTGAAGTAATGGAGAGTGGGGAGGTGGCCTCCACCTTGGCAAGGCGCCCCCACTCCAACTTTGGAAGCTTCAACATCCCATATACGAAGTGCCAAGTGTATAACACGTGAGCCACAAGGGATATGCATGATCCTTAAGAGATATGCGTGAGCTTTCAAGGGAGATCAAGTATGAGTTGTAATAAATGGAACTTGTGATCACAAGGGAGCCAAGCCATGAGGTGGCCACAAACTTAGGGAGGCGCCCACTTTTATCATCAATACAACCCAACAACCCATTCAAACCATGCCACATGCCCAGTTCGTGAATCCCATGAAGGAGGGCGAATTTCTCCATTGAAGATGACTTATGCTGACTGGATAGTTCACTGAAGTTGACTGGAGTTGATTGGAATCATCATGAATTCCCTGTGCCATGTCATTTATCCTGTTTATTTATTTAATTTGGTTTATTTTGGAGAGATTTGGATTATCTCCAAAATATTCATTTTTAATATCTTTAATTAATAATTTCTCCTTTATTGATTTTTTGAGAAATTGTTAATTATCGGGCTGAATAAACATCCAAAACTTAGGATAAGTTGGTTTGGGGTTCATGTATGATTTTTGGCTTAGGATTTAAGCCTCCAATCTCTGAAATCCACCCCCAAACGACTGACATATTACAAATTTGATTTTTCCAATTAAATATTTGGAAAAATAATAATAAAAATAATAAAAAATAAAACTCATCCAACACATCCGGTAAAAAAATTTCGAACATTTTTTTTAATGGACGAGGGACCTAGGAAATGACCATCTAAGACATACATGGTGTCTAGTAGGTTCATATACATCAGTTGGACTCTAATAACTCCCCAAGGCTCAAATTTCAAAATCGAGCATTCTAGCTTTCGAGGAAGTGGGAGAAAACCTCGTCGATTATTACTCGGCCATAAGCAAAGCATAATTGACAAGGGCAAAAAACTCCCTAGAATGCCTTAGTTGATAGTCAAGTCATGGGGAACCGAGCCACTCAAATCCCTACTAGCACACGTATTACAAACCCAGTGGTGCCATGGTCATTTCAGTAGAAAAATAAAAATGACTAGCCAAAATTGGCTAGGAACTGCAATTGGAACTTCTGATACACTGGATATGAACATAAATCATGTTCATCAAATGGTGGCTCGTCGGAAGTCCAACTATGGTACAAAAAAGTTGGCAACAAAGCTTATAGAATCCTTGGAGATGGTAATAATGTCTAAGAAGATCTTTTCTACCCTTGATGGTCTTCTTATGGACGTAAGTGACTATCCCTGTTTTGAGGAAGACGTGGTTGTGGGCACCTTGTTCTTTGACCCACAAGTATTTGTGGTATTGTTACCCTTACCTTTGGGGTCTTTAGTACCCATAGTTGGATCCTTTTTATTATGATGGATGTTGAAGCCCTTGAACCTTGAAGAATTCCATTATGTGGAACACTTGATGTATGGTGGAGCCCTTGCTCTTATAGTTGCTTGATGAAACCTTTGATGCTGAACATGATAATGTAGAAGCCCACAAAAGGAATGAGGAAGCCCTAAGTTCATAACGTGGTATTTGATATGGTTTTCAAATCAAAACAAGCATGTAAATAAAACAATGTATGAGAACTATTATATGCCCTTTCAAAGGACAAGTAAACCCAGCTTTGGAGGATAAACTTTTTTAATTATTGATGAAATAAACTTGGTGAAGTCGGCTCAACTAATAAAAATAAAAATAAAAATTGTTTTTATACAAGTTGGCTAAAAAATTATTCATAACAAAAATCATTATAAATATACTGTGCACTTCACTCAAACAAAAAGAAAATTCGGATCAACTATGAAAAATTCGGATTAGCTCTGCAAAATTCGTGGGTTATACAGACTGTCTCTGAGGAAATTCAACTTGTTTACTGAGTAAATTCGTGGGGCAGAAATAGGAGCAGAACAAAAGCTACATATTAGCACAGAGGAAATTTTTGGGTGGCTGCTACAACACAGTTGACAGGTTAGACAGGGTACAGTGGACTACTACAGCCGCAGAGGGTCAAGATTGATTTTTTAGCTTGACTTTCAGCTCTAATTTTTGGTGTATAAGCTACTCAGAAGTGTTGTTTATATGGTCTGAAATTCGGGTAGCCACAGTAGAAGTTTAACACAAATATGATGCTATTTGGGGTGACTACTACTTCTAGTTTTCAAGTGATTTGATCTTTGATTGAAGACATGATGATGGTGATAGCTTGTTGATGGAAAGAATTTGATGAAGCTAAACCGTATGAATACCAGGAATGTTTGATGATATGTTTGGAGCTACATAATGTTAATGTTATGCTAGATGAAGCAATGGTGATGATGTGTATGAAGACATGATGCTGGCAGTAGGCTAAAGGACAGAATGATGATATAAATTCTTTTATCATTGATTTCTGGGTTGAACTAATGCTGGAGTAAAGATATATTTGAAGTCATATTCAATGTTGAAGATGATGGACAATTAGATGACATATGTGGATGAGTATAATGCTGAACAAAATGCTAAATGATAAGATATGATGATGGCTGAAGTTTGATGACAATAATGACATATTTTGATGATGATGTTTTGGGCACAGAGTTGAAATGAAGTAGTGCTTGATACCTAAATGCAAGTAATTCTTGCATCTAAGGTTAGGATACCTAAAACCATTTTTGGCAGGGACCAAGAAACCTAGGAAGGGTCCTAGATAAGGAGTTGGTGCTCTTTGTATTCAGTAGGTGCTGAGTTGCCTCATGGTTGTATCCGTTTGAAATAAATACAAAAATATTACAAAGATTATACCTTGTCTCTCTTGTGCTTTGTGTGATGTATTGATGTTGATAAATGACATGTGCTTAGTTTATTGATGAATGTGATATTGATGTGATTGCGAAATGATGATATAAGTTTTAGAGGTTGAAGAAGTTGAAAATTGTATAAGTGTATGCTCACTGATTCACCCCCCTCTTAGTGAGCCATTGTGTCTAACAAAAGATATTGAAGATGTTCCAGTAACTATTCCAGTTGTTGACGTTGTTGAAGAAAACTTCCAATGATTTATAGATGTATCACCTTGATGTTGTTGATGATGCACTCTCTTCTTGCTCCTACAATTGATGTTGTCGGTGTGAGTAGAATACCCTTCTCGTTAAGGGGGAGTGTTGAAATATTGTAACTTCGAAGAATATTCTATTGTATTTTATTATTGTAATTTATTCGGAGATGTTTTATTCCTCCACTAGGATGTTATTATTGCATTTGGTCATCAAGGAATCATGAGGTAAATCCTCCCATGTAAGTCGAGGTAGTAGATCCCCTAGAGTAAAATGTAATGGGGTTTTTAAGTCCCCTAGAGGAGTTGGCCCAGTCAGCATTAGTTAAGTGGTAAAGTTAGTTGAGGCCGACATGTCAAGTTGTAAAATTAAAGTAGAAGTGAATGTCTAAATAGAGAGCTAGGATCTCTCATTTATTCATTCATTCACACACACACTCACTTGTGTAATTCCCAATGGAGAGAGAGAGAGAGAGAGATCTGCAAGGAGAAGGAGCAATTGTTTGGGGCTTTGTCTTTGTACTTTTGAACATCTATATTGAGGAAGTTTTCCTGGGTTTTCTTCCCCTAGAGGGTTTCCCAGGATAAATTTGTGTCTCTTGTGTTTATGCTATGCTTGTTATTCTTTCAGTGATCCTGTATATGCTATTGTTGTGAAATTGAATTGAACACTGATGTTATCTATCTTAGCATGTTGAATCTTAACACATGTAACCAACAATATCACAATGTTATTCTCAAGCAAAACAATTTTCTTGGGATCCACAAATGCAAGAATAAAACTAAGAATGAAACAATGTCACCTCACACACAAAGCCAAGGACAGTATTTCCTCCAAATATTTTCTTCATTCACTTCACAAAACTGGAAATTACAATGGCTCTCTTCTTTGGACAAGAATGGAAGCAAGAGAACAAGAATGGAGCAAAAGAGTGTTGGCCTGATTTTATGACATGGCCAACTTAAGGAGATAAAGCCCACACAAGTAGCTTAGAACAACTCCCGGTGTGTTTGGGATGACAATACCTCATAGGTTATGGTCCTACTACCAGTTGAATTTATGATCTTACGGAGAATTATAAAATTCAACAAAAATGTAACCTAAGTAAATCTATTGTGTCAAAAAATGAATCCTAAAGTTAGTTTCTAAATTTAATCTAACCTAATGTGCTTTCCTAAAGAAAGTCTCTTGTTTTTTTTTTAATAATTCTGTTTTGGATTTTATCTAATGACTGTTTAAGAAATTAAACAAAATAAATCTAAATGAAACCTATCTAATAACTGCTAGAATTTGACCTTGAAAACTAAACTAAACTAACTATTCTATTCTAACCTATATCAGCTGAGAGCAACTTGGAAGACTAAATTAATCATTTAAAATAACAAAGAATAAAAATAATAATATCTCAGATAAAAATATCACAATAAATTATCATAAGAATTGCTTTGCTAAATATGCACAAAACAAAAAAATTAAAATAGAAAACTATTTTAATTATTTCTATTATGATGTATTAATCGATAACCAATGTTCAATACCAAATACTTGAATCAAAAGATTGTATTCATTTATGAAAACATTGTAGACACACAAATGCTATCAGAAATAAATATGAAATATATGATTACTAAATCACAGTTACCAATAACATATTGAGTAAAAGATTCAGTAATACTCAATCAAATGTTAATATTGTGCAAAAAGAGTAACTTTCAAATAATTTATACAATTATATCACAGTACAATTGCATAAGTATAAAATGAGAAAGTAGTATACCGAAATATGTATTTAAGTTTCATAAAATGGTAGCAAACAAAGATACTGGTTTAAGAAATTCAGTCACAATCATCCACAAAGATAAAACTCTAGTAGAGCGATTAAACTAGAAACTGTATAATATTTCAATAAGTTGTTTTCTCCAGAACTCCATCGACCATTCTACAATGATCTTCATTGTTTTTATAGCAAAACTTGATAACTACCTCACTAAATTCTATGCAACTGACAACTAAAAATAGATTTAAAAAACTCTTATCTATCAAACACTTGGAACTTATTTATAATCATTTCAAATTGAAACACTCTTCATCGATGCACCTGACATTAGATTCTCATTATGCTCTCATCTTCGAATAACCACTTGTCCATATGGTAAGCAAACAACAATTGTCTTTGATATCTGGCATACAAAATTTAAACAAACTTGCAACAGCTTCAGCACTCGTTGGCCCATCCGAGGAAAAAAAAAGCACTCGTTGGCAAAGAGTTAAAGTAGCAAAACAACATCATAACCAAAAATTTCTCCAGCTGCGACACCTGAAAAACAAATTGACCACATATGATTTTATCCATTAATGAAAATAGAAAACAGGGCATAAATAACAAACTCTAATTAAATAATGAGCAATACCCGCAGAATCAAAGATTCTGTGGGTATGTTATTTAACTATTCAAAATATATCAAAATAACCATTTTTCAAGAACTGACTTGAAACTTGATAGCTCGGCGTGCCTCATAAATCTTGGCCTTCAACCTGACGATTTTAATTTTATGAACTTCTTACTGCTCAAGCATCTTTTGATTAATGGCTATCAAAGATTTATTTTCAGTTTTGAAATTTGCTTTCTTGAGTTTCACTTGTTGCAATCGGTTAAGCCAAACTAATATTTCCAATCTTAAACTCTATATTTCATTTTTCAAAATTATAGAGTCTGATTTAGATTTATCAAGTTTTTCTTTCATTTGTACAATCTGTCGCTTCAATTTCATGGTTTTCGAAAAACTCTTTAAATTCGGATTCGATGAAGAACCTCCTGAGTGAGATGTTTCCCTACCATCATCAGTACCAATATTCTGAAAGGACAAATGACTACTTTTCTCATCTTCATCACCTGTATGTATCTCAGGGTTACTAAGGTTAATTCCCTGTTCTTGTGAAGGAAATTCCATAGAAAGCTGATTCTCCTCTTCACTAGCGATTTCAATAAACGAGGTTTCTTCTTGTCGTGGCATAGTCACAGGTACAGACATTGAAGCCATACTACGGGTGAAACGACGAGTGCCTAATGACATAGAATTATTCTGTTTGGAGTTCCTTTCCTCACAACATATATCTACCAGTTGTTCGAGGTTTTGTATAGAGGTATCAAGAGATTTATGAAATGTGCTCGGTTCATCTAGAAGACTAGGAGTGACAGGATTTGAGTACTTTGCAGCTCCAACAATATCTTTTAACTTTGCATTCATATCTACTGGGTCATCAACCTGCTTAGTAGAGGAAGCCGGATCTAGGTCAACTCTATTATTCAAGAGTTTAGGCTTAATCATGCTCGCTGAGCCAACATCTTCCTTCAAAGTCGAACATGCCTTTGGTAACTTCTCATTTTCTGTTTCACACCTACGAACCTCATCAATTCCATAGTTAACAGAAGCCCTACGTTTCTTACGAGTTTTGGGAAGAAGAGTCGGCCAATATTGTGTTAACCCTAAATTATTTTCAACTAGTAATTCACCCCAAGATCTACCAACGAGAGACAATTGATGTTCGACCAAAATATTAACCAAGCCATGATGAAACAAGATGCTATAAATGTCACCTACGGTGGTTTGTACAGTTCAGGCCATCTTTTGTATACTCTGAAACAAGAAACAAGGTAAATTAAGCTTAAGACCTTTCAAAGCTAAGAGTAGACGTAAATGATAATAATTGATATGAGAGAATCTGCCATCGCAAGTCACATATCTGACCAAGACTTCATATGAATTTTTCCACTTTGGTTTCAAATATTTAGCCGAAACCCAAACAGCTAAGTTCGAATTAGTTGGAAGAGGAAGAAGGAGCAACTTACATTTATTTTTGTTAACCCTTTCTCCTTTGAACCATCGCTCTCCAGTTTGGGGCAAACCCATGGCTTCTGCAATTTTTTCTTCATTGACACAAACCCGAAAACCTCCTACTTGAGCTTCGTTTTCCCTAAAAATTAGACCAAATTGTGTAGTAACCTCAGTATGATGGCCACTAAATTTTTTGAAGAATAGCCCCCAACCTATTTTATGAAACAAAGCAACAACACTTGGATCTGATTCAATCATTTCCGGGCCTGATACTTCAAAATGACAAAGAGGATCCATTTTCTCACTATTATGAATCTGAACAGGGTTTGAAAAAAATGTTGTTGTAAAAACCGAAGGGATAGGAACCCAAGTGAAAACCATTATGAAAAGTATCAAATTAGTCATAAGTCCACCTGCTACGAGTTTTAAAACCCTAGATTTGACCTGAAAGATCATCATTTTGAGTCAAAGTAATGAATACAACGAACTCTAATGATCCTGATCTTACGAGATCATCATATTACAAACATTTCAAGTCATAATGGAACTAAACCAAGTAATCAAAATAATTCCAGTGCGTATGATCATAAAACTTAGAGTTTAGTTCTCGAGTTTAAAAAGAAATGAAATGACAACATGCTGACATGAAATGACAACCTGAAACCAATTCATAGTTGATACAAACGATCAATCCTACGAAAGATTTCAGAAATGACATGTTAGTATGGTTTCGTGTTGGATCATCAGTTAATTTGCTTTGAGATTTTGCCATAAAAGCTTCATATGTGGAGACCAGACATATTCAATGTTCATCAAATAATTAAAATGAAATTTCAACGTGGCATCATAATATTCAAATACATATGCCATTGATTTTTTTCTATAGCATAAATAATACAATAGCTTTGAAACTTTATCCAGTAATTGGTGAAGATATAATGGTTCTCCATGCTCTAACGTTTTGCAAATATTTCGAATTTATAGAGTGTTTATCAAAATACAAGTTTGAATCAAATGATCAAGATGAAAAAAAAACTTTGATGATGTCTCGAAATATTTCAAAGGTGAGAATATTCCAATATGTATATAGATTACAAAAATCAAATCAAAATGAATAATATAATTATAAGGGTTTAAACAATATGATAAGATAATTTAATCAACCCAAATAATTCATAAAAATGTCATCACAAGAAATATAAAGTAAAATGAAAATATTTACATGAGAAGAAAAGATCAAAAATCAAATAAGTTGATCAAGATGTATTTAATAAAACAACTAATCTTAATAGTATATATGATCACTAATAATAAAATAAAATTTGATCATATAAAATCAAAATTTAAAAACTGTAAAAAGGAAAATAATTAATCAACTTAATCTGACCTAACCTCTGAAACCTAATCCTAATTTTTCAATTTTCTCCTAATTGATAATACCTTCAGAATCATAGATTTTGAAGGCACTCTTAAATAATTTTGTTATAAACTATAGAAGAGAACTGATTAATTTATTCAACAAAGTAGAAAATTTGAGAGAGTTGTTGTCTTCCAATAAATGGCGACGACCTGGGCGAACCAGTTATCTCTACCCATTCATCTAAAAGCTGCAATAAAACAAAATCTTATAATTCAATTGAAACAAATAAAAAAATCTTAATCTAACAAGAACCAGTACTAAATTCACATTTGCGAATACTTTCAGAAATATCTTCATTTATGTTGATAAAGATTTGGTTATAGACAAGCTGGAAATTTCCCTGTCAAAAAAAAGTACTCAGTATAAATGTAACCTGCACCATCAGTATAAAGATAAATCTATTCACTTCTTTGAAAAACTTTCAAGACCCGCTCCAATTATAAAAGATTTATTGATTTTCTATTAAATTTTAACCGAAGACTACTGTCCAAGCGTGGTAACTTGATATTAACAACATCATTCATGAGTTTTATCAAAGATAAACAGGTCGGTTCGCGATGAGACCTCTTGTCTCTTGATCATATGATCAAGAGCCATCACCCTGGTAATAAGAAATGATGTTATTCCTAACAAAACTAATGATCATGATAGGTCGGCTCATGATGAGACCTCCTATTCTCCAATCAAAATCCAATGTATTACAGATAATTATGCATGGAGCATACTTTAGAATCTTTGCAGATGATAAATAGAATTTTAGTAGATGATTGATAATACAAATTGATAAAGGTTTTCCCAATTATTGAGGTTTGAAAATGAAATCTGTCGGCTATCCTAACGTATAAAGAAACAGATAGCTGAAGGTTAATCCTGATCATAAACACAGACAATCATCAATTATAGGTTCCAATGAGATTTGAGAAGGACCGATCAGTCTAATCAAATCTTGAAGATCTTTCCTTATCACAACTAATTGAGATAAAGGAATAAAATGGGTTTAAGCCTCAGGGTTTATTTATTTACAAATACTCTTCTCAAAAAGAAATATGTACAATTTTTTTTTGTTTTTAATTTTTTTGAAGAAATCACTAAACTAAATTTATTCACCTACAAGTATGTGCAAAAAATTCGGCAAAAATATGTACAAAAAATCGAAAAAGATTATGATTGTTTTTGAAAGAAGATATTTAATCTTTTCTGAAAAATTAAGAAAATTAATTCTGAGATGCAGTTAAAAATATTTATAGAGAAATCAGAATTAAAGAAAATGAAAAATGAGTTTGAAATTAAAATTACAGTGATTCTAATTTATATACAGAAAAATCAAAATGACAAAAAGTTAGTGCTGTACAATTATTTATAAAATGGACAAATTTATGTACAAAACTATGTACAGATTCAAAATTTGAAGAATTCAGCAGAAATACTTTTTAAGGATCAAACCATTCACAGGAAATGTTTCTAGTTGACCTTCTAAAGTTTGCAGGCGGAAAGTGCTAGGACCTAACTTCTCAACAATGACAAACGGTCCTAACCAAAGACGTTGGAATTTAGTGTGTTGTCCCTTATCCTCGTGAGCCTTATCCCATTTGAGTACTAAATCACCCACTTGAAATTCTCGGTTAGAACTAGAAGACTGATCGAACCATGACTTAATGATTTGTTGATGTTTGACGAAATATTGCTTAGCCTTATCTCTTTCTTCTTCTAACTTCAACAATGTGTTAATTCTCTTATCTAATACTGGACAATCTTCATCCTGTACTGACTGGGCTAGTTGTAGAGAAGGTAAAAATAAATTTGGTGGCAAGATTGCTTCAGTACCATAGACCAAGAAGAAAGGTGAATTACCAATCGAAGACTTAGGTGTAACCTTGTCTGCCCATTATGCATTAAACAAAGCTTTGTGCCAATCACGCTGATGAGTTGAAATGGTTCTCTTTAGAATTTTCAAAAGATTCTTGTTAGTTGACTCTAATAAACCATTACCATGAGGATGATAACTCGTTGAATATCTAACCCTTATGCCCTTTTCTAATGCAAATTGAGTTAATTCAATTGAAGAAAAGTATGAGGCATTATAAAAAACAAGCGAATCTGGAACACCAAAATGTGTAATGATAAGAGATTCAAGAAATAAAATTACTTGATTGGTGTTTACAACTTGTAAAGGTACAGCCTCTGCCGATCGAGTAAAGTAATAAGTTGCTGTGATAATATATTTGTGTTGTAGAGAAGAGGGTGGGTTTATTGGACCAACTATGTCAATACCCCATTGTTGAAAAGGTTTGTCTACTGTAACTGGATGCAAAGGAAATGCAAGTTTCTTCACCCTACATGCAGCGGTTTGACATTCTAGACATTTTCTAACAAAGGTATAAGAATCCCGAAATACCGTGGGCCAATAGTAACTTGCCCTAAGAATTTTGTGAGCGGTAGTCTCTCCTCCAAAATGGCCACCTGCAAGGCCAAAATGTAATTCCCTCAAAATTGTCTTGGTTTCATCTTTGTCTAAACAACGTAGTAATACACCATCTAAATTTCTTCTAAACAGAGTATAATCAATCAACAGATAAGGTGCTGATTCCAGCCTAAGTGCTCTCATTTTCCTAGGTTCTAGATGCTCAGGAGCAACTCTTGTTTCAAGAAGAGTTCATAAATATGAATACCAAGAGTCTTGTGGTGGAGGAGAAAAGTAAATTTCCCTGACTAGCAAGGTTTCATCAATGATCATTTCAGAATCTTTGTTTGGTAAATGAGCTGCTTCAGCAGCAAGCTCACACAATCCTTGGCCCTTCACCACAGTTGAAGGTTTAATTTCCAGGTCATACTCTTGAAGAGTTGTCATCCATGGGGCTCGTTTATCTCCTAAATCCTTTTGTACTAGCAGATTTCTTACAGCAGGAAATGGAACAACTACCTTGGTTCTTGATTTCAGTAGATATGGATGAAAGTGTTTGACAACTTTAAAGATGGCAAAAGCCTGTTTGTCAACTTCATGGTAGTTGAGTTCAACAACTTTGAAATTTGAGCTCATAAGAGAAATGGGTACCTCATTATTCTGCTGATTTAATTGGGTTAAGACTGCTGCATATGAGATATCAGAAGCAAAAGTATACAATATGAAATATTTTCTAAAATCTGGGCTTAGTAGACTAGGTGCTTCTGAAATTGCTTCTAAGATTTTCTGGAATGATTATTTTTCAGTATGTCCCCAATTGAAAACAACATCCTTTTTAATCATATTTTGTAATGGACGAATGATTTCTGAGAAACTGGGAATAAATCTTCTGACGAAGTTTATTTTCCCAAGCAATGATTGCCTTTTTGTTTGAAGGGAAAGTTATTTTTGAAATGGCTTGGGTACGTTCAGGATCAATCATGATCCCATGTTTTGACACCACACAGCCTAACAAAAGACCTTGTGTAACAACAAATATCGTTTTCTGAGGGTTTAAGGAAATCCCATACTTTCTACAATGTTCAAGCACTTTTCTAAGATGTGAAATGTGATCAGGTCTGTGTTTAGAAAATGCAGTAACATCGTCTAAATAGACAACCAATGAATGATTAATTAATCCTCTAAAAGCAATATCCATTTCTCTCTGAAAAGTTGCCCCAGCATTGATTAACCCAAAGGGCATCTTTCGGTAAGCGTATGTTCCCCATGGAGTTTTGAATGCTGCTTTGAGTTGGTCTTATGGGGAAACTAAGATTTGATTGTATCCTGAGAAACCGTCAAGTAATGACAGCATCTCAGCACCATAAACCTTTTGTAAAATTTGTTCCATGGGTGGAACTGGATAATTATCTTTCTCGGGGGATTTATTAATATTGCGGAAGTCAACACAAAGTCTAATATCACCATTTTTCTTCCTAACTGGAACCAAATTAGCTACCCACTGAGTATGTCTAATTGGGAAAATAATCCTGGCAGCTAAGAGTTTGTTCAACTCTTTCTTAATTGATGGTTCAAGAGTTGGATGAAATTTTCTAAGCTTCCGTTGAAAAGGCTTAGATGCTTGTTTCATTGGGATAATGTGCTGCATGATTTGCAGATTGAATGTTTTCAAATCATCATACCTCCACGCAAACACGTCTTTAAATTCTTTGAATAGCTTGACAAATGCTGAATTTTCAGATTGGGTGCAATCCATCCCTAAGTTAACAGTTTGTGGATTAGATTCTATCACAGGGTTTACCATTTCAAATTTGGGCTGTGAACTATTAGTTTTGCAATTGGGAACTGCTTTAAATTTATCATGCAAATCGTAAAACTTCTCCAATCGTAAAACTGAATTTGGAATTGGTTTTACCTTCTCCATAGCCTTTTCAATTGAACACAAATCATGTATTACTGTAAAGCCCCACAAATTTTCGTCATGAGTAATCTCGTCAATGGCTGAATCCTTGAATGTGTCCTCATTCGTAAGAAAATTCAAAATTTGCACATCATCGTCAAAAATGCCCCAGTTAATAATATTATATGGTATGGAAGGTCTGAAAATTAATTCTACTGAAAAGAAATCAGACACAAAATTTTCTGATGGTATTAGTCTTGATGCAACATTTTCTAATAAGTCAGCCTCTTGGTTTTGATACCTAGGAATGGAATTAATGTTGAATGCATCAAAATAAGAAATGAAATTCCATACCTCATGTTGATAGTTTTGCAAATGCTCAGAAATGCAATGTATTGAATTTCTTACCTGTCTGACAATGATTTCAGAATCGCCATATGCAACTAGCACTTTGATATCCAAATCAATCACTTTCTTCAAACCCTGAATTAGTGCTTCATATTCTACAGTCTTATTTGTACAGTCAAATTCAAGCCTACATGTTATACAAGTTTTGTTTCCTTTAGGGTCAATTAGCAAGCCACCAACACCTGCTCCTTCTTTTGACTTTGACCCATTAAAGTACAATGTCCAAGTAGAATTATTTGCAACTACCTTGTTTTCAACAATATGTACATAATCAGAATTACCAACATTATTTACAATATCTTTAGACGAAGATTCTTGTTGCATAGTAGTGACATTCACAATTTCAGATTGTTGTTTTTTATCAGAAAAAGCAGAATTTTCAGATTTAAAATTCCCAAAACCAAGTTCAAACATGTAATTTCCCACTATAGAATTTGAAAACAAAACTGGTTCATTTGGGTCATGCATCTCTGTAACTGTATGTTTCAGATATCTTTCCCTGCCTATTTTGATTTGGTTTGCTTTTCCATTTTTAGGCAGCCACAAAGTTGACCAATTAGTAGTGAAAAATCCATTTAATTTTTGTGACCAATCCCTGCTTAGAAATAATCCATATGCATTTGGGATATCGGAAACCACAATATCTATGATCTGAAAAATAGAAGGATTACTAGCAAGCCTTACCAAAACATCTTTCATTTCTCCCAACACCCTCACATTTGTCATATCGATTTGAGTGATTTGTGACTCAGATGGAACATACTTAGCGTTTAACCTTCGACAAACTGACAAAGGCATTACGTTAGTAGATGCTCCAGAATCGACCATACAATTATGGACGTTTTTGTTAAAGATTTCAAAAGTAAGAAGGAATAGAGGAGTTGTAGATTTTGAATTCTTTCCAATCAGTGATGATTTATCAGCTGATGCTTTGCCTTTATCATTAAAGGTTAAATCATTGTTTGAGTTATCAGCAACTACATTCTGTTGAACACTAGGGGTTACAGAACTCATGGCAGAAGTAATGATAGGACCATTGGGCATGGGGTGGATTTGCAATAAATCATACATGCTAATGTTTGCATGCAACTTTTTTAGATCTTCAATTATGTCATACTGCAAATCTAACTTAGGCAAAGTCTAATTAGATTGAGTATTCTTAGCAGGTTGAGTTTGTTTAGCAGATTGCTGATTATTGTTATCGTTACTTTAAGTGGAACTTGTTGAAGCTCCAGGAGTATTTGTAGATGTCTATTTCTCGTGTTATAAGCATGCTTCCCAGAAGGAGGACTTCTACTTTCAGAATCCTTTGCTAGACTATCCCAGAAATGACCATTCAACTGTTGTGGTTCTAGCAATTCTTCTTCAACTTCAAGTTGTTCTTCTTCCTCAAGATCTGTAGTTGTTTCCTGATTTGAAGAAGTTTCAGATAATGAAAAAACTGCTCGAACAACGTTAAAAATTTCTTCTTGAACTGCTACATCAGGTGGTAAACTTGGTTTATTATTAGTAGTAGGGTTTATCCTAAATTGGTTTCTAAAGTATCCTCTTGAAGAATAAATTTCAGAATTTGTTTTCTTCAACCCTATTACTTCATTGGTCAATGCTCGAACTGCATTATGCAGTTGTTCAACGTCGTATGCCTTATCTTTATCCACATTGGATCGTTCAATTTTCTTACGGGGAAAAGTATCAACCTTCCCGCTTCATTCAGGCTCATAAGACATAGAGTCTTTTTCAACTTTTATGGCCTCTTCAAAGGTTTCGACAAGTGTTGTCTTACCAGCTCGTTTAACCCACATCCCTAAGTACTTTGGCAAAGTTGAAGCAAAGTTTTCAATAATAATGTCCTCGGGTGGTTGAGATGCAATAGGAATTTTATTTTTCAATGTCAAGAATCTATGATTGAAGTCTTTGACTCTCTTTGGTTTCCATTTTGATCCGGGATAACTCGAGTGCTAAAGCTGCAGGTGTTTTGTCTTCACCAAACTTGTCTAAGAAAGCTTTATTGAAATCTTCCCAATTGGTAATTGAACCTTGGACTAATGAGAAATACCAAGTTGATGCTCTACCTTCAAAAGTTAATGGGAAAAGACGACAAACTATGTCTTCATGTTGAACGTTCATCATTTGAACACCTAAAATGAATTTGTCTACGTGTCCTTCAGTTGACTCTTTGTTATCCAGATTAAACTTCGGAAGAAGCTTATTTGGATGTTTTGGTAATGCATGTTGAGCACCAGGTACAGCTACAGCAGCTGTCCTTAGCCATGGGGCTGTTGGATTTGGTTGATTTCCTGCCATAGGTTTTTCTTCTGAATTTTGAAGAACTGTCTTGATTGAAAGGTTTGGGAGAGTCTGGGGGAGAGTCTGGAGGAGACGGTGGTTGACCAAAACCTCCTAGATTAAGGAGACCAGGTGCAGTACGTGTTCTAGTGATCCCTTAAGGTTGTCTTCTAGTCCAAGGATTTAGAGTACCAGTTAACACAATATCAGTCTCTATTGATTCTGGTTCAATTTGAGTTGAATGAGTATGATGCTGCTGTCTTCGGGTAAATCCGTAATATATAGGTGATACACCAGTTTGGAGAGCGCCATAAGCTCTTGTAAGGATTCTACGTGTTTCTGCTAAAACTATGATATTTTGCTCAAGAGTGTAAGAGGTTGTGTTATGTTCAAGAATATTCCTGACAATTCCACTAAATGGAGAACTACTGAATTCAGCTTGTGAATCAGACTGTACTGTAGGTTGTTGACTGGTTGAAGGTTTGTCTTTAGATTTATCAACCATTAATCATTGACTGGCCCTCCTGCTAGCGCCATATGTTGGCCTGATTTTATGACCTGGCCAACTTAAGGATATAAATCCCACACAAGTAGCTTAGAACAGCTCCCAGTGTGTTTGGGATGACAATACCTCGTAGGTTATGGTCCTACTACCAGTTGAATTTATTCTCTTAAGGAGAATTATAAAATTCAACAAAAATGTAATCTAAGTAAATCTACTGTGTCAAAAAATGAATCCTAAAGTTAGTTTCTAAATTTAATCTAACCTAATGTGCTTTCCTAAAGAAAGTCTCTTGTTTTTTTTTTTAATAATTCCGTTTTGGATTTTATCTAATGACTGTTTAAGAAATTAAACAAAATAAATATAAATGAAACCTATCTAATAATTGCTAGAATTTGGCTTTGAAAACTAAACTAAACTAACTACTCTATTCTAACCTATCTCAGATGAGAGCAACTTGGAATACTAAATTAATCATTTAAAATAACAACGAATAAAAATAATAATATCTCAGATAAAAATATCACAAGAAATTATCATAAGAATTGCTTTGTTGAATATGCACAAAACGGAAAAATTAAAATAGAAAACTATTTTAATTATTTCTATTATGATGTATTAATCGATAACCAATGTTCAATACCAAATACTTGAATCAAAAGATTGTATTCATTTATGAAAACATTGTAGACACACAAATGCTATCAGAAATAAATATGAAATATATGATTACTAAATCACAGTTACCAATAACATATTGAGTAAAAGATTCAGTAATACTTAATCAAATGTTACTATTGTGCAAATAGAGTAACTTTCAAATAATTTATACAATTGTATCACAGTACAATTGCATAAGTATAAAATGAGAAAGTAGTATATCGAAATATGTATTTAAGTTTCATAAAATGGTAGCAAACAAAGATACCAGTTAAGAAATTCAGTCACAATCATCCACGAAGATAAAACTCCAGTAGAGCGATCAAACTAGAAATTGTATAATATTTCAATAAGTTGTTTTCTCCAGAACTCCATCGACCATTCTACACTAATCTTCATTGTTTTTATAACAAAACCTGATAACTACCTCACTAAATTCTATGCAACTGACAACTAAAAATAGATTTAAAAAACTCTTATCTATCAAACACCTGGAACTTATTTACAATCGTTTCAAAATGAAACACTCTTCATCGATGCACCTGACATTAGATTCTCATTATGGTCTCATCTTCGAATAACCACTTGTCCATATGGTAGGCAAACAACAATTGTCTTTGATATCTGGCATCAAAATTTTAAACAAACTTGCAACAGCTTCAACACTCGTTGGAAAAGAGTTAATGTAGCAAAACAACATCATAACCAAAAATTTCTCCAACCGCGACACCTGAAAAACGAATTGACCACGTATGAGTTTCACCATTAATGAAAATAGAAAATAGGGCAGAAATAACAAACTCTAATTAAATAACGATCAATTACCCCAGAATCAAAGATTCTGTGGGTATGCTAGTTACTTGTTCAAAATATATCAAAATAACCATTTTTTAAGAATTGACTTGAAACTTGATAGCTCGGCGTGCCTCAAAAATCTTGGACTTCAACCTGACGATTTTAATTGTATGAACTTCTTCCTGCTCAAGCATCTTTTGATTAATGGCTATCAAAGATTTATTTTCAGTTTTGAAATTTGCTTTCTTGAGTTTCACTTGTTGCCATTGGTTAAGCCAAACTAATATTTCTGATCTTAAACTCTGTATTTCATTTTTCAAAATTATAGAGTCTGATTCAAATTTATCAAGTTTTTCTTTCATTTGTACAATTTGTCGCTTCAATTTCATGGTTTTCGAAAAACTCTTTAAAGTTGGATTCGATGAAGAACCTCCTGAGTGAGATGTTTCCCTACCATCATCAGTACCAATATTCTGAAAGGACAAATGACTACTTTTATCATCTTCATCACCTATATGTATCTCAGGGTTACTAAGGTTAATTCCCTGTTCTTGTGAAGGAAATTCCATAGAAAGCTGATTCTCCTCTTCACTAGCGATTTCAATAAACGAGGTTTCTTCTTGTCGTGGCATAGTCACAGGTATAGACATTGAAGCCATACTACGGGTGAAACGGCGAGTTCCTAAAGACATAGAATTCTTCTGTTTGGAGTTCCTTTCCTCACAACAGATATCTACCAGTTGTTCGAGCTTTTGTATAGAGGTATCAAGAGATTTATGAAATGTGCTCGGTTCGGCTAGAAGACTGGGAGTGACAAGATTTGAGTACTTTGCAGCTCCAACAATATCTTTTAACTTTGCATTCATATCTACTGGGTCATCAACCTGCTTAGTAGAGGAAGTCGGATCTAGGTCAACTCTATTATTCAAGAGTTTAGGCTTAATCATACTTGTTAAGCCAACATCTTCCTTCAAAGTCGAACATGTCTTTGGCAACTTCTCATTTTCTGTTTCACACCTACGAACCTCATCAATTCCAGGGTTAACAGAAGCCCTACGTTTCTTACACGTTTTGGGAAGAAGAGTCGACTAGTATTGTGTTAACCCTAAATTATTTTCAACTAGTAATTCACCCCAAGATCTACCAACGAGAGACAATTGATATTCGACCAAAATCTTAACCAACCCATGATGAAACAAGCTGCTATCAATGTCACCTACGGTGGTTTGTACAGTTCGGGCCATCTTTTGTATACTCCAAAACAAGAAACAAGGTAAATTAAGCTTAAGACCTTTCAAAGCTAAGAGCAGACGTAAATGATAATAATGGATATGAGAGAGTCTGCCATCACAAGTCACATATCTGACCAAGACTTCATATGAATTTTTCCACTTTGGTTTCAAATATTTAGCAGAAACCCCAATAGCTAGGTTCGAATTAGCTGGAAGAGGAAGAAGGAGCAACTTACATTTAGTTTTGTTAACCCTTTCTTCTTTGAACCATCGCTCTCCAGTTTGGGGCAAACTCGTGGCTTCTGCAATTTTTTCTTCACTAACAGAAACCCGAAAAACATCCTACTTGAGCTTCGTTTTCCCTAAAACTCAGAGCAAATTGCATAGTAACCTCAATATGATGGCCACTAATTTTTTTGAAGAATAGCCCCTAGCCTATTTTATGAAACAAAGCATCAACACTTGGATCTGATTGAACCATTTCCGGGCCTGACACTTCAAAACGACAAAGAGGAGCCATTTTCTCACTATTATGAATCTGAACAGGGTTTGAAAAAAATGCTGTTGTAAAAACCGAAGGGATAGGAACCCAAGTGAAAACCATTATGAAAGGTATCAAATCAGTCATAAGTTCACCTGTTGCGAGTTTTAAAACACTGGATTTGACCCGAAAGATCATCATTTCGAGTCAAGGTAATGAATACAATGAACTCTAATGATCCTGATCTTACGAGATCATCATATTACAAACATTTCAAGTCATAATGGAACTAAACCAAGTAATCAAAATAATTCCAGTGCGTATGATCATAAAACTTAGATTTTAGTTCTCAAGTTTAAAAAGAAATGAAATCATAACATGTTGACATGAAATGACAGCCTGAAACCAATTCATAATTGATACAAACGATCAATCCTACGGAATATTTCAGAAATGACACATTAGTATGGTTTCATGTTGGATCATCGGTTAATTTACTTTGAGATTTTGCCATAAAAGCTTCATATGTGGAGACCAGAGGTATTCAATGTTCATCGAATAACTAAAATGAAATTTCAACGTGGCATCATAATATTCAAATACATATGCCATTGATTTTTTTCTATAGCATAAATAATACAATAGCTTTGAAACTTTATCCAATAATCGGTGAAGATATAATGGTTCTCCATGCTCTAACGTTTTGCAAATATTTCGAATTTATAAAGTGTTTATCAAAATACAAGTTTGAATCAAATGATCAAGATGAAAAAAAAACTTTGATGATGTCTCGAAATATTTCAAAGGTGAGAATGTTCCAATATGTACATAGATTACAAAATTCAAATTAAAATGAATAATATAATTATAAGGGTTTAAACAATATGATGAGATAATTTAATCAACCCAAATAATTCATAAAAATGTCATCACAAGTCATGCCAAATATAAAGTAAAATGAAAATATTTACATGAGAAGAAAAGATCAAAAATCAAATAAGTTGATCAAGATGTATTTAATAAAACAGTTAATCTTAATAGTATATATGATCACCAATAATAAAATAAAATTTGATCATATAAAATCAAAATTTAATAGCAGTAAAAAGGAAAATAATTAATCAACTTAATCTGACCTAACCTCCCAAACCTAATCCTAATTGTTCAATTTTCTCCTAATTGAGAATACCTTCAGAATCATAGATTCTGAAGGCACTCTTAAACAATTTTGTTATAAACTATAGAAGAGAACTGATTCATTTTATTCAGCAAAGCAGGAAAATTGAGAGAGTTGTTACCTGCCAACAGAGAGCAAGAGAGAAAAAATTAAAGAGAGCAAGAACATGAGTGATTGTAACCAAAATGAGAAGGATGAGCCTCCTTAAATAGGAAAAGAGAGAGGGGAGAGTTCCTTTGCATGAGTGACATTTGTCACTTGTGAGAGAAAGGGCGGCCATGAAGGGGGGTGCACTTCCTTAGGTTAAAAATAACAAACAATGGCAGGGAAAAAGCCCCCACCCATGTTTTATATATCATTTCTAGGCCACAGGGGGAGAGAATCTTGAAGGTGGGACCCCCCCTTTTGGCTTATTTCATTTTTTCTCATTTCCCATGGTGAGAGGGTTTCCCTCTTAAGGAGACAATTTCAAACTTGAAAAACACTTGCTTGCCCCCCCCCCCCATGGCCTTTAATTTTACCTTACGGTCATAAAATAACACTAGGAAACAAAATTTCCCCTCCCCAAGTGACTTTAGTTGCTTTTCCAAAATTTGTCTTACTAATTATTTGCCAATTTTCCTGATTTCCTTGACTGACTTAGCAAAATGTGTCCAAAACCTTAGCAAGACTTGTCCGAATGACTTCAACCTTTGCCCAAGGGTGTAGGGGGTCTCATGCCATTGATTTTGAGTACCCATACCCCTATTTATGGGCATTAAGTGCCACTTGACCCTCTTTTACATTACATTTTTTTTTTTATGTTGAGGGATACTTTTTAATTACCAAAAATTAAAAAATCCTAAGTAAAACTTAATGAAATTCTGCAAGACTCTGGATAATGTCTAGCATGGTAATATAGAACATTTCTAGGCCCCAATCACCCCATGGAATCGATCATTAAAATGTCTTTCACCAATTTGAAGGTATTTTTGGGTGAAAAACTCAAATAATTAAAATCACTAAAAATGAATTTTAATTATCCAAGGGAAAAAACACTCGATGAAAGGACTTCCTTATTGATAAAGTCTTAGGTGACTAAGTTATACAAAAATTGACCATCATGCCGACATATCATTACAAAATCCCCCATAGGGGTGCGGAAATTTCATGGAGAAAAGATAGGAAGAAGAGTTGTCTCGCCTGAAAATTTTTCATTAGGTACTTATTTCTCATCTTCAAGGCACATGGTACATGTGCATGGTACATGGTTGTCCACCTAGTTGGTTTGGTGTTCAACATTCTGGCTGCAACTGTGGGACATGTGCTCGATTTGGTCTTCAGGAAAGGAGAGGATATGAGAAGTCTAGAATCTTTAGTTCTTATAATCTGTAAAGACATCTCAACTTGAAAAGAAAACCTTTGTAGCACATGTTTCATTAAAAATCCAATGAATCATAAGTTGCTTTATTAGAAAGAAAAAAGAAACTAACTAGTGAAAAAGTATTGTTCATAAATACATAAAAGAAATGCAGAAACTGCATGCTCACTTTAAGGAGCTTATTTTCCTACTCTAAGCATGATAAAATAAACATCTGAGGTAAAATCAAATATCCAATGCAACCACCTAAGCATTTTACCAATTTTAAAGTTTTTTGCCTTGTCTTTGGTTACCAGCCAAAGCAAGGACATGTTTATTGAGCAATGCAAACTTGCGTGATGATCCAGAATGGGTGGGCTAGATGGGGAATCATAGGCATGAATAATGTCATCAAACTACTTCCCAAACTGATAAGTGCTCGCACAAGATTCCTCTATCCAAGATTGGATAGGACTAATATATACATGTGCGCAATGAGGTAGATCAACCACTTCAACATATTGTTCCAAAGGGATATTATGATGATAACTTTGTGTAGAAGACCCTAGATGCTTCAAATCATAAGGAATCTCTGCATGCGAAGATGACAGCTGAGATAGATCTTCATTTAACTGCACCCAATCTGATTCTTCATTACTGATATTGATATATGGCTTAGATTGATCACACAGACAAACTGCATGCTCTTCCTTTATACAAAGATTTCCCAAGGCCTTGAGATCCATGCTTTCTTCTCTAAAAACCTCATAGATAGGATCTTCAATAAAACCATCAAGAGACTCAATACTCCCTCTTCTAGATAAGTCATAGATTGGATTAGTAATAAAACATTCAAAATATTTCGGTTATTATTCTCCTCCTCAGACATGTCATAGATTGGATTTTCCATGAATGTCCAAGAATCACCATCAACAATTTGGTCAGACATAAGGGAGTCTTCATCACTAGTATCATGCTCCAGGATATACTTGTCCTCATTCTGATCACTATCATCTTCTTTGGAAAAAAGGTAACAAGGCAGTAAACCTTCCAAACTATCATCATTATACGAAGAACAAGAAGGAGTGCTATCATGCATATTACAGATTTCATCATAAGTTTCGTTATAAGCTCTTGTAATGGTTTCTTCTTGAGGTATATATGGGGTACAAGTGTGATCATCATCACTGAAATAACCATGAAAGCATCCCCAACTTTCGACATCCTCTGTTATGGGGACATGAGGAGGATCTTTAACAATGTTTGAAATTTTATAAACTTCTTTAGTGGGATCATCATGGAGGTGTTGCTCAATAGTGGGAATTATGGATTCCCTCGACTTTTTTAGTTGGTAAAACCCCCTTTCTATAGCATTCACCATATCTTCTTCACCATTATACCAACTATTTAAAAATATAGCAAAGAATTTTTCAAGGGATGTAATGCATTTATCAAGAAGACTACAATACTAGATCCAAGCATCCCTCTTCAGAGTATTAACAAACCCCCGCATCATATTATCCTGATGAATCATGTTGAGATCAAGTTCCACCAATTTAATATAAGATATGATGTGCCCAATAGCTGAATTGTCATTTCCAAAAAATACTGGAAGCTCAACATTCCCTTTCCTGAAAGACATGGCTCATGGTTGGGAAAGCCCGGGATGCCTGAAAAGTCGATGGCAGGATATGCACTAGATATTTGATCTATGGACTCTTCATCATCCATAATGGCCATGAGAAGCATAAATCTGAATCAATCATACATTTTGTACTAAACAATGAGCTTTAAAGACTTTACTATGTTGCATGGGCTCATCTACACACAATCAGTCTCAACAATTTTATAAGAAACAAGGTTTCATCCCTTCAGTGGAGTTGCCATGTGAGAAAAAAAATTTGCATTATGAATCTCTCTCTCGTAAAACTTGTTTTTTGCTTTTCTTTGCAAAATACAAAAATTCAATGGAGTCACCAGATGAAAAATAAAGATCTACTCTAATCATTCATCAAATAAAGAAAAAAAGAAGAAGGTTAAAACACAAGTCGTAGTCCGGGAATAAAAGACTTGTCCCCGGCAACGGTGCCAAAAAAGTTGCCGCCTAAAACACACTTGACCACAGATAAGTCTCCCAACCACTATGTGTGTTCTTGAGGGAAACTATGAGTGTAGAACCCATTGTCAACTCGATTCTAAACTCCTTCGTTTAGACCCCAACTTCCTAATGATAAATTCTTAGGTGACTAAGTTATACAAAAATTGACCATCATGCTGACATATCATTACAAAATCCCCCGTAGGGGTGGGGCGATTTCATGGAGAAAAGATACGAAGAAGAGTTGTCTCGCTTGAAAATTTTCATTAGGTACTTCTTTCTCATCTTCAAGGCACATGGTACATGTGCATGGTACATGATTTTCCACCTAGTTGGTTTGGTGGTCAACAGAGGGTGCATCTCTTGGGAGATGTGGCACCTCTCTCTTCATTGGAGCTCAATCCCAATCCCTTGAATTACTCATGAGACTCTCCCTTGTTGCTGCCACATGTAAAGTCACCCTCCTCTGGTAAACTCGCCCTTTTGGTTGCCTTTGCTATTTAAACAAGCCTCCTCACTCCATTGTGTTCTAGTTGGAATCATTGGGTGAGAGATTGCATTGTATCCTTGCTTATATTTTTTATGAGAATAAAGAGACTTTGGAGGTCAAGCTTGGTGTGGTTCCTTTGATGAGTGGATGAAAGTCATTGTTCTTCAATGAGGTAATATGTATTTGAGTTACTTGTTTACTCTTGCATCTAAATCTAGCTTATCGTAAGGATTGGTATCGATCTATAACAAAGGTTAGACAATGTATTTGTTGTTTCAATCTTTTATCTATGCATGTGTAGAGATCTAATCTTAGTGTTTCATTTGTTTATGAGCACTTTTACTTTGATTTCTTACTTGTCTATTTCTAGATTTAATCTTGTGTGTGCAAGTTGATGTGATTTGTAGGTTATCTCAGTTGGAATAGTGGAGAATCTTGTTTGCTTCCTCCATCTTTCTAACATTCTTTTGCAGACATAGTCCCTCGGTTCCCCACTAGCAGGCTTCAAAGCCTCTTTCTCAAACAAGTTCCTTCTTATATCCCTCTCTCTATCATTATGTTTCTTGCTCTAGTTTATTTATGCAATTATCATAATATATCTATATGTTATTGTTTCAATCATAAGTAGATCTAGTATTGTTTTTTGCTTAAGATCTACCTTAAATTTCAAGTTTTTATCATTCATAGTCCAGATGTCTTTTACTAAGCATTTTTTCAAGTTATCATATTTGTTCATCTTAAAACTTGAGTTATAATGTTTAATTTTAATTTTAAATCTAAATCTAGCAATAATAGTGCTTAAATTTGCTTTCCATCTTAACAGAGGCAAGCAAAGATCCCATTGGACTAGCTTTTTTAGCTTGTTTCAGTGGTTAATTCTTGTTTTCCTTTCATCCTTAACACTTAGAATTTTTTCAAGCAATTTTGTAAGTTTTCCCAAAGCACTCTTAAAGTGTTTTTGGGTGTTGTTTTCCACTAACATATGCTTGTTGGTTTTCTGATTTTATTGAACAGGTAGGAGGAAACTCTGGTCGATTTTCGAGAGATTGGACCATCTGGAACACCTCGGACCCATTTCCCTTCATCCGGATACTTTTTCTATAATTTTTGTAAGCCTTTGAGTCCAATCCTATAAGGATCAAAGGAATTTCTCCTTTCAATGTAAAAAAGAATAAACGAGAGCAAGTGGGCTATCTAGCACCCACACCCCATCCCCTTAGGGGAGATCCATGTCGACTCTTACCTTTTGTGGTTTGAATTTTTAGCTTAGATTTTCTTTTTTTTGCAATTAATAAAATCAATCTAGGATGAAATTAAGCTTTGTTGGTCTCATTTCAACGGCGGGCCACAAGCTCATTTAGGACTTAGTTTTTCTACATTTTTTTAACAATTTTCTTTCAAATTTTGAGTAAAATTTTCCTTGCTTTCCCGAAGTACGATGCCATGGAAAAAGATTGCTCGAGTACCGGATTTTGGCCAGAAAAGAGATTCTTGGAGTAGATTAGCCAAGTAGAAAATCTTAAATTTGATTAATAAAATCAACCAATGCTTATCTTCCCCGTATGCTCTAGACCTATAGCTTAGTCTGACCAATTGGTCAATCCAGAAAGGGAGGTAAGCATTAGTGTAATAGGGAAATCCAAACAAGCTGAACTTTGAGAACTCGGGAGGTTGCAAAGGGTTAATACCATAGATTCAGGGGGTTGCTTCAAGCAGGTTATGCCTTTCCCCGTTGGACACTTGGTAAAGCCGCTATAGCACTCAGTTTAAAAGGTTAAGTTCAATCCTTGCTTCTTCCTGGGTGCAAACTTCCCAAAGTGCACTGAATCTGATGAGCTTAACATATTCCTTGACTAAATGACTCCCATGACCTTGGTAGTCCATTCGAGGTGGGCATCACTATTTCTGCATTCTCGACATGATCTCCAATGGCTTCTAGTTGGTCTCTAATATGGGAGACCCTTGTGAAGTAAGACTGAATGCTTTCATTGCTTTGCATATTCATAGCCTTGAGTTGAGTTCTCAAGGTCATCTTCCTATTGATGTTTGTTCGCTCGAATAATCTATTCAGTGCATCAAGCATCTCTTTCGGAGTTCGTAGAGATGAGATATGTGGGATCAAGTGATCCTTGATGGAATCAACTATGATCCTCTTGGATTTTATCAGGTTCTTCTTGTTCTTGGATTTATCCTCATCTCCCTCTAGCTCCGCAACTTCTTTGATATAATTATCCAACTCATTCTCTTCCAGAATGAGCATCACCGTATACTTCCAAGCACATAAGTTGTTTGCCCCTTCAAGCTTATCCTCAAGCTTGGTGTGATTTGTCATCTTGATAAAATTAATAAATGAGAACCTCAAATGGAAATAGAGATAGTAAAACTTACCAAATGAGATGCTCCAATCAAAAGTTGATTTTTGAGATCCGGCTTCAGGAAGTCCTAGGGTTTGTCAGAGAAACCCTAATTTTTCAACTTTGGGATATTGAGAAACTGAGAGTAGGAAATTTTTTCCTTTGCTAGCTTAAGAGACACAACTCAAGGGAAATCTAGAGTAGCAATTGCAAGTCAAACTCTTGAAGAGAACAAAACATGATCCCTAGGCCAATATTGACATGAAATCTAGTGCTTAGAGTTGTGTTGCATGGGAATGCTCCTTATCCTCCCATTCCCCCTCTGAAAGTGTGTTCTAGATGGGATCGATGTGGGAACACACTCCCAAAATGCTCATGATCAATATATAATATAAGATAATATTATTAATGTCCAACAAATGACCTTAATAAGTAGGTCAATTGGACTAAAAAGTACATCCAAATGAGTGGAAAAATAAAGAAAACCATGACAAGTAGATAGGATGTCAAAGTGTGATGGAGCTTGAGGATGAAACCAAGTAAGAGAGAGAGAAGGCTCCTCGATTGAGTCATCAATCAACATGAATGGCCTGATGCACTCGTTGAGAACATCATCAAGGGAGAACCCTAGATCGAGGGGCTCTAGCTATGTAGTTTTGGAAGGAAACCTGGGAGGAACCATAGATCAAAGTGATCCATTTCCAACATCTAAGGTTGAGGGGAAGAAACTCCATATGGAGGATTTTCTAGTTGTGCAGCTTAGAGATAGTACTCTATGTAGAGACAACTTGACTCTAGGACCTTGTGTAGATGATCTATCCACTGGACTGTGCTGTATGTCTTGGGATCTAGAGCGGGACTTCCCTAGAAGTCTCGGAGAAGTCTGTCGACCCATTCGAAGGGGGTTGAGAGATAACCCACGACCTCACTGATTTGATATCCATAATTGTATGGATATCTGCATGTTGTTTGCTTCCACACTCCCAAAATGCTCCCAAATTGTGCAAACATGCAACCTAGAGTTTTCAAGGAGCGCTCTCAAGCACTTTCGAAACATGCACAAAACAATGTCATTTTCTCCTTTTTACTTTTTTACTTGGATTTGATGGGAAGGCCCAAATAGGCCCCATGCCCTATGGAAGAGGGATTAGGATTATCAAAATCCCTAATCTTCTTCATTTCTAATTTTATCTATTATTGACTTCATCAATTTTTAGGGTTTGAGAGGGCAAAGAGCATTTTTTAAAGAGTGCGTGGGGTGAGATTGGAGACTGGGAGAGGGATTCTATCGTTGTTAGAGTTGAAGAGGTAAGCTCCAAGCTTAAACTTTGTTGTGTTATTTTCTTTGTTTTTCTTTGTTTACTTCTTCTCTTCCTTACTTCTCTTTCCCTATCCTTCTTCTCACTTGTTACCTCCCAAACCTGCACTTCAAGTGATAAAGCCTTACAACACAATTGCAATCATATAGGAGCTCAAAGGTGCTACCTGTTAGAATTTTAAACGCAGTAACAATAAGGATCACTGAAATATAAACAAGCACAACATAGACAATAGTACACAATAATTTATGATGTGAAAAACCTCATGGGGAAGAAAAACCCAACAAACTTCTTCAATATAGATTCGTTAGAAAGGACAATAGTAATCCTTGTGCAATAACCCAAAACAAGAAGACTCCAAAAGCAACTACTCTTTTTTACTCTATCTCTCTACTCATGTGAACTTGATGAGTGAGTGAGGTGATCAAATGAGGAGGGCGAGCCTCTCATTTATACTAATCATTCACTTGACCATTTTCCCCAACATGGCCGACTTGACTCTCCTAACAAGGTCGACTTCTCCAGTTCACAATAAAATAATCTTTTCTAGATATTTCTAGGTCGACCTAACAGTTAGGGTTTACATTGACTCTTTCAAAGACTTTTACATGATCAATTACATCAATAATAATTCCCGAAGGAAGTATAATACAAATGATACAAATAAGAATATCTTTCGAAGTTACATTTTCAACACTCCTTCTTAACAAGGAAGGTATTCTTCTGACATTGTCACCATCGTCTTCTAGCTACTGCACTTCAGTACTCTGACTATTGAATTATGACATCTCTCGAATCTATACATCACAAGAATTTTCACGAAGCCAATCCTTTTTCATGTTGGATGTATCTAACCTTGCAGCGCCAACCCTTTTTCATGCTGGATGCAACTCTCTATCTTGTAGAGCTAGCCCTCTTTCATGCTAGATGAAAACCTCTACAGAGCTAGTCCTCTTTCATACTAAATGTAGCCATCATATAGATCCAGTCCTCTTTCATACCAGATGCGCCTCTACAGAGCCAGTCCTCTTTCATACTGGATATAGCTATCCTGCAGAGCCAGTCCTCTTTCATATTGGATGCACCTCTACAGAGCCATTCCTCTTTCATACTGGATGTAGCTATCATGTAGAGCCAATCCTTTTTCATATTGGATGCAACTATCCTGCAGAGTTAGTCCTTTTTCATACTAGGTGCAATTATCCTGCAGAGCTAGTACTTTTTCATACTAGATGCAACTGTCCTCCAGAGCCAGTCCTTTTCCATACTGGATGCAATTGTCCTGTAGAGCTAATCCTTTTTCATATTGGATGTAATTTTCCTGCAGAGCTAGACCTTTTTCATACTAGATGCAACTGTCCTCTTCCATGAACCGAGCAAGCCATCTAGGGGGTTTAACCCAAGAGCATCCATTACGTTGCGCACTGCAACCACCTACGTTACCTCACCACATGTCCAAATCCTCTTGTATCCTAGAAGACTCAATTACGTCACATAACCCGTGACTACCTTCTACCTCTTCTGGGCTCATCACTCCCTCTTGATCTGGACCACCCCAAGCTTATCCCTGAAGTACTCGAACTTCACTCTTGACAAAGGCTTGGTCAATACATCGGCTATCTACTCCTTTGTTGCTATATACTGGAGCCTCACTACTCCCTTCTACATGATATCCATGATATAGTGGTACCGGATCTCAATGTGCTTCGACTTGTCATGAAACACCAGGTTCTCAGACAACTTCACACAACTCTAGTTGTCACAGAGAATACGAGTTGCCTCTAACTCGAGATCGAACAATCCTGCAAGCAACTTCCAATGCCATACTGCCTCGCAGCTTTCCGAACAAGCTGTCATATACTCGGCTTCGGTTGTACTGAGTGCCACACTCGTATGATTCCTACTGAACCATGAGATCATACCCGATCCCAAACTGAAGCAGCACCCCGAAGTTCTCTTTCTATCCGTGACACTCCCAGCCCAATCTGCATCAACATAACCTTACAGGCTAATCCTATGATTTGATGCATATCTGAGGCCATAATCAGTCGTACCCCTCAAGTACCTTAACACATGTTTTGTCGCAACCAGGTGAACACATATTGGCTCTACCATGTACTAACTTAGTGTGTTCAACACAAAGCATAAATCCAGCCTCATGTTCATCAAGTATATCAACTAACCAATCATTTGCCTGTATACTGTGGCATCCACCAATTCTGAAGAAGTATCACTCGGCAACTTCAGATTCGATGCCATAGGTGTGGCCATGGCTTTACAATCCATCATCCTGAATCTCTTTAGGATTTCTATCACATATTTTCCCTGACTCAAGAAAAGTTCCTTTGGGTTCTGCCACACCTCAAGACCTAAGAAATAGTGCATCATACCCAGGTATTTCATCTCAAACTCTGCGGCAAGCTTCCTCTTCATTTCTGCTATGAGCTTCTCATCACCTGTCAAAAACAAGTCATCTACATATAACAGTAGAATCAATGGATTTCCCTCTTCAACCTTGTAGTAAAGGTTGGATCCGCTTTACTCTTGGTAAAGCCCAAGATCATTAGAAACCCATCAATCCTGATGTACCATGTCCTAGGTGCCTGTTTCAAACCGTACAAGGCCTTCTTCAATCTACACACATGAGTCTGCCTGTCATGTGTCTCAAAACCTAGTGGATGCTCCACATACACTTCCTCCTCTACTACGCCATTCAGGAAAGCGGTCTTCACATCCATCTGATGTACCTTCCACTTCATCACTTTGGCTATAGCAAGTATAGATCTGATCGAAGTGTATCTAGCCACAGGAGAAAATGTCCCCTCATAATCTATGCCTTCTTTCTGGGAGAATCCTCGAGCCACAAATCTTGCCTTGTATTTCTCGACACTTTCGTTTGTTGTATGCTTGATCTTGTCGATCCATTTGGAAGACATTACTGACTTCCCTTTTGGTCTCAAAACCACCTCCCATACATTCTTCATGATCGATTGATACTAAACGATCATAGCCTCCTTCCATACCTTCTTTTCAGCTAGCTCTTCATAACTGGAAGGTTCTGCATCAATGATGTCACACAGTAATGCCACATAACTAGAGTATGGTCGAGGTCTCTTGCTTTCTCTGGAAGTCCATTCTGGAGAATCATACTTTTTTGCATCTTGAATAATCTCTCGTGCCCAGGATGGTCTTCTCTTATGTGTGTTCACCTCTCTTGGTGGATCTACAGATCTCTATGGCTCAGCCATATCATGGTCTTCAGGTTCTTCTGGAATCCGCTCTTCCATTATTGTATCTCTAACTCTGGGAGTCTCAGGTTCTTCTTCATGTGCTTCATCGGAGTGGATCTTCCTTGATCTGCTGAAGGTTGTATCTTCATCAAAGGTTACATCTTTGTTGGTCTTGATCTTCTTGAAGCCTGGTATATATATTCTGTAGGCCTTTGATGAATCACTATAACCGCCAAAGATACCCTTCTTTCCTGAAGGATCCAACTTAGTTCTTTTCTCTTTTGGAACATGTATGTATACAGGGCAGCCAAATATTCTGATATGGCTAACTTCTGGCTTCTCTCCTGTAAACATCTGTTCAGGTGTCTTGTTCTCAAGTACACGGTGGGGAGTTCTATTTTGAACATATATTGTTGTTCTTCCTGCTTTCACCCATAAGTGCATTGGAAGGTCCTGATCATGGATCATGGCCTTCATTGCTTCCATTATCGTTCTATTCTTTCTTTTTGCAATACCATTCTGTTGTGGATTGTAGGGAGTGCCCATCTCTCTCTTAATCCCTTAATCTTTACATAATGTTTTGAAATCCCCTGAGGTAAATTCACCTCCATTATTTGATCTTAAGGTCTTTATTTTCTTTTTAGTATGATTTTTCTACAAGGGCTTGAATTCTTTGAATTTGCTAAACACTTCACCTTTAGATTTTAAGAAATAGATCCAAGTCTTACGAGAATAATCATCAATAAAAGAAACATAGTAAGCATACCCGCTTAGTGAGTTGGAAGACATAGGTCCGCAAATGTTTGAATGTATAAGCTCCAAAATCTCCTTGGCTTTGCTATCACTACTTGGAAATGGTTTCTTCACATTCTTCCCTTTCGTACATCCTTTACATATTCCTTCATGCTTAGTATGGATCTCGGGTAGCCCATTCACCATCTTGCTTAAGATTGGTAATGACTTGTAGTTGATGTGAGCAAACCGTATATGCCATAATTCACTTAGTTCCATGGTTTCATGAACCAAGGCTTGTTCTGGTTTTCCCTTGAGTTTGTACAATCCTCCCTCTTGCACTCCAATCACTACTACATCATCAAAGGTTTTACCTTTGGGCCACATAAGTACTTGGCCATCAACAAATGCTACTTGGAATCCTTTCTCATCTAATGTTGAGATGGAAAGTAGGCTCTTCTTTAGTCCCGGTACATATAGGACATCTTTCATCTTAATAGGCTTCCCCGACCCAAGCTTGAAAGAAGCTTCTCCTACCCCTTTTATGGGATACTGATAATCATCTCCTAATTTCACCTTGTGAGGTGAGTCCTTTTCTGTGAGGTTGTTGAGAGCATCCTTGAAACCTATCATGTGATTAGAAGCACCGCTATCAACAAGTCAATCATTATTGCCAAGTGAGACAGTACCTATAAGTGTTGAGATTAGAACATATTCTTCATCACTAGAGGAATCCTCTTTTGCTTTCTTCTTTATGGGTTCATCATCCTCCGCAGCATGAGCATGATGTATTTTCTTCCTTCCTTTCTTTTTTCCTTTCTTCTTGGGACAATTTCTTGCAATGTGTAGCATCTCATCACAATTGTAGCATTTGATACTTGAATAGTCTCTAGGAGGTCTTCAACCTTTGTGGGATCTGTTAGACTTATGATGATGATATTCTTTGTTGCTTCTCTTGGCATGAGCTGCTAGAGCTTGATTATCCTCATCACCTAATTTCTCTTCTCTGGCTTCAATCCTTGCTTCTTCCTGGGTGCAAACTTCCCAAAGTGCACTGAATCTGATGAACTTAACATATTCCTTGAATAAATGACTCCCATGACCTTGGTAGTCCATTCAAGGTGGTCATCACTATTTCTGCATTCTCGACATGATCTCCAATGGCTTCTAGTTGGTCTCTGATAGGGGAGACCCTTGTGAAGTAAGAATGAATGCTTTCATTGCTTTGCATCTTCACAGCCTTGAGTTGAGTTCTCAAGGTCATCTTCCTGTTGATGTTTGTTCCCTCGAATAATCTCTTCAATGCATCAAGCATCTCTTTCAGAGTTCGTAGAGATGAGATATGTGGGATCAAGTGATCCTTGATGGAATCAACTATGATCCTCTTGGATTTTATCAAGTTCTTCTTGTTCTTGGCTTTATCCTCATCTCCCTCTAGCTCTGCAACTTCTTTGATATAATTATCCAACTCATTCTCTTCCAGAATGAGCATCACCGTATACTTCCAAGCACAGAAGTTGTTTGCCCCTTCAAGCTTATCCTCAAGCTTGGTGTGATTTGTCATCTTGATAAACTTAATAAATGAGAACCTCAAATGGAAATAGAGATAGTAAAACTTACCAAATGAGATGCTCCAATCAAAAGTTGATTTCTGAGATCCGGCTTCAAGAAGTCCTAGGGTTTGCCAGAGAAACCCTAATTTTTCAACTTCAGGATCTTGAGAAACTGAGAGTAGGAAAATATGCACCTCCCCAAGGCGAGTTAAGAAAAGTACTTTTTCCTTGAATGTGTGGACAGAACCTCCAAAAACGTGATGCCCTAGTTTTCTTAGCTACAGTGGTGGGCCCAAAAATGAAACTTCTCCGATCTGAATTATGCCACCACAGAAAGATGTGCCTCGGTAGGGAAAGTTTCCTTGACCCTCTTTTTCAACCAATCTGTGGAGAAAAACCTATGGAAAGAGAAACCCTAGTTTTCACTTCCGGTAGTAGCAGCAGCTGCACAATGTTTTCTTTCAGTCCAGCTCTGATACCATGTTAGAATTTTAAATGCAGTAACAATAAGGATCATTGAAAGATAAACAAGCACAACATAGACAATAGTACACAATAATTTATCCTGGGAAAACCCTCGTGAGCCAAAAACACCTGGAAAACTTCTTCAATATAGATTCGTCAGAAATTACAATAGTAATCCTCGTGCAATAACCCAAAACAAGACGACTCCAAAAGCAGCTACTCTTTTTTACTCTACCTCTCTACTCATGCGAACTAGATGAGTGAGTGAGGTGACCAAATGAGGAGGGAGAGCCTCTCATTTATATTAATCATTCACTTGACCATTTTCCCCAATAGAGCCGACTTGACTCTCCTAATAGGGTAGACTTGTCCAATTCACAATAAAATAATCTTTTATGAATCTTTCTAGGCCGACCTAACAGTTATGGCTTACATTGAATCTTTTAATGATTTTTACATGATCAATTACATCAATAGTAATTCCCGAAGGAAGTATAATACAAATAATACAAATGATACAAATAAGAATATCTTCCGAAGTTACATTCTTCAACATTACCCACTATCACCATAGTAGCTCCCTCTCTCACTTTAGGTCGTCTCTCCTCTGACACAAGGGAGGTTTCCCTAAGATAGGATTACTAAGTCTATGCAATAAAGGCACAAGTATAGATGGAGAATTAGATTTAGAAAAATAGAGATGTACGATATACTTTAGATTTAACTGGATGGTGGGTTGTTAAGACCGGTGCCAATCCAAAATTTATAGAGTCAAGTAATGCAAACAAATAGAGCTTGAAGTTATGGAGAGAAGACATAGTCAAGCCATACACTAATGTGCCATCGCTAGTCCAAATGGATTCTAGGTTATATGAAAGTGAGTAACAGACGTAATAGTAGATGCACCATCACAACCAATGTGTTTAAAGCCAATAAATGATATGCAACTCAAATAGTGAAGGAAGAGCCATAACATGAGATGATAAGGAAAAAAGACCAAGAAAGACAACCTTCAAAGGAATAGACAACCTAAGCAACAAGTCACATCTTCAATAACAATTTCATAGGATTAAATGAGCCATTAACATGTGCAAACATCAAATCTGTTGTTACACCAGAAATCTCCCCAATATCCAATATTACATCAAGGTCTAAGGAGGGTTTATAACCTCACACTTAGTCCCTTCTCCTATGCAAAGACTTGCCCTCAAAAGAGATCATTTCCAGCAATAAAAAGTTAAAATCACTTGCCACTCTAGCATAATACCATAATAATCCGAGAGAAAAAGATGAATGAAGAGAGTCTCACATATACTTGCTTGTACCTTTACTTCCACCTCCTACATGATGTTAAACTAGGCTTAGAAGGGTTTTCCCTATCAATCCAACCATGAAAAATAATGGAGATAGCTTCCATTTATAGAGAAGTGTAGTTCAATCTCATTAGAATAAAATAATATTAAGTGGGATCTAGATCCACACTTCTCTCCAAGGAATAACAATAAAGTATTGGCAACTCCTAGATCCATGTTTTCCTCCAAGGGATAATGATAAAATATTTCTAGCTCCGTGCTTTTCCCCAAGAAAACTACTAGAATGATACATCATGGGGCTCTCTCAAGCAAAATGCCCACATAAACAATAAAATAGTGAAGCCAATGCATGAGACACCACATGTCTCCTTCTCCTTTGAAACATCCTTCAAATATAACCTCAAAACACGCATAGCTTTGTACTATGTGGAAGGCATTCTCCACCATGTGCATTTATTAATCTTATTCTTCCCAAATAACCAAAATGCTCAAACAACAAAGGTGGAGCCTTCCTAAAATAGGTTGGTCAAAATGCATCGAGGGTATTAAAGAGGCAGGATCTGTAACCACCATAACCCCCTCAATATTTGTTGGTATTTCTATTATGACCCCAAGTATTATTGAAAATGATAGCTCAAGATGTCCTTTCATAATATGATGCCTAGTATGAAAGGGACATTAAATATGTCTCTCTAGAAAAGTGACTTTATGGAATAAAGTGATTTTATGTCATAAAGTAAAAGTGACTTTAAAATTATAATGTGACTTTATATTATAAAGTGTAAAAGTGATATTTTATATTACTAATACCTTAAATGTATTTAATGAGAAGTTAAATCCTAATCGTTAATGATGAGAGTGAATCTCATTCATTAGATCAAAAGTAGTTTTGGAAGTTTGGGTTAGGTCAATGAACGTGCAAGTATAAAATATATTTTTCTAGAGAGAGGGCATTGTAATGTGTGAGACACATAATCATTGTGTGAGAAACACAAGAACATTCATGAGATCATTGAATGTGGAAAGAGGAAGAGAGCAAGAAGACAAGCAAGTTTCTGATAACAGATTGAGGGGATGAGATTTCCAAGACAAATCTGAAGCAAAACTTGTATACACATAAACCAAGATAGTTTAAGGGTTGATAGGTCCATACAGAGAGAAAAAGACTGGTTGTACAGTTCATATTTTGCAGTCCATACAGTAACTTTTTGGCAAAAAAATCGAGGTGACTCACAACACGGTTTTTGAGGCATTAAATGCTAAGAGAAATATTAGTATAGACCGTAAAAGGACAGTAGAGATTGTTGGACACGTTGTTTGAGGTTTTGGCACTGTTTTGAGGGAAGAAATTAATACACAAGCCATACACAGGCTGTACTATACAACAACATTCAGTTAGCACGATTTCCAAGATGTGGGAAATGAGATAAGTCAGTTTTAAATATTGATTAAAGAAGTTGTGTACTTGTATTAAATTTATGAGTTTGCTCATTTATAAAATCTCTCTTCCATACTGGTTTTTCCCTTTGGGGTTTTTCAAGGGTCTTTAGACCAAACTATTGTGTCAATGTGTGACTATCTACTGTGGTTTTCCACTGCATAAAGATCAGACTTAGTTGTGTATTTATGCTCATTAATTTCCATAATTGAAGCATTGAGTTTATATGCATTTGTTTTGGGTGTATTAAATGGAGACATAAATCAGAGTACACTAAGTGTTTGAAAAAATCTGTGAAGAGAAATTTATTGATTTTATGAGAAAAAGTTAACATGGTATCAGAACAGGGACTCTGAGTACAGTGGGCAGATTTTGGCACAAGAGTATTGCAATGAGTGCAAGAGGGTTTTGTTTGGAAAAACCAAGGGGAAGAGGGCAGCAGTGGTGTTGCTACATTTGCTCACAGTTAGTGAGTGTTATTTGGCCAAGTGTTAATATGGCAAATGATGGGCTAAGGTGTAAGGACTTTGTCAAGAGATTCGACAAGGAGTTCTCACTAGTCTCCTTTGTCTCAAGCTGTGATAGCAATGAGTACGAGTATGTCAGGACTTGGATAGTTGACAGTGGATCAACTAGGCATATGACAAGGATGTGGGATGTGTTCCTCAGCATCTCATAGATAGGACCAGGGCAGTATGTAAATGAAGTTCATGAGGTGAGAGGAGTTGGAAGAGTCATATTCCAACTCGAGTTTGGAGAAATCCTAGAGGTGGATGATGTTTTGTTTGTTCTAGGGATGAGGCCCGAGGGTAAACCTCCTCTCAATCTCAGCCTTGGAGGATGTCAAATATGAAACCTGTTCAAGGGAGGTTATGCCTTCATCTATTCGATGAATGAGAATCCGATTAGAGCTATGTTGTTTGGTGAACGGAGAGGCAGGATGTACACAGAGCGAGGATAGACTATGGTGGAAGGATTTGTGTGGATAATAGGTTCTGAGTCTGAGACAGATGGAGAGCGAGATGCTCCAAGGATTGAAGTGGCGACAAGTAGTCAGTCCTTAGTTCAGAGAGAAGAGTGGGAAACTCATTCCAGTACTGCTAGGAGGTTGAGCTGGTTTGAGATGAAGCAGCTAGAGGGTGCTCAGGAGCAGGATGAGATATCTTGAAGCACCGTAGGTAGGCACAGTTCTTCAATTTGGAGTACAAGATCAATAGAGGGAAGGCTTCCAGAGTTGGAGGGAGTTTCTACAGCAGATAGCGTGAGGCTGGAGAATGATCCTGGTGGTGGACATGCTAGAAGGACCTCCCTCGCTAAGAGGTAGTCTTGAAAATGATAGCTCAGGATGTACTTTCATACGATGATTCCTAGTATGAAAGGGACATTAAATATGTCTCTTTAGAAAAGTGACTTTATGGAATAAAGTGATTTTATGTCATAAAGTAAAACTGTAAAAGTGACTTTATAATTAGAATGTGAATTTATATTATCAAGCGTAAAAGCGATATTTTATATTATTAATGCCTTAAATGTATTTAATGAGAAGCTAAACCCTAACCGTTAATAATGAGAGTGAATCTCATTCATTAGATCAAAAGTAGTTTGGAAGTTAGGGTTAGGTCATTGAATGTGAAAATATAAAATATATTTTTCTAGAGAGAGGGCATTGTAATGTGTGAGATACACATGATCATTGTGTGAGAAACACAAGAACATTCATCAGATCATTGAATGTGGAGAGAGGAAGAGAGAAAGAAGACAAGCAAGTTTCTGATAGCAGATTGAGAGGATGAGATTTTCGAGACAAATTTGAAGCAAAACTTGTATGCACACAAACCAAGATAGTTCTAAGTGTTGATAGGTCCGTATAGAGAGAGAAAGACCAACTATACAGTTCAGATTTTGCAGTCCATACAGTAACTTACAGGCACAGAAATCGAGGTGACTTGGCACGGTTTTTGAGGCATTAAATGTTGAGAGAAATATTAGTACAAACTGTACAAATATAGCAGAGATTGATGGGCACATTGTTCAAGGTTGGCATTGTTTTTAGGGTAGAAATTAAAGCACGAGCCTTACACAGGGTTTATTTTACAGCAACATTCAGTTGGCATGATTTCGAAGATGTGGGAAATGAAATAAGTCAAAGTTTTTAATGCAGATTAAAGAAGTTGTGTACTTGTATTAAATTTCTGAGTTTGCTCATTTATAAAATCTCTCTTCCAGACTAGTTTTCCCCTTTGGGGTTTTTCCAGGGTCTTTAGACCAAACTATTGTGTCAATGTGTGACTGTCTACTATGGTTTTCCGCTACATAAAGATCAGACTTAGATGTGTTTTTATGCTCATTAATCTCCAGAATTGAATCATTGAGTTTATATGCATTTGTTTTGGGTGTATTAAATGGAGACATAAATCATAGTACACTAAGTATTTGACATATATATGAATAAGAAATTTATTGATTTTGTGATAAAAAGTTAACAATTATGAAATCTTACAGTCATTCTATATCCAATCGTATTAATTTGTAAGCAATTTGGGCACTCTGTCAAGAGATATTTGCTCATGAGTTAAGATGGCCCTTCAATAAAAACACCTCCAAGAGTGAAACTCATGGATAATTGTGCAAGCAACAATAGATTAGTTGTTATAACAACTCCTCAAACATAAGGCGACCTCAACATGTGTGCCAATAAGATGTGGGACACTCCTCAAATCATGCTAACCAATCTCACATAAAGTGGATCTATAGAGATATAAATGTAAAGTGGGCAATGGTTGTTAAAAGTTTAAAACAACACCTTAAAACAAGGATGCCCTAAAAGAATGTGCATGAAACCTCAATCTATGTAGATCTATAGAGATATATATGTAAAGTGGGCAATGGTTGTTAAAACAACCCCTTAATACAAGGATCCCCTCAAAGAATGTGCATGATACTTCAATCTATGCATTATGACCAAATCAAACTCATCATCAAGTGTGCCAAGAGCATGGATCCATATGCAAACAACCAACCCTCATTAATACAAAGTCCAAAAGAGTGGAATGACCTAGGAGAATGTGCATCCAACGATGGTGCAGCCTCCAAAGATAAGCATAAAATAACAAGAACATGCAAAACCAAGGGCTCAAACATCACATCATCTCCTAAATTATGGGTAAAAGAGGAGGGTGTTCTAGGAATATGTGCACAATTGACACACCTGTCAAGAGATGCACTTCCCCATCAATGATCCCAAGGCATGCAACCTAGATATGCACACGAAAAATGCGGAGAATTTTTCTAGAAAACATCTCATCCATCCAAGCAACCATCATCAATCTCAAGGTGAACAAATACCAATATGCAAAAACAAACCAATGCACCACCTCCATGAGCAACCAAGTCACATAATGAGCCATAATACTTAGGGAGAAACATTAGTTAATGGTTTTCCCTGTCAATGCAATGTACAAGGCTTCAATCAAATGAATAATCATGCAAGAAAGACCCTCATCAAGGCTAGCACTCCAGCAAGATAAAAAAATGCAAGCCTCCAACATATGGAATGATGATACCACCAAGGTGATAATCCATAAATGACTACACATCAAAGCACCAACCAAAACCAAAATCCTCACAACTTGCTTGGGAGAGGTCTTCAAACTGGCACAATCCTCATACAATATGAGGGGTAACATCCCTCATCATGTTGCAGGTTTTCAATCAAAGACTTGATAAAAATGTTCCTCATGTCGATATGATGCTATTTTTTATTCTAATGCTGTTGGTGAGGAATAGGAATCATGGGGAAGAAGATGAGAATATCTCTGATGACCCATTGTTTGAAGGGGAAGAAGAACGAGAAGGGAGTGAAGTTGGAGAATCTAATGATGAAATACAAGTAAAACTAGATATGATCATCATACACCACTGTGGAAGTATGTGACAAAACTTGATGATGGGAGAGGGGGTGAAACAACTAAATTTTAATGCAAACATGGATGTAAACCCAATGAACCTTACACCAAATCATATTCCTATGTCAGGAAACATCTCTATGGGTCATGGTTAGGTATAAGGAGTCGAGGAATAAAAACTTGCCCTAATGTATCATATTATCTGTTATCCACCAAGTTGCACCTAGGTGGATTTCCTGTGAGTCGTCGAAGTTGTGAAAAATCCAATTGTTCATTATCAGTGCTCAGAAGTTCAGAAGTCTCCTCAAGGCCAATTTTGGCCTCTTTTTTAATAATTGCATGCTCATACCCCTTGGGGATATTGTAACAAAATGTCGTAGCATGATGGATGTATGCAACAGAATTGGCTTACCTAGGACTTAAACATTGAGTCAGCTATTCCATGGTGTTTTTTCCTTGATTATTATACAACTTTTAAATATTGTATAATTTTCGAGTTTTTCACCCGATCCTCCAAAGCTGGAATGGTCGCCTGGGTGGTTAGGCCTTAGGAAGTTATTAAAGTCTAAGTGTCTTATTACCATGTTAGGCATTATTTGGAGTCATTATAAACATGTACTAGGTCCATTAGGTTTTTTATTAAGTTCCGCAAAAATAAAAATTTTCCTGTAAAATGGGTCAATTTTTAATGTTTTAATTGAAAAAGTAAAAAAGGCATAAAAGTGTGGTCTAGAGGGGAAATTTTCCATGGGGGTGCTCGTTTTCTAACTCAGAGCACCCTCTTTACCCCAAAACCCATTTTCCCAAGTTTTGAGTGATTATTAATCACTTAAATAAAACTTCTCTCGAATATAATAAAAGAGAATTAAAAAAATTAAAAAATAAAGATATGAGAGAAAATCAAATTCCTAAATATGAGAAATTTGGTCCAAGTAAAGGCCCAGTTCAACTGGAAATCATCATCGAAGATCAAATCAATCAAATCCGGTTTATTTCTAGTCAAATCATGAAGAGGGTGAGTTCATCTTCACTTGGAGATGCGCCCTCTCTCATGAGGAGGGTGACTTTGCTCATGTGGCATTTTGTAAGTGGATGGGTGTGGGTTCCAAGGCGAGGGAGTGCCCCTCTTGTTGAGGTGGGACCCACTTCATACAATTAAGCCTCAATCAAGGATTAAATCAACGAGAGATTATCTCCTTAGCTAGCTCATGCGCCCTCATACCTAATGCACCCCTCTCCTTTTATCTATAAAAGCAAGGCAATGCTCCATGTTTTAGATGTTAAAGAAATGTAACTATGGAAGATATTCTAAATGTATTTGTCTATTGTATTATTGTATTCCTCCTTCGGGAGATGTCATTGATGTAATTGATAATATAAGAGTCATTGAAAGAGTCAATGTAAACCCTAATTGATTAGGTCGGCCTGGAAAGATCTAGAAAGAATATTTTATTGTAAAGAGTACATGTCAGCCCAATTAGGTGAGTTAGAGCCGACCTAATTAGTAAAAGGTCATGTCAATTATAAAGTATGAATAGGGGATTGAGTTGCTCATTTGTAACACTCACCTCACTCACTCAAGGTCGCATAGGAGAGAGAGGAGTTCACACAAGCGAAGGAGAGAAGTTGTTTTGTCTTGGGGTTTTATCTTGTACTTGGTGAATTCTATATTGAGGAAGTTTTGTCGAGGTTTTCTCCCTTGTGGTTTCCCCAAGAGAAATTTTGTGTTCTTTGTGTTTGTTGTGCTTGTCTTTCTTTCAGTGAATGTATTGTTTCATGTCAATATGCTAAACAAATTGAAAAACTAACATGGAGTCAGAGCAGGCCTGAAAGAAAACATTGTGCAATTGTTTCCTAGGGTTTCCATTTCCGGAAACTAGTCATCTTGGCATTTTCTCTCTAATGAGTAGTAGGATCAGCAGTGTCATTTCCAGATTGAGAAGCATACCATGAGGAGCACGAGTAGCGTCTTAGAAACAAGCAAGAGTACAATTGGAAAAGGTCAAAAAATGATAATCACTTTTGGAGAAGGTTCAGGATCTGAAACTTGGACATGCCTAATATGAAATATTCATGTACCTTGTGTGCGAGTTTCAGCATCAGATTCGTTGTACGTTAGGAGATATGATCCATTCAAATCAGGGTTCCAACCTCCTCCATAATTTAGTTTTAAAAGGGTGACCTAGGGAGATATGCTATATCTTGGGCTACTAAGATCCAAACCGACTTTCGTAAGACGTTCCAAAAAGAGCACGGACTGTAGTTTCTTCGGTGTGAGTTTCAAAACTAGAAGATGAAACAGTGATACATGGCAGTCCGTACAAGTTAGCTATACTAAAACAGTCCATAAGCAGGTCATCTTGGGAAACTTAGCATAAGTTCCACTTGGTGAATCCAATCCTACTATAACCTGTGGGGTTCGATAGAGGACGGATCAGACTATCACAGGACGAAGTTTCAAACCTTGAGGAGCAAAAATTTCGAAGACACATCAGAATTAAGTCTCAACAAATCTGCAGTAGAAATTGAAGAAACTAGGGCTTCTTATTCTAGGAGCTCTCTCCACAAATCACCTGAATAAGAGGGTGCATCTAACTTACCTCACCAGGGCGCATCTTTCTGTTCAAGCAAATTTCAATTTCGAGAATTTTGATTTTTGGGTCCACCACTATAGCCCGAAGAACTAGGGCATCAAGTTTTTGGAAGATCTGCTCACAGAATCAGAAAAATGAGTACTTTTCTCAACTCGCCTTGAGGAGGTGCATCTTTTCATCCAATTAGTTTTCCAAAATTCCGAAGTTGGAAAATTAGGGTTTCTCTATCAAACCCTAGATCAAGGTAGAAGCAGTTTTCAGAAGGACAACTTTGTTGGTAAGTCCTACATCTATTCTATTTCCATTTGAGGTTCTCATTTTATCAAAATGACAAACAATACCAAGTTTGATGAGAAGCTTGAAGGAGCTGAGAACTTCAGGGCATGGAAATATAGAGTCATGCTTATTCTTGAAGAACATGACCTAGAAGGTTTTATAAAAGAGGGACTTACAAAACCAGAATGAGATGAGGCCAAAGCAATACACAAGAAGAATATGGTCAAAGCTAAGACAATCATAGTTGATTCTATCAAAGATCATTTGATTCCTCAGGTATCCTCAAAGAAGACTCCAAAAGAAATGTTCGATGTCGTGACCAACCTATTTGAAGGAAAGAATATTAACTGGAAGATGACCTTGAGAAATCAACTCAAGGGTGTGAAGATCCAGAAGTCAGAGAGATGCACTCATACTTCTACAGAGTGTCCCAGATCAAAGAACAATTAGAAGCTATTGGATATATGGTGGAAGATGTTGAAGTTGTAATGACCACACTGAATGGTCTTCCTAGAGATTGGGAACCTTTTGTTCATGGCATAGGTGCTAGGAAGAAATTAATCCATTTCAGACAACTATGGGAAGAGTGTGTGCAAGAAGAAGAAAGGGTAGCAGTAAGAGAAGAGAAATTAAATGATGATGAAGATCAAGCTTTGGCAACCCATGCCAAAGAAAGGAACAAAAGGAAGAATCGTGAACATTCTCATGACCAATCTCCTAGAAGATCTCAAAGATTTCAAAGGAACAAAAGGATCAAGAAAGACTTCTCCTCCTTTGAATGTTTTACTTGTCACAAGATGGGACACATTGCAAGAAATTGTCCTCTCATAGCTGAACAATTCAAGAAGCAGAATAAAATATTTCATGCCCATGTAGCTGAAGAAGATGAACCTGATGATGAAAGGAAAGACAAAGAAGATTCCTCCAATGATGAGGAATATGTACTCTAATCCAAACCAGGAAGATAGAATAACCTCTTATCTATCTCAGCATTGGATAAGAAGGGATGTAGTTGTGATTAAAATTGAAGAAGGGGGACTCTACAAAATTGAACGGACATGCAGACTCACCCCTAATAGCTAGAACCATGAGTACTTATGATTTGTAGCATAGAAGACTTGTTCAACATTGTCGGTCATAAGAAAGAAAGAAACAGGTCCTCAGAATCAAATGATGGAGTGGAGCACATTGTTAGAGATTCTTGCAAGGAGACTAGGATCAAGAGAGATTCTACCAAACAAACAAAGATAAGTATTTGAATTGTTATTTTCAGTATTGTCCAGTTGTGTACATATTTATGTCCCTAGATTTAGGATGTGTATCATGCATGTTAGAGAGTTTGCCTTAATGAACATAATACTAATAATATGCATGTGATGGTTAAGTGGCCTATGGTGTTGTACAACATTCCATTGCTACTTATCTAGAATGAAACCTCTTTGCTGACATATTGGGAGTAGTGCACGCTCTTAAAATGTTATGGTAGAGATGGAAGGCATCTAGACAGTTAGCGTATGAATACGGGATATGGATGAAAGTTGTGTTGAATCATTGGCTAAGATAGTTGCATGACTATATGAACTATGCATAATAATTTGTAATTATTAATATGTTTTGGAAACTATGAAATGTTTCTAACCATGCAACTGAATTTGACTTGTAGGAAATATCGTGTATGATCACCTACAAATGAAGAATGATGAGACTTGTTTCGTAAAACAAGTGACGATGGTTCAACCATAACATTCAACAAGATTTATGAATTTAACCATACTACAGAAGTACAAAGCAAGGGTTCTCTCAGAAAGAGGGAGTCGATTATGATGAGATGTTGCTCTAGTGGCTAGACACACTTCCTCAGTGGTGAATATTACACTAGATAGATGGTGTAATCGAAGCAGAAGATGATATCGAGCAACCTCCAGGACTCAGGACTCTCTACAGAGAACCACATGTGTGCAGATTGAAGAAGACTTTGTACGGGCTCAGAAGGCACCATTGGGATAAGATGATCACCTAGAGTGATGAGATATCAACCCTTGCTACAAGGTTGAAGATGAGGAGTTCATGGATGGGTGCAAGAGAGTTCGAGATCTTGGTATCCACTGATCTATAAAGATGACATAGATGGATACACAGATGATAATCAAAAGAGAAGGCTACCAGTCACTCCAGTGAAGAATGTCCCAATGCAGGGAGTACAAGATGCAAAGGGAGGATAGTGATCAGCAAAGCTCCGCTTCAGAGGGAGTGATTGCAACATGTTCAGCTTGTAGCAAAGAATTTTGGCTTCACAAGATGTAGGAAGGATTGTTCGATGTGACAGGCAGAGTTGTATCAAGATGACAGATAATTTAGTGTTCCACGATAGATCGAAGCACATCGAGATCAAGATTCACTATATCTAGGATATGGTGCAGAAGGGAGCTGTAAAGCTCAAGTATGTTCCTACAAAGGAACAAGTTGTTGATGTGTTGACTAAGCCTCTGTCTCGCATAAAGTTTGAATACTTTCGAGACAAGCTTAGTGTGGTCCAAAAGGACCTCCCTCAAAAGAGGGAGTGATGATGATGGTATTCCAACCCTTAGGTAACTGAAGCCAGCCATTAGGTGACTGAAGATCAGTACTTGTCGACTGATAGAATTCCAATCCTTAGGTGACTGAAGATCAGTACTTGCCGACTAATAGAGTTCCAGTCCTTAGGTTACTGAATAGCAGTACTTGCCGACTGATAGAGTTCCAGTCCTTAGGTAACTGATGCCAGTCCTGAGGTGACTGAAGATCAGTACTTGCCGACTGATAGAGTTCCAGTCCTTACATGACTGATGCCAGTCCTGAGGTGACTGAAGATCAGTACTTGTCGACTGATAGAGTTCCAGTCCTTAGGTGACTGATGCCAGTCCTGAGGTGATTGAAGATCAGTACTTTCCGACTGATAGAGTTCCAATCCTTAGGTGACTGATGCCAGTCCTGAGGTGATTGAAGATCATTACTTGCCGACTAATAGAGTTTCAGTCCTTAGGTGACTGATTCTAGTCCTTGGTGACTGAAGATCAATACTTGTTGACTAATAGAGATGCCAGTCCTTGGTGACTGAAGATTGGTACTTGCTGACTGATAGAGATGCCAATCCTTGGTGACTAAAGATCAGTACTTGCTGACGGATAGAGATGCCAGTCCTTGTTGACTAAAGATCAGTACTTGTTGACTGATAGAGATGCCAGTCCTTCGTGACTAAAGATTAGTACTTGTTGACCGATAGAGATGTCAGTCCTTGGTGACTAAAGATCAGTACTTGCTGACTGATAGTGTTGTTCCAGTATTTGTTTACTGATGATTAATGCTGTTGAACTAGTATTTATTTATTGATGATTGTTGTTGTTGTCGTTCCAGTATTTACTTACTGATGATTATTGTTCCAATACTTTCTGAATGATGATTGATGATGTTCCAGTGTTCAAACACTGATGATGATGTTGATGGTGATATTCCATCAGATTATGATGATGTTGATGGTGATATTCCAACAGAAGATGATGATGATGTTAATGGTGATAGTCCAGCAGACAATGATGATGTTGATGGTGATATTCCAGTAGACGACGATGATGATGTTGATGGTGATGTTCCAGCAGATGATGATGATGATGATGATGATGTTGATGGTGATATTCTAGCAGAAGATGATGAGGATGTTGATGGTGATGTTCCAGCAGATGATGATGATGATGATGTTGGTGGTGATATTCCAACAGACGATGATGATGATGTTGATGGTGATGTTCCAGCAAATGATGATGATACCCCAGACATATGATGATGTTCCAAAAACTTCCGACGACTTATAGAGATTCACAAGTCAGTTGAACAGTTGTTAATGCTATTGATGTTTCCCAGATAATACCTTCCTAGTTAAGAGGGAGTGTTAAAGCAATGTAGTTGTGGAAGATATTCTAAATGTATTTGTCTATTGTATTATTGTATTCCTCCTTCAGGAGATGTCATTGATGTAATTGATAATATAAGAGTCATTAAAAGACTTAATGTAAACCCTAACTTATTAGGTCGGCCTGGAAATATCTAGAAAGAATATTTTATTGTAAAGAGTACAGGTCGGCCTAATTAGATGAGTTAGAGCCAACCTAATTAGTATAAGGTCATGTCAATTGTAAAGTATAAATAAGGGATTGAGTTGCTCATTTGTAACACTCACCTCACTCACTCAAGGTCGCATAGGAGAGAGAGGAGTTCGCACAAGTGAAGGAGAGAATTTGTTTTGTCTTGGGGTTTTATCTTGTACTTGGTGAATTCTATATTGAGGAAGTTTTGTCAGGGTTTTCTCCCTTGTGGTTTCCCCGAGAGAAATTTTGTGTTATTTGTGTTTGTTGTGGTTGTATTTCTTTCAGTGAATGTATTGTTTAATGTTATTATGCTAAACAAAGTGAAAAACTAACATTAGATGGAAGCATTGAACGTCTGCCATTGTAACTTGTGAATTTTATTGAAGTAATATAAGTGAAAGGCTTTGAAGTAATAGTAATTTTTGTAGTGACCCAAACTCACTTTCTAAGTGTTTTGGGGCACATTTTACTAATATGTGTTCATTGTTCTGCAGCATTTTATGAACAGATAGGAGGAGACTCTGCCCAAATTTTGGTAGATTGAGCCATCCGGAGCACCCAAGAACCATACCTTTTCATCCAGATACTCTTTGAGTCAATTATGAATGATTGGGGCACTTCTATTCACATTGTAAACAAAAAATTAAACGAGAGAAAGTGGACTACCCAGCGCCCACACCCCAACCCCCCAAGGGGGGAAACTGTGTTGACTCGATTTTAGTGGTTTGCATTTTTTTAGTTTATATTTTCCTTTTCCGCATTAATAAAATCAAACTAAGATTAAAATTAACCTTGTTGGTCTGTTCCATTGGCGGGCCACAAGTTCACTCGGGACCTAGTTTTTATCATTTTTTTACAATTTCCATTTTCTTTTACTTTCTAACAACCCCCTTGATTTCCCGAAATACGGTTTTAGGATAAGGGCTTGCCCAAGTACTGGCCCGAAAAGATACTCTTGGGGTTTAATTAAAAAAGAAAAACATTGTTCAAAAATACATAAAAATTAACAAGTCTTTATCCTTGTATGCTTTGGATCACTACAGCTTTGACTGAACATGTTGATCAACCAGAAAGGGACTTAGTGACTAGTAATTAGTTTAAAACTTCCCAATTAACCTCCCTTTACAAAAATCCGACGTAAACGATTATTGACACTAGTGGGGAAATTTCTCAAAGGAAGCGGGAACCACTAGGTAGTGATCTCGGGATACCGTTAGACTACACCCTCATTTGGTGTAGTGTTGAACACCTCCCTGAGACTCCGATCTAGCCCACATGTCCAAGTGAGGAGCCACCTTGTCAAATTCCGGACATATTTTCAGTACCTCACAGTATATTGGAAATCCCCCATCCCTAATAAAAAACTCATTACCACATAAAAAATAAAATTTACCAAGAACAATTCCAAAACATTGTCATTTCATTTCAAGAACTTTATTTTAACTCCATTATTAGCACTGGTCTTATTTATGAATATTTCATGACGATGGATGTTTACATTTCAATGATGATGTTGTATGATCAATGATTTCAAGTTAAATATTGCATTGTTCTTGTGTTTAAAATTCTAACTCCTAGATTAGTTGCTTTCATCTTTCATAGATTAAACACCTTAGATTTTCTTTCTTTTAGGGTCCACCCCCATTGGCTTCGCTAGGAGTAAGCCTAGATGGAGGAGTCGAGTTTCAGGTAACAGCACTTGACGCTGGCTTGCGCCCAAGGCCACACCAGCGGCTTGAGTATTTTTGCCGCATTTTCCCAGGTGTGATTCCAGGCGGCAATAGGACTCATCCCGTTCGAAAGGAATTTCGATAGACATGATATGTATAAGCAAAAGAAAGATGTAATTAATCCTAGGGATTACATTGAGAAAAAAATTGGTTCTAAAGAGAGCCCTAGGATGATTAAGATTGGCAAGGGTACATTTCCTCAAGAAAGAAGAGAATAAAAAATTTGATAAGGGAGTACAAAGATATATTTGCTTGTACATATTATGAGCTTAAAGCTTGTAAAGGGGATATCATTCAACACACCATCCTTTTAAAGGAAGATCTTAAGCCATTTAAGCAAAAAGTAAGAAAAATAAATCCCAAGTTGTCCCCTCTCATTCCGAATGAGTTGCATAAAATGGTAGCAACGAGAATTATTGCCCCAACAAGGAGTTCATCTTGGTTATCCAACTTTGTGGTGGTAAGAAAAAAAATGGTGAAATCAAAACATGTGTTGACTTTAGAAACTGGAATGTGTCATGTGAAAAATAACTATACTCTTCCTAACAGGGAGAATTTATTGCAAAGGGTTACGAGGTCAAGAATAATGTCCATGTCATATGGTTTTTCAAGATGTAATCAAGTGTTAGTCAATAAGGAGGTTCAACACAAGACAACCTTCACCACACCATGGGGTACTTTAGAATATCTAAGGATTCCTTTTAGTCTTCTCACTATAGAGGCAACTTTTCAAAGAGCAATGGATTTTGCATTCAAGGATCTCATAGGCAATATCATTGAGATTTATCAAGATGACCTAATAGTTTTCACAAAGGATAGAAAGCATCATGTAGGTCATTTAAAGCAAGTATTTGAGAAATGTAGAAAATACGGAATATCGTTATATCCCAGAAACTTAGTTTTCGAGTTGATGAAGGTAAACTCTTGGGACACATACTATCAAAAGATGGACTTGGTTGGAAAAATCCTGAAGGGTCGATACTTAGATGTGTTGATGATCAAGAAGCCAAGAAACTCATGTCAGAGCTACATGCAGGATTATGTGGAGGGCATTATGCAACAAAAACCACAAATCGCAATATATTGAGGACAGGTTATTATTGGCCTAGCATATTCACAGATGCCCAAAAGTTTATTAGAAGATGTGGGCCTTGTCGACTTTTCACTGATAAACAAAAATTAGCAGCCATGCCTTTACAGCGAGTTTTAATAGAAGCACCTTTCTAACAATGGGGCTTTGATTTCTTCATAAATATTAAGGAAAATTCAAGTAATGGTTATACATGGATCCTTACTACAACCAATTATTTCACGAAGTGTAGAAGCTATTCCTACTAAGACGACGACAGATAAAGTAGTGATGGATTTTCTAGAAGGAAAATTTATCACCCAATTCGATGTCTCAGCTAAGATCACAACAAATAATGCTATGATTTTCAGTTCAACAAAATTATTCATTTTTTGTTTTAACTATGCAATAGTCCTAGATTCCTATCCCATCCTTCCAACTACTATCCACAAGGTCATGATATAGCCGAATCTAGTAAAAGGAACCTAATGATTATCATTAAAAATATAGTGGGAGATAATAAGAAAAATTGGGATAGCAACATTAAGTATGCTCTTTGGGAATATAGAATAACAAAGAAGGAAGCAACATGAAAGAGCCCATTTGAGTTAGTCTACGAGATGGAATTTACTTTACCTATACACTTGAATATATCGGTATATCAGTTACTATAGCAGTTCACTATGGATCAAGACGCAGTTCAAGCAAGGATAAATCAATTGATTGAACTTGACGAAAATAGAAGGAAGACTTTTGAACAATATGTTAGGAACCAAGCTAAGGTTAAAGATGTGTTCAACAATAAGGCTCAATCAAGAACATTTCAAAAGGGAGACCTTGTTTTTTTGTGGGATAAGAGAAAAGAAAAACCAGGAAATCATGACAAATTTGATAGTCTATTGTTGGGAGCTTTCAGAATTGGTGACATAGCTGGTCTAATTTCCTTCTAGCTTAGTCATTTAGATGGTGAAAAGTTGCAATTTCCTGTGAACGGGTGAGCCCTGATACTATTCTTCAATAGTAGCATATGATGCCTAAGGGGCATCCAAGTAAATAGAATAGGTTTTCATTTCAACATTAGACTGGAGTTGTGTGTTTCATTTCATTTCTTCTGTGTTGTTTCTATTTCATTATTAACATCAATGTATTTCCTTGTCCTACTGATATCATCTAGTGAGAATGTGTGTAGATTAGAGGTCGAGATTCTGGGGTTCTCATGCACTCCTAATAAGAGCACATATCTCGCAGTTGGATCCAGTTGTTACCCCTCAGTTTGCACTAGGGCTAATGCAAGGATTGAAGATGGTGATGAACCAAAGATCTCTACTTGCGAGGCTTCATCAAGCAATCTTTTAAAGTCATTTGCTCATCATTGTGTCAGTTTGTCCATGATTTTGTTGTAAAATGTTGTAAAAAGTGAGATAGCACTTGTAATTGTTTATAAAAGGGCCATTCTGTAATATATAATAAGCCCAAGTATGGTTGTTGTACTCGGCAAGAGTCTGAGTGTTTTTTTACTGAGAAATATTTAGATTCTCATAGTCTAAATCTTTCAATGTTTTTTCACTCAATAAAAATCCTCCAAAGCCATGAGCTCATCCTAGTACAACTACCCTAGTCATGAAGTTTCCTTTGTCCTTGGTCTATTTCATCTCACTTTGAATCACCATGAACATGTATCAATTTTGAGTCTATTAGAAATCAGTTTTGAGTCAGTCCTAGTAAGTTTTGAGACTGTTAGAAATCCCTCTTACACTTGATCTTAATTATTAAGGTGTGTTGGTGGTTAAAACACAAGTTGGATGGTTAAAGGTGTCTTTCTGTAGTTCAAATCTTGGGTTTTATGTTCTAATTCTCAATTACCTTTTAAAACCTGTTATCACATCCATTGTAGTTGGAGCTACCATGATGCAATCCTGATTTTTTCCAATCCATTGAGCCAATCCTTTACATGAGATGAGCATTCATGTTCCATGATGATTAGTGATAGAGTACATACAGAGGCAACTAGCCTATGTGGAGCAGTATTATCAGTACATCCTTGTCATTTATGAGCCCTCTTCATGATCCTAGAGGGATATTTGCTAGACTATGATTCACTTATGTCAGAGAAGCAAAGCCGCTAGCTAGTATTTTCCCTGCCCATGAGCAGTCAAAGTTGGTCCTCATGCTTATATTCAGAGACAGGTATATGACTAAGCAGGTATACAGGTTACATTTGGGTATTATTATTTGTCTCTCTTATTGATATTATTAGCTTTAACTTAACATGGTGACTGGTAGTGGTGATTATAGTATGTGTTGCTATCATGAGCTTGTTGAGAGTGAATGTATTATCCTGAATGTTAAGACTTTTTTATATTCTCACTAGTATTGCCTACCTTATGCAGACTTAGCCTTGCCTTTGCTATGTATGGCATCACCGTTTCACTGTCTTCGTCCATCCAATATCTCCCATCTTTTGGTTTGATCCCTGACTTTAGACTTTGACTTGTGAGATTGAGGAGCTTTCCCCCACTTTGACTTTTGTATATGATAAACTCCATGTTGTTTTGTGTCTCGGCTCTGAGTTGTGCAACGGAATTTGCCGAAGCCTTGACCCTTTCGGGTTGAAGGAACCCATCGGTGTTGGGTCCTGAGCCTAGGTGAGTTGGGAGTCTGAAGCCTTGACCTCTATGGTCGGTTACCCTTGATGTTTGGTCCTGATTGTGGATGATTCCCACTAGTTGACCCCATGCTTCACTTTTGGGCCAGGAGTACCCGCTGGTTTTGTGACATGAGCTAAGACTAGCTAGTTGCCCGAGTTCCTTCCTAAACCCACACGTGTCAGTCATCCCATCACTCTATGCAAGTCATTGGGCATTTGGTCCAACGTTTGGCTTGGTTTGAGGTGTTTGTTGCTTAATCTTACCTACTAGGGCTTCACACATGCCAAATCCCTTCTAGAAGACTCCTTTCCTAGCTAATTTATCCTTCTTTTGGCCTCCCTTGTAACCAAAATATCTCTCTTTCTAGCTAAATCATCCCTACTTTTCCTTCATCTAGCCTAGGGGCCTCTCTCTTTTTTACTTGTCTAGGGTTTGTTGAAACCATCTTCACTACTTTATTAATTTTTTACTTTGTCAAGAGGAAGTTAAATCTTTTTTACGTGATCCTAGAATAGATTTTTCAAATGTATCTTTCAAAGGAGTAATTGTTAAATTTCTGCAATCTGGAAATTACATTTCTCATGCATTAAAACAGAAATTTGTTATTTCTTTATTGATTTTAAGGGTTAAATCTTTTTATTTTTGAATTGCTAGTAAATTTCTGCTTTTTCCAGCCATATAAAAACATAGATAGATCACATATATTGCATATTATTCATTAACCCAAGTAATCTCAAGTTTCTTGGGTTAATTTGTTCATTTGTAATTCCGGAATTTGATTAAATTTCTGCATTTTTCTGACATAATTTCCAGAATTTAGATTTCTATTGAAAGCTTCAATATACATTTATTCAAGGGAAATTTCATAGTGGTTATAACCACTTATAAAAAATGGTTCTTACCGCTAATCCTTTTGAGCTTAATCACCTAGTCTTGAAATATTTAATTTACATCTTACATTCTTGCAATTAGCTAATTCAATTCATGATTAGTTTCAGACTTCAGTCTTTGATTAGATCCATATTAAAAGACACATCCTTGAGTTCATTACAAGCTCTAGCGTTTCGCCCTAGGCTTTGTTCTTAGCCTTGGACATTTTATTAAGTCGCATTGTGCATAGTTAACTTTCATATTCATATTGTGGATTGGTAACTTGTCTCTTTTAGCTTCTAGTTTTTTTGTTGTTATATTTATTTAAAGCATTTTTATTTGAAACTAAGTGTTTAATTGAGTTATCTTCCAAGTTGTGGATTCATTTAGCGTCTTAAGTACATGCTTAATATCATATCATTTATTGTGTTTAAGTATAATTAACTCTCACTTTTCACTTAAAGCAAAAACATTCAATACGGGAAGCCTCTCTTGGCTTTCGAGAGTTGGACTGAAGAAAAGGGATTGATTGTGTGGTGACATTGGCAATCAATCCAAGGTTTCCTTTGGCTTGTACTTGTGAGTTGGGACCTTTTCCACTTCTATACAAGTTGGGAGGTAACAGGAAGCAACCCTAGAGGAACCAAAGACATGAACCCAAGGAGACCGGAGACCTTTCTATGAAATTCCAAGGTAGATCCAAAACTCAGAACTCTAAAAGCCCTAATCGCAAGGCTTTAATACCAACTGTTGTGGATGAGAGGTGGAGCAAGATGAGAAGAGATCAATAGATCTTCTAGGTGAGCTAAATATGCTAAAACTTGCTCTAGAGAATAAATCTTTAAAACCAGTTGATGTGTGCTTGCAACTGAAATGTGGAAAAGCATTGAACAGAGAAAACAAGATCACAAGCACAACTACACAAGCATTTGCCACATGTATAATTTTACACTCTAAATTGCAATATATATAAGTGTCTATGGGTATCAAAATTGTTATGTACATAGCTTTTCTAAATAAATCTCATCCATAAAGGGTAAAATTGCCTGAGAAGAAAAGCTAAAATAAAAAAAATAAAAATATCATCCATAAAGGGAAAACTTGGATGAGAAGAAGGCTGAAAGCTATTTATAATACCCAGTTTCCAATTGTGGAATTATGCACACTTTTGACTTCAACTATGAAGTCTTATCATTTGCAAATATTTAGCAGTCATTGTAGTGCATAGAGTATTCATGTATATTTGACTGAGGAGATCTCTTGGTATGCATGCCAATATGTGTGTATCTTTGCATTTGCACTTAATTGTTCATCTAGATTTGTTAATATATAGCTGAAAGATTGTCTTATATGCTCTCTTGAGCTCTTAGAAAGTACATAATCTGTTTGCACTGTGAACATACTTTTCTGCAGACAGCAGAGTTCCAGGAGCATTCCAAGCGTGTTGTTTCCATCTTGGGAAACTGTAGAACTTGGGCTGAGCTCTAGGAGATACAAGGATCGATGATGTTTTTTTTAAATTAACACGCTCAAAAGGAAAAATATCAAATTTCTATATCCTATTGCCTGTCTTGTATTTTCAAATATGAATTGAGAGATTTATGAAACAGAAAATCTTATTGTACATAATCTTTATGATATACAAGGATAAGCATTTGGGAATTCATTGCTCTGGTAGATCTCAGCAGTGAGCATCCATTTCCAATAGGTTGGAAAGGTGAATAGAACGTGTGGTTAAGATGACTAAAATTTACATTAAAGGCACAAGCTAAGTCAAATTACAGAAAGCTTCGGCACTAATATTCAACAATTCTAGGTCATATGTAGAGGAGAAGAAGAGACAAAACTAGCTTAATTGATTGTGGAGTACTGATGGACTAGAGCTTCAGACTTTGCTTGCAAGTTGCATTCCCCACACCCCAACAACAAATGCATAATGTACTCAATATCAGGAAATTGGGGGTTCAAATCAATGTACCTCAGTTCCTCTATCTGAAAATCAGGGTCTGCACAGCAACTTTGATACACAAGCTGTACTTATTGGCATCGAATAGACTGTATCAGAAGTTTGATGCATTACAAACAAGATCGCCACAGACATCACACATTCCACAATTCATCAAAACACTTAGGTGACAGAATACATAGTTCCTAAAATCACAGAGGCAATGAGCTGGGGTATGGATTCATTCACTGCTGTCCACACATTTTTGCAAAGGGAGAGTAACAGCGAAAAAACCAGCTTCGCCCCCAGTTTTCCCATTATTCCAATTTTTCACAACGCACGGCCCTTAAAAATACTAGCTTGCCACCGTGTTTCAGCTAAAGGGAGTGATGAGCACCTCAAATCCCTGGAAGCTCAATATGTTATGCTCTACTATAAAGAAAGAGCACAAATGATTATTGCCTTCCGTATCCATACATGTGAAGTCCTAAAGAAGAAGGAAACTCGACTTACTGCAGAGAATCATAACATCCAGGATTATTATCCAATTAAGAGGGTTCGGTCCAATAGTCAATGGGAAGCATCTGTTGGTTCATTTTTTTTATGTGAAATCATCAAATATAACCGGACAATATGACTGCATACAAGACTAGAATCCGAGTGACACCATATTAGGCTAACTGGGGAACCAGGACCTCAATAACCTACCGAACTCAGTTTATGAAAACCATCTGTTTTATCGTCCAGTTCCAGGGCAATCGGGTGGGTTACATTGGTTTACTCTGCATATGCCCAAATCCTCACTACATTTTATACGAATGGCTGTACAAACCTTCGTGTTCAAGTTTCCATGCCAGAATTGCAAAGAAAATAAGCAGAGGGAAGGAAACAGAATCGAATTGTTACCAGGCATCGCAGGCAAGTCCATAAAGAGTATCTGTGGGTAGAGCGATTACTTGCCCAGCTTTGAGGGACTTCGCTGCTTTTTCTACGTGAAATTCAGTTGCTGGCAAAACTGATCCCATCTCCATCATTCCTATGTTTGAATGATCATAGGTTTATTACATATGATGAAGCCCATTTAATAGCTTGATATACTCCATTGAAAGTGAGCATCATGGAATAAACCTAAGTTGGAATAGGCCTCGAGAATTGACCAGTATTTGATCTAAAGAGCCAAGCTAAAAGGAGCTCATTGAGGATTGCTCTAGTTAAGAGCACGTCTATAAAAATGTATTGCAACAATTTGTTAGTTGCTAATAATATGTTTAGTGTGATTTGAAGTGATTAGTGTAGGAAGTGTATTATGCACCGAGTCTGCTTCCTTACATTTGGTATCATAGCCTGATCATCTTGGATTTGTGTCAGTGACAAGGTTTTTTTTATCTAATCTTGGTTCAAATTGGAGCTTGTGTAGAAAGAAAACTTGTTGCAACAAAATGGCAAGCTTTGCAAGACTTGAAAGCGAGAGTGAGCTTGAAGCATGTGGCATTGGCTTGGAACATGCTTGGAGAAACATGGATTTGTGACCAGATCATCTTCAGATCTGTTAGATCTAAGAGGAGAACGAGCAGATCTACTAGAATTTGTTAGATTTGATGAGATTGAGTATGATATTTGCATGAGATCAATTCTAATCTAAATGAAATCTGAAGATGAACGTGTGAAAAGCAAGGGGTAGTGTTGGAAGAGGTTGTGTGATTATTGTCTGCATTAGGAAGAAGTTACAAAGTTGATCATCAAGTAAAAGACCAAGAAGATGATCTTGTAATCCATGGCATTCAATTGAATAGTTGGCATACTCTAGAGTCTAAGCAATACTTTGCACAGTGGTTAGGGTTCCGTGACTAAAAATGGTAGCTTAGTGTATGAATAAATGTGCTAAGAATATGTGTATGATGGAAGATCCAGTTCTTGAAGATCCCTTGATGAGTCAAATGTCTCTAGTATGCAATGAAAGTGTTTTCTATAAGGTGAATTGAGTTAACCAACAAGGGTTGAGTATGGAGCTGGTGCCTTGGAAAATTCTTTGGGTATGTTCATGGATTCGATTAAGAATAATGTCTCCAATATGCACAACAGTAATGGAAAGCATAGTGCATTTACATCAAATCTGTAGTTGAGTGCTCATTCCAACATGTCATATTTAGGATGCTCGATGTGGCCCATTTATTCAAGTGGCTGAAATATGCTCATCCATGCATAGTGTTGAGCTGTGCTAGATGAAAAGGCTTGGCATTCATGGTCCCTTGGTCTGGCCCATTTATTCAAATGGTTGAAATACGCTCATGTATGCATAGTGTTGACATGTGTTGGATGAAAAGGCTTGGTGTTCATGGTCCCTTAGTTGAAGTGAAGTCAAAGGTAATTGGTAATGGTATATTTATCTTTCTTTTAATGCTTACCTGGCCATTTGAAAAGAAAAGAAAAAAAGTACCTACATAAGAATGTGTTGAACTAAATATTTGTTTAACAAGCATAAAATTGGATTCATATCGTAGAAAGAAGTGTTGGGCATTTGAACACTTCATATCGTTTATTTAGTGGGATTGAATATAAGTTAAGCCATGTCAACATAGGTTCATTGGACAAAGGAGAATCTCAATGATAAAAAGGTTAGAGATGAACATGGTAAATGACACATGGAAATAATGCATCTCAAGGATCAATGTGAAGTATTGATGAAAGAAGCACACAAAGGATAGTGAATGAAGAAGGTCTGAGGAGTGTTTGTTTAGGTTCATTGTATTTGGAGCAAATAGGGATGCAAGTTAAGAAGCAAGTAGCTGCTTCTTGTGACATTTGCTCAAGCATACAGTGGAAAGATAAGTAAGTGGTTGAGAAGTGTTTGGTAATTATATTTGGAGTGGAAGATCACTTGCTCAGTCATAAAATTGTAAGCATTCATTTTGGAGTTGTAAGTTAATGACATGTGCAAATGGGCATACACTTGTAAGACCTATTTAGGCATGCGTACCCCTACTTTGTTCGATTACCAGTGCATAGTCTAGACATAGACTTAGGTGATAGGGGGCATGTTGTATTCCCAAATACCTTGTTAATAAACTTTGAAGTGGATAGGTATTTATCCGAAGTCAATTTTTAAAAGGGAAATGTTGGATTAATCTTAACTCAGTTATATGGTTAAGATTACCTTGATTTGGTCAATTATTGGGTTTATTGTGGGTACATTACAAGCCCATGGTATTGAGTAACCTATGGTATTGCATATGATGAAACCTATTTAATGAGTTGATATACTCCATTGTAATTGGACATCATGGAATGTGCCTAAGTTGGATTAGGCCTAATGAATTGGCATGTTGGCCATATAGGTCTAAGTGGCCAATGTAGTCCTGAAATGCATGACGTAGGTCTAAGTTGATCTAGAGAGCCAAGTAAGAAAGAGCTCACTATTGAGCACTCATGTTGAGAGCATGGAGACTATATAATGTATTGTAACAATTTGTTAGTCACTGATATGCTTTGGAATGTGGGTTTTTTTTTTCTCTCATAAGGGTTTTCCCGAGTAAATCATGTTTATTTATTTTATTTAATAACCATTATTCTGGTTAATGTTTATGCACATTCTTCTCTCGTGGATTAGCGTGGGAAGCATATTTTGCACCTCTGCCTCCTTACATTTGTTATCAGAACCTGAACATCTCGGATGCAAGGTGTTAGGGTCAATGCAATATGTGGTAGCAATACACTACAAGACATGAAATAATCAACACATGCAATAGAACTTGAGTTTGTTGATGTGATTAGTATTAGCCAAGTTGACTATTAAACTAGTTTAGTTGTTAATAGATAATAGCATAACCAGGCTCATTCAGTGTTACCCTGGTCAACTTAACAAACTTTTCTTGGTCCCAAATATAAGTGTACAATATATGGAACCAAGAAAACATGGGTCATGTGACGATCAGGATGCGTTTGTGCCTCAATAGAATAAGCGTACACATCTCACTCTTACACAGCAGTGAAAAATCATAACTCCAAACGGCTGAATACTTTTTCTCTGATGACTATATTGAACCAGAAGACAAGACATGAAACAATCAACACATACAAGAGAACTTGAGTTTGTCGATGTGATTAGAATCATCCACGTTGATTATTAAACTAATTTAGTTGTTAGTAGACAATAACATGACCATGCTCATTCAGCGTTATCTTGATCAACTTAGCGTTTCCTTGGTCTGAGATACAAGTGTACAATACATCAAACCAAGAAAACATGGGTCATCTGACAATCAGGATGTGTTTGTGCCTCGATAGAATGCATAAAATTTTAAGAGAAGCTTAGACAACTCACTATTGCACAGCAATGGAAAATCATGACTGCTTCAAATGGTTGAATATTTTTTTCTTTGACCACTATATTGAAACAGAAGAAGCTGACAATAATACGATGCTCTATGATGACTAAATAAATTACGATCTAAAATTGATAATTGATAATTGCTAAATTAATACAATTATTTTCAGAATGGGCTTAAAACGGGACAAATAGAACCAATCTTACAACAGCTTAATTAGCTTAAGCTAATTCTAAATAGACTAAGATTGTCTATAGCCCTAATTCTTTCCATAAATGTAAAATCCTTGGCCCGAAAGGCAGGGACAATAAACATCATAACAATAACTGGCTAAAGGCCGTTTTGATTAATACTTGGCTTCCTCTGATACTACATGTACACCATATGTACCCCTAAACAAAGAGTATATTCACTGCCGACCTACTTTTCCTGCTTAATTCATCTCTTTAAAACCAAATATATCAAGGATTTCTCTCGTTTCCTTCGAAGCACTGCATTCACAATAACATAGCATATGCAGTGTTAAGCAGAAATCATTGATAATAAAAGAATTCAAACTGCCAACACCCACAGTCACTAGTTCTAATTTATAAATTAAATCAATAAGTTTCATTAACAAGAGTACCTTCCACGTCTTAGTATCTTATAAACTTTGGGGGTGGTTAAATCTACAATTGTTGAGCCTGCACGTCCAGCTGGAAGTTGACCTCCATCATAAATATAAGCGCAATGTTGCCACAGCTGCTCAAATTCTTGAATAGAAACTGTGCTTGGTTGTCCACTTTGATTAGCACTCGTGAGTGCAAGAGCACTCCCAAAATTACGAGCTACCATCCGGATAAATTCACATTCTGGTATTCGGATTCCAATAGTATCCACTCCTGGATTGAGGGACTTCTCAAGCATACTTTCTTTACCTGCATTTCCAACCAGTATCTGGATCATAAGATGGGCGTTAAAATTAACTGAACTATCATGGTCAATGCATGTCAGCTTAAATTTCATGTGGACTTTTGTCGTAATCAAAGTTTGGTTAATCTTGGCCTCTAAAAGAAAGATTTCTGATTACAAAATCAAATCACAGTGTTCAAATATTGATAGAATTAAAACCGCGATCTAGCACTAAAGTGACAGGTCCGGGAAGAAGACTGCTAAGTAGAGCATCCGGTAAATGAGAGGTCACTGCAAAGCGATCAACATCCAACACATCAGCAACACAAACTGCAAGTGGGCTTGTCATACTGCGTCCTTTGATTTCATATATCCTTCCGACTGCTGCTGGAGAGCTGACAAATAATGAGAATTTGAGAAAGTATGTCAATAAATTAAAGAGGCGTATACAAGAAAGTGAGCTATATCTACATAGTGGACATCATAAGTTAATTACTATGCATGAAGCATCATACAAAGCAAGTAGAAATTCTTTGAATCGCAAGAGTCTTGAATTTGTTATGAGACTGCATTCCTTGAACAGATGCATGTTACTCGCAATCAATGCCTCAAATTCTGTATTCACATGACACCTGAAGCAGGCATTAGGGAGTGCGGGAAAAGAGACCATTTGGACAAAATGAAAGCGGGGTCTACAGCTTTACACACAGACAAAATTATCGCTCAACCTTGATTCAATATAGATTATGGCTGTACCCTAAGATAAATTTCCTATTTGCATAAAAGTATTGTACCCCATCATTGACTTTTTTGCTTGCATGGTTCATGAATGGGAATTATGCTAAAAAGGGTATGTGTGCTTTGTCACACTCTCAAGGTTAAAGATTTGTGCCTAAACTGACAATACACCATCGGCTTGCAAATTTTCTATGTCAACTACATCAGGGTTAAGATACAGAGTTAAGTGAGACAGCCCAGAAGGAGATAACCTCCTCCACCTTCACCCCCACATTCTATGTAAAATCCAGCATAAACCTGGATCACACAACCTCAAAAGCTATCATAGAACTCCAGCCCAGAAGGAGATAACCTCCTCCATCTTCACCCCCACATTCTATGTAAAATCCAGCATAAACCCGGATCACAAAACCTCAAAAGCTATCATAGAACTCCAACCCAGAAGGAGATAACCTCCTCCATCTTCACCCCCACATTCTATGTAAAATCCAGCATAAACATGGATCACACAACCTCAAAAGCTATCATAGAACTCCTTTAATCTCTCTGCCGTTCCCCTGTTTTGGTTATTTTGTTCATCAAGACACCTAAATCAATGCTTTAAGGTTGGGTTCAGAAATTATAGGGAAGCTCACACGTAGAAAACCCATTTCAACAGGAATTCAATAAAATGCTTGAACTTTTTTTCTAAATTATTAGACGAGCCTGGTCATGAGCTCTTCAAAGAACTAGATTGAAGAAGAACGAGTATGGTTTGTCATTTCCTCTAGTGTCACATTTTGTCTAAATTGCCTAGTTGTACCTCTGACAAGAGTCAGTTATGTGGGACATACAGGAAGGAGATAACCTCCTCCCTCTTCACCCCACATGCTATGTAAAATCCAGCATAAAACCCCATTGCACAAGCCTCAAAAACTATCAGAGAGCTCATTTAATCCATAGTAGCAAGATTCTACAGAAAAAATACTTGATGAAACCAATACAATTAAAATATGAAAGTATACAGCTCGTAGATACAAAAGCATTATGCATCTTAGAGTGATATAGTAGAGTTATATTAATATACAGTGTAGTGACCTAGTCTATTGTTTCAACTTTCGACTTTCCGCGAGTATTCATAAGAGAATTATATATTCATAAGAGAATTATATAAGCAACTGTTGATAAAATAAAATATTAATTCAAATGTTCTGCAAGTATTCATAGGAGAATTAAAGCTACAGCCTACAAGTATGATAATGTACAGCATGAAAGCGTGCTACTGCTCACTATGTCCACTATTAAAAATCTGGTTGCAGGCTAGAATCTAGATAGAACTTGTACGTTACAAGTACCTGAATATGTTACGTTTGAACTATGGAATCTGGAGGTGAAATGCAATGCAAAATGAAAGCATAGAATCGCACTATCATCACTCAGCCCAGAGACATGTTAGACAGCCAGTATTGTCTCCCGAAAAATCACTTGAATTAAAGACTTTAAGCTTCAGAATGTACAATTGATCAAGAGAAAATAATTTAATTCCTTGAAATGGCAATTAACAGATTGACCAGATATTTATAGGTTTTTAAAAGAAATTTTGTGGTTTTATATCATCTATTTTGGAAATTTTTAGCAGTTTTTTGGGGTTAATTTTGGAAATTTTGAAGAGTTTTTTGGGTTTTAAGGTAGGCCAAATCATACACAATCATATTGTACGATACTAATACAGATAGGGTATAGTCAACAGTACATTCATTGTACCATATTTGTATTGTACTGAATATCCACAGAACTCCACCTTCTTTAGGTATCAGGACCAGAGATGCCTCGCCCTCTTCATCAGGGAGATATTCAGCCACAAGTCACAGATCCTTCACATCCTGCCCCGCCTTGAGAGAAACCGGACGATCGACTCTTATTTTAGCATTGACCCTGTTACCAGCTAAGTTGTACTTAGTTGGATTTTCAAGTGAGCGCGCAAAGTCTGAACATGATACATGTTCGTCATCGTAATTCTGAAGTCTATCAGGCCTTTTAGGGCCCTTTTTTCTTTTTTCTTTTTTTTCACATGTTCATGCACCACGAGGTTTGTAATAAAGTGTGCTAGCATGGTGATTTTTATGTAAAGAACTTGGCTTCCTAGGACTTAGCAATCAATCCCGGTATTCCAAGGAGTTTTTTCACTTGTTAATTATACTTTGCATTTTAGCAAAGCATAAATTTCGAGTTTTTCTCTTGCTCCTCCAAAGCTGGAATGTCTATCTTGGTGTTTAGGCCTTAGGAGGTTATTAAAGTTCACGTGTCAATGTATATGAACGTGCTAGACACTAATATAGAGTTGTATGAACATGTGCTAGGTCCCCCTAGGATTTTTTTTTTTATTTTAGAAAAAATTATTTTTCCTATTAAATCAAGCTAGTTTTTAATAGTTTAATTGGAAAAATTAAAAATGTAACAAAAGTATGGTTTGTGGGTTAAATTTGTCAAGTGGGTGTTTTTTTTCTAAGCTAGGGCACCCATTTAACCCATAAACCCACTTTTCATAAGTTTCGAGTGAATATTTATCTCCAAAATTAATATTTACTCGAAAAGGGGCCAAAAAGACCAAATAAATGGCCAAATAAAACATAATAAAGTCAAATTTGAGATCCCACGGATAAAGGAAGTTTGCCAGATCCTTATCTCTGATGATTGGCAATCAAATCCAAGGAAAATATTGAACATCTTTTGATTGATTTGATTGAAGATTGAATCACCATCAAAGGGGGGCGCATTCCATGATAAGAGGGGTGCATCTCTTGAATGAGGATGAGTTTCCTACATGGCAGATTTGAATGGTATGTTGTGGCATCCAAAGGATTGAGGGTGTTGACGCCTAAAACACACTTGACCACAGATAAGTCTCCCAACCGCTATGTGTGTTCTTGAGGGCAACTATGAGAGTAGAACCCACTATCACCTCGATTCTAAACTCCTCCGTTTAGACCCCAACTCCAAAAAGGTCAAGGGGGGTTGTCCCTACTTACAAAGATTCTTTAATGAGTTTCTTTAAGAGTTGTAAATTATTCATGTTCAAATGACAAGCATTCGTGCAAAGATGCAATAATTTGGATGACAAACAAACCTTCCTTAACAATAAACCATATACAAATGTAGGAGAGAAATATCAATTCACTAACCAGACCAGTGCCTACTTTACTTGGGTTATGGAGTCATAGATATAATCAAAGTAAGATCAAACAAAAACAATCCAATTGCATTAAACCATTCACTAATCACAATGATCACAATATCACATCTATCATATGAGAAATACTTGAACATCCAATAAACGAAAGATGCTTGTAATGAGATTGAACTGAACTTTAATGCTTCAAAGTAAAGTACTATAAATGAATTAACAATTGTAGTGTTTTGCAAATGGTCCTGTAAATTTTAATTAGTTTTAAGTCTCTCTTTAGCTTAGGGGAATTAAGGTTTGTGCAAGAAAATCAATGCTATTCTATGTGTCTACCTCAAGAAGTTATCTCTTTCAATTTGAGAGAGACTGTCGGGTGCTTAACAAGAGAACACAAGGCTCTCAACTAGCTCCATGGATCAACCCCAAAGCTTGTTGGGTGTTCAACGGGAGGACACTAAGTGCCACGAGGCTCCCAACAGCCTCTACCCCTCTAGCTCCATAGATCAAACTTCTTTTTCTCAAGATCTAATTAAGATCAATTTATGAGTGCCTATTATTTTAGCCAACGCTAATCTTTGTCATTTCTTATCACCTAGGATCGGTCGAACTGGCAAGGGGAGTGAATACAGGGCAAAGATCGGGGCACGGTTTATTTAACCTTAAAAGAATAAATAATTAAATGCAAGCCGACACGATATTGCAAGGGTGGCAGAGCCAACTCACTTGCAAGGTGTGGACAAACAAACAAAAGCAATAATGACTTGAAAGCAAATCTACTAGCCAGCACGATTTTGCATGGATGGGAAGAGCCTCTTCTCATGCAAGGTGTGGGCAATCAATAATAACAAATGCAAATAAAAGCATAAACTAAATCCTATCCCTTTCAACAATTGCTATGCAAGGGTGGCAAGGTCAACTCACTAGCAAGCAATGGAATGGCCACAATGACTTAAGGAAAGAAATGTTATCTAGCCACACAACTCTCTTCCTAATGAAGAGGAGGGGCAAGCAAATTAACAAAACGACAATAACATAAAATAAACTAACCATAGCCCCACTACACTTGCAATCAAAAGTGGGCAAGCCCAACTTCTAATGCATGCAAGGGATGGCTGAAAATTTAAAGAGTTATTGCTAGAAATAAGTGAAGTAAAGAACCAAGCCCAAGAGACTCTCTTGGGCTTGTTACAAGAAGGAAAATTTCAGCCTTATTATATACAAGAAAATGAGGTCAAGAATGAGAAATTTGACCATTTTTTGGTGAGGGACTTGAAGTGGCCACTCTTGGGTGATCTTTGAGCTTGATAGTGACCAAATTTGGGCATTCCCTCCCCCTGTAACATCAAAAACTTGCACAAAATAGCAAGCTAATATTGTGCAAATATGATGAAAATGAGTTTGAAATCAACTTGGAAATATTGCATATAAATTTCAGAAAATTGCAAATGTAATGTAGCATGTAAAAATAACTTGAAAAGATGATTTATGAGTGCAAAATAAGCAAATAAAAATCTGCAAAACAGAAATGTTCGTTTGAAGATGCCAAATCTTTCAAAAGTTGTTGAACAATAGGGTATCCCACCCGGGAATCCCACTCTCCAAGCTTGAGCAACCTGTAACAAACTAGCTTCAACATGCAAAAGGGGTGAGAGATCAAACAAAGACTTGAGGAATTATATGTTCAAACTAGAAGTCCATGAACTTCTCAAATGCTAAGAAGATAACCCACATAACATGTTGAAATATTGTTACTTCGAAGAATATTCTATGGTATTTTATTATTGTAATTTATTCGGAGATGTTTTATTCCTCCATCGGGATGTTACTATTGTATTTGGTCATCATAGAGTCATGAGGTAAATCCTCCCATGTACGTCGGGGCAATAGATCCCCTAGAGTCAAATGTAATGGGGTTTTAAGTCCCCTAGAGGAGTTGGCCCAGTCAGCATTAGTTGAGTGGTAAAGTTAGTTGAGGTCGACATGTCAAATTGTAAAATTAAAGTAGAAGTGAATATATAAATAGAGGGTTAGGCTCTCTCATTTTATTCATTCATTCACACACACACTCACTTGTGTAATTCGCAATGGAGAGAGAGAGAGAGAGATATCCACAAGGAGAAGGAGCACTTGTTTGGGGTTTTGTCTTTGTACTTTTGATCATCTATATTGAGGAAGTTTTGCTGATTTTTCTTCTCCTAGAGGGTTTCCCAGGATAAATTTGTGTCTCTTGTGTTTATGCTGTGCTTGTTATTCTTTCAATGATCCTGTATATGCTATTGTTGTGAAATTGAATTGAACACTGATGTTATCTATCTTAGCATATTGAATCTTAACATAGTTTCAGAGCTAGCCTAAAGGAAGGCAATGTATGGCATTTAAGACACTTGTTTCACTTGCGACAATTTAAAAGCTAGGGCTTTGTATAGCAAAACCTAGTCATTGTGGAACTTTCACTATAAATCACTTTCGGTGAAGATTCAGGATCTGAAACTTGGACAGGCTGAAAATTACATGTTCCTGTACCTTGTGTCCGAGTTTCAGCCTCATATTTGTTGTACTTTGTGAGATATGATCCGTACAAGTTAGGGTTTCTGCCTCTTCCAGAATGCAACCCTAAACATGTGACCAAGGAAAAAAGGTCATATCTCGGGCTAGGAAGCTCCAAATGGAATTCCATAAAAAGTGACAGTTAGGGCACGAACTGTAGTTTCACAAGTCCGAGTATCAGAGGCTGAAGTTGAAACAGTGACACATGGAACGCCGTACAAGTTCGCTACGCTGTTTCATACCATAAACAGGTCATGTTGGGAAACTTAGCATATCTCTCTCATGGAGAATCCAATGAAGCTCAAATCTGAGGGGTTGGAAAGATGACAGGTCAGGCTACCACATGCCGAAGTTTCAGACCCTCAGGATCTGAAATTTCAGAGATACCCCAGAAACAATAAGGCACATCTGAAATAGCTCAATGGAAGAAATCAAAGAAGAGGAGGAAGAAGCTCTCACTTAGGGTTTTCAGTTTTTTAGGTATGGAAGGACCTGATACAATGTTGGAGACACCTGATGCCACATTGGAAACTTTGAAAATGGATTTGGAATCCCTTCATCATATATATTAATCTTCCATCAAATGTTGCAGGAGGAAGGAGATTGAAAATTAGGGTTTTTTCGGTTCTACAAGTAAGAAGAAACCCTAGCAAAGTTGGGAGACTCATAGGGCAGCAATGAAGGAGGTTTAAATGGAATTGTTATTCTATCATCCTAGCACCATGGATCTATATAAGATGTTTACAAGTGATCTACCTTGGACGATTAGGGTTTTACCCTTATAGAGAAGACTACAAGCAATCTCGACATGTATGACTTGAGGAGATGCAGGTACATGAAGAAAGACAAATCAAGTTCTAGATCAAGAATATATGACCATGATGACATGAAGACAAAGACTCATCCATAGTCTTTGATCACATAGAAGCTCTACTTACGAGGTATGTATGATTTGGTTCTACTATGCTTAACTTATGAGATATGCAAGTTACTAGCACAAAGTCCCTAAATCATTGAAGAGAACAAAGAAGATATTGTTTGGGTATGTTAGACATAACTAGAAAGCATGGTAATCCAGGTATTTTTTCCTATATCAAGTTAGAATCCTACTTTGTGTTGGGATCTTAGATAAGTATACTTTCATATGGTTGATAATGATTATTCCTGAAAATATAGTTTAGCTAATCAAGGCTTTATGCATATTGTGTTTCTTAGTTTGATCAATGATTATGACCGTACGTGTTTAAGATTATTTAAGGTATTAATGTTTTTAATCTTATTGAGATTATACTAATGAATGTGTGATTATGTATGAGATCTTGAGGATGACACAATGATGAAATTAGTGCACACTTAAGCATGCATAGTGGTACAAGATGGATAGAATTTCAAAGACATATAATCATGATGCTACCATAAAGGGAAAATAGAGATCAAGAGGGGGCAACCACACAAACATAAAAGATAAGTATTTGAGTTATTTGAATTACTTCTTGAATCTCTAAATAGTTAATGATATTGCTCGTAATAGTTGTATGCATATTTGTATTCCTAGAATATATCATGCATAGTGTAAGCATTCATATAGCATTGAACAGTATACTGCTAATATGCATATGATGGGTAAGTTGAACAAACATTCCATTGTTGCTTGTCTAGAATGAAGCCTCTTTGCTAACATTCTGGGAGTTGTGCACGCTCTTGATAGTATGTTCTAGTAGAGATGGAAGGCATCTAGATAGCCACTGTATGCATACAGGATATGGAAAAGTGTTGTGCCAAAGTATTGGTCAAGATAGTTGCATAACTATGTGAATCATATCAGTATGCATAATAGGTTATCATTGAAATGTCAACATGATTTGATAATTATGAAGTGTTACTAATCATGTAATTGAATTTGATTTGTAGGAAAGATCATGTGCTATGATCTACAAAAGAAGGATGATGAACACTTGTTCCGAAGAACAAGTGATGACTGTTCAACAAGAAGACTTACAAATCAAACATACTATAGAAGTACAAAGCAAGGCTCGTGGCTAGAGGATTCTCTTAGAAAGAGGGAGAGGATCATGATGAGATGTTTGCTCCAGTGGCTAGACATACTTCCAGAGATAGATTACACCCATGGATGACAAGACCATTCTCTTGAATGGTGTAATTGAAGAAGAAGTGCATATCGAGCAAACTCCCAAGATCTGAAAGAGAATCACATGATTGAAGAAGGCTTTGTATTGGTTCAACAGGTACCCAGGATCGATAGTCATTTGACAAGCTTGATGATCACCACGGGTGATGAGGATTTCAACCTTTGCTACAAGGTTGAAAGTGGTTTCTATAGTTTATAGACAGATGACTGGTTCGTTGATGTATTTGACGAATACCAGGCCAGATATTTGCTTTGCTGTGAACACCCTGAGTCAGTATCGAGTTGAGCCTAGACGTGTTCACCTGGTAGCTGCAAAGCATGTGATGAGGTACCTGAAAGGTATGATAGACTTTGGTCTATATTATGTTGAAGATCATGACTATAGATTGTATGGTTATACAGATGCAGACTGGGCCGGAAGTGTCTCAGACAGGAAGAGCACCTCAAGTGGATGTTATTGTCTGGGATCCGCCATGATCTCATGGTTTAGCAGGAAGCAGTCCAGTGTTGCACTCAGCACAAGCTGAAGCAGAGTATATAGCAACTTGTTCTGCTAAGTTGTGAAGCCATATGGCTTTGAAAGTTGATGTCGGGTCTATTTGACCTAGAGTTGGATACCACAGTGATTCTATGTTACAACCAGAGTTGTATAAAGATGACGGAGAACCCAACATTCCATGACAAGTCAAAGCACATAGAAATCTATTATTTTTACATACGGGATATGGTACAGAAGGGAGCTATAAAGCCCCAGTATGTGAGCACTGATGAACAAGTTGCTGATGTGTTGAGTAAGCCTCTGTCTCGAATGAAGTTTGAGTACTTCCGTGACAAGCTTGGTGTGGTTCGAAAGGACCTTCCTCGAAAGGGGAGCAGTGTTGATGCTAATAATGATGATGTTGCAGTGGGATTATATCATCCCTGGAAACATGGCCTAAAGGGATCCGTAGACTCTTGTCTCCGAGAATGTGATGATGACGATGTTGCAGTGGGATTGTATCATCCCTGGACACATGGCCTAAAGGGATCCGTAGACTCTTGTCTCCGAGAATGTGATGATGATGATGTTGTGATTGGAAAATCCTAGATTTGATCTAGGTCACATCCAGTATGAAAAAGGACTGGCACTGTGGTGGAAAATCCTAGATTTGATCTAGGTCACATCTAGTATGAAAAAGGACTGGCATTGTGGTTGGATTGTATCATCCTTGGACTTCAGTCCTGAACTGATCCGGTGACTTCTGTCCTTGAGAATGTGGTTGGATTGTATCATCCTTGGACTTATGTCCTAAAGTGAAAGGGATTGATCATCCCGTAACTGGATCATGTGTGTTGCAAGTCATGTTGCTATTGATCGAAAGATCGAGATGATGTTGTTGATCGAAAGATCAAGTTTTGTTGTAGACAATCGAGCGATCGAGTGCTGCAGAAGATGAAGACCAAAGATGAAGACTCGGTGTTGTAGAAGATGATGCTCCAGTACTGAAGATGTTGAAGATGTTGAGCATAGGTTGTCATTGATGATCAACCATTAATGACAAAGGAATAATCTAAGTGGATGGTATGGAGTATGAAGCTAAATATTAATGACATGGCATGATCGGGCTTTGGAACACCAAAGTGGGCAAATGACCCATTCTGTGATCATTTGTGAGTTAAAGAGCTTATGGAACCCTTGGAGATGGTAATAATGTCTAAGAAGATCTTTGCTACCCTTGATAGTCTTCTTATGGACGTAAGTGACTATCCCTATTTTGAGGAAGACGTGGTTGTGGGCACCTTGTTCTTTGACCCACAAGTCTTTGTGGTACTGTTACCCTTACCTTTGGGGTCTTTAGTACCCATAGTTGGCTCCTTGTTATTATGATGGATGTTGAAGCCCTTGAACCTTGAAGAATGCCATTATGTGGAACACTTGATGTATGATGGAGCCCTTGCTCTTATAGTTGCTTGATGAAACCTTTGATGTTGAATATGATAATGTAGAAGCTCACAAAAGGAATGAGGAAACCCTAAGTTCCTAACTTTGTCTTTGATATGGTTGTCAAATCAAAACAAGCATGTAAATAAAACAGTGTATGAGAACTATTATATGCCCTTTCAAAGGACAAGTAAACCCAACTTTGGAGGATAAACTTCTTAATTATTGATTAAATAAACTTGGTGAAGTCGGCTCAGCTAATAAAAATAAAAATTGTTTTTATACAAGTCAGCTCAAAAATTATTCATAACAAAAATCAATATAAATATACTATGGCACTTCACTCAAACAAAAAGAAAATTCGGATCAGCTATGAAAAATTCGGATTAGCTCTGCAAAATTCGTGGGTTATACAAACTGTCTCTGACGAAATTCGGCCTGTTTACTGAGTAAATTTCTGGGGCAGCAGCAGGAGCAAAACAACAGCTATAGATTAGCACAGAGGAAATTTTCGAGTGGCTACTACAACACAGTTGACAGGTTAGACAAGGTACAGTGAACTGCTACAGCCGCAGAGGGTTAAGACTGATTTTTTAGCTTGACTTTCAGCTCTAATTTTTGGTGTATAAGCTACTCAAAAGTGTTGTTTATATGGTCTGAAATTCGGGCAGCCACAGTAGAAGTATAACACACATATGATGCTATTTGGGGTGTGTTGCCAGCTAAGTTGTACTTAGTTGGACTATCAAGTGAGCGGGCAAGGTTGAACATGTTACATGTTCATTTTCGATGATTTGATGTCCATCAAGGCTTTATAAGGGCCCCTTTTTAAATTTTTCTTCACATGTCCATGGCCCTGCGAGGTTTGTAATAAAATGTACTAGCATGGTGTTTTATGTAAAGGACTTGGTTCCCTATGACTTTTTGACTAAGTCGGGTATTCCAAGGAGTTTTTTCACTTATTAATTATGTATTGCAACTTTGCATAACATAATTTTTGAGTTTTTCTCTTGCTCCTCCAAAGCTGGAATGCCTGGTGAGGTTAACGGGTCTTAGGGGGTTATTAAAGTCCATGGGTCAATGTATATGAACATGCTAGACATCAATTTTGAGTCGTATGGACATGTGCTAGGTCGCCCTAGGTTTTTTTTATTTTCGGCGAAAAAAGTTTTTTCTGTAATTGAGCCATTTTTTTAATGGTTTAATGAAAAAATATTGTAAATAGCATAAAAATGACATCTAGGGGTCTTTTTTGCCTTAGGGGTTCTCGTTTTCTAACTCAGAGCACCCACTTTTTCTAATGTTTGGGTGTTTAATTTTTCACTTATGCTCAAAAAAGTGAAAAAAGTGAAAAGTCTTGAAAAAATGAAAAAAAAGTCAAAAAAGTCATAAAAATTAAATTCCAATTTTTGGGGGATTAGAAGTCTGAATTATTTCAGCTATGTTTTAGGAGTTGTAAGAGCTGATTTTGGAAAGATTTCGGGCAGCTATATTAGTGGGATTACTTCCTCACTTGAAGGGGACACATTTCCAAAAATTGGAGCCCTTCAATCATGGAATTTGCAGCTATGTTTATGGGTTGTCACATGGCTGATTTCTAGTTGATTTTGGGCTGATTTTGGCAACCCATTACATGGGAGTAGGCAGCCCCATTTTCTCCATGAGTTATGCCACTCATTCCACCCATTCTTCTCCATCTTTGGCTATATATACATGGCTGCCCACTCTCTTTTTCTCTAGTTGGATTTGGAGCAGACCATTGTTGTACATGTTTTATCTTTTACTTATGAATAAAGAATACTTTGGACGTCCACATGTGTGATGCTTTGTGAATGGCTTCATGATCTCATGGCATAAGGTGATTTGTAGCTAAGGCAATTTCTGTGCAAGTAATTTTCAGCCATCTACTAGCCTACTTGAAGGATTGGTAACGATTTTGTAGGAAAGACTAATTAATCTTGTTTGTTTTAATTAGTTCTTTTTTTTGTCATCTTGATTAGAGATTTAAAATTTATATGTTCATTTGTTTATGCTCATATTATTTTGATTTCTAACCATGTGCATTTTTAGTTTGATGGTTTCTTTGTGAGTGTTTTTGTGAGCTACATGTTGACAGGTTTGAAGAAGAAGATAGCTTGTTTGCTCTCATTTTCTTCATTTGTGCATGCTTTGGTGGATCTTGCCCTTGGTGTCCCACTTCCAAGCCTTCAAAGTTTTCTAGTTTCAAGGGCCATTCTGTTTCTCTTCTCCTTCTCAGCAATTAAAATTTTCTAAACTCTTTTGGTTACTTGGTTTCTTAAAAAGTAGCAAATATTTCTTAGATCTTTTACAATTTTCTGATCATAAGTAGATTTGATTTATTTGCATAAAAGAATAGACTTAGCTCAATTTTAAAAGTTCTCATCTATTGTCTAGATCTATTCTTCTAGTTTCATACAAAAAAATCAAGTTCATTGAATTTTTTTTACAAGCTTGAGTAGGAAGCTAAATCTGAACTTAAAAGGTTTACTTGGCTGATTAAAAGAGCTAAAAATTTGCAGCTCATAAAGCTTGCAAAGATCCCAAGTAAACAAGCCTCACTGCTTGTCTTACTTGTTTAATTTTTTGCATTTTTACTTAGATTTTCACTTAAAACTTTTTGGGTTTTTTAGGAGGTGTTCCAAAGACACTCTTAAAGTGTTTTTAGGCATCTTATACTAATATTTGCTTGCTGGTTTACAGCAAAAGACGAAGAGGTAGAAGGAGGTGCTGCCGAAATTTCAAGAATCCAGGCAATCCGGAGGACCAAAACTAAATTTTTTGTAAAACCGATTATTTTTCCCTCAAAATTGTAAGCCACCAAGTCACTTTAAGTAGACTGGGGCATTTTTCTGTCCATTGTAAAAGAATATTAAACGAGAGCAAGTGGGCAAGCCAATGCCCACACCCCATCCCCCCAGGGGTGGCCTATGTCGTCTCTTTTCATGGTGTGATTTTTAGAGTAGTTTTTTATTTCTTTTATTTTCGGCATTTAATAAAATTAACTAGGTTTAAAATTTACCTTGTTGGTCTGTTCCACTGGTGGGCCACAAGTTCACTCAGGACTTTAGATTTTTTCATTTTTTTTACAATTTCAAAAAATGCCCCCCTGCTTTCCCGAAGTAGGGTTTCAAGACAAGGGCTTGCCCGAGTACTGGCCTGAAAAAAGACTCTTGGGGTTCTAAAAATATTAAATTTTGGTTCATAAAAAACTTAAAAAATTTCCAAGGTCTTCTCCCGTATGCTCTATGGCCAACTTGCAGCTCAGTATGATCATGTTGGTACGCATTAGAAAGGGGACGATAACTAGTAATAGGTTTTAACACACCCGAATAAACAAACCTTTTTGTGAAAATCCGGCACAACACGAATATTTTTTTGTTGTGGAGAAATTTTTCAAAGAACTTGGGATAAAACTAGATAGTGACCTCTTGGAAACTGTTAGGCTTGCCCTCATTGGTATAGCATCTGAACACCTCCTCGAGACTCTGATTCAGCCTAAGTTTGAATGAAGAGCCACACATCAAAATTCCGGACATGTTCCCTATACCTTTGCATATATCAAGAACCCACCAACCCTAATAAAAAGATCATTACCACAATAAAGTTAAAATAAACCAAGAACAATTGCACAACATTTCTTTTTCAGCTCATGCATCTATTTTGACTCCATTATAAGGCACTGGTTTTTATTGTTTCATTTCAAGTTGTTGATGAATGCTTTAAATGATGATGATAATAATGAATATTTGTAAATGATGTATTGATGAATGATGTTTTGTTTTATGTAAATGTATGCTACATTATCTTGGTTTCAATAAATATTTCTAACTCCTAGATTAGACACCATAGCTTGTTTTCATTTTTAGGGTCCACCTCCCTTGGCTTCGCTAGGAAAGCCTAGACAGAGGAGTCGAGTCTCAGGTGATAGCACTTGACTCTGACTTGCCCCCAAGGCCACACCAGCAGCTTGAAGACTTCTGCTGCGTTTTCCCAGGTGTGGAACCTTTTTTCCTTTTACAAAATTTCAAAGAAAAGGCAAAAATAGAATTCTTTGTGAGATTATTTCATATGCATGTTTTTATTCTCACATGGCGACTCCATTGAAGAGATAAAACCCTTGTTTCTCATATAGTTTGTTGAGATTGTTTGTGTGTAGATGAGCCTGATGCATTACAGTAAAATCTATAACGCTCACCTTTTGACAACTCCATTGATTCAGTACCAGATATATCCCATGGTCATTTCAAATGCAGCCTATTGATCTTTGAAAATGGACGATAAAGAGTCTAGTGTACAAATTTCTGATGCACATCCTCCCATTGACTTCTCAGACATCCCTGGTTTCCTTACTTATCATAATGGTGAAGATGTATCTGATTATCTGTCGGTTTTTTGGGGAAATGATGTAGAAACCCGACATGTTTTTTCTTTTCTTAAAGTTGTGGCTAACTTCAAAGTCTTATATGAAGATAACATAATGGAGATGTTTGTTAGTACATTACAGGGACCTGTTTATCAATGGTATTTTAAAGAGCTTCCAAATAAATGTATTAACTCTCTTTCGAGCCTCCTTAGAATCTTTATAAGGCAATGGCATAATAAAGGAGCTAGTATGGAGCACTTGGATAGGATCCTTAGAAGGTACTTTCTCTTGTTCATACCTTGGATTGAGTATTATAAGGAAGACCCCAACTTTCCTCGTATCATCATGACAGAGAATGATAAATATTGGGATTTGCCTTTAAGTTATATCAATCGTGTTGATCTCCCTGTAGCACAGTATGGCTTTAAAGAAGAGATTCAGCATGACCTTATCGAAGAGTTCCATGAAGCACCCTTAGCTGAAGATTTTGTTGAAGACCATCCTCTTGTCACCATAGCTAAAAACATTGAAAATATGGAGTGTTCTCAAATCTATGATGATGATCACATGTGTGTTTCAGATTTTCCTAAAAAGGAAGCCATTATAGAAGTTAACAAAGAAATTCATGAAGGGTCTTCAATTGAAGATGTTTCAGAAGAGCTTCCTCAATTTGCCATTGAAGATTTGGGATTTCAAGATTACTTCAGTGAAAATGGTGACGTTTGTACTTCAGATTTACCTCCGGAAACAACCACTACAGAAGCCTCTAAAGAAACTTGTGATGAAATTTGTATGGTTTATGATGACACTCCTCCATTTTCTCCACGTACTGTTGAACTCTTGGACAACTTTATACCTTGTAATATCTTTCAAACCAAACCTTCTAAGGATGACTATTATGAACATGAGAATGAGTATAGCCAGAGATGTGGTGACAACGATGAAGACTCTCTCATATATGATATAGATGGGAATGATGACTATTTGACTTCTATTGAAAATCCAATCTATAAGACTTTTGGAAATCTTGTTGAGAATCCCATTTATGACATAGCCAGTGAAGGGAGTGTTGAGACCTTGAGAAATCTTGATATGGAAGAGGAGCATACGGATACTTCTTATGATAAATCAGAGCCATGCATGAGTATTAGTAATGAAGACTTGGATCAGCAGTATAACGAAGAGTTAGATATGATGAAATCAGTGGAATGTTAGTTTCAGCCTTCATAAGCACATTCAGAGGTTCCTTATGATTTGGAGCAGCTTGGGGCTTATACTTTCACTGAAATAAATTATCAGAAGAGCCCTTCAAATTGATATGATGAGGTAGTTAGTCTGCTTTATCATTCCGAGTTTTTTCTCAGCCCTATCCAGTCATGGGTAGAAGAGGCCTGCATGAGAACTTACCATTGGAGGAAGCACTTCAAAGATCTATCATATGCCTATGATCACCCATCCAATCCTGCAATCCAGAATTATTATCCAGGTTTGCATTTTTTAATAAAGGTATCCTTGTTTTGGCTGGTAACCAAACACAAGGTGAAAAGTTTTTATATTGATAAAATGTTAAGATGGATACACTGGATTTATCATTTAACTTAGCATTTTATTTTGTTATGCTTAGAGTAGGAAAATAATCTCATCAAATGAGCATTTACTTTCAGCATTTCTTTTTCAGTACTTTCATTTTTTGTACTTACAATTTTTTAGTTAGTCTTTCTTTTTGAATAATGCGACTTATGGTTCATTTGCCTCTTATAAGAACTTGTGCTACTGAAAGGTTTTCTTATCAAGTTGAGATGTTTTTACAGGTCATAGAAACCGGAAATTCTGGTGTTCTCATATGCTCTCCTTGCCTGAAGACCAGATCGAGTACACGTCTCACAATTGGAGCCAGATGTTGCCAGCTAAGTTGTACTTAGTTGGACTATCAAGTGAGCGGGCAAGGTTGAACATGTTACATGTTCGTTTTCGATGATTTGAAGTCCATCAAGCCTTTATAAGGGCCCCTTTTTAAATTTTTCTTCAGATGTCCATGGCCCTGCGGGGTTTGTAATAAAATGTACTAGCATGGTGTTTTATGTAAAGGACTTGGTTCCCTATGACTTTTTGACTAAGTCGAGTATTCCAAGGAGTTTTTTCACTTATTAATTATGTCTTACAACTTTGCATAACATAATTTTTGAGTTTTTCTCCTGCTCCTCCAAAGCTGGAATGCCTAGTGAGGTTAACGGGTCTTAGGGGGTTATTAAAGTCCATGGGTCAATGTATATGAACATGTTAGACATTAATTTTGAGTCGTATGGACATGTGCTAGGTCCCCCTAGGTTTTTTTTAATTTTCGGCGAAAAAAAAAATTTCCGTAATTGAGCCATTTTTTTAATGGTTTAATGAAAAAATATTGTAAATGGCATAAAAATGTCATCTAGGGTCTTTTTGCCTTAGGGGTGCTCGTTTTCTAACTCAAAGCACCCTCTTAACCCCTAGACCCACTTTTTATAATGTTTGGGTGTTTAATTTTCACTTATGCTAAAAAAATTCAAAAAAGTGAAAAGAGTCGTGAAAAAATGAAAAAAGTCAAAAAAGTCATAAAAATTAAATTCCAATTTTTGAGGGATTAGAAATCTGAATTATTTCAGCTATGTTTTAGGAGTTGTAAGAGCTGATTTTGGAAAGATTTCGGGCAGCTATATTAGTGGGATTACTTCCCCACTTGAAGGGGACACATTTCCCAAAATTGGGCCCCTTCAATCATGGAATTTGCAGCTATGTTTATGTGTTGTCACATGGCTAATTTCTAGTTGATTTTGGATTCATTTTGGCAGCCCATTACATGGGAGTAGGCAGCCCCATTTTCTCCATGAGTTATGCCACTCATTCCACCCATTCTTCTCCATCTTTGGCTATATATACATGGGTCCACTCTCTTTTTCTCTAGTTGGAGTTGGAGCAGACCATTGTTGTACTTGTTTTATCTTTTGCTTATGAATAAAGAAGACTTTGGAGGTCCACATGTGTGATGCTTTGTGAGTGGCTTCATGATCTCATGGCATAAGGTGATTTGTAACTAAGGCAATTTCTGTGCAAGTAATTTTCAGTCATCTACTAGCCTACTTGAAGGATTGGTAACGATTTTGTAGGAAAGAATAATTAATCTTACTTGTTTTAATTAGTTCTTTTATTTGTCATCTTGATTAGAAATTTGAAATTTATATGTTCATTTGCTATGCTCATATTATTTTGATTTCTAACCATGTGCATTTCTAGTTTGATGGTTTCTTTGTGAGTGTTTTTGTTAGCTACAGGTTAACAGGTTTGAAAAAGAAGATAGCTTGTTTGCTCTCCTTTTCTTCATCTGTGTATGCTTTGGTGGATCTTGCCCTCGGTGTCCCACTTCCAAACCTTCAAAGTTTTCTGGTTTCAAGGACCATTCTGCTTCTCTTCTCCTTCTCGGCAATTAAAATTTTCTAAACTCTTTTGGTTACTTGGTTTGTTAAAAAGTAGCAAATATTTCTTAGATATTTTACAATTTTCTGATCATAAGTAGATCTGATTTATTTGCATAAAAAAATAGACTTAGCTCAATTTTAAAAGTTCTCATCTATTGTCTAGATCTAGTCTTCTAGTTTCATACAAAAAAGTCAAGTTCATTGAATTTTTTTTACAAGCTTGAGTATGAAGTTAGATCTGAACTTAAAATGTTTACTTGGCTGATTAAAAGAGTTAAAAATTTGCAGCTCATAAAACTTGCAAAGATCCCAAGTAAACAAGCCTCACTGCTTGTCTTACTTGGTTAATGTTTTGTATTTTTACTTAGATTTTCACTTAAAATTTTTTGGGTTTTTTAGGAAGTGTTTCAAAGACACTCTTAAAATGTTTTTGGGCATCTTATACTAATATTTGCTTGCTAGTTTGTGACAAAAGACGAACAGGTAGGAGGAGGTGCTGCCGAAATTTCAAGGATCCAGGCAATCCGGAGGACCAAAACTAAATTTTCTGTAAAACCGGTTATTTTTCCCTCAAAATTGTAAGCCACCAAGTCACTTTAAGTAGACTGGAGCACTTCTCTGTCCATTGTAGAAGAATATTAAATGAGAGTAGGATCTATAACCACCATAACCCCCTCAATATTTGTTGGTATTTCTATTATGACCCCAAGTATTATTGAAAATGATAGCTCAGGATGTCCTTTCATACGATGATGCCTAGTATGAAAGGGACATTAAATATGTCTCTCTAGAAAAGTGACTTTATGGAATAAAGTGATTTTATGTCATAAAGTAAAAGTGACATTAAAATTATAATGTGACTTTATATTATAAAGTGTAAAAGTAATATTTTATATTATTAATACCTTAAATGTATTTTATGAGAAGTTAAATCCTCATCGTTAATGATGAGAGTGAATCTCATTCATTAGATCAAAAGTAGTTTTGGAAGTTTGGGTTAGGTCATTGAATGTGCAAATATAAAATATATTTTTCTAGAGAGAGGGCATCGTAATGTGTGACAGTGAGACACATGATCATTGTGTGAGAAACACAAACACAAGAACATTCATGAGATCATTGAATGTGGAAAGAGGAAGAGAGCAAGAAGACAAGCAAGTTTCTGATAACAGATTGAGAGGATGAGATTTCCAAGACAAATCTGAAGCAAAACTTGTATACACATAAACCAAGACAGTTTAAGGGCTGATAGGTCCATACAGAGAGAGAAAGACTGACCGTACAGTTCAGATTTTGCAGTCCATACTGTAACTTTTTGGCAAAAAATCGAGGTGACTCACAACACGGTTTTTGAGGCATTAAATGCTGGGAGAAATATTAGTATAGACCGTACAAAGATAGCAGAGATTGCTGGACATGTTGTTTGAGGTTTTGGCACAGTTTTGAGGGAATAAATTAATACACAAGCCATACACAGGCTGTACTATACAACAGCATTCAGTTAGCACGATTTCCAAGATGTGGGAAATGAGATAAGTCAGTTTTAAATATTGATTAAAGAAGTTGTGTACTTGTATTAAATTTATGAGTTTGCTCATTTATAAAATCTCTCTTCCATACTGGTTTTCCCCTTTGGGGTTTTTCAAGGGTCTATAGATGAAACTATTGTGTCAACGTGTGACTGTCTACTGTGGTTTTCCACTGCATAAAGATCAGACTTAGTTGTGTATTTATGCTCATTAATTTCCATAATTGAAGCATTGAGTTTATATGCATTTGTTTTGGGTGTATTAAATGGAGACATAAATCAGAGTACACTAAGTGTTTGACAAAATCTTTGAAGAGAAATTTATTGATTTTATGAGAAAAAGTTAACATGGTATCAGAACAGGGACTCTGAGTACAGTGGGCAGGTTTGGCACAAGAGTATTGCAACGAGTGCAAGAGGGTTTTGTTTGGAAAAACCAAGGGGATGAGGGCAGCAGTGGTGTTGCTACATTTGCTCACAGTTAGTGAGTGTTATTTGGCCAAGTGTTAATATGGCAAGTGATGGGCTAAGGTGTGAGGACATTGTCAAGAGATTCGACAAGGAGTTTTCACTAGTCTCCTTTGTCTCAAGCTGTGATAGCAATGAGTATGAGTATGTCAGGACTTGGATAGTTGACAGTGGATCAACTAGGCATATGACAAGGATATGGGATATGTTCCTCAGCATCTCAGAGATAGGACCAGGGCAGTATGTAAATGAAGTTCATGAGGTGAGAGGAGTTGGAAGAGTCAGATTCCAACTCGAGTTTGGAGAAATCCTAGAGGTGGATGATGTTTTGTTTGTTCTAGGGCTGAGGCCTGAGGGTAAACCTCATCTCAATCTCAGCCTTGGAGGATGTCAAATATGCACCCTGTTCAAGCAGAGTTATGCCTTCATCTATTCGATGAATGAGAATCCGATTAGAGCTGTGTTGCTTCGTGAACGGAGAGGCAGGATGTACACAGAGCGAGGACAGACTATGGTGGAAGGATCTGTGTGGATAATAGGTTCCGAGTCTGAGACAGATGGAGAGCGAGATGCTCCAAGGATTGAAGTGGCGCCGAGTAGTCAGTCCTTAGTTCAGAGAGAAGAGTGGGAAGCTCATTCCAGTACTGGTAGGAGGTTGAGCTGGTTCGAGATGAAACAGCTAGAGGGTGCTCAGGAGCAGGATGAGATATCTCGAAGCACCATAGGTAGGCACAGGTCTTCAATTTGGAGTACAGGATCAATAGAGAGAAGGCTTCCAAAGTCGGAGGGAGTTTCTACAGCAGATAGCGTGAGGCTCGAAAATGATCCTAGTGGTGGACATGCTAGAAGGACCTCCCTCGCTAAGAGGTAGTATTGAAAATGATAGCTCGGGATGTCCTTTCATACGATGATGCCTAGTATGAAAGGGACATCAAATATGTCTCTAGAAAAGTGACTTTATGGAAAAAAGTGATTTTATGTCATAAAGTAAAACTGTAAAAGTGACTTTATAATTATAATGTGACTTTATATTATAAAGTGTAAAAGCGATATTTTATATTATTAATGCCTTAAATGTATTTAATGAGAAGTTAAATCCTAACCGTTAATAATGAGAGTGAATCTCATTCATTAGATCAAAAGTAGTTTTGGAAGTTAGGGTTAGGTCATTGAATGTGCAAATATAAAATATATTTTTCTAGAGAGAGGGCATTGTAATGTGTGAGATAGTAGATACACATGATCATTGTGTGAGAAACATATGAACATTCATGAGATCATTGAATGTGGAGAGAGTAAGAGAGCAAGAAGACAAGCAAGTTTCTGATAGCAGATTGAGAGGATGAGATTTCCGAGACAAATCTGAAGCAAAACTTGTATGCACACAAACCAAGATAGTTCTAAGTGCTGATAGGTCCATATAGAGAGAGAAAGGCCAACTATACAGTTCAGATTTTGCAGTCCGTACAGTAACTTACAGGCACAGAAATTGAGGTGACTCAGCACGGTTTTTGAGGCATTAAATGTTAAGAGAAATATTAGTACAAACTGTACAAATATAGCAGAGATTGATGGGCATGTTGTTCAAGGTATTGGCACTGTTTTGAGGGCAGAAATTAATGCACGGGCCTTACACAGGATTTACTTTACAGCAACATTCAGTTGGCACGATTTCGAAGATGTGGGAAATGAGATAAGTCAAAGTTTTTAATACTGATTAAAGAAGTTGTGTGCTTGTATTAAATTTCTGAGTTTGCTCATTTATAAAATCTCTCTTCCAGACTGGTTTTTCCCTTTGGGTTTTTCCAGGGTCTTTAGACCAAACTATTGTGTCAATGTGTGACTGTCTACTATGGTTTTCCGCTGCATAAAGATCAGACTTAGATGTGTTTTTATGCTCATTAATCTCCAGAATTGAAGCATCGAGTTTATATGCATTTGTTTTGGGTGTATTAAATGGAGACATAAATCATAGTACACTAAGTGTTTGACAATATCTGTGAATAAGAAATTTATTGATTTTGTGATAAAAAGTTAACAATTATGAAATCTTACAGTCATTCTACATCCAATGGTATTAATTTGGCAACAATTTGGGCACTCTGTCAAGAGATATCTGCTCATGAGTTAAGATGGCCCTTCAATAAAAACACCTCCAAGAGTGAATCTCATAGATAATTGTGCAAGCAACAGTCGATTAGTTGTTATAACAACTCCTCAAACATAAGGCGACCTCAACATGTGTGCCAATAAGATGTGGGACACTCCTCAAATCATGCTAACCAATCTCACATAAAGTGGATCTATAGAGATATAAATGTAAAGTGGGCAATGGTTGTTAAAAGTTTAAAACAACACCTTAAAACAAGAATGCCCTAAAAGAATGTGCATGAAACCTCAATCTATGCAGATCTATAGAGATATAAATGTAAAGTGGGCAATGGTTGTTAAAACCAATGTTCCCCCAAGTTTCCGGGACGCGGGAGCGTGGGAGCGGGGAAACGCACATTGGGGACGTGTGGAGACCACCCCCAAATTTTAGGGAAATTCGGGGGGGACGGGGGGGCGTTAAGGTCATAAAAATTATAAAAAATATAGAGGTTTTAAATACCAGCAACAACAATTCATCGCGTGTAAATACAATTTAAGTTGCTCCCTGTAAATACAGTCTAATTCTTCAATGATTCAATACACTTCAACATTGTGTGAATCCATGGCATAGTGTTGTAATGGGGAACTGTGACTTGAGGATCCTATTTCTTCATGATTCTAGAGGAAATCACATTATTTGAGGCTTTCAAGTCCAACATACAATTATGTAGGAGTGAACTATTAATCCTATAATGGGATCCTATTCATCAATAACACCCTGTGCCCCCCTCCTCTAGGCTCTTAGCCCTTGCCTCTACCTTGAATTTCGAAGTTGATCCTCGAGGGACATTACTCAACGCCCTACAATTTTGATGAAACTTCCTAAATCAAGCATTAAAATAAGGTAGAATTAGAAAAAATTTCCCATGCTTAATAAGTGATTTTTGCTTGACTAAAGGGAACATTTTGATTAAGGTCATGATAGAGAAGTTCAACAATCAACACCACCAACATCAAGGTACATAGAGAGATGGATGCGCTTGATTAAATGCCAATCCCTTAACCTCATACATGATAGAATCCAGTGGAAACGTTGCAATCCTGAAATCCTGAAAACTGTTTAAGTCTGTTGAATTATGAATGGGATCTAAAATTCTACTTTTTGCATATGAACTCCGATAAGGTTGGAACCACTCTCAAACATCCTGAAACAATTAATGGTAATGTTAAAAATTTAAGAATTTAATATTACCATTACTACTGAACAACTCTAGTAAGGAAGGAGCGCCTAAGCGCCCCCCACTTCATCGGTGCGCGATTCAAAATAGGGGACGAGCTCCCCCATGCGTTTCCTGGAGTTTCTTCAAATTGGGGACGAGGGGAAACGTTTCGCTACGAGCCCCCAAGTCCCCGGGGCGCGGGGAGCGAGGGGGGCGCGCCCCCAACCCTAGGGAACGCGTCCCCGTGTAACACTGGTTAAAACAACCCCTTAATACAAGGATGTCCTCAAAGAATGTGCATGATACTTCAATCTATGCATTATGACCAAATCAAACTCCTCATCAAGTGTGCCAAGAGCATGGATCCATATGCAAACAACCAACCCTCATTAATCCAAAGTCCAAAAGAGTGGAACAACCTAGGAGAATGTGCATCCAACGATGGTGAAACCTCCAAAGATAAGCATAAAATAGCAAGAACATGCAAAACCAAGGACTCAAACATCACATCATCTCCTAAATTATGGGTAAAAGAGGAGGGTGTTCTAGGAATATGTGCACAATTGACACACCTGTCAAGAGATGCACTTCCCCATCAAGGATCCCAAGGCATGCACCCTAGATATGCACACCAAAAATGTGGAGAATTTTTCTAGAAAACATCTCATCCATCCAAGCAACCATCATCAATCTCAAGGTGAACAAATACCAATATGCTAAAACAAACCAATGCACCACCTCCATGAGCAACCAAGTCACATAATGAGCCATAATACTTAGGGAGAAACCTTAGTTGATGGGTTTCCCTCTCAATACAATGTACAAGGGGTCAATCAAATGAATAATCATGCAAGCAAGACCCTCATCAAGGCTAGCACTCCATCAAGATCAAACATGCAAGCCTCCAACATATGGAATGATGATGCCACCAAGGTGATAATCCATAAATGACTACGCATCAAAGCACCAACCAAAACCAAAATCCTCACAACTTGCTTGGGCAAGGTCTTCAAACCGGCACAATCCTCATACAATATGAGGGGTAACATCCCTCATCATGTTGCAGGTTTTCAATCAAAGACTTGACAAAAATGTTCCTCATGTGGGTATGATGCTATTATTTATTCTAATGGTGTTAGTGAGGAATAGGAATCATGGGGAAGAAGATGAGAATATCTCTGATGACCCATTGTTTGAAGGGGAAGAATAGGGGAAGAATAACTAGAAGGGAGTGAAGTTGGAGAATCTAATGATGAAATACAAGTAAAACTAGATATGATCATCATACACCACTGTGGAAGTATGTGACAAAACTTGATGATGGGAGAGGGGGTGAAACAACTAAATTTTAATGCAAACGTGGATGTAAACCTAATGAACCTTACACCAAATCATATTCCTATGTGAGGAAACATCTCTATGGGCCATGGTTAGGTATAAGGAGTCGAGGAATAAAATCTTGCCCCAATGTATCATACTGTCTGTTATCCACCAAGTTGCACCTAGGTGGATTTCCTGTGAGCCGTCGAAGTTGTGAACAATCCAATTGTTCATTATCAGTGCTCAGAAGTTCAGAAGTCTCCTCAAGGCCAATTTTGGCCTCTTTTTTAATAATTGCATGCTCATACCCCTTGGGGATATTGTAACAAAATGTCGTAGCATGATGGATGTATGTAACAGACTTGGCTTTCCTAGGACTTAAACATTGAATCGTCTATTCCATGGTGTTTTTTCCTTGATTATTATACGTACTTTTAAATATTGTATAATTTTCGAGTTTTTCACCCGCTCCTCCAAAGCTGGAATGGTCGCCCGGGTGGTTAGGCCTTAGGAAGTTATTAAAGTCTAAGTGTCTTATTACCATGCTAGGCATTATTTGGAGTAATTATAAACATGTACTAGGTCCCTTAGGTTTTTTATTAAGTTCCACAAAAATAAAATTTTCCTGTAAAATGGGTCAATTTTTAATGTTTTAATTGAAAAAGTCAAAAAAGGCATAAAAGTGTGGACTAGAGGGGAAATTTGCCATGGAGGTGCTCGTTTTCTAACTCAGAGCACCCTCTTTACCCCAAAACCCACTTTTCCCAAGTTTTGAGTGATTTAATCACTTAAATAAAAATTCTCTCGAATATAATAAAAGAGAATTAAAAAAATAAAAATAAAAAGATATGAGAGAAAATCAAATTCCTAAATATGAGAAATTTGGTACAAGTAAAGGCCCAGTTCAACTGGCAATCATCATCGAAGATCAAATCAATCAAATCCGGTTGATTTCTAATCAAATCATGAAGAGGGTGAGTTCATCTTCACTTGGTGATGCGCCCTCCCTCATGAGGAGGGTGATTTGCTCATGTGGCATTTTGTAAGTGGATGGGTGTGGGTTCCAAGGAGAGGAAGTGCCCCTCTTGTTGAGGTGGCACCCACTTCATACAGTTAAGCATCAATCAAGGATTAAATCAACAAGAGATTATCTCCTTAGCTAGCTCATGTGCCCTCATACCTAATGCACCCTTCTCCTTCTCTCTTTATCTATAAAAGCAAGGCAATGCTCCATGTTTTAGATGTTAAAGAAATGTAACTGCGGAAGATATTCTAAATGTATTTGTCTATTGTATTATTGTATTCCTCCTTCGAGAGATGTCATTGATGTAATTGATAATATAAGAGTCATTGAAAGAGTCAATGTAAACCCTAACTAATTAGGTCAGCCTGGAAAAATCTGGAAAGAATATTTTATTGTAAAGAGTACAGGTCGGCCCAGTTAGGTGAGTTAGAGCCGACCTAATTAGTAAAAGGTCATGTCAATTGTAAAGTATAAATAGGGGATTGAGTTGCTCATTTGTAACACTCACCTCACTCACTCAAGGTCGCATAGGAGAGAGAGGAGTTCGCACAAGTGAAGGAGAGAAGTTGTTTTGCCTTGGGGTTTTATCTTGTACTTGGTGAATTCTATATTGAGGAAGTTTTGTCGGGGTTTTCTCCCTTGTGGTTTCGCCGAGAGAAATTTTGTGTTCTTTGTGTTTGTTGTGCTTGTCTTTCTTTCAGTGAATGTATTGTTTAATGTCATTATGCTAAACAAAGTGAAAAACTAACATGGAGTCAAAGCAGGCCTGAAAGAAAACATTGTGCAATTGTTGCCTAGGGTTTCCATTTCCGGAAACTAGTCATCTTGGCATTTTCTCTATAATGAGTAGTAGGATCAGCAGTGTCATTGCCAGATTGAGAAGCATCTCATGAGGAGCACGAGTAGTGTCGTAGAAAGAAGCAAGGGTACAATTGGCAAAGGTCAAAAAGCGATAATCACTTTTGGCGAAGGTTCAGGATCTGAAACTTGGACAGGCCAAATATGAAATATTCATGTACCTTGTGTGCGAGTTTCAGCGTCAGATTCGCTGTACGTTAGGAGATATGATCCATTCAAATTAGGGTTCTAGCCTCCTCCAGAATTTAGTTTTAAAAAGGTGACCTAGGGAGAAATGTTATATCTCGGGCTACTAAGATCCAAATCGAATTTCGTAAGATGTTCCAAAAAGTGCACGGACTGTAGATTCTCTGGTGTGAGTTTCAGAACTAGAAGATGAAACAGTGACACATGGAAGTCCGTACAAGTTATCTATACTAAAACAGTCCATAAACAGGTCATCTTGGGAAACTTAGCATAAGTTCCACTTGGTGAATCCAATCCTGCTATAACCTGTGTGGTTGGATAGAGGACAGATCAGACTATCACAGGACGAAGTTTCAAACCTTGAGGAGCAGAAATTTCGAAGACACATCAGAATTAAGACTCAACAAATCTGCAGTAGAAATTGAAGAAACTAGGGCTTCTTATTCCAGGAGCTCTCTCCACAAATCAACTGAAAAAGAGGGTGCATCTAACTCGCCTCAACAGGGCGCATCTTCCTGTCGAAGCAGATTTCAATTTCGAGAATTTTGATTTTTGGGTCCACCACTACAGCCCAGAGAACTAGGGCATCAAGTTTTTGGAAGATCTACTCACAGAATTAGAAAAATGAGTACTTTTCTCAACTCGCCTTGAGGAGGTGCATCTTTTCATCCAATTAATTTTCCAAAATTCCGAAGTTGGAAAATTAGGGTTTCTCTATCAAACCCTAGATCAAGGTAGAAGCAGTTTTCAGACGGACAACTTTGTTGGTAAGTCCTACATCTATTCTATTTCCATTTGAGGTTCTCATTTTATCAACATGACAAACAATACCAAGCTTGATGAAAAGCTTGAAGGAGCTAAGAACTTCAGGGCATGGAAATATAGAGTCATGCTTATTCTTGAAGAACATGACCTAGAAGGACTTTATAAAAGAGGGACTTACAGAACCAGAATGAGATGAGGCGAAAGCAATACACAAGAAGAATATGGTCAAAGCCATGAGGATCATAGCTGATTCTATCAAAGATCATTTGATTCCTCAAGTATTCTCAAAGAAGACTCCAAAAGAAATCTTCAATGCCTTGACCAACCTGTTCTAAGGAAAGAATATTAACAGGAAGATGACCTTGAGAAATCAACTCAAGGGTGTGAAGATCCAGAAGTCTGAGACTATGCACTCATACTTCTCCAGAGTGTCCCAGATCAAAGAACAATTAGAAGCTATTGGAGATATGGTGGAAGATGTTGAAGTTGTAATGACCATACTGAATGGTCTTCCTAGAGATTGGGAACCTTTTGTTCATGGCATATGCCATAGGAAGAAATTAATCCATTTCAGACAACTATGGGAAGAGTGTGTGCAAGAAGAAGAAAGGGTAGTAGTAAGAGAAGAGAAGTTAAATGATGATGAAGATCAAGCTTTGGCAACCCATGCCAAAGAAAGGAACAAAAGGATCAAGAAAGACTTCTCCTCCTTTGAATGTTTTACGTGTCACAAGATGGGACACATTGCAAGAAATTGTCCTCTCATAGCTTAACAATTCAAGAAGCAGAATAAAAGATTTCATGCCCATGTAGCTGAAGAAGATGAACATCATGATGAAAGGAAAGACAAAGAAGATTCCTCCAATGATGAGGAATATGTACTCTAATCCAAACCAGGAAGATAAAAGAACCTCTTATATATCTCAGCATTGGATAAGAAGGGATGCAATTGTGGTTAAAATTGAAGAAGGGGTACTCTACAAAATTGAACGAACATGTAGACTCACCCCTAATAGCTAGGATCGTGAGTCCTTATGATTTGTAACATAGAAGACTTGTTCAGCATTGTCGGTCATAAGAAAGAAAGAAACAGGTCCTCAAAATCAAATGATGGAGTGGAGCACATTGTTAGAGATTCTTGCAAGGAGACTAGGATCAAGAGAGATTCTACCAAACAAACAAAGATAAGTATTTGAATTGTTATTTTCAGTATTGTCCAGTTGTGTACATATTTATGTTCCTAGATTTAGGATGTGCATCATGCATGTTAGAGAGTTTGCCTTAATGAACAGAATACTAATAATATGCATGTGATGGGTAAGTGGCCTATGGTGTTGTACAACATTCCATTGCTACTTATCTAGAATGAAACCTCTTTGTTGACATATTGGCAGTAGTGCACGCTCTTAATAATGTTTTGGTAGCGATGGAAGGCATCTAGAAAGTTATCTTATGAATACGAGATATGGATGAATGTTGTGTTGAATCATTGGCTAAGATAGTTGCATGACTGTGTGAACTATGCATAAGAATTTGTAATTATTAATATGTTTTGGAAACTATGAAATGTTTCTAACCATGCAACTGAATTTGACTTGTAGGAAATATCGTGTACGATCACCTACAAAGGAAGAATGATGAGACTTGTTTCGTAAAACAAGTGACGATGGTTCAACCATAACATTCAACAAGATTTATGAATTTAACCACACTACAAAAGTACAACGCAACGGTTCTCTCAGAAAGAGGGAGTCGATTATGACGAGATGTTGCTCTAGTGGCCAGACACACTTCCTCAGTGGTGAATATTACACTAGATAGATGGTGTAATCGAAGTAGAAGATGATATCGAGCAACCTCCAGGACTCGGGACTCTCTACAGAGAACCACATGTGTGCAGATTGAAGAAGACTTTGTACAAGCTCAGAAGGCACCCATGGGATAAGATGATCACCTAGAGTGATGAGATATCAACCCTTGCTACAAGGTTGAATATGAGGAGCTCATGGATGGGTGCAAGAGAGTTCGAGATCTTGGTATCCAGTGATCTATAAAGATGACATAGATAGATACACAGAAGATCATCAAAAGAGAAGGCTACCAGTCACTCCAGTGAAGAATGTCCCAATGCAGAGAGTACAAGATGCAGAGCGAGGATAGTGCTCAAGAAAGCTCCGCTTCGGAGGGAGTGACTGCAACATGTTCAGCTTGTAGCGAAGAATTTTGGCTTCATAAGATGTAGGAAGGATTGTTCGATGTGACAAGTAGAGTTTTATCAAGATGACAGAGAATTTACAATAGATCGAAGCACATCGAGATCAAGTTTCACTATATCTAGGATATGGTGCAGAAGGGAGCTGTAAAGCTCAAGTATGTTCCTACAAAGGAACAAGTTGTTGATGTGTTGACTAAGCCTCTGTCTCGCATAAAGTTTGAATACTTTCGAGACAAGATTGGTGTGGTCCGAAAAGACCTCCCTCGAAAGAGGGAGTGATGATGATGGTATTCCAATCCTTAGGTAACTGAAGCCAGTCCTGAGGTGACTGAAGATCAGTACTTGTCAACTAATAGAATTCCAATCCTTAGGTGACTGAAGATCAGTACTTGCCGACTGATAGAGTTCCAGTCCTTAGGTTACTGAAGATCAGTACTTGCCGACTAATAGAGTTCCGATCCTTAGGTGACTGATGCCAATCCTGAGGTGACTGAAGATCAGTACTTGCCGACTGATAGAGTTCCAGTCCTTAGGTGGCTGATGCCAGTCCTTAGGTGACTGATGCCAATACTGAGGTGACTGAAGATCAGTACTTGCCAACTGATAGAGTTCCAGTCCTTAGGTGACGGATGCCAGTCTTGAGGTGACTAAAGATCAGTACTTGTCGACTAATAGAGTTCTAGTCCTTAGGTGACTGATGCTAGTCCTTGGTGACTGAAGATCAGTACTTGTTGACTAATAGAGATGCCAGTCCTTGGTGACTGAAGATCAGTACTTGCTGACTAATAGAGATGCCAGTCCTTGGTGACTGAAGATCAATACTTGCTGACTGATAGAGATGCCAGTCCTTGGTGACTAAAGATCAGTACTTGCTAACTGATAGAGATGTCAGTCCTTGGTGACTAAAGATCATTACTTGCTAACTAATAGAGATGTCGGTCCTTGGTGACTGAAGATCGGTACTTGCTGACTGATAGTGTTGTTCCAGTATTTGTTTACTGATGATTGATGTTGTTGTTCCAGTATTTATTTATTGATGATTGTTGTTGTTGTTGTTCCAGTATTTACTTACTGATGATTGTTGTTCCAGTATTTACTTACTAATGATTGTTGTTCCAATACTTTCCGAATGATGATTGATGATGTTCCAGTGTTCAAACACTGATGATGACGTTGATGGTGATATTCCATCAGACGATGATGATGTTGATGGTGATATTCAAGCAGAAGATGATGATGATGTTGATGGTGATAGTCCAGCAAACGATGATGATGTTGATGGTGATATTCCGGTAGACGATGGTGATGTTCCAGCAAATGATGATGATGATGATGATGATGTTGATATTCCAGCAGAAGATGATGATGATGATGTTGATATTCCAGCAGAAGATGATGATGATGCTGATGGTGATGTTCCAGCAGATGATGATGATGATGATGTTGATGGTGATATTCCAGCAGACGATGATGATGATGTTGATGGTGATGTTCCAGCAGATGATGATGATACCCCAGACATATGATGATGTTCCAAAAACTTCCGACGACATATAGAGATTCACAAGTCAGTTGAACAGTTGTTGATGCTGTTGATGTTGCCCGCAGAATACCTTCCTAGTTAAGAGGGAGTGTTAAAGAAATGTAACTACGGAAGATATTCTAAATGTATTTGTCTATTGTATGATTGTATTCCTCCTTCGGGAGATGTCATTGATGTAATTGATAATATAAGAGTCATTGAAAGAGTCAATGTAAACCCTAATTGATTAGGTCGGCCTAGAAAGATCTAGAAAGAATATTTTATTGTAAAGAGTACAGGACGGCCCAGTTAGGTGAGTTAGAGCCAACCTAATTAGTAAAAGGTCATGTCAATTGTAAAGTATAAATAGGGGATTAAGTTGCTCATTTGTAACACTCACCTCACTCACTCAAGGTCGCATAGGAGAGAGAGGAGTTCACACAAGTGAAGGAGAGAAGTTTTTTGTCTTGGGGTTTTATCTTGTACTTGGTGAATTCTATATTAAGGAAGTTTTGTCGGGGTTTTCTCCCTTGTGGTTTCCCCGAGAGAAATTTTGTGTTCTTTGTGTTTGTTGTGGTTGTATTTCTTTCAGTGAATGTATTGTTTGATGTTATTATGCTAAACAAAGTGAAAAACTAACATTAGATGGAAGCATTGAACGTCTGCCATTGTAACTCGTGAATTTTATTGAAGTAATATAAGTGAAAGGCTTTGAAGTAATAGTAATTTTTGTAGTGACCCAAACTCACTTTCTAAGTGTTTTTGGGCACATTTTACTAATATGTGTTCATTGTTCTGCAGCATTTTGTGAACAGATAGGAGGAGACTCTGCCCAAATTTTGGTAGATTGAGCCATCCGGAGCACCAAAGAACCATACCTTTTCATCTGGATACTCTTTGAATCAATTATGAATGACTGGGGCAATTCTATTCACATTGTAAACAAAAAATTAAACGAGAGCAAGTGGGCTACCCAGCGCCCACACCCCATCCCCCTAGGGGGGAACTGTGTTGACTCAATTTTAGTGGTTTGCATTTTTTTAGTTTAGATTTTCCTTTTCCGCATTAATAAAATCAAACTAAGATTAAAATTAACCTTGTTGGTCTGTTCCATTGGCGGGCCACAAGTTCACTCAGGACCTAGTTTTTATCATTTTTTTTACAATTTCCATTTTCTTTTACTTTCAAACAACCCCCTTGCTTTCCCGAAGTACGGTTTTAGGATAAGGGCTTGCCCGAGTACTGGCCTGAAAAGAGACTCTTGGGGTTTAATTAAAAAGAAAAACATTGTTCAAAAATACATAAAAATTAACAAGGCTTTATCCTCGTATGCTTTGGATCACTGCAGCTTTGACTGAACATGTTGATCAACCAGAAAGGGACTTAGTGACTAGTAATTAGTTTAAAACTTCCCAATTAACCTCCCTTTACGAAAATCCGACGTAAACGATTGATGACAATGGTGGGGAAATTTCTCAAAGGAAGCGGGAACCACTGGGTAGTGACCTCGGGATACCGTTAGACTACACCCTCGTTTGGTGTAGTGTTGAACACCTCCCAGAGACTCTGATCCAGCCCACATGTCCAAGTGAGGAGCCACCTTGTCAAATTCCGGACATATTTCCAGTACCTCACAGTATATTGGAAATCCCCCATCCCTAATAAAAAACTCATTACCACAGAAAAAATAAAATTTACCAAGAACAATTGCAAAACATTGTCATTTCATTTCAAGCACTTTATTTCAACTCCATTATTAGCACTGGTCTTATTTATGAATATTTCATGATGATGGATGTTTACATTTCAATGATGATGATGGATGCTTACATTTCAATGATGATGTTGGATGATCAATGATTTCAAGTTAAATATTGCATTGTTCTTGTGTTTAAAATTCTAACTCCTAGATTAGTTGCTTTCATCTTTCATAGATTAAACACCTTAGATTTTCTTTCTTTTAGGGTCCACTCCCCTTGGCTTCGCTAGGAGTAAGCCTAGATGGAGGAGTTGAGTTTCAGGTGACAGCACTTGACGTTGGCTTGCCCCCAAGGCCACACCAGCGGCTTTAGTATTTTTGCCGCGTTTTCCCAGGTGTGATTCCAGGCAGCAACGGAACCTATCCCATTAGAAAGGAATTTCGATAGACATGATATGTACAAGCAAAAGAAAGAAGTCATTAACCCTACGGATTACATTGAGAAAAACATTGGTTCTAACGAGAGCCCTAGGATGATTAAGATTGGCAAGGGTACATTTCCTCAAGAAGGAAGAGAATCAAAAACTTGACAAGGGAGTACAAAGATATATTTGCTTTTACATATTATGAGCTTAAAGCTTATAAAGGGGATATCATTCAACACACCATCCTTTTAAAGGAAGATATTAAGCCATTTAAGCAAAAAGTAAGAAAAATAAATCCCAAGTTGGCCCCTCTCATTCAGAACGAGTTGCATAAAATGGTAGCAACGAGAATTATTGCCCCAACAAGGAATTCATCTTGGTTATCCAACTTTGTGGTGGTAATAAACAAAATGGTGTAATCAAAACATGTGTTGACTTTAGAAACTTGAATGTGCCATGTGAAAATAACTATCCTCTTCCTAACAGGGAGAATTTATTGCAAAGGGTTACGAGGTAAAGAATAATGTCCATGTCAGATGGTTTTTCAAGATGTAATCAAGTGTTAGTCAATAAGGAGGTTCAACACAAGACAACCTTCACCACACCATGGGGTACTTTTGGATATCTAAGGATGACTTTTAGTCTTCTCACTATAGAGGCAACTTTTCAAAGAGCAATGGATTTTGCATTCAAGGATGTCATAAGCAATATCATTGAGATTTATCAAGATGACCTAATAGTTTTCACAAAGGATAGAAAGGATCATGTAGGTCATTTAAAGCAAGTATTTGAGAGATGTAGAAAATACGGAATATCGTTATATCCCAGAAAGTCAGTTTTGGAGTTGATGAAGGTAAACTCTTGGGACACATACTATCAAAAGATGGACTTGGTTGGAAAAATCCTAAAGGGTCGATACTTAGATGTGTTGATGATCAAGAAGCCAAGAAACTCATGTCAGAGCTACATGCAGGATTATGTGGAGGGCATTATGCAACAAAAACCACAAATCGCAATATATTGAGGATAGGTTATTATTGGCCTAGCATATTCACAGATGCCCACAAGTTTATTAGAAGAGGTGGGCCTTGTCAACTTTTCACTGATAAACAAAAATTAGCAGCCATGCCTTTACAGCCAGTTTTAATAGAAGCACCTTTCCAACAATGGGGCCTTGATTTCTTCATAAATATTAAGGAAAATTCAAGTAATGGTTATACATGGATCCTTACTACAACCAATTATTTCACGAAGTGTGTAGAAGCTATTCCTACTAAGACGACGACAGATAAAGTAGTAATGGATTTTCTAGAAGGAAAATTTATCACCCAATTCGATGTCTCGGCTAAGATCACAACAGATAATGCTATGATTTTCAGTTCAACAAAATTATTCATTTTTTGTTTTAACTATGGCATAGTCCTAGACTCCTATCCCATCCTTCCAACTACTATCCACAAGGTCATGATCTAGCAGAATCTAGTAACAGGTGTTGAAATATTGTAACTTCTAAGAATATTATATTGTGTACTTTATTATTCCGGAGATGTTTCATTCCTCCAATGAGACTTTGTTGTATATCCGGAGATGTTTATTCCTCCGTGGAGATTGTGGTAACTTGGGTTATTAGACTTCCCTAGTGGGGTCGGCCCTATATGTGTTATGTGGGTAAAAGGGTTATTAGACCACCTTAGAGGGGTCGGCCCAGTCAGCATTATGTAAAATGTTTAAGTTGGGGCCGACCTAGTTAATGTAAAAGACAAAGTCGGAGTTGTGTATAAATAGAGGAGGTGTGTTCCTCATTTAACACACTCACTCATTATTCACTCACTTGTGAATGGCGCATAGGTGAGAGAGATATCTGCTATGAAGGAGAAGGAGCTCATGTTTGGGATTACATCTTTTGTACTTGCTGGTCATCTATATTGAGGAAGCTTTGCTGGGTTTTCTACCCCATGAGGGTTTCCCAAGATAAATCTGTGTCTCTTGTGTTTATGCTGTGCTTGTTGTTCTTTCAGTGATCCTATATATGCTATTGTTGTGAAATGGAATGTAATACTGATATTCTTTGTCTAAGCATATTAAATCTTAACATGGTATCACAGCTAACCTGAGAAGAAGACACTTTGCAGTTGCGGAAGCTAGGGCTTCTTATTTTTTGGGTTTCTCTCCACAGATCTTGAAAGGCAGGAGACTAGATTGACTCTCCTCAGCAAGGCGCATCTTTTTGTCGAAACAGATTTCAATTCTGAGCATTTTTAGTTTTGATCTAAAAATTAGGGTTTCAAAGAAAATTGGAATTTTTGGAATCTAAGTCCATGGCTGGATGCTCCTCCGAAAAATCGAAGTTTAGAGACCAAGATCAAATTTTTTGGTTGGGTGAAGCTCTAGGAAAATCAAACCCTAGTTTGGGATCCTGTCTAATAAATTTAGAAATTAGAGTTTCTGCAAAAATTGGAATTTCTGAAATCTAAGACCGTAGCTGGAAGCTCCTTGAAAAAATCGAAGTTTAGAGCTTTGGATCAAACATTTTGGTTGGGTGAAGCTACGGGAAAATCAAACCCTAGTTTGGGGTCCTATCTAGTAAATCCGGAAATTAGGGTTTCTGCAAAAATTGGAATTTCTGAAATCTAAGACCATGGCTGAAAGCTCCTTGAAAAAATCGAAGTTTAGAGCTTTGGATTGAACTTTTTGGTTGGGTGAAGCTCTGGGGAAATCAAACCCTAGTTTGGGGTCCTCTCTAGTAAAACCGGAAATTAGGGTTTCTGCAAAAAATTGGAATTTCTGAAATCTAAGACCATGGCTAGAAGCTCCTTGGAAAAATCGAAGTTTAGAGCTTTGGATCGAACTTTTTGGTTGGGTGAAGCTTCGGGAAGCTCAAACCCTAATTCAAGGTCCTGCCTAGTGAATCCGGAAGTTTCAAAAGCAATTTTGAGGGGTGAAACTTTGTAGTTTTCAAATTCTGAGTATACCAGCTTGATCAGCTCAGCAAGCCACATCTTTCCATCCATTCAGAAGTTTGAAATTCAAAGATTGAATTTTTAGGGTTTCTCTGACAAACCCTAATCCAGCTCCAGATCCAGTTTCAGCAAATCAAAGTGGATTGGGTTAATCCTAGAAGAGAATGAATTGGACACCTACATAAGTGAAGAAGTTCCAGTTCCAGAGGGAGATGAGGCTAAGGCCTTACATAAGAAGACTACAAGAAATCTAGACAGGTATGACTTGAGGAGATACAGGTATGTGTTGAAATCTGTTCATGATTAAGTTTATGATATGTTTGTCTTCATATTATTGAGGTTAGTACAATCTTGATTAATCTTAGAATTGTCTTATCACCCTAGTAAAAGTATGAATGCATGTGAATGATAGAAGACATTCATTGATTAGGGTTATATGATTGTACTAATGCACCTGTGGTGTTGTATGAGGATGATGTTGTCTGCTAACAAGATACAGGTACATCAAGAAAGACAAATCAAGTTCTATGACCATGATGACATGAAGCCAAAGACTCATCCATAGTCTTTGACCACATAGAAGCTCCACTTACAAGGTATGTATGACTTTGTTCTACTATACTTAACTTATGAGATATGCAGGTTCTAGCACAAGGTCTCTAAATCATTGGAGAGAACAAAGAAGATATTGTTTGGGTATGTTAAGACATAACCAAGCTTGATAATCCAGGTATGTTTTCCTATATCAAGTTAGAATCCTACTGTGTTAGGCTATTAGGTAAAGTATACCTATGTATGAAATAATCATGACCATACATACTTAAGATTATTTAGAATCATAATGCTTTAATAGTATTGAGACTATACTAATGAATGTATGATTATGTATGAGATCATGAGGATGACACTAGTGCACACTTGAGCATGCATAGTGGTCTAGGATGGATCGAAGTTCAAAGACTTATAATCATGATGCTATCATAAAATAGAGATCAAGCGGGAGGCAACCACACATAAAAGATAAGTATTTGAGTTGTTATTTGAATCTCTGAAATAGTAAATGATATTGCTTGTAACAGTTGTATGTATATTTGTATTCCTAGAATATATCATGCATAGTGTGAGCATTCATATAGCATTGAACAATATACTACTAATATGCATATGATGGGTAAGTTGGACAAACATTCCATTGTTGTTTATCTAGAATGAAACCTCTTTGCTGACATGCTGAGAGCTGTGCACGCTCTTGATAGTATGTTCTGGTAGAGATGGAAGGCATCTAGTAGCCACTGTATACATACAAGATATGGAAAAGTGTTGTGCCAAAGTATTGGTCAAGATAGGTGCATAACTATATCTGTATGCATTATAGATTATCATGTCAACATGATTTTGAAGTATTACTAATCATGTAATTAACTTTGATTTGTAGGAAATATCATGAAGAATGATGAACACCGAACAAGTGATGGATGTTCAACAAGAAGACTTACAAATCAAACATACTATAGAAGGCTCGTGGCTAGAAGATTCTCTTAGAAAGAGGAAGAGGATCATGACAAGATGTTTGCTCCAAGTGGTTATATAAGACCATTCTCTTAATGGTGCAATTGAAGAAGTGTGAATCGAGAAAACACCCAGGATTCAATTGAAGAGAGCTCTGCACGGGTACCCAGGATCGATAGTCATTTGATGAGTTTAATGATCACCATGGGTGATGCTGATTTCAACCTTTGCTACAAGGTTGAAGATGGTGTCTATATACAGATGACATTCTTCTCTTAGATGGATGCAAGAAGGAACTCACCACAGAGTTCGAATGATCTTGAGGCTCATATCAGTAGACCCATCTGACGAGAGATGGCACGGATAGATATGTAGAAGACCACTCAATGCAGAGTGTGAATGATGTTCAGTCACAGAGGGAGAATTGATAGCTTCTTGACAAGATTGGGCTTTACCAAAAGTAAAGTTGATCCTAACCTTTATCTTAAGGTTATGGATGATGAACATATCATACTATTACTGTATGTGGATGATCTCTTTCTGACAAGGAATGAGAAACAAATCATGGAAAGCAAGAAGAAGCTAGCTACAGAATTTGAGATGAAATATCTCAGATTGATGCATTACTTCCTAGGTCTGGAAGTATGGCAAGGCCCAGAAGGAATCTTTCTCAACCAGGGAAAGTAAGCTGTGGAAATATTGAGAAGATTTGATATGTTGGAATGTAAGGACATGACCACTCCCATGGATTCCGACTTGAAGCTGTTAGCTGATGACTCATCAGAGTTAGTGGATGTAACTTTGTACGGACAGATTATTGGGTCATTGATGTATCTGACGAATACCAGGGCAGATATATGCTTTGCTGTGAACACCTTGAGTCAGTATCTAGTGGAACCTAGGCATGTTCACCTGATAGCTGCAAAGCATGTGATGAGGATACTTGTATTGATGATGTGGATACTTGTATCGATGATGAGGATACATGTATCGATGATGAGGTTACCTGTTCCGACGATGAGGTCGATGATGAGGTTACCTATCTCGACAATGAGGTCGATGATATCAACGATAAGGTTGAGAAGTGGTTCCTAGTGGACGAGAGGGATTGTATCATCCCTGGACTTTGGTCCCTGAATTGATCCGTAGACATATGTCCCTGAGAAGTGGTCCCTAGTGGACGAGAGGGATTGTATCATCCCCGGACTTCGGTCCCTGAATTGATCCGTAGACTCTTGTCTTCGAGAAAGATATTGGTGAATGATGTAATGTGCGCTCTTGGACTGCTCAGCATAGCAGTAGGTGATCATTCACAAAACCTGTAATGACGTAATGTTCGCTCCTGGATTAGTAAGTGATCATTCACAGGTTGTAAATCCTAGATCTGATCTAGGTCACACCCCAGTTGAAATAGTATTGGCTCTGTGGTTGACTGGAATGATGTAATGTTCGCTCCTGGACTGCTCAGTGTAGCAGCAGGTGATCATTCGCAAGTCCTGTAATGATGTAATGTTCGCTTATGGATTAGTAGGTGATCATTCACAGGTTGTAAATCCTAGATCTGATCTAGGTCACACCCCAGTTGAAATAGTACTGGCTCTGTGGTTGACTGGAATGATGTAATGTTTGCTCCTGGACTGCTCAGTGTAGCAGCAGGTGATCATTCGCAGGTCCTGTAATGATGTAATGTTCGCTCCTGGACTGCTTAGTGCAGCAACAGGTGATGATTCACAGGTGGTAAAATCCTAGATTTAATCTAGGTCACATCCAGTATGAAAAAGGACTGGCACTGTGATCGGGATTGCATCGTCCCTAGACATGAGAGATGTCTTAAAGTGATAAGGATTGATCATCATGTAAGTAGATTGGGATTGCATCGTCCCTAGACATGAGAGGTGTTTTAAAGTGATAAGTATTGATCATCCTGTAAGTAGATCGGGATTGCATCGTCCCTAGACATGAGAGGTGTCTTAAAGTGAGAAGGATTGATCCTCCTGTAAGCAGATCGGGACTGCATTGTCCCTAAACGTTTGGTTCAAAATGTACGTGATAGGACTGCATCATCCCTGAACGTTTGGTTCAAAATGCACATGATAGGATTGTATCATCCTTGGACTTATGTCCTAAAGTGAGCGGGATTGATCATCCTGGAATTGGATCTTGTACATTGCAGAGTATGCTGCTATGTTGATCGCGATGGTCTAGATGACGATGTTGTTGATCGTGATGGTCTAGATGACGATGTTGTTGATCGTGAGGATCCAGATGATGATGTTGATCGAGAGATCCAGATGATGATGCTGTAGCTGATCGAGTACTGCAAAAGATGAAGACTCAATACTGACGATGTTGATGTTCCAGTATTGATTATGTTCCAGTAACTGAATGAGTTACTAATGATGATGTATAAAGAAAGCTTCCAATGATTTATAGATGTATCATGTATCATGTATCATGTAGTTGATGACTCCTTGCTCGTGCAGATGTTGTTATAATATCCTTCTCGTTAAGGGGGAGTGTTGAAATATTGTAACTTCTAAGAATATTATATTGTGTACTTTATTATTCCGAAGATGTTTCATTCCTCCGACGGGACTTTGTTGTATATCCGGAGATGTTTATTCCTCCGTGGAGATTGTGGTAACTTGGGTTATTAGACTTCCCTAGTGGGGTCGGCCCTGTATGTGTTATGTGGGCAAAAGGGTTATTAGACCACCCTCGAGGGGTCGGCCCAGTCAGCATTATGTAAAATGTTTAAGTTGGGGCCGACCTAGTTAATGTAAAAGACAAGTCGGAGTTGTGTATAAATAGAAGAGGTGTGTTCCTCATTTAACACACTCACTCATTATTCACTCACTTGTGAATGGCGCATAGGTGAGAGAGATATCTACTATGAAGGAGAAGGAGCTCATGTTTGGGATTACATCTTTTGTATTTGCTGGTCATCTATATTGAGGAAGCTTTGTTGGGTTTTCTACCCCATGAGGGTTTCCCAGGATAAATCTGTGTCTCTTGTGTTTATGCTGTGCTTGTTGTTCTTTCAGTGATCCTGTATATGCTATTGTTGTGAAACGGAATGTAATACTGATATTCTCTGTCTTAGCATATTAAATCTTAACAACAGGAACCTAATGATTATCATTAAAAAGATAGTGGGAGATAATAAGAAAAATTGGGATAGCAAGATTAAGTATGATCTTTGGGCATATAGAATAACAAACAAGGAAGCAACAGGAAAGAGCCCATTTGAGTTAGTCTACGAGATGGAAGTTACTTTACCTATACACTTGAATATATCGGTATATCAATTACTATAGCAGTTCACTATGGATTAGGACACAGTTCAAGCAAGGATAAATCAGTTGATTGAACTTGACGAAAATAGAAGGCAGGCTTTTGATCAATATGTTAGGAACCAAGCTAAGGTTAAAGATGTGTTCAACAATAAGGCTCAATCAAGAACATTTCAGAAGGGAGACCTTGTTTTTCCGTGCGATAAGAAAAAGAAAAACCAGGAAATCATGACAAATTTGATAGTCTATGGTTGGGAGCTTTCAGAATTGGTGACATAGCTGGTCCAATTTCCTTCTAGCTTAGTCATTTAGATGGTGAAAAGTTGCAATTGCCTGTGAACGGGTGAGCCCTGATACTATTCTTCAATAGTAACATATGATGCCTAAGGGGCATCCAAGTAAATAGAATAGGTTTTCATTTCAACATTAGATTGGAGTTGTGTGTTTCATTTCATTTCTTCTGTGTTGTTTCTATTTCATTATTAGCATCAATGTATTGCCTTGTCCTACTGATATCATCTGGTGAGAATGTGTGTAGATTAGAGGTCGAGATTCTGGGGTTCTCATGCACTCCTAAGAAGAGCACATATCTCGCAGTTGCAGTTGGATCCAGTTGTTACCCCTCAGTTTGCACTAGGGTTAATGCAAGGATTGAAGATGGTGATGAACCAAAGATCTCTACTTGCGAGGCTTCATCAAGCAATCTTTTAAAGTCATTTGGTCATCATTGTGTCAGTTTGTCCAAGATTTTGTTGTAAAATGTTGTAAAAAGTGAGATAGCACTTGTAATTGTTTATAAAAGGGCCATTCTGTAATATATAATAAGCCCAAGTATGATAATTGTACTCGGCAAGAGTCTCATGAGTGTTTTTTTTACTGAGAAATATTTAGATCCTCATAGTCTAAATCTTTCAATGTTTTTTCACTCAATAAAAATCCTCCAAAGCCATGAGCTCATCCTAGTACAACTACCCTAGTCATGAAGTTTCCTTTTTCCTTGGTCTATTTCATCTCACTCTGAATCACCATGAACATGTATCAATTTTGAGTCTATTAGAAATCAGTTTTGAGACTGTTAGAAAAACCTCTTACACTTGATCTTGATTATTAAGGTGTGTTGGTGGTTAAAACACAAGTTGGATGGTTAAAGGTGTCTTTCTATAGTTCAAATCTTGGGTTTTATGTTCTAATTCTCAATTACCTTTTAAAACTTGTTATCACATCCATTGTAGCTGGAGCTACAATGATGCAGTCCTGATTTTTTCCAATCCATTGAGCCAATCCTTTACATGAGATGAGCATCCATGTTCCATGATGATCAGTGACAGAGTACATACAAAGGCAGCTAGCCTATGCGGAGCAGTATTATCAGTACATCCTTGTCATTTATGAGCCTTCTTCATGATCCTGGAGGTATATTTGCTAGACTATAATTCACTTATGTCAGAGCAGCAGAGCCGCTAGTTAATATTTTCCCTGCCCATGAGCAGTCAAAGTTGGTCCTCATGCTTATATTCAGAGACAAGTATATGACTAAGCAGGTATACAGGTTGCATTTGGGTATTATTATTTGTCTCTCTTATTGATATTATTAGCTTTAACTTAACATGGTGACTGGTAGTGGTGATTATAGTATGTGTTGCTATCATGAGCTTGTTGAGACTGAATGTATGATCCTGAATGTTAAGAATTTTTTATATTCTCACCAGTATTGCCTACCTTATGCAGACTTAGCCTTGCCTTTGCTATGTATGGCATCACCATTTCACTGTCTTCGTCCATCCAATATCTCCCATCTTTTGGTTTGATCCCTGACTTTAGACTTTGACTTGTGAGATTGAGGAGCTTTCCCCCATTTTGACTTTTGTATATGATAGACTCCATGTTGTTTTGTGTCTCGGCTCTGAGTTGTGCGACGGAATTTGTCGAAGCCTTGACCCTTTTGGGTCGAAGGAACCCGTTGGTATTGGGTCCTGAGCCTAGGTGAGTTGGGAGTCTGAAGCCTTGACCTCTATGGTCGGTTACCCTTGATGTTTGGTCCTTATTGTGGATGATTCCCACTAGTTGACCCCATGCTTCACTTTTGGGCCAGGAGTACCCGCTAGTGTTGTGACATGAGATAAGACTAGCTAGTTGCCCGAGTTGTGTCAGATAGACTTGAAGCAAGTGACCCTATCATCATCACAACTGCATTACTATATCCTGCTATATTTTATAAAATGCAAATGAAATGAAATGCTAAATGCCCTGGATGAAAGCTGCAGCTAGTTGTGCTTTTAAGCACATGTAAAATCTGAAGGGTCATATGTGAAATGGGCCAAGTAAAGCAGATGCACATAATTGAATATCTAAATCACTGTTGGCCATGATTTGATGTGATGATTATTCCCCACAGAGCCTATGGGTGTGGATGTGGATGGAGCAAGGGACAACTAATTCTAAGTGTCCCCTAGAACCTCAGATTTACGGTTGACTGTGCACCTAGTTACAGTGGTTCTAGAAAAGATCCTCATAGAGCCTGCATCAGGCTTGGATGTGAGTTATAGGGCACTTGTTAAGGTTGAAGGGACATTTCTCAATCGACTTACCTATTTGTGAGACACCGCCATTCCCCAATGTTATCTATCTTATGCATGTCACTATGGATCCCCTCTTGTCCCTTATTCTCCGAGAGATCACTATGTTGAAGTCAAAAGTCAAATCCTCTTGTCCTAGCCTTGTTTCATTCACCTCACCCATTATAACAACCTAGTTAAGTTTGTAAGTGAGAATATATAAAGGGCTTCATGAAAGATCATGCATCCTACTTTAACACAAGTTATATTATTTCTATTGATTGATTGATGTATCACCATTGACATGTTACTAATGCATAGTTGGCTAACAATATGAATAAGAGAGCATATTTCACCCCATGTGCATTGAGATTCATTCAGTTTGGCTCAGTTATCAGTTTTGACCTGGTCAACTTTCTTGACTTGATCAACGAGCATGGCCTCGGGGCCAAGTATCATTACATATGTCCCAGCGTTGCTTTTGATGCCTTTGGAGGCTAGTTTCATCAGAAATGCAAATATTGGTTCAATGTAATGATTGGGTGAATTTTTAATAAAGTGAACCATTTTTTATTAAATTTTGGAAAATTTATTTGAAGGCCTTCCACCAAAATCGTTTTTGGGGTATGAGTAATGAGAATTACCAAATTGCTATTTTTTGGAATTTTTGGCACAGTTAGATTTTTATTCTGGGCAGCGAAAGATCATGTTTTCAGCTTATTATATGGTTTACAGAGGATATTCAGCAGATAAATTAAATTAATTAAAGTGATCATGGTTTAGTAAATGGAACAGAGGGTGAATGAATGGCAACGTTTTGACTTGTATGTTCTTCTTCTTGCTCCAAAGGGTATCCAGACCCCCTTTTTGATGTATTATCATGTCATATCATTTTATTATATGTATTCAGGCGTTATGAGGCAATTTGCCCCCCTCATCTAGTTGATCCATGTAGTGAGTGTGAGATTAGATCTCCACCATTGATTATCATTGTATTACCTTTTAATCTCAACCACTCATTTAAAAAGTGGTTATAGATTTGGTCTCTCTCAAAACTATTTAAGAAAAGAGACCCCTCATTGTAAAGGGACTTTTGGCTCTGGATTATTAAGAATAAAGAAATATTTTGCATCAAATTCTTGTGTCCATGGTTGAATGTGAGATGTGGTGACTGAATGCTAGTCTTCTCTTGAACTGTTAGATGTTTGCTGTACCTTTCGTATTTTTCGTAGATCCATATTTGATTTGCAGCAGGGAGGCCAGTTTGGAGAGGGGCGCACTTGCAGAGGGAGCTCACCTTGCTTCTCTCTCTCGGATCGAGGGTTTATAAAGGGAGTAGATTTGTCTTTGACCATTTACTCATCATTTATTTACCTCTTGTTGCTTTATCACTCATCTATTTGCATTACTGATTGATTTACCCTTGGTTGTGCAGGTTAGGTGGGACGTACTTGGTTCTCTGGACGTTTTGTGGACGTGGGTACGCAAGCTCTTCATTTTATCTTGTTGGAGCTAGTCTTCGCCATACGGCATTCACCTACGGGCATCAGGAAGTGACTGCATTTGAATTTCCTTAGTTTTATTAATTTATCCATTGATCTAAGCTACTGCTGCATTAAAACCCTAGCAGCCAAAACTTTTAAAAATTCTTTGGCTTTAACAATTTGGAATCTTGGCGAAAGATTTATGGGTATTTACCTTTAGGCCTAGCCCAAAGTGGGTTTCCTAGGACATCACCTCTAAGGGACTCCATCTTGCCCAAATCCCTAGGCACTGATCTCTAACTCTTGTGCCCTCCTTGATTTTTCCCTTTTTCTGAGTTGTTTGAGTTTCAATTCTTACTTCTGAGCTAAGACACTGTCAGATCTATCACCAAGCAATGCTAGAAAGCCCTAATTCATCTAGATGTACTATCTTGGACCATTTTCTCTATTTTTAATTCACGTTTCCCAAGGCGGATAGATTTGATCATTTGTCCTAGAACTTATATCCTAGATCTATCATTGATTTCTAAGTCATTGTATATAAATCATATTAAGTTGAAATCTCATCTCTCTTAAGCCTCTACAGTGACTTCATCCCTTATATCTAGGGTTTATATCCTTCACCTTACGTATTCTATTGCTTAGTCTAATCTGGTGATTGGATTAGATCTCTCCTGTTGGGAGTAGATCAGGGTCTCCCCCTTTGCTATCTAGGGCTTTAATAGCATAAAGTGAAGAGTACCTCAATTGGCATGACAACCAATCTATTGGGGATCGAGGCTCTCTTCGGTCACCTCTTTAGTTGCATAGCTCCTCTACCATCCTCTATAGGATCATCTTTAGGGACAACTATAAGTTGTGTGATAACAAAACCCATTCCCCCTTTCTCATCATATTTTTATGCAATCTCATGTATATCCATCCATGCCACCTAGCGCCCTCATGTTTGACCACTTGAGACGACATGTGGAGCCTTCCTTGAGGCTTCCTTAACCTCAAAACCCCAAATGCCCTCCTTCCTATCCAAGTCACACCCTCCTCTTTCCTTCCTAAACCCACACGTGTCAGTCATCCCATCACTCTAGGCAAGTCATTGGGCATTTGGTCCAACGTTTGGCTTGGTTTGAGGTGTTTGTTGCTTAATCTTACCTACTAGGGCTTCACACATGCCAAATCCCTTCTAGAAGACTCCTTTCCTAGCTAATTTATCCTTCTTTTGGCCTCCCTCATAACCAAATCGTCTCTCTTTTTAGCTAAATCATCCCTATTTTTCCTTCATCTAGCCTAGGGGCCTCTCTCTTTTTTACTTGTCTAGGGTTTGTTGAAACCATCTTCACTACTTTATTAATTTTTTACTTTGTCAAGAGGAAGTTAAATCTTTTTTACTTGATCCTAGAATAGATTTTTCAAATGTATCTTTCAAAGGAGTAATTGTTAAATTTCTGCAATCTGGAAATTACATTTCTCATGCATTAAAACAGAAATTTGTTATTTCTTTATTGATTTTAAGGGTTAAATCTTTTTTATTTTTGAATTGCTAGTAGATTTCTGCAATTTCCAGCCATATAAAAACATAGATAGATCACATATATTGCATATTATTCATTAACCCAAGTAATCTCAAGTTTCTTGGGTTAATTTGTTCATTTGTAATTCTGGAATTTGATTAAATTTATGCATTTTTCTGACATAATTTCCAGAATTTAGATTTCCTTGAAAGCTTCAATATACATTTATTCAAGGGAAATTTCATAGTGGTTATAACCACTTATAAAAAATGGTTCTTACCGCTAATCCTTTTGAGCTTAATTACCTAGTTGCTTGAAATATTTAATTTACATCTTACATTCTTGCAATTAGCTAATTCAATTTGTGATTAGTTTCAGACTTCAGTCTTTGATTAGATCCATATTAAAAGACACATCCTTGAGTTCATTACAAGCTCTAGCGTAGGCCTTGTTCTTAGCCTTGGACATTTTATTAATTCACATTGTACATAGTTAACTTTCATATTCATATTGTGGATTGGTAACTTGTCTCTTTAGCTTCTAGTTTTTCTTGTTATATTTATTTAAAGAATTTTATTTGAAACTAAGTGTTTAATTGAGTTATCTTTCAAGTTGTGGATTCATTTAGCGTCTTAAGTACATGCTTAATATCATATCATTTATTGTGTTTAAGTATAATTAACTCTCACTTTTCACTTAAAGCAAAATCATTCAATACAGGAAGCCTCTCTTGGCTTTCGAGAGTTGGCCTAAAGAAAAGGGATTGATTGTGTGGTGACATTGGCAATCAATCCAAGGTTGCCTTTGGCTTGTACCTGCGAGTTGGGACCTTTTCCACTTATATACAAGTTGGGAGGTAACAGGAAGCAACCCTAGAGGAACCAAAGACATGAACCCAAGGAGACCTTTGGATGAAATTCCAAGGTAGATCCAAAACTCAGAACTCTAAAAGCCCTAATCGCAAGGCTTTAATACCAACTGTTGTGGATGAGAGGTGGAGCAAGATGAGAAGAGATCAATAGATCTTCTAGGTGAGCTAAATATGCTAAAACTTGCTCTAGAGAATAAATCTTTAAAACCAGTTGATGTGTGCTTGCAACTGAAATGTGGAAAAGCATTGAACAGAGAAAACAAGATCACAAGCACAACTACAAAAGCATTTGCCACATGTATAATCTTTACATCTAAATTGCAATATATATAAGTGTCTATGGGTATCAAAATTGTTATGTACATAGCTTTTCTAAATAAATCTCATCCATAAAGGGTAAAATTGCCTGGGAAGAAAAGCTAAAATAAAAAAAATATCATCCATAAAGGGAAAACTTGGATGAGAAGAAGGCTGAAAGCTATTTATAATAACCAGTTTCCAATTGTGGAATTATGCACACTTTTGACTTCCACTATGAAGTCTTATCATTTGCAAACATTTAGCAGTCATTGTAGTGCATAGAGTATTCATGTATATTTGGCTGAGGAGATCTCTTGGTATGCATGCCAATATGTGTGTATCTTTGCATTTGCACTTAATTGTTCATCTAGATTTGTTAATATATAGCTGAAAGATTGTCTTATATGCTCTCTTGAACTCTTAGAAAGTACATAATCTGTTTGCACTGTGAACATACTTTTCTGCAGACAGCGGAGTTCCAGGAGCATTCCAAGCGTGTTGTTTCCATCTTGGGCAACTGTAGTACTTGGGCTGAGCTCTAGGAGATACAAGGATCGATGATGTTTTTTTTAAATTAACACGCTCAAAAGGAAAAATATCAAATTTCTATATCCTATTGCCTGTCTTGTATTTTCAAATATGAATTAAGAGATTTATGAAACAGAAAATCTTATTGTACATAATCTTTATGATATACAAGGATAAGCATTTGGGAATTCATTGCTCTGGTAGATCTCAGCAGTGAGCATCCATTTCCAATAGGTTGGAAAGGTCAATAGAACGTGTGGTTAAGATGACTAAAATTTACATTAAAGGCACAAGCTAAGTCAAATTACAGAAAGCTTCCGCAGTAATATTCGACAATTCTAGGTCATATGTAGAGGAGAAGAAGAGACAAAAGTAGCTTAATTGATTGTGGAGTACTGATGGACTAGAGCTTCAGACTTTGCTTGCAAGTTGCATTCCCCACACCCCAACAACAAATGCATAATGTACTCAACATCAGGAAATTGGGGGCTCAAATCAATGTACCTCAGTTCCTCTATCTGAAAATCAGGGTCTGCACAGCAACTTTGATACGCAAGCTGTACTTATTGGCATCGAATAGACTGTATCAGAAGTTTGATGCATTACAAACAAGATCGCCACAGATATCACACATTCCACAATTCATCAAAACACTTAGGTAACAGAATACATAGTTCCTAAAATCACAAAAGCAATGAGCTGGGGTATGGATTCATTCACTGGTGTCCACACATTTTTGCAAAGGGAGAGTAACAGCGAAAAAACCAGCTTCGCCCCCAGTTTTTCCATTATTCCAATTTTTCACAACGCACGGCCCTTAAAAATACTAGCTTGCCACCGTGTTCCAGCTAAAGGGAGTGATGAGCACCTCAAATCCCTGGAAGCTCAATATGTTATGCTTTACTAGAAAGAAAGAGCACAATGATTATTGCCTTCCGTATCCATACATGTGAAGTCCTAAAGAAGAAGGAAACTCGACTTACTGCAGAGAATCATAACATCCAGGATTATTATCCAATTAAGAGGGTTCGGTCCAATAGTCAATGGGAAGCATCTGTTGGTTCATTTTTTATGTAAAATCATCAAATATAGCCGGACAATATGACTGCATACAAGACTAGAATCCGAGTGACACCACATTAGGATAACTGGGGAACCAGGACCTCAATAACCTACCGAACTCGGTTTATGAAAACCGTTTGTTTTATCGTCCAGTTCTAGGGCAATCGGGTGGGCTACATTGGTTTACTCTGCACATGCCCAAATGCTCACTACATTTTATACGAATGGCTGTACAAACCTTGGTGTTAAAGCTTCCATGCCAGAATTGCAAAGAAAATAAGCAAAGGGAAGGAAACAGAATCGAATTGTTACCAGGCATCGCAGGCAAGTCCATAAAGAGTATCTGTGGGTACAGCAATTACTTGCCCAGCTTTGAGGGCCTTCGCCGCTTTTTCTACGTGAAATTCAGTTGCTGGCAAAACCGATCCCATCTCCATCATTCCTACGTTTGAATGATCTTGACCAAGCTCCCCCATTACTGAAAGCCCAGTGAGCCTTCTGTCCTGGGGGTCGAATCCCTTGACTGACTTGCTCACCAGTTCAAATTTGCCTGAGAGGAATTTCTCAGTGCGAAATTGATTGAAACTCAACCCAAGAAGTCTTCTGTGGTGTGCCCACTTGCGGGAAGGATGGAATTTACTTAAAGCAAGCTCTGATAGGAGGTTCTTGTAGTTGGTGTTTGCAGACACTAGCTTCATGGGTATTCAACTTTTACGTACTTTTATCAAATATTCACAAAAGTCGCATATCGACCACAGAGCGACAACCCACAAATATTGACCGTCAAATAGGTTAACAGCGGTAACGAACCTCCCATCACAAGCATGAACCTCCAAAAATTGGAATACATTGTGAGTGGTCCTTCGAAATTTCACAATTCCAAAGGAGATGCATCACATCTTTTTGAGTGGTCAATGAGTGAGTTTTGATTTCCAGAAAGCAATTCATGGCAAAAATGGGAATAAATTGGAATACATTGTTAAAAAGAATTTGTAAAATCTAAATTTGAAAGTGTTTAAATTACATTTTTGAATTCATAAATAGATTTAGTATTTTTGAATACTCTATTTCCTCGGGTATAATTTTCTAAAAAGAAACACATGTTCTTAATCATTAGACCCATTAAGGTAAGCAAATATAATATATTGTTTATAATTTAAATTGTGTTTTTGAATTCATAAATAGATTTAGCACTTTTGAATACCCTATCTCCTCTAGATTTGAACCATATAATTTCCTAAGAAGAAACACATGTTCTTAACCATTAGACCCATTAAGGTAAGCAAATATAATATATTATTTATAATTTTAAGAAAATTAAAACTATAATTTTTTTTATAGTTTATTACTTATGTAGCTATTTTTAAAGAAAATTCAAATTATAAATTATAAAAGAAGTTGATTTCTAAAATTGTAATAACCTTTACATTTAATCATATGATTCTACATCTTACTTAAGGATCCTCTCCATTCTCATTTTAACACAGTGAATTATCATTTTTTAATATTATATAATAACAAACTTCGATGAAATAATTCATAAATCTTATTATCATAGCATGCCATAACATATCCATGAAATCTTGGGGATTCTTTGCTAGTGATAAGGTGGATTAATCATAAATATAATGTGAGAAATTATGTCATAATCTTTAATGGATTAGATTCAATTGTTAAGTTCATTGCTTAACAATATTTATTTCTGCCATGTGTATAAGTAAAGAAACTCTATGGTAGATGGGCTCTCTGAAGCAAGATTGCAACTTGTTCAAGGGTAATGGATTTGGATGGTCAAATCTTATATTGTGTCTATGATCCTTTTTAATTTTTCTTCAAAATTGTTGGTTTTGTGACCTAGGTGGAAGAGTATACTCTATTTTTTGGGGTTTTTTTTCAAAACTTTGGGTGATCTTTTGATACCATGTATGGATAAATTGGACTGTGTGGGTAAGTTTTTGAATGATCTAATTGATACCCTTAAGCTATCCCAATTTGGATTTTAGAGAGTATGATGGGACATGTAAAATATGTGGTGGAAATTGATAAGGATCTTTTTTAATCATGTTCTTTGTTTTTCTATGGTGTTATATGTATCCTAGGGGTGATTATGAAAATGTTGGAAAACACTTTTGTAGTTTTGAATAGAAATTACAATCTTTTTTTCACAAAAAATAGACAAACAAACTTTTCTATATATGTAATCATTAATGCAAAAATCAATGTAAGTCTATGATCGCAAATACATCGTCAATACACATAAATACACTTAACAATAGTCCAAGACGTTAACTCAACCAATTGTTGTGGATATTCCTAGGCATATGGCTAGTTCTATGCCAACATGTGTCCAATTCAAATCCCTCCGATTACAATGCACTAGTCTACGTCGATAGGTTTGCTAGGGATGTCATCCACGAATGTGAGGAAGCATCCTATAAGTTTTCCCATGAGGATTTCCTTGGGAAAAAATACACTTAATAGTAAACGATGATGTTGAAAACAATGTCTAATAGATCGCGCTATAATCCAATCCTTCCCTCTCACTATTCAAATTATATGTTCAAATTGAATGTTTTTGTCCAAATTGAACATTTTTTTACAATTGGTTTTGGAGAGGGAACCATCGACTATGATGTGAAGCAAATTGTCAAACTCGTAGATTTTATGGGTTGGACAACAAAGTACCCATCATTCCTACCTTAAATGCATGTTTTATTTCATGATTTTTAAGTAGAGGCCTACTCTTGTATCATATTGTGATGGTGATCATGATGATATTACCATACACTAAGACTAACATTAATCTATCAGACCTTAACAAAGAAAAGTTGATTAGTTTGTTTTATTATTTTGCTTTTAAGATCAAATAACTTAGAAATAACATTACTAGTTTGGTTTGGTTTTCATAGGCTAACACATTGTAACTATCATCGGTATTACAAATGTTTTGAAAATGAGATACAATCTCTCGATAGGTTGTGCACTCTTAGATAAATGCTTTTCATTTTTATTTCATTAGCATTGAAAACTTTGCAAATTCATTATTCCTGATATATTTCATGTTTTGTCCAACTCCCGAATTCACTATGAAGTTCAGGGGAGTTTGTTTTATTTTTACAATATTTTATTTTCTTCTTTACACTAGCAACAATAGTGAGCTAATTTTGATCTTCTGACTTAGAATTAAGGGTCACTTTGTAATAAATAATCCCTTGGATGGGGTGATAGGCATGAGCCACTCCCAACCCATACTACTACCAATAGGCAATATTAACCAACATATGTTGGAGGATGACAACACAGGAGAGGGTGAACATGCAAGAGATCAAGATGGTCATACAACTTGTCCTTTAGTTATGTTGATATGCAAAGGTTTGATAGAGGTCATAGTAACGAGTGCAAGGGACATCATGGATCACCCATGACTAGTAATGAAAGGGAGAATGCAAGTACAGGAAAACTTTCATTTTGTGGATGGTGGTTGGAAAGCTATATGTCAAGCTACCTCTTCTCATGATCATCTGCATGTGGTACAATATGGTCTCTCAAGTGGCCTTTGGGCTACACGATTGACAAAGAGAAGAGAGTTGAAATTATAGAGTGCCCAAGAACATGTATGAGGCTCCTTTTAGTCTAAAGGAGATGGGAGATAGAGTAGGGGTAGAGGAGGACTCAAACAAGTTGCCAATGTGTAGGGAATGTGTACCATCCCATAGACCTATTAAAAAAATAGGATCTCAGAGCAATAACAATAAACAAGATGCAAATATAAAACACATATACACATTACAAGAGAGACACCAATATAACGTGGTTCACCCAATATGGGCTATGTCCATGGAGAAATTGCTCATCCTTTTATTATATCGTCCAACAAATGAAGGGATACAACCTGCAGCACATCCGCTACAACTTCATCTTCACTCTCTCATGGTACAATACAATACCATACAATACACATCCATATTGCAATGTCTTCCTTTTAAAGGGGAATTACAATGGGAAAATACCACGTGCTACCCAATACCATGGGCCCATAAACTGTTGGCCTACAATCAACCCAAAAAAAATATTTTGGGGACGATGCCCCCTAAACCCTCGTGGGGGGGGAAGCCCCCCCCCCCCCACACCCCCCCGCTGGCATGAGTGTACAGTCCACCTGCACAACATATAAAAATTGGGGTACAAACATAATTGAACAACAACATATCTAAATCAGGAAGATCATGCTCCACAACCAACATTCTCCCACTTGGAGACTGATCGCAACAACTCCATCGTTGTTGGACTATGCTCTGAACCTTGGACCTGACAAATTTCTCATATTCACCTTCGTGCTTGAAGGCCAATTGAAACCGAGCAGAAACTCAGTTTCTCTCTGGTTACTACCTTTGTCAACATGTCTGTAGGATTCTGGCTAATATGTATATTTTTCGACTTCAACAGTTCATCTTCCAGAACAGATCGTATGAAATGGCACTTGAGTTATATGTGTTTAGTCTTAGAATGCAAAGCTGAGTTCTTTGCAATATGAATGGCACTCTGGTTGTCACTGTCCAACCTGTTATTCTCCTGCTTCTTACCCAATTCCTCCATGAACCTATTTAACCAAATCATCTCTTTACTAGCCTTTGTAGCAACAACATACTTTGCTTTCGTTGTTGAAAGTGCAACAACCTTTTGCAGTTTTGAAATCCAACTTACTTTTTTTCCACCTACAATAAATACATACCTTGTGGTGCTCCTCCTGTTATCTTTATCAACTGCCATATCTGCATCAGCATATCCCTGTAAAACAATGTTTGAACCTCCAAAAAATAATGCATGAGTGGTGGTACCTCTCAAATACATAAGAACCCATTGCACTGCCTTCCAATGTTCTTTACTTGGATTCTTCATATACCTTCTCACAACTCCCATTGCATGTGCAATATTTGGTCTTGTGCACACCATCGCATACATCAAGCTACCAACTGCTGATGAATAAGGAACCTTGGACATGTAGTCTATATCTTCCTGTATCTTGGGACGCATCTCCTTACTTTGTTTGAAATGGATGGCCAAAGGTGTACTAACTGGTTTTGCATTTTGCATTCTAAGCCTCTCCAACACCTTTTATATGTACTCACCTTGAGACAATGTCAATTTATGATTTTTCCTATCTCTTGTTATTCTCATACCAAGGATTTGCTTTGCAGCACGCAAATCCTTCATCGCAAATGAATTAGCTAACTTCTTTTTTAGAACATTTATATCTTGCATGTTAGACCCTGCAACAAGCATGTCATCCACATACAATAACAAGATAATATATCTTCCATTATCTAGCCTCTTGAAATAGATACAGTGGTTAAAATGACATCTAATATAACCCTGTTCTGTCATAAACCTGACAAATTTTAAATACCACTGCCTTGGAGCTTGCTTCAGGCCATACAATCTCTTCTTCAACCTGCATACTAAATTCTCCTTCCCTTTGACCTCATACCCCTATGGCTGCTGAATATAAATATTTTCCTCCAAACCCCATGGAGAAAGGTTGTTTTTACATCTAACTATTCAAGGTGAAAATCTTCTACCGCCACTAGACTTAAAATAGTTCTAATTGAAGTCATTTTAATAACGGAGAAAATATTTCTTCAAAATCTATACATTTATTTTGTGTAAACCCCTTTAAAACAAGTCTAGCCTTATACCACTTCTTTCCTCCATCTTCTTTCTATAGCCTGTAAACCCATTTATTCTTCAATGCTCTTTTACCTGCAGGCAACTGAACTAAATCCCAAGTTTGGTTTCTTACCAATGAGTCCATCTCCTCATTCATGCCTTGCTCCCACTTCTTTCTAGTTTCCATATGCATTGCTTCTTCATAGCATCCTGGTTCACCATAGTCAGTCATCAATAAATAATACAATGAAGGAGAGTGTCGTTCATGAGGTCTACTTGACCTGGTAGATCTTCTAACACTTGCAAGAATTTGAGGTACCTGCTGTTATTCTTGATTTTCCGACACCTTTGGAACTTCTTTTTCTTTGATTTCATCATGCATTGTATACTCTGTGTTTTCCTTTTCCTGTTTCTTTCCTTGCAATTGATCTCTATGCATGACCTTTTCATTGAATACCACATCTCTACTCCTAATGGTTTTGTTATTTTCATAATCCCATAAGCGATAACCAAAATCATCAACCCCGTATCCAATAAAGGTACACTTCTTGGATTTAGCCTCAAGCTTTGTTCTATTTTCTTTATCAATATGAACAAATGCTTCATAACCAAAAGTTTTCATAAATGAGTAGTTTACCATTTTACATGTCCATGCCTCCTCTGGAATACCACCATCCAAAGTGCTTGAAGGCCTTATGTTTATTAAGTAAACAACAATATCTACAACATCTGCCCAAAACTGTAAGGGAAACCCTGCATGCAATCTCATACTACACCTTACATGCCCCATGATCTTCCTGTTCATCCTTTTTGACACACCATTTTCTTGTGGTGTTCCTGGGACTTCCTTGTCTCTACAAATCCCATGGTATGAACAGTGATTATCAAACTCCTTGCTGCAGTATTCACCTCCATTATCAGATATGAGACATTTCAACCTTTTTCTTGTCTCATTCTCAGCCAAATCTTTCCACTTCTTAAAAGTAGCAAACACATCAGATTTTTGTCTAATGCAATAAACCCAAGTTTTTCTAGTTGCATCATCAATAAAAGTAACATAATAATGAGAGCCACCAAGAGATTGTACCTGCATCGGTCCCCATACATTTGTATGCACAATATCTAACTTTTCGCTCTTCTTTTGTTTCCCAACCCTAAGAAATATGACTCTCTTTTGTTTTTCATCAACACAGTTCTCACATAATTCCAAACTTACCTGCTTCAGATCTGGAAACAACTTCCTTGAGTGGAGAATCTGCATCCCCTTCTCACTCATGTGGCCAAGCATATGATGCCACAATGTTGTATTTGTTTCTGTCGAAGCTATAGAGATAGAAGAATTAGTATTATGAGGACATAAATACAACATACTTATCCTATCTCCTTTTGTTATTACCAATGATCCTTTAGTGATCTTCCACCATGTTTCTCCAAACATAGACAAACAGATGCCATCTCCCAATTTCCCTTTTGAGATCAGATTTATTTTCATAGCAGGAATATGCCTTACATCTTTCAGCAACCATTCACCTCCATTCTTTAACTTAATCTGTACCTTACCCATTCCAACAATTTTACATGGTTCATCATCACCCAATCAAATATATCGAAAATCACCTGGAACATAATCATGAAAGATTTCCCTATGGGGTGTAGCATGGCATGAACCCCCTGAATCTACTACCCAGATATCACTAGTACTATTTAATGCAAGAATCAAAGCCTCTTGTAACACATCACCTACTACATTTGCTTCCAATAATCTCCTACTTCCCATCTCCTTTCTTCTTTAAAGATATACAACCTTTCTACATATGTCCTTTATTTCCATAGTTCCAACACTCTATCTTTCCCAATATGGACTTGGATCTGCCCTTCCTAGACTTCTTGTGATTAAATGGGCTCTTTCCTCTCTCCCTTTGTATTCCCCTCCTCTCCATGGTTAACACATTGCCTGTTGTCTCACTTGTGTTTTTCCTTCGCATTTCCTCCCTAAGAATAACACCAACAACATCATCAAATTTTAGAGTGTTTGAACCAGAGACAGAGTTACTTATAGCCATGACCAAGCCGTTCCAACTTTCTAGCAATAAGCACAAGATTAGAAGAGCCCTAACCTCATCTTCAAAGTTCACTTTTATAGAACTTAGTCTATTTGTAATCGTAATAAATTCATTTAAATGATCAGCAACAGATCCACCTTCTGACATCTTCATATTAAATAAATGCTTCATTAGAAATACCTTGTTAGAGACCGAGGGTTTTTCATACAGTTTAACCAATGCGCTCATCAGACCCTCTGTTGTCTTTTCTTTTGGGGTATTGAAAGCCACCGAAGAAGCCAGGCACAGTCGTATTGGTCACAGTGTCTTTCTGTCAAGAACGTCCCATTATTCATCCTTCATAGTCATCAGTTGTTTTTCTTTGCCTCCCAATAGTAGGAATAGATCCTTCTAATGCAAATAGTCCTCCATTTGCATCTTCCATAACTGGTAGTTTTGGCCCTTAAATCTCTCAACCCTAAACAGTCCTTCTTCTACCATTGCTCCCACTCGAACCAGGAACCCTTCTTTCCTGTGAGTTTATCTACCAAATAGACCTTTGGATATGATACCAATTGTTAGAAAAACAGGATCGCAGAGCAATAACAATAAGCAAGATGCAAATATAAAACACATATACACATTACAAGAGAGACACCAATACAACGTGTTTCACCCAAGATGGGATACGTCCACACATAAATTACCAGTCATTTTATTATACCGTCCAACAAATGAAGGGATACAACTTACAGCACATCCACTGCAACTTCCTTTTCACTCTCTCATAGTCTCTCTCACATTACAATACAATACCATACAATACACAATCGTATTACAATGTCTTCCTTTTAAAGGGGAATTACCATGGGAAAATACCACGAGCAACCCAATACCATGGGCATGTAAACTATTGGCCAACAAACAACCCAAAAAAATTCTTTTGAACCCCCCTGAGGGGGAAAATCCCCCTCACACCCCCCCCGCTGGGATGAGTGTATAGTCCACTTGCACAACATATAAAAATTGGGGTACAAACACGGCTAAACAACAACATCTCAAAATTAGGAAGATCAGGCTCCACAACCAACAAGACCACATTGGTGGCCTAACTATTACTACTCTAGGCTAGTCTAAAAGTGGACAGAGGCATAACATATTGCTAGGGGCTCTAGCGAAAGACACAAACTTGCCACAATATGGTGCCTTCAAATGCTATAAGAGAAATTTCAAGAGAAAAGGAGAGCCACAAGTTGTTCCAAGATCAATGTCGAGTTTGCCAACATTGTACCAAACACAAGCTTCTATAGAAGTCACAACACTAGGTTCTCCATCACTTTAGACTTATACTAGCATATTGAAGAGATCATCTCAGAGCATTTGGATGAAAGGGAAAAGAGTTGCAACAATACCTTGAAATACATAAAGGAGGAACTAAAGCATCTAAATGCTGATTATTGATTTGTCCTCCAGGTCTTTCAAGGTTGGGAAAGGGTATCATATGAGGAAATCGCCAAGAGGAATTGAGAAACCAATGAAAACATATCGTTTCCACCCATCCCAGTTGGTGCTAAAGATGAATACAAAACCAAGGAAATGACTTCCATATTCCCCAATAGTTATGTTTCTATATTTTTTAATTACATTTTCTGGAGTATGTGGGGATAGCTTAAATGAAAATAATCCTCCTTTTAGTATAAACAAGAATTTTGCCATAAGCCAGACTGTGGTAAATCTAGTTACTGTAGTAAGTATTTCAGATACTGAGGCCATAGGCTAATTGATAGGCAGTCAATTATAGTTTTTTGTGATTCTAAAAATACATGTCATGAGTTGTATAAATTAAAAAAACGTTCTAGCACACACACACACACACCAAGGAACAAACTCACAGAAATCCCTCTAAATACTTCACCATGATTCATGGATGGTAAACGGGGTAAACCATCGGCCCTAATTACGGAGCCTGACCCCAAGGGGATCAAGAGAATTGAACCCATGACCTCCTCAACCATGGAAAATTTTAGGGGTTAATCTTAGCCCACGGGCTATATTTAGGGGTTTTAAATTTTTAATGGGATATTTTTTTATTAAACACCCATTGGGTATGATTATCCCACATTTTTTTTTAATGAATAAAAGGTTATCCCCACAAAATATAAAAAGGGGAGGAAAGATAAAACAATTTCGCCCCTCTAAAAATTGATTTAAACCTTTGTTCACCCACAGAAATCACGAGGGAGCTCCCATTAGCCCTTGATTTCTAGAAATGGTAGTTTCTAGGGGATCTTTCGCCTTCTATTGATAATGGAAATCGAAGTCAGATTTACATTCGTCCCAATTTTATGGGTTGAATCTCGTTTTACAAGTTGCTTAATGTCCACGTGAGAAGGGAAGTTGATATTTACTATCAGGTCTTATAGTGGCACATTTGCATCTAGGAGAGTTCTGAATCCCATCACCTGAGATCCAAAGTTTCCCCAACAAACATGGGGATTGTGAACCTTGTGATTAGTGATGCGGCAATAACATTTTTGTGGGTGTTTGGGGCATCATACTAGGGGGTTGGGACTTTATTCATATCCACATATTTGGGTGTGTTGGGGGCAATGACGCTACTTATAACCAATGACATTTTGTTTCTACTTGTTTTTGTGTTCTCTTTTATGAGACAGATAATGGGTGAATCAACCTAGAATCCCACTGTCTTTGCTACTTCTTTTGATTTGGGCATTGTCAGGTATCTTGACATGTTTCTTGTTTTTTTATTGAATTTTATGGTTCTCAAAGGATTTTTGTGGGGTTGACATTGTATTTTGTGGTTGGTTAGCCTACTGTTGCAGCATGAATGTTTCTCTTTTAGTAATGGGGAATACATTAAATAAGGACTTACAAAGCTGAAAAAATAGATATGTGAAGCATCATAGTAGGTATGAAATGCTTAACTCTATTTTCTTGGCTTCCACGTAGAAAGGTGTACATGATGCTATGTTACAATTGATGATATTATGCATTATTTGACTGAATCTTCCTAAATTGAGTATGTAGGGACGTCTTGGGATGAATTAAGATACCCAAGGAAAGTTGTTAGTTTCTTGGTAAGATTATCCCACACTTATGATTCATTAAAAAAATACTTATATGTATAGGTATCGCTCTCTTAAAATCATCTTTGGTAAGGTGTTTGCAAAGATGATGTATTGGTGGGCCCTTGTATTAGCCTAGAGAGATAAATGAGGATCGAGGTGTTGGTGTAATTTCATATTAACATTGATTCTATTTGTCGTGGTGACGAAAAATTTCATTGTTTTTTTCCAAGAATATTCCTAGAGTATGGTGAATTTCTATGTACTGCGACAATTAGAGTGAGGTACAAAACTACCACTAAAAGAGGGATTGTTATGTGATCGCTTATTAGTATTTATCTCCTATTTAGTATTTTTTGTATATGTTTCCTATTAATGTATATGGTTTTATACTTTATCAAAAAAGTCACCAAGAACTCACAAGATTTTATAATTTAGTAAAATATTTGCCAAGACTTTACAAGGTTTTATAATTTAGTGAAAGATTCACCAAGATTCTACAAGGTCTTATAATTTAGTAAAAGATTTGCCAAGATTTTACAAGATTATATAATTCAACGAGATATTCGCCAAAAAATTATACATAAATAATATAACACTGATAAAATAGCCTTCATATTTTCCTATATATCTTGGAGATTAGCCCATTTATTATACATAGAAATTTAGGGGGGGTTCTTAAAATTTTCCCCGTCCTCAACCACGGGGGGCGGGGAGATCTCACATATAACTCATGACAACTTGATCTAACCCTCGGGGCTCTATGTATGTATGTATATATATTCTCAATTTCATTTTAGGACCATGAGTTTTATTTAAAATTTTTTATGATAATACTATTTGATATTCAGGAGGGCACCCTCTCATATTAATTGCCAATAATCGAGCAAGGAAGTAACATATTTAGTCCACCCTCTCTTTAGCCTTGAATGACTTTTATTAATGTTTGAAATTGTAATAGGAATCCTCTCTTCTTCATGTTCTCTAATAGTAAACATGCAATATTAGTATATTTATGCTCTTTAATATAAAACATGATATCGTAATTCCGAGCAAGGAAGTAACATATTTAGTCCACCCTCTCTTTAGCCTTGAATGACTTTTATTAATGTTGGAAGCTGTAATAGGAAGCCTCTTTTCTTCATGTTCTCTGATAGTAAACATGTAATATTAGTATATTTATGCTCTTTAATATAAAACATGATATTGTAATTCCTTTGAGTGGGAAGGAGAAGTTAGAAATTAGAATATTGAAACTTGGGGTCGATAGTTTGGAGTGTGTGTGTGTATATATTCTTAATTTCATTATAGGACCATAGGTTTTATTTAAAATTATTTATATTACTATCTATAGTCTTGATATTCCTGAGAGTACCCTCTCCTATTAACCGCCAATAATCGAGCGAGGAAGTAACATATTTAGTCCACCCTCTCTTTAATATAAAACATGATATTGTAATTCCTTTGAATGGGGAGGAGAAGTTAGAAATTAGAATATTGAAATGTGGGTTTGATAATTTGGATGGAGTGTGTGTGTGTGTGTAAAATGCATTCAAGGATAAAGAGAGGGTGGACTAAACATCTTACTTCCACACTTCATTATTAGCAATTAATAAGAGAGGGTGCCCTCATGAATATCAACACTATATTACTCCACCCTCTCTTCAGCCTTGAATGACTTTTACTAATATTTGAAGTAGGAAGCCTCTCTTTCTTCATGTTCTTTCATATTAAGGATGAAATATAGTATATTTATGCTCTTTAATATAAAACATGAAATTGTAATTCCTTTGAGTGGGAAGGAGAAGTTAGAAATTAGAATATTGAAATTAGGGGTCGATAATTTGGAGCATATCTTTTAAATTTATACTACTAAGTCAATAACCTATTGTTATATTGAACAACTAGGATTAGGTATAAAAAATACTAGTCTATAACCTATTGTTTTATTGATGAGTGGGATTAGGTATACAAAAGCATAGGGAACAGAGTATGTGGAAAGCTCGAGTGAAGATTGATCAATGGTGCAATTTTTTTTCTTCACAAAAACGGTTAATTTATATTTAAAAAAGAGAGAGAAAAAAAAGATCGCAAACGATCTCATTACAAAAAATTCCAGTTTCAAACTATTGTCGAGGCATAATTCTGCACTACAAGTACCTATGTTGTCTCAGCCTTCTTGAGACGGGGTTTAAGAGAACTCTTTCTACTAAAACCGATTTTGATCGATTTTCTAAGTAAGAACAAAAGACTATCAGATTTATTCTAGCTCTCTGACCTCGTATGCACTCGTTCTTCTCTAATTTTCCTCTTCTGATTTATCATCTATCCATTCCTACATATCCATTATCATCCATTGACATTCTTCTTTTTAGAATTGTAATCCTTTTCGAGTTACTATCTGTACTGAACACTCCTATGAAACTGTAGTCGATTGTCCTCTAAGACTGTTCCACACTAAAAGAGCCAATGATCCTCGGTTCATTGATTCAGAACATTCTTTTAAGATTTTCACAACTTTAAGGGTTGGGGTGATTCTTTACGGGGCCTTTGTTGGTTTCCAATTGTTCCTGGATAAGATTGCATCCAGTATTGCCCAACCTGTCGACTTCCTTATTGGATCCACACAAAATGTGAAATATTTGATACTTTGAGAATTTTTGAAGAGTACTACGAATCCTTTTAAGGATCCTGTTAAGCTTGAAATTACCGAAGTCTTCCTTGGTGTTCATTTTATTTATCAGAATTTGTGAATCTCCAAAAATATGAACTTCATTATAATCTTTGCTCAGAGCCATCTGGCGTCCCTTTAAAATCACTAAAGCTTCAGCCTGATTATGGAACAGATTCCTAATCCCCAACTGTATTTGAATTCATGTTTTCCTACAGGAGAGAAGATCACCCCTCGACTCCTGTGACTCCAGGATTACTTTTAGAAGCTCCATAAAAAAAAATTGTGGCTTTTTCTTGCATTTTCCACCATTTTTGAAATTCCGTGTCCGACATTCTAAGAGACCAGGCTGTTTTTGTTTTCTGCCTTTTTCCGCTATCCTCTCTTTTATTGATGGCTATATTTCCAATCCAGATCCTCTCTGTTGAAGTAAGAGTTGAGTCTAACTCTTTATCTTGATTTCTGATTGTTTCCAACAGATGAGCCTTTGCTTTGGCGACCACCTGTTTCGGGGAATGAAACTATTTTTTGAAGATTCTGCTATTCCTGGATAACCATAGTTTCCAACAGATATATTTAGGTATCGAAATCCAAATGTTTTTCCACTTAGGATTATTTGTAAAAGAATTAGGATAGCTATTTTTCCAGTAGGAAAATAGATCTACGATTGAGTTCTGAGTAGGTATAGGAATTTCCAACTTTTGGAGGAAGATGGTCCAAACCGAGATTGCGAAGGGGCACTTCAAGAAGTGGTGTTCAATATTTTCCTGGCTTCTACAAAAAAGAGGGCATCTGTACGGTCCTCTAAAGCCGCGTTTTTCAAGATTTTTGCAGGTTAATATTTTCTTATGCATAAGCAGCCAGATGAAAAAAAATATTTTTGGAATACAGAAGGGGTTCCAGACAAACTTCCACAGAGTAGGAGAGTGAATTGGATTTTGAGTTGTTTGAAGCTCTTTATATCCTTGGGCTGCTGAGTATGTTCCAGAGGTCCCCCATCCCCACTTATTTTTCATTTTCTTGTGGAGAGGGACCAGACTGTTAAGATTTTGGAGGAGAATTATCTTTTGATTTATCAGTCTCTCTGGAATTGCAGGCAACACCCAATCCAACCAGTTCCCTTTATCGTCCCAGCAAGAGATTTGTGCCAGTGTCACAATATCATTAGTAATAAACCATTCTCGAATTTCATTAAGGGAATCGATGCCACTGAGTGCTTGGTTGTCCATAATTTTGTGGGTCCATAGATTTGTTTTTTCCCCATTTCCAAGAATACGGTATAGCGTTTTTGGAATTGAACGATACCTGCTTTGCATAAATTCCAAATGGAAGTCCCTCCGGGGATATGTTATGTCTAAAAGTTGTGAATGGATCCCCGTTTTAGATATTTTTTCCACAGTAATTTGTTGACCGGATGCGATCTGTCTAAGTAGAGTTTCCATAGGATTTTTCAACCCAAAGCCAAGTTGACTATACGAGGATCTCTTACCTGGAGTCCTCCTTCCTTCAGAGGTCTTTTGACCATGTCCTAGCTGACTAAGTGATAATTTTTTTATTTCCTTGCCCTCCTTTCCAGATAAATTCTTTGATGAGACGCGAGATTTGATCCATTATAGACTTTGGAGCCATTAGCATCGAGGATTGGTAGATAGGTAGAGATGATAATACTGATTTTATCAAGATTAGTTTCCCTGCATTGTTGAGCCAGTATCCCCCCCAGGCGTGGATTTTTTCTTTCAGCTTGATTATGAATTCTCCATCTCGAATTTTTGGAGGTTCCCTTGGTTAAAGGGAGACCAAGACATTTGATTTTTTCCCAAGTAGTAGAACCCAAGAACCCTAATAGGAGAGTTATTCTATGGATAGTTTGTTGATCCACGTTCCATCCGTAAACAACACTTTTTCTATTATTGACTAGTGCTCCCGTGGCCTGGCAATAACTCTGAATTATCTCTTTAAAGGCTTTTACAATTTTTAATGAAGCTCCTCCTAGGAATAGGGAATCGTTAGCAAAGAGCGCATGATTAAGGGAGGGGATACCATTGGCCAGTCTTATCCATGGAATTTCTCCTATGTCTCTAGTTTCTCTAAATTTTTTCTCATAGAGTCTGCCATCAGAATGTATAGGAATGGGGATAGGGGACACCCTTGACGAATTCCTCCCGTAGCCTGGAAGAATTTTGCTGGTCTTCCGTTAATTAAAGGAGCAATCCAAGGCTTGTCGATACAAGCTTTCACCAAGTTTATGAAGTTTTTGTTGAATCCGAATGTTGATAACACTTTGTACATAAACGAGAGTTTAACTCGATCAAATGCATTCGCCATATTGAGTTTTATAAGCATTCCTTTCTCTTTTCTGACCTTGCTGGAATGCATTGCTTCCTGAACAAGTATCACGTTATCAAGGATTTGTCTTCCTTTTATGAACCCTCCTTGGTTGGGAGAGATCAATTTACTAAGCAAAGCTTTGATCCTGCTAGCTAGAAGTTTGGAAATAATTTTGCAAGAGGCATTACAAAGTGATATTGGTCTATATCTTTCGAAGTACTCAGGATTTACTTCTTTGGGTATCAAAGAAAGAAAAGTGGAGTTAGTGTTATCTCCCATCTTGGATTTTTTATGAAATCCTCTGATCATGCGGAATAGATCTGTATTGATTATGGACAAGAAATCTCTATAAAGGTGGATAGAGAAATCGTCCGGTCCAGGGGATTTGTCTGGCTCCATATTCCATATTACTTTAGCAATCTTTTTTTCGGTGAATGACTTCAGGAGACTTAGATTGTCCATCGAATTAATAATATTTGGGATGTGGGCAAGCAGATCCATAGAGTTCTCCATGTCTTGATAATTTTCCTTCGTATACAGGGCATGGAAGTGTGCTTCAATTGATTTTTTGATATTTTCCACCTTTAACCACATCGCCTTCTGTAGTTTTTATCTCCGATATGTGATTACGAATTTTCCTTGCTTTTGATTGATGATGGAAATAAGCAGTGTTATGGTCACCAGGCTATAGCCATAGGTTGCGGGATTTCAGTCTCCACTGCTCTTCCTCAATACATAGAGTTCTGAATACCTTCGATTGGATTTCTTGTTCATTAGTCATATCTACGGAGGCAATTTATTGATCTTCCATCTTCAACTGAAAGGAGGACAACTCCAGCACCGCATCCTTTCTATGAGTCGAGTATCCCTTATTCACTTTCTTAATCCAATTTTTCAAAGCCTGTTTTGTGTTCTTCAAATTTTGCTCCCATACATAATTCGAGGATCTCGTGATAGGAATGCCCCATGCTTTGGTGACTTCCTCGATGAATCCTTCTTGCTTGATCCATATGGGATTGGACCTAAAGGGAATAGGTCCAAGATATTCCTCGTCATTCAGGTGAAGGAGGATATGCTTGTGATCAGAGATTAGATTGGGTAAAATATTTGAATGAATGAGTTTCTTTTTTAGAAGGATCATGCTCTGGATTAAGAAGCGATCAAGACGCGCTGCGATGTGATGCGATCTCGTTCTTTTGTTAGACCAAGTATAATTCCCCCTCTTGGGCTTTATGTCCACCAGATCCCATTGTTGCATCATATCTTCAACCTGGCGCAACACGGAGTCTCTTCCATTATTTCCCCCTTTCTTTTCCTTTGGATTCATAACTATAACTAAGTTAAAATCCCCAGCCAGAATGATATTCTGTGGTTTATAAATCTCCAGGAAATCTGATAAGGTGTCCCAATAGTCTTTTTTTTCATCATAGTTAACAGGGACATATAAATTAAGGCGATAGTTAATTTACTTTGTATGTGGTAGAGATCTGTATAGATCCAGTGCTGTGTAGCAAAAGAGATTTCCAGATTGAATTTATCATCAGACCACAACGTGATTAGCCCCCCCGAGGATCCTCTGGAGCTAACCGCCTTTCCATTATTCTTCTTCCATTTTTATCTACTCATTGCTAGAAGAGTGTCCTCTTCTATTTTGGTCTCTTGGAGCATTAGGATGTCTGTTATTTCAATTTTGAGGAGGTATTTTACCGCATCTTCTTTCGTAGGATTCCCTAGTCCTCTACAGTTCCAAGAGACCAGATTCATTGCTTACGGTTTGCTGGTGGTGGAACGCCTTTAGGGGTCCTATATCTGCTATTTCTCCCATAGGCCATGTCCATGGTTCCCTGGCTTCCTTGCATCTTATGCTTTTCAGCTTCCTCTTCTCTTATTTCTTTGTTGTATTTCATCCCAAATTTCTTTGAGGATCTCTCCAAGAAGTCTTCCTCTGGGGAGGAAACCACCTCCGAAGGTTTTCTTTTTATCATTTCAACATAAGAAGGAGAAGAAGTTACCTCTTTCTGTGGTGTCAGTTGTTTTTCCTTGCCTTCTTCTTGTAGTTATCCCTCTTCCTTTTCTTCATTTTTCGCCTGTTTGTCCGGAGTGCTAAGGATTTAGAAATGATTTCGTGATGCTTCCTCCCTATGGTTAAGATTTTCCAACTGTTCTTTCTCTTTTGAATGATTCATTGTCCCATTAGGATTTTCTTTCTCTTTGGAATGATTCATTGTCCCGTTAATATTTTCTTTCTCTTTTGAACTAGAAGTATATTTTGTCATGGTCTGCCTCTTAATTTGTTTCCACTGTTCTCCTTTGAATTTTTCTGATTCTTCCTCTATTTGTTTTTACGGTGGCGAGCAAAATGGTCGTATTCTCGGCAGTGTTTGCACTTGAAGGGAATCTGTTCGTAGTCAAGCTCCTGGATGTGGGACCAGTCTATAACAATTAAGTTTATTGCTTCCGGAAGTCCTATTTCTAGATCTACTTCCACACATATCCACGCGCAGGTATATTGATCTTTTTTTTCTGCCTTGTCTATATATCTCCCCAATGTATTCCCTATGGCCTCTAGGTATTCCAAATTCCAACAATGTAGTGGTAAATGGGGTAGCCTGACCCAGACAAGAATCGTCGAAGGAATGTCTTGAGTAGGATTGAAATCAGGGGTCCATTTATTCAAATACAAGCCTTGTGGTCCCATGAAGTAGGGCCCGTTCTGACAGATAAGATCCCTGTCTGCAGCGCTTTCGAAAACGAATACAAAGTAACCTTTGCCAACGATATAGATCTTGATATCTTCTTCCGTGAGGGCTTTCCAGTTCCGTTGCACCCAAGCATCTATGGCTTTTGGGGATGGCCATAACCCAGTAAATTGTCCTATCAGTCCCCTCTCCGATAGATTCAGGGCAGTTATGCAGGGCCTTTCTGTTGGAAGAGCCACAGTGGGGATCCCTTCAATCTTCTTGATGAATTTATATTGTGAAGATGATGCATGACGCTTCCCTTGATCAATGATCAGTTTTTTAAAAGCAATAATCTATGGAGGGGTTTGTGAAGGAGGAGGATCCTATCCTCCCCCTGAAACCATGGTCGGATTCCCTTAAGTCACTTCAGATCGAGTTCGTTGCTAATATGGTTCAGGATTAGTGTTGCGTTGAATGAACTCGGCGATCCAGCAGAGCTCTAGGTCAGTGATTTGTAGGCATGGCCTGAGCGATCAACGATCCAAGTGGAAGGAATTCGCTTGGGAGGAGCCCTAGCGAACCCGAGTGATCACTCCATAGGAGGATGTAGAGCGAGTCGACCTGGAATGAAAAACAAACATTCCTCAATGGTGCAAATTTTGAATATTTACTATGAAACAAATTGCTGTGTGTAGTGTATCCTAGGTTAGCTCAATTGTTTGAACCATCTACCCAAGACATGTTGTCAACATATAAGCCATAGTTCATAGGTTCAAATCTAGTCAAGTCCCTCAAGGTTTCCAACTATTATTGCAATTGGTGGTTGAGACACCCTCCATCTAAATATTTTGGGAAGAGGAGGGGATTGTGTGTGTGTGTGTGTGTGTTATCGACATCCAATGATACCAACTTTAGTTAACTGGACCTTGAGGGGAAAAAATGATAAGAAATTACTTAGTTTTGTTTGCATATTTATTTTTGTGCTTGAAAAACTTTAAGAGAAGCATTCCTAAATAAACTTAGTTATGATGACTTAAAAGGTTAGTATAAAGGCGAGTATTGTAACAAATATTTTGAAACTTGAGATCTAATGTAGGTGTGTGTCTATGTATCTGTGTGTGTGGGTGTGTGCAAGGAATAAATCAATTATTTCATTAATCAAGTAAGTACTCAAGAGCTAATACAAAATTACTTGTCCTATGAGTAAAACAAACTCAAGCTAGAAAGCTTGGACACATTGATAAAATCCAAAGTATTGCCACTAAAGTATGGACTCTATCAACAAAGGATAATTCCCTACACCAAAGTTTTTAGAACCAAAACATAGAGTCCAAGGAAAAATAAGTAACCATAATCATAAGAATGTCAACAACAAATCAAATCTTAAACTAGAATAAATTAGTCTAATGGTGATCCTAGCCACTACCTAATCATGAGTACATTCTCCCAAAACCACACCTCTTCTACCTTTTCCCACACCTCTTTAAATTCCTAGGATGTGAGAACGGAGGAAAGGACGATATCAAAATAGATGGATTGAATTTTAGTTTTATATATTTATCATTTTTAATAGGAACATATGGCATTAAAGAAACTAGATCTAAAGGATAGTCTTCCATTGAATAAGAATACGAAATCTCATACATTAGCAGAAACTTCGAACCTAGTAAGCCACTATCCTTACTCTTCTCTGTCTCTACCAGTTTCGGGAACATGGACTTAAATTCATATTCCAACACTAGGGGGGCTGATGGGGCACTCTCAATAAGTTGAGACTTTGCTAACAAGCTATTAATTGGAGATTCTAAACCAAATCAAAGGAGTACCACCTTTGCATCGAAAGAATCCTAGAGAAACTAGCTCCAAAACTACGACAAAGGTATCATCAAATGTATAACTATCACAATTCAATCTAGAACATGTTACCTACATGTAGGATGAGATGATAATGATCTCGTCATCCATTGAATTCTTCCCAAAAAAACCTCACTGACATTTCCATCTAGCATGTGACCATGTATAGAACCCTCCACCATTGTCTCTTTCGATTTATTTTTTGATAATGAAGGGACCACAAGACCCCTCCCATCGATCATGTCCAAAACTACACTAACATAAGAAGATTCAAAGGGATTCAATCTGAATACGATATGGCATACACCCCCATGGATGAGAAAAACCTTGAAATTAGTTTTCCCCATATTGCCCATATTCTACCATCTCTGCCACTTCAAGAACCACCCCCATATCCAACATAGTATTAGCCTTGACTCTTGTTTGGGTAGTGAAACTGTAACATCCCTCCTATTTGATCCCTATTATTATTTTATTAAATGTAATTGTAATTGTGTAAGCGGCCCTGGTGAGGAGCTCATGGCCAAGGCCCCACCAATGGACCTTGAAACTAGTGTTATGCTCATAAGTGTTATTTTTAGATTTACAAGGCAATGACGCAACTAGTTACGACGGGTGTCACCCTAAGACAGAACCACTCATAAGTGGATGGGTAAACTAAGCATTTAATATCGTCGGCTAAAAGATTTAGAAATTTTTTTCACACCTACGTAGGAGGAACTAAGTATTATTGCTATTACCACTATGGCGTATAAGGAAAGAATGTATATAAGTATATAATATATATGTATGTTTAGGTCAATATGCATGAGCATAAGAAAATGCACCTATAAGTTATTGACCAAGCTAAAATTATATACATACCTATGTTCATAGGAGGAAGGTAAGGGAAAATACCTATTACATATTCATTTATTTGAAAAATATGAATAAATATATATAAGAATTGTTGTGGGAAAATTAAATCTTTGAAATATATATATATATATATTAGAAGTGGGAAAGTTAAAAACAAGCCCTAAATAAGATTTCTAGTAAAGCTATAGAACCATCTCTAGGATAAGCACTATATAAATCTTTACTGCTTAATCATCTTGGGATACGAAAATATTATTAGAGGATATCATTCTACACATCTAGGCTACTAGTGCCTAGTAATCTATTATATATATATATATATATGTGAGATTTATATATTAAAGAAGAAATAGATTATTATTCAATAAATCTATCATATACATATATATGAGATCTACATAATAGATCATATATATATAGATGAAGAACTAGTTTTTATTCAAAGATCTATCATATATAGTTATGAGATCCATGTTTTTAGATATATACATATATTATGATTTATATTAATACTTAGAGTGTTAAGCTACCAAAGAAAATATACATATAGTATGATTTATATTAATACTTAGAGTGTTGAGCTACCAAAGCGAATATACACATATTTATGATATGTTTAAATCTTTCCATGTTTCTTTTTTTTCACTAAAGCAGAGGCACACTCTTAACAAGAGAAGACACCCTCGCTAGATTATTAGAGTTTATCCAACCACCTTTTATGGTGTAATAACTATTAAATTGGAGCTCGACTTTAGCTTTAAAACCCACGATCTCGCTTGAACTGGAGGCTAAGTAATTCTACTTCCTCCATCACATCACCTCTTTGGGGAAATTTTGATGATAAGCGGTGGAAGTTTCACAAGGGAGGATTTTTCTCCATAATTTCGGGGGAATGGATTCTCTGAGGGGAGTGTTTGGTGCGTGTTTGTCTCCTAGAGGTCAAGGGGAAAAATGAACACCCCGCGCAGTCAAAAAGATTTGACCTGCGCAGTAAATATCATTCACTCACCTGTGCTGTGAATGAATATATTTCTTTTCTTTGGTTTAGAACCTGCGCTCCACTTAGCAAATACTTTGCTCTTTAATTACTTTTGTGAATACTTTTCTTCACAAATTACATGCGCGTAAAATAGTTGTGCAGTTTCACTTTTTACTGCGCGCAGGTTAACTGTGCAATTCTACCTTTTACTGCGCGGTAATTACCTACGCATTTCGACTTTCTATTGCGCAGGTGAACTTTGCTGCGCAATTCACTACCTTCGCGGAAATTCTTAACTTCACAAAATACTTTGTGGAATACTTAACTTTGCATAAGCTTCGCACTTCATGCAAATTACTTTTGTAAACTTCTTTTAACTTTACAAAGGTTAATTGCGCACAAGTTACCTTCGCATACCTATTTAGCTGCGCACAACCCAATCTTAAACAAACCTTGTATAAATGTATTTCATGCTAAAACATAAGAACCGAAACATATGATAAAGTTACTGCGTAGTTAAATTAGGGCTTTTACCATCGTGAAATATTTATAAATCTTGATTTGATTTACAGACCGTAAATGTAAACAACATTTACATAGGTCAATATGAAGAAGATGTGTGGGATGCATAAACCAACATTCTTGAGAATGAATACATAAAACTAAATACTTATATATATATTACCATTGTAAAACAGAGTAACTTTGCCACACTTACAGAGAGCTGAGTTTTACTTCAATCTTTTACTTCTTACACAGAGCTTGGGCTCTTCATACATTTCAAGGGATGAGTTTTTCCTCTTTCACTCTTCTTCCCTCACATACATCTCTACTTCTATATCTATGAGAGATTTTCATTTATACAAAAACTTGGTTTAGCTTCTTCTTGAAGCTATAGGGTTTCATTAAAGACTGTAATAAATTCTACCTAAGAATTCTTGATATGCAAAATACTAAAGCGGTCACATAAATACTAATTTGACGTGCGTCGGATTGGCTGCAAACTGACTGACTGATTAACTGACTTCTGACATTGCAGACTAATTGAGTGTCTGACAGAGCTAGTGCATATCAGATACGCTATTAGCTCATTAATTACAATATTTCCAACACTCCCCCTTAATTATGAGCAGATGGGGATCTTTAAACAAAATTAAAATATTACAAAATATTTCAAAGCTGTGACATGCTCTGTTTATGACATAGTTCACTGCGCAGAACTAGTCATTCCCAAGCAACTTCACAGGTATTGGAATGGGTCCTTTGCTAATGGTTTTGTAAATATGTTTGCTACCTGATCTTCAGATCTGCAAAATTCTAAACATATTTCCTTGTTGTTTATCAATTCTCCGATGAAATGATACCTTGTGTCGATGTGCTTGGTTCTCTTGTGGAACACATGATTCTTTGATAGTGCGATAGCTGAATTGTTGTCATAGTAAATAATAGTGGGTTCTTGCTGAACCTGCGACATATCACTTAACATCCTACGCATCCAAACTGCTTGACATGCAGTGCTTGTAGCTGCGACATACTCTGCTTCTGCTGAAGAGAGAGTTACTATGGGTTGTTTCTTTGAAGCCCATGATACAACACCTGTTCCTACATGAAATGTATTCCCATATTTGTTTTTTTCTGTCATCTATACTGCCTCCATTGTCACTATCAGTGTATCCAATGAGTTTGAAATTTTCTGAGGTTGAATAGAAAATACCAAAGTCTTTTGTTCCACTTAGATACCTTAGAATTCTTTTACCTGCTTGCCAATGAGATTCTTTTGGTGACTCCATGAATCTTGAGATTAAACTGAATCCATACATGATGTCTGGCCTTGTTGCTGTAAGATACATAAGGCTGCCAACAAGCCTTTTAAACAACATAGGATGTACATTGGATCCATCATCATCCTTGCTCAATTTCAAACTTGTTATCACTGGTGTTGGAGCTGTCTTGCAATTTAACATCTTAAATATGTTCAAGACATCACTTGCATACTTTGACTGAGATATAAATATCCCATTTTCAGACTGTTGGACTTCAATGCCCAGAAAAAAATTTCATAAGCCCCAAATTAGTCATTTCAAATTCACTTTCCATGACTGTTCTAAATTCTTCTATGCCAAAATCACCAGTAAATATTAAATCATCTACATACAGGAAGACAATTAGCTTATTACCTTGCTTGTTGATTTTTGTGTACAACGTTGGCTCACATTCACTTCTGTGAAATCCATTTTGAATGAGGTATGAGTCAATGCGACTGTACCAAGCTCTAGGAGCTTGCTTCAAACCACTTAGTGCCTTTTTCAATCTGTATACTCTATGACCTTGTCCTGGAACTTCATAGCCTTGTGGATGCTCAACATATACTTCTTCTTCTAAATAACCATTTAGAAATGTAGACTTAACATCCATTTGATAAACATGCCATTTCTTATGAGCTGCGATGGCCAAAACTGTTTTGATTGTGTCCATTCGAGCTACATGTGCAAACGTTTCATTGAAGTCTATGCTAGGTTGCTGTGTAAATCCCCTTGCTACCAATATTGCCTTGTGCTTCTGCACATTTCCATCAGCATCTTGCTTGGTCTTATAAATCCATTTCATGCTTATAACATCCTTGTCCTTAGGAACATCAACTAATTCCCATGTTTGATTCTTCTCAATGCATTCTATTTCTTCATCCATGGATTGTGCCCAAACTTGATCTTCAACAACTTCTTCAAAAGTTAGAGGATCATTAACTTGAGAAAATAATGCAAAGACTGAGAATGAATTAGGTGTACCAGTCTCATATATCTCACTCAGACTTCTTGTCCTTGGCGGAGTTGCTGGTGTCGAACTGCGAGAGCTACGCGAACTACTTGATGGAGTTTGCTACGCACTTGGTGTGCTTGTCGGAGTACCTTGAGCTATGACTTGTGTCGGAGACATCTTCTGCGCTGTCATCATGTTCAACATGTGGCACGATTCTGACATTCTTCTCCACAGTTCGATCCCATGCTTCATTTTCTACGAACTGAACATCTCGACTGATAATAACTTTTCTTGCAACAGGGTCATACAAATTGTATGCTTTTGTGTCTTCAGAATACCTGATAAAAATACATTTCTGTCCTTTGTTGTCTAATTTCCTTCTCATCTCATCCGGAACATGTGCGTATGCTACACAAGCAAAAAATTTTAAATGCGAAACACTATGTTACATACATGTCCATGCTTCCTGCGGAACTTTGTTCTTCACGCTCTTCGTCATACATTGATTCATGATGTAAATAACAGTTTCCACTGCTTCAACCCAATATTCATTTGACAGATGCATGGCTGCCAACATGCTGTGCGCCATCTCCATAATGGTTATGTTTTTCCTCTCTGCGATGCCATTCTGCTGCGGTGTATACTGCGCAGTGAATTGCTTCTGTATGCCATGATTTTTGCAAAAGTTTAAGAAATCATTTGAAACATACTCACCACTTCTATCTGTTCTTAATATCTTGATGTTGTAACCACTCTGTTTCTCCACGAGTGCCTTGAACTGCTGAAAACAACTAAATGCATCAAATTTATGTTTTAGAAAATAAAACCATGTTTTTCTTGTAAAATCATCAATAAATGTGAGAATATAAGTGCATCCTCCCATGGATGGTGTTTGCATCCGTCCACAAATATCAGAGTGCACGATTTCAAGTGGTGTGCGAGCTCTGTATGACTTTCCGACTGGAAAAGTCTCTCTGTGCTATTTTCCAAAAATATAGCCTTCACAAATTCTCTCTGGCTTTTCAATCAATGGCAATCCATTCACCATGTCCTTAATATGCAGTAGCTTCAGCCCACCAAAATTCAGATGTCCAAATCTGAAGTGCCATAACCAAGATTCATCCTTTATTTCTGTTTGAAACACAGCTTGCATTTCACTGTCTTTTTCTTCCTTGACGCAGTGACTGACTGCTTCTTTGATTTCTGCTTTGAGCGCAGCTTCAAAATTTTCATTCTGTCTTGTATGAACAACTTGAGTTGTTTTTCCTCTTATAATTGGCCTTATCCTCAAAGGGAACAAGCGATTGCTTGTCATCGACACTTTGGAAATTAACTGATTGCTTGGATATTCGTCTTTAATCACACAATGCTTTTCTATCATGTGAACTCTATAACCTTTCTCCATCAACTGCCCTATGCTCAACAAATTATGCTTCAAACCTTGAACATAATAAACATCAAACATATATTTATGCTCCCCTTGTTTTGTTAGAATATCAACAGTACCCTTACCCAAAACAGTGACTTGGATATTGTTTCCAAGTGTGACATCAGTTTGAACTGATTTATTTAGACTAGAAAATAGATTTAAATTACCAGTCATATGATTTCTACAACTTGAGTCTAAATACCATATATCATTTTGACTTTCTTGGACAACATTGCATTCCAACGGAGATGCGCATGCTAAGAACAGTGAGCTGTTCGAAGTGATGTTGTTGCTTGACTGAGCTTCACCTTGCTTTCCTTGGTCATACTGCTTCTTCCTGCATTCATATGCAAAGTGTCCATACTTCTTACAGTAATGACATTGAATTTTTGATTTGTCATACCTTTGTTCACTTGATTGAGTGGGAGTTTGGTTCTGACCTCTACCAGTGCCATGCGCAGGGCTGCTGCCGCGACCTCCTCTGAAAGAGCTTCGTCCTCTACCTCTAGAGTTTGATCTTCCTCTGCCTCTTCCATGGTTTATGGATGACTGTGCTGCGAATGCACCTTCCAGTGATGTTTTTTAACCACTGATTCTATGTTCATGATTGAGTAATGAGGCTTGCAACTCATCAATAGTAAATGTGGACAGATCTTTGTTTTCTTCCAAAGTTACAACCAAAGATTCAAATTTCTTTCGAAGAACTCTAAGAAATTTTTCAACAACCCTTTGGTCACCTAAACTTTCTCCATGAGACTTTATTTGATTAACCAGACCAATAACACGAGTATAGAATGAGTCTACTGACTCTGTATTTTTCATTGACAGAGATTCAAAATCTCTTTTAAGAATCTGAAGTTTGGCAATCTTTACCTTGTTCAAACCTTGATATGCAATTTCCAGTGTGTCCCATGCTTCCTTTGTTGACTGCGTTGCGCTGCTGCTACTCTTGGGAGTATTGATTCATGTGTTGCTTGATGAATGTAAAATAATGCCTTTCCATCTCTCTTCCTCTGTTCCTTCAGAACATCCTTCTCAGTTTGTGTGAGATTGTTGTATGTTGCTAGATCTGTTGGTTTTGCATAACCATGCTGGACTATTTCCCAAACATCTTGGCCTCTAAACAAAGTCTTCATAGTTAAAGACCAATATTCTTAATTTTTACCAGAAAATATTGGAGTTTGCAAATTACCCGAAGTGGAAGCCATTCTTAATCACTTTTCCCTTTTGTAAATACAATTTTTACTTTCCGTAAACCTGCGCTCTGATACCAGATCAAGGGGTAAAATGAACACCCCGCGCAGTCAAAAAGATTTGACATGCGCAGTAAATATCATTCACTCACCTGCGCCGTGAATGAATATATTTCTTTTCTTTGGTTTAGAACCCGCGCTCCACTTAGCAAATACTTTGCTCTTTAATTATTTTTGTGAAAACTTTTCTTCACAAATTACCTGCGTGTAAAATAGCTGCTCAATTTCACTTTTTACTGTGCGCAGGTTAGCTGTGCAATTCTACCTTTTACTGCGCGGTAATTACCTGTGCATTTCGACTTTCTACTACGCAGGTGAACTTTGCTGCGCAGTTCACTACCTTCGTGGAAATTCTTAACTTCACAAAATACTTTGCGGAATACTTAACTTTGCATAAGCTTCACACTTCATGCAAATTACTTTTGTAAACTTCTTTTAACTTTACAAAGGTTAACTGCGCACAAGTTACCTTCGCATACCTATTTAGCTGCACACAACCCAATCTTAAACAAACCTTGTATAAATGTATTTCATGCTAAAACCTAAGAACCGAAACATATGATGAAGTTACTGCGCAATTAAACTAGGGCTTTAACCACTGTGAAATATTTAGAAATCTTGATTTGATTTACAAACCATAAATGTAAACAACATTTACACAGGTCAATATGAAAAAGATGTGCGGGATGCATAAACCAACATTCTTGAGAATGAATACATAAAACTAAATACTTATATATATATATTACCACTGTAAAACAGAGTAACTTTGCCACACTTACAGAGAGATGAGTTTTTCTTCAATCTTTCACTTCTTACATAGAGCTTGGGCTCTTCATACATTTCACGGGATGAGTTTTTCCTCTTTCACTCTTCTTCCCTCACATACATCTCTACTTCTATCTCTATGAGAGATTTTCATTTATACAAAAACTTGGTTTGGCTTCTCCTCGAAGCTATAGCGTTTCATTAAAGTCTGTAATAAATTCTACCTAAGAATTCTTGATATGCAGAATACTAAAGCGGTCACATAAATACTAATTTGACGTGCGTCAGATTGGCTGCAAACTGACTGACTGATTAACTGACTTCTGACATTGTAGATTGACTGAGTGTTTGACAGAGCCAGTGCATATCAGATACGCTATCAACTCATTAATTACAATATTTCCAACAAGAGGGAGCACCAAACTTAATTAGAAGAACACTTGTCTTCCAGTTGGAAAGTCGGTTGTTAGATCCACCCTGGTAACTCTAGCGAGAGGAGAATTCCATCTGGGGATAAGGGAGCCCTGTCTAGATCGGGGGGGGGTGGTGAGAGCTTGGTGAAGGGACAACCAGAAGGGCTCGATCACTGTCTCGTTGCTGTGTAGTGTAGAAAATTTTATTTATGTTAGGCCATGCCTTGTTATTTGGATCTTAGGTGGCTAGTTCGCAAACATCTATTTTATATAACCATTGTTTAGGGTCTAGATTGGACATGCAGGGGGGAAATTGACAGAGTTATATGATCTCTGCAATCTTTAACTGTCCCCTTGTAAAGAAGATGTAGGGTAACCGCTGTGTATTAATCTGAATGTTGTTTGATAAATTAGTGTGAAACCTGGGGGCAGCGTAGGCATGGGATAACATGCGATTTGCCATGACCCGAAGTCGTTATTGTTTGAGTTATTATTTCTTACTGATTACTATAGTGTGAAACCTGGGGCAGCGTAGGGTATCGGGATAGTAGATGAATTGCCATGACCTCGAAGTAGTTGTTGTTTGAGTCATTTTCTGCATGAAAATTTCTCTTCTTACCACCATAACGTACTCCTTGTGATGGATGCATCTTTCCTGCTCATCGCAGACAGGGTAACGCAACCCCTTGGGTGGATGCGTCTTTCCTGCTCATCGCAGGCAGGAAGAGAACCCGTGTGCTGGGAAATCAGTCCCTGTGGATGGATGCGTTTTCTTCTTAAACTTTAGTTTTCTGTTTTGAGTAATCTCTGGCACAACTAGTTAATTTATATTTTATTCTCTTGTTATCACAAAATGAATGCATAAGAGATAGTTTGTTTGTGTTGTTTTTATAATTATCTCGGCAATTTCATTCGAATAGGACACATAGCAAACGCTTGATCCGTGGATACGCCCTGCATATCATGTTTTCTTTAGTTTATTTGTTAGAGCTTTGCTCGAAGTATTGATATGTCTCTTGGTCCCTGAGATACTCTTTGTTTATATATTTTATACATATAGTTGCATTTTGATACATATGTTTTATAGATAGTAAAACTCTGTAATATGTATGTAGGCGAAACCCTATGAGGGCATGAGCCGTGGATGCATTGGGATGAGCCTCTGATCTCCACATTTCAATATATATATATATATGGTTTGCTTGTTGATACTTATATTTTATAGACAGCTATCTGGAAAAACGCAGATCTCCATTTTATATTATTCACCAGCGTTGATCTCATATAGACTTCTGTCTTAGATTATACCATCACTGATTTTACATAGGTCTCTGTTATATATATATATATATATATTATTGCTGTATGAAGATGTATGTATCCATGAGGATTTTTGGTGTGCATATACTATATTGAAATAAAATAGCATTAAGCCATGAGGATATCTGGTTATACGTAAATTCCCAATCTGGTGTAATGTTTAGAGATTTCACTTTTCGACGTAACTAAATTATTGCATGCTGGTCGTATGTGTAGAGTAAACATTATCTCGATAGAAGTCCATTTTTTAGAAAAGTCAAAAGAGTCGATCCTTGTATTAATATGAGATGTTCCAAAAATGTCCCTAGATGGTTAGAGTATGCCTTCATGTTCCTGTTTGATTGTAAATTGCACTCTATGTGAGAGTTGCAGGATGTAAATTCCTTTTTGGTAAATAATAGATGATGCAACCTTTTTTGTGGACTTAGCCGTAGATTGGGTGAACCACGTTAATTATGTGTCCTTATGTGATCTTTTCTTTATTTGTGTTTTATTTTGTGTTATGTTCTTCCTTTATAATTGTGATCGAAAAATGATGAGTGATCCCATGAAGATATTCAAGTTAGTGTTATTGAATGTGAGCTAATTTTATAAATATGTTAGATAGAGTAATTGACTTTTATAGTTATGAGCATTCTACTATGAATAGGATGGGGGTACAATGAAATGTTTCTCTATAAGTGTCCTAAGTAAAATGGAAGAAGTTGTAGATATTGTTATAGGTATGCCAAGTAATTTTATGTTGGATAAATCTTAAGATTTATTGATTAAGGATCCTTGCATAGTTGGGAGAGTATGAAGGTACGTATATGCATACTCGAATATCGCTTTTATGATAAATAATTGTTGCATGTAATTGCATGAGTTTTTAAAGGAGTTAATGATAATTGTTTAGAATACAAAACACATCTTGATTACAAAAGAAATCTCTTGATCTTATTAACAACAAAAAAATAGTATATTATACTTCTTTATGTTTTAATAATAAAACTAGGTTACGACGCAATGAAATATCTTCAAAATCTTCATCAAATTACTAACTCAGAAAATTGGGTTTGTGACATCCATCTTCTCAACACTATTAGTGGCTACATCATCGAGGATTGGCCTAGAAGAGTCCTCCATCTCTATCTATGTACCATTAGTTGTGCCAAACACATTCGTAGGGAGGAATCACCAACCATGGTCCCTTTCACCTTCACCACAAATAATGTTTCCTTCATCCAATTTGTAGATTTACCTTCTTCCCATCTTGACCCATAGGAGATGCCAAAGAGACTCTCTATTTTCTTCATGGCACATGTAAATAATCTCCCTCCCTCTTGACTTCTTTGCGACCATCATCAGACTTGATAGAATTGGTTCACTTCTTCTTAGTTCTAGATTTCCAAGGGCATTCATAGTTTATGAGCGTGGCAAAATCGCCAGTGAAAGTGTAAGTTATCATAGTTCATTTTCAAATATTAGACTTGATCTCCTTGCCCAAAGATTATGTTTTTTGAAAGTCTAACATAGACCAACATATAATGAGGTTAGAACCAAAAGGCATGGAGTACCCTCATCACTAGGGTTTATCGAGCCAACTCTTACAAGGATCCATTATTTTCCCCTAGATATATTAGAATTCTATAATCTTGTAAGTGATGGAGTAAGCTAGGAAGTCAAACTAGAGTATCAACTTCTCTTTTTTAAACAAGATTGAATCAAAAGATGCAAATCGTGGCATTAAAACAAAACTAGAAGAATCAAAGCTCCAAGATCCCTTAGAGAGTACCATCTCTTTATCCCCAAGATTGTCAAATAAGAATGTAAAGAACCCTCCCTACAAAGGGGTAGTATGAATTTTCATTCTAGCTACAACAACCCATGACAAACTAATATAGTCTACAAGTTTGATTATGTGAGGTTTTGGGCCACATATAATTTATTAATGCTCTTGCTTCCAAATCCTTGACACCGTTCACAAGCCATCCACACACAATGGGGAGTCTTATAGTAAATGAAAATGGGATACACTTTTCACCCCCTCAAGAAACCTTAGAACCTTGCTTCAATCGCCTCCGCCTTCCTCCTCTTCTCCCTTCCTTCTTAATGGGATACTAACTCTTACAATAAGGCACTCTCTATAAGGACCCTCTAACATATATATTATAAATATATATGACATTTTTTTTATAAAGCTGGAATAATTCCTTCTATTATTGTAATTAAGCATTACATCTAATTGAGATTGGCCTACTTGAACAGTCAGACACATCGTTCACTGTTCAAACAAAGAAACCAAAAAGGAAAAAGCTACAGTGTGCCAACCTTCACTAGTCTAACCAAGTAATCAAAAAAGGAGAAAGTTGCAGTGTGCCCCGAAGGGAAACCAAACTACAAAACATTGTTTGAAATATAAGTATGATCAACCAAAAAAGTAAGGACTATTTAACACTTATCATATCTAAATTGTTATATGAACTCTAGTATGATGGACTCTAGATGGCATCCTATTACAAAGACTAGAATAATCAAAGAAAAACTATGGATTGCATTCACTAGGTACATGGATAACCTTATTTTTTTAGCTTGGATTGGCTGAGTCTGTTGAGCAGTAGGAATGGTCTTGAAAGTCATACCTATGGATGCTTTGGCTGCCAGGTTGAGCTGAGCTTGTCTTAAAAGCTTTCCATTGCTTTAATCATAGTAACCATTTTTTGTGTGTCAAGTTCCCCATCTGAATTTGCATATGGTTCATTCTATGATTCAAGTTGCCCATCTGAGCTTGAATATGTTCTATTCCAGCTTCCATCTGATCCATATGGAGGATAAGTTCTTTATTTTCTTCTTCTCCATCTACCATAGCTTTACCAATTAGGGCTTTAACCTGCCAAAACAACAAGATTGTTTTAGCACGCTTGGTTTCTCCTGTGTGTGAGGTGCTGGCATCTTGAAACTAAGCTTGCATTTCTGCTTTCTCTGTTACGGCTTTTGGATTATCCTATTCTACTGTTACCCATTCTTCATCTTGCTTGATTTTTTTCTTTATATTTTTAGCGATGAGACTATTGTAATGGGATTCCGCCTCTTCCACTTCCCCTTGAAATCTGGGCATATGTTCATATCCCATTTTCCTCTCGCCTGAGTCCTAGCGAGTACAAACCACCTTTTATTTCTTTCCTGAGAGAAATTAACCTAGTAGTTGAAAGTTTGCTTGTTGTTGTATTACAAGTGCTGCGTTGTTTCCCTCCAAGGAGGAATTCCTTACCAGAGAGGACTCTCCAATCTGTCTGAGAATGAAGACTGACAATCTGAAGTTTCTACAACACTTTGAGTTGTATCCTTTTGTTAGTCAGCATGAATCACGCAATCCAAGGGGGAAATACCTCATATAGATATTCAAATGAGTTATTCTCTATCCTTGCCTAGTAATCTAACGTTGAGTGTGACCTCTTCAAATTGTATGGATTGCTTGTAGTGATTGAGATACCTTCTGTGCTTGGGAGATCGAGTGGAGTGGTTAGTGTGAACCTTCAATATCGCCATTGTCGGATGGTTGATACTTTCATAGTTGATAAGGTGGGGTGGTGAAATTACTAAGCTTGAGGGAGTTGTTATGTCTATTGTACCAATGAAACGATGCTCAAAAGTATGTGAAGGCTTGGTCAATAATTTACTACAGTATTCAACCACCTCTAGATGTAATGTCATTCTCTCGACAAATTACTAAGCTTGAGGGAGTTGTTATGTCTATTGTACCAATGAAACGATGCTCAAAAGTATGTGAAGGCTTGGTCAATAATTTACTACAGTATTCAACCACCTCTAGATGTAATGTCATTCTCTCGACATGATTATTTAATGGGATCTTAGCTGGATGATGGAGTGTCATCTGCTAACGTCTCATGGGGATAGATTTTGTGGCATTACCTGGAAGTTTCTCTCGGGAGATGCTCTGAATCTCAAGCCATTTGTTCTTGGAATAATGCAGCCACTTTCCATAGCTCTTTCCGAATGTCTATTCCTTCTTTCGACAGTGTTTTTATGATGATGCTTATTTCCCATGCGACATGTTATGTGCTTTCGACTTGGAATGAGAATGTTATGCATGGAGTTAAGCTTTAATGCGAGGGAGACAGTCTTCCTCGATTGTCTTGTTGACCTGGTCCATGCCAGGTGTCTTGAATCGATCATGAAATGTAGTTGCGGCTGCCTAATGGTTGTTATGAGTTGATTCATTGTGATGATGGGGATAATAATTTGCATTTGAGTATTCGAATCGGGTCTAGAGGTCCTCAATTGAAATCTTTAAACATCCTTGCCTTAGTTTCTACTGCGAGAGAGTGGACCAAGGACATTCTATGTCCCTTTTTCTTTGCATAACTCCTGCATTGGATAGACTATCAACGAGTTTGTTAGCTAATTGACGGATATGGGTGGGAATGATAACCATGGGGTTGTTTGATCTGTTGTGTTAGGTGTTCCAAATTGACTTCCAATTTCCAACTTTTGGTAATTTTTGTGGCATATAAGCCATGTTGCAATTTTTTCAGCATATGGATTATGAGTTGTGAGTCACCTTCTACCACTGATATGTTAAAATTGTTCTCAGAAGCAATGTCGAGCCCTTGTATTAGTCCTTGTAATTATTATGCATTGTTACAATATTTACCCATCAAACCAACAAATACTGTGAGAATTTGACCTTGGTCATTTCTGAATGCTCCCCTGAATCTTGTTGGACTTGGATTTCCTTTCAAGTCACCATCGAAGTTTAACTTAATGAAGCCTTGCGGGGGAAGGGACAAAAGAGTAGGACTGGAACATATGTGTTTGAGATTTACAATTGTTGTGGACTGAGTAGTATGAATGTTCTGTTCTAACATTATGAGTCTTTCTTTCCATTGACCTTCCAAATCCTTATGAGACCAACCTTGTAGTTGTATTGATTTGAGTATATTACGATAAGTAATGGACACGAGGTTTTCCCATGTTTGAGATGTTGATTTGAAAATTATTTGGTTTAGTTATTTCCATATATTCCATAGCATTAGCCCCATAAACAATTTCCAAATCGTATTGAGAATGGGGTTTTGGAATGTTGAGTCTCTCCATTGATGTATTGTTTGAGGAATGCTACTTTTGTCCCTGTCAATTTGTTTGAATACTGTAGCTCCTTTTTCCAATAGTTGATTTGAGTAGGGGCACTAGTTGAAGAGGTGCTCCTATGATTCTTCTACTAATATACATAAAGGGTGTTGGGAAGGTCCTATGAAACCTCTCCTTAAATTTGTATCCCAGGTTAATGTATTTTTCTGAGCTAATAGCCAAAGGAGGATAGCTACTTTGGGCCATAGTTTTTTTTTCCAAATTCGATCCCATTGTCCTGCTTGGACATTCTGATGGGTAGTAAGGATGAAGTAAGCTTCCTTAACTAAGAAGGTGCATGAAATTATGTAACCACATCTAAGTTTGTCCATTTCTCTTGAGAAGGGGATGGCCCTTTACTAGAGTTCCTCTCGGAATGAGACAAAGTGGGGGGAATTTGAGTGCTCCTACAAGTTGTTATTGTCTATCTGTAGGTGTCATTTTCCACCGGGTCTTTCTGTTTTTCTAGTTTTATAGACAAAAGTTTTGTTTTGATGGAGCATGTCATGCTTGAGAGATTTCCAATCTAGGTTGTTCTCTAACTTAGGAAGTTAATTCCATGTGTCTTCCCATAATCTTGTTGACAAGCCATTGCAGATATCCTAGAAACAGTGCTTTTGAACTAGTTCTTGATTTTTCTAGGTTGTATTCCATATCATAGATCCTTTTTTGTCTCCTATAAGATAAATAATGTGTTGGAGATCAACCTATGGAGCATACTTTCTTTTCTAGAATTTGCACCAAGGGGTGTTCGGGTTTTGTAGCCATCTCCACAAAATTTTGTCTCCTAGAGCTTTGTTTACGAGATCCCAATCTCTCAATCCCAGTCCTCCTTCGTGCTTGGGTTTGCAAACTTGGTCCCAAGCAATTATAGCCCATTTCCTTTGAGTATTGGAGCCACCCCATAGGAAGGTACTTTGGAGGGAGCATATGGAATTGAGGATTTTCTTGGGAGTAGCTATAATAGAAAAGAGCTAAGTGGGCATTGATTAAAGAATTTATTTGATTAGGGTCATTCTTCCAACTAGATTGAGAGATTTGAAAGACCAATTGCAAAGTTTCTTGTCTAGTTTTGAGATGAGTTCTTCCTAGAATGGGTTTCTACGGGGATCGACTAGGAGAGGTACTCCCAAGTATTTGGATGGAAGGGATCTCCTTTTAAAACCAAAAGTATGGATATGTTAGTTTGAACTACAAGGGGGACGTTAAGGAAAAAATGAGATTTTTCTTGATTAATAGTGGTGCCAGAGGCTTCCATGAAGGTAGTTAGGATAAGCTAGAGGGAAGAGGCTTCATGAATAGTTGGGATTCCCATCAATGAAGTATCATCCACAAATTGTTGGTGGGGGGAAGTAAGATCATCACTATGGATTCAAAGACCTTTGATAGTTATGTCACCAATAACAACTTTAATAGTTCTAACTAAGCCTTCTGCCATTAATATGAACAAGAAAGGTGATAGAGGATCTCCTTCTTGGATTCCATGGGAGGAAAAAAAGGTAAGAGTAGGAGATCCATTAAGAAGGATGAAAAAGAAGGGTGAAGATATTAGTGAGAGGATCTAGTTGGTCCACTAATATGAAAATCCAAAGGCTAACATCATACTTTGAATGTAATTCCAACTCAATTTATCGAAAGCTTTTGACATATCAAGTTTGATGAGCATACCTAGATTTCTTGAGCTTTTGAGAGAGTGTATGATCTCATGTTCCATGATTATTCCATCTGTTATTTGACGACCCTCGACATAACCTATATGTTCCTTTGAGATCAATGAGGGGAGAATAGGTTTGAGTCGATTTGCTATCTCTTTGGTGATGATTTTGTAAACCACATTACATAGAGCAATAGGTATAAATTTGTTGGGGTCCCTAACTTGATCTTCCTTCGGGATGAGAGAAAGGAATGTAGAATTAAAGGCAAGTGGTACTATTCCAACCGCTCTTGATCCTTCAACAACTTCTATAAGGTTGATCTTGACGATGTTCCAACATGCATGAAAGAAGTTTGTTGTGAACCCATCTAGTACCAGAGATTTTCCTATTTCCATGCTCATCATGGTTATCTCGACCTCCTACACGGTTATTTTCTTATTAAACTATCTTTTTGATATGTTGTGACTAAGTTTGGAATGTTCCTGGTTATCTTGTAAATAGTCAAAGTTTGATCTATATAAGGTTCTACCAATAGATCTTGATAATAATTGATCAGTTCTGTTGCCATTTCATCATGATTCCTTACCATGTATTGGTTTGGATAAAGGCTATTTTGTCAGAATGGAGATGTTGAATTAGAGAGTTGTGGAAGAATCTTGTATTTTTGTCTCCTTCTTTCAGCCACTGAATTCTGGATTTATAGTGCCAAAGAGTTTCCTCTTGGTTTAGTCGAATGTCCAGTTGTGTTTGGACTTGGAGTTCCTCTTCCTAAAGTTGATTGGTTCTACCTTTCCATATGATTTGTTGTTGAATTCTAGCCATGTGCTCTTCAAGCTTACGTTTTTCCTTAAAAATATTTACAAATACTTCTGTGTTCCAGAATTTGAGATTGATGTTAATTTGCTTTATATTTTATCGAAATCTACACATTTTGGAGCCGTTATGGATCTCGATGTCATTCCACCATTTTTCTATTGGTTCCTGGAAGGTAGGATAGGTGAGCCAAAAAAATTCAAACCTGAAAGGATGGTTTTTGGGGAGGTCATCCATAAGGATGGATATGCTTATGGGACAGTGATCTGATCCCGCACATGGGAGAATGTTGGATTCTATTTTGAGGTTTTTGGTCAACACGTTGGCTAAGAGAATAAATATGTCCAGATGAGAGGCTACTTGATGGTTATCCCCTCTCTTGTTGTTCCATGTACAAATACCATTAGTTGTTTCTATGTCCACCAAGTTGAGAGATGCAATAAATTCTTTGAATAAAGTGCTAGAGAATTCTAGCCTTCTGATGCCTCCTTTTTCCCGAGGGACAAAATCAGGTTGAAATCTCCACCTATAATCAATTGATGTTGTCCAATAATTTATTGAAGGTTCCGAAGAGATTGGATGAATTGGAGCTTGTCTTCCATTGTGGTTGGGCCATAAACATTGGTTACGTATCCTAATTCCTCTATTCCCATGAGGTGGAATTTTGTTGAGATTGAATAGAGTAGAGAAAAAGTATTGTAATTGAATTGTTATGGGATTCTGAAACATTTCCATTCCACATGTTATTCCTTGGGAGTTCGTTCCTATTGATTTATAACTTTTCCAACGCTTGGACGCTATTTGATTAAGCATAGTTGTTGTGCATTTTGTTTTTTGTATCATCATTATGGTGGGTTGATCATTGCTAATTTATACTTTCAAGGCTCTTTGGTTGCTTTTTCCATTAAGGCCTTGAATATTCCATGAGAGGATTTTCATTAGCTAAGAGGTGTTGGTGCGAAGACAATGGTGGGTTGATCATTGCTAATTTATACTTTCAAGGCTCTTTGGTTTCTTTTTCCATTAAGGCCTTGAATATTCCATGAGAGGATTTTCATTAGCTAAGAGGTGTTGGTGCGAAGACAAATATGTTTATCAATGGGGTATATTAATGCGAGTCAATAAGTATTTCTCCAAGTTCCTTTAGAAGTTGTTGGTTGCTTCTTCTTCCTTTACGTTTGTCCTCTCTATGGAATTTTGAGAATTCTTTAGAGTTGTTGGTACGGATCCCAAGAGAAGAAGTGCCATTGTCTTTTTTTGCTTCATATTTGAGGAGTTTTGAATGTGGTCCGTGAATAGAATCCCAGAGATTTTGCATTTAACTATTTGGTATTGAATGGACTCCTTTGCGGTCAGAGGTATCAACAATACTTTGGAGATCCATTTCTTTTAGACCATTATCTTCTCCTTCTTCAGATTATATCGGTTCTAATTCCTCTATTTCTTCTGGACTTGATTGAGGTATTAAGCTCGGAATAGGAATGGAGTTGATATCTTGCCTTTGTTTGTTTGCCAATATTTCGTTGTCGAGCATACAAGTTTGAGGCGTTTGGATATCAACTTGAACATGGCCCATGATAGCTTTTTCCATGTCCTTTGAGGGGTCTTGGTTTTCTAGAATGTTGAAGTGGTTGGAGGTTTAAGGATTTGTTGCTTTTGCTGTGAGGGTATTTCTTCTTTCATTTCTACATTTTGTTGTGATTTGAATGTATCCCTCTTTATCTGGTTAATTGGCTTTATGGTATTGAGAGTTTATTTTATTGAGAGGATAATCCTTGAAAATATGGTCATGTTCATGACATTTTTTGCAGCGGAATGGGACATGTTCATAATCTAAGGATTGGATCTAGTCAGTTTCTTGGTAGTTGAGGCATATGGAACTCGAGAGGGCTCCTCTGATGTTCAGATATACATGGATTCTTCCATAGGATGTCTATCTTCCTTGCTTGGTAACTTCAAAGGTTTTGATAAAGCTTCCTAAGTTGTTACCAATCCCTTCTAGAGTTTCTTCTCCCCAATATTCCTAAGGCAAAGAATAAAGGCGAATCCAGACCGGGGCTATTGATAAATCCTCTTTTTTGGGCTAAAATGATTGACCTAGTATTTTAGATTAAGGCCAATAGAGTTAAAGAAATAAGGTCCATTTTCAAAGATTCGATCCTTCTCTTCTAGGCTTGTGACTATAGCAGTAAAGAATCCTTTGGATCCTAGTTTAAGATCTATCTGTCCTTTCAATTTCCATTTTGATTGGATCCACTTGATTAGATATTTCTCTAAGGGCCAAATTCCTATGAATTTTCCAATGATTGTATGTTCTTGCATGCATTGAATGTACTCACCCATTTTCATGGAGGTGATTTCATACTCGGGGGTTTCGTCTGATACTGGGATACAACCGCCTTTTCTTCTGGTTTCACTAGTGGTTTTTTGGTTTGAAGTGTTCCCTAATATTTCAACTTCTTGGATTGGAGATTTCCATGCCCCTCCTTCTCCTAGGTCTTTGTGGTGCTCCATCAATGATGAAAAGAATTATGTTGCCATCCTGGTATTTCCAGGATATTCTTGGAGTTGTTGGGGTTGAGGGCCTCATCATGAGTTTGTGCTGGAGGGAATATCCTTAAAAGAGGTAGCAACACTCCCTTCCCCTTCCGCCAACATGAGGGTAGCTTGAGTAATTGGGACCTAGATCAGAGATATGGAGTTTTTGGAGCAAATTTTTAGAAGTTGTGGACCATCTCAATTCTCATCAATATATATGACATTTATTATTATTATTAAGAATTTATTTTGTTAACTGGGAAATTTTGAGTTTACTCAATATGTTTAATTATTAATTCCAAATGAAGACCTCTTTCAAAGACAAAAAAATTAAGGGCATATATTATGGAGCAATAATAACAAAAGAGCTTACATGCTTTGTTACTTACTATACATGAAATGGAATGTACTATATGTACATGATCATCTTAGGACATCGAGATTTAGTCACGTAAAGGAATTGTTCTATAGTTAGGAGGATCTAGTGAGGAATATTAAGATTGATGTTATTTTCCTGCATATCCCTCAGAGGAAAGCCTACTTATAATCTACTGCAACTTCTTAATCGAACTGAATCTTCTTCTTGCTCTTACTACAATATTAACTAGAATATGCACCACACTTAATATTTATGCAGTCATTTAAAATTTGCAATTCATTATCAACAATTCTAGCAATAGAAACACTAATTCTGACATACAAACCAAATAGTTATTGGGATATTTCAAACACGATTGAGTTCTATGATGATTATGTTGTGATCACGCTTAAAGACATCTGATTTGTGTTTTCTATGTCTAAAATAGGTTAATCATTGATTTCACAATAATATATCATTTTAATATCTTGCTCTTACAACATTATTAACTACAATATGCACCACACTTAATATTTATGTAGTCATTCAAAAATTGCAATTCATTATCAACAATTCTAGCAATAGAAACACTAATTCTGACATACAAACCTAATAGTTATTGGGATCTTTTAATTGCAATTCATTATCAACAATTCTAGCAATAGAAACACGAATTTTGACATACAAACCTAATAGTTATTGGGATCTTTTGGACAAGTTTGAGTTCTATGATGATTATGTTATGATCATGCTTAAAGACATTTGATTTGTGTTTTCTATGTATAAAATAGGTTAATCATTGATTTCACAACAATATATCATTTTAATATCATTAATCCATGATTTCACTCATAACATTTATTAATCATCAATAGGCTTCATATAACCATGATTAACACCTAATCATCACATTAAACATCATAAAAATTATATTTACCAAAATAGTTTTAAACATATATTTGATCCAAATGTATTCATCAATCAAAATATGGGTCATTCACTTGTTCAAAATGCTCTGAAATAATAAAATAACAATAATACCAAGTATTAATAATCCTAATCAAAAGAGGGGCACTACATACACCCCCCTCTTCTAGAAATTTCATCCCAAAGTTCTAAAATAAATAAGGAGATTATTGATGTGTTTTAGTCGTGTCCTCTCAAGTTGATGAACATGGACTATAACTATCATACTGGAATTTTACTTGGGTGAATATATGATGTCAAAGCTATCGATTTCACCGGTCTAGTACGTGGATTGGTTTGACCTTCAAGACTCCCTTGTTTATCACCTATAAATTATTCAAATCGATGGCATGAGAAGGGTCTAAAAGATAATGAAGTAAGATAGAAACATGAAAAACACCAAACATACAATCCAAATATGATGGCAGTGTGATTTGATAAGCAATTGGTCCTACCTTTTTAGTGATCTTAAATGGCCCCACATATAGTGGTGGCATCTTGGCTCCCTTTCCAAATTCAATGAAACTCTTTTGCAGTCATACTAGCAAAAATACTTCATCTCCTACTTTATAGATTTTATATGTCCCATGTGCATTTGCATAGCTTTTCAATCTATCTCGAGCTTATTTTAATCTTCGTTGAATTATTTTTAATTACTCTTCCATTTCTTGAATCACTTTAGGTCCACTTAGAACTTTGTTTTCAAGTCTATCCCAACTAAGAGGAGTTCTACAAGTCCTACCATACAAAAATTTGAAAGGTGCCATCTTTATCGAACTTTGATAACTGTTATTATATGTATGTCCTACAAGAGGTAAATATTCTTACTAGCAATTATGTTGGTCCATTACGTTCATATGAAACATATCCTCTAACACTTGTTTTACTCCTTATGTCTGTCGATTCATCTCGGGATGATATATCATACTAAAATTAAGTTTTGTTCCCAAGGTCTCTTGGAAAATAGTCCAGAATCTTCTCGTATATACTTATCTTGTATTTGAAATGGTTTTCTTCATAATTACATGCAATCTTACTATCTCATTTATAAAAACTCTTGTTATTTCTTCTGCTCAATATGTAATCTTCATTGGAATAAAATGTGCTCTCTTAGTCAAAGTATCCACTACTACATATTGAATCATGTCTTCTTCATGTCATGGGAAATACCACTATGAATTCCATTGAAATCACTTCCCATTTTGATTCTGGTATAACATGTGGCTACAATAATCCTACTGGGTTTTGATGTTCAACTATCACTTGCTTGCATTCCAGGCATCTAGGCACATAATCTACTACATTGATTTTCATTAAATTCCAAAGGAATGACGGTTTCAAATATGCATACATCTTTTTCACTCCAGGGCTAATCATATATATTATTATGTGTGCTTCCCTAGGTATCAATTTCTGAATTTATTCATTTGGAGGTACATAAATCCTTCCATGAAACTTTAGCAATCCATCATTATACAAATTATATCCATCATACTTGTGGATTCTCATTACTTCATTTTGAATTTCTGATTTTACTTCTACATGCCATTCATCACTTTCTTGCAACTTTAGTATCTTTTCTCTAAGATTCGTCTTTAAAGACAAAAAGGAGAAGATTCAAGGTATTCTACTCAAGACACATGTGCTACCTTGTTTAACATTCCTTTAATGTATTCTATGTCAAAATCATATTCACTCAATAATTTTGACCATCTTCTCTACCTTGCACTCAAGTCACTTTACATAAATATATGTTGAAGTTCATTGTGATATGTTTTTAGTTCAAACTTTATTTCGACTAAGTAATGTCTCCATATCCTTAGCACATGCACTACTACTTCAAGTTATAGATCACGCATCACAAAGTTCTGTTCATGAGGTGTAAGCTTTCTTGAAGTGTAGGCAATCACCCTACGCCTTATTGCATCAACACTAGGCCTAATCCTTCTTTTGAATCATCCATACAAACTATAAAATCCTAATCCATATCCGATACCTTTACTATGGGAGTTGTCATCAACAATTGTTTAATCTTATAAAATGCTTGTTCACATCCCTTCGTTCATATAAATTTCTTATCATTTCTCTTCTATATTTTTGTGATAGGATTCACAATCTTCTAAAATCCTTCAACAAATCTTCGTCAATAACCATCCAAATCCATAAATCTAAATACTTCATGTATGTTAGTCAGTTCTAGTCCATCTAGAATGGCCTCTATTTTTTCTAGATCCTCAACAATGCCTTCTCCTTAAATTATATGTCCCAAATAATGAATCTTTGATTCATAGAATCAACACTTAGATTTTGGCATACAACTGTATGTTCTCTAAGACATTGCAACACCAACATTAAATGTTATTCACATTCCTCTCGTGCTCTTGAATAAACTAGTATATCATCTAAGAACACTTGCATGGATTTATCAAGATTTTGTCTAAACACCCCATTCATCAAATTCATAAATATAATTGGCACATTTTTCAATCCAAATGTCATTGCCACAAACTCATAATGACCCAGAAACATCTTAAATGTTGTTTTGAGGATATCTTCTTCTCTAATTCTCAACTGATGATATCCAGATCTCAAATCAATCTTTGAAAATATAGTTTCCCCTTTCATTTGATCAAACATATCATCGATCTCATGCAATAGATACTAGTTCCTTATGGTAGGCTTGTTCAATTGTCGATAATCAATACAAAGCCTCCATGGTCCATCTTTCTTATTTATGAATATTAACGACGCTTCCCACAGTTATATACTATAGTGAATAAATCCCCAATCTAACAATTCCTAGAGTTGCATATGAAACTCTCATAATTTTGGGATTGTCATGTGATAATGAACCTTTGTAATAGGATTAATTCTTGGTTTGAGTTCAATCATGAACTCTAGCTCTCATTTAGGTGACAGTCCAAGTAACTTTTATAGAAACATGTCAAATTTTATGATAATATAGGATATTAAACTATATTTAATGTATCATCCTTCTTGTTCCAATCCATCACATCATATAACTTACACCCTTCTTAAGGTTTTTCTTCAACTACGTCATTGAAATAAACCTCAAAGACACTGCTATATTGGTTCTTGCTAAGATTCTTTTGTGTCATGAATCATCTATAAAATAAATATTTCTACCCTTTCAATCTAATTTTCCCCATGAGCTTTTAGCCAACCATACCTATGATCGAATCATAGGATCCCAAGGTGGTAGTGTACATTAACACTTGGGTAACACATGCCCCAAGACCATCCTTGCAGTCCTTATATATCTACCATACCCCTTGTTTAACACCGAAATCCATTTCTACATGGTTGAAATCTTCTTGACTACTTACTATCATCCCAGATCTAGATAATGCATTGTATAAAATAAAACTTTATGTTGAATTATGATTTATTAATAATGAAAAGCTCTTCCATTAATCTTACTTGTTGTTTCTATCATTGTTGATTGGCATTCAATGTGGCAGTTGTTCACTGCTGCCTTAATCCTATGAGATCTTCCAACATCTCTAACCATGGTATGATTCTGACCCTATTTATCTCCCCCCACTGCATGTGGACCCTCTCTCTAAAAGCATGTTTCTCCACATGTCAAACACACGCTCTTAGGTGGTTTCCTCGAACTCCTAGACTGTGTAAAAGTAGATCCACTACTTTGTTGACTCTATTGTTGTCTATTATAACTCTACCACATCAGTGGCCTATACAATGGCCTTTGACCTCTCAGTTGATGTCTCTGGTACACCATTGCATGCCCCCTTGGAATATCCCTATGCCTCATGACTAGTCTTGATATGTTAATTGACTAAGAATCCTATCTCTATCCTCCTAAACCTGAAGGTATTGATGGTGTTGAGTGATCACCCCCCATAAGTTCCACCTCGGCTAAATAGTCCTTTGAAATACCTGATGCAAAGTATGTGGCATCAATATTCAAACCTTCAACCTAATATTATAATTCATCCCATTGACAAAATTATTAAGTCGTAAGTTTTATATGTTTAGATGTGGTTCATACGTCGCAAGATCCATAAATCTTGTTTCAATTAACTCATAAGTTTTATATGTTTAGGTGTGGTTCATACGTCGCAAGATCCATAAATCTTGTTTCATACTCTGGCACAAAATTGATACCTTATCTTAGGGAGTTGAACTTATTCAACTATCTCTCATTAAAATCTTCAGATAGGTAGAGTTTTCTACAATTCTTCTCAAACAACTCCCATGACAACTCCCATGATACATCTGAAACATCCATACCCAATTATGGTAATAAAGTTTTCCATCATAGTAATGCACTTCTTTTTAGATGGGAGATAACCATACATGCCTTGAGGTTAGAAGTATAATCCCTCAGTGCAAAACACATGGCCATGTTCTCAATCCATGCCTCCACTACTTATCCATCAATATAGCTCTAAAACTCTATAAATTTAACTTTTTCCAGTTCTCTATAAGCACTAGCTTTAGTGGGATTCACCAACTCTTATCCAAAGATAGGAGCACTAGTAGCTTCCTTATTTGACTTATTAGTCAACACATCTGAAATAAATTCTCTAAAACGATTGCATCATGTCCATAACCTTTCTTGCAAGTACATTGCCACGATCTTCTATTCGAAGAGGAGATGGTGTAGGAGCGAGTACTACAAACTTTACATTATGGATTTTTGTTTCCATATTTCCACCTCTTCCTCTCCTTCTGTATATTGCTACGCTAAAGACAAGGTCATACAAATTTCAAACTTAGTCAGCTTAAAGACAATACATTACAATTAAATGAAGTCAATAACCAACACGTATTTCACTAAGCATGCAGGTCCATAGGCCCTGACATATGCACCCTCGCTCTGATACCATATGCATATGCAAGGCCCCTCTAATATATTTATATATATGACATTTATTATCAATATTATTACGAAATTCTCTTTTGGCTTTGCTACTTATTATACATGAATTGAATATACCATATGTACATGCTACTCTTAGGACATCAAGATTTAGTCATATGAGGAATCTTAAGATTGATTTTATTTTTCCTGCATATCCCCTCAAAGAAAAGCCTACTTATAATCGACTGCAACTTCTTAATTGAACCATATACCCCTCTTTCTTTTGCTACAATATTACCTAGAATATGACCTACACTCAATATCTATGCAATCTGTCAAAGCAATAGAGACACTAAATTTAACATACAGATTTGATAGTTATGGAGATCTTTTAGACACAATTAAGTTCTATTATAATTCTGTTATGACCATGCTTAAAGACATCTTATTTCTGTTTTATGTGTTTAAAATGGACGCTTATTGAGACTCTTCAAATACGTTCTACTTCTTTGAGTTTGAGAAACTATCCATTAATAATTCTTACTTTTGCATACAAAATCTCCTTCATATTCTCATACTTACGATGTAATAACCATTGATTGGCCAAATCAATGCCCAAGTGGATCTTATGAAAATAGATAATCTCTAGTATGAAATAACCCAACTTGCTTGCAAGTAGTTAAATTGTTAATGCATTCCACTGACTTCCTTTCAATAAAATATCAAACATTGCATTATTTTTTTTTTTTTTCTATACACACTAAGAAGTGCATTGTAACTCACGGTATCAGGGTTATAGTCTGCTTTCTCATTTCCATGAGAAGATATTTAACTTTTCAAAATTGTGTTGCATTGCCAAAGGCATTGATCATTGTGTTATATAAAAACAAAAATTGACAATTTTGGATTCAATTTCAAAATTGCTCCCATTACTCTACCAATATTGCAACCTGAAAAGAGATGAAGAATGCTTTGAATTTGAATTTAGGAAAACCATTAAAGGTTTTGGGTAGTATGAATGAGCTACTAGATTTCCAAATTCAGTATTCATTATTATATTGAATACACTTTCATGTGAAGATAAAATTCATTAATAAAGATACAAGATTACAAAATAGTGGTTAAAAACTCATATACGTTACCAGAAAAAGAATGCATATTGCCATACCAAAGGTCAAAGAGATGATACAGCTAGCCCTCTCAGGAATTGATCTCTAGGCCGTACTGGAAAATATATATAACATAAATACATAAGACAATATAACGTTTCATCATTTGCACAGGGAATCCAAACACAAATACTACCTCAATCTATTTTAAAATTCAATTAGGAAAATCATAAATTGTCCAATAATATTATATCTATAGATCGGGTACATAACCCAATTCATGTCATTAAGATCGTGTTACAACTCAATATTAAACTATCTCCAATCGCACAACATTTAGGGGACAGGGGACATAGTTCTCTCTAGCATTTTTCATAATCATAAAAAAAATTATGCATCTAAGAGCACATATCTTGTTTCCACAATGCCAACTTTAACGCTGATTGGTTGACCACCTTGCATGTTCCCAAAGGGTACATTTCTTCCTCACGGTATCCAAGATGCAATAAGTTTAATGAAGAGAGGACAACTAACAAAAGATTCTGCAACTCTTTTAGATAAAAAACGCAATATTCAAAACAAGCACATATCTTGTTTCCACAATGCCAACTTTAAAGTTGATTAAGTTGATTGGTTGACCACCCTGCATGTTCCCAAAGGGTACTTTTCTTCCTCATGGTCTCCAAGTTGCAATAGGTTATATGAAGAGAGGACAACTAACTCTTCTAGAAAAAAAAACACAAGATTCAAAACAAGCACATATCTTGTTTACACAATGCCAACTTTAAAGCTTATTGGTTGACCACCATGCATGTTCCGAAAGGGTGCTTTTTTCCCTCATGGTCTCCAAGCTGTAATAGGATGTATGAAGAGAAGGAAACTAATAAAAGAGTGTGCAAATCTTTTAGAGCAACAACACAATATTCAAAACTAAACTCTCAACCAGTTCATGGAAATTTTAAGCATTATAATAACCATCCAACATTAGGGAAAATAGATGAGCTCTCAAGTCCAATCCCTTCTTCTTTTATAGTCTTTAAGACTCATGAAACTTTCCAACCTTGTACGGAAAATACTAGTTATTTATTTTCTAAATGTATATTATTCATCCATACACATGTCACCCCATGCATATATTTGTAATATTACAAATGCATAAATAAGTATTATTCAATTTTTTTTTTAAATTAAGTAAAAACATTTTTCTTTCAATTTCATTCTCCCATTTCCTAAATGCATCCCCATTTCCATTTATGAAGTTAAATCCTATTTCTCTTTTTTCACATAATGCATTTATGTCTATATGATAAATCAAACCATTCCACGCAAGTTCGTTTAATTTTTGATGTAAAAATAAAATACATATTCCAAAGGATACTTTTCCAAAGCATATTTTCTTACTGACAACAAGAGCACCATGCTCCTACAAGCCATTAAAGTTTTTTTTTTAAAATGATGGGGAATTTATCATGGTTGGGACCAAGTTAACCCAACTCATTTACCTTTGGTGAGAGACTAATGGTCACTAAGGAATAAGGACTTACATATTACTATGTGCCCTCAGTAAATCCTTGTGAGTGGTCGAATATGTGGCCTACCTTCACGACAACTTGCAACCTTTGGTCAAAATATTTGTCCTTTATCTGTTTCATGGAAGGGAGTGCTAGTAGTTGGGTATAGGCAACCTAAATCTCCTCTACCAATATTATTCATGTGACACTCTTCATACAACCCTTTTCCCATGTATAAGTTTTATTCAGAGTTATTTTTTCTGCCTCTACACACATATATAAACAACACGTCAAATAGTATTATCTAGTAATCATGAATTAAAAATAAATAGTAGCATTCACCTAATGACCATAAATAATCCAACCCATCTTGGGTTCTCTTAACATAAGTCAATATGGAGTCCATGCACATGTACATGTGAATCTTGGCTATCACACTAGACAAGTTTCACAACAATATATCATTTTAATATCATTAATCCATGATTTCAATCATACATTTATAAATCATCAATAGCCTTCAAAAGTCACGTCATTCACACATCTATAATGCCCTCAAATGATAAAATAACAACGATACCACGCATCAATAAACCTAATGAAAGGAGGGGCACTACATTGTCATATGTTAGGTTAAACTAGACTCAGTAAAACAATCAAAATGGGTTTATTGTTGGTGGTTTGCGGGCCCATGGTTTTGGGTGTCCCATGGTATTTTTCCATGGTATTGCATGTGATGAAGCCTTCTTAAGGGCTTGGATAACTCATTTGTAAAGTTCCTAAGGAGGTTGGTGTTGGATTGAGTATGGCCAGTGATGGTCGGATTGACTACGGTAATAGATCCATTATTGTTGATTTTCCCAGTTTGGGTTTCCATAGTAAACATATTTTTCTTCATTGTGCGTGCTTGCTTATTATATGTATTTTTTCATTTTATTTCCTAACAACTAGTGAGGTTGAAGAAAAATGAAAATGTCTTGGAGCTATGGTTGCTTGCATTGAGATGGTTCATGAGTATGTGAACCATGGTGAATTACAATTAGAAAGAGGCATGGCAAAAATTGAGGATGAGCACATGGAGAATGTGGATGAAGAAGTGATTGGTTCATTAGAAGATTTTTTTATAGAATTGGAATTTGATCACAATGTAAATGGGCATATTGTTGTAAGACTTGGTTAGGCATGAGTACCCTGGCTTGGTAAGTCACATATGAAAATTCTAGAGTTAAGATTTAGGTAGACTTAAGAAGGGAGGCATGTTGTATTCCCAGATACCTAGTTAAAACTTTTTTTGGGGGGGTTGGTGATTACCCCAATCCAAGTTTAAAGGGGGGAATGTTAGGTTAAACTAGATTCGGTAAAACAATCAAAATGGGTTTACCGTTGGTGGTTTATAGGCCCATTGTTTTGGGTGTCCCATGGTATTACATGTCATGAAGCCTTCTTAAGGGATTGGATAAATCCATTATAAAGTGCCTAGGGATGCCATTGTTGGCCTGAGTGAGGTCGGTGATGGCCGGATTGACCATGCATTAGTCGCATTAACTAAGGGTAATAGATCTATTGTTGCTGGTTTTCTCGATTTGGGTTTCCAGGGTAAACAATTATTTTCCATTATGTGTGTCTCCTTGTTTTCATGTGTTCTAAAACCTAATAGTCATATATAACCTATATTTATTTCAAGGAAATTCTCATGGGGAAACACATTCATGGATTACATCCTTAGTAATCCCATTGTTCCTCACCCAAGAGGATTCAAATAGGACAACATGTAACCAACCAAATTCTTAGTAAAATTAATAAACTATATCTCTATCAAATCCCTGAAAGTCAATGTAATTAAATATGATAAAAGAATAAAGAAGAATACTTGGAGATGTTTTGACAAGAATTATGGAAGTTGATTCAAATTGGAGGAGGATAAGTCCTTAGAACATGAGAGATACTTTTCTTCTAGCACACATATTGAACAAATAAATACCTTTACTCTTTATTTCTAAACCGTAATCTAGAAATCAACATAAATAACTTGCATAATTGAATCTATGAGATGTAAGAAACTAATAATGAATTCAAGTGAGATTATAACAAAGAAAGCATTGAAGACATCATAGAATTCATACCACAAATTAGACAATAATTTGAGTGGAGGAGAAGAGAGATCTACATTAAGCATATAAAAATGGAATTTACAATGTATACCTCCTCATGCATACTAATAATTTACACAACGAAGCTTGGGTGGTTCTTCCCAACTCAGTCTCTTCAATTCCAATATCATTTAATAGACTCAAATATCCATGCCAAAAGGAGCCACAAAGGGGGTCTAAACTGCCCTAGCAATTTGAGGCAAATCTATAATAATGAAGGGACAAGAGGTTCTTCCTATAACTCATAAATCATGAAGATTTACAATGGCTTCAAGGTTCTATGGATTTTTGTGTTTCCAAGATAACTTTATCCCACCCCCAAACCTTGTATTTATATAAGAAATTTGTGGTTATGGGTGGGTATTAACTGCATAGATTTTATACATTTCGAGGGATTTTGACTCACCTAAATAGCTAGGGTTAGGGCTATCATAGATCAGGGAAGATCCTACTCTAATATCCTACTTTTCCAACCAATACATAATTCAAAAGAGGTGATAGTATGTACCTACTTGGACTTGGATGGTTGAATGATTTAAATGTATATAGCTCCAATAGTTGTCCTCCAATCATCACTAGAACTTTCACATACTTGCAAATAAGAAACAAGCAAATACCTTTCTTAAATGATTTTGACAACCAGATAATGATGATAAAAACAATAACTTGAATCCTTAATTGAACAAAGCAAACTGAATTGTATTAATTTATATTAGTTCAACACTCAAAACATCCTACGTAAACAAGTTATAACATAGACAATAATGTTTTGGGGGAGGGAAATAAGAGTGACCTCATATTATGATGTAGATACAAATACAAAAGCCAAAGCTATACTTGAGCCTTCAACGAGATGTCTCCTTCTCGGGTCTGGATTCTCCTTGCCCAAGGCCACTAATAGACTATATTATGCGATCTTCTTTTCACTTGGAATAAAAAGGATCAAAAGGGTTGATCCCCACTAACTACAGATAGTCAAGACTACTTAGCTTATAAGGGAAGTAGAGAGGAATATTGCTATAAAAACTCTAGGGAAACTCATATTCCATTCCTTCAGAGTATCCTTACTTTAGTGAACCATGGGTTCCCATGTTTCCATTCGAGGTTTTTTTTATACATTAAGATGAGTGGTTTAGGTGGTTGGCTCTAATGTAACTAAGACTAGACTAAAATCCAACTATCCAAACCACATGTGGAAATTTATTTATTTTTCCGAATTTCAGGTGGTGTACGCCACATGCCAACAAGTGAAAATGGATGTGACACTAGTGTTTTGTTCAAAGGTGACATGAATACGTTGCTAAGGAATTTCAAATGAGATCATAATTCTTTCCCCCTCTCCCTTTTATTATTATTATAAATATTCGGTTTTTAGTGTCTTTTTCTTATTATAAATCCTGAAAAGGAATGAAAGAATGCTATGTTACACCTCAAAATGTCATACTTTTTCACCATGAAAAAATGGTTTTGATGCTCCCTTTAAGTGTTATAAAGGTAAACCTAAATCCTATTATGGTCCCTACCCACATTGGGGAGTCAAATACATCATCAGGAAGTCGAAATCCAGTTCAACCAACCCTATTTTGAGCCATGTATGGGAATTTTAACCCCCTACTCCTTGTCTAGGAATGGGCGATTCCAACTTTTTTGATCCTTGCAAGCCTACTAGGGAGCGACAATTACAATGTTTTCGCTCTATCATGCCTCAGGGGAGAGACAATCCTGTTTAAGCTATCTTGCCTTGACTTTTGGATCTAGATTTGAGTGAGATATTTTGGGGATGAGCCTATCTTTCGAATCCCATCTTACATGCTATTTAGAGAAACCACCATATCCCTTGATCCAAATAATCCTCACTAGATCCAACTATTTCTCTCAAGTAGTTCAGCCTCCAAAGCCTATAAAATGAGGCCCATTCTTGAGTGAAAGGGGGAGGTAGAGCTGGAAGGAACCACACTTATGATTGTGTGATTCTCACATGGAAAATAGCTTAGAGAGGTGGTCCTTATGGTCTTAGAGTGCTCAAGGGGATTCTGATTGAGCGTTTGGAGGAGATGTTGTTGGTGCAAGATCAAGTATAATCATGTCATGTACTAGTTTCGTTTGGATTTCTAATGAATAAACGTGGCCCATTCTCCCAAATTGTGCTTCTTATGTTGAATGCATGTATTTGTTTACTTATTAGTGAATAGATTTAGTTTAATACACTTGTTCTTGGAAGGTGTTTGTTTCTTTCCTTTGTTTGCAGGATCACCAACTTGGATCCTCAAGCTAGGAGGTGTATCAACAAGGAGCAGTGAGGACAACCTTCAGGGTTGAGGTAGGACATATACCCCTTCTCATCCTTCTTATGCATATGCTTGCTTGGATTGGCTTGTGTTTAAACTGAATCTAGGAGAAAGTAAAAACCATTTGTTTCTTTTATATCTTGGGTTAGGTGTTTAGGGAACTTGCTTTATCCCAAGAGGATTCCTACTTATTTGTATCGAGGATTTCCTAACACATGCTATATTATAGTGGAGGAGATGAATGTCACATGGCATGCTACTAAGTTCCAAGCACACATGACATACCTATGCAAAATTAAAAAATGCAAAAAAGGGACACTCACACGAGATGTCTCCTTTGATCATGGTTTCGAGCAGTGGCTACAATAAATGCAAAGGATTACAACTAATGAGAATGCATGAATAGTGAGATTTGAGTGGAAAAATACCATATGCATTAGGCTTGATTAACACAAGCAACGATATGAAGTGTAGCAACACAATTGAAATGAAAAAATGTGAGACCCTATAGGTAATGACCAACAAGAAGATGAAGAAGATAAAATGTGGCTTCAAGATATAATCATGGTGGGGATACAAGGGACTCCTGAACATAATATCGATCTTTGGCATGGGAACCAGATAGTTAAATGGGGAACTATCTAGGGTACCCATGTTCTAGGTAGGCTCTAAATCATTAATTACAACTTTTCATTATGGAAGGTTAGTGTTGCAATTTAACGAGTGTGGATCCTAAGTTTGATGACATTTCCAAGCTGATAATGCATGTATACAAGTGGAGTAGACCTATCCTATATGCCAGTTAGAAATGATATTACCTTAATCACTATGTAATAATGTTTTCCCGAGTGAAAACATCGTATAGTGCCACCTTATCCTTGATCCAACATTATTTCTCAAGTAGCACCATTAGTAGCATTTTTCAATAAAAAGCATTTATAAAGTTTTTTAGGCACTTTTGGTAAGTAATTTATGTTCAAAAGTTTATAATGGTTCAAAATTTCATTTTTTACCAAGACTTTTTAAAAATTACTAAAATTAAGCAAGGCACCTTTGATTTTCAAATTCAAATTGTGGGTTCCTCATTTGTCGGAATCAGGTGCCATCACCACCAATTTTTAAATTGATCTTTTGCCTTTATTTTGTATGCTTTCATTTTCAATTTTTGTGTTTAATAGTTGTATATTTTAATTTTAAAAATTAAACATGTGCATAACAGTCAGAAGGGGTACGTACGTATGTGCCTATCCATACTGTTACTCATGTATACCTTACATTAAACATGGATGTGTCCACTGCAAGGTGTGTACACGGCCGGGTAACCCAACAAATCAAAATTTTGCACTAATTTTTTTAGATTCTCTCTTTCTAGGACTTTCCCATGGCTATCCAGTGGAGAGAATGTGATCATGAGTTGATATATTTGCAAGTGGCGGTCGATCCCGCCACTTTCTGTGCACTCTGCCAATTCTGTCTATTGAAATTATTTAGATGTGAGGATATGAGAGCCTAGCCCAACCTTGATTACTCAACATGCTTATATAGTATTGGAATGTGGACCGAGAGGCCTTCATTATTGATGGAGTTGTCCTCAATATTGATATTGAGGACATTTATTTCCTTACTGGATTATCTCGTCGTGGAGGAGAGGTGAACCTTAGGATGGGTCCTCGGGGAGGGTTGATAGTTCTCCTCATCTTGCTTCTCAAACCTTGATGTATTATGTAGTCAAGTCTATGAGGCCTACTATTTATAATTGGTGCTCACCTTTGTTGAGTAACCTGAAATGTCAGTTGACCAGATGCATGATAGGTGGAATTCTGTTGTATGGTTATGGGACTCTTCTGGTATCCTTCTTCCGAAAGAGAGTCTTGACTATGCACCCACATACTATTATTCCCTCGTATGACCCTAGGGAGTCACACATGAGCGTGTGGGGTGATATGATGAGGAGACTTGGAGGTGGAAAAGTCCTCCATGCCTTCAATGATATGATGAGTTTTTTTATTGTTGGCATTCTTAGATCACAACCATTTATGATTATCCTCGTGAGCTTATGGATTTCTGCCAGGACCTAGAGTTGCCACTCCCTCCAGATGTGTGTTGGGGGAACGTAGGGAAATATTTTGTTTTGAAGTTATTCAATTTTTATGATTTATTGAAGAGATATATAGTTTTTATGGATTTTCATTGATATATTATTTTTTGTGAGAAACTTATCTAACAAAATGTTTTCATCTATCTAATCATGGCACCATTCAATCAGTAGGACCATGCCATAGGAGGAGGCATCGTGAAGAGGAAGAAGATCCGACTGATATCAAGGAATCTACATTGCTCAACACTATGGAGGAGAACTAGAAGGCTTGACCAATTGGGTTCCCATGGATTGTATATAGGGGTTACCAGAGTGCATACAGAGATAGGTCATTAGGGTCTCTAAAGTATGGGTTCATATCCTTCACTGCGTGGATTTTCAAGTGATGACCTACCATCCTGTGTACCCTACACCTGTGTTGGAATATGTAATGATGACTGAATGTATTTGGAAGGTAATCATGTCCAATCTTATGTAAAAAATTTATCCCACATGTAATTTGTAATAATTTAATCTTATTACCTTTTATTATATAAAGAGGTGAAATTACATTTATCCCACATGTACATCCCTCAATTACCTCTTAGTATATAATGAAGTGAGGAGTCATTGTAAAATCATCAAGAATTCAAGAATTCACATATGAACACAAGGATGTGTAATGTAATGTGATTATGGAGTGGAATGTGATGCTTGTGCGTGGGAGCTCTATTGTAAGATTGGATATTATTGATGATTAAGAATATTTCAACCTTCCCGTGGATGTTTCCCCATTTGGGGTTTTACCATGTATATATAGTGTTCTCTTGTTTATTCTCTTATCTCCATTTTATTCATGTTCATGTTATTTGTTGCTTATTATGATAGAATGCTAGATCAGCTCATTCTATGGATGATTTGTATTGTTGTATGACTTCATCACATTCTCAATATTCTAACAACTTGAGGCATAGTGTTGACAAGATGATACATTTTGTATAGAGGTCCTAGAGCCCTATTTTTGGTATATATGACTCATTGAGAGCTAGATGGATTCTCATTTTTCATTTTGAACTTGATGGAGATCCAATATTATTAATGAAAAATATCAACAGCTTTTCTATTTACAAATGTATATTATTTTTTGTACTTATGTGCTTTATTATTGATGTGTCAAATGATGATCTAACACATAATTGGATAATGCATTAGTTAATAAATTAAATCTCCTTGGAATGTGTACATATGAAACAAATTCAAAATTTCTCTTAAGAAAATGCATCCGCAGAAACTTTCATAACAAATTAGGTTCACAAACACAGTACAAGCCATTTAGCTGACACACTACTGATAGGGAGTCCAAGTGGAGTACTAAAATCTCTATACCATGTGAGATGGCATCCAAGAAGAGTTCAATCACTACAATGTATTCAATAATATTATTGGTTTTCAATCCAAGGCATACCCCTCCTAAACTTACCAATTGACATGTGGGCGAGTAAATCACCTAAGAAGTGGATGCAAGGCTCCGATTGCGTTGGATAGAACCATTCACATAAGTGACAAATGCTGGTGTTTTTGACGAAATATTCCAATCAATCACAAAGCACGATGAGTGGAGGATTAAAGCAACAATAATAGTACAGGAAACAAAATGACTCTACTTATAATACAACAAGTTCAAGGCATTTCCCAGGTGTTTCCACCTAAGCATAATATCTATTCAAGTCCAACCCATTTCTAGGCCCACTTAGCACATTTCCCTCAAAATATTCTAATTCATAGGATCCTTTATTCAAAACTCGCCTCACGATGCAAGGATCGAGTCACATTGAGTTGAACTTCCCTAAACCTATTTCATCATGATCATGATCATAAAAAAACACCATGTCTCCTTCAGAAAAGACACAGGGTCGAATCAACATACCATAATGAGCTTTGACATGCCTTTTATGCACCTTGTTTGCAGTAACGACTTCTTATTCTAGGTAGACTAGGAATTCTTATAAATAGATAGTGTTGGGTAGGAGCTCAATGGATTCTTTGTAATGTCCCTTGTTAGGAATTTTATTAAAATGGCAATTTTTCACTTTTTTCCCCTAGTTCGACCTTTGACTAGTTTTGAGCTCTAGGTCTCCAAATTGCTCCAATTGTTCCCAAGTCTTCTGAGTAGGTATATGGATGATGTTAGAACATAAATATGTGTTTCATGGATTCTTTTGGACCTTTAAAATACTTTTGCAAATCCTCTTTCAATTCTGGCCAATGTAGGGAACTTTACTAGTAATTTCCCTTTGACTAGTATTGGTCTCTAGGTCTCAAATTGGCTCCAAATGCCTTCAAATATTCAAGGAAGGTGTATGAATAATATTAGAAATTGAATATTATGTTCAAGGATGATATATGGCCACCAAAATACCTTTTCAAACTCTCTTAAGATTCTGTACCAAGTATGCAATTTTACTAGTAATTTGGGGTTCAAATCCCCGTGGGGTAAGTACTGAAAATGGCTTCCCAAATGCCTCCAAACCCACTCTAATTTCTGAACAGAGGTAGGGTATGTCTCAAGGATTTTATTAAGGTCTCATATACACCATTAATCAATTATTAAGTCTGTTCTAACCTTCTCCCAAACAATAACAAAAACCACTAATTCGACCCTTGGGGAAATGACACCAAATCTTCTCCCAATGTAAATAAACTGAGTAAAATGAATTCAAATGCTTCAATACTGAACATGAAACTTGTATAATACATAAATAAAATTTCATTCATCAATAAACCATCAGTATTATACTTATCCATTCGAATCCATCAACATCACATTGGTTCACAACAAGGTAGTGGGGAAATGGCATTGTTCTTTCATTAATAATGAGATTTATACATTTCTACCTGGAATTTCGACCTGAAAATTTATGGAGAATAAGAATAGAGTATTTAATTCATATTAAAAAATAAATGGGGCATTAGAAGATCCCCCAAAGAGTATAATAGCTCACCAAAAACGCCCTCCCTCAAGGAGCAAGAATATGCCTCCAAAATTGGAAATGGTTGATAGAATGTGATGCATTAGAAGAATACATGATCTTCCCTGTAGCTTACACCTGCAACAAATGACTCCATTAAATCTCCAAATAAAAGGTCTGAATGGCCTTTCCAATTACCAACTTGGATGGGAATCTTTCACCCTCGAAATTGGCTAAGGCAAGAAACTAGTCATCCACTAGCTCTCCCTCTTCACAAATGCAATTGCAAATTTCTCAAATGATCAAAATCCGGTTTCATTATTTGTTATTGACATTTATAAACTTATAATGTCCTCCATGGGTCGAATTCCTTCCAAGAGATTCATGCCAACTCAAGTTGGGAAGAGATTCCAAAGAACACCACTTGTACAACAATTCCTAGTCTCCCAGTTCCACCAAATCACATGTGGAAGCATCTTAGCTGCCCTAAATGCCTTGAGTGCCCTCTTGGAGGCCAGTTTTATCCCTGACATGTCATATATGTCATATTTCAGCCTTCAGGTCTGATTTGTGTCATAGGTGTCATAACATCTTCATCATTGTTGTCATAGAGCTAGGGAATCTAGCCCAAGTGTCTCACTAGCTCCAAATTGCCTCTTCCTCTTCCATGGGAGTTACTCTTCCTCTAAATTTTGACCTTGTATGAGTCATGCAATGAATAATACCTTTTGAACTCCCCCAATTATGTCACCATTCACCTTGAATTCGAATTGGTGAGAGAATGATGCCAAGTGTAGTGGGGAAATCTAGCCATATGTGGGTCCCCCTTCCTCCATGTGTCTTCATGATCAAATGCCACTTTGATTTTTGTTTGTATATATTTATTTATCTCCTTTATTAAATATTTATTCCATTCTAATGTTCAAACATCATTTATTATTCCCCTTATTCCAAATCCCAAAGCTTCCTCCCCAAACCTAAGAAACTAGTAATTTTCCTCCTTGGCAATTATTCGACCCTTAGCATCAATTTGACAAACTCTAATGAATATGTCCAATGTGCTTAGGAAATTGTGACCCAATGCAAAATTTGGGACATGAAAAATCCTCCCTTCCCAATATTGCTTGTCCTCAAGCAATTTTGAACATGGGTGTTGAAGAACCTGCTTCCTGTATAATTCTTTGAAGTTGCCATTGAATTGCCCAACTTTGAGTCTTCGAGCTTCCATGAATATTTTAGAGAGGAACCACCATGCTTGCTGCTGCACTAATTTGATTAAAATCATTTTATTGAGTGGGGAATCCATCCCCCATACTACTTGTTTCCCCAAAAAATTGAAACCAATGAGACTAAGAATTATCCCGGGGTCCCATTATTTGTATTGCACTCCAACAATTAGAAGTGCTCTCCAATTCATAGTTCCTGGATCCCATTTTCTTGTATGCATTCTTCCAAACATCATGAGAACAAAATATATATCATAAAAGTACATAATAACATAATGACAATGTACATCAAGGATATGCTTCATCAAAGAATCATGAAAGTGCTTATACCTCCAAGTAAGTAGACCACCATTTTCCAGGTGCATATAAGCATCAAGTGAACAATCAAATCTGCTCCAATTACATAGGTGAGTATCCCATGTCCTATAATGCTGCTCCAAAAATATGTAAGATGCATCAAAACAATCATCCTTGTGTTCTTTCATCCCAGTAGTTAATGAAGTTTCTCCAACATCAATTGAACTAAGCAAGGAGCAAGGAAAATCATGAGTCTTCAAGTGACTCAAGTGAACATCATAAGGGAATCCATGAAGATATGTATCATCATAAGGTAAAAAGGGATGCTGCTGCAAATGTAATAATGAGGTGCTCTATTCATGTCATTATCAAAAGGAGAGGTAGGAGTTTCATACCCCTCACATGGCACCATTAGAAAAAAAACCTTTCATCCAATTTTCATCCCCAATTGACGGGGTTGAAAAAGAAATAGGGGGTGAGGAATTTTGAACCAAACTTAAATATTTACAACCCTTACCCATCGAAATATTTAATTAATCTTCTTCATAATTGGCTAGTCCAACTATTGTGAGATCATGTGCCTCCTCCAAGGCTTTGGAATTCTCTCCATGAGGCAACTCATAATCCCTCTGAACAAAGACAAGTGCTTGTCCTTCTTCTTGTTTGAGTGTAGCATCTTCAAGCACCTGCATATCAACATGTACCTCATGTTCCACCATTACATGAGTTTCCTCCTTTGTGACACAAATTCTTCCATCCATTGCCTTTTTTTCCTCGAAAGGAGAACCACTACTCCCTCCTATTTCCAATTTGATCCCTAGTTGGCTACCCAACAATTCTGACCCTTTCATCAATTGTCTACTCATATCTTGCATAACCATGGTAATCCCTTGCATACCCATGGAAATATCACCAAAACATGGTTTTAAGGCTTCAACAAGTTCCTCCTTATGTCTTAATTTTTCATCCTCCTCTCTACCCATGGTTTTAAAAAAAGACTATTTTTCTTCTACTACTTCTTCTTCAACAAAAACCTTCAACTACTGGTTCAAAGGGTGGTGGTTTATTTTTTTCACTTCTTGTTAAGACCATCAGGTGCCAAGAACATGCTTTGATACCACTATAATGTCTCTTGTTAGGAATTTGATTAAAATGGCAATTTTTCACTTTTTGTCCTTAGTTCGACCTTTGACTAGTTTTGAGCTCTAGGTCTCCAAATTGCTCCAATTGTTCCCAAGTATTCTAAGAAGGTATATGGATGATTTTAGAACATAGATATGTGTTTCATGGATGCTTTTGTACCTTTAAAATAATTCTGCAAATCCTATTTCAATTCTGGCCAATGTAGGGAACTTTACTAGTAATTTCCCTTTGACTAGTATTGGTCTCTAGGTCTCAAATTGGATCCAAATGCATTCAAATATTCAAGGAAGGTGTATGAATGATATTAGGACTTGAATATGATGTTCAGGGATGATATATGGCCACCAAAAGACCTCTTCAAACTCTCTTAAGATTCTGGACCAAGTATGCAATTTTACTAGTAATTTGGGGTTCAAATCCCCCTGGGGTAAGTACTGAAAATGGCTTCCCAAATGCCTCCAAACCCACTCGAATTTATGAAAATAGGTAGGAGATGTCTCAAGGATGTTATTAAGGTCTCATATGCACCATTAATCAGTTATTAAGTCTATTCTAACCTTCTTCCAAACAACAACAAAAACCACTAATTCGACCCTTGGGGAAATGGCACCAAATCTTCTCCCAATGTAAATAAACTGAGTAAAATGACTTCAAATGCGTCAGTACCGAAAATGAAACTTGTATCATACATCAATAACATTTCATTAATCAATAAACCATCAGTATTTTACTTATCCATTCGAATCCATCAACATCACATTGGTTCACAACAAGGTAGTGGGGAAATGGCATTGTTCTTTCATTAATAATGAGATTTATACATTTCTACTTGGAATTTTGACCTGAAAATTTCTGGGGATGAATAAAAGAGTATTTAATTCATATTTCAAAAGAAATGGGGCATTAGAATCTCACCCAAAGAGTACAATATCTCACCAAAAACGCCCTCCCTCAAGGAGCAAGAATATGTCTTCAAAACTAGAAATGGTTGAGAGAATGTGATGCATTAGAAGAATCCATGATATGCCCTATAACTTACACCTGCAAAAAATGAATCCATTAAAGCTCCAAATGAAATTTCTGAATGGCCTTTCCAAATACCAACTTGGATGGGAATCTTTCACCCTCAAAATTGGCTAAGGCAAGAAACTAGTCATCCACTAGCTCTCCCTCTTCACAAATGCAATTGCAAATTTCTCAAATGATCAAAAGTCGGTTTCATTCTTTGTTATTGACAATTATAAACTTCTAATGTCCTCCATGGGTCGAATTAATTCCAAGAGACTCATGCCAACTCAAGTTGGGAAGAGATTCCAAAGAACGCCACTTGTACAACAATTCCTAGTCTCCCAGTTCCACCAAATCACATGTGGAAGCATCTTAGCTACCCTAAATCCCTTGAGTGCCCTCTTGGAGGCTATTTTTAGCCATGACATGTCATATATGTCATATTCCATCCTTTAGGTCTGATTTGTGTCATAGGTGTCATAGCATCTTCATCATTGTTTTCATAGAGCTAGGGAATCTAGCCCAAGTGTCTCACTAGTTCCAAATTGTCTCTTCCTCTTCCATGGGAGTTACTCTTCCTCTACATTTAGACCTTGGATGAGTCATGCAATGCATAATACCCTTTTAACTCCCCCATGTATGTTACCATTCACCTTGAATTCAAATTGGTGAGAGAATGATGCCAAGTGTAGAGGGGAAATCTAGCCATATGTGGGTCCCCCTTCCTCCATGTGTCTTCATGATCAAATGCCACTTTGATTTTCACTTGTATATATTTATTTATCTCATTTACTAAATATTTATGCCATTCTAATGTTCAAACATCATTTATTATTCCCCTTATTCCAAATCCCAAAGCTTCCACCCCATTATGCATTGGCCAAATTCAGACAATACTTGGTGGGCAGCAAGTTTGTGGTGAAAACTGACCACAATAGTCTAAGACACTTTCTCACCCAAAAAGATCTAAATGAAAGGAAACAAAATTGGGTAAGAAAGATTCAAGCTTAAGATTTTGATATTGAATATGTCAAAGGAAAGAATAATATAGTAGCAGATGCTTTGTCAAGAAGGCCTTCTTTTTCTCTCATGGATATTGTCAAGGATTGGAAAAACATGCTACTAGTTGAATATGCCAAAGACAAATTTGCTTGTGATGTGTTGGATGGAATCAAAGGGGATGATAATTATAGCATTTTGAATGGGCTGATATATTATAAGGGAAGAATTTATTTAGTTCATAACTCCAAGCTCAAATACCGAATTTTGCAAGAAGCACGTGATTCCCCACTAGCAGGCCATCTGGGGATCTTCAAAACTTATAGACAGTTGAGGCAAATATTTTTTTGGAAGGGGCTGAAGGAAGATGTTCAGAAGTATGTGAATGAATGTAAAGCATGTCAACAAAACAAATCAGAACTTACATGTCCAGCCGGCCTATTACAACCATTGCCCATTCCGAAGCAAAAATGGGATAGTGTTTCCATGGATTTCATCACCGGATTGCCTAAATCCTTGGGTAAGGATTGCATCTATGTGGTAGTTGATAGGTTGAAAAAATTTGCTCATTTCTTTGCTGTTACATCATCTTTTCGTGCTGCACAAGTGGCTGATATTTTTTTCAAAGAAATCTTCAAATTGCATGGGCTCCCCAAGAGCATTGTCAGTGATAGAGATAGTAGATTCATGGGTGCTTTTTGGCAAGAAATTTTTAGATTGGTAGGCACTTAATTGACTCCAAGTACAAGCTATCATCCACAAACTGATGGACAAACAGAGAGGGTAAACCAATGGTTGGAAGGATACCTAAGAAACTATGTGGGAGGGCAGCAAAAAGCATGGGCAAAATGGCTACACTTGGGTGAGTTTTGCTACAACACTACTTATCATATGTCAATAGGAATGTCTCCTTTCAAGGCATTATATGGTTATGATGCACTTACATTTGCTGACATTATATTTGGTGATAGTAGAGCCCCAAAGGCTAAATATTGGGTGGAAGAGAGCCAAGAAATTTTAAAGCTCTTGAAAGACAATTTGCAGGTTGCTCAAAATCAGCAAAAACAATATGCTGATAGGCATAGAGAAGAAAGAACCTTTCAAGTCAATGATTTAGTATATTTAAGGTTGCAGCCTTATAAACATCTCTAAAAAAGAATGGAGCAGAAAAATTAAAACCAAGGTACTATGGGCCATACAAGGTAGTGCGGAAGGTTGGAGAAGTAGCATATGAACTAGAACTTCCGGAAGGGAGTAAAATCCACAATGTATTTCATGTTTCTTGTCTCAAGAAAGCTCTTGGTTAGCAAATCATCACTTCAGAAATACTTCCTCCTTTGGATGATGAAGGTCAGCTCACACTTGTTCCGGAAAAGATTTTGAAGACACAGGAAAGAAGGTTGAGGAGTAGAATCATCAAATAATATTTAGTGCAATGGAAGGACTTACCAAATGAAGATGCCACATGGGAAGAGGAGAAGATTTTGCAGCATCCAAATCTGAACTTGCTTGAGGACAAGCAATCTTGGGTGGGGAGGACTGTAATGTCCCCATTCAAATAAGTGCATAGTAAGACAATCCCATCAATCTTACTAGTTTCCTAGGTTGGATGGGCACATGTGGGATGGTAATAAGGAAGCTAATAAATGATATTTAGACATTAGAAGGGTTCAAGCATTTAATAAATATGGTGAATAAATAAATTCAAGAGAAATTCTAAGTGGCAAGTGGTTTTGGAGACATATGGAGGTGGTGGGACCCACACTAGCTTGATTTTTCAATGACACATGGCAGCTCTCTCTTGCCAATTCGAAGTCATGGGAAGGTGAACACTCTTGGGTGAGTTGGTAAGTCATAACACATGGCATCGAGCATCTTAGGTCGAAATGGGATGGAATAGTAACCTCCATGGGAGAGGAAGAGTCAAATTGGAGACTAGTGGACACTTGGGCTAGATTCCTTAGTTTTATGACAACAATAATGAAGCATCTATGACATTTATGACAAAATTCAGACCTGAATTCTTACACCTGACCAATATGACATGTCATCCCCAAAAATAGGCTCAAGGAAGGTGCTCATGGAGTTGGGGGAAGCTAAAGAGACTCAAATTCAAATTTGGGAGAAGATGGAAGGTTGAAACTAGGAGACAAGTGGCAAATGAGGAATATTTTCTAAATGGAAATTTATTGAATCTATTGAGAGGATTTCGACCCCTTGAATTCTAATTTTGGTTATAAAATGTAGAAATCAAGTATGAGAATGGATTTTGATGATTTGAGAAAAATTGCATTTGTGAAGAGAGAACTAGTGGATGACTAGTTTCTTGCCTTAGCCAATTTCGAGGGTGAAAGATTCCCATCCAAGTTGGTGTTTGGAGAGGCCGCTCAGGTCTTTCATGGTGCTTCAATGGAGTTTTATTTGCAGGTAGCAGCTACAAGAATTTTCATGGTTTGGTTTAGTGCAGCACTTTCTCTCCACCATTTCCAATTTTGAAGGCATATTCGAGCTCCTTGAGGGATTGCGCTTTGGGTGAGATCTTGCACTCATTGGGAGAGCTTCATATGATATTTTTCTGATTGTAATAGATTCATATACTCTATTCTTCATATTCAGAAACTCTCAGGTCGAAATACCCATTGAATGTATGCAAAATTATTGATTAATGAGCAAACAATGTCCATTTCCCCAATGCTTTGATGTATGACACTATAAGGTTGATTGTTTCGAATGGATGGATGATTCTCTGATATATTTGTGATTCATATACTGCCATGGATATATTCTACAGTTTAATGTACTGTACTTGAGCATTTGAATCATTTTTACTCCGTTTGTTTGTATTGAGAGGTGAAATAGTGCCATTTCCCCAAGGGTCGAATTGGGGGTTTTTGCTGTTGAATGTGAGAGAGTTAGAACAGTATTAAAAATCAATTAATGGTGCATATGAGACCTTAATAAAATAATTAACACATTACATACCTCTGTTCATAAATTCATGGGATTTTGGAGGCATTTGGAAGGCCATTTGCAGTGTTACCCTGGGGGGATTTGATGCACAAATTACTAGTCAAAATTACATATATTGATCAGAATACAAATAAAGTTTGCAGCAGTACTTGGAGGGCCATAAAACATCCCTGAACCTAATATTCAAGTCTAAATACCATTCATACACTCCTACAGAATATTTGGGAGCATTTGGGTTGATTTGGAGGTCAAAACAGTAAAACTAGTCAAAGGTCGAAATTGGGAAAAAAGTGGAAAAATTGGCATTTTAATAAAATTTGAAAAATGGTCATTACAATGACCCATTCTCAATTGATTCCTTACCTTCTCTAGGGAGCTCCGACGTGAGCTTGGAAAATGCCATAGAATTTTTTGGTTTTGCTGGCATGAATCCTAAGTTGAACTCTTGTAGAATCACAATCAACTTACTGTATTTTCCACCGACTATGCGCCGACACAAGATATGATAAAATGGATTGATGCCTGCAATCACTATTTCCCATCTCAGGATAATATAATGTTGGAGTCTTTGGACAGTGTAAACAACTGCCAACACCAACTAATCGACGTGAGAATACCTTAGCTTGGGTCATGTTGGCCCTCCAACAACTTCCCCTTCATTTCGCAAAATAAAAGGCCCCCCATGTAAGTTTTGTAAATACTTAGCTTTTTGTTTTCTTTCATTTTGTCTTGCTTGATTTGTTAGGTGATTTCATGGTCTTCTTTATTTAATTCTTCACTCTTTGCTTTGCTTTTGGTTTGATTTTCATGAATTTTTGGTCGCTTGAACCTTTTGGCTTCTTGGTTTCTAAACGACACTTGCTTGCTCTTACTTAAAATTATCTAAGTCAATTTCATGCCCTGGTTTGCATTAATATATGTTTTTAATAGCCATTCCAAATTCCGATCCTCAATGATTAAATGAGCATTTTTACAGATTGACGTAGATTTATTAAATGTTTAACTTTGCGATTTCAATTCACGTATTGATAGAATGTATACCCAGGAACAATGACCATGTCCTTAATTCTCAATTTCAATGGTTTATATAATTTTGTGAGCCTTAAAATTTCTGATTAAATTTTGTCTTTTGTGCAAATCGATTTAAATAATTCACTTAAGGCTCATTTATATATAACTTGATTGCATTCTAAGGGACATATTTAAGCATGAAGTGAAGTTAACAATTTGCATTTTGAGGTAACAAGTCATTTTTCATAAGGCATTAAGTTATTTTCGGTAAATGAAGCTCGTTCTTTATTTTAAGGTATTTGTGACTTATTAAATGTTTTTATTGATATTATTAATTCTTCTTCTATATAATTATTTTGATTAATTTTTTAAGTCATTCTACTCTTAAGGTAATATTGTGGCTTTATTATTTCATTAATAAAGGTTAACATTCTTATCATTATATTCAATCTTTTTTTTTTTTTAAACTGAAACATGTAAGTTTTATTGATATAAATGTGAAAAAATGAGATGTGGCTGTGGCCAACCAACGTGTTACAGAGGGCGATTCATCAACAAAGTAGAAAGGATTACAAACATCAAATATAAATTAAGAGCCAAAGTGCCGCTCTTTCAAAAATTCATAATGCTGTAACGTTGATTTCGAGAATATGAGAGCCATATTGCTGTTGTATTGCTCCTTGCTCCATGAGTCTCTGTGTTTGTTGCTCCATGAGTTCTGTGCATGTGATATTAAAAAATTTCTTCATACATCCACCGTGAATCCGCATATAATCGAAATGCATGCCTTCATGCCAATCTGCACTGTGTGCTAATCATACATTGTGCTTTCAGATATGTCCAAGTTATACAGAGTACTGCTTTTAGAAAAATCCAGGCTTCTTACAGAGTGCTCCATTAATCTAATCATTCGCTTGACTCTAGAAAATGGAAGTCATAGGAAGAAGCATAATGTAGAGTATTTCAAGGTCCAGTCTTTTAAATGTTGTTTGTTCCATTGTTGATCTTCTGTGTGTAATATTATATTATTATATATATATATATAGATATATATAGATATAGATAGATATATATATATCTATCTATATCTATCTATATCTATATCTATATATTATATAGATAGATATATATATATATATCTATCTATATCTATATATATCTATATATATATTATTCCTCTTATGCATGTAATGAGGTATGATGCAATCCATGTCTATTTCCTTGCCTCTGCATCTGTGCATGTATGAATCTTAAGGGATGTGATGATGACTGATATCTTCATTGGAGAATTCAATTGTTCCGAAAACTAATCTTGATCTAGCTTTTGCCTCCTTGTCTGCTTCGTAGTTTAGTTCTTGTAGTATGTGGAAATCTATGAAGTGGGAGAATGTATTTGCAGTACGATGAATTCGATCTACGATCCTTTCTAGTGCTAGGTTGTTAAATTTGGTGTCCGAGTTTAGGGATTTGATGATTATAAGGGAATCTCCAAACACATGTAGTCTGTCCATTCTCATTTCTTTGGCAATTTGACATCCTTTTAATAGAGCTAGAGACTCTGTTAAGTTATTGGAGCATTCTCCAAGCCCCCATATGTATCTGATCCTCGACGTTCCCTCCTTGGTTAGCAAAATTCCTCCTGCTCCTGCTTCTCCAAGGTTTCTTCTGGATGCACCGTCAGAAAGAAGGCTATCTATATTTTGATTGTTTCTCCATTCTTGAAAATTAGTGTCAGGAAGTCTAATTTGCCAGGATGGCTGGTGATGAGTTCGATGAATCAGTATGCTTGGGCTAGGGACTATGGTTCTAATCCATTTTAGCTCTTTATCGCTGAATTTTGAGTCTATCTTGATTTTGGAGGAGTTCAGGCATTCAAGAAGTAATCCTTTGGCTTGTCCGGCGACTTGAATGGGAGAATAAATAGTTTCCTGAAAGATTGCTTTGTTCCAAGCAAGCCAAATTTTCCAGCAGGTGAATTTGGGGATGGTTACCCAGATTTGAAGCCAATCCTTGGAAAGGGGGGAGGGATAGACAAACCTCTAGCTTTTAAAGAGGCAGGTGGTGGTATTGAAGGTTGGAAGAGTTATATACAGATTGTGAAGCATGTAGTTCCAAACTTTATTTGAGAAGTGGCATTCCATGAAGAGATGATCTATCGTTTTGGAATTTTTGCGACATAGGGGACACCAATGTGGTCCAACTATTCCTCTTTTGGTGAGATTTTCACTGGTAAGTATCTTCCGATGGGTGAGAGTCCAAATAAATAAGTTAATTTTGGGAAGCCCAAAGGGGTTCCATACCATTTTCCAAATACTTTTTCGAGGAGATTCATGTGCTTGGAGAGCGCTGAAGCCTAATTTAGTGGTGTAACCTCCTTTTGGACCCCAACCATGTTCATCTGTCTAGGAGATGAGTGGGGGTGCAACCTTTCAAATTATCGATGAGAAGGGTTCTTGAAGTTTCCAGGATGGCAGGAAATGGGAGGTTCTTCCAGCTTTGCCAAGTGCCTGAAGTGTTCCATAAGCTGAAATCATTCAATGTGTTGATGCCGTACTGTTGGAGCCAAAGAGCGATATCATGAAGCTCATGAAGGTTTTGTAGCGGATCGTTCCCCATAATTTTATCAGAAAAGAGATTGATTTTTGTTACATTACCTGGGACCCAATATAATTCTTGTATGAAGAAATTCCAAGCTACTTTGCACAATGTCCAAGTCGAAGATCCTTTGGAGGTGGGCTTACTATCGAGGCATCTTAGGTTGTTGCTGTTGAGATATTTTTTCCTTAGCAATTGACTAACTCGGTTCTATTTATTATGCAGAATTCGCCAAAGAATTTTGCTGCCCATTGCTAAGTTTGCTTGAAGTGGATCCCGAATTTGAAGGCCACCCGAAGACTTTTATTGTTTGGTAGTGCTCCAACTTACTAAGTGGATATTGTTCTTATTGTTTTTTCCTCCTGTCCACAAGAAATCTCTCAGTAGTTTGCTGATCTCTTCAGAGACTCCTTTGGGAGCTAGAAAAATGGAGGATTGATATATTGGTAGTGTTGATAGAATGGCTTTTACCAATATCATTTTACCAGCTTTGTTGAGCCAGTGACCTCCCCAGTTTTTTTTGACTTGATCTTGCTAATGGTTTCATCCCACATTCCGGACTTTGTGTGTCTCTGAGTCATTGGGAGGCACAAGTAGATAAATTTATCCCAATGTTTGTATACTTTGATTCCCAGAATGGTACCAATATTTGCTGCAGAGGCATTGTTCAAATTCCAGCCATAAACAACACTTTTGTGGAGATTAATTTTTCCTCCAGAGGCATTGCAGTACCAGGTCAGATTTCGCTTTAAATTTTGAGCAATGATGGAAGAGGCTCCTCCCAGTAAGAGAGAGTCATCAATGAAAAGGGTATGGTTGAGTGGCATGGAATATTCCAAGTCGAGATTGAGGCCAGGTAGGGAGCCAGTGGTGAGATCAAAGTTCAGTTTACGGTTGAGTGAGTCAGCCATGAGAATGTAGAGAAAGGAGGATAAGGGGCATCCTTGTCGGATTCCACGAGTGGATTGGAAGAAATTGGTGGGGCGACCATTGACCAAGGGGGCAATCCAAGGTCCTTTAATGCAGGCTGAGATCCATCTAATAAAGGTTTCATTGAATCCAAACTTTTCCATGACTTTGAAAAGAAATGAATTTTTGACATGATCAAATGCATTGGCCATGTCGAGTTTGATTAACATACCTTTTTCCTTGCGATTTCTGCTGGAATGGATGGCTTCTTTCACGAGGATGACGTTGTCGAGGATTTGTCTTCCTTCCAAAAATCCTCCTTGATTTTCAGAGATGATTTTGTTGAGTATGGGCTTCATTTTGTTAGCTAGCATTTTGGAGATTATTTTGTGATGTGTTGCATAAGGAAATAGGGAAAAATCTGTTGAAGGAGCTGGGGTTCATCTCCTTTGGAATAAGTGCAAGGAATGTGGAATTGGTACATCCACCAATCTTTTCTTTTGATCGGAAACTCTTGACCATTCTCATGTAGTCAGTTTTGATGTAATGCTAGCAAGCCTTATAAAAGTGAATTGAATAACCATCGGGACCGGGTGCTTTGTTAGGATCGAAATACTGAATAGTATGGATGACTTCTTGCTCTGTGAAAGGATTGAGCAGAGCAGCGCTGTCCTCCTGCGTGATGCTATTGGGGATGTGCTCGAGGAGAAGTTTCTCTCCATCTTGCTCAGCGCAGTCATTCTCTGTGTATAAATTAGAAAAGTGATCATGCGCAGCAATTGTAATGTTCTCGTGTCCTTTGACTGTCAAGCCGTCGTTGGTTTTTATTTCAGAGATGAAATTCATTTGCTGTCTGTCTTTAGTTTGCTTATGGAAGTAGGATGTGTTTCTATCCCCGGATTTGAGCCAAGTGCTCAGGGATTTAAGTCTCTAGAAATCCTCTTCGTTTCGGAATGCTTGGTATGCCTTGATCTGTTGCTTGACTTCTTACTGAAGCATGGTGTTTTCCATTGGGCATTCATCCTATAGGAATTGGGTGTTTTCCAAATCATCGATAGCCTTTTTCCTAAAATTCGATGGTGGCAGGCAGTTAGACTTGGCCCATTCTTTAAGTGCTTTTTTAGTTGCGTTGATCTTTTTCTCCCAAACAAAACCGGGGGAGCCAGAGACAGACACCTTCCAAGATTTATCCTAGATGTCCCAGAAACTAGCGTGGTTCAGCCATTGGGGGTTGAATCTGAAGGGAATCAGACCAAGGTTTTCGCTTTCTTGGAAGTGGAGCTGAATTGGATTGTGATCTGAAGCCAAATTTGCCATAATTTTTGAAATGATTATTTGTCCGTCCGTTAGGAGGATGCTTTGGACGAGGAACCTGTCGATTCGGGCCATTATAGTTCCTTTTCCCAGGTGCTTGTTAGACCAAGTGTAAAACCCTCTCTTAGGTTTAATAAGTAGATCCCATCTTTGGATGAGGGATTCTACTTGAGATCTGAATAGATCCTTCCCAATGATGCCTCCTTTCTTTTCAGTTGTGGATAGAGTGAGATTCATATCTCCAACTAGGATTAGATTTTGAGGAGCATACGCATCAAGGAAGTCTTCAAGGAAGTTCCAACAATCCTTTTTTTCGGAGTGAAGATTGGGAACATACATGTTGAAGAGTGCAATCTGATTACTGCTTTGGATGTGGATAAGTTCAGTGTAGATCCAATGCTGGGTGGCGTAGGAGCTGTGCAATTGGAAGATATCAGAAGACCATAAGGTTGCTAGGCCAATGAAGGCCCCTCTGGTACTTACCGCAATTCCAGAGTTTTTATTCCATTTTTCTTTTCCAATGGCAAGGACGGCCTTATCATCGAGTTTGGTCTCTTGGAGTAGGAGGATGTCAGGCATGTCAATTTTTTGGAGATCTTTGACTGCCTCTATTTTGCTTGGATTTCCTAAACCTCTGCAATTCCAAGAGACCAGCTTCATTATCTACTGTTGTAGGTGGTGGAGGGTCCTCCTCCCGTTGAGTCTCCTATTTTATTTCCTACTATTTTGGCTCGGGTGTTTATGCTGAAATCCATGTCGATAGTTGCTTGAGATCCTTGAGTTTTCTCGCATTCTGCTTCTTCTTCTCTTAGATCTTTGCTTGTTTTTCATCCAATATTTTTAGATGATTTATCGAAGTGTTCTTCGGAGGAAGAAGGGGAGGTTGGTGGGATGGCTTTTGTTGCATCAACGTAGGAGATTTTGTTCCTCTTAGGGCTAGGGGTGGTATGGGGCTGAAGATCTTTCGAGACTTCATGGGTTTGGGGTGCTGGATGAGTCTCCCGTTGCTTAGGAATCTCTCCTTCTTCTAGGGTTTCTGAGGTTTCATGGGTTTTTGGCATCTCAAGAAATTTGTATCTATTCCTGTTGTTCGTATCCATGGGATTTTGATGATAATCTACTCTCTTGGAGCTTTGGCATTTTGATGACAGTTTTGGACTAGATCTAGTGTTTTTTTGTGCGGCTGTCCATTGCTCTTTTTCTCTTCCTGCCTCAGGATCTGTGGGATTCTTCTTGCAAGATCGAGCAAAGTGCCCATATTCGTGGCAATACCGACATTTGAAGGGGATTTGCTCGTAGTCTAGTTCCTGAATGTGAGTCCAATCTGCCACTTTGAGGTTTATTGCTTCAGGGAGTCCATGTTCCAGATCTACTTCAACGCAGATCCTTGCCCATGAGTACTGATCTTTTCGATTTGCTCTGTCTATATGTTTTCCGAGAGTATTCGTGATTGCTTCTAATGATTCTGAGTTCCAACATCGAAGGGGAAGATGCAGGAGTCTTACCCAGACCGAGACTGCAGATGGAATGTCTTGAGATGGATCGAAGTCTGGATTCCATTTGTTCATATATAGTCCTTGTGGCTCCATGAAATATGGTCCATTCCTGAATATTAATTCACGGTATTGCTTGTTCTTGAATACGAATGCGAAGAATCCTTTCCCTAGGAAGTAAGAATTTACTTCTTCCGAGATCAAGAGTTTCCAGTTCTTCTGCACCCAAATTTCGGTGGATTTCAGAGAGGGCCACAGGCTTGTGAATTGGACTATTAATCCTCGATCCGATAGGTTGAGCATTATTCTGCCCAAGATGCACGCAAGGATGCACACCGAAGATGCCCAAAAGTAATAGATGAAATCTACAACTTGATCAATTCTTTAGGAAATTCATAAATTCAATCTTATTTTAAGATAATGTTGATGTCATATTTATATTAACATAGTTGATCTTACTATGATAATTAAAGGCATTATTAACATTTAGAGATTCTAATTTAAATATATATTAAGGTTAGTATGAAATAAATGACCATTAAACTCAAGGCTGTCAAATTAAGAATAGTTAAAAATGACTTTTCCATCTCCTTTAAAATTTTGAAAAATTCTTTTAATTTTTACATGGCTTGTCTTTATTTTCTTTGTGTCTAATTATACATTTTCTTTTTTAGAATGCACTACGTTTAAACAATTTTTAAGGACACCTAGAATTGTATCAATATTAAAAAAAATAAATTAAATGTAATCACAATTTTTTTTGGAAAGCTGTGCCTAAATGTATACTCTAGCTTTAAGATTTATCATGTAATTTTTTTAAGGGAATTTCTCACTCAAAGATTTATCATGTATACTTTTTAAGGTAAGAAAGTTTAAGGGAATTTCTCACCTGGCCATTTTAAATCTTTATTGTTTATGAATATTTTAAATGGTGTTTGCAGATGATGGAATGCCACGCATTAAGTAAAATAAAAATATTGCCCGAAATCATTTTGCATATTGCCCGAACAAATCTTTGGACTTTTTTCATTCAAAGCAGGTTTAGGGTTTTGAAATATTACGTTTCCAAAACTGAAGGCAAATTCTCACCGCTCCACAAAGATGTCGCTCTACCAAACAATTTGTGCCAGGTTTCTGTTTATTAAAGGATCGTTTTCAATTTTATTTTATTGCAGGATTAATGGAATGGGAAATAAATTCTCGAAACGTTGTTTTTAAAATCTTCCACTCTGAAAATTTAATGATATGACAGACGCCCGTGGATTGCAAAAGATAGCGTGCCACACTGTATTGAACTTATTCAAATACAAGTTGAGTATGTAACAACGTCTTCATGTTCGGTACTATTGTGAATTTTATTTCATTACTGGGAAACTCCTGTTACTTCTTTCATGTTTATATATACACACTGATATTATAATATGTTAGTGTTTATTATCATATGTGTTCATTTAGTCTTTCGATACCAGTTATTTTGATCTGGTTTATCAACTCTATTTTTTCATGGGATAATAGTTGGGTCTTATTGTTATGATGAAACATATAGTTAACTTTTAATTTGATGTGGTTATAATTCAACTTTTTGAATGTAATCATATGGTTGTCAATCTTTTACTCATATTTACATAACAGTTTCTTAGTTTTATAAATTGCTCCCATGGTATAGGAAATTAGTTTTATAAATTGCTCCCATGGTATAGGAAATAGATAAGATAGGATAAAAATTAGTTTTAAATTTTTTTTTTTATTTTTTTTTTTATTTATTTTTTTTATTTTTATTTATTTTTTTTATTTTTTATTTTTATTTTTTTTTTTTTTTCTTTCTGTACCTGAAGCTATAGGTTTTTTAGCAGCTATTACAATTGTTTTGGTTTTTTAGCAGCTACTAAAATTGTTTTGGGTTTTTAGCAGCTAAAACTCCATTTAGCTTAGATTGAATTATAGAATAGATTGTATTTCTTTTAAGTTAAATTGCATTTTTAGTAGTTTTAATTGCACTTAGGAACTTATATAAATCTTATTGCAAGTCTCCTTTTAAGGAGAAAAAATTCATTAGTGGCAGCGGGGCCCTTGTTCTCACGAGAAGTAGCTAATTCCAAATGAAACAAGAATTGCCTTAAGGACCCTTTTTAGGTTACTTCTCCTTTGTTCGCGAGCAAGTTAGATCTGCTCATCAACAAGTCCATCCAAGTTCTTGCTTAGATAGTACACCACATGTTCTTGGTGTAGTTCATCTTATTGAACCATTCCAATGGTTGATTCGGACGTTGCAATATACAAAATGAAATATTTTCTATAATCAGGTGGAGTCAGTAGTTGGGTGGACATTAGTGCTTTTTGCAATGCATCAAAATATCTTTGAGCATGATCATCCTAGATGAAGGGGACCCCTTTCCTTAGAAGGTGCATAATTTTTTTTGTAATCTTAGCATAATCTGCAATGAATTGACGCTAGACATCAACCTTTCCCTGGGCGCTCTATAATTGGTGCAAGTTGCATGGGGGAGACAATTGAACTATCACCTCAACCTTCAACTATTCTACCCGAATCCCATTCTTAGAAACAATGAAACCAAGTAATATTTTGAAATGACACAAAATATACATTTATGAGGATTCAAACGAATCCTGTGATAATGACACCTATTAAAAAATAACCCTAAGATGTTTGGGGTGGTTGACTCTCCTTGCGTATAACTATCAAGTGATTATCTAAGTAAGATTCAACCATCTTTTTTATGTCATGAAAAGTGTACAACTTAGCTCGTTGAAATGTAGCTCCAATGTTTTTCAGGCCAAATGGCATCTTCTTATATACAAACGTTCCCCAAGGATAAATGAATACAGTCTTGTGTCACATCTTCATGGAAAATATGAATCTGATTCTAACCTGAAAACCTGTGCATAAATGAGATGATTTCATTCCTCGCACATTCATCAATAATTTGATCAATGAATGGGTTAGGATAATTATCTTTAGGACATGAAAGTTTCAGGTCCCTAAAATCAGTACATACTCTGATATTACCCCCCTTCTTGTCGACATGTACCAAATCAAACACCCTTTCAGTCAGTGGGACAAGATAGATGAAACCAATGTGGAGAAGTTCTCCACTTCTGCCTTAACAACAACGACCTTCCGAGGGTTGAATGCTCGTAGCTTCTGTTGAACTGGTTTAACACTGGGGTGTTAATATTTGATTCAGATTTGAACTTTAATTCTTTTAGATGCCGAAACTTGAAACAATGAGACAATTCAATCATATGAAATTCATACATCCATAACACAAGATATACCTTGGGGAAAATTCTCAAAAATATGAGAACAAAAACCCCAACAATTCTTCTTAGTATAATATAATGGATAATAGATAATGCTTTTCTTTTACAACATAACAGATTGCTTTCGGAAGAAAAGAGATCACCAAACACTCTTGGTGAATATACATAAGCAATAGAGAAGAGAGATCAATCGGAGAGGCACCTTGCCTTCCATAATAATATCCTGCACACAAAGAGAAGTGCCTTGCCTTCAACAGAGAAGAGAATTCGCTTCACATTGAGTTCATCAAACCTGTATAACATATTTATACATTCTTCTCTTCTATTTTTATCTTCTAACTTCAGGATGAACTTGCTCTCAAATTGGATGTATCAATATTGCATGCAGAAGTGCACCCCACTTCTCATGCAGTGCTTTATCTCATTGAGCTGTCACTTAGGATGAACTTGCCTCTTAACTGAAAGATTTCCACTTAGTTAGGTGGCTAACTTAATTGTTTTAATGCAAATGTCGCAACTCACGTGTCGTCTTTTAGTTTAACACAAGTGTCGTTATGCAATAACACTTAGTTAACTAGATCTTCTTTGTTGTCACTTAGTTAATTGAAATCATGCTGATTGATTTACTTGAAGTGACCATTGTGAGTTCTTTAGTTAGCCGAGGCATATCTTTAATTGATGCTTTAACTAAAACATTGATTGAGGCATACATTGATACTTAACATAAGCTTTATAACTAATGCTTCAACAATTCGAGTTCTCTTTAATTAGTTGAAGTGTCTGCATGGGAAATTTTGAATTCTCTTGACCTCTATGTTTTATATTTTATTTCTTTATCTCTTACTGCATGGTCAATATGTGCTAACTTTAATTATCCATCGCATTACATTATACTAAGAATTATTATCGAATGCTGTGATCATATTATATTATTCCGGACCAAATGATCATATGTTAAAGTAATTCACTTTAGAGGTGATCAATCTCTAAAGGAGACTTAATAGCAACTGGTGATCATGGTTAATAATACATCCACAATACATCACACAACATTAAATTCTTTTAACAAGTAAAACATGACCTTTATACGGAAGATCCACCTCTATACGGGAGGTCCAACCCATGGATACCTTTATACGGAAGGTTCACATGATAATCATGACTTGACATACACAAGTCCGAAGCCTTGTCCAACAAGACTTTACAACATCATTAATTTGATCAATTACCTCTATACTGGAGGAATAACCTTTACATGGAAGGAAATCAAAGTGCTCACCTCTATACGAGAGGATCAATCTTAGCTGCACAAGATTGGTTTGGAGAATGTCTCCTGATCCTGTACATTTAACATGGGGTATGTTTTAATTTCATGTTCAACAATGCTAGGATTGATCCCTCACATATCTTCATAAGACCAAGTGAAAATATCAAGATATTCTTTAAATAGTGCAGTATAAACTTCTATCTCTTTTAGAGAACAATTTGCACCAATAAAGACATTCTCTACGACCCTAGGTGTCTTGGATATATCAATTGGGATGGTTTTCTAACTGTTATACATATTTACCTCTACATATACTTTGTGCATAGTAAGAGGGCTCCCGTGCTAATCCAGATTTCCCGGTCTACTAAATCCATTCTCATCAATCCTTAATCCATTCGTGGTAGGCATAAATGATGCATGTTAGTGCATATCTTTCCACAATCTTTCCTCCAAATACATGGATTTGAATATAGCTTCATCAAAAGGTAGATAAGGGATCTTGACAAGGTAAAAAATTGATAGCCCAAATGGGCATGTTATACTGATTGCATTCTTCCAAAGATGTAGAATTATGTTCATGGTATGCTATATTGGATAAGACAACTTGATATGTTATCTCAGCTACAGAAAAATCCGAAGGTGCCCTTCCACATCTGGTTCTCTAATAGGATTCTGAGACTATCCATGGATCCTCAAAATAAGAAGTTCTAAAGTAACATACTCTCACTGCATAATTAGTGGCGACCGAGGAGATCGCATGTATGGGGGAAATGTTATCATTTGGGTAGGGTTGGGGAAGATTGAAAGTTCCCATAAGAGTAGAGTACATCCTCACTCCAACATTTTCATAAGCCATCATTGAATGACCAACTAAAGGAACATCTGGCCCAGTAACATGAATGGACTCATTTATGCAAAATGACAGTTGGTCTATTGTGACGATTTTCCCTTCACGAGGAAACTTAATCACTCGAAATATTGAATACACTACTACCATCATAGCATAAGTCCAACTATGACCTAATGGGAGATTATAGTCCAACAGAGCATTAACAATTTCTTCCTCCATTGTTACAATTTTTCCCACTAGCTCCACTGGGAGAGCCATGATATTTCCATGAGGCCTAAAAAGATGGTCGTCAAATAATTTTAAAATCATGGTTGAGGGAATGGTCTCAAGCGTTCCTATAGATCGCCAACATGACAAGGACATAACACATGTGGAATTCCCTTCATCCACCATAGTCCTGAAAATGTTCGATCTTCTAGTTGAAATCTGGTTCTGAAATTTGGCAATGTGAGGTAGGTGAGATTTCTAGTTGTCCAAGTCAAACGTGATAAATTGAGAGTCCAAAGGATAGAAATATCCTATTTCCATTATCAGAGTTTTTCGCTGCGTAGGATGACTCTGGAGAACTCCTAGAGTAGACATCACACATGGTGCTTGGGAAGATCCTCGACAATGCTTAGTTTTGGGAGACACATGCATTAGGATTGTACGTATTCCACTTTATCACACCTTTTAGTATGCGAGACGTTGTATCATTGGCTGTATTTTCCATGTGTAGAGGATTGATCATTGTAGGCTCAAAAGCATCATTTCCCTTGGATCCATATGTTGATGTCTCATAATTTCGAGCTCTAGTTTGGATGTTCACCTCTTGTTAACGCATATACATGTTTTCATTCGTCAAGTTTCCCCCTTGGGAGGAGGCTCCATGATTTCCCCCTTGCCGGGGTGCAGGGTTGGTAGGAGTTCCAATAATCATATGCTGATGTTGTGGAGGAAATGGGTTGGTCAAGGCTGCTAGTTGCTTGGGAGATTCCTGCTATGCCAATAAAAATAGAGCTACCTCCATTTTTTTGTAAGTTATCTATTTACATTATATTACCAAAAATATACAAATATATACAGAGGGTAAAAGTTACAGGCTTTCAAAACTGAACCATTTCCCAAACCAGAGATCAAACCTATTATTTGCCCAAACAAAATACTACCTAGGATTTACCCATAGCATCATGTCGTATATTTCCACTATGGGCATACAAATATTGAATTTCAAACCTTCTGTGAACCAATTTTTTCCCCAAAAGACTGTAAGTGAGACAAAATTTAAAACCACTAGGACTGGTAAAATACCATTCATAAAAGAAGCTTGAACGAACAATATTCATTCCCATTAATGCCACATAGACACTGGCCAGGTTGAGTCGATGACGTTTCTTGGGAGACCCCTCACCCTCACTCATTCTACCACCTTGCAGTTCTCTTCACTTCCTCAAAATCGTCACCTTCATCTTTGTTTCCCATATAATTCAGCAGATGGAAAGTGTTGATCTCTGTCTTGACAACATGCATGTCTACTTGGTCTGGCTTGAGAATCTGAGCACCGATCACCAAAACCATAGGATGAGCGGACCATTGTGGCTTACTAAGATGGATCCACCATGGCTTCGTGTCTGGCTCAGTCATCATGCTCTCCACAAAGGACAAGAGAGGGAGGTTGTGACATCCCTAGTGTGCAAAGTTCTCAAATTCACCCAATTTCAAATCTAGGAATGATATACACAGAGTTTTCCAAAATATTCCAAATGTTTTCAAATGGTGCAAGGAGGGACTTGGGAGGGAATAGGACACTATAATACAACCTTTAGACACCCAAACATATGCTATAAACATTCATCGTCTACAATTTCCAAGGAGAGAATAATTGGGACAAAACTAGTCAATTGGATTGGTTGAAATCTCCTCTAGGTCTGCCACTATTTGTCCTTCCAAACACTGTACGACCTTCCCTAATATTCAATTTGATACTTGTCACTATTATAGGGATTCAAGGAAAATATGTGTGCAGAATTATATCAGGTTTTAGGGCCGGATAGGTCTCCCAAAGGTCAGTAGCTTCTAAAGCATACAATTTATGTGAAAATGGTAGACAAGGGATCATGAATTTATTTCACGAACTACAATAAGACTTTAGGCATTTGGATGCAATAATTTTGCCATCCATTTAAATTCCATATGCATATTAAATCATATGCACTACCTCCATAAAATTATGATATCAAACTGATACAAATTATTCTACAATCACCATGAGAATATAATGAGGGAAATAGCTTGAATATCGATTCTAATGGGGGAATCTTGGATTCCATAACTCCCCTTGTGCGCCCTCTTGTTGGCTATTTTTAGCCCTCACATGTCATATTTGTCATATGCCAACAATCAGGTCTGAACTTGTCATAGGTGTCATAGAATCTTCATCATTGTTGTCATAGAGATTAGGGAATCTAGATCCTAGTGTCACAATTCTTCTATGATGCCTCTTCCTCTTCTACTACAATTCAACCTTCCTAGATTCATGCCATGAATAATTCCTCTCCAACTCCTCCACGAACTTTATACTCCACCTTGGATTCGAATGGGTGAGAGAAGGATGCCATGTGGAATGTAGAATCTTTCCATGTGTGGGTCCCACACCACCTATGTGCCCTCATGACCAAATGCCACCTTATTTTTCCATTATTATTATTTATTTATCCCCTTTAATGTGTATTTTCCAATCTAAGATTCATTTGGGGTCTTATAGCTCCCTTGTTCCAAGTCTAAATGTTTCCACCCCAACCTAGGGAACTAGTAGATTGGTGTACATTTTTCCTTCATGAAATTTATTTGTATGGGGACATTACAGTCCTCCCCACCCAATATTGCTTGTCCCCAAGCAATTCCAAATTGGGATGCTGCAAAATTTGTTCCTCTTCCCATGTGGCATCCTCACTTGGCAAATATTTCCATTGTACCAAATATTCTCTTATGGTTCCGCTCCTCAATTTCCTTTCCCTTGCTTTCATTTTTTTTTTTTTGGAATGAGTATGAGTTTTCCTTCATCATCTAATGGAGGAAGTGTTTCTGAAATATAAATTTTCTTCTCAATCACCTTCTTAAGTTATGAAAAATTAAACACATTATGGATTTTCCTGCCTTCCGAAAGTTCTACTTCATAAGCTACCTCCCCAACTTTTCAAATTATCTTATATGCACCATAAAACGTTGGTTTAAGATTTTCTGATCCTCTTCCTTTTAAGGTGGTTTGTTTATATGTTTGCAGCCTCAAATAAACAAATCATTCACTTGAAAAAATCTTTCTTTGCTATGTTGATCCACATATTGTTTTTGCTGATTTTGGGCAACTTGCAAATTTCCTTTTAAGAGCCTCAAAATATCTTGAATTTCCTCAATCCAATCTTTAGCTTTTGGGGCTCTACTATCACCAAAAATTTGATAAATAAATGTGAATGCTTCATAACCATAAAGTGATTTGAAGGGAGACATGCCAATGGACATATGAAAGGTAGTATTGTAGAAAAAATTGACCAAATGTAGCCATTTAAACCATGTTTTTTGCTGCCCACCAACATAGTTGATCAAGTATCCCTCCAACCATTGGTTCACCCTTTCTGTTTGGACATCCGTTTGTGTATGATAGCTTGTGCTAGGAGTCAATTTTTTTCCCACCAACTTGAAGAGTTCTTGCCAAAAAGCACTCATAAATTTGCTATCACTGTCACTAACAATGTTTTTGGGAAGTCCATGCAATCTGAAAACATCTCTAAAGAATAGCTCAACTACTTGTGCATTCGTAAAAGATGAGGCAATAGAAAATAAATGAGCAAATTTGGTGAGTCTATCCACCACAACAAAAATACAATCCTTACCAAGAGCCTTGGGGAAACCTGTGATGAAATCCATGGAGATGCTTTCCCACTTTTGTTCTGGAATAGGCAATGGTTATAAGAGACTAGCAGGATGGGTGTGCTCAACTTTGTTTTTCTGACATATCTTGCATTCATTCACATACTTTAAAACATCTTCCTTCAAAACTTTCCAAAAGAACCTTTGTCTTAGCTGCCTATATGTTTTAAAGAAACTAGGATGGCCTGCTAAAGGAGAATCATGAGCTGCATTCAATATTTTTTGCTTCAAATTCGAACAATGAACTAAGTATATTCGGTCTTTATAGTAGATTAGACCATTCAATACCTTGTACCTATCATCTCCCTTGGCCCCATATAACAATTCACAAGCAAATCTATCTTTGGCATACTCTACTATTAGCACATCTTTCCAATATTTTGAAATGTTCATAAGGGAAAGTGAGGGTATCCTAGACAATGCATCTACTACAACATTATTCTTCCCTTTAACATATTCAATGTCAAAATCAAAGGCTTGAATCTTACTCACCCATTTTTGTTGCCTTTCATTGAGATATTTTTGTGTAAGGAAATGCTTTAAACTGTTATGATCAGTTTTGACCACAAATTTGTTCCCCACCAGATATTGTCTAAACTTGGCCAAGGCATGCATGATGGCCAAAATTTCCTTGTCATATATGGAGTAGAGCCTCTCATGTGGTTGCAATTTTCTACTTTAAAAATCTATGGGGTGTTGATTTTGCTTTAGTATTGCCCCTATGCCTTCCCCTGATGCATCACATTCCAGGACAAATGGTTTAGAAAAATCTGGCAATGCAAGCAAACGACAACTACTCATTACCTCTTTCATTCTTTTGAAAGACTTGTCAACATATTAATCCCATTGAAAAGCATCCTTCTTGGTCAAATCAGTGAGAGGAGCTGTCAATTTGGAAAACCCCTTCACAAAATTTCTATAGTAAGTGCAAATCCCAATAAAGCCCCTCAATTCAGTGATGTTCTTGGGTGATGGCCATTCAAGAATAGACTTTATTTTATCCAAGTGCACCTTTACTCCATATTTCCCAATGATGTTACCAAGATACAAAATTTATGTCAACCCAAACTTACACTTGGAAAACTTAGCAAACAAAGTTTGTTCATGCAATATTTTCAATACAACTTCTAACTGATGGAAATGTTCCTCCCATGTTTTACTGTAAATCAAAATATCATAAAAAAAACAAAAAAAAAACTTACAAAGCTTCTTGCAAAATATTTTTTTCATGCATGATTGGAAGGTTTCTGGAGCTTTGGTCAAACCAAAAGGCATGACAAGAAATTCGAAATGACCATAGTGACATTTGAAAGTAGTTTTCTGCACATCTTCCTCCATTTGAATCTGATGGTAAACAGATCTAAGATCAATTTTGGAAAAGAACTTTGCTCCAAATAGCTCATCCATGAGCTCATCTATCCGAGGGACGGGATATCTATTTTTTACTGTCTTTTTGTTTAAATCTCTAAAGTCAATGCACATCCTTAAGGTTCCGTCCTTTATCTTCACCAAGACAACTGAAGAAGCATAGGGACTTGAGCTTGGCCTGAAGAGCCCCAACTCCAAGAGTTCTTTAATAGCCTTCTCAATCTTATCTATGAACCTTTTTGGGTGTCTATATGGGGGTATTTGTATAGGTGAAGTACCTACCTCCAAAACAATGGTATGTTCAACTCCTCTGTCAGGTGGCCTTCCAAGGGGAAGGTCTCCAAAAACCCTCTCATATAACTTGTGTAGTAGCTGCCTTATCTCCCTTGGATGTTCCGCAAATTTTATGCTCGGTTTGGGGTAAGTGATTAAACATTCTGCATCCCATTCAATGCCCCCATGTCTCAATATGGACCTCATACTATGGGAATACACCATTTGGTTAGGATAGGTGTGCATTCCCCTCACTAATATTACCTTTTCTTCTGAATCTTTAAAGTTCATTTAAGATATTTGGTAATTCATTGTATGTTCTCCTATAGAGTACAACCATTGCACTCCCAAAACCAAATTTGTATCAACAAAATTCGCCACATAGAAAGTATTAGTAAACGTGTAATTTCCTATGATAAGTTGTAGCTTTGGACTCCATGTGTTACAATCCATAGAATGGTTACCTGGAATGATGAAAGTGAACCCTTCGAAAGTTTCAGTAGGAAAATTTCTCCTCTCCACCAAAGATGCATCAATGAAGTTATGAGTTGCTCCTCCATCTACTAATACCGAAACCTTTTGCCCTTGTACCACTCCTTTGCATCGGAGGGTGTGAAAACGAGGCACTCCTGATAGTACTGCCATCTTCCTTTTTTCGGGTGATATGATATTTTTATGCTGTGTCATATCCCTCTTCTTGGGATGAATGTTGTGAATCTTCCTCCATGTCATCCAAATTATCAGAAAATACTTCAATGAAGTGTGCTTTCTCCTTAGCACATTTATGCCCTGGCACCCATGGTTGATGACACGTGAAACATTGTATCTTTCTTTTGAGTTCTTCCTTGCTTGGTACCTATTTATTATCCCTCCCAAATGAATATTTTTGCCATGGTATCTTTTCATATCTGAACTTGGAAGGAAAGTTGGGCTTGGGAGGATACTTTGTCTTGGGTAGCACATTTTGCAGATCTCTTGTCAAGTTCACGGCATCTTTCAATGAAGTTGGCTTGTGAGATTTAACCAAAAATTTGAAAGGTTTATCCAACCCTTCAGTAAAGAGAAATACCAATAGAACCACAGATATACCAACAATCATAATTGACAATTTTTGGAATTCCAACATGTACTTCTCAGGGGTTCCAGTTTGCTTCAACTGTGCTAGTTCCTTGAAAGGCATTTCAGGGTATTTTCGATCAAATATTTCCACTAACCTGTTAAAAAAATATTCATATGATGTGATTTTATCATGTCCCAAGGTTTTAAGTCCATGGAACCACGAATCATTTGTTTCTCCCTCAAGATGCAGAATATCCATTTTCAAAGCATCCTCATCGACCATTGGATTTAGATGAAAATACACATCTAACTTTTGTACCCAAGTATTTGCATAACATTGTGGCAAGCCATGAAAGGTGGGAAGGGGCACTTTTCCTATGGTAGACTCCAATTCTTGATTTCTAAAATGGGTTTTTCTACCTCCTCTAGTTCTGAGCTTGTTTGAGACATTAAAGAATTATTCAAGTTGTAAGGTCCTCCTACACTCTTCACTCAACTATTGCCATTCCTCTAGAGATTCATTTATCCCAAATTGAGTGTTAGGATCCTCTTTGGACTCAAGAAACTTGGGTGTGGTGGATTTTGTTGAGCTCTGGAAGTCATTAGGTCGATTGTGAGGCCCAATCCTTGAGAAAATGTTTTCACCAACTGTCTTTTTTTCCTCGAAATGAGAACTACTACTGCCTCCTATTTCCAATTTGATCCCAATTTGACTAGCCATCAATTAAAACCCTTGCATTATATTCATTTTCATGTCCTCAAAAAATCGTTTCATGAATTTCCTAAACTCCTCTTTCTCCTCCATATATGAGGTTCCTTTGTCATCCGTAGCGATGGCTTCAACATAATGCACCTCTTCTCCTACTTCTTCCTCTTCACTAAAAGTAATTTCAGTTTCGGTTTCTAGGGGTGGGGGATGAATTCTCGACCTCATCAATGGTTACCCAAATTAGGTGCAAGGACCATGCTCTGATACCACTGTGACATCCCTATTGTGCAAAGTTCTCAAATTCACCCAATTTTGAATTTGTGAATGATATACACAAACTATTCCAAAAGATTCCAAATGTTTTCGAATGGTGAAAGGAGGGACTTGGGAGGGAATAGGACACTCAAATGCAACCTTTATACACCCAAACATATGCTATAAAAATTCATGTTCTGAAATTTCCAAGGAGAGAAGAATTGGGACAAAACTAGTCAATTGGATTGGTTGAAATCCCCCTTAGGTCTGTGTTGGGACTGGCCCAAGTTGGGGAAAATTTTGGTAACAGAAGGAGTTTTAGCTGTGGAGCTGAGCGCAGCTCAACAAAAATACAATTTTGTGCAAGTGTTGGGGATGCTGCGAAGTTGTGTGCAACGCAACAACCAAATTTTGGTAGTACTTAGAAGGGTGTTGTGAAGAGCAGTGCTGCGAGGAAGCAGTGCTGCGAAGTTACCGTCCACGTGGAGCAGGAAAAGCAGAGTGCTGGACGAAGGACAGGCATGGGTACCAGTTAGACCGTCGATGGTCTAGTTTTGGAAAAGATGCTTTAGGGAGGCCGAGCGACGGCTGGGTGTACAAGGCCGTTAGAGGAAGAACGGTTTGATTAAAGCGACTGGGAGCTGAGCGAGCTGTACGAGGCCGTTAGAGGAAGAGTGGCTCGAGGAAAGTGATATGTTGGCACGCGCTCAAGAGAAAGGCCAATAGCGATAGGATGAAGGTGTGGAGGACTGCCACGATGGAGCACTCACTACCAGAGGCCAGCAGTTCGGTTTAGAGAAACCATAGCAGTTTTGGAAACCCTAAGGGTTTCGACCTTTAGCATTGTAAAGACATGACCTACGGGCATGATCTATAAAAGAAGAGGCATTTTTGTATGGGAAGGGTTTTTTGTGGTTGCTGTTGTTTTTAGAGGTTTAGTACTGAGCATTGTAAAATCTTTCTGAGTAAAGATATTGTAAAGGCTCGGCAACTGAGTGCGTAGAGACCTATTTGAGAGAGAAGAGAGTCTGCAGTTGAGCGTGCAGACTAAGAAATGTTGTGCCCTTCCCAAAAGATATATATAACAACAGTTCTTGTGGACGTAGCTTCCCACCCGGGGGAGTGAACCACGTTAAATATGGTGCAGTGTGATTGTGTTGTGTATCGTGCATTTATCTTCTTCCTGTGAATGAGTATCTAAATTTTCCCTTGCATACTGTTATGATAGGAATTTTATATGTATTTTCCATCAGGAGAATATGGAAATAATATGTTAAGTTCTGCATGAATAGATGAATGGTGAATGTTTGGCCTCTACTTATGAAGCAATAATGAATCAGTTATTCGGCTAAGTGTTAGATATTGTTTAAGCACTTTCACATTACGTAGTAGGAAGAATGCATGGTAGTTGGACAGTCTCCACAGCACATGGTTGAGCAACGAACACCCTAAGTGAATGAATGAATGATTGAGTGTTAATAACTTCAGTACTCTAGTTAACTGCAAGCATTTCAGTCTTAGTGTGAACCGCGTTGGCCACAGTCACAAAGAAACTCTGTGGAAGTAGAATTCAGAGGTGCGGACCGTGGTGTCGTCTATCGCCATGCAGTCTTGCCCCGCAACACACGTCCCATGTCACGCTGCGCAGTACGTCATACTAAACAACTCATCACTTACTGTGGAAACCTGATTCCACAGTACCCCATAGATACACCTTGGGTGAGACCTCAACCTGCTTGCAGGTTGTTGCTGAAAGGGCCGGTGCGAAGGGGTTTTGTTGGTCAAGGGGAAACCGCAAAGAACCTGGGTCTTTATTGAAAACCCTTTGGGTCAACATATGATAAGCCAACAAATGGTTTCGTTGCCACACTAGAATCCGTGATGAGTTACAGCCGTAATGTGTGACGAAGAACACTAGTTCCCGGAAGGCTCCGACAATTGGCATCCTGAAAAGATATAGATCCAGGCTTGGTGTGACAAGACCATAAGAGACTTTGCAAGGAAAGTGAATAGACACCCGCATCTATCCTACGAACAGTGGTTAAATAGATATATGTGGAAAGATATTCATGAGATTTTCTGGGCATCATTTCCAAACGAGCTGCACGAGTGGATCTCGCGGCTCGCAGAGAAGAAAACTTGTTTTCAAGGAGGAGTTCCTACAGAGTGGACTCCAGAGCTCATAACACAGCTCAAAGCAATAGACAGCCCATTGACGCATGCATTTGACTTCTGGGTCGATCACATACTAGAAGGATTCGTAACAGAATTTGTTGTAGACACACTCAAATCCTATAGCCAAGCAGAAGCATACTTTTTTGACAGATTCCAAGGTAAGTACCTGAACAATCTTAGTCTATACATTAAGATTTTGCTAGCTGAGAAAGGTGTTTTAAGAATGTAGTAATATTTTCAAGTCTGTCATGGTAAACAATATATATAGTGATTCTAATGAAGAGACCCATAATATTGGAATCGGGAAGAGATATACATTTAATAAGAATCTTGGAGGCACTGGACCCCGCATAGATACTGAGATTCCTTGTGACCTTAACAACAAATCCATGCCACCATCCACCCCTCAGGATCCGCCGGTTGCAGAGACCGCACCTCCCTTATCTCAGAGCCCACTCGTTACACAACCCACCCTACAGGATACTCAACTAAGTACGTCTACTCTAATATTCCCATTTACTTTCACTGCATAGATCCCATCACAACAACCGCGCACAAATCCGGGTGCCCCTACTAATAGCACAATGGCAAACATTGATATGAAGCTACCAATATTTAAAGGAACTGGTCTAGAAGACCTTGACCAACATTGGTTTCTTTGCGAAGTCGTATGGAGCGTAAGACAAATCGACGACGATGCTGTGAAGAGAGCACAACTCATTACCACCCTCAGAGACAGAGCTTTACATTGGTTTATGAAGTACTCTCAGACACAGCCGAGAACCTTTGCAGAAATTAAAGCTGCGCTTGTAGCAGAGTTTAAGAAACCCAAATCTGAATCTCAGTGTATAACCGAGTTGAAAGAAATAAAGCAGAGACCGATTGAAACGGTCTGGGAGTTTGATCAAAAGTTCAAGACCTTATTGGACCAAGTGAGCTATGTTATAGCTCCAGAACAGCACAAGGAATGGTTTATTGCTGCGCTGTTGCCCCACATTAGATTACCATTGATGCAGCAGAAGGTTGTGTCACAGGCAGAGGCCTTGTAGATCACAATGAAGCTAGAGGCTTCGCCGATTGGTGAGATTAGTTCTGGGATGTCTCAGATCTAGAACCAGCTGACCACCCTGACACTAGAATTGTAAAGCATGAAGAATGGAAAAGAACAAAGGTATGAACCTAGGAGAAGGCCATGACCGTGAGCATTTCCCTTTATTCCGTGACTATCTTAACAGTGGTGCGCCCAACCCGATAAATCAGAATCAGGCCCCATGGTGTGAAATTTGTAGAACTACAGGACACAGACCTGAAGACTGCTATCTCATACATAAATATGTGGAAACACCCAAAAATTTATACTGCACTTTCTGTAAATTAGTTGGACATGATGAATCCAACTGCCGCGCATATGAGCTAATGAACGAAAGAAAATGAGATATGGACGGAATGAGAGGCGCTGGCTTGTACCGCGTACAAGAAGAAAACCATCCCAAACAAGAAAACGGGCAATATGATCAAGGAGGATATAGAGGCCGTGGTGGTGGATACCGCGACAGAGGAAGAAATGCTGGCCTGGTGTAGGGAAGAGGCCGCGGCCCGGTCATTTGTTATAATTGTGGCCAGCCAGGTCATGTGTCTAGAGATTGTGTTAACCCATGTACTACATGAAACTACTATAAATCATTTGAGCATGTTATTGAAGATTGCCCAGTGCTAGAGGTGGAAATGCAAAAAAGAAGACGGACGAAGGCACCAGCTCCAAACATCCAGTGGATCGCAGCAAAGAATAGACCAGTGGAACCGAGCATCAACGTGGTCACGCGCAGTGGCGCTGAGACAGGCCGCGATAGGGGAGTAGAAGCTTCAACGTCAGGGGAGGCTCACACAAAGTAGACCCCTCTTGAGACAGTATGGATAAGAAAAGCTCCAGGAAAAATACCTGCTCTCAACCTACGAAACAACAAGGAGGTCTTTATCAACATGCGGGATACCTTCATAGAATTGGCAACTAAGTCAGCGAGGATCCCGTTGTGCAGTGAAAAATCGCATGTTGAAGACACATGCCAACTGCTTATGACAAAACAAGTACCGCGACGGATGTCAGCACTTCCATTGCGCAGTTCCTACGAAGCTGCATGAAGCTACTAAAAAGTGAAAATGCCATAGCAGAGCTACAAAAGCTCATAAACCAATATGAACCACAGACAGGAACATAAACTTCTGATAGTGCCATACATCACATAAGGAAGCATAAAAGAACAGTTCGAGAAATGAGGCTTAACGCGCAGATAGGAGATTTTGAAATGGATGAAGTCATCCTTGATCTGGGATCTGAAGTCAATGTCTTGACTAAGCAGACATGGCAATAGATGGGTCAACCAAAGCTGTTATGGTCACCTATCCAATTGAGAATGGCTAACCAAGAGAAAGTCATACCTTTTGGCCGATTAGCTGATGTGGTAGTTGACATCGATGGAGTCCAGAGTCATGCAAACTTTGAAGTTATCGAGATTGTGGATGATAGTCAATGTTTTTCGGCACTGTTAGGAATTGACTGGGCCATGGATAACCTGGCTATCATAAACCTAAAGACAAAGAAGATGATATTTGAAGGGAAGCATCTTAGGGTCATCGCACCATTGGATCCTAAACATGGGGACAGATACAGTGAGCCGATTCAGGAGGAATCCAAGGCTCAAGACTTGGACAGACTATACTAGATCATCGTGAACCAGGAAGATTACATTAATCCAACTACGGATGGTACACTCAACTGGAGATGTGACAACTCTTGTGTCTTTGACTCAGAGACAGGACTGGAAAATTGGAAAAGTCGCATGCATGAAGTATCAGTGAGAAGGTGCGTGCAGGTTACAAAATCACTGCGCTGGATTGGAAAGGAGGTAAGTCCTATTCCTGTGTATAATGGTTATGCTAACGTTTACACTTTCATTCAAGAATATATTGCAGCTATTGCAGATGAGCATAGATTACCAGCATTGGATACGACACTGCGCGACACACCAGCCAAATGGTGGACTACACACAAGCAAACATTGACTACTTGGGATCAATGCAGGGTTAAGATGCAGATTCGGTTTGCTGACAGGGTTACTTTACCTTTTGAAAAGTTTAATGGACAGACAGATCCTATCCAGCATATTGAAGTCTGTTCACAGGCATGGGTGGAAAGGCCACAAACAAAATGGGTGCATCTATTTGTACATACACTAGACGATGACATTCCAAAGAAATGGTACCTAGACCTGGAGTTGCGTAGGGAAACCACTGATTGGGATATGTTGACTGCGAACTTCCAGAAGGACTTCAGCTTTGACGACGACAACCCACTGATCCATGATGCGTTGCAGATAATTAAGGAACGCATATTCAGGGAAGACTGTCCTCACAAAAATATAACATTGGAAGAATTCTTCGATGCAGATGGCATTCTTGTGAACCTACAATTAGAAGGGAAGGAACACGGAAAACATCCCATCGAGTGTTATAACCTAGCTGAAGTACCTGATGATAGACAGGAAGATGATGAGGACGCAACATAAACATACCAGAATCGGAGGGTGCACGCGACGTAGAGGGACCTCCGTTAGAAATCCTAGACATGAGTGGACCAGTAAAGACGCAGAAGGTGAACATTGGCACAAGCGAAAAGCCAAAGTTCGCATCAATTGGAGACTATTGGGATGATCAGACTGTTGCAGAGATCGTAGACATCTTACATGAGTATCGAGAGCTGTTCTCGATGAAATTCACATAAATGAAAGGCATTCTGGGAGACCTAGGGGTTCTGAAAATACCTTTGAAGCCAGGTGCCAAGCCTGTGAAACAGAGGCCATACAGACTAAACCTGCGGTACAAAGAAAGAGTCCGCGCAGAGCTAGATAAGATCCTCAAAGCAGGAATCATTGAACCTGTTGAAGAATCCGAGTGGATTATCCCCATGGTCGTTCAAGACAAGAAAATGAAAGGTGAGATCAGGATTTGTGTGGATCTCAGAAAATTGAATGATGCTTCTATGCATGACCCATTCCCTACTCCTTTCAAGGAAGAAGTGCTTGATAATGTTGGGGGGAATGAGGCCTACTCTTTTACTAATGGGTTCTCCGGGTATCATCAGATTAGGATTGATCTCAGAGACAGGCATAAGATGACTTTTGCTACAGAATGGGGGTCATTCCAGTACACAATAATGCCTTTTGGTCTGAAGAACGCACTTGCCATCTTTTCCAGAGTTGTCATCGCAGCCTTTAAAGAGTTTATGCACAAGTTTTTGGAAGCCTATTTTGATGATTGGACTGTGTTTGGACTATTGAAGAATCACTGCGCAAATATCAGAATGATGCTTGAGAAGTGTAGACAGCATCATATTTCCTTAAATATGAAGAAGTGTATTTTCTGTGTTCCTTACGGGATTCTACTTGGCCACATTGTCTGTAAGCAACGATTGATGGTGGATCCTGCGAAGATTGCAATCATTGTAAATTTACCAACACCAAATTCAGTCAAGATGTTGCGCTCTACCTTAGGCCATACCAGATATTATAGGAAATTCATAAAGGGTTACGTGCAGATAACCGCAGCAATGGAGAAGTTGCTAAAGAAAGATGCGCCATTCATTTGGAATGTAGAGTGCGAGCAGGGTTTTGATACACCAAAGGAGAAGATGGTTACTGCACCGATCCTAGTCTTCCCATAATGGGCAAAGCCATTCCATGTACATGTCGATGCATCATGAATTGCCCTGGGAGTCGTATTAGCTCAGCCAGGAGAAGGAGGTATTGACCATCCCATCGCATTTTCAAGCAGGAAGCTCTCAACAGCGGAAAAAAATTACACTACCACTGAGAGGGAAGGTCTTGCTATGGTATATGCGCTGCAGAAATTTAGACACTACTTGCTTGGTGCGCACTTCCTCATGTTTACTGACCATTCCACTTTGAAATACTTGGTCAATAAGCCAGTGTTAGGGGCGCGCATATGTAGATGGCTGTTTCTATTCCAGGAATATGATTTTGAGATTGTTGTTAAGCCAGGTAGGCTGAACTTGGGACCTGATCACCTCTCTAGGATTGAGTCAGGAGAAGAGCCGAGAAACATTGAAGACAGTCTGCCTGATGCGCAGTTATTTGCTATACAGGTTGCTGATGATTATTATCAGGATATTATTGATTTCTTAACAACAAGATTAGCACCTCAAGACTTTTCCATCCAGCAGAAGAAGCAACTGGTAGTGCGCACCGCAGACTTCACTATTATTGCAGGTCAGCTATACAAACTCGGACCGGATGAAGTCTTGCATAGATGCTTACTAAACGATGAGAAGCCATTCATCTTAACAGATGCGCATTCAAGGATCGCAGGAGGCCAGTATGCAGGAAGGGCTACCGCACAGAAGATACTACGCATAGGGCTATGGTGGCCTACGATCCATAAAGACTCCAATGAATACTGCCGAAACTGCGACGTCTGTCAGAGGACAGGAAAACCTTCGCACAGAGATGAAATGCTACTGAACCCACAGTTGAACTTATAGGCATTTGAAAAGTGGTCCATTGACTTCGTGGGTCCCATAAACCCACCAGGGAAAAGAACTGGTGCGAGGTACATCATTACTGCTACTGATTATCTCACCAGATGGGCGGAAGCAAAACTAGTAAAAGACTGCAGTGCCAGTATTGCTGCGCAGTTCATTTTTGAAGAAATACTTTCACGATTTGGATGTCTGAAGATTTTGATGAGTGATCAAGGAACTCACTTTTTGAACAGAACTATTGAAGCTCTCACAGAGGAATTCTACATCCATCATCAGCGCAGTACCCCATATCATCCACAGGCGAATGGCACTGTTGAGGCTTTCAATAAAATACTCGAGAATGCGCTCACTAAGATCTGCAATGTGAATAGAGATGACTGGGATTTGCGCATCTCATCTATGTTATGGGCATATAGGACCACTTGCAAGAAATTGACAGGGCACAACCTTTTCGGTTGGCTTATGGACATGAGGCTATAATGCCAATGGAATATATTGTCCCCAGTTTGAGAATCGCGCAGCGCTAGAAGAAATATTGCTACACTTGGTTGGATTGGAGGAAGATCGCTTCATCGCAGGATTTCACCAACAAGTGCAAAAAGACCGCGAGAAAACATGGCATGATCGCCATATAAAGAATAAGTCCTTTCAGGTAGGTGACCTAGTCCTCTTGTATGATAGCAAATTTATGAAGTTCCCTAGTAAATTTAAGATGCATTGGCTTGGTCCATATACTGTGATACATGTTACTAACACTGGTGCAGTCCAGTTAGCTACCTTAGCCAGCGATACTTTACCAAGTTTGATAAATGGGAGCAGACTAAAGTTGTACCACGATAGTCCTGCTTCGCAGAATCCTGAATGATAAACAGAGGGAGAAATTTCTAAGTGTCAAGTACAGTTGAAATTGGACACTGGAAATGAAAAGGAGTCTGTACATGTACGATAAGTAGGACAATGTATGTCATGCACAACACTGTTGAAGTTGCACACACAAAAAAAAAACAAAAAAAGGAGAAAAAGGGGAGCCGCGTAGATGAAACATCGACACTGTGAAGTAACTGCGCAGGATCAGAAATGGCTTGCTGCGCAATTCGGTGCAGCTCTCACAAAAATAGCCGTTACACTAGCCATGAGAAACATAGCCGTTATGTGATCGTTCCCAACAACCGCTTGAGCATTTAACGCAAATATAGCCGTTCTGAACACGCTGACGAAGAAAGGGACTGAAGGATCTGCTCGATTTGGCCAACGGACACCACATTTAATGCTCATCTAGTCGTTGGAAGGCGCAGGAGGACTCACCTGTGCCTATAAGTAATGTCGCATAGGGACTCGCGGGCGTTACCAAACACTTAGAATTTTTATGCGCTCACTCCTGTGTTAGCAATCCTTAGTAACATATCTGAGACAATTTCCTACTCTCGCCCTTGAATGTCCGAGTGGTTGTACAGAGAAGAAGAGCTTACAATCCAAGAAGCAGTCAGAGTCTTTCAGCACGGAGGGATTGAAGAGTTAATGAAAACCCCTGCCAAGAAGGTTACATTGGAACCAGGTCAAGCATCTCAAAGGTCACCTAGACACAACCCAGACATGTAGGATAGAGGGAAAGATACAGTCGGGCCACGAACAAAGAGAACCATGCCAATTTCTACGGTGCCATGGTCACCGGTATTTCAGAAGGAGATACCTTTAAAGCTTACACCAGAGTACATATCACCATGGGCACAGGATGCCCCAGTCTATAAACTAGTTAAGAATGCCTGCTATGAAATCCCCTTGTCGCCAATATCGAAGCACGTAGATGTTTCCCAGAATTTGCTAGGAAAGATCCCAGAGCGTAAGTGGGAAGACTACGACCTCCTGGGAGTGCAGAAGGAAGAACCCCATAATCCCAAGTTCCCACAATTCCAGCCTGACTAGTACATGTGCTGGAAGAAATATGCTAAAGGCATACTTAAGTTGGTTGCTGAAAGCTGGCTGACACCAGTAGTCGAGTCAGGATTACTGAACTTGCTGAGATTACCCCATTTTGATCATTCAGCAGAAGTCAATGTGGTGGTTTGCACTTTGATGGCACGAATCCATCAGGGATACCCGGGGCTAGACATAAATGTTGATTTGACCATCGACTTAATCCACTGTATCACAGGATTAAGCAAACGCGGCAAGGACCCCAAGCAGTTCTTCCAAGGGAAGAGTAAGGAAAAAGAAGCTGTCGCGAAGATGAAGAAAAGCCATGCATTGGTGAAAGGAAAAAGAGGTTTTCAGATAGAAGAAATCGAAGATAGAGCGACAAAGTTTGTTACACAGTTGCTGGCCAAAAAAATCCTAAGAACAACCAGGCCTCTGGAGGTGCCTACGGGTGCAGTACTACTCGGTGCTGCGGTGGCTGAAGGAACCGAGTTCAATTGGTGTCAGTACCTTCTCAATGAGTTCCTAGACAAACTCAATGACACCCAGGAGAATGGAGGTCAATTCCACTTCACATGGTTGATTATCCTGATCGCCTTTGTCAGATGGAAGGAGTCGAAGGACTATGTCAGCATAATCGCAGACACCAATGATCCCAGAGGAGTTCGATATGCCAACCTTTGGGAAAATTTGAATGCGGAGCGACAAAATGTGACAGCTGAAGTCTTCTACCAGTATTACACCCAGCTGCGCGAGGCGATCACCCGTACATCGCGCATTACAAAGCAAGTAACGTCAAAATACATTTGCATTCTTGATTTTCAGGGGGACATGCATTGTATTTTTATTTCACCCAAAGCAAAGACGAAGAAGCCGGAATGGTATGCAGGTAATTACCATATGTACAAGGAAGACATCGAGATCCTCATGAGGGACTGGCCGACAGAGTTCTGTGTCGAGGTTATGGATATTCCGACCAATTCAGAAGAAGATGAACCAATTCTGCGGCCATGCCCAATCACTGAGGAAAAAGGAAAAAGGAAGGAACCTAAAAGCCCGCCAAAGCCAAAGGCACGGAAGAATATGAAAGCAACCAAGAGTTAGTCAGAAACAGTGCTTAATGAGGAAGATTTTGACATGATTGCCGAAAAAGTCACAGAACAGATGGAAGAGCTGATGACAGGTAAAGAGAAAAAGGACAAGGCCATACATGATGACCTACAAGAGAATTGGCTCGCACTGCAAGGGCTCATGCAGAAGATGGACAATGTCTAGAAAAGGCTACCTTTGTCGCGTGACACAGAATCGGAAGGGAGGTCGGGAGGAACCTTGCAGCAGACACCACCGTAGCTAGCCATAACGCTGTCAGCCAAGACTCGGCTCGTTCATCTGGACCCGATGAGCATAATGCTGCCAATGTCAGAACAAGTGATGCTAGATACAAAGGGTGTCGAGCGAGTAGAGCTCGACCTGGCCAAGATTCCATTACCTGGCTTGCACCTTTTGCACCTGCAGGTTGTAGATGAAATGCATGAAAGGAACGTTGAGTCGATGAAGTCCCAAGCTGAGCTGCAAGCCGCAAATAGGCAGCTTGAGGAGTCTAGATTGCGCACAGATATGAAACTGCACGATGAACAGGACAGTCGGCTGCGATTGGAGGCCACTATTACTTCTGTCACAGATGACATTGAAGATTTAGATCCCCAGAGAGATCCTGTGGACACCGTTCTAAGAATGGGAGATATGGTGAAATATCTAAAGACAAAAATACTGGACAAAGAGATTCTTTATGAGGTTGATATTAACGCCCTGAAGGCAAAAATCAATCCAGATATACCATTAACTGAGGAGCAGTTAAGGGATCAAGCAGTGACGGCTGCAGTGCGGAATATTGCAATGGACGTGGCTAAGTGCCAATATTTATTGACTGCAGCTTTGAAGGCATTCACAACCCTCGAAGAGGATCCAGGGCTATTGCAAGTAAAGACCGCAATCTAAGAAAAAAAGGCCGCACTGGAGAAGCTGGATATAGAAGTTAAGGCCCTACCAACCAGAGACAGGCTTTCGAAATACAGGAAAATAACCAATCTGAAAAAGGAGGTACAAGCATTAAGGGAGAAAGAGACTGCCATGGACGATCAGTCCCAACCACTACTGCAAGATGCCATTGCAATATCGCAGCAGATTGAAGACAAACTCAAGGACCTGCGCAAGAACCAGGAGAATGTGGAAGGACAGATTGGACAAGAAATAACTGCGGAGATGCTCGACACAGCCAGGCAAGTCGAGCACGGTACAAAGGAAACAATGGAGCAGCTGGTCGGCACATTCAATGAATTCGTGGAAAAGCTAGCTCCGCAGGTCGCGAAGCAGATCAAAAAGACCGAAGCTGAAGGTGGCTCGGGGACGATCCACATGTAAGTGTTAGGGGCATGTTGGGACTGGCCCAAGTTGGGGAAAATTTTTGTAATAGAAGGATATTTAGCTGCGGAGCTGAGCACAACTCAACAAAAATACAATTTTGTGCAAGTGTTGGGGATGCTGTGAAGTTGCGCGCAACAACCAAATTTTGGTAGTACTTAGAAGGGTGCTGCGAAGAGCAGTGCTGCGAGGAAGCAGTGCTGTGAAGTAACCAGTCCACATGGAGCCGATAAAGCAGAGTGCTGGACAAAGGACGGGCATGGGTACCGGTTAGACCGCCGACGGTCTAGTTTTGGAAAAGATGCTTTAGGGAGGCCGAGCGACGGCCAGGTGTATGAGGTCGTTAGAGGAAGAACGGTTTGATGAAAGTGACTGGGAGATGAGCCAGCTGTATAATGCCGTTAAAGGAAGAGTGGCTCGAGGAAAGTGATCTGTTGGTGTGCGCTCAATAGAAAGGATGATAGCGACAGGATGAAGGCGTGGAGGACCACCACGATGGAGCACTCGCTACCAGAGGCTAGCAGTTCGGTTTAGAGAAACCGTAGCAGTTTTGGAAACCCTAATGGTTTCAGCCTTTAGCATTGTAAAGACATGACCTACGGGCATGATCTATAAAAGAAGAGGCATTTTTGTATGGGAAGGGTTTTTTGTGGTGTCTATTGTTGTTAGAGGTTTAGTACTGAGCATTGTAAAATATTTCTGAGTAAAGATATTGTAAAGGCTCTACAACTGAGTGCGTAGAGACCTATCTGAGAGAGAAGAGAGTCTAAAGTTGAGCATGTGAAGGGGTTTTGTTGGTCAAGGGGAAACCGTGAAGAACCTGGGTCTTTATTGAAAACCCTTTGTGTCAGCATATGATAAGCTAACAGTCTGCCACTATTTGTCCTTCCAACACTGTACATCCTTCCCTAATATTCAATATGAGACTTGGATCTATTAGAGGGATTCAAGCACAACACGTGTGCATAATTATATCAAGTTTTAGGGTTGGATAGGTCTCCCAAAGGTCAATGGCTTCTAAAGCATACAATTTATGTGAAAATGTTAGACAAGGGATCATGAATCTATGTCACGAACTATAGTAAGAATTTAGGGGTATGCATACAATATTTTGGCCATCCATTTAAATTCCATATGCAACTTAAATCATATGAACTACCTCCATAAATTTCTGATATCAAACTGACACAAATCATTCTACAATCACCATGAGAATACAATGAGGGAAATAACTCGAATATCAATCTTACTTAGAAAAATAGTACATGAAGTTCTTAGTATTTCGAGCTGTGGATCTCATGATATATCCATTACAGTTTTATGCATCCATTAACATGTTCATAAGGTCTAAATAACATCCTTCCATTAACTATATGCAACAAGGAGTGCGCTATCACACTTTACGTGAACATTGAGAGAAAGTTAGGAGAATGAGAGTAGAGAAGGAAGAGTGAATATGAACTTGAACTCAGATGGGGGTTGAACCTGCATAAAAAAATATCCATGGATCTCTACTGAGAGGTATGAATGGCCTCTCCATCAACCAAGTTGTATGGGAATCTTGCACCCTCAAAATTGGTTCTAAGGCAGGGAGGATGAACATCCACCGTGAAAGGACAAGCTAAGGTCTCAGAATGTGCCAAATGAGAAATGATCAAAAGCTACTCTCCTTCTTCCTCCTCATATTTTATTAACCTCCAATGGCATCCATAGCTTGAATTCCCTCCAATATTCTTCTCCCAACTCGATTTAGGGAGATATTCTCATGAATGATACTTGTCCATTTCTTTCTAGCCTTCCTCTTCCATCAATTCGAATGGGGGAATCTTGGCTGCCATATATCCCCTTGTGCACCCTCTTGGTGGCTATTTTTAGCCTTGGAATGTCATATGTGTCATGTGTCAGCAATCAGTTCTGAACTTTTCATAGGTGTCATAAAATCTTCATCATTGTTGTCATAAAGATTAGGGAATCTAGCTCCAAGTGTCACACTTCTTCTATGATGCCTCTTCCTCTTCCACTCCAATTCAACCTTCCTAGATTCATGCCATGAATAATTCCTCTCCAACTCCTCCAAGAACGTTATACTCCACCTTGGATTTGAATGGGTGAGAGAAGGTTGCCATGTGGAATGGATAATCTTGCCATGTGTGGGTCCCACACCACCTATGTGCCCTCATGACCAAATTCCACCTTATTTTTCCATTATTATTATTATTCATTTATCCCCTTTAATGTGTATTTTCCAATCTAAGGTTCATTTGGGGTCTAATAGCTCCATTATTCCAAGTCTAAATGTTTCCACCCCAACCTAAGGAACTAGTAGATTGGTGGAGATTCTTCCTTCATGAAATTTATTTGGATGGGGACATTATAGAGGTTGAAAGTATCTTCCAATTCCATGCACCAGCTCATGAGCCACTACATTCTAACAATAATGCATTGAATTTGTTCATGTAATATCCATCATTTTGAATGTCGCAAAGAGATTCCATAAGTACCATCACCTGCCGTGTAAGGGCTCGATTGTTGGTCTCCGTTTGATGCGTCTGAGAGTAGCCACCCCTTCAACTTGAGGCCCTCAAACATTCCCTCACCATGGCTATGGAAACAATGCACCAACTAGCTCTATTCCCATCGGTGCCACCATGTTTCTCAGACCCAGAACTCTTGATTCTACCTTTCTAAATGGAACTCAAATATTTTCTCTACTTGAAGTATGGTGCGCCTGTCACCATGAATGCACTCGATACCTCCATCATGAGTGCAATTAATGAGATTGGTGGTGTGGCATATCAAGGGAAAATAGATGGGAGGTTGGTGTAATTGTCCGTCATCTCAGTCCTTCCTTGATATAAATTCCTGTCCCTTCGCTGCCTTCTCTTTTGTCTTACCGCCGAATCACCCCATTTGGGGGAGCCACCTCCATTTTGGGACAATGGTGAATTAAATGATATTCTCTGCACAGTTTTCAAAGGAATTTCAATTTCCTCTTTTCCTTCGCGTGCCCACCAACATTATTGTTATTTGCATTATTATTTCCCTTATTCCCATTCTTCTTGTTTTTATTTTGTTTCTTCCCTCCATATTGGTTTCCTTTGGCATTAAATGTCTGTACTGACAAAACATCAAAGGGAGAATCAGGAGTAGGGTTGTTGGTGTTGGTTTGGGAAACTAAAAGTTCTTTTTAGGACAATTGTCCCATTTACATGGTGACTCGACTCATTGTGGCATTCTCTATTGAACCAATCACACCATTGACATGTGGAATAGGTTTCAACTCCATTGGATCAACATCTTCTATACGAGTAGTGGGTAGGATTTCATACAAAATCCAGGATTGTGAATACACCAAGTCCAATTGTTCGGCCTTGATTATCACTTGTTCCTATGTTGTGACCCCTTTAATAGATACATCTTTTGTAGTAAATGGTTGTAATGACTTTATAGGCCAATCTACTAAAAATTCACCAAGAATATAAGCTTTTATAGGGAAATTCCTTCTTCACCACTCATGGATGTGATACGAGATATGCATGGATTTATTATGTCTAAAGAATGTCAAGACTTCAATGCCAGTCTCATAGTGGATTGGCAATTTAAAGTGATTGAATAATGTCATTTCAATCACATCAACATTTTGGAAAGAAGCTCGTGGTAGCTTGATGTACCATTTGGAAGATACCCTAGTTAATTTTCTATGAAAGAGATGAAGCCTAATTCTATCATCCATAAATGAGTTGTATGAACATCAAAGATGGAATTTCATGACATGTGTGGTAGTATAATCTCCATATTTACCCTCAAAATCAAGCATATAGGAAGGGATTTTTGTGGGGGCCGGGGGGAAACTAAAATTGTGCAACGCTGGGTCATTGGTTAACTTGGATAACTCAGGTATATTCGAGGTTGCTAAGAATGGTAACTTGGTCTGTGCTATTGGGTTCCAATTCTCCGGGGCAATTCAAAAGCATTCCCTAGCATGTAAGGACTATCAATTACTATAAAAGGATTGTGTTGATGTCCATGCATCTAAGTGTAACCAATTTGATTTTGGAAATATGGTGTGGAAACACCAGTGGCTATGCCTCCCATTGTTAGTTTTTCAGAATTTACTTCAATCTGATCTAGGATCTTAATTGAGAGAACAACATGTAGAACATATCTACATCATATCAATCATGGACACAATAATGCAAGCACACAAGAGACACAGAGTTTACTTGGGGAAAACCATAAAGGTGAAAAACCCTAATAACTTCCTCAGAGATAGATAGAGCAATGATACAACCTAAGCATAAGAGATATACATCTCCTAGAAGCAGCTTCTCCTCCTCCACAAGTGTGCCACTCTCCAAAGAGTGTGTGTGAGAATAGAATGATGAAATAGAGTTCCTCCCGCACTCTATTTATACTTGACTTGACTTGCCTAATAACCTTTACTAGGTCGGACTCAACTTAACCACATAACATAATGCTGACTGGGTTGACACCCAATAGGGTGGTCTAATAACCCTTTGACCCACATGGATGACCCCCAATAGGGTGGTCTAATAACCCTTCGACCCACATGACTTATATAGGGCCGACCCCAACAAGGTGGTCTAATAACCCATCAAGTATAAGTTATGACACTTACAATATAAATGACGACACTTCCGTATAGAGGAATAATAATATCTCTATAGGAATACAAACACTTCCATATAGAGGAATAATACATCTCTATAGGAGTACAATAAATATATATATGAAATACATTCCGAAGTTACATATACATCAACACTCCCTCTTAACTAGGAAGCTATTTCTCGACACAGGTCTTCTAGCACAAGTCTTCTTCTTTGGATCATCGTCACTGGATAATCGTCATCGTCACTGCTGCTGCTATCTCAATCAATCTCTAAATCTACTCGTCATAGGAAGTTCTACAGAGCCAGTCCTTTTTCATACTGGATGTAGACCCACCATCTGCAGGTCTTCATCATCACTGGCCATACTGTGGAGTCTTTAGGACTTATTACGTGCGTCAAAAAAACTGGCTGCAGCATCCCAGGCTGTTATGAGCACATAGCTCTACCTGTCAGATCTCCCAGGAGCACATTACATGTGACTGTCACAAAACCTTAAAAGAGTCTCTTGAATAGCAAGAACCCTAAAGAGCATCTGAGGCATTTTTCATCCTGTCTAGATCTCCATGACTTATTACATGTGACCCCCACCACAAAACCTTAAAAGAGTGTCTTTTCAAGCAAGAACCCTAAAGAGCATCTGAGGCCTTTTTCATCCTGTCCAGATCTCTAAGACTTATTACATGTGTTCATGGCAATGCCTCAAAAGAGCATCTGAGACCTTTTTCATCTTGTCCAGATCTCCCAGGTCTACTTACATGCCATAGGACAAAACCTCGAAAGAGCGTTTGCCAGATCTCCCAGGGAGCTATTATATGCCAGTGGCAAAACCTAGCAAGAGAATCTGCAAACCTCCCAGGGTGCTATTATATGTCCTCCCAAGGAAAAACCTCGAAAGAGAATTTTCCAGATCTCCCAGGGAGCTATTATATGCCAGCAGCAAAACCTAGCAAGAGAATCTGCAAACCTCCCAGGGCGCTATTATATGATTATCTGCAAAACTTGTCCACGACCACATAGTATCAACCTGATACTCACTATACATCATCCTGATGTACACATGATCATCCTGATCATCATCACTGCATCGTCCTGACGCATGTCATCTGGAGCAACATCCTGAAGGTCATCATCCATGATCATCCTGATCATACAATGCATCCACCTGATGCATACACAGAATCTGCCTGATACATATCATCATACATGATCTACCTGATCATACAATGTATCCACCTGATACATATACAAATGCATGATCCACCTGATCATACCTGATACATATCAACATACATGATCTACCTGATCATACAATATATCCACCTGATACATATACAAATACATACACATGATCCAACTGATCATATCTAGCATCCAACATGATGCATACATACATAAATGATCCAACTGATCATATACAACATCCAACATGATGCATATACATATATAGAGCAGTAACTGGAGCATCGTCCTGATGCTCATCATCCAGCGCTTACATCCACAGCCATGTGAAGGATCCTCCTTCCAACATGCTTGGAATGGCTTCGGCAAATGTATCCATCACTTCTTCCTCGAAGTGTCATCGATATGAAGAACACTAAGCCTCTCTATGAAGTACTCAAACTTCACTCTGGCTAGCGGCTTCGTCAGCACATCTGCAATCTGCTCATCCATCGCAACATATAAAAGCTTCACTGCTCCTCTCGGCACCATATCCCTGATATAGTGATATTTGATCTCTATGTGTTTCGACCTATCGTGGAACACCGGGTTCTCAGACAGCTTCACACAACTCTAGTTGTCACAAAAGATAGCACTAGCCTCGAGCGGGACATCAAATAACTTAGACAGTAGCTTCCTAAGCCATACTGCCTCACAACTAGTCGAACAAGCTATAATATACTTTGCTTCGGTTGTACTCAGTGCTACACAGGACTGCTTCCTACTAACCCAAGAGATCACACCTGATCCCATACTGAAGCAACACCTAGAAGTGCTCTTTCAATTTGCAACACTACCTGCCCAATCTGAATCAACATAACCCTGCAGGTTAAACTTTTGATTCGCATCATACTTGAGCCCATAATCAATTGTACCCTTCAGGTACCTCAGAATATGCTTTATAGCAACTGGGTGAACACTTATGGGATCTGTCAGGAACTAGCTCAATGTGTTCACCGCAAAGCAAATATCTGGCCTCGTGTTCGTCAGGTACATCAAGGTCCCAATCATCTGACGATACACAGTAACATCAATCGGATCAGATGAAGCATCACACAAAAGCTTCAGGTTCGATGCCATAGGTGTGGCCATGGCCTTGCATTCCATCATCCCAAACCTCTTCAGGATCTCCACTGCATACTTCCCTTGTCCAAGGAAGATTCCATCTGTACTTTGCCACACCTCCATGCCTAGAAAATAGTGCATCATCTCCAAGTTCTTCATCTCAAACTCGGTAGCAAGCTTCCGCTGCGTGTCGGCAATCAATCTATCCTCACCTGTAACAAACAGGTCATCCACACACAAAATTAGTATCACTGGATTGCCTTCCTCAACCTTGTAGTAAAGGTTGGAATCTGCTTTACTCTTGGTAAAGCCCAAACTAGATAGAAATCCATCTATCCTACCATACCAAGTTCTGCACATATATGACTTCTTGTCATGTGTCTCAAAACCAAGTGGCTGCTCCACATACACTTCTTCTTCAACTACACCATTCAAGAAAGCTGTATTGAAATCCATCTGGTGTATATTCCCATTCATCACTGCAGCCAGAGCAAGTACAGATCTAATGGAAGTGTATCTGGCTACAGGAGCAAAAGTCTCTATGCTACCACCTGCAGCATGCTTGATCTTGTAGATCCTCTTGGAAGTCACTACAGACTCCCCTTCAGGTCTTGGGACTGCATCCCTAACATCTTCATGATCGACTGGTACTCCTCGATCATGACATTCTTCCTAGATCCTGGGAACTTCAATATCTTCAATGTTTTCAATAGATAACTTTGTTGCTGAACAAATGTTGTAGTCCTTCTTTTGTAGGTGATGGTATACGATCTTTCCTACACAAGAAGTTAAATTGCATGATTAGAAAACATCTCATAGTTTTCAGAACAAATTCTTACACATAAAGAAATATGTCATACAGTCATGCAATTATCTTAGCCAATGCTTCAATACAACATTTATCCATATCCCATAACTTTCTAGATGCCTTCCAATCTCTACCAGAACATTGTTAAGAGTTTGCACTACTCCCAACATGTCAGCAAAGAGGTTTCATTCTAGATAAGTAGCAATGGAATGCTATATAGTTTCATAGGCCACTTACCCATTACATTCATATTAGTAGTATGTTGTTCATTAATGCAATTATTCTAATATGCCAAAATACACAGCCTAATTCTAGGAACATCAGTATATACATCATTGAACAGTATTATTTAAACAATCAAATATGCAAGAAATGATAATTCAAATACTTATCTTTGTTTGTTTGTTGGGTTGACTCCCTCTCAGTCTTTGCTTCCTTTATGCAACTCCATTCTGATGTGGATTGTGAGAAGTGGTCAACTCCCTCTGAATATCTGCATCCTTGCAGAAACTACTGAAGTGTGCTCCCTCTTTATCTTTGCTTCCTGGATTACCTGTCCTTGAACTTATATCCATCCTCGATCACTATGCATGCTTTCACATATCATTATTGTGATATCCTCGATGTCTCATACATAATCATACATTTATTAGTATATTCTCAATACTATCAAAACACAGTAATCTTAAGCATGTATAGTTATGATAATTTCAAACAAAAATAATAAGCATTAGTATTCAAGGACTCTTATGGTTAGTCATATCATAAATTAAAGTAAGAAACATAATATGCCTAAACCCGTGATTACTCAAACCTATACTTTCATGACTCTTCTGGTTAGTCATATCATCAATTAAGGTAAGAAACATAATATGCATACAACCATGTTTATTCAAACCTATAAATAATCATTACCAATCATGCCATGTATACTTATATAAGAGATCCTATCACAAGGTAGGATTCTAACTTGATATAGGAAAAACATACCTGGATTAGTATGTTGGCTAGTTATGTCTAACATACACACATAATGTCTTCTTGTTCTCTTCAATGACTTGTGCTAGTAACCTGCATATCTCATAGGCTAACCATTATAGAACCAAGTTATACATACCTCGCAAATAGATCTTCTAAGTGATTCGTGACAATGGATGAATCTTTGTCCTCATGTCATTATGATCATATGTTCTTGAACTAGAACATGATTTGTCTTTCTTGGTGTACCTTTCATATTAGCGGACAACATAAACCTCATACAACACCATAATGCATTAGTGCAATCATAAGTGTCAACACCCTAATCAATGAATATCTTCTATCATGCATTCATAATTTTATTAAGGTGATACGACAAGTCTAAATTTAATCAAGATTGTACTAACCGTAATAACATGAAGACAAACATACCATAAACTTAATCATGAACAAATCTCGAAACATACCTGGATGAGTCATACCTATCGAGATTGCTTGTAATCTTCTTATGTAAGGCCTTAGCCTCATCTCCCTCTGAAACAGGAACTTCTTCACTTATGCAGGTGACCAATCCATTCTCTTCTAGGATTAACCCAATCCACTTGATTTGCAGGAACTAGATCTGGAGCTGGATCAGGGTTTGTCAGAGAAACCCTAAAAATTCAAACTTCCGAAAGGATAGAAATATGCGCCTTGATGAGCTGATCAAGCTGGTATACTCATAATTTGAAAATTGCAAAGTTTCACCCCTCAAATTTGCCTTTTGAAACTTCTGGATTCACTAGACATGACCTCGAACTAGGGTTTGATAAATCCCACCCTTTTTCCCAATCAAAAGGTTCGATCCAAAGCTCTAAGCTTCTATTTTTCTGAGGAGCTTCCAGCCGTGGTCATAGATTTCAAAAATTTCCATTTTTGCAGAAGCCCTAATTTTCCACTTTTCCGATCAAAGTCCCGAACTAGGGTCTGATCAAGCTCGACCTTCTTCCCAACCAAAAATTCTGATCTTGGTCTCCAAATTTTGATTTTGATGAGCGCCATTCAGCTTTAGTCTCCGATTACAAAAATTCCAACTTTCTCCGAAACCCTAAATTCCGGAAGCCATGAATGAAGGTGCTAAAAAATAATTCTGTTTTGACAAAAATATGTACCTGATTGTTTCTGGTGTAACTCCGAACTTTTCGATCCACAGGCTCTGAATTTTTTTCCTGTGATAGCCCGACTTGTCATCTTTCCAAACCCATAGGTATGACCTCAAATTTATTCTCTGAGAGAGATTTATGCCAAGTGTCGCAACGTGACCTTTTTATGGGATAAAATAGGAGAGCGAACTTGTATGGCGTGCCACGTGTCACTGGTTCAGTTTCGGCCTCTGAAAACGTTACCTGAGAAATTAAAGTCCGTGTACTACCTGTCACTTTTTATGAAATTTCATTTGGAGATTCCTAGCCCAATTTATGACCTTTTTGCGTAGGTCACTTGTTTATGAATCAGATCTGGAAGAGACAGAAACCCTAGATTGTACAGACCATAAAACACAAAGTACAACGAATTAGAAATTATACTTTGGAAAAAAGGTACATGGGAATCTAATATTCAACTTGTAAAAGTTTCAGATCCGAAAACTTCGCCAAAATGGATTTATAGTGAAAGTGCTACGATGACTGGTTTTTTCTATATCAAGCCGTAGCATCGCAAGTGCAACAAGTGTCATACATGCCATACCATGCCTTCTTTCAGGCTAGCTATGATACCATGTTAGTTTTTTAGAATTTACTTCAATATGATCTAGGATCTTAACTGAGAGAACAACATGTACAACATATCTACAACATATCAATCATGGACACAATAATGCAAGCACATAAGAGACACAGAGTTTACTTGGGGAAAACCATAAAGGTGAAAAACCCCAATAACTTCCTCAGAGATAGATAGAGAAATGGTACAACCCAAGAATAAGAGATAGACATCTCCTAGCAGCAGCTTCTCCTCCTACACAAGTGCGCCACTCTCCAAAGAGTGTGTGTGAGAATAGAATGATGAAATAGAGTGCCTCCCGCACTCTATTTATACTTGACTTGAGTTGCCTAATAAACTTTACTAGGTCGACCTCAACTTAACCACATAGCACAATGCTGACTGGGTCGACACCCAATAGGGTGGTCTAATAACCCTTTGACCCACATGGCCGACCCCCAATAGGGTGGTCTAATAACCCTTTGACCCACATGAATTATACAGGGATGACCCCAACAAGGTGGTCTAATAACCCATCAAGTATAAGTTACGACACTTACAATATAAATGACGACACTTCCGTATAGAGGAATAATAACATCTCTATAGGAATACAAACACTTCCATATAGAGGAATAATACATCTCTATATGAGTACAATAAATATATATATGAAATACATTCCGAAGTTACATATACATCAACACCCATTCTAGGGAAAGGAATGCTACCTTGAGGTACATTGAAGTTTGAAAGAGGTCCAATATTCATGTCCCCCATTCCAGTAAAAGGCATGCTATCTTTGGGAATATTGAAGTCTGAAGTAGCTCCAGTACCTACCATTGTGGGGAAAGGCACACTACCTTAGGGAATATTGAATCCTGGAAAATCTCCAACACCCATGCACCCCATTCCGGGGAAATGCAGACTACCCTAGGGAATATTGAAGCCTGGAAAATCTCCAACTCAGTGTTCTCCCTATTCCAAGGAAAGGAAAAATATCATAGGGAATACGAACAACTGAAGCACCTCCAGTTACTGTAGACTGATTTTTCATGGTCATATGTACACCTCTGAATGGAAAGACATTTAAAGGGAACAAGGGACCACCACCCGGGGTGATGATACATGAAGTGATAGGAGGTATGTTATTACGCATAGATGGGAATCCGAGTAATGACATCCCAAATGAGAAAGGACTAGTACCTTGTAATATAGATACCAAATTCCCAGACCCAATAACATGATCAGTAGTCAAAGAAATTGATCCTTCAGGAGATACTCCAGATGAGAGTGGGAACCATTTTGATTCTAATGCAGATGCCATAGTTGGGTTTAATGCTCCTATAAGGTTTGTGGTGGCTAGGGGGTAATGCCCCCAATATAAGGTATATCCCCCGTATTGTCCAAGTTATCCCATTCAGAAAATGGATTAAAAAGTACTACGAAGTTATGCTTGTTAGACTCAGGATTCTGAACGAAAACGAGGCTTTGAGGTGGGTTCAATCCCCCTATTGGGTCTATGAGATCCTTAAAAATAAACCATACCTAATTCCTCTTGAATGAGAAGAGATGTACCTCTCTCATATCTATTAAAATGATTGTCTAAACCACTAAGGTGTCCTTCTTCGAACAACCTTCCAAAATCGCTATATCTAGATCATATTTCCTCTTCATTCTGTTCATTTATAGGTTATAGGTTCTCTTCCTTTGCCCCCTATGGGGGTGGATAACTGTGATCCAGTCTTCACCTCTTAACAAGTAACTCTACCTTTTCAGGTGAGAGTTTATAGATCCTTCTGGACCAACAAAGAGGTTGGTCGACCACCTTGTCTTTAGCATACACAAAGGAAGAACTTTTAACAACTTGATTGATAATGGACCCACACTCACTAAAAATTCCTGAAATATTTAAAACAAACAATATTACCCTTCCAAAGATAATCCAAAGGTGGTTAATACCCGATGCCAATTAGTGAATACCCACAAAAGGGCCTTCTGGAGGTCAACCTGGGATGATTAAGGCCCAAGTCCAACCAAAAAAGGTTCCAATGAAACAATTATGGTAATCAACATGCAACAATTGCTAGTGGTGCAAGTACTCGCCTTCTGTAAATAACCTCCCACAGAATTGAAATAGATATTCTACGTTTGTCTTAGGTAACAAGAGATTTTTCCCTTGCATCCACCCGTGAGGAACCTAGGAAAGGAAACTAAGGCTAAACATTCACATACAACAGTTGGGAGGAACAATCATAGGATAGGTGTCCTCAAATGGGCAGGGAACATAGGACACATGTCCTAGAACTGAATATCCAATGAGAAGTAGTTTCACCACAAGGACTTACCACTTAACCTATATCTCCCATACTCATGTGTCCCACTAAAAAAACAATGGAGGGGAAGATACCAAGTTCTTACCTAGATTTACCTCGTGTTTGATGAAATTTCCCAACAAGTGTTTCTATTACCACTAAATTTCTTGTTGATGTATATGTAACTTCGGAATGTATTTCATATATATTTATTGTACCCTTATTAGAGATGTGTTATTCCTCTATAAGGAAGTGTCGTCATGTGGATTGACAAGTGTCACAAGTGTGTGTACTTGCCGATGGGTTATTAGACCACCATGTGTGGGGTCAACCCTGAAATATATATTATATTGTGGATGTATCTAGATAGACAAGTCAGCCCCATAGTGTAACTGGGCAAATAGGTTAAGTATAAATAGAGATTGGGAGATCTCTATTTGGATCATTCAGAAAGTCACACTTCTCTCACTCAGAAAGTGGTGCACTAGTGAGGAAGAGGATAATCTGCTACTAGCAGACTATCTTAGTGTATTTTGGTTGTACTTTGGTTGAGCCATTGCTCTCTCTATCTCTAAGGAAGTTGTGGGGTTTTTCACCTTAGGGTTTTCCCCATGAAAACTCTGTGTCTCTTGTCTCTCATGCTTTTGATTCTTGTGATGCTTGTCATGCTTATTTTGATTGTTATGCATTGATATATTGTATATGTTATTCTCTCAGCGAAGATCCTAGAGTATTGTGAATTAATGCTCAAAATTTAACATTTCTCCACTCAACTAATGGATTTCCTACTTTTGTTTTAACAACCTTGAAGAAATTTACTCTCCAACCTACTACCAAGGCCCTAGAACCTAGTCTACTATTGGTTTCTAAGAAAGAAAAGACCTAGTTCTTTTTATTGTGTGATTTATTTTTCAAAAGCCATAAACTTGTTCAAGAATTAAAAATGACAAGGACACCTCAAATTCAAACATCATTAAATATATTCAAATGATAAAAAAAATATTATCTTTCAGTAGAAAATAGGGCATTCACACTTTTACAATCAATCAATCCTATTATATGCTTCAAAAATACTCTTTCATTATATTTCAAATGAACTAATATAACTTTCACCTTTTATCATGAAAATGAAATAAGACCTACACCCACAAATGCAAAGGAAATTCAAATGCTTGTACACTTACGATGTGCAAAACAAAAAGTGAAAGCTTGTTCTTTTCATCTGTTATGCACAAAATATTTCGAGAAGAAAATGTGTTTTCTTAGACTCAAAATAGAGCACAATCAAGTTTACTCAGAAAGAAGGTCTTTGACACCTATTTAACCTAAACAACAAGGCAAGGAAGAAGCAAAATCAAACACTCATACACTTCCTTTTTCTACACAAAGCAAGCAAACCAAGCAATCAAAAAGACTGATAAACGTTTCTTATGAAAAAAGTATCCAAGAGAAGTAATCAACTTGAAGACTATTTAACCAATGCAAGGTAATTGTCAATCTTGACTTGACCTATGGTGTCCAAACTTAGAATTTCTATTCAATTTCAAAGACCCCAAAAAATACAAAATACAAAAAGGCTTTCACACTTAGACTATTACATACCTAAAATTGAGAAATTCTATAATGAAGACCTTTACCAAAGATCAAACTGACCAATAATTCCCCAAAATGTTTGCAAATTTCCTAGACAGAAAAAACAACAAAAATAAACTCAAACACACAAGCTCCTAACTTGCAAATTTGATCCTTATAGAGGTACATGGGTTGTGTTGTGTTTCGAGAAAATAAAAATATATATATATTCTTCCCTTTTCATGGGATTTGAAAATTTTGTCCCCGCTTTATTGAAAGAAATATGAAATGGAGGCTCATTTTGAATTTAAATTATATTTATTATTTTAACAAAATTTTCAGCCATCTCAACACCAAACAAGTTGCATTCCATACCTTGAGTAATAGAAAACTTTAAAAGGAATTATAAATTTTTTTATATCTACCACACAAGCATAGGTTGTAGAGACTTGGTGCAAGGTGGAGAGTAAATTATCCAAGGCTATGGAAACTTAAATAGCTCACATTAAAGAGTGTTAAAATCCATTAGTAGCAAATAACATTTATCGAGAAAGTGTGCCTCACATGTGTGTAAAGAATGAGGTCAATCTAGTAGAGTGTAGATATTATCCCCTTTTGCTTGTCTTGTGGACTATGCTTGTATGGGATATTTAACAAAATTATCAAGTCCATGGGGTGACACCAAATCTTTTAGCGTTTTAGGTATATGACTTTCATTGTGTGTTCCTTTCCCATACCTATATACATGACACGTGACTATTGATTTGTGAAGTGGTAACCTTAGTGGCTTTTCCTAGGTTTCAAACATGTAACTACAAGAGGGAAGTGCTTGCGGTACTTGAGTTATATATTTATAACACCCATTTGAGATCCATTGGAGGTAATTTATTCATGGGAGTAATTTCACCTTGGGTGATTGTTGTGAGAGAGTTACCGTAATTGTCTCATTCTCACCTTCATCTATTGGTCCTAGTCCTTCATACTCCTAAGTTAATTTTAGAAAGGTTCTCTGCCCCGTTTGATTGTTGTTTCTTGTAGATTTATTGCTTAGGTGATTGATTACTGGTGATTTGTATTTTAAGTGAAAATAGGTTTGTTTGTTCTTACTTACAAAATTAAATTTGGTTGAACTTAAAACTAGTAAAAGTGGCTAACCAACCAACCTGCTAGTCTTGGTGGTTAAGAGGGTTTCTTACCAAAATTGTTGAACCACCTTTTACTTGTAGACATTTGAATAACCATAACAAATACCAAGTTGAGGCACATTCACACACATATTAAAATATCCTTGAGAGATAAGTACCTACAAACAGAAACACCAAATAGAACCAACTAGAATATTTAGGCCCATCTAAAATTGAAAATATTGACAATTGAATACCAACTCATTATAATCCTCCTTTGACACAACTTGGGGGTCCTATCTTGATACAAATGGGTGTACCCTTTCCCATGAATCAATTTGAATTTATTCAAAAAGTACAACACAATATGTATGGTGATGGACACAATGGCACACTGAGATGGGGGGGGTGAATCAGTGGGCTGACACTTAAAACCAATTTCAAGTTCTTCAACACTTCAACATATATATCATTCAACAATTTCACTTTAACACTTTCATTATTCATCAAACTTAAACATATCATTCATAACATCAATTCACACTATTAGATACACAACACAATATGATCTTTGTAATCTTTTTATATTTCTTCAATCAGCTACAACCATGGGGCTTTATCAGCTACAACTGATTGAGAAGCACCAGCTCCTATTCCAAGAATCAGCTTGGTCTTTTCTCAGATCCAACTAAGAAAAATAGTATAAGGCCCAGCTTGTATTTACATACAAATTATTATCACATTACATCTCATCAATTTTCCCTTGTCAAGACAATCATGTCACATGTCATCACTGCCATCATCTAATCAATAACCTGTGGCTAATTAAACAAGAACATCATCATGTATTCAATCAATCTGCCATTACTGCTGCCCTATCATTACTCTGTCCATATCCATAAGCACATCATCATTCTATACATCATTATCACATCATCAATCATAAGCATGTCCATAGTCTCATCATTCTGTCCACATATCCATGTCTTCATCAATCTGCTGCCCCATAATATCATCAAGTTGTCTCTTCCATCTTCGATTGCCTTTGCTACTCTGCTGCTACCCCAGAAAACACCCGAAATCAGAGCTATTCAATGATTCCTTATCTTCACTGAATTACTTAACCAAAATCCACACCTCACATAAAGATTTGTCCTCTTTATTTATACCTTTCTTCTCCACAAATTCTGGAGACTGTCATGTCATTTTTTATTTTTACTTTATCATTTAATAATTCAATATGGCCGGCCTCATCACATTATCTCCATGTTTCAAGTATATATATATATTCGTTTTTAGTCTTCTTTGCCACATCATCACCATGGGTGTATGACCATCATTGATGGGTTCAAACCTTATCAATTTAGTGCCAATTTGTGATGCCCGCACAACTCCCTGTGATGTCCATAGTGCTCCAGGATATGCCCGCATGGTCTCAACAAATGCCCGCAAGAGGCTCTAGAGATGCTCGCAAGGGGCTCTTTGTAGCTCCCTTAAAATGGCCGCAAGGGATACAAAATATGCTCTCAAGGACCTATAAAAATTCCAGCAACACTCCATCAAATATGCCCACAGTGCCTCATTTAAAATGCCCGCAAGGGCCCTATAGAATTCCCGCTCATCCACAATAAAATGACTGCAAGGCTTAATTAAAATTCCCGGAATGTGACCTTTAGAAATGCCTGCAACACTTCAACAAATTCCCACAGGATGCCCGCACAACCCTTAAAATATTCCCACATGGGCACTCTTCAAATGCCCGCAAGGAGCCTTCAATGAGATGCCTATTGCTGTCCTTCTTTGTCTTGCTTGCCATCAACCTTGTCATGTCTTGGACCACATCATCACATCCTTTGCAACTCTTTTTCCATGTCATGCACCTCTATCATGTCATCAACCTCATGCTTTCCATGTCATTGTCCTTGTCATCATGCATCTCCTCCATGTCATGCTCTTTGTCCTTTGTTGTCCTTAATGCTCCTTTGACATCATTCTTTGTCATGTCATCAACACCATCATGTATTTGTCACATCATTTCCTTTATCTAGTCAAGTCTTTGTCATTGTCCTTTGCCATTCTTGCTTGACCTTTGTCCTATTTCATGTCTTCAACCTTTGCTCATGCTTTGCCTTGTCATCACTTCAACCTTTATCCTCCATGTCATCAATGCTTTCCTAGTCACCTTTTCCTTGTCATCACTTTAACGTTTGTCATAATGTGTTTTCATCAATGACAACTATGCTTGTCAATCTCCCCCTTTTTCATTGATGGAAACCTAAATTTCTCCCCCCCTTTGACATTAATGACAAAGGGCTAATTTTCGATTAAAAGCTTCACAATGCCCCCCCCAAAAAGTATCCTTGAATACTTCACGAAATCATACCATGTCAAATTTTTATTGTCTGACCTCCTCCTTTGACTGAACTTGGTGTTGCTTCTTGGAGATCATCCCTATACCTTTTCACTTGCCATCTTACTTGCTGATTGATGCTCCCCCTATCAAGTGTACTGCTGCAACTACTTTGAACTAGATCCCCCTTTCATGTATACTTCATCATTTTCTTTGGATTCTTCAGGAAACCATTTCATCTGTGGGTCTTAGAACTTCAACTATCTTGTAGCTGCCTTCACCAATTGATGTTCAAATGGATGAGATCTTGTTCACTGCTATGGGTGTCAAGTCATATCTTTCTTTGATACTCTTACTTCTTACTTTTCCAAACCACGGAAAATTTGTTTCAATTAGCCCATTGAATGTGTGCTCAACTTGTCTTGACATGTCTTCCTTGTACCCTTGGTCTTGTGGATTATTCATGGATAATATTTTGCTGCTCCTATCCTCTTTTGCAACAAGATTTTATACTCATCTTTCTGCAAACTTTTCAATCAAACCTTCTATCATATCTACTTGAGAAGATTCCAGTAGGAGTGTTGTAGATGTCTCTAATTGCCTGATCCGGTTCTCGAAAAATATCAACATAAATGTCTTCTGCTTGACTGTAAGATATATTTACTCCCGAGGTCTTCTTTTTTAAAAATATCCTTGAATGCCTTAACAAAATTAGAGATAAACTCATGTACTCATGTCAATCGTAAATCAATCATCAATATATTTCCACATGTCGAGTTGGATTATAACCAACACACTCACAATATAACATATACAATCAGATGTCAGTATCAAGTGTTTCTTGAAAGCATTCTTGTCAATCATATCCAGGTCACACTCAACAATCATCTAGTAAATTCATAAAAGGTAGGCATGTGTCAATCAACATGTTGATTTAATAACCATACTAACCAACTCAGCTTGTCATCATCATTATTACTCCTTGTCACTCCTTTCCAAATTGTTGTCATGCAAACAAAATTTATTTATTTAACACCTGCTGTACTTGTCATTAATTTTGCTTTTCCAAACTTGTTTACTCAAGCCTGTCACAGTCAAGTTAGTCTCGGATCTGTTTTTCAAGTTTCATGCTGCAATGTCACTTTGAGTTCGGATCCTTAAACTTCATTGTACTCTTCATATAGATCCTCTTTAATCCTCGGAAACAAAATCTCTTTCTCCCCCTATCACCATACCACGATCTCTATGCTTGGAGCAATCAACATTTACCTTTGAGTCCATCCTCCAACAATGAACTCAAGGTGTACCTAAGGTCTTTAAAAGACCTCAAGTTTGGCTTGCCATATGGAAACCACCTTTTGTGCAATGATAAACCTCGCTTAGTTTTAACAAAATATTCTTTCTCATCCATACATGAGAATGTCCTTGGTTGTGATCTTTTGTCCTTTGGTCTTTAAATCTGTTTTCATTATTCCTCTTCCAGGATTCATTTAATTTCCTTCTTGATGGGTATGAAAAGCTTCTCATAGATTGTCTTCTTGGAATTTCACATGCTTGGGCTATATGGTCAACACCACCACAGGTGAAGTGTTATACCTCTATGTTTCACAGTGTCGCATCTCCATCACAAAACGAGTTGACGACACTTTCCCTACTGTTTTAAACCATCAAGAAGAGACAGATGATGAGTCAACCTTGAAGGTGAATCTACCCTGGCAAGTTTTGACCCACCTTAGACTCTATCTACACACACTACCGCGCCTTGCTAGTTTTTCAAAACGCGGTACTAGACACTACCGCGCTATGCTCTTTCCCCAAGACGCGGCAGTGCCGCGTTCTGCAGTCTTTGCAGAACGCGGTACTCTTTTAATAGCCTTTTTCCCTTGGCTTGTGGGATTTTGGATTTTCGAAGATAATGGAAGATTGGGGTCCTTGATTCGATCTCAACTCATCTCCTTCAATTAGAAACCCTGATCCACTTATCTCTCCTTAGATCCACCCATCTCTCTTGTTGGTTAACCTCACCATTCACTATAAAAGAGAGGCATTCCATTGGGAAAAGGGGGAGGACTCTTGAGAGCACCAAACTTATGGTCTTGCAGCATTGTGGAGATAGCTAGAGGAGAAGACACTTGGAGCTAGAGGATTGGCTTGGACATAGAGCACCTTTTGTAAGTATTCTTCAAGTTGTAATGGAATAACTTGTCTTGTTTTCCCAAATTATTTGTGTTAATCTTGTTTTAATGATATGATTTGTATCTTTCATAGATTTAGATCCTAACTCATGTTTCAGGTTGCTAGAGAATAGTGCATTCTTGTGTCTTGGTTCCATTTTGACAGGTTCATTTGTGAGGGCTTGGAGATTGGAGCAACCACAAAAACAAGCGTCTGGATAGAAGGTCAGTTAAACTTCTTCTACTCTTTCTAGAATTTTAATCCTGAGATGTTTGTCAGATCTAGGGATTCAAGGTAGCATTTGTTTTGACTTGTTTCTTACTTTAAAGTTAGTTTAAAGTCTGCTTTAGAGATAAGAGAGTTTTGGCTTATCCGTAGGGCAAAATTCTACATAACAAGAATGGCGACTCCGCTGGTTTTGATTACTGCTTGATTGATTCAATTCACAGTCATCTATCTTTGCATTGTGAGTTTTTGTTGCATTTCAAACCAGTTTGAATCTTGGTCCTTTTTGACCTTTATTCACCCCTCCTCGTAGTATTTATCTCCCTGTTTAATCACTGAGTCCCCTGGGTTAGCAACAACCCTGAAAATTTTATTTTTTCTTCTCAAGTTGCGCTTTTTCCTTCCCTTGCCACAGTACCGTGCCCTCAGAACTACTTCCAGCGCGGTAGTACCGCGCCCTCTGCCTTAGTACCAGAGCGGTACTGTCACAGTGCCGCACTTCAGCCAGACCATCACCCGCGGTAGTGTCTGCAAGCTTTTAAATTTTTTATCTTTGCTTGGTTTCCTGAGTTTCTCTCTGCCTTAGGTAGTCTTTACTGTTTCCTGTTAGCATCCTGGTTAATTTCCAGTCTGTATGGTGTGCTTATTACCCAGTTTGTGAGCTTGATTGTTGATTGAATTAGTGGCACTTTTGACATATTGGTCATTTTTCCAGTTTGATTGCATTGACTTGATTTTTTCACCACAACCAACTCAACACCACTGTTCTCTGTTACTGAATACTGTAGTTTTTACAGTCATATTATCATTATCATTTTCAGTAAATTAAAAAGATCATTAGTTGAGAGCAATTTTGTTGATTAAATTGAAAAAGTCTAGTGGTATTTTGCATAGGGAAATGAACCATTGATTTTGCCACATAAATTCTCATTGTAGAAGCATTGTAGATTGTAAAATCAGTGCATTGAAAAGAGTGTTTACTTCAGTTTGGCTTTGTTTATAAATCGAAAAGAAAAGAAAAATCTTTTACTTTGATTGCTTGTGAAAATTTTCATGCATATTTGATCGAAGAACCTCTATCTTTACCTTAGCTAGATTTCATCGAAGACAAAGGCTTATTTGTGATTCATTCTCATTTGCATGGTTTGAGTCGTCATAACACCATCAAGTTTCACGTCCACTACCCGATTGAGTAAGACAACCACTAAAATTAATCACCCTAATTAAACCAACTTTAACCTCACTTGAGGAAATCAAAAGAATTTGGTAGTTAGGTAGGACACCGGGGATAGGCATCAAAATAATTCCCCCTTGTCATTTTCATCTGAGACATAGTCGTTGTCTTTAGGGAACTAAAATCCTCTAGTACTTATTGACACGGTCACAACTAGTTTGTGGAGGGGCCTCTTGACTGTTTCCAACTTTCAGGGGTTAAACGGCCGCGAGATTGAGAACCGGACGGACTCTATGGAATACCGCACTCCACTTAGCCCTAAGGCAACATCGTGTTAAATTTTGAGCATTAATTCATTATACTCTAGGATCTTTACTGAGAGAATAACATCTACAGTATATCAATGCATGACAATCATAATATGACAAGCATCACAAGCATCACAAGAATCAAAAGCATAGAGACAAGAGACACAGAGTTTCCGTGGGGAAAACCCTAAGGTGAAAAACCCCACAACTTCCTCAGAGATAGAGAGAGCAATGGCTCAACCAAAATACAACCAAATAACACTGAGATAGTCTCCTAGCAGATGATCCTCCTCCTCCTCACAAGTGCGCCACTTTCCAGAGAGAGAGTGAGTTACTTTTTCCGAGTGAGTAAAATAGAGATCTCCTATCTCTATTTATACTTACCTTTTTGCCCAGTGACCTACTGGGGCCGACTTGTCTACTTAGATACATCCACATTATATTATATATAATTCTGGGCCGACCCCAAATGGTGGTCTAATAACCCATCGGCAAGTACACACACTTGCGACACTTGTCAATCCACATGACGACACTTCCTTATAGAGGAATGACACATCTCTTATAAGGGTACAATAAATATATATAAAATATACAGATGAAATACATTCCGAAGTTACATATACATCAACACTCCCTCTTAACTAGGAAGGTATTTCTCGACACAGATCTGCTAGACAAGTCTTCTTCTCTGGATCATCGTCATCGATGCATCGTCATCATCATTGTCACTGCTGCTGCTATCTCAACCAATCTCTGACTCTACTCGTCATAGGAAGTTCTACAGAGCCAATCCTTTTTCATACTGGATGTAGGCCCGCCATCTGCAGGTCTTCATCATCACTGGCCATACTGTGGAATCCTCAGGACTCATTACGTGCGTCACAAAACCTGGCTGCAGCATCCCAGGCTATTACGAGCACACAGCTCTACCTGTAGGATCTCCCAGGAGCACATTACATGTGACCCATCACAAAACCTGGCTGAAGCATCCCAGGCTGTTACAAGCACACGGCTCTACCTGTCGGATCTCCCAGGAGCACATTACATGTGATCTCACCACAAAACCTGGCCGAAGCATCTGAGGCCTTTTTCATCCTGTCCAGATCTCCCAGGAGCAAATTACATGTGGTCATGGCAAAACCTGGCTGAAGCATCTGAGGCCTTTTTCATCCTGTCCAGATCTCCCAGGAGCAAATTACATGCCATAGGACAAAACCTCGCAAGAGCATCTGCCAGATATCCCAGGGCACCGAATTACATGCCATAGGAAAAACCTCGAAAGACTATCTACAGATCTCCCAGGGCACAAATTACATGTCCTCCCAAGCAAAACCTCGCAAGAGCATTTGCCAGATGTCCCAGGGCACCGAATTACATGCCATAGGCAAAACCTCGAAAGACCATCTGCAAATCTCCCAGGGCACAAATTACATGCTTTCCTGCACAACCTGATCCACGGCCACAAAGTATCATCTGATACTCATCAAACATCATCCTGATGTACACATGATCATCCTGATCATCATCACTGCAACATCCTGCTGCATGTCATCTGGAGAAGCTCGTCATCCACGATCATCCTGATCATACAATGCATCCATCTGATGCACACCAGGTATCCACCTGATACCTACATAGGTACATGATCCACACAATGTATCCATCAGCATACATGATCTATCTGATCATACAAAAGATACATGATCCACACGATGTATCCATCAACATACATGATCTACCTGATCATACAAAGATACATGATCCACACAATGTATCCATCAACATACATGATCTACCTGATCATACAAAGATACATGATCCACACGATCATACAAAGATACATGATCCACACGATCATACAAAGATACATGATCCACACAATGTATCCATCAACATCCAACATGATGCGTACAAGCAAAATACATACACATGATCCAACCGATCATATCCAGCATCCAACATGATGCGTACACATACTGATCCAACTGATCATATCCAGCATCCAACATGATGCGTACATACATACATAAAAATGATCCAACTGATCATATCCAACATCCAACATGATGCGTACATACATACATAAAAATGATCCAACTGATCATATTCAAGCAGAAACCAGAACATCATCCTGATGCTCATCATCCAGCACTTACATCCACAGCCATGTGAAGGATCCTCCTTCCAACATGCTTGGAATGGCTTCAACAAATGTGTCCATCACTTCTTCCTCGAAGTGTCCTCGATCTGAAGAACGCCAAGCCTCTCTCTAAAGTACTCGAACTTCACCCTGGCTATTGGCTTCGTCAGCACATCTGCAATCTGCTCGTCCGTCGAAACATACAGGAGCTTCACAGCTCCTCTCTGCACCAAATCCCTGATATAGTGATATTTGATCTCTATGTGTTTCAACCTGTCATGAAACACTGGGTTCTCGGATAGCTTCACACAACTCTGGTTATCACAGAAGATACCAGTAGCATCCAGCGAGAGATCAAATAGCTCAGACAGTAGCTTTCGTAGCCATACTGCCTCACAACTAGCTGAACAGGCTGCAACATACTCAGCCTCTGCTGTACTCAGTGCTACGCAGGACTGCTTCCTGCTAAACCAAGAGATCACACCTGATCCCATATTGAAGCAACACCCAGATGTGCTCTTCCTATCTGCAGCACTGCCAGCCCAATCTGAATCAACATAACCCTGTAGGTTAAACTTTTGATTTGCTTCATACTTGAGCCCATAATCCACTGTACCCTTCAGGTACCTCAGAACATGCTTTACAGCAACCAGGTGAACACTCCTCGGATCTGTCAAGAACTGGCTCAATGTGTTCACAGCAAAGCAAATGTCCGGTCTCGTGTTCGTCAGGTACATCAAGGACCCAATCATCTGACGATACATAGAGACATCAACTGGCTCAGATGAAGCATCACATAGAAGCTTCAGATTCGATGCCATCGGTGTGGCCATGGCCTTGCAATCCATCATCCCGAATCTCTTCAGGATATCTACTGTGTACTTCCCTTGACCAAGGAAGATCCCATCTGCACTCTGCCACACCTCCATACCTAGGAAATAGTGCATCATTCCCAAATCTTTCATCTCGAATTCAGCTGCAAGCTTCCTCTTAGTATCTGCAATCAGTCTGTCATCTCCTGTTACGAATAAGTCATCCACATACAGGAGTAGAATCACAGGATTCCCTTCCTCAACCTTGTAGTAAAGGTTGGAATCCGCTTTACTCTTGGTAAAGCCTAAACTAGATAGGAAACTGTCCATCCTACCATACCAAGTTCTGGGAGCTTGCTTCAAGCCATACAAGGCTTTCTTCAGTCTGCACACATATGACTTCCTGTCAGGTCTTGGGACTGCATCCCAAACATCTTCTTCATGATCTACGGATCATGGCATTCCATTTCTTCATCCCAGATCCTGGGAACTTCAATATCTTCAATAGATATCTTTGTTGCTGGAACAAATGTTGTAGTCCTTTTGTAGGTGAAGATATATGGTCTTTCCTACAAAACAAGTTAAATTGCATGATTAGAAACATCTCATAATTTTCAGAACAAATTCTTTACACATAAAGAAATATGTCATGCAGTCATGCAGTTATCTTAGCCAATGCTTCAATACAACATTTATCCATGTTCCACAAATTTCTAGATGCCTTCCAGTCTCTACCAGAACATTGTTAAGAGTTTGCACTACTCCCAACATGTCAGCAAAGAGGTTTCATTCTAGATAAGTAGCACTGGAATGTTGTACAGTGCCATAAGCCACTTACCCATCACATGCATATTAGTAGTATACTGTTCATTAATGCAATCATTCAAATATGCACAATACATCTCCTAAGTCTATGAACATAAGCATAATATTATTAAACAAACAAAATAGGCAAGAAATGATAATTGAAATACTTATCTTTGTTTGTTTGTTTGGGTGGACTCCCTCTGAGTCTTTGCTTCCTGGTAGGAGCTGCTGAAGTAGCTTCTTCTACACCTTTCTGTTGTGGAATGTAGGAAGATGGTCAACTCCCTCTGAAGATCTGCATCCTTGCAGGAGCTGCTAGAGTGTGCTCCCTTTTGATCTTTGCTTCCTGGATTACCTGTCCTTATATTCATCTTTGCTGACATCAATATTCTTGAACCCAGAAAAGTATATTCTTTAAGCCTTCGAGCTTTCACTGTATCCCAAAAAAATACCCTTCTTTCCTGAAGGATCTAGTTTAGTCCTCTTTTCCTTTGGGACATGAGTGTACATTGGACAACCAAATATTCTGAGATGATTGACTTCAGGTTTCTTACCAGAAAAGACCTCTTCTGGTGTCTTGTTGTCCAATATCTTGTGGGGTGTTCTGTTCTGCACATATACAGCTGTTCTAGCTGCTTCTGCCCATAGATGCATAGGAAGATCCTGGTCATGCAACATTTCCCTTGCTGCTTCCATGATAGTTTTGTTCTTCCTTTCTGCAACACCATTCTGTTGAGGATTATAAGGAGCAGTCAACTCCCTCTTAATCCCTGAATCACTGCAAATCTTCTTGAAGTCATTTGAGGTGAATTCTCCACCATTGTCGGATCTGAATGTTTTGATCTTCTTGTCAGTTTGATTCTCCATCAAGGTTTTGAATTCCTTGAATTTATCAAGCATCTCATCTTTGCCCTTCAAGAAGTATACCCAAGTCTTCCTGGAGAAGTCATCAATAAATGAGACATAGTAAACATACCCACTTAGGGAACTGGATGACATAGGACCACATACATCTGAGTGGATGATTTCCAGGATGTCTTTTGCCTTGCTTTCACTGCTTGGGAAAGCCTTCTTAATATTCTTACCTTTTGCACATCCTTTGCAAACACCTTCATGTTTGGTATTGATTTCAGGAAGACCCTTCTACTGCCTTGCTTGCAATTGGAAGTGCCCTATAGTGCATATGAGCAAGTCTTCTATGCCAAAGTTCACTTGGCTCCATGGATTCATGTACCATGGCATGTTCATGTTGTCCCTTCAATTTATACAAGCCTCCCTCTTGCTCTCCAATTACTACTGCATCATCTATGGTCTTTCCCTTTGGCCACATTAGGACTTGGCCATCCACAAATGCAACCCTCATACCTTTTGCATCTAATGCAGAAATGGAGAGTAAGTTATTCTTGAGCCCAGGTACATAAAGTACTTCCTTCATCTTCAGAGATTTTCCAGAATCTAGGTTGTAGGAGGCTTCACCACTTCCTTTGATTGGGTATTGATAATCATCCCCAAGTTTCACCTTATGGGGTTATTCATGTTCAGATAGGTTCACAAAAGATTCTTTGAACCCAGTCATGTGTTTGGAAGCCCCACTATCAATCAACCAATCATTAAAACCATGGGAGATGGTACCTGTGAGAGCAGAGATCAGAACATACTCTTCTTCACTTGATGAGTCATCATTACTATCACTTTCTGCCCTAGCCTTCTTCTTTGGAGGTTCATCATCTTCGGCAGCATGAGCATGAAACCTTCTTTTGCCACCCTTCTTCTTCTTATTTGAGATGTTGTTGTCCTTCTTGTTCTTGGGACAATTTACGGCAATATGTCCTTTCTCATTACAGGTGAAGCATACTCTTCTTTCTTTGAATTGATGCGAAGATCTCTTGGAGTGAGATGGCTCTTTCTTGAACTTTCCTTTCCTGGTGTGGGCTGCAAGAGCTTCATTTTCACCTCCCATCTTTTCTTCACGAGCTATAAGTCTAGCTTCTTCTTGAGAGCATTCTTCCCGAAGTCTACTGAAGGAGATCAATTTCTTCCTTGCACAAATTCCTTGAATAGAGGAATCCCATGACCTGGGTAGGCCATTCAGAGTGGTCATCACCACTTCACCATTCTCCACCATTTCATCTACTGCTTCTAATTGTTCCTTGATCTGGGAGACCCTTGAAAAATAAGATTGAATGGTTTCTCCATTCTGAAACTTCACTGCGTTCAATTGGTTCCGCAGGGTCATCTTCTGATTTATGTTCTTTCCTTCAAATAGCTTGGTCAAAGATTCAAACATCTCCTTGGGTGTCTTAAGAGAAGACACATGGGGTATGAGATGGTCTTTGATAGAATCAACAATGATTCTCTTTGCCTTGACCAAGTTCTTCTTGTGTAATGCCTTGGCTTCTTCATCCTCTGGGATAGGGATGTCTTCTTTCACATATGAGTCCAACTCATTCTCTTCCAGGATTAACCCAATCCTATACTTCCAGGCTTGGAAGTTATCAGCCCCTTCAAGCTTATCCTCAAGCTTAGTGTGGAGAGACATCTTTAAGAGTACTTCAAATGGAAATAGAAAAGATTTAGGACTTACCACTTGAAGTGCTGAAAACTGGATCTGGTCCCGGATTAGGGTTTGTCAGAGAAACCCTAAAAATTCAAAATGTGAATTTCAAAATTCCAAAAGGATAGAAAGATGCGCCTTGGAGAGCTGATCAGGCTAGTACATTCAGAATTTGAGATCAGCAAAGTCTTTCCCTTCAAAATTGCCTTTTTGTCCTCCCGGGTTCACTGGGGAGAGCCCTGAATTAGGGTTTGAGTTTCCCGGAGATCTACCCAGCCAAAAATCTCGATCCAAACCTCTAACCTTTGATTTTTTGCAAGGAGCTTCCAGCTGTGCCTTCAGTTTCCAGAAATTCCTATTTTTGTGGAAACCCTAATTTTTAGGGCCAAATCTGAAAAATGCTTGGAACTGAATTCTGATTGGACAGATAGATGCGCCTTGATGAGTAGATCCAATCTACTATACTGAATTTCAAAAATCTGTGGAGAGAAACCCAATAAACAAGGAACACAAGCTCCCGTTACTGCAAAATGTCTTCTTCTCAGGTTAGCTCTGATACCATGTTAAATTTTGAGCATTAATTCATTATACTCTAGGATCTTTGCTGAGAGAATAACATCTACACTATATCAATGCATGACAATCATAATATGACAAGCATCACAATCATCACAAGAATCAAAAGCATAGAGACAAGAGACACAGAGTTTCCGTGGGGAAAACCCTAAGGTGAAAAACCCCACAACTTCCTCAGAGATAGAGAGAGCAATGGCTCAACCAAAATACAACCAAATAACACTGAGATAGTCTCCTAGCAGATGATCCTCCTCCTCCTCACAAGTGCGCCACTTTCCAGAGAGAGAGTGAGTTACTTTTTCCGAGTGAGTAAAATAGAGATCTCCTATCTCTATTTATACTTACCTTTTTGCCCAGTGACCTACTGGGGCCGACTTGTCTACTTAGATACATCCACATTATATTATATATAATTATGGGCCGACCCCAAATGGTGGTCTAATAACCCATCGGCAAGTACACACACTTGCGACACTTGTCAATCCACATGACGACACTTCCTTATAGAGGAATGACACATCTCTTATAAGGGTACAATAAATATATATAAAATATACAGATGAAATACATTCCGAAGTTACATATACATCAACACATCGATCGCTGTCTTCTTCGGAAGGCTAAAGTGCCCAAAACCTTTTCCGACGTGTCATGAACGAGGTGGCTTAGTATCTATTCTACTAGGGCTCTTTTACCCAGGATCCCTTTCGGTAGAGGGATATCCTTCTTATATCGGTCTCTCATGTTGTATTGTTCGACTTGGATTTCATCACCTTGCGAAGGATACAGCCTGTTGAGGTCTCCAGCTCTTAGTTAGGAGTTTTCTTGCTATCTCATCTTTGTAGAGGGTCATTTTTTCTTTATAGGGACTGCTTGTTGGCATTCTGGCCATTTTTGTTGATCAGCTCGCTTATTGAGACACCGGTCTCAGTATAGATTTTAGAGCTTGCTTTTTTGGCCTGTGAGCCTTTCTTTTTCTAGCTCCTCTTCTGCACACTCGGTTGCATTAGAGTTTTTGAGTTCTTTGTTTACGATACTGCCCCTGATTTTCATTTTCCTGTCATCATGTCAGATCTACCACGAAGATCACGAAGACAATAGGGCCAAATCCCTCCACCACCACCACCGCCACAGACTACTGGTCCGCCTGCATCACGCATTCCTGCTCCTCCTGGCCGCGGTGCTGGTCGAGGCAATATTCCACCGCCGATACGTACAACATCTTCAGTTACGCCGGTAACTGCCACACACAGCACAGTCTCAGAATCTATTGCAGCTTCTGCAACCACTAGCACGTCTGAGACTTCCACTGTCACCTCACCCACTGTCATTCCAGATTTATCTGTTACAGTGGACACAGTTACCGCAACTGAACCTAGTACAACCCAGAGTACTAGACCAGAGGTCATCCTTCTACCGAATGCCAACACTTCCCGTCCATCAGACACCTTTCACAATGATACAGAAAAATCTGTTGGCACCATAGAAGGGTCCGACCAGGACATACCTGGATTGATTTCAGTCCCAGGCGGGTACATTGAAATCGTTGAAGATACTCGACTTCCTGACACACCCTTTGAACCTGATTATGGTTTCATCACTTCCCAGGCGGAGCTTCCGCCTGTTATCACTACGTCACCCAGTGTTCATCCTCAGGAGACAAGTTCTTCTAGCAACATACCTCGTACTATAAATCTACCCAACCTCCCTCCGGGACATGAAATCATGGCTTCCATCTAGTCTAGTATGGTTAGCCTAGCGAACTCTCCGTTAGCATCGGCACGATTTAGACGCAGCACAAAGCAAATGCTCTTGTCAGCCTCTCGATATCCCCCTGACACTCGTCCTTCTGACTATAGGGATCCCAAAATCCCGTCTAGCACGGAGTTTCGACACTCCTTTGCAGACGGTGCAGGACATTCGGATGTTACCATACCTAAGTTCCTGCCGGATCCCCAAAACCTTTTCCAGGACATGAACTCGGACCCAGTTTTCGAGGGTCCTCCTACCATTGAACATGTCATGGACGACGCTAATACCCCTGGGCTAAATTCCCCGCATTTGCTGTCATCACCTATATTTGGTGCACATTCTATGAGGGATAACCCAGTTTTTTCCCCGTCCTCACCTGTTCGATATGGACGACCCCCTCCGCAAATAGGTACTTTTGGTGTCGTTGGCCAATCCACGTTATCATATTTGACCAGCGGCGGAAGAACTCTTAATCACACTGCTGGATCTTCCGGTTGGACTGGAGGATCACCCTCAGCCACCATTTACACTATCTCAGGAGGTGGAAAACCGACTACAGTGGTCCCCAACTCTAGCTACCAAATTCCCCCTGGTGGGCCATCAACCCAACCAGTTGGTGGACAACCGTTTGTTGGGAACCCTGTTCCAAGTCAACAACCTCCAACTGGTGGGCCATCAACCCAACCAGTTGGAGGACAACCTTTTGCTGGGAACCCACTTCCCAGTCAACATCCTCCTCATATAGGGCCATCCAACCTAACTGCTGGCGGACAACCTATTGGCTCTATCCAACAAGCTTCCCAACCAGCAGCATCTACTCAGTTTGGTATGTACAATCCACCTGGCAGTGGGCAACTTTATTCCGGTGTTCCAACCGGGCCTTACTCTCAACAACCCCTGTCAGGCATGCTTCCTTCTTGGGATCATCAAATCCCACAGAGTGGGGGGTACTCACTTTTTGGAAACTGGAACCAAGCTGGGGGGCAATCTCAGATTTCCCCCAACTTGAATTCTGGCTTCCCTTACCCTTCAGCTGCTACAGCTCCATGGAACCCATCACTTCAATTTCCACTCGCTCCTCAAGCAGGAACGAGCCTTCCATGGACACCACCGTCGCAGCCACCCCCCAACCCTGCTATGGGAAATTCTCCACTTGCACAGTATAGTGGTAACATCCCTGGAACACAACAATTCCAAGGAACTTTTCCCCAACAAGGAACAACAACCATTCCTGGGTATCAACAGCCTCAGGGTACAATACCCACTCAACAGAACACTTACCAACCGGTTGCTTACAATCAACCGGTTAACCAGATGGCTTACCATCCACAGAATTTCCAGCAGTATCCCGCGGGAAACTCATATGGGTATAACACACAGCAGTATGCTATGCAGGGCCCTCCTGGGTTCTCGGCACCACATGGTTATTACTCATTCCCGCAGACCAACCGTCAACTTCCCTTTTTGGCCACACTTGATCTACCTGATTTGTCGAGGCTTATCAACGATCCTATATGGCACGAACCTCACTGGCCACCTATCCCAGCCAAACTACCATCGAACATTCCTAAGTTCGATGCCAAACCCGGGGAAGACCCCAAGAACCACGTGATGACCTTCCATCTTTGGTGTTCATCCAACTCCTTGATGGATGATTCCATCCGACTTCGGCTCTTCCAACGCACGCTCACCGGCACGGCAGCAAAATGGTATATCGAGCTGCCACAACACTCTTTTCGTGATTTCACCACTTTGGCTATGCAGTTTCTGACACATTTCCATCTCCACATCCGGTATGAGACTGGAACAGAACTGCTAACTTCACTGCGTCAAACCACTTCTACACACATTTCGGATCACATCCACGAGTGGCGAAGACGCCGTAGGATGATAAAGGCACCTATTCCGGATCAGCTACTTGCTGATTGGTTTACAAAATCCTTTCTGCCTCCCATAGCCAGAGATATTGCTATGCGCGGTCCGGTTACAGAAGAACAAGCCATCTCGGCAGCACAATACATGGATTTGGTATATACTCAATCCGATACTTTACATGAAATTCTTCCACATGCCTCCCGCGTTCACACTGATCCTACAAAGCCTACCACTGAACCACCCATTGATGGTATTGTTGGTTCAGTCAAGGCTCAGCCTGCTACCAACTCGACGGGACAACAAGCTTCTGCTTCCCCCGCTTTTACCCAGGCCGCTTCAAAAGCTTCCACTTCTCCTGCTGTCTCCTCCGAAGTGAATGCAGTCCAATCTACGTCACAACCATCCGGAGGTAAGAAGAAAAACAATCGTGGCAAAACCAAAAAGAACCAGCAGGAGAACCCCAAGCCACAACCTACCCAGAATGACCATAAACCACGTCGGAAAGCTAAGTTTCCCTTCCTGATTTGTCAAGATGATCATTATACGCGTGACTGTCCCTACAAGGACGAGGTCAACAAGTTCGTTAAAGGATCCTCTCATCCGGCAGTGCTAACCGACCCTTTCCCACAACAGCAATAGCAAATGGTTGCCCAAGAATCCCCACAAGGGGGCAACCCGACCAATCCTTCCCGTGGAGAAACGTCCACAAACCATGAAATCCTAATGACAAGTAATGAGGAGATTAATATCACCACCCGTTCAAAGACGTATGACAATCCTCCAAGTTCAAACAAACAATTGGAGATAGCCAAAGGAAAATCTCCTGTTGAAGATCCGATTCCTATTCCCCCCCCTAACGGTCATCTCCATATCGAGAGACCACTCATGGACACAGTGCTACGCCCACCCAAGGGCACCATACGAAAGGCGACATTTAATCCGAATGCACGAGCTGCCCAAAACTACAACATTGTTGAGGATTTGGCTCAAGCACCTTGCGCTATGTCGACTCTCGAGGTTATCCAACACTGCCCCACGCAGTGTAGAACCCTACTTTTAGCACTGGGGGCACTGGACCCAGATACTTCAAACTCCATCATGTTTAACTTGGAGCACGCTAAACCTAGGCTTTCTCACCAGTTAGCCTTCCAGGTGCATACAAAAATCCATGGAAATGTCATCCACCGCACTGTGTTAGATGAGGGTGCTTCCACGTCGATTATGTCTTTGAACTGCTGGAGAGCCTTAGGCTCACCCGAGGTTACAACTTCTCCCACTACTCTCAGGGCGTTTGATGGACATGGTTTTCAACCATATGGACTCATTCCCTCAATCGATGTTGAACTGGGGGGCAAAACAGTATCCGTACACATCGAAGTCGTAGATGCACCTTTGGATTATAATCTCCTACTTGGTCGAAACTGGTTCTATGCCATGACCGCCATAGCATCTACAGTCTTCCGGATTGTACAGTTTCCTCATGAAGGGAAAATTGTCACTATTGATCAATTGGATTACTGTATCCCAGACTCCCATCCGAACTCCACCAATACCGTCCCGTTATTGGATCAACCTCGGTACCGGTTCCAAGACATAGGTGTTGGTCTCATGAAGGATTCTTCCCTCATTGGAGTTTTTCCAGAGCTGGGAACCCATCTTCAACCAGTCAACATGATTTCATCGCATGTCACCCCTTCCGATGATTCATGGGTGATTCCGAGTCCTACTCAGATCCAAGGCTATGGCAATTCCATGCCTTTGAACAGAAACCTTGCAGCATATGACGCGATCCAATCAGCCACAGATTGGGTCGACTGTTCTACTGATCACACAGTGGCACAGCTCTCGACTGAAACTCATCCACACCCACCATTTTTTGATCCTCTAAACTTGATTTTTCCCACTGACGAATCAATTATAGAGGTTATGTGCGGTGATGAGCCACCTTGGGGAGATTTTCATCATCGATCTTCGTTCCCCACCATTCAGTCACTTGAGCCTGATACCAAATCCAGTGTTTCACTTGGGATGGTTCAAACCAAGTTCCCCACTTCCCTCGACGAGGTATTTTCCGAAGGCAACTTGGCCAACCTAATGGAAACCACTCCCATCGATATTTCAGTGAAGCCTGGTATCGTGGAAAACGTACACATTGGAAAAACATGTACTCCTCTCGAAACGGAGTTCTATAATGCCTACTTTAAAACTTTCCGCGATGTTTTTGCTTGGAGTTATGAAGAGATGCCAGGGATTGACCTGTCGATTGTGGTCCACGAAATTACAACTTTCCCTGGCGCCCAACCTGTTCGGAAAAAGCTTCGACCCGTTCATCCTCGTAAGGAAGCCGCCATTAAAGCAGAAGTTGAAAAAATTTTGTGTGCTGGTTTTATCTATCCTGTCCCATTGACAGAATGGGTATCCAACATCGTTCCCGTAGCCAAGAAACAGGGAACGATTAGAGTCTGTGTTGATTACCGTGATTTGAACAAGGCTTGTCCCAAGGACAACTACCCAACTCCGTTTATCGACCAGATCATCGATAACTGTGCCGGAAGTGTTATCTTTTCATTTATGGATGGCTTCTCTGGCTATAATCAGATCGATATCCTCCCAGCCGACCAGCACAAAATGGACTTTATCTGCCCTTGGGGGATCTTTGCATATCGAAAGTTACCTTTTGGACTGAAAAATGCCGGGGCAACTTTCCAACAGGCGATGTCCTACGCATTCCATGACATCAAACATATCGTAGAGCCATATCTTGATGATCTCCCCGCTCATTCTCGGACTCAGGAAGAACATCCAGACCACTTGAGTGCCATTTTCGAAAGGTGCCGGCGCTACAATATACGTTTGAACCCGCATAAGTGCGTCTTCTGTTTAGAAGCCGGAAAACTGTTGGGCTTCATAGTCTCCAAAGACGGGATACGTCTAGATCCCGCAAAGGTAGCAGCTATCACAGCCCTGCCTTCACCTACCAATATTCCAGAACTTCAATGTTTGCAAGGGCATGCAAACTTTCTACGCCGTTTTATCTGCAATATGTCCGAGATAACAAAAGGCTACATGCGGCTTCTCAAGAAGAATGTTCCCTTCATATGGGATGACGAATCCCAACGCTCCTTTGACAATTTAAAGGCAGCCTTAACCAAAGATCCTGTGATTCAACCCCCCAATTACACACAGGACTACATTCTTTATCTCGCAGCCTCGATTTCCACCATTGGTATGGTGTTAGTCCAAGAAGACCACAACGACATAGAACATGTGGTGTACTATCTCAGCAAGAGTCTTCTTGACTCTGAAACTCGCTACTCACATGTTGAAAAGCTGGCTCTGGCAACAGTATTTGCTGTCCAGAGATTCCGTCACTACATCTTACTCCGTCGGACCACCGTCATCGCCGATTTCAATCCAATGTACTATATCCTCACACGACAAGTGCTTGGGGGCAAGTACTCCCATTGGATTGTCATCCTTCAAGAGTTTGACTTGGAATTTGTCAAAGCCAAGTCTAAGAAATCTCTGGTCTTCGCTGAGTTAATTTGTAACCTGCCCCGTGCTACTACGCAATCCGAGCCCATTGATTCTCTTCCCGATGAATCATTGTTCCTCATTAGCACGTCTGATCCGTGGTATGGGGATATTCTCTTATATCTCCAAACCCAACGCTTCCGTCCCGATCTCACCCACGATGAACGACGACGTATCAGACATCACGCAAAATACTACCTTATAGTGAACGATACTTTGTATCGACGTGGTGTCGACACTGTCCTTCGACGCTGTTTGACCTTAGATGAGGCGGAACGCGTTCTCAACGACTGCCACGCTGGAGCATGTGGTGGTCATCTCTCTGGGATGGCTACGGCCCAGAAAATACTGCGAGCGGGATACTTCTGGCCCTCAATTTTCAAAGACTGCATTGAAACAGTCAAAAAGTGTCCGCCATGTCAATTCTTTCATAGCAAAGCACGCTCGCATCCTGCTCCACTCCATCCTGTCATTGCCGTCGGCCCCTTTTCCAAATGGGGCATCGATTTTATGCACTGTAAGCCCACTTCAGCCGGGGGGCATAGCTATGTCATAGTAGCTGTCGACTATTTTACAAAATGGGCTGAAGCGATGCCTACATATGCTGAAGACGGCAAAACAACAGCGCAGTTCATATTCAATCATATCATAGCTAGATTCGGTGTCCCACAGTCTATTGTGACCGATCATGGTTCCCATTTCAGGAACCATATGATCGAAGAACTAAGTTCCAAACTGGGTTTTCGCCACGAAAACTCAACCCCGTATTACCCACAAGCTAATGGCCAAGTTGAAGCCATTAATAAAGTCCTGAAAAGAATGATTCAGCGCATTGTGGGTACCCAAAAATCCAATTGGCACTCAGCTCTGTTCTCAGCACTGTGGGCATACCGAACCTCAGTGAAAAGTGCTACTGGGTTTACACCATTTCAACTGGTGTACGACCTAGAAGCCATTCTCCCGATTGAATGTGAAATTCCATCACTCAAGATAGCCATAGAGCTACTTCCACACACTACTTCCGAAGAAGAACGGTTTCTATACCTAGCCAAGCTAGATGAAACCCGCCGCGACGCCGCTTTGGCCAATGAAGCTCACAAAAAACGCGTCAAAGCTCAATACGACAAATCCGTTCAACCTCGGATCTTCAATGAGGGTGACCTCGTACTTACATATGATCAGATGCATGATAAGCTTGGAAAAGGTAAACTCGAATCTATGTGGTACGGCCCCTTCATTGTAAAACGTGTCTTAGAAAAAGGAGCCTATGAACTAATTGATTGTGATGGTACGCCATTGGCACGGCTCCGCAACGGGCTATACCTCAAACGCTTCTACGCATGAGGTTACCCTACGCGGGTTACTTGTTGTACATAATGTACTTAGTTTGCTTTTGCTTTCTTTTTGGTGTGCGCATGGACCTCATGTATCCACTCTTACTTTGACTCGTGACTTTATGCGCAGATGTCTGCCTACTTTGGATTCGCCGACGGTGCAAGCCGACATACCCGGAATCTCGCTTCCGCAGCATGGGTGATCTATTCTCCCACTGGCGAGTTGATTTCTTCAGGAGCCAATTGTTTAGGTCCTGCAACCAACAATATCGCGGAGTACCATGCAGTCATTCGTCTCTTGACAGAGGTTGCTTCACTCGGGATTGACTCCTTATCAGTCTTTTTAGACTCCCAACTCGTGGTTTCTCATTTAAACCATGTTTACACAGTTCGCGATCCTACATTACTTCGTTTATTTCGAAGAGTACGCCTCTTGGAATGGTCATTTGATTTTATCATATATCAACACATACCGAGAGAATTCAATTATATTGCCGATTCATTGGCTAATTACATGTTGGATTGGCATCTTGCCCATACATAAAAACATCATATAAAAATAAAATGCACAAGCCATTGTAAATATTTAGATCATAAAATACTTCCATATCACTGTATATAAGAGTGTTTTTTCAAAAATACATAAAGTTTGTGTCAAAGACAAAATTGGGGATCAAAACCCATATACAAAAATTGGCCCTCAAAGCCTACATATCGTGTACATGCCGCAAAAAGATCAAAGGACCATCTATGGAGACCTAGGAGACCTATCATGTCCCTCATCGGACTCCTCCCGCTGCTGGTGATAACACACTATAGCTCGAACCACCCTGCGAAGAAGTCGACTGATACGACCAGGTACACCCACGGTATGCCACTGGAGGTGGTAAGGAACGTCATCCATCCGCATAGCAGGGATACCATGAGTCAATCCCTGCAGGTTCCTCTCAATGTCCCGGACGCCTCCTGCCTCGTCTTCATCTTCCTCTTCGTCAGGAGCATCTTGACGATCGACACCACCACGACGTAGTGGAGAGTATCCAGCTGGTCTCTGTGGTCCAAGGTCTGCAACATGCATGCGAATATATGTTAAGCGTCTTTTACACATTTTAAAAAAAGCAATAAAAACTAAATATTCAAAAAGAAAAAAAAAATACATATCCATGAAGGTCATACCAGAGTTGTCCCAGTCATCATCCTCCGGCAATGCCAAGTCGATATCCTCACGGAAATCTACCCCTGAGTAGGGATAGTCATCAATCATGACTATCTGCTCCTCTAGCCAAGAGAAGAAGTCCTCGCCAAAGGATAGCCACTGAGGTCCCCCAAGACGTCTAGCATAGTCACTCCATCGAGCCATCCATGGCTCAGTAGGTGGACGAGGGTGCATAGATATCTGCGGACGCAGTAGTGGCACCCTTGCCAAAAATAAATTGACCAGGATGCTCCCATAGCCGAACTGGGTATTTTTCCCAGTCCTACACTTGTGCACTTGTTCCTTCAGATTGGACAACACTGCATCACACCAGTTGAAAACTGTTCCTCCCATGCACTCTGCTGCGAGATTCACTTGTGTACGAGATGCTTGATGTGGACTCACGCTTCCCACTGCACGCGTGATAGTGAATAGCACGGTTTTTACAGGAATATTTATGACCTCCTTTATGGACACCTTCCCACTTTTCTTACTCGAACCCGCCTGGCAATACCGAGCAATCAAATCATCTGTGCTTGATTCTGAAGCTGTGTACCCGGTAAAGTTCACCCGGGCCCCTCTTTTCGAGAGACCCGTGAGGAAATAAATATCCTCGAGTTGGATTTCAAGCACATGCTCTCCCACTCGGAAAGCTTGAATGTCAGGGTCCCACAATTGGATAAGATGAGTAAGGAGCTTAGGTTGCTGGCGGATCCCTTTGGTTTTGAAGAACTTTAGCAAACCACATTCTCGCAATGCGGTCACGGTTGGTAAGTCATTTTCGGCTGCAAAATCATTCGCTTCGTGCTCTCTCTCTTTCCAGCTTACCATTTTGCTCCGAATAAGTTGCAAATCCCTGCAAAAGGGAAAACAAAACAATTAGTAACTATTTAACAACTTACTTCCAGCAAAAAATTGGAGAAAATTTGATTTTTTAAACTCAAATTTTGCCTGTGCCGCGCCTGAGGGATACCCTACCGCGCGGCAGTCCACACTACCACGCCTCTCTTTGAGGATACAACGCGGTACTGTCAGACAGTACCGCGTCTTTCGATAGAGCCCCCATGCGGTAGTGTGGAGGGCGATTCTTGCTCAAAAGGGCTCGCTAAAAAATCAATTTTTTCCTGGTTAAAGCAAAAATTTCTTACATGAAATGAAAGAGGGGCTCAAGCACTCTTACCTGGCGCAGATGGCGGTCGAAATGGTGTCCCAGAACTCTCGGTATGGATCCTTGAAATCTTGCTCCAAAATGGGTGAAAATGTCTCCTTTGGGTAAAAAACACAAATGAATAGTAATTTCTATTTTTACCATTCCTTATATAGCATTTTTTCACATTTTTTAATTAATTAATTAATTACCATTTTAAATAGTTGAAATAAACCCTTGTTCACACTGCTAATGTCCAGTTTTTGAGCATTTATTGACAGGATCCTCGATAGAAATGAGATACATTCACACTGGTGTTTATTCATGATTTGACCTTCATTTCGAGCCCACTTTATCTTTTTCGTGCTCTGGATTTAAAACTTGAAAAAGATTCCAAGCGCTTTTACACCCGTGTCGTGCTTGTCAAACTCAAGTAAACGGTGTCGAGTACGGTTAGCTTTACTCATGCTCGTTAAACGATGAGGAAAGTATTATCCTGGTTGTATTTTATTCTTTTTTCGGACCAGAATAATTTAAAATTACGAAAAAGACCATAGGAGTCCATAGTTAAGCTCTTTTCAAACTCCTTAAAATTGAAAAGATTGCCAAGTGATCTTGACTCTTTCACACTTGTAAAAGTATTTGAAAGGTCGTCTATTCGGTGATAGGTTACCCCTTTTTCGGCCCGTCTAGACTATTTACGAGAAAGGTATACCTCAGTCAACTTCGGCTGGGAGAGTTCTCTCGGGAATTGTTTTACACTTTTTCGGAATCGAGGGACTAAATTTTACGAAAAAGTACATTATGGAGCTTCCTTTAAAGTTTTTCAGGCTCTCTAAATATGAAAAACTACCGAGTTTTCCTTCCTTGGACTCGTTAAAATGTTAACATCGAAGGACCCACTTTGGGACGAACCCCTCCTTTCTCAGGTTCGTAAAACATGTGAGATTGGACTCATCCATGAGGTGAGCTGCACCGAGCATCTGTTATCCTCTTCAAGCTCGCAAAACAAGAAAGAGGTACTCGTCCATCATGTCGGGGAAATATGGGGGAATAAGTCAAGTTTATCTATGGCAGCTTGTCAGTCGTTACCTTTGAACATGGCATGTGTCCGTCTCTTGTCTATATTTGGGTATCCATCTTTCACTGAGTTATAGTCATCATCATGGGTCGTCTCCCTGGCCACGAGTCCACTCATCCGGTGTCTATCCTCTATTTATCAATAATCCCTGCTGCCAAGTCCTGTTACATGCCGTTATATGTTCAAAGGGTTGCATTGTTTCGAGTCATTCATTGTGTCAGGCCTCCGCTGTGTCAGTACATACTCCATTGCTTCATCATCCTATCATCTGTGCCGATTTCGTGTCGATGATGTGGGAATCATCATGGCCCACCTTCGACGAGTCTATTCCTGTCGACACCAAATCACTATCCGGGAATTAGACTTAGAGATCAACCATTAGTGCCTTGGTACCTGCATGCCTCAATGGCAGGTTTCCTCGTGTTTGACAGTAGGTTCACATCATTGACCTCTGATCAAGCGATCTCTCGGATGCTCGACATCAACTCATTCATTCGCATTTCGTTGAGATGTACTATTGATACCTTGGGAATCATCGTCATCATTGGTGATCTCCCTCGCATTTGTTAACGGTCCACATCATTGACCGGTAATCAAATGGTTTCTACCATGTTCGACTTCAACACCTTGTAATCACATGGTTAGATTCGTATCTTTTGCGATCAGGTAGAAGACCCTGGACGCACCTCTACATTTTGACTGCGTCCAGGCTGCGATGGAGATGTCCCTTGTATTGTCACACAGATCCACTTATTGTATTGGTCATGGCTGTGTCATTATTATCTCATGGATCTACGATTGTGCATAGTAGCCATGATCTGTCCACATTTTACATTATTTCAGTACTCATGGATCTGCAATGTATTGGTCGGCAGCCATGCTTTGAGTCATCTGTTTCCGAGCATGGGAATGCCCGCCTCGGTGGTATATCTAACACTTTGTTTCTATTTCAGCTCAGTGTCGCTCTCCTCGATGCTATCTCTGCACATTCTATTCGTAAAGTCTTTCAGCCATCAGTCCCTTCTGACCTCACACTTTAGGGGGCATCTGTTATACCTCTATGTTTCACAGTGTCGCATCTCCATCACAAAACGAGTTGACGACACTTTCCCTACTATTTTAAACCATCCAGAAGAGACAGATGATGAGTCAACCTTGAAGGTGAATCTACCCTGGCAAGTTTTGACCCACCTTAGACTCTATCTACACACACTACCGCGCCTTGCTAGTTTGTCAAAACGCGGTACTAGACACTACCGCGCTATTCTCTTTCCCCAAGACGCGGCAGTGCCGCGTTCTGCAGTCTTTGCAGAATGCGGTACTCTTTTAATAGCCTTTTTCCCTTGGCTTGTGGGATTTTGGATTTTCAAAGATAATGGAAGATTGGGGTCCTTGATTCGATCTCAACTCATCTCCTTCGATTAGAAACCCTGATCCACTTATCTCTCCTTAGATCCACCCATCTCTCTTGTTGGTTAACCTCACCATTCACTATAAAAGAGAGGCATTCCATTGGGAAAAGGGGGAGGACTCTTGAGAGCACCAAACTTATGGTCTTGCAGCATTGTGGAGATAGCTAGAGGAGAAGACACTTGGAGCTGGAGGATTGGCTTGGACATCAAGCACCTTTTGTAAGTATTCTTCAAGTTGTAATGGAATAACTTGTCTTGTTTTCCCAAATCATTTGTGTTAATCTTGTTTTAATGATATGATTTGTATCTTTCATAGATTTAGATCCTAACTCATGTTTCAGGTTGCTAGAGAATAGTGCATTCTTGTGTCTTGGTTCCATTTTGACAGGTTCATTTGTGAGGGCTTGGAGATTGGAGCAACCACAAAAACAAGCGTCTGGATAGAAGGTCAGTTAAACTTCTTCTACTCTTTCTAGCATTTTAATCCTGAGATGTTTGTCAGATCTAGGGATTCAAGGTAGCATTTGTTTTGACTTGTTTCTTACTTTAAAGTTAGTTTAAAGTCTGCTTTAGAGATAAGAGAGTTTTGGCTTATCCGTAGGGAAAAATTCTACATAACATGAAGCATCTCAAAGTGTGACAGTTAGTAGCAGAATGTCCAATTCGATCACATGTCCATCATCTCATTTTGTCACTTTGAATCTCAACACTTCTTCTTCCATGGAACGTACAATCCATAGCCTTGTGACTAAAACCATTACAAGAATAACAATAACCATTAAAAATGCTATCATACCTGAGTGATTGATTCCATCTTGGAGTTTTCTTTCTTCTAAATAATTTGCTTTGAGGAGTGGGACCAACTTCTTGATGTATTCCTGATATTTTTAAGTCTTCTTTATGTTGTGTAGGTTCTTGCCGAGGAGCTTTGCTTTCACCTTTAAAGGATGTGGATCCTACTTCAGGAGTCTTGGAGGATCAAGTACCACCTTCATATTTTTGTTCTTCCTTCTTGTACCCAACACCAGATGTGTCAAATGGAGACCTTTGACAATTCAAAATTTCTTCCAAGATGACTGAAATTTTGTTGAACTTCACATGAGAATTTGACTTTTCAATCTTCTTTCTAAGATCAACAACTTCCATCTCAAGCTTTTGTTTTGTTTTCTCTCTTTCTTCCAGCTGAAGCTTCATGATCTCTTCTATTCATTTGGCTTCCTCCAACTGAGTCTTACAATTGATATTTTCCCTTCTTGTCTCTTCAATCTCTTTAGGGTCTTTACCAGTCTCTTCATATTCTTTTTCTAATTCAGTCTTCAATCTTCTAACTTCATCGTTTTGATCTTCTAGCTCATCTTGCAAATATTTGTTTTTGAGTTTCAATCTCATGAGCAATGCCTTTGTCTCCTTTCTGTATTTTTCAAATGACCCCAAAATATTCTTCTTAAGCCTCAGATTGAATTTGAGATCAATATCCAATAGGGTGCATGCAAATGCATTATTGACTTTCAACAAATCTTCCTTTTCATCTTCTGTAAGTGGAATTTCAATATCATCACATTCAGAATTATCACCAACAGAAGAGTTCTTACCTTCACTTACATTTGAAGCTTGTACCTCCTTTTTTTCGTGTTTCTCATCCTCACAGGTCTTGACTTCTGTTTCCTTTTCTTTGTCATGACTCCTTCTTTGGTACTTTTCTTCCATTTTGAACCAAATATCTTTGGAAGAGGTGTATTTTCTTACCCTTTATTTGATAGGGCTTGGGATTCCATCCATTATAAACTTCAGGGAAATATTATTGTCTTTCTTCATTGCTATATCTGTCTTCTTGTTGGGATGGACAGGTGGGTTAACCACGATTTCCCAAATACCATATTTCTTCAAGTAATCTTTCATTCTATTTCTCCAACCAACGTAATTTGATATTTCTAACACTGGAACTTCATGTTTGACTTCTGCTGGTCCTTCCAACTTGTGTCCACGGATCCCTTCAAGCTTGCTAGGCTTGTGATGAAGGCCAACTCTGATACCAATTGATGGACACAATGGCACACTGAGAGGGGGGGGTGAATCAGTGGGCCAAAACTTAAAACCAATTTCAAGTTCTTCAATACTTAAACATATATATCATTCAACAACTTCACTTTAACACTTTCATTATTCATCAAACTTAACTTTGTCATTCATAACATCAATTCACACTATTAGAGACACGACACAATATGAGCTTTGTAATATTTTTATATTTCTTCAATCGGATACAACCGTGGGGTATTATCAGCTACAACTGATTGAGAAGCACCAAATCCTATTCCAAGACTCAGCTTGGTCTTTTTCTCAGATCCAACTAAGAAAAATAGTACAAGGCCCAGCTTGTATTTACATACAAATTCTTATCACATTACATCTAATCAATTTTCTCTTGTCAAAATAATCATGTCACATGTCATCACTGCCATCATCTAATCAATAACCTGCTGCCAATTAAAAAAGCACATCATCATGTCTTCAATCAATCTGCCATTACTACTTCCCTATCATTACTCTGTCCATATCCATAAGCACATCATCATTCTATACGTCATTATCACATCATCAGTCATAAGCATGTCCACAGTCTCATCATTTTGTCCACATGTCCATGTCTTCATCAATCTGCTGCTCCAAAATATCATCAAGCTATCTCTTCCATCTTTGGCCACCTTTGCTACTCTGCTGCTACCTCATAAAACACCCGAAATTAGATCTATTAAATGCTTCCTTTTCTTCACCGAATTCCTTAACCAAAATCCACACCTCACATAAAGATTTGTCCTCTCTATTTATACCTTTCTTCTCCACAAATTCTGGAGGTCGACATGTCAATTTTTTTTTTTACTTTATCATTTAATAATTCAACATGGCTGACCTCATCACATTATCTCCATGTTTCAAGTATATATATATATATTCATTTTTAGCCTTCTTTTCCATCATCACCGTGGGTGTATGACCATCATTAATGGGTTCAAACCTTATCAATTTAGTGCCAATTTGTGATGCCCGCACAACTCCCTGTGATGTCCACAGTGCTCCAGGATATGCTTGCATGGTATCAACAAAATGCCCGCAAGAGGCTCTAGAGATGCCTGCAAGGGGATCTTTGTAGCTCCCTTAAAATTCCTGCAAGGGGCTTTTGTAAAGCTCACAAGGGCTACATAATATTCTTGCAAGGACCTATAAAAATTCCCGCAACAATCCATTAAAGATGCCCGCAGTGCCTCATTTAAAATACTCGCAAGAGCCCTATAGAATGCCTGCTCATCCATGATAAAATGCCCGCAAGGATTAATTAAAATGCCCGCAATGTGACCTTTAGAAATAACCGCAACACTTCAACAAATTCCCGCAGTATGCTTGCACAACCCTTAAAATATGCCCACATGGGCACTCTTCAAATGCCTGCAAGGAGCCTTCAATGAGATGTCCGTAGCTGTCCTTCTTTGCCTTTCTTTCCATCAACCTTGTCATGTCTTGGACCACATCATCACATCCTTTGCAAGTCTTTTTTGATGTCATGCACCTCTATCACGTCATCAACCTCATGATTTCCATGTCATTGTCCTTGTCATCATGCATGTCCTCCATGTCATGTTCTTTGTCCTTTGTTGTACTTAATGCTCCTTTGACATCATTCTTTTTCATGTCATCAACACCATCATGTCTTTTTCCACGTCATTGTCCTTTGTCCAGTCAAGTCTTTGTCATCGTACTTTTCCATGCTTGCGTGACCTTTGTCCTACGTCATGTATTCAACCTTTTCTCATGCTTTGACTTGTCATCACTTCAACCTTTATCGTCCATGTCATCAATGCTTTCCTAGTCACCTTTTCCTTGTCATCACTTTAACCTTTGTCATTAATGTGTTGTCATCAATGACAACTATGCTTGTCATATGGAACATATGGTTCATCACAACAAGTGCAACCTAATCCTACTACACTTGGTGTCTCTAGAGGAAACATTAATGCTCCTTTTGCACCACTAATTAGTGGAATGATTCCTTCCACCAATACACCACATGTTCCCATTGTCTCTTAGTTTTATATGCCATATGTTGGCACACACATTCCAACCCAAGGCCATCCTAGTGTTGGAATACCTTCTATAGGAACTTCAGTTCCCAATTCAAGCTTCTCCTTTGAAAGAGGTAATACTCTTGTCTCTCAAGTAGTAAGTGGTTTTCCACCCACATATGGTATACCCATAAGTGGATTCATAGCTACAAACCCATGTTTCCATTATCATTAGAGTATTCTTCCTAATGTTACCCCTCCACTTAATATTGTCAATGCCATAGGTAGTAGTAATACATCTGGTAGAATCAATATGATAGGGGGAGTAATATCCTGCTCGACCAATGGTTTCTTATTGGTGGTCAATTATAGTGGGGTGGTTTGTTCCTAGGAGGTGGTTACGTCCAAGGTAGTGTTACACCTATAGGTTGGAAAGGAGTTTCCTTTAAGAACCTTAACATGTGTACTCATATGAGGCCACCATTTTTGGTAACTCCAAACCTACCAGACCTGTTGTGACTAACAAATGATCATATACTCCATTATCCAACATGTCCTATCATCCCAACTAAGTTTTCATTTGGAATTCCCAAGTTTGGTGGTCACTCTTGAGAAGATCTATCCATAATGTCACAAATTTTCATCTTTGGTGCTCATCAAATTATATAGTTGAAAATAGCATTTCAATGTGTCTCTTTCAGTGTACGCTGACCAATAGTGCCACTAAATGTTATAGCAAGTTATCAATAACTTCTTTTGTTGATTTTTCCTCATTAGGAATATCTTTTATGACACTCTTCTAGCTACCTAGTCATTAAAAAGTAGCTGGGATGGAGTTATTAACCTTGCTCCATTAGTCCACCTTTCTTCATATATTTTTTCATATCCACGAGTCGAGGCATAAACAAAGGATTATTAGAGCCAAGGTCCCATTTCAATTCCTTGCGAATTGGGTTGTGAAATTGTTATTGCCAAGCATAGACAAAGATGTAGCAATGTTAGGGTCTCTTACAGAAGAGAAAGTTATTTTACGTGTGCAATAGTTGGTTTTGATTTATTCATATTCCACCATGATATATGAGTTGATTCCTCATGCACCTTGATCTTCATATGATGTTTCAAAACCCACTCCATGACCACATGCTGATTGCATGATTGGCTATTTGAGTCATACTACCAGTGATCATTTGATTGGATAGATGGGATGAGTTTCCATTCATACGCCTGCAACTATTCAACCCACCTAGAGTGTTGCAACCCTAGTTCAAAGCTCTAATATCCTTTATGTTCAATCAATTTCTCATAAAGAAAACCGATAACCCAGAGGCAAGAAAAAAATAAGAAAACTATTTCTAACACTAGGTATGGGGGAAATCAAACTAACTAATGCTAATGTTGGAGGAAAAAAATAAAATAACTTATTTCCATGTACAATTTGTGCTAAAGATCACCCTACCTATGAATGTCTCAAGTTGGACAAAGTTAATTGCTACCTAATCTAACAGGGGATTGCATTGATTGAGTATTTTATGTCTCATCCCGATGGTTCTCTCCACATCGAGATACCACCCAATGACATAATGCCTAGGATTTCTAAAGGAACCCTTCACTAATTGACACATAATCCCAATGCATGAGCCACTCAAAACTACAATATGGTTGAATATCATGCTTAGGGCCCTTGTGCGATGTCATCCCTGTAAGTTCTGGAAAGTTGGTCACTATAACGACAAGCATTTTTGAAGGCCATTGGAAAAATAAACCTTTCAGATTATCATTTGTTGAAACTTGAACTTGAATAATACCATATGAGACTACCTGACCTTACCATGTTCGAGATCCAAATATCATCATGAGGAAAAACATATTTCATTAGCTTCTGCAGACGTTGATTAAAATCCCCACATGTAGGAGGAGTACGATTATTTTACATCGCGCATTTGGTTTGTCGATTTTCCTCCTAATAATTCCTTATATATGGTTTTGTCTTTAGATGAAGCCATCTTGGAAGCATTGTCAAATCCAGAATGACCTTGGGAATATATGCATCATCACTCAAATTTTTCACTTGAGCTCGAGAAGATGGATGTTAGCCTTGAAAGACTTGTTCATCTAAGAGATCTTGATTGGTACCAATGCCCTATTCTTACACATGATTTGTTTGTAAAAGGTAACTTTGTCAACATTTAGAAACAATATATGTTAATATATCCATCAAACCTTGCATAGTTGAGAACATTCTCGTTGGATTTTGATGTTCTTCTCAAGAAATTTAGGAGTAAACTTCACCTTTTAAATAATTTTGTGATGTTTTCGCTCAGTCCTATGAATAAATGCTTAGCAACTATTCTCAAATCATAAAATGTGATATTAAAACTTATGATAATTTCAAACCATTTCAAAAAAATCTAAGGCATGCCAACCCGAAGAAAGAAAATGCTATCAAGGTATAGGTGGAGAAGTAACTTTGTGTTGGTTTCATATATCTTGTCCCCCTAATAAGATGGGTTGTTGGTTATGAATGTTGATGTATTTGTAACTTTGGAAGATATTCACTTGTATATTGTATGTATTACATTTGTACTTTATTATATCCCCAACAGAGATGTATTATTCCTCTGATTGGAAGTGTCATCAATTGTATTTGCAAGTGTCGCAAGTTATATTGTAAATGTCGTAACTTATATTTGATGGGTTATTAGACCACCTTGGTGGGGTTGGCCCTATATGAGTCATGTGGGTTAAAGGGTTATTAGACCACCCTAGTGGGGTCGTCCCAGTGACAAGTGGTAATGGGTTATTAGACTCTCCTAAGTTGGGGCCGACCTAGTTAGAGTTAAAAGTCAAGTGAAGTAAAGTATAAATAGAGGACGTGTGATCCTCATTTAACACATTCACTCATTCACTCACTTCGGATTAGTGAGAGAGAGAAGGAGTGCACACAAGTGGAGGAGTATTAGCCTCTGTAGAAATTTATCTTTTGGGGATTCATCTTGGTGATGTTTGTATTGGTGCTTATTCTATCTCTGAGGAAGTTGCGGGGCTTTTCACCTTCTTGGTTTCCCCCGGTGAAATGCTTTGTGTCTCTTGTCTCTTGTGTTTCATATGCTGTACATGTTGTTCTCTCAGTTAAGATCCTAGATAATATTGAATTAAATGATGAAAAAATAACATGGTATTAGAGCTAGCCTGAAGGAAGGCATGGTATGGAATTTATGACACTTGTTGCACTTGCGACAAATTGGAAGCTAGGGCTTGGTATAGTAAAAACCAGTCATTGTGGTACTTTCGCTATAACTCAGTTTTGGCGAAGGTTCAGGATCTGAAACTTTTATAGGTCGAATATGAAATGTCCATGTACCTTTTTTCCGAAGGAAAGCCTTATATTCGTTGTACTTTGTGATATATGATCCGTACAAGATAGGGTTTCTGCCTTTTCCAGAATGCAGTCCTAAACAGGTGACCTAGGAAAACAGGACATATCTCAGGCTAGGAGCTCCAAATCGTATTCTGTAAAAAGTGACAGTTAGGGCACTAACTTTAGTTTCACAGGTCCGGGTTTCAGAGTTCAAAGTTGAAACAGTGACACGTGGCACATCGTACAAGTTCGCTATACTGTTTCATCCCATAAACTGGTCACGTTGCGACAGTTGGCATATCTATCTCTTAGAGAATCCATTTGAGATCAGATCTGTGGGGTTGGAAAGATGACAGGTCCATCTACCAAAGGCCGAATTTTCAGACCTTGAGGATCCAAAATTTCAGAGATACATCAGAAACAATATGGAATATATTTCTGTCCAAACAAAATTGGATTCTGAGCACTTTCATTTATGGTTTGTCACTGCTGCAGGAAATTAGGGTTTCAGAGAAAGTTGGAATTTTTGAAATCTGAGACCATGATTGGATAATCCTCATCAAAATCGAAATTTAGAGACCAAGATCAAATTTTTTGGTTGGGTAGAATCTCGGGCTCTATCAAACCCTAGTTCGGGATTTTGACCAGAAGACCAGAAAACCAGAAAACCAGAATTTGACAGAAGCTGCAGATTCGAAACCTTCAAAGTCAATTTTGAGGGGTCAAATTTTAGAGATTTAAAAATTGAAGTATACCAGCTTGATCAGCTCAGCAGGGCGCATCTTTTCATCCAATCAGAAGTTTGAAATTCAAAGTTTGAATTTTTAGGGTTTCTTTGACAAACCCTAATCCAGCTCCAGATCTAGCTTCATCAAATCAAAGTGGATTGGGTTAATCCTATAAGAGAATGATTTGAACACATACATAAGTGAAGAGATTCCAGTTCCAGAGGGAGAATGAGGCTAAGGCCTTACATAAGAATACTACAAGCAATCTCGATAGGTATGACTTGAGGAGATACAGGTATGTTTTGAAATCTATTCATGATTAAGTTTATGATATGTTTGTCTTATTGAGGTTAGTACAATCTTGATTAATTTTAGACTTGTCTTATCACCCTAGTAAAAGTATGAATGCATGTGACTAATAGAAGACATTCATTGATTAGGGGTATGACACTTATGATTGTACTAATACACTGTGGTGTTGTATGAGGATGATATTGTCCACTAACATGAAGGGTACATCAAGAAAGAAAAATGAAGTTATAGATCAAGAACATATGACCATGGTGACATGAAGACAAAGACTCATCCATATTCATGGATCACATAGAAGCTCTACTTACGAGGTATGTAACTTGGTTCTACAATTATTAACTTATGAGATATGCAGGTTGCTAGCACAAGATCTCTAAGAGAACAAAGAAGACATTGTTTGGGTATGTTAGACCAACATGATAATCCAGGTATGTTTTCCTATATCGAGTTAGAATCCTACTTTGTGTTAGGATCTTAGATAAGTATACTTTTGTATGATTGATAATTCATGAAGTTATAAGTTTGATTAATCATGGGTTTATGCATATTATGCTTCTTACTTTGATTGATGATATGACAAACTAGAAGAGTCCTATGGTCAAATAAGAATATGCATGAGTAAAAGAATCCCCGAAACCTTGAATACTAACACTTGTGAAAAATTACTTGTGTATGAAATGACTATGACCATAGATGTTTAAGATTATTTAGAATCATAATCTCTTCATGGTATTGAGATTATACTAATGAATGTATAATTATGTATGAGATATTGAGGATGAGACAATGATGACACTAGTGCACACTTAAGCATGCATAGTGGTCTAGGATGGATAGAAGTTCAAAGACATATAATCATGATGATATCATAAAGGAAGCAAAGATCAAGAGCGAGCACACTCCAGGAAGCAAAGATCAAGAGGGATCATGCTCCAGTAGTTCCTGCAAGGAAGCAAAGATTGAGAGGGAGTCCACCCAACAACCAAACAAAGATAAGTATTTGAATTGTCATTTATTATATATTTGATTACTTAAATGATGTTGTCCAGTCATGCACATGCTTATGTTCCTAGATTTAGGATGTATATTATGCATAATAGAAAAGTTGCATTAATGAACAAGATACTACTAATATGCAAGTATTGGGTAAGTGGCCTATGGTATTGTACAACATTCCATTGCTACTTATCTAGAATGAAACCTCTTTGCTGACATGTTGGGAGTTGTGCACACTCTTAACAATGTTCTGGTAGAGATGGAAGGCATCTAGAAAGTTACAGGATATGGATAAATTTTGTATTGAAGCATTGGTTAAGATAATTGCATGACTGTATGACAATACATTCTTATGTGTAAGAATTTGTTTTTGAAAAACTATGAGAATTTTCTAATCATGCAATTGAATTTGACTTGTAGGAAAGATCGTGTACAATCACCTACAAAAGAAGGACAATGACATTTGTTCTAGCGACAAAGCTTGAGAAAAATACCTATTGAAGATATTAAAGTTCCCAGGATCAGGGATGCAATAATGGAAGGATGCCATGATCGAGGAATACCAATCGATCATGAAGAATGATGTTTGGGATGTGATCCCAAGACAAGAAGGGAAGTCTTTTGTGACTTCCAAGTAGATCTACAAGATCAAGCATGCTGCAGATAGTAGCATAGAGAAATACAAGGCAAGTGATGAAGTGGAAGATACACCAGATGGATGTCAAGACAAATTTCTTGAATGGTGCAGTCGAAGAGGAAGTGGAGCAGCCACTCGGATTTGAGACACATGACAGGGAGTCACATGTGTGCAAATTGAAGAAAGCCTTGTGTGGCTTGAAGCAAGCACCCAAGAAATGGTATGGTAGGATAGACAGATTCCTGTCCAGTTTGGGCTTTACCAAGAGTAAAGCGGATTCCAACCTTTACTACAAGGTTGAGGAAGGAAATCCAATGATACTCCTACTATATATGGATGACCTGTTTGTGACAGGTGATGATAGGTTGATTTCGGATACAAAGAGGAAGCTTGCTGCAGAGTTCGATATGAAGGACTTGGGTATGATGCATCACTTTCTAGGTATGGAGGTGTGGAAGAGTGCAGATGGAATCTTCCATGGACAAGGGAAGTATGTAGTAGAGATCCTGAAGTGGTTCGGGATGATGGACTGCAAGGCCATGGCCACACCTATGGCATCGAACCTGAAGCTATTGAGTGATGCTTCATCAGAGTCGGTTGATGCCACTATGTATCATCATATGATTGGGTCCTTAATGTACCTGACAAACACGAGACCAGATATTTTCTTTGCGGTGAACATCTTGAGCCAATTCCTAACAGATCCTAGACATGTTCACCCGATTGCTGTAAAGCATATTTTGAGGTACCTGAAGGGTACGATTGATTATGGGCTCAAGTATGATGCGAATCAAAAGTTTAACCTGGAGGGTTATGTTGATTCATATTGGTCAAGCAGTGCTTTGGGGTGCTGCTTCAATATGGGATCAGGTGTGATCTCTTGGTTTAGCAGGAATCAATCCTGCGTAGCACTGAGTACAACCGAAGCAAAGTATGTCGCAGCTTGTTCAGCCAGTTATGAGGCAGTATGGATAAGGAATCTACTGTATGTTTTATTTGATCTCCAGTTGGATGCTACTTGTATCTATTGTGACAACTAGAATTGTGTGAAGTTGTTAGAGAACCTGGTGTTCCATGACAAGTCGAAGCACATCGAGATCAAATATCACTATATCAGGGATATGGTGCAGAGAGGAGCAGTGAAGCTCTAGTATGTTGCGATAAATGAGCATATTGCAGATGTGTTGACCAAACCACTAGCCATAGTGAAGTTTGAGTACTTCAGAGAGAGGCTTGGTGTACTTCAGATCGAGGTTCCTTCCAAGGGGAAGTGATGAGTCCAGAAGACGCAGATGCACATGAGCTTTTCCGACATGGTTGTAGATGTGTTCTCCCATGGTCATGATGTAATTGCTGAGCCATCTTTCACATGGTGGTAGATGTGTTCTCCCATGGTGAAAAAGTAAGGGCTGGAGCCTTCCCCGAATGGTGGTAGATGTGTTCTCCCATGTCGGTGGTGTAAGTGTTGTATGATGTGCATCTGGCATGTGCTTCATGGACGATGACATGATATGAATAGGATGATCATGTGATGATGATGTGCTCCAGATGATGTTCTGTATGATGATGATCAGGATGATCATATGTGATGATATGCATCAGGTGGATTCTTTGTATGATCAATTCTATCATGTGTGATGATATGCATCAGGTGGATGCTTTGCATGATCAGTTCGATCATGTGTGATGGTATGCATCAGCTAGATGCTTTGTATGATCTGTTCGATCATGTGTGATGAGCATCAGGATGTTGCTCCAGATGATATGCATAAGGATGATGATGTGATGATGATTAGTTGGATCATTTACATCAGGGTGATGCTTTGTATGATGATGATCAGTACGATCATGAGCATCAGGAAGATTCTCTGTGCGAGGATGATCAGGTGGATCATGAGTATCAGGTCGATACTCCGTGGCCGTGGACAGGTTATGCAAGTAGCATAGAAAAGATCTTGGGAGATCCGATAGGTTGAGCTGTGTGCTCGTAAAATTATTGGGATGCACTTTCAAGGTTTTACTACAAGTAGCATAGAAAAGATCCTGGGAGATCCGATAGGTTGAGCTGTGTGCTCATAAAAGTCCTGGGATGCTCTTTCGAGGTTTTGCTACATAAAGCATGTAATCAGTCCTAGAAATCCGATAGGTTGAGCTGTGTGCTCGTAAAATTCTTGGGATTATCTTTAGAGATATTGCAGGTTACAAGACACTCTTTTAAGGTTTTTCCTGACCACATGTAAAAGATCCCGGGAGATCCGATAGGTTGAGCCATGTGCTCATAAAAGTCTTGGGATGCTCTTTCGAGGTTTTGTGGTGGTCACATGTAAAAGATCCTGGGAGATTCGATAGGTTGAGTTGTGTGATCGTAAAATTCCTGGGATGCTCTTTCGAGGTTTTGTTGACGCACGTAATAAGTCCTGAGATCCACAGGATGGTCAGCTTGCAGAGATGATGAAGACCTAAAGGAGACTAGGCCTACAACCGGCATGAAAAAGGGCTGGATCTATAGGACTTCCTATGCCGAGAAGATTGAGAGATAGAACCAGTGATCGAGATGATGAGTACAGCAGCAGTGATGATGATACTCCGTGATCCAGTGATGATGATCCAGCTCCAGAATTGAAGACTTGTGCTGATATGTATTGATGACCTGTGTCAAGAGAATACCTTCCTAGTTAAGAGGGAGTGTTGATGTATTTGTAACTTCGGAAGATATTCACTTGTATATTGTATGTATTACATTTGTACTTTATTATATCCCCAACGGAGATGTATTATTCCTCTGATTGGAAGTGTCGTCATTTGTATTTGCAAGTGTCGCAAGTTATATTGTAAATGTCGTAACTTATATTTAATGGGTTATTAGACCACCTTAGTGGGGTCGACCCTATATGAGTGTAACATCCCATAATTTCATAAAAATTTAAAATTTTTCAACATAGCTTTTAATGCATATATTAACTATGCGGAATTATAATAAATGCTTCTATGTCATCTTGCTGTACTAAATGTTTTAATTGATCATAAATGTATTGATTTGTGTCTTGAAAAGAAAAGAAATTATAGTCTACACTAAGATGCTATTGGATGTTTAGTTATATTTTTATAATACTTATGTCAATGTTCTATCAATTATAAGTGTTTACAAGTGCTAACTACTGTTCTTCTTTTGATGATGAATGGGGGTCCTGAGGGTACCTCGAGGCTTACTTAGCATTTATGCTAAATCAATTGAAACGTCCCTTTCACAGATTACAGGTAAGGGTGCCTCATCGGATCAAGTTGTACAAGTGTAAATAATATAGTCTGCACTTTCAGTTAGTCGTCAAGGGTTTTGAATAAAGTTTCTAAGGTACCTTTAAAATGACTTGTTTTAAGTTTGCATTTATGAACTATTCAACGCATATGTTCCTTTGTTTAGCATTCAAATGGTGAAGTAGAGTCTTATAGCATTGTTTTAGGAAGAAGAGCGATGCAAATATTTGAAACCAAGTTAATGGTCTTTATGAGACATAGGCTAATAGCATTACATCTTATATTCTTACCACATGTGAATTACATGCAAAATGCTCGGTGATGTCCTATGACAATTAACCTTTATATCACTTCAATGCTCTACCTATAGTCTAAACTATATGAATCTTTAAAATATAATTCCTATATCATGTGCACTACATGCATATTCTATGAAATATCTATTGCATATAACTATGTGTGAGTTTTATTTAATTTTTATAGTATATAACTATAAGCAAATTCTAAGCACACAATAATATAGCACGACCTGAGCATTGTCGTGACCCTTTATAAAAACAATAGGACGATGTCATGTTGAATCGAATATCATACCATATACTAAGACTCACTTTTAAGAGATATGTTATGGCAGGGTTGCAAATATAACCAAAGTAACAACGTGTGCTAAGGACTGGGTAATAATTGATGTAGTGGAAACTATGATGGCAGGCATTCGTATCCATCCTTGGCATTTATTAAATCCATCTACCAGCTCAGTGGAAAGTCTACGTGGCTGCCATCGTGGTACTTAGCACGTGAAGGCATAGTGTGCAAATAGTTGACGTGGTCTAGCTGAGCCTGAATTTGTTTGGAGGTTATCTGAGCTGGTCTACAAGGTGGCAATGGTGTTTAATACCCTTCATAAATATGGTAATTGCTTGGGGATACAAAGTGCTTTGATATGTGATCTACACCGCTGATATTTCGTGACTCTCGGGCTTGGGAACTTAACCCTAATCTCCACTAAGTGTTGATGTTGTTGTTTCTTTGGAAATCAATGTGTTAGGGAGTGATTCCCGGGAGAGGCCGACAGGTTGAGAAACTCCAGGGTTTCGCTAGCAGGTTTTAGTGAGCTTCTTCACGAGTTGAACCCATGAACTGTTGGTATTTCATGCCACTAGATGATAGTTTAGAGAGCCGAGCGTACTATGAGAGTTAACAACACTTGAAATGATAATGGAAGAGATTTGAGGCTGATGGTAATATTGTGTGTAGGTTGAATCTGTGGCCAATCTTCTCGTATGTTATAATGTAGAATTGCTGAGTTGTCTTTGACCTCTGCTGCGTTCAGAAGTGAAGTCATGGCTAGGTTTTAACAATGGCTGCGGTGTCTCTACTCCATAAATAGCTATCAAGGTAATGTATCGAGTCTCGAAACCTGTCCCCCTCTAATCTTCTTTAAAAGTTGTAGTAGTGGTTATTTCGATTTACTGAAACTCCTATCGTGATGCTCGTTTGACCATAACTTAAATGTTTTGGTAGTTTCCTTCATCATTCAGTTCCCAAGCTCGAGTTTGGTTAACTGAAAGCTACATAAGAAATGGTAAGCTTCGGTGGTTACCCTGTTGCTTCGGTTAGGTGACAGTTGGATCTTCATGTGTTCTTAGCCAAGACTTCATGTTTATCTTGGGCTATGGGAAGTGACCACCGTCAAAATTTTGTGATCTGTATGGCATCCTTGGGAGGATGAAATCCTCAACCCATTCGGCGTTAACCTGTGGTGTTGTTTTTCAGTGTAGATAATTGTAAAAGAATGTAACTGTTGAGAGGGTTTTATCCATCAGCTAAAATGGATATAAAAATATTTCAGTTCCTGCAACTTGATGATGTTTACTTGTATTGAAAATTATGCATTTATAATGGCTACGTGCCAAAGGTTTCGACCTTGTTCCTTGCAGTCAAAACCCTACCCTGTAGGTTTCGATGGTAGACTTGTGTTTGACTAAAAACTATGCTGTTGTTTGGATAATGGCCAGGAGCCAAACTCAATGTTTTTGATTTGAAAACTTTGAAACCCTAACCTTTACAGTTTAGGGAGTGACTGTAAAAAAATGTAATGTCGAACTTGAAATAAAATCTAGTGTTCATGTATTTATATGGTTTGTTTCAATTAATGTTTATGTACGTATTCAATGATGTTTGAACATGAAATCTTGATCTATTTGGAAACTGATAATATCTGAGTTGCTATTTCGAATATAAGGGTTTGACTGTTGAACCAGTTATGAACCTGTCACGATATTGTAAATGATTTGTTTCCTTGTTAAGGGTCGTATTGTAAGAGAATGCTATATAATAAATAGTGAAAAAGAGCTGGAGTTCTGCCTATGATGAAAGTGTTTGAATTTAATAACTGTAGTTGAAAACTAAATCAAAATATGAGATATGGATACTGAATAAAATAGTAATATACAGTGATGCTATTATTTGCAAATGATAAATATCTATTTAGCGTTATATGTACTGAGTAGCAACTCTGTGTAAAAAGAATATTTAAATTGCAGCTGTTAAATTTCTAGGAATGATGATGCCTGAAATAAGTGGAATTATAACACCTTACTATTGGAAAGAATAATAATAGAATGCATAGCATTAGCTTTCAAAAAAAAAAATAGATAGTGATAATTGAAAACCTGGTTCTGTGCAGAGATGAAATGTTTTACTTTTGTTACTAGGTAAAGAAAATGCTACAATATCTGTTTTATGATATGTTGTTCTATATTCCGAGTTTAGACATATATAATTGATATTGCAGATTTAAAAGAAACACCACAGTGTTAGTATAATCATTCAATTGACATTCTACCCATCATTCATCTATATTAATTCTACTTCTCTGTACTAGAGTACTATACAGAAAATAGTATGGGAAAAAATGCAGAGAAGATATTTAATCAATCATCTCATTTACTTAACCATCATTATACAAAATCATACCTAGGTCAGAAATTGAAACAATTACTTTTGTATGCCATTAACTGTAATTACTAAATCTAAAAATGCAGAAAATCATTTAACTACTTACAGGCTGAAATAAAAAATAGAACCTGTAACTGTAGATAGGGCAGACAAACACCCAAGGAGACTGTTCCACCCAACCTATTCCTCAAGACAACCAAATTACTTGCCTTAGGACCCCCGAGCCTGTTCACTGAACCACTAGGAAGAAGAATCTGTAGAAGCTTTAGGTCATCAATTTGCAATAACAATGTAGATCATTTAGTCATATAGACTTAGCAGTTAAAGAGACCAGCACCAGCACCTCTGGTTTCCTTCTCAAAATCAATTCAACAAACTCACAATGCACTTCCACTTAGCCTCCCTATTCGAATCTATTAGTGATCACTTAATACACTTGAGGAATTATTTATGCAGAAACTAATTATGGAGCTCCCTGCTCAATTCGAATTTCCTTCTCTAGGATGCATAGGCATTTTAGTGGTTAACCTGGTCATTAATGAGCTAATAGCTCTGTTCCACCCACCTGGGGGATAATGCCACAATTTTAGGGGTAGTTGTCCCATAACTAATATCTATGGTGGAGTGAAAATGCTGACACCTGTCCCATGCCTTCTAACAGCTTCCATTCCTCCTAGTGGGTCAGTGAACACTCATTTAACAGTTCCCTTGGTGTTTGTCTCCCGTTTTAATTTATTAAATAATAATAATATGTCATTACAATCATCCTTGACCAGATTTGGTCATAATTACAAAACTTTGTAATTATAATTTAACATAATGTTTTTGCAATAAAATAAATAGTCTCAAAATTTGGGTAGGTGACAATGAGTCATGTGGGTTAAAGGGCTATTAGACCACCCTAGTGGGGTCGGCCCAGTGACAAATGGTAATGGGTTATTAGAATCTCCTAAGTTGGGGCCGACCTAGTTAGAGTTAAAAGTCAAGTGAAGTAAAGTATAAATAGAGGATGTGTGATCCTCATTTAACACATTCACTCATTCACTCACTTCACATTAGTGAGAGAGAGGAGGAGTGCACATAAGTGGAGGAGGAGTAGCTGCTGCAGACATTTATCTTTTGGGGATTCATCTTGGTGATCTTTGTATTGGTGCTTATTCTATCTCCGAGGATGTTGCGGGGTTTTTCACCTTCTTGGTTTTCCCTGGTGAAATGGTTAGTGTCTCTTGTCTCTTGTGTTTGATATGTTGTACATGTTGTTCTCTTAGTTAAGATTCTAGATCATATTGAATTAAATGATGAAAAAATAACAATGAAACCCGATCTTCTTGATTCAGAGGTCGTGTTTCAACCGTGTTTGGATCCCATCCCATGATGGGGGGTGTCGGGGGGATTTCCCCCCACTATAGATGCCATGCGGGATTGAGAATACTTTTGGGAGCCCCCCCGGTAGGGGTTCAGGGGCAGTTTCCCCATAGCGAAAATTTTGAAAAAATGCCTCGTAAAATGTTGTAATTTCATAGTCACAACTTGGTAAATAATGAGTGATTTACGGGCCCATGGTATTTGGTATCCCGTGGTATTTTCTCATGGTAATCCCTCTTTAAAAGGAAGGCATTGTAATATAGTTGTGTATTGTAGTATTGTAAAGGTCTATGTGATTGTGTGAGAGAGACTGTGAGAGAGTGAAGAGGAAATTGCAGCGGATGTGTCGTGGGTTGTATCCCTTCATTTGCTGGACAATATAATAAAAGGAATAGCAATTTATCCATCGATGTATCCCATATTGGGTGAACCACATATATTGGGGTCTCTCTTGTATTGTGTTTTATTTCTGCATCTTATTTTATGTTATTTTTTTGCGCTTGTTTTTCTAACAATTGGCATCAAATCCAAAGGTTTTTTTGGCACATAAACTCGCAAGAAAGAAGGGTTCCTGGTTCGAGTGGGAGCAATGTCGGAAGAAATAAATTTTAGGGTCAAAATTAAACTGCCAAAACTACTAGTTATGGAAGATGCAAATGGAGGACTATCTGTATCAAAAGGATCTATTCCTACCATTGGGAGGAAAAAAAACAATTGGCGGCTATGAAGGATGAATAATGGGAGGTTCTCGACAGAGAGGCACCAAAAACAATACGAGTATGCCTAGCTTTGTTGGTGGCTTTCGATATTTAAAAAGAAAAGATAGTGGAGGGTATGATGAGAACACTAGCTAAACTGTATGAAAAACCCTCGACCTCCAACAAGGTATTTCTAATGAAATGTTTATTTAATATAAAGATGTCAGAAAGTGGGTCTTTTGCTGAACATTTAAATGAATTTAATACGATTACTAATCATCTAAGTTCTGTCAAAGTGAGCTTTGAAGATGAGGTTATGGATCTTCTCCGTCTTTGGTTCAAACAATTTGAAATTTTATGAGGTTTTTGGTGTTATTCTTAGTGACGAAATGCAAAGGAAAATCACAGGTGAGACATCAGGTAATGCGTTGACCATGGAGAGCAGGGAAAGAAAAAGGAGGGAGGAAAGAGCCCATGTAATCGTGGGAAGTCTAGGAAGGGCGGATCCAAGTCTAGACTGGGAAAGATAGAGTGTTGAAACTGTGAAAAGAAAGGACATCTGAAGAAAAACTGTAGATCTCTAAAGAAGAAAGGAGATGGATAGTAGGAGACTACTCAGGAGGCAAATGTAGCAGGTGATGTGTTAAAAGATGCTTTGATTCTTGCATTAGATAATACTAGTGATTATTGGGTAGTAGATTCGGGGGCTTCATGTCATGCTACACCCCATAATAAATTCCCTTATGATTATGTTCAAGATGATTTTGGACATGTTTTATTGGGTGATAATGAACCATGTAAAATTGTTGGAATGAGTAACGTACAAATAAAATTAAAGAATAGAAGTGAATGGCTGCCGAAATATGTAAGGTATATTCCTGCCATGAAAAGAAATCTGATCTCAATAGGGAAGTTGGGATATGGCGACTGTTTATATACGTTTGGATAAACGTGGTGGAATATCACTAAAGGATAACTGGTAATAGCAAAAAGAGATAGGAAAGGTACGTTGTATTTGTGTCCTCATAATACTAATTCTTTTATATCTATAGCTTCCACAAAAAAAGATACAACATTGTGGCATCATAGGCTTGGAAACATGAGTGAGAAGGGGATCCATATTCTCCACTCAAGGAAGTTGCTGCCAGATATGAAGTAGGTAAGTTTGGAATTCTGTGAGAACTATGCTTATGGAAAACATAAGAGAGTCATATTTCTGAGAGTTGGGAAGAAAAGGAAGAGTGGAAAGTTAGAGCTTGTGCATACATATGTATGGGGACTGGATCAAGTACAATATCTTGGAGGCGCTCGTTATTATGTTACTTTTATTGATGACGCAACTAGAAAAACTTGGGTTTATTGCATTCAATAATTTTTTTTTATGTTTTTGCTACTTTAAGAAATGGAAAGTTTCGGTTGAGAACGAGGCAAGAAAAAGGTTGAAGTGTCTCAGATCTAATAATGGAGGTGAATACTATGACAAGGAGTTTGATAGTTACTATTCATACCATGGGATTCGTAGAGAGAGGACTGTTCTAGGAACACCAAAAGAAAATGATGTGTTAGAAAGGATGAACAAAACAATCATGGAGCATGCAAGGTGTATGAGATTGTATGCAGGGTTTCCCTTACTATTTTGGGCAGATGTTATAAATACTGTTGTTTACTTAATAAACATAGGGCCTTCAAGTGCTTTGGATGGTGGGATTCCAGAGGAAGAATGGGTAGGTAAAAAGGTAAACTACTCATTTATGAGAACTTTTGATTGTGAAGCATTTTTCCATATTGATAAAGAAAATAGAACAAAGCTTGAGGCCAAATCCAAGAAATGCACCTTTATTGGATACGAGGTTGATGATTTTGGTTGTCACTTATGGGATTATGAAAAAAAAAGTCATTAAGAGTAGGGATGTGGTATTTAATGAAAATGCCATGTATAAATATCAGTTGTAGGGAAAGAAATAGGAAAATGAAAACACAGAGTACGCAATGTTTAATGAAATCAAAGAAAATGAAGTTTCGAAGGTGCCAAAAAATCAAGAACAATAGCATGTACCTAAAACTCTGGAAGATTTACTAGTTCAAGTAGACCCCTGGATGATACTCCCCTTCACTATATTATTTATTGATGGCTGACTCTATTGAAACAAAATGTTATGAAGAAGCAATTTAGGTGGAAACTGGAAAGAAGTGGGAGAAAGGCATGAATGAGGAGATGGACTCATTGGTAAGAAACCAAAATTGGGATTTGGTTTAGTCTCTTGCAGGTAAAAGAGAATTGCAGAATAAATGGGTTTACAGGTTGATCGAAGAAGATGGTGGAAAGAAGCGGTACAAGCGGTACAAGGCCAGACTTGTTATAAAGGGGTTTGCACAAAAGAAATGTATAGATTTTGATAAAATATTTTCTTTCGTTGTTAAAATGACTTCAATTAGAACTATTTTAATTCTAGTGGTGGTAGAAGATTTGCATCTTGAACAATTCGATGTAAAACAACCTTTCTCCATGGGGATTTGAAGGAAGATATTTATATGTAGCATCCACAGGGGTATGAGGTCAAAGGGAAGGAGAATTTAGTATGCAGGTTGAAGAAGAGCTTGTATGGCCTGAAGCAAGCTCCAAGGAAGTGGTATTTAAAATTTGACAGGTTTATGACTAGACAAGGTTTTAGTAGATGTCATTATGACCACTGTGTTTATTTAATAAGCTAGATAATGGAAGATATATTATCTTTCTATTATATGTGGATGACATGCTTTTTGTAGGGTCTAACATGCAGGATATAAATGTGCTCAAAAGGAAATTAGCTAATTCATTTGCGATAAAGGATTTGAGTGCTGCAAATCAAATCCTTGGTATGAGAATAACAAGAGACATGAAAAATTGCAAATTGACATTGTCTAAGGGTGAGTACATTGAAAAGGTGTTGGAGAGGTTTAGAATGCAAGATGCAAAACCGGTTAGTACACCTTTGGACAAAAATTTCAAACTAAGTAAGGAGATGTGTCCATAGACATAAGAGGAGATAAAATACATGTCCAAGGTTCCCTATTCATCAATAGTTGGCAGCTTGATGTATGCCATGGTGTGCACACAATTAGATATTGCACATGCAGTGGGAGTTGTGAGCAAGTATATGAACAATCCAGGTAAAGAGCATTGGAAGACAGTAAAGTGGATTCTTAAGTATTTGAGAGGTACTTCTACTCATGCATTATGTTTTGGAGGTTCAAACACTTCTCTATAAGGATACGTTGATGCATATATGGTAGGTGATAAAGATAGCAAGATGAACACCACAGGGTCTATTTTTACTGTAGGTGGAACAATAGTAAGTTGGATTTCTAAACTACAAAAGGATGTTTCACTTTCAACAACGGAAGCAGAGTATGTTGCTATTATAGAGGTTAGTAAAGAGATGATTTGGATATAGAGGTTCATGGAGGAATTGGGTAAGAAGCAGGAGAATAACATGTATTAGGATACTTAGACACTTAGGAGTTAGTTAAGATCAACTTGTGTAATAGATCCGTTAGGGATAGTGTGTTTCTTTAGTATGCATTAGTATGCATTTGTAAATACTTAATCCGATGGTCACAATATGTTTCCGACATAGAGTGATCTGACGGCTCAACTTCTCTTAGATCAAACCTAACCTTGATCTGTGGATTAACACCCGATTGGTCCATGATCTCTATTTAAAGAGCATGGAGGGTCATTGTTTAGTTGATCGATTATGAGAAGCTCATTTGTAACTTTCTTTCTTTGCATAATAAATTGTCCCGTAGAAGCTATTTGGCAGGGACAGTAGAGTGTTTCCCTCAAGAGGGTTTAAACCACGTCAAAACATCGGTGTGTTGATCTATGATCTGTTTATGTGAAGTGGTTTCTCTTGGTGTTCGGTCCTTTGGTAGTAGCCTGTGTACTCGAACATGGTATCAGAGCTTTTATGAAGTGTCGCTTTCGGTTATGATCTAGATCTTGAACTGCTGTTGCCGAAACTCGAAAGGGTTTCTAGTTTTGGTATTTCTATGCATTTCTGGGCTGTGGGAGGTGGTCCATTGCGTTGTTTCCATTGGGAAATAGTTTTCGTTTGATCGAAAATGGTTCCCGGTTGCTCCAGAAACGCGTATTTCATCAGATCTGAAGGTATAATGTTACAGTGACGCATTTTTTCTATTTTTTTTTAAATGAAAAAAATCTGATATTTTATCATTTTTTGTTAGATTTTTTTGGGTTCGGATTGTTCCTTTCCTGTCTGTGTATGCTCTTTGTCGTGCACCTTGAGAGATCTTAGCAAATCAGAAACAGAAATGGAAAGGGTTTTTCTCGGCTGCGTATGCTCTTTGCCGTGCACCTTGCACGATCTTAGCAAATCAGAAACAGAGAGAAAACGTAGACTTTCCAAGCAAGCTAACAAGATCTAACTCCATAAGTGTGGAATTTTTTTTTTGTTGTTTTGATTTGTGGTTTGTTTTGCAGGAAAAAGGGCAAGCACGCAAACCAAGCAAGAAGAGTACAAAAAAGAAAAAGAAAAAAAGAAGCCCCCTTCCTCATTCCCATATTTTACATACCTTTTAATCTAGCTCACTTGGTTCAAAGTTGCTTTATTCCTTAATAGGTCTTGAGTTCAAGTCTTAGGAAGTTACTTTTAAAAGAAAAAGTGCATGCAATTTCTATTTTCAAGTTATTTTACTGTAAAAGTGCATCTCACTTAAATAATAAAAAATAAAAATACAAGCGAGTTACTTAAGTTTTTTTTATTGTTGCACTATTTAAAAGTAATATCATTGTAAAAGTGAAATCACTTATTTTACAAAAGTGGTTCACTTAAAGCAACTTTCTTGTAAAGTGATTGTCAAAAGGTTCATCTTGGGAAGAGGGGGGTTCTTGTTTTGCTGGACATTCTCTAGCTGCCACGTCATTATTGGGGACATCTTCAACAGTTTCTTTGTTCAAGCATAACTTCATCATACAGAGTCAGTTTTCAGTGCCGTTTTTTTTGAAACCGCCTATTTTTTTGAGCTCTTCACATCCAGACTATTGGTTTCTGCTTTTACAGCCATTAATTTACAAATATGGCCGCCCCTTGTGATATTTTACTTAACAGTTCCAACTATTTCTCATGGAAATCTCATATGGAGGATGTTCTACGAAGTAGTGGACTTTTCAGAATTACCTCAGAGAAAGAAAAAGAACCCACTGATGATGATAAGAAAATAAAATGGGAAAATAGATGTGATGAAGCTCGTGGATTGATTGGGATGCCAATATCTACTGATTTGCGATTCCACATATCTGGAATTGATGAACCTAATGCTGCTTGGGACAAGTTGGAATCTGTGTTTGGTAAACACAATGAAATTCGAGGTCACCAACTCGAAAATGAGTTGATTTCTTTAAATCCAAGTGACTTTTCATGCATTCAAGATTATTTATCTAAGTACAAAACTCTTAAACTCTTATGTGCAGAATGTAAGATTGAGAGGGAAGACAAACAATGCATTTATCATATTCTTTCCAAACTTGGACCTGCATATTCTATTTTTGTATCTACATTTTACTCCATGAAAGCATCCTTGAATGCAGCTAGCTATCAAGAGCCTAGTCTTGAATCCTTTTGTGATTCCTTGATTAGAGAACAAGATAAACTCATTCATCTTGGAATAATCAATAATGCAGATACATCTGGGAAAGCCTTATTGTCCCAATAGAAAGAAAAGTCCAAGCCTCCCAAGAAACAAAATTTTCACAATAATAAGTCAAACAAGGGTCCAAAACCCTCTCAGTCAGCTCCTTCTTTAAAAAATAACAAAGGATCCAAGCCAAAAGGAAAGAAGACTGAGCGTCATTGCATCTATTGCGGGAAAGATAATCATGATGAATCTAAGTGTTTCAAGAAGATGGCAGCCTTGGAAGCAGCAATGAAGAAGCACCACATCAGCCTAGATTCGTCTTCAGAATCTGCCTCTCATGGACATTCACTTTGTGCTTCTGGTTATTCTTATAATGCATCTTCTTCTTCTACTTCAAATGAATGGCTCATTGATTCTGGAGCATCTTATCATATGGCTAAGGATCAAGCCATCTTTTCTACTATGCATGAATGCAACACCAAACAAATATTTGTTGGTGATGATAGATCTCTAAGTGTTGTAGGAGCTGGAACAGTTCCAGTAGATAATGGTCATTTTAGTGATGTACTATGTGTTCCAAGAATTTCCTGCAATTTGTTATCAGTCTATCAGATCACTCATTCTGGTGAAGGTAAAATTGTGACCTTTACACCTCACCAAGTTGTAATCAAGGATTTTAAAGATCCTCAACAGGTCCTAACTACCGGAATTGTTGATGATATTACCAGGTTGTACAAGTTTAACAAATTTGGGTCATCACCTTTCCCTTCAGTTTTTGTTGCTCATAGTGATAACTTGAGCAAACTTTGGCATGAGCGATTTGGTCACCTAAATTATCGCTCATTGCAACAACTATGTAAAGAAAATATGGTGACAGGTCTTCCGATGGTATCTTGCAGGGATGGTGTTTGCTCCGGTTGTGTACTCGGAAAACATCATCAGGACAGTTTTGACAAACATGCCTCTTGGCACGCCTTGGTTCCCTTGGAGCTTGTGCATAGTGACTTGTGTGGTCCTCTTCCATCTGCTTCCTTTTCTGGTTTCAAATATTTCTTAACCTTCATTGATGATTACCCCAGACGCACTTGGGTTTATTTCCTAAAAATTAAGAGCGAAGTATTTAATATGTTCTTGGCCTACAAGGTCCTTGTTGAAAAACAATCTGGTCATCAAATTATTAAGTTAAGATCTGACAATGGAGGAGAATATGTTAACAAAAAGTTCACTACTTTCTGCACTGAACAAGGCATCCAACAACAGTACACTGTTCCATATACACCACAACAAAATGGTGTAGCTGAGCGGAAGAACCGCACTTTAAAAGAAATGGCTAATTGTATGATCCAATCTAAGGGACTAAGTCTTCAATTTTGGGATGAAGCCATTAATTGTGCAAATTACATAGTTAATTGCACCCCCACTAAAGCATTACAAGGTATAACACCGGAAGAAGCATGGAGTAAAACTAAACCTGATGTAAGTCACTTCTGTGTGTTTGGTAGTGAAGCATGGGCTCACATTCCGGATGAAAAACGGAAAGCATTGCAGCCTAAAAGTGAAAAGTGCATATTTGTTGGATATTCTGAAGATGTGAAAGGTTATAGAATTGTTCAACCACATTCTCATGATATAATCATTAGAAGAGATGTTAAATTTGATGAAAATCTCTTGGCCTACGAGCCTAACTCGGCGATTGTGCCATCTTTGGCCCGCGAGCCTGATTCGGTGTTTGTGCCTTCTTCTTCTTCTTCCAACTTTCTTGACAAGTTTCCAACTCTAGTTTCTGATGATGAAAATGAGGATGAAAATCCACCTCCACCTGCTCATGTTCCTCCAGTTGCACCAGCACAAGTGCTTCCTCGATGGGTCCGTTCAACATGTGAAGCAACTGGTGATCTTACCGGTGATCCTAGAGATCAACGTCGAAGACGTTCTCAGTTTCAGCGAGCCTCTTCTCTTTTGGCTCAAGTTTCCGAGAATCATGATCCAGAAACTTTTGCAGAAGCTTCAGGGAATCCAGATTGGGATGCAGCCATGAATGAAGAATATCGTTCCTTAATAGAGAATGATACTTGGGATCTTGTACCTCTTCCAAAAGGAAGAAAACTTGTTAGATGTAAATGGGTCTATAGAACTAAGTATGCATCAGATGGAAGTGTTGAAAGACTTAAGGCAAGGTTAGTTGCCAAAGGTTTTTCCCAAGTTGAAGGTATTGATTACAATGAAACCTTTGCTCCCGTCGCAAAAATGAACTCCATCCGCCTTGTTATTTCCCTTGCAGCCTTACACAATTGGGAAGTCCATCAAATGGATGTCAAGTCTGCCTTCTTACATGGTGATTTACAGGAGGAAATTTACATGGAACAACCTCCTGGCTATGTTCAGAATAACTCTAGCCTTTTCTGCCGCCTTAAGTAATCCTTATATGGCCTTAAGCAAGGTCCTAGAGCTTGGTATGCCAAAATGGATAACTTTCTCCTTGACACTGGTTTTTCTAGATGCCATTCTGACCCCAATGTATATACCAAGAAAGTAGGACACCATCTCATCATACTTGTTCTATATGTTGATGACCTTATTCTTATTGGTAGTGACCCTAAGCTTATAACCCATGTGAAATCCAGTCTTAAACAAAATTTTGAAATGTCAGACTTAGGACATTTGCATTATTTTCTTGGTCTCTAAGTCCTGCAAACCAAAGAAGGAATCTTTCTTTCTCAGTCTAAGTGTGCTTGTGACCTTCTTCGTCGCTTTCACATGGAAGATTGTACACCAGCCCCTTCTCCCTTCCAGTCTGGAGTCAAACTTTCTTCCACTTGTACTTCACCTGAAGTCGATGCCACCTTGTATCGTCAGCTTGTTGGTAGTCTCTTATACTTGACTCATTCCCGTCCTGACATTTCCTTTGCCGTTGGTCGTGTTGCCCGTTATATGCAGACACCTCATGAAAGTCACTGGAAAGCAGCTAAGAGAATACTTCAATATATTCGAGGTACAGTTCAGTTTGGGATTCATTACAGTACAGGGGGGAAACCTTTGTTGGTTGGTTTCACTGATTCAGATTGGGCCGGCGATCCTGATGATCGAAAGTCTACTGCAGGTTATGTTTTCAGTCTGGGATATGGACCTATTACTTGGGCTTGTAAGAAACAACAAGCTCTTGCTCTTTATTCAGTAGAGGCAAAATATCGAGCAGTAGTTAGTGCCAGTCAGGAAGCTTTATGGATTTGATAGATCCTTTCAGAGTTTGGATTCGAGCAGCATCAGCCTACTCCACTTTGGTGCGACAATCAAAGTGCCATCAAGCTTGCCAAAGATCCAGTTCTACATCAACGCAACAATCTTGTTCATGATCGTGTTCTTGAAGTGCTCTTTTGCCGTACAGATGATCAAGTTGCAGACATCTTCACCAAGTCTCTTACAGAAGTGAAGTTTTCTAAACTTCGATCTATGTTAGGAGTTTAGGAACTTGTCATTAAGGGGGGATAGGTTCTAATGCCTCCTTCCTTCTCCTAATAGTGTCACTTTTGTAAATCCTTCAATCCTATCCCAAGTTGTTCTTAAGGGGGGATGTTAGGATATTTAGACACTTAGGAGTTAGTTAAGATCAACTTGTGTAATAGATCCGTTAGGGATAGTGTGTTTCTTTAGTATGCATTTGTAAATACTTAATCCGACGGTCACGATATGTTCCTGACATAGAGTGATCCGACGGCTCAACCTCTCTTAGATCAAACCTAACCTTGATCCGTGGCTTAACACCTGATTGGTCCATGATCTCTATTTAAAGAGCATGGAGGGTCATTGTTTAGTTGATCGATTATGAGAAGCTCATTTGTAACTTTCTTTCTTTGAATCATAAATTGTCCCGTAGAAGCTATTTGGCAGGGGTCGTGGAGTGTTTCCCTCAAGAGGGTTTAAACCACGTCAAAACATCGGTGTGTTGATCTGTGATTTGTTTATGTGAAGTGGTTGCTCTTGGTGTTCGGTCCTTTGGTAGTACCCTGTGTACCCGAACAACATGTTGTATAGTGACATCCAGATTGCCATTCATCTTGCAAAGAAATCAATATTCCATTCTAAGACTAAACATATACAACTCAAATACCATTTCATATGGTTTGTTTTGGACGATGAATTGTTGAAGTTGGAAAAGATACATACTAGCCAGAATCCTCTAGACATGTTGAAAAAGGTAGTAACCAGAGAGAAACTAAGTTCCTAATCAGTTTCATTTGGCCTTCAAGTGTGAAGGTGAATATGAGAAATTATGGCAGGTCCAATATTGGAGGATAGTTAAACATATGTAGTAGCGGTGGAGTTGTTGTGATCAGTGTCCAAGTGGGAGATTGTTGGTTGTGGAACCCGATCTTCCTGATTCAGAGGTCGTGTTTCAGTTTTGTTTGGATCCCAGCCCATGACGAGGGGGTATGGGGGTAATCCCCCCCCACTATAGTTTCCATGGGTGGTCCAGGGGGGGGAACGACTACTTTTGGGAGCACCCCCTGGTGTGGGTTCGGGGGTAGCGCCCCTGTAGTGAAAATTTTGAAAAAATGGCTTGTTAAATGTTGTAATTTCATTGTAATGACTTGGTCAATAACGGGTGATTTACAATCCCATGTTGTTGGGTATATTGTGGTATTTTCTAATGGTAATCTCTCTTTAAAAGGAAGGAATTATAATACAATTGTGTATTGTAGTATTTTAATTATCTCTGTGATTATGTGAGAGAGACTGTGAGAGAGTGAAGAGGAAATTGCAGTAGATGTTCTGCAGGTTGCATCCCTTCATTTGCTGGACATTATAATAAAAGTTGGAGATTTATCCATGGAAGTAGGCCATATTAGGTGAACCACATATATTGCCATCTATCTTGTATTGTGTTTATGTGTTTTATTTATACGTCTTATTTTATGCTATTATTCCATGATCTCGTTTTTCTAACATGGGTATCCAATCTTGATCTAGTGGATAAAAAACATGGCATGATTCGATTATGTAAAATTTTAGGGACTTGAACAAAGCTTGTTGTAAAGACAACTATCCTACCCCATTAATTAATTAGATCATTTATGAATGCACTAGGGATGCTCTCTTTCCTTTAATGGATGGTTTTTCCAATTATGACCAGAGCCATACTTGAATACCAACATAAAAAAACCTAATTTATTGATCCTTAGGGCACATTTTTCTTATCATAAGATATCATTTGTTCTTAAAAATATTGGAGCTACCTTTAATTGGGCCATGTCTTACGATTTCATAATATTAAGCACACCATTTAGGATTATTAAGATGACTTGGTTGCTCGCTCTCGATGACAGACATAACATCTAGCTCACGTACATGTCGATTTTGAATGATGCCAACATTATAACATTTGATTAAACCCCTAAAAATGCATATTTTGTGTGATTTCTAGGAGGTTATTTGGGTTCATTATTTCCAAGCATGGGTCATGGTCAATCCATTCAAGGTGGAAGCAATAGTTCAATTGTTTCCCTTGCATACAATTAGACAACTTCAAGTTTACAAGGGAAAGCAGAGTTCCTGCGAAGGTTCATCGCTAACTATGCAAAGATTGTGAAAGGTTTTATGCACTTGTTTAAATAGGGATCCCATTTATCTAGGATGATCAACCCAAAAATCCTTTGATGCCTTGAAAACCACTCTTATGTCTACTCCTTTGTTATGTCCTATATATATATATGATTTTTAGATTTCATTTTACCAATTATTATTTTATATAATTTGATTTAATTCTATATTTTAATTTAAACCATTTTACTTATTTTCTAATCTTACTTTTTAAATCATAACCATGCCTTTTATTATGCTATGCAATTATATATATCTATATCTATATCTATATCTATTGTTAAATTTTCAGAATTTACTTCAATTTGATCTAGGATCTTAACTGAGAGAACAACATGTACAACAAATCTATAGCATATCAATCATGGACACAAAAATGCAAGCACACAATAGACACAGAGTTTACTTGGGGAAAACCATAAAGGTGAAAAACCCTAATAACTTCCTCAGAGATAGATAGAGCAATGATACAACAAGAATACAAGAGATAGTCTTCTCCTAGCAGCAAAGCCTCCTCCTCATAAGTGCGCCACTTTCCGAATGAGAGAAGTGTGTGAATGAATGACCAAATAGAGATCTCTTGATCTCTATTTGTACTTGTTCTGTCCTGCCCAATAAACTAATGGGGCCTACATGTCTAGCTTAACCCATGGTTAACTTAATCCGGGCCGACCCCACACTTGGTGGTCTAATAACCCTTTGACCCACATGATTTATATAGGGCCGACCCCAACAAGGTGGTCTAATAACCCATCAAGTATAAGTTACGGCACTTACATATAAATGACGACACTTCCGTATAGAGGAATAATAACATCTCTATAGGAATACAAACACTTACGTATAGAGGAATAATACCATCTCTATAGGAGTACAAAATACATATATGAAATACATGGGTGAAATACATTCCGAAGTTACATATACATCAACACTCCCTCTTAACTAGGAAGGTATTTCTCGACACAGATCTGCTAGCACAAGTCTTCTTCTCTGGATCATCATCAGCGAATCATCATCCTTGAATCATCGTCATCGTCACTGTTGCTGCTATCTCAATCAATCTCTGAATCTACTTGTCATAGGAATTTCTACAGAGCCAGTCCTTTTTCATACTGGACGTAGGCCCACCACCTGCAGGTCTTCATCATCACTGGCCATACTGTGGAATCCTCAGGACTTATTACATGCGTCACAAAACCTTAAAAGAGTCTCTTGAATAGCAAGAACCCTAAAGAGCATCTGAGGCCTTTTTCATCCTGTCCAAATCTCCAGGACTTATTACATGTGACTGTCACAAAACCTTAAAAGAGTGTCCCAGGAACGTTTATGTGCATAGCATGACCGACAAGAACTCTAAAGAGCATCCTAGGAACATTTATGTGCCTAAGCACGACCGGCAAGATCTCCAGGACTGATTACATGTGACCTCTGCTACAAACCCTCGAAAGAGCATCTCAGGACTCATTATGGGCACACAGCCCAACCTATTGGATCTCCCAGGTCTTACATGTAGCAGCCCACCACAAACCCTCAAAAGAGCATCCCAGGGCTTATTATGGGCACATAGCCCAACCTATCGGATCTCCCAGGTCTTACATGTGGTCCACTATCACAAACCCTCGAAAGAGCATCCTAGGCTGTTACGGGTACACAACTCCAACCTATAGGATCTCCCAGGTCTTACATGTGATACATAGTGCTAGTTCTTTTTCATACTGGATGTGACCTAGAACTAATCTAGGATTTCCTTTGCACAACCTGTCCACAGCCACAGAGTATCATCCTGATACTCATCATACATCATCCTGATGTACACATGATCATCCTGATCATCATCACTGCAACATCCTGCTACATGTCATCTGGAGCAACATCCTGAAGCTCGTCATCTATGATCATCCTGATCATACACTGCATCTACTTGATGCATACCAAGTATCTACCTGATACATATCATCATACATGATCCACTTGATCATACAATGTATCCACCTGATACAAATACAAATGCATGATCCACTTGATCATACCTGATACATATCAACATACATGATCTATCTGATCATACAATGTATCCACCTGATACATATACAGATACATGGTCCAAGCATCCAACATGATGCATATACAAAATACATACAAATGATCCAACTGATCATATCCAACATCAAACATGATGCGTACATATACATATAGAGAAGTAACTGGAGCATCGTCCCGATGCTCATCATCCATGATCCTCTTGATCATCATAGCATCGTCTTCTTCAAATCATCTCATCGTCCACGAAGCACAGTGCAAATGCACATCATCCAATACTTACACCACCGACATGGGAGAACACATCTACCACCATTCGGGGAAGGCTCCAGCCCTTACTTTTTCACCATGGGAGAACACATCTACAACCATGTGAAAAATGGCTTCAGCCCTTACATCTACACCATGGGAGAACACATCTACCACCATGTGAGAATGGCTCATCAATTACATCACGACCATGGGAGAACACATCAACCATGTCAAAAAAGATCATGTGCATCTGCATCTTCCGGAATCATCACTTCCCTTTGGAATGAACCTCGATCTGAAGTGCACCAAGCCTCTCTCTGAAGTACTCAAACTGCACTCTGGCCAACGGCTTGGTCAATACATCTGCAACCTGCTCATTCGTCACAACATATTCTGCTTCGACTGTACTCAGTGCTACGCAGGATTGCTTCCTGCTAAACCAAGAGATCACACCTGATCCCATACTGAAGCAGCACCCATAAGTGCTTTTCCTATCTGTAGCACTGCCTGCCAATCAACATAACCCTGTAGGTTAAACTTTTGATTCGCATCATACTTGAGCCCATAATCAACCGTACCCTTCAGGTACCTCAGAATATGCTTTACAACAACCAAGTGAACACCTCTGGGATCCGTCAGGAACTGGATCAATGTGTTCACCACAAAGCAAATATCTGGTCTAGTGTTCGTCAGGTACATCAAGGACCCAATCATCTGACGATACATCATGACATCAACCGGATCAGATGGAGCATCACACAGAAGCTTCAGGTTCGATGCCATAGGTGTGGCCATAGCCTTGCAGTCCATCATCCCGAACCTCTTCAGGATCTCTATTGCACACTTTCCTTGTCCAAGGAATATTCCATCTACACTCTGCCACATCTCCATGCCAAAAACAAATAGTGCATCATCCCCAAGTTCTTCATCTCGAACTTGGCAGAAAGCTTCCACTGCGTGTCGGCAATCAATCTATCTTCACCTGTAATAAATAGGTCATCCATATACAAAAATAGTATCACTGGATTTCCTTCCTCAACCTTGTAGTAAAGGTTGGACCCGCTTTACTCTTGGTAAAGCTCAAACTGGATAGAAAGCTGTCTATCCTACCATACCAAGTTCTGCACGTATATGACTCCCTGTCATGTGTCTCAGAACCAAGTGGCTGCTCCACATACACTTCTTCTTCAACTACACCATTCAAGAAAGCTGTCTTGAAATCCATCTGGTGTATCTTCCATTTCATCACTGCAGCCAGAGCAAGTATGGATCTAATGGAAGTGTATTTGGCTACATGAGCAAAAGCCTCTATGCTACCACCTGCAGCATGCTTGATCTTGTAGATCCTCTTGTAAGTCACTACAGACTCCCCTTCAGGTCTTGGGACTGCATCCCAAACATCTTCATGATCGACTGGTACTCCTCGATCATGGCATTCTTCCCAGATCCTGGGAACTTCAATATTTTCAATAGATAACTTTGTTGCTTGAACAAATGTTGTGGTCCTTCTTTTGTAGGTGATGGTATACGATATTTCCTACCCAACAAGTTAAATTGCATGATTAGAAAACATCTCATAGTTTTCAGAACAAATTCTTACACATAAAGAAATATGTCATACAGTCATGCAATTATTTTAGCCAATGCTTCAATACAACATTTATCCATATCCCGTAACTTTCTAGATGCCTTCCAAACTCTACTAGAACATTGTTAAGAGTGTGCACAACTCCTAACATGTCAGCAAAGAGGTTTCATTCTAGATAAGTAGCAATGGAATGTTGTACAGTGCCATATGCCACTTACCCATGTATATTAGTAGTATATTGTTCATCAATGATACTATTCTAATATGCATAATACACAACCTAATTCTAGGAACATAAGCATATACATCATTGAGTAACATTATGTAAGAAATGACAATTCAAATACTTATCTTTGTTTGGTTGTTGGGTGGACTCCCTCTGAATCTTTGCAACTCCATTCTGATGTGGATCATGAGAAGTGGTCAACTCCCTCTGAATATCTGCATCCTTGCATAAACTACTGAAGTGTGCTCCTTTGCTTTCTTGCAGGAACAACTGGAGTGTGCTCCCTCTTGATCTTTGCTTCTTGGATTACCTATCCTTGAACCTATATTCATCCTAGGTCCCTATGCATGCTTATTAGTATCATGCTTGTGTTATCCTTGTAATCTCATACATTCATTAGTATATTCTTAATACTATCAAAACACAATAATCTTAAGCATGTATAGTCATGATCATTCACAGATAATAAACAATAGTATTCAAGGTTTCAGGGAAGTCTTCTTTTACTCATGCATATTCTTATTTGATCATAGGAATCTTCTGGTTAGTTAAATCATCAATCAAGATAAGAGATATAATATGCATAAAACCATGGCTATTCAAACCTATGACTTCATGAATAATCATTATCAACAACACAACAGTATAAGATCCTAACACAAGGTAGGATTCTAGCTTGATATAGGAAAAACATACCCGGTTTAGCATGCTAGCTAGTTATGTCTAACATACCCGCATAATGTCTTCTGGTTCTCTTCAATGACTTGTGCTAGTAACCTGCATGTCTCATAAGTTATCCATTGTAGAACCAAGTTATACATACCTCGTAAGTAGATATTCTAAGAGATCCATGACAATGGATGAATCTTTGTCTTCATGTCATCGTGATCATATGTTTTTGAACTAGAACATGATTTTTCTTTCTTGGTGTACCTTTCATGTTAGCGGACAACATAAACCTCATACAACACTATAATGCATTAGTACAATCATAAGTGTCAACACCCTAACCAATGAATATCTTCTATCATGCATTCATAATTTTTATTAAGGTGATACGACAAGTCTAAATTTAAACAAGATTGTACTAACCGTAATAATATGAAGACAAACATACCATAGACTTAATCATGAGAAAATATTGAAACATACCTGGATAAGTCATACCTATCGAGATTGCTTGTAATCTTCTTATGTAAGGCCTTAGCCTCATCTCCCTCTGAAACAGGAACTTCTTCACTTATGCAAGTGACCAATCCATCTTCTTCTAGGATTAACCAAATCCACTTGATTTGCAAGAACTTGATCTGGAGCTGGATTAGGGTTTGTCAGAGAAACCCCAAAAAATCAAACGTTGAATTTCAAACTTTTGAAATGATAGAAATATGCGCCTTGATGAGCTGATCAAGCTGGTATGTTCATAATTTGAAAACTGTAAAGTTTCACTCCTCAATTTTGCCTTTGAAACTTTTGGATTCACTGGACATGACCCCGAACTAGGGTTTGATGAATCCCACTCTTCTGCCCAATCAAAAGGTTTGATCCAAATCTCTAAGCTTCTACTTTTCTGAGGAGCTTCCAGCTGTGGTCACATATTTCAAAAATTCCCATTTTTGCAGAAGCCCTAATTTTCCACTTTTCCGATCAAAGTCCCGAACTAGGGTTTGATCAAGCCTGGTCTTCTACCCAATCAAAAATTCTGATCTTGGTCTCTAAATTTCTATTTTGATGAGTATCATTCATCCGTAGTCTCCTATTAAAAAAATTCCAACTTTCTCCGAAACCCTAGATTCCGGAAGCCATGAATGAAGGTGCTAAAAAATAATTCTGTTTTGACAGAAATATGTACCTGATTGTTTCTGGTGTAACTTCATACTCTTAGATCCACATGGTCTGAAAATGTTTTTTGTGGTATCCTGACTTGTCATCTTTCCATCCCGATAGGTCTGACCTCAATTGGATTTTCTAAGAGAGAGTTATGCCAAGTGTCGCAATGTGACCTGTTTATGGGATAAAACAGGAGAGCGAACTTGTATGGCATGCCACGTGTCACTAGTTTAACTTCAGCCTCTGAAAATGTTTCTTGAGATATTACAGTCTGTGTAGTACCTGTTACATTTTACTAAATTTCATTTGGAGCTTCCTAGCCCAAGTTATGACCTTTTTTCCAAGGTCACCTGTTTTTGACACAGATCTGGAAGAGGCAGAAACCCTATATTGTACAGATCATAAATCACAAAGTACAACGAATTAGAGGTTTTCCTTTGGACACAAGATACATGGGTATCTAATATTCAACATTTAAAAGTTTCAGATCCAAAAACTTCTCCAAAATGGATTTATAGAGAAATTTCTACGATGACTGGTTTTTGCTATATCAAGCCCTAACATCCTAAGTGCAACAAGTGTCATACATGCCGTATCATGCCTTCTTTCAGGCTAGCTCTGATACCATGTTAAATTTTTAGAATTTACTTCAATCTGATCTAGGATCTTAACTGAGAGAACAAAATGGACAACAAATCTACAACATATCAATCATGGACACAAAAATGCAAGCACACAATAGACATAGAGTTTACTTGGGGAAAACCATAAAGGTGAAAAACCCCAATAACTTCCTCAGAGATAGATAGAGCAATGATACAACCATAATACAAGAGATAGTCTTCTCCTAGCAGCAGAGCCTCCTCCTCATAAGTGTGCCACTTTCCGAATGAGAGAAGTGTGTTAATGAATGACCAAATAGAGATCTCCCGATCTCTATTTATACTTGTTCTGTCCTACCCAATAAACTAATGGGGCCTACATGTCTAGCTTAACCCATGGTTAACTTAATCCAGGCCGACCCCTCACTTGGTGGTCTAATAACCCTTTGACCCACATGATTTATACAGGGCCGACCCCAACAAGGTGGTTTAATAACCCATCAAGTATAAGTTACGACACTTACAATATAAATGACGACACTTCCGTATAGAGGAATAATAAAATCTCTATAGGAATACAAACACTTCCGTATAGAGGAATAATGTTATACCTCTATGTTTCACGGTGTCGCATCTCCATCACAAAACGAGTTGACGACATTTTCCCTACTATTTTGAACCATCCAGAAGAGACAGATGATGAGTCAACCTTGAAGGTGAATCCACCCTGGCAAGTTTTTGACCCACCTTAGACTTTATTTACACACACTACCGCGCCTTGCTAGTTCGCCAAAACGCGGTACTAGACACTACCGCGTTCTGATATTTCCCCAAAGCGCGGCAGTGCCGCGTTCTGCAGTCTTTGCAAAACGCGGTACTCTTTTAATAGCTTTTTTCCCTTGGCTTGTGGGATTTTGGATTTTCGAAGATAATGGAAGATTGGGGTCCTTGATTCGATCTCAACTCATCTCCTTTGATTAGAAACCCTAATCCACTTATCTCTCCTTAGATCCACCCATCTCTCTTGTTGGTTAACCTCACCATTCACTATAAAAGAGAGGCACTCCATTGGGAAAAGGGGGAGGACTCTTGAGAGTACCAAACTTATGGTCTTGCAGCATTGTGGAGATAGCTAGAGGAGAAGACACTTGGAGCTGGAGGATTGGCTTGGGCATCAAGCACCTTTTGTAAGTATTCTTCAAGTTGTAATGGAATAACTTGTCTTGTTTTCCCAAATCATTTGTGTTAATCTTGTTTTAATGATATGATTTGTATCTTGCATAGATTTAGATCCTAACTCATGTTTCAGGTTGCTAGAGAATAGTGCATTCTTGTGTTTTGGTTCCATTTTGACAGGTTCACTTGTGAAGGCTTGGAGCTTGGAGCAAATACCAAAAACAAGCGTCTGGATAGAAGGTCAGTTAAACTCTTTCTACTCTCTTTAGCATTTTAATCCTGAGATGTTTATTAGATCTAGGGATTCAAGGTAGCATTTGTTTTGACTTGTTTCTTGCTTTAAGGTTAGTTTAAAGTCTACTTTAAAGTTAAGAGAGTTTTGGCTTATCCGTAGGACAAAATTCTACATAACAAGAATGGCGACTCCGCTGGTTTTGAGTACTGCTTGATTGATTCAATTCACAGTCATTTATCTTTGAATTGTGAGTTTTTGTTGCACTTCAAACCAGTTTGAATCTTGGTCCTTTTTGACCCTTATTCACCCCTCCTCGCAGTATTTATCTCCCTGTTTAATCACTGAGTCCCCTGGGTTAGCAACAACCCTGAAAATTTTATTTTTTCTTCTCAAGTTGCACTCTTTCTTTCCCTTGCCACAGTACCGCGCCCTCATAACTACTTCCAGCGCGGTAGTACCGCGCCCTCGGCCTTAGTACCAGAGCGGTACTGTCACAGTGCCGCGCTTCAGCCAGACCATCACCCGCGGTAGTGTCTGCAAGTGTTTAAATTTTTTTTATCTTTGCTTGGTTTCCTGAGTTTCTCTCTGCCTTAGGTAGTCTTTACTGTTGCCTGTTAGCATCCTGGTTAATTCCCAGTCTGTATGGTGTGCTTATTACCCAGTTTGTGAGCTTGATTGTTGATTGAATTAGTGGCACTTTTGACATATGGGTCATTTTTCCAGTTTGTTTGCATTAACTTGATTTTTTCACCACAACCAACTCAACACCATTATTCTCTGTTACTGAATACTGTAGTTTTTACAGTCATATTATCATTATCATTTTCAGTAAATTAAAAAGATCATTAGTTGAGAGCAATTTTGTTGTTTAAATTGAAAAAGTCTAGTGGTATTTTGCATAGGGAAATGAACCATTGATTTTGCCATAGAAATTCTCATTGTAGAAGCATTGTAAATTGTAAAATCAGTGCATTGAAAAGAGTGTTTACTTTAGTTTGGCTTGGTTTATAAATCGAAAAGAAAAGAAAAATCTTTTACTTTGATTGCTTGTGAAAATTTTCATGCATATTTGATCGAAGAACCTCTATCTTTACCTCAGCTAGATTTCATCGAAGACAAAGGCTTATTTGTGATTCATTCTCATTTGCATGGTTTGAGTCGTCATAACACCATCAAGTTTCACGTCCACTACCCGATTGAGTAAGACAGCCACTAAAATTAATCACCCTAATTAAACCAACTTTAACCTCACTTGAGGAAATCAAAAGAATTTGGTAGTTAGGTAGGACACCGGGGATAGGCATCAAAATAATTCACCCTTGTCATTTTCATCTGAGACATAGTCATTGTCTTTAGGGAACTAAAATCTTCTAGTACTTATTGACACGGTCACAACTAGTTTGTGGAGGGGCCTCCTGACTGTTTCCAACTTTCAGGGGTTAAACGGCCGCGAGATTGAGAACCGGACGGACTCTGTGGAATACCGCACTCCACTTAGCCCTAAGGCAACATCGATCGCTGTCTTCTTCGGAAGGCTGAAGTGCCCAAAACCTTTTCCGACGTGTCATGAACGAGGTGGCTTAGTATCTATTCTACTAGGGCTCTTTTACCCAGGATCCCATTCGGTAGAGGGATATCCTTCTTATATCGGTCTCTCATGTTGTATTGTTCGACTTGGATTTCATCACCTTGCGAAGGATACAGCCTGCCGAGGTCTCCAGCTCTTAGTTAGGAGTTTGTTTGCTATCTCATCTTTGTAGAGGGTCATTTTTTATTTATAGGGACTGCTTGTTGGCATTCTGGCCATTTTTGTTGATCAGCTCGCTTATTGAGACACCGGTCTCAGTATAGATTTTAGAGCTTACTTTTTTGGCCTGTGAGCCTTGCTTTTTCTAGCTCCTCTTCTGCACACTCGGTTGCATTAGAGTTTTTGAGTTCTTTGTTCACGATACTGCCCCCGATTTTCATTTTCCTGTCATCATGTCAGATCTACCACGAAGATCACGAAGACAACAGGGCCAAATCCCTCCACCACCACCACCGCCACGGACTACTGGTCCGCCTGCATCACGCATTCCTGCTCCTCCTGGCCGCGGTGCTGGTCGAGGCAACATTCCACCGCCGATACGTACAACATCTTCAGTTATGCCCGTAACTGCCACACACAGCACAGTCTCAGGATCTATTGCAGCTTATGCAACCACTAGCACGTCTGAGACTTCCACTGTCACCTCACCCACCGTCATTCCAGATTTATCTGTTCCAGTGGGCACAGTTACCGCAACTGAACCTAGTACAACCGAGAGTACTAGACCAGAGGTCATCCTTCTACCGGATGCCAACACTTCCCATCCGTCAGACACCTTTCACAATGATACAGACGAATCTGTTGGCACCATAGAAGGGTCCGACCAGGACATACCTGGCTTGATTTCAGTCCTAGGCGGGTACGTTGAAATCATTGAAGATACTCGTCTCCCTGACACACCTTTTGAACATGATTATGGTTTCATCACTTCCCAGGCGGATCTTCCGCTTGTTATCACTACTTCACCCAGTGTTCATCCTCAGGAGACAAGTTCTTCTAGCAACATACCTCGCACTATTACTCTACCCAATATCCCACCGGGACATGAAATCATGGCTTCCATCCAGTCTAGTATGGTTAGCCTAGTGAATTCTCCGTTAGCATCGGCACAGTTTAGACGCAGCACAGAGCACATGCTCTCGTCAGCCTCTAGATATCCCCCTGACACTCGTCCTTCTGACTATAGGGATCCCAACATCCCGTCTAGCACGGAGTTTCGACACTCCTTTGCAGACGGCGCAGGACCTTCAGATGTTACCATACCTAGTTTCCTGCCGGATCCCCAAAACCTTTTCAGGACATGAACTCGGACCCAGTTTTCGAGGGTCCTCCTACCATTGAACATGTCATGGACGACGCTAATACCCCTGGGCTAAATTACCCGCATTTACTGTCATCACCCATATTTGATGCACATTCTATGAGGGATAACCTAGTTTTTTCCCCGTCCTCACCTGTTCGATATGGACGACCCCCTCCGCAAATAGGTACTTTTGGTGCCGTTGGCCAATCCACGTTATCATATTTGACCAGCGGCGGAAGAACGCTTAGTCTCACTGCTGGATCTTCCGGTTGGACCGGAGGATCACCCTCAGCCACCATTTACACTATCTCAGGAGGTGGACAACCGACTACAGTGGTCCCCAACTCTAGTTACCAAATCCCCCCTGGTGGGCCATCAACCCAACCAGTTGGTAGACAACCTTTTGTTGGAAACCCTGTTCCGAGTCAACAACCTCCAACTGGTGGGCCATCAACCCAACCAGTTGGAGGACAACCTTCTGCTAGGAATCCACTTCCCAGTCAACAGCCCCCTCACATAGGGCCATCCAACCTAACTGCTGGTGGACAACCTATTGGCTCGATCCAACAAGCTTCCCAACCAACAGCATCTACTCAGTTCGGTATGTACAATCCACCTGGCAGTGGGCAACTTTATTCCGGTGTTCCAACCGGGCCTTACTCTCAACAACCCCTGTTAGGCATGCTTCCTTCTTGGGATCATCAAATCCCACAGAGTGGGGGATATTCACTTTTTGGAAACTGGAACCAAGCTGGGGGGAAATCTCAGAACTCCCCCAACTTGAATTTTGGTTTCCCTTACCCTTCAGCTGCTACAGCTCCATGGAACCCATCACTTCAATTTCCACTCACTCCTCAAGCAGGAACGAGCCTTCCATGGACACCACCGTCGCAGCCACCCCCCAACCCTGCTATGGGAAATCCTCCACTTGCACAGTATAGTGGTAACATCCCTGGAACACAACAATTCCAAGGAACCTTTCCCCAACAAGGAACAACAACCATTCCTGGGTATCAACAGCCTCAGGGTACTATACCCACTCAGCAGAACACTCACCAACCGGTTGCTTACAATCAACCGGTTAACCAGATGGCCTACCACCCACAGAATTTCCAGCAGTATCCCGCGGGAAACTCACATGGGTATAACACACAGCAGTATGCTATGCAGGGCCCTCCATGGTTCTCGGCACCACATGGTTATTACTCATTCCCGCAGACCAACCGTCAACTTCCCTTTTTGGCCACACTTGATCTACCTGATTTGTCGAGGCTTATCAACGATCCTATATGGCACGAACCTCACTGGCCACCTATCCCAGCCAAACTACCATCGGACATTCCTAAGTTCGATGCCAAACCCGGGGAAGACCCCAAGAACCATGTGATGACCTTCCAGCTTTGGTGTTCATCCAACTCCTTGATGGATGATTCCATCCGACTTCGGCTCTTCCAACGCACTCTCACCGGAACGGCAGCAAAATGGTATATCGAGCTGCCACAACACTCTTTTCGTGATTTCAACACTTTGGCTATGCAGTTTCTGACACATTTCCAGCTTCCCATCCGGTATGAGACTGGAACAGAACTGCTAACTTCACTACGTCAAACCACTTCTACACATATTTTGGATCACATCCATGAGTGGCGAAGACGCCGTAGGCTAATAAAGGCACCTATTCCAGATCAACTACTTGCTGATTGGTTTACGAAATCCTTTTTGCCTCCCATAGCCAGAGATATTGCTATGCGCGGACCGGTTACAGAAGAACAAGCCATCTCGGCAGCACAATACATGGATTTGGTATATACTCAATCCGGTACTTTACATGAACTTCTTCCACATGCCTCCCGCGTTCACACTGATCCTACAAAGCCTACCACTGAACCACCCATTGATGGTATTGTTGGTTCAGTCAAGGCTCAGCCTGCTACCAACTCCACGGGACAACAAGCTTCTGCTTCCCCCGCTTTTACCCAGGCCGCTTCAAAAGCTTCCACCTCTCCTGCTGTCTCCTCCGAAGTGAATGCAGTCCAATCTACGTCACAACCATCCGGAGGAAAGAAGAAAAACAATCGTGGTAAACCCAAGAAGAACCAGCAGGAGAACCCCAAGCCACAACCTACCCAGAATGACCAGAAGCCCCGTCGGAAAGCTAAGTTTCCCTGCTTGATTTGTCAAGATGATCATTATATGCGTGACTGTCCCTACAAGGATGAGGTCCATAAGTTCGTTAAAGGATCCTCTCGCCCGGCAGTGCTAACTGACCCTTTCCCCCAATAGCAACAGCAAATGGTTGCCCAAGAATCCCCACAAGGGGGCAACCCGACCAATCCTTCCCGTGGAGAGACGTCCACAAACCGCGAAATCCTAATGACAAGTAATGAGGAGATTAATATCACCACTCGTTCAAAGACGTATGACAATCCTCCAAGTTCAAACAAACAATTGGAGATAGCCAAAGGAAAATCTCCTGTTGAAGATCCGATTCCTATTCCCCCTCCTAACGGTCATCTCCATATCAAGAGACCACTTATGGATACAGTGCTACGCCCACCCAAGGGCACCATACGAAAGGCGACATTCAATCCGAATGCGCGAGCTGCCCAAAACTACAACATTGTTGAGGATTTGGCTCAAGCACCTTGCGCTATGTCGACTCTCTAGGTTCTCCAACACTGCCCCACGCAGCGTAGAACCCTACTTTCAGCACTGGGGGCACTGGACCCAGATACTTCAAACTCCATCATGTTTAACTTGGAGCATGCTAAACCTAGGATTTCTCATCAGTTAGCCTTCGAGGTGCATACAAAAATCCGTGGAAATGTCATCCACCGCACTGTGTTAGATGAGGGTGCTTCCACGTCGATTATGTCTTTGAACTGCTGGAGAGCCTTAGGCTCACCCGAGGTCACAACTTCTCCCACTACTCTTAGGGCGTTTGATGGACATGGTTTTCAACCATATGGACTCATTCCCTCAATCGGTGTTGAACTGGGGGGCAAGACAGTATCCGTACACATCGAAGTCATAGATGCACCTTTGGATTACAATCTCCTACTTGGTCGGAACTGGTTCTATGCCATGACCGCCATAGTATCTACAGTCTTCCGGATTGTACAATTTCCTCATGAAGGGAAAATTGTCACTATTGATCAACTGGATTACTGTATCCCAGAATCCCATCCGAACTCCACCAATACCGTCCCGTTATTGGATCAACCTCGGTACCGGTTCCAAGACATAGGTGTTGGTCTCATGAAGGATTCATCCCTCATTGGAGTTTTTCCAGAGCTGGGAACCCATCTTCAACCAGTCAACATGATTTCATCGCATGTCACCCCTTCCGATGATTCATGGGTGATCCCGAGTCCTACTCAGATCCAAGGCTATGGCAATTCCATGCCTTTGAACAGAAACCTTGCAGCATATGACGCGATCCAATCAGCCACAGATTGGGTCGACTGTTCTACTGATCACACAGTGGCACAGCTCTCGACTGAAACTCACCCACCATTTTTTGATCCTCTCAACTTGATTTTTCCCACTGACGAATCAATCATAGAGGTCATGTGCGGTGATGAGCCACCTTGGGGAGATTTTCATCATCGATCTTCATTCCCCACCATTCAGTCACTTGAGCCTGATACCAAATCCAGTGCTTCACTTGGGATGGTGCAAACCAAGTTCCCCACTTCCCTCGACGAAATATTCTCCGAAGGCAACTTGGCCAACCTTATGGCAACCACTCCCATCGATATTTCGGTAAAGCCTGGTATCGTGGAAAATGTACACATTGGAAAAACATGTACTCCTCTCGAAACGGAGTTCTATAATTCCTACTTTAAAACTTTCCGCGATGTTTTTGCTTGGAGTTATGAAGAGATGCCAGGGATTGACCCATCGATTGTGGTCCACGAAATTCCAACTTTCCCTGGCGCCCGACCTGTTCGACAAAAGCTTCGACCCGTTCATCCTCGTAAGGCAGCCGCCATTAAAGCAGAAGTTGAAAAACTTTTGCGTGCTGGTTTTATCTATCCTGTCCCATTGACAGAATGGGTATCCAACATCGTCCCCGTAGCCAAGAAACAGGGAACGATTAGAGTCTGTGTTGATTACCGTGATTTGAACAAGGCTTGTCCCAAGGACAACTACCCAACTCCGTTTATCGACCAGATCATCGATAACTGTGCCGGAAGCGTTATCTTTTCATTTATGGATGGCTTCTCTGGCTATAATCAAATCGATATCCTCCCAGCCAACCAGCACAAAACGGCCTTTATCTGCCCTTGGGGGATCTTTGCATATCGAAAGTTACCTTTTGGCCTAAAAAATGCCGGGGCAACTTTCCAACGGGCGATGTCCTACGCATTCCATGACATCAAACATATCGTAGAGCCATATCTTGATGACCTTCCCGCTCACTCTCGAACTCGGGAAGAACACCCAGATCACTTGAGTGCCATTTTCGAAAGGTGCCGGCGCTACAATATACGTTTGAACCCGCATAAGTGCGTCTTCTGTGTAGAAGCCGGAAAACTATTGGGCTTCATAGTCTCCAAAGACGGGATACGTCTAGATCCCGCAAAGGTAGCAGCTATCATAGCCCTGCCGTCACCTACCAATATTCCAGAACTTCAATGTTTGCAAGGGCATGCAAACTTTCTACGCCATTTTATCTGCAATCTGTCCGAGATCACAAAAGGCTACATGCGGCTTCTTAAGAAGAATATTCCCTTCATATGGGATGACGAAGCCCAACGCTCCTTTGACAATTTAAAGGTAGCCTTAACCAAAGATCCTGTGATTCAACCCCCCAACTACACACAGGACTACATCCTTTATCTCGTAGCCTCGATTTCCACCATTGGTATGGTGTTAGTCCAGGAAGATCACAACGGCATAGAACATGTGGTGTATTATCTTAGCAAGAGTCTTCTCGACTCTGAAACTCGCTACTCACATGTTGAAAAGCTGGCTCTGGCAACAGTATTTGCTGTCCAGAGATTCCGTCACTACATCTTACTCCGCCGGACCACCGTCATCGCCGATTTCAATCCAATGTACTATATCCCCACACGACAAGTGCTTGGAGGCAAATACTCCCGTTGGATTGTCATCCTTCAAGAGTTTGACTTGGAATTTTTCAAAGCCAAGTCTAAGAAATCTCTGGTCTTCGCTGAGTTAATTTGTAACCTGCCCCGTGCTACTGAGCAATCCGAGCCCATTGATTCTCTTCCCGATGAATCATTGTTCCTCATTAGCACGTCTGAGCCGTGGTATGGGGATATTCTCTTATATCACCAAACCCAACGCTTCCGTCCTGATCTCACCTGCGATGAACGACGACGTATCAGACATCACATAAAATACTACCTTATAGTGAACGATACTCTGTATCGACGTGGTGTCGACACTGTCCTTCGACGTTGTTTGACCTTAGATGAGGCGGAACGCGTTCTCAACGACTGCCACGCTGGAGCATGTGGTGGTCACCTCTCTGGGATGGCTACGGCCCAGAAAATACTGCGAGCAGGATACTTCTGGCCCTCAATTTTTAAAGACTGCATTGAAACAGTCAAGAAGTGTCTGCCATGTCAATTCTTTCATAGCAAAGCACGATCGCATCCTGCTCCACTCCATCCTGTCATTGCCGTCGGCCCCTTCTCCAAATGGGGCATCGATTTTATGCACTGTAAGCCCACTTCAGCCGGGGGGCATAGCTATGTCATAGTAGTTGTCGACTACTTTACAAAATGGGCTGAAGCGATGCCTACATATGCTGAAGACGGCAAAACAGCAGCGCAGTTCATATTCAATCATATTATAGCTAGATTCGGTGTCCCACAGTCTATTGTGACCGATCATGGTTCCCATTTCAGGAACCATATGATCGAAGAACTAAGTGCCAAACTGGGTTTTCGCCACGAAAACTCAACCCCGTATTACCCACAAGCTAATGGCCAAGTTGAAGCCATTAATAAAGTCCTGAAACGAATGATTCAGCGCATTGTGGGTACCCAAAAATCCAATTGGCACTCAGCTCTGTTCTCAGCACTGTGGGCATACCGAACCTCAGTGAAAAGTGCTACTGGGTTTACACCATTTCAACTGGTGTACGGCCTAGAAGCCATTCTCCCGATTGAATGTGAAATTCCATCACTCAAGATAGCCATAGAGCTACTTCCACACACTACTTCCGAAGAAGAACGGTTTCTATACCTAGCCAAGCTAGATGAAACCCGCCGCGACGCCGCTTTGGCTAATGAAGCTCACAAAAAACGCGTCAAAGCTCAATACGACAAATCCGTTCAACCTCGGATCTTCAATGAGGGTGACCTCGTACTTACATATGATCAGATGCATGATAAGCTTGGAAAAGGTAAACTTGAATCTATGTGGTACGGCCCCTTCATTGTAAAACATGTCTTAGAAAAAGGAGCCTATGAACTAGTCGATTGTGATGGTACGCCATTGGCACGGCCCTGCAACGGGCTATACCTCAAACGTTTCTACGCGTGAGGTTACCCTACGCGGGTTATTTGTTGTACATAATGTACTTAGTTTGCTTTTTGCTTTCTTTTTAGTGTGTGCGTGGGCCTCATGTATCTACTCTTACTTTGACTCGTGACTTTATGCGCAGATGTCTGCCTACTTTGGGTTCGCCGACGGTGCAAGCCGACATACCCGGAATCTCGCTTCCGCAGCATGGGTGATCTATTCCCCCACTGGTGAGTTAATTTCTTCAGGAGCCAATTGTTTAGGACCCGCAACCAACAATATCGCGGAGTACCATGCAGTCATTGGTCTCTTGACAGAGGTTGCTTCACTCGGGATTGACTCCTTATCGGTCTTTTTAGACTCCCAACTCGTGGTTTCTCATCTAAACCGTGTTTACACAGTTCGCGATCCTACATTACTTCGTTTATTTCGAAGAGTACGCCTCTTGGAACGGTCATTTGATTTTATCACATATCAACACATACCGAGAGAATTCAATTGTATTGCCGATTCATTGGCTAATTACATTTTGGATTGGCATCTTTCCCATACATAAAAACATCATAAAAAATAAAATGCACAAGTCATTGTAAATATTTAGATCATAAAATAGGTCCATATCACTGTATATAAGAGTGTTTTTTCAAAAATACATAGAGTTTGTGTCAAAGACAAAATTGGGGATCAAATCCCATATACAAAAAAATGGCCCTCAAAGCCTACATATCGCGTACATGCCGCAAAAAGATCAAAGGACCATCTATGGAGACCTAGGAGACCTATCATGTCCCTCATCGGACTCCTCCCGCTGCTGGTGATAACACACCACAGCTCGAACCACCCTGCGAAGAAGTCGATTGATACGACCAGGTACACCCACAGTATGCCGCTGGAGGTGGTAAGGAACGTCATCCATCCGCATAGCAGGGATACCATGGGTCAATCCCTGCAGGTTCCTCTCAATATCCCAGACGCCTCCTGCCTCATCTTCATCTTCATCTTCGTCAGGAGCAGCTTGACGATCCACACCACCACGACGTAGTGGAGAGTATCCGGCTGGCCTCTGTGGTCCATGGTCTGCAACATGCATGCGAATATACATTAGGCGTCTTTTACAAATTCTAAAAAAGCAATAAAAATTAAATATTCAAAAAGGAAAAAATACATATCCATAAAGGTCATACCAGAGTTGTCCCAGTCATCATCCTCCGGCAATTCCAAGTCGATATCCTCACGGAAATATACCCCTGAATAGGGATAGTCGTCAATCATGACTATCTGCTCCTCTAGCCAAGAGAAGAAGTCCTCTCCAAAGGCTAGCCGCTGAGGTCCCCCGAGACGTCCAGCATAGTCACTCCATCAAGCCATCCATGGCTCAGTAGGTGGACGAGGGGGTATAGATATCTGTGGGCGCAGTAGTGGCACCCTCGCCAGAAAGAAAGTGACCAGGATGCTCCCATAGCCAAACTGGGTATTTTTCCCAGTCCTACACTTGTGCACCTGTTCCTTCAGATTGGACAACACTGCATCACACCAGTTGAAAACTGTTCCTCCCATGCACTCTGCTGCGAGATTCACCTGCGTGCGGGATGCCTGATGTGGACTCACGCTTCCCGCTGCACGCGTGATAGTGAATAGCACGGTTTTTACAGGAAGATTTATGACCTCCTTTATGGCCACTTTCCCACTTTTCTTACTCGAACCTGCCTGGCAATATCGAGCAATCAAGTCATCTGTGCTTGATTCTGAAGCTGTGTACCCGGTAAAATTCACCCGGGCCCCTCTTTTTGAGAGGCCCGTGAGGAAATAAATATCCTCAAGTTGGATTTCAAGCACATGCTCTCCCACTCGGAAAGCTTGAATGTCAGAGTCCCATAATTGGATAAGATGAGTAAGGAGCTTAGGTTGTTGGCGGATCCCTTTGGTTTTGAAGAACTTTAGCAAACCACATTCTCGCAATGCGGTCACGGTTGGTAAGTCATTTTCGGCTGCAAAATCATCCGCTTCGTGCTCTCTCTCTTTCCAGCCTACCATTTTGCTCCGAATAAGTTGCAAATCGCTGCAAAAGGGCAAACAAAACAATTAGTAACTATTTAACAACTTACTTCCAGCAAAAAATTGGAGAAAATTTGATTTTTTGAACTTGAAATTCGCCTGTGCCGTGCATGGAGGACACACTACCGCGCGGCAGTTCACACTACCGCGCCTCAGTTTGAGGATACAGCGCGGTACTGTTCAACAGTACCGCGTCTTTCGATAGGGCCCCCACGCGGTAGTGTGGAGGGCGATTCTTGCCCAAAAGGGCTTGCTAAAAAATTAATTTATTTCCTGGTGAAAGCAAAAATTTCTTACATGAAATGAAAGAGGGGCTCAAGCACTCTTACCTGGTGCAGACAGCGATCGAAACGGTGTCCCAGAACTCCCGGTATGGATCCTTGAAATCTTGCTCCAAAATGGGTGAAAATGTCTCCTTTGGGTAAAAAACACAAATGAATAGTAATTTCTATTTTTACCATTCCTTATATAGCATTTTTTCACATTTTTTAATTAATTAATTAATTACTATTTCATAAACCCTTGTTCACATTGCTAATGTCCAGTTTTTGAGCATTTATTGACAGGATCCACGGTAGAAATGAGATGCATTCACACCGGTGTTTATTCGTAATTTGACCTTCATTATGAGCCCACTTTATCTTTTTCGTGCTCTGGATTTAAAACTTGAAAAAGATTCCAAGCGCTTTTACACCCGTGTCGTGCTTGTCAAACTCAAGTAAACGGTGTCGAGTACGGTCAGCTTTACTCATGCTCGTTAAAAGATGAGGAAAGTATTATCCTGGTTGTATTTTATTTTTTTTTCGGACCAGAATAATTTAAAATTTACGAAAAAGACCATAGGAGTCCATAGTTAAGCTCTTTTCAGACTCCTTAAAATTTAAAATATTGTCAAGTGATCTTGACTCTTTCACACTTGTAAAAGTATTTGAAAGGTCGTCTATTCGGTGATAGGTTACCCCTTTTTCGGCCCGTCTAGACTATTTACGAGAAAGGTATACCTCGGTCAATCTCGGCTGGGAGAGTTCTCTCGGGAATTGTTTTACACTTTTTCGGGATCGAGGGACTAAATTTTATGAAAAAGTACATTATGGAGCTTCCTTTAAGTTTTTTAGGCTCTCTAAATATGAAAAACTACCGAGTTTTCCTTCCTTGGACTCGTTAAAATATTAACATCGAAGGACCCACTTTGGGACGAACCCCTCCTTTCTCAGGTTCGTAAAACATGTGAGATTGGACTCATCCATGAGATGAGATACACCGAGAATCTGTTATCCTCTTCAAGCTCGTAAAACAAGAAAGAGGTACTCGTCCATCATGTCGGGGAAATATGGGAGAATAAGTCAAGTTTATCTTTAGCAGCTTGTCAGTCGTTACCTTTGAACATGGCATGTGCCCATCTCTTGTCTATATTTGGGTATCCGTCTTTCATTGAGTTATAGTCATCATCATGGGTCGTCTCCCTGGCCACGAGTCCACTCATCCGGTGTCTATCCTCTATTTATTAATAAACCCTGCTGCCAAGTCCTGTTACATGCCGTTACATGTTCAAAGGGTTGCATCGTTTCGAGTCATTCATTGTGTCAGGCCTCCGCTGTGTCAGTACATACTCCATTGCTTCATCATCCTATCATATGTGCCGATTTCGTGTCGATGATGTGGGAATCATCATGGCCCACCTTCGACGAGTCTATTCCTGTCGACACCAAATCACTATCCGGGAATTAGACTTAGAGATCAACCATTAGTACCTTGGTACCTGCATGCCTCAATGGCAGGTTTCCTCGTGTTTGACAGCAGGTTCACATCATTGACCTCTGATCAAGCAATCTCTCGGATGCTCGACATCAACTCATTCATTCGCATTTCGTTGAGATGTACCATTGATACCTTGGGAATCATTGTCATCATTGGTGATCTCCCTCGCATTTGTTAACGGTCCACATCATTGACCGGTAATCAAATGGTTTCTACCATGTTCGACTTCAACACCTTGTAATCACATGGTTAGATTCGTATCTTTTTGCGATCGGGTAGAAGACCCTGGATGCACCTCTACATTTTGACTGCATCCAGGCTGCGATGGAGATGTCCCTTGTATTGTCACACAGATCCACTTATTGTATTGGTCGTGGCTGTGTCATTATTGTCTCATGGATCTACGATTGTTCATAGTAGCCATGATCTGTCCACAGTTTACATTATCTCAGTACTCATGGATCTGCAATGTATTGGTCGGCAGCCATGCTTTGAGTCATCTGTTTCCGAGCATGGGAATGCCCGCCTCGGTGGTATATCTAACACTTTGTTTCTATTTCAGCTCAGTGTCGCTCTCCTCGATGCTATCTCTGCACATTATATTCGTAAAGTCTTTCGGCCATCAGTCCCTTCTGACCTCACACTTTAGGGGGCATCTGTTATACCTCTATGTTTCACGGTGTCGCATCTCCATCACAAAACGAGTTGACGACATTTTCCCTACTATTTTGAACCATCCAGAAGAGACAGATGATGAGTCAACCTTGAAGGTGAATCCACCCTGGCAAGTTTTTGACCCACCTTAGACTTTATTTACACACACTACCGCACCTTGCTAGTTCGCCAAAACGCGGTACTAGACACTACCGCGTTCTGATATTTCCCCAAAGCACGGCAGTGCCGCGTTCTGCAGTCTTTGCAAAACGCGGTACTCTTTTAATAGCTTTTTTCCCTTGGCTTGTGGGATTTTGGATTTTCGAAGATAATGGAAGATTGGGGTCCTTGATTCGATCTCAACTCATCTCCTTCGATTAGAAACCCTGATCCACTTATCTCTCCTTAGATCCACCCATCTCTCTTGTTGGTTAACCTCACCATTCACTATAAAAGAGAGGCACTCCATTGGGAAAAGGGGGAGGACTCTTGAGAGTACCAAACTTATGGTCTTGCAGCATTGTGGAGATAGCTAGAGGAGAAGACACTTGGAGCTGGAGGATTGGCTTGGGCATCAAGCACCTTTTGTAAGTATTCTTCAAGTTGTAATGGAATAACTTGTCTTGTTTTCCCAAATCATTTGTGTTAATCTTGTTTTAATGATATGATTTGTATCTTGCATAGATTTAGATCCTAACTCATGTTTCAGGTTGCTAGAGAAGAGTGCATTCTTGTGTTTTGGTTCCATTTTGACAGGTTCACTTGTGAAGGCTTGGAGCTTGGAGCAAATACCAAAAACAAGCGTCTGGATAGAAGGTCAGTTAAACTCTTTCTACTCTCTTTAGCATTTTAATCCTGAGATGTTTATTAGATCTAGGGATTCAAGGTAGCATTTGTTTTGACTTGTTTCTTGCTTTAAGGCTAGTTTAAAGTCTACTTTAAAGTTAAGAGAGTTCTGGCTTATCCGTAGGACAAAATTCTACATAACAAATAATACCATCTCTATAGGATTACAAAATACATATATGAAATACATGGGTGAAATACATTCCGAAGTTACATATACATCAACATCTATATCTATATATATTCATTTTCTTTGTCCTAACTATTTTCTAATTAGAATTTCATTTCTATTTTTCACAATTAAAATTTTCACTCATTTTATGGTTTTTCCCCCATTTTTTAAGTTTTCTCTTATTATATTTATCTACTTTAATCCTAACAGCTACTCTCCCTTCTCTTTATTTATTCATCCTAAACCTTTTCTAACCTAAAGACAACTTTATTAGGATTCCCTGAAGATGGGTGGAGTGTCCACCCAAAATGTCAAAGTCTACCATTGGCATGGTCTTGATCCAAGAAGGTGAATCACAACAAGAACATGTGATTTAGTACCTAATCAAGGGACTTGTCGGTTCTGAGTTGAGATATTCTCATGCTAAGAAATTGGCATTGGAAGTAGTGCATGATGTCAATACATAGACATCACATGCTTCTTTGAAGCATGCTCATTTTTCCATACTCGAATCCAAAAGGAAGATGCTCCGCCATAATGACCATCTTTCTCATAAGTAACTTGTTCAACCTCCTTTGGTATTCAACCAACTTGAGATTTTCCTTGATATCTGCCATGAGAGGGCCATCCTCAGTCAGAATCCTATGGGTGAGTGTTTTGAGCACCCATATAAGAGCCACATAACGTTCATAAATAATGGCTTGATGCTTTATTCCCCTAGGGTTCTAAATCCAATCCTCTAATGGATCAGAAGGTCCTTCTGCGGGTGAAGCCAAACTATTATGGACCAAAGACCAATTGACTCCCTCATTATTTCCAGCATGTTCTTCTTCCCTGAGGTTTGACTGCAGAGACAAAATCCAAGGGATGAAGTCAATATTAATGCAGTGGGAAAGCTTGGTCAGGTTTGTGTTGAGCATAACTGCATAGTTGTGAAGGTCCGTTAGAATCATCCAGGGGTTTCTATGGGAATCCATATCCTTTCTCTAATCCTCTAGAGTGAGCCCGAGAGTGATTTTCCCGAGTCTAGAAAGCGACCAGAGTGCATTCAAAGAGAGGCTGCCTAGATTGAGTATTGATCGAGTGCTTCCTGGTTCTGGTTCCTAGTTGGATATCACCTTATGCTACTCCCTCTACTGCATACTTGTATACTCTTTCCAAATCTATGCTTCTTTGCCTTCTATCCTAGTTAGCAGGTCTTTTGAGATGATATTCCTATAAGAATTGGTTGTCTCAGCTGCTTTCAGCTAGTTCATCGTCATGAACCCTTACTCTACCCCTGCAATCTTGCATTTCTTAGGTCTCACAATGCAGACAATTTGAATATTGGGTTGGCATAAATGCGATGTTCTATCCTCACCATTGATAACTAAAATTAGAATGTAGACCTTTCTTTCCATATCCACCCTGATATGCTCACCTATTGCCATAATAATCCTGTCCAATATCACCTCAAATATTTTTGAGTGCATAACTGCTATGTACATCAACTCTATCCTTCGTTCGCTACCAAATTCGCCACCACAGTCTTCCATAGGGCAGTTAAGATTGAACTTAACTTGCATTTATGGCATTTACTTTCACCATGTGCTTTGCATGGGTATGGGTTTCCGTGTGTCGACCTGTATCCATTCGTTGAGTGTGGGCAGTTTGATCCATGATGGGAAAATTGTCATCGTGATATGGCTCAAGATGATATGGCCCCATTTCCCTGTCATTCAACCAACGTGTGCAACTGAGAGTGATTTTGTTATCCTCCCTGGAAAGTCGATGGAATTCTTTAATGAAATCCTCTCCCTCTAGGTTGTAAGCTGATTCATCGATGATTCTTGTCCCTAAGTTGATCCCCGTGTTGTCCAAGTGGTCCATTAGTTTGTTTTTTGTTCTTCTTACATGGACGGGGATTAGAAAAGGTATTTCTTTGACTGGAGCTACCAACGTCCTTAATTCGTCCTCCAGCATCCAGTTAGATATTAGGTGTTTGATCGAGGTTCCATTCTGGATTTTGCTTATGGTATTGATGAGTATTTGCGAGTCGCCTTCCAGAATTACATGTTTGAAGTTTTGAGTCTTGGCTATATTTATCCCATTTGTTAGTGCTTCAAGTTACACCACATTGTTGCTGTTGATACCCATATAACCTGCACACACTCTTAAGATAATTCCTATGCTATCTTTGAAGACCCCTCCATAACCGGCTTGACCTGGGTTGTCCTTAGACACACCGTCGAAATTGAGTTTTATAAAATTTGACGGAGGAGGGTTCCATTATCTAGGGATAGAAAATTTGGGGTGAGTGTTAGTAGATGGGACCGTGAGGAGTTTGCTATTCAGATCTGAAGCTTTGAAGATGATGGATTCCTGGGAATTTAATTTATTATCCTAGTATGAACAAGTCTGGAGTTGAATGGTTTCGTGAATACTAGTTTTGATTTTCCCCCACACATTTTTTGGAGTGCTGACTTTGTCTTTGAATATCCTCTGGTTCCTTTCTTTCCATACTTACCACAACAGAGAGGTTGCAAATAGGTGACATATTCTATTGACCAAAGGACTGAAAAAAGGTTGACGATTCCAATTGATCATAGTGTTATTAATGCTTGCCTGATCTCTTTCTGTAGTTCGAAAGAGAACAATCCCTTTGTCCTAGAGCTCTGCTGAGAAAGCGCAAGTGTTGAAGAGATGTTCCTTGTCTTCTCTCACTTTGAGCCAGAGATGATAGCATGATGGACCTACAAAAATTATTTTCTCCAGCTTCTCCCAAGTGAGGGTTCTATTATGCATCAGTAGCCAAAGGAAAGTGGCCACTTTGGCCCAAATGTTTGTTGTCCATATTTGAGTCTAGATCGAGTCTTTTGGCAGATTAGTGTGTCCCTCTGCTATAGCATGGCCCACTTTGATGGTGAATCCCCCTTTTGGTTGGTAACCACATCTTAGTTTGTCTTCGTTAATATTTACTTTTATCCTTCTATTTTTGAGCTCCTTTCCAATAGAGGGATAAATATTTTCCAGAGTTGGGAGAGAAATATCTCCAGTGGTAGCCATTTTCTCCATTATCCATCCTCATTCTCTCTGTACCAAAAGTGATAGACATTATTTCCTTTCCAACATTTCATAATAATTATGATCGAGATGGAGTCGATGAAGCTTCTCATCTTGTTGTCATGAGTCTTCCCAGAACAAAGTTGTATCTCCATTCCGTATTTCCCAAAAGCTGTGGTTGTAAATCAAGTTATGATTTGTCCATGCCTAGTTCTAGATGATTGACCCTTGGACCTGATAATTGAAGCGGATGAGCCTCTGTTGACCCCGATTCAATGTGTATTTAGCTTGCCAAAGAAACCCCTAGGTTTCCTAATTGTGAGTGAGCCAATTCCATAAATGCTTGGATCCCATTACTCTGTTGATAGCTTCAGGGTCTCATAGACCAAGACCACCCTTCAAATTGTGTTTACAGACTTCCTCCCAACTGACTAAAGCCCATTTTTTTTTATTATCATTGCTACCATAGAGAAAGTTTCTTTGGAAATTCCTAATTTTTTTAGGATGATTTTTGTTGTTGCGGGTACCAAAAAAATATAGAGGGGCATGGCTTGAAGGACAAACTTTACCGGGGTAAGTCTACCAATGATATTGAGAGAGCAGAAAGACTAGATTGAAATAAATTTGTTGAGAAGAGCTAAGAGGTATTCCCAATTGTCCTGCCGAAGAGGTTTATCCAAGAGGGGTCTCCTAAATAATTCGAGGGTAGAGATAATCTAGAAAATATTAGAAGCTGTGTGATACACCACTGGACTAGAAGGGAGGTGTTGAAGAAGAAAAGCTGGGATTTTTCTTGGTTGATGGTACCTCCTGAGGCTTCCTTGAAGTGGGACATAATATATTTGAATATTTGAGCTTCTTTATATGCAGGATAAACCATAGGAAGAGTATCATCCATGAATTGTTGATGAGAGCAGATAGGAGCATTCCTGTGAATATTGAGACCTTTGAGGGGATGGCCTCTAAGTTCCACTTGAATAGTTATGCCCAAGCCTCCTGCCATTATTGTGTAGGACATAATAATTGGATCTTGATACTTGTACTCTACAAGTGGAGAACTTCGCTAGTGTGTGGATTACTTATGTTTAGTAAGATTCATTTATAAGGATTAGTTGACTTGAGTTATATTGTTGTCCTCCCTTACCTCTCATATATGTAGAGGAAGGAGAGAGTATTTCCAAACACACATCAAAACACAACACACATTCATTTGTATAAATTCCTTGTAGTGCTCTCTTTCATTATATATATGCTATATAAGATGAGTTTTCAAATCTTGTTTATGCATGTGAAGTTTTCCTAAAGGGATGGAAACTTGAATTGGAGTGATTGGTGTAGAACATATAAAGGTGTAAAAAATCAATGTATTGTAATATTAACTTAAACATCAAATAAACTATATAATATAACAAGATCTATATAACATGAAATAAACTATCTAACATGAATAACATTAGACATGCACAAATAAATAATCACATGACTACACTATGTACCTCAATTAATTAGGCCTTTTGGATCCTCTCTGTAACAACCTCTCATGCTCTACATGAGGTAGTAGGTAGTGTACCTTGTTTGATGACTTCGATGAAATTGTTTGTAGTTGGATGTTTATATGAACGATCAAGTGCATAAAGTGATACACCCGTGAACCAAGTCTATAATCCATGTATGCGTAGCCATTTATCTTTGGTGCCTTTCCATCTACTGTAATATATTCTCCTTGAACAACCATTGAGCCAGTCGGAAAGGTAATGCCTTCACTATCAATTAATGATGCGAGGAGGGTTTGCTTCCCTTGGATGCATCGTGCCAATTGCACTGTCTTTCGGGGTGAAAACTGCATAGATGTGTCCTTCAAAAATGCATTTTATGGTCAAATTCCAACAAGTAGTGGTTTGATAACTTGGTTAATTAAATAAACAAGAAGGGAACTGAGATATGAATGCATAAATAATTACCTGGTTGTACAAGATTATATATATGATCATAGTCGTCTGAAATAGAATACTGGCCTTCCTCTAACTGGATTGTTTCAACAATAGCATGTGGGTCTATTGCAAGTGATACATGATCCCATTCATCAAACCAATCCGTTGATTCACACTCATCCCACTCGCTGCTACTACAAGGCCCACAAAAACAATCACGTTTTCATGTCCATATTTCAAATAAGGGGTTGTTTGAGCTTTGAACCGAATGAAATCCACAAGTCCCTTGTACAATACTACAACTATAAGAACGTGATCGATCTATATCAACCCCTTGCCAAAAATTTATGACAACATGTCCTCTACCTGTTGGTGTGTGCTGATCTGTGGTTCAATATGAAATTTTTGTAGAGCACCATTGAAATATGGATTTTGCATCCCGGATATGAGGGTTTTCCAGCACCTCATCTCCTCCCTTCGTAGGGTAGTTTTGAGACATGCTCCAGCCCCATTGTGCTCTCCCTTTCCATGCTCGGTCTCAAAATAGTTCCATATATGTGGCACACCATAAGTCTCTTGAAAAATACTCAACCACTGGAATACATGTGCATTTTTGAACTGGCCTGCACAACCATATAACCATATCCAATGTTGATCCATTGTATATCTCTCTCCTTCAACTGATCATGGAAAATTCTGAAGCAATGCTGCACATAATGCAGGTCATGGCACATGTCATCAATGATGTAGAAGTTGGTCTCTTTCAATATTATCCTCCCGTCATTGTTTCTCTCTAGTGTGTGCCTATATTTGATATGGACCATTATGCTAACTTGGTTTGAATGGTTGTATTGACTTTGAATCTCATTCGGTGGCTGTAGGGTGTCCCTGCATTGTCTGTACTGTTCATCCTGCCATCGTGCTACATGGACATGTTGTACATACTACTTAGTCTTTTTGTAGAATTCCTTCATGAAATTACAAATTTGTACCTAGTGCCACAAAACCAAGGGCATTAATACAATGTGACATTTAAAATATGAATATATATGTATAAATTCAACATGTACAGTATGAAAGTATGCAAACTTAGATTAATTTTGACTCCACCAATGCAATTTTTTTGCTTTCCTTCACACTATCTACTTGATATGTTAAATACTTGAAGTTTTGCAGTTCTACTATCATCCTCCCAAATTCATGCTCCTCTCTTTCATGGATGCAACGACTCAATAATGAAAATCCACTGCTCCTGTAACATGTCCCATATAAACATGATATTTTATAATATTTTTGTCCTTTAGGTCTTGGACACATGATGCTATGGATAAATTCTCCATATTCATTCGGTGGTTGTAACTATGGGAAGTCCTGCACAATGTTAGTATGCAAATCACAAAGTATATATCTATATGTATCATAATAGAACTCAAAATCTACATGGTATATACAACAACATGTGTTGCGATCAATGGACCTTTGATTTTTCAAAGGACCTTTGGCCCAAGTTCAATTGTGTGTGTTCATTCTTGAATCTCTCATAGAGTTTGGTTTGTGTCGTGTCAAGGAAGTTCTTAACATGGGTTTCACACCCCTTAACACCTTTTCTCAACTTTATCACATCTCAAGTTTTTCTCTAATAGCAGAATATTTTTGAAGAGTCTTTCTATCTACTTTAAATATTTTACATGTGTGTGATAACAAGTGACGTTTCCTTGTGGATTTGTCTACGATCAATTATGACAATACACAATAAACATCATTAAGATCTTTTGTACGAGAAGTTTTTCCAGTCAAATTAAATGTAGACTGTATATTTCTAACAACATGACTATTGGCCTTTGAACTTATAACTACCTTTGTGCCTAACATTCTCCTAACATGAGCTAGACAATGTGATTTTAACAAAGCCAGAAACAATTGACATTTTGCTGCATCGATTTTGGATTCAAAAAATTCTTTGATGATATTGGTACAATGGAAATCAACAGTGTGTTTAGGAAATTTACCTTCACGTTCTGATAATGACATTCCATCCACATGAATACGTTTGGGATTTCTTCGTCGTCCACTTGATAGTCAAGGCAAGGGAGTTGGACATGAAGTACGAGTCTCATCACCAGTTTGTTGTGGCACTTCATTCACAATTTGGTCCTGAAAGGGAGTGTGTTTGGCATGTGTGTGCTTTTCTTGGGGAGGTTTCCAATTAACAACTCGTTCAACATCCATCCCTGCATATGCAACATCAATCAATATTTGATTGACTTGAGCCACTTCATCATTGCTTGTTGATGGATTATTCATTGGATGATCACTTGATGTTGGATTTTGAGAGAGATCCATTACCCGCATCCATTTCACTTCTCCTGATGAACCCAAGGTCATCATGGCATGCATTGTAGTAGGATCTAAGGCATTGAAATTTTGATGTCTATATTTTTCCATGTACAACCTGGCCTTTTCTCTTATCTCATGGGCCTTTTCAGGGGGTAGCTCATTCCTTCTAGACTTTATTTTATTATTACGTCGGTTTCCCTTCTTCAATATATTCTTTAACAAAAAAAGAATATCACCCCTGCAAAAAAAATAACAAATAAGATATTATTTTTCAATTATGAAGTGAGGAAAACAAACTTTTACCACTAACAAGATAGAAGGGACACAAGATTTAGACAATATTTATACATTGAGTGGTAATATGACTTGTATAATGTGCAAGATTTTTAAAACTCGCTATAGCAATTGATTGGGTATTGTGCAAACCTATGCGTGTTATCTTCCTAAGTGTACAATGTAAACTATGGTCATGGAAGTATGTTTTGTTTTCTTGACATTGGACATATAGATCAAACTAATATGGTAGCCAGAAAGAAGGTGACATGAGGCCATTGTAACTATCACAAAAAATGATTGAAATGGTGCAACAAATATATATTTTTTTCTCAACATCCCATTAGTGTGTACATGCATAGATCTTGTGTTACTGGTATCAATCATACACTTACTCAATCGAATATTGATGTGGGATTTAATAATATATCAGTAATGCACAACCCAACCTAGGTTGGCATCAAGTTCCTCCTATCCATCTTAGTGACATAGGCTTGTAGTGTGGTGAATTCCCTCATTTTGAGTGCAACCTCACTTTTGTCTAAATGTGTGGTTGTGGTTTCCCGTTTTATGTCTATTTCCATGGTAGGGTCCTGATTTCACATTTGTCCTTGATTGGTCACATGTTTAGCTATAGTAGATGTTTTTCTTGGGTATGTATTGTATTCTCTACATGTGTGTGTGGAAATTACGTCTGACAAAAATGTCTAACAATCCCTGAACATATAGTTCTTTGTCGTATGTGTTGGGTGTTGGCTCAGGGTGGGTCCCAGGGGGGTGTCCCCCGCCCCCTGGTCCGCGTAGCAGACATTGATCGACCCACTTGGGTGCCTCTCTTGCTAATTAGAATGCCACTTGGGCCTTAAGTTCTATTGGGCTATTAGTTGGTTGAGGATCCTCCCTTGGGTCCCCAAACTTACTTAATTCATTAGGGCATGCACTCTTAGCCACATAGTCAAAATTTCCTTCAATGCGAGTGGTATTGTTGTGGTTTTGTAATTTGAAGTTAATTTAACCCTACCATGTATGATTTTGGTGGTTCTCTCTTTCACATAGTATAGAGGGTTGTTTTTCTAGTGAACCCATGTTGTTTGATCCAAATTCTTGTGATATGCTGGATTATAATAAATTGTTTGACTCTTTTGGAAATACCACCCTTCCAACAATGAGTGTAATGGTTGGTTACTTCATTTAAGAATTCCATAATCTATTTAAGTGATTTCCTTGTTCTTGTAAACAATAAAATTTACTTGATTTTGGTCTCTAATACCGTTATTGGACACAAAATAACTTTCTAATTGAATACTAAACATCCCATTAATATGTACATACATAGAGCTTGTGTTACTTGTATCCCTAGAAAAACTTGTTGACACTCATTGTAAACAAGAAGTTTATAAATAATAGAAAACAATGAGATAAACTAGATGAAATATCACTGTATGAAGATATGAATATACAGTGATAACTTGGGGTATATTAGCATATTTAAAAGCTATTGAGAATTCCTTAGAAATAACAACAACATCACCTATAGGACCTCAGTTTGAAATGTTTTCTTATCATCTTGAAACAATGTACAATGAGCCTCACTTTGGTAGCTTAGCACTTGGCACATGGTTTTTTGACAATAGTTTGGGTTAGTAGATGGTATTGGATTGTGGTATGGGGTGTTAGTAGGAGCACACATCCTATAAAAGGGGAAGATCCTACTTACTTCATTTTCATGTTTTGGATGAGGGAGAATCTCCCCTAAAGATTAGGAATTTGATCCTTTTGGCGTTTGTGTGAGTTGTTGTAGTGAAATCATGAGGAATCAAGCAAATGTTTGTGTCTTGGATGGAGTTATGTGATTATGAAAGGTTATTGGTGGTGATGCAAGTAAGTTTTTTTGGTTATCTTTATGAAAGGTTGAAAGCATTGTTTGGTGCATGTTGTAGTTTTTTTGTGGTAAGATGTTTTTTATTGTCTATGATGAATATTAAGAAGACTAAAATACATTTATCATACAATTCATGAGGAAAAACTACAATACACACAATTCAAACAAAGTGAATGAATACTAAAATACAATTCATAAGGAAAAAATGTCATCATACCTCAAGGATTGCTCTTTGATTACAATGTAAATGGCCTTTTGATGTATCCACTAGATGTAAGAAGAGTTAAAGTGTGTCCAAGCAACATGAGAATTCAATCAAAAGAGCCAAATAGAGTCCAACTGGTGTGTATTCAATCCAAATTGCTAAATAAACTCCAAGAGTTGTGTGAATTCAATCCAAAATGAAAAAGATTGTTGAGTTGTGTGTTAGAAGAGTGAAAAAATGTGAATTGAGAAAAAAACAATGCAGGAGAAGAGCGTTGGTCATTTCAAAATTTTCATGTTCAGCAGGGGCGTTCACGCGCTACTAGCGCGTATGTGCCTCTGTATAACGTTGCTTTTTTCAATGGGTAACATTTAGTACATTTATTTCCCAATAAATCCCTATTTGTTCGTTGATTCCTAATCCCCAAGTGCTTAGGTGATTAGGGGTTTTGGTATTTAGAGCTTGTGGGTTAGGGGGTTAAGGTGTTTCCAGTTAACTAGGATTTAAGGGTTAAGGTGTTTGGGGTTAACACTACTAAATTATTATAAAGTCCATACAAGTAAAGGTTATACAAATTATTTTACTTTAGATAGTAGCGTTCATAAGCGTTGTGCTTATAGTGCTTCTAAGTGGTAGGGGTTACTAGTGAGGGCTTATAGTGGTTTTATGTTATGGATTATAGTAGTTAGGGTCGATAATGGGTTTATATTGATTATAAGTAACATATAATAGTAGTGACATGGATTATAGGTTATGGAAAATATTAATAGAAAGATTACAACCATAGACTTGACGTAGCAATCCTCATCCGATCGAACCAATGCCAAAGCCTCCCAAGGAAGTGTGAGTCTCCCAATAGATGAGTAGAAATATATCCTAAGGTAATTTCACTAGCATGTAGACACTATAGAACTCCTCCCTTTGGTATGGGAGTGAACTTCATTTATATAGGACTAAGTGGATAGGGTAGGTTGAGATATAGTAGGAGAGAGATAGGGGATCCTTCCAAGAGGTTAGGAACCGAGTGCCAGCTCTCCCAAAAGGTCAGGGATAGGGATCCATATCATCTAGCTTCGAGCATGAGCTTGAAGAAGCTATTTTTTCCCATTAACTGACATCGTCGCAGGCTGCAAGAGGTCAACCTGCGACGTCGCGGGTTGCTTGAGGAAAACCTGTGGCGACCTCTCAAAACCTAATATGAATGGGTTTGTATCGCTTCCAGGTTAATGATTTAGTCAAGGAAACTTTAGGGATGTTTACACTGAGTTTCTTGATGGCAAGATTTTGGGTGTAACAGAATGCCTCCCAAAGCATGAAGCTGTTTGAAATTGGACAGGTGAAATGCTTTGATAGAAGGAATGGCAATGGTTCATCAGACGAAGGACGTTGCTGTAGTACAACTGACTCTGAGTACACAGTCTCATATGACGTACAACATGGCTGCCGACCAATACATTGCAGATCCATGATAGTAATGACCGACTGAACACAATCATGGCTACTAGAAACAAGCGTAGATCCATGATGAGATGATAACACAACCACTACCAATAAAAATGTGGATCCGTGTGATGACTCAAAACAAAATCCATCGCAACCTAGGTAAAACATGACTCCCCAGGGTCTTCAAGCCGAACCCACAATGATACGAATCTATCCATGTGATTACAAATGTTTTGATGTCGAACATGGTAGAAACCAATTGATTACCGGTCATTGATGTATACCGTTAACAAGCACTAGGGAAATCACCATTAATGTCAATTATTCCCAAGGTACAATACATATCATCAAGCGTGAATAAATGAGTTGAAGTCAAACGCCAGATGAAATCTTTCAATCAAGAATTAATGATGTAAACTCGTGTTGAAAGCAAGGTAACCTGCCATTGAGGCATGTAGGGCAAAGGTACTTGGTTGGTTTCTAGATTCAATCCTTGGATGATGTGTTGAGGTCAACAAGGATGAATCTGTTGAAGGAGGTCCATGATGAATCCCCCATCATCAACATGAAACATGACAAATATGTGTAGAATAGATTGGATGGTACAGTAACATGCAATACTGACTTAGAATAAACTGACATGGTAGTAGGTGTATTAATTGCAGATAATGAATGGTGAGAATGTTCTTGAACATGGGCATGGCATGACTTGGTATTTTTGACATGACGAGTACGACACCAAAACCTAATGCAAGTGATGAGGGAAGCATTCTTAGAATGAATCAAAGGAGTGATAAGACTCAGGAGGTGGGTGAAACTCGAGGACAAATGGATGATCCAAGTGCAGTATGCAAATGCAAATGAATGCCATGTTCAAGAACGACTAGGTACTGCCACAGATAAAGGGTGTACCATAAAAGATTTCATTTTTCCCCATCATGAATGATGAGTGCCTCATGTGTTTTTTACGAGCTTGATTGTTAAGATTTAATATGCTAAGACAGAAAATAGTAGCATTACATTCCATTTCACAACTAGCAGAGCAAGCAGCCATATATTCTTCTTGTGCTAAGAGCCACACTAGACTGATTCCTTCTAAACCACAAGATCATGGTTGATCCCAGACAATAACAGCTTCTCGATGTGCGCTTCCTGTCTGATACACTTTCTGCTCAATCAACATCTGTGTAGCCATTTGAAGTCATGATCTCTAAGATAGCATAGATCAAAGTCTATCGTATCCTTTAGGTACCTGATCACATGCTTTGCAACTAATAGGTGAACACATCTAGTTTCCACTAGATACTGACTCAAGGTATTCACAACAAAGCATATATCTGACCTAGTATTTATTAGATACATCAGAGACCCAATAATTTGTCTGTACAGAGTTATATCCACTAACTCTGAAGAGTCATCCGCTAACAGCTTCAAGTTGGAATCCATGAGAGTGGCCATTCCAACACATCAAGTCCTTTTAATATTCATCAGAATATTTTCCCTGGTTGAGAAAGATTCCTTCTGAGCCTTGCCATACTTCCAGACCTAGGAAGTAATGCATCAATCTGAGATCTTTCATTTTCATTTCTGTTTCTCATTCCTTGTCAGAAAAAGATCATCCTCATACAATAATGGTATGATAGGTTCATCATCCACAACCTTAAGGTAAAGGTTAGGATTAGCTTTACTTCTGGTAAAGCCCAAGCTTTGTCAAGAAGCTGTCAATTCTCATTCATTCACACTTTGCATTGAATGATCTTCTGCATATCTATCTGTGCCATCTCTCGTCAGATGGGTCTACTGACATGAGCCTCAATATCATTCAAACTCTGTGGTGAGTTCCTTCTTGCATCCATGTCATCTGTGTATAGAAGCCATATTCAACCTTGTAGCAAAGGTTGAGATCTACATCACCCATTATGATCATTAAGCTCATCAATTGATTACCAATCCTGGGTACCCATACAGAACCTGATTCACACAATTACACCATTAAGAGAATGGTCTTATCTATCCACTTGGAGCAAACATCTTGTTATGATTCTCTTCCTCTTTCTAAGAGAATCTTCTAGCCATGAGCCTTCTATATTTTGTTTGATTTGTAAATCTTCTTGTTGAACATCCATCACTTGTTCAGTGTTCATCATTCTTCATGATCTTTCCTACAAATCAAAATAAGTAATATTTCATAATCATGAAATCATGATAACCTATTATGCATACAGATAACATTTACATAGTTATGCAACTATCTTGACCAATACTTTGGCACAACAGTTTTCCATATCCTGTATGCATACAGTGGCTATCTAGATGCCTTCCATCTCTACCAGAACATACTATCGAGAGTGTGCACAGCTCTCAGCATGTCAGTAAAGAGATTTCATTCTAGACAAGCAACAATGGAATGTTTGTCCAACTTACCAATCATATGCATATTAGTAGTATATTGTTTCAATGCTCTATGAATGTTTACACTCAGCATGATATATTATAGGAATACAAATATGCATACAACCTATTACAGACAATATCATTTACTATTTCAAATAACAACTTAAATACTTATCTTTTATGTTTGTGTGGTTGCCTCCCGCTTGATCTTCTATATGTCTTTTGAACTTCTATTCATTTTGTACCACTGTGCATGCTCAAGTGTCATCCTCATGATCTCATACACAAATATACATTCATTAGTATATTTCAATGTTATCAAAACATTATAGTTCTAAATAATCTTGAATATGTATAGTCATGATTATAGATAATATTAAAGGTTTCAGGGAAGTCTTCTTTTACTCATACATATTCTTGTTTGATCTGGTTAGTTAAATCATCAACCAAGATAAGAGACATAATATGCATAAACCCTTGATTACTAACTTTATGAATAAGCATAACCAATCATACCAGGTATACTTATATAAGGGATCCTAACACAAGGTAAGATTCTAACATGACATAGGAAAACATACCTGGATTAGTATACCTGCTTAGTTATGTCTAACATACCTAATCAATATCTTCTTTGTTCTCTTCAATGATTTAGATATCCTATGCTGGAACCTGCATATCTCATAGGTTAAGCATAATAGAAAAAATTCATACATACCTTGTAAGTAGAACTTCTATGTGATCAAATATTGTGGATGAGTCTTTGTCTTCATGTTATCATGGTCATGGAACTTGATTTGTCTTCGTGATGTACCTGTATCTTGTTAGCAGACAACATCAACCTCATACAATACCACAGTGCATTAGTACAATCATATAGCCCTAAACAATGAATGTCTTCTATCATTCACATGCATTCATATTGTTACTAGGGTGATAAGACAATTCTAACATTAATCGAGATTGTACTGACCTGAATAATATGAGGACAAACATATTATGAACTTAATCAAGAATCAGATTTCAAGACATACCTGTATCTCCTTAAGTCATACCTATCGAGACTTCTTGTAGTCTTCTTATGTAAGGCCTTAGCCTCAACTCCCCCTGAAACTTGATTTGGAGCTTGATTAGGGTTTGTTAGAGAAACCCTAAAAATTCAATCTTTGACTTTCACACTTCTGAATGGATGGAAGGATGTGTCTTGCTGAGCTGATCAAACTAGCATACTTCAATTTTGAAATCTCCAAAATTTGACCCCTCAAAATTGCCTTCGAAACTTCTGGATCTTCTGGACATGATCCTGAACTAGGGTTTGATGAAGCCCACCCTTATGCCCAATCAAAAGGTTTGATCCAAGGCTCTAAACTCTTATTTTTCTGAGGAGCTTCCAGCCGTGGTTACAGACTTCAAAAATTCCAACTTTTGTTGAAGCCCTAATTTTCCATCTTTCCGATCAAAATCCCGAATTGGGGTTGGATCAAGCCCGGTCTTCTACCCAGCCAAAAAATTCGATCTTGGACTCTAAATTTCGATTTTCCTAAGTATAATTCAGCCGTGGATTCCGATTCCAAAAATTCTAACTTTCTCTGAAACCCTAAATTCCGGAAGCCATGAATGAAGGTGCTCCAAAAATAATTATGTTTTGAAAAAAATATGTACCTGATTGTTTCTGCTGTAACTCTAAAATTTTCACTCCACAGGGTCTGAAAATGTTTTTTGTGGTATCCTGACCTGTCATCTTTCCATCCCAATAGGTCTGACCTCAATTGGATTTTCTGAGAGAGAGTTATGCCAAGTGTCGCAATGTGACCTGTTTATGGGATAAAACAGGAGAGCGAACTTGTACGGCGTGCCACATGTCACTGGTTCAGCTTCGGCCTCTAAAAGAGTTTCTTGAGATAGTACATTCTGTGTACTACCTGTCACTTTTTACAAAATTTCATTTGGAGCTTCCTAGCCCATTTTATGACCTTTTTTCCTAGGTCACCTGATTTTGACTGAGATCTGGAAGAGGCAGAAACCCTAACTTGTACTTATCATAACTCACAAAGTACAATGAATCTGAGGGTTCCCTTTGGACAAAAGGTACCTGGGGATGTTATCTACGACCTGTAAAGGTTTCAGATCCTGAACCTTCTCCAAAATGTATTTATAGCGAAAGTTCCACGATGACTTGTTTTTTCTATGTAAAACCCAAACCTTCAAATTGTCGCAAGTGAAGCAAGTGTCGTAAGTGCCATACCTTGCCTTCCTTCAGGTTAGCTCTGATACCATGTTAATATTTAATATGCTAAGACAAAAAATAGCAGCATTACATTCCATTTCATAATAATAGCATATACAGGATCACTGAAGAAACAACAAGCACATCATAAACACAAGAGACACAGATTTATCCTGGGAAACCCTCATGGGGTAGAAAACCGAGCAAAGCTTCCTCAATATAGATGACCAGCAAATACAAAAGATGTAACCCTGAGCATAAGCTCCTCCTTCTCCATAGTAGACCTCTCTCTCATAAGTGCGCCACTCTCAAGTGAGTGAGTGTGTGTTAAATGAGGAATACACCTCCTCTATTTATACACTACTCCAACTTGTCTTTTACACAAATCATGTAGGCTCGTATTTAACCATTGGGTTAAATACCCCATTACAACTAATTGGGCCGACCCCACTAGGGTGGTCTAACAACCCTTTGACCCACATGACACATACAGGGATGACCCCCACTAGGGAAGTCTAATAACCCAAGTTACCACATTCCGATGGAGGAATAAACATCTCCGGATATACAATAAGATCTTTACGGAGGAATGAAACATCTCTAGAATAATAAAGTGAAAATATAATATTCTTTGAAGTTACAATATCTCAACATTGATGAGGGTAACCAGATGCTCAGTATATATAATCTCATAGATGAGTCCAATCCCAAATATTTTTCGAACCTGGGATAAGAGGGGTTCGTCCCATGACAGGCCCTTCAATGTTAGAGTTTAATGAGTCCATAGAAGGTAAACTCGATCGTCATTTCATGTTTAGAGAGTCTGAAAAGAACTAAAGAAGACTCCAATGGTCCTTTTTCGTAAAGTTAGCCTCATTGCCTGAAAAAGGGTAAAACAACGCGGGAGAGGAATCTTCCAGTCATGATTGGCTGGAGTATACCTTTTTCGTAAGTAGTGCACCCTAGTCTAAAAAAGGGGTAAACTATCACCAGGAAGATGGCCATTCAAATTCTTTAACAAGCGTGAACGCAACAAGTTCACTTGGAAATATTTTCGTATTTCGAGAGCCTAAAAAGAGCTTAAAGATAGACTCCGGGGGGTTCCTTTTCCATAGGAGTTTAACAAGCTCGGAAAAGTGATAAATCATAACTCGATAGCTTATTCTCATGGTTTTAAGAGCACGAGAAAGAACAAAGAGTAAGCTCGTCATCATTAAATAATTACAATCTAACGGATACAAAATAATGAAAAAACATTCAAGGGATTGTTTGTACCTGAAATGACCATTATAATGTGAGAACGGCGCACGAAGAACACTTAACAACTCCTGCACACTTGAAAACTAGGTCAAAAAGTCAACCGGGTATTCAAACGTCATAAAAATGATCCAAACTATAGCAAATGACCTAAAAAGCATCAAATATTTGAAAAATAATAAGCCTTTGTCCATAAATAGAAACAAAAACCAAATATAGTTACCATTGTTCATTTGCCAAATCGGGAAGAAGAAGTGCCATTTGGAGCCAAAAATTCACTTGCCGATTCCGGGAGCTGCGAGCAACCATTTCATGAGTCGTTTGGAGTAGGTAACTCTAAACTTCATCCAACACATTTCCAGTGGTTTACAATTTTAATTTTAGTTCATTTTTTGGGTTTTTGAGTTGGTTTGTGGAGGGCTATTGCGTCCTCGGGTCGTCGTAGGTCTCCCTTACAGGAACTGCAATGAACTCGGGTTGTCACAAATCCCACAAAAATGGGTTGCGACGATGTCGCACTATCAGTATTGACGGGGTGCGACGATGGAAATTTCCAACCCCACCAACAAACCTAGCCCAAAAGATAAACATTCAGTGGTTGAAGTGAGTTCTAATGATGTTAAAATGCTCCTTTTGGCAGGTTAGTAACAGACAACATGGTCTTAGAGTGGCGTGAACGAGAACATGAGGTAGATGATGTGCAAGTTGCAAGTGACCCATTATGTGTAGAGGCATTATGGAACTGTGGGCTACTGAAGTTCTTCAACATTCAGGGCATGGGGTCCCAAGTACCACTGCTAGAACATATGGTCCATTGTTGGGATGCTGCGCAATAGTATTTTGTGATTAGAGAGAACACTTTGACTATAGATGTGGAAGACATCTACTTCTTGACTGGATTGTCCTGGATGGGGGACAATGTGGCTCTTACTAGATCACGAGGAAGTGATCAGACAGTAGACGACTTGATCCTTCAGCATTGCACTCCTCATGCCCGTGCCTCTAGTGGGAAGATTCCCATCAAAGAGGTACGAGAACGTCCACTGCAAGTTGTTCTTTTCACCATAACGAGGATAGCAGGGAGCTAAGTGCCCCATCTAGCTACTAGGTCCCAGATGCTATATGCAGAGGACTGTATGTCTCTGAAGGTATTCAATTGGTGCAAGGGACTCCTCGCAAAAATTCAAGCTCAGCTGACCAAGTGTCGGCGTGGAGAGCTCAAGCAGTTCGGATACAAATCTATAGTGATCTCATTTCTATTGGCGCAGTTTCCCCTCTTGCGCTCGCAGGTAGTTCTGGATGACAGGGATCCTAGGGATCCTCACATGGCCAAATGGACAAAGGTGATGGTCCGCCATGGTGGGGGTCCTATCATCGGGTATGGTCCTGAGTTCTTCACCTAGATGGAAGGCCAGTTGCTCATGGTAGAGGGTTACCCGTACAGTGGTATGTACTACAGGGAGGACCTTGACATGGCACTGCCCAAGGGAGTAGAGTGGGGAGACATTGGTAAGAACAATGACCCTTGTACTTTTTAGTTTTGTGTATTTATGATTTTTTTTGTTATAGTGTTGATAAGTTAATAACATGTGTTTGCAGATGTGGGTCTTGTGCGACCAGTAGGAGTTTCTCTTCTTGCGAGGAGAGGAGGGGGAGCAGCCATGGCCCCAATGGTACATGCTGCCATCGTGGAGATGGAGGACATCTATGAGAAATTGACTGGGTTGACATTAGACGTTCCAGAGCCGATAATGGATGAGTTACCGTGGCCTATGCAGAGGTATGCGGTGGGAGCATCTATGCGCTTCAATGTGTTGCTCCGCAAGGTCGTGAGAGCAGTTGACTGCTTCCATACTTAGCAAGCTAGAGCTGTGAGACCTAGGGGTGTATGGGCCAGGCGTTAGGCCTTATGTAGTTATTATGTATGTACTGAGAATTTAGAAGCCTTAGATTGTGTACTACTAAAAGCTATGAGGCTTCAGATTTTGTATAGACTTACTGAAAGCTGTCGTGCTTCATATTTTGTACCAGCACTACTTTTTATGATGATATATATACACAGACATTTTGGTGGTTTTATACATTATGTGTTTTAAATGGATGAATGATGTGATCTTGTTTATGTGTTTGCTTATAAAATGAGTTATTTACATGTTATGTCTACTTTTAATAGTTCATGAATATGCTTATGTGTGTGCAATGTACCAATCTAAGATGAAGTTGGCCATGGAGTCGGCAACTGTGTTCACGTTTCATGGAATGTGCAAGTATTGAATGGACTTGAAGGACCTTTCCATAAGACAGACTTGTCTATAGAGACGGAGTAAGGTAGGATCATGTATGGCATAGAATCGGCTAAGATGAGAGACCACTAGTTGAGAATCCAAGTGGATGACAACGTGGTCCATACCCAAAGAAATAGCATTGGTTAGGGTTCCAATGACTACTTGATATTCTGCAGCATTGTTGGTCGCGAAACCTAGACACATTCCTCCTGAGCTGATAAGCTCACCAGTAGGTGAATAGAGTACCCAGGCTGCCGAAGCAAGGTTGCGGGTATGCCGGATGGCGCCGTCTGCGAATCTGTAGCAAGTTGCCATTTGCACACGCAGACAGAACATGGTATAAGAAATGAAACAAGACCTAAGCACGCAAAAAATCAAAGCATCACACCACACAAAAAGCAAACACATTCCATGTACAGTATATAAAAAAGTACTTATGCATGAAAGACTCAAGCATAATACCTCTTCAGGTAGAACCCATTGCGGGCTTCACCCAAAGATATCCCATCGTAGTCTTCAAGCTCATAAGCTCCCTTCTCTAAGATGTGTTTCACTATGTAAGGTCCATGCCACATGGACTCAAACTTTCCTACCCCCAGCTTATCATGTTTTTGGTCGTATGTGAGGTCCAAATCTCATTTGTTGTAGGCGTAAGGTTCTACCGACTTGTCGTACTGTGCTTTGATACATCTCTTATGAGACTCGTTGGAAAGAGTGGCATCTCGGCGAGTCTCATCGAGCTTAGCTAGGTGGAGGAAGCATTCTTCCTCGGCAGTAGTGTTGGGGAGAAGTTAGATGGCGAGCTTGAGGCATGGAATCTCGCACTCAATAGGAAGGACAACCTCCAATCCATACACTAGTTGGAAGGGAGTAAATCCAGTGGCGGTTTTAACGAAATTTTGATAAGCCCATAGTGTGGAGAAGAGCATGTTATGCCAATTGGACTTGTGCATACCCACCATGCATTGGACCATGGTTTTCATGACCTTGTTGATGGCCTCTACTTGTCTGTTTGATTGTGGGTAGTACGGTGTTGAGTTTTCATGGTGAAAACCCAATCTATTGCTCAACTCGTCAACCATGTGATTCATAAAGTGAGAATGGTGGTTAGTAACTATCGCTTGAGGAACCCAAAACCGTGCTATTACATGATTAAACATGAAGAGTGCGGCGGTCTTGCTGTCATTAGTGTATGTAGGCATTGCCTCGACCCACTTTGTAAAGTAGTCCACAGCTACAATGATGTAACTATGCCCCCTGAACGAGGTAGGCTTAGAATGCATGAAGTCAATGCCCCATTTAACGAAGGGGCCAATGGCAAGAACCGGGTGTAACGGGGCAGGATGGGTGCGCTTTTTCGTATGAAAATGTTGACATGGAGGACATTTTTTTATGGCCTCGATACAATCTTTTAGCTAGATGGCCAATAATATCCCGTGTGAAGAATCTTCTAGGTTGTAGCCATCCCAGAGAGATGACCACCACAAGCCCCAGCGTGACAGTAATTTAGGATGTGTTCAGCTTCGTCATGAGTTAGACAACGTCGAAGAATAGAATCGATACCACAGAGGTACAAAGTATCACTGATAATAAGGTAATACTTCAAATGGTGGCATATTCGATGACGATCGTCACGAGACAATTGAGGGCTGAAATGTTGGGTTTGAAGATATAAAGTGATATCTCCATACCATGGATCAGACGTATTGATAAGAAACAATGACTCATCCGGAAAAGAGTCATTGGGCTCAGGTTCTACATCAACACGTGGGAGGTCGCAGATGAACTCAGCAAACACCAAAGAATTTTTGGACTTGGCTTTTTCGAAAAGAAGATCAAATTCTTGTAGTATCACGATCCAGCATGAATACTTTCCCCCAAGCACTTAATGAGTCAGAATGTGGTAAATGGGGTCTGGATCGGCGACGATGGTGGTGGTGTGAAGCAGAATGGAATGTCGGAACTTCTGTATGGCGATAACTACCACGAGAGTGAGCTTCTCAACATGTGAATACCGAGTTTCAACATCAATAAGACCTTTACTGGTGTAGTATATCACATGTTCTTGGGCGTTCTGGTCTTGCTGCACCAAGACCATGGCGATAGTGGTGTCGGAAGCAGCGAGGTATAGAATGTAATCTCGATAGTAATTCGGTGGTTGGAGCACAGGGGCATGCATGATGGCATGTTTCAAACTATCAAAAGATTGTTGAGCTTGGTCATCCCAAATGAACTGGACGTCTTTTTTCATCAATCTCATGTAACCCTGCATCTTTTGCACGAAATTACAGACAAAACGTCGTAAATAAGTTGCTCTTCCTTGTAGACTCTGAAGTTTCGTAATATTAGTTGGAGGTGGGAGGGAGACAATGGCTTCCACCTTCAAGGGATCAATTCGGATCCCGTCTTTCGAGACGATAAACCCTAAGAGGCATCCAAACTTGACACAAAAAATACACTTATGAGGGTTCAGACGGATATTGTACCATCTTCATCTGAGGAAAACAGTCGTTAGATGATCTATGTGGAACTCATGCTGCTTTGAGTGGGTAGGAAGGTCATCCAAGTAGGGTTCCACAAAGTACTTCACATCATGGAAGGCGTACGACATGGCCCGTTGGAATGTGGCACCAACATTTTAAAGACCAAACGGAAGTTTACGATATGCAAACGTTCCCCAAGGGAAGATGAATGCAGTCTTGTGTTGGTCGGCGGGGTGGATCTCAATCTGGTTGTATCCGGAAAATCCATCCATGAATGAAAAAATGACACTTCCGGCACAATTATTGATAATCTGGTTAATAAAGGGAGTCAGGTAGTTGTCCTTGAGACAAGCCTTGTTGAGATCCTGGTAATCAACACAGACACAAATAGTGCCCTGTTTTTTAGTAACAGGGACGACGCTTGAGACCCATTCTGTCAATGGGACAGGGTAGATGAAGCCGGCCTTCAAGATTTTCTCAATCTTTGCCTTGATTGCCGCAGCCTTTCGAGGGTGTACCGGTCTCATTTTTTGGCGGAAAAGTTTGATGTCGAGGTAGGTCTTGATTTCGTGTAAAACAATGGTGGGGTCTATCCTAGGCATATCCTCGTGGGTCCAAGCAAACACGTCTCGGAATCGCTTGAACAAGGCCGTATACGCAGTGACTTCTTCAAGGGAACACTTATGACCTAACTGAATATGTTCCACTACACCAGGAGTAACCAAAATGTCTATCGAAGTGGTAGGTTCAATGTTGGCTAAGTTGCCTTCGGAGTCCGTTAGACACGTGAGTATCGAGGACTGAGAGCTAGAGTAGACATCCGATGTAAAGATGGTGCTAATGTTATTCTCCACAGTGTCCAAAAAGGGAAGGAAAGACGAATGATGATGGAGGTCTTCCCACGGAGGATCATCCGCACTCATGATTTCCATAATGGACTCACTAGAATGAAAAGTCCGTAGCAGGGGGTCAGATGATGTCCGCTGTGGATAATAGGAGATGGAGGCCATAACTAAGTGGTCCTCTAGTGATGACTAGATAGCCTCGTATGTGAGTTCGGCGGGTGACAGAGGCATCGTGTTTCCAATCAGGTGTGTGGTGGCTTCATCAGGTACAAGCCACGAATAAGTGGAATTGGGGATAGATGAAATCTGCGAGGAGATCATGTTCACCATGGCAACATGATTTGGGGGATCCGAAGTAGGAAAAACACCCAAAAGGGATGATTCGTTAATTAGGACGACCCCCACGCTCTCATATTGTTGCGAAGATTGTCCAATTGATGGAACGTTATCACCCAGGTGAGTAGCGGTGTCAGGTGTGCAGAAATCCAATTGGTCAATTGTGACAATTCGGCCTTGATGGGGGAATTGTACTATGCGGAAGACAGATGATGCAACCGTAGTCATGGCATAAAACCAATTACAACCAAGCAGAATGTTGTAATCTAACGGGGCAGAAACCACTTCCATGTTAATGGTTGCGGTCTTTCCCCCCAGCTCGACTGCTAAAGCTTGTAACAACCCATAAGGTTGAAAGCAACGTCTGTCGAATGCTCTCAAAGTGGTAGGAGAACGGTTCAAATCGAGAGAGCCAATGGCTCTCCAGCATGAGATCGACATGTCTGACGTAGAGGCACCCTCGTCCAAAATGGTATGATGGATCATCTTCCCTGCAATGTTTGTGGAAACTTGAAATTCCAATTGATGGGAGAGCCTCGGTTTGAAGTATTCCATCCAGAACATGATGGTGTTCAATGAATCTGGGTCAACTGCACCGATGGCAGCGTGGAGAGTCTTGTGCTGATTCGGGCAGTTTTGTAAGACCTCGAGCATCGACATAGCACAAGGGGCTTGTGCTAGGTCCTCTACAATATTGTAGTTCTAAGCAACTCGAGCATTGGGATTGAAAACCAATTTTCTAATCGTGCTCTTGGGTGGACGCAACACTGACTCGAAAGAGGGATTCTCAATGGTGAGAGAAGCAATCGGTACGATGATGTTAGGCATCGAAGTGGAATCTTTTTCAATATTACTTCCAACAGGTTCCTTTGCTGGGACAGATTCATATGAACTGGAATGGGTGTTCAAGTTGATGGTCTCACTACGCATCATGAGAACATGCGCGGTGGTAGATACTTCTCCTTGGGAAGGAGAGGTTTGAGCAATCAGTTGCTGATTTTGAGCAGGGAAGGGATTGTTGAGAACTGCGGGTGTGGGTTTTCCATTAAGAAACTTTTGAACTTCGTCTCTATGGGGGCACTCTTTAGAAAAGTGGTCATCACCACATAATAGGCAAGGATACTTCAACTTCCTTTTCTGTTTGGTATCATCAGGGGTGCTCTTATGTTCCTGCTGGGTGGAAGATTTCCTAGGTTTCCCTTTGTTCTTCTTCTTACCACCAGACTTTTGAGGTGAATCTAATGAAACAAAATTCACTTCTTTGGTGACAACAGGAGCGGATGATTTGGTGGTGCCGTGACCAGCCTGTGTTGGTGATGGGGAAGAACCTTGGGGGTTCGACGATCCAACAATTTGAGAAGAAGGCTGGGTGTTAAGGGATCCAATGATGCCATCGGGTTGGGGTCCCTTGGGTGGTTTCGTGGGGTCGTCCGTGTTACAGGGTGCGTCAGGAAGGATATCAAACAATGTGCCAGATTGAGCATAGACTAAGTCTAGCAAATGGGGATGGGCGATGGCTTGTTCCTCAGTGATAGTGCCTCCCATAGAAACATCTCGTGCTATGGTAGGGATGAGAGACTTCGTAAACCAATCCGTGAGTAGTTGGTCTGGAATAGGAGATTTAATCAAACGTCGTCTCCTTCACCACTCATGTATATGATCTGAGATGTGAGTAGCGGTATTTTGACGGAGCAAGGTGAGCAGTTTCGTACCAGTTTCATACTGTATAGGCAGCTGGAAATGAGTCAAAAAATTCATAGCAAGAGAACCAAAATCAGGAAAAGAATGGGGTGGTAGTTCAATATACCACTTGGCAGCCAAACCAGTGAGAGTCCTTTGAAATAATCTAATACGGATCGATTCGTCCATCAAGGAGTTGGATGAACACCACAAGTGGTATGTCATCACATGGTTTTTAGGATCCTCACTCGGCTTGCCATCAAATTTTGGGATATTTGATGGAAGTTTCACCAGAATGGGTGGTCAATTAGTTCCATGGTAGATGGGGTCGTTGGTCAGGCGAGACAGGTCAAGCAGGTCCAAAGTAGCCAAAAAGGGCAGCTGCGGATTAGGATGCGGGTACTGATAGTATAGATAAGGTGTGTAAGGACCATTAGGACCTTGTATCGACTGGCCATAGGGTGTTCTAGGAGGAAATTGGCCATAGGTTTATGGGCCGCCGGGACCAAACGTAGGTCTGCCGTGATAGTAAGGTGGTCCATTACCATAATAAGGTGGCCCATTACCATAAGGTGGGGGCCCGCCTCCGCCGCTGGGAGGGGGTGGGCCACCTCCAAATGGTGGGGGTCCACCTCCACTGCCAGGGTAGAATGGGCCGCCACCGCCTCCGCCGGGAGGACGTAGTGGTTCGCTACCACTGTCGGAATAGGGTGGGCCTCCACCACCTCCGTTGGGAGGGAGTGGTGGGCCACCATCGCTGCTGGAAGGGTAAGAGCCTCCTCCGCCACCTACACCATAGTAGGGTGGTGGTCCTCCACCACCACCACTAGGATGAGAAGGTCCTCCACCACCACCACCGAGATGAGATGGTCCCCCACCACCACCACCAGGATGGGATGGTCCTCCACCACCACCTCCTGTTATACCTCAATATTACACATTATGTATTAGTGTCACATCCTTGCACTAGACCCCTAAACGATAGTTTCCCTTAAAAAATTGTCTGAACATCCAGAGTGAAAACCATTGAATGAACACTGAAAGCAAACACTTTTTCTGCCATCTGTCAACTCAACTTGGTCTTGTTTGCAAGCACTACCGCTCCCTGCACATCTACAGGGGTACGGTAGTTAGCACTACCGCGTGTTGCTCCTCCTTTGGGGCGCGGTACTACCGCGTTGTGCTTAGTCTTAGGGGCGTGGTAGTCCAAAATTAACCTTTTGCCTTGGATTTTGGGATCTTGAATTTAGAAAGATATCATTGGGAATGCCACCTCTGATTCGATCTCAACTTCCCTCTCTGTTTAGCTGGCCTGATCCACTAAACACTCCATAGATCCACACTTCTCTCTTGTTGGTTAACCTTCCCACATGCTATAAGAGAGAGGCCTTCCATGAGCCAAAGGGAGGACTTCTGGGGAATCCAACCTATGATCTTCAGACTTCTGCAGAGATAGCTAGAGGAAGCACTTGGAGCTAGAGGATTGGCTTGGACATCAAGCAACCTTTGTAAGCACTTTTCAAGCTTCTTAATAAGATAACTTGTCTTGTTTTTCCCATTTCATGTGTATTGTATGAATCTTTGATATGAAATGTATCTAGTTTAGATTTGAACTTAACCTTTGCTTCAAAGTATTTGGAAGATTGCATGCTTGTCCTTTGTCTGATTTCAACAGGTTCTACATTGGAACTTCGGGATCAAGAATTATAAGCGGGACAAACATCGAATTGGAAGGTAAGTTACGTCTTTCATCTCTTATGAATACATTCAATCTTGTTGTGAAGATTAGTTTAGGAACTCAAGGTAGCATTTGTTTCCTTTTTGTCTTAGTATAGAGTCAGTACATCCTACTTTATCTTAAGAGAGTTTCTCTTTATCCGTAGGGAGAAATATCTACAAAAAAAACTGGCGACTCCGCTGGGGACATTTTCTTCCCTAGTTTCACCTTTGCTTGCTTGTTTAGATCATCAAATCCTCTTCTAAGTGTTGTTTCTCATCACCTTAGATCCTCTTTTATCATCATTGAGGACCATTTTAAACTCAGGATTATCCTTGCTCGGATCTTGGCCAACTTTTCATTTTTTTTCAATCCTACAGGAAACTACCACTCCCTTATAGTGTTCTAGGGCGCGGTACTATCCAACTACCGCTCCCCCATAGTGGGATAGAGCGCAGTACTACCACTCCCCCATAGTGTTCTAGGGTGCGGTACTGTCCAACTACCGCTCTATATTGGTCTTTGCAGGGGCGGCACAGTCTTGTTTTGGTCATTTCTGAGCTTATTTGGAGGGGTTCCCTTGGGTTTTTTGCTCCCAAACTTTTGGGGTGCCTCCATATGGTCCATTGGATTCTTTTTGACACATTTTTGGAGATTTGGGTCTCTTTTGAGTCCTTTTCACCCACATTTTGTCTCTAGTCCTTCATTGGCATCTTTGAGGCCATTTGGTCAATTTTGAGTCCTCTGAGCCACTTTTCAGTTCTGGGAGTAAAGTGTACCTTCCCAGTCACTTTAGGATCTCTATAACATAAATTTGAACCCTTCCAAACCTCATTTGGGAGAATTTGTGACCCTTTTTCTTTGTTTGGAAGACTAGGTTCTACCTTGGAAAGTTGAAATCCCCTTGAGTTAACTTGATCCCTTGTGTACTTTTTCGATTTTTATGAATTAGAGTCTCTTGATTAGTGATTTTGTGACCATTACATGACTGATTTGGACTGATACAATTCATTTTTGGCTTGTTTTAGAAACTCTTGTCATCTTTTGGATGTTCAAAGCCTTTGTTTGGTTTCTTGAGTCAAACTAGTGCTTTGTTTGCTTGTTGGGTAGGATTGTCATTCTTTTCAAGCCCCAATAGCTTGCATTTGTTTTTAAACTTATTCTCGCCATCAGATTGTGATTGGATTCAACTTTTTTGTAGAGATATCTTTAGTGTGATATTCCAAAGGTTTGTTTGGTTTGGCATCATTCGGATCGTTTAGATTGGCTTCGAAAAACTTGGGACATCCTTGTCTTTTGAAGTCATTTTCTTGGGTTTTGCGCTTTGTTTCCTTTGCATATTTAGCTATTTATTGGTCATTGGAATAGATCGATCCCTTGTTTCCATTTTTTGTTCAAAGGAAAGCTTTATTTTGTCACTCTTTTGCTATATTCATGAAATTAGAAAACATAAGCATTCTTCTTGCTTTAATTCAATCATTTGACATTCTTGGTCTTACATTCATGAGAAGAAGAAATGCTTGTTTCATGTTTATGTACATTTGAGTTAGACAATATTATGAGGTTCTTCTCTTTGTCTTGCATTTGATTGGAAGTGTTTGTGGAATCCTTCTTTCCATAGATTGGATGTGTCTCTTTCAAGTGTAAAAAGGCCGGAAACAAATTATAATTATTACATTTGGTGTTCGTAAAAAAAAAAGATCTCCTTTTTATTGCTTTGGGTTAGTTTTGGGTACATCTTTTACTTCTTTCTATCATTTTGAAACGAAATAAAATTGCATTTGCATTGGGTTGTACATATTGGGAACGGAAAGAATTCTTCCTTACTTTAGCTAGTGTTCATCGAAGAGAAAGGCTCATTTCGATTCATCTTCATTTGCATGGTTTGAGTCGTCACAACACCATCAAGTTGCACTTCCATAACCCAATTGTGTAAGACAACCTCTAAAATTAATCTCCCTAACTAAACCAACATTAACCTCACTTGAGGAAATCAAAAGAACTTGGTAGTTAGGTAGGACACCGGGGATAGGCATCAAAATAATTCCCCATTGTCATTTTTCATTTGAGACATAGTCGTTGTCTTTAGGGAACTAAAATCCTCTAGTATTTATTGAAACGGTCATCGACCAGTTTGTAGAGTGGCCTCCTGTTGTTTCAGGGGTTAAACCGCCGCGAGATCGAGAACCGGATGGACTCTGTGGAATGTCGCACTCCACTTAGCCCTAAGGCAACATCGATCATTGTCTTGTATTCTTCGGCCACCATACTGGTGATACAAGGGTGATAAGTCAGAAGCGCCGAAAAATTTTTCTGACATGTCATGAACGAGGTAGCTTATCGACTTTTCTTCTAGGGCTCTTTACCCAGGGTCCCTTTCGGTAGAGGGATATCCTTCCTCTATTGGTCTCTCATTTTGTATTGTTCGACTTGGATTTCATCACCTTGCAAAGGATACAACTTGTTGAGGTCTCTAGCTCTTAGTTAGGAGGTTTTGCTTGCTATCTTGTAGAGGGTCCTTTTATTTGTAGGGCTGCTTGTTGGCATTCTGGCTGTTTTGTTGTACAGCTTGCTTACTGTGGCAGTGACCTCAGTATAGTTTTTTGAGCTTTCTCTTTTGGCCTATGAGCCTTGTCTTTTCCTAGCTCCCCTTTTGCATGCTCGGTTGCCTGAGGGTTTTGAGTTCTTTTTAACAAGACTTCGTCCACATCACTTAGTTTTGTTCCATGGAGAATCCACCGCCATGCACCCATGCTCCTTTTGGGACTACTAATCCGGAGACCCCTTTTCAAGTGGTACCTTTTACTTTTCCTCCAGTTGGAGATATTGGTCCTCCCTTTATTGCCACGTTAAATCTTCCTGGATTAACCATAGGATTACCGGTATGGTTATTCAATCCGGTGATTCCGGTTGTACCCAATGTTCCGAATGTTAAATCCCCACCACGAGAGATTAAATCCCAAACTAATCCTTCCCCTTCTTCGTCAGATACATCTTCTTCCTTTTCTTCCTCCTCATATGATCAAAGCAATAGTGTTAGTAATCAGGTGGATAAGAAGAAGAAGAAAAGGAAGATAAAGAAGAAGAACGATAAGAAAGAGACCAAGCGTAAACCAGTTGCCTCTAATGGCACTCATTCTACGAAAACACCTCGTAAGCCCAAGTTCCCTTGCAAATTCTGCAAGGGTGATCACCTTCTCAAGGATTGCCCCGATCTTTGGGCCGTGTATCAGAAGTGTGGTCTAAAAAACCCAAACCACTTGTATCGTCAACCTCTGACCATCATGTTGATGACACTCCCTCAACCAGTGACCCCTTGGTGAAGGGTCGGAAGTGTAAAGTCCTATATCCCTGTTTGATATGCAAGGGTATGCACCATACTTTCCTTTGTCCAAGCATGGATGAAGCTTTGCGGTGGTTAGAAGATATCACCAGTTCTCAACTGGTGCTTCCAACAAACGATAGTAAGTTGTCCCTTGACCCCCCACTGGTTGACCAAGTGATCAATTCAGTTTCATCTGCAATTGATCCCACTCTCCCTTCCGAGAGTGAAGTGATCGTGTCGCTGACATCTCCACTCGATCCCGCTCTTTCATTGGAGAAAGTCCAGACTGAAGTAGTCACCTTGACACAATCTTCGTCTCATTCTTATCTTCCAAGAGAGAGTGGATTGATAACCACTGATGTTTTTTTAGTCAATTCCGATCATGATGGGCAAGAGCCCATTTCCACGGGACCCCCTCCAAGTACTGAGGTCATTTCATTTGATTGGAATGGGTTAACAGAATCACGTCTTCCTTTGAGTATTCCTTTTCAAATATTTGTAGGAGTTTCCGATAAAGAAATTTTTTGTACGATAGTTGATGAGGGAGCTTCTGTTAGTATTTTATCCTCAAATGCTTGGAAAGCTTTAGGTTCCCCTCAGCTTGTGCCAGTAACTGACCAGATATTGGCTTTTAACCGAAGGCTTACTCGACCTTTAGGGATCCTCCCTCAATTACCTATCATTTTGGGAGGGAAAACTGTCTATATTGATGTTATGGTAGTCCAAGGTCCCTCAGATTTTAATCTACTCCTTGGATGTGATTATGTCTATGCGATGAAAGTTGTAGTGTCCACACTCTTTCGAGTGATGTATTTTTCCCATCATGGGAATATGGTGACCATTGATCAGCTTTCCTTTGTGACACCCACTCATCATATGAATCCTAGTCATCAGACTTCCCTAAATGTCCCACATTTTTTGGTGGTGTCTTCCCCTTAGAGATGGGGGTAGGACTCCTGTCTTTGGAAATTCGTGCTGGAGTCACCCCGCTAGCAATCATGCTGGGGGGATTTTCCTCCTACATGCAGAAGTCATGTTGAGAGCTTTGGAGCATAGTTCTTTTTCCGGTGTCAAGCTCGTTAAAAAATGAAACCATTTTCTCAAGCATAGTTTACTTTTGGTTTTAAGCTTGTGTAAAAATGAAACCAACCATCATTTCGAGCATAGTTCATTATGTTTCAATCTCGTTAAAAAATAAAACAGGCCCCTACAAGCATAGTTTACTTTCAGTTTCAAGCTTGTGTAAAAATGAAATCCATCATGAGCATAGTTTCCTTTCTATGTCAAGCTCGTTAAAAAATGAAATAGGTTCCTATGAGCATAGTTTATTCTTTGTTTGAAGCTCGTTGAAAAATGAAACCGACCCTCAAGCACAGTTTACCATTGGTTTTGAGCTTGTGTAAAAATGAAATCAATCCCAAGCATAGTTTACTTTCAGTTTCAATTTTGCGTAAAAATGAAACTACCTTCGAGCATAATTTATTTGTGTTTTAAGCTCATTAAAAAATAAAAAAGACCCTTTCAAGCATTGTTATTGTCTATTTCAAGCTTGTGTAAAAATGAAATAGATCTCCCTTCCATTTGTTCGAATCTCTCGCTAGAGTTAGAATTTGAACCTTCATTTCATCTACCTGGGTCACTTGGTCTTGTTTCTCCCTACCCCCCCTGGTGAACACATTCGGATTAGTAGCCAGAATTTTTGGGTAAGGAAGAAGAGTAGTCAGACGAAACAAAGCTTGGGAGACATGTTTAGCCACTAGCAATCACGTTGGGGGCATTTACCAACCTCTGGTCATCATGTTGGGAAGGAACCCGTCAATGGGCCTTAACCTTGAGCAGAGTTCTATTCCTGTGTCAAGCTCATTAAAAAATGAAACATATCCTTTCCCTTTGAGTCGAGTCTTCTCGTAGACTTAGTACCTAAATCTTCTTTTCACCCACCTATACCTTAGGCGAACAAAATGAAGCTTGGGGGCATGTCTTCAACCTCTGGAAGTTACGTTGAAGTCAACTCGATCGCCTCTCCACACCACGTTGGAGCTAAGTCACTTACTTCTAGCAATCATGCTGGGGGCATGTACCAACCTTTGGATTTCATGACGGGAAAAAGTTCACCATTGGGAAAATTTTCGAGCATACTTTCCTTTTTAGGTTTCGAGCTCATTAAACCATGAAAATTATCCTGAGCATAGTTCATTTTATGTTACAAGCTCGTTAAAAAATGAAGCAGACATCATGAGCATTCTTCCAACCTATCTTCGAGCTCGTTAAAAACAGTAAGACGGTATTTGAGCTTACTTTTCACTTGTTTCGTGCTCTGGTTAAAAATATGAAAAGTGGTTTGAGCTTAGTTTTTACTTTTTCGTGCTCTGGTTCAAATATGAAAAAGATTTCGAGTGCTTTTGATACCATTGTTGTGCTCGTTAAAAATTGAGTAAAAAGGTGTGTCTAACGAGTATAGGTTTATCACTTTATCCGGCTTCGCTAGACTATTTACGGAAAAGGAACTGTGCCGAGTTTACTTTTCCTTTGTCGTACTCGATCATCAACCATGACAAAGTTGTTCATGGAGTCCTTTTAAGCTCTTTTCAGACTCCTAAAATAGGAAAAGATGGCCAAGCGAGATTGATTCGTTCACGCTTGTAAAAGGATTTGAATGATTGTCTCCCTAGTGATAGTTTACCCCTTTTTCGGACCAGGGGGCACTACTTACGAAAAATGAATACTCCAGCCAATCATGACTAGAAGAGTCCTCTCCTGCATTGTTTTACCCTTTTTTGGGCGATGAGGCTAACTTTATGAAAAAGGATCGTTGGAGTCTTCTTTAGTTCTTTTCAGACTCTCTAAACATGAAATGACGACCGATTTTTCCTTCCTTAGACTCGTTAAAATTCAACATCGAAGGGACCACTTTGGGACGAACCCCTCCTTTCTCAGGTTCGAAAAACATGTGAGATTGGACTCATCTATGAGATGAACTATACCAAGCATTTTTTATCCTCCTCAAGCTCGTAAAACAACAAAGAGGTACTCGTCCATCATGTCGAGGGAAAATGGGAAATGAGTCAAGTTTGTTCTGTTGACAGCTCGTTAGTCGTCACCTTTGAACATGGCATGTGTCTGTCTCTTGTCTAATTTTGGGTATTTATCTTCTCCTACTGAGTTATGGTCATCATATCAAGTTGTCTCTTTTACCACGAGCCCACTCATCGTATGTCTATCCTCTGCCATCACTAATCCCTGCTACCAAGTTCTGCTCCATGCCGTTATATGTTCAAAGGTTTTTCGTTGCTCTGAGTCATCCACTATGTCAAGTCCTCCGTTGTGTCAGTACATGTTCAATCATTCCATTGTTCCATATTATCTCTCATTCCAATTTCATGTCGATGATGTGGGAATCATTATGGCCCACTTTCGACGAGTCTATTCCTGTCGACACCAAATCATTATCCAGGAATTATGCTTAGGATTCAACCACAAGTACCTTGGTACCTGCATGCCTCAATGGCAGGTTTCCTCGTATTCAACAATAGGTTTTAATCATTGACCTCTGATTGAATGATCTCTCGGATGCTCGACATCAACTCATTTATTCGCATTTCGTTGAGATGTACTATAGATACCTTGGGGATCATTGTCATCATTGGTGATTTCCGTCCCATTTGTTAACAATTCACATCATTGACTGGTAATCAAATGGTTTCTACCATGTTCGACTTCAACACCTTGTAATCACATGGCTAGATTCGTATCGTTCGCGATCATGTAGAAGACCTTGGACATCCTTTTGTATTTTAATAACGTCCAGGTTGCAATGGAGATTTATTCTGCATTGTCACACAGATCCACTTATGTATTGGTCGTGGCTATGTCATCACTGTTTCATGGATCTACGCTTGTTCATAGTAGCCATGATTTGTCTACAGTCTATATCATCCCAGTACTCATGGATCTGCAATGTATTGGTTGGCAGCCATGCTTTGAGTCAATTGTTTCTGAGCATGGGAATGCCCGCCTCGGTGGTATATCTGACATTTTGTTTTTGTTTCAGCTCCTTGTTGCTCCCCTCGATGCTATCTCCGCACCATATTTGTAAAGTCTTTTGGCCATCAGTCTCTTCTGACCTCACACTTTAAGGAGCATCTGTTATACCTCAATATTACACATTACGTATTAGTTTCACATCCTTGCACTAGCAACCTAAACGATAGTTTCCCTTAAAAAATCATCTGAACATCTAGAGTGAAAACCATTGAATGAACACTGAAAGAAAACACTTTTTCCTGCCATCTGTCAACCCAACTTGGTCCTGTTTGCAAGCACTACCGCTCCCTGCACATCTACAGGGGCGTGGTATTCAACACTACCGTGTGTTACTCCTCTGGGGTGCGGTAGTCCAAAATTAACCTTTTGCCTTGGATTTTGGGATCTTGACTTTCGAGAGATATCATTGGGATTGCCACCTCTGATTCGATCTCAACTTACTTCTCTGTTTAGCTGGCTTGATCCACTAAACACTCCATAGATCCACACTTCTCTCTTGTTGGTTAACCTTCCCACATGCTATAAGAGAGAGGCCTTCCATGAGCCAAAGGGAGGAATTTTGGGGCATCCAACCTATGATCTTCAGACTTCTGCAGAGAAAGCTAGAGGAAGCACTTGGAGCTGGAGAATTGGCTTGCACATCAAGCAACCTTTGTAAGCACTTTTAAAGCTTCATAATAAGATAACTTGTCTTATTTTTCCCATTTCATGTGTATTGTATGAATCTTTGATATGAAATGTATCTAGTTTAGATTTGAACTTAACCTTTGCTTCAAAGTATTTGGAAGATTGCATTCTTGTCCTTTGTCTGATTTCAACAGGTTCTACATTGGAACTTCGGGATCAAGAATTATAAGCGGGTTTAACATCGAATTGGAAGGTAAGTTGCGTCTTTCATCTCTTCTGAATACTTTCAATCTTGTTGTGAAGATTAGTTTAGGAACTCAAGGTAGCATTTGTTTCCTTTTTGTCTTAGTATAGAGTCAGTACATCCTGCTTTATCCTAAGAGAGTTTCTCTTTATCCGTAGGGAGAAATATCTACAACACCTCCAGGGTGGGATGGTCCTCCACCACCACCACCAGGGGGGTGCACCATGATGACCGGAATGAGGTGGTCCTCCGCCAGAAGGTAGAGGTCCGCCTCCTCTAGAGTTATGTGGGGGTCCGCCACCTCCAATGGGAGGTGGGGGTGTACCAAATGGGGGTGGGGGGACTATAAGCAAGGGTCCATGTTGTAAAACATTTTGCTGTCCCCATAGAGTGTAAGGGTTTCTGGGGTAGGGTACCCCGTAGAGTGCATTTTCGGGATTAAGTTGACTCGGCACAGGGTTAAGATGGCCTAGATACCCTTGACTCAATGGTGGTTGAATTACGTTGGACGGTCCCCCAACATGGGATAATCCTGTAGTGGAAGGTCCAGGTGGTAAGGAGTTTCCAACAGGAGGACCGATGGGAACTCCTACTGCGGTATTAAGGTTAAGAGACGGGGGTTTCCCCCCAGTAACAACTTGCTAACCACTAAGTAAAGGTTGACCCAACACTGGTTGTTGATTATCCACCGTAGGATTATCATTACCTGTAAAGAAGGTAGGGGGTAAAAAGTATCCTCCCCTCGAAGTTTGTGGTGGGGGAGGAGCAGGTGACGTAACCGTCGTAGTCACAGGTGTGTTGGACTATTGTCCTTCAACAGGTTGGGTTTTTTGAGGTATAGGACTGGTCTCCTATATAGGGGATGGATGTACAGGAAGTGATGGTTGACCAGCCTCAAAAGTGGTCACGTGTTGCGTGGATGACTTCGGTGAATCATAAGGCAAATAACGACTTGGGAGTGGTTGATAAGGAGGTAACGTCGGGTCTTCATCCCTCCGTGCAAGGCTCCGGTTTGTAAATTGTGTGGCCATAGATCGTAACCTAGCCAATTGTTCACGATAAGGTGCCATGCGATCGTCAGGAGTAGCCCAACTAGGTGGGGATGCAATGACAAAATGGGCCACTGGGTGGCCTAGAGAAGATGTCCAATAAGATGTTAATGGACCAACATCGACCGAAGGGCCATCCTGGTGTGAATTTATCCATTCCAATGATCCAGGCTCTCCCGATAAAATGGTAGGTAGGTCTTGTGAAGTAGAAGTTTGTGCTTCTTCACCCTGCGGGGGATGAGAGGCAGGTGAATCTGGATGAAACATATGCCCTCCAACATTCAAGGTAGGGTTTTCCACTTCAGGTGACACGACCATGGCTTGTGGGTCCATTCTTACCCTCGAAATTACCTCCTAGTTAAGGGGATATTCAGGTAGTAAGTTTTGAATCCTACAAGAACTTCTCCAAGGAAAGTCAGCCATAGTGACTGAAAAAAATGTTTCTCCTAAGGAAAGCTAAACAAAAGAAAAGCAGACCAGACAAAACCCTACACAAACTAATGCCACAAGAAAACTTATGTGATAAGAGTGGATTCAAAGGTCTGGAACCTCACGGGATTGTCAAGGCTTCGCAAATCGCTATATATCGTAGGGTCCAATAGTAAAACACGACAAGGAGGATTGGGACCATACCCTTACCTGAATACCCGAGTGTTGTTCTCGGTGTATTTCTATGCCAAGACGGCCAAAATGTTAACTCAGTTGGTCTCAGGAATCCTAATGGTGTCTCCCAATATACGCAAGGTACGTGGGAGCTCAAATCTGTAGTGGTGCTATCTAATGCACAACTGTACGACACTAGACCTTCCTATATACTACCGAGTATGTGAAACACCTTTCTATATATGCCAAGTACGTGAAACACCTTTCGATATACGCCCAGTAATTGAAGTACTTGGTGGATATGTGAAAGAGCTTCGATATACCTGGTTGGTACATGAAAGAGCTTCGATATACCGATAAGTACATGGAAGACTACAATACCCCCCGAATACAGTGCTGGCAAATAATGACAACTACCACGCTTAACGACACCGGAACACGTCTCTAACTTACACACAAGTTACTAAAAATTTTATCCTAGTTCTACCGTTAATTTTATCTGGACGGTTAGGTCAATGCATGAGGTGAGTACATAATCGTAACATGATGTAGGCCCTAAAACTACATGCAAAAAATATACTTTTCTTTTGATTAACTCTATGTATGGGAGGGAGAAATTTCTTTCCAATGATTTTACCAAAGCAACACAATGCAACACAATCCCAAATCTACCAAAAAATGACTATGAAATATTCTTTTCCTTTTCAAGCAAAACACAAAAAAATGACACAACACTACTGAGCCAAATCAAAGCATGTTTTTCTTTTTCTTTTATCTTTTCAAAACAAAAAATGATGCTAAGTGATGAAAAGAGAGAGTTTCTAAGTAGAGTATGCAAGCTTTTCACTTTCACTATAATGGCCTAAAAGCATAAGAACCAAAAGATGCATGTAACTTTCCAAGCATGGAACTACTTTTGCAAAACTTGATATCTACTCGAATTTTTCAAGAAAATGAGCAGCTCATAATTCATGAAAAACACAAATAATTCAATTTTATTTCAACTTTTCCAAAAGATCTACAAATGAGACATTCCAATGCATGTACAATTCTTCAAATGAGCTTGAAAAATGATGGAAATAAAGTACTTTTGATTTTTCAATGGATGTATCAAAAATAACAATTTGATAACAACGATGTTTTTAAACACAAATATTGAAATGAAAAGATTACTTGCAGCACTCCAATGACTCAGAAAATATCAGGAAAATAACGAGCACTCATATGGAATAAAAATACACACAAACACTCAAAATCGATCAGTAACAAGCAACACTAAAGTAGACAAAGCTAAAAAATGTATGCAAATGAGGGCTGGAAACTGATCCAATATAATGACCAGATCCAACAAGGAGAGGAGGGAATGCAAGGGTGAGTGGTTGCAGGTGGGGGAGACAAAAGTGTCCACCACTACCAAAACTTAGACCTGTCCAAGACAAAAACCAAAACAACTCCAAATGAAACCAAACACTCCAACACACTAATCAAAAAATGGGGTCTCTGACTGGATCTTGCAGCACAGAGGGAGTTTGCACACAAAATCAAAACTCAAATTAGAAATGGAGAAGGGATTCCTGTATGTCAGTTTTGACAGATCGGCTCAGTCTTTTTTTATACACAGAGCGACCTTCGCAGGTCACTAATGCGAGAAGTGCGACGATGTCGCAGTCTCCCAATGAAAGGGTTGTGACGATAGGCCAAAAGATAGAGAACAAAGATCAAAAAATGACACAGTGTCACTCTGGCTCCACTGCCCAGGTGTGACAAGCGAGATCCAAATTAAAAAATGAATCAATTCCCCAAACAATGAGCAATGAAATAGTTAAAAAATGATGAATAAGAAGAAGAAGAAGAAAAGGAAGATAAAGAAGAAGAACGATAAGAAAGAGACCAAGCGTAAACCAGTTGCCTCTAATGGCACTCATTCTACGAAAACACCTCGTAAGCCCAAGTTCCCTTGCAAATTCTGCAAGGGTGATCACCTTCTCAAGGATTGCCCCGATCTTTGGGCCGTGTATCAGAAGTGTGGTCTAAAAAACCCAAACCACTTGTATCGTCAACCTCTGACCATCATGTTGATGACACTCCCTCAACCAGTGACCCCTTGGTGAAGGGTCGGAAGTGTAAAGTCCTATATCCCTGTTTGATATGCAAGGGTATGCACCATACTTTCCTTTGTCCAAGCATGGATGAAGCTTTGCGGTGGTTAGAAGATATCACCAGTTCTCAACTGGTGCTTCCAACAAACGATAGTAAGTTGTCCCTTGACCCCCCACTGGTTGACCAAGTGATCAATTCAGTTTCATCTGCAATTGATCCCACTCTCCCTTCCGAGAGTGAAGTGATCGTGTCGCTGACATCTCCACTCGATCCCGCTCTTTCATTGGAGAAAGTCCAGACTGAAGTAGTCACCTTGACACAATCTTCGTCTCATTCTTATCTTCCAAGAGAGAGTGGATTGATAACCACTGATGTTTTTTTAGTCAATTCCGATCATGATGGGCAAGAGCCCATTTCCACGGGACCCCCTCCAAGTACTGAGGTCATTTCATTTGATTGGAATGGGTTAACAGAATCACGTCTTCCTTTGAGTATTCCTTTTCAAATATTTGTAGGAGTTTCCGATAAAGAAATTTTTTGTACGATAGTTGATGAGGGAGCTTCTGTTAGTATTTTATCCTCAAATGCTTGGAAAGCTTTAGGTTCCCCTCAGCTTGTGCCAGTAACTGACCAGATATTGGCTTTTAACCGAAGGCTTACTCGACCTTTAGGGATCCTCCCTCAATTACCTATCATTTTGGGAGGGAAAACTGTCTATATTGATGTTATGGTAGTCCAAGGTCCCTCAGATTTTAATCTACTCCTTGGATGTGATTATGTCTATGCGATGAAAGTTGTAGTGTCCACACTCTTTCGAGTGATGTATTTTTCCCATCATGGGAATATGGTGACCATTGATCAGCTTTCCTTTGTGACACCCACTCATCATATGAATCCTAGTCATCAGACTTCCCTAAATGTCCCACATTTTTTGGTGGTGTCTTCCCCTTAGAGATGGGGGTAGGACTCCTGTCTTTGGAAATTCGTGCTGGAGTCACCCCGCTAGCAATCATGCTGGGGGGATTTTCCTCCTACATGCAGAAGTCATGTTGAGAGCTTTGGAGCATAGTTCTTTTTCCGGTGTCAAGCTCGTTAAAAAATGAAACCATTTTCTCAAGCATAGTTTACTTTTGGTTTTAAGCTTGTGTAAAAATGAAACCAACCATCATTTCGAGCATAGTTCATTATGTTTCAATCTCGTTAAAAAATAAAACAGGCCCCTACAAGCATAGTTTACTTTCAGTTTCAAGCTTGTGTAAAAATGAAATCCATCATGAGCATAGTTTCCTTTCTATGTCAAGCTCGTTAAAAAATGAAATAGGTTCCTATGAGCATAGTTTATTCTTTGTTTGAAGCTCGTTGAAAAATGAAACCGACCCTCAAGCACAGTTTACCATTGGTTTTGAGCTTGTGTAAAAATGAAATCAATCCCAAGCATAGTTTACTTTCAGTTTCAATTTTGCGTAAAAATGAAACTACCTTCGAGCATAATTTATTTGTGTTTTAAGCTCATTAAAAAATAAAAAAGACCCTTTCAAGCATTGTTATTGTCTATTTCAAGCTTGTGTAAAAATGAAATAGATCTCCCTTCCATTTGTTCGAATCTCTCGCTAGAGTTAGAATTTGAACCTTCATTTCATCTACCTGGGTCACTTGGTCTTGTTTCTCCCTACCCCCCCTGGTGAACACATTCGGATTAGTAGCCAGAATTTTTGGGTAAGGAAGAAGAGTAGTCAGACGAAACAAAGCTTGGGAGACATGTTTAGCCACTAGCAATCATGTTGGGGGCATTTACCAACCTCTGGTCATCATGTTGGGAAGGAACCCGTCAATGGGCCTTAACCTTGAGCAGAGTTCTATTCCTGTGTCAAGCTCATTAAAAAATGAAACATATCCTTTCCCTTTGAGTCGAGTCTTCTCGTAGACTTAGTACCTAAATCTTCTTTTCACCCACCTATACCTTAGGCGAACAAAATGAAGCTTGGGGGCATGTCTTCAACCTCTGGAAGTTACGTTGAAGTCAACTCGATCGCCTCTCCACACCACGTTGGAGCTAAGTCACTTACTTCTAGCAATCATGCTGGGGGCATGTACCAACCTTTGGATTTCATGACGGGAAAAAGTTCACCATTGGGAAAATTTTCGAGCATACTTTCCTTTTTAGGTTTCGAGCTCATTAAACCATGAAAATTATCCTGAGCATAGTTCATTTTATGTTACAAGCTCGTTAAAAAATGAAGCAGACATCATGAGCATTCTTCCAACCTATCTTCGAGCTCGTTAAAAACAGTAAGACGGTATTTGAGCTTACTTTTCACTTGTTTCGTGCTCTGGTTAAAAATATGAAAAGTGGTTTGAGCTTAGTTTTTACTTTTTCGTGCTCTGGTTCAAATATGAAAAAGATTTCGAGTGCTTTTGATACCATTGTTGTGCTCGTTAAAAATTGAGTAAAAAGGTGTGTCTAACGAGTATAGGTTTATCACTTTATCCGGCTTCGCTAGACTATTTACGGAAAAGGAACTGTGCCGAGTTTACTTTTCCTTTGTCGTACTCGATCATCAACCATGACAAAGTTGTTCATGGAGTCCTTTTAAGCTCTTTTCAGACTCCTAAAATAGGAAAAGATGGCCAAGCGAGATTGATTCGTTCACGCTTGTAAAAGGATTTGAATGATTGTCTCCCTAGTGATAGTTTACCCCTTTTTCGGACCAGGGGGCACTACTTACGAAAAATGAATACTCCAGCCAATCATGACTAGAAGAGTCCTCTCCTGCATTGTTTTACCCTTTTTTGGGCGATGAGGCTAACTTTATGAAAAAGGATCGTTGGAGTCTTCTTTAGTTCTTTTCAGACTCTCTAAACATGAAATGACGACCGATTTTTCCTTCCTTAGACTCGTTAAAATTCAACATCGAAGGGACCACTTTGGGACGAACCCCTCCTTTCTCAGGTTCGAAAAACATGTGAGATTGGACTCATCTATGAGATGAACTATACCAAGCATTTTTTATCCTCCTCAAGCTCGTAAAACAACAAAGAGGTACTCGTCCATCATGTCGAGGGAAAATGGGAAATGAGTCAAGTTTGTTCTGTTGACAGCTCGTTAGTCGTCACCTTTGAACATGGCATGTGTCTGTCTCTTGTCTAATTTTGGGTATTTATCTTCTCCTACTGAGTTATGGTCATCATATCAAGTTGTCTCTTTTACCACGAGCCCACTCATCGTATGTCTATCCTCTGCCATCACTAATCCCTGCTACCAAGTTCTGCTCCATGCCGTTATATGTTCAAAGGTTTTTCGTTGCTCTGAGTCATCCACTATGTCAAGTCCTCCGTTGTGTCAGTACATGTTCAATCATTCCATTGTTCCATATTATCTCTCATTCCAATTTCATGTCGATGATGTGGGAATCATTATGGCCCACTTTCGACGAGTCTATTCCTGTCGACACCAAATCATTATCCAGGAATTATGCTTAGGATTCAACCACAAGTACCTTGGTACCTGCATGCCTCAATGGCAGGTTTCCTCGTATTCAACAATAGGTTTTAATCATTGACCTCTGATTGAATGATCTCTCGGATGCTCGACATCAACTCATTTATTCGCATTTCGTTGAGATGTACTATAGATACCTTGGGGATCATTGTCATCATTGGTGATTTCCGTCCCATTTGTTAACAATTCACATCATTGACTGGTAATCAAATGGTTTCTACCATGTTCGACTTCAACACCTTGTAATCACATGGCTAGATTCGTATCGTTCGCGATCATGTAGAAGACCTTGGACATCCTTTTGTATTTTAATAACGTCCAGGTTGCAATGGAGATTTATTCTGCATTGTCACACAGATCCACTTATGTATTGGTCGTGGCTATGTCATCACTGTTTCATGGATCTACGCTTGTTCATAGTAGCCATGATTTGTCTACAGTCTATATCATCCCAGTACTCATGGATCTGCAATGTATTGGTTGGCAGCCATGCTTTGAGTCAATTGTTTCTGAGCATGGGAATGCCCGCCTCGGTGGTATATCTGACATTTTGTTTTTGTTTCAGCTCCTTGTTGCTCCCCTCGATGCTATCTCCGCACCATATTTGTAAAGTCTTTTGGCCATCAGTCTCTTCTGACCTCACACTTTAAGGAGCATCTGTTATACCTCAATATTACACATTACGTATTAGTTTCACATCCTTGCACTAGCAACCTAAACGATAGTTTCCCTTAAAAAATCATCTGAACATCTAGAGTGAAAACCATTGAATGAACACTGAAAGAAAACACTTTTTCCTGCCATCTGTCAACCCAACTTGGTCCTGTTTGCAAGCACTACCGCTCCCTGCACATCTACAGGGGCGTGGTATTCAACACTACCGTGTGTTACTCCTCTGGGGTGCGGTAGTCCAAAATTAACCTTTTGCCTTGGATTTTGGGATCTTGACTTTCGAGAGATATCATTGGGATTGCCACCTCTGATTCGATCTCAACTTACTTCTCTGTTTAGCTGGCTTGATCCACTAAACACTCCATAGATCCACACTTCTCTCTTGTTGGTTAACCTTCCCACATGCTATAAGAGAGAGGCCTTCCATGAGCCAAAGGGAGGAATTTTGGGGCATCCAACCTATGATCTTCAGACTTCTGCAGAGAAAGCTAGAGGAAGCACTTGGAGCTGGAGAATTGGCTTGCACATCAAGCAACCTTTGTAAGCACTTTTAAAGCTTCATAATAAGATAACTTGTCTTATTTTTCCCATTTCATGTGTATTGTATGAATCTTTGATATGAAATGTATCTAGTTTAGATTTGAACTTAACCTTTGCTTCAAAGTATTTGGAAGATTGCATTCTTGTCCTTTGTCTGATTTCAACAGGTTCTACATTGGAACTTCGGGATCAAGAATTATAAGCGGGTTTAACATCGAATTGGAAGGTAAGTTGCGTCTTTCATCTCTTCTGAATACTTTCAATCTTGTTGTGAAGATTAGTTTAGGAACTCAAGGTAGCATTTGTTTCCTTTTTGTCTTAGTATAGAGTCAGTACATCCTGCTTTATCCTAAGAGAGTTTCTCTTTATCCGTAGGGAGAAATATCTACAACACCTCCAGGGTGGGATGGTCCTCCACCACCACCACCAGGGGGGTGCACCATGATGACCGGAATGAGGTGGTCCTCCGCCAGAAGGTAGAGGTCCGCCTCCTCTAGAGTTATGTGGGGGTCCGCCACCTCCAATGGGAGGTGGGGGTGTACCAAATGGGGGTGGGGGGACTATAAGCAAGGGTCCATGTTGTAAAACATTTTGCTGTCCCCATAGAGTGTAAGGGTTTCTGGGGTAGGGTACCCCGTAGAGTGCATTTTCGGGATTAAGTTGACTCGGCACAGGGTTAAGATGACCTAGATACCCTTGACTCAATGGTGGTTGAATTACGTTGGACGGTCCCCCAACATGGGATAATCCTGTAGTGGAAGGTCCAGGTGGTAAGGAGTTTCCAACAGGAGGACCGATGGGAACTCCTACTGCGGTATTAAGGTTAAGAGACGGGGGTTTCCCCCCAGTAACAACTTGCTAACCACTAAGTAAAGGTTGACCCAACACTGGTTGTTGATTATCCACCGTAGGATTATCATTACCTGTAAAGAAGGTAGGGGGTAAAAAGTATCCTCCCCTCGAAGTTTGTGGTGGGGGAGGAGCAGGTGACGTAACCGTCGTAGTCACAGGTGTGTTGGACTATTGTCCTTCAACAGGTTGGGTTTTTTGAGGTATAGGACTGGTCTCCTATATAGGGGATGGATGTACAGGAAGTGATGGTTGACCAGCCTCAAAAGTGGTCACGTGTTGCGTGGATGACTTCGGTGAATCATAAGGCAAATAACGACTTGGGAGTGGTTGATAAGGAGGTAACGTCGGGTCTTCATCCCTCCGTGCAAGGCTCCGGTTTGTAAATTGTGTGGCCATAGATCGTAACCTAGCCAATTGTTCACGATAAGGTGCCATGCGATCGTCAGGAGTAGCCCAACTAGGTGGGGATGCAATGACAAAATGGGCCACTGGGTGGCCTAGAGAAGATGTCCAATAAGATGTTAATGGACCAACATCGACCGAAGGGCCATCCTGGTGTGAATTTATCCATTCCAATGATCCAGGCTCTCCCGATAAAATGGTAGGTAGGTCTTGTGAAGTAGAAGTTTGTGCTTCTTCACCCTGCGGGGGATGAGAGGCAGGTGAATCTGGATGAAACATATGCCCTCCAACATTCAAGGTAGGGTTTTCCACTTCAGGTGACACGACCATGGCTTGTGGGTCCATTCTTACCCTCGAAATTACCTCCTAGTTAAGGGGATATTCAGGTAGTAAGTTTTGAATCCTACAAGAACTTCTCCAAGGAAAGTCAGCCATAGTGACTGAAAAAAATGTTTCTCCTAAGGAAAGCTAAACAAAAGAAAAGCAGACCAGACAAAACCCTACACAAACTAATGCCACAAGAAAACTTATGTGATAAGAGTGGATTCAAAGGTCTGGAACCTCACGGGATTGTCAAGGCTTCGCAAATCGCTATATATCGTAGGGTCCAATAGTAAAACACGACAAGGAGGATTGGGACCATACCCTTACCTGAATACCCGAGTGTTGTTCTCGGTGTATTTCTATGCCAAGACGGCCAAAATGTTAACTCAGTTGGTCTCAGGAATCCTAATGGTGTCTCCCAATATACGCAAGGTACGTGGGAGCTCAAATCTGTAGTGGTGCTATCTAATGCACAACTGTACGACACTAGACCTTCCTATATACTACCGAGTATGTGAAACACCTTTCTATATATGCCAAGTACGTGAAACACCTTTCGATATACGCCCAGTAATTGAAGTACTTGGTGGATATGTGAAAGAGCTTCGATATACCTGGTTGGTACATGAAAGAGCTTCGATATACCGATAAGTACATGGAAGACTACAATACCCCCCGAATACAGTGCTGGCAAATAATGACAACTACCACGCTTAACGACACCGGAACACGTCTCTAACTTACACACAAGTTACTAAAAATTTTATCCTAGTTCTACCGTTAATTTTATCTGGACGGTTAGGTCAATGCATGAGGTGAGTACATAATCGTAACATGATGTAGGCCCTAAAACTACATGCAAAAAATATACTTTTCTTTTGATTAACTCTATGTATGGGAGGGAGAAATTTCTTTCCAATGATTTTACCAAAGCAACACAATGCAACACAATCCCAAATCTACCAAAAAATGACTATGAAATATTCTTTTCCTTTTCAAGCAAAACACAAAAAAATGACACAACACTACTGAGCCAAATCAAAGCATGTTTTTCTTTTTCTTTTATCTTTTCAAAACAAAAAATGATGCTAAGTGATGAAAAGAGAGAGTTTCTAAGTAGAGTATGCAAGCTTTTCACTTTCACTATAATGGCCTAAAAGCATAAGAACCAAAAGATGCATGTAACTTTCCAAGCATGGAACTACTTTTGCAAAACTTGATATCTACTCGAATTTTTCAAGAAAATGAGCAGCTCATAATTCATGAAAAACACAAATAATTCAATTTTATTTCAACTTTTCCAAAAGATCTACAAATGAGACATTCCAATGCATGTACAATTCTTCAAATGAGCTTGAAAAATGATGGAAATAAAGTACTTTTGATTTTTCAATGGATGTATCAAAAATAACAATTTGATAACAACGATGTTTTTAAACACAAATATTGAAATGAAAAGATTACTTGCAGCACTCCAATGACTCAGAAAATATCAGGAAAATAACGAGCACTCATATGGAATAAAAATACACACAAACACTCAAAATCGATCAGTAACAAGCAACACTAAAGTAGACAAAGCTAAAAAATGTATGCAAATGAGGGCTGGAAACTGATCCAATATAATGACCAGATCCAACAAGGAGAGGAGGGAATGCAAGGGTGAGTGGTTGCAGGTGGGGGAGACAAAAGTGTCCACCACTACCAAAACTTAGACCTGTCCAAGACAAAAACCAAAACAACTCCAAATGAAACCAAACACTCCAACACACTAATCAAAAAATGGGGTCTCTGACTGGATCTTGCAGCACAGAGGGAGTTTGCACACAAAATCAAAACTCAAATTAGAAATGGAGAAGGGATTCCTGTATGTCAGTTTTGACAGATCGGCTCAGTCTTTTTTTATACACAGAGCGACCTTCGCAGGTCACTAATGCGAGAAGTGCGACGATGTCGCAGTCTCCCAATGAAAGGGTTGTGACGATAGGCCAAAAGATAGAGAACAAAGATCAAAAAATGACACAGTGTCACTCTGGCTCCACTGCCCAGGTGTGACAAGCGAGATCCAAATTAAAAAATGAATCAATTCCCCAAACAATGAGCAATGAAATAGTTAAAAAATGATGAATACAAACTCATAGGAGGACTACAAACTCTTCAAATTGAATATTTGATGGTGAAACAAGGATTAGAAGGAAAACAAGATTATGGATGGTTTGCAAAAGAAATCAACTGAAAATGGTATTCAAATTCAAAACTACAAACAATGCCCATCCCCAGTATGGTCGCCAGATTTGTTTGACGAAAACTCTACCAAGAGCAGACCCGAGGCATGATCTCCCTAGCTCAACGTGAGTCTAGAACAAATAGGACAGAATATAAATCACTCTCCTAGATCTAATTAAGGATCAAGGAACTAGATACATTTACCTTATAGATCGCTAATCCTTTTCTCCTTGAATGTTGCTCCAAGCTTGACGATCTTCAGATCCGAGCTGCAAAATCTGTCAAGACAACAAGACAACAAAGCAAGCAAAACACATCTATACTATAATTTATCTAAGTAAGCAGTCAACTAGGCAAACTACACAAGATATCATTAACACAATGAGATTTTGGTGGAAAGCACTTATATTGCTGTATTGAAAGGGAAGTACATAGGATATAAAGATTACAACCATAGACTCGACGTAGCAATCCTCATCCGATCGAACCAATGCCAAATCCTCCCAAGGAAGTGTGAGTTTCCAATCGATGAGTAGAGATCTCTCCTAAGGTAATTTCACCAGCATGTAGATACTATAGACTTCCTCCCTTTGGTATGGGAGTGAGTTTCATTTATATAGGAATAAGTGGATAGGGTAGGTTGAGATATGGTAAGAGATAGGGGATCCTTCCAAGAGGTTATGAATCGAGTGCCAACTCTCCCAAAAGGTCAAGGATAGGGATCCATGTCATCTAGATTCGAGAATGGGATTGAAGAAGCTATTTTTTTCCCATTAACTGACATCGTCACAGGCTGCAAGAGGTCAACCTGCGACGTCGCAGGTTGCATGAGGACAACCTACGATGACCTCTCAAAACCTAGTATGAATGGGTTTGTATCTCTTCCAGGTTCATGACTTAGTCAAGGAAACTTTAGGGATGTTTACATTGAGTTTCTTGATGGTAATATTTTAGGTGTAACAGTTATATGGGATAATGTTTATATCGGTTAAAGGTTGGGTATGAAAGGGTTTACAAACCATAAGGATCGAACTTATATTTGTTATGTTAAAGGGATTATATAAGTAAGACATTAGAGTTGTTAGAACTAGGCATGGTTAAGAGGTGACTAGTACGAGAGATTATATCAATTAAGGGTGTGGGGATAGGTATATTAGAGGCTATAATGCATAAATGTTGGGGATTGTATGGGTGATGAATATGATGGATTGTGAGTTTACTAGTTAAAGTTTATAATGTTTAAGGAATAACACTAGTTAAGGTTTTTTAGGGTAGTGGAATATAAGTGATAGATGTAATAAGGGAGAGGGGAAAGTGTTAGGTTTGATGGGGGTCATGGGATATAAAGATAATTCATTATAGTTTTTGGTAGATGTTGATAGGGATTAAGGACTAGGGGTCTTATGGATTATGGATTATAGTGGTTTCTAGTTAGAGATTACACAGTTTAAGGGTTGGGAATTATGGGATAAGGTTGTATGAATAAGGGATTCGAGGTTAGTAGTTAAAGATGTTACCGATTATTTAGTTTAGGTGTTGGTGGAAAATGGTTAAGCATGTTAGGTATAATGGTAAATGGTAAAGTATGATCAAATTTAGAAGGAATATAATGGTTAGGGGTTATAGATTTCAAAATATAGGTATTATAGTTGTTAGTGGCTATAGCGATTAAATATTAAGAATGATATACATTAGTAGTTATAATGGTTAGAAGTTAAGGATTAGGGTGATGTGGGTTACCATGAGAGTTAGGAATTATACGAGATATTAGACTAGAGTTATGGGTTTGAAGTTAGACGTTAAGTGTTATATGGATTATTGGTTAAGGGTTAAGATGGTTAGAGGTTACAAGTCATGTTTTATATGGATTAAGGGTTGTAATATTTATGGATTATATACATTAGGAGTGATAAAATTAAGGGATAAACAGTTATATGGGATAGGTTTTAAAAATGTACGGGTTTATAGAGGTTAAGGGAAAGGTTTAGGGATTAGGCGATTTAGAGTAATACGTGCTAAGGGTTACAATTATTACTAGTAAGGGTTAGGGGATACAAAATTTAGGGTTTAAGGGTTATAATTATTACTACTAGGAGTTAGGGAGCTACAAACTTTAGGTTTCAAGGGTTGTAATCAAAATGGGTTACGTTATAGTGGAAGTGGGACATGTATGAAGGGTTAGAGGTGATATGGTTATGAGTTATGTATTTTTTATTCGATTCAAAATGGGTTATAGATCATTATATAGAAATTATAGCACTTCTTATTGTGAAAATACTCATAGCAGATCTAAGAGTTGATGCATACCTCACAAGAAAGATTAAGCAGGAAAATAGAAGAAGAGTGGACAATACAGTGTAAAAGAGCAGCAGAATTATGATACAGTAGAACTCAGATAGAAGCAAATTAACATCACACTAATTCATTAATCATAATATGAACAATAAATAATACAATGGAGAGGATTCAAATGCCAAGGTGGCAATTTGAATTAGCACTCATCATCAGATCAGTAGAGTGTCATCAATGCACAAGTAACCATCAACCATGTGTCAAATTGAGTCTAACTGAGTGTAGTAGGTGTAACTGATGCATGGAGCACTAATGAAGGGAACATGGGGAGCTAACTACAGTCAAAACATATCAACTAGTCTCTCTAGAGGTCTCACTGAGTGTATCAAACAATCTGTCCTCAAACCAAGGATCATATCCACAAATCAAGCTACAACTGAGTGTGTCACTGGTGGTAGGTGAGAGAGGGCGCACTAACTAAGTGTGTCACTGGTGGTTGGTGTGAGAGGGTGCACTTCTTCCTGTGGTAGGTGAGATAGGGCGCATCACAGACTAGGAGGGCTGAAACTGAGTGGAAACAGGCTCCCGGGGCTAGTAAACTAAGCACTAGGTGCTGGGAGACACCATACTGATGACTGGGATGCGTGCATGGCTGAAATGCAAAATAAAGATAATGCTGGTAGGACTAGGATGGAGTATAGGAATATCCTAATAATTCTCTAGTTGTTATAGGGGATATATGTTATAGTTGTTAAGGGTTATAAGTTTTAAAGGTGATTTACCAGGAGATAAGGGTAAGGGTGGACAATGGCTAAGGGTTATAGGGGTTAGAAATGATATCAATTAGTCATTAGGTTTATATTGGATATGGGTCATAGGTTTTAAGGGTTAGGTGTTTGATGATAGAGTTTAGGGTTGATGAGGATTAGAGGTTATAAGGGTCAGGGGTTATAGGCCGGGTTCAGGTTTATTTGGCTTTTTATTTAATGGATATACTAGTTAAGGATTAATATTTTTATTGGTTAAGGGTCATAGTGGTTAATGATTATATTGGTAAGATATCATAAGGTTTGGTGGTTATAATGGATATGTTATGTACATTCATAATAAGGATTGTTGAGAGTTAGTAATTAGGAGTTACATGAATTAAGGGTTATTGTGGTTATGCCCTATAATATTCACTAATTTATAGTTTTAGTGTGCTAGGAATTATAATTATCGAGTGTTATTAGGGTTAAGGTTGATAAGGGATATGAATGATGAGAATACAAGTTATAAGAGTCAAGGGTTTGGATTTATTGGCTTATAAGAGTTAAGGATTGTGGCTTGTTTGGTTCAATGGATAGTAAGGGATTATGGCTAAGGTTCTTCAATTATTAGAGATTATACATGTTAGGGATTTGGGATTAAGAGTTATAATATTTAGGTATAATTCATGTTATCATTTTGGGATTATAGTGGTTAGGGGTATGGATAATATGGATTATAGGTTAGGGACTCTATGGGTTAGGTGTTTTAGGTGCTTGGGCTTAATGGAGAGTAGTGGATAGGATTTATACATGCTATAAAGGATTAGGTGTTTCAAGTGAGGAGTTAAGGTTGACATGCATTAGTTATTAGAAGGGTTAAGAGTTATGGGTTATATAAGTTATAAGTATTTGGGGTTAATTTTTATTTGACTAGAGACTTTAGAGGTTAGGATTAAGTGGTTATGATTATATGGGTTAAGGGATATAAGTGTTAGGGAATGGGGGATATATCATTATGTGTTAGGATTTATGAGCTATAGGGGCTATACTAGTTTAGGATTATAGTGGGCCAAGATTTATAATGGTTAGTTGTACTAGGGATTAGGGATTGAAATGGCTAGGGACTAATGGTTAAGGGTTTGGGGATTGAGATATAGGGGTCATGTATTTATGGTTACAAGGATGAATATTTATATGTACAAGGGGATATGCACTATATGGATTATAGGTTATGCAAGTTAGGGATTTTGTGTTATAATATATACACATTATAGTATTTGTGGGTTATAAGGGTTACTAGATAGGGATTATAATGATTAGGGGTTATAGGGTATATTGGTGATAAGGGTTAGATGTCAATGGTTATAGGGTTTAGGGATGATAATGCTTATCATCTTTGGTTTGCAACAATTCTTGTTTATTGGTTTAAAAGGTAAGGGTTTCAAGTTTAGATTTTGTAATATTCAAGTGTTAAGGGTCAAAGATTAGGAGTTGCATGCATTATAACTAATATTGTTACTTTTTAGGGGTTATAGTTTGTAGGGTTCATAGGGTTTAGGAATGGTAGAGATTTGAGATTATAATGGTTACAAGTTATAATTGTTAAGTATAAAATGGATAGGGGGTATATGAGTTTGGAGATAATGGCTAAGGGTTATGATTTACAAGGTTTATAAGGAATTGGGAGTTATAATTTTTTGGAATTTATATTAGTTAAGGGTTAATGCCTAATAGTTATAGGAATTATGGGTTATAGAAGTTGCATAGTAATTTTTATTTTGGTTAATAATTAAGGTGAGGATTTTTCTTGGGAGGTCGTGTCTGTAGGTTCACGACATTGCTTTTGGATTTGGATGCGCAAAATTATCCTTTAGGGACTAATGCCTAGGTTTCCTCCTGTCATCTTCTCGAGGGCCCCATAACTCATACCTTCTACTCGGAAACTCATAATGGTGCCCATATCCCCTTGGGATGTCATTTTTTGGGTTTGAGGCATCGATCTTGAGCCTAGATTTCTATCATCTTCATTAGGGAATAAGGATTGAATTTTCTCCCTCAACCATGTCTAAGACCCTCAGAGATATACCTGGTGATCATACATTCATAATATCATTAGTATCGCTACTCATAGAGAAGGATATGCTTGAGAGGTTGTGTGTACTAGACTAAGGTGTTGTTCTTGAACTTCGATGATTACATTCTTATTTTAGCGATTAAAGCCAAGGTTCCATCCCTCAACCATGTATAGGGCCCAAACACCCATACCTAGAATCCAAGACATTAGAATCGTCACACTCATATTCATACTTGGAATAAGGCTAGCCTCAGGAAATCATATGCCATTGATTTAGGTGTTATTCATGGAAATGGATGACTAAATATCCTAACCCTTGCGGTTAAGGAGAGAGGGGTGAGGGAGGGAGGAGGGATTGGGCGGAGTGGAAGAGAGCGGGGGGATTGGGTGGATATGAAGAGAGAGGGGGGTAGGGTTATATAGAGGGAGGGGGGGTTTAAGGAGAGGAAGACAAAAAATGAAAGTGTCAAACAACGCGTGCGGACATCTACGCATGTGCGCATATACGCGGGTGCGCATCTACAGGTACGGACTAGTACGCGTGTGTGCAAGTACGCATGCACACATTTGTACATAGGCATGTTTAAATTATTTTTTTTGGCACCCTTGTAGGTTTGGTACTAGCTTCGGATTTTCATACCTTGACGCTCGAACTAAGTTATAGCAGAACACACCAATTTCTGTAACTTCATGTTTTTCACTCTTCATTCCACATATGATCCACTTGTGCACTACTGATGAAAATGCACACACTTGTCAAGATCTGTGTGCAGATTCTAAATATATATATTTTTGAATAAATCTATTATTGTTTTCTATTTTTAATTCATTTTTAATTGCACCCATGTCAAATTTGTAAAAAACACATGTCGTTTATTTTGTCTATAACTTTTGATTGACTTACCTATTTAAAAAATGGAAAAGAACCCGCACAAGAGTACATGAATACCTACAAGCTAAAATAAAGTTGATTGATTATGTTAAGACCATGATATGGTGGACTAACACTCAACCATGCCATTTTAGGGCTTCATTGACTTTCTTAATTTAAAAAAAATATAAAATTAACTTTTAAAATTTTGGAAAAATAGCCATGCACAAGATCCGTCTGTTGCCTATGCCTCTACATATTTTTTCCACATAATTTGACAATTTACATAACAAACCAATGGACCAACGCGAACATATGAATTATGGTTTAGAGAAAAAATAACATATTAGTCTTAGAATATTGACATTTTGGGATTGTTATCCCACTTTTCCATAAATAAAAGTTATATATTCCAAAAGGTGATCCGATTGTCTACGTTTCATATTTTTACATCTAATTCTAAAATTTTGTGTAGGTACATCTAATAATTCATTTTAACGATCAGATTTCTGTTTTTCCAACATGCCATTGCAACTAACGCGTCATAAGTGGGTATCGTTACCTTGCACCAGACTTGATTTGCTTCACTAACCAAATAGATTCATAGGTAAACCAGTGCTGCTCAGCATCATCTTTAGCAGTCCAATGGAAGACATGTACTCCCATAGTTGAATAAGAGGTTATCGTCATCTTGGTGTGTACTGGTGAACTAGATATTCTTGTCAAAATTAGTGTGGCTGGCACTATAGTATCATCTTCTGGATTTTGATTTTCTAGGGTAGAATCGACTTCTACGACTCTTGTTGCTTTCCCTTCTATGTTATGGCTTACTTTTGGTTAAAATTGGGTTAACAAACTTGCTTCTATATTGACTAAGGGGCGTAAGGGGGTTGATATGAAGAGGGGTTTCTTATAGGTACATTACTTATTATATAAATAGATCTAGGAGAGGTTCTTTCTAGCTGCACAGCCTCTGTGATAGTCATCTAAGTGCCTCCATATAACTTCACTTTTGCTCCTTCAAATTCCTCTAGGTTTCCCCTTCTGATCTGTCATCGAGGTTCGATCTCATTGTCCTCTTTAGAGCTTCCACTATATTCTATCCCATGGATCTTTGGTGTTATTGTTTCTACTATGCACTCTTCCCGCACATGCATTATACACCCTTCTATCACATCCAATCCTCATGCACACCCTCTTGGCATAGTTTATTATCTTGTATTCTTCTTTCCTTTCCTATAAAACTACTCTCCCCCTTCAACTGCTTTCCTCTTCTCTCTTTTCTAATCAAATTCCTTGTCTCAACTCTTCTTTCATGTCGCTCTTTCATATTAAAACTATGTTATGGCTTACTTTTGGTTCAAATTGGGTTTAAAAACTTGCTTCTCTATCGACTAAGGGGTGTAAGGGGGTGGAGATGAAGAGGGGGTTTCTTCTAGGTACATTCCTTCTTATAGAACTATATATAGGGGAGGATATTTCTATCCATGCAGTCTCTATGATAGTCATCTTAGTTCCTCCATCTAACTTCACTCATGTTCCTTCTAAGTCCTATGGGTTTCCCCTTCTAATCTTTCATCAGGGTTCGATCTCATTGTCCTCTTCGGAGCTCCCACTATATTCTATCCCACACCTATTTGGTGGTATTTTGTCTGCTACACACTCTTCCCACACATGCATTATACACCCTTCTGGCCAATCCAATCCTCATGTTCACCCTCTTGGCATAGTTTCTTCTCTTGTATTCTTCTTGCCTCTCCTATCAAAACTACTCCCCCCCCTTCAACTTCTTTCCTCTTCTCTCTTTTCTCATCGACTACCTTACTTCAACTCTTATTTCATGTCACTCTTTCATATCAAAACTACATTATGGATTACTTTTGGTTCAAATTTGGTTAACAAACTTGCTTCTTTATCAGCTAAGGAGTGTAAGGGGGTCGAGATGAAGAGGGGGTTTCTTCTGGGTACATTCCTTCTTATAGCACTAGATCTAGGATAGGTTATTTCTAGATGAGCAGTCTCTATGACTGTCATATGAGTGCCTCTATCTAAATTCACTTCTGCTCCTTCTAAGTTCTCTGGGTTTGCCTTTTTGATCTGTCGTCAGGGTTCAATCTCATTGTCCTCTTCAAAGATCCCACTATATTCTATCCCACATCTCTTTGGTGGTATTTTTTGTACTACACACCCTTCCCACACATGCATTATGCACCCTTTTGTCACATCTAATCCTCATGTGCACCTGTTCGGATATCCACATCATCATTTTCAGGGTCTTTCATGCAATTAGGGTTTGCATGCAAATTCTAGGGTTTGCAAGCATTTTGCATGCATCCCACTCACCAGGTTGATGCCTCCAGCACTTTATCCACTTCATTCTAGCACCCGGGAGCTTCTTCCATCAGATTTTTAGCCCTCCTAGTCATGAAGGTGCCCACTTCTCACCTAATGCTAGAGAAGGGTGCACTTCTTCACCTACCCACTCAGTTTACACTCAGTTAGCACCGATTCTCCTTGATTTGAGGCTAGTTTCACTCCCGACTGACTGTTTCACTCTGTTGGACCTCTAGATTGACTAGATGACTTGTTTTGACTTCAGTTAAGCCTCCCATGCGCCCTCGACTGAGCCTTCTTCCCTATATCAGTGCTACACACTTCAGTTACACTCAGTTAGACTCAGATTGGCACTTGGATGAATGGTTCTTGTGCATTGATGACCACCACTGATTGGTGATGAGGACTCCTAGTTGGAGCCAAGCTATGCCATTCAGTTAATTCGAATGACCTCCTTAGGAAATTCAAATTGCTCACTCATTGTGACATTATTGTATTGTATTTTCACCCTTACTGGGATATTGAGCACTGATGCATGTTCTTGCACAGTTTACACCATATTTTCTGAGTTTCATCTATTGTGATTGATTTACTTGTTCATTAGATCTGTTGTGACTAATTTTACATGGTATCAGAGCCATTGCAGGGATAAGATCTCTTTTCTACAGGTGTTCTACAAGACAAAAATTTTGGCATGAAAGATCTCAAGATCATTCGCTCCTGTGCATGAAAAGCATAAAAATACTTCCAGTCCACTCCAAAAGCTTGATTTTTCCACATAATTCATGGATTTGATACATTGGACCCATTCAACATTGCTTGATCTCCAATCCCAGGTGTGATGCAACTCTAAAAGGGTGGATTGTTCGACCTTACTATTCTTGGTTTCATTGTGATTTGCAGGTTATTGTCTCCATCAATTGCATTCACTACCTTGCTTTTGAAAGATTTTCTACATCAAAGTGCACTCGCTCCTAACAATGGAATACTCTTCTTCAAAGACTATCCTCACTCCCTTCAACTATTTTGATTGGAAAGATGATATGGAGATCATATTACGTTCAAAACGATTCTATAGAGTCACAGTTGGCCTTGAATTGGAGCCAAGCACATTGTTGGAAATAACCAAACACTTCAAGAAGCTTGATGAAGCTTATGGTCTCCTTTGCCTCTCTATTTCCAAAGATCTTCACTTCCATCTCAGCGGATTGAAGACTCCAAAAGCAATATGGGAGAAACTTGAGACACTTTTTGGCAAGCAGGATGAGCTTAGGGATTTTCAATTAGAGAATGAATTGATTGCTCTTAGTCCTGAGAATTTCGAGACCATCAATGAGTTTTTCACAAAATTAAAGCACTTGAAATTGCAGTTGAAGAACAGTGGATTTATCAAAGAGGATAAGCAATTGATCCCTTATATTCTCACCAAGCTTGGAAAAGACTATTCAGTATTTGTCTCTACTTTCAATTCCGGTCGGCTAACTACCCCGAATTGGAAGATGCCTACCTTGAATGCCTTCATTGAGTCCGTCACAAAACAGCATGATAAGTTGATTCAAATGGGGTCCATAAGCTCCAAAGATTCATCCCTATTTGTTCAAGGACCCAAGAATTCGAATGGTAAAGGAAAGCAAAAGAAAGAGAAGCCCAAATTCGAACCTCACAAGCAAAGATAGAAAGGCAAGCAGACGGATGCACCATCCGGTTCAAGATTCAAGCAAAAGGGTAAAGAGGGTAAGGAAAAATCTAAATGTACTTATTGCAACTGTGGATTTCATCCCAAAAGTTCATGCACAAAGAAAACTATAGATCAAATAGCCCTCCTTTTGGAAAAAAAAAACATAAATCTTCCAGATGGTGCAAGGAAGAAGGATAGGAATGATGATCATGAAAGAGGTCAAGCACTCATGGCAACTGTTTCGAAGCCCACAACTCTTTTGATAGATTCGGGTGCCTCGAATCATATGGCTGAAAATATTGATTCTTTTTCTTCATTCAATCCAAACATCTCCATCCCCATCCATTTGGGAGATGACTCAAAAATTTATTCGAAGGGAAAAGGTACAATCCATGTTGAACATGGAAGCTTTCAGAATGTTCTCTATGTACCTTCCTTGGTTTCAAATCTACTTTTTGTGTATCAAATGAAACACATTGGTGAACCGAAGCAAGTTACATTCAGCCCTAATATAGTTGAAATTTCTTATATCAAAAGTGGAAGACTTATTGCAGTCGGAAAGGAAAACCACACTGCAAAATACTATGAGTTTTCACACTTTATTCCACTTGCAAAGCCCACTGCTCTTTGCACACATGGTAATGAGGTTAGTAGGATTTGGCATGAAAGGTTTGGACACTTTAATTACAAGTATTTTCTGCTGCTACAACAGAAATACATGGTATATGGTATTCCACAACTCCGTTCCTCGAAGGGAATTTGCCCCAGTTGCATTGTTGCGAAGCACCCCGAGCACAGGTTCGACTGCGGCAAAGCTAGCAGAGCTTCTACATTTTTGGGGCTGATACACTCTGATATCAGTGGTCCGCTGCCCAATATTTCATTAAATGGTTCAAGGTATGTTTGACATTTATTGATGATCTTTCCCGCTTTACTTGGGTATTTTTTCTCAAAAACAAGTCAAAAGTGCTTGGAAAATTCAAGGATTTTAATGCTTCTGTTGAGACCGCCACTGAGAGAAATATGAAAGCTCTTAGATATGATAATGGTGGAGAATATATCAATGTTGAGTTTCTGCAACTTTGTGCCGAAAGCGGAATTCAGATCCAACATACAGTTCCCTACACACCCCAGCAGAACGGTGTAGCGGAAAGGAAAAATCGGTCACTGAAAGAGATGGCTACATGCATGATTGAGTCAAAAGGTTTGGCTGCAAATATTTGGGCTAAAGCAATTAATTTTGCTGCATATATTCAGAACCGAGTTCCACATTCCTTCGTGAAATGTATGACTCCTTTCGAAGCATTCTTTGGTCACAAACCCGATGTGTCAAATTTGAGGGTTTTTGGCTCTACTGCATGGGCTAGAATTCCTTCCAAGAAGAGACGAGATTTGGATCCACAAAGTATTGAGTGCATCCTGATAGGATGTGGGGAAGAATAAAAGGCATATAAACTCATGGATATCAGATCCAAAAAGATATTCATAGAGCGCAGTGTGCAATTTGAAGAACCGCTTCAAGAATTGCAACTAGTCGAGGAAGAAACTGTCGTTTCACCGCCTTCACCAGAAGAAGATTTGAGAAGCGATAATGAAAGTATTGGTTCTGATATTCTTGATATTTTAGCAGCCCATGATTATCATGACATATCAGGTTTGGAATCCGACCATTATGATCCTCCTCAGTTACCAAAGTGGGCCCAAAACACTCTTCAATCTATTGGTTCGAACATTGAAAATCCTGCTGATCCAAGACGAACAAGAGTAGACTTTCAAAGAGCAGGTATGGCTCTTTCTATTTCTGACCCATTAATTCCTGAGATTTGTTATTTGATGATTGGTTCAGATCCCAAAACATACTACCATGCCCACCGAGATCCGAGATGGAAAAGTGCCATGGATGAAGAGTACAGTTCTCTTCAAAAGAACAATACATGGGAGCTAGTTTCTCTTCCACCTGGAAGAAAATTTGTCCAAGGTAAATGAGTCTACCACACGAAAGTTGCTGCTGATGGATCTATCAGAAAATACAAAGCTAGTTTGGTGGCAAAAATTTTCTCCCAAGTCCAAGGAGTGGACTACACTGAGACCTTTGCACCGGTTCCAAAGATGGATTCCATCCGCCTAGTTTTGGCAATTTCCGCATCCAAGCACTGGGAAGTGCACCACATGGATGTGAAGAGTGATTTTATACATGGAGATATTGATGAAGAGGTATATATGAAGCAACCAGAAGGTTACACATCAGATCCATCATTAGTTTGTAGATTGAAGAAATATTTGTATGGTTTAAAACAGGCCCCAAGAGCTTGGTATGCAAAGATGGACTCCTTCCTTCTTTCTCAGAATTTCAAAAGATTCAAATCTGATCCGAATGTGTACCTACAGAAAGTTAAAGTTAAATTGTTGGTTATTGTACTTTATTTTGATGATCTTGTCATTATTGGTAGCACTCTTACTTCAATAAACAAGCTAAAAACTGCCTTAAATCTAGCTTTTGACATGAGTGATTTGGGCTCGTTGAGTCACTTTTTGGGCTTGGAGGTAGCTCAAAATTTTTATGGGATCGCTATATCTCAGAAAAAAAGTATGCTTCCGACTTGTTATTGAAGTTTAATATGGCTAAATGTAAGGAAGCCCCATTCCCATTCCTCTCAGGAATCAGTCTTGAGGAGGGAAATTCTACACCGCTTGCAGATTGCACTATGTATCGACAGTTGATTGGTTCACTACTTTACTTGACACACTCAAGGCCTAACATTTCATATTCTATGAGTGATGTATCAAGTTATATGCAGCAGCCCCATGAGCTTCATTGGCGGGCAGCCAAGCGGATATTTCAGTATGTGCAAGGTACGAAACATTTTGGCATCCACTATGCTGTAGATTCTGAGCTTGATTTCATTGGTTTTACTGATTCAGATTGGGAAGGTGATATCATTGATCAGAAGTCCACTTCTGGATATATTTTCATGATTGGTCATGGCCCTATTTGCTGGTCCAGCAAAAAGCAGGCAGCCATTGCACTTTCTTCAGCAGAGGCAGAGTATCGAGGGGCAATCAATGACCGCATTCAGGCAGTTTGGTTGTAGGGTATGCTTTCCGAGTTTGGTTTTGGTGGCACTACTTCAAATGTACTCTTTTGTGACAATCAAAGTGCTATCAAGATCTCCACAGATCCAGTTCAGCGGTAGAGGACCAAACACATTGAGATTCATATGCACTACATTCGAGAGTTGGTGCATGATCGCACCATCATTCTGCAATATTGCCCTACTGATGAGCAAATTGCAGACATCTTCACCAAGAGCTTCACTGAGAAGAAGTTCTCTTACCTCCATTCACTGTTGGGGGTGATTTCCATCATGGTGGAGACAGATTGATCCATTATTATGTTTTAGCTTGAGGGGGGGCTTTCTTCCCACTGGGTTTTCCCTCTTTCCTCACTTAGCTTATTTTCAGCATTTTTTGGATTATTGTATTGGGGTGACCTTTGGTCTTAGTAACCAGGGCCCTACATTATTTTTTTGTGTACATCATAGTCTATCTTGAGGGGGGGGTGTTCGGATATCCACATCATCATTTTCAGGGTCTTGCATGCAATTAGGGTTTGCATGCATCCCAGTCACCAAGTTGATGCCTCCAGCACTTTATCCACTTCATTCTAGCACCCAGGAGCTTCTTCCATCATAGTTTTATCCCTCCTAGTCATGAAGGCACCCACTTCTCACCTACTTCCAGAGAAGGGCACACTTCTTCACCTACCCACTCAGTTTACACTCAGTTAGCACCGATTCTCCTTGATTTGAGGCTAGTTTCACTCCCGACTGACTGTTTCACTCCGTTGGACCTCCAGATTGACTAGATGACTTGTTCTGACTTCAGTTAAGCCTCCCATGCTCCCTCCACTGAGCCTCCTTCCCTATATCAGTGCTACACACTTCAGTTACACTTGTTACACTTAGTTAGACTCATATTGACACCTGGATGACTGGTTCTTGTGCATTGATGACCACCACTGATTGGTGATGAGGACTCCTAGTTGGAGCCAAGCTATGCCATTCAGTTAATTCGAATGACCTCCTTAGGCAATTCGAATTTCTCACTCATTGTGACATTATTGTATTGTATTTTCACCCTTACTGGGATATTGAGCACTGATGCATGTTCTTGCACAGTTTACACCATATTTTCTGAGTTTCATCTATTGTGATTGATTTACTTGTTCATTAGATCTGCTGTGACTAATTTTACAGCACCCTCTTGAAATAATTTCTTCTCTTATATTCTTCTTGCCTCTCCTATCAAAACTACTCCAGCCTTTCAATTGCTTTCCTCTTCGCTCTTTTCTAATCGATTGCCTTTCTTTCATATCGATCCTCCCTCTAGAGCCTCTGTTCTTTTGGATCCATAATTGTTCTACCTACTTCCGCACCTCCTAATACCCTTCCCCCTGAGTGGGGTTTTTATGCCTCCATGGTATAAGGTTCCATGGTCATCAACCCTTTCTCAAGAAACATCATTTTGATCCACCCAAGTATCTTTGCCATAAACCTTTTTGTTGGAACCTAAGGTTATGTAGGTTCATAACACATTTGTATCTTCTAGATACAATCAATCAATAGACAATGATCAACTAGTAAAGCAGTCAACTAGGGTTTCGAATGAGTAGTTGATTGGATGGTTGATGAGACCATGGTTGGATCAACTACAACAACCGGCTAAAATTTAGGATGTTGCGTATTTTGTAGAAAATGGATAGAACCAACAACCTAAATTTGTGGACCAGATCATCCTCACTTCCATGGAGTTCATTAGATCTGGAGACTATAAAAGGGAAACCCTATGGGTTGTGTTACATATGAAACCATTCTTATGATCAAGTATGCATTGTGATGTTCTGGTCATAATGCTCTATGATTAAGTGTTGTAACGGTGTCTTTAGACACCACCGCTCTTCTTGGAATATTGTTCCCTTCTATTATTTTCTTTTATGTTCTATAATTTAGTCAAAGAGGTTCCCCAACATGGTAGTAGAACTATCGATTTTGACCTAAAATGTTTTCTACGAATTGTGCTAAGTTATATCTAGGGTTGATCGAATTTGGGATGAAGATTTGTTGACTAATACCTCTTCTTGAACTTGGATCAAATCTGCTTAATAAGAAGGATGAATTCCAATATAGAACCTATTTTTCTAAATGGGCACAATTATGCAATCTGGGTTCTATATATGGAAAATTTGTTGAAGAACGAAGGATTGTGGAAATATACGAAGAAGGTTGTTTTTGATCTGAAAGATGGAGATGCTACTTTTTCCATTGATGGAAATAATGATGAAGTTGTTGGGGTCATCATGACCTACATATAAAAGGAGATTCAATTACATACAAGTGGGATTGACTGTCCTCATACCATCTGGACTAAGTTGAGTTCGTTGTTCAACAAGGTTAATGGAAGTTAAGTAATGCAAATAGAGAAAGAGTTGATCTCTTTGGAACCTCTTTCCTTTGATCGGATTGAGGACTATTTAGCTTGCATCAAGGATCTATAGTTGAAATTGGGTGAATGTGGTAAGGATTTACCAAAGAATGATGGACAACTCATTGAACTGATCTTGATGAATTTTAAGACACCATATGATGTCTTTTTCTCCTCCTTTCGTGCCAATTGGATTTTACACAAGCAAGATGGTAAGGAATTTAGTTTTGATACTTTCTATGATTTTTTGATTAAATACCAACCAAATTTGCTAGAAGAAGGGAAGCTTGGTAGAAAACACCAGGCTCACTTGCCAAAAAGCAAGGTCGAGCAAAACCTTAAAGAACATGATTGACCAAATCATCGATCATAATGTATTGAACAACCTACCGAAGGGAAGACTGAATAGTCATCATGTACGAAGAAGGATTGAAAGAATAAATCATGTTGGTATTGTGGAAAAGTGGCAAATTTCGAGTAGAACTATTGGAAGAAGATAAAGGAATTGAAAGGAAAGGTCAAGCACCTTGAAAATAGTGTGTTGACTGGATAGTTGACCAATCGACATCCTGAAAATTATACCTTCTCTACTAGAACTTCCTAGGCATTCATGCCCATACCACTCAGGAAAAATGGATAGTCAATTCTTGTTGTACTCATCATATGGATACGGATGCTTCTTTGTTCCCTTCCTTCAATGGAGATCCTAAACATAAGTTTTATGTAGATGATTATTATGCTCTCCTGGTTATTAGAAGGGGAGATGTTGAATTTCTGCATGGTTCAATACCCATGTCTATCATGTGCCTATATTGAGCACTAATTTATTTCGAGTTGCTCAACTTAATGTTGTATCCAAAATAGATCCCATCTTTGTCAGGGAAGATGGGGGCCCCTTTTTAGACTTCAATTTCCTTAGTTTATTTTTGAAGAATTTTTAGGATCTAATTTTGAAGTAAATTTTAGCATTTTTTTCATTATAAATGCCTTGGAGTTAATCTAAACAAATAATGTGGTAAATTAAGCCTTTCCGATGTTTCCAACATTCTAATCCATATATTTACCCAAAAAAAGTGAAACTCAGAAGTCGAGATGTCGATATTTGCATATTAATTTTGCGTACATTTCGATGTTGAGGTCCCCATTACCATAAATCACGGAACTCGGAGATCAGAAAGCTATTTGTTCTTTATAACTTGCTTCCTAATGTATCGATCCTAAAGTTTTCTATCTTTCTCGGATCTCAGAAGTTTGAAGGTTGTCTATTTTTATAGCTGGCTCTATGATGTACATATGCCGATGTTTGTTACTTTAATATAAATTTTAGACCTTGGAAGTTAGAATGACATTGATTCATCACTCAATTTTCACCCCGATGCCTATGTTTACATCAGACATTGAGTCTTGGTTATCTTACTATTAATGTTATGATTTTCTCCCTGATGTATCATGAACCTGATTTTATTATTAATTTGGATTTTTTTAATCTCGCTAAGTTCTCATCGGCCCAGATGCATCGAAAATGTAATTTGTAGATTATTACAAACTTCCCCGAGACCCAACGTTAGACTATTTTAAATCCTCGGTGGTCCCACCTCAGAACAATAATTATGACATTAGAAATAGGTGCATCCAACAAACGTGCCAAAAATGGCTCATATAATTAGTCAAATTATACTGAATTAATGGTGAATTATTACATAACCGCCATTATCTGACCAATTCATTCATGCCATTAATGGTAAGTGGATTAATTCATAGTAAAATTCACACTTAGCCAAATATTTAAAACCCACTTTGCCATTTTGGTGCAAAAAAATCAAATTACAGGGTAAACAAAAGTTTCGTTTTCAAAAGGGTCTCCATTTTTCTTCTGCAATACTAGTTTGAGATCACTCCAGGTATTTTGTAGTTTGTTTTAATATTTTTATTCACATTTTGGGATTTCAATCAAGTCATGTTGATTACTCTTCATATGCAAAACCAAATCCGTATGCTATGGCTCGAAAGACCAGGTCAAAAGCTGCATTGGAAGAACTAAACTTAAAAGACCCTAAATTTGGCATTTATTTAGATACAAATGAGCGAATTTTTGATACTATGTGCTTAGACTGGGTGAGAATATATAACATTTTTTATAATGATGAATTCTCGACATTCAATGAAGAAGCCCCAATTTACCAGAATATTAGCAAGTCTCAACTACATGCCATTGTTGCATGCCCAATGGTCATGCCATTCACATATTTGGTAAAATGGATGATGTACTATGCAGATATTCCTACAAGCATTTTCAGAGATTCTAATAAGAATCCCTATGCTACCTTCAAGCCAAACACTTTTTCCAAGATATATGCCCTAAAAACCCCTTAGAAACTACTGACACAAGATTTCATAAGGACATTTGAGCAGAAATATGAGGCAGATGTGCTTATTAAGACTTGGATGGTTGACTAGGAAAGCTTCATATTGAAACCTAACAAGCAATACCTTATCTAACTACTCAGATAACCATACAATTTGCTCGCTGCTATGTTGTGCAGGTTTTATGGTTTGAAAAACTATGCATATTTCAAATTGGAGTGGACTCCTCTGGCCCATCATGTAGCTAGTACAAGACAAGTGTTCAGTTGGGCACAAATTTTATCCATTACTATCAAGGATGCAATTGCTCAAGCATTAAAAGCTCTAGACACAAATAATACTAAGTTTATCCTATCAACATATATAGTAGATATCATGTTTTCCTCTTTTGCATACCCCTCCATGAATTGGCACTGGACTAGGAAAAACCCTCCCATTCACATCTATTGCTCAGTCCTATGGGAATATAATTATAAACCCTATATTTATGATATATGTGATAATTTTATCAATGCCGTATATTTTATTATATTTAGAAAGGATTCCCCCGGGATTTTTGAGAATGCCATCTCCTTGGTGGCACCGGTGGGTGATTGGAATGTTGGGGAATTCTTCACTTATCTCAAAATATGGGGTATCAAGTCAATTCATTTGCTACTAAGATTCATTCCATATAGGTTGGTTCTTGAAAAGGTATCCTACCCAACAGTCTTTGATGGATTTCATAATCAATGTCATTCTCGAAAGAGAAGATCATGGTCGAAATTCCCTTTATATGTTGGGAACTTAATCATTCAAAACTCTACTCATGCTTACCTTTTAGAAAAAGGAATGGATGAATTGAAATTAGGGTTTGGAATTAAAAGGATGCATGATCCAAAAGGCTTCATAGCTGATCATTTTACTCATTCATATTTGAAAAGTTCATATGTCCATGAGAAAGAGTGAGATGACTCTCTCTATCAAGGTGCATCCATATTCAGGGAACTGTTGAGAAGAGTAATTAATCTTGATCATAGGGTTCTCATTCATGAAGCTCAAAAACAACATAAGATAAAGGTAGTGGAAGAAAGGAACATGATATTTAATCTATAGGAAAATGATTTGAAAGAATCAATGGAGGAAACTGACAAGGCTATATTGGTTTTCAAAACTCAGCTCAAGTCAACAACAGACAAGCATTTGGATAAACAACAAGACAAGAAACCAATTCCAGTTAATAAACCTCACAACCCTATTCAGGATTTGAATGCCTTAATCCAATAGACCGAAGCTCTTCAAGGTAAATTTTCCCACTGTATCGAGTTTATCATTTCTACTACTTCCATGACTAGTTTAGTTCCTACTATTTCATTTAAAACTGAGAATCAACCAAAACAAAATCCAAAATATACCCTTAGTCTACTGTGAGTATTATTGATCTATAGAAAGAAAAACTAGCATAATTTTTCCATCCAACTCAAGTGATTCAAGATCCTATTCAGTCATCTCCATTAGATTCTACACCTACTATTAATGGTACTTCACCTATTTCAAACCTTCACTCGTATTCGAAGAAGAATTTAGAAGAGATCCTTCCCATTGATAAACCTGCTACTCATTCCACTCACATTCACCTCCTTCCTCACCACCTCACATTGATCCTCTAGATCTTACTACACAACTTACTAGCTCATCTACTTAGTCAATGACAAATAATTTATTGGATACTTCAGTGGATGATCCAACTTCTCAACAATACCAACCTCCTAACCAAGATATTTAATCAGTTGAAGACAATGCTCCTAGCATACCCCCACAAATTGAAGTTGGTTCTTCTTCTTCCCAACCTATTGAATCCCAGGTATATAAATTGCCTATGACCACAATTGTTCAAGATCAATCAGAAGTTTCCCAAACCCTGGTTCAGTTACCATATACCTCTCTAAGTCAACCAATACCCATCGCTACTTCTCTTGGATTGCTAGTTTCTACAGCTGAAGAATCAATTGACACTGGGGAGGATGTTGTTCTTAGGAAAGGAACCAAAAGAAGTAGGGAATGTGAAATGATAGTGGGACCTGTAGAAAACCAAATTATCTAGAAACAAGCTACCACTTATCCAAGAAGAGAATCCATTGAGACAATTGCTTCCATGGGGGATTTTGCTGGAGCAATCTATGACTCTGTCTCCACTTTAGATAAAATGATTGATGAATATGAGGCTAATTTTGTTGTATTGAAGGAAGGAAAGGATTCCTTGCAAGAGGATATTCTCAAGCAAATTGAGGAGATAAAATTTCAACACCAAGAAGAAATACAAAGTTTGCAAAATCAACTTCAATAAGTTTCAGAACATAAAAATATTGTAGACAAAAAGGTGGTTCAACACGCCAGTGAGCTTAGAGGCATTAAGAAACAATTGGAGCAACTTAAAACTTAAGATGTTCCATCTTCCTTTTTCATGAATTTAAAGATGAATCTCTCGTCGCTAATGAAAATATTAGGAAAACACATAATTTGTTTTTCCATGGATTGAATGAGGTACAAGATGATTTTAATTCCTTTGAGCATATATATGATCTTTTAGGATATCATATCAATAAAAGGAAGAAAGCACAATCAACTTATGACCAGCTTTGTGAATGGCAGACCCATCTTAAGAACACTCTTGAATCTGTTCATCACTTAAACCACTCAATCTAATGAGAATTCAAGTATCTGTTAAATCTTGGGAACTTGTATGTGATGAGGTTTCTCATATGATTAAAAAAGGACAAAAAATCTATGCAGACAATTGATATTGATTGAAAATTACATGGAGTCTCTCGATATGCTTGTGTTCAATGAGATGGAAAAGTCAGTGCCAGCTAAATTGAGGATTGTTGAGGTGGACAAGTAAAGAGATCAATCGATTGATGTGATCCGATGCACTTCTCAAGTTAATATGCTTGTTCTTAGATCATTTATTTAAACTCCTGTACATTTGGAATCCACTTTAGAAATCTTCCTAGATAATTGGTCAAAAATTAGGAGCAAGGAAGTCAGATCCTATTTGTGTAAGGATCAACTCCAATTGGAGCATGCCAATTATCCTAATGTAACAGAGATGTGGGATGTTTACTCTAAATGGAATGATTATCCTAATGTAACCTTTGGTGGAATGTTCTTGTACTTGATACTATGGAACTTTCTATATCTTTTGAGCAAGTTATGTAATTATTTGCACACCCATTAATGGAATATGGAGACTATTCTGCATTTGGACCTCGACATGGTTGAAGTTTGAGTTTTCTTCACCTTTTATGTGTTTCCTTAAGTTTAAATATACCCTTTTGACATATTAGTTAATGGTTTTAATGGATGTAATTGCAGAGGTAATAATTGAATCTAATGGATTTATTCATCAGTAAATTTAAATTGTTGTGAACAAAGTACATGGAATATGTTCAGTATTTTTGTTTATCGCAACGCCTTTGTGATTAATTAATATTTGGCAATGATGATAGTACTGTTATTTTTATTAAGTTCGTTAACTTTTCTAGATTTCAGATGTATAAATTGATGTTATCTTGATAATGTTTTTATCTTGGTTATATTAGTAAAAAAAAATTGATTAATTAAGGATTTGTTCTTAATTAATTCACTGAATTTTGTTTAATCAGAGATCAAGTAAAAATATTTTTATTCTAACTAGATTTTCCTGTGTAGATTAACTTAGGATTTCTTCCATTTCATATTTAAATTAGGTTAATGTTTTAGGATTAGGATTCCATTAGCTGATTTCTCCTATTGAAGGAGTAAAACCCCATTTGTATCCAACAAAGGCCTTATATCCATCGGAAACACTCATAACAAACGGCTGAGGACTAGGGTGAATTTTGTGTAAGGTAATATGACACCTTCAGATTAGATTTTTTCCTTTGCATTGATGACTTGGACCATTTCAGGCGTCAAGAAATGGCGCAAGAAGGAGGGCACTTATGAATTAATGGCTAAATAGAATCATAAGAAACCTCCTCCCACTTGTTCCACGATCGTAACTCACAGATGTTCTAATCCTCCCATCACATTGAACGTTGTTGCAATTTCACAACCCAAGCTTATTTCCACCCCACTTCCACATTCCACTAGCCCTGTAACAACTCCTATAGTTCCTATACCTCTACTTGAAGATTCATAATTTTGAGATTTAATCGAGAATTCTCAACATATTTTAGCCCGTTCTTGGTCCAGATTGGCAAGAAGTTAAGAGATCTAGGAGTGATTGGCTCATCGCCTAGATCATTATACCAAAAACACTGAAGAACTTGTTGTCATGTACTTGGCTAATCATCGAAAAGCTTCCCATGGTTAAGTGCTCCCAATCGCTCATTGCATAACATTCTGACAGGTTAGGCCAATCTTGATCCCACAGTAGGTCAGAATAATATCATGTTTCATCCTGATTTTCAGTTTGGCAAACCTTCTTCACCAATCCGACCTGCGTTAATTCTTGGATTAGGTGGTTTGGCGAACCTTCACCAATGTATGCATTATGAATAATATGCGAATGATTGGTTAATGGAATGTTATGAATGTTGTAATCTCTAGTTAATGTGCACATATCCTCTTCACAACTACAGAAGCTTGGTTCCCGTAGTCCTCTTATCCACCTCGGGTGAGACTGCACTTGCTTTGCAAGTGTTGCTAGCCGAAAGGGTTACACCTTTCCGGGCCGGTGTATAAGGGAGTTAGGTTGATAGTTTGTTGGTGACAATGCGGAGTGAACCCTTATCGATAGACTTTGCGTTAACAAATGGTTCCATTGCCGAGACCAGACGATAGAATCTGGTCATGACAGGGCCTCAACAGCCAACACCCCAATAGATTCAGAGCTCGACCTCCAACAGGAAGAACGAAGGATGAAGAACCGAATGGATCGGGATGGCAGTAGTACACAGGTTGGGCTCACTGTACAGTAGGCCGACAGTCTGTTGGATAGTATTACACATATTGTAGAGCGTAACCATCGGAAGGTTACATAGCATTTCACGGATAATTTCCAGTACATAGGGGAATTGTTAATCATGGTGGAAAATACGATAATCAACATTAGGGTACCACACTGGGACATCCAGCAAAACCTGTTGACTCCCAGAGTCGAGGTCGAAGTAGGCACTCATAAATGCATAGTTCAAGTCGACACCCACGCCTTCTTCATAGGAGATGATACCTTGGACTTGGAGCTCCGGAAGGATGACTTGGAAATGCTCGATTTCAACTTACTGCCAATGTTGACACTACATAGGGTCCAAGTGGAAGGAAGCGTAGAAATCCGGGACCGTGAGGATGCCATGCACAATAAGATGGTTGAGTACATGAAATAACTACAACATAGTGAGATGGAGGCACAACAGCTTCGGGATAAACACGTCGAAGCATTGGCTACGAAAGTGAAAGCTATTGAGGAGAAGGTGCAATTAGAGAAATCCCTAGATGAGAAGGAAACAGTCATTACAGAACATACTAAAGTGCTCACTGCGAAGGGAGAAATTGCAGAGGAATGGATGAGGCTAGAAGAGCTCTGGAGAAGTCATGCGAAACAAAAGCGCTAGACTTGGATGTCAACCCGGAAGCCCAGGATGTTATGTTAGGAGCCACCGTGAATGAGCTCAGAAAAGAAAATGCGGAGCTCCAAGCTCGAGTAACACCAAGCACACCACCAACACAAGTTCATATTTTCTAGACAACAATCAAGGAAGTAGTGGTAGAAATTCAGGAACTGGAACAGGCAGCACAAAAAGTGGCAGTTAGTCTTACAGAATTCTGGGATAAGTTGGTCGAGGATGACAAGTTAGCTACATTAAAGAAAACACATCGTGAAGTTGAAGAATAGCTGGAAACGTTTAAGGGATCGTTTAAGGCGATGCCCACCATGACGCGGATGGAAAAGACTGCGGAACTACAGAGTATGAAGCAACGAGCTGAAAAATCCCATGAAAGGAAGAAATGACGTGTTGCACATTTGGACGAGCTTCAAGAAAAGGTGGAAGCCCTCATAGCAAGCATGGTTCTAGAGATGAAACAGGTATAGGAGTGATTACGAGAGGTACTACAAAAGGTGTGTGACCACCCAACAAAACAACAGGTGATAGAAAGTACACAGCTTCGTGCATCAGTGAAAAAGATAGTCGACTAGATCCGGACCACCTATGATGACTTTCAACATCAGTACAACAAAACAGTAGTGTCCATCTGAGGTGGCTCGGTACGAGCCACACGTTTGTGTTGAGGGCATGTTGGCATGGGATAGATCCACAGGAAGTGCGGAAGCCAACACGTGTGAAAGAGTCATTCCGTGGAAAAGGACCTTTCGCCACTTTTTGTGGAAGCATAAGAGTTGTTAGATTAGTCAAGTCGGTCATGTGGACCATTTTCTAATAAGATAAAAGCATATAAATAAATCAATATTGTAAGCCTAAGGGCATCGGAGTTTTGGAGATTAATCCTATCTTTTGGGTTCGGTTGTATCCGTGATAAGATGACTTGACTCTTTCTGCAAGGTTTTGTTGCGCAAGTGTTGATGAATGAATGAAGATGTTCGTTTATGAATTCTATTATTGTGCAATGATGTGATGATGAATAATGGGTTATGTGAATGCTTTCTGTTGATTAATGCGAATATATGTTGCTATTGATTAGTGCGAATATGTTGTTGAATATGCTCTGAATGTATGTATTATGAATAATATGCGAATGATTGGTTAATGGACTGTTATGAATGTTGTAATCTCTGGTTAATGTGCACATATCCTCTTCACAACTGTGGAAGCTTGGTTCCAGCAACCCTCTTATCCACCTCGGGTGACACTGCACTTGCTTTGCAAGTGTTACTGGAAAGCGTTACACCTTTCTGGGCCGGTGTATAAGGGAGTTAGGTTGATAGTTTGTTGGCGACAGTGCAGAGTGAACCCCTGTCGATATACTCTACGTCAACAAGTTTGTAGGTTTTTTCCCTATACCTTTCATGGTAGGGCATCAACATGGTATTTTGCACAATAGATCTAGACCATTGAATTTTGGGATCAATTTGAAAAACTTTTTCTTGAAAAATTTTGGGATGATAAAAATCCTGAATATTTAGTCATGGAATTGTCTACCATGAAAATGGATAGAAAGGAAGGAATTGAAGATTTTAATCAGAGGTTTTTAAATTTAAAGAATAAAATCCTCGTTGAATCCATGCTAATTGAAAATATTATCATATCATATTATGCAAAGGCTCTTCCCATCCCTATATCCATGTGGGTTAAAAGGTCACATAAATCCACTCTCCAAGAATCCTTTAGTGAAGCTTTCTTGGTTGAAAATGATATACTAATCCTATAGGGTAACCCCGATGTTGAAACTGATCAACCAACAACTTCTCAAAAGAAACCAAAACATTCCCCTAAGCCTACTAGTACTAAGAAGGATCAGGGAGATATAGATCTGCAAAGCCTTCATAAATTCTTACAATAGGTTTCTAACGAAGTAGTAGATCTCAAGAAAAATGCAGGTGAATGTACATCTAACCAGGGATATTTCAGAAACCCTTACAGAAGAACTTATCAACCACCCCAAAACCAATAGACACCTCCTTCGGAAGGGATGAATGTCACTGACCTATTTTGTGTTCTTAAAGATCTACCATCGATTCCACAACCTTCCTTTGATAGGAATGAAACAACTTCACTAACAATATTGAAGATCATGAGAAATTACCTGAAGACCAAGATCATCAACACACCCATACTATCAATCAATTTTCAGAATTTCCAAGGAACTATGAAGAATTAGATCATGAAACAAAATATGCTATACACCACCCTTATAACACTCATGGAAAGGGGAAACTATCTCAGTATCCTCCATCTACATCTAATCCCAACAAGAGGCGATCTGCAAATGCTAGGATCAGTACTCAGAAAGAGATAAATGTGATTGACCTACAGTATGATCCGATGGAATATTTAAAGAAATCAATAGCCAATTTCTCACTATATGAACTAATGAAAATTCCATTAATTTGAGAAAAGGTTCAAGATAGTATGATACCAAGTAAAGCAATTGAGAACAATAGTTTAGAAACTCCTGTTGAGGGAAATAACCAACAATCTCCTACTTTATCTTCTATTGGAAAGAAAATTTGGACACCTCCTTTTCTATTATCATTTGAAATTTTTAATAGGAATGTTCACAATTGCATGATATATTATGGTGCACCTTCAAATTTTATTCCTCTATCTGTCTGTAAGAAACTCAATGCAAATATCGAACCATCACCTACTCAAATTGTGCAGTTGGATAGATCTAGGGTAAATGTAGTAGGAGCATTAAAAAAATGTTTTAATTAGACTCTCCTCTTACCCCAGGATTCATCAGACTATCGATATTGTGGTGGCCGATGTACCAGAAGCCTAGGGGATGTGGCTGAGCCGAGACTGGTCCGAGGATCTCAAAGGCTACTTTGCCACAGACTGGCCACACTTGTGGTTACCATATGATGGTAAACCAAACAAAATCAGAGTCAATAGGAAACCTTATATTAAAAAAACAATAACTGACCTCAATTATCCAAGTGAGCCTGCCCTATTTTTGACTCCCAACACGAGAAATTACACCATGGACACTTTTTACAGGGATTTACCTACAGATATCTCACCATACGCTGAATCAAAAAATCAGTCTGAGATTATGCATTTTTCTCAGGTAGAATCATCTCAAACCATTCTTCATAATGTATATAATGTAAATACTAATTTTAGGTTAGATAAAACATGCTGGAATTTATTCATTGACGGTTCAAGATCTAAGGAAGGAGCTAGACCCAATTGTGTTTTGATTGATCCAACTAGTAATAAAATCATGATGGCTTGTAGATTAGAGTTCCAATGTAAAAATAATGTAGTTTAGTACTGTGATATTTTAGGATTAGGATCACTCAACAGTAGCAGACCTCACTAATAATTCACTCAAGAAGTGCAGAAAGAAGAAGAAGAAATGGAGATTCAATAATCACTCATACACAAGAAATGACAAAAATTGTTGTATCATACATCAGCTGTAAGCTGGCACTTTGTAAAAGTGAATAATAACTGAATACAATCAAATGGATTCGAATGCCTCTAAGTTCATTCGAATTCTCCTCAGTGTGTGGCTTCGATAGCATTGGAGACATCATTCGAACCTGTGGCAGTAGTCACAAATGTCATACAGTCAGTCAAATGAGTCTAACTGAGTCTAAATGAGTGCATGGGAACTGATGTAGTGAATGAGACTCCAATGTGGGTGCATGAGGAGCTGTCAGTAGTCAGAATAGTTGATCTAGTCTCTTTGGAGGTCTATCTAAGTGGTTCAGTCAGCTAAACTAGCAATCAATCCCTAAAATAAGGAACATATCCACTAATCATGGAACTAACTGAAGTAACTCCTAAATAGGTGGAAGAAGGCGCACTTTTACTCCAGTGATGAAAACAAGGGCGCATCAGTGGCTAGGAGGGATAAAATTGAGTAGAAACAGGCTCTTGGGGCTGAAATACTGAGGACTATGTGCTGGGAGACTACCATACTGATGATTGGATGCATGTAATTGCATGCATATGACTGGATGCATGCAGGCATGCAAAATATAAAAATTATGGTGAGAATATTCGAACACCCCCCCACAAGCTATACTATGAGGTAGTAACTGAAATCTGAAAGGTAGGGCCCTAGTAACTGAGACCAAAGATCACCCCGTACAACAATCTAAATAATAAAAGAGGAAAGAGGGAAAAACTAGTGGGAAGAAAGTCGTCCCTCAAAATATACTGAAGGATGCTAATTTAGCATGTCATCACTAACCCCGGAAGGATCGATCGATCTGAAATGGATTAGTAATGTGAGAAGGATGAAACCTTCCATTCTGATAATTTGATTTGGTTCTCCGTTGATCAGTTGGATCATTAACAAGATATTCGGTAGATCATTAGTTGAGAGATCATCAGGTTCTTGTGGAACTGGATCTCCCATTTTCTCATCTTCCGAATCAGTTGCTAGATCTTCAGGTTCTTTTGGATCTGGATCTAGCATTCGCTCTTCATCATCATCACTCTCATACTCTGAATATGAATTGTCATGTGATAAAGGTTCACTCTGTTGGATATCATCAAGCAATGGAGGTGTGGTATGCAAGCTATCTTGCTCAACAGGATGAGCATCATGAAGAGTCCATTCCTCAAACTGTACACTCCTATCAAGAAATGTAGTCATAGTAGAGGGATCAAGCAGCTTGCGGGCCTTTGCATCCAATGCAAATCCCACCATAATACACTCTATGCTTTGTTGATCTAGGGCTCTCCTTTTCTTAGTTGGAATCCTTTCCCATGCTCTGGATCCAAACACTCGAAGATGAGACACATCAGGTTTGTATCCCATCCATGCTTCGAAAGGAGTCATGTCTTTGAGTCCTTTGTGAGGAACTCTGTTCTGAAGATAGGAGGCACAGTTAATGGCTTCTACCCAAAGACTAGGGTGCAACCCTTTCGACTTTAGCATGCAGTTGGACATTTATTTCAATGTTTTGTTCTTCCTTTCAGCAACACCATTCTGCTGTGGTGTATAGGGAACAGTATGTTGCATCTCAATTCCTTTTTCAGCACAAAAGTTTTGAAAATACCCTTGTTGTACTCTCCTCCATTATCAATGTGAATGGCTTTGATCCTTCTATTTGAAAACTTCTCTGCAGAAGACTTGAAAAACTTAAAGAATCCATATACTTCTGACTTCAATCTAAGAAAGTATACCCATGTAAATCTGGAATAATCATCAATAAAGGTGAGTATATACCTTGCTTTGTTTATAGATAGATCTGGAAATGGCCCTGCAACATCACTATGAATGAGATCTAGAGGATGAGAGGCTCTCCTTTCCTTCCCCTTCTCAAATTTCTTTTCAGGATGCTTTCCCATCAAACAACCATGACAGTTGCCCTTGGAAAACTTGACCTTGGGAATCCCTTCGACCATCTCTTTTGTATGCATGTCTTGCAAGTGTTGATAGTTAAGATGCCCAAATATTTCATGCCACAATATACTCTCTTCATTGGCATGAGTGTGAAGAACAGATTGCTTTGAGAGAGGTAAGAAGTGTGAGAACTTATGCAGTTTCGACTTATGATTTGCAACTCCTTTTTCAATGGTAGATCCTGATATCATGTCTTGAATTTTGACCTCATTAGGAGAGAAGATCACCCTCTTGGGATCTCCAGTGTGGGTCATTTGATATACTAAAAGTAGATTTGCAGTGAGAGTGGGGACATAGAGTACATCTGAGAAGTATCCATGATCTAGTTTGATTCTTCCAATCCCCTCAGAGGAGACCTCAAAATCATTCCCCAACATAATGGATGTTCCAATAGTAGCTTTGAATCCAATGAAGAGCTCCTTGGAGGAAGACATGTGTCTTGATGCTCCAAAATATATGATGAAGGAGGATTGAGTTAATGCACCTGCCATGAGGGAATGGCATCTCTCTTTGTTCTCAGATCCAGATGGTTCACTCTCTTTCTTTCTAGAACATGCAGGTACTGGAAGATTTTTTTTTCAAGAAGTGAAGCCATGAGATCTATGGTCTTCTTCATACATGATCTCTTAGGGTGATATCCTCGATTACAGTATGTGCACTTGGATTTTCCCTTTTGAGATTGCTTGTCCTTCTTAGGATTCGAAACTCCATCTGACTGAATTGGAGCCTTCTTCTGCTTTAGGTCATTCGACTTCCTATTAGAACTTTTTTTTCCTTTTCCATTCACTCTCCTTGAGTCGGTAGCTGCAAGAGATGAATCCAATTTGGATTTTATCACTCCCATGTGCACTAGATTCTCCTCCTCAAGTGTGAGAGATTGGATGAATTCTTCAAGTGAAGGTAGCTTCCATTTTGGAATGGACAAATTTGCTAACTGGAAGGTCGAAACAAACACTGAATAATCAAGGCCTAGCTTCGACAGGATGGAAAGAATGAGTTGTTTTTCTTCCTTCTCAATCCCATACCTCTTCAACTGTGAAATCAAGTTCTTGAATTTGTTGAGAAACTCAATGATAGTTTCGAAACTGCTTGGGCTCAAGGAGATGAGCTCATTTTCTATTTTATGACCCTTCAGATCATCTTTCTGGACAAGGAGGGATTCGAGCTTGTCCCAAACCTCCTTTGGATTCTCTAGATCGATAACATGAAAGTGTAGGTCTTCAAAAATTATAAGTAGAAGCAGTCCTACTACTTCATCAAGCTTGTCTACGTACTTGGATTTCTCTACTGCACCAGTGGGCTCAACTACAGAGCCATTCACCACTCTGGAAAGGATCTTCGACTTCAATAAGTTTTCCATATTTTCCTTCCATTCAAAGTAGTTGAATGAATTCAAATTGAGATCCATGATACTGAAGAATTCAAAGCTGAATAGGGGAGATTCTTGCAAAACAAATGAGAAGTATGAAATAGAGATCTGCTGCAATTCGAATTGAACACTTCCTTAGGACATTGAGCACATGTGACTAAGTCCTTCACACATGTCTAGACCTCATTGGATTGCTCTAGTGAATTCAAGGAAATAGCACCAGGATTTGCTGTGGAAAATCAGAGGCTTCTAGTGCTCAATGAAAGAAAGTTGCTCAAGGAATTGTTGCAATTGCTGCAACGGATGCAAATGTTACTGCTGCAATTCGAATAGTTGTTGTCAACTCTGATACCATGTGATATTTTAGGATTAGGATCACTCAACAATAGCATACCTCGCTAATAATTCACTCAAGAAGTGCAGAAAGAAGAAGAAGAAATGGAGATTCAATAATCACTCATACACGAGAAATGACAAAAATTGTTGTATCATACATCAGCTATAAGCTGGCACTCTGTAAAAGTGAATAATAACTTAATACAATCAAATGGATTCAAATTCCTCTAAGTTCATTCGAATTCTCCTCAATGTGTGGCTTGGATAGCATTGGAGACATCATCCAAACCAGTGGCAGCAGTCATAAATGTCAAATAGTCAGTCAATTGAGTCTAACTGAGTCTAGATGAGTGCATGGGAATTGATGTAGGGAAGGAAACTCCAATGTGGGCCCATGAGGAGATTTCAATAGTCATAATAGTTGATCTAGTATCTTTGGAGGTCAGTTAAACTAGCAATCAATCCCCAAAATAAGGAACAAGTCCACTAATCATGGAACTAACCGAAGTAACTCAGAAATAGGTGGAAGAAGGCACACTTGTACTCCATTGATGAAAACAAGGGCGCATCAGTGGCTAGGAGGGATAAACTAAGCATAAATAGGCTCCTGGGATGAAATACTGAGGACTAGGTGTTGGGAGACTACCATACTGATGACTGGATGTATGCAATTGCATGTAGATGACTGGATGCATGCAGGCATGCAAAATATAAAAATGATGGTGACAATATTCCAACAAGTACGAGGATCTTATCTAAGGCCTTAAGAAATAGGTTGACTTGAAATTCAATGTAATTAAAGTTTATGGTGACTCTGAGATAAGCGTTAGGCAAGTTAGAAACTCAATTCATTGTGTTTCTACTCACTTAAAAAATTATCAGAGGGATGTATGAGATTTAATTAATTAGTTTCAATCGTTTAATATAAATTATGTACCTCGATCACAAAAATTTGATATTGACTTGATTGCTAATGTTGCGTCAAATTGATGCCTTCTCAAGGCTCTGCACCTTATGCATTTTTAATTGAATTGATTTATATGCCTTTCATCCTTGATAATGTCACTAACTGGAAATTTTTTTATGATGATCAACAAATATTGGATTTCCTTACTGCTTGTGACACTTTTAAAGATGTTCTCATCGACGAATACATCCACGACCAATCCCTTCCTGATTTGTAGAATTCTTTTTACTCTACATCGGATCCATAGACTCCCACTACTCTACTCCTAAAAGTAGTCATTAGTCCTGAGAAATATTATGATTTACAAGACAAATAAAGGTAATTAATTGTAAAACCAATAGTTCTTGTATGAGCTATCAAGTCGTAAATCTAGGAACTGAGCATAATCCTCAAAATACTAATCTTGGAATTGAATGTACCCCTGTCGAGAGAGTCGCTTTCATTAACCTATTTAAAGAATATAAATATGTCTTTTCCTGGACCTATGATGATTTAAATACATTTGACTCAAATATAATGTAGCATAATATTCCAATGAAACCCTAGGTTAAACCCTATCAGCAAAAAATCAGGAAAAATGCATCCTAGCTTATAATCATTGGTTAAAAAGGAGCTGGAAAAAATTCTAGCCTCTAGGATTATTTTTCCTGTGAGACATACCTGATGGATAGATAACCTAGTACCTATTCGAAAGAAGAATGGATACATTTGTCTCTGTTTTGATTTTAGGAATCTTAATAAAGCCTCGATAAACCTTCAATGGAACAAATTTTGCAGAAAGTATCCGGGTCTGAAATGTTTTCTCTGTTAGATGGTTTTTATGGGTATAACCAATTAGTATCGGTTTCCCACCTAAATCAATTAAAAACTACTTTTAGAACCCCGTGGGGAACTTTCCCTTACAAGAAACTGTAAAGTTAGTCACAGCAGATCTAATGAACAAATAAATCAGTCACAACAGATGAATAAGAAGATATGGTGCAAAACTGTGCAAAACATGCAGCAGTGCTCTCTATCCCAGAAAGGGTGAATGAATTACAATACAATACTGTTACAATGAACAGAGCAATTCGAATTGCCTAAGGAGGTCATTCGAATCACTGAATGGAGTAGCTTGACTCAATCTAGGAGTCCTCATCAATCATCGGTGTTGCTCATCAATCACAACAACCAGTCATCCAGGTGTCAAGCTGAGTCTAACTGATCATAATAAATGTAACTGAAGTGTGTAGCACTGATATAGGATCTGGAGGCTCAGTGGGGGCGCATGGGAGGCTAACTGGAGTCAGATCAAGTCACCTAATCGAACTGGAGGTCAATCGGAGGTGAAACAGTCAGTCAGGAGTGAAATCGGAGTGAAATCAATCAGAATCGGAGCTAACTGAATGTAACTGGAGTGAATCTGCAGTGGTAGGTGAACAAGTGCGCCCTTCTCTGTCAGTAGGTGAGAAGAGGGCGCCTTTCAGCTTAGGAGGGCTAAAACTCTGTGGAAAGTGGCTCCCGGGTGCTAGAAGAAGGTGGATAAGGTGCTGGAGGCATCAAACTGGTGACTGGACTGCATATCCTGAAATAGATCATGCAAGATCCTGAAGTAGATATGTATCCCGAAATAGATGATCCTGAAATAGATATGTATCCCGAAATAGATGATGGATATCCGAACACCCCCCCTCAAGCTAGACTATGATGTGCCAACTAAAATAATGTGGGGCCCTGGTAACTAAGACCAAAGGTCACCCCAATACAATAATCCAAAAAATGCTGAAAAATAAACTAAGTGAGGAAAGAGGGAAAACCCAGTGGGAAGAAAGCCCCCCCTCAAGTCTAAAGCATAATAATGAATCAATCTGTCTCCACCATGATGGAACTCACCCCCAACAGTGAACGGAGGTAAGAGAACTTCTTCTCAGTGAAGCTCTTGGTGAAGATGTCTGCAATTTGCTCATCGGTAGGGCAATATTGCAGAATGATGGTGCGGTCATGCACCAACTGTCGAATGTAATGCATATGAATCTCAATGTGCTTGGTCCTCTGCCGCTGAACTGGATCTGTGGAGATCTTGATAGCACTTTGATTGTCACAAAATAGGACAGTCGAAGTAGTGCCACCAAAACCAAACTCGGAAAGAATACCCTGCAACCAAACGGCCTGAATGCAGGCATTGACTGCCCCTCGATACTCTGCCTCTGCTGAAGAAAGTGCAATGGCTGCTTGCTTTTTGCTGGACCAGCAAATAGCACCATGACCAATCATGAAAACATAACCGGAAGTGGACTTCCGATCAATGCTATCACCTGCCCAATCTGAATCAGTAAAACCAATGAAATCTAGCTCAGAATCTGCAGCATAATGTATGCCAAACTGTCTCGTACCTTGCACATACTGCAAGATCCGCTTGGCTGCTCGCCAATGAAGCTCATGTGGCTGCTGCATATATCTTGACACGGCACTCACGGCATATGAGATATCAGGCCGTGAATGTGTCAAATAAAGTAGTGAACCAATCAACTGTCGATACATACTGCAATCTGCAAGCGGTGTGGAATCTCCCTCCTCAAGACTGATTCCTGAGAGGAATGGGAACGGGGCTGCCTTACATTCAGCCATATTAAACTTCAATAACAGGTCGGAAGCATATTTTTGCTGAGATATAGTGATCCCATCAAAATTTTGAGCTATCTCCAAGCCCAAAAAGTGACTCAGCAAGCCCAAATCGCTCATGTCAAAAGCTAGATTTAGGGCAGTTTTTAGCTTGTTTATTGAAGTAAGTGTGCTACCAGTAATAAGCAGATCATCAACATAAAGTACAATAACCAACAAATTACCTTTAACTCGCTGAAGATAGACATTCGGATCAGATTTGCATCTTTGGAAATTCTGAGAAAGAAGGAAGGAGTCCATCTTTGCGTACCAAGCTCTTGGGGCCTGTTTTAACCCGTACAAAGACTTCTTCAATCTACAAACCAATGATGGATCTGATGTATAACCCTCTGGCTGCTGCATATAGACCTCTTCAGCAAGGTCTCCATGTAAAAATGCACTCTTCACATCCATGTGATGCACCTCCCAGTGCTTGGATGCGGCAATAGCTAAAACAAGGCGGATGGAATCCATCTTTGCAACCGGTGCAAAGGTCTCTGTGTAGTCCACTCCTTGGACTTGGGAAAAACCTTTTGCCACCAACCTTGCTTTATATTTGCTGATAGTGCCATCAGCAGCAACTTTAGTACGGTAGACCCATTTACACTTCACTAATTTTCTTCCAGGTGGAAGAGAAACTAGCTCCCATGTATTGTTCTTTTGAAGAGAACTGTACTCTTCATCCATGGCATCTTTCCATCTCGGATCTCGATGGGCTGAATAATATGATTGGGGATCTGAACCAGCCATCAAATAACAAATCTCAGGAAGAAATGGATCAGCAATAGAAAGAGCCATACCTGCCCTTTGAAAGTCTCCTCTTGTTCGTCTCGGATCAGCAGGATTTCCAAGATTCGAACCAGCAGATTGTAGAGTATTTTGGGCCCACTTTGGTAACTGAGGGGGATCTGAATGGTCGGATTCCGAACCTGATATGTCATGATCATCATATGCTGCTACAATATCAGAAATATCAGAACTCATACCTTCATTATCGCTGCTCGAATCTTCTTCTGGTGAAGGCGGTGAATCGGCAGTTTTCTCCTCAACTAGTTGCAATTCTTGAAGCGGTTCTTCAAACTGCACACTGCGCTCTATGAATATCTTTTTAGATCTGATATCCATGAGTTTATATGCTTTTGATTCTTCCCCATATCCTATCAATATGCACTCGATACTTTGTGGATCCAAAGCTCGTCTCTTCTCAGAAGGAATTCTAGCCCATGCAGTAGAGCCAAAAACTCTCAAATTTGACACATCCGGTTTGTGACCAAAGAATGCTTCGAAAGGAGTCATACCTTTCACGGATGAATGTGGAACACGGTTCTGTATATATGCAGCAACATTGATTGCTTCAGCCCAAAGATTTGCAGCCAAACCTTTTGATTCAATCATGCATGTAGCCATCTCTTTCAGTGACCGGTTTTTCCTTTCCGCTACACCGTTCTGCTGGGGTGTGTAGGGAACTGTATGTTGGATCTTGATTCCGCTTTGGGCACAAAGTTGCAGCAACTCGGACTTGATATATTCCCCACCATTATCAGATCTAAGAGCTTTGATCTTGCTCTCAGTGGTAGTCTCAACAGAAGCCTTAAAATCCTTGAATTTTCCAAGCACTTCTGACTTGTTTTTGAGAAAGAATACCCATGTAAAGCGAGAATAATCGTCAATAAATGTCAAAACATACCTTGAACCATTTAATGACATATGGGGCAGCGGACCGCTGATATCAGAATGGATCAATCCCAAAATAGTAGAGGCTCTGCTAGCCTTGCCGCGGTCGAATCTGTGCTCGGGGTGCTTCCCAATAATGCAACCGGAGCATATTCCCTTCGAGGAACGGAGTTGTGGAAGCCCATCAACCATGGATTTATTTGATAGCAGCAGCAAATACTTATAATTTAGATGTCCAAATCTTTCATGCCAAAGCCTACTAACCTCATTACCATGTGTGCGAAGGGCAGTGGGCTTTGCAAGCGGAATAAAGTGCGAAAACTCATAACATTTAGCAGTGTGGTTTGCCTTTCCAACCGCAACTAGTCTTCCACTTTTGATATCAGAAATTTCAACTGTATTAGGGCTGAATGTGACTTTCTTTGGATCACCAGTATGTGTCATTTGATACACAGAAAGGAGATTCGAAGCTAAGGAAGGCACATAGAGAACATTCTGAAAGCATCCATGATCTACATGAATCGTACCTTTGCCCTTTGAAGAAATTTTTGAGTCATCTCCCAAATGGATGGGGATGGAGCTGTTTGGATCGAATGAGGAAAAAGAATCAATATTTGCAGCCATATGATTTGATGCACCCGAATCTATCAAGAGAGTGGGCTTCGAAACCGTTGCCATGAGTGCTTGTCCTCTTTCATGATCGTCATTCCGATCCTTCTTCCTTGCACCGTCAGGAAGGGTTATGTTGTTCTTTTCCAAAAGGAGGGCCATTTGATCTATAGTCTTCTTCATACATGAACTTTCGGGATGAAAGCCACGGTTACAATAAGTACATTTAGATTTTTGGTTACCTTCTTTGCCCTTTTGCTTGGATTTCGAACTGGATGGTGCATCCGTTTGCTTGCCTTTGTCTTTTTGCTTGTGAGGCTCGAATTTGGGCTTCTCCTTCTTTAGCTTTCCTTTACCATTCGAAATCTTGGGTCCTTGAACAAATAGGGCTGAATCTTTGGAGCTTATGGACCCCATTTGAATCAACTTGTCATGCTCTTTCGTAACAGACTCAATGAAGGCATTCAAGGTAGGCATCTTCCAATTCGGGGTAGTTAGCCGACCGGAATTGAAAGTGGAGACAAATACCGAATAATCTTTCCCAAGCTTGCTTAGAATGGAGAGGATCAACTGTTTATCCTCTTTGATAACACCACTGTTCTTCAATTGCAAGTTCAAGTTCTTGAATTTTGTGAAGAATTCATTGATGCTCTCGAAATTCTCAGGATTAAGGCCAATCAATTCATTCTCTAATTGAAAAGCCCTAAGCTCATCCTGCTTGCCGAATAGTGTCTCAAGTTGCTCCCATATGGCTTTTGGAGTCTTCAATCCGCTGAGATGGAAGTGAAGATCCTTGGAGATGGAGAGACAAAGAAGACCGTAAGCTTCATCAAGCTTATTGTAGTGTTTGGTTCTTTCTGCCACATTGTTTGGCTCCAATTCAAGACCAAGAGTGACTCGGTAGTATCCTTTTGAACGTAATATGATCTCCATATCATCTTTCCAATCAAAATAATTGAATGGGGTGAGGATAGGCTTTGAAGAAGAGTATTCCATTGCTAGGAGCGAGTCAAATGATGAAGAAGAAGCTTGCATGCAGACTAGAGCGAATGGAATTGCTGTAGAAATGCTTGCATGCAGAAGGTAGCGAATGCAATTGGAGGAGACAATAAACCTGCAAATCACATAAAAACAACCACAATAAGGTCGAACAATCCACCCTTTGAGAGTTGCATCACACCTGGGATTGGATTTCAAGCAATGTTGAATAGGTCCAATGTATCAGATCCAGGAATTATGTGGTAACTCAAGCTTCTGGAGTGGTATTGGAGTATTTTTCAAGCTTTGCATGCACAGGAGCGAATGCCCTTGAGATATCTCATGCCAAACTTTTTGCAATTTTTAGCAATTCAGTCAAATCTTCTTGTATAAACACCTGTAGAAAAGAGATCTTGTCCCTGCAATGGCTCTGATACCATGTAAAGTTAGTCACAGCAGATCTAATGAACAAATAAATCAGTCACAACAGATGAATAAGAAGATATGGTGCAAAACTGTGCAAAACATGCAGCAGTGCTCTCTATCCCAGAAAGGGTGAATGAATTACAATACAATACTGTTACAATGAACAGAGCAATTCGAATTGCCTAAGGAGGTCATTCGAATCACTGAATGGAGTAGCTTGACTCAATCTAGGAGTCCTCATCAATCATCGGTGTTGCTCATCAATCACAACAACCAGTCATCCAGGTGTCAAGCTGAGTCTAACTGATCATAATAAATGTAACTGAAGTGTGTAGCACTGATATAGGATCTGGAGGCTCAGTGGGGGCGCATGGGAGGCTAACTGGAGTCAGAGCAAGTCACCTAATCGAACTGGAGGTCAATCGGAGGTGAAACAGTCAGTCAGGAGTGAAATCGGAGTGAAATCAATCAGAATCGGAGCTAACTGAATGTAACTGGAGTGAATCTGCAGTGGTAGGTGAACAAGTGCGCCCTTCTCTGTCAGTAGGTGAGAAGAGGGCGCCTTTCAGCTTAGGAGGGCTAAAACTCTGTGTAAAGTGGCTCCCGGGTGCTAGAAGAAGGTGGATAAGGTGCTGGAGGCATCAAACTGGTGACTGGACTGCATATCCTGAAATAGATCATGCAAGATCCTGAAGTAGATATGTATCCCGAAATAGATGATCCTGAAATAGATATGTATCCCGAAATAGATGATGGATATCCGAACAGAAACTGCCCTTTGGACTCATAAACGTAGGCACCTTGTTTCAGAGAGCAATGGAAATTACTTTCCAAGGTTTAATTCATAATTGTTTTGGGGTATATTTGGATGATGTTACTATTTTTTCAAAGAAGAGGTATGACCATATTTTTCATTTGAGATAGGTTTTGGAATGGTGCAGGAAGTATGGTATTTCATTAAATCCTAAAAAATAAATCTTCGCTATAACATAAGGTAAATTGCTTAGGTTTTTCATTTCCAAGCATGGAAATGATGATCGACCCTGAAAGGACCCAAGTAATTTCCAAAATTAATCTCTCTAGTTCAAAAAAATCGATGCAATCTTTCTTAGGGAAAATCAATTTTGTAAGAAGGTTTATTACTAGTTTTGCTCAAATTGTTAAACCCCTGCAAGATATGATTAAAAAGGATGTAGTATTTAAGTGGAATGATATTCATAATGAATATTTTGGTAGGATTAGAGAATCCATTGCTGAAGCTCCTACTCTAATGTCTCATGATTTCTCAAAAGATATTATTTTGTATACTTATTCTTCTAATCTTTCATATGTTGTAGTCCTGGCACAACGAAATTTTGAAGGGGATGAAATTCCCATATCTTTCATGAGTTCCACTCATAAGGGTGATAAGAATAATTATCCATAGGTCAACAAGTAGTCTTATGCAGTATACAAAGCTATCAAATATTTTAGACCTTATCTCCTCAAATCTCGAACTAAATTCATTGTTCCTTAATCAACACTTTAGAAAGAACTTGGGGATAAATGGGCTCATTGGATGACAAAGTTGCAAGAGTACGACCTAGATATTAGGATATCCAAGATTTTAAGAGGTCAGGGATTATGCAAATTGGAAGCACAGTCAGCCGAAACACAAGAGGACACATCAAAATGGATCAATGAAGAAGCATGTGGTGACACTCAGATTTATTTTATCCCACAGTTCCAAAATCTTGGTATAATGATATTAAATTCTTTCTAAAGCATGGATGTGCTCCTGAAAGTCTTGAACCTAAAAAGAGGAGAGCCTTCAGATTGAAAATTGTACCTTATCAACTGATTCAATGATGTTCTTTTTAGAAGAAACTATGATGGAGTTTTGTTTCGATATGTTGAGAAAAATGATGCTAACATGATATTAATGGAATTACATGTAGGGCCTGCTGGTGGTCATTTTGGTGGAGAAACCACAGCTCATAAAGTTTTGAGGTTGGTTATTACTGGCCAACTTTGTTTAAGGATGCTTACACTTTTGCTCGTAAATGCGAAGTTTTCCAAAAAGTTGATGGTAGAGATAAGAAAGTTGTTGTTCCGCATCATCCAGTCACTATGGACACTCCCTTCTAGTAGTGGGGTTTGGACATTGTCAGTCCAACTAACCCTCCCTCATCTCTACAACATAAATACATTCTTATTGCTACCGATTATTTTACCATATGGGTGGAAGAAGTTCCACTTCGAGTATTCAGTACAAACCAAATGGTCTCGTTCCTTGAAACCAATATTTTAACCATGTTTGGTGTTCCTGAATTCTTAGTTTTTGATAATGCATCGTACTTTTATTTTGTATATATTACTCAGTATGCATTAGAAAAATGCATAAACATAAAATATTCAACAAACTACTATCCTTAGGGAAATGGTTTGGCTAAATCTACTAATAAGAACTTAATTAAAATTTTGAAGAAAACTATAGCAATTCATCATAAAAATTAGCATGCCTAACTTTTCAACGCCTTGTGCACAGACATAGTAAAAATAAGGATTCCATTGGTAACTCACCCCTATATCTTGTTTATAAAAAATAATCCATTCTCCCCCCTAATCTTGCTTTACCTTCATTGCAATTATCTCGATCTGTTAAGGAGAATTACTACTCTGCTCTAGAACAAATATCTTGCTTTAGTTAGATGAAGAGAGGGAGAATTCTAAAAATAATATCTATCAACATCATCAACTTGTCAAATGTTGGTTTGATGAGAAATATTCTTCTCAAAGGGATTTTCAATTAGGGGATCTGGTTCTAAAGTGGGATAAAATTCATGAAGATAAGGGTGAGCACACAAAGTTTCAACATCTTTGGTTAGGGTCGTTTACTATTTCAGAAAAGCTTATCCCTGGCACATTTCGATTGCAAATGCTAGAAGGTCATCCTGAAACTTATCCAATGAATGCTCAAATTTTAAAAAAATATTCTTCCTAATTAGTTTGACTAGGCTTGTACATAATGTTGCGTGATTTATTTAATTTTCTATTTCATTTGGTTTGGTTTTTATCCATACTTTTAATGTCTTTATTTCAATAAAGTGGTTGTAACTAAGTCTTACTGGATTATTATTATTATTATTTCTCTGAAAGGACATCGATGTGCATAAATGTTTCATGGGTAGCATAAGGCAGGATGTTAACTTTGTGATTTCCCTTTATATATTATTCTTCTTATGAGCTTATAGATTATCAAACTTACAGAGGCCTTTTCTTATTATAAGTAAAGTTTAATTTGGATTGGAGTCATGAAAAGATGAGGTTTCTCTAAAAGGAATTCCCTTGACATAAGATGGGTAATATGTGGTGGTAAGCTGTAAATTTTGAAATCCTTTACAACATCCCTTACTCTTAAGGAGTCCTAGTCTTTCTTTCCCATCCATTGTATAACCTCTTGTGAGATTAACAATAACCACAGTTTTACCTTTTCATCTTTAAAATATGGAACCTCAGAGGTTAGCTGAAGGATGGGAGATCTCATCACGAGTCGGACTATCATGATCATGAATTTTGACGGAATCGACATTACCTTTAGCTGGTCACCAATCCAAGGTAATGGCTCTTAGCCGCAAGGTTGAGGGATAAGAGGTTTCATCACGAGTTGACCTGTTCAATTTCATAAGTCTTTGTGAATGACACCATCATTAGCTAGTCACCAAGCTAGGCCTGTGGCATTTAGTTCATCTTCGTAAGGTTTCATCTATCATTAAAAGGGGTTTGAAGCTATGCATCTATACACAATGGATTGATTCAATGAGAGTAGGATGGGTTAAAAGGAAACCTTGTCGAGGCTATGGACACCTGCGGACAATCGTGGAAATGCTTGTGATATTGGGATTACACCTTTAATACAAATTGGAACCATGTTTGCTCTTTCTACAGTCTTGATCATTCCTAGCAAAGGTAATTCTTTGATGCTCTAATGCCCCCCTTTTTTTTCAAGATGACAAACTGGGCCTTCTAGTAAAGTTGATTATTTCTTTATAAAATTGGAAATTGTTTCTAAGAAGTTTGTAGATCTATTTTCTATAGGGGGGAGATTAGGAATGTCATAAGTTCAGGTCGAGATTGATTCATCACTCAATTTTCACCGCGATGTGTCGATGCCAATGTTTACATCGGACATCCAATATTGGTTATCTTACTATCAATGTTATGATTTTCTCCTCGACGTATCACATACCCGATTTTATTATTAATTTGGATTTTTTAAATCTCGCTAAGCTCTCATCGGATCGAATGCATCAACAACGTAATTTGTAACTTATTATAAACTGCCTCAAGACCCAACGCCCGACTATTTTAAATCCTTGACGGTCCCACCTCGGAACTATCATTCTGACATCGGAAATTGGTACATCTGATGCATGCGCAAAAACTGGCTCAAAGAACTAGTCAAATCAAACCAAATTAATGATTAATTATTACATAACTACTAATATATGAAAATTTCATTCATGATTAATGGTAAGTGGATTCAGTCATAATAAAATTCACACTTATCCAAATATTTAAAACCGACTTCGCCATTTTGGTGTTGGAAATTCAAATTATAGGGTAACCAGAAGTTCTATTTTCAAAAGGGCCTCTGTTTTTCTTCTGCAATACTAGTTTCAGCTCACTCCGGGTATTTTGTAGTTTTTATTTTGTTTTTATTCACATTTTGGGATTTAAGTAAGCTCATTCACATTTTTTTGTATTCAAATTATTCTTACTCTTCATTTGCAAAACCAACTTCGGACACTATGGTTTGAAATACTAGGTTGAAAGTTGCATTGGAAGAATTAAAGTTAAAAGACCCTAACTTCGAAATTTATTCAGATACAAATGAGAAAATTTATGATATTGTGTGCCTATAATGGGCAAGAATCTATATCATTTTTGATAATGATGACTTCTCGACATTCGACAAAGAAGCCCCAATTTACCAGAATATAGGAAAGTCTCACCTACATGCCATTGTTGCATGCATGACGGTCATGCCATCCACCAATTTGGAAAAATGGATGATTGACTATACATACATTCCTACAATCACTTTCAGATATTCTAATCACACTCCCTATTCTACCTTCAAGCGAAACACTTTTCCAAGATATATGCCCTAAAACCCCCTGAGCAACTATTGCCGCAAGATTTCATAAGGACATTTGAGAAGAAATATTAGGCGAGTGTGTTTGTTAAGACTTGGATGGCTGGCCCAGAAAGCTTCATACCGAAACCTAACAAGCAATACCCTATCTATCTACTCAGAGAACCATACAATTTTCTCACTACCATGTTGTGCATGTTTTATGGTTTGGACAACTGTGCATATTTCAAATTGGAGTGGACTCATCTGGCCCATCATGTAGCTACTGCATGACAAGTGTTCAATTGGGCACAAATTTTCTCCATTACTGTCAGAATGCAATTGCTCAAGCACTAAAATATCCATCCACAAAGAATCATAAGTTTTTCCTATCAGCATATCTGGTAGATATCATGTGTGCCTCTTTTGCATACCCCTCCATATATTG